>CAWUFW010001715.1:0-2641372 GCA_963921515.1 Calotriton arnoldi | reverse complement strand
GACTGCACTCATGTTGGCCTTGTTCCACCACAGGCCACTTAGCACCTGTACCGCAACAGGAAGCACACGCACTCCCTGAATGTGCAAGTGGTGTGCCTTGCGGACATGGTGATCACCCACGTGTGTGCAAAGTTTCCAGGCTCGGCCCATGGCGCACACATAATGCGCAACAGCATCTTGCCACGACTGATGGCCAATCTGCAACAGGATCGTGCCTGTATTGTCGGTGAGTATGTGGAGTGGTGTAGCGTGCTGGTTGTGCGATGCTGTCCCCTGTCCAGTTGGAATAGCAACGGTTCTCTGTGTCCCTCACACCCAGGTGACTCTGCGTATCCGAATGGGGCATGGCTGCTCAGTCCATTGAGGAATCCTCGCACCCCAGCAGACGATCGATACAATGAGGCACATGGGAGGACCAGACGTGTGGTCGAGCGTACCTTTGGCCTCCTCAAGTCCAGGTTCAGGTGCCTGGACCGCACCGGGGGTGCACTGGCGTACTCCCCACAGAAGGTGTGCCAGATAGTGGTGGCGTGCTGCATGCTGCACAATCTGGCCATTCGGAAGCAGATCCCCCTCATTGTGGATGACGGAGATCAACCAGGGCCCCAGCCCGCAGACCAGGACAGCTCGAGTGAGGTGGACAGCGGAGAGGAGGAAGCTGGGAATGTGCGCCAGCAGCTCATCGCCCGCTACTTCACTTGACGGTGAGTGTCCATGTACGACGGATGATGTGTCTGTAACTATGCAGGTGTGTGTGTGCTGTGTCAGGGTGGCCGTATGTTCACTGCGTGCAGTGTGTCAACGCTCCATGGCCAGGGTAGTATGCCACTGTTGGTGGCTGTGGCATTGTGCCCTATTGCTCTGTGCGATGTGTGTACATTGCTTGTAGTTGTTGACATGTACTGTGTGATGGGTGTGTGACACACTCATTGAATGTGCTCCTGTTCTGTCTCCCACCCCTAGGTCCCTACAGGTCCCTCCGGATTCCATTGCCATGCCACGCATCAGGTGCCTTTCCGCCCAAGGTGGCCGTTGTATTCCGTACAAATAAAACACAGGGCACAAACAGCAGTTAGTGAAAAAGGTGCATTTATTACAAACTGTGACATGTGATTGTGTGTAAGGTGATGACAAAAGTGGTGCGTGCAGTGACAATGAGCTGTCGGTCATGGCTGCGTGATGATCAGGGTGTACCCACTGGTTCTATGTCCATAGTCCAACACACACATGCCATCCAGATGGCTGTGTGGAGTGGGATCGTAGAGCAAGTCAATGCAGTGGCTGGTCAAGGAAGGCTGGCGGAAGGCTGGCTGGCTGCCTCACTTGCGACTGGAGCGTGCGAAGTCCTCCCGGGAGATCTGTTTCCTCTTCGGACGGCCCCTTCCACGTTTGGGAGGGGGGTGTGTGGTGGCGACCTGCTGGTGGTGGGTGAGGTGTGCTCACTGGCTGTGGACGCAGGGGAAGTGGACACTGCTGCCCGAGCCTGCGCCCTAGCAGGTGGTGGCGGAGGTGGTGTTGCTGGCCTTGCCTGTGACCCCACCGCCACCACCAGCTGGCCCATGAGGTCCACGAGTTGGTCCATACGGGACACGAATTGGCCCATATGGGCGTCCATGGACCTCAGCACCCCCAGCACCTCCCGCGTGTCAGTAGCAGACCTGGCCCATTGTCCTTGGGCCTCTTCATAGGCCCCAAGGACTCTGTCCATTTGAGGCAGGGCATGGCTCCCAGGGGAGGCTGGCGTTTCCCTGACCCTGCTCCTCCTACCAGTCCTGCTGCCACCGGCCTGCCCACTAGCCACATTGCTCACCACGGTCCTCGCTGTGGCTCCCAGGGTGGATCCAGTCGGCCGGGCCACCACCTGCGCTGGGGCTGGTGCCAGCGAAGACGTGGTGGTGGTGGAGGCGGTGGTGGTCGGTGCGGCGATGGTGGCGGTTGCGGCAGTGGTAGTGGCCGCAATGACCGTGGGTGTGGCCGCAACGACAGTGGCAGCAGGGGACTGGGACTGTTCAGCATCCCTGGATGATGGGTTGGTGGGTAGGAGGGGTCCTGGGGAGCGGCTGGGCCCTGCCACGCCAGATGGGCCAGCTTGGTGGTCCGTGTCCGAAGAGGTGGACAGATCCTCCAGATCCGTGTGTCCTCGTTGGGGGCTTGTAGGCTGGCTGTGCTGGCTGCTGTCTCCATCCCCAGCGTCCAGCAGTTCGTCACCTGTGGAGAGAATGAGATTTGTTATTGTGTTGCACCTGGCGAAGTATGTATTAGTCGTCTGACATTGGCAGTTCGTGCAATCTCGTACATGGGTTTCCCGGAGGCGAGTGTGTGGCTGTGGCATCTGTAGGTGTGTGTGCTAGGCAATGGGACTGTGTGCTGTGCACATGTGGCATGGGACGGATTGGCCATGCCGATGGGTGTGTTGCTTTGCCCCTACTCATTGTGACTCTGGTGTATGCGGGCTCCTGGCCCATCCTGGGTCTGGTTTGTACTTTGCTTTTGGAGTTCAAATGGAACGCTTAGGAACGCATATGGCAACATGGGGGCCATGCCCCAGATTCGCATTTGGGATGGAATATGCTTTTGGGGTTCAAATGGAACGCTTAGGAACGCATATGGCAACATGGGGGCCATGCCCCAGATTCGCATTTGGGATGGAATATGCTTTTGGGGTTCAAATGGAACGCTTAGGAACGCATATGGCAACATGGGGGCCATGCCCCAGATTCGCATTTGGGATGGAATATGCTTTTGGGGTTCAAATGGAACGCTTAGGAACGCATATGGCAACATGGGGGCCATGCCCCAGATTCGCATTTGGGATGGAATATGCTTTTGGGGTTCAAATGGAACGCTTAGGAACGCATATGGCAACATGGGGGCTATGCCCCAGATTCGCATTTGGGAGGGTATATGCTTTTGGGGTACATGCTGTGAGCCATGGGTGCCGAACGTGACATGTGTTGTGGCAGCATGACAGTGCATGGTCTGAGGTGTGTGCATGCCTGACATGCCCTGCATATTTGCTGTCTGTTGTGGTTACTGGACATGGCATTGGACGCATCGTTATGAGTGAGTGATAGTTGTGTGCCAGCCAACGTATTGCAGTTGTCCCATCTCCTTGGTGTGTGTGCTGCCCTGTGCCATGTGCATCACTGCAGTGCTCGGGGGGGTGTGGCCCATGTTGTGTGTTGTTGCTCACAGTGTGTCGTGCGCTTAATTGACTTCTGGCACATGGTTGGTCATGGGCATGTGTCTTAGCGTGACTGCTGTATGTGTGGCAGCTGTGCGGATGACATGCCTTTCATGAGACTGGGGCTGACGGATGGGATGGATGGTATGTTGTATGTGCATGGTGTGTCTGTGTGTTTGATGGGTTCAGTGGTGTTCGTGTGCATTTCTGTTGTTCCGCTCTGTTGCGTCTAGTGTTGTTTGTCTTACATAGGCGTAGTTGTGGGGTGTGTGGTTGACAGGCAGTAGGGGCTACATGGACAGGACTTCAATGGTGTTTCGGTTGTGTGTGATGAGTTGCACAGTGGCTGCCGTGTGGGACTATATTCAGTGTGGCTTGTGCATGCAGACGTGGCTCCTTGGGTGTTGCTATGTCTGTGATGGGTCATGTGGGGTGTGAGTCTGCTGTTCATGTCCGTGTGCACATTGTTCACTTGTTCGTGACGGTGGGCGGTGCTGCGTGTTCGTGTGCTACGTGACATGTCCCATGTGTTGGTGGTGTTATGGTCCTCATGCCTCCAGTAATCCAGCCCTGTCCAGTTTCCCACCTGCAAGTTGTTCGTGCGTGCACTGTACTGGATGCCACATGGCTCTTAGCGGGGGTGCTCCATGTTGCAGGTCTGTGGGGGTGGGGGGTGTAGTGGGTCGTGGGGGTGGCTGTACACCCACTGACACCGATTGCTGTGGACCGTGATGTCTGCCTTTCGGCTGTCGTTGTGCACTGCGGTGGCTGACACGTGGGTGTGGGGTGTGGGGGATGCTCCTCCTTGCTGTGCTGTGGGACTGGGGCCTGGTGTGTGTTGTACTTGGGCTGTCCACCGTCCCACCCACTGCACTTTGTGTTCCTGCCACTTACCTGTTACTTGTCGGTTGGTGCAGCTGTGCCTGACACATGGGTGTGGGAGTGCTCCACCTTGCTGGTCTGTGGGAGTGGGGGCCTGGTGGGTGTTGTACTTCAGCTGTCCCCCTCCGACCCACTGCACTTTGTGTTCCTGCCACTTACCTGTTACTTGTCGGTTGGTGCAGCTGTGGCGGACACATGGGTGTGGTGGGTGCTCGTTGTGGTGCTTCTGGCATATTTGGGGACCTGTTGGTGGTTACGTGGCTGGCTTAGTGTACACATGTCCCCACGCATCTTACAGTTGTTCGGTTTGGCCTGTGTGTGGTAGTGTCTGTTGCATGTGCGTGTGATGTGTTGTGTATTGTGTGCTGGACATGGGGGTGTTTGTCCCTGGGAGCTGTGGCATGGTGGTTGCGCATGTGTGTACATAGCGGTGTGCTGGTATACATTAGTTTGTACTTACCAGCCTCCACTCCCCCTGCTAATCCGGCGAGGATCTCCGGATGGATTACGACTCGCACCTTCTCCTCCCACGCTTTGAAGGTCTTAAAGAGCGCGGGATTCCCTCCGCCAGTGACGGCAGCCAGCTCTCTGTTTTTGCCCTCCTTCTTCTTGACCAGGCTCTTTACGTCATTCCAACGTTTGTTTATCTCGGTTCTGTTCCTGGGCAGGGTCCCGACTGCATTGACCTGGTCTACGATCCGGGTCCACATTCTGTTTCTGGTGGCTAGTGGTGTGTGCTGGACCATGTTCCCATAGATTTGTGGGTACACCTTGATGATCTCGTCGACCATGACCGTCAGCTCCATGGGCGTGAACTTGGGCATCCTTTGTGGTGCCATGGTGTTTGTGGTGCTGGTGCGGTGTGTGTTGTGTAATGTGCAGGGGGTTTGTGGTGCCGGTGTTTGGTGGTGGTGGTGGTGGTGGTGGTTGTGATGTGTGCGTTTCTGTGGTGTGCTGCTGTCCTTGCTGTGTCACTGTGTCCTCTCCTCTCCTCTCTGGTTTGCAATGTAGCAAGGGGTTGTGGTCTGTGGGAGTGCTGCTTTTGTACTCACCTATGTGGGTGTGTCCTCATGGTCTGTTGTTTTCAGGTGTGTTGTGTCTGGGGTTCTGGCCTTTGTATTTTTAGTTTGTCCGGGGGGTGTTTTCGGGATGTGTACTGTGCTTGTGTATTTGTGCGTGCCTTGCTGTGTGGACTTGTTGGCCATGTTGTGTGCTATTGGTTTTGTGTGCGGATGGTTTCTGTGCAGGTACGTGGGCGCCATGGCTTCTGCCGTGTCGATTCTCATCGGCGTTGTTTGCGCTGGCGGGCGGTATTTTTGTTGTTTTTCCGCGCTCATGGCGGTGCGATCGTAATTTCACGTGCGGTTTGTCGGCCGTGAGGGCGGGCGGTTTTGTGTTGTCGTGCGTGTTTCCGTCCGTGGCGGGCGGTTTGACTCCGACTCGGACGATGGCGGGCGGTATTTTGTATGATTTTTCCGCCGATGGCGGTTTTCAGTTTGTGTACTCATAATGGCGTGGTCGGTGTTCAGGCGGTGTGTGCGGGTGGATTTTTGCCGCTTCCATGCCTGGCGGATTTTTTTACGCCGGGTATCGTAATGTGCCCCTTTATTATTAGTTAATAGTAATAGTTTTTAATTCAAAAATAAGTTTTAATTGTGTTTTATTATTTTATAGTTTAATTTAGGTTTGTGTTGTGGATATTATAGTGTTAAAGTGTGTGTAGTCAATTAATGTTTATTAGTTTTTTTATTAATAATTCTTTTAAATTAATTATGTTAATTATGGAAGTAAATTTAATTTATATTGGTGAAGTATTTTGTTTTTGGTGTGGTGTTATAGGGTAGGAAATAAAATAAATACATTTATGTATTCATTTTTTTGTTTGTAAATATTTTTTAGTTTCAATTTAAAAAAAAATGTATTTATTATTTTATTTTATATAATATTTGTAGGTTTTTGTTATATGTAATTAATATTATAATATGTTTTTTTTAATATATTTGATTTTTCATTTTTTAAACATAGTTTATTTTTAGGATTTTTAAAAAATTTGTAATATATTTTTTTTATAACTGTTTGAGTGTGAATAGTAATTTTTGTCTCTCCGCTATCCAACACTTTCCCTAATGTTGCACTCACTGGAGTGGGAATAGTAATTTTTACCCCTCCGCTATCCAACACTTTCCCTACTGTTGCACTCACTGGAGTTGGAATAGTAATTTTTACCCCTCCGCTATCCAACACTTTCCCTACTGTTGCAATCACTGGAGTGGGAATAGTAATTTTTACCCTTCCGCTATCAAGCACTTTTCCTACTGTTGCACTCACTGGAGTGGGAATAGTTAATTTTACCCCTCCGCTATCCAACACTTTTCCTACTGTTGCACTCATTGGAGTGGGAATAGTAATTTTGCCCCTTTGCTATCCAACACTTTCCCTACTGTTGCACTCACCGGAGTGGGAATAACATTTTTTACCCCTCCGCTATCCAACACTTATCCTACTGTTGCATTCAGTGGAGTGGGAATAGTAATTTTTACCCCTCCGCTATCCATCACTTTCTCTATTGTTGCACTCTTTGGA
This sequence comes from Calotriton arnoldi, assembly GCA_963921515.1. Classification (NCBI taxonomy): domain Eukaryota; kingdom Metazoa; phylum Chordata; class Amphibia; order Caudata; family Salamandridae; genus Calotriton; species Calotriton arnoldi. Next base: position 2,634,723 of record CAWUFW010001715.1, on the reverse strand, counting down.
GTGGAAATAGTAATTTTTCCCCCTCCGCTATCCAACACTTTCCCTGCTGTTGGTCTCACTGGAGCAGAATAGTAAATTTTACCCCTCCGCTATCCAACACTTTCCCTACTGTTGAACTCACTGGAGTTGAAATAGTAATTTTTACCCCTCCGCTATCCAACACTTTCCCTACTGTTGCACTCACTGGAGTGGAAGTAGTAATTTTTACCCCTTCCCTATCCAGCACTTTCCCTACTGTTGCACTCAGTGGAGTGGGAATAGTAATTTTCCCCTTTGCTATCCAACACTTTCCCTACTGTTGCACTCACCGGAGTGGGAATAACATTTTTTACCCCTCCGCTATCCAACACTTATCCTACTGTTGCATTCAGTGGAGTGGGAATAGAAATTTTTACCCCTCCGCTATCCAACACTTTCTCTATTGTTGCACTCTTTGGAGTGGGAATAGTAATTTTTACCCCTCTGCTATCCAACACTTTCCCTGCTGTTGGTCTCACTGGAGCAGAATAGTAAATGTTACCCCTCCGCTATCCAACACTTTCCCTACTGTTGCACTCACTGGAGTTGGAATAGTAATTTGTTCCCCTCCGCTATCCAGCACTTTCCCTACTGTTGCACTCACTGGAGTTAGAATAGTAAATTTCATTTCTCCGCTATGCAACACTTACCCTACTGTTGCACTCACTGGAGTGGGAATAGTTATTTTTACCCCTTTTCTATCCAACAATTTCCCTACTGTTGCACTGATTGTGTTGTGATATTTAAGTTTAAATATTTTTTAATAGTTTAATGTTTAAATTTATTTTAGATTTTTGTTTTTTTATATTTTAAATCATTAATATATAGTTTTATTTTTTATATTATTTTAAATTTTTAACATAAATTAAAAATAATGGTTTATTAATTGTTTTAAAGTAAATATATATGTATACATTATTATGTTTGTGTGTTTGTTTTTATTAAGTTTATTTGTTATATTTTATTAAAATGTATATTACATTTATTCTATTTTGTTAAAATTATATTTAATATTTAATATGTTTAATATATTATTTCATATTTATATAAAAGTCTCTATTTTTTCGTCAATATTTTTGTACTTATCTGTTTAAGTATAGGAGTCAATATTTTTGTTTATATTTTTTGCTCGATATTTTTAACTTCGATATTTTTTACATCAATGTTGTGTCAGTGAACCATACACCAGTAGGTGGTGGAAGTGTCTGCTTCCCTCTGGAATCACCATCTCACCTTTTGGTCCCACTTTCCAGTTAAACGCTACAAGGACTTCCTCATCTGAGGAATCGCCCTCAAAGACTACACTGGCAACCTCTGGGGTACACTAGTGTGTTTGTATTTAGGACAGGAAGGGTCCTTGGTTCGATGCCCTGTTTGCTTAAAGTAAAAGCACCAAGCCTTTTTGGGATCCCAGGCCTTACCCTGGTACCTAGTTTTGTTTTGTGAGGTGCCTTGGGGCCCACCCTCCTTGACAGGGTTTTGGGGGCCTACAGAGGACTCCTCATCTTGGTTTTTAGAGTTGTCCACCATTTTCTCTTGGGGTGTAGGAAGCTGGGCTGGCTCTGTATATACTATATCAAAATGAGAAAGTATACACAAAGTGCACCCTTATGAGTGAACAGGGGTTGCTCTAGCAATCCCAAGGTGCTCTTTCTAGGGGCAGCTGTGGTCGAGCAGCCTTAAGCTTATCAGAAAAGGGTGTTAAGACATTCACTGAACACACCAAGTCCAGGAGCGAGGCACACACTCAAAAATGAGATCAACACCCATTTAGAAAAATAGTTATTTTTATATATAGGTTTTGAACTCAGAAAATTGTTACAGGTAAGCACTTTTGTATAGAATCACTTTTGAATTACTTTTGCAGGTTTAAAACACAGTTCGCACTTGTGCGCAATTGCACACAAAGGGGTCTATTAGGATGGCGGTCGGAAAACCACTCCGACCGCCATGGTAGCGGAAATCAAACGTCCGCTGGTACCGCGGCAAAACCGGCGGTCCGATTAGGATCAACCGGCAAAAAATCCTGACCGCGGCGAAACGACGCCACGAAAGACCGCCAGTAGCGGGCGGAGCTGGTGAAAATCCGTCCGCGGCGGTCGGATTCGCGGCGGAAACACACTAAACCGCAGCGAGGCCAGCGGAGTGACCGCACGTAAAATTAGGATTGCCTCGATGTGACAGCGGGACGTTCCGCTGTTTCCGACCGCCGCGATCGCAAACAGTGATGAATGGAAGAGCCGGCGGAAGGGCTGTTGCATAGCCACCGCTGCGGACGCTCCGTGACAAATATGGCGGTCGACAAAAAAAACACACAACAAGGCCACCAAGTGCACACATCAAACTAGCTCTGCCCCCAAAAACACCTAACACACCCCAATGACACACCCCCATGGCAACTATAAAAATACAAATCCCAGGACAACCCACACAACACACCTGACAGCAATACCCCATTTTGACACACCCACATAGCTGAGCATAAAACCAGCCCCTTCCCTGACCAGAATCCTTTGCACCACTCCAGCCCTGAAGGAACCAAACCCTGCAGCACATTGGATAGGCAAAACACCACACATCCCATCAGCACAACAACACACATACACACCCCCACACCACCCCCACCCCCCTCACAACTGCACCTCAAAACATTTGCACAGCACACACCATGGCACAAAAGAAAATGCCCAAATTCACAGAGAGTGAGTTGTCAGTCATGGTAGATGAGATAATCAGAGTAGAACCACAATTGTTTGGTACCCTGGTCCAACAGACACCATTATCCACAAGAGCACAAATGTGGGAAAGGATAGTCAACAAGGTCAATGCAGTAGGGACCACCCCGCACTCCAAGAAGGAAATCATTAAGCGGTGGCATGACCTGAAGAGGGTGGTGAAAGAGAAGAAGAACAAGAACCGTCAGCTGGCTCAGATGACTGGCGGTGGCCCTCCCATTCCACCAAGAACATTCACTGCATGGGAGGAGAAGGTGCTTGCCATACTGCATCCAGAGAGTCTCACAGGAATAGCCGGGGGAGTGCAGGCTGGTAAGGACAAACAAATGTATACCATTACACTGCTATGTACTGTCTTGCACAACCACAAAGCTACACCTCCTAGGCCCAAGTCATTCATCTGCACCACAATACCCAACACAGGTCTCACAGATGTAACATCCACTCCATCTAAATCACCACAAAGGTAGCCTGGAACATTCCCAGGGTTGCATGTGTACAGGCAGCCAGCACTACAACTCCCAACAGGCCCACTTGTTCGACAGCTCAGCAAGATGGAGCACTCCCCCCCAGAAGCATGTGTCAGCCATTGCATTGTTCACCTTCATCTAACAGGTAGGTAGCCATCTTCCCAGGGAGTGCTGTTTGGGGGTGGGAGGCCTGCACTACTCCCACCAGGCACCCCTGTCCCACCCCTGAGCAGGATGTAGCACTCCCCCCACCCAGAAGCATGTGTCAGCCATTGCATTGTTCACCTTCATCTAACAGGTAGGTAGCCATCTTCCCAGGGAGGGCTGTGTGGGGGTGGGAGGCCTGCACCACAACTCCCACCAGGCCCCCTTGTACCACAGCTCAGCAAGAAGGAGCACTCCCCCCCACCCAGAAGCATGTGTCAGCCATTGCATTGTTCACCTTCATCTAACAGGTAGGTAGCCATCTTCCCAGGGAGGGCTGTGTGGGGGTGGGAGGCCTGCACCACAACTCCCACCAGGCCCCCTTGTACCACAGCTCAGCAAGAAGGAGCACTCCCCCCCCCACCCAGAAGCATGTGTCAGCCATTGCATTGTTCAACTTCATCTAACAGGTAGGTAGCCATCTTCCCAGGGAGGGCTGTTTGGGGGTGGGAGGCCTGCACTACAACTCCCACCAGGCACCCCTGTCCCACCCCTGAGCAGGATGTAGCACTCCCCCCCCCACCCAGAAGCATGTATCAGCCATTGCATTGTTCAACTTCATCTAACAGGTAGGTAGCCATCTTCCCAGGGACGGCAGTTTGGGGGTGGGAGGCCTGCACCACAACTCCCACCAGGCCCCCTGTCCCACCCCTGAGCAGGATGGAGCACCTAAACACACACCCAGAGAGATGTGTCAGAAAGTCCACCCCAATGTGACAACAGAACAGGTAAGTAGCCGGCAGAAATGGGTGCTTTACCTCGCCCGTCTCTTCACGTCCGGAACCTTGGCTTTATCATTGACGACTTACTATCTATGCGCCAACAAGCCGTGAAGGTGGCTGCAACTTGCTTCACCATCTTGAAATGGTTGAAGAAAATTGTTTGGATCTTGCCAAGCTCCACCCAGAGAACCGTAGTCCAGGCACTGGTAACATCTAGACTGGACTACGGTAACATTCTCTACTTAGGAGCCAATAAAGACATGACACGCAAGCTGCAGCTGGTGCAGAATTCTGCTGCAAGATTGCTTTGCCGGGTTCCTAGAGCGGCCTCCATCTCTGGCTCTTTGAGAGGCCTTCACTGGCTGAGAGTTGAGAGCCGGATCAAGTTTAAAGCTCTGAGCTACATGTTCAGGGTTAAGCAGGGGACGGCTCCTCAGTATTTGCAAAATCTAGTCAAACCCTATTTGCCATCACGCACTCTTCGCTCCACCACTCAGGCTAAATTCATGGTGCCTAGGACTAGGCTGTCCCATATGGGTGGTCGCTCCTTTGCTTACCTGGGCCCGACTCTGTGGAATGCTCTTCCTCTACCACTCCAGAATGAAACCAGTTAAACACACTTTCGCAAGTTACTAAAAACCTGGTTGTTTAATCAGTAATTCCTTTCCTGCTCCTTCTCTGGCTTGGCGCCGGGAAACCCTTTTTGGGTAGCTGTTGTGCCCGATATAAATTTAAATAATATAATATAATATAAGTAGACAGTGCATGCACCCCACCATTCCTCTCAAAAAGCATGGAGCCATATGACAACACCAGCCCTCACTTCCCACCAAAATTGACACAGTTACAATATCAAATTACAGTGTGCAGACAGCTAAGCGTATGTAACTGTCACAGAAACAAAAGTGTGACTCACCAAATCCCATGTTGAAGAAAATCAGGGCACAGCACTGAATGCTATCTGTAAGTTCCATGGGGGCTGAGCATGAAGGACCATATGAAAACAAAGCAAGCATGGTCTGTAGAACAAATAAATCAAAGCACAGGACATGACAAAGGTATGCATGAGATGACAATGGCTAGTTCATGCGCAGATGTAACTCCTGACAGGCAGAGTAAACAGCAAAGATGCTTCACATCAAGTCGTATTGCCGCCAGTTGTCAGATGACAACATGTCCTCGTAATCACAAAATCTGCACGTGTGGCATGGTATCCATTGACATGTCACACCATGGAAAATTAATGTATGTACCTCCACATCATGTCATGATGCACATTACTGTGCAGACATACAATGTGAGAACTAGTAAACTGTGTGTTGCATAACCTGTAAATAAGATACATCGAACACCAAGCTTGAGGGGTGCACGTCAATGACCATTTCCCCTCTGTCCCACAGGTGACCAACAACTGACTGCAGAGGATGACAACACCAACCTGCAGAGCCAGTCTCCACCCCCGGAACATGGACTCCCTGATGATGACTCCCTGGATTTCGAGGATGCGGAGCTTGAAGCCGGCCCATCTGGCATGCCAGGGCACAACAGGTCCCAGGACCCCACTGTCCCCCCCGCCACCGCAACAACAACAACTACGCTGACCCCTGCTGGAACGACCTGTGCGGCCTCCACCACCACCACCAGTGCTGCCTGCAACACTCTTCCTGCCCCAGAGGATGACCACCCCACCCCACCAACTGAGGAGGGCAGGGAGAGTAGGCGGGTGCGTACACTGGTGAGGCAACAGGTCCGTGACAGCAGGGCATGTGGGAGGGCAAGGGGGAGTCTAAGCCAACCGGACACTGGGACCGAAGCCCTGGACAACATCACCAGAGTCCTTGGGGCCTATGAACGGGCCCAGGGACAAACGGGCCAGGCTCTGGAAGATTCCCGTGAGCTTCGCCTGCTGCTGAGGTCCATAGACACCCGCATGGGCCAAATCGTGGACCTCTTGGGCCAGCTAGTGGCGGTTCTGAGGGACAGGCCTGCAGCACAAACAACACCTCCACCTCCCTCCGGTGGCCCGCAGGATGACAGTTCCACATCCTCCCCTGCGGCCACGGAGAGGGGGGACTCCTCAGACCCCACTGGCCCTGCAGCAGAGGCCACCCCTGCCAAACGACCACGGGGCCGTCCAAAGAAATCCAAGGGAGGATCCAGTGGCAAAGCACCTGCCAAACGCCAGTCAAGGAGCCAGCCATGATGGCACCCCTCTTCACCTTGCCATTGACTTTGTTGACTGCCTTCCCCACACTGCCATGTTAATGGCATCCGTCTGTTGGACTGGGTCACCACATCAATGTGGTGACTACTCGATTGTCTCATCTTACATCACTGACAACTCATTGCTTCACTATTCACCTTTTTGTAAATATTCACTCCCCTGTCACATGTACCCATTGTAAATAAACACTCCTTACACACCTATGTCGTTGTGTCTGCTCCGTGTTTTAATCACAGGATGTGCAATGTTCACCATGATTACAATGTACCAGGAGCACGTATTGTTTGTAGGCAAGGAGAGGCTGAAGGGACCTAGGAAAACACAACATAACAATATTCACTAGTCAGGCGGTGGCATCACAGCCATCACACAACACTTGTCATCAAGGTACTCCAATCTGCACACATTACAATGAGCAACAGTACCGACATAGACATCCTGTATTTGTGCCAAACTACCCTGTCCCAGAAACATTGGCAGGCAGCACTGAGTCAACAACAGGCTGCAGTCACAAAGCTCACATAGACCTTTTCACCAACAACGACATCAGCAGACAATGGCCCCGTTGTACATTGTCACTCACCTTCAAGTGAAGTAGCGGTTGATGAGCTGTTGACGCAGGTCGACACCTTCCTCCTCTCCACTATCCTCGTCACTGGACATGGGTTGGTTTGCAGGCGGGGGCCTCGGCTGCTCATCAGCGTCCAGGAGCAGGGGTATCTCCTTGCGCAAGGCCAGTTTGTGGAGCATGCAGCATGCTACTACAATCTGGCACACCTTTTTGGGCGAGTACATCAGTGCACCTCCGGTCTTGTCCAGGCAGCGAAACCGTGACTTCAGGAGACCAAAAGTACGCTCCACCACACGACATGTCCTCCCATGGGCATCATTGTAGCGGACTTCACTTGGGGTCCTGGGATTCCGCAGTGGGCTCAGCAACCAAGGACGGTTGGGATATGCAGAATCACCTAGGTGGGAGATACACAGACAAACTTTGTAATATAACTGTGGCAGAGGACAGCATGTCACACACACAGCACGCTACTTGACTCTGCGTACTCACCTACAATCCATGCACGCTCCGGAAGCAGATTATCCATCAGCTGTGGCACAATGCTGTTACGCATGATGTACAAGTCATGGGCCGAGCCAGGAAATTTGGCACAGACTTGTGAGGTGATCATATCGGCCTGGCACACCACTTGCACATTGATGGAATGGAAATGTTTCCTGTTCCTGTAGATGTGCTCACGTGCCTGTGGTGGAACCAGGCCAACATGTGTGCAGTCAATGGCACCAACAACATTGGGGATGTGCCCAAGGGCATAAAAATCACCCTTCACAGCCGCCAACTCATGCCTCCTGGGGAAATGGATATATCTGTCCTTGTAGGTCATCATAGCGGACAGGACATCACGTAGCACCATGCTGAACATAGGTTGCGACATCCCACCTGCGCTGGACACCGTGTACTGGAATGATCCAGTAGCAAAAAAATGCAGGGCCGCCATCACCTTAGACGCTGGTGTGAAAGCAGTCGGATATGTTCTGCGAGGCCGCAGGTGGGGCTCCAACATAGCACATAGGTCTTGTAGGGTGGGTCGATCCAGACGGAAGTTCCGTATGACCTCCTCATCCTCCATGTCTGCCAGCACTGTGAAGGGACGATGCACATTTGGTCTCCTCCTAGGTGAGATGAAAGGGGACACGTCAATGCAATCCACCAAGAGATGTGTCCGACATCTTACGTTTTGACTGACACAACGCCAACAATGACTGTCATCACAGTTCAGATTACAGCCCAACTTACATGTAGGGACACCTTCAGCTACACTAGTCGTACACCTGTCCACTTTTCACACAACGAGTACCTCCAAAACAATATCTGACTATGTGAATGCCCAAAGGGATATGGCCACATCTTGCATGAGCAGCCCTGAGAGTAGTTCATACAGCATATGTGTGAAACAGCAACACTACTGTCTCCTACCTAGCTGCTGTACCTGCCACACCTACTTGCGTAAGTCGAACAGGGCACACATCAACAACACAATGAGCACAGTCTGTGCGTAAACAACAAGTATGTGCATGAGCCAAGCAAAGTAGACAGTGATAGATGCACATAGTGTAGTCAGACATTCATCACTGTGAGTTGCTCAGCCCTATCACACATTGACATGCGTACCCATTGGAGAGTCCATCACAACACTGTTCTGTGTACATGCCCAGCAATATCACAAGTGACATGTGAGGGAGTACATGCCAATGTTTTCAATCATATACACCAACATGGCATGTGTAGTCAGCAGTGGGGTAAAGGTTACATTGGCATTGTGTGCACAATCTTGTGGCATGATTCATGTGTCTACTGTGCACTGTTGAGAACTGGCCATTGGCCATTCACACAGCATGATGTGTCCATAGGTGCTGTCAAAGTGCTCCGCCACACAAATCACGGTCACTGGCTCCAATGTATGGCAGCCATATTGCGGTGGCGACCGCCTGGTCCCTGCGGTGTGTCACTGCCAATGCCAAAGCCACACTTGCGGTAGTGATACATATATGTTTATGGACAAATGGCGGTTGGCATGCTCCGTCACCCCAATCACGGTCACTGGCTCCAATGTATAGCAGCCATATCGCGGTGGCGACTGCCTGGCCCCTGCGGTGTGTCACTGCCAATGCCCAAGCCCTTACAGCCAATGGGAACCGCAATCGCGGTAGCCTAATGCAATTTTGAAAATCGCGGTAGGCGTGCTCCGCCACCACGGGGCCGGTCATTGGATGCAATTGAAAGATGCACGACCGCGGTAGCGAGCGCCTGGCCCCTGCGGTGTGTCACTGCCAATGCCAAAGCCACACTCGCGGTAGTGATATACATATAATACAATGGTGGTTGGCATGCTCCGCCACCCCAATCACGGTCACTGGCTCCAATGAATGGCAGCCATATCGCGGTGGCGACCGCCTGGTCCCTGCGGTGTGTCATCGCCAATGCCAAAGCCAGACTCGCGGTAGTGATATACATATAGTACAATGGCGGTTGGCATGCTCCGCCACACAAATCACGGTCACTGGCTCCAATGTATAGCAGCCATATCGCGGTAGCGACTGCCTGGCCCCTGCGGTGTGTCACTGCCAATGCCAAAGCCACACTCGCGGTAGTGATACATATATGTTTATGGACAAATGGCGGTTGGCATGCTCCGCCACCCCAATCATGGTCACTGGCTCCAATGTATAGTAGCCATATTGCGGTGGCGACCGCCTGGCCCCTGCGGTGTGTCACTGCCAATGCCAAAGCCACACTCGCGGTAGTGATACATATATGTTTATGGACAAATGGTGGTTGGCATGCTCCACCACCCCAATCACGGTCACTGGGTCCAATGAATGGCAGCCATATCGCGGTGGCGAGCGCCTGGCCCCTGCGGTGTGCCACCGCCAGTGCCCAAGCCCTTACAGCCAATGGGAACCGCAATCGCGGTAGCCTAATGCAAGTTTTGAAAATCGCGGTAAGCGTGCTCCGCCACCGCGAAGCCGGTCATTGGATGCATTTGAAAAAAGCGGACCTGGAACACCAATTGCAGCAGCTTAGAACCACTGAAACTACCCCAGGGGGCTATAAATGTGTGGGAGAGAGCCTCACATTTTCACTGCTTCCAGACACTGCTGCCTGACACCCCTCACCCCTCACCACCAACTGCTGCTGCTCCTGTCTCCAGACACTGCTGGCTGACACCCCTCACCACCAACTGCTGCTGCTCCTGTCTCCAGACACTGCTGCCTGACACCCCTCATCACCAACTGCTCCTGTCTCCTGGACCCAGTGATGGCGAGGACTGAGAAGATCAGGGCCCGTCCCTTCACCACCGAGGAGCTGGAGGTCATGGTGGACGAGGTGCTCACACAGTATGGGAGGCTATATTGTGCTCCAGATGTCATGGTAAGTGTTTCAGAGTGGAAGTGAGAGTGCAGGGAGTGCACACATGAAGTTGATCTGCTGCAGTATGTGGCTGAGAGTGTGGGGTTGTGTCATACACTGCCTAGCATGCTGACTCCAGGGGAAAGGGGTGTGTAGCCTATTTTCCATGTCTCCCTTGCTGCACATCAGAATGGGATGGACATGCATTGTTTTTTTTGCCATACAGTGACACAGTAAGTTGGTCAAGCGGGAGTCAGGACAGAAATTGCCTGTGTGAATGGATGTGTGGGTCCATGATGTTCTTCACAGGCTCATCTGTGACATTACCAAGGGTATACGTCCAGAGGGTACTGATGGAAGTGTGTCTGACTCAAAATTGCCACCATGTATAGGTCAGCACTATGCACAGGACTTAAATGCCAGAGGGTGACACTCTTGGTGGTAATCCACCTATGACACAGCAGATTGTTGTACTTTTGTACAGAGCCCCTTCCATTTTCATCAGCATGTGTACTGACTCGCATGTGTAGGCACTGTTTACGCTCTCATATTGTCCCTGCATGTGACATTTCTGAAGCCCCACGTTGGACCTCAGTGTGAGCCCACCTGTCCTGCACAGTCACTGCCCAATCTGACAAGGACACATCACTGAATGTACAGAGTGAAACATATGGGTTGTCTGCTAGACTATCCATCAAAGAGCTATCTCAGCCCTGTAGATTGCACACAACAGACCTTGTGAGAAGGGTGTGAGATTGTAAGATCATGTCCATAAATGTGACCTCCATGACACAGTGAGCCATTCACAGGGCAAGGACATTGAGGGCTGAGCAGTGTTGGACACAGTGAGTCTGTACCGAAACATATTTTCCAATGTAGTGTATGTCTTGCTCACCCACAAATTGGATAGCAGATGTGGGCCCCCTACACATGGCTTTCTGTGCTGGCATCCTGCATGTGTATGAGATGGGCAGGTACTGTGTCCACCCTCATACCTGCATGCAGTTTTTGTATGATTCTTCCATGTTTATGTACTATGTGAGATGCTGTATTGTCTCTGCTAGACATATCTGTGAAGTAGTGCTGACTTAGTATCATGCTCCTGTACTGAGAGGTAGTGGTACATAACCCAGTGTCACTGAAATGTCCCCCTCTTGTCTCCCATGCCTGCAGCTCAAAGTCCACCAGCGTAAGGCCGTGTGGAGGGCCATTGCACGCAAGGTGCGGGCTCTGGGTGTCTCCAACTGACGGCGCACACACTGTCACAAGAGGTGGGATGACATCTGCCGGCTGAGCAAAAACTTGGCAGAGATGACGCTGGGGCTGCTCCCTCGGACTGGAAGGTTGGTGCGCAGGAGCATGACCCCACTAATGGCCCGCATCTTAGCTGTGACACAGTCTGAGCTGGATGCACGTTTGAAGGAGCATCAGCAGCAAGCTGGGGGTGAGTATTCTGTGAAGGGTGACTTTGGTTGTGAGTGACTGCATGTGTTCCAAGCCTGAGCCAGTGCTGAGCTCTGTGATGTTGCTACTGTGATGCAAAGGCTTGTAAGTGGCCTCTGTGTTGGGTGCAGCTGTCATGCATTTTCCCTGCCTGTACTTTCTCATGTCATTGAAGTAATGGCCCTTGACATTGCATTCTGAGTTGTGGCCTTCTGACATCGTCTGCATTGGGGAAGTCAGGGACATCCCATGGAAGGGAACGGCAGTGTGCCTCATCTGAGTGTGCTTACATCAATGTGTGCATTGCCTGATGTCAGAATTGTGAGGACTACACATCTGACACCAATGTGCAACTGTAGTTGTGCCCCAAAGTATGACATGGTGGTCGGCATGAGCTCATGGCCATTGTGGACTGATATTTAGGAGTCTGTATCTGTGTTGTCCCCTTCTGCTGCCTCCAGATGTGACTGTGGCAACATGTTGGGAGGTACATCTTTTCCCCCCTCAGGGCCCTAGGTATGCTCAGAGGGATCTGTATGTCTGGTTACACGGAGCCACTGGCAGTCTATTTGGCTGTGTGGTCATCACATGGGTCACTTATGCCAAGTTTGCATGACAAAACGCATAATTCAACTTTGGAATTGAGGTTGCACAATGTTACTGCACAGGGTGGTGTGCAACATGGGGATATCATCTTGTTTAGTGCTTTGCTTGCATATGATGTTTGTGTTAATGCCACTGAACTGACCCTACGTCTCTGTCTCTTGCAGCATCTACCGTGGGCACAGATGGACAGGGGACGGACACCAGTGGTGAGGCATCAAGCACGACTGCTACACACGAGCACACTGACACTGATGTGACCAGCGCCTCGGAGGGGGACAGGAGTCTGCTTGAGGAATCACAGCCAGAAACACCAACCTCAACGTCATCTGACGCCAGCGGTGACACATCTATGTTGGCGGGCACAGGGAGCGGGGACTCTGCCTCCTCTTCCACCACACATCGTCCAGTGCCCACCCTCCCAACTACTTCCACTAGTGCTGCACGTGCTCGCACCAGTAAGAAGGGAAGAGTGTCCTTCACCCCAGGCACCCCTGCCCCTGCCCCTGCCTCCCCTGCTGCCCTCAGTGTTGAGGCTGTGGACCTTTTGCGCCAGCTGTGTGTGGGGCAGACAACTCTCCTCAATGCCTTCCTAGACCATGACAAAAAGTTGGCACAGGTAGTTGCCTTCATGGAGGGCATTCATTCAGACGTGGGTGGGCTACACCGGACTGTCCAGTCTTTGTCCTCCACAGTGACGGCAGCCATTCAGCTGTCACAGGCTCTGAGTTCAGATCCAGTCCCTTTGGCCACCCCCCTGCCAGTGGCTACATCTGACGATAGTGGCCACACACCACAGACCTCAGGCTCAAGATACAGCACATGCAGCACACAACAGCAGCAGCCCAAGCGGGCCAGAGCGCAGACACCATCCCCCAAAATCAAAAGCCACCCCAGAGCGCAAAGGTAAAAGCCCTTCAGGTGACACTCAGGGGCATAAAGCCAAGAAGCAGGCCTCAGGCTCACATGCCTCAGAGGCATCCCCAGCCAAGGACTCTCCTGTCCCAAAAGCGTCTCGCAAAGAAAAGCAGTCAGTTCCCGTTCCTGCTGTGAAGCTGGTGCCTGCTAAGAGTCCACAGAAAAAGCCCGCTAAGGCAGATTCACCCACAACCTCTACTCCCATCCAGACCCCTGTGAAGCAGGGAAAGGAGGTCAGTGTAGGGGGTTCACCTGGTAAACAGGTGGTGGAGGGGAAAAGGCAAGGCCAGGCCAAGCGTACCTCCGGATCCAACAGGTCCCCAGAAGGAGGCCCACCGGCTGCACCTGATGCAGCTTTGGTGGAGAGTGTGCCTGTTGTGCCCGCCCCACTTACCACTCCGCCCAAGACAATAATTCCCTATCGACTACCCAAGAAGTGGAAAGGCACCCCTCCACATTCTCCCTCCCACACTGTATCTCACGGCAGCATGACTCCACCTCCACGTGCCACCACACCACCCGGTCCAGCAAGCCCTCCGGCTCCCAAAGCCACTGATGCCTCTACCTCAGCTGGTCCTCTCTCTCCCAGGTCCAGTCCTCCAACTGGCCCCGACACTCAGCCACCTCCCAGTCAGACTGACAGCCAAGTCTGAGCCAAAGTCCCCCTCACACACCTGTCTCTCCCACAGCGGTGCCTGTGTTGCTGACCATGGCAGTGTACAGTCTCCCCCATTCCCTGTGCAGGTTCTCATGCACACATGTGCCTACTTTTCACTTTGGACTGGCCACTGGCCTTGATGTTCATTACTGTGTTTGCCCATTCCCTGTGCAGGTTCTCATGTACCTACTCTGCACTTTGTACTGGCCACTGGCCTTGCTGTTCATTACTGTGTTTGCCCATTCCCTGTGCAGGTTCTCATGTACCTACTCTGCACTTTGTACTGGCCACTGGCCTTGCTGTTTATTACTGTGTTTGCCCATTCCCTGTGCAGGTTCTCATGCACACATTTGCCTACTTTTCACTTTGGACTGGCCACTGGCCTTGCTGTTTATTACTGTGTTTGCCCATTCCCTGTGCAGGTTCTCATGTACCTACTCTGCACTTTGGACTGGCCACTGGCCTTGATGTTCATTACTGTGTTTGCCCATTCCCTGTGCAGGTTCTCATATACCTACTCTGCACTTTGTACTGGCCACTGGCCTTGCTGTTCATTACTGTGTTTGCCCATTCCCTGTGCAGGTTCTCATGTACCTACTCTGCACTTTGTACTGGCCACTGGCCTTGCTGTTTATTACTGTGTTTGCCCATTCCCTGTGCAGGTTCTCATGCACACATGTGCCTACTTTTCACTTTGGACTGACCACTGGCCTTGCTGTTTATTACTGTGTTTGCCCATTCCCTGTGCAGGTTCTCATGTACCTACTCTGCACTTTGGACTGGCCACTGGCCTTGATGTTCATTACTGTGTTTGCCCATTCCCTGTGCAGGTTCTCATGCACACATGTGCCTACATTTCACTTTGGACTGGCCACTGGCCTTGCTGTTTATTACTGTGTTTGCCCATTCCCTGTGCAGGTTCTCATGTACCTACTCTGCACTTTGGACTGGCCACTGGCCTTGCTGTTCATTACTGTGTTTGCCGATTCCCTGTGCAGGTTCTCATGTACCTACTCTGCACTTTGTACTGGCCACTGGCCTTGATGTTCATTACTGTTTGCCCATTCCCTGTGCAGGTTCTCATGCACACATGTGCCTACTTTTCACTTTGTACTGGCCACTGGCCTTGCTGTTTATTACTGTGTTTGCCCATTCCCTGTGCAGGATCTCATGTACCTACTCTGCACTTTGGACTGGCCACTGGCCTTGATGTTCATTACTGTGTTTGCCCATTCCCTGTGCAGGTTCTCATGCACACATGTGCCTACTTTTCACTTTGGACTAGCCACTGGCCTTGCTGTTTATTACTGTGTTTGTCCATTCCCTGTGCAGGTTCTCATGTACCTACTCTGCACTTTGGACTGGCCACTGGCCTTGCTGTTTATTACTGTGTTTGCCCATTCCCTGTGCAGGTTCTCATGTACCTACTCTGCACTTTGTACTGGCCACTGGCCTTGCTGTTCATTATTGTGTTTGCCCATTCCCTGTTCAGGTTCTCATGTACCTACTCTGCACTTTGTACTGGCCACTGGCCTTGCTGTTTATTACTGAGTTTGCCCATTCCCTGTGCAGGTTCTCATGTACCTACTCTGCACTTTGTACTGGCCACTGGCCTTGCTGTTTATTACTGAGTTTGCCCATTCCCTGTGCAGGATCTCATGTACCTACTTTGCACTTTGTACTGGCCACTGGTCTTGCTCTTGTCTACTTTTGATGCCTATCTGTGTAATATGTGAATAAAGACAGTTACTCCAGATGTCTGCTTTGTCAGTGTCCTTGCTAAATAAAGGGTTTTATGTGTGGCTATGCTTTAATGTGAAACATGCTCTGTATGCCACTTTAACATTGCCAATGGCTGATTTCACTTTTTCAGGGTTTTGCAGAGGTGACAGGCACTTCAGTTCTTCTTGACTCTGAGGCTTGGGGGTGCAATGATGGTTGTTTGTGATGAACTACTGTTATCATAATCAATCTATGTTGATGTTAGCTAAATTGTACACATGTCATGTTTGGATGCACTGCCAGCACAGAGTGAGATTCTATCCACAGGATTGCAGGCAGGCTGGCCAGGGTCTATCATGTCTGTGTGATCTTTCTTGATGTGTGAACAGCAGTGTTGGGGTATGGTCATCTTGTGATGGCCAGTCATCCTAGTCACATGTGTAAATTACAATGTGTGCACTTGGGTGGTCATAAAGTGTGAAGGGGGTGACTTTGTCAGTAGTGTTGATGTGTGTGTGCCCCTGCGATGGCAACTGCACACATGTGTCAACCTGGATTTGAGTGCCTGTTGGTTGGATTGGTCAGCCCTGTGCTTGTGATTGTGTGCACATGTGGGAATTGTAGGTTGTGCACTGTGCAGTGTGTTGGTGTGTCCTTGCACTTCTGGGGGACACCTACTTGTTGTTGTTGTTGTTGCCAATTGTGAGTATGCAGAGTGTGTGACTGGCAAGTCAGTGTTGTGTTTTGTTGATCAGCCATGTGTCTTGATACTGTTTGTGCTCACTGTGCAGACCTGCTCAGCCACACTGACATTGTGGGTGTGTTTTCTCATGCATTGCTGTCACTTGAGCAATATTTTGCTGCAGTATGGCATGTGGGATGTGGAGTTGTACCATCCCCTATCTGTGCTTATGTTAACTACCCATTGTGAGTGAGCACAACATCTATTTGTGTATGGTGCACTCCTGCCATGTCCACTACTGACGTACACACCACTTCACTCTCATGTCAGCTATCCCCTAGGGTTGCCAGTGTGTGTCCCTCCCCACCACTTCATTTGTTACACTATGCTTTGTGGTGCTGATCTGTGCACAGGACCAATGTGCCACTCAGGATAGTTTCCCAATTGGTTATGTGTGATTTTCTTGTACTGCTTTGCAGTCATGGTTGCTCATGTACATTGCAACTGTTTGTGCTGCACAGTCCTCTGGTCATGTTGTTTGCACCTGGGTGTCCCAGACTTGTGCATCTGTGGGTGATGGGTAAGCTGTATGTGTGTTTGCTGTGGTACTGCTACACTTCCTGTGTGTGATGTTGTCTGTGTGCTGTGGTGATTTGTGTTGTGGGGGTTCATGTTGTGGCACTCAGATATGTGTGGTACTGGTTTGGTTGGTGTGCACACACTGCTTGTTGTGCATGCAGTGCTGTGAGTCAATGTTGCCTTGTAATTGCCTGGTGTGCAGCCCCTGATGTACAGCTGTGTTTGCAATGTGAAGGATTGGCATGTGCATCTGTTGTGTGTTTGCTGTGGATGTGTGCAGTGTTTGGCCTGTGTTGTCTCTTTCAGCTGGCAGATGCTCAGTGTGTGATGTTCTCTTTGCATGTCATTGTGTGTGAGTTGTTTGTGCATTGTGATACATTCAGATGTGTGTTGCAAGTGTAGTGTGCATTACTTGTGTATCTGTCACATGCACTTCGGAGTATTCTTGTTCCTGAGCTTGTTTTGAGTGCACCTTGGTGGTTTCTCCTCTCATATTTGACCTGTCACTTGTCAGTATTGTGCATGTGCATGCATGTGGTACACTATTACACCATGTTGACTTGATGGGTGGTGTGGTATGTCTGTCTGTGTTTTCTTATTGGACCATTGCTCCCAGTTTGTGTCCATGATTGTTTTGAGATGATGCACTTCTTGTCTGTGTTGGGGTATGGTGTCTGTGCATTGGTCCTGAGTGATGGTGTTGTGTGATCCTGTTCTGTCTGTGATTCCATTGCCTTTCCACTGTTTGTCTGCACATGTCTGGGCTTGTTGTACTTCTGTGTCTGTTGTTTGTGAAGTTTGTGTTTGGCTATTGTATTTGTGCCAGCATTGCTTCAGGCATCCCTGAGTGTGTGTGTGATGTTTGTGGATGCACCCCAGGGAGTGTGATTCTTTGTCAGTGTATTCACAGGACATTATTTGCACCATTCTGTGTTTGACACTAGTGTTGAGTGGTGCAGGTGTGAGGTGGGTGGAGGAGGGGTATGTGTGAAGGGTCCAAGTTGTGGTTGACAGTCATGGAGTGTGTCACTGGGCCCTGTGTGTTGTGCTGATGACATACACATGTCAAGTAAGTAGGTGCAGATGTGTGGTTGATCACTATTTGACTTCAGACACTTCCTATCATCCCTGTGCCTATACATGGCTTACATTGCTGTCTCCCTGAGTTGTTGCACAGAGATCACTGTGGTTTGATTTCACTCACTGTGCCAGCCATGTGTTATTGGTTGGCCTAAGGGTGTTGTGATCTGTTCCTTCTCTTGCATGTGATGTACAGATGCTTTGTGGCTAGCTCCTTGTGTTCCCATCACTGTCCACCTCACTTTTGTCTTGACCATTTCTTGTCCTCCATTGCTGCTGCCAGCTGGTTTGTGTATGTGGCTGTGTGTCAGTGTGGGGTGTGTCTGGGTGGCTTGACAGGCATTGTGTACAGTTAGGGTATTGTTCATATTCAGTGTGAGTGTTCATTTTGTGATTGGACTCAGTTTGCTTGACATGAGTGGAGTGTGGGTGTGGGGAGGAGGGTTGCCCTGGCCCTGTGCTTCTGTGCTGTGTGTTCCTCTTCAGCACCACCTGCTGGGACTGTCTCCCTGGTTGTTTGGTGTGTGTGGTGCAGAGTCTGGGTTCACCTGGCTGGTTATTGTGCAGGGGGGTGCACAGGAGGAGCACACAGCATGTCCCCTAATGTGGGGGGCCTAGTGTGTGGTGGGTGGAGATGTGGCCCTATGATCTTTGTGGACTGCCCATGCCTGGCGCTGGCCCTGCCTACTACATTGTGCGCATGTTTTCCCGCGTCTTCACCGCTGCGGTGACGTGACCAGGACATTGCATTGATTTCGCGGTTGGTGGGTGACCTGGATGCGGAGGGGTGATTTAGTGACAGGTAGGATATGTGTGGGTACACTTGGGGATGTGTTCCTGTCCCCACCAGAGTGTCTGATGTGGACAGGAACCGTATGTCAGCCCAGTAGTTGTGTGTTGTGGTTGTGTGCGGAGTTGTGTGATTGCGTACCTGCGGCGTTGTCTGCGACGGGCCATTATTTGCTGGTGGTGGAGCAGGTAAAGCACCGGAAAGGCGTGTAGAGCTGGATCCATTGCGGTCGGGACCGGGTGGAGGGGACCGGGAGTCTGGTTTCGCGCTCCGCTGTCGTGCTTCCGCCGTCTCTGGTTGGGTGGTTTCTCCGCTGCGGTGTGACTGGCTGTTTGGGGCATCCTGATTTGTACGGCGGTCGGGACGTCATTGTGCACGGCGGTGGGTCTCTATTTGCTCCCGCCGCCGCGGTGGCGGGCGCATTTTAATGGTGGTTCACGTCGCACCGCGGCATACGGGAAATGGGCTATGTTTGCCTATTGTAATATGGCGGGCGTGAGGACCGCTGCTGGCGTGCGGAAAATGGCATTTTCCGCCAGCACCGCGGTGGTGCCTCCGCCCGCCATCCTAATGGGCCCCAATGTTATCCTATGGGAGAAAAATGGCATGCATAGAATACTTAGGTTTGTCTTGTGTTCTTGGTGGACACACTTCTATCTCGGCGTAGTAGAGGAGCAGGGACCAGTACTCTACCCTCAAATCAGTCGGGAATGTGCTCAGAAGTTTCTGCATACAGAGATCAGTCCCTCTTGCCTGCTGCACAAAGGCGCACTTGGATGAAGCAAGGGCCACTTGAAAAAAGCACAAGAGAAAGGGACTTGGGGACGACAAGTCTGGGAGCTCCCAAAAGGGGGCTGG
Organism: Calotriton arnoldi; assembly: GCA_963921515.1. NCBI lineage: Eukaryota > Metazoa > Chordata > Amphibia > Caudata > Salamandridae > Calotriton > Calotriton arnoldi. The sequence goes on along the minus strand of CAWUFW010001715.1, from coordinate 2,615,092 downwards.
TTGCAGGAGGACTTCAGCAACAAGGAACAACAACTGGATTGTGTTGATCCAGGCCGGGTGGCTTGGGTGCAGTGTCTTTTGCGTCATTGGGCACTTGTGCGTCCAAGTGCCTCCTTTACCTTTGTTCTGGTCAACAGATTGGGCAACAGTTGGGCAGTTGAGTCACTCTCGGGGCTGCCTCTGTGATGCTGATGTCCCTCGTTGGTTGGCTCTCGGTTGGGCGAGTTGAATTCCTGACTGGACTCGTAAACAAGCCTTGGTCATGGCAAGTCGTCGGTACTCTGGATATTGGCACAGCTGGGCTCTTGGAGGTTTGAGGATCTTCAGGCTTGGCAGAAAGACACTGTGGGCCTCTTGGAAACTGCTGACCTCTTCTTGTGCAGCTGCTGCTTGGCGTTCACTGTGGGCAGCACGTGCAGTGTACCAGGTCATTGCCTGCAGTTGCAGGGGAGTCACTCCTCAGCTCCAAGGGAGATCTTCGGGTTTCTGGTGACGTGCTGGAGGACCTCCAGGGTTCGTGGAGGTGGACAGCACAGGACAGAGGTGACTTCAGCGGATTTGTCGGGAGCAGGCAGATGGTTGGTGAAGTCTGCGTCAGGTCAATCGTCTGCTCCTCTTTTCTTCCTTTTTATGGCTCGGCAGGGTCCTGGTTTTCATCTTCTTCGGGTTCCAAAGTAATCTAAATCTCTGAGCTCAGGAGGCCACCCAAATACTAAACTTAGGGGCATTTTAGGGGATTGAAAGGTGGTAACAAATGGGCTATTTGCCCCTGAGGTCACTACACCTACATGACCATTTCTTGTTTGAAGTGGGCATGACCCTGACTCTGTGTCCTAACTCCTGCCTACACAAACATGGTGCATTTCTAAAAGTGTGGGTCACTTCGGTAAAGACACCTGAGGGCTGTGCCTAACTGGTGTAGTCGTCACGCCTATCTCGAATACTCATTTTCCCACCTGTTCTTGCGCCAAAGGGCGGCAAGACAGGGGATTTGGCCTTGGCCAAGACTGGGGGATAGCTGGGGTTGCATTACTAAGATTACATGCTTTGAATCAGCCGGCCAGGGAATGCTAATTGCTAGCCATCCTGTGTTGGTGGTGTCTAGAAACCCCAGTCAGAACAGGCTTTGTTTCCTGAACTCTTAGGGCGAGCCCTCACCTCCTGGGGGTTAGAAGTGCATCTGTGGTGGCGGGTGGTCTGGACCAGACAGCCAAATCACTAGAGGACAGTGACATTTCAGGGGGTTCCTCAAAGGTACCCTCTGGGTTCAGCTATCAATAAATTCAACACTGGCATCAGTGTGGGTTTATTAATACGAGATGTTTGATACCAAACATCCCATATGTCAGTGAAGCCATCATGTAGCTGTGAAGCTCGTCTTGACCAGTGTCTAGCACATGTACTCGTAAAAGGGCTTCCCTGCTCCATGATAATATCTAAAAAGGGCTTAGATAATACAGGGCACCTCTGCTCATACAGAGGTGTACCCTCATGTACTATAGTGCACCCTGTCTTTGGGCTGTAAGGCCTGCTGTAGGGGTGACTTACCTATACTGCATGCAGTATGGGTTGGCATGGCGCACAGGAGGTGTCATGTTGCATTTTTGTTTGGCTCTGCACCATTGCATGCAGCCTGCAGTGGCAATCTTTGTGTTGGCGCTGAGGGGTCCCTTGGGTGACACAATAAGTGCTGCACCCCTGGGGACCCTCTTTGGGACCCAGTGCACTAAGTACCATGGGTACCACTTACAAGGGAGGCCAGAGGTGTGCCAATTGTGGGAACATTTGTACAGTTTTCAGGGAAAAGATTGGGTGCTGGGGAAATGATTAGAAGGGACCCAGCACACTTTCAGTCAAAGTTGCAGCATTTACCAGGCAAAAAGTGGGGGGCGTCCATGTCAAAAAGGGCACTTTCCTACAGGGGGCTTTCACAACCCATTTCTTTTGGTGGTCACCCCCTCCAATGACTCTTCTTGGGCCCTCTACTTTTTACCCAATGATCAGCCTTCTTCCCAAACTCATGGGGGAGGCTAAACCCAGGTCCAACAGGTATTGATGCAATTTTACAGCTGTAGAATTACATAACAGATGTTCCTTTATAAGCAAAGTATAAAGCTCATCATAATTGTGCACCTGACTTCCCTTCAACCAACCACCTAATGTTTTCACGGAAATGTCTACAAAATCAACCCAGGACTGACTTGCGGTTTCCTGATTCTCTGTGATCTATATACCTCAGTATTGAGTCCAAAGCCCTCAATCAGGGTTTCCTTCATGAGGTCATAGGACTAGTCATCTGTCTCACTTAGTGTCATGAGTCTATCCCTGCACTTGCCTCAGAACTGCTCCCAGAGTAGAGAGTCCCAGTGTTTCTGGTGTAAACTCCACTTTCTACAAGCACTCTCAAAGACTGTGAACCACTTGGTTACATTTTCACCCTCAGCATATTTGGGGACAATCTCTATGGGGATTTTAGGGTCAAAAGTTTCCTCTCTCTCTCCAAATTTAGGTTTTTCCTGCCACCAGAGATGGGTCTTAGGCCCATCTCCATTCTTTCTCTTTTTTATGGCCAAGAGTTTGGCCTCTAGATCTAGTCTCCTAGCTAGTTCTTGAAGACATGCATCTTTCTCATCTGCTTCGTCTGGGGTACTGTTTGAGGTACTCCCAGTAGAGGTACTGTGAGTAGTTAAATTGGAGACTTCTCATCATCCTCACTGACATTTCCCTCTTCTGTATTATCTGTATTTTCTTCCTTAGCCATGGTTCTATAGTGCTCAGCAAGCAGGTTCTGCAGGTGAGCCTTTGTAGGATTGGGCTCCAAGGCAAAGTTCCAAGCTTTGCAGAGGTCCTTAAGTTGCACCAACGCAAATTTCCTGTATGGAGCCAGGTTGAGCGCCTGAGTACTACCCTCTGTATTAGACATGATGTTTAGAACCCCAGACGGATACAAGATCCAGAGGAAAGACCGCCCCAACCACCCAGGAGGGGGCCTCGCCATCGCCCACAAGAGCACCCTCCGCCTCACCACCTCCAGTGAAACCTTCCCCTCCGCCGAACACCTGCACTTCCAGATCCAGACCACCCCCAAAGCCACACTCCGAGGAACCCTCATCTACAGACCCCCCGGCCCGAACACCCTTCACCACCACCATCACCGACTTCATCGCACCCCACGCCATCGCCTCAGCAAACTACATACTCATTGGAGACCTGAACTTCCACCTCGACAACCCCAGCGACCCCAACTCCACTATCCTTCGTGACAACCTCGCCAGCATCGGACTTAAACAACTCGTCAACACACCGACCCACAGAGCCGAACACACCCTCGACCCCATCTTCGCGGCAGGAAACAGCGTCCAATTCAGCAACACAACGCAGCCGCCATGGACCGACCACCACTGCGTACACTTCGCCATCAACAAACCCAAGGCACCCAAACCAGCCCCACGCCCACCTCGAAGGAACTGGAGCAAGGTTACCGACGAGCAACTTAACTCCACCCTCACCCGAGACAACCACGCCTGGGCACCCGACGCAAATGACGCAAACAACGCAGCCAGAGAACTCCACACCTGGATCTTCAACTGCACAGACGAGCTCGCCCCGCTACGCAACCCTGACAGACAACGCCCCAGGAAAGCCGCCTGGTTCACCACCGCTCTCCAAGAAGCCAGACGCACCTGCAGACGCCTGGAGAAGAACTGGAGAAACACCAAGACAACCGAAAACCACACCACCTACAAGGACGCCTTGACGGACTACCATAACCAGATCAGAGCAACCAAGAGGAACTTCATCCACAACAAAATCCTGGCCAACTCCACCAACTCCAAGGAACTTTTCAGTGTCATTCAGGAATTCACCAACCCACGCAGCGAAGCCACAGACATCACACAATCCCAAGACCTCTGCGACAAGCTTGGAACCTATTTCCACCTTAAGATCAAAAACCTCTATGACAACTTTATCGACCATCCACCAGGTGCCAAAGACGGCCCCCCGCCCCCCAGAAACACCAACCGGCCCACCATCTCCAACTGGACACCAATCACGGCCGAAGACACCGCCACGACCATGAAAAGCATCCACTCGGGGGGGCCCCCACCGACCCCTGCCCCCCTCACATCTACCACAGAGCTGCGGCCGCCATTGCACCCGAACTACAACGCACCATCAACACCACCTTCAAAACAGGCACCTTCCCAGATGACTGGAAGCGCGCAGAAGTCAGACCCCTGCTCAAGAAGCCCACAACTGACCCCACCGACCTCAAGAACTATCGGCCCATCTCACTCCTCCCCTTCGCAGCCAAAGTTGCAGAGAAAACAGTCAACAGGAAACTGACACGATTCATTGAAGAGAACGCCGTCCTCGACCCGTCCCAATCCAGATTCCGAAGCAACCACAGCACAGAGACCGCCCTACTCGCCGCCACAGACGACATCCGCACCCTCCTGGACCAAGGCCACTCCGCAGCCCTCATCCTACTCGACCTATCAGCGGCCTTCGACACCGTCTCCCACCGCACACTAGTCGCCAGACTACACGACGCAGGCATACAAGGAACAGCCCTGGACTGGATCCGATCATTCCTCACCGGAAGAAGCCAAAGGATCAGACTCCCACCCTTCCTCTCCGACCCCACGAAAATCACCTGCGGAGTCCCACAGGGTTCATCACTGAACCCCACCCTCTTCAACATCTACATGGCCCCCCTCGCAGCCATCGTCCGACAACACGGCCTCAACATCATATCCTACGCCGACGACACCCAGCTCATCCTCTCCCTCACCAAAGACCACACCACTGCCAAACTCAACTTCCAGAAAGGAATGCAAGACGTCGCAGTCTGGATGACCAACAGCTGCCTGAAGCTCAATGCCGAGAAGACAGAAGTCCTCGTCCTCGGTACCACCCCTTCTGCATGGGACAGCACCTGGTGGCCGACTGCCCTTGGAAGCCCACCTACCCCCTCAGACCACGCCAAGAAACTCGGCATCGTACTCGACTCATCACTCACCATGAACCGACAGGTCAACGCCGTCACCTCCAGCTGCTTCAACACCCTCTGCATCCTCCGCAAGACCTTCAAGTGGATCCCCCTGAGTCAAGGAAGACCCACACACTCATCACCAGCAGACTGGACTATGGAAACGCACTCTACGCCGGCATCAAGAAGTCCCTACTCCGCAAAGTCCAAACAATACAGAACACCGCCGCCAGACTCGTCCTCGGCATCCCCCGACACGAACACATCAGCCAACACCTACGAAGTCTCCACTGGCTCCCCGTGGAGAAAAGAGTCACTTTCAAAATCCTCACTCACGCCTACAAATGCCTACACAACGGACCCAAATACCTCAACGACAGAATCAACTTCCACGTACCCAACAGAAACCTCCGATCTTCCAACCTCGCACTGGCCGAAACCCCGCGCATCCACAGAGCCAGAGCAGGCGGAAGATCCTTCTCTCACATTGCAGCCAAGACCTGGAACGAGCTACCGGCAGACATCAGACGCGCCCCCTCCCTGAACACCTTCAGGAAGACCCTCAAGACCTGGCTCTTCGGCTAAACAGATCTGCGGACCCCCCCTCAGCGCCTTGAGACCCTCACGGGTGAGTAGCACGCTTACAATTCCCTGATTGATTGAACAGTTGGGACCTTATTACAAAGATAGAAAAATGTACCACACTATTTTCTAAAGGCCTAATTGTCTAGAATGCTTTTTAAATTTTTAAACAAGGACTGGGAGACTTAACCAAGGCCCTAACAGACCAGATTTAGAAATTTAGAAAAAAATATAGGAAAATTGGAAAAATATTTTTGGCAATCTAAAGTCAATTGTGGATTCCTTTGTTGAATCACAATACTGACAGAGTGGTACAGTAAATGCAAAGTCTTATATGCCACCTTTGCCCCAATGTAGAAAGCTGGTTCTTTATATAGTGGACCAAAAAGAGGTACACTATGTAAAGAGTACAGTCAAACCCCAAAGGAATTACAGAGGTGCAAATGACACTGCAAATGCTCTCTTTTGTGGTAGTGTTGTCAAGAAGTTAGGCATATCGGAGGGTAGTTCTAAGCATTATTGCACACACTCAATAAAGAAATCCCATACCAATTTATAAAAATAACACATACTTTTATATGAATTAGATACCAAAATCATCGGATTCGGGTAAGTACTTTTCGAGTTATGAATTTATACAGTTTTTAAAAGTTGACAGTGCAATGGTTGGGTGTGGTAATGCTATCCTATGGGGAAAAAACATGTACTGCATTCGGGCACTTAACAGCGACTCATACAACTGTTCTTCTTTACCTAAGGTTAGTATGGGGCAAAGTCCAAGGCCACACCAGCAGGTCACCTCTGGGTCATCCGGGTGCAGATGTGTGTGTACAATGTTGGGTATCCCATTCCCTTCAATGGGGAACGGTCCTGTTGGAAAGAGGCTGCAAGCTGGGACTGGGGATCAGTCTGGGTGAACCCACAGGGGGGCTTGACTCTTGAGATCCTCAGACACTGTTGGTCTACTTCTCCTTGGGCTGTGGGGCTCTGGTGCAGTGGTGTCTTTTGGCTTCTGATTCGGTGCTCGAGCCACTTGTGGTTGGAAGGGGCCTGCAGAAAGAGGCTGCAGGCGGGGCCTGCAGAAAGAGGCTGCAGGCGGCGACTGAAAGTCCAGTCTTGGCAAACCCAAGTGTGGGCTTAGCCTTAGAGGGCCTCGGGACCCTGTTGTCACCGCCGCCTCCCTCTGACTCTGGGGTGTGGTTGCAGAGGTGCTTTGATGCATCGGTTGGTGGCGGTCAGAGGATCTCTTTTTGCCTTGGTTTCTGCTGAAGATGGGCAAACAGGGCAGCTGGGCCACTAACGATTAAGGTCTCACTGCCCCTGAAGTTCCTAGATATGCAGGTCGGTTTTCCTCAGTGTTACTGTCTGGTGTAGTCCCAACAAGCCTTGGTTGCTACAACGGGTTCAGTATCCCAGGTATTAGTACTGTGCGGCTCTGGCCGGACCTGGCTTCCCCACACTTGGAGAGAGGACGGATCTGACCTGTAGGAGCATGGCTACCTCTTCCCAGGCAGTTGCTGCGTGGTAGTCATGGTGAGCAGCAGGTCGGCAAACTGGGTCTTGCTTATTTGGTGCCTGCGGCTGCAGGGGAGTAGCTCCTCTACTTTAAGAAACCCCGAAGGCTGCCAGTGCTTCACCAATTACCAAAGAAACTCCTTTGGAGTCTGCACAGAGGCAGAACAAGTCTTTTGCTCCACGAGGTTTGGTGCAGCAGGTAGGATGCAGGGTTGGCCCCAAACCAGTCATGCTAGTCAGTTCTCAGGTCAGCAATCATCTTTATCCACTCATTCTTTTGTGTCCATCGAAATCTGAAGTCCTGGTATCAGGGGGTCCCCTAAATAATTTAGGGGCGGTAGGGTGGTGTAGGGTAGTAGCCAATGGGCTACTTACCCCTGGGGTCAGTACACCCCCTATACAACCACTTCCTGTGGGAAGCGGGCATAACCATGTCCCAGAGTTTCTGATTCTGTCATCTTCAAGAAGGCAGACTTCTAATTTTCATGTCCACATAAAGTAGCCCACCTAAGGGGTGGAACCAGCTTGAGTGTGAACATGCCTCTCTGACTACTAACTTTCCCACCTGTCCATGTGCCAAATAGGCCTTGGTCAGGGGGGTTGGCATCCCCTCACCTCTGAGCGAAGCCAGATTTGCATACGAAAGGCGGTGGGCTCTTTGAAGCTCCCTGTCTTGGAATGCTAATTTACTGGTCACCCTGCTGGAGGAGGTGTAAAACGCCCTCTGCTAGAGCAGGCTTTGTTCCTGTCCTCATGAGAGCATATGCTCTCACCACTGGGGGTCAGAAACTTGTCTGTGGTGGCAGGCTGGTCAGAACCAGTCAGTTAGCACACTAGTTAGTAGTTGGTGGGTTTTCAATGGGCACCTCTAAGGTGTCCTCTGGGTTCATGTATTAATAAATCCATCACTGGACTCGGTGTGGGTTTATTAATACGAGGTGTTTATCAACTAATATCGACTACACAAATATAGTTTCCCTATATTTATAAAGGTAAGTACAAAAATATTGAGAACAAATATTGTTTAAATTAATATTGTAAAAAAGTCAAATATAATTTTTCAATAAATACATGGTTTAAAATAGTAAATTTTAAACATTTTAATCCATAACATTAATATAATGTATATTAAATAAATGTAAGTAACTTTTAATATTAAAAATATATACTTATAAAAACATACATAAATATGTGTGTATGTCTATATATCTGTGTGTGTGTGTGTGTGTTTGTGTGTGTGTGTATATATATATATATAGATAAAACGAAGCCACATTATCGTCTTTTTCACAAATACATCATTTTGCGACTGCCAAGCTATTTGTTGTTCCAACCACCCCATCACCAGGCACGCGTAACTGAGGCTAAAGGAAAACCCCATTGCAGTTCCTTTGTTTTGTCGGTAGATCTCATCACCGACATATTCAAACCAAATTCCAGCGTGATAAAGACGACTACTCTGAGGGGAGAATATTTACGTATGCGAGGAAATTTGACTCCTTAAAACAACAGGACAAACTAGACAGTGCAACCAATATCTCCAGTAGCTTTTCATCATTAGCCTCAGCGGATGCAAGTGAGGGTGAAATTGAAACATCAAATGATGCGGTAAAACGCACTTTTCTAGGAGATATGAGACGTGCTGCAACAGAGACAGTGGGAACAAAGCAGGATGATTCAAATAAATCAAAGGGGAAGAGGCAGAGGACGCCAATGGGCCCCAAAAAAACCAAAAAGAAGAGGAAAAAGGAGCAAGCGGATCAACGGAAAAAATAGGAACAACAACGAGGAGTATGCGTCAGAAGAAAAATCATTAGGGACAATAGAAGAATTACAAGTAGTCAACCTATCGAAACGAGAAATATCACAAGCTGAAACATCTCTACTTAAAAGAGGGATCAACTTCTGTCCCACCCAGAAAATGGATTTGGCTCAAATATGAATTGACCTCTACAAATATATTAGAAAAATTAAATTGGCCAAAGTGTTTGCAGAAAATAAAGAAATGCGGGAACACACAAAGCACAATTCTAAACCAGTGTCAACATTAACAGAAAAGGAATCTGATAATTTTCTAACACTGCTGAACTTAAATGCAGAAAGTGAAAATGAAAACATTTCGTTACAGTCAGCATGCTCCCAGATGGGAGCAGGCTTGAGTGGAAAGAAACCTAGTTCATGATTCTACCCTCAACTTACACCAGGGAATAAAGTGGATGTATTCCAAGAGGCAGTTATTCAAGATATCTACAGATTAAGAACAACTAAATATGTGGATAATCTAACAAAATCAGAAAGGGAGGCCCTATACAATCTAACTCAAGACAAGACAATTGAGATAAAAATAGCCGATAAAGGCGGAAACATCGTCATTTGGGATCGCAATTCATATGTAACAGAGGCACACCGTCAATTAAGAGATACAGAATATTATGAAAAACTCAAAACGAACCCCACCAAAGATCTGAAAAGGGAGGTGGATTTAAAATTATATGAATGGTGTTTGCGAAATCTCATTGATGAAGAAGAGCGTAAATATCTAACAACAGGTTTCCCAGTAACCGCAACAATATATTTTCTGCCAAAGCTACATAAAGATTAAAAAAAAACACCTGGACGGCCAATAATATCGGCCAAAGGATCATCGTTGGAGCCAATCGCCAATTACATTGACCACTTTTTAATGCCCTTTGTTGAAAGATTGAATTCCTACATAAAGGACACAAATGACCTGTTAAGACATCTGCAGGATACCCCATGGCAAGAGACATACAAACTCGTCACAATGGACGTGATATCACTCTATACAAACATCCAAAACGACATTGGAGTTACAGCCTGTGATTTCTTTCTGCGAGAGCGAAATATTCACTATAGTGATCATAACAAAATGTTACTAGAAATGATTACAACATGCCTAACAAAGAACATCTTATTCGGTGATGAGATCTACCGACAAAACAAAGGAACTGCGATGGGGTTTTCCTTTAGCCCCAGTTACGCGTGCCTGGTGATGGGGTGGTGGGAACAACTAATAGCTTGGCAGTCGCAAAAGGATGTATTTGTGAAAAAGACGATAATGTGGCTACGTTTTATCGATGATTTGTTAATCATCTGGGATGGCACTGATTTGGAGTTTCAGGAATATTTCAAAATCTTAAATATAACAACAGCAAACCTGAAATTCACATATGTTATTAGCAAAGAAAAGGTAACTTTCCTGTGTACAGAAATTTACGTCAAAAACAATCAAATCCAGACGACCTTGCATCGTAAAGAAACTGCCACCAATGCCACACTACATGCCAATAGTTTCCACCAACAATCGCTAATTGAAAATATACCTTATGGCGAATTCCTAAGAATTCGAAGAATTTGCACAGAAGAAGAGGAATGGCAAAAACACAGTACAGTAACAGCAAAGAGATTTGAATGTAGACACTACAATAAAAGCATAGTAAAAAGATGCTGGATAAAATCAAATGAGGAATCAAGAGAGGAATGTCTGAAAACAAAAGCTGAGAGTGAAACGAAAGATTCAAATCCTATAAGATTAATCATGGATTACTCTGAGGAATCAAAAGAAATAACCAAAATCCTGAGGAAAAACTGGAGGATATTACAATTGGACACGACAGTATGAAAACTGGTGGGTAATCACCCGAGTGTAACCTACAGAAGAGCCATGAATTTAAAAGATCGACTAATACACAGTCATTTCAAAGGAAAAACTAAACAAGATCTATGGCTCAAGACAAAAGGTTTTGTGAAGTGTCACAACTGTAAAGTTTGCCAAATAGCCAAACCAACAACCACAATAAGAATGGCTAATGGAAAGATGTGGAAAATCAAGGAGTTAATCACATGTAAAACGCAATTTGTAGTCTACGTGGTGGAGTGTCCGTGCTCCCTTAGATATATAGGGAGCACAATTTGTGAACTAAAAAAACGTATCTTGGAGCACGTTCGTGCAACCATCAACAAAGACCGCACAAATGCAGTAGCCAAGCACATGGAAGACCACCATGGAAGCGATTGGAAACTTCTCAATTTTTATGGGATTGAAACAGTACCTTGCAATGTTCGTGGAGGAAACAGGGAGAAGTCCCTGCGACAAAAGGAATCACGCCATATCTTGAATATGAGGACATTAACCCCGGTTGGATTAAATCAAAGTTAGGAATTGTACATTCACTTATGAGAAACACATCTCATAATCTTCCCTGGAGAAACAGAAAGACTAAGAAGAAAAAAGTGAAACATCCTAATCGTTCATAGGAATGAAAAAACGAAATTATTTGGTAAACATCTCGGAATTTGGGCCCCAACGAGCTGAATTTAAGGACATGTAACATCAGCAAAATAGACCCACTGGAGGGTTTGAAAATCGCTAGAAGGACATAAATGAATGTGTCGCCACCAAAAAAACAAAATTAATAGACCATAAAAGTAATGAATTGGCACTTTATAAATATAATGTATTGATATTATTGTATTTTAAATGGTTAAACATCTGAAAATCAATAGATTGAAATAATATATGAACGATTTAAAAAGCAAAGTAAAAAAAGAATTTTGCTCACAATTTGGGTAACTACATCTCCCATAATACATTAGCAACGTTAATGTCTACAAACAGGAAATGACCTCAGTATGTAAAATGTATTTGATTGGTGGTTTTGAAACGTTGCTTTGATCATGAGCAAGGTCTGTGTGTCAGACCGAAACGCGTAGATCTGTGGCCTTTCACCCTGAGCAAATAAAGAAAAAGAAAATAAATATTGCAAAAGCCAAAAGCCTTCGCGAGTGCAACCCGTTTTTCTTCCCTTTGGGAAGGATTTGTTGGCAAATATTAAGCGGTTGGGCTCAACCGCGGGGTTCCGCACCATTGCAGAGCACCAAACAACCAACCAACAGAGCCAGGAAACGGAGGATATATATATATATATATATCCAACACCTCGCTGCCACTCCACCTCCAAGGAAAACGAGCGCGGACCCAAGTAGGTGCAAATATAGTTTTATTGCCAAAATTAGTCTGCCATGACGCGTTTCTGCCGAACTAGCGGCCTTGATCACATGACAAAGCTTAGACTGTACAACCGCCTTTTAAAGTGCTAGTGCAAACTATTGAACAATGGACATAGAAAACATATTTCTTACATAGGCTTCTTACTATGCTTAAATGCATGAATAAGGTGTTGCATATCAGATACTGTATTTCAATATAATAACTGTAAAATACACAAATATTAAAATCTATATGAAACATTAATCAGATTCTGTTATACCATGTAGATAACCATAATATTAGTTATCACTCATAACTGCGTAAATGCTAAACGAATAGTCTCCTTTCCAGTCCTTTGTTAAAATAAGTGATTTTGTAAAAAGTGCCCCTTCCAAATGTAGTGAAAAGAAATATTCGAGTTAAAAACCAGGTACCTTCCCCCACTGTCCCTGCAAAATCAAAAAATAGAGCATCAGATTGCTGATGTTCCACAGTATGTAAGGCTAAACATAATGGATAAGATCCATTTATTAACTCTCGTTCCATTCCTTGTCGGTCTATATTTATGACCCTACAATATTTGTGCCCCACATATATCCTAGAAAAAAGCGACAATGTGCTACAGTACCAATATCCAAAGTGCCAGTATAACTATAAGGTGCTAAATGCTGGGAAACTCATAGGTTAGAGCTATATCTTGTATAAGCTAGGATATGATCCCTATCAATATCCTTTGCCAAAAATAGCATATGTGTGCAAATATAGCAAAAAATGTGCAAAAGAATGCAAGTCCAAGGGGTTCAAGGGAACATGAGGGTCAATCATAAATATATCAATAAATATATCACTAATGTAACAATCCACAGCTGATTCTTAATGAGACACATAAAATGATGACTATATGCCCTGGATCAACCGCTAAAATACATAAATATAGATATAAATATAAATAAAATCCCTACAAAATATGTATGCCCAATGCATGTACAAAACATTTTTAGACCAATTCATCAAATTTCTCTAATTCTGAATAGGACGATGCAGTGAAGACATTGTGATTGTTTTGGTGGCTTGAGATTATTAAATAATAGGTTTTCCGAATCAAGCCCCTGCATCCTCATGAAAGCGCACAACTGATAGACATCTCTCATGTAATCAAGTTTCAATTAATTTAAACAGATTCATAGTGACAGTTTCATAAATTTCATAAAATTTATAAAGTCTTTCTATAAAAATCTATTCATAAAAACGTGTGCAGATCCTCAGTCGTGTTGAGACCACCTGGCTGTTTCGAATCAAATTCCAGTATGAAACTTGTTTCCAGGCGTCTCAACTTGGCTTCTCGATCCCCGCCTCTTTTCGATAAAGGAATTGCCTCAATGACATAGTATTTAAGATGCCTAGGATTACTGTCATGAGTTGCCTTAAAGTGCCTAGCCACTGGGTAACTGGGGTCATTATTAGATATGGCCCGGATATGCTGTAAGATTCTTTTATGGGCGGCTAGTTTTGTGCTTCCTATATATTTGAGTTTGCAACTGCATTCAAATACATAAACAGAAAATTCTGTTTTGCAATTAAGGTGCTGATTGATCTCCCGTGCCTTAGTAGAGAAAGCAGTTGTATAGGAGTTCATATTTATCCCATATTGGCAGGCTTTACATGTAGAACATTTAAAAAAGCCTTTTCTAGCCGTAAGCCACATGTCCTTACGATGTTCTTCTTGGCTATTACTTACTAGCATATTAGCCATACTTATAGTTTTCCTAAATGTAATAGAGGGGTTGGATGGTTCTAACCTGCCGATCACCGGGTCATCCTGAATGAGATGCCAGTTGCGCCTAACTATAGCCCTTATTTGCCTTTCTTGTCTGGAGTACGATAGGATGAGCCTAGTGGGTTGTTGTTTTTCAGTTTCTATGTTAGCATCCCCACTTCCCTTTTTGACCTTGTATATTAGTAGGTCATCACGGGCCCGCTCCCTGGACCTAGTTATTGCTGCGTCAACAATTTCTGTTCTGTACCCTCTAGCCAGAAACCGAGCTCGGCTTTCTGCCTGCTTTACTTTGGTGTCCTCACTGTTGCTACAAATGCGTCGAATGCGCAACATCTCCCCATATGGAATACTTTTTATGAGATGGAGAGGATGGGCACTCGACGCATGCAACACCGTATTGCCGGCCGTAGGCTTTCTAAAAAGGGTAGTTGATAAAAAGTTATTTTTGACTTGGACCTGCACATCTAAAAATGTCACTGTGTCTCTGCTGATAGTGGATGTGAATTTCAAGTTGATTTATTTAACTATCAAAGAGAGAGAGAGGACTAGAAGGCTAGTCCGTATCCCCAGGGTTATTATATGTCATCAAAGAGGACTAGTCGATTTTTACGTGATACAGAACTCAGAACTGTATGGGGGGTGATGAGAAAAACTCTAATTTCTTTATGAAGCCCTCACCCACCAACCTAGTTGGTGGCATGCTTCATCATCGGGCCCACCCGGTGACACCGAAAGTGTCCCGAGTGTGCTACAACGCCTGTATTACAGCGGAGCGGGTATTTTGCTGAGTGTGCGGTGATGGTGAAGTGAAAGTGAAATTTAAAAACTATCCAGTGGTCCCAATACCCAGAGGGTTTACCTTTAATATATGGGCCTCTGGTAGTAATAAAAGCAAGGCGGTGGATGTAGGTGGAGTGGTAGTTAGGAACTCCTGCATCCAGTGGGTGGTCTACATGTTTCAGCCAGGCCTTTCATTATTAACTGGCTTTCCTCAGGACCTTTAATATGTGAAAAGCGAGATCTACACTGAAAGTGTGTGTATGACCTTGAATGTGTTGCACGCGCTAAGGTGCACTATGTGTGAGAAGGGGATTCCCTCTCCACGCATTCCTGTACATAAAACATACAAGACGAACAGACATACAGAAAGAGGTTTTTTAGCATAGTTTTGCATTATCACGTCAATACATATTGGCCGTAATGTTTGTGCGGGTTGCGGAAAATGCGGCTAAGTGGGACCGTGGTAGTGGTACGGCTTGGTGATTACCGGAATGTGCGACTTGATGTGGTAGTCTATCTAGGCAAATCACACACAGGGAGAGAAGGTTAGAAAAATATGTTATTCTCACGCTAGCGATTTGCAGCAAGTGCCCCATAGGAATCCGGCAGGGGTTCTGATTCTGTAGAGGAGAAAAAGAAAGAGAAAAAGAACAAGCATTTGCAATGCAATAGGTCTCGCAATTGCGAGATTTTGAGCTATTGGCATTTGAAATAACAATGCCTTCTATTTCTTTTTTTTAAACCTGCAATAATAAAAGGCATTGCCATTTACAATAGCAGTAGGTCAAAGTTTTTAAAATGTGAGACCTATTGCATTGCAAATACTTGTTATAGACAGGAAACAGTCAAATTCATACAACTCTAGGCATTAAAATCGCGCGTTCAGAAAGAGGTACGTTCTGGTAATGTATGAACATATGCGCTGTTAATATGTAACAAATATATGCAAGGGTGTGAGCACATTCACTAATGTTCCTTCCCATGTAAACATAAAAATCAAAAAATATGCAGTCTTTTTATTTTGCTCCCTTCCGCATCCCCATATTTCTGAAAAGCTGCAGAGTACACAGAAGGCTTTCCAACTCAGTGGGACAACAGGTATATACAGAAAGAAAGCGAGACAGAAAAATAGAGGGGAGAAAAAGAGAAAGGGGCAGAGAGAATTAGAGAGAGTGAGGGAGAAACCGAGAGAGAGAGCATGTTTGTTAAAGAGAGTGCGTTTCAGAGAGAGAACAGGAGTGTGCGTCAGTGAGAAAAAGCAAGAACGTGTAAAATCGAGTGCATGTAACAAGGAGAGAAAGAAAAGACAGAGTATGTGTCAGAGAGAAAAAGACAGAAAGTGAGAGTGAGGACGTGTGTGTGTGTTAGAGAGAAAGATAGTTAAGAGAGAACGTAACAAAGATACACCGAGTCCCTATGTTTGTGTATTAGAGAGAAAACGCGACAGAGACAGGATAGAAAGGGAGGGTAAGGGGGAGGGAGCGAGCCGGGAAAAGAGAGACAGGGACAGAAAGAGAGAATTATTGTCTTTGTTTCCAATGAACCCCTTCGATCTGTTTCGTTGTTTCTTGGCTCGTCTCACTTACTCACTGCTTTATAAATGAGCACTTTTTATGTGTTGGTATTGCAATGGTTCAGGACTCCCATCTTTGGGCTAGTCGCGGCCTGCTGCAGCAATGCCCTCACTGAAGAGGGGTCTGAGTGACTTGTAAGAACTACGAGGCACATCTGTATAAGGCGTTTTGTCACAGATGCTGACACCCCTCTCCTACCTGGGCTTCACCATCCTGGGCCCTCTTGGTCCCCACAGCTTGTCCTGTCCACTGATCGCCCAGAGGATGGACGGCCTCAATATACATAGTTTATTTGTTTGCGCGCACAATAAAAAGTACAAGCTTCTGGTATTCAGGCGGAGGGCGCCCTTACCGATGGTTGGGGGCAGAAGAGGCAGCCGAGGGCTGGAGGACGCTGGCACCGGAGGCTGGTCGCCTCCAAATGTTCCTGCTCCGACATGAAAAATTCAGGCTGTTTCGGTGTACCCAAACGGCTCTTTAACCCATTTTCGGAAGCCCGGGCATTGCCAGGGCGGCTGCTAATGAATTTCTGCTCCAGCGGCTCAAGTGAAGAGAGGTCAGAGGAAAGGGGAGCGCGGAGAGGGGAGAGGAAGCGACCAGAGACGGGGGAGAGGGGACACCGAGCAGGAGGAAGGGAAGGCTAAGAAAGCGAGCTGGGTCAAGGAAGGGGGAGAAAAGGAGCGCTGGGACGTGGAAAGATACGGAGTGGGGTATGACAGATGGGGGGGAGAATCCCACTGTGTAGGGGTCAGAAGGCAGATAGAGAGCAGACAAGACCCGGCATGAGGGGTGGTGGAGAAACAAGCAGCAGCTGAGATCACCAGAGACGCCGTGCGCGAGCAAAAGAAAAATGAAAGTGAAAGCACGCACTTCGCACATAAAATAAAAAATTGTAAAGTGAAAGCGCGCCATGCGCGCGTTGTGCTTCACACACAGTACTACACCAACTAAAACTGTATCATGACTGGACTGATACAATGCATGAAACGCCGCGAGCAAAAGAGACGCCGTGCGCGTGCACAATCTCCAGTCCGGGTGGGCGAGGCAAACAGGATACAGGTAGGGAACAAACAAGCCTCCCTTGCAATCAAAAGCGAGCGTTTATGACGCGCGCCAATCAAAAGCATAGGTGGAGCTTCCACCCCACTTCCGAAGCAAACCCGATGACAATAGATCTCGTAGAGCGGGCAGCGCATGCGCTGCGACGCTATGCGAGACCTAATAAATGGAGGCTTCAAAGGCTGCCTGCCGTTGATCTCCTGGGGAGATTGTAAACCCCATGAACATCAGCAATGTTAAGCCTCAAGACAATGAGAGTTGGAAACACACTCATACATGCCAATAGACCCAATTCAGGCAGGAGACTCCATATTTTTTAACAATACAAACAGCTTTATTTTACCTGGCTCCCGCCTGAAATTGCCTCTGCTTCAATAGAGGTCAAAGGGAAAAACATTCACCCGATTTTTTTTCGAAATATCCCACTTTCCTGTTTTGAAATGCTGGCATGTATGCACTCTCCACAGAAGTTTCCAACTGACATTGTCTGCCACCGTGAGATATCAGCTCCTCACTCGGTGACCGTGTGAAAGGAGCCAATACCGTGTGACACACTGTAGAGCCATGCGAGTTGCCAGGTCTAATATCTGGATGCAACAACAGAAAGCTCAGAGAGGAACCAAAATACTGGTCGGGTGGCACACTATGGGAATCATAGAAATGAATACCTACCAACTCACACAGTGCCACCGTGTGACACACAATATCGGCTCAAATCACACGGTCACCCGTTGAGGAGTCGATATCACAAGGTGGCAGGGAAAACAAGCTGAAAGCCAAAGCTTGTTTGATGAGGCTTTGTACTGCCGATGTCCATTAGAAGATGTGAAAACATCTCAGGTACCAGCCTCTGCAAGCTTTTTTTTGGGGGGGGGAGGGGGAATTGGGGCCGGGTGGGGTTCAAAAGTACCTCTTACATACTTCTGGGCGCGAGGCCCCGCCCCTCCTCACAGATTTTTGTTTGAAGTTGACAGGTATGGAAATGTAATATATGTGTTTAAGCCACACCTTTAATTACATAGACCACGCCCTTTGGAGAACCACCTCCCACATACAGTGCTTTATATGGAAGAATAGAAGAGTAGGTACTCACTATCTAGAGGACCTTTTTGCTCCTGAGAAGTGCCAATACTCTCCCGTTAAATGTACTGCAGCAGTGCTTGTCCATTTAAAGCACTGCCTTAATCTGACAAGTATTTGCAAATGTAGACAATTCATAATTGCAGAATGACTTTTGATGTGTGCATGATGTCTGAAAGGATTTTACCATAAAAGCGGTAAACGTTTGATTTAAAAAAAAAAAAAACTTTAAAAAAAACTACCACGCTATGATACTCCTCCAGAAAAGTAACTAAGAATCGGTAACTGATCAGCAGGTCGGTTCCGCGAGCGATGGAAAAAAGATTCGAAGGTGCAGTCGTTAATAAAACAACGCACCATCAGATTTATTAAAATGGTTAAAAGAACTGCAGTGATACATAAAAGGGGCCAATGTTTTGGCTCTGATGCGTGGGCGATGCACATGCAACTGCTGAAAAATGCACCTTGCTCAACCGCCAATTCAAGCAACTTCAAATCAGAGGTGACAGGTCTGACTGCAGCTTTGTGTTTTTATAGCGAGCAAAGATAAATACAGGGATGCATGTTAGATAGCAACAACTAATTCGCGGACCAAAAGGTATTTAGTAAACTGAAGTTTCAATGCAACGAAGTATACGGCGAGAACACACCCACAACTCTCAACGGGGCACCAAGTATCCTTCCAAATTAATACAATCTTTTCTGTTTCAACGGGTCATATTAGGATAAGTAAGTGGAAACCCTTTCCCGGCAATGTCGCTACAAAAATATTTTCAGTTTGAAAAATACAGTAAAACAGATTGTACGAGACGTCCACTGCACAAGGCAGAAAGGACGTGCGAGTCACTGCTTCTCCTGATTTAAACACCCATAACACACGCTAGAGACGTCCAGCAGGACACTCGGCCTCTCTCTGATCAAAGATTAAAGCACAGAGTGCCCTTCAATTATTTTACTTGGGCAGTGACAGCTAGTCCTCAAATAATTTTCCCGCCCGGGCTCCTCACCTCGTCCACCGTGCGACGGGGGAGATGCAGCATGCCTAGGAGCAGCTTCAGTTTGACAGCCGAGGACAGTCCGTGAAAGCAGAGACGGATGTTGTCGATGACGGAGGCGGTAAGGAGGGAGGCGATACTTGGCGGCGCCCATAGCTCGTCCACGGATCCCAATTTGTTGTGCAGCCACAACCCGGTGTCGCTCTCCCTCATCGACGCCATCTTGGAACAAGCCCGCGAGAAAAAGAGACGCCGTGAGGTGCGCGTGCACATCTGCTGTCCGGCCCCAAGCTGACATCGCCAGAGAAGAGACGGCGTGCGCGTGCACATCGCCTATCCGGGCGCGCACATGTTTTGTCTCCCTTCGCGCACCAAACCGACAACAATAGTCTCGCCAAGGCGAAGCAGCGCATGCGCTGTGTTCGCTAGGCGAGACCTAAAAAGTGGCACGTGGCCCTTTGTGCAAGCTGTAAAGGAAGGTCTTACCCGGTTAGTGGGTGGATGGTTCACCTGAGCGTCCGGCGATGAGTATTTAATAACCGTGCCAACCCGGGTCCTTTACCCACCGAGATCCGGAGCAGCACACCAGGTTTTCTCGAGGGTCCTGATCAACGATGTAGTAACTAGAGCCGGAAGAACCATCCACCCACTAACCGGGTAAGACCTTCCTTTATAGCTCGCACAAAGGGCCACTGTGCCACTTTTTCTTTTTCTCCTCTACGTTATCAGAACCCCTGCCGGATTCCTATGGGGCACTCGCTGCAAATCGCTAGCGTGAGAATAACATATTTTTCTAACCTTCTCTCCCTGTGTGTGATTTGCCGATATAGACTACCACATCAAGTAGCGCATATACCGGTAATCACCAAGCCGTACCACTACCACGGTCCCACTTAGCCGCATTTTCCGCAACCCGCACGAACATTACGGCCAATATGTATTGACGTGATAATGCTAAACTATGCTAAAAAACCTCTTTCTGTATGTCTGTTCGTCTTGTATGTTTTATGTACAGGAATGCGTGGAGAGGGAATCCCCTTCTCACACATAGTGCACCTTAGCGCGTGCAACACATTCAAGGTCATACACACACTTTCAGTGTAGATCTCACTTTTCACATATTAAAGGTCCTGAGGAAAGCCAGTTAATAATGAAAGGCCTGGCTGAAACATGTAGACCACCCACTGGATGCAGGAGTTCCTAACTACAACTCCACCTACATCCACCGCCTTGCTTTTATTACTACCAGAGGCCCATATATTAAAGGTAAACCCTCTGGGTATTGGGACCACTGGATAGTTTAAATTTCACTTTCACTTCACCATCACCGCACACTCAGCAAAATACCCGCTCCGCTGTAATACAGGCGTTGTAGCACACTCGGAACACTTTCGGTGCCACCGGGTGGGCCCGATGATGAAGCATGCCACCAACTAGGTTGGTGGGTGAGGGCTTCATAAAGAAATTAGAGTTTTTCTCATCACCCCCCATACAGTTCTGAGTTCTGTATCACGTAAAAATAGACTAGTCCTCTTTGATGACATATAATTTCAAGTTGATGTCATTGTGGTTGACCTGCTCAATAAACTCAATGGCGCTTTCTTCACTCCCTCTCCACACTATAAAAAGATCATCAATGAAACGCAACCAGGAAATAATATTTGTATCATAAATATCTTCATATTGCCACATGAGGACCAGCTCCTCCCACCAGCCCATGAACAAACAGGCATAACTGGGGGAGAAGCTGGCCCCCATCGCCACTCCCTGTATCTGCTGAAACATCTGACCATTGAACAGGAATAAATTGTTCTCCAAACAGAAGAGTAACATGTCAAGTATCATTTTGGTGTGCTGTGCATATATAATTGACCTGGTGTTTAAAAAGTACTCCACAGCTCTAATGCCATCCTTATTTCTGATACATGTGTATAAAGAGGATACGTCTAGGGCTATAAGCAAATATTCAGACCTCCAACATATATCCTTGATCTTTCTTAAAAAATCACATGTATCCTGCACATAGGACTTCAAATTTCTAACATACAGCTGCAGGAAGTAGTCAATATATTGGGACATGTTCTCCAAGGGCCCATCACACGCTGCAATGATGGGCCTCCCCGGTGGTTTCTTGATATTCTTGTGTATTTTTTGAATAAAATAGATCACCGGGACCAAAGGATGCTCTTTTTTGATAAATTTATATTCCTCCCAGCTGAGAAGTCCCAGACTCTTCCATGCTAATAGATGTTTAAAAAATGAGTCTTGCGTATTTTTAAATTTGAGTGGAGAACTTTTCTTGTAACACTCCTGATCATTCAATTGACTGTACGCCTCCTTCATATATTCCTCCAATGGCCATAGGACGATATTACCGCCCTTATCGGAGTTCCTAATCACCACATTTTTTCCTCTCTTAACTTGGTGATTAATTGATTGTATTTTCTTTCCTGGTTGGTATATTTTCTAGTTGAACCATTTATAGTGATGTTTAATTTCTTGATCTGAGCTACAACATGCTCACTGAAAACATCTAGGGCATCTCGAGCCATAATGGGAACAAATTTGGATTTAGTCCTAAAAGGAGTAATCGGTCTTGCACATACTCCTAAAGGGGAAAGGTGCTGGTCTTGATTTGCGATCTCAGTTCCACTTTCCAATTCTCGCAAATCCTGGAGCAGACTTGCATCTGAGACCATTAGACCCGGAGGACCATCAATACTTTGTGAGGGTACAGTGACGTCCATATGGTCAGGGGTCGACCTTTGTTGGTGGAATTTTTTGAGCTTCAATTTCCTGATGTATTTATAAATATCCGCTCTCGTCCTAGTATAATTGAAGTTTGATTCGGGGCAATAAGATAGTCCCAGAGATAATAATTGGGTTTCTGCTGCTGTAAGATCAATATTGACTAAATTGATGATGGTATTAGCTTCTTGTGTCCCGTATGATTTTGGAGACCGTTATTGCCCACATTACCTTCGTCTGCTACATTGGTTACTGGCGCTTGCCTCGTCCTCGACCTCGTTTCTTGGTCTCCGCGCCTCCTGCAGGCCTGACGTCTCCCCCTTCTCCTTTGTGCATTGGTGTTGCGGCCGGTCCCTTGTTGCGGGGCCGCAGCGTTTCCTTTCTGCTCCGTTTTAAAATATCAAACTCTTCCCCCAGAGTGAACTTAATACCACTTTGCTCGGGATTCCTTCTTGTGTTCTCGTTATCGGACTCACTCTCTGGCACCGAACTTAAATCCGAAATTGATGTCAATTCAGTCCGTTGCTGGCTTTTGTCACCTTGGCTACTTGCCTGAATGCGTCTATTTGCAGTTGCTGTTCTCAGTGAGTCATATCGCCTCGCAAATGTAAAAATTTGGCCATTGGCATAGTCATCACGATCTCTTTTAAATTTGTATGCTTTTCTTATTTTGATTTTATCTTCTTCTTTCGCCAGTCTCATTGTCATTTCTTCACGCAGCTTCTTCCCGGAATGAGAATCTCCTTCCTGCTGCTTAATGTCACTTTCCAATGCTTCTATCTTCGTCTGTAAATCGCCTCTATCGATCTCCGCACCAGTCTGCGGGACGACTCTAAATTGCATTCCCCCCACTCCGCCATCATAAGCGGGTTGGGCGCCTCGTAGCTGGGGGCGATCATTATGCGGAGGCCCCTAGGGATTCTCCCTACATCAAGGTACCTCTTGAGTGACCGCGCCTCCCACCACTTCGACTGCTCCTGGCGTTTGAGCTTTTCCAACATTTTAAAGTTCTCCTTGAGCCCCTTGACTTTGACGCTGTGCTCTTCACCTGCCCATATACATATATATCCAAAAGAAATTGCCCTGCATTGAGGAAGCACTCGGCGGCAGATTGGTTTATTCAACCTTTAACAGAAGGGAAAAACAGCATTTCATTCCGTTTCTTTATTTCGTCTTCCAACGCGTTTCGGAGCAGGGAGCACCTTCTTCATGGGCTGATGTATCACTGAATTTCACAGAGACGCTCGCAGGCGCCATTGACTGCATGCATTTAAATGGCCCCCTCGTGGCCTCTCAGGTGAGTTACTTATTCTAATGCACGCTGGAACCTGTAGTTTTTAGGTCTCGCCTACGCAGCGCGCATGCGCTGCATAGGAAAAAGACCTTTTGAAATCGCTTCGGCTTTTCAGCCAAAAACGTGCACGCGTTCCATTGCCTTCAATGGTAAGGTGACCAGATTCCCAAAACAAAAAACCGGGACAGGTCATAAACATAGAAGAAGGACTACAGTTTACACTGGTGAAGGGTTATAGAACAGGCGGCGGATTTCTCCATTGTAGCGGGAAGCGTCTCTTCGTACGAGAGTACCACTAATAGTGACTCACATCTACAAATTCATGTCAAATACAAAAAAGATAATTTTGACGCCCCGTCCAAAATAGAAATAGAAAATGCTGAACAAGCAATTCTAAGTCACATTGAGTGTTCTACAAGACTTAATACTTGTGTCTGTAGTACGTGACACTGCTCTTTCCGACAAATTGAGAATTCGAAGAAGTTTCTTCAATTTTGAGCCACGGAAATTTTTATAAGCCTTGAAAAAGTCGTATAAACGACGAAACACGTGTCGGCTGTTTTCATCTGCGATACGCACTTCGTGTCAACGAAACCAAGACTCTTCAAAAACTACCTGCCTTTTTGTACTAACTTCTATGAATATATTTTTCTGTATATTATGAACTTTATAATAATTTGGGTTTATTAAAAAATAAACTGACTATAAGGTCAGTTTGAATACTATACAGTGGCTGTGCTCTGTTAATTTTTGGTAAGTTTACACTGGTGGCTGGCTGGATCTTGGTGCAGACAGTGACCTCTGACTCCGGTGAGCAGGGTCATGCTGGCGGTTCGGACACGCTGTTGCCCCGATGGCTAGCATAGTGACATTCTTGCTGCATTGTAGAGAGAGAAGGGAAATCCCGAGAGAAAATGTCTCTCTTTAAAGGATTTCCCTTTCCAGAACAACCTCATCTGGAGTGACGTAAAGCCGTAATATCTCCAGTAGTGAGAAGTGAGCATGCACACATCTTTTTAACACAAGTGCGTACTCAGCCACTACTCAAAAACTGGGACATTTTTGTGCTCATCCCATCCACTATCCAAAAACCGGGACATTTATTCAGTTTTTAGGAAAGTGTCGGGACACCGGGACACTTCATGAAAAACCGGGACCGTCCGGGGAAAACCGGGACGTCTGGTCACCCTATTCAATGGCAACGCGTGCACGTTTGGCGATTCACTTGCGGGAGCGAGCGGCGCCATATGGTAGCAATTATCGCTCCTGGCGCCGCTCGCTCCCGCAAGGGAATCGCGCAGGCCCCCCCTCACCCCCCTCCCCCTGCTGCCGTGCGAGGCGCGCGCGTTTGTTCTTCTTACTTTTTCCTTGTTTATGTTGTTCAGTCTCTGTAAAGTGCCTGATACCTATGGGTCAAGATCGCGCTGAATAACACTCGAAAAGTAAAAGTAAATATGCAAGAGTTATGGCATAACAGTGAAGTGAGAGCGCCACATCACTGTAACAGCAACTGTTGTGAAAACGATCAAATACAGCCCTCTCTTCCGATTTAGGCGTGGATTCTTTGCAACAGCAGCATCCGTTGTGAACTGAGCTCCGGCAGTGTCAAGGCTGACGTCTTTCTGCCAGTGTTTGTTTTGCTCCTGTGAGCTTTCAGGTTGACAACGAGGCAAGATCAGTGCTGATGGCACAAGGCAATCTCAGCCACAGCCGGCCCGGTCAGGACGTAAAGGGAGGGCACTTTGTTCAAACAGTGCAAATGTCTGCTTTAAGACCATAGGAAAGGACGGTTTCAAGCGGTTTTCTTTATTCTTGTCCAATAGGCAGAAAATTCATGTGGGAGAAGGAGGTGGCTTCGCGAAGAATGTTTTCTTTTATCCAATTAAGTTCTCCTCTTGCTGGTATTAAAACAGTAATTAGATGTACAGAAATCATCATTTCCTCTACTTTTGTGTCTCTTTAAATGTAACCTTGTTAGTGACGTTTTACTGTTCGAAGACTTGCTCAACATCCTAAAGAAATGTATTGTACAAACATGAAATCGCAGACGCAGAAATTGTGTATTCGCATCCTAGGTAGGAAGTATTACATTAAGAAAACATGGTTCTACTGACAAACATCTTTTTTTTTTTTAGAGTAAATCTTGTCAAAGTATTTCCTCATCTTTGCATATAGCTAATGTTTCTTTGTTTATTGGTACAGTAATTGTGTGACGTTGAGGCACAGTTTACCAGAGACTAATACAACTACACTTCACTTCTACCATTTGAAGTTCCTGGGGCAAACGTTGCGGCACATAGTAAAACCCACTTACCTTCAACCTACCGTCCCCACTTTCTTCAGTTCAGGAAGTTGTAGAAAATTAAGATCTAATTCCAAATACCAGAATTGTAGATGGGTGTTGACAAGGAGTTTTTTTTTTTTTTACTGAGGCATCCAGAGTGACGTACACAACGAGCAATATTTGAGTTTCTGGCACTCTGCCTAGATGGAAGTTAATAAAATGCTTGTAATTAAACATATATTTTATTTTTTGTGAACTGCAGCTTTTCAGTTGTTAATTGTTTGATATATTTGTATTACTAGATGATTATCTGGTTTGCCATTATAATTCATATTTTTTAATTTGAGGTTTCTTGATGATTCTTTGTTTATTTGAGCACGGCATTGTTCTGCTGTGTATTGGTGTAATTTTCATTCAGGGGATATGCGCTTTTATTGTAGGCATGGTGTAGTCTCCTTTGGTTTTGGAAGCTGAGCTCTCATAGAGGGTTGTACTTCAGAATTGTTACGATACCGCGGCAGCGAAAATCTTGTTTTTAGAGAAGCGAGTTCGCTTTTTATGGAGGTATTCAAATAGAAATTGTGGACAACAAGAGCTATATGTACATGGCTGTGGTGTCATTAGCTGAAAACTCATCAGTACCAATAACAATACAAACTCCAAATTTATGAAGTCTTTGAACCCTATGTAAGTTGAGTTCATCCATTACCAGTGCAAGCTATGGCGAGAGGAGTCCTGGAGGGCAATGCAAAAATTCCCATATTTGCTGTATCGCACCTCCCAAAGTCCTCCCTACCAATTCCAATGTATTAAGCAAAGAATAGAAGTGTGGTTTTGCCATCGTTCCTTGTGGCATTATATGCTTTTGAGCTCTAAGGTGGGCATGAGCTGCGCTTGCAGCGGAGCTGTCGTTGCTGTTGAGCATGGAAAGAAGTCTGCTCTCTGACACACTTCTGCATGTATAGGTGGCAGGCAGGAAACCCTGTGCTTGGAGGCACCACGTCATCACTTGCCCTAGCACAAGGAGAAGTCCTGAGGGAGTTGGTGATTTGTCATCTGCCATTCCTTCTCCTCCCTTGAGGCTCGGCGAGGTGGGGAAGACCTTTGAAGCGGACGCTGACTCACACTACGGAATACAGTGTTGTTGCTAATGATTCAGCCAAACCCATTCACTACTGTGTATGAGGTGAGTTGAAATCCCCTTCTCTGTAGTGATCCATACTCCGCAACCGCCAAGCTCAAAATCAGACTTACTCGCATGCTTCTGACGCCTTCTTTGAAAGCATAAGGTTGTTTCACAATCAGAGTATGCTGAGGGTTTCCAAATGGTTGTGAATTGTATGCGTCATCCTTTGTACAACTCCTTTCTAAGTTCTTCACTTGTTTTTTGTATGTTTAGACCTCACCGCTTTGGCAAGATCTTGCTGAGCAGGAATGAAAGACCTAGTTTACTTGGATTATGGCATTCAAGCTGCTCAGAGTTTCTGATGGACTTGAAATAACCACCACCTTGAGAGGTTGTGATAGATGTGAAACTCATCGGGAAAAGGGTATTTCTCCTTGTCCTAGGCACCGAAAAGTAGATGTGTGTAGCGATTTCTAGTGTCCATGGGAGGCAGAGCTGTGTTAATTTTCATACCACTTAAGGGGCCCGCTGTGTTTTAAGGGACAGAGTAGGAAGAACCTGCTCTCTTGGGCATGGTTTGAGGAGGGTTGGTTTAGGTGAGAGTTATGAGTGAGCTGTTTTAGGATTGTGCATTAGGTCTGGAGGTGAGCTCCGATACTGTTGCGCCAGGCATTGGTAAGACAGTAATGAGTGGGATACGGTTGCATTTTCTATGTACAAATATACGTTTTTAGGTCTCGCCTAGGCAGCACGCATTTGCTGCTCTAGGAGATGACTTTTAGAAATCGGTCAGCTCCTTTTCAAGCACATTCGTGCTTGTGGTGGCATCCACCTTGCGGGAGCAAGCAGCGGCGCGCCGACCATCTGTTTTCAATTAGCATGGCCGCGCGCGCCGCTCCTCGCTCCCGCAAGCACGAGTGCTTGAAAACAGCTTACCCTCCCCTCCCCACCCTACCTCACCTCCCTCTCTCTCCTGCAGTCACGCGGGCCTCGCTTATCACCGGTGTCTGGGTCTTAAAAGGTCTATGCCTATACAAGATGACTCTTATCGTCTTGAATTTTGGACAAACGTTGTCCTTTTTCTCTTCTACCACCTTTTCTTATCATTTTTGGTTTGCCACCACCGTTTCTTATTATTTTCGGTTCGCCATATGATGTTTCGCACTGGACATTCCTTACTCTTTTTTCATTATTCATTTTTCATTTTAATTTTCATTAATCGATTGTTTACTTTTCCTCTTACGACCTGGATTCAGTAAGGCACTCTATTAGTGTAACATTACCCATCTCTATGGAATATTTATGCTTTCCAACATGGCCGCCCCTGTTTGTAGGGAGTATTATAAGCACGGGGGAAGATGGATCCAGACATACTTTGAGGACATCATGTTCACTTTCACCACATGCTATCCTACTCTGTATAAGGTGGAAAGTACAAACAGCTCAAACCCCTCCCCCCCCCTCCCCAATGACTACCTCTCAGAAGTCGCCTTGGCATGGCTCGAGACACAATATAGAGAAATCCTTAATGCTCCCTTTACAGCTGAGAAGATCCCAGAGCAATGCAATATAAACCAGGTGGCAAGGCCCTGGATCTTGATGGCCTGACCTCAGACTTTTACAAAGCATGTACTTCTATATTGTCCCAAGAATACTCGATGTTTACCGTGAAGCTCGAGTGTCCATCATTCTCCCCAAATCCTTCTGGGAGGCAGCGATTACAATACTGTACAAACGAGACAAACTTTGGAAAAATGACTCTTGTTTTCGCCCATTGTCCTTACTTAGCTTGAACACCAAAAGTCTAGCCAAGATCATTGCAAACAGGCTCCAATCCATGCTACGAGTCACTGTTTTCCCCGAGCAATCCAGGTTTATACCCAGGCACTTCAATTTGGACACTTTGCACACATTCCTCTTGCTTTCACAAGTGGACCCTGGCATCCCAGTAGTTGCTGTTTTATTAGTTGCCCAAAAAACATTTGACTCGTTGTCTTGGAAACATGTTTGCTACACTATCAAGGGTGGGACTTGGAACAGAGCTCCTCGGCTGGATTTGCCTGCTCTATAACAAACTCACTGCAAGACTGTAGGTTAATAGTCTCTTATCTCCACCAATTACCATTGCCCATTGCATGCAACAGGGGTGCCCACTGTCCCCGCTTTTGTTTGCTGTTGTCACAGACCCCTTGATTAGTATCCTATAAGAGCAACTTTACCACCGTGGACTGTGTATAGCCGGGAAAAGTTACCCTACCTCTCTATATGCCATTGATATTATTCTCCATGTAAAGTACCCTGATATTAACCTTAACCCCATTCTTAGAGTAATAATAAAATTCTGACGTTTCTCAGGGCTCTGCATAAACTAGTACAAGTCACTTATGATTACATGTTACCAGCCAGGCCCCGGCCTGTGTCTTCATTAACACTATCAGGGTTACAACTTAGTCTGACGTGCCTTTCATCTGGGAACATTTTAAGAGCTCGTTTTCTCACTTCTCCCTTGGTTAAAAGGATGTACCTTAGGCAGGTTTATATTGAGTAAAGCCATCCCGTCACTTCAGGCAGCAGCTATAATTTGGCAGACACTGCACAAAAGAGGAGTTAATCAGTTAGTACTGAGCTCCAATCCTTACACAGCTCTTTAATGCATCACTCCGTCAGTGTGCCATAGTTCCTCTCGCAAAAAACAATGTTCTAATCAGCATTACAATGTTACCTAATACACGTAAAAGTAACAAGCAGTGGCATAGCCAATAGGTCTCGCCTTTGGGACCTTATAAGTGTTTAGCCATGCAACAGTTGATGTTGTTGCACCAAGGATGTTGTGCTGCATAACTAAATACTTATAAGGTCCCAAAGGCGAGACCTATTGGCTATGCCAATGCTTGTTCTCTCGAGCTACTAATTACCCAAGTGGGTTCAGTTTGATTCAATGTCCTCTTTATTTTAGTGGTATAAGCCCCAGTGGGCCACGGAGTGAGATTTGCGGCTTTCAGTACTTCATCTGCTGCGCCTCGCGGATTAGTGTAGTTCTAAGCCCCATGGGCCCCATCTTACTTCCATGGTGATGCTTCCTCCACGGCCGGACTGCCGTGTTCACATCCAAAAGAAATTTCCCTGCATTGAGGAAGCACTTGGCGGTTAAATAAAAAAAATAAACAATAATCTTACATATATTTAAACAGTCGGACTGCCATGTACAGGCCGAGGGAAACAGACATAGTATTCCTTACAGCGGTGCCTGAGCAGGCACCACCCCTATTTTAGGGATTGCGTTCCGACTGCTGCCCCGACGGGCTCTTTGAGCCAGTCGGAAAAGCAGCGGTCTGTCCCTACACCGATGCTCTCCGACCGCTGGTTCATAATCCGGCAGTCGGACCACTTTAATGGATAGTGGTGGGACCGGTGGCGGTCCCATTGCAATGCGCACCCAAATTTAAATATATTAACAACTATACAAACAATATATAATTAAAATATGAACAAAAACAAATGTAGTTAATAGAAAACGATAGTTTTCACAACTACATTATTGAAAACGATATTAAAAACAGATATTCTTGACAACGCTATTACTTACCTAAAAATTTACATTTTTGTCCATGATATTTCTGCATCACGATATTAATGTGTCACGATATAAAAACTCGATATTTGTGTCCTGGCTATTAAGAGTCCGATTTTATGTCCAAATACCGGTGGGGACAAGGAGGGTGCGGAGGTCGGCGGGGGAGGGTCAGGGCCGGACTGGCCATTGCGGGCACCGGGCGTTTCCCCGGTAGGCCGCCAGGGAGGGGGCTGGTTTTAGGCCCTGGGGGGCCCGTTTTTGTTATCGGCGGCTGGCAATATCGGCCCCCTGTAACAAAAACGGCCGAAATCAGCCGTATCAAACAGCTCGACCGCACCCCCCTTCTCACTCCCAGGGGGGCCGGCCGAGATGTTTGCCAGGGCCGGCTTCGTTTCTCAGTCCGGCCCTGGGGAGGGTTGTGGTGCAAATTTGTAGATGGTGGAGATCTTGTAATGGATGAAGTCCTCCAGGGTGTCACATAGTTTCTGGGAGGGGGTGATGGTGTTTTCCTTGGCAGAGGGGGCTGGAGAACTCTCTGACGATATTTAAAAGTTCTTTGCTGTGGTTTGTGCAGGCTTCGATGCACACTGCCTGGGCGCTTTTGTTCATGCTTTCGAGGAGGTTGGAGGTGTTGGTGTTGTTGAGGTGGAAATTAAGAGTCTCTGAGAAAGGTGTCGTTATTGGAGTCTATGGCGACAGGGGCGATAAAGTCGGGAATGGCCTTGCAGAGGCAGGGTCATGGCCCTGCAGGTCTGTAGGCTAGGGTGCATCTGATGGTGGTTTTGTCGTCTGTCTGGAGTTCAAAATTGAGATAAAGATTAGGCAAGCAAGGCAAAGCAAAGATTAGGCTAGCAAAAGCGGTTAAAAGCAAAAGCGAATGCAATGCGAATACAGTGGAAACAGGCTGGGGCAGCAGAGAGACGAGCGGCAGAGTCGGGAGACCTGCTGATCAGGCAGCAAGGGGGAAGCTGGCTTGGGGACCTTTACAATCTTAAATCTTAAGCAAAGCATTTCAGTCTAGATGTTGGAATACGTCGGGATAGTTTCTTTGCTAGATCCATCCTTTATAGATTAGGGTACATCCTTTCCAGTGTCGGACAGAATCAGGCACACCCTACTGGTGCTTAGAGAACTTTGAAGTTTCCGGGTCCAAACTGGCATCAAGGATAACTGTACAGGGAAGGAATCTGCAAGTAAATGGTGTATCCACCAGAAAGATCTATGCCAAACGGAAGTAACTTTTTCTTACAGAATCAAAAAACCCAGCAGTAGAGTTAAGTTGGGTAAATGTTCAAGGTTAACTGGGGATATCACATGTAACAGGAAAACTTTGTGTCATTTGGTTTGTGCCTGGTCTGTTTGGATTTCTGTTTTGTAAATTAGTGCAAGTGAATGTTTTCAGAGCTGCACATTTAGCACGATAGTGCTTCACACACATACATCAACATATTCTTAAAATTAATTTTGAACTGGCTGCCGAAAAGTCTCATGCCAATGTGTGCAGACCATATATGAAAACATAATGCCTGGGAATGATATGTGTTCAGAAGGAGGTAACTTTCAATAATAGCTAAACCAGGGTCTCCAACCCTTTCTGTAATAAGAGCCACTCATGATCGAAGAAAAGCATCCCGAGCTACTATTATTTGGGTTGCAATAGTGACCACCTCAGGCATGATTACAGAAGTGGTTATCCTATGCACTATTACCAGCAATTTGAAATGCCTCTGCATGAGTAATACATGACAGTCATAGGTGCAATGCCCCTGGCCCATGGTAATAATATTAATAATAAGTTTCTCCAAAGCTGCATGATTTATCACTCAAATAACAGCTTTAAATATATTTTGGAAATCGAATTTTCCTCAAAACATCAGTTTGAGTTCTGAACTTAAATACATATTCATCTCAAATACAAGCTTCAGAATTTTAGTACACATATATTATTTCAACCAAGCAAAAATTTCTAATTTAGTAGGCTGGGCTACACACATGAGAGCTACTTTCAGGTAGCTGGAGAGCTACTGTGAGAAGCTCGCCTGGTATATGATGTCCACTAATGTAAGTGGGCACCTTGCACCAGTCCAAACAACCCTTATGGTGATTTAAGAGGTCAAGATAACCTTAGAAATCTATCCAAGTGGTAGCTGTGGAGAGCAACCTTCAGGCTTAGTCTTGAAGGAATGTTAAGCAGCTTGATTTACCAGAATGCAACCTTATTGTATTGGTTAAATGAAAGGAGAGCCACACAGTAGTTAGAAAAATATGTATTTATTATTATAACACACCTTAAATACCTCACAGTATCTGCTACACACAGATAAACACAAAGCACACAATACTGTAGCACAGAAACAAACGTAAGTAGCACTAATACACAGTGGGCTCCAGGGGGAGACCAAACCATATACTAAAATAGTGGTATAAGAACCACGACTCGAGTCAAGACAGTGTCTAGAAGTTGTAGAATTGCTGGGACCTCAAGGAACCACCCAAGGTGAGTAAGAAGGGACCCCACGGAGGACGGGTGCAGTGTGAGAACACGACCACGTGCTACGTACAATTCAATGGGAGAGTCGTGGTTGCAGTTTTAGTGTTTAAGGACCCTTCCCAGTGGATTACAAAGAACCCCTTTAGAAAATCGAAGGTTGGAGAGCCACCCCACCCGTGGATACCGAAGTACCAGAGTTACCTATCCCAGGGAAGCCGGGTGCATAGGGTCGAAGTGGCGTCAGAAACCGCCGTCGTTATCAATGGGAGTCTTCAAAGAAATGCCACTGCTGGAAAGAAGAAAAGTGTCCGGTGGAACCCACAGGTGGATTCTTGAGGGAAGGAACCTGAAAGCAGAGGGGACATAGTCTGGGTCACTCAGCAGTGACCAGGGGCTCGGTAGACGAATGCTCACCGATGTCGGGTGCTTCAGGTGCGAAGAGGGAGACCTTGACTCTACAACCACGAGTACCAGGAGACGTCGAGGACGACCAGGAGCCGGATTTAAGCTGTCCCACAAAGGATGTCAAGTGCTGAGGGGTCAGTGTCCGGCGGGAGCTCCAACAAGCCTTGGCAGCAGCAACCCATGAAGAAGGTCGAGGAAGGTCACGGTCTGGCCCAGCAAGGACCAGGAGACCCACCACAGCAAGGGGAGTCAGGGGAGGCCTGGAGCAACCAGGGGAGCCCAAGAAAATCAGTGTTGTCCCTCAAATGGACCCACAGGCCAAAGGCACAGGAGTCGCAAGGGGACCTCTAGCAGTTTCACAAAGCAACAGCTTGCAGGGAACAGAGTGCGAGAAGGCCAAAGTCCTTTGTATGAAATGTGCGCAGAGGTTGGGGCTATCGATAGCTCAATGCACTTGGTTGGGGAACATCAACAAGCATATGCACTTGCAAATGTACGCGGTGCACAGGGGTTCGGGTTATGCGGTCCCCACGAGGGATACTGGCCTCAAACTTGGTGAGAGGGCTGCTCAACCTCAAGGAACATAGGAACCCACCTCCTGTGTTGCTGGAGCCTTCAGAGTCCGCAGGAGCTCAGGAGTCTGCAGGAGCTCAGGATCAGCAGACCGGTCAGTTGCATTAAGGCGCATGCGAATGCAGTGGAGTGACTCCTTCACCCCAAGGGAGATACTTCAGTTGTCCTTGATGCTCCACAGGTCCTGCACGGAGCCTTTATGGTACACGAGCACAGACAATGCTTTGGACGGAGAGGGAGACGAAGTCGGGCCCAGGCGAAGTCCAGAGTGTCCAGACAGTCGAAGGTCAGTGGTTTCTTGATCAGAATCTTGTCCACGTCGAATTTAGGGTCCTACAGCCAGGTAAGCCCTTTTGTACCTACGGGAGAGGGTTGGACAGATTCAGGGGACCCTCCCAGGGGAGGGTCAGGACAGTGGGGAGGATACTCCCATGTCCTTTGTCCAGTTTTGCACCAGAGCTGGAGCCAACGGTTCCCAGGACTGGTTTGAACTGGACTATGCACAGGGACACCAAGTGTGCCCCAGGTGCAGACTTTCAGGCACTTTGGAAGTGCACCCACCCAGCCCCAAATCCTGTCTGGGAGGTGGTCACACCTCCCTGTGACAGGATGCCTATTGTCCTGCCTTACCCTGCTCGAGCTTGGCTCAGCAGCAGGAGGGCAGAAATGTGTCTCTGGTCGGCAGCAACCATTTTGAGCTGCCCGGGTTGAGAAGGCTGGTACCGGGAAGACCAGGGACCCCACGAAGCTCACTTCAGAAGGGTGGAATCATACCTCCCACACCAGTTACCGGTGTGGAGGTATGATTCCTAGGTGTTTGATACCAAACACGACATGTTTTGTTTCAGCCGTTTTCGAGATAGCATTTTACGCGAGCATATAATGCACCTCTACCTATATGTCTGGCTGCGTCACTGACAACCCAGGAGAATGGTTTCCGAAGGCTGCAGAGGGGCTCTGCTCATGCAGGGGCACCCTCTCATGTAAAACCCAGCACCCTGCCTTCAGGATTGTCAAGGCCTGCTAGATGGGTGACTGATAGGTTTTAAGTGTAGTGACCTATAGATATAGTAAACCTATATCTAAAATAAATGGTGCAAGCACCAGCTTACACAGGCTGCAATGGCAGGCCTGTAGTTCCATTTTGCATGGCCTCTCATGGGTGGCATAATACATGCTGCAGCCCATGGGAGGCCTCTGGGGTACCTATGCCCTGGGTACATGTGTACCATATACTAGGGACTGACAAGGGTACCCCAGTATCCAATCTGAAGTGTACCTAAGTACATGTATAACATTTTAAGGAGAAAGCAGATAGACTGGGGTCCTGATTAGCAGGATCCCAGTCAGACTAGTCAAAAACAGTGTAACATCAAGCAAAAAGTGGGGGTAACCATAA
Organism: Calotriton arnoldi; assembly: GCA_963921515.1. Classification (NCBI taxonomy): domain Eukaryota; kingdom Metazoa; phylum Chordata; class Amphibia; order Caudata; family Salamandridae; genus Calotriton; species Calotriton arnoldi. Next base: position 2,579,832 of record CAWUFW010001715.1, on the reverse strand, counting down.
GAAGCAGATCCTACTTTCCTACACAACCCCCTCCCCCCCAAACGTAAGGAGATGAGACTAACCTTGCCCAGTTGAGTCTTCATGTTCTAAGTGGAAATATCTGGAGAGTCCATCTGCATTGGCATGGTTACTCCCAGGACTATGTTCCACTGTATAGTCCATTCCCCTGTAGGGAAATGGACCACCTCAAAAGTTTGGGGTTTTCACCCTTCATCTGTTTTAGCCATAAGAGGGGCTTATGGTCTGTCAGAACAATGAAGTGAGTGCCAAACAAGTATGGCTTCAGCTTCTTCAGAGCCCAAACCACAGCAAAGGCTTCCCTCTCAATGGCTGACCAACGTTTCTCTCTGGGGGTCAACCTTCTGCTAATAAAAGCTACTGGTTGATCCTGACCCTCTGCATTAAGTTGTGACAACACAGCCCCTACCCCAACTCTGATGCATCTGTTTGGAGAATGAATTGTTTGGAATAGTCAGGACTTTGCAGAATGGGAGCAGTGCACATGGCCTGCTTGAGATCATCAAATGCCTTCTGACAGCTAACTGTCCACTGAACTTTCTTGGGCATTCTCTTTGATGTAAGATCATTCAAGGGAGTCACTATAGACCCATATCCTTTTACAAATCTTCTGTAGTACCCAGTCAGGCCCAAGAAAGCTCTGACCTGAGTCTGGGTAGTGGAAGCAACCCAGTCCATGATGGTCTGGATTTTGCTCTGCAATCGTTGAACCTAGCCTCCACCCACAAGGTGGCCCAGGTACACAACCTTACTCTGCGCTATCTGGCACTTGGTGGCCTTGATAGTGAGACCTGCTTTCTGAAGAGCCTCCAAAACATTCTTCAGGTGGACCAGGTGATCCTCCCAGGTGGAGCTAAAGACAGCTATATCATCAAGATATGCTGCACTATAGGCTTCCAGGCCTGTAAGGACTTTATTCACCAGCCTTTGGAATGTGGCAGGTGCATTTTTCAAACCAAAGGGCATTACAATGAATTGATAATGCCCACTAGGGTTTGAAAATGCTGTTTTGGGTTTGGCATCCTCAGCTAATCTGATTTGCCAATATCCAGCAGCGAGGTCAAATGTGCTCAAGAACTTGGCTGAGGCCAAAGTGTCAATGAGTTCATCTGCCCTAGGAACAGGGTGAGCATCAGTCCTAGTGACTGCATTGAGCCCCCTGTAGTCCACACAAAACCTAATTTCTCTCTTACCACCCTGGGTATGAGGTTTGGGTACCAGAACCACTGGACTAGCCCAAGGGCTATCTGAGGGTTCAATGACTCCCAATTCCAGCATCTTTTGGACCTCAGTCCTGATGCAATCTCTGACATGGCCACTTGCTGCGTGGAGTTCCTAGTTATTCCTGTTTGCTCACTTTGTGGAAAAACCGTAAGGTTTTTCGTAAAACCCTCACCCACCAGGGTTACCCCTTGGTGGCATGCTTCATCATAGGGTCCTTCCCGTTCCGCTACGGAACGGGGCGTGCTGCGACCAGACGGACTACGCGGGAGCACTGGTAGTAATGACTATGTGAGGCAGATTGTTCTGCTGGGGAGGAGTGAGGTAAAGGAAGTGTACTTTTATTATTACCCCCAGTCGGTATGATAAAAAAAAAGAAAACAGGGGAAAAAATAGGACTATATGGGATATTAATGAGCCCAAACCCTAAAGGTCGTCATGTTTCTAGCCTACCGCTACGGCTATTCTTCAGGTCCTAGTGTTTTCTAATGTTGTACCTAGTTCCACTCCTATAGTTTTTGTCTGCTAAATCCAACTGTGAAACAGTGCCGCAATCGCACAATTATACTCAGGTGCTGTACAAATTTTATACCACCTGGTAATCCTACTGTGATTATTTTATCACTGTTGAAGCCTAGGCTCCATGGTTCATCTGGCGGGAAGTTCCGCTTTTAGTCACACACTCGTCAAAGCCTGAACTTCTTCTAATTACCTACAAAATGATCCGCTCGGGAACCGCATCTTACAGAGCGGATCATTTTGTAGGTAATCGGAAGAAGTTCAGGCTTTGACGAGTGTGTGACTAAAAGCGGAACTTCCTGCTGGTCCTATTTTTTCCCCTGTTTTTTTAATCATTCCGACTGGGGGTAATAAGAAAAGTAGCATCACCCACTAGCCAGGTATTTTTAAACATACACTTCCTTTACCTCACTCCTCCCCAGCAGAACAATCTGCCTCACATAGTCATTACTACCAGTGCTCCCGCGTAGTCCGTCTGGTCGCAGCACGCCCCGTTCCATAGTGGAACGAGAAGCACCCTATGATGAAGCATGCCACCAAGTGGTAGCCCTGGTGAGTGAGGGTTTCACGAAAAACCTTAAGGTTTTTCCACAAAGTGAGCGAACAGGAATAACTAGGAACTCCACTCAGCAAGTGGCCGGGTCCCTTATTTTTTGTTTCTCATGTGTCAGGCTTTGGAGGGTGGCCCCAGCCCAAATATCCTCTAACTCCCTATCCTTTTGTGTATACGCAATCTCTGACATGGTCAGTCTGCCTGTAAATCTTATTTTTAACAGGTAGGCTTTCACCTGTGTCCACTTCATGGGTACACCAGCTGGTCTGACTAGGAGTCAAAGAAAACACATGCCTATATTGATTGAGGACCTTCCTGCAATCAATCTGCTGTTGCTCAGTGAGGCTACCTGCCAAAGCTACACCATCAACTGAGCCATCATCAGGGTTCTGTGAGAGGACATCAGGGAGTGGGTCACCCTCTTCCTCCTGTCCCTCATCAGTAGCCATGAGCAAGCCCATGTCTGCCCTGTCCACATAGGGTTTGAGACTGTTTACATGGAGCACCCTGTGGGGGCTCCTGGAGTTCCAAGGTCCACCAAGTAGGTGACCTCTCCCTTCTGCTCAAGAATAGTATGGGGTCCACTCCACTTATCTTGGAGGGCTGCTGGGGCCACAGGCTCCAACACCCATACTTTCTGTCCTGGCTGGTAAACAGTCAGTACAGCCTTTTGGTCATACCAAGCTTTTTGCAATTTTTGACTTGCCTCAAGGTTTTTGTTGGCCTTCTTCATGTACTCAGCCATCCTGGAGCGGAGACCAAGTACATTGTCCACAATGTCTTGCTTAGGTGGTTTGAGAGGTAACTCCCATCCCTCCTTCACTAAACACAAGGGACCCCTAACTGGGTGTCCAAACAGAAGTTCAAAAGGGCTGTAGCCAACGCCCTTCTGTGGGACCTCTCTGTAGGCAAAGAGAAGGCAGGGCAACAGGACATCCCATTTTTGCCTAAGCTTTTCTGGGAGGCCCATGATCATGCCCTTGAGGGTTTTGTTGAATCTCTAATAACCCATTGCATTGTGGGTGATAGGGTGTGGTGAGCTTGTAGTTCATTCCACACTCCTTCCACATAGCAGTAATATAACTTGACATGAAGTTTGTATCTCTGTCAGTTAAGACCTTCTTAGGGAAACCCGCTCTGGAAAAAATTCCCAGGAGGGCCCTGCCCACCACAGGAGCTGTGGTGGTTCTAAGGGATATTGCCTCTGGATACCTAGTGGCATGGTCCACCACCACTAGTATGTAACTGTGCCCTGATGCAGTAGGAGGGTTCATGGAACTAATTATGTCAATCCCAACTCTCTCAAAGGGAACCCCCACCACAGGTAGTGGTATGAGGGGGGCCTTTGTGGTACCACCTGGCTTACCACTGGCTTGACAGGTGGTACAGGAGCGACAAAACTCCTTGGTGTCCTCTGACATGTGAGGCCAGTGAAAGTGAGGGACAAGCCTTTCCCAAGTCTTACTTTGGCCTAGGTGTCCTGCTAAGGGGATGTCCTGTGCCAAGGTGAGTAGGAAGCCCCTAAACTTCAGAGGTATGACCAACCTCTGGTGGCACCAGGCTTGGGGTCTCTACCCTCTGAGTAAAGGAGTCCCTGATCCCAATATATCCTGTGGGATCCACTGACACTCCCAGCAGCCTCAGCAGCAGCTTGCTGTCTGAGGGGTTCAAGAGAGGGGCAGGTTTGCTGCTTCTGGCTCAGATCTGCCCTGGAAGGGCCCCCTGTCCCCAAGAACTCAACCTGATCAGGTTCCAGTTCCTCTGAGACAGTTCCTTCACAGGGACTGAGATCATCTCCCTCAAGAGACTGATCCTCTCTCTGATCCTCCCTCTTCCCAATCCTCAAGCCATGCACAATTGCATGGGCATTGACCAACAACCCATCCCCAAATCCCAAGGCCACCCCAAACCAATAATATCCTCACTCACCCCCCAAAAAACTCTCATATATCTCCTAATCAACTGGACAGCACCTCCACTCTCTGGTCAGTGCTCGACGACCTAGAGCCAGAATTACATCTGAAGGCTGACATCCAAAAACTACTACACATTACCTCTAAACTGGATCAATCAATCAATCAGTAATCTTACAGAGCGAGACTACTCACCCGTGAGGGTCTCATGGTGTCAGAGCGTACCAGCACTGAAGGCCGTGTGCACCGCGAACACTGACATGCCGTGGGAGAGCGCGAGAAGTATCGAGGGTAAACTACATTTCCCAACAGGCTTCGCGGTGTGCGAGGTCGACGCGCACGTCAATGACGACATCGTTATTTGAGGGACCGGAAGAATGGAGCCGGTGCCGCTAATCCTGCCTGTCTCGGAGTTTCTGTGTTAACCGAAGGTTCGGTAAGGGTGCTTTGCACCAACTTTGTGTACTATCCTGAAATAGTGTGCCTTGGGGAAAACGTGAACGTTTCCTGAGTTCGTTGTGCGCAAGCAGCGCGCTTAGACTTATTGCCATACTCAAAACAGTAGTTTGATAGCAGAGTGCTGCTATCAAGTATTTCGCCGTAGCGATTCTACTTCTTCTCCTCCCCCGGTTTCACTCGTGTTGGCGAGCTACAATTGCTGTTAGCTCATGCAGAGTGAAGGGGTGAGGAAACTCAACTACTCCTTCTCCTCCCCCGGTTTCACTCGTGTTGGCGAGCTACAATTGCTGTTAGCTCATGCAGAGTGAAGGGGAGAGGAAACTCAATGCAGGAAACGAATTGTGCACCTCTGTTTACTGGATTGAGGTGGATACCACAGTCCAATGTTGATTCCTCGTTTATTTTCTTTATGTTTACTGTGAATTGGTGATATTCATCATCTGACTTGATTGGGGGATTATGGTCCGCATTCCTCGATCCATTTAAGTATGAAGTAATACAACTGTGCTACTGAATGCTGCCGAAATAACCTTTGAACAGGATACAGTTCTTTCTTGTTGCTTTCACTGTCCTGTATTTGTTTTCCACAGCAGGGGTTAGGAATAGAGAGAGCTACGTGGCCAAGTCTCCCGGCCCCTGTTCTGCCATCCTACTGCTATAAAGGGTATGTGCAATTCATATAGGCATACCTGTCTCATCACCTGTAATAGCATTCATGGTCTTTATGTGCTTCTTGTTTTGTGTTCGAGTAGATGAGTATACCTGCAGTGGATGATTCTCTACTTACAGACAGCTCTTGGAGCATAAGGCAGCACACCTTTTATTTCTTTACAGGTATAACTGGGGGCAGAAATGGTATGATTAACAGTGGATTAGTATGTCAGAGTCTTATTTGCTTAGCAGAAAAGAAGGTTGATTGCTTTTCCTTGTGTTTCAGGTCTCCCTCCCCGCTGTTCCCTTCCTTACCTTCCCCCGCTTGATCACCTTTAATGTCTGTTTACTTGCTATCAGACATTGGGGATATCAGGAGGTGGACCACCTCAGCTTCAATACGATCCTGAGGATACAGATCTGACACATGGCGCTGGGTGGGGAAATGCTGGGCCTGCGGTTCAGTCAAAGAACCAGGTCTTAAGGTCCTTCCTGAATTGCGGCAGCAATAATGATTGCCTGAGGTACAGAGGCAGGGAGTTCCAGGTCTTCGCAGCGTGGTAGGAGAAGGATCTTCCTCCAGCCGTGGTCTTGCGGATCCGTGGGATGTGGCCAGGGCCTGTTGGGAGGAGCGGAGATGTCTGTTGGGAGTGTAGAAGGAGAGGCTGTGGTTGAGGTATGTAGGTCTGGCGTTGTGGTGTTGTTTGTAGGCATCCATGAACAACTTATAGGTGATTCTCTTGTTGACAAGTAGCCAGTGAAGGTCTCTCTGGGGTACGGTGATGTGGTTGCGGCGTGGGATGTTCAGGATGAATCTGGCGGAGGCGTTCTGAATGGTCTGCAGTTTTTTGGGGAGTTTCTGGGTGGTGCTGGCGTAGAGTGATGTGCCATAGTCGAGTCTGCTGCTGATGAGCGCATGGGTGGCCGTTTTCCTGGACTCTGTAGGGATCCATTTGAAGATCTTATGAAGGAGGCAGAGTGTGTGGAAGCAGGAGGACGAGACAGCGTTGATTTGGTGGTTCATTGAGAGTGAGGTGTCCAGGATGATGCAGAGATTTTGTGCGTGGTCCGTGGGTGTGGGGGTGATTCTGAGCGCTGCGGGCCACCAAGAGTCATCCCAGGCGGAGGGGGAGGAGCCCAGGATGAGGACTTCAGTCTTGTTGGAGATTAGCTTGAGGCAGCTGTCCTTCATCCAGGTGGCGACTGCCTTCATCCCGTCGTGGAAGTTCCTCTTGGTGGCTGTGGGTTCGTCTGTGAGGGAGAGGATCAGCTGGGTGTCATCAGCGTAGGAGACTATGTTGAGTCTGTGGCTTCTGATGATGGCTGCAAGCGGGGCCATCTAGATGTTGAAGAGGGCGGGGCTCATGGAGGAACAGCTGATCTCTGTGGGTTCTGAGTTGAACAGTGGAAGTCTGACTCTCTGCGTTTGGCCGGTGATAAAGGAGCGGATCCATTCTAGGGCTTTGTCGCAGATGCTGGCGTCGTGGAGTCTTGTGCAGAGGGTGTGGTGGGAGACTGTGTTGAAAGCGGCTGAGAGGTCCAGGTGCATAAGGGCTGCAGTCTCGCCTCGGTCGAGGAGGGTGCGGTTGTCGTCTGTAGCGGCGAGGAGAGCAGTATCAGTGCTATGGTTGCTTCTGAAGCTCGACTGGGAGAGGTCCAGGACATTGTTCATTTCGATGAATTCGGATACTTGGGCGTTGATGGCTTTCTCAATGACTTTAGCTGGGAAGGGGAGCAGAGAGATGGGTCTGTAGTTCTTGAGGTCTGTCGGGTCGGCAGAAGGTTTCTTCAGCAGGGGTTTGATCTCTGCATGCTTCCAGTCTTCCGGGAAGGTTGTAGACTCAATGGAGCAGTTGATGGTGCAGCAGAGTTCGGGTGTGATGGAGGTGCTGGCTCTGTTGAAGATGTGTTGAGGGCAGAGATCTGAAGGAGCTCGGGAGTGGATGCTCTTAATGATCCTGAAGGAGTTGTCAGCGGTGAGGGTATTCCAGTTGGTTAAGGTCTGCTAGGGGCTGGAGCCATTGGGTGCGGTGGTTGTGGGTGGGGTGGGTGAGTCTTGGGCTGTGAAGCTGTCGTAGATCTCCTTGATCTTGCGGTGGAAGAAGGTGGTGAGGTTGTTGCAGAGGTCTTGGTACAGGGGATGTCTTTTGCCTCTGTGCTGGGTTTGGCAAATTCTTTGACCACTGCGAAAAGTTCTTTGCTGTTGTGTGCGTTGGCGTTGATGCGTTCCTCGATGGCTGCTTTCTTTGTTGTTTTGATGAGGCGGTTGTGTGCGGTGATGGTGGATTTGAAGGCTGCGTAGTCTGCCGTGACCTTGCTGCTCCTCAATCTTTTCTCGAGCTGTCTGCAGGTGCGCCTGGACTTTAGGAGGGCGGAGGGGACCCAGCTTACTTTCTTGGAGGGCTGCTTACCTGAAAGTTTCTTGAGGGGGGGGACAGTGTGTTGGCACAGTTGGAGATCCAGCAGGGAAAGTTGCATGCTGAGGTGTTGGCGTCCGTGAATGTCTGTTGTGGACTCTTGCTGAGGGCGGTGGTGAGCTGGTCTTTGGTGACCTTGTTCCAGCTTCTGCAAGGATTTCGGTGGGCGTGGTGGCATATGGTGGGTTTGGTGAAGAAGTGGACACAGTGGTGGTTGGTCCAGTGTGGCTTGGAGATGTGGCTGACGGAGATGTTGCTTGCGGAGAAGTTGGGGTCGAGCATGTGTCCTGCTGAGTGGGTTGGCATTGTGATCAGTTCTTTGAGTCCGATGGTGGCGAGGTTCTCCAGTAGGGATGAGGTGTTATGCATGTCCAGGTGGAAATTGAGGTCACCGAGGAGGATGTTGTCCGTTGAGGCAAGAGCTTGGTGTGCAATGAAGTTGGTTATGGCTTTGCTGAAGGGGGGGCAGGGTCCAGGAGGTCTGTAGATGAGGGTGCTGTGGAGGGTGGCGTTCAGGTTGGTCTGGAAGTGGAGATGCTCCATATTGGGTGAGTGGTCGTCGTGCTGGTTGTGAGGTGAAGTGTGTCTTTATGAATGATGGTGAAACCTCTTCCCGGTCGGTTGATGCAGTCCTTGTGGATGATTTTGTATCCGTCGGGGATGGTGGTTGCGATGCCCAGGGTTGAGCTGGAGTTCACACAGGTTTCCGTGAAGAAGGTCGACATCTGGGGCGATGGAGTCGAGCAGGTCCCAGATCTCCAAAGCATGTCTTTTGAGGGAGCGAGTGTTGAGCAGGATACATCTGAGGTGGTCGGGTCTGGTTCTTGAGTTGTGCTGTCAGTGGGTCTGGTGTGCAAGGCCAGCGAAGGTGCAGTTGCAGGTGCGGCACGTGAACGGGCCTTTGGTGTTCTTCGGCGATGCAAGGTGGCAGGCAGAGTGGCATCCAGTGTTGAGGGCGTGGAGGGTACAGGCGTCGTAGCAGTGGATGGTCCGAGGACCAGGGGTCATAAAGGTATGAATTTAAAAAAGCACTACTGGAATCAGAACACTGCCACCTTCAAATGCCCTATTACCGACAGCCCTGCCAATACAATATCCCCTCTACCCAAATGGAGCTGCAAACCGAATCTAGACCTATCCTCCGACCCCAGTGACTAGCTAGTCACATATCCAACAGTGATATCCTCTCCCTTCTTGCCTCCTACAACCACGCACCCATCAAACACACCATGCCCGTGGGGAAAACCCAGTCAATCATCACTCATCCACATAGGGATCATCATCCCATTCTAAGGCCCATTGCTAAATCCAACCTCAAACTAGTCCCCATATCTCATCCATCCACAACTGCATCCAAAACTAACCTACAATGCGTGTTACACAACTGCAGATCCCTGTTCACTTGTACTGGCAGAAATTGAACTGCTTATGCTGATATTTCCTCACATGGAATATAATGCACCCTGCCGTAGGGCTGTAAGGCCTGCTGTAGGGGTGTCTTACAAAGGTTGTACGACGGTACAACGGAGGTAATTACTTCGCATGCCTTTGCCACGCATTTTTTAGTGCTCATGTTTTTACCGCGAATATGCATTTACAACGCATGCCAATGCCACACATTGTTTTTAGATTTAAAATCAATGTATTTGTGGGGGGAGACCCCCCCACTCCTCTAACTTACCTTTAATGCGTGGTATTGGCATGCGTTGTAAATGCATATTCGCGGTAAAAATATGCATGCTAAAAAATGCGTGGGTAAAGGCACAACGAGGTAAAAACCTCGTTGTAAAGGCTGATTCCCTCTTACAAATATTTTCATGCAGTGTAAGGGGATATGACACACAGGGTTTTCATTTTGGAGTGCACCATTTCATGCAGCCTGCAACAGCAGTCTTTGCGGGTCTGGTACTGAGTAACCTTAGAGTAGCACAATACATGCTACAGCTCTAAGGGGCCCTACTTAGTACCCATGCCCTAGGTACCAGGGGGTACTACTTACTAGGAACTTACAGAGGTGCTAAGGACCTTTCCACTTATGGAACAATTTGGCATTTACCTCATTTTTGGGAAATAACACTGGCACTGAGAACCTGATTAGCAGGAACCCATTGCTCTTCAGTCAAAGTTGCATCAGATACCAGGCAAAAATGGGGCTGACCATGTCCAAAAGGGGCACTCTCCTACAGGCATTTTTGAAAAACATCCTAAACATAACTAAGTAGGCAAAGCTAAACCTATTGTTCTGCATATTAAGCACAGTGACTAACATATTTTTTTTATTTGCTCCCTTTTCCAGCAGGTACTGTGTAATGAATGCTTCAGATGGATACATTTACAATGCATTCAAACAGAAGAGGCAACCTTACTAGATTAATAGGGTTTTCAATTTAGTTATTAATAATCATTTGAGCATTAAAGGCAGAGGTATAACCCCATCATGCTCTCAGCAAAGTGAATACAGTTATTATAATACATAGGAGCTATTATCATAATGTGTTCACAATAATAAAAAAATATTTGTGGTGCTCACAGTTCTGGTTTCATTAGTAAAAGTATTATTTCATATTTGTCTACCAATTGCAGCACTTTTTGTACAAAAGCTAACAGGTTACAGTAAACATTTGAAAAATTAATTATTGTGGTTCTTCATTGTACTGTCTTGGGTGAATGATAATGTATATCCAAGGACAAGATCCATTTCCTCGTCATCACTGAGAGAGAGTCTGACATTTACCAACGGAAAAAGGACAATTTTCACCATTGAAACCAATGTAAAGGCGTGGGAAACAACTTTCTACAGTTGTTTAGAAGTTGCCATTTATTGCATTAAAATCTCGGTTTATGTCTTTTTAAAAAAGCGTATATTTCTTTTTTTGCAAATTGTCCATTTTTTAATTAGTTGTAAATTGATTTTAAAATGATAAAACATGGTGTTTTTGTTTCCTGCATCTTACTCTAAAATAGTGTATCACTATAATTATTTAAGTTTAATGATAAAATTAAAATATATTTAAACACCTAGGGCCTGATTACGAGTCTGGGAGTCCACGGACCGCCAGATTCGTGGGGGCGAGGCGGCGGCTGTCTCCCACCCTAATACGATTAGGGTGGTTGGACCGCCATTTCCTCACCATAGCTGCTGAGGAACCACTGTTCCCTGGCGGCCAGGAGGCCGCAATATGTTAGGCGGGACTGCCGCGGTACGACCAAGCATATTATGAGTTTTCTTTCCGCCACGGTTTTCATGGTGGTTCCTCCATGAAAACCATTGCTGAGAGGAAACAAAGGGCCTCCTTGTGCCTCTGCGCCATGGGGGGCATGCAGGGGGCAACACATGTGCCCCCCTGTGTGCATGTACCCAAGTTCCTGCACGGCATGGACTTTTCAGTCCATGCTGTGCAGGGGCTGTTTTTGGCATTCCCATTGCAGTGCCCATTTTCAGGGCACTGCCATGGGAACGTCAAAACAAAAGCCCGCCAGACACGAGTTACACTCGTAATCTGGCGGGCGGCCTGACCACGAGTTTGCCGGCAGGGCGGACTCGGCGCCTCACTGCCAAACTTGTAATCAGGCCCTTAGTGATTAGTACTGGGGTATTAGAAGTAATGCCTGGGTATTAGTACACTTCCCCTCCCATTACTCCTCTATTCCTTGCATTCGGTCCCGAAAGGTGAGTATTGCAGTTGGGTTTAAAAAAATTAAGTTTAAGAATCAAACTACATTTAACCCTTTGCGTGCGCACAACGGCCGGGAGCCGTCGTGCGCCACAGTGCTCGTGTGCGCAGGACGGCTCCCGGCCGTCCTGGCACATGGCACCGGAAATCCCTCTGGTGCAGGCACCAGAGGGATTTCTTTTTCTTCCCAAAAGCCTCGGGAGCTGGGGAAGAGCATCCCCAGCTCCAAAGGCCCCCCCCCCCTAGTTTCTGTGAAATGACGATCAGCGCGCACGTCGCGCTGACGTCATTTCATAGAAACCAAAACTATTTCAGTTTTACTTTCTATGTGATCAGGGGGCTATCTCAGCCCCCTGAGCACGTAGAAAGAAGGGAGAGGTATCATTGGAAAGGGGAGACTCTCCCCTTTCCAATGGTACCCCTCCCCAGTGGATCCCTGCTTGGGTTTCACCCCAGGAGGGCGATCCCCAAGCAGGGATCCACCCACTAGACACCAGGGAGGGGGGAGTGGCCCCTTGGGCAAGAGCCTTTGCTCCCCCCCAAAAATTGGCTAAATTCAGTCTTTCTGCCCCCCCCTGGGGGGCAGAAGCCCCCAATCTGCCCCCCCCGGGGGGGCAGAAAGCCCAATAGATGCCAGGGATTTTTTTTGAGCAATTTGAATTAGGGTGGGGGCTTCCCAAAATGGGCATGCTAATGCCCCCACCCCCTGCCAAAATTACAGCCTTTCTGCCCCCCCGGGGGGGCAGAAAGCCCACTAGAAACCAGGGATTGTTGGGGGCAATTACAATTAGGGGTGGGGGCTGTCCAAAACGGGCATGCCAATGCCCCCACCCCCGCAAAAATTACAGCCTTTCTGCCCCCCCTGGGAGGCAGATGGGGGCAGTAGCCCCCAATCTGCCCCCCCAGGGGGGCAAAAAGCCCACTAGACGCCAGGGATTTTTTTTGCCAATTTGAATTAGGGGTGGGGGCTGCCCAAAACGGGCATGCCAATGCCCCCACCCTCCCGCAAAAATTTCAGTCTTTCTTCCCCCCTGGGGGGCAGATGGAGGCAGTAGCTTCCAATCTGCCCCCCCCGGGGGGCAGAAAGCCCACTAGAAACCAGGGATTTTTTTTGGCATTCATGTAGGGGTGGGGGCTGCCCAAAATGGGCATGACAATACCCCCACCCCCCAGAGAAATTCCAGGCTTTTTGCCCCCCCGGGGGGGGCAGTGGCCCCTGATCTGCCCCCGGGGGGGCAGAAAGCCCACTAGGCGCCATCGATTCCGCTGGCTTTTTTTATGCTTGGGGGTGGGGGCATTGGTGCCCAGAATGGACATACTAATGCCCCCACCCCCCAAAAATAGCCACAGTATTTCTGCCCCCTTGGGGGCATATTGTTGCAAACCCCCCCCCCCATATTCACCCCCAGGGCGGCAGAAAGCCCACTAGGCACAGACTTGTTTTTAGCAATGTGCCTACCTGTGGATTTTGGGCCCTAGCGCAGCCGGCACATAGGGAAACCTAGCAAACCTGTACATTTTTTAAAACTAGACACCAAGGGGAATCCAGGATGGGGTGACTTGTGTGCCTCTCACCAGGTTCTGTTACCCAGAATCCCTTGCAAACCTCAAACTTAGTTAAAGAAAACACATTTTCCTCACATTTCTGTGATGGAAAGTTCTGGGATCTGCGTGGATCCACAAAATTCCACCCACCCCGCATTCCCCAAAGTCTTCAGAGAAAAATGGTACCTCACTTGTGTGGGTAGGCCTTGTGCCCGCGACAGGAAACGGCCCAAAACGCAACGTGGACACACAACATTTTCTCAGTGAAAACTGGCCCTTTTTTTGCAAAGTGCCTAGCTGTAGATTTTGAACCCTAGCTCTGCCGGCACCTAGGGAAACCTAGCAAACCTATACATTTTTTAAAACAAGACTCTCAGGGGAATCCAGGATGGGGTGACTTGTCTGGCTCTCACCAGGTTCTGTTACCCAGAATCCCTTGCAAACCTCAAACTTTGTAAAAAAAAACACATTTTCCTCACATTTCTGTGGTGGAAAGTTCTGGAATCTGCGTGGATCCTCAAAATTCTACGCACCCCGCATTCCCCAAAGTCTTCTGAGATAAATGGTACCTCACTTGTGTGGGTAGGCCTAGTGCCCGCAACAGGAAACGGCCCAAAAACGCTACGTGGACACACCACATATTCACAGTGAAAACTGACCCTTTTTTTGCAAAGTGCCTAGCTGTAGATTTTGAACCCTAGCTCTGCCAGCACCTAGGGAAACCTAGCAAACCTATACATTTTTGAAAACTAGACACCCAGGGGAATTCAGGATGGGGTGACTTGTCTAGCTCTCACCAGGTTCTGTTATCCAGAATCCCTTGCAAACCTTAAACTTTGTAAAAATAAACACATTTTCCTCACATTTCTGTGGTGGAAAGTTCTGGAATCTGCGTGGATCCACAAATTTTCTACCACCCAGCGTTTCCCCAGGTCTCCCGATAAAAATGGTACCTCACCTGGTTTTGCAATGGGGGTCCCCTGGGTTTTTGGCCCCGGGCTCGGCGGCCATCTTGGGAAACTACCAAACCCACACATTTCTGAAAACTAGACACCCGTTGAAGTCCAGCGAGGTATGGCTTGTGTGGACCCCCCAATGTTTTCCTACTCAGAATCCCCTGCAAACCTCAAATTTAGCTGAAAAAATCACTTTTTTCTCAAATTTCTGTGTGGGAAAGTTCTGGTATCTGCGTGGATCCACAAATTTCCTACCACCCAGCATTTCCCCAGGTCTCCCGATAAAAATGGTACCTCACTCGCGTGGGTGGGTCAAGTACCCGCGACAGGCAAGGGCCCAAAACCTATTGAGGCGACATCAAAATTACCTATCACAAAACAACCTGGTTTTGAAAGGGGGGTCCCATGAGTTTTTGGCCCCGGGCTCGGAGGCCATCTAGGGAAACCTACCAAACCCATACATTTCTGAAAACTAGACACCCGGGGGAGTCCAGGAAGGTATGGCTTGCATGGATCCCTCAACGTTTCCCTACCCAGAATCCCCTACAAACCTCAAATTTTGCTGAAAAAAATCAAATTTTTCACTCATTTCTGTGTGGGAAAGTTATAGGATCACCGGGCAAACACAAATTTCCTACCACCCAGCGTTTCCCCAGGTCTCCCGATAAAAATGGTACCTCACTTGTGTTGGTAGGCATAGTGGCTGCAACAGGAAATTGCCCAAATCGTACTGGGGAGACTTCAAAATTACCTATAACAAAACTACCTGGTTTTGGGGGGGTGGGCACCTGGTTTTTTGGCCCGGGGCTCGCCGCCATCTAGGGAAACCTACCCAACCCACACATTTCTGTAAACTAGACACCCTGGGGAGTCCAATGAGGTATGGCTAGCGTGGATCACCCAACATTTCCCTACCCAGAAAGCCCTGCATTCTGTCCATCAATTGTGGTTTTTGCATTTGCCACCCCGAGTGGGACGGGTATGCCCAGACGTGGGTCCCGTGCTCTCCATGCCACTGGAGTCAAGCTATCCTGGCTGAAGAGGGGTGAAACCCCGAAACCGGTCCTAGGATGCTTGTTTCCAGTCCAGGGAGGACCTGGCCTGGCAGTTCGGCCTGGACTGTTCCCATTGGGTAAAGGGTCAAGACTGATTTGCATATGGCTAAGTTCAAACTGGAATGGCATGGTGAGCAAAAAAATGATGGATTTAGGCCCAGATCTCTGTACGGGGTGAATGTATGACATTGTTCTGCATTCTGTCCATCAATTGTTGTTTTTGCATTTGTCACCCCGAGTGGGACGGGTATGCCCCGACGTGGGTCCCGTGCTCTCCAATCCACTGGAGTCAAGCTATCCTGGCTGAAGAGGGGTGAAACCCCGAAACCGGTCCTAGGATGCTTGTTTCCAGTCCAGGGAGGACCTGGCCTGGCAGTTCGGGCTGGACTGTTCCCATAGGGCACAGGGTCAAGACTGATTTGCATATGGCTGGGTTCAAACTGGAATGGCATGTTGAGCAAAAAAACGATGGATTTAGGCCCAGATCTCTGTACTGGGATGAATGTATGACATTGTTCTGCATTCTGTCCATCAATTGTTGTTTTTACATTTGTCACCCCGAGTGGGACGGGTATGCCCAGACGTGGGTCCCGTGCTCTCCATGCCGCTGGAGTCAAGCTATCCTGGCTGAAGAGGGGTGAAACCCCGAAACCGGTCCTAGGGTGCTTGTTTCCAGTCCAGGGAGGACCTGGCCTGGCAGTTCGGGCTGGACTGTTCCCATAGGGCACAGGGTCAAGACTGATTTGCATATGGCTGGTTTCAAACTGGAATGGCATGGTGAGCAAAAACGATGGATTTAGGCCCAGATCTCTGTACTGGGGTGAATGTATGACATTGTTCTGCATTCTGTCCATCAATTGTTGTTTTTGCATTTGTCACCCCGAGTGGGACGGGTATGCCCAGACGTGGGTCCCGTGCTCTCCATGCCGCTGGAGTCAAGCTATCCAGGCTGAAGAGGGGTGAAACCCCGAAACCGGTCCTAGGATGCTTGTTTCCAGTCCAGGGAGGACCTGGCCTGGCAGTTCGGGCTGGATTGTTCCCATAGGGCACAGGGTCAAGACTGATTTGCATATGGCTGGGTTCAAACTGGAATGGCATGGTGAGCAAAAAACGATGGATTTAGGCCCAGATCTCTGTACTGGGGTGAATGTATGACATTGTTCTGCATTCTGTCCATCAATTGTTGTTTTTGCATTTGTCACCCCGAGTGGGACGGGTATGCCCAGACGTGGGTCCCGTGCTCTCCATGCCACTGGAGTCAAGCTATCCTGGCTGAAGAGGGGTGAAACCCCGAAACCGGTCCTAGGGTGCTTGTTTCCAGTCCAGGGAGGACCTGGCCTGGCAGTTCGGGCTGGACTGTTCCCATAGGGCACAGGGTCAAGACTGATTTGCATATGGCTGGGTTCAAACTGGAATGGCATGGTGAGCAAAAAACGATGGATTTAGGCCCAGATCTCTGTACTGGGGTGAATGTATGACATTGTTCTGCATTCTGTCCATCAATTGTTGTTTTTACATTTGTCACCCCGAGTGGGACGGGTATGCCCAGACGTGGGTCCCGTGCTCTCCATGCCGCTGGAGTCAAGCTATCCTGGCTGAAGAGGGGTGAAACCCCGAAACCGGTCCTAGGGTGCTTGTTTCCAGTCCAGGGAGGACCTGGCCTGGCAGTTCGGGCTGGACTGTTCCCATAGGGCACAGGGTCAAGACTGATTTGCATATGGCTGGTTTCAAACTGGAATGGCATGGTGAGCAAAAAACGATGGATTTAGGCCCAGATCTCTGTACTGGGGTGAATGTATGACATTGTTCTGCATTCTGTCCATCAATTGTTGTTTTTGCATTTGTCACCCCGAGTGGGACGGGTATGCCCAGACGTGGGTCCCGTGCTCTCCATGCCGCTGGAGTCAAGCTATCCAGGCTGAAGAGGGGTGAAACCCCGAAACCGGTCCTAGGATGCTTGTTTCCAGTCCAGGGAGGACCTGGCCTGGCAGTTCGGGCTGGATTGTTCCCATAGGGCACAGGGTCAAGACTGATTTGCATATGGCTGGGTTCAAACTGGAATGGCATGGTGAGCAAAAAACGATGGATTTAGGCCCAGATCTCTGTACTGGGGTGAATGTATGACATTGTTCTGCATTCTGTCCATCAATTGTTGTTTTTGCATTTGTCACCCCGAGTGGGACGGGTATGCCCAGACGTGGGTCCCGTGCTCTCCATGCCGCTGGAGTCAAGCTATCCTGGCTGAAGAGGGGTGAAACCCCGAAACCGGTCCTAGGATGCTTGTTTCCAGTCCAGGGAGGACCTGGCCTGGCAGTTCGGGCTGGACTGTTCCCATAGGGCACAGGGTCAAGACTGATTTGCATATGGCTGGGTTCAAACTGGAATGGCATGGTGAGCAAAAAACGATGGATTTAGGCCCAGATCTCTGTACTGGGGTGAATGTATGACATTGTTCTGCATTCTGTCCATCAATTGTTGTTTTTGCATTTGTCACCCCGAGTGGGACGGGTATGCCCAGACGTGGGTCCCGTGCTCTCCATGCCGCTGGAGTCAAGCTATCCTGGCTGAAGAGGGGTGAAACCCTGAAACCGGTCCTAGGATGCTTGTTTCCAGTCCAGGGAGGACCTGGCCTGGCAGTTCGGGCTGGACTGTTCCCATAGGGCACAGGGTCAAGACTGATTTGCATATGGCTGGGTTCAAACTGGAATGGCGTGGTGAGCAAAAAAACGATGGATTTAGGCCCAGATCTCTGTACTGGGGTGAATGTATGACATTGTTCTGCATTCTGTCCATCAATTGTTGTTTTTGCATTTGTCACCCCGAGTGGGACGGGTATGCCCAGACGTGGGTCCCGTGCTCTCCATGCCGCTGGAGTCAAGCTATCCTGGCTGAAGAGGGGTGAAACCCCGAAACCGGTCCTAGGATGCTTGTTTCCAGTCCAGGGAGGACCTGCCCTGGCAGTTCGGGTTGGACTGTTCCCATAGGGCACAGGGTCAATACTGATTTGCATATGGCTGGGTTCAAACTGGAATGGCATGGTGAGCAAAAACACAATGGATTTAGGCCCAGATCTCTGTACTGGGGTGAATGTATGACATTGTTCTGCATTCTGTCCATCAATTGTTGTTTTTGCATGGATCACCGTGGCGGCACAAATGTCCTACCCCACAGCGTTCCCCTCAGTCTCCCGAGTAAAATGATACCTCACTTGTGTGGGTGTCCAATGCAGAATTGGCTAAAAATGTATTTTTTTTAAAATGTAGCGCTTAGAATTCTCGGTGCTATATCCTTAATCCCTATGTTTTGGGCTCTTCCCAGTCACAGGCCTTTGGCCCACCCGCACAAGTGAGGTATCATTTTACTCGGGAGAACAAGGGGAACGCTGGGTGGTAGGACATTTGTGCCGGCCCGGTGATCCTACATCTTTCCCACACAGAAATGTGTGAAAAATTTGATTTTTTTCAGCAAAATTTGAGGTTTGCAGGGGATTCTGGGTAGGGAAACGTTGGGGGATCCACGCAAGCCATACCTTCCTGGACTCCCCTGGGTGTCTAGTTTTCAGTAATTTGTGGGTTTGGTAGGTTTCCCTAGATGGCCGCCGATCCCATGGCCAAAAAGTCATGGGACCCCCCCTTGCAAAACCAGGTTGTTTTGTGATAGGTATTTTTGATGTCGCCTCAATAGGTTTTGGGCCCTTGCCTGTTGCGGGTACTTGACCCCCCCACGCGAGTGAGGTACCATTTTTATCGGGAGACCTAGGGGAACGCTGGGTGGTAGGAAACTTGTGGATCCACTCAGATTCCAGAACGTTCCCACACAGAAATTTGAGAAAAAAGTGATTGTTTTCAGCAAAATTTGAGGTTTGCAGGGGATTCTGGGTAGGAAAACGTTGGGGGACCCACGCAAGCCATACCTCGCTGGACTCCCCCGGGTGTCTAGTTTTTAGAAATGTGTGGGTTTTGTAGGTTTCCCAACATGGCCGCCCGGGGCGAAAATCCCAGGTGACCCCTTGCAAAACCAGGTTGTTTTGTGATAGGTCATTTTGATGTCTCCTTATCGTTTTGGGCCCTTGCCTGTCGCAGGTACTTGACCCACCCACGCGAGTGAGGTACCATTTTTATCGGGAGACCTGGGGAAATGCTGAGTGGTAGGAAATTTGTGGATCCACACAGATTCCAGAACTTTCCACCACAGAAATGTGAGGAAAATGTGTTTTATTTTTATAAAGTTTGAGGTTTGCAAGGGATTCTGGATAATAGAATCTGGTGAGAGCCAGACAAGTCACCCCATCCTGAATTCCCCTGGGTGACTAGTTTTTGGTCCCGGGGTCGGCAGCCATCTAGGGAAACCTACCAAACCCACACATTTCTGAATACTAGACTCCCGGGGGAGTCCAGTGAGGTATGGCTTGCGTGGGTCCCCCAACGTTTTCCTACCCAGAATCCCCTGCAAATCTCAAATTTAGCTGAAAAACTCACTTTTTTCTCAAATTTCTCTGTGGGAAAGTTCTGGAATCTACTTGGATCCACAAATTTCCTACCACCCAGCGTTCCCCCAGGTCTCCCAATAAAAATGGTACCTCACTTGCGTGGGTGGGTCAAGTACCCGCGACAGGCAAGGGTCCAAAACGTATTGAGGATACATCAAAATTACCTATCTCAAAACAACCTGGTTTTGCAAGGGGGGGTCATCTGGGTTTTTGGCCCCGGGCTCGTCGGCCATCTTGGGAAACTACCAAATCCACACATTTCTGAAAACTAGACACCCGGGGAGTCCAGGGAGGTATGGCTTGCATGGATCCCCCAACGTTTTCCTACCCAGAATCCCCTGCAAACCTCAAATTTAGCTGAAAACACCACATTTTCCACATATTTTTGTGTGGAATCACCATGCTGGCACAAATGTCCTACCCCACAGCGTTCCCCTCAGTCTCCCGAGTAAAATGATACCTCACTTGTGTGGGTGGGGCAAGGGCCTGTTACTGGGAAGAGCCCAAAACTTAGGGATTAAGGGTATAGCAACGAGAATTCTAAGTGCTACATTTTTTTTAAAATACGTTTTTAGCCAATTCTGCATTGAACACCCACACAAGTGAGGTATCATTTTACTCGGGAGACTAAGGAGAACACTGTGGGGTAGGACATTTGTGCAAATAGCTACTATTTCTAAACTCTATATTTTGTTCCCATTTCAGAAATTTATAGGTGACTTTCATACTCATTTTTCCCTGTTTATATTCTTCCAAATGAATTGCTATATACCCGGTACACAATAAAAAACCATTGCAAGACGCTGCTCAGTTATTGGCTCTGGGTTCCTCGGGTTCTAGGTGAACCTACAAGTCCTATATATCCCTACAACCAGAAGGGTCCAGCAGATGTAACGGTATATTGCTTTAAAACATCTGTCATACTTAGTAAAAGTTACAGGTGAAAACGTTGGCACAAATGGCTGTTTTTTTTAACTCATTTTCAATTTTTTCTATTTTCAACTGTTAGTTTCTATACTGAAAACTTTGAAGGATCTACACAAATGACCCCTTGCTGAATTAAAAAATGTGTCTACTTTTCAGAAATGTATAGCTTTCCAGGATCCATCATTGCTTTCATACCCATTTTTACCATTAACTGGAAGGAGGTTGAAAGCACAAAAAATATCAAAAATAGGCTATGTCCCAGAAAAATGCCAAAACTGTGTGAAAAATGTTGGTTTTCTGACAAAAGTCTGCTTGTCCCTGAAAGCTGGGAAGATGGTGATTTCAGCACCACAACCCCTTTGTTGATACCATTTGCAGGGAAAAAACCAGACGCTTTCATCTGGGCCCCCTCCAGGGGAATCCACAAACCCTGGGTACTTTTAGAATCCCTGTGATGTTGGAAGAAAAGGACGCAAATTTGGCGTGGATACCTTATGTGGTCAAAAAGTTACAGGGGCCTAAGCGCGAACTACCCCAAATAGCCAAAAAAAGGCTTAGCACAGGGGGGGAAAAGGCCTAGCAGCGAAGGGGTTAAAAGCTTATTAATTAATACACCGGAATTAAAATTAATACTTGGGTATTAATACACTTCCCCAACCATTCCCCCTATTTCCTTTGTATCCCGTCCCTGACGTTAAGTGTTACATTAGTTCAAAAATATATTTAAGTTTAAAGAATATTAAATAAATTTCAGCACATAGTAATAAGTACTCTGGTATTAAAATCAATGCCTGGTTATTATTACACTACCCCATCCATTGTCCCTATACCCCTTACATCCTGTCACTGAAGGTGAGTGTAGCAGTAAAAAGTATTGGTTTACTGCTAAAATTAAATTTAAATACATTTAAACAGCTGTTAATTGATACTCTGGTATTAAAGGTAATACCTGAGTATTAATACATTTCCTAACCCATTGCCCCATTATTCCTTACAGCCCGTCCCTAAAGGTGACTATTGGGGTTGTTTAAAAAAAAAAAAAAAGTTAATAGTGACTTTAAATGTAAAAGATTATTAATTAGAACACAGGTATACAAATTACTGCCAGGTTATTAATACACTATCCCTTCCATTACCCTTGCATCCTGTCACTAAAGGTGAGTATAGTAGTGCTTTTAAAAATTAAGTTTAATGTTAAAATTAAATTAAATTTAGCACCTACTAATAAATACTCAGGTGTTAAGATTGATACCTGAGTATTAATACACTACCGCATCCATCACCCCTGCATGACTTGCATCACGTCCCTGAAATTGAGTGTTGGAGCAGATAACATTTTTAAAAAATATTTCTATATTATATATTTAAATAGATGTTAAATTCCAAAAATAAATACACTGGTATTACAATTAATAACTGGGTATTAATACACTCCTCCACTCATTGCCCCTATATCCCTTGCATCCTGTCCTAAAGGTGAGTGTAGCAGTACTTTTAAGAAAAGTATTAGGTTTAATGCTAAAATTAAATCTAAATATATATAAACTAGTAATTAGTACTCTGGCATTTAAATTAATACCTGGGCATTAATACTGTCCAGCCCATATATACCATACAACCCACCTCTAAGAGTTTATGTTGGAATAGGTTCCAAGAATATTTATATATAATATTACATTTAAATATATTTTAATTCCAAAAACTTCATACACAGGAACTAAAATTAATACCTGGGTATTAATCCAGTTCTCCATCCATTACCTCTATATACCTTGCATCCTGTCCCTAACGGTGTGTAGTAGTAGGTTTAAAAAGTATTTAATTTTAATGTTAAAATTAAATTTAAATCCTTGTTAACACCTAGGAATAAGTGCTCTGTTATTACAATAAATACCAGGGTATTAATCCATCACACTGCCTATTACCCATATATATCTTACATCAAAGCCCTAAAGGTGAGTGTTGGGGCAGGTTACATTTTTTTAAATATATAATATTACATATACATATATTTTTAATTCTCAAAAATTAATGCACAGGTAAAAAATTAATACCTGGTTGGTATTAAAATTAATATCTAGTTATTCATACAATTCCCTGCCCATTACCCCTATATTTCTTGAATCCCGTCTCTAAAGTTGAGTGCTACAGTTGTTTCTTTATTTTTTTCACATTTAATGATAAAATTAAATGTAAGTAAAGGATAACACCTACTAATAAATCCCCCGGTTAAAATTAGTACCTGAGAATTAATATATATTTTAATTCCCAAAAAGTAATACACCGGTATTAAAATTAACACCTGGGCATTAATACACTACCCCCCACCCATTACCCCTATATCCCTTGCATCCTGTCCCTAACGGTGAATGTGGCAATAGTTTTACAACATTATTTAGGTTTAATGATAAACTTAAATTTAAATATATCTAAACACCTAGTAATATTAATGCTCAGGTATTTAAATCAATACCTAGTTATTAATACACTTTCACGCCCATTACAACCGCGACTCTGCGCCTCCCCCCATTTCTGGGAGCCGGAGCGTCCCCTGCCCAACTCTAAAAGTTTTACGAGGCCCTCCACCTCGTTTTTGGTCAGCCCGACTCCGCGGGGCCCGAAGGCACACCAGTCAGGGGTCCTGGGCCTTCGATGCCGGCGGCTTCGGCCCCGGAGTCCCCCGTGGATCCGGATCATCGCCAGTCAATCTAACTCGACCTTCCCCAGTGCCGATCCTGATGGCGACTCCCCCGGCGTCGGCTGTGCCCCTGGCCAACGCCGTCCCCATCCTCACCCCCGAGATGGACCCGGAGCCGGGCCGACACTGATAGATGTCGGACCCGACGCCGGAGGGTATGTTTGTTCCCCTGTTCTTCCTTGGTGTTCCCTATTGCCCAGAAGGTGGTGATGAGGACTGGGAGAGGTCACTGGACCCTTTAGTAGACCAGCTTGAAGAGCCGGACTGAAGAGAGGACCTGTGTGACACCAGCTGTCTGGACACTTCTCCAGCCTTTGGCATGCTTTCTCCCCCTACCGTGGCTATGGAGGAGGGAGCATCCAATGCTGTGGTGGTGAGAAGGGCTGCCGAGGCCTTGAGCCTGGAGCTCCCTTCAGTGGTGGTCAGGAATAACCTCCTGACAGAGGTGCTTCAGCCTGCAGCAACCTCCTCTGAACCCCTTCTGCCCTTCAACGAAGCCCTCACTGACGTCCTCCTGGGCACGTGGTCCAAGCCCAGCACAGAGCTCCTGTGGAAAAGAGAATTGCCTACCTCCATCGCCCGGTCCCTGGCGACCCAGTTTTCCTCACCCAACACCCATTCCCCGAGAGCTTGGTGGTCCCAGCCTCTTCTTTTAAGGGCGCATTCCCTTCTGCTCCCCCAGATAGGGAATCCAAGAAGCTAGATCATCTTGGGAAGCGCATGTTCTCTTCCTCCAGCTTGTCTCTGCGGTCCGTGAATACCGCGTGCCTCTTGGGCCAATACTCCCACACCATCTGGGATACAGTCGTTCAGGTGCTGCCCTAGTGCCCGGAGGAGGCCCGGGCCGTTCTCTCCCAGGCAGTGGCAGATGGGAGAGCTGCAGCCAAATTCACAATTCGATGTGGACTGGATACCACTGGCTCACTAGGCAGAACGATTGCCACGTCGGTAGCCATTAGGCACTACGCCTGGTTGACGACATCTGGCTTTTTGGGAGATGTCCAGTCAACTTTGCTGGACATGCCCTTTGATGGGCGGCGTCTTTTTGGCAACAAAGCAGACTCGGCGCTGGAGTGCTTTAAGGATTCTCGGGCTACGGCCAGATCCTTAGGCCTCGCTGCATCTTCCTGCCCCCTCCAGTCTGCTTTTTGCCCCTTTTGTGGCTATGAAAGGGGTGCCCAGCCACGTCCTGCCCAGTCTAGCCACCGGTTCACCCAAGCTGCCCAGCCTCTGCGTGGCCACGGACGTGGGACCCAGCGACCTCGTGGGTCTGGGACCCAGCGGGCGGGCCAGTCCACCCTTTCCCCCCTGCCACAGCCTCCAAACCCTCCTAGTCCCGCGTTTCAGGCCAGTGGGCAGCAGGATTCGCCATCACCTCCCCCACTGGCAATCCATCATGTCGGACAGGTAGATTTTGCAAATAGTCCGAAGGGGCTACTCCCTCCCCTTCGAGACTACCCCGCCCTCCATGCCACTATCGCATGTCGGAGGATCATTTGGCGCTTCTCCGCTAGGAAGTCTCAGCTCTCTTGGCCAAGGGAGCTATTGAGAGTGTCACTGTGCCAGAAGTCGGTCGTGGTTGCTATTCCCGCTACTTTCTGGTGCCCAAGAAGGACAAAGGCCTGCGTCCTATTCTATACCTCAGGGCCCTCACACCGCTTCTCCCGGAAGGAGAAGTGCAAAATGCTCACGTTGGCTCAGGTCCTGTCTGCCCTCGACCCTGGAGACTGAATGGTGGCGTTGGACTTACAGGACGCCTATTTTCATATTCCCATCCTGCCAGCCCACAGACACTACCTGCGGTTCGTGGTAGGTCACGAGCATTTTCAGTTCACCGTGCTCCCCTTTGGCCTTACCAGTGCCCCTCGGGTGTTCATGAAAGTGATGGCAGTGGTCGCAGCTCATCTGCGCAGAGCAGGGGTTCCAGTCTTCCCCTATCTCGACGACTGGCTGTTGAAGGTGGGCTTGCCCCAGGCTGTGGTCTCCCACCTCCGGACTACGGCGGACCTCCTGCACTCGCTGGGGTTCACTATCAACGTGCCGAAGTCACACCTGACTCCCTCTCAGACGCTCCCTTTCATCAGAGCTGTTCTAGACACAGTGCAGTTTCGGGCCTATCCTCCCAAGCAGCGAGTCCGGGATATTCGGGCTATGATACCGATGTTTTGGCCTCTATTCCGGATTTCGGTGAGAATGACCCTGAGGCTGCTGGGCCTCATGGCCTCCTGCATCTTGCTTGTGGATCATGCCAGGTGGCATATGCGGGGTTTGCAGTGGGACCTGAAGTTCCAGTGGGCGCAGCATCAGGGAAATCTTTCCGACTACGTCCAGATCTTGTAGGGGACTGCACAACAACTGCAGTGGTGGTTAACGAACCCGGCTTGGGTCAAAGACAGATCCCTCTCCCTTCCCCAACAAGCCCTAACGGTGGTGACCGATGCGTCACTCCTGGGATGGGGCAGCCATCTGGGAGAGGTAGAGATCAGAGGCATCTGGTCTCCGGCAAAGTCCGGGCTCCATCTCAACCTGTTGGAGCTCCGGGCGATCTGCCTGGCACTGAAAGCATTTCTTCCCTCCCTCAAAGGGAAGGTGGTGCAGGTGTTCACAGACAAAAAAACAAATGTACCTTGAGGAATCATCCATCTATAACTTAATTTTACGAGCTCTCACATGTGTGAACAAACTATTCATCAGTCAGGGAATTTCTCATGAATTTATATTTTTTGATTCAATCAGTTTTATAAAAAACACGGTGAAATAAATACATTCATTATATCATGTACAGCAACAATTGTACTACTAACTCAGTATATATAATACACAGTAGTAGCAAACACCTTTTGTTTAGAAACTAGAGTATGGGCAGTGCATAAAATTAACCATACATTGAAATTAATTAGTTATTCACATTAATTTAATTGTGCATCAACAAACATGAATGAAAACAAAAAGGTGTAATTGCGTCGACGTTTCGGTCTCTTTAAAGGTCTACAAGATCCACGAGACCATCTTCAGGGCGGTAACGTTGCACCATGAATCTAATGCAATAAAAACAATCATAATAAACATTTTAAACATTTAGAAAATCCCTGAGTTCAACAGTATCGTCTGCTCATAACTCAATTTGATAATGGAATTAAATTCACCCTATGTGCACAACACATGCAACAAATGTGCATAATTCAAAACCGTACCAAACTGCAAATATTAATGTGCGTGGACATGCACAACCATGTCACTAATCATAACAAATCCGTCAGTAACTAATAGTGACCAAAACCATACCACCGTATAGCATGGAATCTTACTTGATGGAAAATCACCAAGATATATCTTGATAGTCTGGAACCTTTTTTTCAAAGAATCTAAAATCGACAACAAGCCCGTAAAACTACCAGACTAATCATCAGAATACATGCAAATGCTCTACCACAAACGGGGACCATCTCTTACCTTTTACATAAATTACTTCCAAATCTAGAAATCAAAAACATGTAATTATACACTATAACACACTTATTAAATCACACATGATTCAGTATCAATACGTCTTGGTGATATGGTACTTACTGATAAGCCGTACTGGTTATTCAAAAGTTTTGGCCTAAAAATAAAATGCCAAAAAATATCGTTTACACACTGCTACAACAAATTAAGAATAGAATAGACTCAGAGTAAATTTTTGGGATATAAAAGTCAGAATTTCTCAGGCGCCTATTCACTTGCAGCAGAACCGGAATGAATCAGTTCTCCACTCGACTAACAGACCGAGTGCAGGCATTGTGTCCATGTTGACCTATTACCTCCGTTACGTGTTACGTCAAGAAACGTGTTGGCCATCTTGGGTGTACTATTCTCATTCAACCTCTTTCTCTTGTGCAACGCTACGTATAGCGTAAAAAACGTATCGGCCATCTTGGGTGTACTGTTCACATTCAACCTCTCCATCAGGTAAATACGAACCGCAAAAGGATCAAAAGACCCCGCGTGCCCTATAATACACACTTAGCTCAGGAACAATGTCCGTCCTTCAAACCCAAAAGTTGTTAAACAAGGGAACAAATGGGATATATATTAAATATATATTCCTAGTAGATGTCAATAATTATGTATTACATTATGAATGCAATACAGATCATAGTCATAAAACTGGTGTATAAGTTCAGTAGAACAAACCACAACATGTGTGTACATATAGCATCCTGTATATGAAACTGAATTAAGATGGTATATGAGGGTTATATTACCAGGTACAGATCCTCAGATTCAATACTACAATGTTGCCAACGTGTGCCATTCAACAAACGAATTTAATCCATTTTCCACAGTTCACAGACAACACCACTACCATGTGGTACTGTAACAAACAGGGTGGGGTGGGGTCGTGGACCCTATGTCAAGAGGTCTTTTGCCTCTGGACATGGCTGGAACATCAGGGCATATCCCTGGTGGTTCAACACCTGGCAGGTTCTCTGAACGCCAGGGCAGACGAACTCAGCCGTCGGTGCCTGGTGGATCACGAATGGCGTCTTCACTCAGAAATGGTGCAAGGTCTCTTTCAGCAGTGGAGAGAGCCTTGGTTAGATCTGTTCTCCACCGAATAGAACGCGCAGTGTCAGCACTTTTGCGCGTTGGAGTTTCCAAGGTGGCACTCGCTCGGCAGTGCTTTTTGTCGCAAGTGGAACTGCAGCCTCCTGTACGCCTTTCCGCCTGTACCACTTTTGCCCCGAGTGCTGAAGAAGATCAATCGCGACTGGGCCCAAGTCATTCTTGTGGCTCATGACTGGGCATGAAGAGTCTGGTACCCCGAGCTCCTGAGCATGGCCATCGATCCTCCGATCAGACTGCCCCTTCGGGAGGATCTTCAGTCACAGCAACAGGGGATGGTCCTCCACCCGAACCTGTCCAGGCTCCACCTTCTTGCGTGGAGATTGAGCGGTGACAGTTGACAGCTTTTTGATCTTCTGCCCGAAGTCTGTAACGTCATCTTGGCAGCCAGGTATCCCTCCACTAAAATGGTATACGCCTGTTGATGGAATAAGTTTGTGGCATGGTGCACAGCAAAGGCTGTGGATCCCCTCTCTGCCCCTCTTTCAGAGGTTCTCTTGTTTATTCTTTCTTTGGCCCAGCAGGGCTCTGCTGTGGGCACTCTAAAAGGCTATCTTGCAGCTATTTCTGCATTCCTTCGGCTACCAGATCAGCCCTCTTTATTCAAGTCCCCTATTGTAAATAGATTCTTTAAGGGCATTATTCGTCTCTTTCTTCCATCTCCTTTCATAATGCCCCAGTGGGACTTGAATCTTGTTTTAACTTATCTTATGTGGGCTCCCTTCGAGCCTCTTCACAACTGTCCTCTCAGGCTCCTCACTCTGAAAACTGCTTTCCTTGTTGCCATCACCTCTGCTTGCAGGGTGAGTGAGCTTCAGGCTCTATCTTCAAAGCCTCCTTTCTCCTCTGTGCATCTGGATAAAGTGGTACTTCGGACGAGACCCTCATTCCTCCCTAAAGTGGTTACACCTTTTCACATTGGACAGATGATCACTTCACCCACCTTTTTCCCTCCTCCGCACCCTTCCAAGGAGGAGGAAAGACTCCACCATCTGGATCCAAAACATGCCCTGTCCGGGTGGATGATCAACTCTTTGTGGGCTATGTGGGTGTGCCAAGAAAGGTCGGGCTGTCCAAAAGCGTACCATCTCTCGATGGGTTGTCCTTTGTATAAAAGTCTGTTACACTTTAGCCAAAAAGGAACCTCCAGTGGGGCTGCATGCTCATTCCACTAGGGCTTGGGCAGCAACTACTGCATTGGCACGTGGAGTCCTACTTCTTGATATCTGCCAGGCGGCCTCGTGGGCATCCTTGCACACGTTCATAAGACATTACTGCCTGGACAGCCAAGTCCGGAGGGACGGCTATTTTGCCCGTTCTGTCCTCCAGGATTTTCTAGTGAATTTAGCTTGCAGCCCTCCTCCGAGGATGGTATTGCTGGGGTATCTATTCTAAGGTAAGGAACTAACTGTCTCTTTCAGATGAACAAGTAACTTACATTCGGTAATGATGCATCTGTAAGAGACATAGGTTAGTTATAGATTCCTTACCGCCCCACCCATCCTCCCCGCTCTGCGAACTGATTTCTAGAGATAGGGACTCCCTTACAGGGCCCTAGTTGTGGCACACCAGTCTTTCATGGCTCTGCGCTTCTGGCATGGAAAGTCGTATCAGAAGTGACGTCAGCGCACAGTGGTGGCGTCTAAGTAGGCACTGCGTCGTCATCCCGGCAACCACGACGCCGACGACAGATGCAGTCGACTGACGCCACCTACTGATGCGCAGGGGTACTGCTAAGAAAAAATTATTCGGATCCAGTCTGACGTCTGGGGGTAATTCTAAGGTAAGGAATCTATAACTAACCTATGTCTCTTACAGATACATTGTTACCCAAGGTAAGTAACTTGTTCATTAATACCTGGGTAGTAGTACACTGCCCCCATTACCCCTATTTTCCTTGCATTCCATCCCTAGTGGTGAGTGTTGCACTACTTAAAAAATATTTAAATTTAAAAATACATTTAAAGCCTATTAATACCCAGATATTGAAATGAATAATCATTTCAATATCTGGGTATTCCCACCCATTACCCCTATTTCCCTTGCATTTCATACCTAGACGTGTGTTGCAGTACTTTACAATATATTTAAGTTGAATGATTAAATTAAAATATATTAAAACACCTTGGACCTTATGAGTTTGGCAGTCCTCCTGCGGCCTGCCATGGCAACGCTCAGCAGGAGGACCGCCAAGCCCGTAGTGTGCCCTCACGCCGAATTACGATAGTAATTCTTGGTGTGGGGTGCTGCAGTAGTCTAAATTTCATAGGAGAGCCTTACACAGATACTGCAGCAGCACGTTCCTGCACGGTATGGAATGCACCATGTTGTGCATTCCATACCATGCAGGAACTGGGAATGCATTTCCAGGGGGGCACAACATGTGCCCTCCTTGCATGCACCCCCCTGGTGTGGCCTCATCACCATGAAAGGGCGGTGAGGCAACTCGCAATATGCTTGGTGGTGCTGCAGCAGCACCGCCAGCATATTACTCAGCCTGACCTCCACGCCGCGGGATCCTGCATCCCCGGCGGTCGCAGCGGTCCTGTGGTGGTCCAACCACCACACATGTATTACTGCGGGTGGGCCCGCAGTGTGGCCGTGATCGGACCACCACCATGGGGCTGCCAAACTCATAATAAGGCCCCTAGTAACTAATACTCGGGTATTACAATTAAACGTGAATGTAGCAGTACCTTTAAAAAAATATATATTTAAGTTTAATGATAATTTGATATTTAAAAATAAATTTTAAAGCCTATTAATTTATACACGGGTATTAAAATTAATACCTGTGTATTAATACACTACCATACACATTACACTTATATCCCTTGTATCCTGTTCCTAAAGGTGAGTGTAACAGTACTTAAAAAAATATTTACGTTTAATGATACATTTACATGTATTTAAACACCCAGTAATTAATACTTGGATATTAAAATTAATACCTGGGTATTAACACACAACCCTACTTTCACTTTTGTCTGCACTAAGACGTGCAGCCTGCAAGGGCAGCCTAGCATGTGCTTGGTGAGGGATCCCCTAGGGTGGCACAATTTATGCTGCAGCCCTTAGGGACCCTCTCTAGTACCTCAGTCCCTAGGTACCAGGGGGTACCACTTACTAGGGACTTACAGAGGGTGCTAAAGGTTTTGCCAATTGGGAGGTCCAATTGTACATTTTTAGGGAAAGAGATCCCTGCCAAGAATGGCAAGGTTTGGGATGCACCTCTGTTGTTGTCCAAAGGAAAACCAGTGCAAAGGCCCACGGTATTTGCCTTTCCCAAACACAGCAAGGCTTGTCCGAGAGTATAAGAGAGCATGCTGTTGGCCCATTCATTCAAGTTACCACTCCTCCAGCAGTTCCATTAGCCCATCCAGAACTATTCACTGGAAGCGTGACCAAATTCGTTCTATTTATCAATCCATGTCTACTCCTGTTAATGTGCCACCCAGCTTTTTTTCCCAGATGAACAGCCTGAAGTGGCTTTCTTTTTATCCCATCTTTGAGGTCCAGCAGCTTCCAGGTCTATACCGTTAGTCAAACGCAATGACCCCATCCTTTACAGTTGTTACCATTCTTTTATGTACTCGGTCACTTCCTAACTGCTGAACTTAAAAGTAAGGGAACAAGGATCTCCTTTCCTATATAGCGGCCTTCAAAAGATTAGTGGGTGAATGCAGTTGGCCACAGGCTAAGAGGAGTTCCTTGTTAAATTGTGGTCTTCAGGATGACTTAAAGACTTAAAGGCACAAGTGGTTAACCCACCTGACATTTGTGACAAATTAATTGATTTAGTGGTCAAGCTTGACTACTGCTTTGCTGAAAGGCATCATAATGGGGTTGAAGTGATCCCAAAGTGATCGTAGTCAGAGCCAAATAAATGGATGCACCGAGAAGTGCAACCGAGGATGTTGATCTCATGCAAATCAGGGGCTTAAAAGGACCATTGTTGAAAGAGGAGAGACAGCACAGATGTCAATCAAACATTTATAGAGCGCGGAAAATCACCTGTGAGGGTCTCTAGGCACTGGAGCTGTTTGCTGCTTCGTGAAGGTTTGATCATCTTTAGTTCTCTTCTGAATTGCTGAAACAACGGTGCGGTCCTGAGTTGCAGGGAGAGGTTGTTCCAAGCTTTGGCTGCCAGGTGCGAGAAGGAGCATCCTCCGCTGTTGGAACAACAGATCCATGGGGTGTCTGTGAGGGAGAGGTAAGCTGATCGAAGGTGTCTGGTCGGTTGGTGGAGGGTCAGGCATTTGTTATTGTTTGCTGGTCCTTTGTTGTGAGTACAAGCTGTGCTTGTACTGCAGGAACGCTGGTCATTTTTTAAAGGACTATATGGTAAAGCCCAAAGAGAAATGAAAACCATTTGAGCCCCCCAAGTCTAAAGGGGGAAACTGAAGAGTCCGGTCTACCAGGGGATCGGTTCTCCAGGCTGTGTTCTTATTGGGATTCCATAGCATTGTAGCTCAGACCTGTGCTGACGTAAGCAATACACATTTGCTCATCCTAGTACTTTTGATGGTGAATCTAAAGGTTCCAGTAGAGAGCAATATGTTACTGGACTCAGGGTCCACTGGCAATTTTCTTGATACTAGTTTTGTCCAACGATTAGGAATACCAATTGTACACAAAAAGAACCCTGGTGGTAGCAAACTAACATCTGGACCTATCACTAGTAGAACAGTTGCTGTAACAGTAATCATTCAAGACCATCACACAGAGGCACACTGAGGTAAGGAGATATTATGTATACCATGGTTGCAGAAGTAAAACCCGAAACTGATTGGGCTTCTCGTCAACTCTGTTTATGTTCTCCAACTTACGATCAGTCATGATGGACAAAGGCCAACATGAATCATACCTTGATATGTGCTAGTACCATAGAGGCAAGAATGCAGTGCTATTAATATTATGAAGACGTTTTGATAAGAGTAAGACAACCCAACTGCCCCCCATGGACCTTTCATCTATAGAATAGATTTGCAACATAGGTCACAACTCGTTTGCAGCTGAATTTACACCCTAATGGAAAAAGAAAAAGAACACCTACGTCATTACCTCGATAACATGCTAGAAATAGGTTTTATTAGGCCATTCCATCTCCAGCACCTTCCCCTTTGTTCTTCATCCACAAAAAGGGCGGAGAGCTTCGCTCTTGTGCTAATCCTCAGGCCTTGAATAGGATTACGATCGAAACTCAATATCATTTTCCCTTTATTTTAACTTTACTTGATCAGGTTTAAAAGGCGACCATTTACTCAAAACTTGATCAGCAGGAAGCCTATCATCTTGTACGAGTCCAAGAGGGTGATGAGTGGAAGACCATTTTGTACCAAGTTCGATCTTTACGAATACCTTTCAGTACTTTATAAATGAAATGGTGAGAGATTTCATTGATAAATTCTCTGTCTATATAGATGATATCATGATTTATTCAACCTCACGTGATGAACATGTTCAGCATGTCTGAGCCATTTTACAGAGGGTTTGTGAGAACCACTTTCTTGCCAAGTTTGAAAAATGTTCTTTTCATGTGCAAGATGTGCAATTCCTGGGCTTTATCCTCTCTCCAGCCAGGGTCCAAATGTATCCAAAAAAGGTAGAATCTATTAAACACTGGAAGTCCCCACAAAATGTTAAAGAGGTGCAAAGTTTTTTTAGAATTCTCAAACTTCTATCGAAGATTTATTGATCATTTTTCCAGTATAGTGTCACTGATAACTAATCTTCTTTCAAAGGGAGCTAAATTTGTGTGGGGAGAAGAAGCAGAACAAACCTCCAACTCTCTTAAAGAGCAGTTTGTAACAGCACCCATCCTGGTTCACCCAGATCCTAATCAGCCTCTTATTGTGGAAGCAGATGCTTCCCTAACAGCGGTGGGGGGGAGTACTTTCTCAGAGACACCACAAGACAGACCAATTACATCCAGTGACCTACTTTCGCACAAGTTGAATCCTGCAAAAATCTATTATTCAGTTGCCAACTGAGAACTTTTAGCTATTAAATGAGCACTCAAGGAGTGGAGACACTATCTGCAAGGAGCCAAACACACAGTCACAATTTTAACTAGAAATCTTCAGTTCCTTAAATCAGCCCTAGTACTGTTGGCAAGACCACTTCGCTGGTCTTAGTTTTTTAGCAATTATTACTTTTTAATTCAGTTCCAACCTGGGCGGAGGAATGGTAAGGTGGAAACCTTATCCAGATATGGTCACATAGTTTCAGAACACACCTTTGATTATCCCTCAAGAACGTTGGTTGGTAAGGGCGAGGTAAGGGTAAGCTGAAGTTCTAAAAGCACAAGACACTAAAGAACCACATCACCTCATTTATTAGACAGAGGGAACTGTATTAAATGGTTTATTCTATGTCAGTAATACTTTATTTCTTCCAATTAAATCCACTCAAGCACAAGCATTGCAATGGTGTCATTCAAACACATTAGCTGATCACTCTGGAACCAAAAAGACAATTACATTGTTAAAAATATATTTTTGGTGGCCATCCATGACCAAGGAGGCAAAGAGATTGGTAGAAACTTGTGCAATGTGTGCACAGGGGAAGAGATCCCATCTTGCTCCTGCAGGTCTTTTGCAGCCCATTCCAAAACCTCCTAAGCCATGGCATTCAGTGTCACTTGACGTTGTAGTTGAACTACCCAGAGGTCAAGAGAGTACCACTATGGTATTAGTAGTGGTCGATCACCTTACTAAAATGGCTATATAATTCCCATGAAGTTCCTACCCACATCAAAGAAAATGGCCACAGTTTTCCTCAATTAAATATTGAAGTTGCACAGTATACCCTCTGTTTTCATTTTGGATCGAGGTGTGTCGAAATTCTGTCAATCTCTATGCATTCTAATGGACATGGATGCCTGACTCTAGCCATCATCCACAGACAAATGGCTAGATGGAACGGGTCAACCAAAGTATGGAACAATATTTGCGCTGCCAGTGGTTACAGTCTGGTCAAGACTGGGTAGATCTTTTATGGGCTGCTGAGTTCAGGTATAATAACACAATACACCCTTCAATTCGTTATTCACTGTTTTCTTGTTCTTATGGGTTCCATCCCTGAATGATGGACTTTGACCACGCCACACCTGTTTTACCACCTGCCTTGCAAGAATTCTCTGAAAAACTAGCTCAAGTACATAAAGCAGCTCAAGACAATTTGGCATTGGATATAGAACAATATAAAAAGTAGGATGACAAATGTCTCCAGCTCATTCCTGATATCAAATTTGGGCACCTAGTCTGATTGTCCACCAAACATTTGTGTTTGAAAGGTCACAATACATTCCATCCAAAGTACATTGGAGCTTTCAAGGTTTGTAAAAAGACTGATGAAGTGGGCTATAAAATTGAGTTACCAACAACCATGGGAATACATCAGGTATTTCATGTATGGTTACTTAAGCCTATGTCTGAAAGAACACACCCACAAGCACGCCCACCTTGAATTGAAGTTGAAGGAGATCCAGAGTTGGAAGTTAAAACAATTATGAATTCCAAGAGAGTGAGAAAAAGACTCTTTTATCTGATTGACTACGGACCAGCGGATAGAACATGGGAGCCTGCTGGTCATTCACGCTCCCCGCTTAGTATGATCTTTCCACCAAAGACACCCAGCCAACCAAAACCAGTGGGATGGGCCCTGGGAGGGGTGTACTGTTGGGAATGCCAGAGTGTGCTAGGAGAACGTATGCCCACATCCTTTCTCACAGGAAGAACTCACACAGCACATTAAACCTTAATGTCCCCTCGATGTTGGCGAACCCTCACCAACAATAGGTAACAATGCCCAAGGCAAAACACATGTTTTCCTAGCCGTTAGTGTTAGACTTAGCCAAACTTGCAAGATATGGGCAGTCCTGTGGTGCGTGACTTGGTGAGGTTGGCTATTCAAATCCCACCCAACCGCACACACATTCTTATTATCATGATTCCTTGAGCTCCGGTGCTCCTCTTCCTTCAATGCAGAGGTTTTCACTTAAAGGAAAGAAAAAGGAAAGAGTTACACAAAGATCAACATTTGAAGCTTTTGCAAGACGGTAACAAGCTAACAATTCAATTCCACTTACAAGTTGCACATTCTGTCATCACACTCATCTGACCACACATGTGGAAGGGGGAATTAATGTATTTCTTATTCACACACTAGGAGCACACCCTGAGCCACCCAGTACTACCTAACAACAGAGAGAGAGGTAGAGCACATACCATTTTGCACCACGGGGAAGGGGGTACTTAAAGGTAAGGAAAACTTGTAATATAACACAGTAGTTAAAAGACTAAGTGGCACAGTGTGATTTCCTTTGAGGTGATTCACAGGCTGTATTTATATTGCAGGTGAGCCACAGTAATCCACCTAAGGCACCATTCGGAAGGACTACATGAAGGAAGTGACCCGCTTAGGGCCACCCGGGTCACCACTGACCACCTCTGAGCCTTCCGTACCAAATGAAGAGTCGGTCAGACAGTGGAGAATGCAAACCAATAACTGTTTTATTCATATACACCCAGAGTGGAGCCCCATCTGTACAGTCGCTAGGAGTGCTACAGAGGGAACTAAAATCAACAAGCATAGAGATACATTATGTACATTTCATACCCGGGCGAAGGCACGCCCACAGTGGAATTTTCCAGGAAGATGCAACTAGATAGTGGAATACAAAAAAGGTATCTGTTCTCGTATCTTGCTCAAGTAACACAGTCCAAGGTTGTTTCACCCTGGGCCCGCCACCAGACAAGTGGAAGAGGGCCTCTATCTACTGAGAAAGCTATGTGCTAACATGAACAGTTAACTCATTACTGAAACAGAACTTAACATTTCAGAAACGAAACTTAGCAGCGGGCATTTCTCAGAAATGAACGAGATCAGTTTCGAATAACCCAAAATGGCGCCTGAAAGGAAAATGGCGCAGCGAATGCTAACTAAAACATGACATTATATTAGCATTCTACGGGCCTAATCTAACAAACCCTCCTTTTTAGCATGAGCTAAGAATATTTTCTAATAAGCAGAAAGAAATAAAACTAGTATACATATGCTATAATACTACAACAATAGCAACATAGCGAAAAATCAATGAAACATGAGAAACAAAATGTATAGAAAATGGAATTATGAGCATTCCATAGACTCGTCATTAGAGAGGGGTACAGCAAGCAGAGAGGAATCCTCAAATATTCCTTCATCAATGTGCATTAAATCATTGATATCGTTCTGCAACATCATGGCGGCATTTGTGACATGAGCTGATATTTTCTGTTTGGGCATGAAAACAGAAGTACAGTAAGAACAACAAAGAGGAAGACACTGAATAAGGATGCATCATAATACCAACACCACTATAAGATAAATCAGCTGCTGGAGAATCCAACCCCAATTATCAAAAAGGGACCAACTACAATTTCCGCTTTACATGCCCCTGACATTTTCGGTGATGTCTAGGATGTGTTGTGTTATGTTTTTCTCCAAATTTTCTATCCCCATAACACACTGATCTCCAATTAAAGCGCAAACACCACTGGACTTGACCAATATAAAATCTACAGCATATCTAGTCTGTTCAGAATACACCTGCATACTTTCCAATTGGGTAGTAATATCTCTCAAAGCTGCTACTGTAGTATTGGACAGAATTTGCAATTTACATCCAAAATATTCCCTGGCCTTTTCTTCCCTGGCCATAGCAGTACCACCCAAGGTGAATATGGAAGACAAGATATACCCAAATGTGATACCATTGCTATAACTATTAACTTCTAAATCTGTGACTCCTTCACAAAACTCTTTCGTTAATGTTCTTTTCACCCATCTCTTTTTCGGCTCGATATCCTTACATGGGACACCTAACGGCAACACCATCCCAAGAGCCACATCGTCAGTTCCATTATAAACAATGGAATAAGTCCCATTGGACAGAAAATAAAACCCAGGATGTGCATATATCGGCCCTTCATAATTCACTGCTGAGTACCTAGAATTCATCCCAAGTGTATTTGGATCAGATTTGTGCTCAAGGGAAAATGTTTGCTTGTAAAATATTGTTCCCGAACAATTAATATACAAAGAGGTATCTGTAAAATTCACTACTGGACAACAAGCAGCATAGTAACCAGCTTTCCGGGGCACTGTGATCTCTTTGTAATGAGAACCCATAAGTGTTATTTTCTGTTCTTCCATATCGAAATTGTCACAGTATGTGCTGTTGTCACACCCAGGATAACCCTCTCCCTGTGGCTTTCTATAATATAGATATGGCCCAGGATAACCAAGTCCAAACATACCCTTAACTTCTACGAAATCTGGTGGCCGGGCATACGTATAATTAACAAGTGACAAAGGATATGCTGTCCAGAGGCTGGCAACTGAACCAATCGGATAACAAGTAGTCCCATTCCCAAAGAATCTCTAATGCGCTGCCACAAACACATTATTCGTTATAGCCCTCTTGTCCCTTCCCAAAGAAATGGGTCCCCTCAGATCAAGTGTGGGTGCATTATATACATCCTGCAAAAACCATAACACGCCCCACACTGTTATCACCACCATTACCAGGGCGATGACACATATAATTCTACTTCGAATGGACCAAATTACACGACGTGGACTTGGAATTATTGGCTGCTCCTCCTCATCAACTGGTTTGCCAAAAGGATGCATAATGTATCAACAAAGAAGTACAAGGTGACAAAAAACGTAAGTGTTCCCAGTGTCCGTCGGAGCCTCACTGGTATAGGCTCCTATTGTCCATCAATCAATTGGCGCTCTTGAGCACTGGCGGTGGAGCTTGCTCTGTCCTAAGCTCATCCTGCTCTATCCCACACCAACACAAGTGGTATACTCTCAGGGTATACCTTTTCCCTAACTAATGTTCAGATAACAATAGGAAAGCAAATGCTAAATCTTTCAAACCTTCTGTCGGTACTGCCACTCAGTACTGGCCTACCTTATACAGTCCATCCCTAATCTGTTTTCTCTTTCAACTCGGTGGTCCTCGTCCGAGGACGTAAATTGTACCTGGCAGCCCCCGGCACTGTAGGATCTGAGAACAGAGGCTCTTGAATAGCTCGTATTTCAGGGGGGGCAGCCTCGTTCAAGACATCATCATTCTCCTTATCTGTTCGGGTCCAAATTTGTTGGGCGTCACAAAAGGGCACAAACCTAGGCACTTGCTCACATTCGACGTCCCCTACTCCCTCCTTGACCCACTGGTCGTAAGGCAACAGCAAAGGTATCTTTTTGCAGTGGGTGGCATGCACCCAATTCTTCCGACCTGCAACTTTCACAGCTATTTGGGTGACCAGTAGAACCTGCTCAGGACATTTCCACCTTGGCTCCAGACTTTTCTTCCTCTGAAAACTTCTCACCAAGATGTAATTGCCAGGCTGAATGTTGTGGCCAGGTCCCTCAGGTTTCGGAGGTAGGGAATCACGAACCTGTTGGTGAATAGAACACAGACTTTCTATTAACTGGCCAAGATAATCAAGCAACACAGGATATTCAATCTCAGAGAAGCGTTTAGGTCGGGGGACACCCCAAACATTCGCTGGGCGCCCAAAGACCACCTCAAATGGAGACAACCCAGTTCTAGAATGTGCTGTAGTCCTAGTTGGCAAAAGAGCTAATGGAAGAGCATCCGGCCATTGCAACCCCGTCGTTTCTTGGATTTTTGCCAATTTCAGTTTGAGAGTACCGTTGTACTTCTCAACAAGGCCAGCTGACTGCGGATGATTGGCAGCATGAAATTTCTGTTTAATGTGCAAACCCTCACAAATTAATTTAATTACTTTCCCATTAAAATGAGACCCGTTGTCACTCCAGATAATTTGGGTCAAACCAAAGCAAGGAAAGTACTCTTTAAGGAGTACTTTCTCAGTTGTAATGGCCGTATTGTCTTTAGTGGGGTAAGCCTCAACCCATTTACTGAACGCACATATAACCACTAAAACATACTTAAGATTATTGCATCCTTCTAATTCAATGAAATCCATTTGGAGAACCTCAAACGGAAAAGTAGGTGGTGCCCTTCCCTGGATTATGTTTCATGCAAATCATGCAATTTTTCACCAAATGAGCAGCTATTTTAGAAATATTACCATTATGCCATACAGGAGCTAACAATTTACAAATTCTTTTTTGTACTAATATGGGCTGGACCATGGGCCATAGTAACCACAGGAAGTACATATGCATCGGGCAACATCCATTTCTGTTCCCAAGATTTATCAATCCAACATCCTTCCTCATTTAACTGTGCTGTACTCTCCTGCCA
Organism: Calotriton arnoldi; assembly: GCA_963921515.1. Taxonomy (NCBI): domain Eukaryota; kingdom Metazoa; phylum Chordata; class Amphibia; order Caudata; family Salamandridae; genus Calotriton; species Calotriton arnoldi. Next base: position 2,539,837 of record CAWUFW010001715.1, on the reverse strand, counting down.
TTCTGCTAATTCCTCTATCGTGGCTTCACTTTGCATCTCTTTTACGCTCTCAACGGTATTTTCAAACATAGCGACCTCAGGAACCCATCTAGCTGGCCCTGCAACAAACATTCTTTTCATTTTACTCCGGGACGTCTCCTTGGCTACCTGATCTGCAAATGCATTTCCTCTACCCACGTCATCAGTAATCTTTTTATGGGCGCTGCACTTAATTATGGCCAATTTCTTAGGAAGCATTAATACAGTCAACAATCGCAATATGAGGTGTCCATGCTGTATCCTATTACCATGAGAAGTAAGGAACCCTCTCTCCGCCCACAGTCGGCCAAAATGATGGGTAACCCCGAATGTGTACTGGCTATCTGTATAAACATTGACAACCAACCCTTCACTCAATTCACAAGCTCGTATAAGGGCAGCAAGCTCAGCGGCTTGGGCCGACTGATAGGGGACCCGTGATGTCTCTACCACGGTACACAACGTAGCATAAGCTGCAGTGGTAGTGCCATCTGGTAATTTAAAGCAAGAGCCATTGACATATAGTTCTCCTTAGGGGTCAGATAAGGGAACATCAGTCAAGTCTACCCGTCCTTTCGTCTCTTCTTCTGTTCGGAAAATGCAGTCATCTTTGTCAACTGCATCATTCTCAGAAGGGAGGGGCAGTAACGTGGCTGGTTCCAGAGTGGCACATCTTTGGATCGTAATATGCTTAGCAAACAATGTCAATTCATAGCCAGTAAGACGTGCACTGGTGAGGTGCTGTGTCTTTGTCTTATTCAAAAGTGTATCCACAGCATGGGGTACCATAACTGTGAGGTCTGTATCAAGTACAAGTCCAGCCGATTGCCTGATTGAAGTGGACACAGCCACGACCGCTCTCATACAGCTCGGAAGGGCCCTAGCAACAGGGTCAAGCACAGCATAAAAATAAGCACAAGGCCTCTGTTTATCCCAAAATTTCTGTGTTAAGACAGAAAGTGCGCAACCAGCCATCTTGTGAACATAAAGCACAAACGGTTTCCTATAGTTAGGTGTGCCAAGCACTGGAGCCGAGCAAAGCGCAGTTTTTAATTGCTCAAAAGATTGCTGGCATTCTGGCGTCCAAGGCAAAGGTTCATACAGTGCTTTCGTTGTTAATGCAAGCAAAGGTTTGATTAATAAAGAATAATTCGGAATCCACTGGCGACAGTAGGAAGTAATACCTATAAAGGCACGTACATCTTTTTGAGTTTGTGGAATGGGCATTTTAACAATGGTACTAATACGCTCAGGGGTCAACCTCCTACCCTCCTTCGACAGTAGGTGACCTAAATCGGTAACCTCCTGTCGACAATACTGAAATTTAGAAAGAGAGACTTTATGTCCATGATGTGCCAAATGCAACAACAAATTCACTGTACTGTCCTTGTAACCTTGTTCCGTGTTAGAAGCAATTAACAGATCATCAATATACTGCACCAATACATTACCTGGGGAAAGCGATAGTGAATCCAACTGACTCTTTAATGCTTGACTATAAATACTAGGACTCTCCGTATAGCCTTGGGGTGCACAACAGAATCTAAAGCTTCTGCCGGCCAGTGTAAATCCAAACAAATACCTACTGTTCGGGTGTATAGGAATACTGAAGAATGCAGTTTTCAAATCAATAACAGAAAAGAACTTAGCAGTAGATGGGATCATTTTTAAAAGCGTAGTGATATCAGGAACCACCGGAAATTGCGGAACCACTATTTTATTAATTTCTTGCAAATCAATCACAAAACGATAGACATCCTCAACAGCATCAGAAGAACCTGAGGGTGTCCTCTTAAGGACCGGAAGAATAGGACTATTACAAAAGTTGGCAGACGTTTCTTCAACCACTCTCTTTCGTATCAAATCCTGAATAATCTGAAGGAGGGCCCGTTCCCCTGCCTGCAGCATTTTATATTGGGGAATATGGGGCAGAATAGCATTATCTTTAACTTGTATAGAAACTGGTGGTATATGCAACAGACCCACGTCTGTATCACCTGTGGCCCATAGTGTGGGTGGTACCTGAGCAAACTCAGCTGGAAGGGGCACATTCTGAGACAAACACTGTCTAGTACTCAACTGCTTTGAGCGTACTGCAACAACAGTAAGTGTACCACAAACAGAAGTCACGGTTTCACATATCAAGGATGTATCCACACTCCTATCCCTTGACACTGACAATGAGTCTTCAATAGAACATGTACTGGACAGCCTGAACATCATACAGGACTACACCTGTGACAGTGGTCTACACACACGCAGCAAATTCACACCACAAGGCTCACATCTTAATAGCATGGAAGTTTTCTACAACCTAGTTACTGATGACTTACACCGATTAGAGGACAGACTCAAGCACAACCACAGGAGATATGTCAAGGATAATTTGACGATGGATGAGAGGAAAGCCATCACTAGTTTGCGGAACAATGACTCACTTGTGATAAGGGAAGTTGACAAGGGAGGTAACGTTGTGGTTATGAACAGGAGTGACTATGAGGGAGAGATCTTGAGGCAGCTCAACAACACGACATACAACGCTAAACTGACACATAATCTGTGTGCACAAGCCTCCTCTGCGATTAATACCCAACTTTCGCACTGGAAGGAAGTGGGCCTCCTATCAGACACAGAGCACAAGTTTCTTTACATCAAAGACCCAAGATTTTCCTGCATCTATCTTCTACCGAAGATACACAAGAAACTACGTTTCCCACCAGGATGACCAATCATTTCAGGGATTGGCTCCATGACGGAAGCACTCTCCAAATTTGTTGACACTTTCTTGCAACCACTAGTAGTCAATTTGCCTTCGTATGTCAGGGACAGTATTGACTTACTGAATACGTTTGAGGATATGGAATGGGATGATACGATGTGGTTTGCCACATTGGATGTAGAATCACTTTACACCTGCATAAGGCGAGATCTTGGAAAACTGGCTGTAGAATATTTTCCCTTAAAAAGACGGGCGAATCTCTTTGACCACAACGCAATGTTGCTTGAAATGATTGATCTAATCCTTGACAATAACTTTTTCCTCTTTGACAAAACATGGTTTAAGCAACAACAGGGGACAGCGATGGGTTCTAAATTTTCCCCTTCGTATGCCAACCTCTTCATGGGGTGGGTAAAACACACATTCGCATGGTCAGCAGCGGCCTCAGACTGGACTAGGCGCATCCAGTTCTGGGGCCTTTACATAGATGACATTATCATCATATGGAAAGGAACTGGACCAGAACTACGGGAATACTTTGACTTTCTGAATGATAATACACTGAATGTCACCTTTACTCTTGAGATGTCACAATCCAGGATACATTTCCTGGACCTTGAATTATACATTAATAACAACAGAATTGAAAGTACTCTACATAGGAAGGAAACCTCGGTGAACAGTATCTTACACTACACCAGCTCACATCCACCTTCCACTAAGAACTCCATCCCTTATGGGGAGCTGTTACGCATCCGCAGAAACTGCAGCGAGGAGGCCAACTTTGTGACACAAACTAAACTAGCAACGGACAGATTCAAAAGGCGGGGCTATGATCAGCGCATCTTACGCTTGGCAGAAAACAGAGCTAGGAACATCGACAGAAAGGACACACTCATTAGTAAGAAACGAAAGACTCTTGGCCGAGACGAACAAAAACTCTCATTCATTACAACGCACTCTGCACTTAACCATGAGGTCTTTAAAGTTCTTGGGAAACATTGGGCACTGCTAAAGGGTGTTCCAGGGGTTAACAACCTCATCTCAGAGAGGCCTTCCCTAACATTCAAAAGAAGCAGAACCATTAGGGAAGCGCTGTGTCCTAGCTACACACTACCGAGCAAAACACCAAAACCACAAAGTTGGCTAAACAAACCCATAGGCTTCTATAGCTGTGGAACATGCAACATATGCAATTTGGGTTGCAACAAGACAAGTTTTAGCTATAACACAGGGACACGGTACATGGTACGACATTTTATCAACTGTCTCACCAGTCATGTAATATATGTACTGATCTGTGGATGTGACAAGATCTATATTGGTAGCACCACAAGACAGCTCAAGACACGCATTCAAGAACATCGCAGGGCATGCCTGAATGGGGATACTGCATACGCACTGGTTTCTCACGAATGTAAAAGTGGTGTTGACAGAACAAAGTTCCGGTTCTATGGCATTGATGTTGCACAAGGCAACATGAGAGGAGGTGACAGGGAACTTGCACTCAGACAGCTGGAAGCCAGATGGATATGCAATCTGCGCACCACCACAATGGGTCTTAACACTGACAATGAGATGCATTATTTCTTGTGAGAATCTCATACAGGGTCGCAATGCACTTTATGCCACATACCATCTTTCGGAGTCAAGTGATCCATTTGGCACTTCAGACACTGGTATTGCGTATATCAAGTTTACGACTGTTAATAATGCCATACACCAGGGGCACTGTAACCTTATTGCCCTGGTTGTAATTCACTAAAGGACATATGTGCATGGTATTTGCCACAGTCGCAACAGAAACAGATGTGATGATACATTACACCTTGGGCAATGTAACCTTATTTCCCAGGATGTAGATAATGTAAGAGCACACATGCATGGGATTTGTCCCCAACATTGCATCAATGTCCGATTATTCTTTCCCTATGTTAAGTAACTGTGAACAGGTTTCCCTTTGCTGACATAGACTACTGAGATATTGCTATTCTCTTATGGCACCGTAATGTGTGGTTTTTTCATCTCTCCATACGTATGCATGTCCTTTTTTCCTCTTTCTCGCTATGTTTGTAACTGGGAATAGGATTCCATTTGCAGACATGGACTACTGAGATATTGCTCTTCTCTATTGGCATAGTCGGTATTTACTGTAGACAAGGATTATTTACTCATTGTTCATTATTGTCAAACAAGATGTGTGTACATGTACAATGCATTGCCTGTACACTATTTAACGGTGTTAGCACTTTATGCTTCTCCCTTTTTGCTCTGTCGGATGAATGTATTACTCTTTTTTCTATATCCCTCATTTGCCTACTCCATAGACTGTCCAACATTTGGGTATACTACCCCCTACCCACTTTTTACGCTACCTAGCATTCTACCCATTTTTTCTTACGCAACCCAGCATCTTTTTCTGACCAGTTTGTCACCCGGTCTAAACTATTTTTGATGTAACCAAGCCATACCATTGACAATACGCGCCATATGCGCCACACGTTGGGAGGGGGTTTCCTCTTATACGTCATTCCCCCCCCTTTTTTATAATTGCTAGTATCATATGTCTTTTTTACATTCACAGAATACTTTTTTATTTTTGCACAAATGACTCTTGAACTTTCCTTTTAACCCCTCAGTTACATTGCCAGGCGTCATCCATCCTTTTTTAAATAAAGTTTTTTGTCTTCAATTTGTGAGTATTTGCGGGTGAACGGAAATGGTTTCACTCTAATAGACTTTGTGTTCAGGTTAGCAGTCTAGCCTTCACCAGGCTCGTTTCCCGGAAGTGACGTGCGCGTTTGTGCACGTCGGTTGCCTGAGTAACTGGTAGGAATATAGACAGCAGCACAGCGCTTTACTCTCATACCGCTGCTGCTGCCAGACACAGGCCCGTTCGGAACTCTACGCCAGGATTGCGATAGTAAGTGGTTAGACATAGGGGTCCCTTACTTCATTTCAAGAAGATTACCTTAGTTGGAACTCTAATCTGGTGGGGGGCGGACGCCTCGCTGCAATAAGTCACCAGGGTTACCGGGCTCACATTCTTTGCGGTAACGGAGGACCTTTAAACTACTGCTTCATTTTGGTATCTCTACATTTTGGTGGAGACAGCCTTGTGGACCACTCTTACTTGTGAAAGTGGCCGACGGCGTTCTCCACTAGCACAAGATGCCTGGGTAAATACTGGGCAGGGATTACTTTCTATTAGCAGACGCTAGATGCCTAGTGAGTCTGGTTACCTGTGGGAGCGATTTTGACATTTTACTGCTTATTCATGGTTGGGAGTGTTTGGAGTAAAGCATTCTCATCCGTTTATGCTTGGTTGCTTTTTGCTTGCGCATTATTCTATGGACATGGGAGCCTTCAACACACACTAATCACTTTGGTATGGACTCTTGTTAGACCTGGCACCATTGGCGTGGGTCTCCCTTCCATTTTTTGCAGTTGCCTCTTATGTTTTTGCTGGTTTTAGATGCTTTTGGGCACTGTGCCACTGCTGTTCAGTGCCACAGTGCAAGTGCTCCCTATGGTAAATTGATGTATGGATTAGTGACTCCATGATTGGCTTGTTTGGCTTACTGTCAGACCCTAGTACAGTGCACTGCGTGTGCCCAGGGCTTGTAAATCAAATGCTGCTGGTGGGCTTGCAGCACTGGTTGTGCCACCCACCGGAGCAGCTTGTAAAGTGTGTCTCAGGCCTGCCATTGCAGAGCCTGTGTGCAGTCTGGTACTGCCATGTTGACTGGGCAAGTGTACCCACTTGCCAGTCCCTAAACCTTCCCTTTTATACATATTAGTCACCCCTAAGGTAGGCCCAAGGGCAGGGTGCATTGTAGGTAAAAGGTAGGACATGCCCTGATGTGTGTGGCATGTCCTAATAGTGAATTACAGCCATTTTCGTTTTTCACTATTGCAAGGCTACCTGTTCCCCATAGGCCAGAATGGGCAGTTAGATTATTACATCTTATAATCCTAACTGACTCAGGGAACCAGGTAGAAATTCGAGTTTAGTATGCCTGAACTCAGAATGATAAAATACATCTTTTAGTGAAGTTGGTTTTAACATTCTGTGTTTGAAAATACCACTTTTAGAAAGTGGGTATTTTCTTGCCTAACTATCCAAGCCTGCCTCTGCTAGGTTGTGTATTCCTTGTCTGGAGTTTGAGTGACAGGGGCTGGGGGCTTCCAGGAGACAGGGTGAGTCAGCACAGGGCTGAATAGAGAGATCTGCATGCAGATAGGAGGGAGGAGTTGCACCTGGGACCTGAATAGGGCTGTGCCTTTCCTCCACAATGCTGGCTCCACCTCCTGTGGTGTGTCTGATGTCCCTGGCCTACACTGTGAAAGGAAAGAAGGAGTCTTGTCAACAAAGTGCTCCAGGACTGACCAGAACTGGTTTTGGACTAGGCAAAGGCCTCTCTGCCTTCAGAGAACAAAGAGAAAAGTAGTATAAATATTGGGACCCAGACCCAAGAACTTTAGATCACTTCTGGGAATCAAGACGAACCTTTGCTGAGGAGAAGAACCAGGAAGCTGAAGGAGGAGACTACCCCTGTGCTGTGTGTTTGGGGGTTGGCCTGCAGTGGTTGCTTCATTGCCAAAGAAAGGAGAAAAGGACTGAGTGTGCTTTCTATCAACTTGAAGAAGAATCTCCAAGGGCTTGAACTAGAGCTTGCCTCCTGCCCCTGAAGTCTCAGGGATACAAGACTTCACCAACCAGCTCCCCCCTGAATTCCCTTGCTGGGAATTGAAGTGCCTGCTGTTGTGCTGGGCCTTCTGAGAGACTGCGTGTCGCTGGGAGCTGGAAGCGCGACGCAACGACGAGAAGCGTGTCGCCGCCGCAGCCGCTGTCATCGCATCGCCGAGGAAGCGAGACGCCGCTGCGCTGCATCATCGCATCGCCGAAGCGCGGCGCATCGCCGGAGAAGCGGGACGCTGCCACAGAGGACATCGTCGCATCACCGGAGAAGCGCGTCGCAGGGCCTGTCGCGGCTCCAAAGATCATCGAGTCGCTGCACGGCCATCGGGCGTGCACGCATCACACCAACGTTGTCGCATCGCAACCAAGACGCCATTTTGTCGCATCGCACCTGAGAAGAGTATCGCATCGAGGTGCCATCTTGTCGCATCACACCGGAGAGCAGTAAGAAACCGACGCATCACCTCCCCACACAGTAAGGAAGCGAGCATCAACTCCCCTGCGCAGCAGTAAGGAACCGACGCATCCACTCCCCTGAGTGTAAGGAACCGACGCATCACCTTCCCTGCGACCCTTTTGTTTTCTTTGCGTTACGCATTCAAGGTACATTGAGAGTAAAGTGTCGCATCTACAACTTGAGAGAACTGAACTATTTTATAACATTCTAAAGTCTATTTTTGAGTACAGTATTGTGGATTTTTGTCGTTTGGTCTTGTGTTAAGTCTATATAAAAATACTTATTTTTATAAATACAACCTGTGTGGTGTCCATCTGTAGTGTTGTCACTGTATTACTGTATGTGTTCACAAATGCTTTACACACTGCCTCTGAGATAAGCCTGCCTGCTCGTGCCAAGCTACCAAGGGGGTGAGCAGGGGTTATTTTAGGAGTGTAGCCCCTTACCCTGACTAGACGCAAGGGTCCCTATTTGTCACAGGTACCTACCTATGCCAACTAGAGACCCCCAAATCTAACATTGGTGGTCAGCGGTGAGGATTTGGACTTGCATTTGTGATTCATATACAGTGATTGGTGTACACTACTAGTGAGTGCAGACCATAACGCGACCACATACTTTTTGAGAATTTTTCCTTGGAACTTCTTTTCTATTTTTGATTCTTGAGAACTGCCAGTCTTTTTGCTACCATGAGCAAGTCAGCATCCATAGTATCTGTAGACATTGTTTTGGAAGAAGAGAGAATTGATACCTACACTGTGCCTTATCTCAAAGCTTTGTGCAAGAAATTTAAAATCTCTGTGAAAGGCCTCACCAGGAAAGAGGAATACCAGAAGGCGCTGAGGGCCTGGGTAGAATCTAGGAATGCCAGTGAGCATCCTGAGGAGCCAGTAATGGAGGCAGAGGATTTAAATGAGCAACTTGAGGGGCCAGTGGGCCCAACTGGAGGGAAAGCACCTTCAGGGGCGGGCAGCAGTGTTTCTTCCAAAGGGTTGTCCCCAGGAGAGCTGGAGGACAGAGCAAGGGAGAGGATGCATAAATTGGAGCTAGCTAGGCTCAAAATGGATGGTCAGAAAGACATAGAGAGCAAGAAAATAGAGCTTGGGATGGAGTTAGAAATGAAGAAGTTAGCCTTAGAGGAAAAGAGGATGCATTTTGAGCATGAGAGAGGATTGAGGGAATTGGAACTCAAGGCCAAGAAGTTAGAGGTTCCTCCCTCTGGTGGCAGCACACCGCCAGTGCATGTAGAAGCAAGAACCTACATTCCCAAAGATGTAGTTAAAGATTTCCACAAGAATGAGGATATTGGTCAGTGGTTTAGGGCTTATGAAGCTGCAATGTTGGCCCACCGGGTCCCTGAGAAGGATTGGGGAGCGGGGTTGTGGGGCCGCTTTGTTAGTGATGGGAGGGACACTTTGTTGGATTTGCCTACAGAGGAGCAGATGTCCTATACCCACATGAAGGGAGCCCTAATGTCCAGATTTGGTTTGACCCCAGAGCTATATAGACAAAGGTTTAGAAATTGCAGAAAACTGGAGTCTACCACTTGGGTGGAATATGTGTCTTTCTTTTGCAGAGCATTGGATGGTTGGGTGAAGGGTAGCAAAGTGGATAATTTTGAGGCGCTCTATGATTTGCTTGCATGGGAGCACTTGTCAAATAACTGTTTTCCAGAGCTACGCCAGCATCTTATTGATAGCAAGCTGACTAACCCTAGGAAGCTTGCTGAGGAGGCGGACCGCTGGGTGAGCACCCGGGTCCAGAAGGGTCATGTGGGAGACTTCGCCAAAGGTGGGCAGGGTCCCCAGCAGAAGAGTGGGGGGGACAAGGGTAAACAGAGGGAGTTCCAGAAAGGGCCCCAAAGTAATCCCCAAGGGAACCAAGGGAAGGGTTCCCAGCCTCCCCCTGAGAAGAAGGCAGTGGCCCCGACAGATAAGCCTGTTCACAAGGGGCCCAAGACCTGTTTTAAGTGTGGTCTAGTAGGCCACTGTTCTTATGATGCTAGATGTCCCTTGTATGGGAAGACAGCACCCACTGGTGCACCACCCCGGCAGTTGGCTAGTGTAGCCCTGGGGGAGGAGATGGGTGCCCAGGGTGGGTGGGGTCCCGCAGAGATGTCCCTTGTCTCTTTAGGAGACTGTGAGGTGGTCCCCAGGACCCAGCTGCCTGATAACACTAAAAAATACAGGCAGTGGGTGACCATCAATGGCAAGAGGGTGGAAGCTCTTAGAGACACCGGAGCCAGTGTGACAGCTGTCAGTTGTCGGTTGGTGTCTGAAGAGCAGGTAGTCCCCAATGCATTTTACCCAGTTGTTGCCGCTGACAACACAGAGAGCCACTGCAAGGTGGCACAGGTTCCCTTTGAGTGGGGGGGGTCTCAGGGACTCTTCAAGTAGCTGTGAGGCCAGCCATGCCTGTTGAATGTCTGTTAGGTAACGATTTGGAGAGCTCCCCTTGGGCTAAGGTGGAGCGGAGAGCTCATTTAGAGATGTTGGGTTTGCCTGAGTGGGCCTGCGTGACCACTCGGTCTATGGCAGCCAGTAAGGGTGTTCAAGAGGACCTGGAGCCTGAGAAAATGGCCCAGGTGCCTGCCTTAAAGAGAAGAGGTAGGGGGCACGGGAAACCGGCCCCTGAGATTCCCACGGCCCAGGAGGAGGCGGACCCTGAGGGGGATGCCCTGGAGCCTACCGGGGAAGAGATTGCTGAACTGGGAGACCTGCCTGAGCTGACCCATTGGCAGCAGGAAGGAGGTCCCTCCAGGGAAGAGTTCTGTGAGGAGCAGAACAAGTGCCCTTCTCTTGTGGGTTTGCGGCAGCAGGCTGCAAACCAGGCAGCAGGTGATCAGTCTGGATCACATTGGATCTACTGGGAGAATGGTCTCCTGTATAGTGAGCCTAAGGTTGCTGAGCCTGGGTCAGCCCGTGTGCTGGTGGTACCCCAGCGCTTCAGAGCCTTCCTACTGGGGCTGGCTCATGATGTGCCTTTAGCAGGACATTTGGGGCAGGACAAGACCTTTGAAAGGCTTGTCACCCATTTTTATTGGCCCCAAATGCGCAAGAGTTCAGACACTCATTGCAGGACCTGTCAGACTTGCCAGGCAAGTGGAAAGAGTGGGAGGAAGCGCAAGGCTCCTCTCCAGCCATTCCCTGTGGTCAGCACCCCCTTTGAAAGGGTGGGCATTGACATTGTGGGGCCTCTGGATCCCAAGACAGCCATGGGCAACAGGTTCATCCTGGTCTTGGTGGACCATGCCACCCGGTACCCGGAAGCCATCCCTCTCAGGACAGTGACGGCCCCCGTGGTGGGACGTGCACTGATGGGGATTTTCTCCCGCGTGGGGTTTCCCAGAGAGGTGGTGTCAGACCGAGGTACCAACTTCATTTCTAAGTATATGAAGTCCCTGTGGCAGGAGTGTGGTGTAACCTACAAGTTCACCACTCCTTACCACCCCCAAGGTAATGGGCTGGTTGAGAGATTCAACCGGACCCTCAAAGGCATGATTATGGGTCTTGAGGAACCCATGAGGCGTAAGTGGGACGTCCTCTTACCATGCCTTCTCTTTGCATACCGTGAGGTGCCACAGAAATCTCTAGGGTTCAGTCCCTTTGAGCTTCTCTATGGACACCCAGTGAGAGGACCTTTGAGTTTGGTCAAGGAAGGCTGGGAGCAATCTCCCAGGAAACCTCCCCAGGATGTATATAGCTACATGCTGGCCTTTAGGAACCAAACTAGGCGATTCAGAAAACTCGCTGAGGCGAATCTGGAAGCCAGCCAGGAGGAGATGAAGCGGTGGTACGACCAGAATGCCACTCTGGTTGAGCTTCAGCCTGGTCAGAAAGTGTGGGTCATGGCCCCAGTGGAGCCCTGTGCGCTCCAGGATAAGTGGACCGGACCATTTGAGGTGGTGGAGCGCAAGAGTCCGGTTACCTACTTGGTGGACTTGCGGTCTCCCAGGAACCCCTTGCGGGTCCTGCATGTCAACCGCCTGAAGCCCCACTTAGAGAGGTCCGAAGTGGGCATGCTCCTAGCAACAGATGCTGGAATGGAGGAGGAGACTGAGCCTCTTCCTGACCTCCTGTCTGCAACAGAGCAAGATGGGTCAGTGGATGGAGTGAACCTCTCTTCCACCCTGACCCCTGAGCAGCAGAATGACTGTCACCAGTTGCTGGGACAGTTTTCTGACCTGTTCTCCCTGATTCCCAGTGTCACTGATTGGTGCGTCCATGATGTAGACACTGGGGACAGTCCTCCTGTCAAGCACAAAACTTACAGGGTGACTGACAGGGTGAGAGCTTGCATCAAGGAGGAGGTCTCCAAGATGCTTGCGTTGGGGGTGATTGAGTCCTCTAACAGTCCTTGGGCCAGCCCAGTGGTCTTGGTCCCAAAGGCTGCCGCACCGGGTGTCTCACCAGAGCTGAGGTTCTGTGTGGACTACCGAGGGCTCAATTCAGTCACCAGGACTGACGCGCACCCCATCCCCAGAGCTGATGAGCTCATTGATCGGTTAGGGGCTGCCCGGTACCTCAGCACGTTTGACTTAACGTCTGGGTACTGGCAGATCGCCTTGACTGATGGGGCAAGAGAGAGGTCAGCATTCTCCACACCAGATGGGCACTACCAATTCCGGGTTATGCCCTTTGGGATGAAGAATGCCCCTGCCACCTTTCAGAGGTTGGTCAACCAGGTGTTGGCTGGACTGGAAGAGTTCAGTGCCGCCTACCTGGATGACATTGCAGTGTTCAGCGCCAGTTGGGAAGAACATCTGCGCCACCTCTGGGAAGTGTTGATGGCGCTGCGGAGAGCAGGCCTCACGATCAAGGCGAGTAAGTGCCAGATCGGGCAGGGTTCCGTGGTGTACTTGGGACACCAGGTTGGGAGCGGCCAGGTGGCGCCCCTACAGCCCAAGATTGAGACCATCCTGACTTGGGAACCCCCCAAGACCCAGACAGAGGTGAGAGCCTTTTTAGGACTCACCGGGTATTACAGGAGGTTTGTCAAGGGGTATGGCAGCATTGTTGCACCCTTGACAGAGCTGACTTCCAGGAAGCAGCCCAAGAGAGTGATTTGGACTGACACCTGTCAGAGAGCTTTTGATGCCCTGAAGACTGCCATGTGCACGGCGCCCGTGCTCCTGGCACCCAACTTCTCAAAAGAGTTTATTGTGCAAACAGACGCTTCAGAGCATGGTGTGGGGGCTGTTCTATCACAGATTAATGAGGAGGGCCTAGACCAACCTGTAGCCTTCATCAGTAGGAGGTTACTTCCACGGGAACAGAGGTGGAGTGCAATTGAGCGTGAGGCATTTGCTGTGGTCTGGGCACTGAAGAAGTTGAGACCATACTTGTTTGGGACTCACTTCCGGGTTCAGACAGACCACAGGCCCCTCAGATGGCTGATGCAGATGAGGGGTGAGAATCCAAAGCTGTTGAGGTGGTCCATATCCCTACAGGGGATGGACTTCACGGTGGAACACCGCCCTGGTACAGAACACGCCAATGCTGATGGTCTGTCCAGATTTTTCCGCCTTAGTGATGAGAACTCCCCGGAGGTAGGGTAGTTCTCCCCACATTTCAGCTGGAGGGGACACGTGTTAGACCTGGCACCATTGGCGTGGGTCTCCCTTCCATTTTTTGCTGTTGCCTCTTATGTTTTTGCTGGTTTTAGATGCTTTTGGGCACTGTGCCACTGCTGTTCAGTGCCACAGTGCAAGTGCTCCCTATGGTAAATTGATGTATGGATTAGTGACTCCATGATTGGCTTGTTTGGCTTACTGTCAGACCCTAGTACAGTGCACTGCGTGTGCCCAGGGCTTGTAAATCAAATGCTGCTGGTGGGCTTGCAGCACTGGTTGTGCCACCCACCGGAGCAGCTTGTAAAGTGTGTCTCAGGCCTGCCATTGCAGAGCCTGTGTGCAGTCTGGTACTGCCATGTTGACTGGGCAAGTGTACCCACTTGCCAGTCCCTAAACCTTCCCTTTTATACATATTAGTCACCCCTAAGGTAGGCCCAAGGGCAGGGTGCATTGTAGGTAAAAGGTAGGACATGCCCTGGTGTGTGTGGCATGTCCTAATAGTGAATTACAGCCATTTTCGTTTTTCACTATTGCAAGGCTACCTGTTCCCCATAGGCCAGAATGGGCAGTTAGATTATTACATCTTATAATCCTAACTGACTCAGGGAACCAGGTAGAAATTCGAGTTTAGTATGCCTGAACTCAGAATGATAAAATACATCTTTTAGTGAAGTTGGTTTTAACATTCTGTGTTTGAAAATACCACTTTTAGAAAGTGGGTATTTTCTTGCCTAACTATCCAAGCCTGCCTCTGCTAGGTTGTGTATTCCTTGTCTGGAGTTTGAGTGACAGGGGCTGGGGGCTTCCAGGAGACAGGGTGAGTCAGCACAGGGCTGAATAGAGAGATCTGCATGCAGATAGGAGGGAGGAGTTGCACCTGGGACCTGAATAGGGCTGTGCCTTTCCTCCACAATGCTGGCTCCACCTCCTGTGGTGTGTCTGATGTCCCTGGCCTACACTGTGAAAGGAAAGAAGGAGTCTTGTCAACAAAGTGCTCCAGGACTGACCAGAACTGGTTTTGGACTAGGCAAAGGCCTCTCTGCCTTCAGAGAACAAAGAGAAAAGTAGTATAAATATTGGGACCCAGACCCAAGAACTTTAGATCACTTCTGGGAATCAAGACGAACCTTTGCTGAGGAGAAGAACCAGGAAGCTGAAGGAGGAGACTACCCCTGTGCTGTGTGTTTGGGGGTTGGCCTGCAGTGGTTGCTTCATTGCCAAAGAAAGGAGAAAAGGACTGAGTGTGCTTTCTATCAACTTGAAGAAGAATCTCCAAGGGCTTGAACTAGAGCTTGCCTCCTGCCTGAAGTCTCAGGGATACAAGACTTCACCAACCAGCTCCCCCCTGAATTCCCTTGCTGGGAATTGAAGTGCCTGCTGTTGTGCTGGGCCTTCTGAGAGACTGCGTGTCGCTGGGAGCTGGAAGCGCGACGCAACGACGAGAAGCGTGTCGCCGCCGCAGCCGCTGTCATCGCATCGCCGAGGAAGCGAGACGCCGCTGCCGCTGTCATCATCGCATCGCCGAAGCGCGGCGCATCGCCGGAGAAGCGGGACGCTGCCACAGAGGACATCGTCGCATCACCGGAGAAGCGCGTCGCAGGGCCTGTCGCGGCTCCAAAGATCATCGAGTCGCCGCACGGCCGTCGGGCGTGCACGCATCGCACCAACGTTGTCGCATCGCAACCAAGACGCCATTTTGTCGCATCGCACCGGAGAAGAGTATCGCATCGAGGTGCCATCTTGTCGCATCGCACCGGAGAGCAGTAAGAAACCGACGCATCACCTCCCCACACAGTAAGGAAGCGAGCATCAACTCCCCTGCGCAGCAGTAAGGAACCGACGCATCCACTCCCCTGAGTGTAAGGAACCGACGCATCACCTTCCCTGCGACCCTTTTGTTTTCTTTGCGTTACGCATTCAAGGTACATTGAGAGTAAAGTGTCGCATCTACAACTTGAGAGAACTGAACTATTTTATAACATTCTAAAGTCTATTTTTGAGTACAGTATTGTGGATTTTTGTCGTTTGGTCTTGTGTTAAGTCTATATAAAAATACTTATTTTTATAAATACAACCTGTGTGGTGTCCATCTGTAGTGTTGTCACTGTATTACTGTATGTGTTCACAAATGCTTTACACACTGCCTCTGAGATAAGCCTGCCTGCTCGTGCCAAGCTACCAAGGGGGTGAGCAGGGGTTATTTTAGGAGTGTAGCCCCTTACCCTGACTAGACGCAAGGGTCCCTATTTGTCACAGGTACCTACCTATGCCAACTAGAGACCCCCAAATCTAACATTGGTGGTCAGCGGTGAGGATTTGGACTTGCATTTGTGATTCATATACAGTGATTGGTGTACACTACTAGTGAGTGCAGACCATAACGCGACCACATACTTTTTGAGAATTTTTCCTTGGAACTTCTTTTCTATTTTTGATTCTTGAGAACTGCCAGTCTTTTTGCTACCATGAGCAAGTCAGCATCCATAGTATCTGTAGACATTGTTTTGGAAGAAGAGAGAATTGATACCTACACTGTGCCTTATCTCAAAGCTTTGTGCAAGAAATTTAAAATCTCTGTGAAAGGCCTCACCAGGAAAGAGGAATACCAGAAGGCGCTGAGGGCCTGGGTAGAATCTAGGAATGCCAGTGAGCATCCTGAGGAGCCAGTAATGGAGGCAGAGGATTTAAATGAGCAACTTGAGGGGCCAGTGGGCCCAACTGGAGGGAAAGCACCTTCAGGGGCGGGCAGCAGTGTTTCTTCCAAAGGGTTGTCCCCAGGAGAGCTGGAGGACAGAGCAAGGGAGAGGATGCATAAATTGGAGCTAGCTAGGCTCAAAATGGATGGTCAGAAAGACATAGAGAGCAAGAAAATAGAGCTTGGGATGGAGTTAGAAATGAAGAAGTTAGCCTTAGAGGAAAAGAGGATGCATTTTGAGCATGAGAGAGGATTGAGGGAATTGGAACTCAAGGCCAAGAAGTTAGAGGTTCCTCCCTCTGGTGGCAGCACACCGCCAGTGCATGTAGAAGCAAGAACCTACATTCCCAAAGATGTAGTTAAAGATTTCCACAAGAATGAGGATATTGGTCAGTGGTTTAGGGCTTATGAAGCTGCAATGTTGGCCCACCGGGTCCCTGAGAAGGATTGGGGAGCGGGGTTGTGGGGCCGCTTTGTTAGTGATGGGAGGGACACTTTGTTGGATTTGCCTACAGAGGAGCAGATGTCCTATACCCACATGAAGGGAGCCCTAATGTCCAGATTTGGTTTGACCCCAGAGCTATATAGACAAAGGTTTAGAAATTGCAGAAAACTGGAGTCTACCACTTGGGTGGAATATGTGTCTTTCTTTTGCAGAGCATTGGATGGTTGGGTGAAGGGTAGCAAAGTGGATAATTTTGAGGCGCTCTATGATTTGCTTGCATGGGAGCACTTGTCAAATAACTGTTTTCCAGAGCTACGCCAGCATCTTATTGATAGCAAGCTGACTAACCCTAGGAAGCTTGCTGAGGAGGCGGACCGCTGGGTGAGCACCCGGGTCCAGAAGGGTCATGTGGGAGACTTCGCCAAAGGTGGGCAGGGTCCCCAGCAGAAGAGTGGGGGGGACAAGGGTAAACAGAGGGAGTTCCAGAAAGGGCCCCAAAGTAATCCCCAAGGGAACCAAGGGAAGGGTTCCCAGCCTCCCCCTGAGAAGAAGGCAGTGGCCCCGACAGATAAGCCTGTTCACAAGGGGCCCAAGACCTGTTTTAAGTGTGGTCTAGTAGGCCACTGTTCTTATGATGCTAGATGTCCCTTGTATGGGAAGACAGCACCCACTGGTGCACCACCCCGGCAGTTGGCTAGTGTAGCCCTGGGGGAGGAGATGGGTGCCCAGGGTGGGTGGGGTCCCGCAGAGATGTCCCTTGTCTCTTTAGGAGACTGTGAGGTGGTCCCCAGGACCCAGCTGCCTGATAACACTAAAAAATACAGGCAGTGGGTGACCATCAATGGCAAGAGGGTGGAAGCTCTTAGAGACACCGGAGCCAGTGTGACAGCTGTCAGTTGTCGGTTGGTGTCTGAAGAGCAGGTAGTCCCCAATGCATTTTACCCAGTTGTTGCCGCTGACAACACAGAGAGCCACTGCAAGGTGGCACAGGTTCCCTTTGAGTGGGGGGGGTCTCAGGGACTCTTCAAGTAGCTGTGAGGCCAGCCATGCCTGTTGAATGTCTGTTAGGTAACGATTTGGAGAGCTCCCCTTGGGCTAAGGTGGAGCGGAGAGCTCATTTAGAGATGTTGGGTTTGCCTGAGTGGGCCTGCGTGACCACTCGGTCTATGGCAGCCAGTAAGGGTGTTCAAGAGGACCTGGAGCCTGAGAAAATGGCCCAGGTGCCTGCCTTAAAGAGAAGAGGTAGGGGGCACGGGAAACCGGCCCCTGAGATTCCCACGGCCCAGGAGGAGGCGGACCCTGAGGGGGATGCCCTGGAGCCTACCGGGGAAGAGATTGCTGAACTGGGAGACCTGCCTGAGCTGACCCATTGGCAGCAGGAAGGAGGTCCCTCCAGGGAAGAGTTCTGTGAGGAGCAGAACAAGTGCCCTTCTCTTGTGGGTTTGCGGCAGCAGGCTGCAAACCAGGCAGCAGGTGATCAGTCTGGATCACATTGGATCTACTGGGAGAATGGTCTCCTGTATAGTGAGCCTAAGGTTGCTGAGCCTGGGTCAGCCCGTGTGCTGGTGGTACCCCAGCGCTTCAGAGCCTTCCTACTGGGGCTGGCTCATGATGTGCCTTTAGCAGGACATTTGGGGCAGGACAAGACCTTTGAAAGGCTTGTCACCCATTTTTATTGGCCCCAAATGCGCAAGAGTTCAGACACTCATTGCAGGACCTGTCAGACTTGCCAGGCAAGTGGAAAGAGTGGGAGGAAGCGCAAGGCTCCTCTCCAGCCATTCCCTGTGGTCAGCACCCCCTTTGAAAGGGTGGGCATTGACATTGTGGGGCCTCTGGATCCCAAGACAGCCATGGGCAACAGGTTCATCCTGGTCTTGGTGGACCATGCCACCCGGTACCCGGAAGCCATCCCTCTCAGGACAGTGACGGCCCCCGTGGTGGGACGTGCACTGATGGGGATTTTCTCCCGCGTGGGGTTTCCCAGAGAGGTGGTGTCAGACCGAGGTACCAACTTCATTTCTAAGTATATGAAGTCCCTGTGGCAGGAGTGTGGTGTAACCTACAAGTTCACCACTCCTTACCACCCCCAAGGTAATGGGCTGGTTGAGAGATTCAACCGGACCCTCAAAGGCATGATTATGGGTCTTGAGGAACCCATGAGGCGTAAGTGGGACGTCCTCTTACCATGCCTTCTCTTTGCATACCGTGAGGTGCCACAGAAATCTCTAGGGTTCAGTCCCTTTGAGCTTCTCTATGGACACCCAGTGAGAGGACCTTTGAGTTTGGTCAAGGAAGGCTGGGAGCAATCTCCCAGGAAACCTCCCCAGGATGTATATAGCTACATGCTGGCCTTTAGGAACCAAACTAGGCGATTCAGAAAACTCGCTGAGGCGAATCTGGAAGCCAGCCAGGAGGAGATGAAGCGGTGGTACGACCAGAATGCCACTCTGGTTGAGCTTCAGCCTGGTCAGAAAGTGTGGGTCATGGCCCCAGTGGAGCCCTGTGCGCTCCAGGATAAGTGGACCGGACCATTTGAGGTGGTGGAGCGCAAGAGTCCGGTTACCTACTTGGTGGACTTGCGGTCTCCCAGGAACCCCTTGCGGGTCCTGCATGTCAACCGCCTGAAGCCCCACTTAGAGAGGTCCGAAGTGGGCATGCTCCTAGCAACAGATGCTGGAATGGAGGAGGAGACTGAGCCTCTTCCTGACCTCCTGTCTGCAACAGAGCAAGATGGGTCAGTGGATGGAGTGAACCTCTCTTCCACCCTGACCCCTGAGCAGCAGAATGACTGTCACCAGTTGCTGGGACAGTTTTCTGACCTGTTCTCCCTGATTCCCAGTGTCACTGATTGGTGCGTCCATGATGTAGACACTGGGGACAGTCCTCCTGTCAAGCACAAAACTTACAGGGTGACTGACAGGGTGAGAGCTTGCATCAAGGAGGAGGTCTCCAAGATGCTTGCGTTGGGGGTGATTGAGTCCTCTAACAGTCCTTGGGCCAGCCCAGTGGTCTTGGTCCCAAAGGCTGCCGCACCGGGTGTCTCACCAGAGCTGAGGTTCTGTGTGGACTACCGAGGGCTCAATTCAGTCACCAGGACTGACGCGCACCCCATCCCCAGAGCTGATGAGCTCATTGATCGGTTAGGGGCTGCCCGGTACCTCAGCACGTTTGACTTAACGTCTGGGTACTGGCAGATCGCCTTGACTGATGGGGCAAGAGAGAGGTCAGCATTCTCCACACCAGATGGGCACTACCAATTCCGGGTTATGCCCTTTGGGATGAAGAATGCCCCTGCCACCTTTCAGAGGTTGGTCAACCAGGTGTTGGCTGGACTGGAAGAGTTCAGTGCCGCCTACCTGGATGACATTGCAGTGTTCAGCGCCAGTTGGGAAGAACATCTGCGCCACCTCTGGGAAGTGTTGATGGCGCTGCGGAGAGCAGGCCTCACGATCAAGGCGAGTAAGTGCCAGATCGGGCAGGGTTCCGTGGTGTACTTGGGACACCAGGTTGGGAGCGGCCAGGTGGCGCCCCTACAGCCCAAGATTGAGACCATCCTGACTTGGGAACCCCCCCAAGACCCAGACAGAGGTGAGAGCCTTTTTAGGACTCACCGGGTATTACAGGAGGTTTGTCAAGGGGTATGGCAGCATTGTTGCACTCTTGACAGAGCTGACTTCCAGGAAGCAGCCCAAGAGAGTGGTTTGGACTGACACCTGTCAGAGAGCTTTTGATGCCCTGAAGACTGCCATGTGCACGGCGCCCGTGCTCCTGGCACCCAACTTCTCAAAAGAGTTTATTGTGCAAACAGACGCTTCAGAGCATGGTGTGGGGGCTGTTCTATCACAGATTAATGAGGAGGGCCTAGACCAACCTGTAGCCTTCATCAGTAGGAGGTTACTTCCACGGGAACAGAGGTGGAGTGCAATTGAGCGTGAGGCATTTGCTGTGGTCTGGGCACTGAAGAAGTTGAGACCATACTTGTTTGGGACTCACTTCCGGGTTCAGACAGACCACAGGCCCCTCAGATGGCTGATGCAGATGAGGGGTGAGAATCCAAAGCTGTTGAGGTGGTCCATATCCCTACAGGGGATGGACTTCACGGTGGAACACCGCCCTGGTACAGAACACGCCAATGCTGATGGTCTGTCCAGATTTTTCCGCCTTAGTGATGAGAACTCCCCGGAGGTAGGGTAGTTCTCCCCACATTTCAGCTGGAGGGGACACGTGTTAGACCTGGCACCATTGGCGTGGGTCTCCCTTCCATTTTTTGCTGTTGCCTCTTATGTTTTTGCTGGTTTTAGATGCTTTTGGGCACTGTGCCACTGCTGTTCAGTGCCACAGTGCAAGTGCTCCCTATGGTAAATTGATGTATGGATTAGTGACTCCATGATTGGCTTGTTTGGCTTACTGTCAGACCCTAGTACAGTGCACTGCGTGTGCCCAGGGCTTGTAAATCAAATGCTGCTGGTGGGCTTGCAGCACTGGTTGTGCCACCCACCGGAGCAGCTTGTAAAGTGTGTCTCAGGCCTGCCATTGCAGAGCCTGTGTGCAGTCTGGTACTGCCATGTTGACTGGGCAAGTGTACCCACTTGCCAGTCCCTAAACCTTCCCTTTTATACATATTAGTCACCCCTAAGGTAGGCCCAAGGGCAGGGTGCATTGTAGGTAAAAGGTAGGACATGCCCTGGTGTGTGTGGCATGTCCTAATAGTGAATTACAGCCATTTTCGTTTTTCACTATTGCAAGGCTACCTGTTCCCCATAGGCCAGAATGGGCAGTTAGATTATTACATCTTATAATCCTAACTGACTCAGGGAACCAGGTAGAAATTCGAGTTTAGTATGCCTGAACTCAGAATGATAAAATACATCTTTTAGTGAAGTTGGTTTTAACATTCTGTGTTTGAAAATACCACTTTTAGAAAGTGGGTATTTTCTTGCCTAACTATCCAAGCCTGCCTCTGCTAGGTTGTGTATTCCTTGTCTGGAGTTTGAGTGACAGGGGCTGGGGGCTTCCAGGAGACAGGGTGAGTCAGCACAGGGCTGAATAGAGAGATCTGCATGCAGATAGGAGGGAGGAGTTGCACCTGGGACCTGAATAGGGCTGTGCCTTTCCTCCACAATGCTGGCTCCACCTCCTGTGGTGTGTCTGATGTCCCTGGCCTACACTGTGAAAGGAAAGAAGGAGTCTTGTCAACAAAGTGCTCCAGGACTGACCAGAACTGGTTTTGGACTAGGCAAAGGCCTCTCTGCCTTCAGAGAACAAAGAGAAAAGTAGTATAAATATTGGGACCCAGACCCAAGAACTTTAGATCACTTCTGGGAATCAAGACAAACCTTTGCTGAGGAGAAGAACCAGGAAGCTGAAGGAGGAGACTACCCCTGTGCTGTGTGTTTGGGGGTTGGCCTGCAGTGGTTGCTTCATTGCCAAAGAAAGGAGAAAAGGACTGAGTGTGCTTTCTATCAACTTGAAGAAGAATCTCCAAGGGCTTGAACTAGAGCTTGCCTCCTGCCCTGAAGTCTCAGGGATACAAGACTTCACCAACCAGCTCCCCCTGAATTCCCTTGCTGGGAATTGAAGTGCCTGCTGTTGTGCTGGGCCTTCTGAGAGACTGCGTGTCGCTGGGAGCTGGAAGCGCGACGCAACGACGAGAAGCGTGTCGCCGCCGCAGCCGCTGTCATCGCATCGCCGAGGAAGCGAGACGCCGCTGCCGCTGTCATCATCGCATCGCCGAAGCGCGGCGCATCGCCGGAGAAGCGGGACGCTGCCACAGAGGACATCGTCGCATCACCGGAGAAGCGCGTCGCAGGGCCTGTCGCGGCTCCAAAGATCATCGAGTCGCCGCACGGCCGTCGGGCGTGCACGCATCACACCAACGTTGTCGCATCGCAACCAAGACGCCATTTTGTCGCATCGCACCGGAGAAGAGTATCGCATCGAGGTGCCATCTTGTCGCATCGCACCGGAGAGCAGTAAGAAACCGACGCATCACCTCCCCACACAGTAAGGAAGCGAGCATCAACTCCCCTGCGCAGCAGTAAGGAACCGACGCATCCACTCCCCTGAGTGTAAGGAACCGACGCATCACCTTCCCTGCGACCCTTTTGTTTTCTTTGCGTTACGCATTCAAGGTACATTGAGAGTAAAGTGTCGCATCTACAACTTGAGAGAACTGAACTATTTTATAACATTCTAAAGTCTATTTTTGAGTACAGTATTGTGGATTTTTGTCGTTTGGTCTTGTGTTAAGTCTATATAAAAATACTTATTTTTATAAATACAACCTGTGTGGTGTCCATCTGTAGTGTTGTCACTGTATTACTGTATGTGTTCACAAATGCTTTACACACTGCCTCTGAGATAAGCCTGCCTGCTCGTGCCAAGCTACCAAGGGGGTGAGCAGGGGTTATTTTAGGAGTGTAGCCCCTTACCCTGACTAGACGCAAGGGTCCCTATTTGTCACAGGTACCTACCTATGCCAACTAGAGACCCCCAAATCTAACAACTCTCTTATGAGACCTTACTAACTCTTGTTTAGCACTAACCCAATGAGGGTTAACACATCACAGCATCTTGGGACACATCTACAAGGATGCGTATACTCTCCGCCCAGGACAATAGCCATCACTTGATGATGAGCTTTTGGTCATTTACCAATTTGATAAGACTATAAGCTTGCATCTTCATAACATTTGTTCATGGAGATACCTAGTACGCATTATTCTTAAATACCATTCTCTAGTAGTGTTCTGACAAGCGGGTTATTTCATCCTTTCCCGCCCTCGTGTTTTACTTGAGCTTTAGGCCTTGACATTCACTTACCTGAAGGGCAATTTTCGCCCCATTTTTAAATCTACACCGGTTCACTTGAGGGACAATGAACATCCTTCATTGCTTACTCCTTAGCGTCTTTATTTCATAATGGAACCGGTATACGGTTTGACGGTAGTAGTTATAATTCCTCTTTACTTTATCCACAGGAACTATTACTAATTACACTGGAGGCTTACCAATTGCCTTAAAGAGTTATTTCTTCGCCATTTGAAGGCAACGTACGTTTTGACTTGGACTGAGGACACAAGGGTACTTATCATTGGCCTTAGGTATGCTCCCGTTGGCTCTATACATCCACTATATGGGTGACATTGGTATTTGGATTGACATTGTCTTCATCACTTTTCACGTCTTATCCTGCTTCTGCATAGTTTGCTGTTTTCACTTTTTATCTTTCTGGACCTTATTAGACCATACTCTTGAATTTAGCTAATCACGTGTGGCAGTAGGTTTCTTGACTGCTTTTATTATGCTTTTGTATCTAGGCCTCATTTGTGGAGTCTATGTCCATGAACTGGAACAGTTTGCGACTTCACTCATTGCTGGTACCAATACATTGACACACGAATCTGGCTACCTTATTTTGGTAAGCAGTAGTTATTTGATTTGGATACTCTTGAACACTTCATTGCACTTAGGGTGTTTTTTATTCTGATCTGGGGATCGGTTTACTGGTATCTTTTCTTCTCATGATGACACTAAGGTCATATTTTTCAACTAGCAGCTCTCTTTTGACTGCATTACCCTTTCATTTCCCCACTTTCACACTTAGCATGGATGTTTCCTCCTCTGTCGTGAATTTTTCTGTTCCATGCTTCACGTCGGACTCTGACTGTCCAACATTCGCTTTTCTTCTCTCTAACGTCTTCTGTCTACTGTAAAATAAAGACGTTTTTACAATTTTTTTTATTTTTTAAATATAGTGGTTTCTAAACATTTCCTATATTGTATGAATTCACAGCCCAAAAGAAGCTCTTGTGAAGGGTGAAACACGTTGGCTGTTTTCCACATGCATACAAAGGACTTTTGAATAATAAAAAGACTTGCAACCAACGTCTGAAGACTGAACTTTGCTTTGTGTATACTGTAACCTGTTGATTCTGTGTGTTGCCTCTCATCAGCCTTTTTTCCAGACCCATAGTAATATAAACACCATCAGGAGAACAATAAATAGTAGCATGCAACTTCTTCAACAAGTCCAAACCCATCAAATTCTCACCACAATTTGATGTTAACAATAATGGAGACTCCACAGTGAAAGGACCAACAGTAAGTACAAGGGGTCGTGAAATGGGGCTTACAACCGGTACTCCTGAAAAACCTACCGAAACATTAGTTTCCACCTGTATCCACCAAAAATTCCTTAGTCAAGCCTTGCAAATCTGCTGTGATTTAAGGACCACGCTGATCTACAGGTATCTGAACTGGTCCCTCACCCTGCCTCTGGCTCTCCTAGCTATAAGACATACCTGTCACATCATCAATATCATAATTATCCTGATAAAACTGTCCGTCTCTGGGGTCAACAAAATAATTATTATCAGAGCGGCCCACAGGAGCTGCAGCATTCTGATTTCTGTCGGTCCCACGGCCTCTACCACCAGAACCGCGTCCTCTAGGGGACAAAACCTTCTGTAAAAGCACAGGGCACTGGCTACGCCAATGTCCTTCCTCCTTACAATACGCACATTGATTCTGCCCCAAAGGTGTTGTTGAAGGCTGCCTAGCACATGGGAGTCAATCAATCAATCAATCACGGCATTTATAGAGCGCGCTACTCACCCGGGAGGGTCTCAAGGCGCTGGGGGAGGGGGTAAGTTACTGCTCGAACAGCCAGGTCTTGAGCTGCTTCCTGAAGGAGAGATGGTCCTGGGTTCGCCGAAGGTGAGTGGGGAGGGAGTTCCAGGTCTTGGCTGCCAGGTAGGAGAAGGATCTTCCTCCGGCGGTGGTTCTGCGGATGCGTGGTACGGTGGCGAGGGCGTGGCTGGTTGATCGTAGCTGGCGTGTGGGCGTGTAGAAGGTCATGCGGTCGTTGAGGTACTTTGGGCCCAGGTCGTGGAGGGCCTTGTGTGCGTGGGTGAGGAGTCTGAACGTGATTCTCTTGCTGACGGGGAGCCAGTGCAGGTCTTTCAGGTGCACGGTGATGTGGCTGTGTCGGGGGATGTCCAGGATGAGTCGTGCGGAGGCGTTCTGGATGCGCTGGAGTCTCTTTTGAAGTTTGGCTGTGGTTCCGGCGTAGAGGGTGTTCCCATAGTCCAGTCGGCTGGTGACGAGTGCCTGGGTGACGGTCTTCCTGGTTTCAGTGGGGATCCATCTGAAGATCTTGCGGAGCATGCGCAGGGTGTTGAAGCATGAAGATGAGACGGAGTTGTTGTGCGAGACCTCCCCGTCCTCTGGTATTACCCCGAAATGCCTGCTGCAACAACACCTTCGTCTTTTAATCCTTATGTTTCTTGTCATTCTTATCTTTTTCTTCCTTGTCTCTGTGCTCATAATACTGGGCCATATTTAGAAGAACAGAGGGAGAAGACATAGACCAAGTACTTTCAGACGCCTGCAAACGAGTCATTATTTCAGGAAGAAGATTAGTGTCAAACCTGTCAACAAACAAACGGACTCCCCATTCCATTGACATATCCTGCCCACTATAATCCAAAAACTTATCTTCAAACCTAGTGAAAAAATCAGACACACTCTAATCCTTCTTCTGTCGACAGGCAGTCAATCTATCCCAGCTAACCTTCTTAGGTGGAATAAGTGTATGCATATATGTAATAATACGACCAGGCAAAGCAAGTATCTCAGCACGGGGTTTATCTCCTAGCTACCTTTCTTGATCCCATCCCTTAATCACATCGCGTGTACCGCCCAACTCGGCGACATGGTCTTGAGTATGCACCTGCCACCAAATATCAACCGGAACAAGGAGACAAAAGAACATCTCAATATCAGCGAGAGTCATTCCAGTAGAAGAGGCAGCTTCTGGTAATTCCTTATAATAGGCTGTTGGGTTTTTCCTAGGATCGGGCAGAGTAGTCTTAAGAGCTAAAACCTCACTCCTTTTCCATGGAGTATAAACCCATTGCTCCTGGAAGCGGGCAGCCACGGCCGGTCTAGTGGCCGTACCGGGCTGGTCCATCAACTCAGGTATTTCTGGATGGTAAATTGGATGGACTTCACGCATAGGATACTGAGCAATTTGAGTAGGACTCTCATCGTACAGTCGGCCTCTGTAAGAGGCTATGGTGGAAAGATTACCAAACACCTGTCCTGGTGCTAAATCAGCTACATAAACGCAATCTCTAATATCAAATAATACTTGGGAAGAGCTCCGGTTTGATGTGTGTGTGCCAAACGTCACTCAATGTAGCAGCCATGTGTTGAAGAACATGCTGCTGTAGAAAATGCTCAAAATCATGTACAACTCGCCAAATATCCTCAACGCTCTAAACCGCATTGCGAGCCCAACGCATTGCCTGACTTGCTAATGCCCTCTTCTCATCCTCTCCTACCTCAGATTGCATCAACGGGCCTGCTCGTTCCCTAAATCTCACCAAATCCCTGTCTTCAAAACCACGTGCAGGTGTATCAACATCCAAAAACAACGGAGGATGAATAACCGCAGAAGGAGGAGTAATAGGAGTAGTAGGTAGAACTGTAGTCAATGACTGCACCGGAGAAGAAAGAACAGAGGGCACAGGAGTCGGAACAGTGGATGTAATAGAGGTCACAGTCGTCAAAGATGGCGAGGGAAGAGAAAGAGTAGGGGGCACAGTAACCGGAGCTGTGGGTATAACAGCCATAGATACGGGGGCAACTGGAGTGGACGAGACAGGCTGCTGTGGCTGTAAAGGAACAACGGGATATATCCTCTGCGGGGCATAAGGAGGTGGGGGTCGAGTATCTAACATCTCCTCTACAAAAATATAATCTTTCTCTTTGGCCACATAGGACTTGTCAATATGCAACCGAAATCTCCTATCCTCACATTCTACTCCTGTCTCCTGTTTCTCTCTATCATATGCTACAGCTTTCTGTGTCAATGTTTGCAGCCTCCCTTTCCGTGCTTATTTCTCCATTTTTAACCACCTTTGCTTGGCCTCCTTCTGCCAAGTCCGAAGGAAGTCAAACATCGACTGTCTACTATGCCTCTTAAACAACTGTTCCTGTAAAAATCCAATCTTCTGTGCATCAAAAGAGCCTGTCAAAGGCCACTGCAACTCGTCATTGTCCCTCGTATATTTGTGCCATAATGTACTAAACATAATAGGGCCAAGGCCATGTTTCACATACATATCGAAATTAGGGCTACCTTTAATAGGCGCAGGCTGAGCTTCTTCCAACCGGGCATCTGCAGAATAACAAGGACAACAAAAACTCAAAATGTTGCTAAAACCAGGCATTGCAAAGGAAAACAGGATCGTTATTTTGTACCTGGCAAAGTATTTGCAAACACTTTTCACCTAAACAGTCCTTAGACCATAACAAACTCAAACCACAATGGTATCATATCCGCATAGAACCAAAACAGACTCACCTGATATCAGAAGTACAAACAAACCAGTTCTCCACTGCCGACTCTTCAGACCAAACAGTCAGATCAAGTGTTTTGCCATTCAGGACTCCAGTCAGGATGACCGCTGGGCGAGGCACCCTCCGGTGGGAGAAAGGCCGCAGCTGCGAGAAACTACGCTCTTCGTGCAGGGATCCCTGAGCCGTCCGTCCGACCTGATGATGTCCTCGTCCTCCCCTCCATCCGCGGAAAGGGGATGGGTCAACACCCGAAGGAGTCCCTGTTCGGGCGCCAACTGAAGGAAGTGACCCGCTTAGGGCCACCTGGGTCACCACTGACCACCTCTCAGCCTTCCGTACCAAATGAAGAGTCGGTCAGACAGTGGAGAATGCAAACCAATAACTGTTTTCTTCATATGCACTCAGAGTGGAGCCCCATCTAAACAGTCGCTAGGAGTGCTACAGAGGGAACTAAAATCAACAAGCATAGAGATACATTATGTACATTTCATACCCGGGCGAGGGCACGCCCACAGTGGAATTTTTCAGGCAGGTGCAACTAGACAGTGGAATAAAAAAAAGGTTTCTGTTCTCGTATCTTGCACAACGTAGCACAGTTCAAGGTCGTTTCACCCCGGGCCCACCACCAGACAAGTGGGAGAGGGCCTCTATCTACTGAGAAAGCTATGTGCTAACATGAACAGGTTACTCATTACTGAAACAGAACTTAACATTTCAGAAATGAAACTTAGCAGAGGGCATTTCTCAGAAATTAACAAGATCAGTTTTGAATAACCCAAAATGGCGCCTGAAAGGAAAATGGCGCAGCGAATGCTAACTAAAATATGACATTATGTAAGCATTCTATGGGCCTAATCTAACATACATCCGGAGAGACAAGCAACCAAATTTTCTCTCTCTCTCTCTTCCATACCCCCTTTCCTTTGTCGAGCTCACGGACCCCCAGTGTTAAAACCCTCTGGGGGCACCGGAGTTTAACAGTGGAATTGAGATTCTGCATCTTGGAGAGCCATCTTGTCCCTACAGGATCAGCAAGAACCCAGGTTAGTGCTTACTTGATTCCCCTACAAAGCCTTAACAAATGTAAGAACCTAAAGTCTCATAAGAGTTTATATAAATGCTCAGAAATAGTTTAAAGTTTGTTTCCATCAACAATACAACTCTGAATATTTCTCTATATTTACATATGGGCCAGATGTACGACGCTTTTTAGCAGGCGCAAACGGGTCTTAGACCCATTTGCGCACGCTAAAAAGCATGGGCCCAATGTACAAACAGTATTTTGCGACTCGCAAATAAATTACGACTCGCAAAATACTGTTTTGTGACTCGCTATTAGGAAGGGGCGTTCCCTTCCTAATGGCGACCGCAAAGCTATGTACCAATGTTTTGCGACCACAATTGCGGTCACAAAACACTCGCAAATTACCACCTACTTCAAGTAGGTGGTAATGCATTCGCAAATGGGAAGGGGTCCCCAGGGGACCCCTTCCCCTTTCAAAATGCATGCAATATTATTTTTTAAGGGCAGGCAGTTGTCCCAGGGACCACTGCCTGCCCTTAAAAAATGAAACGAAAACGTTTCATTTTTTATTTTTAAATGCAACCCGTTTTCCTTTAAGGAAAACAGGCTGCATTTAAAAAAAAAGCTGCTTTATTTAAAAGCAGTCCCAGACATGGTGGTCTGCTGAGCCCAGCAGGCCACCATCCCTGGGAGGGTCTGTCATTCCCAATGGTCTCGCAAATTGCGAGAGGCTCATTAATAATCATGAGCCTCGCAATTTGCGACCCCATTGGGAATCGCAAACAGTGTTAAACACACTGTTGTACATGCCAAATAGCGCCTCGCAAATTGCGAGTCGCAAATGCGACGCAAATTGCGAGGCGCTATTTGGCAGGTCGTACATCTGGCCCCATAGTCCTTAATTACAAATCCATAGGAAAGCAATGGGTCTTGACAAGGAAATCCTGGCTGCAACATTCTATAACGATTACCAGCAAAGACGCCGTGGGCCACGATGGAAGTTATATCCAGATAGCTAATATGGCCACCATCTCTTTAGAATACTCAAGAGTTCATGGTCTACTGGGAATTGTAGTCAATTGTCAAAATGCTGCTGCTTAAAGTGTTCTCTGCATGCCTTAGTCCAGAGACAGCTGTCACTCCGTGATGACTGCTAGCCTTTCCTTCGCTGAGAGAAACTCAGTGCAAGCGGGTTTGGTGTTTTGCTTCCCCGTACTCACCCAGTTACAATTGACAAGAAATGCCTCCTGCCCCGCTTACTGATTGTTAAAAATCCATTTTATACTGAAATGTTTGTATCTTTGATGCAAGTCTACCCTACGTTGCTGTCAGTTCTTCCCTCAACCACATTATAACATATTAACATATTAACAAGTGCCTTTGGCCTGTCCTTCAGGTGAATTTGGTTCCTCAAAGAAACAGTAGTGCTCAGTACACAAATAGTTCATTCTCAATAACAGAGTAGTTTCTTTCTGCCAATCCTAAAGTTGTAGAGCCACAAGACACTACCCATTTCTCTTTGCCATCATGCAGCATCAGAATTGCACCTCCCCACAGTTACTTGCACCCACCACTGCAATGCATTCCTTCTCCACAATAAAAGTTTTGAAACAAGGTGCACTGACTATTTTACTCTTGAGCAATTTGAAAGTTGCATCTTGAACTGTCAACCCAAACAAACGTAGAATGTTTTTTTTTTAAAGAGCACTAAATGGTTCTACTTTTATTGCATGCCTGTTACCAGCTTTAGACTGCACTTCACTGAGTCCCAAAAAAGAAACTAATTGCTCTTTTGTTTCAGGGACAGGCGCATTAAAAATGGCTTTAACATGACAGTCCTTTGACTTTATACCCAAATTGCTGATAGAATACCAAAAATAGTCAAACTCTCGGCAACAAGACATGCATTCAATTTGTTTTAATCACAAACCCTCTCTGATAAAACTTCCAACACTCTCCCAAGAGTATAATCATTTCCCAAGCACCTAGGTATCAACCTGGACAGCCACCACTACTGGAATTTTCCTCCAGAGTTCCTTTTATAAGACATTAAACAACAGAGAACTCTCTGGCATTACCAGAAGTAATTCTGGATATTGAAACGTGCCCTCTGGAGTGACAAATGTTGTTAAATACCTGGAAATGTCCTCCAATACCACCAGGTGGTAAACATTGGCTAAATCCAACATCGAAAACACAGAAGCTCCATCCTATGTAGAAGCCATTTCATGAAGAATCATCTAGTAACATCTTCAATTTCATTCTATAGGTGAGAAGAACATTCCTCACTTAATGTTAGATAAGTACAGCATTTTCCTTCAAAAAGTATTTGGTGCTTGAACCCACGATTCTCAGTAAAACTGTTTTGCCTGGGTTCTTTAGCTTTGGTAGTAATTCTTCTGAGGTAGTTCAGTTTGCCCCATCTGACCCTTTGTGAGTCAAAACTTTGTTCACAACAGATATGGGCGTATTGGTCCTGGGATCCAATTTATTCCTATCCCCTCCTGAAGTGGCCACCCCAATAAAGGTAGGCCACATTCGGCCACATCATCTTCGCCCCTAGTGCACCTCCCACAGAAGGCTACATCTACCCAGGAATAACCCAACAAATTGATATTGTGTTCAGAATACCCTACTGGACGTATGTCACCAGGATATAATTTCCTATTTTTCCACAATTTCTCTACCATAGCTATCCCTAGAACAGTGTCCTCCTCAATTTCAGTGTCACAAGAGAACAAACCTTTATTTGTTCTACTAACATCCAATAACAACATTAGGATCCCATTCCTGAAGATTCTCTCTCCATTTCAGGAGCGGCCGTGCAGGTAAGAGCGGTGGAGCCGGGTTGGGGGGCGGGGGATTCGACAGACGACCACGAGGGAACATTGAATAAATAATTAATTTCCACTCGTCGTCGTCTGTCGAAATCCCCCCCACCCGGCCCCACCGCTCTTACCTGCGCGGGCCTCTGCTGCCTTTCATCTATGACATCGCAGGCACTACAATCGAGATAACATTTGAACTTGATGCTGATTCCAAGCCATAATGCTACTCCCCACATTTCTAGGTAGCACTTGTTGAAGCATGCAAGCATGGTCTACAGCCTCTCTCACAAGAAAATTCCTAGACACAGAGCCAATAGATTTCCCACCAAACAGTTACTCTGCCATGGGCGTCCATAATATTGGTGTTAGCCAGAATGATTAACCAAGAACACAAAAGCACAAGTTAGAAATGGAAACCCCATCTTTTTTTGGGTGCCTTCGCCTTGCACATGTGCGTTCTGCAGCAGTTATCACTAATGAGCTCAAGAACGATTGAGGAGTTCAGGAATGGAACAGAGAGTGAAGGGACATTCCATGCTGTGACTATGATGTAAAAAGAAAATTCTAAGGAGGTGGAAGAGAATGGCTCTGCTGTCAAAACAGCAATGTGCCATTTACATTGAAAGTAACCTTTTCATATTTTCGCTCTACGATTTATAACTGCCTGCTTGGTGGCTAAATTGAAGGTACTATCTTTCAATATTAGAGTGCTCAGTAACCTAATCAGATTAAGAAAATGTTGTTGATGGAGCAGGGTTTTCCCGAAATGAAACCTGCTCGAATTGAACCCCTAGTGATTAATACTAATGGTGTGGCGTGTAAAACTTATGCAGGAAAAGGGCTAACATAAGGGAAAATCCTACTGCACAAGCGCAAATGAAAATGCTGGAGTAGGCCGCAAATGCTTATGGCTAATGGAAAAATAAAAGGACTAATGCTGCTTTATTGCACTTTACTAATACATGCAGGAAAATAACATTAATCTGGGATGTGCATGGGTAAATGCAACACACAGGGTAGATGCATTATGGTATAGCATTATAAGTGATTAATAATGACTGTGTTTGTTTTCTGTAGAAGTATGGTTTTCTGCTCTGCAGAAAAGGCCTGAAAGACACTTTAGAAATAAACGCGGGTTAATTCTGAGTGAGAAGGGGAAGGTGGAAGACAGTTTGTCCTTCACTGGTCCTCACGGGTCCTGTGTGACTGCCAAAGTTTGCATGGAGAAACAAAATAATCTTCAGAAGAAGAACTCTTCCTTAGAGAGTGGCGTAAATGAACAATCGAGGCACAAAAGTTGTTACATGACCAGGATGGAGGAAATGTGTACTATGACAGCGGCTCGAATTTGTATTTCCTGGGCTGGAAGTTGATAAGATGAATAAATGAACAATGAGGCCCCTGAATAAAGTGACATGACGAGAGTGGTGTGACAGTACACCCCCTTCCTTAACCAATCAGAATGAGGAGAAATTGTCTGACAGAAATGTGGGTTGGTCTTTTTGGGTTTTAGGGTATAATAGAGGTTCCCGGTGGGAGGGGTAGAGGAGTTGCTTGATTTCTACCTAGCTTGAGGAGAGGCCTGTGTTGCTGTCTCCTATTCTTGAGCTGGCTGTTCCTGTCTGCTGATTCCTGACTTAATCTTTGCCTCTTCAAAATCTTCTTGAGGGGCCATACTGCTCTCATGGCCAGAGAGTAGTTTTCCTATTTCTTATTGGGTTAGTATAGACAAAAAAACGGAATTATGAAAAATCATTTGCAAATGTATTTTATCTGAACCTTTTGTCTCTACGCCTGTCCACTCTCTCATGAATTGTTGTTGAGATGTATGATTGTCATTTCTCATTTATTTGTCTCTCGGGAAGATCTATGATTCATACTGTATTGGTATTGATGAGCATTTCACACATTATTTAGATAAAGCATTATAAAAATACGAATGTGTTTGTCTTTATTAGAGGTGTTAATCTTTGATTTATGAGAGTATTTTTTAGATCCAAGTATTAGTTTGCCAAACCCTGATTACATAAGTAAAGATCGCATCTCCACAAATTTCATGCTAAGACGACATGGTAATTGGATGTTGGTAAGTTTAGAAATTTTCACTCACCCAGCGCGAAGGGGCTTGTTGGGTAATGAATTGGGCCTTAGGAATGAAATGTTGTTAGTCCCGGATCGCTGGATCAGTTTTGGTAGCAGACTGATGGTTTTAATTAATTATTTTGGCAAATTAATGGTTGAATTAATGATTTTGGTTACTAATATGTTGTACTAGCATTTTGTTTTATGTAGTCTGGAAGTAACGGGTACGGAGTTGCCTAAGATCCCGGGATGTTTTAGCCTGAGGGGCAGAGGAAGAGTGTGGGAAAGTAACACACTAGAGAAATGCTTTGTCTGTTGCTGTGATATTGAACAACAAAAGAGGTTGTTAATATTACATAAGGGACCTATTCTGAAGTTAGTAGTAGTGAGAGATTATTGGGAAACTTTAGAAAGCGCACCTGAAGTAGTACCAAGAGTTCTTTCACTTGATTGAGAGTGGAGTGACGCTGGTCGATATTCCACTGGATGCAAAAGGATTTCTACGAGTGATCGAACTATCTCTTTATTAGTGTAGCAGACAAAGTAGCAGTGTTTTGGGTCGTTTCTAATAATTTTATTTTGAAAAGGCTTTGTAGTTCATTGCCGTATTATTTTGTAACGGGAGGGTCAGTTGTAGGCGTTATACTGACATCACCGAGAGCCGCACTGGCATTGGTCAGATAGCGGGAGCGTAATCAGAGAGTATTGTGCTGTGATTGGTTGGTTGGTGTGAGTCGCGCTGGTATTGGACAGTGTGAACGAATAGCGTGAGTGGAAGTACGGAAGGATTTTCTTGGTTTCTGAGTTTAGAGTAACGAAAGAAAGGGTGAAAATGAAGTTATTAAAGATGTTGCAGACTTTGCTCAGAAAAGATAGGCCTATACCTATTAGAGAGGGAGTTCCTATACCACCTGCTGGTTCACCTGCTTCTTTTATGACACTAGAGCGTGGATATCATACGTGTACATGGTTGGAGAATTGGGTGAAGTATACGGAAGGAGATGGGTGTTTAGCTTTTCCAGAAAATTGTACTTTTAATGTGAGAGTATTGGAGAATTTGAGGAATCAGATGTATCTATTGAGACCAAATCCTAGACCTATGCAGTATGAGGTGCTTGAGGAATGGGAACATGAGGCATATAGGAGAGGGAGAGACAGGAATGCGACAAAATATAGAAATGCAGTGAGTAGGTATTCAGTGGTGAAATGGGACGCCCAAATGAAGACATGGAGGAGAGATGTAATCTCAGAAGGATTATATCCAGTGATTGTTGCTGAGGATAAGGCTGGAGGGAAATGCAAAGAGAAAAAGAATAATGTAGAGAGTACAGAAACAGATCCAAATGAGATTGATGATGAGTTATTGGATGAGATGTTATTGAATAGAGCTCCACCATATCATGAAGATCAGGAAAGGATTACTCCAAATGCACCATTAATTGAAATAGAAGCTCCACAGATTTCACAAGCTTCACAAGTTCCGTTCGCTTCACAGTCTTTACAGACTGCACAGGTTTCACAAGAAAGAGAGGTAGATGTACTTAATATAGCGAAAGAAGAATTGACCCACAGAATTAATCAGATAAGTTTGAACGCAGAAGCATTGTCAGTTCCAGTGACAATTGGGCCTATAGTCCCATTGTATAGTGAGGGCCAGAATATTTCACGAGTACATGCATTGACAGTTCCAATGAATAATGCTAGGAGTAGTAATAGTTCTGGAGAAAATGAAATGGGAACATTAATTGATACGACAGAAAGACAAATGGAAACCCCAAAGAGAAGTGTGCAAGTAGACCCTAGAAAATTAATGCAGAATACGAGAGAAATAACTCCCGCATCAGAGGGTTCAGTAGGACCATCACCAGAGGAGTTGGATGATTGGTTTAGAGGGATGGCGTCTAGTAAGATGAAACCAAGTGTGGATGTGAGTAGACTGAAAGCAGATCTGGAAGAAATGATTCTAGGTACAATTAGTCCAGAGAGATTGGGAAAATATCAGGAAGAAGAGTTGTTATTTTTGTGTAAGAATGTTACAGTGAGAGCGAAGAATTTGCATGAGAAATTTGCAGAAGCTGCACAGGCATATGGAATGGACATTGAAAAGTCAAAAGCTTTGCAAAAGACATATAGATTGGAATTTAGTGACAAAGATTTAGAGAGTTTGAATGCTTCAGGTAAACTACTGCAGATAAAGGAGTTGATTAATACCTTGAAGAGATGGGGTGAATTGGAACGTTGGAAAGGCAGATGGGCGAAAAATAAAGACAAAATGCTTGTGAATAAAGGTGTGACTGCATCTCCTTTGCTTCCATTGAGGGAGGCAGGGACTGAGACAGTGACAGCTGAAATGATATATCCAATGAGAGAAGTTCCAGCTGGTGGATATGTCCACATTCCTTGGTCAAGACAGGATATATTGTCTTTTACGAATGAATTTCCCAGATTGAGAGAAAAAACTGTCGAATGGTATAAACAGGTAGAAAGGTTTGTAAAAGTTTCAAAGATTTTGTTGAAAGATTTGGATGGTTTGTTTGATATTGTGGTTCCAGCTGCTTTATGGACTGAGTGTAAAATTGCAGTAGACTGGCCAAAGGAAGAATATCCTAGAGATATTAAAACTGGAGCCCATCAGAAGAGGTGATGAGGAAATATAATCAAGTAATTACTTACTTGAAGAGGAAAATTTCCCCAAAAGAGACAGATTGGGTTAAAATTGATAGAACGACACAAGAGTCAAAAGAATCAGTGCATGCTTATTATGAGCGACTTTTACAGGTGTTTAAACAGTATAGTGGTTTTGAGAGCAAAACTGACAAAGATGTGGGACATTTTGTATACAAGTTTGTGTTTGGATTGAAACCAGAGATTAGTAATATGATTCAACAGCATCTGATTTGTTTGCAGAACAAGACAGTGGATGAAATTCTGAGATATGCAAAATATTGTAGTGACGATATTGAGTCAAGACATAAGAAATTGAAAGAGAAAATGATGTGGGCACAGGTGAAAGCAGCACAGAAAAGTGGGAATTTTGTTGATTATTCTCAAACAGGTTTCCAAGCGAAAGGGCAGAATCAGAATTTCCAAAATGGTCAGATCCCTAACATGAATGGTGTTGTGACAAATGGTGGTGTTCAAGTGCAGATTCAGGGAAATGGTAGAGGTAAAGGTAATAAAGAAGATATGAAAAAGAGCTTTCCTTGTCATGCGTGCGGAAAGTTGGGACATTGGAAGAACGAGTGTAGGACCTTATTAGGAAATTATGGAATGGTTCAAAATTTTAATCCACAGATGCAGAATGAAGTGGTTGTGAATCAACAGCAGCTGCAGCAGCAACATGTAATTTCACCACAGGTACAGCAGGTACAACAGGTACAAATACCACAAGCCCCTATGCCTAATAATGTGAATGCTCAGGTACAAAGATACAGTGCGAATGCTGGATTTCATACGGGTGAACAAGTTGGTAAGAATCAAAATGTACAAATGGTTTCACAGTACTGGCTACAATGTCCTGAGAGTGATTCAGATACATCTCAATGACGGTGCCTGAGGGGGGAGGAAGAGTGCGTGCTTGGCGCATCGCTAGAGGTAGATCAGTGTGGTCCCTTTGTGGATGGGAAAGTTGAAGATAATGATATTACATTCCTTGTGGACACTGGTGCTACCCGTTCTACTGTGAGAACAGCAGAAATTCCAAACCTACCCCTCTCGCGAGATACTATCCAAGGTGTAGGAGTCTCAAATCAGCTTATTAAAACTCCAGTGACAAAACCAATGGAGGTACACATTGGAGAGTTTAGGGATTTGCATCGGTTTGTGGTGTGTGACACAAGTCCGGTAAACCTTTTAGGTACAGACTTGTTGTGTAAGATGAATTGCACCATCTATTGTACACCAGATGGCATTGCTTTTCAAACGCCAGATGAAGATGTTGCGTTTAAAGTGATGTTGGCAAGGCAAGGGACAGATGTGAATGATTTATATCCTTTATTTACAGTGAAGGATTTGCCTATTGAGTTGAGAGAAACGGTGATGACTGATGTGTGGGATTTTTCAGGGAAAGACATTGGATTGATGAAAGGAGTTGATCCTATTCAGATTTCTGTCAAACAGGGAGCAGAATTTCCAAAAACGCCACAATACAAAATGAGTCCTGAGACTATTGCAGGAGTTACACCTGTAATTGAGCAAATGATTGAACAAGGTATCTTGAGAGAGATACTAGGGAGTCCTTGTAATTCACCTATTATGGGAATTTAGAAACCGAGTGGAAAGTACAGGATTGTTCAAGACCTGAGGAAGGTGAATAAAATTGTGGTACCTTGTTGTCCAATAGTTCCAAACCCAGCAGTGATTCTTTATCAAATTCCCTGTGATGCAGAATAGTTCACAGTGATTGATTTGTGCCAAGCATTTTTCTCGATACCTTTACATCCGGATAGCCAATATCTTTTTGCGTTCCGGTTCGGAGATCGTGTTTTGGCATGGTGCCGAGTTCCTCAAGGGTATACAGAGAGTCCTTCAATTTTCAATCAAATTTTGAAAAAGTGTCTGGAGTCATTGATAATACCAGAAGACTCAGTATTGGTGCAATACATAGATGATCTATTGGTTGCATCAAAGACACGTGAAGCATGTGTGACAGATACAATTGCTCTGCTGAACCATTTGGCAGTAGCTGGGCATAAAGTGTCACCGGCTAAATTACAATTTTGTCAAAAAGAGGTTCAATATTTGGGACACAAAATTGAGAAAGGAGTCATGAAAGTATCACAAGATCAAATTGCTGTGATCTTGCAAATGGGTCCTCCCAGAACACAGAAAGAAGTTTGAATGTTTCTGGGTATGGTTGGATACTGCAGACAGTGGATCAGTGGTTTCTCACTGATAGCCAAGCCATTACAGAGATTGACTCACAAAGATGTAGTGATCCAATTCAATTGGATGAAGAAAGCATGAAGGCCTTTGTAGAATTGCGAGACAGTCTTTGTCGAGCACCTGCATTGGGAATGCCAGATTATTGCAAGGATTTTGCATTATTCTGTTGTGAGAAAGATGGATGTGCACTTTCAGTTTTAACACAGACACATTGAATGGCGCGTCGTCCAGTGGCATATTTTTCTGCTACCTTGGACTCAGTGGCTGCAGCATTGCCAGGTTGTTGCGGTAGCTGCTACTTGTGTGAGTTTGGAGCAGAGTGAATCAATTGTGATGTGACATCCAGTGAGAGTATATGTGCCACTTTCTGTTGAGATTCTATTGACAAGAACACGTACCCAACACTTAACAAGTAGTCGTTTGACTAAATATGAAAGAGTGATATTGGGTGCTGAAAATGTGACAGTGACACGATGCACAACATTAAATCCTGCAACTTTGTTGCCGAGCACAAGTTGTGAAGAAGTAGTGGATGAAGCAGATCTTGATTGTTTGGATGTAACAGAGTTATGCACCAAACCAAGGCCTGACATAAAAGACACACCATTGCCAGAATCATATTGTGTGATGTTTGTAGATGGGTCATGTATGAGAGATGAGAGAGGTGCTTTGCGTGCTTCTTATGCTGTATGTACAGTGGCCATGGTTCTTGAAGCATCATGTCTAAAAAGGATAAATTCAGCCCAAATTTCAGAACTGGTCGCTTTGACCAGAGCGTGCATAATTGGCAAAAATTTTGGAGTAACCATATTTACTGATAGCCAATATGGTTTCGGGGTGGTGCATGACTTTGGACAATTGTGGATGCAACGTGGATTCCTGACTTCTTCAGGATCCCCAATTAGAAATTGTAAGGATGTAAAGGATTTGCTAGTTGCACTACAGTTGCCCAAAGAGATTGCAGTGGTTAAATGTCCGGCACATAAATCTGGAAATGATTATGTGACGAGTAGAAACAGATACGCAGACCAAGTGGCTCGTTTCTGTGCACAAAATTCAGTTTCAATTAACAAAAGAACAGAAAAACAAAATACAAATTGTCATTGTTGATAGTTTAACAGTTGCTAAACTGCTCTTGAGAGAGATCATACCTAGATTTGGATTTCCAGTCTCTTTAGAAATGGATAGAGGTACACATTTTAATAATGAAATAATTCAGATTATTAGTGCAGCACTACAAATTGAACAAAAGCTGCATTGTGCCTAACGACCAGAAGCCTCAGGTGTGGTCGAGCAAATTAATGGCATTATAAAATCGAGACTTTCAAAAGTCTCTGCATCCACAGCACTGAAATGGCCAGATGCTTTACCTTTAGTTTTGATGAGTCTGAGAAGTATTCCTGATAAAAAGACTGGATTATCCCCACATGAAGTTATAATGGGGAGAGCAATGAGGCAGCCTATTGTACCAGCAAATCAACTGATGAATATTACTGATGATCTAGTGCTCGATTATTGCAAAGGATTGGCTGAGGTGGTGCGTTCTGTGTCTCATCAGGTTGGAGAAGTTGCAACCACAACACACCAAGAACAAGCACATGATTTAAGTCCAGGAGAGTGGATCCTGGTAAAGAAGCATGTGAGAAAATCGTGTTTGGAGCCATGTTGGCATGGGTCATATCAAGTGATACTAGTGACAACGAAAGCAGTGAAGTGTGGTGGCTTGCCGAATTGAATACACACGAGCCACACAAGAAGAGTCCCAAGTCCACATGAAAGACTTGAAGAGGAAGAATAGAAACAGGCAGAGGGTCAAAAAGAGCCTGAAGCTGAGCCTGAAGCTGAGCTTGAAGCTGAAGCTGAGCCTGAAGCTGTATCTGAGCTTGAATGTGAGCAAAGTCAAATAAAGAGGGCACCAGCTACTGGGTCTCGTGAGACTGCTGTTGAAGTCAAAGGAGAAGTGTTGAATAAAGAGCAAGAGCAAATGCAACAAAGAAAAGAATCAAATAAAAGGAGTTGTGAACTTGGCTCTGAAGCTGAGACGGTGGAAGTTAAGAAAGCCAGAAAAGGTGATGTGAGGCCAAAGGGAGTGAAAAGACTGAAATACACTCTGAAAGA
The DNA here is from genome assembly GCA_963921515.1 of Calotriton arnoldi. Classification (NCBI taxonomy): domain Eukaryota; kingdom Metazoa; phylum Chordata; class Amphibia; order Caudata; family Salamandridae; genus Calotriton; species Calotriton arnoldi. The sequence continues at coordinate 2,498,926 of CAWUFW010001715.1, read as the reverse complement.
AAAATCACTACATACGATAATAGAAGTATCGAGCCAAACTGAACAAAGTGACTCAGAAGAAGATATAGTTCGAAAAACAAAAAGAACAAGAGTTCTGAATAAGAAATATATAGCACCTGAACGGGCATATGTGGTGTCCGAAGAAGCTGAGCACACGAATCAGTGCAGAGAGAACACTGGTGCAGAATTGAGTCACGCAAATGGTTACGAGCCACCCTAAAAGAACTGTGTAAAATTTGGGGTGCAGAAAATTGAGAGTTCACTCGGAGGACTGTGGAAAATTAAAAATAGAATGAGTAAAAGACTGAAGAGATATTAAAAAAATGGGAAGGGGTGAAGCAAGAAGGCTTAAAGTGTTTGGATACACTATTTTTTTTTAGTTTTAAAATTTTTCTAGAAACGGCTGAGGCAAATACAACAGAGACTGGATATCAAAATCATAGTTTTAAACGTAGATGTATTAATGCTTGCTTCTTTAGTATTCTACTACTAATGTTAGTGTGGTTAACAATTACTGTTGTTGTGCCTTACTTTATGTTTTCTAATGGGAATAATAATACTAATAGTGTGATGAGTGAGAAAGTAGATGTGGATAATCTTAAAGAAGATTCACATACTAACATGAAAAGGATGATAGATGATAGTGTCTACCATCAGGATAACTCAATTAATGATTTTTCGTTAAATGTTTTTACTAAGTTGCTTTATGAATATGTTGATACAATAGATGCTTGTTATGTGTGCATGCAAATACCATAGTCTGTCTCTGAGGGGGTGACCTATCATCACTTACCTCTAACATATGGAGTGTCTTGTAGTGTACTAACTAGTCTCTTTTACTGAGAAGGGTAGTTACAATATTATTATTCTAATTTAGATTTAGTATTTTTGGAAATTCCTATTAGAAGAAACATGAATAGAGTAAATAGTGCTAAGGATGCAGAGTACATGGGGGAATTCTCTCATTCAACTAAAACAATAGATACAGTATATGCACACAGGAATAACCTCACCTGTAGTTTGCACTTAGAGGAAATAGAGTTCATTAATATGGTAGAAGATAGAAGGCAACATTTTAAGAGAAAAGCTGCTGAGCAGAAGTCTCATGTACCTCCATGGGCCTATAGGGAAGGTGATTATAAAAAGGGTGAGACATACGCTGTCATGACCCTGGATTGGCATCATAGAGGGAAGCTTTGCTTTCTTAGATTAAAAACTGATTTTAATAACTATTTCATTGGTTCTAGTGAGTGTGATCATGTATTCTTAATAACAGGTGGATGGGGAATAAGAGGAGGAACTGATCCTGTTTTCCCGGGAATCTATTATGTGTGTGGTAAAAATGCCTATTATAGGTTGCCTGCACATTGGTATGGGTGTTGTTATATGGGAATTGTCTTTCCTAAGGTGTATCACCTGGACAAGAATCATGGAATAAATGAAAAGAAGAGTGAGCTAATGCGTAATAAGAGGGGATTATGTGTTTCAGAAATTGTGGGTGATATCTTTGGAGCATTGATACCTTCAGTTGGAGTTATTCTAAATTCACATAAAATTAGAAAATTGTCCACTGTGGTTGATCGTTTATCATTGGACACTGCTGGTGGGTTCTTGATGATTGATACTGAAATGGTTGCAATTAGGTCTATGGTTTTGCAGAATCGACTTGTCCTTGACGTATTATTGGTTAAAGAGGGTGGAGTCTGTAATATGTTGAAAATCCAACAATGTTGCACATATATCCCTGATAAGAGTAAGAGTCTAGAGGGGTATATCAAAAATATTAAAAATCTTCGAGAAGATTTGGCAGAACTGAAGGTTGATGGTGCTTGGGAGAAACTTGGTAAGGGTTCCTCCACTGTGGGTAACTAGTTTTCTACTTTTGGTAATAGCTTATTAGGGAGAATATTAACACCAATCATTGCAGCTGCTACAGTGATACTAATGATATTTCTGATATATAAGTGTTGCAGATGCAGGAAAGAGACACAGGATGTTAAACGAAGAGCAAGAAAAAGAAAGAGAGAAGAAATAGAGTTAGAAGACAAGAGAAGGAATTATTACGAGATATTCAAGGATAGAGATGGAGTCATGTTGAAACAAAAGAGAACTACTGCATTCTAAATGGTGACAAATTGTATTTGTGGGTTATTTGGTGATGGCTCAAAGTCGCCATCAAAGGGGGGATTGATGGAGCAGGGTTTTCGCGAAATTAAACCTGCTCGAGTTGAACCCCTAGTGATTAATACTAATGGTGTGGCGTGCAAAACTTATGCGGGAAAAGGGCTAACATAAGGGAAAATCCTACTGCACAAGCGCAAATTAAAATGCTGGAGTAGGCCGCAAATGCTTATGGCTAATGGAAAAATAAAAGGACTAATGCTGCTTTATTGCACTTTACTAATACATGCAGGAAAATAACATTAATCTGGGATGTGCATGGGTAAATGCAACACACAGGGTAGGTGCCTTATGGTATAGCATTATAAGTGATTAAAAAAGACTGTGTTTGTTTTCCGTAGAAGTATGGTTTTCTGCTCTGCAGAAAAGGCCTGAAAGACACTTTAGAAATAAATGCGGGTTAATTCTGAGCGAGAAGGGGAAGGTGGAATACAGTTCGTCCTTCACGGGTCCTCACGGGTCCTGTGTGCCTGCCAAAGTTTGCATGGAGAAACAAAATAATCTTCGGAAGAAGAACACTTCCTTAAAGAGCGGCGTAAATGAACAATCGAGGCACAAAAGTTGTTACATGACCAGGATGGAGGAAATGTGTACTATGAGAGCGGCTAGAATTTGTATTTCCTGGGCTGGAAGTTGATAAGATGAATAAATGAACAATGAGGTCCCTGAATAAAGTGACATGACGAGAGTGGTGTGACAGTATACCCCCTTCCTTAACCAATCAGAATGAGGAGAAATTGTATGTTCTGACACAAATGTGGGTTGGTCTTATTGGGTTTTAGGGTATAATTGAGGTTCCCGGTGGGAGGGCTAGAGGAGTTGCGTGATTTCTACCTAGCGTGAGGAGAGGCCCGTGTTGCTGTCTCCTATTCTTGAGCTGGCTGTTCTTGTCTGCTGATTCCTGACTTAATCTTTGCCTCTTCAAAATCTTCTTGAGGGGCCATACTGCTCTCATGGCCAGAGAGTAGTTTTCCTATTTCTTTTTGGGTTAGTATAGACACGAAAACTGAATTATGCAAAATCATTTGCAAATGTATTTTATCTGAACTTTTTGTCTCTACGCCTGTCCACTCTCTCATGAATTGTTGTTGAGATGTATGATTGTCATTTCTCATTTATTTGTCTCTCGTGAAGATCTATGATTCATAATGTATTGGTATTGATGAGCATTTCACACATTATTTAGATAAAGCATTATAAATATGCAAATGTGTTTCTCTTTATTAGAGTTGTTAATCTTTGATTTATGAGAGTATTTTTTAGATCCAAGTATTAGTTTGCCAAACCCTGATTACATAAATAAAGATTGCATCACCACAAATTTCATGCAAAGACGACATGATAATTGGGTGTTGGTAAGTTTAGAAATTTTCACTCACCCAGCGTGAAGGGGCTTGTTGGGTAATGAATTGGGCCTTAGGAATGACATTTTGTTAGTCCCGGATCGCTGGATCACTGTTTTAACCAACTTGAAGCCAATATTGCTCTTTTATGGGAAAGTAGTATTACAAATAGAGAATGCAGGAAACTGCAGCATGAATGGATGACTAGTGTACTTTTCTTTGAAACGGCTGGGTGAAAGAATGACATGATAGCCCTATGGTCAGATGAGCCAGTTATATGGCGCAAACTTGGCAAACTGACAAAGAAGGTTACTTATTACAGGATCATTTACGCCATCATACATTGTACTCAGCTGCAGAGCAAAACTGCATTCTCCCGAGGCTGCTCATTTAGTATAGGAATGATGTTGCATGTTGCGAATTTGAATTTATTTTGTGGAATGTAATTATGTGTTTTGGAATTTAGTGGAGATATGTGGAGTGTAAATATGTGGGGTGAAATGTAGGTTGGAGTGTAGTGGAATTATCTGGAGTTGAATTGTGTTATGTGGAGTGTAATTATATTGTTTGGAGTGGAGTGTAATTATGTAGCATAGTGGTATTAACTGAAGTGGAATTTAATGGCATGGAACGGAGTTGAATTATGTGGAGTTTATTTTATTGGTTTGTAATTATGTGGCATGGAGTGGAATGAAGTGGAGTGGAAGTGTGTGTAGTTGAATTGTGTGGCATGTTATTATGAGGTGTTAAAATGTGCTGTGTGTAGTGGATTTATGCAGCAAGGATTTGTGTGTTGTGGCATTGTGTGACACCTCCAGCCGGTTCTGATGCTTTACCCACCTGCGCTTTGCATTTTGTACCTTACAGTTCTATACTTATAAGAGGAAAAGTGGCACATTGATGGGGAGGTGGTGTTAATGACAAGGTGGAGTTGTGCTGATGCTGAGGTGGTGCTGTGGAGATGTTTAGGTGGTGCTGCACTGATGCTAAGGTGGTCCTGCGCTGATGCTGAAGTGGTGCTTGTAGGAAACCAATTGCACACCACGGGAAACGATTAATGCAATACGCATCCCTAAAACAATCAAACACATAGGAAAACCTTCAGCCACACAATTAGCAAACCAACCAATCGCACACCAAGTAAATGGTATTCGGACAGAATATCGAGTTGGAAATGTCGACTTACACAAATATCGAGTTGGAAATATCATGACACAGAAATATCTGCTCTCATGCTGTGAAAAAGCAAGGGAGCAGTGTCTGGATTGGCTGAGAGATGCGTTGCAAGGCCTCTGGTGCAGTTTATGCACATGAGGTACCGCGGGGTGGGAGGCTCTGCCCACGGAACAATAACCAATCACTGTAATGGCTTATTGTGAAGCCATGCAGTGATTGGCCATTTCTGCCATTACTGGGTTGCCTAGCCAGCCTGCATATCCCCATCTCTCGGTGAGCGAGCCGGAGACCATACCTGACCTTGTGCTGTGGCCAGGCTGGAGTTGAGTCATCGAGTGGACAGTGGGCACATCTAGCCAGCTGCTTTCAACTAAAGAAGCAAAAGTAGTTGGCACAATGGAACTGAGGAAAAAAAGGAAGGGATAGTGAAGGGGAGTGTTTAGTGGTGGGGGAGGGAGGGGAAGCGGGATTTGGAAGGGAATAATGATGAAGAGAGAGGTAAGGTTGCGTTGGGTTCAGTGAATGTTAAAATGCTGGTACATTATGATGCATTAGAATGAAGCATAATTGCATAATATCATCAAAGCACAAGATCCTAGGTGGGCGCACCAAGTGTGTACTGTGAAGGTCTTTGGCTCAAATACCAACAGGCAAGGGCAGGCTCAGCCTGCCTTCATTCTGAAGCCCATTTTATGAGTTATACTGAATTGGGCTCTAGTCTCTCTTGAAACTTATGCTCAAGGTTTTTGGTTGTCAACAGGTGCCCCTACAGGGCTGGAGGTCTCCCACTGGAAGCAGAGGCTTTCTCGGTTCAGCTTAGGGTGTTTGTCATAAATCGTACGGCCATGGTGCTCATGGCTACAGCGGAGGGCAGCAGTCCTGGAGCACATGATGAGGGGCACTCAAGGGTCTGGTGAGAGAGGAGTAGCACTGCTGTTCCTTAGGAAGCAGAGATATGGGTGGCCCACAAAGTCAGAGGGGGTCGTTTTCAGGCCATTCTCGCTACTGTATCATGGACCTAGGTACACACTACCAGAATTCAGCACCGGTCCACAGACAGAACGGTCAATGGGTCAGGTCAGGCTCACCAGCAGCCACAGTCTTCTCAACCTGCTCATGGTGGAAATGATACTTTGGTTTGCAGGTTTGTTCCAGGTCAGCGAGGCCGTCGATCCTCCTGCCTTCCAAACAGTGGTGCAGCAGGTTCAGCTCTCTCCTCTAATCCTCTGCAGCAGGTTCAGCACTCTCCTCTGACCCTAGATGTGCAGTCCTTCTCTGCTGATGCTGCAGGCTTCACTTCCAGAGTATAAACAAGTGCAGAGTGCTCACTACAGAGTAGGAAGCCAGGAGCTAATTACATAATCCAGAACTTTGAGAAACTGCAGGGATGTTTCTCCTTGCTTCCTAAATTGAGACGGGTGGTAGAGTATTAGAAAATGGCCCTGGACCGATTTGAATTGTTTGTATTATTGCTGTTGAAAGAGTCCATGGTCTTTTCTTAGATTATATGTTGTGTCATCTTAGTGCAGATTCACAAACAAAGAATGCGATGATGGTCATAAACATATACAAAACATACAGCTAACACATCTTCAAGCTAGACATGTTTGCTTAACGCAAAGCCAGATGATTAAGTTGGTATTCAGACAGAATATCGAGTTGGAAATGTCGACTTACACAAATATCGAGTTGGAAATATCGTGACACAGAAATATCGACAGCAAGAATATCGTGGTCACGAATATCGAATTTAAGGTAAGAAATATCGTTTTAAAAAATATAGTTGTTTAAAATATCGATTTTTTAATTAGTGTTATGTATTTAAGGTTTATATTTTAAATGTATGTGATGTATGTTTTTTTGTATAAGTATTGTTTATGTTTTTTAATATATATGTTACATTTTTAGTAGTTATCAATTTTATTTTAATTAAATTTTGCGTTTTTTAGTTCTGTAGCGGGTTGTGGGTTTATAGGGGAATAGGGTGGGTAGAAATTTAATTACAATAAATTGATTGTTTTTTATTTATTAATATTTATTTAATTGACATTTTATAATGTTAATTGTGGAAAGTAATTTATTTGTAGTTAATTATTAATTGGTTGTTAATTAATATTAATTAATTAATTGGTAATTAATTATGGTAATTGTGTAAACAAAATTAGGTGCGGGTTGTGAGATTTATAGGGGTAAAGGGTGGGAAGTAGTGTATTTTTGATTAATTAATAATTAGTTAATTTATATTAATTAATTGATTGTAAATTAATTATGGAAATTGTGTAATTAATTTTATGTGCGGGTTGTGGGCTTTATAGGGGTGAAGGGTGGGAAGTAATTTATGTTTAATTAATTAATAATTAGTTGTTAATTTATATTAATTAATTGATTGTAAATTAATTATGGAAATTGTGTAATTAATTTTATGTGCGGGTTGTGGGCTTTATAGGGGTGAAGGGTGGGAAGTAATTTATGTTTAATTAATTAAAAACTAGTTGTTAATTATTATTTATTAATTAATTGAAAATTAAGTAGGGAAATTGTGTAATTAATTTTAGGTGTGGGTTGTGGGGTTTATAGAGGTAAAGGGTGGGAAGTAATTTATGTTGTTGTTGTTGAATAACTTTATTCGGCTATTTACTTAAAACCATCAAAGTACACAAATACAATCAAGACTTAAATTTTAAAACGATTAAACAAGATAAAAGTCTTCAGTCATATCTAAAATGGATAAAAAAGGGCGTGGCTAAAATTCTAAAAACAGTAATCAAACAAGCGTGGTATAAATCATCATGCATTTAAAGAGCACAGCACTAAGGAAGCATGTGATAAAATTTCTGTATACAGCGTGCAGTTCATTTGTGCCGATAGATCAATTTTCCTAATCACAGGGATTAATTTTAATAATAACGATCGGCGCCAGCTATGTGCAAAAACTTTTGTCGTTTGATCCAGAACGAGAATAAGAAACGACTGACCGCATAGACTATTGGTCCTGTAGTATCAGTTTTCAGGATTCTGTAGGCAACCTGGTGTTGCCTAGCTCCAATGTTTAGGCAGGTCGGTCGTATCCATCTCCTACGGATCTTTTGATATTTTATGCAGAAAAAAAGGATGTACTCTTCTGTCTCCTTTGTTATGGCACATGCAGGGCAAAGTTCTAGCGATAAACCTGCGGCCCGGTTGCTAGGAAACTGTAGTAGGAGGTTGCCATACCTAAATCTAACATATAAACTTTTAGCAAATGGTGGTGTAATTTGATCCAGGAAGGGTTCAAAGGAAGGGCATGGCTTGGCACATAAAAATTGCGAAGTTAGTTGGCCATTTACTGTCCTCGTGGCGTAGCGCTCTTCCACGGCCACCCAATACCTAATCTTCAGCTTAGAGCAATCTTCTCTATTTGCCTTCTCTGGATGTTCCCATAATTCTGTCATACCAAGTGTTGTAAACCAACTTACGACGTGCTTAAACCAAGGTAGGCTTTTGGCGCCACTAATCTTCAAAACCTCCTTCACAGAATTGCAATAATCGGAAAGCTGCGGTGTTGTCCACAGGCGCAGCCAATGCGATAAAGGTTTCAATGAGGCCATATCACCAATTCTTTTTGTCCCTAGGTCAAAAAACTGTGGGATTAAGGGAGTGGTAATAGGTACTGAGATGAGTGATCTAGCAAAGATATTTTCAGATGTCGTCAGTTTATTTGTGTTGATATACCCCCCCATATCTCTGCTCCATACAAGGCACTGCTCTGAGCTTTTGCTCGATATACTTCTAATGCTGGGGTCAGTGATCGAGTATGAGACTGCCTGTAATATCTCAGTATTGATTTTGACCTGTGAACGAGAGTTAGATGGCTGTTTTCCAATTGTTGCTCCCAGCCAAGTGTATCGCTCAGTCTTATCCCCAGATAGTCAAAGCATTTCACTCGCTCTAAAGGTTCCAATGCGATCCTGACCTCTCTTGATTTGCCCTTAACTTTCCCGAACACCATAAATTTGGTTTTGGCAACATTAAGTTCCAAGCTCCTGCAGAAATCCAAAAACGTATCCACTAAGATTTGCAAGCCCATTGGGGTTGTGGAAATAAGTAAAGAATCGTCTGCAAAGAGCAGGATTGGGACCTTCGTGCCATTCATGACAGGAGAGTCATTCCTGCAGTCCAGTAAGCTGTTGGCCGCATCATTAATAAACAAAGAAAATAATGTAGGGGCAAGCACGCATCCCTGGCGCACCCCACGCTGTATCGGTATTTTGTCAGTTAATTCACCGCATTTTCCCCATCTGACCTGGGCATAATTATCCTCTTGGAGTCTAGCTATCAAAGCCACCAGTTCAATTGGGGTCCCTAGGTCAAGCATTACTTTCCACAACAGTTTGCGTGGTACTAGGTCGAACGCAGCTCTTAGGTCGACAAATGCTACGTAAAGCTTTTGTCTTTTCAATTGCACATATTTCCAGGTTAGCAGAGTAAATCTGAAAGCCTGGCCACACGTGCTAATTTTGGAACGGAAACCCGCTTGGTAGGGGGACAGTATCATCTTCTCATCCATCCAGCTCTGGAGTTTATCCAGGACTTGGCGTGCGAAGATTTTTTGCAAATTATCTATTAAGCTAATTGGTCTATAATTGGATGGGACAGAAGTATCACCCTTCTTGTGTATGGTGATTATCTCGGCTCCCCTCCATGTTGGAGGAATAGCCCCACCAGCCGATATGCAGTTTGTTAAGATGTTTATGCATGGACCCCATACCGTAGGTTATGATTTATATAAGTCACCCGGTATTTGATCAGGGCCAGGGGCTTTTCCTGCCTTAAGTCGGTTTATTGCTAGCACAGTCTCGTCCAAACTAAAAACTAACACTGTGTCAGTCGTGGGCATAGTAGTGATCCAGCGCAATATTAGCCAACACTATTCATACACCATATACTCACTTGGGCCCATACATTCACACTACACTAATACTTTACGCTGGGTGTCAGATGTACTCTTTTATCAAAGTCCCTGCTACCAATTACCTTCTGATTGAAGAGTAATAACTTACCAATGGATCCTTTGCTAATTGGGAAGTTTAAAATGAGTGACATTCATTATAGTACATAATCCTGAAATAATCACTGAGTCAGGAAGTTTTAAAATTGTTTATCTAAAGTTTTAGCAGAGTAAAATACAGAAAACACGGTACTTGATTGAAATACCCAAGAAAAAGCATAGAAATGATTTTGCTAATAAATGACGGTGTTTAAGGAAGAGGAGAAGATAGAGACAGCAGCGCAACTAAAGGTTGCAGTATAGTTACCTAAATGCGAGAACCAAGCCCCTTGGCCAAGGAGTTGGAAAAGATAGGACCCAGGAAGGATGAAGAGCAAAGACTTCTTCCAGGATCAGGACAGGACCGGTGACCTCTCTACAACGACGCCTGCGCCGTTCCCCTCTCTGATACTCGACTTCTCTCGATTCTCCCGTGCCTTCCTTCTAATGGACTCCGCCGCCCCCTCCTCAGGACCTCTTCTGGACAGGGATTCAGTCAGCAACCGATCAGCATGGCAGTCTGGAGCTAAGAGCTCTCTCGCAGCATGGACGCCTGTTCTTCGTGAAAGCATGCTCTCTGACTAATTAACTAATGCTATATTCTATTATACCCTTCTACGCCCATGTACCTCCCCTTAATGTTGCTAAAATATGGGACCACTACTTCTGATTGGACAGGGACAGGGGGTGGATTCTCGCACCATATCGATTTGGCCTAAATTGTAAAGCCTATTGTCTTTACGTTCCCTCCCCTTCAAATTAATACATTCGCTTTATTTCCCACCCGTCTCACGACAAATGTTATACATTTTACAGGGGAAAAGTATCATTTTGTCCTCCGGAAACATGAAGTACAGCATCTTCGGCCAATGGGTCATGGCCTTGGAAGACGTCCAAGTTGACTTCACTTGGCAGGCACACAGGACACATGCGCAGAACCATCTGTCCCTCGAGTTTCAAGTCACCAACCCAGGCCCAAGTTTACGAATTACTAAAAGTGTAAGAAGAAAATATTAAAATCACAAATAAAAAGTTTCACTGTATGCCCACTTTCCCTACTCTATTCCCAATTAATTATAATACTATCCTGCATTAGTAGCATTAAGAAAACGACAATTTAATAATGACATGAGAGCAAGCTGAAGCATGTGAAAACATTTAGCGGCCATTTTAGTGCACACTGCGCAGAAGCAGAAGTTTCCCACCAAGCAAAGAAAGACGTCACACCATGTGATCAGGTTGCGACATGCGCATTGAGGTTCCCGCGCTTTAGCGGACATTTTGGATTACAGACAAGCGTTATTCATTAGTAAAACACATAGGCAAGCTTCTGTCCCTCTTGTGTTTGTGAATGCAAAGGTTAGTATTTGACAATACAAGTTTAATAAATTAATACTATGAGGAGGATTGCGTACAAGCAAGTTTCATTTTTGAAACCTTGCTCCATCAATCCCCTCTCTGATGGCGTTTCTGAGCCATCAAAAATACTACCCTCAATCAGATGCCAACTTCTAGCAATTCGTTTCATTCTCATTTTTACATTTTCTGTTTTTCACATCCCCTTTCAACTTTTTGTATAAATCACTTCTCCATTCTTCAAGTTCTATTTCATCTAGTTTTCTCTTCTTTCCTTTTCCTGTCACTTTATATGTTCCATTCTTTCTACAGCATTTGCACCATATTGTTATTGCCAATATTATTATTGCTATCCCTGCTAGGGGTACTAATATTTGACCTATAAGTCCTTTCCCTATATTAGCAAACCAGGTTCCAATTGACGAGATACTATTTGTCAATCTTTCCCATACACTATCAACTTCCAGTGGTTTAAGTTCTTTCTCAAGTTTAGTTATGTTCTGAATATACGTTCCAATTTCTGCACTCTTATCAGGAATATAAGTGCAACAATGTTTCGTCTTCAATAATTTACAGACTCCTCCCTCTTTTGCCAATAGAATGTCAAGAGCAAGTCGATTTTGCATTACCATAGATCTAATCGCAACCATCTCCGTATTAATCATTAGAAAACCTCCAGCAGTATCCGTTGATAAACGATCAACCACTGTAGACAATTTACATATTTTCCTTGAGTTCAGAATTATTCCCACTGAAGGTATCAATGCACCAAATATATCACCTACAATTTCTGAAAAACTAGCTCTTTTACTACGTATTAATTCATTATTGTTTTCATTGCTTCCAGTGTTTCTTTTTACGTGGTATATCTTTGGAAAAACTATTCCAAAATAACAACTTCCATACCACCGTGCAGGAAGCCTAAAGTAAGCCTTATTCCCGCATACATAATAAATTCCAGGAAAAACTGAATCTGTTCCTCCTTTGAGTCCCCAACCTCCAAGAATTAAAAAATTGTGTTCACATTCACTGGTACCGATGAAAACATTGTTATAATCAGTCTTTAACCTATGAAGACAAATTTTCCCTTTCTTTACGAAATCCAGAGCCATTGCAGCTTGAGCTTTACCAGGTGTATAACTCCCTTCTTTCTCCGCCCAAGGTGGCAACTGAGCCTTATGCTCTGAAGCTTTCTTTTGAAAATCATGTCTTCTATCTTCTACTAAATTCAAAAATATCTTTTCTTCTTCTAGTAAAGAACATGTTAGATTGTGTCTATGTGCATGTGTTATGTCTATCGATTTCATTGTTAAGAAAAATTCTCCCATAAACTGTGCGTCTTGACTACTAAGCACTGGGTTCATACTCTTGCGAATCGGAACCTCAGAAAATATCACATCTAAGTTTGAATAATAATACTGTAGCCTACCTGTTCTATAAAATAAACTTGTTAATACACTACATGAGATGCCATATGTCAGTGGTAAATGATGGTATGTTAATCCTTCCGCTACTGATTCAGGTAACTTCATACAGACATAACAATTACTAACTTCCATTGTGTCTACATACTGAAACAATAACTTTGTGAAAACATTTAAACTAGTGTCGTTATCAGCTATTTCATGATGAATTTCTGCCTCATCTTCTGCCATTAATTCTACTCTATTGCCCTTCATGTTTGCTGTCCTCCCTTTAGTTTCATTATTAATCTTCTTATCTATTATCATAAGGTAAGGAACTGCTACAATCAGGACTAACCATACTATAAGCACCAATACTAGACTACATATGCAGATTGCACAGCATCTCCTACAACAATTTCGTTTTGGTCTCCCAGTAACTCTATCATCAGGCATTTTTCGACAAGGAAGATTGCTCTTCTTATCTCTTCTTCTTTTCTTTAGAGGATTCTTTTGTTTAGTCAGGGTGGTCTTGTTTCTTCTTCGTATGTTAGTTCTGCACTTGTTCCTTCGCCACCACTGTCACTTGACTCTGAGCTTTCAAAATCTTCAAGAATAATATAAGTCCAGTCAGGACCCTTGAATTTGTTATTCACAAGTCTCAGTCTTTTACTTTTTCTTTTTCCTGACTTTTTCTCTTGTTCAGTTTGACTTGTCACTTCAGGTACTTGTTCTGGATCTTCACTTCTGGTTGTTATGTGGTACTTTACTCTTTTAATGACACTTGGCCAATGATCTCCTTTTCTTGTTTTCTTGGTTGGCACTGTTTCTCTGTTTACGTCTTCAGAGATCTCGTTATTTTCACTGCTCAATACTGTTTTGTTTTCTTTGATTACTGCCTCTTTTGTTTGTTCTTTTTCAGGTCTGATTGGTTTCTCTTCAGTAGCTCCACAATGACTTTCAAGATGTTGACCTTGTTCCTTTTTTATTTCTTTATGTTCATTTGTATCAACCCCTTTTTCTTTAGTGAATTCTTCTTGATCTAACTGCTTCTGATCAGGGCTTATTGCACTGTGAACTTCTGCAGCCTGACCGGATTCTTCTAAACCTGTCTTTCCCTGTGTAAAGTCTATTAAATCTTCACTGTTTTGAGTCCAATTTTCTTTCCCTATCTGACCTTGCTCAGATTCTCTTATTGTCTTTTCTTTTTGTACCTGAGCTGCTTCTTCTTCACCTATCTGATCTTCTTCTATTTCTTCCAATTTCGCTTGACTTCTTGTTCTGTGGTATACTTCAGGAACTTCTACCACTGGTATCCAATCCTGACGTGCTCGGTTGTTCTCCGTCAGCTTCTCTCGAACCTCGATCCTGAGATTCCTCTGCCGGGCAACCTTCAGCTTCTTCAGTGATTGGTGTTGTCTGTGAATTCTCCTCTTCAGGGTCTGGTACTCTCTTTGTGTGGCTTACGTGAATCCAATTAGGAAATCTTGCACACTTCACTGCTGTATTGGTGGTCAATATAACTTGACAAGGTCTGCTCCACCTGGGTGATAAACACGTATCTCTGGTGTGATTCTTCACTACCACCCAATCACCAGGATTCAGATCATGTTCTAGTTCAGGCTGCCTGGAAACTGCGTCTTCTCCAACCTGATGAGAGACAGAACGCACTAGGTCAGCTAATCCTTTGCAATAATCCAGAACCATATCATCAGATATATTTACTAATTTGTTTGTGGGAACATGTGATTGTCTCATTGCTCTTTCCATCATTATTTCATGGGGGCTCAATCCTGTGTTTCTGTCAGGTATGCTTCTGAGTCCCATCAAGACAAGTGGCAATGCGTCTGGCCACTCTAATGATGTTGATGCACACATTTTTCCCAATCTTGACTTTATAGTGCCATTTAATTGTTCAACCACTCCAGAAGCCTCTGGGCGATATGCACAGTGCAATTTCTGCTTGATTTGAAATGCTTCACAGATTATCTGGATCACTTCGCTATTAAAGTGTTTTCCTCTATCTGATTCCAAAGATACTGGGAAACCAAACCTAGGTATGAGCTCACGTAACAACAGTTTTGCAACTGTAATACTATCATTTCTCCTAGTAGGGTAAGCCTCCACCCACTTTGAAAACAGACATACTATGACTAGTACATATTTTAGTCCTCTGCATGGTGGTAACTATATGAAGTCGAACTGGAGTCTTATAAATGGGCCCTCTGCCTTTCCAATCTTTCCAAACCCAATTATCGTTTTCCTGCCTGGATTATGCATTTGGCAAGTTAGACATCTCTGGCAAAGACTCTCTGCAACAGCCCTGAATTTGGGATTGTACCAATTTTGTCTGAACAGCCTAATCATTGCATCTCTCCCTATGTGTGTGTCTCCATGGTGCATTCTAGCCATTTGTGATAGTAAACAGTCTGGCATGACTGGTCTGCCATCTGCACTGATCCACACTTCATCTTCTCCTCTTTGGGAGCAACCCACTTTAATCCACACATTTTTCTCACTTTCATCAACCTCATCTTGCAATTTCTTCACCTCATTCCAAGTTTCAGGTGGCATATACAGCATAAGTTGGCAGCTGATTCCCATTCTTTCCACCCTCTTATTGACTGACGTTCTGGTTTTGGCACAATGTTGAGCCACCAAGTCTGCATATCTGTTGCCGACTACCACCCAGTCATCTCCTGACTGGTGTGCGGCACATTTCACCACAGCCAATTCTTTTGGTGATTGTATTGCTTCTAGCAATTCCCTTACAAATTGTCCATTTTTAATGGGGGATCCTGAAGAAGTCATGAAATCCCTCTGCATCCACAGTTGGCCAAAATCATGCACGACCCCGTAACCATATTGACTATCTGTAAATATGGTCACTCTCTGATTCCTCCAAATTTTGCAAGCTTTTATCAAAGCAATCAATTCAGCTACTTGTGCAGATTTTCACTCCTGGTAAATAGGATGCTTCGACTATTCCAGTTAATTCACATACCGCATAGGCAGCAGTTAGTTTACCATCTTCATGTCTTTGACATGAACCATCGACAAATAGCTCCCTGTCTGGCTTTTTAAGAGGCTGTTCCTATATGTTTGGACGTGGTTTTGTACATAATTCTGTAATTTGTACACAATCATGTTCATCTTCTTCGTCATCTTTATTTGTTTCATGATATGAGTCCGGCAATAAAGTTGCTGGATTTATTATGGTACACCTTACCATGGTCACATTTTCAGCACCCATTATTATCCTCTCATATTTAGTCAGCCGACTAGGAGTAAGATGCTGAGTTCTGGTTCTTGTCAATAGAATCACAACTGAATGTGGAACATATACTTTTACAGGATGTCCCATCACAATTGACTCGCTTTGTTCAATGCTCAAACAAGTTGCTGCCACTGCTTTTAATCATCCTGGCAACGCGGCTGCTACTGGGTCCAATGTAGCAGAAAAGTACGCTATAGGACGTCTGTCTAGTCCATGTCTCTGAGTTAGGACAGAAAGTGCCCAATTTTCTCTCTCTTGACAGAATAATGCGAATTCTCTTTTATAATCAGGCATGCCTAAGGCAGGTGCTGAACAAAGTGCGTTTCTCAATTTTACAAAAGCTTCTACACTTTCATCCTCCCACTCGACAGGGTCCTTTGCTTTCTTTTTCGTCATGTTAATTAAGGGCTTAGCTAACATGGAAAAATTTGGTATCCATTGTCGACAATAGCCTACTATTCCTAGGAACATTCGCACTTGTCTTTGGGTTACAGGCATTTGCATTCTCTTTATTAATTCTACTCTTTCAGAGGTTATTCTTCTTTTTCCCCTCTCAATTTGATGTCCCAGATATTTAACAGCTGTCCTGCAAAACTGTAACTTTTCAGGTGAGACTTTATGCCCTTCCTCAGCCAAAAGATTTAATAATGCTATGGAGTCAACAACACAGTCTTCTCTGGTGGTCGACGCCACCAATAAGTCGTCGATATATTGGACTAAGACTGAGCTTCCTGGCATCACTAGTTTTTCCAGGCACTTTTTCAGTATCTGGTTGAAGATGGAAGGACTTTCTGTGTACCCCTGAGGAACACGATTCCACACATAGACCTTGTTCTCAAATTTAAATGAGAAAAGATACTGGCTGTCTGGATGCAATGGTATTGAAAAGAATGCTTGACATAAATCAATTACTGTGAACCATCCTGCATTCCAAGGGATCTGGTATAGAATTACTGCAGGATTTGGTACTATGGGACAACATGGTTCCACAATCTTGTTTATTTTTTGCAGGTCCTGAACAATCCTATATTTTCCACTAGGTTTCTTTAGTCCCATGATTGGTGAATTACATGGGCTACTCATTACTTCTTTTAGGATGTTTTGTTCTACCATTCGTTTTATTTCTTCAATGACTCCTGCCTTTACTTCTGCACTCATTTTGTACTGTCTGGTATTTGGGAAAATTGCACCTTCTTTTACCGTAATTTGAACTGGATCTATTTTTGCCATAAGTCCTACTTCTTTTCCGGTGAAATCCCATACTATTGGGTTTACTGTACCTTTTAATTCTTCTGGTAACTCATCTCTTGTTATTACCGAAAACATTTCGTCAATTTCTGTACCTTGTTTTGCAACCATAATTTTATATACATGGTCCTCATCTGGTGTCTGAACTGCCACACCATCTGGCGTGCAGAAGATTGTACAGTTCATTTTGCACAATAAATCCCTACCTAATAAATTCACTGGGCTAGAATCGCATACTACAAATTGATGCATTTCTCTGAAGTTTCCTATTTTAACTTCCATTGGTTCTGTAAAAGGCGTTCTAATTCTTTGATTAGCTACCCCTACTACTTGGATATCTTCACCAGAGAGAGGAAGGTCTGGGATTGTTAAAGATTGCAGGAATCGCTGCTAGCATGAGCTGAAAGCCATTTTGTTCTTGGCAGCCATTTTAGTTAGCCATGTGCTCGCCATGTGCTTTCTCCCTCTTCCAGAGTCTTGCACATGCTCAGAAAGGCCTAGCTGGTAGAATGCACCTGCTCCTAGTATAGAACTGTCAGGCTATTCTTACTGATGTAAGCAGTTTAATCTCCCCTCCCACTTTGTGGAGCAAGCAAATTTTGTATACCCATATTAGTCAATAAGCATGCTTGTATCTGCTAGGACCTCCCCTTGATTTTATGGCGACTATGTAACAAATGCATATATAAGGACCCTGTTCTCTGCACTCATTAGAATGCCTCCTACAGTGGCCTGCGGGTACCGTATGACACAATCTCCCTCATCTGAGGTTATTAAAATATGTTTTTTGATATTACAGCTTCCGTGCCAATCTCTTCTTTGTTGGTTTTAAGGACCAGGTGTATCAGTGAACCCCTAAGAAGGTTTTTATTTCTACAAATGGCGCCCAACCGTGGGGCTCATCGGTGAAGCGGCTATCCAAGGGAGTGGTCTTGAAGGGAGACAGTAATTTACTGAGGAGTACAGGACAGGAATCTACTGAGGAGGTACCCTGCGCACGGAGATTGTTTGTCTTTCCAGCCCAGTATATTTCTGGTCTTCCTGATCTGATCCTCCAAGTGTTTGCCGCTCCCGACTGAGAACTTCTTTGGTGTGAGTATTCTAAAAAACGACCGTTAGGTCACTCAGAACTTGGCAGTTGGAAGCTGGAGACTTTGGTTTGGTAAGGTTGCTGTAGCAACACTTTTGTTTGGAATGACTTGGCCAAGATTTTGGTTTGTTTGTTTTGTTTGCTGCAGCAAATGAAGGCAGGTAATGAGGAGATTTTTCTCTAACTTTGAAAACTTGAACGGCACACATTGTGTTAAGTGTCACTTGGAGTATAATATTATATATGCTATAATATTCTTGACATGCCTGCTTCTAGCACACTTCATAGAAAGTGTTGCTGTCTTGGAGGTACCAATATGGATTTAGTAAGTACTCAGCTGACTCCCCTCAGAGGGGATACCTAAATAGGTTTAGGTATAGTAAAAAGATATTTCTTCCTTGGTGACTAAGTACACCATGGAACCAAATATATATATACAAAGGATCCGGATCTGCGCACTTAGTAACATTCATAAGTGGTGATATGCAGAGCGCTTTTTGAGTGTTCTACCAGCCAAAACTGGCGAATTTGGTGTATTTTGGCTTCTTGAACATGGAACAGTCTTTTGGGCTGTTTTGGTGCAGTCTTTTGGACTACTTTTGAGAGCTCTTCTTGTAAATATGACTTACAATTAGTATTTACAAATAGTTTGGTTTTGCGTACAGTCTGTAAGCTGTCCTAAGTGTTGATTTGTGGGTTAATTGTTTTTTTTTTTTGTGTGTGGTTGTGGACTAACATGCTTGAAAGTACTTGTTTCAGTAAAATAGACTATGTTTTTTGTGTAAGAATGGCTAGCCTTAAGCGCGCTGTGTTGTGTGTTATGAGTGTATGACCCCCTTCTGAAAATGTCTGGAATGAGCTAAATTTGGTTTTTGTTGTCATTCTGTTATGCAAATGTCATTTAAAGAACTACATTTTAAAATTCAGGGAATGAATAATGTAACATATGCTAAATAGCTGCACGCTACCATTAAAATTGACAAAGTAAGAAACTATAGATATGTGCAAATTGCCACACTGGTAAAGATAAATCAGAATTCACATTCAATAGGAATAAAATAGGCCTCATAGAAAGGAAAGAAAAAACGAATTTGTGTGCTTTCACACAATTAGGACTAAAATGCAAAATGTTACAGTAGTCTCCTTAGATACATTATATTAATATTGAAAGGCATTCACATCATCTGAGTGAATTGGTTGTTGCTGAAATAAACACGACATTACAGAACGATAGATTTGTGCTGGCTTGAAAGGCGTGAGATGTTGATGCCTGCTGGTCAGAACACAGCTGTGTCAACAACACATGGCTATTCTTGGCCCCAAGCCACAAGGAAACTGCTGAGTCAACTAGATTTTAAGTTAGTGCAAACATGGTTTGAAGGCGTGCATTAAAAACTGCTGATTTTAAAAGTCAGAAAAGACAGTTTCATTATTTTGGATAACAGAGAAAAGATTAAAAGGGATTTTCTTTCTTAATGCTTTTTTATACAAGCACATCCGTGGTTCTGATGTTAAATGATTACTGTCCTTTAAAAGTGACGCAGACTTTTCATGTTTCAAGTAAGGCTTCTGTGCTTTGAGTTATAAATGAATACATTTAAAGGTGATAGGAAAGGAATGAGGCTTGCTCTTCATATATGGAACCATCAAAAGGGTTGGTGATCAATATTTATAAAAAAAAAGGGGAATTTTGATTATATGAAAAAAAAATGTTTATTAAAAATAATGGCCCTAAAATTGTTTTTGATCTTTGTAATGTCTGATAATCATACTGTGAATAATATATAGCTCCTAGCATCAAAGTTGGATTTGAGTAGCACTTTACCATGATGTGGGGAGTGCAATGTGAAATTTCACTTTATCCAGGCATATAAAAACTTATTTTTTAAGGATGTACCTTATACATTTCTGACCCCCCATCCCTGGGATATCTAGAGGACACCCTGGGGATCCCTAATATGCCAAAATATTGTAGGTTATTCATTTTTAAGTGCCCCTACCACCAAAGTCGAAATTGGGCAAAATTTACTATTTAAAAGCAGTTCTGCCACTCAGGGCAGTTTTCAAACTGATCTCAGGCTTCAGTAACTATACACATGCAAGTATAGAACAAACAGCTGACCGATGTACTGCTAGACTGCACACCACACACTGTACACAAATGAAAATAAGTATAAAGAAACGAGCAGAAGTTATTATCCTACCTCTAAATTACTGGAAAACAGGTACGGGACAGGACTGCCTTTCAGCTGTGATTCTCCAGAGTTGCTTTGAATTGGAAAGACCGCATGGAAAGCCTTGCACAAAAATGGGACAGCTGGTAAGGGTCACAGGTCGAAGTTCTGCATTTAGCAACCTAGCAGGGCTATGGGTAAGGGTTTGCTTTGACACTTCGACCTCCGAAAAGTTTTGAAAGAAGAGATGACAGCGCAGAGAGAGGAAGAGAAGCTTTGCTTACTATTTTTGGCAAAAGCGAGTTTTGCGCAGTTATATGAACAGAAGGAAAAGCAGTGACGTATGTGGGCCCTGAGTAGAGCATAGCTCTGCCATGTATATAAAAATAATGGTTTTAGCTCAAAGATTTCTGTGAAAGGGCTGAGATAAGGAGGCAATGGATTTTAGTTTGCATACATGCGCCCTCATGTTAATCTAGTATAATTGCTGAAGGAATTGGTAATTGGTTATTAACGCTTTCTAAAGTTAACTCAATGTGCTTGTGTTAGGCTGAATAAGAAAATAGCCACTTTCTAAGATATCTCCTACAAGTTTGTTTGTGCCCAGTTGCCACAAATAGGGGTAAATAGTGTTGACAGAAGGTAAACCTGTTTTCAGGTTTTCCTACTGTCAAAATGGGGGAAGGAGGTTAGCTCCTGGGCAAATTAAGGGTAGGCACATTTATGTTTTCTCTCTCTTTTTCTCACTCTCTCTTGAGTCTGTCTAAGCTGTCTAGGAAATGGCCATGAGACATTTAATTGGCTATTCAATATATACTGTTTTAAAATTGTTAGAATTAATAAAATGATTAAAAATATGCTATGTTACTGCCCATCCTGTATGAAAGAATGAGTAGAACAGATTGATGTTCCCTTATTTGACCTTTAAAGGGAACTGTATAGTGGGGGTTTCTGTTCAAAAATCTCAGGTGACAACACCATTATTGTTTATGTTATTCTCATGTTATATACAGTTTTGCAAGGGCATTGCTAGTCTTTTATTAGCTAGTCTGTGTAAATAAGCTGACAGCCCTTGTTAGAGCTGATGTTGCATAGTCCGGATCGTGAAAAGTAGAATGCAGGAAAGACGCCCATGTGATCCTTAGCAAACATTTTGAAGGAAAATATTGTTTTATAGGAGTTTGTTTGTCACAACATGTTCTGCTGGAGAAATTTATGTACCCACTATGTTGAGGTTTTTTTTTAGTTATTTATGAAATAAGAATCCCTGTTAAATTAGCAGTTTTAGATTTTCCTGCTGCGCCTATAACATGAAAGCATGGTCCTTAAGTGTAAAATGTAGGTGCTTTTATTAAGAGAAATTATTTTAGAAGTGTCTGCAGTCCTGTACAAGTAATGCAAGGTTCATAAGTAGAAGTGTAGAAAAGTTCCTTTTTCTTGAGGTTCTTCAGATGAATAATATAGGAATACACAAATGTAAGGATTTGGAGTATGTCTGTATTGTTTTTCTCTTTTCCTCAGAATTTAGTAAATGAACACAGACTTCCTTGGCTGCTTGGGATTGGGAGAAACAAATCAAATCGTGTAACGTATTACTCTTGTCAGATCACCAGAAAGTTTCTTTTATACTTGCCAATAGGTCCAGGGTTTTTTACTCTCAGATAGATGAAGTGGTTCTTGGGTGCCTTGCTAATATAAGGCGCCCCAAGACTAAGGAAGTATTCTGAGACTATCCTCTCTGTTGATAGATTATTTCTGTGCCTTGTCTAATGACCCTTTTGTTCTGTCCACCAATAGATATTTGCTGCCCTACAACCATTGCCAGAGGGGCCCGGACATCAGATCCAGCCTGGGAGTCAGCGCCAGTCCAGCTTGAAGCCAAGGTGAAGATAACCAGCACAGCCATTGCTGGCAACTAGGACCTCAGTGAAGGCGGAAGCACTGGGACGTGAAGTGTGTACCCCTGCCACTGTCTTGGGCGAAAAGACGGGGTCACAAATCAGGATGGAGAAATCTTTGTGTGGATCCAGTTTTTGATGCCCAGCTGAGAGAGTCACAGACCGACAAGGACGCTTTTACTTGAGGTGACCCCCTTTGAAACAAGGGTTGCTTCAGGCCTCTGAGTCCTGGTCCCCAAGTGAATGCAAGTCTGCGCCTTTGTTTGTTGATCAAGGGATGCCTGAGCATATTGGCTACAATCTGTGGCCCCAACAAAAGAGCAGTGCGCCAGCGGAGCAATACAGGAGTTAGGGAAGGACTTGAGTTTAGGGTACAGGTGCTGTGCCCTTGGTGCCTGTTAGATTAAAGTGAAGAAAACTGGTGCACTGCCTGAGACACTGGACAGGATCGTTGAAAGACTTTTTCTTCTCAAACTGGGCCGTGATTCTTGAGTTGCGAGTTGTGCAGCTCCACCGTGGGAACAACAAGAGCCTGCCTGTGAGGCTCAAACGGACACAGGGAGAAGACTCCCCTCTGGATGGTTGTACAGCGGCTTCAATTTCCCAAGGACTCTTTTTTTGTTAGTAATGTACCCCTTTGGTCGTTCCATTTTTGAGGAGGAGCAGCCCTTTGCGGCTCCTTGTCCTAATTCCTATGGCCCTGTGTGGTCCTCCTGGTCCCCCGGAGCCAGGATTGTTTTTGTAATAATATGTCTGACTGCTTTAATATTTGTTTTAGGAGTAATGTTTATTCTGCACGAGAAAAGTTCACCTGAGCAGTTGACAAATGTTACTTTACTCTTTCCTTGAGTATATTAATTGATACTTTAGCCCTCATAAAGGAACACTGGAAAAGTCTATTGAAAATGTTTTTATTATGTATGTGCTGTTCGCTATTCTGAAATTGAAATAGATAGTCACTGGAATACATCAGAGCCCTGAAACTTAGAATTAGACTAGATGGTTTGGGGATTTGCTTTCTGCTTAGGGTTGGAAAAATATTGAGATTTCTGTTTGAGATAATAGTCATTACTCTCTCCTGCTACCTGTATGACCCAATGCTCTGTTCACTTTGTACTCCTGCTTATACCTTATATATACCCGCTTAATGAAATGTTTAGAATGTAAATGCCCACCTAGCATAGGATATTGATGAATTTATGAGAAGAAAATGTGCAAAATATTTTCTATGTTCCTTCTAGATCATAGGAATGTCTTTAGCTCATGCTAAAAGGACCATCTGTTAAAGATTGCAGGAATCGCTGTTAGCATGAGCTGAAAGCCATTTTGTTCTTGGCTGCCATTTTAGTTAGCCATGTGCTCGCCATGTGCTTTCTCCCTCTTCCAGAGTCTTGCACATGCTCAGAAAGGCCTAGCTGGTAGAATGCACCTGCTCCTAGTATAGAACTGTCAGGCTATTCTTACTGATGTAAGCAGTTTAGTCTCCCCTCCCACTTTGTGGAGCAAGCAAATTTTGTATACCCATATTAGTCAATAAGCATGCTTGTATGTGCTAGGACCTCCCCTTGATTTTATGCCGACTATGTAACAAATGCATATATAAGGACCCTGTTCTCTGCACTCATTAGAATGCCTCCTACAGTGGCCTGCGGGTACCGTATGACGCAATCTCCCTCATCTGAGGTTATTAAAATATGTTTTTTGATATTACAGCTTCCGTGCCAATCTCTTCTTTGTTGGTTTTAAGGACCAGGTGTATCAGTGAACCCCTAAGAAGGTTTTTATTTCTACAGGATGTCTGCTGATCTCACCGTAGACCTGGTAGCACCAGTGTCCAAAAGGAAAGTAATATCATTACCTTTCACATTTCCTTCAACATATGGACCAGACTGATCTACCTGTAAGGATGCGCCAAGTACGCACTCCTTCTTCCCCTCTCCTAGGCACCGTCATGAGTTGAATTCACAGTAATTGTCCTGCAAAAGAAATTGTGATGTCATATAATCATTCTTACCACTCCCTCCTGGGTATCCAATGTCTGTACCGTGCTTTGCTCTGCTTACATTACCCTGAACAGGTGGAGGTGGTAATTGACTCTGGGGATTTACACCCTGCTGTGAGTCATTCTGCGTCTGTGGATTTAAGTTTTGATTTGGGCCATTATTATTCCGAATCTTTTTACATTCGTCCTTCCAATGCCCCAATTTTCCGCATCCATGACAAGGAAATTTCTTTTTAGCTTCTTCTCTACTCATTCGTCCTCTAAATTTTCCACCATTTCCCGTATCACCACTCGTTCCAGAATCTTTTCCTTGATTTTCACTCGGATTTTCCAAATTAATTCCCTGCTTCTCTGCCATTTTCACCTGTGCCCACATCACTTTTTCCTGCAATTTCTTGTGTCTATCCTCAATATCGTCTCCACAATATTTTGCATACTTCAGAATCTCATCTATGGGCTTTCCCTGCCAACACAGCATATGCTGTTTAATCATCTGGCAAATCTCTGGTTTCAGACCGTAAACAAACCGATACACAAACTGACTCATGTTTTTGTCTCCAATGTCCTCAAATCCACTATACTGTTTAAACACCTGCAATAAACGCTCATAATAGGAATGTACTGTTTCACTGGCTTCTTGGGTGGTTCGATCTATTTTCACCCAATCTGTTTCTTTCAGTGGTATTTTCCCTTTCAGGTAAGTTATCACCTGCTGATACTTTTTCATTACGTCATTTGACGGGGCACCTGTTTTCGGATCTCTGGGATACTCATCACTTGGCCAATCCACTGTGATCTTACAATCTGTCCATAAATCGGCAGGTATCACTATGTCAAACAGACCATCCAAATCCTTCAACAATACCTTTGACACCTTCACAAACCTTTCAACCTGCTTGTACCATTCAATTGGTTTTTCTCTCAATTTTGGAAAATCATTCGTAAATGACAAAATATCCTGTCTGCTCCATGGGACATGTACATATCCTCCTCCCGCAACTTCTCGCATTGGATACATCTGATCTGCTTTCCCTGTTTCCTTTATCACATATTCTGATGCTGTTCTACTTGTTCGTGCTTCTTCCTTTTTCTTGGCCCACCTAGTTTTCCATTTATCTAGGTCTCCCCATTTTTGCAAAACTAACATTAATTCTCTTATTTGTGATCTTCTTCCAGAGGCATTCATATTTTCTAAGTCTTTGTCTGAAAATTCTGCTCTATAGGGTTTCTGTAGTACTTTTGATCTCCCTATTTCTATTCCCATCTGTAATGCTAAATTGGACAATTTTTCATGAAATAACCTTACATTTCTGGTGATACGCCTGCATAGGAACAATAATTCTTCTTCATCATAGGTATTTAAGCGTTCTAGTCCTACATTTCCTGCTATTATTTCTTCTAATTCGACTTTTAATTTATGAATGTCCATTATTTTCGGAGGTGTGCACTGTTTAACTGACCCTTGCACCCATCTTTCTAGATCTTCAGGTGTTACTATGGTAGCACTTTTTGCTCCCGATGAAGTTACTAAACTTACATCTTTTGAACCTCCAGGTACATCTTTTCTTGGAGTACTATTTATAGAACCTCGAATAGGCAAGTCCATAAGTGATATTGTGGATTCACAGTCACTAAATTGATCCTCAATTATAACTGGAGCTTCAGGTTTGGGATTACTCACAGGAGTAGGTGCAAGTATGGGTTGAGGACAATTTCCCTGAGTACCATATAATGGAACCACTGGACCAATTGTTACAGGTATGGTTAACGAATCAGGATGTACTTTTATCTGAGTTATTTTCTGTATTAATTCTGCTCTGGTTTTTTCTATGGCTTCTTTTTCTTTATCATGTAGTATTCTATTCGGGGTGAATTCATGCATTACCTGTGGCACTAATGGAGTTTTTGGTGGTGCACTTGGGGTGCATCCACTTGTCCCTTCCTGATATGGTGGGGGATTTCTTAACATTTCCTCCATAAATTCGTCTTCAGACTCCTCATTTCTCATTAAATGTTTTGTCTTTTCTGTACATTTGCCTCCTGATTTCTCTCCTTCTGTGAATAATGGATACAGTCCTTCTGTAATCATTGCCCTTCTCCATTGTTTCATCTGACCTTCTCCCGACTCACGTAAATATCTGGGGTAAAATCCTGGGTAACTCCTATTACTTCTAGATTTATCCCGCTCAAATGCCTCGGTTTCCCATTCTTCTAGAGCTTCGTACTGAGTTAATCTAGGTCTGGGTTCTAAGTCATTCATCCTCAATCTCAAGTTCTGAAGAATTCGCCCATTGAACGTGCCATTCTCGGGAAATGCTAATATTCCATCATTTTTGGTGTATTCTATCCAATTCTCCATCCATACACAGGTATGATAACCTCTCTCCATCATCATGAATGATGCTGGCGTTTTAGCTGGTGGAATAATAATTCCTTCTCTAGTTTTGATTGGTTTGTCCTTTTTAAAATAATTCTTAATCTTTTGTAAGAATGACATTTTTCTCCTTTCTCCGTACATTCTATCTAATCTTCTGTGTACAAAATTATATTCTGCAAAACCTAGGAATCTCCTATCCGGACGAGTTCCTGTTAAAGTCGGATCACGTTTTAACATGTAATCCTTATCCACTAAGAATTTTGCTTCTATATTTTCGACCAATCAAATGTCTGCTATCTTTTATTTCCGAGCCAATCCTTGCGGGCCTTTTGATGACGTTTCTCTGTCAACCCCTCCTTTACAATCTGCTCTTTTCTGTCCTCGCTGGTTTAACCAATCCCAGCGCGGCACCTGTGACGTCAGTACTACTCCTGACTTCTGACCCCTCCTTTACAAGTGTCTCTCCACACCCGCTGTTTCAACCTACCACAGCGCGGCGTTTTGTGACGTCAGCTCCCTCTCCGGCAACTGACCCTCCCTTTACAAAAATTTACGCAAACTTATTTTCTCTATAAATCTTAATTAAATTTCAGTAACAACATAAAACATTCGCTATCGTGCCAGTTTCCACTAATTTTGAAAAGGATAGTTTCTTCCACACTTTAGTAAAACCTTTCTGTTTACTAAAACATATGCTACGAGTAAAACACTTCCGTCTACTCTTCACACAAGCTCCAGAAGTACCTGTTACTTCTCCAATGTTACCCTTACTAGGTGATATAACATCACATTTTTATCAGCGTACCCTTTTTGCTATTACTCACACGCATAGAGTCCCTAATGAGTACTGAAAGTCCTGCTTAACTTCTCAGTACTAATTCTGCCTGACAGATAACCTCACTGCAGTATGGCTTCCACTTGCCACCCACTATTCTTTTACCTACCCCGGGGTATTCTGGACAACATGTAACAAAACTCAAAAATAAGCGGATGTTAGTTCATAAAAAAAAAAATACAAATAAAATTCTCATTACCCAATTAACAAAGAGTAACAAAAACCGTCCTCTGCTTACCAGAAAACTGATCCAACGCAATATTAGCCAACACCATTCATACACCATATACTCACTTGGGCCCATACATTCACACTACACTAATACTTTACGCTGGGTGTCAGATGTACTCTTTTATCAAAGTCCCTGCTACCAATTACCTTCTGATTGAAGAGTAATAACTTACCAATGGATCCTTTGCTAATTGGGAAGTTTAAAATGAGTGACATTCATTATAGTACATAATCCTGAAATAATCACTGAGTCAGGAAGTTTTAAAATTGTTTATCTAAAGTTTTAGCAGAGTAAAATACAGAAAACACGGTACTTGATTGAGATACCCAAGAAAAAAGCATAGAAATGATTTTGCTAATAAATGACGGTTTTAAGGAAGAGGAGAAGATAGAGACAGCAGCGCAACTAAAGGTTGCAGTATAGTTACCTAAATGCGAGAACCAAGCCCCTTGGCCAAGGAGTTGGAAAAGATAGGACCCAGGAAGGATGAAGAGCAAAGACTTCTTCCAGGATCAGGACAGGACCGGTGACCTCTCTA
Organism: Calotriton arnoldi; assembly: GCA_963921515.1. Lineage (NCBI taxonomy): Eukaryota > Metazoa > Chordata > Amphibia > Caudata > Salamandridae > Calotriton > Calotriton arnoldi. Next base: position 2,470,770 of record CAWUFW010001715.1, on the reverse strand, counting down.
CAACGACGCCTGCGCCGTTCCCCTCTCTGATACTCGACTTCTCTCGATTCTCCCATGCCTTCCTTCTAATGGACTCCGCCGCCCCCTCCTCAGGACCTCTTCTGGACAGGGATTCAGTCAGCAACCGATCAGCATGTCAGTCTGGAGCTAAGAGCTCTCTCGCAGCATGGACGCCTGTTCTTCGTGAAAGCATGCTCTCTAACTAATTAACTAATGCTATATTCTATTATACCCTTCTACGCCCATGTACCTCCCCTTAATGTTGCTAAAATATGGGACCACTACTTCTGATTGGACAGGGACAGGGGGTGGATTCTCGCACCATATCGATTTGGCCTAAATTGTAAAGCCTATTGTCTTTACGTTCCCGCCCCTTTAAATTAATACATTCGCTTTATTTCCCACCCGTCTCACGACAAATGTTATACATTTTACAGGGGAAAAGTATCATTTTTGTCCTCCGGAAACATGAAGTACAGCATCTTCGGCCAATGGGTCATGGTCTTGGAAGACGTCCAAGTTGACTTCACTTGGCAGGCACACAGGACACATGCGCAGAACCATCTGTCTCTCGAGTTTCAAGTCATCAACCCAGGCCCAAGTTTACGAATTACTAAAAGTGTAAGAAGAAAATATTAAAATCACAAATAAAAAGTTTCACTGTATGCCCACTTTCCCTACTCTATTCCCAATTAATTATAATACTATCCTGCATTAGTAGCATTAAGAAAACGACAATTTAATAATGACATGAGAGCAAGCTGAAGCATGTGAAAACATTTAGCGGCCATTTTAGTGCACACTGCGCAGAAGCAGAAGTTTCCCACCAAGCAAAGAAAGACGTCACACCATGTGATCAGGTTGCGACATGCGCATTGAGGTTCCCGCGCTTTAGCGGACATTTTGGATTACAGACAAGCGTTATTCATTAGTAAAACACATAGGCAAGCTTCTGTCCCTCTTGTGTGTGTGAATGCAAAGGTTAGTCTTTACAATACAAGTTTAATAAATTAATACTATGAGGAGCTTTGCGTACAAGCAAGTTTCATTTTTGAAACTTTGCTCCATCAGTAGGGAGAATATTAGAAATAGTTTGTTCAGTTCTTATATTGTATATGCAATCAGCTTCTGAGTTCTTAGAATATAGTGTGGTAAAGTGCTCAACCCAAACCTCCGGCTGAATGTGATAACTGAGAGTGTTTGAGCTATCCGTATTACCCTTTGCAAGGATATGCCAGAACATGCGGCTATCTTTACAATTGGCTGCTAGCACCAGATCCTGCCAGTTTTTATCAGCAAATTCCCGTTTTGCTTTTGTTATTGCAGTTCTATATTTGTTGCGTGCCTGAACAACCCCAGGCTGGCTATGGTCCTTAATTGCTAGCTGGAGGGCCGCCTTTGCTGATTTACATTCACAATTGAACCATCTATTGATCCTTTTACTAGCAGGCCTACCACCCAAACCTTTTTTTGTAAACACAGTTTGCTATGCTCCAAAAAAATCATTGTGTACTGAAAGTATCGGGGTTAATCCACATGGGTGTTCGCAATCCAGGCTACTGGAGAAACCAGACATAAAATCTACAAATAATTCGTGGACCCTAGCATATAAATGCGGGTCTGCAAGTACATTAGGCCAAGTAACTCTTCTACGGTTATTAGTTACAAGAGGTTTGTCCACCCTGGACAGGCAACCAGATGGCAGTCTGTCCAGTGTGGAGCCCCTCATTTTTAACAGCAGAGGATTATGGTTGCTGTCAGATCTTGGGGCAATTAACATGTCCTCAACTAGTGACCAGATTCTGACCTCAACAAGGATGTAATCAATGACGCTTGTGCTGACGCCACGTTTGAAAGTGGTTTTCCTGCTCCTGTCAGAAACAGTCCTCCCATTACAAGCCCTCAGGCTCCTACCTGCGACCAATGATGCAATCTGCAGGGACACAGCCGTTGCTCTGTAACAATTTTTGACTGATGCCAGACTCGGTATTCCCCAGATCTCATTCTCCTCCTCCAATAAAATACTCAGTAAGGGAGAGGGTTCAAAGGTGGCATTGAAATCCCCTGCAACTATGATCTTAGAGTTGCATTGGTATACCCCCACCAAATCATCTAACTGTGATAGTACTGCAGATTCGTTGTTATAGGATTCAGACCTAGCGTAGATATTGAACATAGTTATGTTAAGGCCTGTTGAAAAAGTAAGCTGAATCCCCAGTATATCTTGAGATTCTATTGTCAGCTGTTTGTATTTACAAGCTATAGTGTTCTTCACAAAAATTATTAGTCACCCGCTTGCTCGGCCCATTTTTTGGGGTGGTTTTGCTTCTACACTATAGGTCGTGTAGCCATTTATATGTAACTTATCAACTGCCCAAGTGTCTTGGAAATGCAAATGTCATTAGAACCAATAAACGGGTGCCATTCTGGGTCTTGCAGTTTAGGATGTATCCCCGCCAAGTTCCAGGATATTATATTTAAGCTATAATTTACCTCATTTCTAGGTATGGTTGGGCCTCTACAAGTCTCTCTAACAGTAGGATGCTTGTTGTTAATAATTGAATTAGGAAATCCGATGCAGGGGGGAGTTGGTAATGGGCACACAACCTCGACTACACCAGAAATACTAAAAGGGGATACATCGTTACTTGCCTCATGATGTAGATTCGCAACGGGAGTCTCATTGGTATTATTAGCCTCTGGAAGTATTGTACATAAAGGTACATATGTGAGAGGGGTAAAGTTATTGGTGTTGCTAAGTCAATCTACATCTTGTAATGGAGATGAAGGCCCTACCCGAGATGTGCAACCCTGGAATAGATCGTATCCCACTCTACTGTACTTGAATCTAATATGGGAATTGTTTAAGGGATCTGTCCTAAAGTCTAGTGCCACTAAATCATCCACCATTCTAGCATCTTTTAGAGATAATTCTATCACATCAAATATAGAATTCGTGGTGGAAGTCCTTCGAGCATGGAGAATATCTTCTCTGATGATCGAACGGCACCCTCTAATATGTCTTATCCAATGAGTGGTCTTGTTTGTAAGGGAATCCTCGGATTCGAACTTCACATGTGGCGGTAATTTTGGTACATTTATCATGATTACTTTATTTCTCTGATTGATAGGCCTATTTCTGGTGTAGGGGAGAGTTTTAGAATTCAGTCCTTCATTAGTAGAAACGTGCAAGGAGTTAGTGGTGACTTGGGAAAAGGCAGGTTGTAGCTGGTATAGATTAGGCATCCTAGGATTATTTAAGTAACTTTGATTGTACTGAGGATACAAGGGATACTGAAGGTTAGGATGACTAGGCAGAGGTCTCCTAATCTTATTTCCCATCTCTTTTGTGCCATGAGTCCCCTGTTGGTCACGAACGAGAGGTAGGGATACAGATTGTTGTATGTCTAGCTGTTGGGTAGGTTGGGCAGGTTGGGTGGTCTGTGTGCACCGGCTGTTCAAGATAATAGATGTATCGGTGTTATTTGCACATTTTAACTTGCTTATAATGAGGACCAATTTAGATATGGCAGTTTTTAGTTCCCCCACTTCAGTCCTTAGTTCATTAACTAGAATTGTACATTCCCGGCTTATTTGGGATTGGGGATCAGGTGGTACAGTCCCCGAAAGGAGAAGTTTGGGAGGGGAAGAAACAGGGGAAACAGAAATTGCCATGCCAGCTACAATCCCATCGGTCATGTCCAACAACAGCAAAAATCGATTTCTACAATGGACAACGTCTGATGGAGTTGATGGGTGAGATGATCCCGAAGCCTCCGGGCTAAGAAAATTCCCAGTTGATACTGTTGATACCACCTTGTCCATGGGCTGTTTTGCTACCTTTCCAAACATACTAGCTATGCGTGGCTGTAAAGTGGATGTAGAAGTGCCCGCTTGAGTAGGGTCCAAGGTGGTTATTGAGTCCCGCAATGCCGATGGTTCAGAATGCAGCAAGTCCTCACATTCGGTGATTAGATTATCAATGCGATTGATTACACAGTTCCCACCAGATGATTTAACTGTTCTTTTTGGGTTTTTTTGTTTAGTGGAAACCGTGGACCCTTCAGTAGCCTTCCTCTTTCCCATTATGGATGTGATGATCAATAATACAAGAGATGGGAAGAAGAGCGCAAAAGACAAAATAGACTATTGGAGTATGCTTAATAAAATATCAAGAAGCAGGGTATATACACACCTATCAGTGCAGCCCAACCCCAAGATCTATATCCACCAGAGGGTCAAGAGTAGGCTCCGTGGGGGGCCCAGTATCAGTATTAGAGACAGTGAGTCTTAATAATGCAACAGAGTCTTACTTGTGTGCTTCCTGAGTCAGAGACGTAAGGGAGATGGCCCAGCCCAGCCTCCTCCGGCTTAAGAGCGCCTCCTGGTGTGAAGCAGGTTAGGCGGCGGCGTCCTTGCCGCAAGCCTACCTGGGAGCTGTAGTTCCTGCTCCCAGGCGATGCGGGAAAGCTGGCGGTTCCTGGCCCCCGGGCAACGTGGAGGCGATGGCGGGTTTGCGAGCACTCCTGCTCCCCACAGACTGGTAGCAACAGTGGCTGTGTGCAGGTATGGGCTCTCGCGCTGCAGGAGCCCTGGCCAGCTTAAGAGTGCCTCCTGGCGCGAAGCAGGTTCGTCGGTGGCATGCGTGCCGCAAGGCTACCTGGGAGCTGTAGTTCCTGCTCCCAGGCAATGCGGGAAAGCTGGCGGTTCCTGGCCCCCGGGCAACGTGGAGGCGATGGCGGGTTTGCGAGCACTCCTGCTCCCCGCAGACTGGTAGCAACAGTGGCTGTGTGCAGGTATGTTTAATTAATTAATTAATATTTAGTTGATCATTAATATTAATTGATATTTAATTAGGGTAATTGTTTAGTTTTTTTTGTGTGTGGGTTTTACTTTTATAGGACTAAAGGGTGGGGTGTAAATAAATTTTACTAACTTTATAATTAGTTGTTAAATACTATTAGTTTTTTAATTGAAAATAAGTTTTAATTGTGTAATCAATTTTTTTTACGGTTTCATTTTAGCTCTGGGTTGTGTGGATTATAGTGGTAAAGTGTTGGAATTTAATGAATTTTTATGAGTTTTAATTTGCTTTTTAATTAATAATTTTTTTAAATTGGTAATTAATTATGTTAATTATGGAAGTACTTTTTTTTTAAAATTTATATGTGGGTTGTGAATTGTGTGGTGTTATAGAGTAGGAAATAAAAAAAGTTAATTTATGTAATAGTTAATGTTTTTGTTTCTAAATAATTTCTAATTAAAAATATGTATTTGTTTGAAAATTATTTTTCATTTACTATAATATTTGTAGGTATTTGTCATATGTATTTAACATTATAATATGTTTTTGTTTAATTTTTAATATGAACTATATTTGTATTTTAATTTCTATCATATTTTTAATGTTTTTTATATATTTTGTTTTTTTTAAATATTTTTGTTGTTGTTAATATATTGTTTGTTTTTAATTTTGAACTGACTGGAGTGAGACTATTAATTGTTACCCCTCAGCAATCCAACACGTTCCCTATTGTTACACTCACTGGAGTGGGAATAGTAATTTTTACCCCTCCGCTATCCAACACTTTCCCTACTGTTGCACTGACTGGAGTGGGAAATTTAAGTTTAAAGATTTTTAAATAGTTTAATGTTTTAATTTATGATAGAATGTTGTTTTTTAATTAGATTTTATGTTATTGGTATATATATATATATATATATATATATATATATATATATATTCACCAAACTCCGAAGAAGAAGGAACAGGGTCGCATAACACAATTTCAACAATTTATTTTATTTAAATATTCAGCTCATTATCTAGTGCAAGCTACAGATCAACGCTGTTTGGTCTTGGCACAAGACCTTGTTCACAAGATCGTGAACAAGGTCTTGTGCCAAGACCAAACGCTGATCTGTAGCTTGCACTAGATAATGAGCTGAATATTTAAGTAAAATAAATTGTTGAAATTGCGTTGTGCGACCCTGTTCCTTCTTCGGAGGAGTTTGGTGAATATTTAACGGTCTGGCTCGACCGTGAGGATCCCGCACTGGTACTGAGCGCCGAGAATCCGACAAAAGGAGCCGTTTGTGGGGAAATATATATATATATATATATATATTATCTACTGGCGGTCGCCAGTAGATAGTTATAGTTAGGACCTATTTTCCATAGGAAATCCGCAACATTCTATTTGAAATAACGTTGGCGCCGGTTGACGAATCTTCGCGAAAGTTTCCAACTTGTTGGGGCGCTCCGGTCCGCTCCTATCCTGAAAGTCTCGGTGTGATTCGTCAAGCGGGGCCGAGAAAAAGGGGGTCCCAAAACGTGTTTTCCCCATTCATTTTTCCATAGGAACCTTTAGTCGCAGCTACAGCCCGAACTGCTGAACGGAATTACACCAAATTTGGCAAAGAGGTAGCCCTTGGTTCAGTGTCGTGCCTTTTGCTTAAATGGTGTAAATCGGGTTCAGTAGTTCCTGAGAAAATCAAAAGTAAAATCACATATATATCTGGGCGGAGCCTAACCACACATGTCATTGTGAGATCTGATTGGCTGTCAGCACTTCATCCTGGAATTGCTGGCAGCCATCTTGGGACCAATATAAATGATAGTACCCCATTGAAATGCATTGTAGTGAATCAAAGATTTTGAGGGTTACCAAAAGGAGAACTATAAAGGGTGATAACAGACTTTAGTTACATTAGAATTCATTTGTTGATGGTACCATACTAATTTCAGGAATTGTGGTGTGTTCTAAGGTGATTTTACCCTGTGAAAAACTTCTGCTGGGATATCATGTTTGAGAGAAAACTATTTTCACATGCTTGTCCCATAGAGTTTTGGAAGGTGCTCCAGAAGCTAAAATGAAAGCATATTTTCTGTAAATTCACATTATCTTTCTCAGTCATGTGAGAATGAAGTCTGACATTCTCAGTAAAACATTTACATCCAACAAGGGCAGAGACTGTCAGTTGATTCCTTTGTGTTCTACTGCAGCTTCCCAGAGTGTTCTAAAGAACAACTAGAGTGCTAACAGCCTTACTTATGACAAAAGTATGGCACACCTGAAGCCATTTTGATTGGAATAAACTGGTAACACTTAAAACATTTAATTTAAAAAGGAACAAAATGAGGGGGTTCATTTTGTCATAGAAATTATGGTTAGTGCTGTAGAAAGAAAAATTAGGACATGTTTCAAGTGTGATCTCAAATATCTTCCTGTTATATTTCAACAGGAGCAGCCTGCCAGTTGATGCCTTTGTGTTCTACTGCAGCTTCCCAGAGTGTTCTAAAGAACAACTAGAGCGCTAACAGCCTTACTTATGACAAAAGTATGGCACACCTGAAGCCATCTTGATTGGAATAAACCGGTAACACTTAAAACATTTAATTTAAAAAGGAACAAAATGAGGGGGTTCTTTTTGAAATAGAAATTATGGTTAGTGCTGCAGAAAGAAAAATTAGGGCATGTTTTAAGTGAGATCTCAAATCCTCTTCTATTTCATTAGAAAATTCTGACATGCAGACTGAAACAATCACTTTCAATACCAGCAGCAGACTTCCAGTTAACTCCCTGGTGAGCAGTAGCTTTACTACAGTGATCTAATGAGCAACTAGAGTGCTAACATTCTGAATTTATGGCAAATGTGAGACACATCTGAATGCCTTCTTGATGGAATCAAAGTAAAAAACTGAAAGCATTTCCTACTGAGGAGACTGCAGTAAATGAGAAAATTAGGAAACTTCATGACAAAGAAGTCTTCCAAGATGGCCACCAGTGAAAAAAGAGCCCACATGTAGCACAAATATTACCCAGATGTAGCCCACATATAGCCCAATGACAAAAGTGTGCAAAACACTTTTTACTTTTAGTTTTTTTGCAGTTTTATGTAGTGCAGACTGGTCAGGTATTGGAGCGTTGCATCTTAAAACATGACCCCCCTACACTACAAAAACACCACTGCACTACCCTAAACCCTAAAACACTACCCCCAGCACGACCCCCTACACTACACAAGCACCACTGCACTACCCTAAACCCTAAAACATCACCCCCAGCATGACCCCCTACACTACACAAACACCACTGCACTACCCTACACCCTAAAACACTACCCCCAGCATGACCCCTACACTACCCAAACACCACTGCACTACCCTAAAACATGACCCCCTACACTACACAAACACCACTGCACTACCCTAAACCCTAAAACACTACCCCCAGCACAACCCCTACACTACACAAGCGCCACTGCACTACCCTAAACCCTAAAACACTACCCCCAGCACGACCCCCTACACTACACAAACACCACTGCACTACCCTAAAACACTACCCCCAGCACGACCCCCTACACTACCCAAACACCACTGCATTAACCTAAATCCTAAAACACTACCCCCAGCACGACCCCCTACACTACCCAAACACCACTGCACTACCCTAAAACATGACCCCTACAGTACACAAACACCACTGAGCTACCCTAAACGCTAAAACACTACCCCCAGCATGACCCCTACACTACCCAAGCACCACTGCACTACCCTAAACCCTAAAACACTACCCCCAGCACGACCCCCTACACTGCCCGAACACCACTGCACTGCCCTAAACCCTGAAACACCACCCCTAGCACGAACCCCTACACTGCCCGAACACCACTGCACTGCCCTAAACCCTGAAACACCAGCCCCTGCACGACCCCCTACACTGCCCGAATACCACTGCACTGCCCTAAACCCTGAAACACCACCCCTAGCACGACCCCCTACACTGCCCGAACACCACTGCACTGCCCTAAACCCTGAAACACCACCCCCTTCACGACCCCCTACACTGCCCGAACACCACTGCACTGCCCTAAACCCTGAAACACCACCCCCAGCACGACCCCCTACACTTCCCGAACACCACTGCACTGCCCTAAACCCTGAAACACTACCCCCAGCAAGACCCCCTACACTGCCCGAACAGCACTGCCCTAAACCCTGAAACATCACCCCCAGCAAGACCCCCTACACTACCCGAACACCACTGCCCTAAACCCTGAAACACCACCCCCAGCACGACCCCCTACACTGCCCGAACACCACTGCACTGCCCTAAACCCTGAAACACCCCCCAGCACGACCCTCTACACTGCCCAAACACCACTGCTCTGCCCAAAACCCTGAAACACCAGCCCCACAACGACCCCCTACACTGCCCGAACACCACTGAATGCCCTAAACCTTGAAACACCAGCCCCAGCACGACCCCCTACACTGCCCGAACACCACTGCACTACCCTAAACCCTGAAACACCACCCCCAGCACGACCCCTACACTGCCCGAGCACCACTGCACTGCCCTAAACCCTGAAACACCAGCCCCAGCACGACCCCCTACACTGCCCGAACACCACTGCACTGCCCTAAACCCTGAAACACCAGCCCCAGCACGACCGCCTACACTGTCCGAACACCACTGCACTGCCCTAAACCCTGAAACACCAGCCCCAGCACGACCCCCTACACTGCCCGAACACCACTGCACTGCCCTAAACCGTGAAACACCAGCCTCAGCACGACCGCCTACACTGCCCGAACACCACTGCACTGCCCTAAACCCTGAAACACCACCCCCAGCACGACCCCCTACACTGCCCGAACACCACTGCACTGCCCTAAACCCTGAAACACCACCCCCTGCACGACCCCCTACACTGCCCGAACACTACTGCACTGCCCTAAACCCTGAAACACCATCCCCAGCACGACCCCCTACACTGCACGAACACCACTGCACTGCCCTAAACCCTGAAACACTAGCCCCAGCAAGACCCCCTACACTGCCCGAACACCACTGCACTGCCCTAAACCCTGAAACATCACCCCCAGCAAGACCCCCTACACTGCCCGAACACCACTGCCCTAAACCCTGAAACACCACCCCCAGCAAGACCCCCTACACTGCCCAAACACCACTGCACTGCCCTAAACCCTGAAACACCAGCCCCAGCACGACCCCTATACTGCCCGAACACCACTGCAGTGCCCTAAACCCTGAAACACCACCCCCTGCACGACCCCCTACACTGCCCGAACACCACTGCACTGCCCTAAACCCTGAAACACCACCCCCAGCACGACCCCCTACACTGCCCGAACACCACTGCACTGCCCTAAACCCTGAAACACCACCCCCTGCACGACACCCTACACTGCACGAACACCACTGCACTGCCCTGAACCCTGAAACACTACCCCCAGCAAGACCCCCTACACTGCCCGAACACCACTGCACTGCCCTAAACCCTGAAACATCACCCCCAGCAAGACCCCCTATACTGCCCGAACACAACTGCCCTAAACCCTGAAACACCACCCCCAGCAAGACCCCCTACACTGCCCGAACACCAATGCACTGCTCTAAACCCTGAAACACCACCCCCAGCACGACCCCTACACTGCCCGAACACCACTGCTCTGCCCAAAACCCTGAAACACGAGCCCCAGCACGACCCCCTACACTGCCCGAACACCACTGCACTGCCCTAAACCCTGAAACACCAGCCCCAGCACGACCCCCTACACTGCCCGAACACCACTGCACTGATCTAAACCCTGAAACACCACCCCCAGCATGACCCGCTACACTGCCCGAACACCACTGCACTGCCCTGAACCCTGAAACACCAGCCCCAGCACAACCCCGTACACTGCCCGAACACCACTGCACTGCCCTAAACCCTGAAACACCAGCCCCAACACGACCGCCTACACTGCCCGAAAACCACTGCACTGCCCTAAACCCTGAAACACCAGCCCCAGCACGACCCCCTACACTGCCCGAACACCACTGCACTGCCCTAAACCCTGAAACACCAGCCCCAGCACGACCCCCTACACTGACCGAACACCACTGCACTGCCCTAAACCCTGAAACACCAGCCCCAGCAAGACCCCCTACACCGCCCGAACACCACTGCACTGCCCTAAACCCTGAAACACCACCCCCAGCAAGACCCCCTACAATGCCCGAACACCACTGCACTAAACCCTGAAACACCACCCCCAGCAAGACCACCTACACTGGCCGAACACCACTGCACTGCCCTAAACCCTGAAACACCACCCGCTGCACGACCCCCTACACTGCCCAAACACCACTGCACTGCCCTAAACCCTGAAACACCACCCCCTGCACGACCCCCTACACTGCCCGAACACCACTGCACTGCCCTAAACCCTGAAACACCACCCCTCAGCACGACACCCTACACTGCCCGAACACCACTGCACTGCCCTAAACCCTGAAACACCACCCCCAGCACGACCCCCTACACTGCCCAAACACCACTGCACTGCCCTAAACCCTGAAACACCACCCCCCTGCACGACCCCCTACACTGCCGGAACACTACTGCACTGCCCTAAACCCTGAAACACCACCCCCAGCACGACCCCTACACTGCCCGAACACCACTGCACTAAACCCTGAAACACCACCCCCAGCAAGACCACCTACACTGGCCGAACACCACTGCACTGCCCTAAACCCTGAAACACCACCCCCTGCATGACCCCCTACACTGCCCAAACACCACTGCACTGCCCTAAACCCTGAAACACCACCCCCTGCACGACCCCCTACACTGCCCGAACACCAATGCACTGCCCTAAACTCTGAAACACCACCCCTCAGCACGACACCCTACACTGCCCGAACACCACTGCACTGCCCTAAACCCTGAAACACCACCCCCAGCACGACCCCCTACACTGCCCAAACACCACTGCACTGCCCTAAACCCTGAAACACCACCCCCTGCACGACCCCTACACTGCCAGAACACCACTACACTGCCCTAAACCCTGAAACACCACCCCCAGCATGACCCCTACACTGCCCGAACACCACTGCACTGCCCTAAACCCTGAAACACCAGCCCCAGCAAGACCCCCTACACTGCCCGAACACCACTGCACTGCCCTAGACTCTGAAACACCAGCCCCAGCAAGACCCCCTACACTGCCCGAACACCACTGCACTGCCCTAAACCCTGAAACACCAGCACCAGCATGACCCCCTACACTGCCTGAACACCACTGCACTGCCCTAAACCCTGAAACACCAGCCCCAGCACCACCACCTACACTGCCCGAACACCACTACACTGCCCTAAACCCTGAACCAGCCCCAGCACAACCCCCTACACTGCCCGAACACCACTGCACTGCCCTAAACCCTGAAACACCAGCCCCAGCACGACCCCCTATACTGCCCGAACACCACTGTACTGCCCTAAACCCTGAAACACCAGCCCCAGCATGACCCCCTACACTGCCCGAACACCAATGCACTGCCCTAAACCCTGAAACACCACCCCCTGCACCACCCCCTACACTGCCCGAACACCACTGCACTGCCCTAAACCCTGAAACACCACCCCCTGCACCACCCCCTACACTGCCCGAACACCACTGCACTGCCCTAAACCCTGAAACACCACCCCCAGCACGACCCCCTTTACTGCTCGAACACCACTGCACTGCCCCAAACCCTGAAACACCACCACCAGCACGACCCCCTACACTGCCCGAACACCACTGCCCAAAACCCTGAAACACCACCCCTGCACGACCCCCTACACTGCCCGAACACCACTGCTTTGCCTAAACCCTGAAACACCACCCCCTGCACGACCCCCTACACTGCCCTAAACCCTGAAACACCACCCCCGCCACGACCCCCTACACTGCCCGAACACCACTGCACTGCCCTAAACCCTAAAACACCACCCCCAGCATGACCCCCTACACTGCCCGAACACCACTGCACTGCCCTAAACCCTAGAACACTACCCCCAGCACGACCCCCTACACTACCCGAACACCACTGCACTACCCTAAACCCTAAAATACTCCCCCAGCACGACCCCTACACTACCCGAACACGACTGCACTGCCCTAAACCCTCAAACACTCCCCCCAGCACGACCCCCTACACTACCCGAACACCACTGCACTGCCCTAAACCCTAAAACACTCCCCCAGCACGACCCCCTACACTACCCGAACACCACTGCACTGCCCTAAACCCTAAAACACTCTCCCCAGCATGACCCCCTACACTACCCAAACACCACTGCACTGCCCTAAACCCTAAAACACTACCCCGCATGACCCCCTACACTACCCAAACACCAATGCACTACCCTAATCCCTAAAACACTACCCCCCGCATGACCCCATACACTACCCAAAGACCACTGCACTACCCTAAATCCTAAAACACTACCCCCGCTCGACTCCCTACACTATCCAAAGACCACTGCACTACCCTAAACCGTAAAACACGACCTCCTACACTACACAAACACCACTGCACTACCCTAAACCCTAAAACACTACCCCCTACACTACACAAACACCACTGCACTACCCTAAACCCTAAAAAACTACCCCCAGCACGAACCCCTACACTACCCAAACACCACTGCACTACCCTAAACCCTAAAACACTACCCCCAGCAGTACCCCCTACACTACCCAAACACCACTGCACTACCCTAAACCCTAAAACTCTACCCCCAGCAGTACCCCTACACTACCCAAACACCATTGCACTACCCTAAACCCTAAAACACTACCCCCAGCAGTACCCCCTACACTACCCAAACACCACTGCACTACCCTAAATCACTACCCCCAGCACGACCCCCTACACTACCCAAACACCACTGCACTACCCTAAACCCTAAAACACTACCCCCAGCATGACCCCCTACACTACCCAAACACCACTGCACTACCCTAAACCCTAAAACACTCCCCCCAGCACGACTCCCTACACTACCCAAACACCACTGCACTACCCTAAACCCTAAATCTACCCCCAGCATGACCCCCTACACTACACAAACACCACTGCACTACCCTAAACCCTAAAACACTACCCCCAGCACGACCCTCTTCACTACCTAAACACAACTGCACAATTTGTTACAGGCGTTGCAACGCAGGCCTGTGGTGCTTACTGGAAGTACCTGGTGGGCTAGTTGGGCCCCAGGGACCCTCAGGATTCAAGGTGACCTAATCCCCCAACTTAAAACGCTCCACGGGGCGCGTTTGCACAGTGGTGAAGGGAGGGCGGGGCCTCAGGTGACATGTGCGGAAACACGCCCTGTGGTGCGTTTTAAGTTGGGGAATTAATTCCCTTTGAATCCTGAGGGACCCTGGGGGCCAACTAGCCCACCAGGTACCTTCAGTAAGCACAACAGAGTTGCGTTGCAGAGAGGTGAAAAAAGGTGCGTGGCCTCGGAACGCCTCTCTGCAACTCAGCTCTGTGGTCCTAACTGTAGGTACCTGGGGGGCTAGTTGGGCCCCAGGGACCCTCAGGATTCAAGGGGACTTAATCCCGCAACTTAAAACGCGCCACGAGGCGCGTTTGCACACGTCACCTCAGGCCCCCCTCCCTTCACCACTGTGCAAACGCGCCCTGTACGCGTTTTAAGAGGTAGTTTTAATCCCCTGCCCTATTATGTTCTAGGGACTTGCAGAGGAGGTCATGCTAATCACAGGGGTACCCCAACGCATAGTGTTCCCTAGTGTATGTAGGTGTTTTCACTGTATTCTAAGTGTCTTTTAGCATAGCACTGGCTCTGGTTAGTCAGAGTCAGTTACCACCAGTACCCGTCTGAAAAGTTGTGGGCACAGGATGATTTTGCAACAAGGCCTCTTTCTGCTCCTCTGTTGGTTCTTTCTGCACATCTTTTGCTTCTTTCTGTGCGTTTTTTCTTCTTTCTTCACATGTCCTACCTCTGTAGGCATAGTTAGAAACTAGCATTTAAAAAACCTTTGAAATTCACTTACAAAATCATAGGTTTCAGGCACGTTATAGTTAGAAATTAGCATTTAAAAAACCTTTGAAATTCACTGAAAAAACCATAGGTTTCAGACACGTTATAGTTAGAAATTAGCATTTAAAAAACCTTTGAAATTCACTGAAAAAACCATAGGTTTTAGGGACAGTTATAGTTAGTTGGACATTTCACTCGTACAAAACCATAGAAATTCCCCGTTATAGTTAGTTCAGCTAACTATAACTCGCGCCCGCAATGCACTGCTGATGACGTCACATATTACATCACTCATGACATGGTCAGTGACATCACTGATGACATCACTGATGACATCTCAAATGACATCACTGATGACATCATCCATGTGATAATTTCATGCATCTTCTCACACCCTAATATAACTTTTGATACACCCACTCTAAATTACAGACTGCCATTCTCAAAACCATAGACACTCCAACACCAAAAACTACATACCCACTCACTGATTCTTAGGTCTACACACACATCCACTCACTCACCCGTACAGTCACTCATACTTACAGTCACTCAGTACAGGACTATCATATGCACTCATACACCTACTAAAACACTCACACACCGCCACTCATCCATAGAGGTACTCACACACCTAGTCAGTCATGCAAAAAATTAATCACACACCCATTTACTCACCTATACAGTTATACACACACCAGCTCACTTACTCATACAAATACTAGCACATTCTTACGCCCTTATACAATAACTGATACAAGCAAACATGCATCCATACAGCCACTCTCACTATCACACACTCTCACTTATAGCCATTTAAATACTCTAACACACATATATACTGCCTTTTACATATGTAGTTACTCGCACATGTACCACTGAGATATACATTCACTCACTAACACACCCATACACACACTCACCCACCCAAGCAGTCCATCACAGATGCACTCTTGAAATCATGCACCGAGTGAATCACCCACTCACACATCTATGTACAGAGTCACACACACCCCACCCACACAAACACTCAGGCAGCCATACAGATACTCAGAGAACCAACCAATACCCCATATAGACAC
The DNA here is from genome assembly GCA_963921515.1 of Calotriton arnoldi. NCBI lineage: Eukaryota > Metazoa > Chordata > Amphibia > Caudata > Salamandridae > Calotriton > Calotriton arnoldi. Next base: position 2,454,829 of record CAWUFW010001715.1, on the reverse strand, counting down.
TCATGTAGCTATTCGCAAATCCATGCATCCACTTACACACCAACAAACAGACGGATACAGACATTCACACAGTTTAGTCACTAACCCATGCATTCAGTAAGATACGTTTAATCACTCACTTGTAGAGTCAGTCACTCACGTACTAAATCATCCATTCAGACACTTATACACCCACTCATTCTTCAATACACCTTTCCCTATATATATTAAACATATTTAAACTTTACAGAAACACACAGTCACTGGATGATGTCATCAGTGATGTCATCAGTGATGTCATTTGAGATGTCATCAGTGATGTCATCAGTGATGTCACTGACCATGTCATGAGTGATGTAATATGTGACGTCATCAGCAGTGCATTGCGAGGCGCGAGTTATAGTTAGCTGGACTAACTATAACGGGGGAATTTCACGGGTTTTGTACGAGTGCAATGTCCAACTAACTATAACTGTCCCTAAAACCTATGGTTTTTTCAGTGAATATATATATATATATATATATATATATATATATATATATCGCAGCCCAAGTACTTTTCAAGCGTGTTTATTTTTGGTAATGCAACTCTACGTGTTTCGGAGCACAACGCTCCTTGCTCACGGTGAACAAGGTCTCAGGCAGGCTGAAACACGTTGGTTGTGGTATTTGCCCGTAAGAAATCGAAAAATGTGAGGATTAAAAGTCTGCAAACAGCTCCGTGAGTGTGATCCATTTTTCTTATTGGAGAAGTGTTTTTGTGATATATATATATATATATATATATATATATATATATATATATTATCAACTGGCGGTCACCAGTAGATAGTTATAGTTAGGACCTAGTTTCCATAGGAAAAGCGTTTTTTGTTTTCCCAATAACTTTGGCGCCAGTTGATGAATCTTTGCGAAACTTTCAAAACTAGTGGGGCGCTCCGGTCAGCTCCTATCCTGGAAGTTTCGGGGTGATTCGGCAAGCGGGGGCCGAGAAAAAAGGGCGGTCCCAAAACATGTTTTCTCCATGTTATTTCCCTCAGGAAACTTTAGACACGCCTACAGCCCGAACTGCTCAACGGAAATACGCCAAATTTTGCAAAAAGGTAGCCCTTGGTTCAGAAAGAGCCCTTTTTGTTAAATGGTGTAAATCCGTTCAGTAGTTCCTGAGAAATAGAAAAAATAGAGGTCAAAAAATGAATTTCCCATAGGAAAGTTTAGACACGGTTACAGCTGGAACTGCTGAACGGAATTACACCAATTTGGCAAAAAGGTAGTGCTTGGTTCAGAAAGCACCCTTTTTTTTTAAATGGTGTAAATCCGTTCAGTAGTTGCTGAGAAAATAAAAAAATAAAAGTTTCGATATATAGAGGCACGGAGGATCCGCGCACCCTCCCGACCACGAGCTTTATTCTAATTGGCTGTCAACACTCCAAACCAGGAAGTGTTGGCAGCCATCTTGTGACTCGGTAGAACTGAGTCACAAGAAATCAGAATAAAAACGCGAAAAAAAGAAAGGGGGCAGGGTAGAAACACCCTGACCCCTAGGCTGCTTGAGGGGTCCCACAAGGACCCCCAGTGCTCAAAAAGCATTAAAAAAAAAAAATCGGCAAAATGCGCGCCGGATCCACGGATCCGGCCACGAACTGAAAAAACGAGTGCGGCCTCCGCGCTTCGTTATTATTAGCCCCGGGTGGGCCAAGTCCCGGGGGCATGCAATATTATAATTGCGGGGGCCCAGGGAGGCCCCCGCAGCCCCGGGACCGCCACCCCCGGGGCTTTCCATGAACATTTGCAGGGGGACACACGGCCCCCCGCAGCCCCGGGACCGCCACCCTCCGGGGCTTCTTATTTTAATGTGTGGGGGCCTCCAAGGCCCCCAAGCCCCGGGACCGCCACCCCGGGGCTTGTAGTAACTATAATCGCGGGGCACATCCCCCGCTGCCCCGGGGACCGCCACCCCGGGGCTTTTTGTTAAAAAAATAGACCTGTGTGGGGGGGCAGGCCCTGGGGGATGGGGTCCCCAGGGCCCAAAAAAAGGGAAAAGAAGGGGGGCCACACAGCCCCCTTCTAAAAAAAAAAGAAAAATACAAAAGACGCGATCGTGCCAGAAGCCCCGCCCTCTCCAGCAACACTCTGCAAACGCGCCCTGTGGCGCGTTTTTAAGTTGGGGAATTAATTCCCCTTCAATACTGGGGTCCCTGGGGCCAACTAGCCCACCAGGTATCTCCAGTAAGAGCCACAGGGCTGCTTTGCAGAGAGGTGGTCCAGGCCACGCCCCTCTTTACACCTCTCTGCAACGCAGCTCTGTGGCGCTTACTGGAGGTACCTGGTGGGCTAGTTGGACCCTAGGGACCCTCAGGATTCAAGGGACTTTATCCCCCAACTTAAAACGCACCACGGGGCGCGTTTGCACAGTGGTGAAGGGAGGGCGGGGCCTGAGGTGACATGTGTGCAAACACGCCCTGTGGCGCGTTTTAAGTTGGGGAATTAAGTCCACTTCAATCCTGAGGGCCCCTGGGGCTAACTCAGCCCACCAGGTATCTCCAGTAAGCGCCACAGGCCCTGCGTTGCAGAGAGGTGGTCCAGGCCACGCCCCTTTTACACCTCTCTGCAACACAGCTCTGTGGCGCTTACTGGAGGTACCTAGTGGGCTAGTTGGACCCCAGGGACCCTCAGGATTCAAGGGGACTTAATCTCCCAACTTAAAACGGCCACAGGGCGTGTTTGCCACATGTCACCTCAGGCCCCCCTCCCTTCACCACTGTGCAAACGCGCCCCGTGGCGTGTTTTAAGAGGTAGTTTTAATCCCCTGCCCTATTATGTACTAGGGCCTTACAGAGGAGGTCATGCTAATCACAGGGGTACCCCAACGCATAGTGTTCCCTAGTGTATGTAGGTGTTTTCACTGTATTCTAAGTGTCTTTTAGCATAGCACTGGCTCTAGGCCTAGTTACTCAGAGTCAGTTACCACCAGTACCCATCTGAAAAAGTTGTGGGCACAGGATGATTTTGCAACAAGGCCTCTTTCTGCTCCTCTGTTGGTTCTTTCTGCACATGTCTTGCTTCTTCCTGCTCTTTTCTTCGTCTTTGTGGACTTCTGTTGCTTCTTTCTACATTTCTTTTGCTTCTTTCTGTGCGTTTTTTCTTCTTTCTTCACATGTCCTACCTCTGTAGGCATAGTTAGAAACTAGCATTTAAAAAACCTTTGAAATTCACTTAAAAACCATAGGTTTCAGGCACGTTACAGTTAGAAATTAGCATTTAAAGAACCTTTGAAATTCACTGAAAAAACCATAGGTTTCAGGCACGTTATAGTTAGAAATTAGCATTTAAAAAACCTTAGAAATTCACTGAAAAAACCATAGGTTTTAGGGACAGTTATAGTTAGTTGGACATTTCACTCGTACAAAACCAGTGAAATTCCCCCGTTATAGTTAGTTCAGCTAACTATAACTCGCGCCCCCGCAATGCACTGCTGATGACGTCACATATTACATCACTCATGACATGGTCAGTTGCATCACTGATGACATCACTGATGACATCTCAAATGACATCACTGATGACATCACTGATGACATCATCCATGTGATAATTTCATGCAGAATTGTGGTTAATGTAGTGCGGCACAAAATAAAACCCTGGATGGGTGCCGGAAGATCAGGATCCCTCATGCACGCCCTGGATGGGCTAACCCCTCTGTAAGCATCTTTTTTCGGCACAGGTTCCCTCGAAAAACTGGGGAGATCCCCAGCTGACGACCCGCTTGCATCCAGGGTTTTATTTTGTGCCGCAGAAAAAAGATGCGCATGAGGGATCCTGATCTTCCGGCACCCATCCAGGGTTTTATTTTGTGCCGCACTACATTAACCACAATTCTGTGGGGACTGCCCGTTACACACTCGCCTATCAGGAGGCAGTAGCAGCATATGTAAGGCAGGGCACGGCCGTAGGACACAGGTGAACGGCCATTGAAAAAGAGATATGAACTCGAAACGCGTCTGGCCGCATTTTCCTCTGCTGGGGCTTCTTGAGGCATTGCTGGTTCTGGAGTGCTTTCTTGCCACGTGGGCAACATGGGAGCAACAATTTACACGTGGCAGGTCCAGCCGCGAGGAGAGCACCACCGCACAAATGTAAGCGGGTCGTTAGCTGGGGATCTCCCCAGTTTTTCGAGGGAACCTGTGCCGAAAAAAGATGCTTACAGAGGGGTCAGCCCATCCAGGGCGTGCATGAGGGATCCTGATCTTCCGGCACCCATCCAGGGTTTTATTTTGTGCCTCACTACATTAACCACAATTCTGTGGGGACTGCCCGTTACACACTCGCCTATCAGGAGGCAGTAGCAGCATATGTAAGGCGGGGCACGGCCGTAGGACACAGGTGAACGGCCATTGAAAAAGAGATATGAACTCGAAACGCGTCTGGCCGCATTTTCCTCTGCTGGGGCTTCTTGAGGCATTGCTGGCTCTGGAGTGCTTTCTTGCCACGTGGGCAACTTGGGAGCAACAATATATATATATATATATATGTAAATTAATATATAATTTAAAATTTTTTTTTTTTTTAATAGTTTATTAATTGTTTTAAAGTAAATATTTATATATATTAGTTATTATGTATGTGTTTAACTTTTTTAAATTAAGTTTATTTGTTATATTTGTTAAATGTATATTAAATCTACTTTATTTTTTTAAAATTAATTTTATTTAGTATATTTAATATTTATTATTTTATTATATATATATATAACAATCGATATTTTGTACAACTATATTTTGACATCGATTTTTTTTCTCAATATTTTTGTACTTACCTGTGTAAGTATAGGGAGTCAATATTTTTGCATTCTATATTTTTTCATCTATATTTTTTACATCTATATTTTTTACATCAATATTCTGTCAGTGAACCGATTAAGTTTGTACATTTTGGATTATTTTGGAGCTTCTGTCAGCTAGTGGACATACTTACCTTAGAACTTTTGGATTTGATTTATCCTGAGAGCTTTTGAGCCTGGGATTCAGTCCATATAAATGAGTCTATGGTGTCTAGGCAGATTCACAAGTAGCTGCCGTACTCCCACAATGAAAAATATTCATAGCCCAGTTGATAAACAAAGTCCAAACATACACTTGGAGATTTCCCTTCCCTTCGTAATTCTAACCAGTCCACACATAGCTTGGTATAGATTGTATTTATGACATTTGGCAGTTCTCAAAATGTCCTGATATTCTATATATATCTTTTTTTGCAGTTTTTTGTAGTTTGAATTCGGCCAAGGGCATTGGAGCTCTTTACTCAAGTGCCTTCGCTGTCAGTGTCTTTATGGCCTAAAGATGAAGAAATCTGTAAGGTACTCAGCTTTGTTATCTAAAAGTCTGTTAGTAAGTTCTGTGGTTATACTGCAGTTACCTACATCATTATCATATGAAAACTCTTTATTGATGTCATACCTACTCTTTCACAATTGCTTTATTAACCTTCTTGCTTTCTCAAATTTGCTTGAAAATGCACCATTTGCTTGCTCTTTTTTCTATGTTTTCTTGGGGAGGGGGGGGGGGGACCCCGCTTATGACGGTCGTGCTCGCTCGCTCACCAACAGACACTTATCCTGAAATTTTACGTCCCACCACTTTCAAAAGCCACCAATGAATTACAGGTTCATTTCCGCCATCATACATTGTCTGTACTCAGCTGCAGAACAAAACTGCATTCTCCTGAGGCTGCTCATTTAGTACTGGTATTGCTTCAAACAAAGTGGCATGTTGATGGGAAAAGCGAGATTTCCCAGGGTGAATAGCCAGCCCATCAATTTCTGAAAGCAGCCAGCAGCGCTCGTGTGGAAATCCCAAAATGACAGTTTGGCCCTTTCCCTAGAAATTTTCAGGCACAGGAAATGCCGCTTCAATGACCTGAATACTCCCACGAATGAATATAAGTGATTCTCGAAGCTGGCTATCTCCTCTATGGAGCCTAATATTGTTTCAGAGGTCCCGGAAACCTGCTGAAATTCACATAAAAATAGCTATATCATTTTTTGGATTGTATTGCTTTCATTTAAAGCAACTCAGGGGCATATTAGCAAGGGCACTATCGCCGCTTTAGCGGCACTTTTTGCCGCTAAAGCGGCGATATTCATATCGCCCTATCAGCAAACTGTCTCTAACAGCAGTTAGCGACAGTTTGCGAGCATCAGCGCCCGTTTTTACCGCTTTGCATGTCAGCGATATTTATCGCTAATGACATGCAAAGTGGGCGTTCCCGACGAACAAACCTGGGAAACACCCGCTAACAGGCCTATCGCCTATTATCAAGGTGGCCATGGCCCCAGTTAGCGACATGAAAAGTCGCGCTAACCGGGGTCATCGCCATTTATTTAACACCTGCAATTAGCAGGTGTTAGCCATACCTAACATGGGGGGGTGGATTATGCTGATACAACCACAGGGTCGTATCAGCAAGGTGTTCTCCCTTCTCCATGCAACATCGCTGGTTTTTCAGCGATGTTGGCCCATTTCCCCGCTATCGCTGGAATATTCATCGCCATAGCGCTAATCGTTGCTAATACAGCGTTAGCGTGGCGATATATTCCAGCGATAGCCAGCGATATGAAAAATCACGCTAAGCAGGGTTAGCGATGATAATCGCCTCTTCTTGCTAATATGCCCCTTAATTTTTTGAAAAATAGTAATTTATTTTCAGACTACCTTCTTCATTTGAAATGGACAGCACTGAAATGGGTGTACCAGTGTATTTTAAGTAAGTATCTTTATGTGCGTTTTTAACTAAAACCATTGCACTAGTAAAACAGTCAGCATACAATTGGTCAGAATAGTCAGCCATGAATGAGGTCCAACATTTTCCAGTTTGAAACTGAACCAATCATCGAATACGTCAGTGCAAAAATTATGCAGTTAAAATGATAAGAGAAAGTAAGATTTTCTTTTAGCCACAAGAGAAGAGAAAAGGAGAGTTTTTAAAATTACAGCCTCTTAAAACCATTAAATCCAATATGGGCAACAAGCCAATGTGCAAATGTCAGCAGCATATAAACTCATTCTGCAAATAGCAAGAGCAATATCAATTAGAGATAATTTATCAGAAGTAAAATCTGCTTTTAGTGATCAAAATTTGTTGAGATTAAAAGACCATAAAACAGTGAGATTTTATATAGGCTGTAAAGCACCAGTGTGCAAAGTTAGGTACGTATTGGCCAATAGCTACTGATGGCAGGAGCCGTTATACAAAATCCAGAAGATTATAAGATCCAATTGAGTTTGCACATTAGCCAAGATATGGAGTGTTCCTAATATTTAGTTTCTGCTCTGCAATTCTTAGGAATATAACAAGGCGGCAGATTAACTGAACATCTCCGCCAGCAAAGCATGCTTTCACTGCCTGCCTGCATGCTCTTATTCCCTTGGCAATGAAGAGGGGCTTTAACAGAAATCTCCGTTTGTATATGAGTTTTCCTCATATCCAATGCAGATGTATCATGTCTTCTTTTGCTGCCCCACACAGGCGACATCTGAAGGTTGTCTGTGGACGTTTCCATGGAGGCAGATGAAACAGGGATGAGAGGATACCAAGTTGGTGCTGAAGGTATTTTATTTTAGTTGTTTTTGCAAACCCTGCACCTAGGTAAAATTGTGGAGCTGCCCTGGGGTAGCTGTGCAGAGTGAACTATCCATGCACCCTAGCCGACAGCACTGCTTTGTCCTCTGCTAAGGAAAACCTTTTAATAGTTTTGTTGACAATCTGTTTAAAGCTGTTGCATGTCCCTGAGGCCTCCCAGAAATGCTGCACTGCTGTTTTTAGACAACAATGAATTCCATAAATGAGCATTTACTGAACCCGGCTCAGCTCTCTTTATCTTAAACTAGCTTGTAAAAAAAATTAAATCCAGTACTTGTATAGCGCACGAATCACCCCTGAAGGGGTATCTCGGCGCTGGGGGCCGTTGGGAAGATTAAGCGAGCTATTGCCCAGAGTCGCATGGTGCTGGGCAGACCCCTGCCGCCGGACCAGGGATCGAACTGTGATCCCCAGCGTCCAGCATCAGTTGCCCTGGCCGCGGCGCCACACCTCTCCCCTGATATAAGCGCCTCTGCGTGCAAGTTGCTGCATCTGCATACTGAATTCCAGTCTTATTTGAGGCAGTGAGGTATATTTTGGTAACTTAAAAATCATTCTCAGTGCTCTTGTTACTATACCATCAAGTGTGCTGGCATCCCTACCCCTCATAGACTCACTCCCATAGGTGATAGTTGGAATGAGCTTAGCCTGTGTCACCTGGATCAATGTGGTGAAACTTGGTTACTGTGGTTTTGTTCTTGAGGTTTTTTTGTGCTACTGCTGTTGATGTTCCCCTTCTTGTTAATACCTCTTTATGAGCTGTGAACACGCCTTTGCTGTCTATTATAACCCTGAGATATTTATATTCATTAACTGTTTCGAGCCTTAGACCTGCCAAGTGCCATTGATGTTTTCGAGAGAACTTTTTCTGGTTTAGCTGCATGACTTTGGATTTATCTAAGTTTATGTTCAACCCATTTTCATCTGAATAACTTTGGGTGGTGTCCAGTAAGCGTTTGAGGCCAATGCGAGTTTGGCTGATGAGCACAAGGTTGTCTGCGTATAATAAATTAGAAAGAGTGAGTCTGCCCATCTTTGGGGCGTGGGAGTTACATTTGTCTATTTCAGGTGATAGATCTGACATGGAGATTTTAAGCAAAGTCGGGGCAATTATGCAGCCTTGTTTCAGCTCCTTTATGGTGGGGATCCTTCTTGACAGATGGTTGCTAGTTTCCAGCCTCACTTGGATCGAGGTGTCTGTATGTAGAAGAAACAAATGATTCAATAGACCGGGTGGAATGTTTCTTTTTGTGAGTTTGCCCCACAGGTTATTTCTGTCTATATTATCGAAGGTTGAGACATAATTGATGAAGCAGACGTATAATGGCAGGTTGGCATCTTTTACAGCATCAATCAGAAGGGAAAGAATTAGTATATTTGTAGTAGGCACCATGTGCTTGCTGAAACCTGTTTGATTGAGGGGGATGACTGCATTTTCTGATGCCCAATCTGTTAGTTCTTAGAAGATGAGGCCAGCGTAGTATTTGGCATCATTGTCTATTAAGGTAACCAGCCTGTAGTATTTTGCCTCGTTCTTGTCACCTTTCTTGAAGATTGGGGAAATAATTGACCCCCTCCAAGATGCTGGGATTGTTTTTGTTTGCAAAATATGCCCAAAAACTGGTTTCAACACTTCGGTCCAGTAATGTGGGTCCAGTTTAAACAAGACCAGGGAGATACAGTTTGGACCCAGCCCACCCTCCCTCCTGCCTTTGGCTATCCTGTTTATGATCTGTTTAGGCGTGATTGTGATTGTGAGTGTTGCCTGAACGATATTAAGATAATTGGGTTTTCTCCAACCCTATTCTCTCCTCTTCATATACACAACAGAGAGATCTTGTATTAAAATAATGTCAGAGAAAGCTTTCCCAGGCCTCTTCTGTCAAATTTGAGCTAACTTCCTGAATTGTGGGATTCTGTAATCTGTTTATCGTGTGCCAGAATCTTGCGCTGTTATTACTTTGTATGTCATGGAGCAGCTTAGCCCAGAGCATCTCTTCGGCTTCCCTTTTTGATTTCCAGATTATCTTTTTCTTAGCCACTTTTAATTGGCTCAACTCCTTTAGGGCTTTGGGGTCCAGGCCGGATAGCCAAAGCCTCCACAGTGATCTGTTTATTGCTTTCTTAAGACATCGGATTTGCCTGTTTTAAGAAATGGAGATGCGATTGACTGGCGTGAATTGTGTTGTGGGAGGGTTCTCATGTTGAGGCTTTTCTCTTCTCATCATTCGTGACCCTTCATTTTCCAAGTGAGATTCTCCCAATATTTTGGTGAATTTTTCACAGCTAGTTATTGCGTTTGGGTCAGTTCGATTTTCTTCCCAAAGATTCTTCGCTAAAGCCAGCAGTCGTTCTGGGTAATGGGTTTTGTATTTGATCCTTTATCATTTAGTGTATATATGGAGCTAGGTTCCTCCACTTCCGGTTATAATCAGCGCCTTGGACTTTCATTATGATTTCCTATGGGAGGTGGTTGCTGTGAGCTTTTGCTCGTAGATGAAAGTCTGCAATTTTGCATATCAAGGGGAGGGTTGCGAAAGTGTAGTCTATTGTGGTGCTGGCTAACACGTTATGAATGGAAGCTGCAGGGGGACGATCTCCGGGAACCGTCTGTTTAATGCACGAAAACGTAGATGTTCCAAGTCCCTCCGAAGATTTTTGACTAACTTGGTTTGCTTTCCCCACATGCTACTTTCCTGGTGGAGGGTGATCCATGTAGAAAGATATCCTTCCAGGAAGTAGTCTTCCTCCGGTTGCCCTAGCATATGCATGTTGAAATTGCTCGTTAACACAACGTTTTGCGAAGACTCCTCTGTTAGCAGCCATATTAATTCCTCTCTCAGTAGTTTTGCTCCGTTGATCTTATTGCGTGGGTGAAGGTATACATTTAAGAGTACCAGCTGTAGGTCATTGTTGCCACTTCTTATATCCACTCTAAGTGATTGTGTGGCATTTGTTGATGTTGGCTTGGTATCCAGCACCTTGGCCACATTAATGGTTTTTATTGACGTGTATATTGCAAGCCCTCCTTTTAAATGACCAAATTTGGCACTTTTTGCAGATGGGAGACGATGTGTCTTGAATCCTTGTAGATGAAACAGTTGTTCTAGCCAAGTCTCTTGTAGAAAGATGAGATCCAAGTTTTGGAGATATAACAGTAGATGAGAGCCCTTTGCTTTATTTTGCAAGCTGTTTATGTTCTAAGTTTTAGAAAACAAGGGTACCCCAGAAATACGACCGGGGGCAATATAAGCGGTTAGAAAAACAATGGTCAAAGTGAGGCCCAAATAGGTCCTCGGGTAGCCTAGGCTACTGTCGATCAAAAAATGGCTTTCGTCTAGGCAAGAGAGAACAATATATGCAGGGACACAAGGTTGTGGAAAAGATAACACATTTATTAACATCATAAATGGTATATCATCCACATTATTATCAAAGGATCTAGTCCTGGTGCTCACATATCAAGTGGGGTTGCGTGAAAAGTGAAAAGTGCTGGTGACTTAAAAGTTTACATCACATTGACAACGTTATACAAAACTCATGAGAAAGTTTATACACTTTGAGTTTTGGTTGTTAAAAGTCGACGGCGTTTCGATCTCTATTAATTGAGACCATCATCAGGACGTAAAACATGTGAGCATGTAGAATCTAGAGAAGAAAGGAAGACATTGGTCCCTGGAACATATCTAAGAAGGCAGTCATTCGAATCTAGCAGACAGCCGGTGAAATGGTTAATTAAACAATTCGTACGGAAAAATTAAACAAAAACAAATAAATTCTACGGTTTGTGTGGTAAAGCGATATCCAAGCGTTATACATATCAAGGCTTGATTGTAATGCACAAGTATACATGGTTCAATTGTAGAGTCAATCAATCTCATAAAAAGTAATAATCCCCGTGAACCAATGGTGGGATCGTGAGGGCGCAATACAGAAGTGCGTAATACAGAAGTGTACATCGGGTTCAACACTATGTTGGTCTCGGTAACAGAACGTGCTGGGAACATAACTTAAACCGAGTGGTGCATAGTGAATAAGTGAAGCGGGGACAGCATATGTCCGAAGGATGCGAGGCGGTGGTGCGGCCCGGGGGTGAGTGTACAAGCAGTTACCTGAGTACTTCAAGGAGTGGTAACTGCAGCACGGGGCTAAAATCAAGGGACAATCTGCAATGAGGAAACGATAAGTGAGCGCAACCAACAGGGTAGGATTAACCTGTGGCTAGTGGCTGAGCAGACAGGGACTCCACTTACCAAGCCAGTAAATGAGCAGCCGGGGGTCTGAAATCGAGAATAAGCCAAGTCGAAGGTAATTGGTAATTCCGTATGGTTGCCAGCTGTAGGAAGAGGGGTACATATCAGAGTAGGAAGGGGCGCGTGATCAATACGGGCGTACGGGGTGAGCAAAAGCAACAGAACTTACTTGGCTCAGAGGAGGTGCTGCGAGGTCCGGGTTCCCTCCGGTACCGTATTGAGGGCTAAATCAGGCTCGGAAGGGTAGACGCGGCTAAGTCAGCATGCTCGTGTGAGTCCTGTGCTACCGTGCCTGAAGTATGGTGACGTCAGACGTATGCTCAGTTACGAGTGCCCCGTTAGGGCGGCCATGTTAGGTGAGGGGCAGGCAGGGACCTAATTGAGAGTAGTGCCGCTGATGGCACAGTGAAGGGAGGGAAATTACGTGGCCAAGGTGATACATAGAGTTTAAAAACATTGGAAAACGGGGAATTAACCACAGGAGGATAAGCATACAGGATGGGTAGAAAGCATATATATACACAAGAGAAAGTAAATAGTTAAAAATTCAAAAATAAAACTGTTTCAGGGCATGTCCAGAATATATTACACAGTAGCTGGAGGAAAAATGCTACAGTATCTGATTCCATTCCTCTAAGGTATTGAGTCCATGTTGGATTGAGCGGCATATATATGCTTTCTACCCATCCTGTATGCTTATCCTCCTGTGGTTAATTCCCGTTTTCCAATGTTTTCAAACTCTATGTATCACCTTGCCAACGTAATTTCCCTCCCTTCACTGTGCCATCAGCGGCACTACTCTCAGTAGGTCCCTGCCTGCCCCTCACCTAACATGGCCGCCCTAACGGGGCGCTCGTAACTGAGCATACGTCTGACGTCACTATCGAGCGTCACCATACTTCAGGCACGGTAGCACAGGACTCACACGAGCATGCTGACTTAGCCGCGTCTACCCTTCCGAGCCTGATTTAGCCTCAATACGGTACCGGAGGGAACCCGGACCTCGCAGCACCTCCTCTGAGCCAAGTAAGTTCTGTTGCTTTTTGCTCACCCCGTACGCCCGTATTGATCACGCGCCCCTTCCTACTCTGATATGTACCCCTCTTCCTACAGCTGGCAACCATACGGAATTACCAATTACCTTCGACTTGGCTTATTCTCGATTTCAGACCCCCGGCTGCTCATTTACTGGCTTGGTAAGTGGAGTCCCTGTCTGCTCAGCCACTAGCCACAGGTTAATCCTACCCTGTTGGTTGCGCTCACTTATCGTTTCCTCATTGCAGATTGTCCCTTGATTTTAGCCCCGTGCTGCAGTTACCACTCCTTGAAGTACTCAGGTAACTGCTTGTACACTCACCCGGGCCGCACCACCGCCTCGCATCCTTCGGACATATGCTGTCCCGCTTCACTTATTCACTATGCACTCACTCGGTTTAAGTTATGTTCCCAGCACGTTCTGTTACCGAGACCAACTATAGTGTTGAGCCCGATGTACACTTCTGTATTACGCACTTCTGTATTGCGCCCTCACGATCCCACCATTGGTTCACGGGGATTATTACTTTTATGAGATTGATTGACTCTACAATTGAACCATGTATACTTGTGCATTACAATCAAGCCTTGATATGTATAGCGCTTGGATATCGCTTTACCACACAAACCGTAGAATTTATTTGTTTTTGTTTAATTTTCCGTACGAATTGTTTAATTAACCATTTCACCGGCTGTCTGCTAGATTCGAATGACTGCCTTCTTAGATATGTTCCAGGGACCAATGTCTTCCTTTCTTCTCCAGATTCTACATGCTCACATGTTTACGTCCTGATGATGGTCTCAATTAATAGAGATCGAAACGCCGTCGACCTTTAACAACCAAAACTCAAAGTGTATAAACTTTCTCATGAGTTTTGTATAACGTTGTCAATGTGATGTAAACTTTTAAGTCACCAGCACTTTTCACTTTTCACGCAACCCCACTTGATATGTGAGCACCAGGACTAGATCCTTTGATAATAATGTGGATGATATACCATTTATGATGTTAATAAATGTGTTATCTTTTCCACAACCTTGTGTCCCTGCATATATTGTTCTCTCTTGCCTAGACGAAAGCCATTTTTTGATCGACAGTAGCCTAGGCTACCCGAGGACCTATTTGGGCCTCACTTTGACCATTGTTTTTCTAACCGTTTATGTTCTAAGAGCATAACCTTAGCTGGGTATTGTTCATTGGTGCCTCTTTTGTACCAAGTAAGGCAGTGTTGCTCCGGGTATTTATTGTTCTCGCTACCCAACCGCAGTCATCTGATGTTGAGATGCCAATCCTGGCATTCATTGCCGTCTGGGCGTCAGTTGTCTCCTTGTGCACTGGGGATGTACTTTGTGCCTCTCTAAGTACAGATTGTGTCTTCATCATAGTGTGCATGGGGTGGGTCTGTGGCTGCTCATTGCATTTTTATAGCAGGGGTTCCGGATAGCCTATTTTTTGGTAGGGCCTCACTTTTATCCTCCAGGCATTTAGTTGTGTTTGCTCGTATATGATCCTCTTTGCTATTTCAAGCGATGCTCAGCTTGCTTTTGTTGCCTCGTTCTCTGAAAGATATTTGTAGTCTTTAAACTCAATTGATTCCAGATCACGAGAGCATAGGTCCACAAGTCTGCTGATTGATGTTAGTAGTCACAGAATATTCCCTCTGTTGAGGATGTTCCCCTGGCCTCAGGGCTTGCACTCTGGGATGAACAAGATAGCACGGGTCTCTGAGTGCGCCTGCTGGTCATTACAGGGATTCGCTTGATTTACCCGTTCCACCGATTCGGGTGGACTTAAAGCCTTTGTACTGATTCCAAGGCTCTTTTAGAAGTTAACATTAAGGTTGTAGGTTCCTCCTGTAAAGCTACTATCTCCCCCTCCATTACATTGGTTATTTGATCTTCCTGGCTGTCACCACCCCTACTCCCTTGGGCCTCCTCAGCTGCATCGAGATTTGTATCCGGCTGGTTAATGTTGTTTTGCGTTATTGCTGTTATTATTCTGCTATTTACCCCCTGTGCTGGGCTTCTTGTCTCTGGTATTGCAGAGCCAATTTGGAAGAATGACATTATTTCAGTCTTGCTTTTCCTACCCTTCCTCCTTTGTTTCTGATGTTGCTTTGCCGGTGATGCTGCTGTTATTTCTACCTCATCCTTTTCTAACTGCCCTAACTCTGGGGAATCCTTCATGGTAGCTGGTTCCTCCAAGGGTCTAGGTGGTAGCCCATCCATCTCTTGGTCTTTCATGACTGCGTTATTCTGAAAATGTTGATTTTGAACATTTTCTTTGCTGGTTCCGTCCCCCTGGGCCTTCTTAGTTATTTGGTCGGTTGTTGTGTTGCCCACCATGGGACTAGCTTGGGATACTGCACTTGTGGTATTGGTTGCTTCTTTTATATCAGAGGGAAGACCCCCCATTGTTACTGGAAGTGTTGATAGTTTGTCAACGATTGTGATACAAGTGCAGCATGTTTGGGTTAGTTGCGTTCGGCCTGGGCCCTTTTAATCAGATTATTCATGTCTGATAGTTTGGTATCGATGTTTGAGACATTTGTGGCCAAGAAATTAAGGAGAGATAGTTGAATGCCCATTTTATCAGATTGGTATTGCATCGCATTGATTGACAGTTACATAGTGTTTAGTAATGATGTCCATATATTGTCTGTCCCATTCTGCTTTTCCTCTGTGACAGTTAAGTCGGGTGTTTTGTGGAACTTCTCCTGTGATAATTCCAGAGTATATGAAGCTACTAATTCTTCCCATTCTTGCGTTGTCAGATATGATGTATTAGATGTATCACCATTTGCAATCTTGGTATCTAACCTCTCTGACGAGTCATTATCGAGGGCGCTGTTTGAGATGGAGGCGCTGTTTGAAGCCTGTTTTATAGATGGGAGCGTAGCCAGGGAGGGATTCCATGAGTTTGTCTCCCTTGCATGACTTGTTGTGAGATTGCTTAGATTTGGTTGCTCATGAGATGTGATGCCTAGGTCGTCTGGCTTGCAACCGTCTGAGTGCGCTTTGCTTCTTGAGATTGGGAAGCAGTGCTTGCTGTTAGTTCTTCCTTGAGGTAGGCCTCCATGCAGGTTTGTTCATTATTAGGTGTAGGTCTATCTATTTCCAGTAATGATAACGAGGATGTACAGGGGTTTGATGGCAATTGCCTGGTGATGTTTACATTCAGTAAGATGATGACTGTTGGCTCAAGTGAGGCCCTTGTGACCCCCGTCCTCTCTGGGTATGTAAGGTAATGTAAAAGACATTTCTAGAGTACTCTGTTACTCCAAGGAGTTTCTGGGCGCTCTGCACATCCAGTGATATGTAACTGAGAGAATTAACACTAATCCTGGTTAAAAAGACATGTTTCGTCCGAAACTGGGGTGTAGCTGAAATGCACCATAACTCCAAAGGGAGTTTGTTCCCAAGTGAAGGTCCCAAAAATGAAAAGCACCTGCCCACCATTCTGGACCATCGAATCCTAGGGATTTCGGCCAGAAAGAGGTTGGCTGAACGCAAACGCCTGGATGTGGCATCCCTGCAGTCGTTTATCTGTGAAGGGAGCATTTCTGTGGCTGCCTCTGCTATGGAGTGATTAAGAGGGAGCGTGTGGGTGTCCTCTAGAGCCTTATTTTTAATCCCTTGTCCTTCGGACTCCGCTGCTCCTTGGTGGCCTCTGGTACCCAGAGAGTCTTTTGTATTGTTTGCGATTCCTTCGGTCATCTTTGCTGGCTTAACAATTGAGGTGTTGGTCTGAATTATAACCACTGGGTGCAATGGAGATGGAAGGCCGTTGAGGCCCTCATTGCTTGAACATAGCACAGCCCCTGCGTCCTTCACGAAGAAACATTTTGTATAGAGCTTTGGCTGATACCCCGTTGTTGTGGTAATTGCGGCAGGTTCTACCGCTACTAAAGTCGGGTAAGGGGAGAGGCATTTTCCTCCGCTAGTGTCCTTTTTTTGGTTACTTCGTTTATCACTTTGCAGTTCCTTTTCCTTTTGTTAGCTGTTGATGCCCCCATTTGCCTCTTTCTCCCTGATCTCCTGTTGATGTGATCTACCTAGATCAGTGCTTCCCAAGCTTTCCTGCTTTCAACCACCTTGTGCAACCGTCTCAGACCCCGCGTACTTATCTGCACAATTGTAGGTAGGTTGCTGGATTGCTTGTTCATTCCTTTTATATGCTTCTGTTGTGCTTCAAAATATCTAGGATGTCCCAAATTACCCAAGTGACCCAGATGATCAAAAGGACCCCGGACCATAGAACGCTAGGGCAGCACCGCCACACCCCCGCCAAGGAATGTTGTCCACTGAGCTCCAAGGGGGAGCATGAGCACGCTGTGTTGCTGGCTTGCTATCTAATAGTGGAAACTGGTAAAGGCAGGTGAGATGTTGATGTTAGGCGGGCAAGCCAGTTGAGGGAGTGCCAGGTGCATCCTCCTGGCTGCAAGCCACACCCAGCCAAGCCGGGCTGCTTCTGTGAGCTCCGGGCTCAACAGGGTTCAACCAGACTCTGAACCACCAGAGGCTCAGACTTCAGCCACGGGCTGATGTGCACTCCACACCATGACTGGTTAATAGGCAGCAGGCCGTCTCCAGCTCGTGCTGACCCTGCCCAGAGAAGCCGCAACTGTGGTGCAAAAGCACAGTGCAAATGATACAGAAGAAGAACACTGCCGGGTGACAGCAAGACAACATGGCTGGCACTCACCGCCTCATGCTTGTGGAGGAAGCAGGTAGTGGGACTACAGTCACGCAGCCCTGACCCTCTAGCCAGCGCTGGGGGTCAGAGGAGGGCTCAGCAGGTTGCCAGCAGGATGATGCAGCTGAGGTTAGGAGTTGTCTCTCATGTCTCGCTCCTCCCGCCCGCTAAGTTCTACTCTGGCCACCTGGATCAGCAAAGCTCCACCAGCTCCCGCTGACCCGGTCTGATGGAGTGTGGCTTGTGCTGTCTGTACCGGGGGGGGGGGAGGGTAGCCAGCAGCCAGTAGCCAGGAACGGGAATGGGTGGGGACGCATTCCTGTAAACCCAATGATACCAGCGTGGACCACGCTTCACCGAGCCCGGCATCTCAAGTCACTTCCTTCCTCCACCTCATGTCCTCCACACGTCTCGTTTCACGTCTTGCTTCATGCCAGAGTATTATTACTGTCAAATTTGGAGAGGATGGTTAACATACACATGGTCCCCACAAAATATGGGTGTCATGCGCAATTTAATGATAGAATATTACACCCATATTGTGTTTCCAGTATGTTCTCTTTTCTTCTCTAAATTGTTTTTACACTAGAATAAAATGCTGATGATGATTCATGGGTCAGCAACATTCATGAGGCTATCAAAAACCATCCAATTCTAGTGACTCTTGACTGTAAAACTGTTTGGCAAATGCTATCTATAACATTCAATAGTTGATGTGAATGGCACGTTTCCAGCATTTAACCCTACCCAATAAGTGTTGGTGAGTCTGTTGTTCATTGTTCACCCAGTTATTCTTTTCTGTATATTAGATAGAATGAACATTCAGATTTAACATCGGGCACATTGATTGCTTAATAATTGCTCTTGTGCATTCACAAATGTTCCTTGTAACGGTGGGTGCATCACTGGGTTCAATGCATCCATTCACAAATGGATCTATTAATCCAAAATCAATTAAACAAGTATGTAAATGCATCTACTGCTGCTTACTGCCATGCAAACATTTTGCCTCGATAAGCTGCCCTTCAGGTTCATTTTGCTGAACTTTGTGGTCTGGCACAACTGGGCTGAATGCACCTCTTTCCTAGTAAATATTTTGGTTTCTCTCCTCATTCCTCTGCAGTGTGTTGGGACTTCAGAGATTTCCTAATGCCCAGATTTACACTTTCCAACGTGGTTGCATCTCCCCAACATGCTGGAAAATTGAGAATCACTGAAGCCTACAATGCACAAATTTGGTAGGACTAAGGGAATTTCTGACATTTACTGAAAAATTATGTTGGGAAGGTCTACCGCAAATTCAGAAAAGCTCACTCAATGAAAATCAATTTTTAAATCATGAATTCAAATTCATTTATATTTTATTATTATGAATTACATGTGACATTATTTTAAATTCAATTTCAATATTAATTGCAATTCAAATAACTCAATAGCCTTTCAGGAGGTAAACTCTCTACTTCGGGAGGAATTCTCTAATTCCTAACATACAAATTCAAAAGCATGATTTACATTCCATATACTATTATCAACATAATGGCATTTTAATACCTCTCTTTAATAATCCTTACAAAGAATTCATACCAAGCAACACAATGTATCAAATTATGCAAATCAAACAGATTTGAGTTTCTGGTGGTCTTGCATGTGTGCCTGCGCCATCAAATTACCAAATGTTCTCCCATTTTATAATGCTTTACCAGTAAGGAACTGAATGCTGTTCATTAACAATATTAAGGAACTAATTATAGGCAATATTGAAAGTTATTCAAAATAATCAAATATGGGACCACTGAAATTAATACAAGAAATGAAGTGACTTCCTTTGGAGTTCACCCGACAATATTTTTTCAGTATTAGATGTCCTGAAGGGGGGATTTGGAAATGGAAGCAACATTTAAATATATGATACGTCTTAATTAATTGCCTACAGGACAAGAGCACAAATTATCGCAATTCCTGGTAGTCCCCTATGACCAGGGGGTTTGTCACCTGGGCTAATAGTTTGCAGGCACCCTGTTTCTTTTCCCTGATCTCACAGACTCTGAGTGTTCCATGGCATACTACGCATCCCCATCAGTTTACGTGATGAGTTCCCTGGCATCTTTGAGGCCTAGAGATGTAGACTGGGCAGGGGACACTACTGCCAGCTCAGACCAGTCTCACCCCTCAAATCACAAAATAGTCCACAGGTGGAGGCAGTGATTCTACCAGCAGTTTAGTTGGATTCCCACCTCGAGTTCCGCCTCTATCTTCATGTTGGGCAGAATAGAAGCTTGTGGTGGTAAGTTCCTGTTGAATCCTTATTTCTTACATTCCATAAATGGCTGTTCCGATAGTCTTTTGATTATGTATTGCCCTCAAAGTAGAGAAAGATGTGTGGGGTGGAGCACTAACATTAAATACTACCATTGGCATGCTTAAGCATATAGGATCTCAGGATACAAATGACCACAGATATTGATAAGAGGTCATGTTCATAGGAGCAAAAGTCCATTGATGACATGAACCAAGAGAAGCACTGCAGATCATTCGTCTCTATTAAATAATTTTTAGTGTTTTAAGAAGCATTCTGGTTTGAACAGACATTGGTGCTAATTTTTCACTTCTCTGTTAACTTTGAAAGGTTTCAGTAATGATTATTAATTTGAACCCCTGATTAAAACAAATACAAGAACAAAATATACCAGCTTTTTAAATCTATCTGCACATTTGTACACATTAAAACAGCTATGTTAGAAGTTTAGGAGACCTCTATGTCCTAACATGCTCATGTTGGTTAGGCTTTTAGAGTAGAGACCTTCGGTTATCCATGCACGAATGTAACCAGTTCATGGGTTACTCATGTCTGAAGAGCAGCAGGTCTAGGTTATTCCTATTTTAAAAGTGAAAGATTCTAGGTTACCTATGGGCCGAAAATAGAGATTACTCGTGTTTAGGAAGTAGAGATCCTAGATTACTCAGACTCTGAGAGCAGGGGTTACGGGTGTTTATGCTTTGCAAGCGGATAATGAATATTTTCTTTCCTCTCAGGGCAGAGCTTCTAGGTTATCTATGCTTTGAAAACACAGGATCTAGTTAACTCATGTTCTGAGAGCAGATTTTTATGCTACTCTTGCGGTGCTGATTTAAGGAAAGAAAACTGTCCAATCATGTGCTCTGTTGCCTCCCTCTTCATGGCTTCACACTTCTGCTGCTGCTGGTTTTTCCTCTCCTGTGGGAAGCAAAGACATTGAGTCAAATAATGTTTCTTCAGATACTACTGGTGAATTTGACAACAGTTGCTGGTCATGTCAAACTTACACACTGTATGCCACAGGACTCAAGGGATCTTTAAATTAGCGGTACTCGGTTCTGTCAACAAGCCTATACGCAGTGCTTAGCTTGTGCCAGTGGTTACAGGTGGCGGACACCGGCACTCATATATATATATATATATATATATATATTACCTACTGGCGGTCGCCAGTAGGTAGTTATAGTTAGGACCTAGTTTCCATAGGAAAAAAGCCTCGGACCACCTCTCTGCAACGCAGCCCTATGGTGCTTACTGGAGGTTCCTGGTGGGCTAGTTGGCCCCCAGGGACCCTCAGGATTCAAGGGGACTTAATCCCCCAACTTAAAACGCACCACAGGGTGCGTTTGCACACTTGTCACATCAGGCCCCGCCCCCTCCCTGCACCACTGTGCAAGCGGGCCCTCTGGCGCAGTGTAAGTTGGGATTAAGTCCCTTTAATCCTGAGGGTCCCTTGGGTCCAACTAGCCCACCAGGTACCTCCAGTAGCGCCATGAGCTGCGTTGCAGAGAGGTGTAAAGGGGCGTGGCCTTGGACCACCTCTCTGCAAAGCAGCTCTGTGCCGCTTCCTGGAGGTACCTGGTGGGCTAGTTGGCTCTCAGGGACCCTCAGGATTCAAGGGGACTTAATCCCCCAACTTACAACGTGCTAGGGGGCACGTTTGCACAGTGGTGCAGGGAGGGGCGGGCCTGATATAGAAGTTAGCAATCCTGCTGTGTGGGACTTACTGGTGGTAATAAAAGGGATAGTTGGCCCCCAAGGTTGACGTTGGGGCTAATCTACTCCTCCTGTTACCTCCAGTAAATCCCACACAGTGGGATTGCTAAGAGAATGCTTCGGAGGCCACGCTCACCTTTCTCCACCACTCTGGAAACGCGACTGGTATGTTATAGTTAGAAATTAGCATTTAAAAACCTTTGAAATTCACTGAAAAAACCATAGGTTTCAGGGACGTTATTGTTAGAAATTAGCATTTAAAAAACCTTTGAAATTCACTGAAAAACCATAGGTTTCAGGCACATTATAGTTAGAAATTAGCATTTAAAAAACCTTAGAATTTCACTGAAAAAACCATAGGTTTCAGGGACGTTATAGTTAGTTGGACATTTCTCTTGTAAAAAACCATAGAAATTCCCCTGTTATAGTTAGTTCAGCTAACTATAACTCGCGCTACCCGCAATGCACTGCTGATGACGTCACATATTACATCAATCATGACATGGTCAGTGACATCACTGATGACATCACTGATGACATCTCAAATGACATCACTGATGACATCACTGATGACATCATCCAGTGACTGTGCTTTTCTTTAAAGTTTAAATATGTATTATATATATGCCAAGGTGTATTGAAGAATGCGTGGGTGTATAAGTGTCTGGATGGAGGATTTAGTACGTGCGTGACTGACTATTTAAGTGAGTGATTACATGTGTCTTACTGAATGCATGGGTTAGTGACTAAACTGTGTGAATGTCTGTATCAGCCTGTCTGTTGTTGTATAAGCTGCTGCATGGGTTGGTCAGTAGCTACATGAGTGTCTATATGGGTTATCGATAGGTTTCCTGAGTATTTGTATGGGTGCCTGAGTGTGTGTGTGGGTGGGTGGGTGGGAGGTGTGTGACTCTGTGCATAGATGTTTGAGTGGTTGATTCACTGTGTGTATGGGTTCAAGAGTGCATGTGGAAACAGCTGTATTGGTGGGTGAGTGTGTGTATGGGTGTGTTGGTAAGTGAATGGATGTCTCAATGGTACATGTCCAAGTAACTACATATGTAAAAGGCAGTGCATGTGAGAGTTGAAGTATATAAATGACTATACGTGAGAGTCAGTTATTGTGAGAGTGGCTGTATGGATGAGTGTGTACTTGTATCAGTGATTCTATAAGAGAGTAAGTATGCGTTTGTTTCTGTTTGAATAAGTGATGTGGTGTGTGTATAACTGTATAGGTGAGTAAATGGGAGTGTGATTGATTCTTTGCATGACTGACTATGTGTGTGAGTAACTCTGGATGAGTGGTGGTGTATGAGTGTCTGTATAGGTGTATGAGTGCATATGATAGTGTTGTAATGATGAGTGACTGCATGTATGAGTGACTGTATGGGTGAATGAGTGGATGTGTGTGTAGACCTAGGAATCAGTGAGTGCGTATGTAGTAACTGGTATTGGTGTGTCTATGGTTTCGAAAATGGTAGTCTGTATTTTACAGTGCGTGTATCAAAGGTTATATTACAGTGTGGGGAGGTGCATCAGATTTTCACGTGGATGATGTCATCAGTGATGTCATCAGTGATGTCATTTGAATTGTCATCAGTGATGTCATCAGTGATGTCACTGACCATGTCATGAGTGATGTAATATGTGACGTCATCAGCAGTGCATTGCGGGTGCGCGAGTTATAGTTAGCTGAACTAACTATAACGGGGGAATTTCTATGGTTTTTTACAAGAGAAATGTCCAACTAACTATAACATCCCTGAAACCTATGGTTTTTTCAGTGAATTTCTAAGGTTTTTTAAATGCTAATTTCTAACTATAACGTGCCTGAAACCTATGGTTTTTTCAGTGAATATATATATATATATATATCTCAACATCATTTCATGTTTATTTTTGGTGGTTGGGACGTATTTTCCATCATCAGACTCTGGCAAGAGAATGAAAGGCAGAAACCGGAGGAACAAGGGGGAAGAGGAAGACAGAAAATCAGTGGCAAAGGGAGAAAGCAGGGATGAAAACAAAGCTGCAAGAGTAAGCTAAAGAAACAGGCAGTGTAGGGTGCCGGAAGAAAGAGGACTGTAGCGCATTATAGGTTTAAAAAAAATACGTTTAATACTTGCTGAGCCTTTCCTGGATACCTGCATTTACGTCGTCCTACATTCTGAATAAACGAAATCCTTCCTCTCGCAAAACATTTTTCCATAAATAGAGTATTCTCTATGAAGTCTTCACTCACTACAAGGCAAATTCACCCGGATTGTACTCTAGACAAATCATCCACTCTTATTTGGCACCCCTGTCACCAGAGCCGGCCTTTGCTCAGAGAGCCCCTGGGCGGAAACAAATATGGCGCCCAGGCTGCTCCTAGCCACTGAAGCAAGAAGTAACCAGGGGTCCAGTTTCTATTCACAGGCCTGTTGCTACCTCACGCAGTGACTGCCTCTGAACACAAACATTTCTGGACCACCTCAGCCCACCTTAATTACCCACACTGGTGACAAGGTGGTGAGGGAATGGGGTGTAACATACGGGATGGTACGGTGTGAGAGAGAGATGGGGGGGACATTGCCGGAGTAAATAAGTACTACACACAGTGCCTGCAGTGTATTAAAATAAAAAAAAGATTCAAAGCAGTTTAGGAAGAATAACTGGAGCCTGGTCAGAAGGAGAGTGCTGCATGCAGAACATTCATGCAGAGAGTTCGGTGGCCTCTCCAAAGGTTGGTGCCCTGGGCCTGTTCCCAGCTCGCCCATACCGAAAGACATCCCTACCTGTCACCATGTATTCATTTATAATGATCCTATGCATACTGTTACTTGTGATATCTGTGTACAGGCTTTCCTATTTACCCTGCCACAACTGTTCCAGGTTACTTTGAAAATTGCCAAAATACAACAGTGAACACCAGTAGAGCAGGCTCATTTTGGACACCAAAGAAGAAATCAGATTGGCTTGGAGAGTTGAGAGGAAAACAATACAAATCCAGGGGGTCAGAAAAAAACAGAGAGAAAACCTGCAGCGAGCTCAACACTGACTCACTTTGAGGGTGACTCACACATTGGGAGGTTGGGTTGAGCTTTCACTCACAGCATGGTAAATGTTACACATTGTTCAAAGGGCTGTAACCTGAAGAATAAATGCACCTCCATTCATTGGTAGATGTAGAGGCGTTCATTGAGCAATACCCCCTCATAGGAACCGCCTCCAAGCGCCTTCATTTAATTACTCTGGGCACATCAGAATGCTTTTCCACTGCTTTAGTCAGCCATACATCTACCAAAGTTAGTTTTTTGTGTTATTCATTTAACTTTTTTTATCATTTCAATTATGTCTCTTGCTGTATTGTTATTGCTGTTGAAGTTTGCATGACATCAAATCTATTGAGGTCATTGTGTATGCTCATTCATGCTAACTCTTAAGAATTTTCAAGATTTGAGAAATCTGAACTCGCAACCAGGTTATATCACCCCGTTCAAGTAAAAATGATCCTGCGGCAGGTAGCACTGGGACTACCCCCTCAGTCATAGCTCCCCTCTCTCTGAAAGCAGCACCGCCTGAGAAAAATGCGCAGCTTTGCATTCAGGGGATGCTTTGTCTGAGGCTCTATAACCCTGGTAAGCCCTAGGTCTCCACTGGACATGTTTGCGTGTTGGCATATGGTGGTACAGCCACTAAGGTGTGATAGTCCAGCAAGAAAAGGGCGGTGTTCGCTAGCCCATGAGCCCCCATGTTCCCAGTCCATAAGGGCAGACTACTCTCATTCTTCATTTAGGGTGTGCTGATTTCCTAGCCTGGTGGTGCTCCAGGATTGAGATGTTGGAGATGCACCAGTCTGTGTCTTATTGGTTCAGCCATGGCATCTGAAGCCGGAACTATAGTCATTGCACATCCTAGACTACTCCTGCAGTGGCGGCTTTGCGTGTCGTTTACTCTTGGTGCCTGTGTCAGGCATATTCTATGTCATGTTTACCAGGGAAGCTTGCACTGCTACCGCACACACTGCACACATTATACCTGTTTGTGTGCATGTGCATGTTAAAACATCAAACGTCCAAGGAAAATTTTGATGTGTGTGCACTTGAGAGATGTTACTCTTGTAAAGGTCTGAGGTCTTAATAGAATGTTACTTATTGTCATTTACCTCTGGGAACAGCTGTAACTGAAACAAAATCTCCACCCTTATCCTCACTTAACTGACAATTGTGTTATTGCCTTCAATAAACAACAAGCATTGACAAAGTAACAATACAAAGGATTACCCAAACTTAAGCTGACCCTCACGACCAACCCATCTTTGAAACACAACTGAAACAGTATACTAATTATGCTTAATCATATTTAATTAGTACACAAACGGCAACTCAATATATGCGGAAAACACTGCATTTAACAAATGTTCCCCAAAATATTTACCCTCCATTACACACTCAGTTTGTTAGTCCTTAACAAATGTTTGAGCTGGAGCCCAAGTGACTGCTCGACATATTTCAGACAAAGGGACCCTTCGTGTCTCAGCACAAGAGGCCGTCACCCCTCTGGTGGATTTTTCCTGTATTCCTTCAGGTAGAAGGATGTTTGACAAAGAATATGCCAGTACAATAGTTGTTCTGATCATTCCACTCAAAGTAATATTGGGTGCATTTTGACCTTGGTTAACGCCACCAAATGTCCCAAAGAAATGCTCCAATTTCCTATACACCTCAGACCACTGGAGATAAATAGAAATTGCCCCCCTTACATCCAATAAATGAAAAAGTCATTTCTCCTCAGATCAAGGGGACAGAAAAAGCACTGACATAAGATGTCTTTCTTCTTATTCATCTTGGAAGGTGCTTCGGGAAGGAAAGTCTGATTATGTTTAAATAAAACTCCATCTTTGAATATTTTCAAAATTTATGGTTTACATAATGAGGCTCCACGTTCACCAATCCTTTTAGCTTAAATGATGGGTATTTTTAAAGACAAATATTTTAGATCGACCAAAATCGGTGGCTCACAAAACACACCCTGCAGTGCTTTCAAGACCAGTGGCAGATACCAAGTGGACCAATAGCTCCAAATATAGGCAATTAAATCACAAAGCGTTTTAGAAGTCTGACCACCAAATCAAAATCTTTGCTACTGTTAGTCCATGGTTCTCTAAATGCTTTGATAGCTGCCTACTGAGCCCTTAAAATAGTAATAGCCAGCTAATTTTGCATTCTATAGGATAACTCGAGGGGAACACCATTCCTCATACCATCCCTTCCCTCATACTGCTGCCAATGTTTGGAGTAAAAAGTTAAAGTAGAGGGACATCTGGAACCCTGAATGATTCCCGTTAGGTGTTCTGGTACCCCTCTCCTTTGAAGCCCGACACTCAACTTCCAGACCAACAGGGCTAATTTCTGAAGAGGGAGGCAGCCCAATTACTTGAGAGGATGAAGAGACAACGAAATCCTCCAAGGTGGAAGAATGGACATGACCTTTAAAAGGGAAAACCAAGATTGGTGAGCCCAAAACTGGCTTACCACTATCACCTCTGCTGCTTCCCTCTGAAGTCTCATAAGTGGACAAGGGATGAGTAGGATAGGTGTGAATGCGTATAGCAGCAGAGGAGGCCTAAGTGAAACTAGTGCACCTACCCTCCAAGCCTCTGGATCTTGATATCGAGAGAAGAACCTCAGGAGCTGAGTGTCTTCGCTAGAGTAAACAAGTCAATGAAGGGTTCCCTGAACTTTTGATATATTTGGACAACAATTTGAGTTTGAGAGACAACATCTGAAATGACATAAAATACTCTGCCTAGATTGTCTGTCACTATACTCTCCTTCTCCTTGATGTGAGTTGCTTTCAGGGAAAGGAGATGATTTTCTGCCCAACCTCTAAACCTCAATACAACTAGACTGAGAGAGGCATACTTTCCCCTCTTCTTTTTTTATATATGACACTGTTGTCGTGATGTTCATCTGGATAATCACATGATGATTGACAATGTCTTCCTGAATATTATTTCTTGAATGATTGCTGATAATTCCTTCCAATTTAATAACATCAGCCTGCCCCTGGCTAACCATCTTCCCTGAACCTTTTTGCTCCACATTGTTGCTCCCCATACTGTGGAGCTACCATCTGTTGTTATCACCATCTCTGAAGGGGATTGTAAGGGAAATGTCTTGCTCAAGGATTCCTGCTTTAGCCACTACAGTAGGTGCCCTCTGATCATATTTGTTCTGCCAATCCATGGAAGATGATCGCCAATATTTTGCAAGATTGTGGCAAGAGTGGCCTCATATGAAGTCTTGCCCATGGTACTAGGAATACACACAACACTATGTGTCCTTACAAATTCAGCCACAAT
The DNA here is from genome assembly GCA_963921515.1 of Calotriton arnoldi. Classification (NCBI taxonomy): domain Eukaryota; kingdom Metazoa; phylum Chordata; class Amphibia; order Caudata; family Salamandridae; genus Calotriton; species Calotriton arnoldi. The sequence continues at coordinate 2,426,870 of CAWUFW010001715.1, read as the reverse complement.
CTCGCTGGTGCTTTTGTTCGGGATAACAAGGATATGAGCCTTGCTCTTAGTCCCATCGCTCTCTTCTCCGGCAGAAACACCATTAAGTCAATTATGATCATTAAAAATTTGTTTGGAATCAAAGGAATTATCCTTTCTAATATTCTCTATTTTGAATGGGAATCTCTTTACCCACTTGTTCATCCCTCTTAGATCTATCATTAAGAATATTATCAAATACACTACCTTGCCCTCTCCTCTCTCGGAACTGGAATGACAGCCCTTTTCACCATCAGATTGTGAAGTGCTGGTCTCAATACCCTCTTTCTGTTAGATCTCAATATTCTGGCATAGAAATAATCCTAGTCTCTATTGGGGTTTTTAGTAACGCTATGTGGTATTCTTTCCTCACTACTTAACGAACACGGGCATCTGAAGTAGTTTGCGCCCATGATCATTGAACAATCTTATTATTTCTCCCACCGGCTGAAGTAAGCCCTCCTTGACATAGTCAGGAACACTGGTTTCTGGAGGGAGACAAGGATTTCCCTTTTGATCCTCTGTTTTTTTCCTTTGCCTCTCAGACTCCTAGTAAATGAGAACTGTTGTTGACCAGTCCTTCAGGGCTGACGAAAGGAAGACTTTGACGAAGAATGAAATCCTGAACCAGCTGTACCAACATTCTGGCAATACAATAAGGAATGTTTCTTCTCTTTGAAGATAATGCGTCATTTTTGTTCCAGATATGGCCCAAGTAGTCTGCTTTCCTCAAGTGGAATAAGCAAAGTGACTGATTTCTGTGCTGCAGCCGTGTGCCACTCTTTCAAATAAAGGTTCTTTCTAGCAGAAATAGCTGCTCCTTCTGGCAAAGTTGATGCTCTTACTATATCAAAGAAGATATCAAATAAAATGTTACCTGCTCCTCCAATGCTTTTAGAAGCGAATAACATTCAAAACCTTCTTGAACAGCCTTACATAGACTCTTGATGACAGTGATCAACAACTGAGTTATATAGGCCCCATATATTCCAGTCTGCATTGCTAAATGGACCCCTGCATAAGATTTTGTCAGTGCGGAATCAATCTTTTTTTCTGTCTGGTCTTTTAGGATACTTTCCACTGCCATTGAAATACACCCGACTAAACTGACCACAAAAGAATATACTGAAACTGAGTTAGTCATAGCCTTCTTTATCTCTTACAAGACATATAACTTATACATAAATGTAGGAACACTGATTTTGTCAGGGTCGGGTCCTCCAATTCTCATTTCACCACATCAGAAATATGCTAGTGCATAGGTTGTCCCAAGGAAGCTGGTTGTTGGAATTGTCTCACAACCGGCTCTAAAGAAGTACTAGGCAGCTCCTCAACTGGAAATCCCATGTTCTGCCTTATCCTCATCAAGATTTTGGGCAACATATTCTTACCAGCATATATCCCCTTTAACTCCAAAGTAAGCACATTTTCACTTTCTTCTTGTTATGTTATGTTGATTTGTATAGCGCACTAATGACCCTAGAGGGTATCTAGGCGCTTGGGCAAGGTGTGTAGGTGTGTGGTCCCAAGGTGCTTATATGAAGAGCCAGGTCTTAAGATTCTTGTGGAACTCAAGCAGTGAGGAGGAGGCTCTGATGTGTTGAGGTCGTTCCATGTCTAGGGTGCGATGTGGGAGAATGAGCGACCTCCAGCTTTGGTTTCACAGGTGTGTGGAGTGTGTGTGAGTTAGACTGAGGCAGAGCATAGGTGTCTGGTGGGTTGGTGAAAGTGTATGTACCTTTTCATGTATTCTGGTCCTGTGTTGTGTAGGGCTTTGTATGTGTGTGTGAAAAGTTTGAATTGGCTGCGCTTGTGAATGGGGAGCCAGTGCAACTTCTTCAGGTGCAGTGTGATGTGGGTGCGGCATGGGAGGTCAAGTATGAGTCTTGTGGCTGTGTTCTGGATGGTCTGGAGACTCTATAGGATTTGATTGGACATTCCGGCATAGAGGGTTGCCATAGTCCAGCCTGCTGGTGATGAGTGCTTGTGTGACGGTCTGTCTGGTGTTCTGAGGCAACCATTTGAAGATCTTTCGCAGCATGTATAGGATGTGGAAGCAGGAGGTGCACACTGTGTTGACTTGAGCCGTCATGTTGCTCTTGTCATCTTGTCATAGGATGATCCCTAGATTTCTTGCATGCTCTGTGAGTGTGGTGTTTATCCTAGCTCCGATGGCCACCAGGTGGAATCTCATTGGGAGGTCTTGTTACCAAAGACCAGCACTTCTGTCTTGTCGGAGTTGAGCTTCAGGCAGTTGATTCGCATCCAGTCTTCTACCATGGTCCTGCAGTTGGTGAAGTGGGATCTGCTGTTGTTTGTCTTGTCCGTCAGGGAGAGGATGAGTTGGGTGTCATCGGCATAGGAGATGATGGTGATGCCTTGTGATTGGATGATATTGGTGGACGGTGTCATGTAAATGTTGATATGAGTGGGGCTGAGAGACAATCCCTGTGGGAGACTGCATATCAGGTTCTTGGTCTCTGATGGGAACGGTGGCAGCCTGACCCTTTGGGTTCTTCCCATGAGGAAGAAAAGATCAATTTGAGAGTGGATCCTTGTATGCCAATCTCGTGGAGTCTTCTGATGAGGATGTTGTGGGAGACAGTGTCGAAGGCCGCAGAGCGGTCAAGCAGGATGAGGGCTGCTGTTTCTCCTCGGTCCTAGATGTTTCGAATGTTGTCGGTGGCCATGATGAGTGCTGTTTCAGTGCTGTGGTTCTTTCTGAATCCTGATTATGTATCGTCTAGAAGATGGCAAAGTTCGAGGTGTGTTGTGAGTTTCTTATTAATGGCCTTCTCAATCACTTTGGCTGGATAGGGGAGCAGGGAGATGGGACAGAAGTTATTCAGTTGATTCAAATTGGCCGTGGGCTTCTTGAGGAGGGCATTGATTTCTGCAAGTTTCCATTCATCCGGGAAAGTGGTGGATGTGATGGAGATGTTGATGTGGGTCCGGGTGGTGTTGATTGGTGATATTAACAGGTTGTAGATGTGGTGGGGGCATGGGTCAGTTGGGGCTTTGAGTGGATGTCCCACATGATTGCCGCTGTGTCATTTCTGATGAGGGTAGTCCATTTGGTCAGGTGACCGTTTTGTTGGTAGTGGGTAGGTTAACAATAAGTTTTCTGGGGTTGGGTTGGTGTGCAAAGCTGTAGATGTTTGCGATTTTGCTTTGAAGAAGTTGGATAGGTTGTCGCAGAGTTGTTGGGAGGCAGCAATGTTGCTGACAGTGACTGAAGGAGAGGTGAAATACTTGATGATCGAGAAGATCTCCTTGCAGTTTTTGGATCTTCCTTCCTTCTATGCAGTCTACTGGTGCTCTTTTATTGGTGTCTCTGATTTGCTGGTGATAGCGTCTGAGTGCAGACTTGTAGGTAGTTCTGCCGGTGGGGTTGTGGCTGGCTCGCCATTTCTTTTCTAGCTGTTTACAGTGTTGTTTAGTGTCTGAGAGATCTTCTATGTACCAACTGGCCTGATTGTTTGATCTACTATGCTTGTTGGGTGTGAGGGAGTCTTAGCAGTTGTTTATCTAGTTCTTGAAGTTTTTATGTCCGTGTCGAGGTTGTCTGTGGGGCTAGGCTGATCGGTGCTGAGGGCGCTGAGCCAGTCTGCTCTGTGATTTTGTGCCAGCTGCGGCTTGAAGTGCTGAACATGGTAGAGGTGTTGACCTGAGTTGTGTTGATTTTGGAAGTGGATGATGGAGTGGGCAGTCCACGTGAGACGTGTGGTGGAGTTGTATTTGATGCTGCCACTTGTGGTGAATTTGGGGTCCAGTGCGTGTCCTTTGGTGTGTGTTGGTTCTGGGACGAGCTGGGTGAGTCCGATGTTGCTCAAGCTTTCGAGGAGTGCTGTGGAGTAGGGGTAGTTTTAGTCTACCAGGTGAAGGTTGTGGTCACTGAGGAGAATATAGGCTCTGGAGTCAATGGTGAGCAGAGCAACTGTTATGTTTCATATAGGTACCCTAATATAGGCCCGGGTAATATCATACACCTTCACCTACATTATCTCCCTTATACTACACAGTAACAAGCCTCTAGGATTGAACCTTTACCTAGTTCTAGGCCTGGGTGCAGAAGGAGGGTATTTCCCTGAACAATAGCGTCCTATAACTTCATCAATGGACTCATACAGTATGAATGAATATTCATAAGGGTTCTTGGAAACCAGGCAGAGATTACACCACCTGCATAATATCTACGTACAAGGTTCCTCCCATACGTCATCCTCAAATCCAACAATGGCTAATACAAGTAACAAGGGACAAAGAAACCCTAGATACTTCTTGTATAAATACAGCACATCTTGCTAGGGTTGGGAGAGAAGAGCGAGACTTCCAGGCCGACACACTGACCAGAGACGCTGAGGCTCCTGCATGCAGACGCTCCAGCTGACAGTGGTCTAACACATCCCTCGTGGGGTGTCCAACCCGAGACCAGGACGGGGTCCCACACTGTCTCACTTCAGGTAATGGGGTTAGACTAAATCCTAGAGGGATTCTTGGCTTCACACCTACTCACATGCTACTCTACACCTCTCAACAGGAGAAGAAGATGTGGACGCAATACAAATTGCACCAAAATTCAGGCATACAATCACCCTGAAACTATTAGAAAATGGTTTATCGTCTAGGGGTGGCTTAGTAGCTTTCATGATTGAGGCACACGATTCAAACAAAACAGAGGTATTTTATTAGTGGGTTACATTCCCAGCAGCAGATGCGAGAACACAGACATTTCACTCTTACACAGAGGGAGATGCACCAATGGAATATGGTCCGTTCGAGGACATAGAGATTCCACTCACGTACCAGGAACACTTATACTGGTTTAAAGGCGCCCTACCCCACATAAGAGGAAGAGGAAGATTAGGCCCGCTCGGAGGAGAGGGGGCAACATGGCCGATATTAGCGGCCTACACACCACATCCTGACATTGAAACAATGCCACAGGCAGACTTACTCATACAACACAAGGATTTAATTAAAATCTATAGAAACTTGACGCAATTCGTCATGAGGACTTTCACAGTCCAACCAGCAACAGTTGCAACAAATGGAACTCAATCTCAGGGTACAGCAACTAAAATCACACCACAAACGTTACACGCGGTAATGGGCAAAATGCCCACGAAACTTGAACAAATGCCATTCTGGGTAGCTCAGAAAATAACTCAGCTTGAGGCAGTATTCCTGAATACTACCCCGTATGAAAGACACAGAATGCTAACAATCTGCTTGCCCATGGGGATAACACCACAAGTAGAAGATTGTACCACTCGGGGTACAGTCTTTGCTGCAATTTATACCAGAACTCATGGTATTCCTTCATTAGCCGTGGCACCAGACGTATTAAGACAAATACAGGACGAGTACGGAGCAGAACCTGCTCTGAACTTAGGAATGAAGTTACTAGGTAACTATGACCAGGTATCAGCCATAATACTAGCTAATATTAAAGGGGAAGCGGCTTCAGTGGCAATGCGCCAACGCCTAAGGGAGTTCAGTCCTATAGCTCAAGAACACGAACTACCCAAAATAATTGAAACTGCGTATGCAGAATTAGGCAGAGACAGTTTAGGTGGGAAAGCTTTAAAACCACAACTGATGGGCAGTCCTGAAAAGGACACTTCCAAGCAGACACCTGATTCTTCTAAAAAGAAGTGGGATAGTAAAAAACAACAAAACTTTAAAGGAAACAAATCTCAATCCTGAGGCAGATCTCCTCCACAGGAGCCCTCTGAAAAGAGGTATAATCTCAGGAACAGGGATAATATTAGGAAACCTGACAGGTATCAGGACACTGATACACGTTCCTCTCGTTCCTTTCAGGGTTCATCGAAAAACTCTGAGAGGGAAGGACGGTCAGAAAGACAAGAAGAGCATACAAAGTCCAGAGACAAACAGCACACTCAAGACTATACTTCCAAAAAAGAAGAAAAGCCAAAATCAAAACCTCAGTTTAAGAAGAAGAAAGTTGCAGGCCTGAAGATCAGACATGCCCAGAATTCTGAGGACGCAACTTCTGAACGGGGAATGGGCTCAGACGATGCCAGACAGTGCGGCAGAAGTAACAATAGCTCGCCAGAACCTGATGGAATTTCTGGTGACAGCGGACTTGAATGATTACATCACGGTGGAAACACCAGATACAAGGGTAAGCGTCCCACATAAGTTATATGAAATAACACTCCAAATGGAGGGGGACAAGCCCAGGAAAGTTAAAGGTCTCTTTTGGGAGAACCTGTCATCTGGTTATGACATCCTATTAGCTGAACAAGATTGGCCGCCAGCATTCGTTATGGAGTGCCCTAGGGGAGAAACGGTAATTTTTCCAGCCTTCTCCGACTTCGTTCCCATTCATCTTAAACCCACATATGCACGGGAGTGGGCAGTTGCCCTAGCTCCAGCATTGTACAAAAATCATGCCGGATGGGATGAGAATTCAACCCACCACGCGATCCCGTTAAAAGTTTCACCAAATGCACAGAGACAATATCCAATAAAGCAAGAAGCTAAAAAACAGGTCAGGGAGATCTTAGATCAGCTTGAGTACCAAGGGGTGATTGAAACTTGCACCTCTCAAATGAACAATCCTTTGTTTCCTGTCATGAAACCTGACGATACATATTGTCTAGTTTTAGATTACAGACATTTAAATACTTGCACTAAGACATTTGCAGTTCAAAATGCACACAGTGCCGCATTAATGAATAACATTGTGCGGAAAAAATACAAAACTACACTTGATATCTCAAATGGATTTTTCTGCCAAAATATAGCGCCTGAAAGCAGGTATTTGACCGCATTCTCAGCGTTGGGGTCCCAGAGACAATTTTGTCATCTCCCCCAAGGGTATAAGAACAGCCCGGGGTTATTTTCAGCAAGAGTAACCGAATTACTCCAAAATTTTGATGAGGAAGCATTGTCCTATGTGGATGATATTTATCTGACGGACGATGACTTAAAAAGGCACTTGACCAGGGTGAGCACCATAATTATGGGATTCACCTCTGAGGGCTCCAAATTTAATTTTAAAAAATCAAAAATCGCCCACCTCAATGTCCTGTTTTTAGGATATGAGCCTTCAAGTGAAGGAAAAAGTCTGGCAGCCAGCTTTTTAGAAAAGTGTGCGCAGCTCCAACCTCCAAAATCATTGAAAAATTTACAATCAATACTGGGATTCCTAAATTTCGGCAGAACATACATTTTTGATTACGCGGAAAGAGTAGAACCTTTCTACGACTTAATAAAACCTGACTTTTCAGTTAGACAATGGACACAGGAACACACGAACATCCTACGTTCACTACAAGAAGACATGATAGCTTCAAAACACTTACAGATGCGGGTAAATGTACGCAACTTAGTGATCCGTGTAATAGCGGGTCAATGCGGGTACACTTACTTAACCGTCAATGAAGGCGAAACAGTACCAATTGCTTACAAATCACACCTGTACACAAACGCAGAAATGCGTTTCACTTCAACAGAAAAAATCCTGATAGCAGTTCAGCCCGCTGTAGCAAGAGAAAGAGCACTGGCTCAGGGAAAACGCATAATTGTCGTAACACCGGACCCAGCTTTAGAAGCTGTTACAAAGGCTAGCATTCCAAATGCAAAAGCCTTACATCCGAGATGGATACAATGGGCTAATTCTCTTACTGCAACGGATGTTGAATACAGATTTGATCCAAGTCTAAAAACACAAGCATTTCTGCAATACGAACAAGAATACCCTCTATCGAATGAAATCTTGCCTCAAGATCAGTATGAATATATAATTTACACTGACGGATCTGCTCAACTGGCCATAGGGAGTAAGCAACAATACAGCGCAGCATGTGCTATCGTTAAAGGTCGCATGCGGGATGGAAAGTTCCATCCAAGTTGCACCAAAACGCAATCTCTAGGAGACTGCATGGCACAGTTGGCAGAGTTAAAAGCGTTAATACTGGCACTGGTAAACATGGATCATGAATTCCCCACACTGATAGTGTGTGATTCTTTTTACTGTGTGTAATCATACAATGAATATTTACATCATTGGGAACAAAACGGTTTCAAAGACGGAAAAGGTGGCACAATTAAGCATAAAATGCTATGGGAACAGGTAGTTGAGTTGAGAAACAAACTACCAGGGGCTCACGTGATTCATACACTGAGTCATCAACGTGATCGCGTTCACGTTGAAGGGAATTCATTGGCTGATGAAGCCGCGGAGGGGGTTGTACGCACAGCTTCCGTAGCTGCAATCACTCGTTCAAAAACGAGGATAGACGGTGAGATTATGGTTGCTGTCATTGCTTCACACAAAGACAGCTCAGCTGTACCAAAGAAATTTCCACTCAAGTACTCCTATAAGTTAGATGCAAATAACATTCCATATGCTCAGATTCCGGGAGTGGGGGATAGAGTAATACCAAATATGGATCGTAGGCAAGGTTTGATTATTGCAGCACACAAGGGTTTGGGCTCTGCGCATACAGGTGTTACAGCGACTATTTCATTGTTGAAACAGCGCTATTGGTGGCCAGGTCTAACAAAGCAAACTAAAGACTATGTCTTGAAATGTGACATCTGCCAGCAGATGAAAGGCTCCACCATAACACGCCCGGAACAGACACCGTTATTAAAATCAGACAGACCTCTCACTTGTGTATATCTGGACCACTGCGGCCCCTTACAATCAGATGGGGCCTACAAGTATATCATGGTTGCAGTGGACTCATGCTCAAGATTTCTATTGGTTTGGCCTCAGCGCTCGGCTGACGCTCGAACTGTTATCAAAGTTTTGCGAGTCTTTATAGGGACATACGCAGTTGGCACGTTACATTCTGACCGTGGCCCGGCGTTTAGCTCTCGGGCTTACAAAGAGGCCATGGAAAGTATGGGCGTAGCATTGCGGTACTCCTCTCCGTACCATCCTGAGGGAAATTCGGTTGTGGAAAGGAAGAACCGGGACCTAAAGCAATCTTTAACAGCTAGGGTATTAGGCAAGGGCGGTAGTTGGGTCAATCATATATATGGGGTACAACGAGCTCTCAATAACCAGCCAAGAAGTTCTCTAGGGGGTGTCACTCCATATGAGGTCCTATTTGGGACAAGATTGTGGGTACCTGATCTTGATTGTGAAGGCGCAGTGGCGGATGAGAAACCATTTGATATCCATGATCGTTTGGCTGTTTTACAGGATCTAAATGAATCCAGGACACAACAAAGTAACGTCCACCAGAAACAGACCGCTACTGGGGAAGTCAAGGCAGTCACGGCAAGACCTGTCTGGATCCCAAAAGTCGGGGATCTGGTCAGAGAGAAAATAGCGGATAAAAAAGAATTTGGACCATCATACAGAAAGCCTGTACCTGTCCTAGCAATTCCAGGAACAAGAACTGTACTTCTACCGCCTCTTGCCGGAAAAAAGGAGAAACGATTTGTCTCAATCGACTTAATAAAACCACACTATGTGGCCGATACTGAACAGTAGGCCTCGTGGACTCCGCTGTAGCAGACGCCCTCCTCTCGCTACAATTCAAGAAGTTCAAACGGAAAGACTCATCACGTTCGAAGAGCGTCCTGTACGGAATGAAGGACTATGCAACAATGCTATGGAACTCGTTCCCCTTGAACCCGAAGTTCAACTTCAAAGTCAAACTCAAAATAACACACAAGTTGCAATAAGACCAAATACTGATGTTTACGTCAACATGCCTCGACAAGAGCAAGCTACGATTTCAACAAATCCCGATGCAATTCCTACAATTGATCAAACTGCTTCCGGCTACTTCATGAACTTTGATACGTTTTCCTTGGATCCAAGTGAACCAGAAACGACGCCAGCCCAACAAACACGCAAGCAGCAGATTACGGACTTTCTGAACTTTCTCAAAAAGACTTACCTGGTATCGCCTTGGGTAGAACTCTGGGTAATTACTGGGATACTGTTTTTTCTTTTCTGGCTAGGCTTAGTTATAACTTTTAGCATGCTTATTAATGGACGTTACCTTCAACAAAGACCTGCAGCTGAAAAAGTAAATTTGATTCTGAAACCACATCAATCTACTCATCGTGAGCAAAGAGACTTGTCATCAGTGAACATTACAGCAGTTCCTCTACCAGACGGTATAGTATGGGACAAGGTTGATTTCGATATATTCGGTCCAACTGAACTTTTAAAAATTTCTCATGTATTTAAAATTTCATTGAGTGCCATCATTACCTCCAGTACATTTTCTGATGATTGGGACTCTGAAACTGTTAATAACATGTTGTCTGATTTAGAGAAAACAGCCGCATTTCCAAACACTGAAATGCTAGAAAGTGCTTCAGACTATGACACTTTGTACTGTTACCAACATTATGGTCATCATTTCTTGCACAAATCTATAACACCTAGAAATGTTTTTGAGTACCACCAGTGGGAACATTGCCCTACACCACCAAAAGGTAGTTCGCAAACATTTGCACAGAAATTCTCATATTTTTCAGGGTTTAACACTTCTTACCCGACGTCATTTTATTATAAAGTCGCATCCATATCGGCACAGAAAATTATGTTGACTGACACCAAACAGATTTACTTTGCTTCCTTTATCGCCCGATTGTCTGAACAGGGTTTTGACCTATGGAAGGACACAATAGACTTAAAATCGGTCTGGGGTTCTAGAGACTGGCACGTCCAGGGAACAGAAGCACTATTTAGAGCATGCCTCATTCCACAGCAGATGATATTTCTAAATGACACTGTGCAACAGACATCCTGTCTTGGATTAGCCAAGAACAAGGACCTGAACACACCTCGGTTTCCAACACCATCACAGATGGAGGGGTGGCAAAATTCAACTTCACAGGAAGGGGTAGAAGTAGATGACATTTTTCAGTACAATAGATCGGATCCTAATTGGAAAGGATGGTTGGTTTGGACCATAGACACGAACAGATATCAGCAAAGATTCTGGGGTACCACCAAAGGGTTCAGTATATATAGGCCAGACCCACGCTATGTACAAAGAGAACATCCTGGGGTAGTGACATCCTACAGTGTTGGGAAGTTGTGCCTTGATTGGCTAGAAACCTCAACACTCACAGAAGTAAAACAGCTCTTATCCTTACTCACACATGACATGGATCTTAGGGATTTTTTACTAGGTCCCAGGAAATCACGTCAGAAACGTTTCATATATGCTGGCATTTATGCTGCCTACAATGAAATTTGGAAAATATCCCAACAAGAGGCCGCAGAGAGAATACGGGAAATAGACCGTATTAACTTAGAGAAGGCACTAGCGGTAGTAGATAATAGGTTAACAACTTTGACCTCCAGGATATATTCCTTAGGCAACATTGTATCTTCTGCAATAGACACACTGGAACAAGATTTGGCAATATTACAACACGGGCAATCTCAGTTACGTTCTATTATGTTGTTAAGCTGGACGCTGCAATCTTTACGTGCAGGCTATGTGCCTTGGCGTTTTATCAACAGTACGTCTCTGTTTTCTGAATACAATCTAACAGATAAACAGGTAGAAATGGCACAAAGGGGAGCAAAATATACAATGCTGCGTATTGAAAAACTGGATAGATTACCATTCACGGTAGCGGAATCACCATCCACGGAATGGCTAATCCATGGCCACATAACTCTACCGGTCACTACTTTTCAGTTTCAATATTGCCTTGAGCAAAAGCAGGCAGGCAAATATGAAAAAATCGGTAAGGAATACATTAAGGAATCTTGGGAATTACCGACCAGATTTCGATGCCGGAGTGGGGATCGAGAAGTGTTTCTAAGCGGTACAAACTGCAAGAACGCTTTGAGTGGTTCTCTCATGTGCCAGGATGTTTTACTACACGGAGCTTGTAATGGTTCAGTAGCGAACTTGTCCTGCCACCTGAAAGGGGCTCCAGCAGCCGTGATTACACCGGTATTCAAGCTGCTCTCGAATGGGAGTTACTTGATGCAGCATGATCAAGGTTGTTGTGGGATGCTTCCGGGGATTGCCTATCTGGTCACGGTGAACTCCAGGGTTACTTGCTGTATGCAAGTATTGTTTCCCCCAACAAGTACAGTCAGGGAGGTGCCGCTATGGCCTTCGCGAAATGTTTCCTTTATACAATTTGATACTTTGAGCAGAATGAAAGCCATGCTTTTACAGCAAACTGTGCCCTTAACCTCCGCCCGGGAGACCCTTGATCTTCAAATCGCAAGGACCTCGGCTGAGATACAGGCACTCATACGTACAAACTGCCCCTCTCATTTCACAGAAATGGTGGGACGTATCTTTAATATGTCCGATACGAGTGGTATTGTACACCTATTTAAGACCATAGGGTCAGGATTTCTAAGCACCTTTCAGACAGTCCTCGGAGTTATTCCAAACTTTATACACTCCGTATTGGGAAGTATTTTTGGAGGTCTTCCGCTGATCCTGCTCTCAATAGCGGGTATCCTGATTGTTAGTTTTCTGCTACTCAATGGACGGCCCAATCACCAACGAGATGGCAAAAGCACTTCTGGAGCGTAAATACTGTGAACGCATGGTACAACATCTGGGCACACCTCGCCTGCGGGAACTGAGCGCCTCTTGGTTCCTATCGTTTAGACCAGTCTGGATGGACTGCATCTCACCTGTTCTTCAATGCCTGTTTTGCGGAGAAGAATGCGTGTTAGATCTATGTCTGACACTTCCATCGGCAACGCCACCGGACATGAATACCATGCTGGAACTGGTGAGGGTCCATGCTCGGAAATGTCCCCAGCGTATCCCTATCTTGATGGCTGCATTCCTCGAGAACCCGCAGGTGCCTTTTGCTACAACTGGGTTGAGCATCAGCTCTTCCACTAGCACTCAGGTATCGACTACAGCACCAGCTGCCTCTGCACCAGCTCTTGGCAGTTCTGAGTATCATCTGTGCTCAATTGATATGCTCTGTGAGGTATTACAGGGATCGTCCTCTGCAACGGCGAGCAACGGCGATGTTATGTCTCCCAGCCAGGACACTTAATCTATAATTGGCTCATTGTGTGCTGGGAAAGAATTCAGTTTTTCTTTTTCTCCAAAACTCAACTAAATTTGGAACATTTCCTTTAATTGACACTTTCGCTGGGAAAGCATGGCCTTCTGACGCTTGTAGTGGTTCGACTTATATAAACGAACTCAACTAGGACTTTGGCTTAAAGTGACATTTCCAATACTAACTTTCAAAAATAATTTTTCTCCCCCATTAGACTATTTTTAAATGGTTTTAAAGACAATATTTTATGACGCTCACTGATAATTTTATGCGCTGCTACCTAGTAAAAAGAGTGGTTCACTAGCATTTTTATCATTGTTGACTGTTCGGAAGAGGAGTGGGTGTTATGTTTCATATAGGTACCCTAATATAGGCCCGGGTAATATCATACACCTTCACCTACATTATCTCCCTTATACTACACAGTAACGAGCCTTTAGGATTGAACCTTTACCTAGTTCTAGTCCTGGGCGCAGAAGGAGGGTTTTTCCCTGAACAATAGCGTCCTATAACTCCATCAATGGACTCATACAGTATGAATGAATATTCATGAGGGTTCTTGGAAACCAGGCAGAGATTACACCACCTGCATAATATCTACGTACAAGGTTCATCCCATACGTCATCCTCAAATCCAACAATGGCTAATACAAGTAACTCTCTGAGACCGAATAAGTGAGCACGAGTGTCTGAGCGAAAAGTAGTATATTGTTTCCACGATCCTGGGGGATCAGGGTTGTCATGTTCTGAGGTTGCCAGAAACTATTCTCTCCCTGATAAGAGGAGATTCTAGTGGCACTGTGAGCTAGCTAAAACAGAAAGGCTAACATTCTCGGTTGGTGTGCTCAGAGCCAGTCTGCCACCAAACCCACAGTTTATGTTATCCGGAACGCGCAGATCCTGTATGGGTAATATAGGAACTACATGACACAACAAAGTCGGTGATAAGGTTGGTAAAGGTGGCTCGTGATCCGGGTGGTCAATAGGGTGCTGTTCAGGGTGAAATTTTGGAGATGTGCCACTTGAAATCTAGGTGTTCTGTGAATGGAGTGGCGCTCTCTGTGGATGTTGTGCATTTGATGGATTCCTTGTAGTCCTCTTTCCTGGCTTGTGAAGGTGGTCCTGTTGAGTGATCTTGTAGCCCACTGGGATTGCCGTAGAGATGTCAGGAGCCAATGAAAAGTTAAGCCAGATCTCTGTGATGAAGAGGATGCCGGGTGCATCGTTGCTTAAAAGGTCCCATATTTCAGTGTATGTTTGCTGAGTGATCGTTAGTTAAGAAGCATGCATGCGAGTGGGTGTTGACGTGAGGGTTTGCTGTGGCATGTAGTGTAGGGTAGGACTGTAGGCATTGTTGGTTCTTGTGTGGTGTGTGTGTTGGGAGGGGGTGTTGAGGATGTTGTTAGTATTTGTATGGGAGGGCTGCTGCTGGAGTACTGGCAATGGGTACAGGTGGTGTGAGGTGGACACAGCAGCAGTTGGGGGAACAGCATCCAGGACACAGCATACAGCATAAGGAGTGCTGTAGAGTATTTCTGGGAGGTGATCGGACCAGGGTTCCTGGCGCTGGGTGCGGTCTAGGTGCGGACGGGCACAGACGGGCTTGCTTTTTGCGCGCCAGCGCCACACCCGCTGTGGGCGTTTGCGTACATGTTGTAGCTGTCATTAAGTAGGTCCTGGTAGGCGGGAGGAGTCCAGGGTGCCATTATGTCATTTCCTGTGCTGATGAGTGATAGGAAATGAAGTCCTGTTGCTAGGCTTATTCTTTTAAAGACAGTTTTGACGAGAAAACTGGTAATGTCACTTCCTGTCCAGATGAATGATGGGAAATTCAGTGATGTCACTTCTTGTGCAGGTGGATGATGGGAAATCCAGTGATGTCACTTCCTGTGCTGATTGGTGGTGGGAAACACACCTGTACATGCATCCAATGCATCTGCTCCTTAGTTGAAAATAGAAGAATATTGCTCCTTACTTAGAAGAGTAGCAGTTCAAGGAGCATTATTGGCAGGCCTTACCCCCAAGACAATCTTCTTTTTATTTTCCAAAGATTGGTCCTCATATTTCGTGCTCTTATGTCCTCTAGAGGGAGAAGGACTGAAGAATGAAGAGTCATTAGTCTTGCTTTGCTTAGAATGCTTGCCCATTTCCCTCACCTTTTCAGTCAGCTTCCTGTACCAGCATTAGGACATGTATCAGCAAACAGTGCCCATCAGAATCCCACTCACAACAATTTGTCACTAATTCCTCCTTGTTTAAATAAGAGTCTTGGCAAGTAAATGCAAGCATTTCACCCATGCTCGCTGAGGTCTAACTATTACACATGTACAGAACCTTCTCCTTCCACGTATGTACGAATCCTTTGCGAACTGCGCTGGTTCCCCCATTAGGGCAGATATTTTGGCATCAATGAAACAGACGTTATGCGGCCTCAGAACTCAGATCTGCTTACCCATTACTCAGGCCAATCCCGTGCTCAGCCTATTTCGGTGCAGGGAATCTACTTACCCTTCCCAAATCCTCCTTACTTGTAGCCGACTTCAGTCAGAAGACCTCCAAGGAAGACAGGGTCAGATTCCAACTCCTGTCCCCCCTCACCACTTTGCATGCCCTTATCCCCTTGTGCCCAGCACAAATGGCGCCCGGTCGCAATGTAGTAGATCTGAGCCCGGCAGGGGGTCCTCCATTCCTTTCCCAGTCAAAAGGCAGGAGAAAAAAACTGAAAATGATGTGGTTTAAGCAGGTGCATATAGCACACAGGTGGGTGAGGTTACACCTCCACTTTATGTTTTTCTCTCCTGGCTGAAGTGGGTACCACCTGAAAAGTAATGACTGGGATGATATATGAGCCAAAGAAATAATTACTTTTTAAACACACTTACCTGTTTAATTATTCAAGGCTGGAGGAAGTTGCTATCACGGCATGCTCACAACTCCTGCAAGCGAGAGCACTGAAAACAAAATCACTAGCTAAGATAGAAAGAAAAGAAATGGAAATAGGACCAGGCTGTGGGGAGGTTTCCTTTACATGGAGACTTTTATTTAAGCACCCATACTGACTTTGACTCTATAGTGTCACTCCTTCAGTCCTTCTACAGCCTAACAGCCAGGCAGAAAAGGGACCCGGGATGAGTAAATAATATTTGTACAACTTCAGAAGACAGTAAATATAACACAATATGGATGGGCAGGTGGGGGTTATTGAAGGGCAGCCTCTGTGCTAATGGGAACAAGAGGCAGGTCTTTTCCCATGTTAACCACCTTGCAGCAGGTGACTGTAGGGACAAGAAACACATTTGCCATAAAAAACATTAAAAAATGGGCACCTGTTTCGAATGGTTTTGAAACCATTTCAAAAGAGCAGTGCCCCCCTCTACATGCGGTGCACTGAAAACAGCTGCAAGGGACCGGTAGCAGCATCACGGAGCTACTGGGTCTCTCAAAATAAAAACAAGCATTTGCAATGCAATTGGTCGCGCATTTTTGAAATTTAGAGCTATTAGTATTGTAAATGACAATGTTTTTTACTTATGCTTTTTGATCTGCTGAACTAGGAAATGCATATAATGTACTGGCAGGGCTGAATATCCACTTCATAGCCAAACAAGAGAACATTTAAGTATGTTACTTAAGCATGATAAGGCAAAATAGTTTAGCCAGAACAACACAAACTGTCACATTACATCTCCGATGACTGGTGTGGGGGTCAAATATGGCACTGTACACACAGCTACACCTAGTACATGCTGTACTGTAAGAGAGTGCAGCTACTTAGCCCATCATACTGCACTCCTCATATAGCAACCTCCTCGGAAAACACAGCAAAATGTTAAGTGGAATTTGCAATTGCTTGGTTACTAAAAGGTTGTCAACCCAAAAACATGGGAATTTAGATTCGATTTTACAAAAACAATTAATAGCACAGGCATTATTTGGCAGTTTCCATGGTGCATGCAAAACAAACATCCATGCCAGCTGAGAGCTCCAGCCGCTCTGCAAGACTGAAGGAGGAAGGGGAGAGGCCAAGAATGGTGAGAATCCGAAGTTTGAGAGAGAGAGAAGAGACAGTTACTGGAGGGCTGCCTAAAGTAAACAACGAGCGCGGCATCCGTGATGAAAGAGTCTGCACAGGGCAAATAAAGCAGAGTAAACAAACCTGCATGATAAATAAAAGGTAAAAAAGATATATTGCATCATAGCTAAAAGACTGCTGCGGGGCACTTTACTCTGTTCGCCACAATTACTGCACAGCAGGAATGCATTTAGGAGTTGGAAACGGGACAGCGGTTTCAATTACTCAGTTGGTAAGTGTGCTTGCAGGTCCTGATGCAAGTCACTACTACAAGTGGATAATGCACTATTTTCCCTAGCTTGATGTGTGAATATTGAACAATGAAAGCATATGTCATATCAAAATTAAGACAATGAAGTATTCCTGCTACAAAACGTCCACAATGCGAACTTCTGCCTTGGTTTCGAGCGCACTGTATTGTCCTACATATCTCATTCACAGTACCATATTCTCTTTGTAGCATTCCCCATGTTCTTAGAGTCGAACCCGTGGTAGAAAGGTGTGTATCCAAATACGAATGACTAACATTTGACAAATGGCTCTAGAAATCGGATGGAAAAAGTAGAAATATTTAACACTAGAAATCGGCCAGTGACTAAAAGCTACGGTATACTTTTTTTAGCAGCAAACCGGGGTACATTTGATACAACATGAATGTGGAAATTAAGTAATTGCTCATAAAGCCTCAATATTAAGAACAGGGATCTCCTAATGACACTGGGGGTTTTAGGTGCTCCTTATCTGCAACTGTAGTGGCGTGTAACGCACAATTGAGAACTTTACACATTTGTGAGCAAATCATAAAAACACAGTACTGCCTACCAAACTCTAAAACGTAAGGCGAGCGAATTCTCGCAAACTCTGATTGAATAAAGTTGTGCAGCAGATAATATAATTACTATACATTTACTGACTGCTAAGGCTCCAATTTTTGTATTTATGCACATAGACATCTTATCTCTGCACCGCCCGGCTCTCTTTTTCCCCAAGGGGGGTAACATCCAAACTTCTCTCCTCTCTACACACCTCCCAACCCCATCCCACAATTCCTGCCCCCTACACACTCCAACCCCCTACTCTTTCCACCACACGTTAGCTAGGTGTCAGATGTGTGTCCACACCTCCCAAGTTAACCCATTTCACTTAACCATTCCCAACCCTTCCTTGTATCCCTAAATATTTAAATCTCCGACATCTTCCAGATACCAACATCCTCCACGGGTCCTAAGTACCACTCTTCACATCCCAAAGAGTTACAACGTAGAACTATTTCTCTACCGCTAGGCATTGGATTATCCAAGCAAACGTCTACCTAGAACCTGTCACTTATGAGAAACGTTATGTACAACTGAAGGGAATTCTGTTTGCAAGACAACTGCACAATAACATAAAAGTGACACCGAACGATCATCAATGGTTCTATAATTAGGAAAATAACACTATACAGTCACGGTTAAGTGGACGGTACGTGTGCAGAGCACTGCCGTCTTCCTACCCCTCTCTGACAGCAGTGTGCCATGACAGCAGCACAGCGAGTCTAGACCTGCATCACCCGAGCATCACTAGTTCACTAGACTCTGGAGGCACCTGGCTACAAGGCTGATTAGTGCCCTTAAGTTGGTCGACGCTAGCGCCACACAAACACGCCTCCAATGTTTAAACGGATATGCCCCCGCCCTTCTGACGATGCACGTCGCGGATGAGCTGGGGAAACTGTAGCTGGTGCAGAAATAGTTCATTAGTGTCCCATGGGCTCTGGTAATAAGATGGTCCGTGCTTGACCATTGCTGCAAAGGACGGCCTCCCCGGACCTTTGGGATACCAGTTAACCCCTTTAGTGCACAGGGAGGCTTGGATGGAGAACCCGGTGCTGGTACATCGGTGCTTGGGGTGGGTAAGGTGGGTTTATGGCGATTGGCACTGTTTTCACACCAGCACGAACCTATAACGTATGGCTACCTCAGGACCACATACATAAGTTAACCCCTTGACTGAGGCCGAGCGGAAGGCACCTGTCTTACTACTGTTCCCAGGCACATGACAAAGCTATTAAAAAGTAAGCTGGTCTGTCACTCACCCAACCATTTTTCACAGAGCTGCTGGGGTAAGCGGTGACGTCTGGGGGAGGCAGAGCCAGGGCTGTGCGAAGCCGGTCTTCCAGCGCGCGCTAGCGCACCCACACTCACTCTCAGACGCACACATACGGCTTGCGGGAGCTCCCGAGCGCCAGCCGCACAGTGTGATTAAAATCGGATTTAAATGCCACACCTCCTTTAATTGATCCACGGCGTAAAATCCACCGAAACGCTCCTTTAATTTATTTATGTTTCCAAAAATAAGCAACCGAACAAGAAAGCTCTGCTCGCTGCCTGAACCACGTCATGCAAGCAGTGCGGTGAACTCGCTTATTTCAACTGTTTTGGTGAATTTTCCTGGGCAGTGTTTGGCACACGCGAGTGTGGTTTCTTCACATCCTTGCGTCACGCACATAACGTACTCTGCTGTGGTGTGAATTGAGGCACATTTAACTGTTTTTCTACTTTGTATGGTCTCTTTCAGACACTGATGAAGGTTTCGTGCATCAGCTCTCGCGCCGAGGCATGAAATACTGGACTCTCAAGACAAAATCTATATTCTCAAAACGTCCTTTCGTATCTGGAAGTGGAGCGCGCAGAAGGGCGTTGTTTGGTTACATATGGGAGCTGACGATGTTGAATAGGGCCTCAGACCACAGCGTGGGGGCTCCGAGGACAGCCAGCGTGCCCCTTCCAAGTCACACACAGCCCTTCACTCAAAGGAGGCCGCAGACAGCGCCCGGCACTCACGTTCACAACTGAGTAGCGTCTGCTAGTGCCTGCACGCGCAAGCGAGAGAAACAAGCAGCGCATGCGCTGCAATGAAAAACGAGTGCTAATTCACCCACCAATCACACAACAAAGAAGCATTTAAAATGCAATAGGACTCGTATTTACGCGAGACCTATTGCATTTCAAACGGAAGTACATGCGTTAAAAAAGGCACGAACGGGAGGGAGTGGAGGGGTGGTGGTGGTCCGAGAAGTCACGGACTGCGGGAGGGAACGGGGGAGGCAGGGGAACAAAACGGTTTTAAAGTAAAGGGGCCGATAGCCGTGGAAGGACAACAATGACGACATGTCCGTCAGGAGGCGGGATTAAGTTGCCCAAAACCAATCAGATTGCAGCATTTAGGATTTCGGCCAATGAAAAAGATAGGCGGAAAGTGGGCGGAGCTTCCCCCGCTATACTGTAAGGCATATTGGCACATCAGTACTATACTCGGGTTCCTATTCAGGTTCCTCTTACCAAGATCCTATAGAAAGCAAAAAAACTTACAGGGTCATTGAAAGTTGAGCTTGTAGCCTGCCTGGTCAGCAGAGGCTCTAGCCTCCACCCCCGTGACTCCCCCACCCCCTAACAAAGGACGAGCCACCCTATTATGAGAACAAACCTGCCTAGCAGAATCTCACTAATTTCAGAGCGACCTTTGGTGCCGGGGCTTAGTGGCAGATTGGAGAGGATGTCAGCTTGGGGGAGGGGGGAGAGGAGAGAAAGGAGAAGAAAGAGGAAGAAGCTCCTTTGGGGATCCGTACAAAGGGGAACGGTTGAGGGATGGCTACAGGCCCTGTTAGGGCCCCAACCAGAGACAGGGGTCTGGCCTCTGCAATAGTCGCAGCATTGTTAGAGTGAAGTGATGAGGAGGAGGGGGGAAAGTGCAGGAGGGGTTTGGGGTCCAAGGGGATGAGCTGGCAGAGGCAAATCGGGCAGAGAGGTGGAAGGTTTACTCACGAAAAGGGAGAGGGAGGAGAAAGCACCTGCGGAAAGGGGGGGCATACAGGGAGGGTGGTGCTAACTAAAGGTCGTAGGGGACGAGGATCTGGAGGACAGGGTTGAGGCGAGACTGGCAGTAGTTGGGAGACAGGTAGCTTGGGGGCGCAGAGCGCGGCAGGTGGTGCTGGGTACCCGAGTCAGGGTCAAAGTTTAGGTTAGGGAAGCATGGGGCTAGCACACCAGACCTATCAGCTCATTTTCAGTTTACAGGGTCCAGCGACAGATACAAGAGGGTGTGGTGCGGCCCAGACACCCCGAGGGGAAGAGAAGTCAGGGCACAGTGCGGCCAGCCGGACAACATAGTGGGACATGGAGTTCACTGGCAGAAAAAGGTCCTTGGAGGCTTTGTCGGTTCAGGAGGCAGGAAGGCTAAGGGCGGCCTTCTGCAAGCAGAGGTACGGGTCAGGATGGCTTGCTTGGTTTGTAGCAGCCACACAGGACAGTGGTGAGCATATATCGGTTCCCACAAGCATGGCAAGTCAGCAATGGCAATATCCATCTGGCCCCAGCTGGCCGGGGGATGATGGTGTCATGGACAACACGGTTTTCGATTATGAGGAGGAAGACTTGGAAGAAGGGGAGATATTGGACACAGGTGACTGAGGAGGCAGAACAGAGGTGGTGGTAGCACCAATCTACATGGGGGGAGTTCCGTGCCTAGTGTGTTGCTGGGTATTGCCGGGAAGCACGTGGTGTCCAGTAGTACGCAACTGTGACGGAAAGGTGGTCAGCTGGCTAGATGGCAGGCTTCAGATTGGGCACCGACCTTGATGCTAGGTAAACCAAGAGAAGTAGAAGGGATGGCCCCTACGATGGTCTCCAAAGGTGTGGATGCATGGGTGGAGGAGGAATGTGAGGGAGCATGGTTAAGAAAAGGGAAAATATGTTAAGGATACAGGGGTTGGCACAGAAGAATATGGGCCCATCGAGCCGTCACAGATAGGAGCGTAACAGGTTGAGAGTTACAGTGCATGGGTAGTACCTTGCCGGCTGTTGGAAAGTGGTTTATTATTAGTGGTAATTAGGGACTTACCTCTAGTAATAAGGTCGCAAACACAATAAAAGGCTCAGTCAAGGTCTCAATAAATTATTTCCTTGCTCAACCCTTGGTAGCTGGCAACGAGCAGGCAGACTTAACTTAGGAGACAGGTGTGTAAAGCATTTAAAAACACAATACATTAAATAAGTAAGACACAACACACAATAAAAATCCAACACCACTTTATAAAAGTAGGTTATATTTTTATGAACAAATAGACACTGAAACAACAAAAATCCAATATAGGGAACCGGAGTTATGAATTTGTAAAGATTAAAAACTTTGTAGTGCCTAAAAGCCCAAAGCGCCACTTTGGGACATCTGGTCGTGCTTGTCCGGGACAAAGTTAGAGTTTGAGGCTTACTGCAATGGAGCCCTGGTTGGATACACTAAGTGGGAGGCCCCGGTCAACTTTTTACCTGCGCACTTAGTCGTTTTTCTGGAGCTTTTTCTCTCGACGTCGAGGGAGGCTCCTCGTCAGGCTGGGTTTCAAGTCGCTGACAGCAGCTTGGTTCAGCCCAAGGCCTCTGTGAAATACTGAAAGTTTTGAGCTCCGGAGCTTTCAGTGAGACGAACCTGAAATCCAGACTGGGTCACGGTTCAACATCGGCGGCTAGACTCTCTTCGACGAGGCGGCCACCTTATGGGGCTTTTTGACAAAAATTCTCCAAACTTCTGGATCCCCTTCCAGAAGGTCCTTTTGGGATTCCAACGTGTCCACAACACAAATCCAAAGGTCTTGAAGGTCCGAGATGGTCCTTGGGATGTTGGGACTACATTACCAGAATGCACCTGGCCAGCTCTTTAAAAGTATCCTGGACGCCTTCCAGCTGGTATCTTCTTGGTGGGGATGGTGCAGGTGAAGCTCTTTTAATCTGTGCTTTCAGGGCGTCCACTCCTTCACTCCTTGAAACAAGGCAAAGTCCTTAGGGCTGTAGTTCCAAGTGTGCAGCAGGTGCAGTCAATAAGAGTGCAATCCTTTGGGGCGCAGGTCAGGGTTCCAGTAGGGCAAACCTTCTTCTCCTTGTAGTTTCAGGCAGGGATCTAAGTTGCTGGACAATGCTCCCATATTTATTCATAGTTCCTAGGTGACAAGCAGAGCTGCTAATTGAATTTCTGGGGCTCCTGTCTTGCTGGGGATGCAGGATGTGGGGGTGAACCTGTGATGCACTAATCTGTCTTCCCTCTGTGAAGACCAGTTTGGCTACTCCACCCCCATCCTGCCTTTTGCTCTGCAGCTTGCAGTGCTCTTCCTACAGGAACCACTTAACACCTCATTAAGACAGCTTGGCTCAGCCTGGCAGAGGCTGACCAATCAGAGCTGGGATGCTGGAAGGCTGAACTTTGGCTTACAGAAAAGAAAGTTCTATATCATCTTTTCTGTGATAATTATGATAAATCTAACAGTGGCAAGTTGTTTGATTTATTCTATTATTTTGATACTTTGAAGTAACATTTTAGCTCCTTTCTTTCAATAGTTATACTTTAACAAAGTATTCCCATTGTGCTACAATGGGGAAAACGAACTTGGCAGTTTTTCCCTCACCAGGGCACATACATCTTTTATAGTGTACCTGCTTATAGTTACCAGGCATCCTACCACTGGGGCACCCCTAGGGAAGACCTTAGGGGTGACTTATATGTAAAACAAAGGTAGTTTGAGACTTTAGAAGTACAGTCAATGCCAAAGTCAAATTTGTATGGAATTTTAATGTGAAGGCAGCCTGAGAACAGGGCTGCCTTTAAAATGACACCAGGCAGCACAGTAGTGCACACTTAAGTGCATTAAGTCTGCTGGGGCTCTAAACCTACATGCCCTATTGTATACTAGGGACTTACATCTAGGCTGTCAGTATCAATTGTAATTAAACCTAATTTCCATATACCTTTTTATCAGAGCATTGATCCTGTGTCTGGTAAGCAGAGCCCAGGGCACAATTTGAGTCAGTTACCACCAGTATCAATCAAATAAGGGGGATGATCAGGGCAAAAAGAATGACTTTCTTACACCGGCCTACAGGAAAGGATGAGGGGGCAAAAAAGGAGCAGCTAAGTACCCCAGGGGTAATTGCAGGGGTTGGGGTGGCAAGGACAGATTGACGGGAGGTCAGAGCGAGACACTCTGGGATAAAGAGAGTAAAGAATTGACGATAAAGAAGTTGCCCTACATGGACGTGATGAAACCTTTGGGGGCTCATCTGATGATGGCCATGAAGGAGAAGATATGGAAAGGGGAGCATGTTGAAATGTTTAAATTATTAAACAGGAAGCTATGAGCAATGGAAGGGTGAAAATTGTCTAAAAGACCCAGGGTGTCAATAACCATTGAGAATTGGATGCTGGCATTTTTTACATATGCTAGCGTGTACTGTGAGAAGTTCCTGGAGTGCACTGTCTCTATGTTCAAGTATACGGAGGTGATGCGGAAGGCTCAGATAAGATATTGTGGGTACGCATGATTCGGATTTGTGGCAGTACACAATGGACCTATCTTTACAGCTAGCGGTTTACCCATAGGATATCGGGCCTTTCAAGGCCTCCCCACCCGAGGTGGGGTGGGGATGACAACAAAAACTCAGGGGGGGCACAGCGGGGGCATGCTTGGACCTCAACAAAGGGCTATGCACCAGATGGTACTGTAAGTTCAGGCATGAATGCTCATGGTGCACAGGGAGACATTTGCTCATATACTGTGCTGGCGGTGCAGGAGGATCCCACTGGAGATACAACACTCAGTGGCAATAACAGCATGGAGGACAAATGTTACAGCAGCCTACACAGCACGCAATTCACAGAGGGGGCAGGGGGCAGGGTTTTGTTGGAAAAAGCTCATATGCCAGTTAGTTAGGACAGGTTGGAGTATTGGTTGAAGTTTTATGAACAGGAGGATGATGCCAGGCTATTGAGAGAAGGGTTTTGTTGGGGGTTCAGACTAGGGTACTAGGCCCCAAGGGTGAAAAGGAGGGCAGATAATCTGAAATCGGTGAGGCAGCATCCACAGGTGGTACATGAAAAACTGCAGAAGGAAGTACAAAAAGGCAGAATGGCAGGCCCATTTGATGGACAATTTGATTGTGTCTCCCATAGGAGTTGATACTTTGGATGGAATGGTGCACCAGGAGGGTATTTATATATTTCTTTCCAATAAGATTCAAGACTATGTATCTTTGTAGAAACCAGTTCAATCCTTTATTTTCTCTCTTGAAACATATATTTATTCATGAAAAACGTCCGGCCCATAGGAGTTGTTCGTTTGTCCTGGCCCGAGGAGGGATCGGTGAATGAATTTATATAGGAGGAACTGACGTCAGTATACTAATCATTAGTGGATATGGCAATGGCAGTCGTCAAAAAAGCAGGAAGGGGAGCAGAAATGGCTAAGAGCAACATTAAGTCAGCCTTTGACTACTACAGATGCAGCCGTATGATATCCACCAGCTGAGGATTCAGTTTAACAAACAATGGTATGTGGACAAAGCGTTGCCTATAGGATGCTCAATATCTTGTGCCTTGTTCGAGCGTTTCAGTTCATTTTTGCAGTGGTTATTCCCGTAGTTCATGGGACACGTGGATGTAACACAATACCTGGATGTTTTTTTCTTTGTGAGCAAACTAGTCTCGGCTTTGTGCCAGCAGTTGCTGGTAAGTTTTCAAGAGCTCATAGAGGACATTGGGGTTCCACTGGCCCCGGATAAGACAGAGGGTTACATTAAAATCATGACATTTCTGGGGATTTAAGTTGATTTGGTTGCAATGGAGGCACGCCAGCCATACAACAAGAAGCTTTTAATACAGTTGTAGGATATAATGTTGGCAAAAAACAAAGTGGGGGAGTCCAAGTGCTCCTGGGCTATTTACATTTTTCTTGTAGAGTGGTGATAACAGGCAAGACTTTCTGTAGGTGTCTAGGTCTTGCATTATCGGGTCTGTCACTACCTTATCATAATTTGCAATTATCGACAGAAGTGAAGGAGAACTTAACAATGTGGTGCTTTTTCTAGACTCTTTCAATTGCATTCCCTTGTTCAGTCTGGGTGAGGTAGTGTGGGATATGCAAATTATTTCAGACGCTGGTGGTGGTATGGGTTTTGGTTTGTACTGGCAGAGGCGAGGGTGTGCGGAGGAGTGGCCAGGAGACTGGAAGAATGGGGGCCGCAGTATCGTCTTTTTGAATGTTTTTCTGCTGGCAGTAGCGATTAGCCTGTGGGGTGCTAATTTGTCCCATAAAAAAGTGCTTTTCCTGAGAGATAAGATGGCACTGGTACACATCGTGAACAGGCAGTCGGCCAGGGATGCACAGGTGTTTAAGTTGTTACAAGTCTTTGAGTTAGGCTGTTTCAAGCATGATATGCTATTTAAATTTAAAGCACAAAGGGCCAGATGTAGGTAAATCTGAAATACCGATTCCTTAATAGCGAATTTTACCGAATCGCTATTAAGAACTCGGTATTTCTGATGTAGGTAATAATTCGGTAAATATTACCGAATCGGTAATATTCGGTAAAAGTCTACAGAATCGGTAACAATCGGTAATATTTTACCGAATCTGTAATAATCCCTCAAAAAATAACGAATCGGAATGAATCTGCAAATTAATTACCGATTCGTTATTACCGATTCGGTAATTAGCGAATCGGTAATTCAAAAAACGGTAATTGTAGAATCAGCCAATCCTGTGCTACCTCATTACCCCACAAACAGGAAGTGGCCACACCCATGCACCTGCACTGAACCTGAAGCTGTTTGAGAGGCAGGGAGCACAGCAAACAAGCCAGGAGCAACCATTCAAAGAATCTGCTGCCAAGACAGAGCAAATCTGGACAACCAGGAGAGGGAGAAGGATGCAGTTGAAAGAAAGAGGAACCATAAATTTAGTGAGGGGGAGCTGGAGGTCCTTATTGAGGATGTCACAAAGGACCATGACAAACTGTTTGGGAAACAGTCACTGCACATGCCTGAATCCCAGAAAAGGCAGATTTGGCTGGTCATACAGGAGAGAATCAATGCCATTGGAGTCAC
Source organism: Calotriton arnoldi (assembly GCA_963921515.1). Taxonomy (NCBI): domain Eukaryota; kingdom Metazoa; phylum Chordata; class Amphibia; order Caudata; family Salamandridae; genus Calotriton; species Calotriton arnoldi. The sequence goes on along the minus strand of CAWUFW010001715.1, from coordinate 2,399,863 downwards.
CCAGCGCTCCATTGACGACCTAAAGAAGCGCTGGTATGACCTGAGGAAGCGTGCCAAGGAGAGGCTGGCAGACAGGAAGCAGCAAGCCAACCTCACAGGTGGAGGGAGAAATACAGCACCTGCACCAACTGCCCTGGATCTCCTGGTCTAGTCCACCTTCCAGCCGGAGAGTGTGAGTGGGATTGGGGATGCAGACAGCTCAGCCAGAGCTGGCAACAGACAAGGTAAGATGCATGCACTGCATGCTGTGCCCCCCACTCCCCAACCCCAATCCCCAATGAGGCATTGTGAATCCCACTCCAGTACATGTGTTACTGAAAACCAGCAATGCATTATGGGAGATGTAGTCAGAAGTAACACATGTCAGAACACTCAGACCACTGAACCCAAAGGGAGGTGACACACATCAGCAATTAGCAAGCAGAGGACAGTCAGTTTGATTGGCAGGCATGAGATTTATTATCACGCAAATGCTGCCAGATAAGTGAGCAAATGTACATTCTGTCTTCACAGGCGAGCCAAGGCGCAGGGCTGCAGAGGGGAGCAGACGAAAGGCACCCAGCACAGAGAGGACACAAGAGGAGGAGGTCCTGATGCCTGCAGGGCACACCACCCCACCACCACCACCACCACCTCCACCATCACCACCATCACCAGCATCACCAGCACCACCATCAACGTCACCACCACCACCAAGATCCGGGAGGAATGCAGTGGCCAGCCTCCAGCAAATGGAGTTGTCCGAGGAGGACAGCATAGGGGGCCAACAGTCCACGGTGGCTGAGGATGGCAACGGTGCTGGCTCACAGTCCCCCACAGAGCGCGCCCACACACGTGCCAGACGCCGCAGGGCAAGGGCAGCCAGTCCAGCATCACAGGGCGAGGATGAGAGTGTGTTCACCGGTCTTGAGGGGAACATGCTCAAGGTGCAGCGCCTGCAAGGCAAAGCCATAAGGTCAGTTCAGCGACAGATGGTTCAGATGAATGGGCACATGCTGCGCATAGAGAAGGGCATCTGTTCCATGAACAATACTGTGGCTGAGGGCATGAGGGACATGTCCGAGGCAGTGAGGCTGCTGTGCAGCAAATTAGATGAGGACCGTCTGGCAAGGCGCAGGGAGAGGCAGAAAATGGACAACTACACCAAGGCGGGGAAACGCCTCTCCACTGCCGCTTCTCTGCTCTGCAGGTGCTCGGTGGCCATGCAGGAGGAGATGGCCCACTGCAGCCGTGATGTAGCAAGGGGGCTGGTCACAGTGACCAGTGCACTAGAAGTGCTACAGGCCACCCAGGTAGCCACCACAGGTGATGGGGGGGATAGCGAAGAGGCTACTAGCCGCAGTAGCATCACGCCACCTATCACAGAGTCCAGGAGGCGCAGCGAACGGCACAGCGCTGCCACAGGACAGACTGGCAGTGAGGACAGTGTGCCCAAGGGACGCAGCAGTGCAGCGCGTGGGCGCAGGTAGTAACGCCAGCTATGACATGGTTTACCTAAATGGGTGGTGTAACCAATTTTTGTTTGGGAAACTGCATTTGAATAAGGCCTGGCATGTGACGCCCTTTATGTTGTGGTGGTGTGCTATGCTAATTAAACACCGTCACTCACTTACAGTAACTGGCTGTGTCTCCTTACTTACTCAGAAATAGTTGCGTGTTATCTCTGCCCGTCTGTGTCTCCCATCTGGTGCTGCTGCCACACCTGCTGCGCTGTGCTCTGGCTGTGGACAGTCCTCATCCTCGTCCTCAGAGTCTGTTAGTTCCACTGCTGTTCCTTTCTTTGTGGCAAGGTTGTGCAGCATGGCACAAGTTGCTATTATTTTACAGCAGATGATGGGGCGGTACTGACGTGCACCTCCACTTTTGTGGAGGCAGCGGAACCTGCTTTTAGTAGTCCGAAGGTGCGCTCCACAACGTTGCGCATGCTTTTATGTGCCACATTGTATCTTCTCTCACTTGGTGTGGATGGGTTGAGGAATGGCGTCAGGATAAATGCCCGCACGGCATATGCGCTGTCACCTAAGTGAGAAAGGAAATGCCATTAATATGAGTCACCCACACATTCATCCAAGGTATACATCAGGGTGTGTCACATTGATTTACCTAGCAGGTATCCTTCTCCAAATTCACCCCCAGCCAGACGTGTGTAGATCCCACTGTTCTGGAATATGTAGGAGTCATGGGTACTCCCTGGGAATCTGGCCACAATGTCAGTGATGATGTGGTCCGCATCGCATATCACCTGCACGTTGATGGAATGCGTAGATTTGCGGTTGCAGTATATATACTCTGTTGCTGCAGGTGGGCAGATTGGTATGTGTGTCCCATCAATGCACCCTATTACATGTGGGAACTGTGCCTTTTGGTAAAAATCCTGCTTTGTCTTGTGCAGTTCCGCCTGTGTGCTGGGGAAGCGTATGTAGTGATGCATTCTTTGCATCATGGCATCCAAGAAAGAGTTGAAGAAACGGGACAGGCAACTCTGTGACACACCACCTGCCACAGCTATCACCCCCTGGTAACTTCCTGATGCAAGTAGGTGCAGGCTACAGAGCACCTGAACATGTGTTGGTATTGCGTGCGCCCTTGGTGTCTGATGCTCCAGGAGTGGGTGCAGGTCCCGTATCAGGTCTAGGATGGTTTGGGGGTGTAGCCTGTACCTCTCATGGATTTCAGCCTCAGTCAGTTGGAAGAGTGTAATGCGCAGTCTATACACGCGGTCCTCCCGTCTCCAGATCCTCAGTCCTGCTGCTTGCAAATGTAGCCGCCTTGCAATTACGTAGAGGGCCGCCATTGTGTTCACTCTGTTGCATTTTGGGGCTGTTTATATGCAGTGCACCTGATTACCACCTGCTTTGAGTCAGTGGTAATTAGCGACTCCTAAATACCGAATTTCCGGAAATTCGGTATTACCGATTTTTGGTACATCGTATTTGCGAATTTTTAAGGATTTCTTATTAACCGATTCGGTATTTAGGGGTTTCGGTGTCTGCTAATCGCTAATTAAGGAATCGGTAACTGGTTTCCCTTATTTTTACCGATTCCTTATTTGCGATGGCGTTCGGTGTTTCCTACATTTCACATGGCTAAATACCGGTCGGTAACGCTGAAATTCTGCGAATTTCGGCGTTACCGACCGGTATTTAGCCACCTACATCTGGCCCAAAATGTCTCCGGGGTGGACAATGACATTGCGGATGCTTTGTCTTGTTCACTGGGAGAGTTTCCATGGGCTGTCAGACAGCGTAAAGACGCAAGTGCCAGAGGAGCTGTAGACTGTAGGAAACAGAAGATGTTACAGCTGGTGGTAGGGTCGTTGGCTGCGTCCACAAGGAGATGGTACACCCAGGCTTGGGTGGATTTTCTGGAATCAGGTGCTTAGCGTAGTGAACCCAGATTTTAGAGGGCAGAAGATGTGGTCCAGTTTATATTGTCACTGACGGAGAAAGGGCTGCCAGTGGTGACCATGATGGAGGGTCCCGAAAGTCCCGTATTACCATTTAACAAGAAACCCATTAATGATTTTGCACTACCCACCAAACATGATACTCCTAGATAGGCCCTACCAGGCAGGCTCAGATAGAATGTCTTAAATTGTCCACTTTCCCTTGTCCTGGTAGCATATCTTATATAGGCCCAAGCATACCTTCTTAGATACAAAAGTGTAGGCCCAAATGCAAGTGACTCTTGCTCTCATTTTTATAATAATAATAAAACAGACCTCGTAGGCCTCACTGATCTGTTAGCAGAAATCTGTCCCATCCACCCAGATACAACATTAGCCTGTCTTGTAACTTTCCACAGTTACAAGAATAAGGGTGGCCCCCACCCACATGACAACCTGATGGAACATCTGGCAGTGTCACATGCAAGATTTGTGATATTCTTAGCTATGGGACTTTCCGCGCTGGCATTAAACTGGAACCCAAGGAGGGAACTTGACCAAGAATTAATATATTTAATATTAATTCTAAGCATCTTTTACGGTGAAAGTTATCCTTTGTTTACTTTTGCGGTCAGAGAACTCTGACCATCTGCCACCAGTTCTGTTTCATCATGATACCACTTCTCATATAAAATTTTCCAGTAGGCAGGCGGTCAAGTGGCCTGCGTCACATCTCGTGTCAAGCCCCGTGCAGGCATAGGCGTAAGTTCTGTATTTAACTATATAGTTCTGCATTCAGCCATATAAAAGAGCCCCACCCAGACTAAAGCTTCGAACTCTCCCTTGCATCAGAGCTTGACTGCAGTTAGAGGGTTCCCGAACGATCGTCCGTACGACTGGGCTAGAGCTTCAACTTCCAAGGTGGTAATATTCTTTTCTTATAAATTTAGCCTTTTGGCTTTAACAGCCCATCTGATGGCATAGCCTATTGGCTTTGTCAGCCTATCTGATTATTTCACTATTGGCTTTGTCAGCCTATCTGAGTATTTAATTATTAGCTTATTCAGCCTCTTTAATAATTTAGCCTTTTGGCTTTGACAGCCTATCTAATTCAGCTCATTCTAACCCAAGCCATTGCATTTATTTTAGTTTAAACTGCGTAGTCTTGAATGGTGTTGCTTTCTTAAGAAAAGATTTGCCTTCTAGGCACTAGCCTATCCATCCTCTTTAGAGTTAGGGTTGCCCCTTAGGCAGCTGCTTATAGCGTAATATTTTAGTCATATATTTGCTTCTTTGAACAACTGAGTTTGAACATTGTCGGTGCATTTATTTTTTCATCCTGCTCATGTGTTGATGGGCAACATTTAAATTGAATTGTTTTTATGCTTTCAACTGTTTGAATAAAAAGTCATTGTTTTACACCGTGGTTTCTTCTTTCCAAGTGAACGAGCAGAAGAGGGGTCAGGCTCTCTGGAGTCGGTAAGCAGAAGGGTGTGGCAGCCATTAGGAATCCTCTGTCAGCTGGTGACCACGAATAGCCAGGACTCTGTGGACGGTCGTCTACGGTGAGGTCTTGGGACGCATGCTGGGGTTACACCTGTCTGGCTGTCTTTCGGGCTCTCCTCTCCCCACGTCCACTGGGGTAAGTCAGGGATCTTTTTATTTTTTCCTTGCATTTGCCTCAGGTTGTGGCGTGTGTGGAGTGGTGGGTCAGCCTGCATTTGCCAACAGGGGTCTCCCTTCTGTGTGCGCTCCTTTGCCCGCCTGTGGTTGACTGACATGCCACGACGTCCTCTTTCTGGCTGGTCACATCTCTCCGAGGCTCTTTGGTGCTCTGCTCTTTAGTTTTGTCTTGGTTTCCTTAGTTGCGATCTCTTTGCCCACACTTTCTTTGGCCTCTTTGCCTTTGCCTTTTCTGAAAAAATATTGTGCTCTCACTTTCATTGCCGTTTTCACTTCCTCGTTCTTATCTTTGCCCTTTCCCTTGCATATGCTTCTGGTTGATGCTTACGGTTTGAGTCCGGATCACGTGGTGGTTGATCGAATTCTGGCATTGTGCACAAGTGCTCCTGCAGGGTTTTATATTTCCGTATTTATTAAATGTGGTTTTTGTTTAAATTTGCTCCGTAATGCTTGAGGTTTGAGTCCTGATAAACACTTCTGTGTGGTTTTTCGAATTCTGGCATTGTGCACATGCGTTTTGCGGCTTTCCCATGTTTTGATATTTGGCGCACATTTTTTGTATATCATTATTGCAGGTCTTTGACGTTGTTTTTCAATTGACTATTTGGATTTAGTTGTGGGCTGTTGCGCCCTTGACACGGTGCACAAGTGGCACGCGTGACTGTAGTATTGTCGCACTTTTATTTTAGGGTGTGTCCCGCCGCCATTTTAAGTGCTCCTGCCGCCATTTTGTATTCTTCTTTCAACATTGCATATTTCAGTTTTTCTTTACATTTTCATCTTCTGTAACTTTTTATATATTTAGTTTTGTTCCTTCACTCACTCCCTTCCTTCTCATTTTGTTGTTCTTCATACGTTTCTCTTTCCTGGCCTCCTTCCCGCCCTGCAACACCATTCTCTTATTTTCGGCGTCAATGCGCCCCTCCTTTCTCAGGGTTCTTTCCTGTCTATTCACGCACCCATTCTTCGCTCTCTCTAGTACATCCCTCTCTGATTCCATTTTGCATTGCTTGGGTGCCCTTCTCTTTTTAACTCTTAAATTTCTCTCACTCTCTCATCGGCGCCTTTCACTCTTGTTAACTGCGCCACTACCAAAAGGGGAACTAACCACTTTGAAGTCTCTAGCTCACTTTGACCTCCCATCTACCTTCCTCATTTCTCCCTCTGCGCAGAATGAGGAAGTAGGCCTCGCAGTTTCTCTCTAGGCACCCTCGCCCCTCCTTCCCCTGTCCTTCCAGGCTGCTTTCTCAGCAACTATTGTGACATTAATACGTGTTCATTTTTGAAATGCATTTCATTTATTTAATTATTGTTTATTTGTTGTCCGTTATGTTTGTTGTTTGTGCTTCGTTTTCTTAAAACATTAGTAGCCCTTCTGTCCATCAGCGGTTCCCTCCACCCACCCCACATCAGTTGCTGACTTGCCAGCTCCACACTCATTTAGCCGAGCGACAGTCTGCTAGCTATCATTGTTGACTCAGTTGCCCCACACCTTTCCTCACATTTAGCGGCAACTGCGCTAAGTAGCTGTTGTCTGGATTGCCTTGTTTTTACCTTCTAGCCGCAATCCCGCTAAGTAGTTGCACTTACCTACAGTACACATTGCACGTACATTGCGCCTCTTTTCTGTCCCTCACACCTTTTTTGCCTACCACTTGCCTCCGTCAATTGGTAGCCAGAGGGGGGTGGAGGTGTATCTCCACTCCTCTTGTCAGTCTCCTTTAACAGCCCCCCCCTGTTATGTCCCTTGATCCCCCACGTATTATTAGTCTCCTTATTCACTCACTACGTGGTACTGCCACAGCAGTGTACCACACCGGTCTTGACCACTTTATCCCCCTCACGCGCCATCAAAGCGAAGTTCTTGCTGCTACTTGGGACATCTTTGAGATTGACTTTACACCCAATATTGAACTTCGCCTTTCACTCCTGTCTCTTGTAGACTTACCTACCTCAGGCGCCGCATCTTCCCAACCACCACCAGACACCACCCGCCCGGATCTTTTGTGGCCTGCCCACTCCTCTAATTCACCTTCGCGCTCCCCACCTTCTTTAGGGTATTCTGTTTCTCTTGCTAATTCTCCCACTACCATTGTCATAGACGACGAGTCCAATACTGACTCTGCGCAGTCCACGGCATCCTCTGAAGAAGCAACACTCCCTAGCATTACTGCCCCTGCCCCCCCTACGGTATCAGCATCAGCACTTACTATTGCTCCCCACCAACCACTGCCTCCGGCTACCGAGTCCCCATTCCTCTTGGCACTCCTGCAGGACTATTCAGTGGATCTAGAGGACTCTATCCCAGACATCTTAATTGTGCCTCCCCCGGCAAGCCCACCACCTCATTTTCAGTCACTATAAGGAATGACTGCCCCGTCTCCTGACAGTACAGCTTCTCCCATTTTTGTATATCTAGTAAATAATATCGTTGTGGGTCTTTCCACTGGACACCCATCCTCCTTTTATCACCTTACACCCTTAGCAAGCACGGTCCTTCTCACTATATTTCACGTTTTAGGGGTTGACTATACCCAGGCACAGCAGATAACGCTTTCACTAGCACCATCCTTCCCGCATCTTTCGCATCCCACTGTTGCTAAACATAGAGAACCAAAACAGTCCAAGCACTAACATCGTAGGGAAACACTTCACTCCCCCAACAATTACTGGTCCCCATGAATAGGATTATAGGTACCACGGTTCATAGGAACTCAGATTACATTTACATACGCATTCGCCTAGTAGCGCCAGATTTGGACATACCCTCGACACTTGTTACAAATTATCCACGCAACCCGCTACAAAGCAGAGTAATTGCTGGTCTCTCTCGTAGCCGGCTCCAATTTCCTGACTTCTCCCCTAACGGAATATACACCGGACCACAGGAATTGGAATTAAGACAAGCATTGTATCACGTTATCAGTAGCGCAATAGGAGAGGAATTGATAATAGACGCCATTCCCTCCACCTCTGCCCCTGAATCCACTCTTGCCCCTGAATCCACTCTTGCCCCTGAATTCACTCTTGCCCCTGAATTCACTCTTGCCCCTGAATCCACTCTTGCCCCTGAATCCACTTCTGCCACTGAGCACTCTTCTACCACCTAACCATATTTCTTTCCAAACAAGCGACACACACCCTCAAAGCATTGTGTTTTAAAACAACACTCATGAATGGCATAATAAGCTCTACAGTGTATAAAACGTCTACCCACTTTCACATCTTTTTTATCATACATCCCCCTGGAGCGCTACTCACTGCCATACTATCTAGCACCTGGCCAAGGCACCCTCTCCAAAGTCACATTGCTGAAGCTTGCTTTGGCGGCCAGCTTTCCTTTCCTCTTTACACACAAATACAAGAGCGAGACTTGCAGGACGGTGTGTATGATATTGTCATTCAGGCAGTAGCACAAGAACTAATCAGAGACATTGGCCCTAGCACCTGAAACGCGCGCTCCTGTAAATTATGCCTTGCCTAGAGCGCCCCGTGTTGGACACACCAACATGGCCACTCCACTCCAGCATGTCTTAAAGACATTCGGAGGTCAGGAGCACCATATACTAAAGCACTGCCGTGAGCTTCATAAGCGTACGGCGAAAATGACTCATCCTTGGCCCTCAGAGGGAAGCTTTGATCCAATTATATTAGAGCATGCCACCACCTTTCTAGACACCAAGTACTCTGGCACTAAGTTACAGAAAAGAAAGGCCACTTTAGATCTCTGGCGCATTTTTAAAGACAAGGTTCAAACACACTCTGACTCCACACACCCAGTTATACCCAATGCTCCGCCTCCACCACCTTATCATGTTAGCGGCATGTATCCCGAGCTCACTCACAAGGAACAACCTGAACTACCCGTTACCACTAATGATTCTCCGGCTGCTGGCTTCCAATCATTACCAGATGAGGCAACTACCTCACCGCACCTCGGCCCAGAATTACACATCACACAGATTGAGGAATTTCAGGCTTCCCACACATCACCTAGCCACCCGTACCACCCCGTGGACAGACCACCGGCTCCATCCACGCCCCCCGGTGATGTATACCCCGACCTGACAGAACTGCGCAGTGTACATTTGCCTCTCCCCAACGGTACAGTAAGGGAGACAGCAGTATCAGGTATCCCAGGCTTCATAGATGCACAATTATCACTAAAATTTACACCTACAGTCAATACTGCACACCCCCGCCCAGGTGAAGACGATGAGGAAGGCTCTGACTCTGTCTCCCAAGCATCATCCCGTCACTTGGACTCTGACTCTGCCTCTCAAGCATCATCTTGTCACTTGCGCTCACCTGTCATTGTCGTCCATGACATTGGCCCTAAACAAGACACTGTCACTAACCCCTTCCGTGACACTGACACTCAACAAGCACCTGTCCTTAACCTCTTCCTTGACACCGGCACACACCTGTTCCCAAGGTCGTACCTCCCACCACAAACTGGCAGCATGCCTTTCATGACCCTCTGGTGAGGTACCAGGATCTGGCCTCATGACAGACCAGCGACAGCTCATTGAGTTCCCCCCGTTGCTGTGCAGAACTGAGGAACAGCGTGCCCCCATTACAGGCCCCCTCACAGGTCTCCCCTCCTCTTATGGCAATTATAGACAAAATACAGACTTGAGCAAAAGCTCCAGCATGGAGAGTATCTCGCCACAGTGCCTTGAGGACGAGCAGACATCCATGCATCAATCACCTTGCCACGCAGCACAGGTAAACTCGATTAGACGCTTGTCATTTAAATTAGAGAACATGAACAAAAGCATTACGGACATAATGTCAAAGGTCCACACACCAACACCACCCTCACCCACGCTGCACAACCTCGTGCAACACCACCGAAAGACAATTATAAGTAGGAATGGGGAAGGGAGCAGACAATATCGCTTTAATGAGCACCCCTACCACCGTGACGCTGCCGCCTCTGGAATAAAACAAACACTCACCAACACACACCAAGACCACCAATTCCCAACAGCATTAGGACGGGATAAGACACCCCCACGGGTGCCAGAAGGCCACAATCCAATGTTTGGTGACATCCCAATATATTGTGGACTCCCGCAGGAACAAGACAGAGTGGTAAGAAGTAAGGTCAGGACCACCGAAGCACAAAGACTTAAAGTCTTGGGGACACATGGACGCCCAGACGACATACTATATGACGTCTCGGGCTCTGCCTCCTTGCGCACCATTAGGATGAAAAATAGACACAACATAAGTCTCAGCAGACCATGTCCACCAAAAACTAGCAATGATCTCACTCCCAATGAGATAGTGACATTAGGGGAGGGTTCAGATTATGCAGTTAACCCCTTTTCAGACGATTTGGCAGGCTGGTCGGAGCCCTTAGCGCCACAAATGCTCCCTTGGCCAAGAGAAGGCTCTTTTGAGCCTCAGTATATGGCGACAGCAGTTGAATGTACCCTCAAAGGACTAGGAGATCAGGATTGGGACTATGACTACATGAGGGAGAGCCTGAAAGTCTGGCAAAAATATGCTCGCCAGCATGACCATACAGGACCCACAGCGCAACGCCCTGGGGTCATGCGCCAAATGCCACTGCTCTACAAAAATGTCACTGATCCCCCCATCTATATCCCATGGTCTACACTAGACAAAGAAAATGTCAAAAAAGCACTCCCACCCCTCACTGAGGGTGCGGGAAAATGGATTGCAGCTTTTGAAAATTGCACCACAGGTAATAACATAGCTATAGGAGATGTAAAAAGCCTGCTGATCTCCCTCATTGGAGAAGACGCAGAAGATCTTTTCATACGTATTAATGCAAATCTTACAAAAACAAACACCAAACATGATGGTGTTTCCTTTAATGACATCCGAACACTAACATGGACTGAGTTGCGCAGAAAATTCCCTGATGTTCCCGATATTGGGGCTCTATTGTCACAAACCATGCAACCAAATGAAGACCCTGCCAACTATCTTTCCAGAATGAAAGAAAAATGGCACCAGGAGTTAGGGCAATGCTGGGACGCAGCTGGAGGATATGGGAGATTATTTTATCACACAATAAAGAAAGGTTTACCCACTGAAGTGCAGGAAAAATTAGATGGCATTGTAGCAATGGAATGCAAGCCATGGGCTGAAATACGAGACCACATTATACATTATTGCAAAAAGAGACGGGAACAAGAGAAGGTTAGACAGCTGGCAATAGAGAATGCCGCTGCCAAGTTGGTACAGCAGAAACTTAATAAGAAAAAAGACAATGTTGACACAGTCATGCTTGCAGCACCAGTCACTCAAATGACAGCAGTAACATCCTTCCCCCAGGCTGCCATGAATGCTCTTGCAGGCAACGCCCAACCTGCCCCACAGCAGGTTCAAGCACCACCCGCAGTACAGTACATACAAGCTCAACCCCAACCTGCCATACAGTATGTCCAGCCGCAACCACAGCCAATGGTACAATACATGCCAGCACAACCTGCTTACAGCACCAACACACAGCCCTATTACAATAACAGACCAAATATGAACTGGAACACGGGTGGACAAGGAAGAGGGCGAGGGATGGGACAACAAAGGTTTCCACAACAGCCAGGACAGGGAACATCACCGATCATTTGCTACTATTGCCAGAAACAAGGCCACATACAGAGAGATTGCAACAGCAAATAGCGTGATATGGGTCAGCAATTTATGCGTCCTGGCTACCAAGCACAAGCACCATTCCAACAACAGCAGCGCACGCAACAACACCTTCAACAACCCCAAATACTATACTCTTATGCACAACCAGCACAGCAACAACAAGTGCAGCTCCAAGCGCCCCCAATGGCCCAGGTTCAGCCAGCAGTCCAACAAATACAGGTTCCAATGCAACAGCTACAGCCACAGCAACAACTTGCTTATCAGGTGGTCCCCCAAACACAAAACAGTGTCCCTCTAGGAGGAACAATTGTTGCCTCCAGCAACCCCTTTACCCAGGGCACCATCCAGCAATATCAGCCTGGAGGATACACCAGCTAGGACAGCCCACAGACAACTCTTGTGTGCCCAATTTTGTCATGCACAGGCAATACTGAAGAGGACCCTATTGCAAGTGTTGTGATAAATAACAAAACATATAGTTTTCTTATTGACACAGGTGCCACATACTCCTGCATTACAGGTGGCCCTCTGCCCATTTCAAACAAAACAGCGGACACACAGGGATTTTCTGGGGCAATAGCAAGGGTCCCTTTCACCAAGCCAGTATCAATGGAAATAGGAGGCCATGTAGTGGAGCAGCCTCTGCTCTATTCACCCAGGTCCCCAGTCAATCTTTTAGGACGTGACCTCATGGCCAAATTAAACATGACAATACACTTTGATGACAACGGAACAATGATTTGCTCCATACCAGGTACCCCACTAACTAGGATAATGGCAGTCACTGCACAGTCTTCCTTAGATAGCCAGGTCCGAGCACGTCCAGTGGATGAGCACGCCTTCTCTACAGCTGTCCACACAATTGTTGCCACCACTCCTGAATTACAAGGCCGCACTGTTCAGTTACCAAAAGAATTTCTTTTTAGGCCCCAAGTACCAGATTCACAGGCATTAGATAAACACCTGACATTTGACATCTGCGCCCTTGAGATAACACCTACCTATGGCGCATTCCTGGCATGCGATGACAACGCTCATACTTGGGCTTGTGTCATTTTCATTCAGCCTAAAGGGTTGGTAAGAAACATTTCAGATGCCCAGCTATTTGGACCCCCTGAGGAACACTCTAAAACAGAGATTATCTATGATAATAATGTGCCCGTCTCAGTGACAGTGGAAATTCGAACACCAACTGTCACCCCTGATTATGACTCCGCGCGAGAAGCAGATTTGGCCCAAGTACCAGCGTATCTTTGGACAACAGGCCCAAATGATGTAGGCCTTATCAGCTCTGCCAGGCCATTCAAGATAACACTCAAACAAGGTGCTATCCTGCCCAGAATAAAACAGTATCCCTTGTCCAAAGCAGCAGAACAGGGTATAGCCCCTACCATACAGGCATTGCTAGAACAAGGAATAATATATCCTTGTATCTCTCCTTGTAACACAGCCCTTTTCCCTGTGCGGAAGGGGAAAACAAATCAATGGAGGCTCGTACATGATCTTCGCGCAATTAACAACATAGTTGTATCAGAATTCCCCATTGTCCCAGACCCCTCTATCATCCTCACAAATGTCCCCCCCCGATGCACAGTATTTTTCTGTCATCGACCTGAAAAATGCCTTTTTCAGCATTCCTTTACATCCAGACAGCCAATACCTATTGGCCTTCTCATTCAAAAATGTGCAATTCACGTACACAAGGCTCGCTCAAGGGTACTGTGAGTCCCCTAGCGTCTTCAACAGGGTTGTCAAAGAAGACTTGGCCAATTTCCAATGTGACAGCACCTTGCTGCAATATGTCGATGACATACTGCTTTGCAGCCCCACAGAACAACAATGCAGAAAAGACACCATCTTCCTACTTACCACGCTAGCACAAAGGGGATATAAAGTTGACAAACAGAAGTTACAGTACTGTCAGAAAGAGGTACATTACCTAGGACAGCTACTGTCTGCATCAGGCAGACGAGTGACTCCAGGTCGAGTTGAGGCAATAAAAGGCACTCCTGAACCCCAAACAGTTAAAGACATGCAAAAATTCCTCGGCCTGGTTAACTATGTCCGTCAATGGGTCTTTGATTTTGCAACAATAACTGCCCCATTGCTGAAAGCTGTGAAAATGGGCAAAGACAGACACAATAAAATTGAGTGGACACCTGAAATGAGAACAGCCTACACCCAGCTCAAAGATGAGATAACAAATGCACCAGTGTTAGGATCACCTGATTACACAAAAGAATTCTACCTATTCACTCACTGTGATGGTTTAGTCATGACAGCAGTACTCACTCAGAAATACCCCATGGGCCAAAAGCCCATTGCTTACTTCAGCGGCATGTTGGACGCTGTCATGAAAGGTCATTACCCCTGCGAGCAGGCCCTTGCTGCCGCAGCCTTTACTGTTGAGAAAAGTACTCCCATTGTAATGGGTTCCCCACTGACTATGTACACAGAACATGCTGTCTTTGCAATAATACAAAAAGCCAAGACAACTTTAACAATACAAAGAGTGTCAGGTTACGAAGTTATACTGTCACTACCTTCTCTGAAAATTGTCAAATGCCATACAGTAAACCCTGCCACATTTTTTGCCCATCCAATTGCCACCTCAGATGATGACACCCATGACTGTGCCACATATTCCCCAGATGAGTCTGGAGCAGCAAAAGAGGATTCCTTGCCAAACAGTACTGTATATTTTGTTGATGGCTCCTCTACCATTGATCAAGACACAGGAGTAAGATACACAGGAGCAGCAGTAGTCAAAGCACAGCAGAATGATTCCTCTGATTCCCTGGACATTGTACAGCAAATAACATTACCTTCACATTATTCTGCACAAGCAGCTGAACTAGTAGCCCTCATAGCTGCCCTAAACATTAGAGAAGATGACCGCATTACAATTTATTCAGATTCTGCATATGTCACAACAACAACACACTCCAGCATCCTCCGCTGGAGAAGGCGCGGCTTCCTCAAATCAGATGGTACACCTGTCATTCATAAAACGTTACTAGAGGAACTTATTGAGGCACTTACACTACCAGCTGAAGTAGCCGTAGTCAAATGCGCAGCGCACACTAATGGCCAAGATTTTGTCTCCAGAGGTAACGCCCTCGCAGATTGGGCAGCTAAGGCTGCAGCCAGAGGCCCACAAGTAACAGGCCCTCAACTTCAAACAACAACAGAAGGCCCACTTGCACCCATTTTTCTTTCCCAAACACTGCCTCCTACAGAGCATGACAATAGCAATGAAGGAATTCCAAAAACACCATCCCAATTAACAACACTATTTGACATTGACACAACACAGCAATATGATCAAACAGCACAATTACACCTCAGAGAAATGCAAGAAAGTGCACCAGATCAAGAGAAAGAGTTATCGAAGAAGAGGGGAGTACAACAGGACTCCGCCGATTTCATATACAGACAGACAGTAACAGGGAAACCTGTGATGCCACAGGCCTTGTTACAAGTGGCATTAGACCAACTCCACCTTCCCACGCATGTCACCCGAGATAACATGTCCACCACCTTGCAAACAGACTGGTTCATCCCCAATGCCTATGAACAGATACAATTGTATGTTAATAAATGTCTCATTTGCCAACAATATTCTCCAAACCCTACTCTCAAAACAGTTGCTTCCACCATTCCTAGACCATCTGGCCCCTTCAAAGAGCTACACATTGACTATGTCGACATGATCGATCGCTGCCAAAATTACCGCTATCTCATTGTAGTAGTATGTCCATTTTCACGCTGGATCGAAGCTGGACCTTGCGTCCATTGTGATGCCAAAGCAGCTGCCACATTCCTACTCCGTGATGTCATTACTCGCTGGGGCATTCCAGATGCCATCCGGACCGATAACGGAAGTCATTTTTCAAACGCCATCTTTTCCTCCCTGACCACAATGCTAGGTATTAAAAACAAACTGACATCAGCTTATCACCCACAAAGCAACGGCATCTGTGAGCGCCTCAACGGCTTGCTCAAAAATAAAATAAGCAAAATAAGTGCCACAATAGGAAAGAAATGGCTTTACTGCCTGCCCATAGCACTCTTTGCACTAAGAAACTCCCCAAGTTCGGATCACCACCTCACGCCCCATCAACTTGTCACTGGACGATCCATAAAGGTAACAGTTCCATCCACACGCCCCAAAACAGATAGTGAGTCATCACCTGAGATAGTTAAGGCAGAACTTTACAATTATCTGTGCCAACTAACAAGCGCAGCGCAGTTCCTTTCTACCCAGGTATCCAAGAGGAGAGACAAGGGCCCCTCCGATCCTGAGCTCCCACCAATCCGTCCCGGGACACTGGTCTTCGTCCGGAAAAACGTCAGACGTTGGAAGGATCCTAAGTTTGAAGGCCCCTTCCAGGTGATAGACTCATCACCAACTGCAGTGCGAATAACTGAGAGAAAAGCATGGATCCATCGCAGCCACGTCCGCCTAGACCCCGCGCCACCACCTCAGCCAATAGACTAAGGGAAGGACTGGACTTATTATCCGTACAATTCCATGAAGACAGCGGCCTTCCATCCTCCCGTGATGAAGAACACGATGAGCGTCGAGTACTTACAGTCAAGAATGCTAAAGGAGATGCAAAGTTATGTATTCCACTTGTCTTACTAATTTGTGTTTTGGCCATAGCGGCCCTAACCTGGTATATGTTTTATCTTGCAACCACTGATCAATGTGACCTTTCTAATGCTATTATACAATGTTCAGGACAGCCAGTTGTGTCACCAGATAGAGATAAGATAAAAAGTCCACCAGTCCCACCTTGTACTGCTGATGCAGCACATACGAGCACACACTCCACATCCACAGTTACTGATCTGATCCCAAGTAGTGCTACCACCCCAGGGGATGACGTTCTGAATATCACAATAGGTCCCCAGTTGCCCCGCAGTGCCCCTCCCCACACTAACCGTAGAGTTAAACGAGGTAGGCCAAGGTTCTGGAGAACCCGTAGACCAAAACCTAAGGTTACACAAAAGGTTACACAAGAGTGGGCCACTGCTCTTCAGGACACAATGGTTCACATGGCACAACCTAATCCCATGCCCGATTTCCACTCCACACGTCCTGACAAATCTGATCCACATCATGGAGCCCATGATGCCCTGTTAGATAACATGTGGTACCGGCACATGTCCGAAATAGGGAAAAAGACAACAAAAGAAGCATGTTTTGTGTGCTCACATATTCCCCATGCAGTAGGCGCAGACAAAATGATTTTCCCAAAAGAAATACCACCCCCAAAAGCCGAGGGTCTCCTCCATCTGTTCCTTTGCCGTATATACGGCCAGATCCAGCTCCTGTCAGCAACTATCGAAACAATTTATGTAAATATGACCATATGGGATCATAATCCTGTCACATTCAAAATTGTAACTGATAAATATGAATTTGACAGAGACATACAGGGTCAGTCTAAAGAAGAGATACAACGTTGGGAGCGTACTTTTGCCCAGTTACGCTACTTTACCTTTTCAAAACCAGAATCAGTATGTTATGAACAAATAGACAAAAGCCCCTGTGTGTACAGGCCTGTGCTAGGATTATCGGCCAACGTCTATGTTGAAAACAAATGGAGTGGGCCATACAACTTCAATTGTAGAGCTGCTTCCTTAGGAGCGCCCTTTGTAACAACAATCAATAACGGAGAGATTGATAGGGGTGTTGAGGATAGGTGCGGGGAGGTCTGGACACAACAAAGTAGAAGGTACACCTTTAGTAAGGACAGCACCTATCCATGGAAAAGAGCATATAAACTGAAAAATCCTCTCCTTTGCTTCCTAGGTAACGGTACCCGCCCTGTGGGCAGCAACACTAACTGTAACACGACAGTTTTTAATTTGGACCTCCAAGACGGCACCGCCAGCCTCATGGACATCTTTTGGGCCTGCGGAGAACGCATCTACGCCCAGTTGCCTCCTCAATGGAAGGGCCTATGCACCATGGTCACTATGCATGAACTGCATCTCGTTGTCCCGGCATCCAACATTTCCCAAGTGCTTGAACACCCCATGACAGGTGATGTCACCCTGCTTCACCGGCACCGAAGGAGTGCTCAATATTTTGCTAACGATGCCTTTAAGGAAGTTCCTGGCGAGTTTCGCCTGTTCAATCGCGCCCAGGAATTCTTTGGGGGTCTGTGGCCCATCTGGCAAACATCTGCTAATGCCCGGTGGCTGCAGGTCACACGTTATGAACTAATGACTCTGATCAACAACACCCGAGATGGGTTCAACGCAATACAGGAAGAATTACGACCAATAAGACTTATGGTTCTAGAGCATAGATATGTTCTAGATCAGCTCACAGCTATGCAGGGAGGGGTATGCAGATCCATCGGATCGAGCTGCTGTACTTTCATACCATCTAATGATGCGGATAACGGGTCTCTCGCTAGGGCCATTGAGGACTTGGGCAATTTGGGAAAGAAGATGCGTGATGAGGGCGGTGTCGATGCAGACCCTATTACGGGCTGGTTCAACCTGGACTGGATGCCTTCATGGCTATCTGCTATCTTGAAAACTGTGTTACCCATTTGTTGTGTCATCATGTTAATGTGTTGCGGTGTACAGGTGCTAATGAGGTGCCTCAGTAGATGTACCGTCAAGGCAGTTGGGATAAACTACGTTAAAACAGAAATTTACAGCAATGCAGACTATCAGGACATGCACCGTGCTCCTGAGGATGGGGATGGCCAGGTCCACATACAACTTATAGAACTAGGTGCCCCTGAGGCTTCTCCCAACACATCCACAGCTCCCCAGTTCCACCACATAGGTACAGTTTGAGGGAGGAGCATAACGCTCACCAGTATGACCAATTACTGAGCCACGATGATGGAGAATATGTTACCCTACCATCAAATTTGCAACTCCCGGCTGCGTGCCCCAACGTTAATGACCCACCCAGCATGCACCCGATTCTTGAGAGTCCTTCACAGTATTCTATCCGGAATGTGTTCAAAATTGAACAAGAGCAGGGAGATGATGAAGGGTCCCGAAAGTCCCGTATTACCATTTAACAAGAAACCCATTAATGATTTTGCACTACCCACCAAACATGATACTCCTAGATAGGCCCTACCAGGCAGGCTCAGATAGAATGTCTTAAATTGTCCACTTTCCCTTGTCCTGGTAGCATATCTTATATAGGCCCAAGCATACCTTCTTAGATACAAAAGTGTAGGCCCAAATGCAAGTGACTCTTGCTCTCATTTTTATAATAATAATAAAACAGACCTCGTAGGCCTCACTGATCTGTTAGCAGAAATCTGTCCCATCCACCCAGATACAACATTAGCCTGTCTTGTAACTTTCCACAGTTACAAGAATAAGGGTGGCCCCACCCACATGACAACCTGATGGAACATCTGGCAGTGTCACATGCAAGATTTGTGATATTCTTAGCTATGGGACTTTCCGCGCTGGCATTAAACTGGAACCCAAGGAGGGAACTTGACCAAGAATTAATATATTTAATATTAATTCTAAGCATCTTTTACGGTGAAAGTTATCCTTTGTTTACTTTTTGCGGTCAGAGAACTCTGACCATCTGCCACCAGTTCTGTTTCATCATGATACCACTTCTCATATAAAATTTTCCAGTAGGCAGGCGGTCAAGTGGCCTGCGTCACATCTCGTGTCAAGCCCCGTGCAGGCATAGGCGTAAGTTCTGTATTTAACGATATAGTTCTGCATTCAGCCATATAAAAGAGCCCCACCCAGACTAAAGCTTCGAACTCTCCCTTGCATCAGAGCTTGACTGCAGTTAGAGGGTTCCCGAACGATCGTCCGTACGACTGGGCTAGAGCTTCAACTTCAAAGGTGGTAATATTCTTTTCTTATAAATTTAGCCTTTTGGCTTTAACAGCCCATCTGATGGCATAGCCTATTGGCTTTGTCAGCCTATCTGATTATTTCACTATTGGCTTTGTCAGCCTATCTGAGTATTTCATTATTAGATTATTCAGCCTCTTTAATAATTTAGCCTTTTGGCTTTGACAGCCTATCTAATTCAGCTCATTCTAACCCAAGCCATTGCATTTATTTTAGTTTAAACTGCGTAGTCTTGAATGGTGTTGCTTTCTTAAGAAAAGATTTGCCTTCTAGGCACTAGCCTATCCATCCTCTTTAGAGTTAGGGTTGCCCCTTAGGCAGCTGCTTATAGCATAATATTTTAGTCATATATTTGCTTCTTTGAACAACTGAGTTTGAACATTGTCGGTGCATTTATTTTTTCATCCTGCTCATGTGTTGATGGGCAACATTTAAATTGAATTGTTTTTATGCTTTCAACTGTTTGAATAAAAAGTCATTGTTTTACACCGTGGTTTCTTCTTTCCAAGTGAACGAGCAGAAGAGGGGTCAGGCTCTCTGGAGTCGGTAAGCAGAAGGGTGTGGCAGCCATTAGGAATCGCTGGAAAGTTAGCCAGCATAGCGTGCATGGGAAAGTTGCTGTGGGGATATGGGCCTTCTGTTGGGGAACTAGGGAAGAGAATTTTAGAGGGCTGGGCCAGGGAGATGGGCTGCGCAGGTCCGAGACGGAAGCCTCTGACCTGGCAATTGTTGTGGAAGGTGATTCAGATTCTGCCAGAGGTGTGCAAGGGAACTGAGGGAATCAAAGTTATGTACAGCTCTTGAATGTGGATGTTTTTGGGAGCTTTTTGAGTGTCTGAATTGTTGGGAGGAAATGGGGCATGGGGGTGCAAGGGAGTGATGTTGTGAGAAGTAAGTCACAGTGGGAAGTCTTGCTACGCAAGTCCAAGATGGATCAGAGGGCCTCAGGCAGGAGGGTGATTTTTCAGGCATATCCCATAAGGAGGTTCTGTCTGGTGTACTGGGGGATAGGCTGTGGGCCACAAGGGAACAGAATAGTCAAGGGATATTTCATCACAGGATGGGAGTGATGGCATTTCAGATGCTAGGGGTTTTGTGGAAGGCGTTGGAGCTTTTGGAGGTTTTGGCTGGAGAGTATGGGACACACTCTTTGTGAATTGGGGTGGCGAAAGAGGCAGGTAAGAGAGGTTCGAACCGAGCAAACATCAAGCAGTTAGTTAGGGAGGTGGTCCTCGGAGTGTTACAGGAGGTACTTGAGAATGGAAAGTGACGACTGTTGAGACCCGGGTTACATTCATCCTTTTGTGTTTACTATTTTGTTTTTGTTACTGGTTCAGTTACAGGTCTGTAATGAAAGGGCCCATCTATTTGGATCGTGAGACACTCTTTTCTTAAGTGGGCAGAGAGACAAGCGGCAAAGAGGGGCCACAGGGCCAACTTGGTTTTCAATCCCCATCTTTTTCCTGTCATTTGGCATGGGATGGGGTATGAGGTGGATAGGGTTGTTTTCAGAATTTAACACATTTCTCAAGGGTAAACGATGCCTGGATGTGTTGGTAGTTCATCTGGGAGATCACAATTTGGAGATAGAAAAAGGTCTGGTGTTGTGAGCTATGAAGAAGGATTTGAGAGAGATCAAGCAGTAGTGGGCAGGTTGTTTTGTCATCTGGACAGAGTTAATTCCTAGGCGGTTTTGGCGCAGTGCACATAGGCCAGTAGCCATTGACAAAACTGGGCGTAAGACCATTAGGGAAATGAGGGCTTTTTGTAGGGAGGAAGGTTTGGGCAGTATTGAGCATGCAGATCTAAGATACAAAAATGTTGCCTTTTTCGGGGGGATGGAATGCACCTTTCACATTATAGAATATGCTTGCATTTGCTGCAATTGAGAGAGCTGTTGGCTAAGGCCTTAAACATAAAAAAAGGAAAAAAAGAGGGGCATGGATTACCTAGAGATGCGCTTGGTTGGGGGGAAGGGGTGGCACAAAAAGTCTGTGTGCTGGACCTCAAGGCTTTTTCAGTTGGCTGAGAAGTTTGCATGGGTTTAGCCAAGTTTATTCTTGTTGCCATCGGTGAACCAGGCTGAAAGAGAGGCTGTGAAGTAGCTCACACCGGGACAAGGCAGGAAGTGAAAGGTTACACTATATGAAGTTAGTTTAGTTTTAATGTTAAGAGATGCATTGATAAGCAGTAGGTGAAGTTAGAGGTCCAAATGCAGAGTTTCAGTTACGGTAGGATGTGAATAGCTACTCGGTTAGGTTATGCCTAGGGAACATTTAGGGGTTGGGGATAAGGAAACATGTAGGTGAATTTCTTGTATAGTGTAGCATTAGTTTTGTAAAGTGGAATGCCCAGGAATATGTATGATGTGCACCTGTTTCAATAAAAACAGCCTTTTTTCACTCGAAACCTTGGGTCAGTGGTCTGTGCCTCTCTCGCCCAACAGGGTTTTGGGGGGGGGGCAGCCAACCAGGGGGAGGTATGCCACTTGGGAGGATTGAGGAAGATGATACAGTTTAGGCGACTGGGCTGATTTTGGGCTACTTCTAGTTGGAGGGATGGAGCACTAGACATAACACTAGCTAGTTTGTGGTATATGCCACCATTTTGATAATCAAATAAGACCTCGAAGCTGGGGAACCGGGTTCGAGTCTCGGCAACGTCGCTCAACATCCTGTGATTCTGGGCAAATCACTTAATCTCCCCGTGCCTAACAAAAATGAATGTGTCCTTCTGTAACGCAACTGGTGCTCATGTAAAGCGCTCTGATACCCGATTTCTCGGGTCTAGTTCGCGCTATATAAAACTCTATAAAATTTTTTTTTTTTAAAAAGGCGTTGAGGGGGGCAGCTTCTAGGAGATTATAGAGTCCCATCGAAGAGCCAGGTCTTGAGGTCCTTCAGGAACTTGGGGAGTGATGGGATCTGCCGGAGGTGGAGGAGGAGGGAGTTCCATGCCTTGCCAGTGAGGAGGGAGAAGGAGGCTCCTCCTGATCTGGTCTTCTTTATGCGTGGTACTGTCGCAAGGGAGAGTTGGGCTGAGCGGAGGGATCTTTGGGGTGCGTGGAACGTGAGGCGGTGGTTCGTGTAGGCGAGTCCGGTGTTGTGGAGGGCTTTGTGGGCATGTGTGAGTAGTTTGAAGGTGATTCTCTTTTCGACGTGGAGTCAGTGTAGGATCCGTAGGTGTTGGCTGGTGTGGCAGTGGCATGGTAGGTTGAGGACTAGTCTGGCAGCGGCGTTCTGGGCATTCTGTAGTTTGCGGGTGTGGTTCATGTTGATCCCGGCGTAGAGTGCGTTGCCGTTGTCTAGTCTGCTGCTGATTAGGGCGTGGTTGACGGTTTTCCGGTGTTCGAGAGGAAACCAGTTGAAGGTCTTGCGGAGTAGGCGGAGGGTGTGGTAGCAGGAAAAGGTGACGGTGTTGATCTGGCGGTCCATTTTGAGTTCGGTGTCCAGGATGATTTCGAGGTTGCGTGCGTGGTCCGTGGGGTTGGAGGTTTCGCGAGGGCAGGGGGCCACCAAGTGTCGTTCCAGGCGTCGGCCTGTGGGCCCATGATGAGCACCTCTGTTTTGTCCATGTTGAGTTGTGGGCAGCTGTTCTTCATCCATCTGGCGACTGCTTCCATACCGTCTTGAAAGTTATGTTTGGCGAGGTTGGGTTCGTTTTAAAGGGAGAGGATGAGTTGGGTGTCGTCTGCGTACGATACGATGTTGAGTCCGTGTGGTCTGATGATGGAGGCGAGCAGGGCCATGTAGATGTTGAACAGGGTCGGGCTGATGGAGGAGCCTTGGGGGACTCCGCAGGTGGTCGCAGTGGGTTCTGAGAGGAAAGGAGGAAGTCTGACCCATTGTCTTCTGCCGGAGAGGAAGGAGCGGATCCAGTCAAGGGCCTTGTTCCTGATTCCGGCTTTGTGGAGTCTGTGGGCTAGGGTGCGATGAGAGGCTGTCCCGAAGGCCGCGGAGAGATCTAGGAGAATGAGGGCCACAGTCTCTCCTCTGTCGAGGAGGGAGCGGATGTCGTTTGTCGCAGGGAGTAGGGCGGTTTTGGTGCTATGGTTCTCCATGGAGCCTGATTGGGAGGAGTCGAGGATGTTGCTCTCTTCTATGAAGGCTGCAAGGTGTTTGTTGATGGCCTTTTCCAAGACTTTTGCCGGGTACGGGAGTAAGGAGATCGGTCTCAAGTTTTTGAGGCTGGTGGGGTCCGCCGAGGGCTTTTTAAGGAGAGGGTTGATTTCGGCATGTTTCTAGTCATCAGGGAAGGTTGTGGTTTCGAAGGGGCGGTTGATGATATGTTGAAGCTTGGGGACGATGATATCTGTGGCTTTGTGGTAGATGTGGTGGGGGCAGGGGTCCGTGGGGGCCCCGGAGTGGGTGGTCTTTATTTTCTTTAGGGTGTCTTCAATGCTGAGGGTGGACCAGCTGTCCAGTGTCGGCTGCGTGTGGGTGGGGAAGGTGGTAGAGGGTTCCACGTGGAGTTTGTTGTCGTCGAAGTTGTCATAGATGGTCTTGATTTTGAGGTGGAAGAAGGTGCTGAGTTTGTTGCAGAGGTCCTGGGAGGGTGGGATGTCTGTAGTCTCGCTGTTAGGTTGGGCGAACTCTTTGATGATGCCGAAGAGTTCTTTGCTGTTGTGTGCATGGGTGGAGAATCTGTCCTGGAGTGCTTTCTTCCTTGAGTGTCTGATGAGCTTGTGGTGGGCGGTGGTGGCTGTTTTGAAGTTGTCGAGGTCGGCTGGGGA
Source organism: Calotriton arnoldi (assembly GCA_963921515.1). Taxonomy (NCBI): domain Eukaryota; kingdom Metazoa; phylum Chordata; class Amphibia; order Caudata; family Salamandridae; genus Calotriton; species Calotriton arnoldi. Next base: position 2,375,558 of record CAWUFW010001715.1, on the reverse strand, counting down.
TTTGGAGTTCCTCCGTAGCTTTTCGAGGCATCTGCAGGTGCGTCTAGATTCACGGAGTTTGGTGGATAACCTGCTGGGTTTCTTGGCGTGAGGGTTGGAGACTTACTTGGCGTGAGGGTTGGAGACATGGTGGCTGTCAGGGCTCTGGTAGGGGTAGAAAAGTTTTTCCCACCCTCCCACTGCAAAATTATAATGTATTCCCCTGTTTCTTTTTATGGGATAATTTTTTCCTGTATTTAGGGTGATTTCCATTGGAACAGGTGTGCAGGGGTTCAAAATGATGCATTGTTGTCGCTTTGAAGCAGTTGCGAGTGGCAGTTGGCCAAGACGTTTGCATGGGTTTATCTAAGTTTATTGTTGTTGCCGTTGGCAAACCAGACTGAAAGGGAGGCTGTAAACAAGCTCACACCAGGACAGGGCAGGAAGTGAAAGGTTACACTATACAAAGTTAGTTTAGTTATATGTTAAGCGATGCAGTGATAAGCGATAGGAGAAGTTGAAGGTCACAATTGCAGAGTTTCAGTGACGGTAGGATGTAGATAGTTACTGGGTTAGGTTATGTGGGGGGAGGACATTTAGGGTTCAGGTAAGGAAACATATGTGGAGTTCTTGTAGAGTGAGGCATTCGTTTTGTAGGATGGAATGCCTATGAATATGTGTAATGAGCACTTGTTTCAATAAAAGCAGCCTATTCAACACAAAACCTTGGGTCAGTAGTTTGTGCTGTGCCTCTCTCACCCAAGCTGCACAGCAGCTTAAATTTAGATTCTGCCCAAACATTTGAAGTAATTTATTGTGGTGTGTGGCTGGCTGACTTCGTGCTCTGTCCTGCAACACTGCCAGCACCAACAACAGAAGTTGGCACTGTGTGAGTTGGCCTTGCTCACTCAGCAGAGGCGTCCATGCAGGCTCTCTCTGGCAGCAGTGTGTGTGTAAACAGTGTCTTGCCACTTGGTTGCCAGCAAAAGGAAAGCTGTTGTGGGACAAAGACCTGATAGCCAGGGGCTCATGACAGACTGGCAGTTGACAGGGCCTGAAGAAATATGACCACATCACCCCCATCCTTAAGAAACTCCATTGGCTTCCCTTGCTGGCCCACAACATCTTCAAACCCGATGCATCATTTACAAAGCCACCACAAACAGTACCCCCATTTATCTGGCAGACAAGGTCACTCTCTCTGGTGGTTCTCAGCATACCTGCAGCCAGGACATCATCAGACTGCAGACAAAGAAGTCTAAAAAAGAAAAAAATGGTGCAGCAGGCCTTTTCCTTCTAGGCACTCAGGATCTGGAACAACATACCCATGTCCATTAGGACCACCCCAAAGCTGCTCCAATTTAGGATCCAGTCTAGGATGTACCTCTTTATGGTTTAAACCTATTTATTAGTTTACAAAATGATACCACCTGCATCAAAAGGGCAGTGGCCATGGTAAGCAATGTGAACAATAACAATAAAACTATGCCCCACGTCCCTACTGGGACATCAACCCTCCCTCCTCCCTCAAATAGTCCCACCCACACAACCCTTTGTCTGTTGTGCATAATAAGGCCATCCCAGCCTCTTAGGAAACCAGTCCACAAGTGAGTGGTTCGTGCCATTCATAGGCTTAGTGTTGTGTGTAATTATCTCCTTACCTTATGAGGCTTTGACTTTTGGACCCGTGGGGCGGAGTACCCATAGGTATTTGGGGCATGTTAGTTCCCTGTATTCCTGCTAAAGAAAAGCAATACATGGCCCCCAGGTTTTCTCAAAAGGTTGCCTCCCTCTTCTTGAGTGCTGTGAGATCCTTTCCATCCCCAGTAGGATCCAGTGGTGGTGTAGCCACGCTTCATACTCTGGAGCCTTGCCTTTACCTCACAGGGCTAGAAAGGCTTTTTTAGCTGCACCCAAGGCCAGGCGGTACTCTTCCCATGGCTTGAACACAGCTGGAAAGTGAGCGCATTAAGCAACCCCAGGATAGTGTAGGCTAGAAATGGTGGTATGTTGGTCTGGAACATGTTGTTGATGCTACAGAGTACTGCCGTCCAGTATGGCTGCCCCTTAGGACAGTGCCAAAGATGATGTATGAGAGTGCCTGTTGAGTCGTACCATCTCTAGGGGCCCTGTTCGGGGAGCATGTGAGTACTCGAGTGGGAGTATAAAATCAGTAATTAGTGATTTTCGTCATGGCTTCTTTGTCCGCTACACTGGTTGCCTTCCTGCTTGTGCAATAGAATACCTCCCTCCACTCCTTGTCTGTGAGTGTTTATTCTAATTCTGGTTCACATCTTTTTTGAACTGCTGTTCTTGGCGGGGTTTGGCGTTTAGAGCAGGTTATAGAGATCTAAAATCAAATGTCTTTCATCAGATTTGGTAATAAACCATTTCTCAAACAGGGTCAGGAGCCTGCTTCAAGTTCCTGCATCAACAGTAGTGTCATCCAGTGGCTAATTTGCAAGTATCGTGAATGTTCCTTCTCTGACAGGTCATAGTCACTCTTTAATTTACCAAGGATTATAGATGAGTATGGTCAAAGAAATCCCCCATGAGTTTGCAATTCATTTGCTGCCAGGCCACAAAGTCATTACTGACCGCAGCTGATAGCAATATGGGCTTACTTATAATAGGGGACATTGGAAATGTTATTGATGTCAGGCCTAGAGGGAGAGCTACACCATCAGAAGCAGCCATTTTGTGGCCCACAGGACTGGTGAACTTTATACTACCCATTGTCTGTGTCTCCTGGGTAGCCAGGGGAACTTCCACACATGAATTGCTGCAACTGATTGATCCATAAAACATCAGTGTTTCTTAGAAGTTTTATGGTGCCATTCTACGAAATATCATAGTTGAGTGGCTATTTAGTAGTGCTTGGGTCAGGGCATTCCCAGTCCTCCTGCTTCTGAGGGGGCATAATGTTTCCGTTTGGGGATTCACGCCTTTTTCCCTTTCCAAAGAAACTCCTCTATCAACGTTTGTATGGTGGGGGGTATGCCCCATAGTGGGTGGAGGTGAATGATCTGTATCGTGTCTAGTATTTTTGGTAACAGGGTCATCTTACGTCGCTATGCGGCCTCTGTATGCAAGTTCCCCCATATGCCAATTCTGCAAGTCTGTGGGCTGTGTGAAGTAAGTCAGCATCATTCTGTGCTGTTGTGCACTCTATCGTTGATCAGAGTTTAATACCTAAATATATGATGTGCCATTGTGCCCAGGAAAATGGAGATTGTATTTTGGAGAATGGATTCTTGATCCCTGGGAACATTAAGACCCAGGATTTGTGATTTCAGCTTGTTCACTTTGAAACCTGGCACTAGGCTAAATGTGTCCAGCTCATGGAGTATGGCTGGGAACGGGGTCAGCGGGTTTGTTAGCATCAGGAGGACATAATATGCATAGAGCGCTATCTTTTATTCTGATTTACAAAACGTGACTCCTGTGATCCAGAGGATTCTGGTGGATCACCTTGGCTAGGTATTCCATATGCAGGCCAAACAGAAGCAGTGACAAGGGGCAACCCAGACATGTTCCCCTCTATATCTCTATGAGGTAGGAGATTGTACCATTAACCTGTACTCTTGCTGCAGGATTCTGATAGCCGGTAAATACCTTGTCTGGAATTTGGGCCCCATTCCACTCTTGTTGAGGATCTCTTGGAGAAAGGGCCATTGTACTCTATCAAGCACTTTCTCAGCATCAATAGATAGTAGGAAAGTTGATAGGTGGGCTCACAAGGATTTATCCATAATGAGAAGGATGTGTTTTGTGTTGTCAGAGCATCCCCACTCAGGTATAAATCTCATCTGGTCTGGGCCTACTAAGTCTTGCATGTAAGGAGCCAGGCGATGGGCTAGGTTACCAGTGAAAATCTTCACATCTACATTAGGAAAAGATTAAGGTGGTATGAGGCACATGCAATGGGGTCTTTGTTTTGCTTGGATATGACTGTGATTACTGCCACCTGCATCATTGGGGTGAGTGTTGCGGTGTCTGCAAATGAATTGTAGAGCAGAGCCAGGAGGGGGGCTAGTTGTGGGCAAAATGTCTTGTAGAAGGCTGGTGTAAACCCGTCTGGGTTAGGCGCTTTCCCAGTGTGTAGGTGGGAGAGGCTGAGTCTGACCTCTTGTAACATTATGTCTTTATCAACATGTCTGTTTGCTGCATTGTGAGGTTGGTGAAGGGACCGAGGCCAAGTTACTTTGGATGTTCTAAGTGGGGGGACGAGTCAAGTGCATACAACGTGGAGTAGTAATGTCTCAATGCCTCCGCTATCTCTTCCAGAGTGTCAGTCAGGATTCCTGTGTGAATGGTAATGGCGGCCACATTGTTACCCTGCAGTTTGGCTCTAAGTTTACATGCTAACAGTTTGCCTGTCTTATCCCTCTCAGTGCAATATTTATGTTTGGTGCCCATTAGTGCATATTGTGCGGCCTCCCTATCTAATGATTTGAGCTGCTGTCTCACTGCTGTTAGTTGCCACTAGACCTTCTGGGAGCCTGAACATTTATGCTGGGTCTCAAGGTTGCCTACTCTCCCATCCCTTTTTGCCCTTCTGTCAGCATTGAGTTTAGCCACAACGGCAATACATTCTCCCATCAGGGCGCTTTGAGTGCATCCCAGAGTGTGGCAATTTCAGAGACCGAACCTTCGTTCTATGCTAGATAGGTAGTGATACAGTTATGGACGGATTCCTGGGTGTCTTGTAATTTCAGGAGATTGTCATTTAACCACCAGTGTTTCTTTCATGGGGTTCTGTCAGATTGTCTGAATTCTACGATGCAATAGAGAAATAACGCCATTATATCGAGCTCTATTATCCTTGGGGTGAGCTGTATTGTGGATAGGTAATTATCCAGTCTGACATATGTCTGGTGAGACGCTGAGCAAAAAACTTATAGTCTCGGTCAGCCGGGTGGTGTGTTCTCCATATGCATATTAGCCCCAAGTCTCTAAGTCAAGCTCAGTCCGCGTCTGTGAGGGCTCCTTTCTGTCCCACCCTTTGGGCTGAGCGGTTAAGATCTGCATCCATTACCAAGATGAACTCCCCCTCTACAAGTACCTCTGCATTGTGGTTCATTAATATCTGAGAACTTGCCTCGTGGAGTAAACTCTCTTGGTTGTCAGTAGGGGTGCATATGAGTTCAAAGGTGTGTGCATGCTGCAATATCTTACTACCAACATCCTACCTGCGATTTCAGCAACTGTAGATAGTATTTTGCTCTTAAACTTATTTGCCAGTAATATTGCTAACCCTCTACTCTTATCTAGGCCAGAGGATAGAACCTGTCTCGTGAACCAGCGTGAGCGGAGGCGGCCTCAGTCATTTTTTAGTAGGAGGGACCCTTGTAGGAGCCAAATATTACATTCAGATTCTTTAAGTACACATGTTATGGAGCTGCGTTTCTGTAAATATTCATGGTTCACTGATAGAATATCGACACCTAAAATATCCCCACACCACAATATCGAGACATAAATGTCGATGTCAAAAATATCTACATCCTATACTTATAATGGTAAGTACAAAAATATCCCCCCAAAATTTTGATGTCATAAATATAGTTGTACAAAATATCGTTTTTAATATCTATATATAAAATAAAGTAATACATATTAAATATATTAAAGAATACAATTAATTTACATTTTTTTTAAATCTAACATACATTTTAACAAATATAACAAAAATTATAAAAAGTTAAACCCACATATATAATAATTTATATATATTATATATATATATATATATATATTTTCCAAAAAACACGATGAGGCCCAATACCGGAGTCAAAGCATTTTAATTGCAGGCTCAGCAGCGCAGTAAGTTTCTCCTTTTCCTTACGCGTTTCAACAGCAATGTCTTGATCACAGGTGGAGTTTAAAGTGCAAAGTGCATTTGTGCGCGCCTATTTATTTAAAAAGTCACATGACAGTCTTTGAAAAACACAGTCCCCATAATGCATGTTACTTGGTGGTTGTGAAGTAATGCATGGAGTCTGATTACATCCATATGCTTTTTCAGTGAAAAGTTCGATTTTTCATACATGCATTGTATTTCATAGTGGGCTTGTTTACTCACGATGTCTTGTGCTGCTTAACATGCCAGGTGCTCGTTTTTCATTGTGGCCTTACAACAATGCCTGTCCTCCGGCACGATCAGAACAGGGAATCATCCCTTTCTGAATCCCTTCCTGCGCCGTCACAACTTTGCTAATTAGCATTTCCTCTCGTGGGCTTGTGCAGGCGAGTGGGTCATGCCCCAGATTTGAATCCACAAACAGTCTCCAGGCAAAGGGGCCCCCGACCCTACAGGGCGGCCTCAGAACAATGGGTCCGGAGCAGCCCATCAATTGACTTTCCAAAAAACACGATGAGGCCCAATACCGGAGTCAAAGCATTTTAATTGCAGGCTCAGCAGCGCAGTAAGTTTCTCCTTTTCCTTACGCGTTTCAACAGCAATGTCTTGATCACAGGTGGAGTTTAAAGTGCAAAGTGCATTTGTGCGCGCCTATTTATTTAAAAAGTCACATGACAGTCTTTGAAAAACACAGTCCCCATAATGCATGTTACTTGGTGGTTGTGAAGTAATGCATGGAGTCTGATTACATCCATATGCTTTTTCAGTGAAAAGTTCGATTTTTTCATACATGCATGATGATTCCCTGTTCTGATCGTGCCGGAGGACAGGCATTGTTGTAAGGCCACAATGAAAAACGAGCACCTGGCATGTTAAGCAGCACAAGACATCGTGAGTAAACAAGCCCACTATGAAATACAATGCATGTATGAAAAAATCGAACTTTTCACTGAAAAAGCATATGGATGTAATCAGACTCCATGCATTACTTCACAACCACCAAGTAACATGCATTATGGGGACTGTGTTTTTCAAAGACTGTCATGTGACTTTTTAAATAAATAGGCGCGCACAAATGCACTTTGCACTTTAAACTCCACCTGTGATCAAGACATTGCTGTTGAAACGCGTAGGAGAAAGGAGAAACTTACTGCGCTGCTGAGCCTGCAATTAAAATGCTTTGACTCCGGTATTGGGCCTCATCGTGTTTTTGGAAAGTCAATTGATGGGCTGCTCCGGACCCATTGTTCTGAGGCCGCCCTGTAGGGTCGGGGCCCCTTTGCCTGGAGACTGTTTGTGGATTCAAATCTGGGGCATGACCCACTCGCCTGCACAAGCCCACGAGAGGAAATGCTAATTAGCAAAGTTGTGACGGCGCAGGAAGGGATTCAGAAAGGGATGATTCCCTGTTCTGATCGTGCCGGAGGACAGGCATTGTTGTAAGGCCACAATGAAAAACGAGCACCTGGCATGTTAAGCAGCACAAGACATCGTGAGTAAACAAGCCCACTATGAAATACAATGCATGTATGAAAAATCGAACTTTTCACTGAAAAAGCATATGGATGTAATCAGACTCCATGCATTACTTCACAACCACCAAGTAACATGCATTATAGGGACTGTGTTTTCAAAGACTGTCATGTGACTTTTTAAATAAATAGGCGCGCACAAATGCACTTTGCACTTTAAACTCCACCTGTGATCAAGACATTGCTGTTGAAACGCGTAAGGAAAAGGAGAAACTTACTGCGCTGCTGAGCCTGCAATTAAAATGCTTTGACTCCGGTATTGGGCCTCATCGTGTTTTTTTTTGGAAAGTCAATTGATGGGCTGCTCCGGACCCATTGTTCTGAGGCCGCCCTGTAGGGTCGGGGGCCCCTTTGCCTGGAGACTGTTTGTGGATATATATATATATATATACATTCACATTTACTTTAAAACAATTATTAAACTAATAATTTTATGTATTTTATAATTTAAAAATTATATATAAATTTGACATATATATATATATATATATATCCTACAGTAACAAAGTATATATATATATATACACACACATATACCAATAACATAAAATATATTAAAAAAACATTCTATTATAAATTAAAACATTAAACTATTTAAAAATCTTTAAATTTAAATTTCCCACTCCAGTCAGTGCAACAGTAGGGAAAGTGTTGGATAGCGGAGGGGTAAAAATTACTATTCCCACTCCAATGAGTGCAACAGTAGGGAAAGTGTTGGATGGCGGAGGGGTAAAAATTACTATTCCCACTCCAATGAGTGCAACAGTAGGGAAAGTGCTGGATAGCAGAGGGGTAAAAATTACTATTCCCACTCCAATAAGTGCAACATTAGGGAAAGTGTTGGATAGCAGAGGGGTAAAAATTACTATTCCCGCTCCAGTGAGTGCAACAGTAGAGAAAGTGTTGGATAGCGAAGGGGTAGAAATTACTATTCCCACTCCAGTGAGTGCAACAGTAGGGAAAGTGTTGGATAGAGGAGGTGTAAAATTTACTATTCCCACTCCAGTGAGTGCAACAGTAGGGAAAGTGTTGGATAGCGAAGGGGTAGAAATTACTATTCCCACTCCAATGAGTGCAACAGTAGGGAACGTGTTGGATAGTGGAGGGGTAAAAAATACTATTCCCACTCCAGTCAGTGCATCAATAGGGAAAGTGTTGGATTGTGGGGGGGTACAATTTAGTATTCCAACTTCAGCGAGTGCAACTGTAGGGAAAGTGTTGGATAGCGGAGGGATAAAATTTACTATTCCCACTCCAGTCAGTGCATCAATAGGGAAAGTGTTGGATTGTGGAGGGGTACAATTTAGTATTCCAACTCCAGCCAGTGCAACTGTAGGGAAAGTGTTGGATAGCGGAGGGATAACATTTACTATTCCCACTCCAGTCAGTGAATCAATAGGGAAAGTGTTGGATTGTGGAGGGGTACAATTTAGTATTCCAACTCCAGCGAGTGCAACTGTAGGGAAAGTGTTGGATAGCGGAGGGATAAAATTGACTATTCCCACTCCAGTGGGTGCATCAATAGGGAAAGTGTTGGATTGCGAAGGGGTAAAATTTACTATTCTCAGTCCAGTCAGTTAAAAATTAAAAACAAATAAAGAATCATCAACAAAATAAAAATATTAAAAATATATACATATATATAAATATATAAAAAATTAAAATACAAATATATTTAATATAAAAATAAAAAAATAAAAACGTATTATAATGTTAAATACATATCACAAATACCTACAAATATTATATCAAATAAAATAAAAAAATAATTTTCAAACAAATAATTTTTTTATTTACTAATTATTTATTAACAAAAACATTAATTATTACATAAATTTAGTGTATTGACTTCCTACCTATAACACCACACAACTCACAACCCACATCAAAAATAAAAAAATAAATGTATTTGCATAATTAACATAATTAATTATCAATTAAACAAATATTATTAATTGAAAAGCAAATTAAAACACTTAAAATTTAATTAACTTCCCACCCTTTACACCTATAATCCCCACAACCCACACCTAAAATTAAACTGTAAAAAAATTCATTACACAATTAAAAAATATTCAATTACATAACTAATAGTATTTAACAACTAATTATAAAGTAAGTAAAATTAATTTACTCCCCATCCTTCAGCCCTATAAAACAAAAACCCAGACAACCAAAACAAATAATTAAACAATTACCCTAATTAATGATCAATTAATTAATTAATTTTGATTATCAAAATATTTTTAATTAATTAAAAATAAATTACTTCTCACACTTTGACCCCTAAAAACCCCACAACCCGCAACTAAGATTAATTACACAATTTCCATATTTGATTGTCATTTAATTAATATTAATTAACAACTAATTATTAATTAATTAAAAATAAATTACTTCCCATCCTTTACACCTGTAAATCCCACAACCTGCACCTAAAATTAATTACACAATTACCATAATTAATTGTCAATTAATTAATATTCATTAACTACTAATTATTAATTAATTAAAAATAAATTACTTCCCACCCTTTACCCCCACAACCCACACCTAAAATTTAAAAAAACAAAATCGAAACTCAATTAACATTATAGAATCTTAAATAAATAGAATTAAATAAATATTAATAAATAAAAAAAATCATTAATTTATTATAATTGAATTACTTCTCACCCTATTCCGCAATAAACCCACAACCTTTTACAGAACTAAAAAACGCAAAATTTAATTAAAATAAAATTAATGACTACTAAAAATGTAACATATATATTAAAAAACATAAACAATACTTATACAAAAAATACATCACATACATTTAAAAAATATACTAAAATACATAACACTAATTAAAAAATCGATATTTTAAACTACTACTTTTTTGCAAACGATATTAATGACTTCTATATTTTTAAAATCGATATTTCTTACCTTAAAATCAATATTCTTGACCACGATATTCTTGCTGTCGATATTTCTGTGTCACGATATTTAAAACTCGATATTAGTGTAAGTCAACATTTCCAACTCGATATTTTGACTGAATAGCAATATTAATGCTACATGGCCCTGCTGGTGGTGGGTGCTGTCAGTGCGAGGTGTCCCTGATGTGGGTGACATCAGGCCCGGTATTGCATAGAGGCGTGTTTGCTGTGTGGTGGTATAGTTCCCTCATTCTCCCCCTAAACCTCTTAAATGAGATGCACAATCATTCATTCCCCTCAGGTGGAGTAACCAGCAATGATACTGGGCCAGGTTGGTGCCCATCAGGTTCATCTTGTTGATGTGTAACATGTCTCCCAGATGTCCTTCAGCCCAGCCCCCCATAAATTGTGTAGCCACCCCCATCTTTTGACCTATTGCAAATTATCTTCCATGTTCTCATATAGCAGACGCAGGGTCATCCGTCTGGAGTTTATTCAATATCACCTGCCTTTCTTGCTGCATTTCAGCTTCCGTGGGTTTCACCTGGAGCTTTTCCGCCTCACTCTGATCCATTGTCCAAATTTCTTTTGCGCTCACTCTGCTAAGGGAGGAGGGGCTATTTGGGATATTGCCCCTGGTAGGTCTGGGAGCTCGAGAATTGTGGCAGTGTCTGCAGGGGGTGGACTGCATGCGCCTCTTCTTTCCATGTAGATAGCAGTGGGAAGGGATGCGCCCATCGCCCAACGCAAAAGGAGTCAAAGCCATGACATCAAGGCCCACAAAGCCCTGCTACCAGCCAGGAGGTTGGGGCAGAAATCAAAGGTGCCAGCTGCACAGATTTAATCGCCGCATTTACCCTAAAAACCTAATGCCTAAATACAATATTTAAAATGGTCAAGTTGAAAGCAATCACAGCCACGGGGGTCCAGGGCTTAAGTCAGTCACCAGCTATTTAACTACTATGATGGGGGCTATTAACTCCTAAATCAGCTCAGCAGAGGGCAGAATAGATGCTGCCAGGTAAATCACCTCAATAGTGGAGACAGAAACTACAAGTTCCCCACGAGCCTTGGGAAGTAGGGGAGGGGCAAGAGGGGCAAAAGAAAGAGCAAGAAAAAGTATTGCGCTTTCCATAGCCTCATTGAGAATGAGAGCCACTCTAGCATTCACCCGGGCATCATACAAACTGCAGCAAGAACCAGGGGGCATATTAGCAAGACCCACGTTAAAATTATCGCCGTTTTAGCGGCAGGAAACTGCCGCTAAAGCGGCGATGACAAGCTTGCTAATATGCGTTATGGAATTCCAATAGAAGCCCAGGTTAGATGTCCTGCACATGTAACCTGGGCTTCTATTGGAATTCTATAACGCATATTAGCAAGCCCATTATCGCCGTTTTAGCGGCAGTTTCCTGCCGCTAAAACGGCGATAATTTTAACGTGGGTCTTGCTAATATGCCCCCAGGTTTCTGGGGCCGAGACTTTATTTGAGGCAATTCCCCCAATCAACCTGCCTACTCAATTGAAAAAGAAAAAAGTGAAAATCCTCTCTAGAGAGGTAAAGAAAGGGCTATAAACCTGCCTCGCAGTTTTAAAAAGGGGAGCGCAGATGCACCGCAAAGGTTCAGCTCATAACAACGGGGTATGTCTGTACAAACAGCCTGACTGACATGGATTCCTACTTTTCAGTTTACTGCTCAAAACTTTTCAATAAATTTAAAGGCTTGTTTATAGTTTTTGTTCTTACATTTTTTGAGAAATTAAAAGTAATAGACAATAAATTAAACTGTAGCTTCATTTATTGAACACCACACATTGCTCTTTAGAGCCAGCTGCACTATAAGGCCTTTTTACAGCATACTGGTGCGAAGGCACATCAGGAAGTTCAACCACCCAGACAGGCCAATGCAGGGCCGGTTCTAGGATTTTTGGGGCCCTGGGCCGAAAGGGAATGTGCGAGGCCCCTCTAATTTGCATAGTGCCATATTCAGGGCTCCAGAAGCTGCTTTGTTCAGACTTCTCCTGGGCCACAGCTCCTCCTCTCATCCACCTACAAGCACCTCTTTTACAGTCCATTTCGGCCTGAAGGTGTGAAAATTGCTTGGGAGCTGAGAGTTAAACCTGTGGGGCGCTAAAGTGCTGACAAAGGGCGTCCTGCGGTATCTCTGAATGGGCAGCCGGGCAGGAGGCCGAATTGCAGGATAAACCTGCACAATGCGTCTCCTTGCAACTGGGACACCATTGATAGGAGGCCCAGGGAGGGTCCCCCACCCCTCCCTCTCATGGGCCCAATTGCAAAGAGACGCCTTTCTTTCAATTGAATCGGCAGCAGTAGAAGAGGGCTGGTGGCGTGCTGAACTGCTGCGCGCCCCATGCTGGTGGGCTGGGTGCGAGGCCCTGGGCAGCTGCCCATGCCTAGCGCCGGCCCTGGGCCAATGAGTCTGCAAATCCATCAGTGAAGACAGGGAGAAACAAATCCCAGGAAGGTATGTCTGTTTCAAACCAAGAAAGGAGGGCTTGCAACAAAGGTGGAAATAACTGTCCTCAGCTTCCACCTGAGTGCACGCCAAATATAATAATTCGGAAACATGCGCCCTCACTACCACCCCATGCCAAGGAAGACACTCTTCATTGGAAAACAAGATGGTCCATTGGCTTGCACATAATGTGGGGTTGCCAAATGATCTTTCTGCAGATGTGCTTTATGTCAGGAGAACCTATGGGATTGTCGCGCAAAAAAAAGAAACAAATGGAGACTGTGTGACTGTAAATTTGAAATCTTCTCAAACCGCAAGAGCTTAGTTGAATCTTGACTCCAGGCTCCAACATGCTGTGCCAGTAGGATATTTTTTATAGGAAATACGGATATCTAGCAGCCTCATCTCCCACCTTTGCTAACATACGATTGCCAACTGTTTGTCCATCTTATAACGTGGAAACATAGAACAGGTTTGAGGTCCTAAATTCATTGGAAGAGATGGATTGACTTGGTACACAGAGGGAGGTGAGTCTGGTGGGCATACGAGCGCGCAAGGAACTCTGAGTGCAGAAGTACTGCACCAAAAGATGCTAAAGATTACCAATGGGGTATCCATCACTGCTGAACATTTGTCCAAGCAAGTTACTAGAATGCTCTCATGGAACATTGCTGGTGTTAGAACTAAGTTGATAAACTCTGAATGGATTTCAGCCCAAAATTAATTTTATATAACTTGTTTCCAAGAAACATGGGCGCCTGACACCATGAATGGTTTTTAGGATTAAATTGATTTTTATTGAGTTTTATCACAAAGAAAGAAAAACAATACAATCGCCTATAACCAATGGCCGGCGAGGGGCAACAAGTGTAAAAAGACAGAGGGAAGTTAGAAGAGGGGAGGATCAAAAGAAAACAATGGGGGGGGAGGGAGGACAGAGAGAAATAGAAACCAATACGATGCGTATATGCAGTTCCTTGAGTAGCCATGTTTAGACACCATCTCAGCTCACTGAGGAATCAAGGGGGACCCAGAGCCATCCACAGTAAGACGGAGTAACTGAAGGTACACCGGACAAGAGAGCTATCGAAAGGTATGAGATAGAAATTTCAGGCATGACCTCTAGTTCTTTTCAAACGTAGGGATAGTATGTTCCACAATAGAGGTCAACTTCTCCATACTGAGTAGATCCCATAGCTTGTGCAGCAAGTCTGTGTGGGTGGGTATGGTGTCAGTGCCCCATTTAGATAGTAAAACTTGTTTGGCGGCACAAAGTTCCAGGGTAATAGCCCTCCCTCTCCTCAACTTCAGTGGGTACGTTAGTGGGTTGGGGAAGCCTAACAGGATGTAACTTAGGAAGTGGGGCAGGTCGGTGGCAAATATCTGATCAATGCCCGCAAGAACTTCTGTCCAGTAGCGGTGTAGTTTAAGGCAGTTCCATAGCAAGTGTGTGAAAATGCCATATGCACCACAGTGGTGCCAGCATCGATCATCATATCCCCTTCTACACCAAGCCAAGTGTGCAGGTGTAAAAAACTGATCGTGAGTAAGCTTGACGAGAGTTTCTCTGCCTAACGCGCTGCAGGTGGACATTAGGGTTCGCTGCAGGATATCCAACCATTCTTCGTCCGAGAATTTTTGTTCACAATCCTTCTCCCATCGTGTTCATGCGGGAGAGGTCAAGGAGCTCGAAGTCCCATGCAAAAATGTGTAAATATCAGAGAGGAGGCGTTTGTCATCTCGCCGAGACCGGAGCCATCGATCGAAGGGAGTGAGTGGTCTGTTCGTGTGAGGGCGCACCTGCGGGAGCGTCAACCAATAGCGAATCACAATATAATGCCAATACTGTGTCTTGGGCAATCCGAAATCTCTTTGCAGCTGTGGGAAGTTTAGGAGGCCTCGAACGTCGAAGAGGTCCCCGATCATCTTACAGTTGGCCTCCTGCCAATGAAGGAAAGACGCCCCATGTAACATCGGAGGGAAGTCTGCATTCCCTATAATGGGCGTAAGAGGTGAGAGGAAAGCTGGGCTGGCACACTCAATTTATCCCACACTCCCAGTGTCGCTCGAACCATGGGGGAGATATATACTCATGGCGGTCGATGCATTTGCAGGAGCCACAGGATTTTCCAAATGTGGATGCCCGCGACTACTTGGTCCAACAGGCACCAATGTTTCTCTGTGGTCGGGTGCTGGCATTCCACCAGAAAGCGTAGTTGCACCGCCTAGTAGTATTTCAGCAAATGTGGGATGCCCAGTCCCCCTTTTGCTACAGGCAAATACGAGCACTCCTCGTTCATGTGTGCATGTTTGCCACACCAAACAAAGGTCTCTATGAGCTGTTGTAATTTTTGCAGACTATGTGGGGGGGAAGTAGTGGTAACGTCAGCATGATGTACAGGATCTTGGGGAGCAAGGACATCTTGACTGCAGCTATCCGGCCGGTCCATTAAATGGGACCTCCATGCCAGTATTGACCCATGAAGCGGGCCTCCACGAGCAGAATCTCATAATTGTATGTCGTTATTTTATCGAGTGTATAAAACAGTTCAATCCCCAAGTACGGGATCCCTTGTGTCACCCAGGTGAAGGGAAACAATGCCGCCAAAGAGGCCTGTTCTGCCTGTGAAATGTTTAGGGCAAGGGCTAGTGACTTACAGGGGTTCACCTTGAATCGCAAGGCTCCCCAAACCGTTCAAGTTCTTCCAGGAGCAGGGGCAGTGATTGGCAAGGGCTGGTAACAGCCAAGAGCATGTCATCCACATAGAGTGCTACTTTTTGAGTTTGCCCTCCCATGCATCTCAAGTCCCCAGGGGGCCAGCCAGCAAGCACCGCACCCAGGAGGCAAGCGGGGCTCAAAACAGGGGGCAGACCAGCGACAGAGTCAGTCATGCACCAGTGTGGCCACCCCGAGAGGACCCCGGAGAAATGGGGGGGAGGCGGCTCCCACTCCAGGCAACAAGGCAGAAACAGGCCTCTCTATGGAGAAATCAGCAATGCCACTTACTTGGTAGCAGCAGGCAGGGGGCAGGTTCTCTGTCCGGGAGGACTCCACCTGAGCCGATCCGGCCTTCCAGCATCCCTAGGTGAGGGCAACACACCCAACCAGTCTGCAGAGCGGGAAATGTCTCCATCCCCAAACCGCCAATGCAGCTGCCAAATTCCTCTATCTAGAGCCCGTAGGACCGGGGGCTGCGCCGGGCACGGAGAGGCATGCCCTCCACCGTTCGCAGGTGCAGGCCTGGTGTATGGTCTCAGCGGCCTCTGTTTGTTGCAGGCCAGTTCACAACCACGGAGACAGCAGACCACTGAAGGGCAGATCGCGCCCGCTCTGGTTCTGTCACCAGACCCCTATCCTCCCGGGTCCAAACACCACTCACCACCTGCAAGCTGCCCCCAGGCTTCACATGTGTCCGCAGCGCTCCTCCACTTTCACGCCCAGCATGACCGGCGGTCCGTAGTGCTCCGATGAGTGCATCAGTGCAGTGCAGGGCCTCCCCTGATTCGGAGTCTCACACCGCCATCTTGGCGGTGGCTCACGGGCTTGACGTTCCTCCCTCCTCACACACCCGCTGTTCTCGCAGCGGCTGCTCTGGGACAGCCAGCACCGTCTTCTTGCCAAGCAGCAGCGATAGCCCGCTTTCCAGATGCCGCACGACTCCTCGTTCCACCTGCAGCTTAGTGGTGGCGGCGGAGCTCCCCGGCAAGGCTCCTACACAGGCGCTATCTTGGACACGCCCCTCCTTGGTCTTTACTGGATGTGTAGTTTAGCAATTCCCACATCTTCAGGCAGAGCCAAAGGGGGTTGGCCACTTTGATCTCTGTCAACCTGACTAAACTGGTGGAAAAGAAATATGTTTACTTCCTATTATCAAATGTTGCTGTTTGTACTACAAAATTTATACAATATTGTTTTGATTAAATACTATAGTAACATCTTCGATGTGTACTCCACCACCGTGATAGAAGAACTTGAAAGTAATATGGTGAATGTTGTAGACACTCACAAAAAGGAGCTTTTACAAATATGTGTGGGCGATAATAACCTCAGACTTTTTGATAATAGCAGTCTTCCAGTTTGTGGCCTAAAGGACAATGAAGGGTTAGATACACCCCGTTTGAGGCATGGGACTTAATGGAATGATACTCTCCAGGAATTTAGTATTTGCCAGCGAATATAGGTCCTCTGATACACCTTTTTCACAGACATTCAAAGGAAGTGGGAAAGGTAGCAATATTGTTTTCTCTCCTCTGATCTAATCCCACTGTTCCCGGGTTTTCATGTAATTTCCAACTGGTTCAGTGACCATAATCCATTAACCAGTTCTCTAGACCTCAATTTAATAGGTGATGTTGGGTCTGAGGAAAATCTGGTACCTGTTTATACACAGAATAAAGATTTAAGGATAAAGTGGGACGAGGTAAATAAAGAGGAATTTCTATGTGGGCTAATTAGAGAGAATAAATATGTAATTAAAATTTTGACCACCACAGATGAAGCCCCGAAGACAATTACAGAGGCCTATAAATCCTTTGCACTTCTATCTCAAAGAGGCTATCCACAGATAAACCTCCCAAACATATTTCCCCACGAGGTTAGTTCTATTGCTTCTGTATCGCTGCCACAAATGGCTAAGATGGCTGTCTCCAAATTCTCCAGATCTAAGGAAGATGTCAATGTGCTAGAACGAATATAAAGACATTTTAGACAACAGGAAAGAAGAACTAAGATGTAAAGACTGGGAATAATAGAGATTGTACCGCTTTCTGGAAGGTAGTAAATCAGCTTGTTTCTAGGTTACCAAAAACCATCCATGGTCTCTCACATACCAGTCCAGACTTGAGTAGATAATTTTTTAACTATTTTCAATCCAGGGAACCAAGAGGCCATATCCACTTCTGGAGAAGATGTGTATGATGATGAGCAGACAGCCATATAGCTTAGCTTTTCCTTGGAAGCGAGGGAAGTAATTAACGCTTTTAATTCAAGTACTTCTGGAAAGCCCCTGGGTCCGGACAGAGTTCCTATGGATCTGTTTGAAGAGAATAGTGCACTCTGGGCCCCTCGGTTAATTAATGTGATAAGGGCCACCATGACTTGGCTGCCACAGACTCTTGGAAGAAGGCGTTAGGAGTGCCAATCTTTAAAATAGGAAATCGGCACTCCCCAAGCTGCTACCATCCGACTTGCCTTTTAGAAAGCTCACTTAAAATCTTGGGCAGAGTTCTAGTTTCAAGGATAGAGGGCTGGCTAGATGAAAACCAGATTCCATCCAGGCCACAGTATGGCTTTCAACTGGAGCTAAGAACTATAGAGCAGTGCCTTAACCATCAGTTAATTATTGGGACATATACCAAGGCCAAGAGAGGGTCCATCCATTTAGCTTTCATGGACCTCTCTTGTGCCTTTGACTCGGTTAACCGACCCAAAATCTGGGACATGTTGATGGGGATAGGATTTGAACAAGTTTTAATGGATGCATTGGAATACTCTGGCAAGGATCTGCTACTGAGTCAATGGCGAACTCTCCCCCAGGATTAAATCCACTCTCGGAGCTCGTCAAGGATGTGTGATGGCCCCATTGCTATTTATAATGTATATAAATGTCCAGGAAAACTACTTATGCCAGTCAGGGAGGGGCCTACCACATGTAGGTCACCGTGCAGTACCTGTCCACCTATACGCGAATGAGGTGGTTTGGTTCTAATCTCCAGAACCGCAAATGGTCTTCAATTGCTCCTGGATGCCTCTTCCATTTTTATGGATGATTTAGGCTTTAAGACCAATCTTAACAAGTCCTACATTTCGAAACTTTGGCCAAAATTCACCAAATACAGGAAATGTAAATTAAGTAAGGGTTGTATTAACTAAGGCGCAAAATGTATTCCATGTATGTATTTCCTTTGACGATCAGCAAAATTAGGGATCACTACTCAATTCCAAGGTTAACCAGCTTCAGAGAACCATTGAACCTGTGTTTAAATGTGCTCATAGATTGGGGCATAAACCAGTGAAGGAGATCGTCAGTATTTACAATAGCAAATGTATACTCATAGCTAGTTATGCGGCAGGGGTAAGGGCTATAAGGATGTAAGTGTACTACAACAGGTAGAAAATAAATTTCTGAGGAGGCTGTTGGATACACCACACGCCTCTTCAGGTTTTATGTGTCACTCTGAAGCTGGGTTGGATTATATGGTACATAACATTAATATAGGTCCCCTGTTGTTAACGATAAATATCTGGAGCAACTCAAAAGCAGGTTTCTCAAGGGAGATTTGGTCAGATTGCCTTTTGCTTGATAATGCCTTACAGATTCCCTGGTTATATTATGTGAAAATTACCTTGAATTCACTAGGATTCCCTGAGCTGTAATCCAATCTGGGCACCATAGATGTACGCTCTAAAAGTTTGGTTCTAGACACTTTTTTTTCAGAATCTGTGTGCTGGATTTTGGAAAGCCGAAGTAAGGAACCTACTATGGCCTTATTTAGCAGACATCTGGCTTTGAGTTTAATCTTCAAAATGTTTTAAACACTGAATACCGCTTTTATCTTACCCACCTGCTCTTCAAAAATATTCATTTTTAAGTGGCATTCCCACTAGAGGGTACATTGTTTTCTAGTCTTACTACCTGCCCCTGTGACAACACCTCCAAACAAAGACTTTGCACTTCATTCTTTTCTGTGGCTTATACTCTTGCCATCAAAATACGTTTTTGGTTCCATTTCTGCGTTTGGCTAATATAACTAAACACAAGCTGGCTTTACTCTTCCTGCAACAATTAAGAAACATCTGTGTTTGTACGGAACTTATAAACTTTATTTGTTGTGCCATGGTTACCCACAATTGGTGTGGGTCTCCAGTCTGATTATATTATTCTAAATGTAAGGATTTTATGGATGTCAATCTGCTCTTTTTCTTTTTGCACTGAGACTTCCTAATTCAGGATATGAATTTATCAATTGTATGATTTCACAATTGTCTTGGAATTTTTATATATATTTTTGTAAATTTTATGTGCTTTTATGGCTAACAACTAGCTGAATAAAGAGTACATTTGGCTTGTCTGATACAGCCAGAGATGTTGAGGCCCAGAGCCTCTCAGGCTTCTACTTGGAGAGAACTCACTGTTACAGTGCTTCCCAAAGTGAGGGTCGAGCGGATTTTTGGTGGGTCGCAAAAGTCCAAGCAATAAATAATGATGCCTGATTCTGTATTTATCTTGTCACATTTGCTGCACTTTAAAGACAGAGGTCAAGTGTCAGGTTATTTCTTCTGACAAATTGCTGGTTATGTTTTTTTAACATGGGAATTGGTCTTTACAAACTAGAAAAATAAAGTGAATTATTTGACACAGGGCCAGCTTTAGGGTGGTGCGACCGGTGCGGCTGCACTGGGCGCAGTCCTGGGGAGGGGGGTGCTGACCTCAGGGGGGGGGCACTGCGTTTAGCAATAATTCACGATTTAAAAACATCTGCTGCCAGTTTCTTGTGTGTCCAGCTTTCAGGCAGAAATAAAAATGTCAAGATAACTCTTGTGATTAATGTTTCTGCTAGAGAGCGAGATCGGAGTTTTGTCTAGTGTCAGTTTTGACTCGCCATGAAGTAGCGTAGAGGATTAATTTGCCTGCTGCAAAGAACGCATACTGTGTAGATCACAGATCTGTATTTTATGTGGATAGCTAAGTGGATTAATGCTTTTGTCACAGAGATCTTTTTGTCACCGCAGTTCATAAGATACAACCCTAATATAGAACAGTGACTCTTACAAACTGTCATCAAAGAGCTGCATGCAAACTGCATAAAATAGGTTAGGATGTTATGTTTTTTCCCCTCATTCTTTCATTATCTATTCCTAATGTTAAAAAGGGTTTGTTTGGGTAGATATACATTCTTTTTAGTAAAGCCAGCCTTTAACAGTGCTTTAAAACAAATTAAATGTTTGTGAGTGTGAGACTATGGAGAGATAGGGGGGCACTTTTGCCTGGTGGTAGTGAGGGAATTTGAGGAGGAGGTAATGGAGGGCGCCAAAAATGATTGTCACGCCGGGCACCACCAGCGTTAAAGCCGGCCCTGATCTGAAAATCATGCTCTGTGATCCAGTGGGTGTGAAAGGAAAGGTTGTAGGAAGACATTTTTTGTAACACTCAACAAGATGTAAATATCCATAAATTAACGGTGCACATTCAGCAGTAAGGAAACAATAATAAAGCACATTTGTTTGTAATTCTGAAATGTGATAGAAACAAATATTTTAATAGGCTCAAACCAAATCAAGACACTTTACTTAGTGATGCACAAATGATAAATATTCACTAAAACCCAATTTACACACATTATTATTTGTGTGCAATATAGTTTTATCAATAAAACTGTATGTGTGTGCAAATTTAGTGGTCATTTCAATGGGAAATGTGTTGCTGTAAATGACAGTGTGTTACCACTGAATGCTTTTGTTATATTAAAAAATAACTTGCCTCATGACCATTAAAGCTAGGTGGGTTGCAAAAGTTTGTCGTTCTAAAAATTAGATTGTGGTTCTACAAAATCTGGGAAGCACTGCACTATTAGTGCCTTGGCTTAAATTAGAAGACAAAATAACGCAAAATATAACACAAGACAATATGGTCTGTGCAGTCAATAAGTAATCTGAAATATATAATGCCATTGTGGATTTAAAATCTGCTTGTCTGATAGCCCTAGTGAAATAAGCCATTGATCTAGCTCTAACTAAGTTAAGGTACATGCAAAGTCTTTCAGTTTAGAAAGAAACACAATCAACACTGTGGTTAGACACTGTGAGCTTGTCTCTTGTATCTTGTGTCTGGATCTCTATGATTCCGTTCCAACAAGTGTTGGATTTTTAGCAGGTTTTTCCCTAGAATCTAGATCTGGGCAGCATGTATTCACATTTCAAATTGATTTAATCTACAAATTTCTGCTGGTCATTGCTTTTTCTGTTTTAGCTCAAGTAGATCCTAAATCAGTAATCAAGTTTTTCATAGCAACTCAAGCTGCATGACTACCTTACTCAACAAGTATATTTTTATAGGTGTGAACCTTGGAATTTGATGGCCAGAGTACAGTTTGGAAAGAGTCCTCTTCCAGGTAGAGCATAGTAGATGGAGGGGCACTGCCCAGTATGGTTGTGGCCTAGATCCATCCATTAATCTTCTTGCACAATAAACAAAATAATCAGTATTATTATCTCTGTCTGATGTCACTGAGATAAAACAACATGTGTTGAGCAGCTGGGAAGTTGCCTTTAAGTTGTAATGCATTTCTATTGGAAACAATGAGATATTAGATTTTAACCTGGATGGAAAAATGCTCAAACAATGAGGTCAGACGTTGGGCTAGTCAGACATGTAAGGGGTGAAGTAAAATGGAATTAGAGAGGTACAAGAGAAAAGTGTGGGGAAAGTCAGCCACATTATAAGGGTAAATCCAAAACAGAACAGACAACAGGGCTGTGGAGTTTACAGTGAGCATGAACATGCAGTGGGGTTGATGAATAAGGGTAATGAAGCAGATCGCATATGAAATTTGAAATGCAATGTGGAAGAATAAAGGAAATCTGAAAGGCACTGATGGACAGTTTGATGTGATGGGGGCATTGATGACCAAGGAGAATTAGACAGCCACCTCAGGGGGGAGATGATGGAACTGGACATCTGAGTTTTGTGGTGAGAGGAGAGTCATACAGGCTCCTTCAGGGAAAGGAATGTAAATTGCTGCGCTGTGAAGGCGGAGGAAAAATTGAGAAACTGGGGTATGACTTTGGTTTTGAGTGGAAGAGAATTTAGAGTTGCTGTCAGGGTGGACCTCTCTCTCTCTCTCTCTCTCTCTCTCTCTCTCTCTCTGAACAATAGTACCAGGCTCCCTCTTTTATTTACTCTCCTGTGCTTTTAGATGATAATGTAGTGGGCACCTGAAGTAAAAATAAACACCCACAACAGGCAAAAACTATTTGGTGCTCCATCACAATACAGAGGTATAGAAACAACAGCATGTACAGTATGGTTTTATAGACCTTGGGTGTGCCTTTCCCAGCTACTTGATATACACAGATCCCTGATAACAGAGAAAGCAAACCAATATGCAACTCACCGAAGATGGTGTTCGTGTTGGAACACAGTCCCAGAACTGGCCCAGTGGTTGGGAATTTGCATCTTCATATTTAAAGCAGGCGAAACAGCTTTGTATCCTCTACAACAAAAAGGAAAAAGAGGAAATCACTGCCCAATTCAAGTATATCTAGCCCATTGCTTGCCTTCTGCCTGCAGACAGCATATGCACCCGATAAGGCTAGGTGTGAGGGAGGAAGTGGGCCATGACAGGCACCACCATCAAGGGTTCGGAGCACTGATACGCAGCGGGATAATGTGGAGCAGCCTGCCCATTGAGAAGTATTATCACTTATTGTACAATGGCAGTAGGCTCCCAGCAGGCAGTGACTATGGCAGGGTGAATAATGTCCTCTATTCAAGGGCCAGTAGTGACAGGCAGTGCTTGCACCCATTGGGGATTCAGCATCAACACTTGACAGTCTCGACAAACTGGCGAGATGGACCTGGCTCTTCTGCATGTGTGCATGCTAGATGCAAATGAGTCTGTCCCTTCCTACGCTAATGGTTTAATCCATTTCAAGATGTGCGGACAATTCTCTTTCACAACTCAATGAACATTATGGTTAAATTGACTGAGAAAAACAACAAAGTTAGTTGGGTCAACGTCATAATGGGCAAAAAATTACTCCCATCAATGTTTATTTGCAATCTGTAAGTGAGCTCTCTCTTTGGTGTACACTAGAAGGTCTGGTTTCCCCAAAAACTTCAGACCATGTATTCTAGGTGACAACATTCATTTATTTTTAGACTGAAATCAATGCAGGAAGCCAGATGCACATTTTTGTCCGTCTAAAGCTCATTGCTTTTTCATGAAATCTTGTTTCCAATCAAAATCTGGCTGATACATTAAAATAGCTCTACTTGAACAGAGAGAAGTCACTTCTTTTTCTATGTCAAACACAATTCCTGCTGAATCATGAATACATTACTTGTCGGTTATCTTCATTACCCTGAGTTATAGTCCTCCTCATCCCAGTCGTTACCCATCATCCGTTCTCCTCGTTTCACTCATTGCGCAATGAGGAAATAAGAAGTATAATAATTTGCACCGACTTACAAGTGATGCAGATATCAAAGTACATTTATTCGTTACACAACAATGAACTCAATGCTGCATCAAACACTACATGCACACAATTATTCTGTATACTAGTGTAACTGCTCCATGCTAATTGCCACAGGGACATCTATTGGTCCCCTGGTGTATGTGCACCATGCTGTGTGCTACAGGGACATCTATTTTCTTCTATATTTTTCTCTGATGCTTAGCCTAAGTCAAGTCTACATTAGTTAACAAAACATTGAGGATTGGACCATGTCGCTGTGCTACAAATTTCAAGCAGGGAAGCTACCAGCTTCTGCCCAGGAAGGGCAAAATGATCTGGTAGATTACTCTAGACCCACTCCAGTACCTCAATATTCGCTGATCTGTAACCATTGATAATTGCCTGTTTCACGCATCGGCTAATTGCAATTGCCATTGCAATATTCTTCCCTTTATTAGCAGCTCGATAAGATACAAATAGAGCATTTAAAAGCTCAATGTACATCAACAAAGCCCTCTTGATGTTCAAAGTAGAAGGAGAATTGTTAGAAGAGTCAGAAACTAGTAACATAATCTCCTGGGAAAGGTGAAATTTGGATGAACTCTTTGGAATAAACATAGGGTCCGATCTTAATGCTAATCTATCTTAAAGAATTGTGAATATGGATGAGAAATTACTAAGGCTCCCAGTTCACCCAGCCAGAAGGAAAGGCACCTCAGATGCTAACCAGGGAAACCTAGCTGATTGTACAGGAGGTTCAAACTGAATTTGTTGTAACCCCTTCAAGAAGATAGGGAGATCCCAAGGAGGAATAGAGTGAGGGACCACTGGTTTCCTGAGTCTGCGACTCTTCAAGAGACGAGCCACCCGAGGTGTTATATTAGTTAAACCAGTCAATGAACTCCTGAAGGCCTTTATCACAGCCCATTGGGCAGATAATGTAGCCGGAGCAAGTTCCAAAACAAAGCCATCTCTTAAAAATTCTAGAATCTCAAATGGATTAATAGAACTCAGATTAGCACCTTTTTCTGAGCACCACTTTGAAAAAGACCTCCAGTGTTTATTATATGATTAGAAAAACCTAAAGAGGCTTCAAAATCTATCCCAGACTTCAATCAAACAGAGTCACATTAGTCCTGGAAAACAGAGAGCGAGAAAGAGTATTTCAAGACTATACCAAGCACTGGTGGTCAACTCACTGGACACACCTATAACCCTGAGGAATAGATGAACTGCAGACTTCTGTGTATTGGAGGTTGACTGGTTTGAGGCAAAGATGCCTGTTAGGGTGTTGGCAATTTCGGCTAGATTGCCTCTCATCAACTTTAAATGCTTTCATCGTTTGATAGACCCTTGATAGATTATACAAGAGGGAGAGACCTGCCAGTTCCACTTGTAATAGATGCCAATGATAAGGGGAATTTTTTTGCATATGATCTGGGACTGCTCCAAATCCAAGCGTACTGGTAACACATCCACTCTGTACTGCAGGATGTGCTTGTCTTGCTGATAAGAGAGGACCCCAAATGCATTACACTGCAGATAACAACTGATTGGGATGGGTCAAGTAGAGATAACTTTTTTCTGCATATCCGGTACCTGGTGGCCAAAAGATACACCGCCAGGTACTGACAGGCAAATAGTGCCCCTGCGACCTCAGAATGACTCCATTGTAAGGACGGCTGTGCTGTCGCTGAAAAGTCTATATATAAAAGCCAGGGCTGCCCAGGAAAATATAAGAACATATGGGGTAAGTGGGTAGACCACTTCTACTGTTTCTTGCCCTCATGAGTTATTTGTAGCTGTGAGTTGATGTGGTTACCACATGCTGTGAATACTCTTTATGAAGAAGTTTGTAATTTCTCTGACTACCCTTGTGATAACAATTTGTGATGATTCTTTTATCTACTGCTTACTGTTTATACAAATAATAACAATTAAAAAAAGATATATCTGAAACCAATGTATGTTTCATAAGGGATGCCTCTAGAACAAACCCAAGAAGTGTGATCATGACTTTCACTTTGGAAACAAAAATGTAAAAAATCAACAGATCTTATGAAGGGAAATAATTAACTCAAATGAGCACCCCGATGTCGAGATGTAGTGATTCAATTGACCCTTTTCAGTAATTGTGTAGATTCTGTTTATAATCCAGTAACATGCTCAGTAATAGAAGAAAACATGTTGGTCTATACAAAGCCAGCAAGTAGGAGCTGCTTTCAATTGTGCAGCACGTGTGAGCTATTCCTTAAGGTTGTTAGCTAGCAAAGATATTTCTTATTTAGCCGTTACAATCCCAATTTGTGTTTTGTAAACCAAGTCTATTCAAACACCATTGTAATATAATTTACTATTAATGCCATTATTGATCTGTCCTGATAATTATGATTGGAAAATAAATCATATGAAGTGTAAACACAAAGTGTGTTTCTCTGATTAGAACTTGAAAGCAAATTGAGTGAGAACAAGAGAGGCAGGGATTGTAACCTGTTAATTGATTCCATTTGGAGGTAGAAAAGACAATGGACTCTGAAACGGCCACTGATGCAAGCAAGCTGATTTGGTTGCTGTCACTTCCCCGGGAATGCATCTCACCTCCAAAAACATACATTTAAGTTTGCCTGGTATGGCTCGACAGTCATGGGAGAAGTGCTCCAAGTATAATGAAACTGAGGTTGTAATATACTATGCCCTTTGAAGGATGAAGTTAGGCTCCATGGGGAAGGATTAAGCTATAGAGAAAGCGAGACGGAAGGTGGAGTGAAAGTAGCTACCTTTTGAGAAGTTTGTTTTGTAACTGAAAGGGTTGCAATACCACCTGTGCAAGTGTCCCCTAACGCAACTCCCCCTTGGTGACCCTTTACATTCCCCCTTTGAGTCCTCAGCCTTGTCTCCACATAGCTCCTCCAAGGAATAATAGTGGTGGTGCTTTTACATATTAAAGGTTTTTTGTATTAACCTGACAGTAATACACAAACATGCAAATGGTATTTGGTAGAATGAAATTAAATTGGCATTAGCTGATGTAGGCCTGCATTTTAAAATGGCTACCGCTCCATGTACTTAATTTTGTTACAGATAGTGTAAGTTTGAAGGATACCGAAAGATGGTTGTTAGTGAGAAAGCCTTGAGAATCTTCTGACTATGTAATGGCATCACCTTGCTTTAACCTAATTGGACAGCTTGTCTGAGAACTGTGTGTTGATGTGCAAAATGTTAGATTTGTGCTTTTTCATACAGTGCAGAGCTGAGATGAACACTTTATTTTTTTTGACTAATCTTTTTA
Organism: Calotriton arnoldi; assembly: GCA_963921515.1. NCBI lineage: Eukaryota > Metazoa > Chordata > Amphibia > Caudata > Salamandridae > Calotriton > Calotriton arnoldi. The sequence goes on along the minus strand of CAWUFW010001715.1, from coordinate 2,348,315 downwards.
TTGAAAAGAAATCAACATAAAACAATACAAACAAAAAACAAATGCAGTGAAAAGCAGTCGTCAAAATGTACAAAAGTTCGCAAAATAAAGTTACAGTATAATACAAATCAGCACATTGGGTCAATAACGCAATCCAATGATTCATGGTCTCGTTTGTCTATTAGAAACCTTACAGTGTCTCATAGTCAACAGCGAATGGGGGAACATCGTCAAAGGGGGTGCATAGCAGACCTCTGCTCTTGTTCCAGGGGCCCCATATTTTCGTCCATTTGCTCGGGCATCCCCTGCTCTCATAAACCACCCTCTCCGCTTGCATACACCAGTCCATGTCAGACTCCCAATCAGTGTATCGAGGTTTAAACCCCCCCTTCCATGTTCTGGCGATATTGCGTTTTGCCACCTTGCAGCCTAATGAGACCCACAGTTTTTCGGTTCTTAATAGATCGGTGGCATCCCAGATATTCAAAAGACAAAGCCGGGGGGTAGCCTCGATAGGTTTATGGCAGATCTGGGACATGGCGGGCACAACCCTACCCCAGTATTTCTGAAGGACAGGACATTCCCACCATTGGTGTAAAAAGGCACCTGTGGAACCACAGCCACGGGGGCAGGTCGGGGAGCTGAGAAGTCCCATCTTAACAAGCGCTGAACTAGTGTAATAGGCTCTATGGAGTATTTTAAGCTGTATGAGTTTGAAGCGGGAACGGATAGCCACCTCCCGGGGTGAGGCCAGGGCCTCCCTCCATTTCTCATCGGTCATGTCTCCCACATCGTCGTTCCATTTCATACAGATTTTATCAAGAGTCTCAGGGGAGTTATTGAGGATTTTGCGATATGTCAATGAGATGGCTTTTTCCGGGAGGTAATCATCCAGTAGTCTATCCTCCAAAGGAGAGGAGGCAGGTAGGTCAGAACCCTTGGGAATTGCTTTATATAGTGCACTTGTTGCTTGAAGATATCTAAAGGTTACTCCCCCGTGCAATTGGTACTGTGTTTGTAATTCGGCGAACGGGACAACCTCGCCCCCTGCCCATAGGTCCCCAACCCTGGAGAGACCAATAAGGTCCCATTTGTCAAATCCCGGCTGTCTTGAGAGCATACCTAATTGACAGGACTCTAGCAGTAGAGTGACTCGAGTGATTTTACCTTTCCAGCCCAAGGCAGCTGTTGCAGTATGCCAGATGGAAACCGTGGTAGAAGTTGGGGTGTGCTTAGGTGTATATCTTGTCCCTCCATAAAGTGCCCTCAAGTAGTTACCAGCAAACATATTATGTCTGTCCATTCTATATGCTGGGTCTGTAATAGGTCGGTGTGTCCAATGGTTAAGGACCACTAACTGTGAGGCCCAGTAGTATGATATAATGGCTGGCAAAGCGATACCACCATCATACCAGCTTTTTGTGAGCTTGGTGAGAGCGATTCGGGGTGTGCCGGCATTCCAAAGCAGAGTACGTACCTCGGAGTCAACGGATTGAAAGTAATGAGGCGTGACTAAATATGGCGTATTCTGTAAGGCATAAAGAAAACGGGGGAGTGCCATCATTTTATAAAGGGCAGCTCTACCTAGTAGTGTAAGGGGTAATGTTTTCCAGTGCTGCACATCGGCTCGGAGGCGATGCAAAGGGGTAAGAGATTCTGCTGATGGAAGACCTTTGCATCCCCGGTGATGTATATGCCGAGATATCGGAAGCCGTCTGTAACTATGTTGGCGCCGCAGCCCGTGGGAAGGATCGGGGGTTCCCCACTCAAAACGTAGACCAATGATTTATCCTAGTTGATGGTATAGCCGGAATACTTTTGGAAAAGGGCAAAAATATGTAGTATCCTGTGAGTCGAAAATCGGGGCCTGGCCAAATAGAGTAGGATGTCGTCGGCATAGAGGGAGATTTATCCGACCACTCCGGTGACCAGTTAAGCCCCCTAATCCATAGAGCTAGAGGTTCAAGCGCTAGAGCAAATAACAATGGCGACAGGGGGCAGCCCTGTCTCGTACCCTTTCCTAACTCAAAGATTGTCGACCTGCCACCATTAACCACAATCCGGGCCAGGGGTTTTGAATAAAGTAGACGCACCCAGGATAAAAATCGATCACCAAATCCGTATCTCTCGAGTGAGGCAAACAAGAAGGGCCACTCCATCATATCAAAAGCCATCTTGGCGTCTAAAGACATCACTGAATCTTCTTGTATGGTAGAGGCCCTCCCCAGTACCCCAAAAAGATGACAGAGATTGAGTGCGGAATTTCTAGCAGGCATAAAGCCGGACTGGCCCGGATGTATCAGTCTATGGAGATAGGGCGAGAGGCAGAGGGCCAAAATTTTTGCCAAAATCTTGACCTCCGGATCAAGGAGAGAAATAGGTCTGTATGAACAGCATTGCTCAGGGGGCTTCCCCTTTTTGTGTATGATGGCAATATTAGCTAATCTCTGCGTTTCAGGAAGAACCCCTCGAGCGCACCTTCGGCATACATTCGCACGAGAAACGGGGCAATCGTTGAAGACACAATTTTGTAAAGTTCGATTGGAAGACCACTCGGGTCCATGGCTTTTCCAGATTGTAACGCGCCGATTGCCTTAGACACCTCATCAGGAGTCAAGGCAGCGTCAAGCTCTGTGACGTCCTGGGGATCTAACACTGGCAGGGGCAGAGTGGAGAGTAGTTCAGCTGCCGCTTCCTGAGTGGGCGTGGATGAAGGAATATAAACATGCTCAAAATAGTTAGCGAATGTCTCCGCAATCCCAGCTCTATCATGGTGCCTCACGCCATTTGGATCTACAATTTCAGCCACCCACCTATTGGCTAACTCTCGCCTGTCAAGCCACGACAACAACTTACTGGCTTTGTCACCGATATCATACACACGGTGTTGAGTGGCCCGATACTGGGTCCTGGCTGTATCGTCTGCGATATCTCTATATTATTTTTGTTTAACGGCTAGTTTATGTGAGGCGTCTAAGGATGCAGATGCCACCAATTTGTTTTCGAGAAGGGCCACCTCCTTTTCTATTTCTTCCAATCGTCTACGCTTTTCTTTCCTGTGGCTCACCACTGCCGCCACCCCGCAACCCCGGATCTCTGTCTTATATGCCTCCAATAGCGTTACATCTGACTCGACAGAGCCATCATTGTCAGTGAAATAGTTTTGGGTAGCCTCCACCAGTTTGTCTCGTATCTCTGGTACGCTAAGGTACCAAGGGTTGAGAACCATTACATGGTGATTGGGGGGTAGCACACCACCGTAATGAGTCATGAGAGGAGAGTGGTCAGAGATACCCCTGGGTAGGAAGGAGATCTCACCGAACATGGGGAGTTGGGTGGCTTTGCAGAAGAGATAATCTATACGGGACATACTCCCATGAACCCCGGAATGGAAGGTGTATTGTCTGGTTGTAGGGTAGCATACGCGCCATACATCTATCAGTCCCGTGGCCCCCATAAAATCTGCCAATAGCTTCCCCGGGGTTCCCCTCGCCTGGGTGGCAAGCGGTCAAGATCGCCGTTCAAGGTGGCATTACAGTCTCCCCCCACCAATATATCTCCCTCGGGCAGGCCTAGCATATGTGGACCTAAGTCCGTCAAGGTAGAGGAATGGAGTTTGGGGGGTAAATATAAGGAGGTCACGTTGAGGGACCTATCCTCCTATTGTCCAGAGACCGTAACGAAGCGACCAAGAGGGTCGGGAGTGATTTTATGTACCTGGAAGGGGAGGGATCTGCGTGCCAGGATGCCCACCACCCTGGATCCCCGACCGTAACCCGCATGAGCTATCAGTTTATAACCCCATCTGTTGAGTGCACAGTAGAAGGTACCTTGGATATGCGTTTCTTGAAGTAATACTAGGTCAGGGGCGTGATGTTTTAGGTACTGTAATACTATTCCCCTCTTAATTCGATCTCCCAGACCATTCACATTCCATGAAAGTAATTTAAGTTGACCCGGTGGTGAAGTCATGTTATGGTCGACACTGATCTATACATAGGACTAGTGGCCTCGCTTCCCACAGTGGCAACGGGACAACAATGAATACCAATACAATTCTGTACTGCGAGACTCAATGATAAATGTAGTACATTTTTGACCATGGAAAATGTTTTAAGTCTGCTCATAGCGACCCAAGTAACTTCAGGGGCGACATCATCGACCAGTCTGCACAGAAAACACAAAAGAAGACTACAATAAAACCCAATGAAACTCCCTGGGACCCTCCCCCACCCTGCCTCCCTGCAACGTGGACTTAGAACTGCCCACCCCCCAATTTTGCAGAGCGCCTGTATACCGAGAACAAGTAGTCTGTATAGAAGGGAGCGCTACACAGCCGAAACTACCCTAGAATGTGGCCTACATCCCCTGTAAAAACAGTTATGTGTGCCCAAGATATCGCACATCAGACCTCATAGACAATGATGGGGTTGATACATATCCACCCACAGTGGCCCACCCCACCCCCCGTTAAGACCAGCAGCAGCCGGTCCAGAACCTTGATAACCGTAGGTTGCGACCCCTGAATATGAAATATACAGAAAAAATAGGAATCACAACAATCTTTCAACAAATATAGTCACCCTTGCCCCCATGGGCAGATGGCAGCACATAGTTCCTGTAATAGAACAAGGGGCACGGCAGCTCGTGAGGGGTAGGACGGGCCACCGCCATGGATTGTGGTCGACCGTGAATCAGATACCCTCATCTTGATCAGTCCTCTCCAGTTGACCCCCCTGTCTTTGCATGTGATTAGGGGAGGAGTGTCGCTGCGAGCCGGAGGATCGCCAACTTTCCAGCCAATTCCAAGTGTCTTCTGGAGTCTGAAAGAACAACGACTTTCCATCTGCTTGCACTCGCAGTTTTGCTGGGAAAAACATTGAGTATTTCAAATTGTGGCCTCTGAGTGCGCGTTTCACTTCCAGAAAGGACCTGCATTTCAATTGAACCTTATATATGAAGTCCGGGAAAAAGGTTATGGTCGAGTTCTCGAATTTAAGCGGCGGGGTGGCCCTTGCCGTTTGGAGGATAACGTCTCTGTCGCAGAAATTGAAAATTCTTGCGAGGATGGGGCGCGGCGATGCTCCCGGCTTCGGGGGCCCCCAGGCACTCTATGGGCGCACTCCACTGAAAAGTATTGGGAGAGGGACCAAAGTTGTAGGTGTTTCGTAATCAAGTCTTCGACAAACAGATCTGTGGCTTGCCCCTCTGCTTTTTCAGGAACCCCCAGAATACGCACATTGTTTCTGCGTGCGCGTCCTTCGTAATCCTCCAACTTAGCTGCAAGGTCCGATGTCTGGGCCTGGAGCCGCTTGACTGTAGTCTCGAGCTGTTTTGTAGAGTGTTGAAGGGTTGAAACGGAGTCCTCGGTCGCCTTGACCCTTTCCCCCATATTTCGTAAGTCGGCACGTATGAGAGTAACTTCGATGGACACCGTGTCGATCTTGTGCTCCAGAGCAGTACGAACTCCCTGAATGGCCTCCATTACGTCCACCAGCGTCGGGGCTCCCTCGTCGGTCGGCTGCTTAGTATCAAATTCGTCCTGTTTCCCATCGACCGTGTCCGACTTAGAGTGGGCAAATTTCACTAGTTTCACCACATGGGACTGCCTGGAGCCCTTTGCGGTGGCCATGGCGTCAAACTTGAATATTGGATGAGGAGCTCAGGCAAGAGGAGCAGTGCAGGCCTAAATAGCAGGAGCCGCCGGCAGCGCGGTCAAATAGTAGTAGTGATAATTAGCCCTTCACTAAGCACTGATCGTACGTGAACCTCGCCGGGGCCTCAGGGATCTGCAATCGTGGTCAAATCAGGATATCTATAACGTAGTTCTCAGCGTTCACACCTCTCGCACCGCAGTTCCATCCTCCAATGCCCCGGTTTAAGCGTGACTGCTGAGTGCAGAGAAAGTTCCAGAGTCTCAAAGGAGCATATGGGCTGACTACTTATTGATTGCACTGTAGTACACCCAGCACGCAGGGGGGCAGTCGGCTTTCAAAAGGCCCGAAAAGTCTCTTGCAGTCTGAAGTGTCACATTCGGGCTGGCCAGTAGTTGTGGGGGAGGGGCACGACCAACAATGAGAATATAGAACCTCACCTGGAGGTTAACTCACCCCCCCGGTGCCGAGCGCACACCAGTCCAGATGCACCGTGGGGGGGGACAGGCCCCAAACGCGGCCCCCACCACACACTCCCACCAGTTGGCACAGTAGGGGAGGCGCGCAATGAGTCTCAGGGCTGCCGCGCACACCAGAGCCCACACACAGCGTCAGTCTGCTCGCGTACCGCTGGGGGCCCCCACCGCAGCTCCGGAGAGATCCAGGCAAGCAAGCAACCTGGAATTGAGGTGACGGGAGGCTTCGAGGCGGGAGGGGGGGGCGCACAGCAGCTTGCACCGCAGGGCCTCCGGGCCCACGTCAGACGTACCGGCCTCGAGTATCAAATGAGCCGTGCGACGTCACGGCCGGATCTCGCAGCTCCTCACGGTCGGCGGCTCCGGAGCGGATAACTTTCAGATGGGAGGTCAGATTTTCCTCGCTGTTAAAGCGGGTGACGCCTGGACACCAGGCGCTCCCAGTCCGCAGTTGAAATGGGCAAAACGATAAGTTTAAATGGATGTGAGGGGATTTCAGTTAGGTGCCGATCGGAGCTCTACGCCCGAGCGGCCATCTTGGGTGTCGGCCGGCCACACCCCCGAGATGAACACTTTTGACTGATTAAGATACAGACCAGATTCAGACTTGAGACTGAGTTAGACCATGCTTTATATTTTACTTCGTCTTCCCTGCGTGGCATTCGAGGCATTCCTAATGCTGGATTGTCCTTTGATCTATAAGACTTTGAATTAACCTGATTTGCATATTACGGCATAGTAATTAAAGCATACACATTTTGATCTGAATGACAACTAACCTGACGAGTTTACCTTCTGCAAACCATTAACTGTTAGTAAACTTTCAAGCTTTGAAACTGATTACTCTCTGTTGTTTTTGTGGAGCCTAATGTGCTTCACATATAGTATTGAATGTGCATAAATTGTGGCTAGGCTTAGTCTAGGAACTCGATCCATCCAATAGCCGGTTATAGTTCCTGAATGTTTCAAACAGAAAGGTCTTAAAATATCCACAGTACTTCCTGACAGTAATGCCCACTTTTGTGCCTTACTATGCTCACTCCATGTCTCAGCCATTTGTACCCCTTACCAACAAGTTCTCTCTGTGAGTGGCAGTACAGTTTCCTCCTTTAATGCTCCAGAGATCCCTCTCCATGCCCTCACCCCTTGCCCCACAACCTGTGTGCCCCAGATGCTACCTCTCAATACTCCTTACTTTCAAGATACTGCCTTTCACTTTGTGCACCAAGGGCCGTATTATAGAAGTGCGTCCCCAGGGCACTTTGGTATTACCGAAGGGGCTGCAGACGCTTGTGCATTCCCTTCTGTAATACCGAAAGTGCTGGTGCACATGCAGCGCTTTCTCAAGAGGGCTTTCCCTCATGTGCATGGGGGCGTGGCACCATACAAATGAGGGAATCCTTTTATCCCTGCCCCCACGCCTTATTACAGACGCGGGCGCAGAGGTAAAGAAGCTCACAAGAGGCGCACTGACAGTCCGCCACCTAAAAGGTGGTGCACTGTAAGTGCGCCCCCTGATTGCAGCCCTCTGGTGGGGGGAAGGGGGTCCCATGGAATCCCCAGACATCCCCTTGCAGGTGGGTGCCGTCACTCACTGCACCTGCCTGCATGGGGATCTCTAATCCCTTTTGAAAGTGCAGGTGGGTTGCTGCATCCACTGTGAAAACACAGAGCGACTTCAAAGCAGCCACTCTGTTTTTCAAGTGAATGCGCTGCCCTAGGGGCAGTGCGAGTTCGCGGCTGCCCTGGGGGCATCGCATTCACCCAAATACGGCACATTTTCCTTGATTGCGCCGGGCGCACTTTTTACAAGGTGCACCCGGCGCAATCAAGGAAAATGTGCTGTATGTGTAATGCGGCTTCAGATGTGTACTCTGCAAGACTCAAACACCAACTATCTCCTTCCTATGAGTTTCAAATGTCCCTATTTCCTAAGAACCCTCCACAAATTGCCTAAATCCCAGATTCCCCATCTCTGTGCCCCAGATGGTCCAGCTACCCACTCTACGTACCCCTGACACCTAATCCATTGGAGTCTCTGGTTCCATATCTCCTAGTACCACAAACATTTTCCACCTATAAATGCCATCAGATGCCAAGTCCCTCGGTGTCCCAAATGCCCTTACTCCATGCCTCCAAACATTTTGTCTCATACAATCGGCCCACAGTGCTTTGCTCCCCATCACCACTCCCCCAATTTTGTGGTCCCCCCCTTTGTGCCTCACCTGCTCCAACTACTAACTGTCCGATATAGGTCCCTCCATGTATTACTTTGCTCTGGTGGCCTCTGACATCAATCACACACTCTAGGTGCTTCCATATTTCCCTCTTGCCTAGGTGCTGATTCTCAATGACTCCACCCAAACTGCCCTCCTTATGTGCTCTCAGATTCCTCTTTCACACAAGTTAAATCGTCACTTTTCCCACCCCAATTGCCTTGTAAAAGTGCACACAGGTGCTCCTTTCTCTTTTCCCTAGAAGCCTCAAATCTACACCTACAGCGTGATTTGCTCCCTTTCCTAAGTTCCACCAAATTTGTGCCCCCATCCTCCCTTGAATAGATTCTGACAGCTTCTAAAACTGTTTACCAGATTCCACCTCACCAGGCTGCCACTCCTATCTACCTTTTTTGCAAGCACCCCCTGTTGGCCCTTTTCCTTGTCCCTAGCCAGTTGGCATCACCAAGTGCTCCTGTACCCATCTGTCCTCATATACAAAGCCTCAGTACTATTTGTCCCCTTTAATTGCTACCAGCCCTCCCCTCCCTCCATGCCCCAGATGCCACCAATTAAAACTGCTCTCTCTTAGCTGCCATAATACAACTCCCTCCCTATGGGCCCCACTAATTACCTTCCTTTCTGCCCCTTCATGATCTTACTCTAATTCTGGGCTGGATTCACACACTACACTTTGTAGTACATAAAATAGTACTACAGTAGTACTACTTACTACAAAATACAGTTAACAAACCTACAACTGTAAAGCTTCACCTCCACCTCTCCGAGTATTTCTATAGGACGATCCTCACACTTGTAAGTTTACTACTTTGTAGTACATGTGGGAGTGACCAGTATGCATATAAAATGGGCATACTTACTACTAAGTGGGAGGAGTTTAGGGAGTAGTAAGGAGGCATTTTGGGAGGATTAAGGAGGGGTTTAGAGAGGAACAGACACACACCCCAAAAGAGTAAGTCAATTGCTATTCACAAGCTGCATTTTTAAAGTTACTATAGCCAAAAGGACTATTTACTACTATTTTGATCCTTTTTGGCTGTAGTATCTTAGAATGTATACATTTATTTCAGGGGGAGAACACTTGTAAATCTACACTTTGTAGTAGTTTTACAGTCAAAAATGGTGAATAATTAAAAGTAGTAAATTTAGTTCTAAGTGCAAGGGTGCATTTACACGTATGGATTTTCTCACATGTAAATTTTGTTTTGTAAATAGCCCCCTCATAACCCTGTTGCTTTCCTTACACATCCCTAGGCGCGCACTTATTCAGCTTCCCACATTCCCCCTCTCCATGGCTCCACCTGATTTTACTCCTACCCTTGTCCCGAAGTGTTGAACACCAATTGCCTTCTATAAAAGTTCCTCCCTCTGTGGCCCAGATTTTCCCCACCACCCCATGCTCATCATTCACATTTTTCTGCTCATCTGCTGATGCTATGTTTCCAGATCTAAAATCTAAAACAAAAACTATTGCCCTTCACAGGAACCCCAAAACAAGATCTACTGCACGCGCCCCAAAACACCACATAACTTACCATAAGAAGCCTTCAATGAACCTAACCCACAAACCCTTCATGGGAAGGCTTAAATCTAAGCTCTTAAACATTAAAAACAATATATTCCATGAAAGTTCAGCAATCATGCATTTATCATGCATTAAAATATACATAATCTTTATTATTTGCAGACCTAACTTTTGTGATCGGCAGAAAGTTACATACTCCCAGACTACTGCACAAACGATGTGTATCTCATAGGCGTGAACTTCCGAAGCCCCAATTTTGGGCGAGTGATTTCTGCATTTATTTTGTGCTAATAGTTATGATTCTATAGGACGAAGTGTACACTTTTCTCACATGCATGCACACCCTCATAAAAGGTGTGCACCAAGTTGTTTAGATCATGTTATTATTCCAGTCCATCCAGGACATTCTGTTTGGCGAGTGTAGAAGGTGCCATGCACAGAAGGGACACATCTCCACAGCTCGCATTAACCACACCTGTCCACTTATGCGCTTCCTCGCTTATGCATGAGCATTGGTGTACATTAGTTTGTTAATTCATATTAGGAAAGTGTGAGAAATAAAACCATTTGGATTTGTCTGAATGGATCTTAATGGCCTGCATAGAAGAATGTGCTTCATCATCCACAAGGTTAGAGTCCGTGGTGCACACTATGTTCTCTCAACCTTGCGGCTCATGGGATCCAATACATAATGAAATATTGGGTATCCGTCGCTTCATTATACATGGAATGCCAAGCTGCTTATCCTGTATTGCCGGCCCATCACCATTGGTTCACTTAAGCTATTGCAGGTGGGGTGCACCAGCACACATTTTTGGAGACCAGGACTTATTTTTCCTCAACAAACTTTGATCAGGAGCAAGAGAGCGAAAAACCCAAAAGGAAGAAAGAAGAAAGAGGGCAAAGCAGTGACAAAGGTAGAAAGTAGAGATGAAAAATAATCTGCAAGAGTGAGGAAAAGAGGCAGGGAGTGTTTGGTGGTGGATTAAAGAGGCATGAGGTGGAATCAAGACTACGCAGCCTTGGTATTCGGCATCTCGACCTTCAATAGCACCGGTCGGGGGCTTCTGAGCAAAACGTTGTGCCCTGGCACTTATTTCTTTACAGATTAACCACTGCCCATCACTGCACCTGGGTCTCCTTTGTAAATGAAGACCAACATGTTGGGAAAGTCCCTCACACACTTATGGTAATCAGTTGTGTAAGTGTTCCCACAATGAATCTGACTCCTGGATGGAGGGGATCATTTCTTACATTAGCACCATCATCATCATTCTTCTGCTGCTTCATCCCGCTATGTTGTCCATTGGGACCCTCTGGCTGATGTCTGGGTATGAAAACTCCCCAATCATAATTGAACAATGGATGTCCTGCTCATTGTACCTCCATCAGAGTGAGGGTGCATTCTACTATTGGATGTATGTAATATTGCATAGGATGTGTTTCCCTATTGCATCAAGGGGCGTTAGTATTGCATATATTTGTCTACTGTTATATCTGAAGATAACAATGAGCTCAATCACATAAGACTACAGGGATACAAGGATAGTTCCATATCTTTTTGCCACTCTGTTAATAATTAATATGGTGACCACATGATGTTAATGATTAATATGGTAACTGTGTGCTGTTTTAGGTATTAAGACCCATTGTGGACTGACCGTGAGAAAGATTTTATTTTATTTTATTGGTTTATTGAATCAGCTTATAAGCCATACAAATTGCAAATAAAAAAATTCTCGTTCTAATGCATTAATACGATAAAAACGGATATAAACAGTAAATCAGTATCATTCACAAGTATAGAAGCAAAAAGCAGAAAAGCAACTTAGGTTTATTACAAACTCTTCGTAGAAGACTAAAAAGCGTCAGATAAAAGTAACAAAGTGCTCAGGGCAAGTGAGAGATAAATCATGTAGGCTTTTTAGTTCAGAGTGGTGGCGTGAAATTCACTATCCACAAATTCTGGGGTATTGATGACAGATGTTGCTAAATGTGGCGTCACAATGCTGTTCGGTACCATTTTTTGACAGCGTTCAAAGACCAAGGCCACTCTTTGTTCAGATGGCTACCCCTTGTTAGATTACACACATTAAGGAAATGGCCAATCCAAGCCGTGATGCCAGGCTCGAGATTTCTCAGGGTGCCTTCACAGCCCCACCTGATCAGGTTCCAAAACAATCTTGTATTATTTTCTTGAATTGCCCCCATGAGTTTAGTCCAGGCTTTAACATTTAGGTTCAATTTTTTAAGTTTAATCAATTGCTTATATTCTTTCCTCAGCGACAGTAAATATAGTTCAACCAATGCAGAGTTCTTTCTTGAACTTAAAGCCTAACCCATAGACACTTATTATCGAGCCATGTAATACTCAAGCTGTTTTAGGAGGCCAGCTGGCAATGGGTGGTTGATATTCTAACCAAAGCTAACTTTGAAGGTGTTCTCAGAAAAATTTGCCAGTTAAGATGAGGCAGTTGGATGAATTTGATTGCACAGCAATAGAAGGTCATCAGATTCTTGCCTCCAACGATTAATCGTCGCAAGATTTGTTTGCTTTTTAGAGGAAAAGGCCATATTGTGTTTTACCTGCTTGGTACCATAATGAAATTAGGTGAACTATAGATATTGTCCGCTTTTAGTCCCTGCTTCTGCTCTAACTGCATTTATGAAGTTGCCACAATGGGGTCATGATCACTCTCTAGCCGCCTCAATATGGTCATGTCAGTAATAGCATCAAGGATTCCATGTCCATAAAAATGTAGTAAATCAAGCTGGCTCATTTGCTTGCCATGAACTTATATATTCCAGGACAACCTGATTCCCATTCAGAGACTGTAATTGGGTCCTAAACAGGAATTCGCTTAAGATTCTGCCAAGCTTGGAGGATCTTAATTTAAAGACGTCCAGATTGAAAACGCCCCATATGGACTCTTGCCTGCGCACCTCCACATCCATCAACATTCTGTCTGGGGTGGTGTTAAAATCTCTGCAGACAATAAGGGTGTGGGGTCTAATTCTTTTACTGTAGGAAAACTCTGTGTCAGTAAGCTCATTCCTTATGTTGGTATTAAACAGCTCCAATTCATCAATATTAGCGAGATAGTTCCTGATAGATCCAAGGCGGCAATAGATGTTAATAATATCAATTGTACACGTATACCTGGCAATCATTATGCACAGAATGTTTGGATTAACTTAATGTTTTTTTAATCAATTTATACATATGTTTGTTGAGACTCAGATTGCTAGGCCACCCTTCAGCGTTGCTTTCCCTTCTTTTGTGGCATTTGTGCAGAAATGTATATGCATCAAAGTCCACATTGCTAAGTGGCCAGGTTTCCTGAAAACAGAAAATATTGTTTGTTAGAATGAATGCAGTTCCTTCCGGGTCATCCAATTTCAACCTTAATCCTGCAATGTTCCAGCTGAGTATCTGGGTCTGCCCGCTCGCCTACTGGGTGGGACTTAACTCCGATGCTCTCTGTACTTGTGATTGAAGCCCAGGTCGGAGATGCTGAAGTATGGGAGCTTGAGATCTTAAGTGACCAGATACAAATGCAGCGGACGCTATCTAATAGGGTCTAGCAGAGTGTGGATTTTTTCCGACTTTCAAACGGACACGCCGCAAGGCAATCCACCGCCTCAACTGCACAAACAGTTACTCTAAGATTTTCACTATTTTTGTCCATAAACGGTGTATTGCTAGGGGAGGTACTAGGGTTCTTTGCTGATCTAAGAAACTGTCTGGGACTTCCTTTGGAGTTCCTTGACTGGTTTGGAGGATTTGTGGAAGAATATGTTTCAAATACCGAGGGTTACTGTTTTGGAGCCCCTTCCACTACCAGAATACCTCAGTGTTCCCAAATAGCATTGTATGACAATATCTCCTCTGCCAAAGATGTATTATACAACCAAATTATCATTGTCTCTCTGCACCCTGATTCCAGTCTGGGAATAAAGTCAACCCTATAGAGATTGTGAGAGTTTATTTCTAGGAGACCCAGGAGTCAATTAATAGGTTCTAACATATTTGCTCTATTCAGGATATCTTGTCGACCCCTGAAGCAGTAAGTAGGAGTGAATAAAATAACTTTTCTATGTGATTGGGAGGCTACATCTTTTTTATCCAAGAGAGGAACTTGGCTATCATATCATGGCAGGTTTGCCCCATCGACTCCTCGACAGCTTCTTAGCTGTCGCGAGTCTTGAGCTGGACCCCCTGTTTTCCTGAACTATAGGCCTGGGGTTGCCAATAACAGCCTGATCGGGGTGCCCTGATATGCCTTGTGGGCAAACAAGGTAGTAATATCTGGGGGCTCCCAGTTACCATGCCAGATGATACCGGCTCAAAGTAAGGACCGGAGACTAGCTTGTGGTTGTTAGTTCTTAGAATGTGTGGGCACCCATTAATTGCAGCCATATTAACTCCCTGTAATGGACTGAGGTGGGCTGCTGGTGTTGTGTCGTGGCTGTGAGGTAACAGCCGCGACAGTGAGGGCGCCCCCAAGTGTCCATCCCGATAGGGATGTTTGTTGAGGCTCCCCTTCCGTGACCGGGCCGTGTGGTTTGGACCCGGTCACGTGACCTGCATTAATAAATACGACCACCGCGGACATGACATAAGTAGACGCCTGTACGCGGTGGCCATTACACACCAAGCAACAGGCTCCGTGTCGTTATTGGCCTAGGCCTTACCTCCTGCATCTTGGCCCAAAATAGTGAGTGCCCAGATCGTCGGGCACAACACAACACTGGCGACGAGGGCGGGCGTGTTCCCGCCGTGTTTTCCTGTGCCGGGGCGGCCGCGTGCGGATGAGGACGGTCCCGCGGTGCTCGTGCCCCGTGCCGCTCTGCTACCCCTGTGGACACCCGACGCTGGAGGCCTCCGCGCGCCAGGTCAGAAGTGCTGTCACACGCGCTACCGCTGCTCTGGGCCGGCCTCTCTCCACCAACGCTGACGCAGCGCTCCGCGCCTGAAATCATCGGCAGGCGCGCGCATGCGCATTAGTCACGTGGTGTCTGCAGCGGCCTGGGAGGTTGCGGTGCTGCTCCTGGTGTTCCCGCTGCGCAGGAAGATAGCGCATGGTGGTGGCCGGTGTCCTCCTCCCCTGGGAGTGAGTGTTCTTCACCTCACCACGCTGCCAACAACTCCGTGAGTTTGCAGGGGCCACACACATCCTGGACATACTAAAGGGATAAGTCATCTGCCCTCAGTGAGAGTATTGGAGCTGGCAGCGACGTCACTGGCACGCTCCAGGTCACAGTGGAAGCAGGAATCAGGCTCACAATCAGTGTGCTGGCAGTAGGCCACATTGCAGTGGGTCATAATGTCTACAATTCCCCAATTGAACCATTTGTGGTGGAGGGGTCTCCCTCCGCCCAGGCGTCACGATGGAAAGAGTGGGTGGAACGACTCATTATTTTTTTTGAAGCCACGAAAGTCCATAAAGATCAGAAACGGGTGATGTTGCTTCATCTAGGAGGAAAAGACATTCACCGCATTACCAAGACTCTCGTAGAAGCAACGCCCAAAACTCACATCACCCTCATGAACGCGCTCACGGGCCATTTTGAACCCATGGCCAACCAGGACTACGAGCGCTTCATTTTTCGTCAAGCTAGACAGCTACCGGAAGAACCACTCGACACATTCCATGGTAGGCTCAAGCTCCTGGCGTCCACGTGTGGGTTCAGAGATGAGACGGAGGAAATCCGGGGGCAAATTATCCAAGGGTGTGCCTCGGCGAAGCTTCGCGAAAGGATATTGGAAGAGTCAGGCAAACCATTAGCGGACATCTTGACCCTGGGACGCAAGAAAGAGCTGTCAAAGGCCCGGGCAGCGCACATGGAAGCGGCGCTGCAGTCACCGGTCAAAGCGGAACCGGTCAACGTGATCACGACAAGACCGGCGGACAGTCGCAAACAAAAGCCATTCACCGGTGGATCACGAGGAGGTCACCGATATTGCGGATACTGTGGTGGTCCACCTCACAAGGCAGCTGAGTGTCCGGCGAAGGGCAAGAAGTGCACAGGCTGTGGACGGTTCAACCATTTCGAAAAGGTATGTCGCTCAAAACAGTACCGAAAACCCAAGCATGGAGTCAATGCGGTACCTGAGGGAGGCGGCGAATCAAGTGACATGGATGACGACGAAGAAGACGAAAGGGCAGTACACAAGGTGCACATGATCGGGGCCGCGTCTAGCGGAAGCAGACGCCTGCCACAGTGCTGGATCCAGGTAGGCGCACAAGACATCACGGCTGTCGTGGATACTGGAGCCACCATCAACATAATGGCCGCCGCTCTGTACAACTCCATGAGGCCCGCACCTGTTTTACAGCCCACCAGAATCACGGTCTTCGCATATGGACAGGACAAGCCGCTGGAAATGAAAGGGAAGTTCAAAGCCACAGTGACACATGACCACAAGTCCATCACCACCGTGGTATATGTCACCAAGGATGGACAAGGTATGCTTCTGGGATGTCGAGCGGCAGAGGATCTAGGGATTGTATCCTTCGCATTCGGGATCCACCAAGAATCAGTTCAGCATATACTTCAGGAATTTGCATCCGTCTTCGAGGGCATTGGAAAATATCGAGGAAAAGAAATACATCTTCACATCGATCATACAGTGCGGCCTGTGGCCCTGCGACACCGACGGGTGGCTTTCCATCTACGGCCCTTGGTGGAACAGGAGTTACACAAGCTGGAGCAAGCGGGTATAATAGAGAAGGTGTCTGGTCCCACGCCGTGGGTTTCCCCGATTGTCGTCGCCCGGAAACCAAAGCAACCGGGAGCTGTCAGGATATGCGTCGACATGAGGTTGCCGAATGCAGCCATCAAAAGAGAGAGACACATCACCCCGACTATTGACGATTTGATCGGAGAGATGGCAGGGGCGTGCTGGTTCTCCAAACTCGACCTGCGGTCAGGTTACCACCAACTGGTCCTTGATCAAGGATCCCGAAATATCACGACCTTCTCTAGGCATGTTGGACTTCGCCGGTATACCCGGTTGAGTTTTGGAATATCAAGTGCCGCAGAGGTGTTCCAAAACGTGATCCACGAACTGATCATGGACATCCCTGGAGTCATTAACGTGAGTGACGACATTATGATACACGCTAAGTCCATCCCGGAACATAATGCCCGCCTGGTGCAAGTGCTCCAGCGAATCAAGGATGCTGGATTGACACTCCACAGAGAAAAATGCGAATTTCTCAAGAACAAGTTACAATTCTTCGGATACACATTCTCAGCTGATGGCGTCAACCCGGACCCAGACAAGGTCAAGGATGTCAAAAATGCGCCAGCCCCAATCAATGTCACCGAAGTGCGCAGCTTCCTTGGCATGGTGAATTATTGTGGGCGATTCATCAAGGATCTAACGACCCTCACTCAACCCCTGAGGGATCTCACCAAAGATTCAGTTCCATGGGTGTGGGGAGAACCGCAAGCCAAGGCGTTTCAAGACATTAAAGATGCCTTGTCCACCGCTACCACGCTGGCATTTTTTGACCCACAGAAGCTTACGATGGTTGCCGTTGATGCAGGACCAAAGGGACTAGGCGCTGTACTCATGCAACGCCGCACGGCTGAAGAGGATTGGGCCCCGGTGGCGTTTGCCAGCCGCTCGCTCACTGACACCGAGCAGCGGTACTCTCAAATTGAGAAAGAAGCCATTGCAATCCACTGGGGGTGTCGCCATTTCCACCTTTATGTATACGGAAAGCCGTTTGTGGTGGCTACTGACCACAAGCCCCTCCTGCCCTTATTCTCTGGCACCTCGTCCAAGCCTCCACCGAGAATAGAGAAATGGATGGTGCAGCTGCAGAACTATAATTGTCGAATTGAATACCAGCCAGGGAGTCGCAATCCAGCTGATTATCTTTCGAGACATGCCCGGAGTGCCACAGCACAGGAAGAAGAAGATGCTGCCGACACAGAAGAGTATGTACGGTGCATCACAGAACGATCCTGCCCGTTACCTCTCTCCATGGGTGACTTGAAGAGTGAGACGGATAGAGATGAGAGCCTCCAAAGGATCAAAAAGGTGATGAAGCATGGCAGCTGGCACAAAGCTGGAGAATGGTGGAAGATACTTACGGAGGAAGCTCGAAGACGACTGGAAAGTCTGTACCACGTCCGTGAAGAGTTGACGGAAGACACCACAGGATGTCTCATGAGAGGGCATCGACTGGTAATTCCCTCCTCGCTAACTGCCAGGGTGATTCAACTTGCCCATAGTGGTCATCAAGGGATGGTGAAGACCAAGTGGCGACTGCGCACCAAAGTATGGTTTCCCTTGATGGACGAGCTAGTAGAGGCTGCCGTTCACGAATGCCAGTGGTGCCAGGTGACGGGAGAGAGTCCCAAACCTGCGCCCGTGGTCACTGAGCCAAGACCCCCTTGCCCGTGGATGAGCGTAAGTCTTGATTTTGGAAGCCTGCCGGACGGGAGACACACTTTTGTGGCCATCGACGACTACTCCAAATATCCCGAGATTGAGATTGTGAACACTCTCAGCGCTGCTGAAATAATCCCGAAGATAGAAAAGGTGATAGCGACGCATGGCATATTCCAAGAACTCAAAACGGATAATGGGCCGCCGTTCCAAAGTCACGAGTTAGCCACATATCTAACGGCATTGGGTGTCAAGCACCGGCGAATCACTCCCCGCTGGCCCAAGCGAATGGGGAGGTGGAACGTTTCATGCGGACCTTAAACAAGGTCATCCGCATTGCACACGAACGCCGTCAACACATGGAATTGGCTCTATTCACATTCCTGAGGAATTATCGACAAACTCCCCACACCACCACGGGCCTGGCCCCAGGACACTTGTCAATGGGTCGGGTGGTAACGGATTCCATCCCACATGATCCCCGGTGGTGCCCGGAGAACCCTGACGACTGCAAAATAGATGAGCAGAGGCGTAGAGTGCATGAGCGACTCAGTCAGCACCGGGGAGCTCGACAGGTGAATCTGCAACGAGGAGATAAAGTGCTGCTCAAGAACCGTTTGAACAAAGGAAAATTCCATCTCCCATATGAAAGGCGACCCTGGACTGTCATCAAAGTACGAGGTACCAGGGTAATGGCTCGTAGAGGTGGAGAAGTGGTGACTCGGAACAGCTCCCATTTTAAGAAGTGTCATTTCACAGAGAATCCGATGGTAGACTCAGGGGCGGTGAATCAGAGGTGTTCCCCTGTCGACACTCCGTCGCTGCCCGTAGCCGAAGAGGAAGCGGACACTGCTCTGTCACCGACACCAGGAACAGATCCTAGTTTCCACCTGAACACTGACACCGGAGTGGCTGAGCATGAGGAAATGCCGGTGAGGTCTGGGGAGTCCTCACCCCGAACATCGTGTGAGGAGGTTGAAGCTGAATCCAGTGGGCGGGGAAGCTCCCAGTACCAGCTCCGACGCAATCCTGAGCCGAACCGGAAGCTGAGAGACTACTTTACGTAAGACTGTTCTATTATTGTTTTGTGTATTTTTCACGAAGGTCCACATGGTACATACCGAGCGAGGTATGGGGGACACCTGTTGAATGGACTATTGTTGAACTGGTTTTTATTCTGTTTTGGGAGGAATGTTGTGTCGTGGCTGTGAGGTAACAGCCGCGACAGTGAGGGCGCCCCCAAGTGTCCATCCCGATAGGGATGTTTGTTGAGGCTCCCCTGCCGTGACCGGGCCGTGTGGTTTGGACCCGGTCACGTGACCTGCATTAATAAATACGACCACCGCGGACATGACGTCAGTAGACGCCTGTACGCGGTGGCCATTACACACCAAGCAACAGGCTCCGTGTCGTTATTGGCCTAGGCCTTACCTCCTGCATCTTGGCCCAAAATAGTGAGTGCCCAGATCGTCGGGCACAACACAACAGCTGGTGGGACAACGTTCTTATTTGGATTCGGTGGAACGTTAGTAAATATATAATTTACTAGATTCAAAATAGGCTGTTCAAGAGAAGGTTCGAGAAAAAAGACACCGGGCCACAGAACTGGTTCAGTTGAGGGACATGGGAGGAAGTAGCTACAATATCCTCTGTGTTCCTAACAGTTACTCTTGTAACATGGCGAGATATTTCTTGTATAAGGGGACGCTTTGCCCCCTTGTCATCATTGGCCAACATTTGGGGGATCTTATTAGCACGAATGGGCTTGGGGCCAGATGGGGTTGACTAGGAGAATTCCGGGAGAAAGTGTGTTCGGGCTCTTAAACCCGTAGGAATTCTCTGTACGTGAGTGTGTGTTTAGCATCATGAATCACATTTTAAGGGGAGGCTAGAGGAAGCTGTTCGGATGGTGTTTACGTCTGAAACTCGGCCTCCAAGGGATTCACCAGGGAGGTATGAGCCTGCTGTTGAGCCTTGTAAAGCTGCCTCCCTGGCATCCCTAAATAACATACACTTGGATCCAGGAAAAAGTGGGGAAGCCGATAATGTGCTATTTAAGCAAGCGTTGGGCAACGGCAGGAGCCGAGATGGAGGATGATGTGTGTCCGCCAGGTTCAGAATTTCATCATTTAGCTCGAACGAGTGTGAAGACTTATTTGTGGGATTACCATCAGGGCGGCAGTCTAAGTTGTTGGAGTGACGTGTGCTATTCGACATAAGTCGTGTTCGGGTTAGTTGAAGGTCAAGGTCCGATGATTTTTGCTGCTTCTTACTGGGGTGCTTTTGGGATATTTTGTCGAGTCGGACCTTCACGCCTTTTTCCTAGACTTGGTCCTCATTCCAGAATCCCCTTAAGAATTACAGTCGAGCTCAATCATATTGCCACGTGGTGAGGCACATTTTATGGTTTCAGGATCCCGATGTGTCGGTGGGAAGCTACAGATGTTTTGGAATAACATTCTTTGTAAATCAAGGAGTGAGCAGCTGGATTTTAGTGACTACTTTAATTAAGTGTGTCTGCCAACCCAAATTCCTTTTTACAGCCTACTGGGATTGACTTAATGACTTCCGCAACCTCGCCCAATTTGTAAAGGATTGCTGTGTAATTACATAACTTCTCTTGCTTGGGACAGTTTGATTGTGATTCTGACGCGGCCTCCTCTATTGTGCACATTCTCTTGTCAATTGTTGAGATGTGATTTGCGATATCACTCAAAAGCAGCGTCTGGTCGTCTATTTTGGTAGTCTGAGCAGCTAGGGCCGTGGCTGCTATGTTAAGGGTCTTGCACATTGTGGTAATAATTGCAGGGATAGGTTGTGCTGCAGGAGTTTCAGGCCTTCTATCCCCTTGGTTGCAGCCTGACGAAATATGCTTGGATCCACGGAAAAGTGGGGAAGTCGATAATGTGCTATTTAAGCAAGCTTTAGGCAACGGCAGGAGCCTAGATGGAGTGATGTGTGTCCACCAGGTTCAGAATTTCATCATCTAGCCCAAACGAGTGGGAAGACATATTTGTGGGATTACCATCAGGGTGCCAGTCTAAGTGTTGGAGCAACATGTGCTATTCGATATACTAAGGTTATCTGGCCGATTGTGCTCACCTAGGGGGGCTGCTTGACCATCATTGGCCGGGATGGTCTGCCAGCCTGGTGCTTGCTGGACCTGGGACGCTGCTCCTTTATAAATAAGTGTGGTAGTAGTAATAAGGAGGAGGGTGGGCGCACACTTCCTCACATCCCAGCACTCAGTTTGCCCTGATGCATCATAGTAAATGCAGTGCATGATAACACTTACTTCGGTTTTTCACCCTTGTTGGTGCAGCCAGTGCTTTGTATCTCTAGGCACGTGTTTCAGGATAGTTGTCCTTCTTCAGTAGAGAGCAACACATTCTTTTTGGGGGTGCTGTAAATGCTGCCCAAAGTCTTCTCAGGTCTCTGTACCACTCGCTGGGTGCAGGTGCATAAGCGTACTGCATTTACCAGACTACAATGGGGAGAACTTTGCTGAGATGAGCGGCAGTATGCTCCCTCCCCCCTTGTGTTTAAAAGGCTCCCTTGAGCCAACGAGCTGACGAGCTCACCTGGGATGCACCTGTGTGCCTGTGGAGTGGTACTGTGACCTGTGAAGTATTGGGCAGTATTTCAGCAACCCCTGATGACTTTTTTTCTGCTCTCTACTACTTTTTGCTCTCTACTGATGAAGGGCTAAACCCAGAAACACATGTCTAGAGATAACAGCACTACCTGCACCAACTTTGGTGAAAAACTACAGCAACTTTGAAGTAAGGGTACTGCATTTACCAGAATGCAATGGGGAGAACTGTGCTGGGATGAGAGGCAGTGTGCTCCCTCCCCCCTTGTGGTAGTAGTAATAAGACCTGAGATTAACTAATAGATTTTTTTTTGATTGGCACCAGGTTGAGATTTCACACAAGCACTTGGATGGCACTGGCATCGTCCTTTTTGCAAAAGTTCGCCACAGTCACTGCTACATTTGGACCACCCTGGGTGCCTATTTGAGACTCTACCATAACCAGTACCGCAGCAGGTGTCATGACTGATCTATCTAAGCTTGAATGTGAAGACCATAAATTCTTTTTGGTGGATCAGATGCTGTTATTGAAGCTCGCGTTGGTTAGAGCAGGGGATCTTAAACCTCATTTTTAATAAAGTAAATGTCAGTAGTCTTGCTACAGGCAGATATGTGTGAAGCTGATTTAGGCCTACAGTGAGGCCTATGTTCCTCATCAGTAGATGGGAAGAAAATGCTACTTGACTCTCTAGTATGGGGATGATGGCAGCAGCATTTGACGATATTGGCCCTAGCGGCATGTTAGGGACAGCGGGGGAGTGAGCAAACTGTGGCCATGGCATGTGCACATTCTTTTTTTGATCGCATGGCACACTATGGCTCTTGCAAACCAATGGCCTTAATTTGAGGTATTCCTTATTGTGACCATCATTTGCATTTATTAAGTCAGCATGATGTAGTTGGACTTTTGCCTTCTGAGGAATGGTAAAGTTGCTTGCTAGGGCATGCCCAGTGGCTAACAATAATCCACAATCAGCGTCAAGGCTAAGGGCTGGTTTTAGCTGAAGGAGCTTTCTTGCCTTTTGACAGGGGTCATCATTGCCTCCAGTAAGACCCAATAATAGATGAAACAATAATAGCAAGACCTAGCCACAGGTGGAGCACAACTCTAGTATTGGGGCTGCCCTCACTGGGGACGGTGGTGATCCCTTGCCTACCCTTGCCATGAACCACCGACGCACCACCCAACTCCATGGGTGAAAGAAATCTGGTCTGAGCAGGGGACTCAGACTCACGCTGCCGCACAACCCCGGGGCACATGTACACCCAGACCCAATCCTACAGTAGTTGGCAACTATGCTGATATTCGCACTAGTAACACTCTGTTTTACGCTGGTTTAGCTGCTGTAAAGCAAATGCAGAGGTGGATGGTGCAGTAGGAAAGACTCTTTATCAGAAGAACAGGCTCCATATGGATTACAGGTATGTGCCTTGTCTTTTATGGACTTGGGGGTTCTTGGTTGTTGCTTATTACTGGACTTGTGATGCTGGGGAAAAAGTTGCACAAGAGATTGGACTAGGCTAACTGCTGAAAATAAGCGACAGTGAGGGTACAGATGGAATGCAAATAGAGACACTCACTAGCGCACTTGAAGGAACTAAATGAACAGTTAAGGCACAGTTAGGAGTTTATTGGAGATAGGAACAAGAATCGGGACTAGGACGGGGGCAGAGAAGATTCAAGCCACACCAGCAGCTATGCCAGCTGCTTCCGCAACCCGACACAATGCTCAACCCCGGCCCAGAGCCTAGCACTGGGTAATGTCTACTCACCTGTGCACGCCTGGTTTCGGTGCTCAGTGATCTGTCCTTCACAACCATCCGGCCGACCATCCATCCTCACCGTACATCCATGCCCACCGCACCTGCTGCCTCAGCCTACCCCCGTAGGCTCCATACACCCCTGTAGAGTCGTGGTGTGGGGTGTGGTCTCGACAACAATGGAAAGCAGCATGGGATAGCAGGTGGTGGCAGTGGTATAATGTGTTGGCAAAGGGCCACTGCTCCTGCTGCACTTCACTGCAGTACTTCGACTCTTCTGCCCCTTTCCGCTTTCTTCTTCCGGCTATTGGCTTCCTCCTTGTGCAGATTACTGACGTTTGCAGAGTATCGGGAGGGGAGTGACTAAATGAAAGATCTGACAGAGATTGGAAACCTCTTCTGCACTACAACACTAGTCAATTTGTTCTGGTGATCACTTGGTTTGCTACTCTTTCCCGCCCAGCTTCATAAATTCTTGATCCAGTAATGAGTGGCCATCTTTGAGGACTAGTGGCCATTTTTAAGGCCTACTGGCCATCTTTAAGGACGCCTCCTACGGGCTTGGCCTATATTGTAGAATGATCAACCTGTAGTGGTCACCTGACACCAAAAGACCAGTGTAAAGGAACCTCAGTGATGTGCATCCTTAGTCCCTCATTGACGTCTGTCCTCCCATTGACATTCCCCCAGATTGTCCACTGTCTGAGATGCTGAACACCTTTGAAGAGTGTTAAACATGCCTGGATATCATGATAGCTCTCAAGCACTCTAGACCTAGGTTTATCAAAGTGAAAACCCAAAAAAAGTGTTCAACAAAAACCTCAACACTTTCAAAGTGCGGCAAAAATGCCTGTGAAAGTCTCCAGAGGGAAATCAAATCCGCGCTGTCCGGTCTTAGTGTTCACAGAGAATACAAACTTGCTGTTTTTACAGCCAAAAGAGCATATTTTCAGTGCAGGGCTCCCGATGCTGACACCTCACCAAAGGAGCTGTTCGTCATATGGAGAGAAGTGATACTCCATCTAGGCAGCTGCCTCTTCAATGCTTTCTCAAGGACTCCGTCAAGTCCTGATGTAGCGTTTCCAAGTTGAGGCAGAGTTCCTCTGGGACAGAGCCTCCTTACTGTTATATTCATATTGTGTAAGTTCAATTATAGGGCAGAATCTTGTGTTTGCAATGAGGGAACTTGGAGTGGTGGAATTCTGGTAAGGCTGGAGAGCCGGAAGCGTGGGTTGAAAGTGGGCTGGAGAAGCTGGTGGTCTGTATAGCTGAACTAGGAACAAAACTTCAAATCAACTTACCTGTATCCAGGAGTTTGTATGAACCCAACACTTACTCATCTGGATACTTATGGCCACATTCCCCCAGTTAATCTTGTTTTCATAGGGTGGATTAAACGGGGTCCTTGAGAGATTTAGGCCTTAGTTGTTGAGCCAGGGTATTTGAAAACTCAAGTGTCAAGATCAGTCTCCCAGGTTCATTTCATTTATTTCATTTTGTCATCAAAGGACCGGGGAAGTTGAAATCCATTTCACATGTAAAGCAAATTGGGCTAATAAATAGAAGAGTAAAAGGGAGAAGGAAAGAAAGGAAATGGTCAAAGCTGTGCAAGAACTTACAATGTGTCAAAAACAAAGAGCTGTGATTGGTCACGAGAAAAGTCAAGGTCTAGCGAGTATTTAATATCCACACTCCGAGGCTGTTGTCTCCACCCTCACCCTATCAGTCATGCCACCATCAGCTGCTGCCCTTGGCATGGCAAACTTCAGGCCTCTTTTGGCCCTACCTTGCGCGGCTGTAGCATAAATGTAAATGTGCATTTCAGCCCTATTGACAATTAAATGGGCTTCACAGTGACTACCATCTTAGCTTCTGCACTCTTATGAACGGCCAGGATGAGCTACTTCTTGCCAGAGTCCAGGTCCAAGCCTCTGCCCTGAACATGCTTGATTTATTGGCGGACTTTGATAAAGAAAACATTGCATCATCTTAAGCCACCGCCTCAGAAATGGCATAGGTATCGATGGAACAGTACTGCAGTGGTTCGCTTCATCTCTCACTGAGAGCACAAACCAAGTAAAGCTGGGTTTCTATTTGACCTCTCTGACTAACGTCACATACTATGTGCCTAAAGGAGCAGCTTTCTTGCCGACCTTGAATTAACCTTCAGTGTTGGTTTGTTCTGCAGTATGCAAGGCTAGATGAGCGCCAAACCCGCCTTCTACCATCTGAGCCTCCTGTGGTGGTGGATCTTCCCTACCTTTCATGTTCCTCAAAAGCCCACTCTTGTGCTAGCAGATGGGTCCTAACTTCACTGCTGCAAAGGAATCTGCGTTTGGCACCTGCTGCAAACTGTGAGCAATTTTCAACTGGTCTATAACTATCGCGCACAATTTTATTTTGTTTTAAACATGATTATTTCACTTACAGTATGGCACTACATCAATTGAAAAGAACAGAGTTTTTTTACCTCTACTATACACAATGAAGTACATTAGCATAAAGGATTTGCTTTTGGACATAAGCCTTCCAGAGCTACCCATTGCTTCTGGTACATAGTCTGTTTCCAGTGCCTCTTTTTGGAGTGCGTTACCATGGGCGCTGTCTGAAGAGACTGATATTTTACATCCTTGTGAGCAATGCAGTACGTCTGAGGCCATGGTTGGATCTCCCCCTAAACCTGCCTCTTTTCAGGTGTGTCCTAACCGAGAGCCAGACCTTCTCGAATTTGCACATTTGATCATGTATAGTCACCGATAACTTTTCCATGTTTTAGATGTTCAATCATGGGGGTTGTCTTTAGTTTCCAGACTTGGGCGGTTACTAATCTTGCCGCTAATAGTTGGTGGGGTGAACAATTTCCCCATAGATGTAGATAAAAGGATATACGGCTGTTACTCCTGGGGTAACCAAAGAGCAGCGGCAGGGGGTGCAGTGGATGGGAGATCTTTGTTAACGCTCTAATTCTTTGCAAAATATCTTTCCAGTAATTTTATATGTGGACACAGGCCCACCATGCATTCACTAGGGTGCCTCTCTCGTCACACCCCTTCCACCACACACCCAACCCACTAAATAGTTAGTAGGGCAGAGGTACGATCTAGTCAATTTTTTATATGTGTTTTCTTTATGCTGTATGAGGATGGCGGATTTAGGTGCTCTCATACAAATGTGCCTCCATTTCTCTTCGAGTACTTTGATACGTAGGTCGCTTTACCAGTGTAATACATAAATGTGTGGATGCGTAGATCTTGAATATTGGATATAGCCAAGTGATAACCCTTTCACCTTTGCTTGTTTGAGAATTTGGCCACCGTTCGTGTCTTCTGTTTGCCAAGCCAGGGTAGCAGATGTGTTAATCTATGTTCCTCTTCTTGCTCTAATCTCTGGTTGTCTCTATTTCATCTCTTGTAGCGGGAAACAACCATTACAACGCAGTCATTACAACTCACTACCTTTACAACGCAGTCATTACAACGCAACATCCTTTACATCGCATGCCATTACAACGCAGCAATTACAACGCATGCCACTACAACGCATGCCACTACAACGCATGCCATTACAACGCATTGTAAGGTAAGTAATGGGAAATAGTAATTTTCACCCCTACACTATCCAACACTTACCCTACTGTTGCACTCACTGGAGTGGGAATAGTAATTTTTACCCCTACACTATCCAACACTTACCCTACTGTTGCACTCACTGGAGTGGGAATAGTAATTTTGACCCCTACACTATCCAACACGTACACTACTGTTGCCCTAAAAGTATTATGCGTTGTAATGGTATGCGTTGTAATGGTATGCATTGTAATGGAATGCGTTGTAAGTGTGGTTTCTAAAAATGCTTTGTGATGGCATGCGTTGTAAAATCATGCGTTGTAATGGATGTTGCGATGTAAAAACCACGTTGTAAAGGCATACGTTGTAAAAGTTTGTGTTGTAACGTGTCCTATTCCTTGTAGCAAGTTTTCCCCCGACACATCACCTAATGTTGGTGAACTATGTTGGCTCCACCATGAAACCGAGGTCCTGACAATGTGTTGTGTGTTATTGGTGTCATTGGAGAAGGCTATGATGTAATGCCTTTTTTTCTTTATAACGGCTTGCCAATATTCCGGCAAAATCGCTGAGGTTTGTAATAATGAGTGGGCATTAGGTCTGGCTCCAATCGGGAGCCATGGCAGGTGTTGAAGTAGAATTTGGGAGAATGTCTGCTCCACTTGTACCCATGGTTTCCCTTCAGCATTGTGGTTCCAGGCTGATCGGAGCCATTTCAATTAAATGCTTGATGTTGGGTAGGCCCGGTTCCCCCCACTCACCTTGTGGCTTGGTATAATGTATTTCGGGACTCTAGGGGTCCAGTTTCGTCACACAAAACTCAGTAGCATTTCTTGAAACAGTACAACACTGGGGAATCTCAGCAGTAGCGCCTGCGCTACACAGAACGCTATGACGTAAAGTTCATTTTTAAACTAGTTGTCCTCCACATCCAGGACACCTCCAGAGATAAAGATCTTTATTTAGACTGTTTAAGAGTGGGAGGATGTTTGCAATACATTCTCAATCATCAGCCACCACATCTCCCAAGCCATGAACAACATCTCTACTGGTTTCTGAGGGAACATAGCATTGTTCTCAAGGACTTGTGTAGGGCTGGCTTTGGGGTGTTGCAACGGGTGCAGCCACATCTGGTGCTGACCTGGGGGGTGGTGGGGCGTGGCTGTGTTTAGGGATAACTTATAGGTTGAAAAACTCCTCGTGTGTCCAGCAGTTTTCAGGCAACAATAAAAATGTCAAGATAACCCTGTGATTAATGTTTCTGCTGGAGAGAGCTCGGAGTTTTATCTAGTGGCAGTTTTGACTCATCATAAAGTAGCGCAGAGGGTTAATGTGCCTGCTACAAAGAACGCATGCCATGCAGATCACAGAACGGAGTGTGAGTGAATTATGAGTAGCGCTATAAAAAAAAATGAAGTGTATGTCAGAGGGACTAAGGAGAGATGAGGGGCACTGTTGGAGGGTGGTAGTGAGGGAATTTGGGAAGAAGGAGTTCATGGCTGTGGGGGCACCAAAAAAGATTGTTGCACTGGGCGCCACCAGCGCTAAAGCCCACCCTAGACTTGTACAAGGCTTCTTTCCCAGAACCCTCTGCTCCTGCATCTCCACTATGTAAAGTTCAGAAAAGCATTGAAGACCCATCTGTTCACTGTTAAAACAAGCATTGGCATAGCCAATAGGTCTCGCCTTTGGGGCCTTATAAGTGTTTAGCCAGAGCTATTGACTTTGCCAATGTCTTCAAGCTGTGCTGTAGAGAAGTGTGGCTGCTGTGCGGCATGCTGAAAAGTTATAATAAAAAAGTGTCAGAAGCATTTTTGTTACTTTATATATGACCAAGAAGGCATTATGTAAAACTGAACGACCATATTAAAAAAGTATTTACAATAAAAAATTCTCAGTTTTCTTTTGTTCTTGCAATGCTGGCAACTTGTTTCTGCCTATTGCAATGGTTGTTTGTTAAAGCTTTTTTTTTGAGGGGGCATAAACAATCGGAGGGTGAAGGTTGGGAACTAGTACCTGTATTATAACACTAGCAGCGGCCAGACGCTAGGGAGAATCAACAGATGCCAGATTCCGAGAGCAGGCTGAGGTGGTGCTGAGTGATGCTGAGGTGGTAGTGGTGGTGGTGGTGACTGTTGCGGAGACGATGCTGAGGTGATGCTGAATGATACTCAGGTGTTGCTGAGTGATACTGCTGTGGTGCTGAGTGATGCTGTGGTGGTGCTGAGTGATATTGTCTTGGCGCTGAGTGATGCTGTGGCGGCGCTGAGTGATGCTGTGGTGGCGATGAGTGATGCTGTGGCGGCGCTGAGTGATGCTGTGGTGGCGCTGAGTGATGCTGTGGTGGCCCTGAGTGATGCTGTGGTGGTGGTGAGCGATGCAGTGGCGGTGCTGAGCGATGCTGTGGCTGTGCTGAGCTATGCTGTGGCGTCGCTGAGCGATGCTGTGGTGGCGCTGAGTGATGCTGTGGTGGCCCTGAGTGATGCTGTGGTGGCGCTGAGTGATGCAGTGGTGGCGCTGAGTGATGCAGTGGTGGCGCTGAGTGATGCAGTGGTGGCGCTGAGTGATGCTGTGGTGGCGCTGAGCGATGCTGTGGTGGCGCTGAGCAATGCTGTGGTGGCGCTGAGTGATGCTGTGGTGGCGCTGAGCGATGCTGTGGTGGTGCTGAGCGATGCTGTGGTGGTGCTGAGTCATCCTGTGGTGGTGCTGAGTCATCCTGTGGTGGTGCTGAGTCATCCTGTGGTGGTGCTGAGTGATGCAGTGTTGGCCCTCAGTGATGATGTGGTGTCGCTGAGTAAAGCTATGGTGGTGCTGAGTGATGCTGTGGTGGCGCGGAGTGATGTTGTGGTGGCGCTGAGTGATGCTGTTGTGGCGCTAAGTGATGCTGTGGTTGTGCTGAGTAATGCTGTGGTTGTGCTGAGTGATGCTGTGGTTGCGCTGAGTGATGCTGTGGTTGCACTGAGTGATGCTGTGATGGCGTTGAGTGATGCTGTGATGGCGCTGAGAGATGTTGTGTTGGTGCTGAGTGATGCTGTGCTGGCTCTGATTGATGCTGTGCTGGCTCTGATTGATGCTGTGGTTGCGCTGAGTGATGCTGTGGTGTTGCCGAGTGAGAGATAGAGTGAAGATATAATGCCCAATTAGAGAGGGTGGTGAGAGAGAAAGAGAGAGAAAGGGTGTACATAAAATAAAGAGTGGAGCGGGATAGAGAGAGAGAAAGAAGGGGGAGAGAGAGTGAATGAAGGAGTTTGAAAGAGAAACAGATAAAGGGGTGAGAGAGAATGAAAGGCTAAAAAAGATAGAGAGGGGAGAGTTAATTAAGTAGAGAGAGAATTAGAGAGGGGAGAGAGAAGGAGAGAGACAATAAGAGTGGGGGTGTGGAGTTTAAATAGAGTGAAGAAGTGACGCGGAAAAAATAACCTTAAATATAGCTTTGTGCTTTACGCGAATAAATATAAAAAAAAAAACAGTGAGAGACAAAAATACTGGTAATTAAGCTCTGACTCCCAATATAAAACAAATAGCGATATAAGGTGAAATCAACCCACCGAAGCAATATTTCTAACTAGACAAAAAAAAGCTTGCATTTCAATGCTAATCGCTGTTGTTTTTCATGTGACTGTAGTCCAGGGCCCTCAGTTGGTAATGTGAGCTGCTGCTGCGATTGAAACATCAGAGTCCAGAGAGTTAATGAGCCATGACGAGGAAATGAGGAAGAGATAGGAAACCCAGATGGCAGCTGCGTGTGCACGCCATCGTGAACTCAAGCTGGTCGCCAGCCGAAAGCCAGTGTTTGCACTTCCAAAACCCGCTTACTAAAACTCTCTGCCAGACCAGCGCAAGCGCTGGTGCAGGCCGAGACCTAAAAAAGTAACATTAGTGAGCATACTGCCTTTGAAGTAACTAGAAGGCTGCCAAAGAATCCACAGTGATGTGAGTGCTGCTACATACTATTTTTTTAAATCTCTTCTACTTTCACCGCTGCAAATAATGTCAGCCCCCTGCCCTCGAGCATCGGGTTTACAAAATGTCCGCCAATATTTCTCACCTGTTAGTAACCTTTGCCAGGGTCCCTAATGCTGCCCGATGTGAATTATATTTGCACTAAAGAGATCGATACTTACCCCAAATCTCCGATAGGAACACTTCTCCGGTCGGAATCCTTCTTTCTTACAGGAGGTCGGCTTTATTGTGAATTCAAGTGTGACGGTCGCCCCTTCAGACACCACCTGGAGGGCATATGACAGAGAGTTCAGGAAAAAAATCAAAGCAGTCCGAAATCTAACAATAATACCTTTTTTAATATGGGTCCTGCTGCCTCAGTGTTTGAATGACCACGTGGCTTCATGTCACCGGGCACTGTTCCAGTCCTGGGCCTTCCTTTCTCAAACTATTTTATTCTGATACATGCAGACCAGATCATTTTGTTTTTCTTGTGACTTTACAGAATAACTTCCAAAATGTATTGATGATGATTTACAGCCTGATTGAGAGTCTGGCGGACAGTTGCTCCGTCACAAACATGACAGATATCCTGTTCACCATATTATAACTGCCATAGTGTATAATCAGGGCCACTGGAATTATGAGTTTTTGCAGCTGCTGCATTTTCCACATATTTATAGATTTGCCACATTTGCCATATACTTTATTATCTGCCGCATAATCCGCAAATTTTAGCAACAAAATGTGTTTCCAGATAAAAAGGATCAAAAGTTACTAAAACATTTGTTGCTGTGCAGTAGAAAGCCCTTTGGAACGGTTCACTTGTTATCTTTCTGTTGCTTATTGCTGTATTTGGTTGTCAGACTGATACCAATGAGGTGAGACCGCTCCCAGACAGTGCTTACGTGTAAAAATGACAAAATAATGAGGTAACACCATCATAAAATGTGATGCATGATGCTGCATACTGTGCTTTTTCTTGCCACAAAATTTAGTATACCTTACTGAATAATGTGCGTTTCTCTCACACATCCACTCATCCATCATACTGCCAAGCGCTGCATTCCAAAACACAATAACTGCACTTCAGTTGTCATCACCCACAACATAAAACATTTCGCACATAGACTCAAAACAAGGACAACACCCTTCCAACCACACTCCCCGCATGTTGGAGCTTGCTCTCCGTGAAGGGAAGTGCTTTAGCGCCCCCCACAAGGGTAGCAAGCACTGTACAAATGTGGGAATACAAAACAGTACATAGTACATAAACTGGTTATATGAATGTCCCAGACTTGAACAAATTGTTGACAGCCTATTGTTTGTTAATCCTAATCTTGCCTTGTCAGAACATTGCTAAAACATTTGATGATCAATTAACCACCTGAACCAAGCTCTAGATGATGATAGGCTGTGTCACTCCACCATGATTCCAACAAGGGTCCTCAGATTTCGGCAGCAGATACATCATCCCGCTGTGCTATTTTACTTTAGGTGCGATCCTTCAAGCTCCTGAGGCTGGGATCATTGTGTAGGTGCACCACTCTCCACGGCTTACTATTCTATCCTTAGGTTTTACAAAAATAATCAACAGCCTAAAGGCATTTTCCTCTATTTCTTAAGGCTGTCGCCTCTCAAAGTGCTTCATCAATCACATATTAAATAAAAATAATATGCAATCATTTTATATATATCTATATATCTATATATATATATATATATATCTATATATATATATATATATATATATATATATATATATATATATATTACCTACTGGCGGTCGCCAGTAGGTAGTTATAGTTAGGACCTAGTTTCCATAGGAAAAGCGTTTTTTGTTTTCCCAATAACTTTGGCGTCGTTTGACGAATCTTCGTGAAATTTTCAAAACTAGTGGGGCGCTCCAGTCAGCTCCTGTCTTGAAAGTTTCGGAGTGATTAGTCAAGCAGGGGCCGAAAAAAAGGGGGGTCCCAAAGCGCATTTTCCCCATGTTATTTTCCATAGGAAACTTTAGACAAAGCTACAGCCCGAACTGCTGAACGGAATTACACCAAATTTGGCAGAAAGGTAGATCTTGGTTCAGAAAGATCCCTTTTTATTAAATGGTGTAAATCCGTTCAGTAGTTCCTGAGAAATTAAAGAAAGAAAAAGTTTTGATATCTATGGCCGCGGTGGGTTCGCGAACCCTCCCGACCACGAGCTTCATTCTAATTGGCTGCCAACACTCCAAACCAGGAAGTGTTGGCAGCCATCTTGTGACTTGGTAGAACCTAGTCACAAGAAAACAGTAGAAAAAACATTAAAAAACAAGAAAAGGGGGCAGGGTAGAAACACCCTGACCTCTTAGGCCTGCTCAGGGGGTCCCACAAGGACCCCCAGGGCCAAAAAAAGCATTTTTTAAAATAATTTCAGCGGAAATCGCAATTGGGTTGCGAATCCCGCCGAAATTATTTTAAAAAAACGAAGCGCGGGCTCCCGTGCTTCTTTTAAAAAAAGCCCCCGGGTGGGTCAGGTCCCGGGGGCACTGCCAATTTATAGGCCCCGGGGACTGCCACCTGCCCGGGGCTTTAATAAACAACTGCGGGGGGCACGTGGCCCCCCCGCAGCCCCGGGGACCGCCACCTCCCCGGGGCTGATAAAAAAAATGCGTGGGGGGTCCCAATCCCCCCCACGATGCCCCGGGGACCGCCACCTTCCCAGGGCTCTTTTTTTAATTAAAACCTGTGTGGGGGGGCTCGAGCCCCCCCACACGCCCCGGGGACCACCACCTCCCTGGGGCACTAAATATGTAAAAGC
Organism: Calotriton arnoldi; assembly: GCA_963921515.1. NCBI lineage: Eukaryota > Metazoa > Chordata > Amphibia > Caudata > Salamandridae > Calotriton > Calotriton arnoldi. The sequence goes on along the minus strand of CAWUFW010001715.1, from coordinate 2,314,377 downwards.
GGGGGTCTGTTACGGACCCCCAAGCCCCGGGGAGCACCACCTCCCCGGGGCTTTGCAATGGTAGGGAGGGGAGACGCGCGGCCCCCCTCCTGGAGCCCTTCATGGCCCTGGGGACCACCACCCCCCAGGGCCGGCTCCTGCAGTGTCCTGGGGTGCCCACCCCCGGGACACTGCTGTTTGCTATGACAGGGCGGGAGCCGTGCGGCTCCCGCCCTGTCATAGCAAACACTGCTTTTGATTTTGGAAGCGAGAGCAGGTTTCCTGCTCTTGCTTCCAAAATCCAAAGCAGATTGCTTTTCCACAAGGGGAGCTGTATGTCAGCAGCTCCCCTTGTGGAAAAGCAATGCCGGCTCCCGCAGGAGGCGGGGTGCCGGCGGGAACGTGGGGGCATTGGGGCTCCCCCCACGGTCCCCAACGGAGTGGCCAGGCCCCGGGGGATGGGGTCCCCGGGGCCAGAAGTGGCCCAGGAGGGGGGCCACGTGGCCCCCCTCCATCTATAAAGAAAAAAAAAGAAAAAGATGCGATCAGTGATGTCATCAGTGATGTCACTGACCATGTCATGAATGATGTAATATGTGACGTCATCAGCAGTGCATTGCAGGGGCGCGAGTTATAGTTAGCTGAACTAACTATAACGGCGGAATTTCTCTGGTTTTGTACGAGTGAAATGTCCAACTAACTATAACGTCCCTGAAACCTATGGTTTTTTCAGTGAATATATATATATATATACACACATTTTAATTGTGTTCTGTTCTTAATGTTTTATTCTGAAGTTTACCTGACAAATGTATGTTTTTATAACATTTTATAATGTACTATAATTTTGTGATGTTTCATGGGCTATGTCAGAAATAAACGAATTGTATTAAACGTAAAAGATGCAAATATGGAATTTGGCTGCAGATGAGGGCCCCTCCAGCCTGTAGCTCCGTCCACTACTATTTACACACATTAAGCCAGATTTACAAAGTCAGCTGAGCAATTTAGTTTCACTTACACAGAGAAATGGCATACATCATTTTATTGATGCACACTATTACCCCACATTTTTCTGCATGAGTAAGTCCAGATTAAGTGGTGGGAAGTAGGCATTCCAAGGTGTGGTTTTCCTGGAAAGTCTGGGAACACCCACAAATGCATGAGTATCCTCAAACTCCTGTCCCACTCTTTCCTACCCTGGAAATGATGTTGGAAATGATTAAAGTTGGGGAAACAATTGTGCGAGTACACAAAAGCGATGTCATTTTAGCAAGCATAATTGTACACTGAGTACAATAACACTGGTGGACATGGCAATGTCAAGATGTCTAATGGAATTCACAAAAGATTTCCTGAAGTAAGCCTGGAAAACTAACATTGGTGCAGCTTTCCAGGCTGACTTGAGCAAAGTTTTGAAAATTCCCAAAAGTGTCAAATTTACAACCAAGTGATGGTGCAAATGTACAACATTTTGGGGCCGATTCCGATCTCGGTCGGAGGCGCACCCAATACCATTCGGTCGGGAAAAAAGCCATGCGAAAGCCTGTTTCCCGACCGATCCGTACAGTACACCGAACGAGCAAGTACGATGCGAAATCGCCGACCGACTCGTCCGGGCGTCCCGACCGCTCCGACCGACTCGCTCCCGGCTCGAACCGCACCGACCGACTCGCTCGGACTCGACTCGCACCGCGCAATGGAGACGTTCCCCGGCCGGGTGAGTACGATGCGCGCCGCGAGCAGTCCGACCGAGCCGCGCACTCCGGCTCGAAAGAGCAGTCGGAGCCGTACTTTGGGGGTCCGTGTCGGACCTCCTGTACGCGTAGCCGCGCGGAGTCGCACACAGGGGGACCCTTGGGTCCCCCTACCTGTGCGTGTACGGCGCGAATCGCTCGCCGCGTACCCGCTGTAGGCGGCGCCCTTGTCCGCATCGCACCCATTGAGTCAATGGGAGCCCGCGTACGCGTTGTACGACAGGCTCCCATTGACTTCAATGGGAGTCCGACCGACTCGTGTCCGATTGCATACGAACGCATCGTACTCGTTCGGTCGGACTGCACGGGTCCGATTCGGTCGGAAATCTCTCCGGGTCCGGCTCGGTCGGAGAGATTTCCGGCCCGAATCGGAATCGACCCCTTTATGTTGAGAATCTGCATATTGTTACTTTTTTGGTACAGGTGATTTTGTTTGTCTGTACTAGCTCCTATAACATATTTGTACTGCAAGGTTGTTCAATGTATTTTATATTCTTATTTTAGGCCGATCATTTCGTCTTACTCCTGAGTCTTCCCCTTCCTTCTCATATTGTTACCTAAAATTCTTGGCGTCCTATTCCCCTGAAAAATGTTGACAAGAATTGAAATATATCTTTTATGGCCCTGGTGTTCATCTTTTCCTCTGCTATTTGTATAGCTACATTTTTAAGATTCCTCATCTACCTTGATATATATACCATCCACTATTTCCACTCCAGACTGTCTTTATTCTTCTGGAGATTGTGGTGTTGTAAGTATGTAAATATGGTATGTTCTTTGTATCTGCTCTTTTCACCTTTATGGTCTGCTTTGGGGAATGTTGTAAAATAATGTAGAATGTTGGTTAAAGGTGGGAAGGCGGTTGGAAGAGATGGTGAGGCAGAGCAGTGGCTGCAGTATCCGCCGGATGCTAAAGTCGGAGACGTGGTGAAAGTTAAGATGCCCAAAAGTATGACTAGTGGTTCACATTTTTCTGAGTTGTTTGGAGTGAAGCAAATATTTAAAGGGGCATTGAAATGGGAGAGTGGGAAGATCTGAAATTTCAATAGAATTGTACTAAAAAGTAAAAATGTTTTTTACTTTTCTGTTTCTTATGGTTAATTAGAATATTAAATGTGCTTGTTTATAGGAAAAGATAGGTTATTAATTAGATATGTTCAATTTCTCTTCCTTTTAGTTCTTGCTGTGTTTATTAAGGGAGGCAGGTATGTGATGTTGTGAGTATGCAAATATGGTATGTTCTTTGTATTACCTCTTTTCACTTTTATAGTCAGCTCTGGGGAATGTTGTAAAAGAATGTAGAATGTTGGTTAAAGGTGGAAAGGCAGTTGGAAGAGATGGTGAGGCAGAGCAGTGTCCGGAGTTTCCCTACCTATGATGAAATCATTTTCGTTTATACTCCTTGGATTTGTGTTGGAACAATCTTTGATCACCACAAGATGATGAGCCAAATTTACAAAAAGGTTTTTGAAATATGTAAATCCACTTGTAGATTTCCTCCAATATTTGACATATATTTTAACTTTATGGGATTCTCCTCAATTCCTCTAACCATACACAAAAAACCCCATAAAAGTGGTAGATTTGCAGCGTGACTACACCACACCTACTAAATGTTTTATTCACATGGATTTTTCACAACACAGACAATCTGCATGAATAAGTGTAGCCAAAAGGTGTGTCTGTAGTTGTAACTTTCTCTCCACAGATAGAATACTTTTCCATTTAATCTTTCCTCTCACTACCCTTAAGAATTGAATTGTTGCTGTCCCATCTTGGTGAGCACACTTACTCCAGCCTTGTATATGAGTAGTTGTCTATTCCACTGTGTGAAGTGTTATGGAAACCTTTTGTGAATACCCAGACATTTCAAGCGTTGCAGATTTTCACAAAGCATGTAATAACTAGGGGTGGGCGAAAAGGCGGTCACATGCCTATATAGGGCGACACGAGAAGATATGCTTCGACCCCTAGAGGCGCTTAAGGACTGCTGGGAGGGAGACAGGGAGTAACTATACCGGAGTGGGACTAGGAGGTAATTCTGGCCAGAATCCCAAAATTTTTGTGGAATTCCCAGTTCAAACTGATCAACTACTACGTACTACACAGAACATACCTCACTCCAGGGGGCATACACAAGTACTTCCATGTGATCCATGCAGCATACCCGCACTGCAGGGAGGTGGGGGCTGAGCTCCTCCACATTGTATGGTCTGGCCCCTCACTGGTGACTTTTTGGGACAAGATTACGAGAATTGTAGTGGCAGTAATAGAAAAGGAGGTTCCTACCTCTCCTGGGCATTGCTTACTAAGCTGGTTCCCACACCCCTTTCAAGATCTGGCTTTCATACTAGTGAAAAGGGAAATCACTAGGAACTGGAGACACCTGGGGGTCCATGGGAGCCACATGGCGCAGGGAATTAGAAAAATGGACAGGCTGCGAGGGGAGAGTGTTGTTGTGAGATGCTATGAGGGGAATAGGCACCTTGGAAATGGCCCGTGCCTGGGAGGCATTGGTAGATAGTTTTGTGGATCCAGAGCCAGAGACACCTGTAGCGTCCCCTGCGGGTTCGCCTGCTCCTGCCTCTCATTAATGCGCATGGCCTCAGAAACAGTGAGCTGGTAACCTGGTGACCTTTATACTCTCAAGTGTTGCACTACTCATTGGGGAATTACAATTAACTTATCCTTCTTTCTAGATCGTTAATAGGCATGGAATGATGGTTATAAACTTGCACGACTGTAGGAAATAACTCATGGGGGTGGAGGGGGGTTGCAAGGGTGAAAAAGTATGCATGCAGGGCACCGAGATGTAGCACAGTATGATATTTGCCAATGGAAAAGTTGTGTTCTTGTGCTGTGCATATGCCTCTAAACCAAATAAAATTTTGTTTAAATTAAAATAAAAAACTAGGGGTGGGTGAAGCTCGTGTAATTCAGTGTAGCGTAATCATGCGCAATCACCCAAAAAATGCCCGCGATTACACGAGAAGAGTAACTCTGCATTTATCACTATATACTTAGCGGAAAAAATGCCCCCACGTGTCCAAAATGGACGAGAGGATACATTTTGCAATAAGAAATAGAGATAAATGCAACAGAACATGAATAGCAAGCATGATCAGCCGCTGGTGCTTGCTAAATGTGCTCTTGGGGTAGGATTTCCCCCAACTTACTCCAGGCATTTAGTGCTAAATGCAATCTTAGACCCAAATTAGAGAGTATGAGGAAGACAGGACACCGCTTGCTGCTCAGTCTCTGAGGTAGACAGGACACCACTTGCTGCTCTGAAAAGCAAATTCCGCTTACCATTTGGACAGTTTTTGGAGGCCCAGTATTTACTGTTGATTGAACTTCACACTGATCCGTTGGACGGTAGTTTTAGGAATATGATACTTTCCCAGAGGGCATTACGAGCCCTCTTGATGCCTTCTTTTGTGCTGATAAGTTTGTACTTTTCTTGCACTATTTACAGTGGCATGGATTGATTCTTCACATGTCCCAAAGAGTCAGGGTGTTTACCATTTGTGCTATCCCGAAGAAGACCCCAGTGGAGTAACATAGGGGGTCCAAACTTTGACATATTAAATTATTCACTGTCATTTGGTGTGGGAAATAGATCAGAATATTCAATAAGAGAGTTCTTGGCCATTCAAAGTGTTCCGCATATTGGTCAAAAGTGCTTTTATATTTTTGTTTTGTATGTCGCCTGAGCACTATAGAACACACTTTTCACGATTCACTTTACACTGTGCTGCACCTTTGGAGCACCTATTTTTCAGTTTTTTACCAGTGAGTAAAACTCTTGCCTACAATTGTAACAGAAACAAAATTGTCTTTTTGTACTTGGTTTTGCAAGGAGCTCTCTCTGAGGGAATCATTGTTTTCTTCCATTTTATTTAACACCCAGATCCCAAGGAATACAGAGTTGCCACTTATTTGCTCTAGCATGAGGACTTAGGCAGCTTTGTTCTAGATGCTGCATTGTCTATCAATAACTACATTTCATTAAATCATACATATTAATTTGCTCCACAGAATCCTTTATCATTTATTGTTTATAACAGAGCCCTAAACCATTGCATACATTCACACATTTTTATAAAAAAAAAGAAAGAAAGAATTTTCACTGGTAATTTCACCCTTGCCTAGCATATTGTAGAGCCTTGGCAAAGTACTGGGCCTTCATAACCTTGCTTTTTCTAAGATGCAAGAGCTACCATACTGACGCATGTCAGTGAACTAATGCTTCCAAAGCAGGAGTCTGTGTTTGACCTCAAGATCACTGCTTCTAATCCTGATGGGTCCACTTAGTCTTTCATCCTTCTGAGTTCAATAAAATGAGATGGGTAACAATAAACATCTGATATTCAGTGCCAAGATCCCCTTCTGGATGAGCATGTGCTTTATATTTATGCTTGTTGTGTTATGTAGTTAATCGGCAGTAACCGTTTAGTAGAGCAGGGATGCTACTCATCTAGGCCCACATCCGAAGTTCCTCGGAATTGTTAAAAGCCTCATCCCGCGTACTTTTTCATCTTGTTGTTGGTGTGTCATTCTTCATTCTTGGTTGCTGTAAAGTCTGTAAATTGTGATGTTGTTCTTTCGACCCTTTCTCCTCTCTCATATGTCACTGCTCCCCTGCCCCATCTACCCCCCTCTGCCCAAGCAGCCGTGTGTATATAAGCACCGAGAACATGGTAGGTGCAAAGCATTGACACGCAGTGAAAAATCAATATAGTGAAATAAGCAGTGCAATATAATTGAGAATTCAGGAAATGATGTTGGTTGAAAAAAATGTGACTGCACGCCCAGCAGCATACCTTTTTGTCAGAAATATCTTCTGCTGTATGAGAAAGAAGGCTTCTTATAAAAAAAATTAGCTACATATAAAGAGACACATATGGAAGCATCACCTGGGTAGAAAGCGAAGAATGATCACAGCCCCCCTAGGAATAAACGCGTGCTGAAGACCAAGGGCCTTATTTAGAGTTTGGTGGAGTGGGACATCCGCCAAAAGTGGCAGATGTCCCATCCGCCGTATTTACAGAGGCACTGACGTCACTGCAATATTAATATGGCGGAAAGAACATTCTCCTCTGTTTGGAAGATATCCTGCATCAGCCAAACCTTAGATAGAGCCCTAATATACAATATTCCATGTCACTGGATTTAAAAAGACAGTGCAAAAAATTATACAGCGCAGTAAATTCATTTCTCCCACAAGCATGTAGGGCTGCATAGGAATGTATCCTACAAGGAATGTTTTATACCTTGCATCAGAACATTCTACATTAAAAAATACACCAAGTAAAACTTCATCCTAGGAAAACGGTACAGCAAGACCAATCGCCATCACTGATAACAAAATATCATGGTGTCAGCATAAATACATTTCTGCAGAGAAACACACCAGCCCTGCCATCAGGCCATCTCTCCCGGCCCTGTACAACTCGAGGCCGGTTATGCAATCATTTTAGGTCGAGCATAGGCAGCACACATGCACTGTCTGCAAGACATTATGTAATCTCCTCTTGTGGCTTAAACCACGCCCATGGATTCCATTCGGTTCTTTGCTGTGCCAGTCAGAAATGCTGGCTTTTTATTAGTGGGCTGCTTTTCAAAGTCCCTCCTTTGGGTGCTTGGTTCACGCCCAGGCGATTTCACTCAGTGAACATTTTTGTTGGCAATCACCGTGTTCACGCTTCTTTCTGTCACAGTGTGTGATGGCTCCTCCTCTGGGCATCGCAGCCCCAGATCGCATTACACCACTGCTTATTACAGCTCTCTCTCCCTGGTAATTTGTTGACTCGCACACTTGTTTATTATTCACTTGTTGTCCGTGTTAACTTTAGCCCCTCCTCATGCTGTCCCACTTGTAAATTCCCCGCTCCCCTCCCATGCCTCAGGCAAGCAGAATAGAGGCGACCTCGTGGTGCTCACTCCTTGCCCCGGGGAGAATGCTAACATGAACCATTGAGCCTTATTTGCTGTTTTTTTCCACTTACTGTTTATGGTAGTTTTTCTTTTTTTATTAAGGGAAAAGCTGGAGGAGGGGCAGCATGCCCTGCGCTCTGCTTTCAGGTGCTGGCTCAGAGTCTACAGCTGTAGCTGCTACTCTGTTACAATGCAACAACTAGACTAGGATTCACCCCGACACCACCATACTTGATGCATTCGTAACTGTGACTTAGAGTTACCGTCCAATGTTTACTACTGAGTCATGAGGTCAGGGCAAGTTTTGTGACACACTCGTCCTGCTGCCGCCCATGGCAATGCCAGCGGCTGAAGTTCATGAATAATGTTTGATCACTGTGAAGTGGAAGTGAACCTGGAACTGGGAGTGAGGCAAGGAGGAGTGGATTTTTGACTAGAGTTAGGGCAGCGGTCTCTGGAGCTTTCCAGGGAGTGGTAACGCGGCTACCATGGCTTCCACCTATACTGCTGTGCTGATGGGTGACACATCCCTCGTGAGCCCAGCCTCCAGCTGGTCGCTTTACGGCTTTTAAACTATTTGGGCTGTTGCCTGGGTCCTGGCCTGGTCCGCCGGGGTTCCCGCTGCTTCGACTCGTGTGGGCTCCATGGCCAGCCATCGTCTCTGCTGTTTTCGGAAGCTTGGGGCCCGCAGATTTGAGGAGCTGGAAGAGGAGTTGGAGATTGAGGGGGATCGAGAGACCTCGCGTACTACCCAAACCCGCCGCTGGTCTCCATATGCACACTGCACTGAAGGAGAAGCTCTTGGATTACCAATGGGATCAGCTGGACATCATTTCGCCAGCCAAGCTGGCTCTGTTGCAGTCTAGGGGAATCAGGCGAGGTCCCTCTGAGGAGCCACTACAGATTCCTGGGCATAACGCTCTGAAGAGCTGCAACACCATATTCCTGCTGACCCCTGGCCCACATTTAGATAGCGATTTGTGGGGTTTCTCGTGGAAGACGAGGCTGAGCTTTCTGAAGGAGGGGGGCATCGGCCAAGAGCTGAGAGACAGGCTATTGCCCAGACCCCTTCAGGAGTTGATCAACAGAAAAAGTGGCGCCTACTATTGGGTGGACACCTCCGAGCAGAACAAAGTGAAACATTTTAAAGTTTGAGGTGTCCACAATTGCAATGTCAGTCTCTCTCCACATCCTACTCTTAAGGGTGAGGTCAGAAATCAGACAGAAGGAATCTGAGTGACGTGCAATTGGGTGACTGTTGGGATCAGACATTGCTCAGCTTCGTATTTTTGAGCCAGGTTTGGACTAGTTGTAGTTTGTAGTAGAAATTCTGTCATGATGGGGTTGAGCTTCAGGTAGGTGCTGGACTTCCATGTCTGGTTGAGGTGCTGGCTGCTTGAGGTGTTGGATGTGTGGAGATTATTAGACTTTAAAGTACAGTTGTGTGTTGCCAGTGTATTAATGAAATGTGATGCTGTTACTAGTGAGAAGAATCCCATGGGGCTCCATATAACTGCTGCAGATGATCAGGCAAGATAGAATCCTGTCTGAGCTGATAGTGATCGTCTGGACCCTGTGGGTGGTCTTTTGAACAAACCAGTGTCTGTTAAATAGGCAGGAGGAGAACCAATGAAAGATGTTGCTGATGGATGCCATTAGAATGTTCACGGTATGGGTTAGGATAAGATGATCGGTGTCAAAGGTAGTTGAGAGTCGTGCCAGGCTCGCACCACGTTGTGCCGCGGTAATTTACATTAATAAAAATGATGACCTAGCGGTGTGCAGACAAAATATCGAGTTGGAATTATCGAAGTACAGGAATATTGTGTCCTAAATATGGTCAGTGGGAAATATCGACAGCAAGAATATCGAATTTAAGGTAGGAAATATCGTTTTTAAACATATAGAAGTCAATAATATCGTCTGCAAAAATATAAAGGCCCATTACGATACCGGGCGTAAAAAAATCCGCCATCCATGAAAGCGGCAAAAATCCGCCCGCCTACACCGTCTGAATACCGACCCAGCAATCATGATGTCCCGAACCGAAAACCGCCAGCGGCGGAAAAAAACCACTAAATACCGCCCGCCCTTGCCCGAGTCGGAGTCAAACCGCCCGCCACGGACGGAAAGACGCACGACAACACAAAACCGCCCGCCCTCACGGTCGAGACACCGCACGTGAAATTACGATCGCACCGACATGAGCGCGGAAAAACAACAAATACACCGCCCGCCAGCGTAAACAACACCGGAGAAAATGGACACGGCAGAAGCCATGGCGGCCAAGTCCCTGCACAGAAACAGCCGCGGACTCAAACAAACACACACAACATGGCAAACAAGTCCACACAGCAACCCACGCACAAATACACAGACAAAGTACACATCCCGAAAACACACCACCCCTGGACAAACAAATAAACCACAAAGCCCAGAACACCAGCCACAACACACCTGAAAACAACAGACCATCAGGACACACCCAAACAGGTAAGTACAAAAGCAGCCCCTCCACAGACCACAACCCCTTGCAACATTGCAAAGCAGAGAGGAGAGGAGAGGACACAGTGACACAGCAAGGACAGCAGCACACCACAGATACGCACACATCACACCCACCACCACCACCACCACCAAACACCGGCACCACAAACCCCCTGCACATCACACATCACACACCGCACCAGCACCACAAACACCATGGCATCACACAGAATGCCCAAGTTCACTTCCACTGAGCTGACGGTCACGGTCGACTAGATCGTCAAGGTGCACACACAAATCTATGGCAACCAGGTCCAGCACACACCACTAGCCACCAGAAACAGAATGTGGAACAGAATTGTAGACCAGGTCAATGCAGTCGGGACCGTACCCAGAAACAGAGGAGAAATAAACAAACGGTGGAACGACATCAAAAGCCTGGTCAAGAAGAAGGAGAGCAAAAACCTAGAGCTGGCTGCCACGACTGGCGGAGGGAATCCCGCGCATTACAAGACCTTCAAAGCGTGGGAGGAGAAGGTGCGAGTCATCATCCATCCGGAGATCCTCACCGGATTACCAGGGGGAGTGGAGGCTGGTAAGTACAAACAAATGTATGCCAGCACACCGCTATGTACGCACATGCACTACCACCATGCCATAGCTCCGAGGGACAAACACCCCCATGTCCAGTACACAATACACAACACATCACTCACACATGCAACAGGCACCACCACACATACAGCCCAAACATATCAACTAACAAAACCATGGGGGCATGTGTACACCCAGCCAGCCACGTAACCACCAACATGTCCCCTAGTACTCCAGAAGCGCCACAACGAGCACCCCCCACACCCATGTGGCAGCCGTAGCTGCACCAACCGACAAGTAACAGGTAAGTAGCCGCAACACAAAGGCAGTGGGTGGGAGGGGGGACAGCTGATGTACAACACCCACCAGGCCCCTAGTCCCACAGCACAGCAAGGAGGAGCACGGCCCACACCCCACACCCACGTAGCAGCCACTGCAGTGCACACCGGCAGCCGACAGGTAGACATCCCGCCCCAGGACAAACGGTGTCAGTGGGCGTCCAGCCATCACCACGACCCATAACACCGCCCCCACCCCCACAGACCTGTAACATGGAGCACCCCCGCCCATAACCATGTTGCATCCAGTCCAGTGCACGCTCAAAAACAACCTGCAGGTGGGAAACTGGACAGGGCGGGGTCACTGGAGGCATGAGGACTGAATTACGACTAACACATGGGACATGTCAAGTAGCAGAGGAACACGCAGCACTGCTCCCTGTCACAACCATGTGAACAATGTGCACACGGACATGAACCACAGAGTCACACCCCACATGACCCATCACAGACACAGCAACACCCAAGGAGCCACGTCTGCATGCACAAGTCACACTGATTACAGAACCACACGGCAGGCACAGTGCAACCCATCACACACAACTGCAACACCATCGAAGTCCTGTCCATGTAGCCCCTACTGCCTGTCAACCACACATCCCACAACTACGCCCATGTAAGACATACCACACTAGACGCAACAGCGTGGAACAACATAAATGCACACGAACACCACTGGACCCATCAAACACACAGACACACAATGCACATACAACATACCATCCATCTCATCCGTCAGCCCCAGTCACATGAAAGGTATGTCATCCGAACAGCTGGTCCACATACAGTAGTCACGCAAAGAAACATGCCCATGACAAATCATGTGCCACAAGTGAATGAAGCGCACGTCACACTGTGAGCAACAACACACATAACATGGGCCACACCCCCCGAGCACTGCATTGATGCACATGGCACAGGGCAGCACGCACACCAAGGAATTGGACCATCTGCAATACGTCGTGTGGCACACAACCATCACTCACTCATAACAATGCGTCCAATTACATGGCCAGAAATCACAACAGACAGCAAATATGCAGGGTATGTCAGACATACACACACCTCAGACCATGCACTGTCATGTTGCCACAACACATGTCACGTTCTGCACCCATGGCTCACAGTATGTACCCCCAAAGCATAGTTCATCTCAAATGCGTTTCAGGGGGCTGACCCCCATTATGCCATCTGCGTTTCTAAGCGTTCCATATGAACCCCCAAAGCATAGTTCATCTCAAATGCGTTTCAGGGGGCTGACCCCCATTATGCCATCTGCGTTTCTAAGCGTTCCATATGAACCCCCAAAGCATAGTTCATCTCAAATGCGTTTCAGGGGCTGACCCCCATTATGCCATCTGCGTTTCTAAGCGTTACATTTGAACCCCAAGAGCATAGTACAAACCAACCTCCACGATGGGTCTGGAGTCCGCATACACCAGTGCCACAAAAAGCAGGAGCACAGCAACACACCCATCGGCATTGCCAATCCGTCCCATGCCACATGTCCACAGCACACAGTCCCATTGGCATGCCCACACAACAACAAATAGCACAGCCACACACACGGCTCCGGGAAACCTGTGCACGACTGTGCACGAACTGTGGATGTCAGACAACCTATACATACTTTGTCATGTGCAACACAATAACATATCTCATTCCCCCCACAGGTGACGAACTGCTGGATGCTGGAGATGGAGACAGCAGCCAGCACAGCCAGCCTGCAAGCCCCCAACAAGGACTCACGGATGTGGAGGATCTGTCCTCCGATTCGGACACGGACCACCCAGCAGGCCCATCTGGTGTGGCAGGGCCAAACCGCACCCCAGGCACCCTCCTACCCACCAACCCATCATCCAGGGCTGATGACCACTCACAGCCCCCTGCTGACACTGTCGTTGCGGCCACTCCCACTGTTGTGGCGGCCACTCCCACGGTCGTTGCGGCCACTCCCACTGCCGCAACCCCCACCACCGCCGCGACCACCACCACGTCATCACTGGCCCCAGCCCCAGCGCAAGTGGTGGTCCGGCCGACTGGGTCCACCCTGGGAGCCACAGCGAGGACCGTGGTGAGCAATGTGGCTAGTGGGAAGGTCGGTGGCAGCAGTACTGGTAGGAGGAGCAGGGTCAGGCCAACGCCAGCCTCCCCTGGGAGCCATGCCCTGCCTCAAATGGCTAGAGTACTTGGGGCCTATGAAGAGGCCCAAGGACAATGGGCCAGGTCTGCTTCCGACACGCGGGAGGTCCTGGGGGTGTTGAGGTCCATGGACGCCCATATGGGCCAATTTGTGTCCCGTATGGACCAACTCGTGGACCTCATGGGCCAGCTGGTGGTGGCGGTGGGGTCACAGGCAAGGCCAGCAACACCACCTCCGCCACCACCTGCTAGGGCGCAGGGTCGGGCAGCAGTGTCCACTTCCCCTGCGTCCACATCCAGTGAGCACACCTCACCCACCACCAGCAGGTCGCCACCACACACCCCCCCTCCCAAATGTGGAAGGGGCCGTCCGAAGTGGAAACAGATGTCCCGGGAGGACTTTGCACGCTCCAGACGCAAGTGAGGCAGCCAGCCATCCTTGACCACCCACTGCATTGACTTGGACTACGATCCCACCCCACACAACCATCAGAATGGCATGTGTCTGTTGGACTAGGGACATAGAACTAGTGGGTACACCCTGAGCATCACGCAGCCATGGCCGACAGCTCATTGCCACTGCACGCAACACTCATGTCATCACCTTGCACACAATGACATGTCACAGTTGAAAATAAATGCACCTTTTACACAAACTGCTGTCTGTGCACTGTGTTTATTGAACGATGATCAACCGCCACCTTGAGCAGAGAAGCATCGGATGTGTGGCATGGCGATGGGACAGGAGGGGCTGTAGGGACCTAGGGGGGGGAAGACAGAACAGGAGCACATTCAATGAGTGTGTCACACACCCATCACACAGTACATGTTAACAACTACAAGCAATGTACACACATCGCACAGAGCAATAGGGCACAATGCCACAGCCACCGTCAGTGGCATACATACCTGGACATGGACCATTGACACACAGCACACAGTGAACATAAGGCCTCCGTGACACAGCACACAGACACCTGCACAACTAGAGCCACATCATCCGTCGTACATGGACACTCACCGTCAAGTGAAGTAGCGGGCGATGAGCTGCTGACGGACATTCACAGCTTCCTCCTCTCCGCTGTCTTCCTCACTCGAGCTGTCCTGGTCTGCAGGCTGGGGCCCTGGTTGATCTCCATCATCCACAATTAGGGGGATCTGCTTCCGAATAGCCAGATTGTGCAGCATGCAGCAAGCCACCACTATCTGGCACACCTTCTGTGGGGAGTACGCCAGCGCACCCTCGGTGCGGTCCAGGCATCTGAACCTGGACTTGAGGAGGCCAAAGGTACGCTCGACCACACGTCTGGTCCTCCCATGTGCCTCATTGTAGCGGTCATCTGCTGGGGTCCGAGGATTTCGTAATGGACTGAGCAGCCAGGGCCCATTCGGGTAAGCCGAGTCACCTGGGCGTGAGGGACACAGAGAACCGTTGCAATTCAAACAGGACAGTAGACAGCATCCTTAAGCCAGCACGCTACACAACTCCACATACTCACCGACAATCCAGCCACGGTCCTGTTGCAGATTGTTCATCAGTCGTGGTAATATGCTGTTGCGCATGATGTGCGCGTCATGGGCCGAGCCTGGGAACTTCGCACACACGTGGGAAATGACCATGTCCGCAAGGCACACCACTTGCACATTCAGGGAGTGCGTGTGCTTCCGGTTGCGGAAGAGCTGCTCAGTGGCCTGTGGTGGGACAAGGCCAACATGGGTGCAATCTATGGCACCAACGACGTGTGGGATCCGTCCAAGGGCATAGAATGCACCCTTCACTGCCGCCAACTCACGTGCCCTGGGGAATCGGATGTACCTGTTCCTGTACAGCATCATGGCTGCCAGTACATCCCTCAGCACCATGCTGAACATGGGCTGGGACATCCCACCTCCACTGCCCACTGTGTGCTGGAATGACCCAGTGGCGAAAAATGCAGTGCAGCCATCACCTTAGCCGTGGGGGTGAATGCTGTCGGATACACCCTGCGAGGACGGAGGTGGGGTTCCAACATGGCACATAGTCGATGCAGGGTTGGTCGGTCCAGACGAAATTTCCGGATGACCTCAGAATCCTCCATGTCCGCCAACAATTGGTAAGGGCGGTAAATGTTTGGTCTCCGCCTAGGAAAGATGGAAGTGGACACATGTCAAAGCAACACGCCACATGGCATTTCCACATACACATAACTGATATGTCAGAGCAAGAACATGAGTCACAGAACAGCTGTCATGCAGGGACAGCACAGCCACAATACACTTACACAGGTCTCCCACCAATAGCAATGGGCAGTGACACAAACCATTGCTATGTGCATGCACATGGGGATCCAGGCCTCAATGACCTGTGAGGCGTGCTGATGGGGACTGACTGCATATTCGGCAAGCGGCAACACCACGGCAACATGACTGGCTGCTGTGCATCACACTGCTTCCGAGGCTGGATGAGCATGGCACACACCAACGACGATGTGGGCACAGGCTGAGCGGCCAAGAAAAGTGGGACCTGTGGCACGAGGGGATATGTGACAGTCATTGGTGTCACCACTGCACCCTATGTGCAGCACTGTACGGATCACACCTCCAGAAGCATTGACAGGTGTACACATTGACAGCCCCATGCCAACACGGCTGTGTGCTTGCAAATACACATCACATGTGACACGTAACCTTGCACGTGCCAAGTGGCAGATGTACATAGTGAGAGATGGCATGCGTGTGCATATGCGTATACCATGCACCCATGCCAATGTGCAGATGGTGACATGCTAACAGACATGTGGGGGCCGGCCACTGGCCGTCCCTGCCCATGCACACGGCATGTTGTGGCCCCGTCCATTGTGCACCTGCACCCACACGCACATCATGGCCACACCTGCAGATGCAGTGCGCACATCATACTGTGTGGTGCACATTGCTTCAGCGGACTGTCAACAACATGGCCCAGGCCATTACGGCCAACTCTGATGACCCGCGCGGTTGCACCCTGCGTGTTCCACTATGGAGGTAGGCGTCCCGGGCCAGCTGGGAGCAGGCCGACGTCTGCAATTGCCAATGCAGGTCCCAGTGCACTTGTTGCTCGTGTGAATGTCAGGCTGGGCCATGCTGCCCCTCTCAGTCCCAGCAGGCCTGGCCTGCACATTGACTGCACAATGCCAGTAGATGACAGCACCGACTGCCTAGTGGGTTGCATGTGTCTCCTGTTCAGGACCCTCCAGATGGGCGCTAACTCAGTACTGACTATTGGACACACCATGTCTCGTGATAGGGATGTGTGTGTGGGATGGTGGCACTGAATGTGACCTCCGTTGCGTGGTGGGCCATGCACAGGGCGAGTACGTCGATGATTGCGCAGTGTTGGTCACTGTGGGTGCACCCACACAGATGTGTTGCCCTATGTCCATTTTCTATGTCCGCATGGTAATGGACTGTAGATGTGGGCAGACTACACATTGGTCGATGTGCTGTCAATTTGAATGTGCCTTCACACCAGGCACAGCTGCCCCTGCACATGTGACCACTGCTGCACTCGCTGCTGGGTCTGTGGAGCTGATGCACCATCTGTGCGTGGGGCGGACAGCTCTCCTCACTTCCGTCATTGCGCATGTCATCACTTTGCCGCAGGTGATATGGATCATGGAGGGCCCACATGTACGCGTGGGTGGCCTCAACAAGTGTGTCCAATGGTTGTCACCCCCAGTCAGTGCTTCGAATGTGAATGATGTTGTGCTGGTGCTAATTTCAGTGTGGCGGGTGGGCGGGGCTAGGTGCGGGCTTACATGCAGGACATGGGAGGGTGATCGGATTGCCGACTAGTTGCAATACACACGGGGCACGTCTTTTCCTGTCCACATCAGGGTCATTCCTTGCACTCACTGACAGTACTACAGTCGTCTTTGTCCCTGTCCTCATGGCCTCCCCTCGCTCCCCCAATATGCATTTACACCTGTGGGGCTAGCGCATGCAGATGCAGCCCCAAGCTCGCCCCGGAGAGGCCAAGGAGTGTATGTGTGGGTCCAGTTGAACGAGTGGTCTGTCTCACGGCATGATGTGTGGCGGGACGCCGTCCACCTGCGTGGTGCCCTGACTCAAGACCCGGGCAACATAGACAATGCATAGCAGTCTCCGCAGTCCGGATACACCACCTGCGACACACAGAGGCTGTAGCTGCCCTAGCGGCCCATGCCGCGTCCATCTGGGGCTGATGGACCCACACATTCACTCTTTTGCCTCACTGGGGCGGGCTCGGAGGTGCTTGCGCACGCGCTGGCTTTTCTGTTGCAACGGCATGTGACGTGTGTGGAGATGTAGGCAATGAGTGGGATGGTGTGAGCCACCTTCCGTGACGTCACTCCTGCTCGTGACGTGTGCGTCCCCCAATACTTCCATGTGACTTGAGCCATGCTACACATTGAGGATGTTTTGCATGCGTGATGTGTCCCGGAGGAGCGCGCCGAGTCCTCTCCCCCACCATGCTCCACTGCCATCCCGTGCCCTGGATTGCCTGTGCAGGTTGACAATGTTGGGGATACACCTGGTCGGCAGGGGCTGTGTGTGCCTTGTCAAGGGCCTGGCGGCCGCACAACAGGTTCCAGCTTGTCCACAGAGGGTAGGCTGACGTGTACGCCTGATACCGCATTGTTCGTGTGCCCGGCTGCTGTGCACACACGTGTTCACATCCCCCCCGACAGGTGGCCTTTGACATTGCCCAGGGAAGCGTTAATGTGCAGTTCCGGACCCCTCCCGACACAGCGTGGTTCGACTTTGCATGTGCGCATCTACCCGTCACACCCACCCACCTGAGCGAAGCGTCACTCCCGCTTCACACGACACATGTGTGTCTTCCACAGTTGTGCTACTCATTTGCGTTGACATCCAATGACAGTGGACTACATGGTCATGTCACGACTGCCGTGTACATCACACACTCTCATCATCTCCCATTCGTACTTGTGAAAGGAATCAGCAGAGACAGTTTCTTTCTTCACACCATGTATTGTGACTTATGTCCTCTGTGATGCAGTATAGTGGACACTACTGGCAGCGGAATGCATGTGGAGGATATACTGAGCATGATTACACATTGCTAAGGGTGTAGGGGTACATGTGATTAGCTGTTGCATGTGGGATGTGGGCTTCAGAGTTACATCTGCTTGGCCGTTGCAGTGCTAATGTTCATTTGCAAATAGCTGCGGTGCTGCGGACTTTGACACAGACGGTATACATTTAGCCTACCAGACCGCTTGGCATCATGGGCACAGTCCATCTCAGTTCCATGTGACAGGTGTGCTGCTGTTGTTACTCATGCACGCGTGCGTGTAAGTTGACATCAGGGCATGGGCTTACGTGCATGCAACGGCGTCCCACTTGTTGTTGCCATATGGTGGCTCCTGGACATGTCACAGTCACTGGGGTCGTGTTGTTGTTGTATGCACTTGTCGTCCATGCAAAGGTCCTGTTACGGGATTTCTGGGGAGGGGGAGAAGGGGCGCAGCTCTCACATACTCCAGCCGGGCGATTCCTGTCCACTGTGCGGTGCATATGTCCATGGGCGCAGGATCCATGTCATGGCATAGTTGTACGTGCAGTTCTGTCCATGTGGGTGCGATGCACATATCCCATGCCACTGCCTCCCCCGATACATGCAGAGTTCCTGGATGTGATGGGGAACAGAGTGCATGTCCCGGACACATCCGATGTCATGGCAGTGTCGTTGATGGTGTGGTATCAGTTGCAGGTCGTTTGGTATGGCTGTTGTTGTGGTTACTGGCCAGTCCGTGCGGAAGCTAAGCATGGGTACAGTGTCGGACATCATGGCTCACTTGGGGGATTGCGTCGGGGTCCTACGAATTGACAGGTTGACAGGTATGCGATGGCTTCCTGCAGGGCTTCCATTTCATTGGTGGTATACATGTTTGCCAGCCAATGTATCGGATGGTGGCTGTCACGGTGTTGTTCGTAAGTTGTCCCTTGTAGGAGCATGATGGGGCATGCTGGGTGACATTCGATGTAGCTGTGATCCATGATCCGTCGTGTGGAGGCACAGTGGTCCCATTGCAGTCTGGGCCCGATGATCGCCACATACGTCATGCCCCCATAGGCTGAACAGACCCTGTCGTGTGCGTCCAGAGGGTGGAATAGTGGTAGCAGGTCCGCCCTTGGACATGCCGGGTTGGAGAGGCACAACTCCACAGGATGGTGGAAGGGACACCTCCGACAGTAGAAGACGGGTATGACGCAGCTGAACAATGCGATGCGGTAAGTCAGTCGGTAACTTACGTTCAGCAGGGATAGGGGTTCGCATCCCAACATCTGTATCAGGTTGTGTTTGTACAGCTTGACCTGTCTGGTGTAGTTGGGTAGGTGTGTTGTAGGTGCTATTTTGCTGCGGGGCGATGTGGTGGCGTGCTCCGGCTGTGTGTGCAGTCTGCAGTGTGCAAGCTCCGAGGTTGCTGTGAGGTCTGTGATGGTCGTAGGGGGGCAGGACTTGTGTTCTGTTAGCTTGTGCAGAGGACACGGGCCCTCATCCCACGTGCTTCTCTGAATGTTCAAGGTCAGTGGTGTGTGACTCCTTCCAGATAACTTGCATGGGAACGGCATGGGGGAGTTTTATAATTATTTCTTCCCCGTTCGGTATGTTCTTAGGTGATATGCGCTATCTGCCCTGTGGTCGGTTTCCTCTGCATGCCTGTGTTGGTCTTTTTTTGAGACAATGGCTGTATTCTCCGGCTTGTTTAGTCGGGTTGTGGTTTCGGAGTTGGAATGGAAGGTCATTCAGTGCTGTCTGCTCTCCCGTGTGTGGGTGGCAGGCTGTGTTTCCGCTATGCGTTGGGCCTTGTGTGTGGGTGTCATTCTTGGGTCCACCTGTTGTCGGTCCCCGGGCTCTTTGGTGTTCCGTTTTGTATGTCTGGTTCATGGGTGCAGGGTGGTATGGGTGTTTCTGTGTGGTACTGGCGTACCTCTTCCCGACGGGGCCCATGTTCTGCTGGGTGGTGTTGCCGCCGCTGTGTGCTTCGCCATGTTTGTCACACAGGGGTGTGTCCTGATGTTGCGTGACTTCACTGACATGTGGGCGTCGGTTGTGTGACGTTGGGTGTTGTCCGTGAATTGGGCGTTAGGGACATGACTGTGGCAGGCCTGTCACGTGTCATGTGCGTTCTGGGTGTGGCTGGTGTGTGTGGTGCTTGGTTGTGTCCCTGTGTTGTTTGTGTGCGACGCAGGCATGGCGTTATGGTTGGGCGCTGAGTTGTGCGCATGTGTGCCTACCTGCGTCTCCGCGGTGCGTTGCCTCCTTGGTGGTGCATCAGGTATAGCATGGGGAGGGCCTGCAGTGCTGGATTCATGCTCGGGGGCTCGCCTCTTCGGTGTCTGTGCTCGGCGTTCGGGTTTCCGCCTCACTTTCACGTGCGGTGTCTCTTAGCCGTGGGAGCTGTTTGTTTGCGGCATCGTAATTTGTACGCCGGGCGGTACGTGATTTCGTCTGGCGGTGTGTCTCCATTAGGCTGCGCCGCTACGTGAGCGGGCGCACTTTGATGGCGGACGGCGTCGCTGGCTTGCCGGCGGTGTTTGGCTGCCTTTTCACATCGTAATTTGGCGGGCGTGTGGGCTGCGGCATGCGGGCGGTAACTGGTGGTTTTTGCATCCGCCAGCACGGCGGTAGTGCTTCCGCTCGCCATCCTAATGGGCCCCTATATTTTTTACATCTATATTTATGTGATCGATATTTTTGTTTCGATATTTTTGTATTTACCTTTATAAATATAGGAGGCTGCTAACAGACCCAATGACCAGTAAAGCCATATCATGTATATACAGAAAGCTCGTCAACAACTCCCCAGACCCCTTGGTGACATTGAAAGCTCAACGGGAGGTGGACCTAGGGCAGATAGATGAGGAAGAATGGAGGGACGTGGTACAGGGGCCACGAGAAGTTGCAATCCGTTCTTGCTTCCGAACCATCCAATTAAAAATCCTGCATAGGGTGTATTACTCCCGTGAGGCAATATACCGCATGGGATGTATAGAGAATAGTCAATGTCAGAGGCAATGCGGGCAGGTGGGGTCTTATTTTCATATGTTGTGGGATTGCCCAGCGCTACAAATGTACTGGAAGAAAGTGGGGGACATTATGACAGAAGTGGTGGGGTCGGAGGTCTTACTAGACCCAAGATGGTTCCTGCTGCTTATTCCCAATGAACAGTCGTGACCCAAATACATGGAAAAATGGTTAAAATTAGCTGCAATCATTGCAAAACGGAACATTGCCAAGCACTGGGGGGGCGGCGGCCACACCGGAGGTGTCACAATGGATTGCGGACCTTGATTGGTGTCAACAAGCAGAGCACACAGTTTATTTG
The DNA here is from genome assembly GCA_963921515.1 of Calotriton arnoldi. NCBI lineage: Eukaryota > Metazoa > Chordata > Amphibia > Caudata > Salamandridae > Calotriton > Calotriton arnoldi. The sequence continues at coordinate 2,292,789 of CAWUFW010001715.1, read as the reverse complement.
AGCAGGGGGTGCCTGAAGAAATGGGAAAAAATCTGGGAACAATGGCGGGCATATCGGGACGGGGGATGACTGACACATGTACTAAGGATGGGTGGGGGGGTGGGATGGCACTGGGGTCGTTTGTCGAAATGTATGTTTATTACAATTTGAAAACAAAGACATGTGACTTATTCTGTGCTTTAATGTAACTTAAGTGAATTACCGAATGCTGAGCATGTTAATAAAAAAAGATTAAAAAATATATATATATATATATATAGGATGTCGATATTTTTGACATGTATATTTATGACTCGATATTGTGGTATGGGGATATTTTGGGTGTCAATGTGTTATCAGTGAACCAACCTAGCAAATGGAGGGAGCTGACCCACCGCATCGTGTCCCTTGCAGTTGAGTGAACCCCCCCGCGGCGGGCCACAGCGTTGGAGTTGTTCACCCAGAGCACACCAATCTCTCCACGCAACTGCCGAGCCTCAGAAACAAGGTGTAGTCATTGAGGCCACAACGAGGCGGCCTGTATGAATTGCTGCTCACTTCAAAGCAAAGTCAGTGCCTGGAGTGAACTATCTCTCTGCTTGAGCTAAAAATTAGCTTTAATTGAATAGCGCTAGCACGTGGTGACAGCAGTGGTGCCATCCAACAAATTACTTTTAGCGCGGACACCGGCGTCAATTAAGTCACCAGATTCTGGTGTTGTAGTAGCTCTGTGACAGCCTGTTGGTGTTATCTGGTGCTGGGGCTTGGCAGGTTGTGGCGCGTTGCCTGGGGCAGACACCACTCACTGCTCGGTAATAATTTTTAGGTCTCGCCTAGCGTTGCAGCGCGCATGCGCTGCTCGCTTTGCGAGGCATATTGTAGTAGAGGAGATTTTAGAAGTGGAGTGGAAGCCCCGCCCATCTTTTTGATTGGCTTGCGTCATCGTTCATGCTAAACGCTGGCTTTTGATTGTAAATGAGGCTTCTTAGTCCCTCCTTGTTACCGCCCTGTCTCCTTTTGGGACGGCCCATCCGGACTGGATCTTTTGCTTGCGGCCTTACACAGTCTCCTTCATTAGTCGGGACGCACTATATTTTTTCACAAAGCCGACAGCTTGTTTAAAATGCGCCTCGGGCGGGCTCTCTTACCTCGTCCTCGGACCCCAGGCGGCACCGTGCCGCCTGTCGCTATCTCCCTTGGGCGCCGCCGGGGCCATCCAACGTGTCGCCATTACTTCATGTCGAAATGAGCAGCGGGGAGAGGCCGCATTGGCAAAGCCGGGGTGAGAGGCTGGCAGCGGAAAAACAGAAACCTCATCGGGAAACCCCAGCGGGGCCGAGCGTGTCCTTTATTTTTCAAACCGCACACCAAATTTATATTTTATGATCCAGAGTTGCCGGTGCTCGTGGAAGCTCTGGTGTGGGCACCTGGGGTATACCTGCACACAACCGCCATCGGTGGGGGACTGACAGCTTTTCTAACCATGGTGTGACACTTTATATCTCAGCCAGGTGCTTAAGTGTGCTTTCGATGATGACAGTGGCACGTTTAATATAGTAGTGTTCTCTTCCTAGCCCCCGGCTCTGCTGTGCGCCCCTCCAGCTGAGAATCTGTTTCCCGGGATCACATAACATGGTAATAACAGGCTGTCTACCCTTCCGAAGCTTGATAAATAAAGTGCAAACAATTCGGTAATTGTTTCAGAGCACGAGGCGCTGTAAGAATTAAGGCCAGACAGCGGTAGGGTAGTTATGAAGTGATCAAACTGGCATGCGAGGCTCATTTGAGTGGGTAGGCCTAGTGCCCGCGACAGGAAGCAGCGCAAAACGCAATGTGGACGCACCACATTTTCACAGTGAAAAATGACCCTTTTTTTGCAAAGTGCCTAGCTGTAGTTTTTGAACCCTAGCTCTGCCGGCACTTAGGGAAACCTAGCAAACCTATACATTTTTGAAAGGTAGACACCCAGGGGAATCCAAGATGGGGTGACTTGACTGGCTCTCACCAGGTTCTGTTACCCAGAATCCCTTGCAAACCTAAAAAATTGGCAAACAAAAGACATTTTCCTCACTTTTCTGTGGTAGAAAGTTCTGAAATCTGCGTGGATCCACAAAATTCCACCCACCCCGCGTTTCCCAAGGTCTTCCGAAAAAAATGGTACCTCACTTGTGTGGGTAGGCCTAGTGCCCGCGACAGGAAGCAGCGCAAAACGCAACGTGGACGCACCAGATTTTCACAGTGAAAAATGACCCTTTTTTTGCAAAGTGCCTAGCTGTAGTTTTTTAACCCTAGCTCTGCCGGCACTTAGGGAAACCTAGCAAACCTATACATTTTTGAAACGTAGACACCCAGGGGAATCCAGGATGGGGTGACTTGACTGGCTCTCACCAGTTTCTGTTACCCAGAATCCCTTGCAAACCTAAAAAATTGGCAAAAAAACCGCATTTTCCTCACTTTTCTGTGGTGGAAAGTTCTGGAATCTGCGTGGATCCACAAAATTCCACCCACCCCGCGTTCCCCAAGGTCTTCCGAAAAAAATGGGACCTCACTTGTGTGGGTAGGCATAGTGCCCGCGACAGGAAGCAGCGCAAAACGCGACGTGGACGCACCACATTTTCACAGTGAAAAATGACCCTTTTTTTGCAAAGTGCCTAGCTGTAGTTTTTGAACCCTAGCTCTGCCGGCACTTAGGGAAACCTAGCAAACCTATACATTTTTGAAAAGTAGACACCCAGGGGAATCCATGATGGGGTGACTTGACTGGCTCTCACCAGGTTCTGTTACCCAGAATCCCTTGCAAACCTAAAAATTGGCAAAAAAACACATTTTCCTCACTTTTCTGTGGTGGAAAGTTCTGGAATCTGCAAGGACCCACAAAATTCCACCCACCCCGCGTTCCCCATGGTCTTCCAAAAACAATGGTACCTCACTTGTGTGGGTAGGCCTAGTGGCCGCGACAGGAAGCAGCGCAAAACGCAACGTGGACACACCACATTTTCACAGTGAAAAATGACCCTTTTTTTGCAAAGTGCCTAGCTGTAGTTTTTGAACCCTAGCTCTGCCGGCACTTAGGGAAACCTAGCAAACCTAAACATTTTTGAAAAGTAGACACCCAGGGGAATCCAGTATGGGGTGACTTGACTGGCTCTCACCAGGTTCTGTTACCCAGAATCCCTTGCAAACCTTAAAAATTGGCAAAAAAACCTCATTTTCCTCACTTTTCTGTGGTGGAAAGTTCTGGAATCTGCGTGGATCCACAAAATTCCACCCACCCGCGTTCCCCAGGTCTTCCCAAAAAAATGGTACCTCACTTGTGTGGGTAGGCCTAGTGCCCGCGACAGGAAGCAGCGCAAAACGCAACGTGGACTCACCACATTTTCACAGTGAAAAATGACCCTTTTTTTGCAAAGTGCCTAGCTGTCGTTTTTGAACCCTAGCTCTGCCGGCACTTTGGGAAACCTAGCAAACCTATACATTTTTGAAAAGTAGACACCCAGGGGAATCCAAGATGGGGTGACTTGACTGGCTCTCACCAGGTTCTGTTACCCAGAATCCCTTGCAAACCTTAAAAATTGGCAAAGAAACCACATTTTCCCCACTTTTCTGTGGTGGAAAGTTCTGGAATCTGCGTGGATCCACAAAATTCCACCCACCCCACGTTCCCCAAGGCCTTCCCAAAAAAATTGTACCTCACTTGTGTGGGTAGGCCTAGTGCCCGCGACAGGAAGCAGCGCAAAACGCAACGTGGACGCACCAGATTTTCACAGTGAAAAATGACCCTTTTTTTGCAAAGTGCCTAGCTGTAGTTTTTGAACCCTAGCTCTGCCGGCACTTTGGAAAACCTAGCAAACCTATACATTTTTGAAAAGTAGACACCCAGGGGAATCCAGGATGGGGTGACTTGACTGGCTCTCACTAGGTTCTGTTACCCAGAATCCCTTGCAAACCTAAAAAATTGGCAAAAAAACCACATTTTCCTCACTTTTCTGTGGTGGAAAGTTCTGGAATCTGCGTGGATCCACAAAATTTCACCCACCCCGCGTTCCCCAAGGTCTTACCAAAAAAATGGTACCTCACTTGTGTGGGTAGGCCTACTGCCCGCGACAGGAAGCAGCGCAAAACGCAACGTGGACACACCACATTTTCACAGTGAAAAATGACCCTTTTTTTGCAAAGTGCCTAGCTGTCGTTTTTGAACCCTAGCTCTGCCGGCACTTTGGGAAACCTAGCAAACCTATACATTCTTGAAAAGTAGACACCCAGGGTAATCCAGGATGGGGTGACTTGACTGGCTCTCACCAGGTTCTGTTACCCAGAATCCCTTGCAAACCTAAAAAATTGGCAAAAAAAACATATTTTCCTCACTTTTCTGTAGTAGAAAGTTCTGGAATCTGTGTGGATCCACAAAATTCCACCCACCCCGCGTTCCCCAAGGTCTTCCGAAAAAATGGTACCTCGCTTGTGTGGGTAGGCCTAGTGCCCGCGACAGGAAGCAGCGCAAAACGCAACGTGGACGCACCACATTTTCACAGTGAAAAATGACCCTTTTTTTGCAAAGTGCCTAGCTGTAGTTTTTGAACCCTAGCTCTGCCGGCACTTTGGGAAACCTAGCAAACCTATACATTTTTTAAAAGTAGACACCCAGGGGAATCCAGGATGGGGTGACTTGACTGGCGCTCATCAGGCTCTGTTACCCAGAATCTCTTGCAAACCTAAAAAATTGGCAAGAAAAACACATTTTCCTCACTTTTCTGTGGTGGAAAGTTCTGGAATCTGCGTGGATCCACAAAATTCCACCCACCCCGCGTTCCCCAAGGTCTTCCCCCAAAAAATGGTACCTCACTTGTGTGGGTAGGCCTAGTGCCCACGACAGGAAGCAGCGCAAAACACAACGTGGACACACCACATTTTCACAGTGAAAAATGACCCTTTTTTTGCAAAGTGCCTAGCTGTCGTTTTTTAACCCTAGCTCTGCCGGCACTTTGGGAAACCTAGCAAACCTATACATTTTTGAAAAGTAGACACCAAGGGTAATCCAGGATGGGGTGACTTGACTGGCTCTCACCAGGTTCTGTTACCCAGAATCCCTTGCAAACCTTACAAATTGGCAAAAAAAAACATTTTCCTCACTTTTCTGTGGTGGAAAGTTCTGGAATCTGCGTGGATACTCAAAATTCCACCCACCCCGCGTTCCCCAAGGTCTTCCCAAAAAAATGGTACCTCACTTGTGTGGGTAGGCCTAGTGCCCGCGACAGGAAGCAGCGCAAAACGCAACGTGGACACCCCACATTTTCACAGTGAAAAATGACCCTTTTTTTGCAAAGTGCCTAGCTGTCGTTTTTTAACCCTAGCTCTGCCGGCACTTTGGGAAACCTAGCAAACCTATACATTTTTGAAACGTAGACACCCAGGGGAATCCAGGATGGGGTGACTTGACTGGCTCTCACCAGGTTCTGTTACCCAGAATCCCTTGCAAACCTAAAAAATTGGCAAAAAAAACACATTTTCCTCACTTTTCTGTGGTAGAAAGTTCTGGAATCTGCGTGGATCCACAAAATTCCACCCACCCCGCGTTCCCCAAGGTCTAACGAAAAAAATGGTACCTCACTTGTGTGGGTAGGCCTAGTGCCCGCAACAGGAAGCAGCGCAAAACACAACGTGGACGCACCACATTTTTACAGTGAAAATGACCCTTTTTTTGCAGAGTATTTGAGGCGACATTAAAATTGCCTATCACAAAATGTTGTGGGCCCTTGCCTGTCGCGGGTACTTGAGGCACCATTTTTATCGGGAGACCTGGGGGAACGCTGGGTGGTAGGAAATTTGTGTCAGCCCAGTGATGCCACAACTTTACCACACAAAAATGTGTGAAAAAAGGGATTTTTTCAGCAAAATGTCAGGTTTGCAGGGGATTCTGGGTAAGAAAACGTTGGGGGATCCACGCAAGCCATACCTCCCTGGAATCCCCCGGGTGTCTACTTTTCAGAAATGTGTGGGTTTGGTAGGTTTCCTAGGTGGCCGCCGAGCCCCGGACCAAAACGTCCATGGGACCCCCCTTGCAAAACCAGGTCGTTTTGTGGTAGGCCATTTTGAGGTTGCCTCAATACGTTGTGGGCCCTTGCCTGTCGCGGGTACTTGGGCCTCCCACCCGAGTGAGGCACCATTTTTATCGGGAGACCTGGGGAACTCTGGGTGGTAGGAAATTTGTGTCAGCCCCGTGATGCCACAACTTTACCACACAAAAATGTGTGAAAAAGGGATTTTTTCAGCAAAATGTCAGGTTTGCAGGGGATTCTGGGTAAGAAAACGTTGGGGGATCCACGCAAGCCATACCTCCCTGGAATCCCCCGGGTGTCTACTTTTCAGAAATGTGTGGGTTTGGTAGGTTTCCTAGGTGGCCGCCGAGCCCCGGGCCAAAACGTCATGGGACCCCCTTGCAAAACCAGGTCGTTTTGTGGTAGGCCATTTTGAGGTTGCCTCAATACGTTGTGGGCCCTTGCCTGTCGCGGGTACTTGGGCCTCCCACCCGAGTGAGGCACCATTTTTATCGGGAGACCTGGGGGAACTCTGGGTGGTAGGAAATTTGTGTCAGCCCCGTGATGCCACAACTTTACCACACAAAAATGTGTGAAAAAGGGATTTTTTCAGCAAAATGTCAGGTTTGCAGGGGATTCTGGGTAAGAAAACGTTGGGGGATCCACGCAAGCCATACCTCCCTGGAATCCCCCGGGTGTCTACTTTTCAGAAATGTGTGGGTTTGGTAGGTTTCCTAGGTGGCCACCGAGCCCCAGGCCAAAACGTCATGGGACTCCCCTTGCAAAACCAGGTCGTTTTGTGATAGGCCATTTTGAGGTCGCCTCAATACATTGTGGGCCCTTGCCTGTCGCGGGTACTTGGGCCTCCCACCCGAGTGAGGCACCATTTTTATCGGGAGACCTGGGGGAACGCTGGGTGGTAGGAAATTTGTGTCAGCAAGGTGATGCCACAACTTTACCACACAAAAATGTGTGAAAAAAGGGATTTTTTTCAGCAAAATGTCAGGTTTGCAGGGGATTCTGGGTAAGAAAACGTTGGGGGATCCACGCAAGCCATACCTCCCTGGAATCCCCCGGGTGTCTACTTTTCAGAAATGTGTGGGTTTGGTAGGTTTCCCTAGGTGGCCGCCGAGCCCCAGGCCAAAACGTCATGGGACTCCCCTTGCAAAACCAGGTCGTTTTGTGATAGGCCATTTTGAGGTCGCCTCAATACATTGTGGGCCCTTGCCTGTCGCAGGTACTTGGGCCTCCCACCCGAGTGAGGCACCATTTTTATCGGGAGACCTGGGGGAACGCTGGGTGGTAGGAAATTTGTCTCAGCAAGGTGATGCCACAACTTTACCACACAAAAATGTGTGAAAAAGGGATTTTTTCAGCAAAATGTCAGGTTTGCAGGGGATTCTGGGTAAGAAAACGTTGGGGGATCCACGCAAGCCATACCTCCCTGGAATCCCCGGGTGTCTACTTTTCAGAAATGTGTGGGTTTGGTAGGTTTCCCTAGGTGGCCGCCAAGCCCCGGGCCAAAACGTCATGGGACCCCCCTTGCAAAACCAGGTCGTTTTGTGATAGGCCATTTTGAGGTCGCCTCAATACGTTGTGGGCCCTTGCCTGTCGCGGGTACTTGGGCCTCCCACCCGAGTGAGGCACCATTTTTATCGGGAGACCTGGGGGAACGCTGGGTGGTAAGAAATTTGTGTCAGCCCGGTGATGCCACAACTTTACCACACAAAAATGTGTGAAAAAAGGGATTTTTTCAGCAAAATGTCAGGTTTGCAGGGGATTCTGGGTAAGAAAACGTTGGGGGATCCACGCAAGCCATACCTCCCTGGAATCCCCCGGGTGTCTACTTTTCAGAAACGTGTGGGTTTGGTAGGTTTCCCTAGGTGGCCGCCGAGCCCCGGGCCAAAACGTCATGGGACCCCCCTTGCAAAACCAGGTCGTTTTGTGATAGGCCATTTTGAGGTCGCCTCAATACGTTGTGGGCCCTTGCCTGTCGCGGGTACTTGGGTCTCCCACCCGAGTGAGGCACCATTTTTATCGGGAGTCCTGGGGGGACGCTGGGTGGTAGGAAATTTGTGTCAGCCCCGTGATGCCACAACTTTACCACACAAAAATGTGTGAAAAAAGGGATTTTTTCAGCAAAATGTCAGGTTTGCAGGGGATTCTGGGTAAGAAAACGTTGGGGGATCCACGCAAGCCATACCTCCCTGGAATCCCCGGGTGTCTACTTTTCAGAAATGTGTGGGTTTGGTAGGTTTCCCTAGGTGGCCGCCGAGCCCCGGGCCAAAACCCAGGTGACCCCCCTTGCAAAACCAGGTCATTTTGAGATAATGTGTTGTTTACTTCTGCAGCGTGAAAATTTTGGCACAATATTGCAAGGAAAATGTGACAGACATTTTGAGGTTTGCAGGACATTGTGGGTACCATAACTTGTTGGGATCCACAAGAGAGATATCACCATGTACTCCCATGGGTGTTTCGTTTACGACAATATCTACAGTTGGTAGGTTATTCTTAGACGGAATGTACACCTTGGCAGACAGACTAAAAAGACAAAGATTACTGCACAGCCATCTATTCCTCAAGCACACACACATACTGGTTGGATTTGGCACGAGGGCATGTGATGGTTCAGTATATACAATTTTATTAACAAGAGATTTCAAAAAATGAAATGCACTGTCAATAATTGAAAGGACAAAAAACTGAACCAGTGACTCGCAGCTCGTGAGCTGTAAAGCCACGTCAAGGCCCCAACCGCTTTACAGGCCATTCACACACCTTTCATACGTGATACACACAAGACCATTCACACCACCAGGCACTAAACAAACACATTACAACATTCACAAAAAGGGACAAGGTACACCCTGCTTGAGAAAGACAAAAAAAAACATATTACTGCACAGCCATCTAATCCTCAAGCACACACACATACTGGTTGGATTTGGCACGAGGGTGAGTGATGGTTCAGTATATACAATTGTATTAACAAGTGATTTCACAAAAATGAAATGCACTGTTAATAATTGAAAGGACGAGAAACTGAACCATTGACTCACAGCTCGTGAGCTGTAAAGCCACGACAAGGCACCAACCTCTTTACAGGCCATTCATACACCTTTCATATGTGTGACACATACAAAACCATTCACACCACCAGCCGCGGGCCCATCACATTACAACACTCACACCAGCAGACAGCGCCATTCAAGGGCCCATCACTTTCACACGCCCACATTCCTAACACAGCAACCACACAAGCTGATGGATTGCGTGAGTGTCGCTCGGCTAGCAGTGTGTGTAGTGACCAGCAGCAAGTCACTACTCACACACCGCCAGCCGAGCGCCAGTCCACGCACACCGCCAGCCAAGCGCCACTCCACGCACACCGCCAGCCAAGCGCCACTCCACGCACACCGCCAGCCAAGCACCACTCCACGCACACCGCCAGCCAAGCGCCACTCCACGCACACCGCCAGCCAAGAGCCACTCCACGCACACCGCCAGCCAAGCGCCACTCCACGCACACCACCAGCCAAGTGCCACTCCACGCACACCGCCAGCCAAGCACCAGCCTACACACACCACCATCACATTTAGGATTTTTTTATACAAAAAAGAAAACACAAACAAATTGCAAATAGATACAAATCTACTAACACAAAATCAGAAAGTAAATACATTGCACTAATGCCAACCTTGAAACAGAACAACAATTCTTAAACATTACAGACCAGGCAGTTCACTTTACCACTCATGGTTGCTCCCAATAATTCTTTTGCTTGTGGTACGCTCTATAACAAGCAGGCACACACAGCCCAGGGTTAGAAGGACACTCAGGGCAGTACATACGAGTCTCCTTCCGCGTACCTCTTCGCCAACAGACTCTACATCTCCTAGTGGGAAAGTCTTTTGAGGGTGTAGGAGGAATGTGATCAGGGAAGTGGCGATCTTTCAATCGAGCCACATCCTCCACCACTCCAATTCTAGGAACACTTGCCTGTTCCACAACAACAAGGCTGCCTATGACAGACTGCTGAAACTGAACAAAAGTCAACTTTGACGCAGGAGAACACTCCTTGAACACAACAAAAGCATTGAAAGTTGCTAATTGAAGAGATGGATGGCCAACTTCTTATACCAAATGTAAGCCTTACGAATAGCAGTGTAAGGTTCCAACCTCTGATCTACTCTATCAACACCACCCATGTGCTTATTGTAGTCTAAAATGCACACAGGTTTGCGCACTTCAGCAATCTGACCCCAAACAGCCACAGGTGAAGTACTCTCATCATGGATGGTAGTCAGCATGTACACATCCCTCCTGTCCACAAATTTCACAGCTAGTAGTTCATCACTACGCAAGGAACTGCACTGTCCCCTCTGAAGTTTTTTGCAAACAAGCTCTTTTGGATAACCTTTACGGCTAGAGCGGATTGTGCCACAAGCAAAAGTGTCCACTTTGAACAATTCCTTAAACAATTGCACAGCAGTGTAGAAGTTATCAAGGTACAAATGGTGGCCTCTGTTAAACAGTCCTCTAGCAAGATCCCACACAATTTTCTCTGAAACTCCAAAAGTGGACGGACAACCAGGGGGTCAATAGTGGAATCCCTACCAGTGTACACACGCAAATTAAAAACATATCCTGTCCTACTCTCAGACAACATATACAGCTTAATTCCATAGCATGCCCTCTTGCTAGGAATGTACTGCCTAAAACCAAACGGCCCTTGAACAGGACCAAAGACTCATCAATAGATATTTCTTTCCCTGGAGTATAGATCTCTGAAAATCGATCTACAAAGTGATCAAGAACAGGCCGAATCTTAAAAAGACGGTCACATTCAGGGTGATCTCGTGGCAACGCCAAACCATTATCAACAAAATGCAGCATCCGAAGCAAAAGTAAATACCGATCACGAGTCATAACTGCAGGAAATATGGCCGTTGCCATCAAGGGACTGGTAGACCAATATGAACCCATGGACGGCTTCCTTATCAAACCCATCAAAAAAGTCAAACCCAAAAACTTCTTCATCTCTTCCAGATTTGTGGGACTCCACCGGGTAGCTCTAGAATGGGGCCTAAGTCTGGCACTGTTGTCCCTCAAAAACTGTTCAGCATACAAATTAGTCTGCTCAACAATCTCACCCAAAAATACATCATCCATAAACAACTGAAAATACTGTATAGGCAAATAATGTTCACAATCCACTCTACACCCTGCATAACCACTAAAGGCAGGCAACACCGGCTGCACCATGTTTGGATCAACCCAGAGTTCAGCACTTCCAGTAGGAAGCCTAGCAGCCCCAGGCTGCAATCCAGATGCCTCTTGCACCATCGGCACAGTAGTATCCTCCTCTAAAACAGGCACTTCATCTGCACTGAGAGTACCTTCATCATCCGATGATTCCATGTGGAGAGAAAACTCACTGCCTGAATCTTCCCCTCCCTCCTCTCCCTCAGACGCACTGTCAGTCTCATAATCCTGCTCAGAGGAAGATTCAAGAAGCAAACCAACCACCTGCTAAGCAGGTATTCTACGGCTAGCCATAATGCTTACTAATAAAGGTTACTTGTCAAACAAGTCAACAACAACAAACCCTTTGTAAAAAAAAGAAATAAACAAAATGTAGCTTTATCACAAAGACCTATATACTCCAACACTATACCACTCACGTGACAGAAGCAGCTAGACTCACCACCACCTACTCTGCACAGACACAGTAAGGATCAACAATATCCCACTAAAAAAGAAGGAAAAAAAAATTACACATAAGACAATGCAAAACATCGCAAAGAATTTCATGCTCTGAACACTAACAAATATGCTGCCATTATGACACCACTTACAAAGAAATTCATTCATGCATGACAATAATACTCATTTGGAGTACACACAACAAAAATATTTTTCTTACCAAATAAATGCAATTACGCAAAACTGCAGAACAACCACTGCCGAAACCGCAAACAGGAATCAAAAGCTTTACACTAGAATAAAAAGGAGAAAAAAACATTACAATCACATATGCAAATAATGCACCAGTCCACACACAATCCACCAGCCAAGCTAAGGGGTAGGTGGGCCAAAAAGTATAAATAAAATATTCACCCCCGTAAAAGGGGAGCAACCCTTGCCCTTTTGGCCACTCCCCAACACAAAAATTAAAAAACCCTGGTGTCTAGTGGCTTCTGCCCTCCTTGGGGGCAGATGGGCCTAAAAACATACTGCTATTCTGCCACCCAAGGGGTCACTCTCCACAAATAAATGCCTGGTGGACTAGTGGGAAGATACCTTTATCTTCCGCACACGATCTCTCACTACTCAACTCTACTCTCAACTCTATTCACAACTGGATGTTAGCTCACCAACTCATTCTGAATCCCGCCAAAACTGAATTCCTCCTCCTCTCTACCTCTCTCTCACCTCCTCCTGTTCAATCTTGGATGGATCAGCTGAACCTACTCAACAACAAACCCATCATTGTCGACAGCGCTAAATCCCTAGGTGTCATTCTTGACAAAAGACTCAACCTAATCTCCCACATCAACTCTATTGCTAAGAACGCACGTTACCAGTTGCACCTTCTATGGGGGATCCGTCGGTTCTTCCCGGAGAAAGACTTAAAAACCTTGGTACAATCTCTGGTTCTCTCAAGACTGGATTATTGCAATTCTCTTCTGACGTGCCTACCCAAATCCCACCTCTCCCCTCTCAAATCCATCCTCCATTCAGCAGCTCGCTTCATTTCAGGGTCTAAACGAAGCGACCACGTCACTCCTATCCTGTCCTCTCTTCGATGGCTTCCGATCGAGGCAAGATCTATTTACAAAACTGCCTGCATCACACACAAAGCCTTACACACGTCCTCCCCTCGTTACCTGGCGAATAAATTGAAATTGTCCGGTGGCTCTCGCCCTTCTCGCAATGCGGAAAAGCTTCTGCTTGAGCCACCCCCCCCCAGTCTTCAAAAGGGAAAGATCGATGGCGCAATCCTTCTCAGGCAATGCGGTGAGAATCTGGAACTCGCTTCCCCCATTGCTCCGTGCCACCTCCTCTACCCTGATCTTCAAAGCTGACCTCAAATCTCTTCTCTTCCAAAGACACTTTCAGAACTAATACTTTCAGCCCCCTCTAGGAAGTTCGCTCTTCGTTGTAAATTTGTACTTTTTCCTGTACATTCTTCACCCTTGCGTGCTGTGCTGGATTTGTGTACCCTTCATTTTAAGTCTCCTGTTTAATTCACGCCCTCTCTACTCCCTCAAGGAAGGTCTTCCACTATAGGAAATTCTGTACTCCATGCCTATAGAAGTGCCTTCCCAGTGTGTTCTGAGTGACTGCCACTTATTGCAGTATTATACCTCTATTTGTATTTTGTATCTCATGTATCATGCACAATTGTCACTTTTTCCTCATGTAATGTAACGCTTGCTTTTGTATTATGCTCACTTGTAACCTTCTCCTCATGTAATGTTACTGTTCCTATTGTGAAGCACTTTGACACCTTCGGGTAAAGCCCCGCGCTATATAAAAAAACTGCCCCCCCAGGGGCAGAGCACCAAAAACATATGGCCCCCAAAAGGGGAGCGACCCTTGCCCAAGGGGCCACTCCCCAAAACAGTATTTTCATTTTTTTTTTAAATTCCCTGGTGTCTAGTGGGCATTCCTGCTGCACGATCGCATGATCGTGCAGCAGGAATGCACAAAGAGGCATCGAGGGAAAGGAAAGGGTTTTCCTTTCCCTCGATGCCTCTTCTGTTTGAAACCCCCCTCACCGGAGCCAAAACTAACCTTATGCCCCGACGCGCTGGAAGCAAATGGCTTCCAGCGCGTCGGGGAACAAAGGGAAACCCCCATGCACGCCAGCGCGCCTCGCGCGCTGGCGTCATTGAGGGGGGCGGGGGAGGCAGGGGAAGCCCTTCCCTGCCTTCCCCCAAAAAACCAACGATCGGATTCCCACGGGGGGAGCGCCAGCGCTTCCCCGTGGGTGGTCTCATGACGAGCTGGACTAGTCATGAGCACACGACCACTGTGTGCCATGACGAGTCCAGCTCATCATAAGCATCGAAGGGGTTAATATATAGTCAATTACATAGTTCAAAGAGCAATCAATATGCAAGAGACCAGTTTATATATGAAAATTACACAAATTTAGATAGCATAATTGCTGTAACAAGTTGATTCGTCAGAAGGTTCGTAATGACAGAAGTGATTAAAGAAGATCTGACCGCACATTGATGATACCAATCCTTGTTTATGTGATCATCCTATATTAATGAGACGGAGTCCTGTTATCACTAGTTAAAATTAATAGATGAAGTCATGTGATCACTGGACAATAATGATGAAGTCATGTAACCGCCTTACAAAACATGCATTTACAATGCAATAGGTCTCGCATTTTCGAAACTTCGACCTTTTGGTATTGTAAATGACAATGCCTTTTATTACTGCAGGTTTTTTAAACACATAACTAAAAGGCATTGTCATTTACAATGCCATTAGCTCAAAATCTTGCAAGTGCGAGACCTATTGCATTGCAAATTCTTGTTGTTAGGGTTGAGCAGTACATTACTGAAGTCTACTATATTTGAAATAATTACAGCGTCCTGGCTGCCACTAGTGTGCTTCAGTCTCCTGAGGCTTGCTAATGCCCGTGCTGTCTGTGGCGGCTTGCGAGTCAGCTGACTATTGACTCTTTCATTTATGATACAATATCATATATTAAAAACATCCTGCCAGATCCTGTGACGACCGGACCCTCCTCCCACAGCATCACGAAAGTCAGTTAGTCTGCTGCCCGCGTGAGACACGACCTGTGAGAGCCCAGGCACCAGCGGCTTCATTCTGGCGCCGGTACGGAAGTAGCTAGAAAGGTTAGTGTCAGGGCTACTACAACACCAGGCTCTGCTGACTTAACTGACTGGTTAATTTATGATAGCCATTTATGACATAAATAACTGGCAGCATCAGTTAAATAGAGAACATTCACAACATGTTCTCAATTTAACAGGAAAATGAAATAATTTTTCATGTTGTCATCATATTAATGTATGATATTTAGGTAGCTGGCATTAGTTAAGTTAGCTGAGAAGATCAGTGTTGGGGGCCCTCAGTAGCGATAGAGGGCTGTGACAGCACTGGTACCGATTCTCCATTTACATGTGCCAAGTAAATAGTTTATTTTAACATTCTGGTAACTGTCTCGACAAACCGGGCCCCCAGGAATTGCTGCTGCAGCACAGTGCAGCTGGCTGTGTTAAATAGAAAGACTGACGCCTGTGTTTGACCTCCTGACCTTGACACACAATTTCAGGTTAGTACCCTTCTGTTTCTGGTGCTTTGCTGCAGTTTTAAAATCTTCTTTCGGTTTATCGTTGTCAGGCGCGGCCGGCACAGGTAACAGCAGTGGGGCAGTGAGGCGGTGGAGTGGGTGAGTGGACAGATGATGGGATAGGGAAAGAAAATAAATAAAAAAAAAAAAAAAAACACTTACCTTGCCCTCGCTGCATCGCCGAACCTGCAATGCCGCAAGCACAAGGTAAGTGGTTTTAGTTATTTTTTTACTTTACTTTCCCTATCCTGTTGCTGTTAAATGTGCTGGCCGCACCTGATCGTTGCTCAAATGCGTGTAATTTCAGATATTTATGTTTCCCTCATCTTCATTACTTGATTTTGCTCGTGAGAAAGTGTCACTCATAGTTGTTGCACTCATAAGTACACTGGGCCCGATTCACAGAACTAACTTAAGACAAAATCCTAAACTTACTACCATTTTGGTAGTCACAGAAGGCACTTACTTACTCATTTTGAGTAACTTACTCATTTTGAGTAACTTACTCATTTTGTGTAACTTACTCATTTTGGTATTCACAGAAGGTACTTACTCATCAATGAGTAAGTGCCTTCTGTGAATACCAAAATGAGTAAGTTACACAAAATGAGTAAGTTACTCAAAATGAGTAAGTAAGTGCCTTCTGTGAATACCAAAATGAGTAAGTGTCTTCTGTGAATTTCAAAATGGTAGTAAGTTTAGGATTTTGTCTTAAGTTAGTTCTGTGAATCGGGCCCATTGAAATTATAAAAATGTTGCACTCATAAGTTCACTGAAATTATAAAAATGTCACACATGGCAATCTGAAACCTTGCAGCTATGATAACAGTTAAAACCAGGGCGGAGTCACTGCTCTGAAGAAGCAGACCGCATAGTCATGAGTTGCTGAGGTGACGTCAGATGGCAACGCATCCAATCAAAAGCTACAACTGAAACAAATGGGAGACCTATTGCATTTCCAATGCTTGTTAACAAGTATTGCCACCGAGAAATGCAGAATCCAGATTCTCCAGTGTGCTCGCTGAAATGCCAATGGCCTCCTTTTAACACTTAGGCTATCAGGGGGTAGTGGGTCAAAGGCTGGGTTTATCTAGTTCAGGCAGATCAGGTATCAATCACAATAAGGATTGTACAGGTAGTGTTATTCTTTATTATAAAAAAGAATAAGGTTTTTATTATATTCAGTATATATGTGCTGTAGCTTCAAGACGTTTTATGGCATCAATTTATACGGGAATTATACAGTAAATAAAATCCTTATATTTTTTGTGCAAATAAGAGGGCTCGCAGAATTACAATTGTACAGATTTAACCTCGGATTACAAAACACCGCCCCTGCTTTCTAAATGTTCAAAAGTTTGGGTGTTTATCTTACTTTTTGTCGTCTCTGGCACACGCTTACAGCCCCGTGGAGGGTTCAGGGTCATTGTTGTGTTTGGGGCTCAGTAGAAGTAGGCAACTGCTGGGTCTGCAGACAGTTTTTCAGCCCTGGAGTATCAGTCAGCCTGCAGCGATCCAAGAGTATGGCGCCTGGAGGGGTGTGGTGGCAGAGGAAGCCAGAGGCTGGATTGTGCTGGCATCAGGGGCCGTCGCAAGCAGTCAGCGGAGACACCATTTTAGGTGCAGGTGGTGGCCGTTGGCTCTGATGTTGCCGTCTCTCAGCTTTAGCTTTGTATCTAGTTGCATCCGGTGTGATGGGCCACTCCCAGGGTTAGTGCTCTCTGGGTCGCACATGGTATCAGATCTGGGGGGAGGCAAGGGTTCACACCTGTGGTGGGCTGTTAGAAATGGGATTTTTGGCAGGCTAGGGCATGTGCCAAAGCCAGGCAGAAACCACCACTCTAGTCAGGATAAGGGAGTTACACTCCTAAAATAACCCCTGCTCACGCCCTTGGTAGCTTGGCACAAGCAGTGTGTAAAGCATTTGCCTATAACCAACAGTAATACAGTGTAAGCACTACAAAAGGACACCACACCAGTTTACAAAAATATCCAATATTTTTATATACTTAAGACAAGACCAAAAACGATAAAAATCCACATTACAGTACTCAAAAATCTTCAATTATCAAAATACGCTTGAAACACAGTTCCTTGATGTCGATAGATCTGTCCGGGGCTATCACGGCGTCGTGAGCAAACAAATCCAAACAGTTCTGGCTGACCACGGCGTCGCGGCCAGCTACGGTGCGGGAAGACCCGCAAACAGTACCTTTTAGAAATGCAGGGCGTCGATGACCTCTCGTTGAGATTCCGAAAACACGGTGTCCGCAGGCGTCGGTTCCAGAGGTTGGTGCAGGAGTCGTCGGGGCCCTCGAAGTCACACGCGTTGCAGGTCGATCTCCTCTCTGATGGAGTCAGGAGCGCTGGCGTCGGCAGGCGTCGGGTGCTGCGGTGCGGCTTGCGGTGCCCTCAGGTCGCGGTACGAGCAGCGGCTCGGTGGCGGAGTCAGATGGCGTCGTCGGTGAGACCAGGGTCGCAGTGCGAGATGAAGGCGGTGCTCGTCACGGTGCTGGCAGGTCACGGTGCAAGCAGCGGCGTCTTCGTTGCTGAAGCGCTGTCGTCGGCTGACGAACTGGAGTCGATGGCGCCGGCGTCGGTAGGCCAAGGCTGCGGTGTGGGATGAGGGCGGTGCGTCGTGTAACTTACGAGCGGTGCCCCCGAACCACGGTGCAAGCAGCGGCGTCGATCTCGGCGGGAAGTGGCGGCATCAGGCAGGCCAAGGCGTCCTCGTGAAGCAAGGCGGTGTGGAGTGCGGTGCCAACAGGTTGCGGTGCGAGCAGCGGCTCGGTGGCGGCATCAACAGGCGTCGTCGGTGGGACCAGGGTCGCGGTGCGGCGGTGCCCTCTGCGGTGCCAAAGCTTCGCCGTGAAGCGAGGCGGTGCGGAGTGCGGTGCCCACAGGTCGCGGTGCAAGCAGCGGCTCGGTGGCGGCGTCAACAGGCGGCGTCGGTGAGACCAGGGTTGCGGTGCGGCGGTGCCCTCTGCGGTGCCAAAGCTTCGGCGTGAAGCGAGGCGGTGCAGAGTGCGGTGCCCACAGGTCGCGGTGCAAGCAGCGGCTCGGTGGCGGCATCAGCAGGCATCGTCGGTGAGACCAGGGTCGCGGTGCGGCGGTGCCCTCTGCGGTGCCAAAGCTTCGCCGTGAAGCGAGGCGGTGCAGAGTGCGGTGCCCACAGGTCGCGGTGCAAGCAGCGGCTCGGTGGCGGCGTCAACAGGCGTCGTCGGTGAGACCAGGGTTGCGGTGCGGCGGTGCCCTCTGCGGTGCCAAAGCTTCGGCGTGAAGCGAGGCGGTGCAGAGTGCGGTGCCCACAGGTCGCGGTGCAAGCAGCGGCTCGGTGGCGGCGTCAACAGGCGTCGTCGGTGAGACCAGGGTTGCGGTGCGGCGGTGCCCTCTGCGGTGCCAAAGCTTCGGCGTGAAGCGAGGTGGTGCAGAGTGCGGTGCCCACAGGTCGTGGTGCAAGCAGCGGCTCGGTGGCGGCATCAACAGGCGTCGTCGGTGAGACCAGGGTTGCGGTGCGGCATTGCGGCGGT
The DNA here is from genome assembly GCA_963921515.1 of Calotriton arnoldi. Taxonomy (NCBI): domain Eukaryota; kingdom Metazoa; phylum Chordata; class Amphibia; order Caudata; family Salamandridae; genus Calotriton; species Calotriton arnoldi. Next base: position 2,273,898 of record CAWUFW010001715.1, on the reverse strand, counting down.
GCCCTACGGTGCCTTCAGGACACGGAGTCGGCAGTGGCGTCGTGGACGTCGTCGAGTTGGTGTTCTTCAGGTGGCAGCACAAAACACACAGTCCCCAGTGCTGCGGGTCGAAGAACTTGAAGTCTTTGCTGTTCCTGAGACTTCGTGAACAGGGGGCAAGCTCTACCTCAAGCCCTTGGAGAGACTCACAAATTAGGTTGCAGAAAGTCCAGTCCAGGCCTTTCACTGCCCAAGACAGAAGCAGCCACTGCAGGTCAGCCCGGCAAAGCACCCAGCAAAGCAGTCGTTCCTTTTCGCAGCTTCTCCGGCTCTTCTTCTTGGCAGTCTTCTTGTTCCAGATGAGTTCTAAAGTTCAGGGGTCTGGGCCCCAGTATTTGTATCCAAAAATCCTTTGATCTTTCAGGCAGAGGGTGTCTGTGCCCGGCCAGAACCAGTTCTGCCTTCTCTGGTGTGATTTCCTGGCAGGAGGTGGAGATGGCATTGTCAGAGGCAGACCAGGCCCTTGGAGGTGCAAGGAAATCTCCTCCCCTTCCCCCATCGCAGCCCAGGTCTATTCAGCCCTTTCCTGACCTACCTAGACTATCTGGAGCCCCTCCGGCCCACCAGCCTTCTGTCATCCAAAACCCAGACAGGCAATCCACATTCCAGCAGAGGCACACGGGATGACTGAGCAAGAAAATACCTACTTTCTAAAAGTGGTATTTTCAAACACAGAATGTAAAAATCACCTTCACTAAAAGATGCATCTTTAGATTCTAAGTTCAGGCATACTAAATTCTATTTTCTTACCGAATTCCCTTGGCCAGTTATGTTTATAAGATGTTATAAACAAATCTCCCATTCAATCCTATGGGGAACTGGTAGCCTTGCAATAGTGAAAAACGAAATTGGCTGTAATTCACTATCAGGACATGCCACACACACCAGGGCATGTCCCACCATTCACATACACTGCACCCTGCCCACAGGGGTACCTTGGGCCTACCTGAGGGGTGTCTGACATGTAAGAAAAGGGAAGGTTAGGGACAGGCCAGTGTGTGCACTGGCCAAGTCGACATGGCAGTACAAACTGCGCGCAGACTTCTGCAATGGCAGGTCTGAGTTACCGTTTTCAGGGCTACTCACGGGGGTGGCACAACCAGTGCTGCAGGCCCCCGAGTAGCATTTGATTCACCAGCCCTGGCACATGCAGTGCACTTTACTAGGGGCTAACAGGTAAATCAAATATCCAATCATGGAAACACCCATCCATAACACAATTTACACAGAGAGCATATGCACTTTAGCACTGATTAGCAGTGGTAAAGTGCCCAGAGTCCTAAAACCAACACAAACAGGTCAGGGAAAAATAGGAGGAAAAAGCAAAAAATTTGGGGATAACCCTGCAAAAAGGGCCATTTCCAACAGAACCCCCTTCCAGCCTAAAGCCAGGGGAGACCAATCCATACCTCGATGGGCTTCCCTGCTTGGGGGGATAGAACACGGAACCTGGCCCGCAACAGCAGGGTTTCCTTCCCGTTTTACGCCTTCCTGCACCTAGTTGGATTCCTCTATCCATACTCTCAGGGCCCACTAAGCTGACCCATGGGGGACCCTTCTCCTCACCTGTGGACCCGATCTGTGCAGCACCTAAACTTACTTGGCTCACAGATGTATCCCAACAGGCAGACAGGACCCCCATGGCCAACACAATCGTGTGGCCCAGTCCACCTCTGGGGTGTGACTCCTGTCCCCCTCCCAGGGGCAACTCTGTCTACCAGGACAGCCAGCCACAGTGGCCACTGACAAATGTCAGTGATGAGAGCCAGGCCTTAGGCCTTTCAGGCCACTCCAACCGCTGTGGCGTCAGAGAGTGGGGGGCGGTAGCCCCAGGTGCCTGGCACCCTTACTCCACTCTCCCCTCTGCCAAGTCAGGTATGGCATCCTGACACTGGCCCACTAGCCCAGGGCCTCTAACCTGCGGCTGGACAGGAGACTGGGGTGGGCTCTCCCACACCCTCTCCTTCTCCCTGGGGCTCTGTACCCTCCCACCTGGAGCGGTACCCCCCTCCAGAATTGTCAGGGCACCTGTGGCAGGTGTCCTGCTCAATTCGCCCACCAGTTCAGGGGTGCTATCCTGCAACTGGTACACCAGCCCAGGATCTGTACCCTGAGGCTGAACAAGGAACTGGGGTGGGCTCCCCCACACCCGGTCCTCCTCCCTGGGGTTCTGTACCCTCCCAGCTGGAGCGGCACCCCCAGAAGACAACCTGGTAGGGGCACTGTTAGCAGTCGCCCCTTCCCCCAGGTCAGGGGGGACACCCTGAACCTGGTCCTCCAACCCAGGGTCTGTACCCTCAGGCTGACCAGAGGTCTCGGGCGAGGCTCTCCTCCCCTCACCCCTCCTTCTGGGGTTCTGCACTCTCCTCCCAGGAGAAGCACCCCCAGAACCACAAACTGTCAGGACGCTGGAACCAGACCTCCTACACAGTTCTTCCACCAGTTCAGGGCCTTGACCCTGCAACTGATCCACCACCCTCGGATCTAAACCCTCAGGTTGAACCGGGGTCAGAGGCGAGGACTCCCTCCCTCTGCACCCCCTTCCAGAGTTCTGTACCCTCCCACCCAGAGTGGTACCCCTAGAAGACAAACCGGTCAGGACACTGCTTACAGTCGTCCTTCCCTCCAGGTCAGGCAGGACCTGAACCTGGCCTCCCAACCCAGGGACTAAACCATGTGGCTGAGCACCTGCCCGGCGCACCAGGACTTCCTTGGGAGCACGCATGCGACTCTGGGCAATAGCTCGCTTAATCTTCCCAACGGCCCCCAGAGCCGAGATACCCCTTCAGGGGTGATTTGTGCGCTATATAAGTACTGGATTTACATTTACATTTTTTACGCAGGCCCCCCCTGAGGGTAACACATGACTCATGTGTTGTGTGACAGTCTGCCTGGCACAGATCTCCCGACCCCTGTCCATCTGACAGTGCGCAAAGATCCCCCAGGACAGAAGTGGTGTCACCATGGTCACTCCTAGGAGGCTCAGCCCTTCTGGCTGGTCCCTGACCCACTGGTCCTCCCACTGGGGAACGCATCCCCCTCTCACCCCTCCATCCGGACTTCTGCACCCTCCACTTAGGAGCTGCACTGCCAGACACCGGAACCGCTGGAGCTCTGTTTACAGACACTCCACGTTCTCCTGACAGTAGGAGATCCCCCTGAACGGACGGCCTACCAGTACAGCCTAGGCTCCCCACCTGGTGTTCCCTCCTGGAACCACCCAGGCTCTGGGACCGGGTTTTGGGCACCTTGGGCCGCAGCCCATTCCCACTCCTTCTCCGCGGAGACAGGACGTGAGTCCCTACACCCTTCCCACGACACCGGGACCTATCGGGGCTACCACAAACCTTTCCCACCACCCTTGGTTGGGAAATACCTAAGTCACTTCCTTCCGGGTCACCCCCAGATGCTTCTCCAGACCCTCTGGAATCCACCAAAAGGTCTGCCTCCAGTGCAAGCTCCCTGGGGTCAGAGAACTCACACTGCACTGGGTGTTGGCATAGCTCTGGAAAACAGGGACTTAAAATATGCTCTCCAACAATTGAATCACACAGCCCCACACAGGTGTTAACCAAACTACCCTTCACCCAACCATCCAGTGCTTCAGAAAAGTACCCCACATCATTCTCACAAGACTGGTGAGACAGTGTCTGACTGTTGCTGTCTCTTAACCCATACTCTTCTGGCTGGTCTCCATACTCACTTACTAGGGCTTCTATCATGGGGGAACCCCTCTCCCTGCACCTCTCATCTAGAGTCAGTAGAGTGTCCCTCCCACTACTAGGAAAATGATCCCCTGTGCCAGTTCCCCAATCCACCTCAGGGACACTGCGCACCACTGGAGTAACCTCACAATCCTGAACCCCCTGGTGTATGTCAACCCCCTCCTTGAAGCAGGGCCTCAAATCTGTGTGTGTGTGTGTACCTCATCTTCAGTACTGGACCTAACACTTTTGCTGCCACCATCTGGGCTGGGCCTAGCCCCACTGGCTTCCCAGTCCAGCTCTCTCATTCTAAACTCATAGTTTAACATTATCCTTTTCTCCTCCAGGGCTAACTTAAGCTTCTCCAGTTCCACAGCAACTCTCCTTGCTTCCCGCATGTCCTCCAGCTCCTCTGGGGACAACCTGCTGCTGCCTGGTTTAGAGGGTGCCCCCCTCCCAAAAGCACATCCACCCTCGGAATAGGCTCCTCTGCCTCCATGCCAAGATCCCCAGACAGCTCACTAGCATGTCTGGCTGCTACCCAGGCCCTCAGCGTCTTTTGTAGCTCCTCTTTTCTGGTGAGGTCCCTTATTTGGATTTTGAGGTTTTTGCAGATCGCCTTCAATTCCCTCACATTGTAGATTTCTAACTTCTCCTCCTCAAAGGCCATTTCCAAGGATGTAACAGATGATGCAATTGATTCAGGCATGTTGTACTGGAAAGTTCAAGTTCAAAACCACTGGAAAGGCAAAAATAGACCCAAAAAACCAGTATGTGGTACGTAATGGTCTGCGATATAGTAGTAGTGCACACCAATCACTGTAAGTCAAGTGCAAACGCAAGTCCTATCCCACCGCTGCCACCAATTTTAGAAATGGGATTTTTGGCAGGCTAGGGCATGTGCCAAAGCCAGGCAGAAACCACCACTCTAGTCAGGATAAGGGAGTTACACTCCTAAATTAACCCCTGCTCACCCCCTTGGTAGCTTGGCACGAGCAGTCAGGCTTATCTTAGAGGCAGTGTGTAAAGCATTTGCACATAACCAACAGTAATACAGTGTAAGCACTACAAAAGGACACCACAGCAGTTTAGAAAAATATCCAATATTTTTATATACTTAAGACAAGACCAAAAACGATAAAAATCCACAATACAGTACTCAAAAATCTTCAATTATCAAAATACGCTTAAAACACAGTTCCTTGATGTCGATAGCTCCGTCCAGGGCTATCCCGGCGTCGTGAGCAAACAAATCCAAACAGTTCTGGCTGACCGCGGCGTCGCGGGCCAGCTACGGTGTCGGGAAGACCCGCAAACAGTACCTTTTAGAAATGCAGGGCATCGATGACCTCTCGTTGAGCTTCCAAAAACACGGCGTCGGTTCCGGAGGTCGGTGCAGGAGTCGTCGGGGCCCTCGAAGTCACACGCGTTGCAGGTCGATCTCCTCTCTGATGGAGTCAGGAGCGCTGGCGTCGGCAGGCGTCGGGTGCTGCGGTGCAAAGTGCAGCGGTGCGGCGTGCGGTGCCCTCCGGTCGCAGTGCGAGCAGCGGCTCAGTGGCGGCATCAGATGGCGTCGTCGGTGAGACCAGGGTTGCAGTGCGAGATGAAGGCGGTGCTCGTCATGGTGCTGGCAGGTCATGGTGCAAGCAGCGGCGTCGTCGTTGCTGAAGCACTGTCATCGGCTGATGAACTGGAGTCGATGGCGCCGGCAGGCCAAGGCTGCGGTGTGGGATGAGGGCGGTGCGTCGTGTAACTTACGAGCGGTGCCCCTGAACCACGGTGCAAGCAGCGGCGTCGAACTCGGCGGGAAGTGGCGGCGTCAGGCAGGCCAAGGCGTCCTCGTGAAGCAAGGCGGTGCAGAGTGCGGTGCCCACAGGTCACGGTGCGAGCAGCGGCTCAGTGGTGCGTCAACAGGCGTCATCGGTGAGACCAGGGTCGCGGTGCGGCATTGCGGCGGTGCCCTCTGTGGTGCCAAAGCTTCGGCGTGAAGCGAGGCGGTGCGGAGTGCGGTGCCCACAGGTCACGGTGCAAGCAGCAGCTCGGTGGCGGCGTCAACAGGCATCGTCGGTGAGACCAGGGTTGCGGTGCGGCGGTGCCCTCTGCGGTGCCAAAGCTTCAGCGTGAAGCGAGGCGGTGCGGAGTGTGGTGCCCACAGGTCGCGGTGCAAGCAGCGGCTCGGTGGCGGCATCAACAGGCGTCGCCGGTGAGACCAGGGTTGCGGTGCGGCGTTGCGGCGGTGCCCTCTGCGGTGCCTTCAGGACACGGAGTCGGCAGTGGCGTCGTGGACGTCGTCGAGTTGGTGTTCTTCGGGTGGCAGCACAAAACACACAGTCCCCAGTGCTGCGGGTCGAAGAACTTGAAGTCTTTGCTGTTCCTGAGACTTCGTGAACAGGGGGCAAGCTCTACCTCAAGCCCTTGGAGAGACTCACAAATTAGGTTGCAGAAAGTCCAGTCCAGGCCTTTCACTGCCCAAGACAGAAGCAGCCACTGCAGGTCAGCCCAGCAAAGCACCCAGCAAAGCAGTTGTTCCTTTTCGCATCTTCTCCGGCTCTTCTTCTTGGCAGTCTTCTTGTTCCAGATGAGTTCTAAAGTTCAGGGGTCTGGGCCCCAGTATTTGTATCCAAAAATCCTTTGATCTTTCAGGCAGAGGGTGTCTGTGCCCGGCCAGAACCAGTTCTGCCTTCTCTGGTGTGATTTCCTGGCAGGAGGTGGAGATGGCATTGTCAGAGGCAGACCAGGCCCTTGGAGGTGCAAGGAAATCTCCTCCCCTTCCCCCATCGCAGCCCAGGTCTATTCAGCCCTTTCCTGACCTACCTAGACTATCTGGAGCCCCTCCGGCCCCCCAGCCTTCTGTCATCCAAAACCCAGACAGGCAATCCACATTCCAGCAGAGGCACACGGGATGACTGAGCAAGAAAATACCTACTTTCTAAAAGTGGTATTTTCAAACACAGAATGTAAAAATCACCTTCACTAAAAGATGCATCTTTAGATTCTGAGTTCAGGCATACTAAATTCTATTTTCTTACCGAATTCCCTTGGCCAGTTATGTTTATAAGATGTTATAAGCAAACCTCCCATTCTATCCTATGGGGAACTGGTAGCATTGCAATAGTGAAAAACGAAATTGGCTGTAATTCACTATCAGGACATGCCACACACACCAGGGCATGTCCCACCTTTCATATACACCGCACCCTGCCGACTGGGGTACCTTGGGCCTACCTGAGGGGTGTCTGACATGTAAGAAAAGGGAAGGTTAGGGACCGGCCAGTGTGTGCACTGGCCAAGTCGACATGGCTGTACAAACTGCGCGCAGACTTCTGCAATGGCAGGTCTGAGTTACCGTTTTCAGGGCTACTCACGGGGGTGGCACAACCAGTGGTGCAGGCCCCGAGTAGCATTTGATTCACCATCCCTGGCACACGCAGTGCACTTTACTAGGGGCTAACAGGTAAATCAAATATCCAATCATGGAAACACCCATCCATAACACAATTTACACAGAGAGCATATGCACTTTAGCACTGATTAGCAGCGGTAAAGTGCCCAGAGTCTAAAACCAACACAAACAGGTCAGGGAAAAATAGGAGGAAAAAGCAAAAAGTTTGGGGATAACCCTGCAAAAAGGGCCATTTCCAACATGGGCCAACTTATGCTGTGCCTCTCATAGGGCCACAAGTTGGATTCGATCCCCGGGGTGACAGGCTCATCCTGGTAATGGGTCTTCTCACAGGACACCTCTCGCTGGGCCACATGTTGACTTTGATCCCCAGGGTGACAGGCTCATCCTAGTAAGGGGTCTTCTCAAGGGACGCCTCTCGCTGGGCCACATGTTGACTTTGATCAGCGGGGTGACAGGCTCATCCTGGTATTGGGCCTTCTCACAGGACGCCTCTCGCTGGGCCACATGCTGACTTCGATCCCCGGGGTGACAGGCTCACCCTGATAATGGGTTTTCTCAAGGGACGCCTCTCGCTGGGCCACATGTTGACTTTGATCAGTGGGGTGACAGGCTCATCCTGGTAATGGGTCTTCTCTAGGGACGCCTCTCGCTGGGCCACATGTTGACTTTGATCAGCGGGGTGACAGGCTCATCCTGGTATTGGGCCTTCTCACAGGACGCCTCTCACTGGGCCACATGTTGACTTCGATCAGCGGGGTGACAGGCTCATCCTGGTAATGGGTCTTCTCAAGGGACGCCTCTCGCTGGGCCACATGTTGACTTTGATCAGCGGGGTGACAGGCTCATCCTGGTAATGGGTCATCCCACAGGACGCCTCTCGCTCGGACCCATGTTGACTTCGATCCCCGGGGTGACAGGCTCACCCTGGTAATGGTCCTTCTCACGGGACGCCTCTCGCTGGGACCCATGTTGACTTTGATCCCCGGGGTGACAGGCTCATCCTGGTAATGGGCCTTCTCACGGGACACCTCTCGCTGGGCCACATGTTGGCCTTCGATGCGAAGTCCATCCGATTACAGGAGTGAGGGGCCACCTCACGGTCTGCCACTCACAGGGTTACATTCTGGACTTGTGCCTTCATTATTTCAATGAATGGGCTGCTCGGGTGTTCACTTTGAGTCTGGCTGGGCCACTGAGAATTGTATCTTGCCTCAGTCCGACTTAGCAAAGTAAAGCACCTTATGGCACCATGGGCACATTATATTACAAGCTCCAGTGGTGCAAGGCATGTTCTAAGCAAACAAGGCAGCCTGTCTCTGCTTTATTAAAGCTGTACAGCATGGACCTTGTCTTATAGAATTGGCCATAACCCTTGAAAGGGTCCAATGCGATTCACAGCTCACTCCAAACCTTTAGGGGACCCAAATCTTGCAGAGTGCAGTCCGTTTTCAGGTAGCCACGCCTCCACTGCAACCTTTTTGAGAGGCACCTGTCGCTTTACCACACTAGTATTTTAGGAAGATAGTCTCTGCTCAAAGCACAGGATGTAGGCATGGGGCTCCAGCCTAATCCTTTCTTGGAAGTGTACAGCCAGTCATCATCTTAGTGTTGCTCTCTTCAGATCAGATGTTGATGTGCTGGAACTGGTTCGAAGTTTCAGCTGAAGCCTAAAAGGTCCTTCCTGAAAGATAGGCAGGACATATTGCTGTACAGTTTATTCCAGAGGAAGTGGAGAAGCTAGAGGAGGGGAATGGAGCACATGCTGGTAAAGGGGGCCAGTAACTTCTGCCTTACCACTTACCTTTCAGAGAATCCCTCAAGATTAGGGGCTTCACACCTAAGGCCAGGATATTTAACATTACATGCACGCACAACTGAAATGAACATGCAACATATAGACATGGGGATTGGTGGTCCCCAAAACCTGAAAAGAGTCTAGTACTCTGTTAGTGGGGAACATGCAATATCACATGCAGCACTGCTCAGGAGACACGTAACAAGGGTCTCTTGCACCAAGAAGACGGGTCGGCCGAAAGGTTAAAATAAGGAATGCGGTGCCACATTTGGAATGTACCAACGACATAAAACCTTACAGATGCCCTCTCTAAATCAGACTTTGGGAGCCTATGAAATTGCTGTTGTCTGATGTAGTAAACGTTCTAGAAAATCCTACAGCATTAGTATGGGCGAAGCCGTACCTTGTTTTCCACATTGTATAGCCCTTGTAAGGAGATGCAACATCTTAGCAATTTCTGGTTATCTGCCTTCATGACAGTTATGCAAATACATATGGTCCTTCTGGACAGTCAACGTAGTCCTAAACAGGTAGGGACATAATTCTTCAACACCCACATTATGGTTTATATTTACTTCTCGGTTCTTGACCAGTTCTGCTCTCTGGAGAGGAGTCGATGACCGACGAAAACTACAAGCTGCTCCCGCCAATGTCTTCTTGAAGTAACAAAATTTGTCAGAGACATGGATCGTTACTGTGAAAGGCCTATTATAGTCAGGAGGATGAAGTACAGGTCCTTCAATCAGCACCTTCTTCAGATTCTCAAAGGCCTCTTGACATTCCACTGTCTATTTGACCTGCTCGGGCTGCATCTTGGAAGCCTGGAAGTAAAGGTAGTTAACAGAGCAACAATGGTCCCATATAACACTGCAAAAGTGTGATGATAATAGGTGATTCCAAGAAAGCCCCTCACCTGGGCTAAGTCTTAGAAACATCCCAGTCAAATGCATCTTGAACTTTGTCATCTAATTGTAATGAGGCCAGTCCTGCAGGGATGTCATCTGCTGAGATTAAATGTTGACCTCGTCCACCCTAAACCAGAGCCTCAGCTTACTAAAGAAAACTCAAAGACCAGACTGTGGGGAAATTGGAGAAGGGATAGAAAAAATACAGCTGATGGATCTCAGTAGAGGTGGACCCTTCTGGTAGAGGACAGAATCTGCACCTGACAAAACATGGGGGGATTAATGCTGAGTGTTATTAATGGCAGTTTGATATACTTAAACTGTTCTTTCCATACCTCATATATGACTTGGGAATTCTGGACTGTCTGTGTTCTCTGTAACTTAAATGTGCTGGACTAAAAAATAAACAAAGGACAGATGCATTCAAATTACAATGGTTTTTGATATTTCTATTCTGTGCTTAGAGAATATTTTAACAGAAAATGTGCTCATTACCTTTATTTAAAAGTCTTTTCAGTTGAATATTTTGAATAATTGCACTTAACGAAATTTCCGCAACTGTCCATTCACAATTTGGAAAGCAAATGTAAGAAATTGTATTTTCTCTGAAAACCACCAGGACTGAAGTCATAAAATCATTCACACACTCCTTGGGGATAATAGCTTTCTTAACTCCAAATGAACCAACATAATATAAAGGAGGGCACAGTATTTTCTCTTAATAGTTTTTATTTATTTCAGTTTTATACAGCACAAACTTCTCCCAAGGGCACTGGAACACTCCACATGAACACCAAATTACATTACACAAGGCAAGATTCATTTTTTTGGCACATGGAGATTAGGCGATTTGCCCAGTATCACTGGATGTTGAGCAGACACCCGGAACCTAGTTGTACAGTTCTAAAGTTGGCAGCTCTGGCCATTAAGTTTCAGTGAAAACCTCTGAAAATTGCACTCGACTTCAACGGATATGTACAATCCAATCTTTTTCTGTCCCTTTCAGAATGCAGTTCCTTTTGTAAAGACAAGTAAACAGAAGACTGCGATGTCATTCAAGAAATGTAGCAGGAAACTCTGAACACATCTCTGAAATGCTGCAGTTGAGAAGCACTGCTTGGACTCGTCTGGTTTCTGATATGTGTCACTGCGTGAAAACACTAGAGCAGTTCAACAGAAATGTTTGCTCCATGGCATTACTACCAGATAAGCACTTGTGTCTGAATTCTTTCCTTCGACCTCTTTATCACTGAAAATAGCATTCTGTGTACAGGTCATTACTGCTTCCCTGTAGAAGCATTTTTTTAAATGTGCAAACGTGTAATGTAGGGTGAGAATGATTTCTGAAGTTTGAAGGTTTTAACAATGTTTAGATTTGTAACTGTTGAATTAAAAATGTTGCACTTGAAACAAGTTTACTGAGTCATGTAGAAATTAAATAAAATACTGTAAATAGTTATGTCACATTTTCATACGAGATGCCATTTATTTTTAATATGGATCTAATTTTGGGTGTTCTGCTCATCTCGCTCCTGCTCATTCCCCCACCCAATCAGTGCCCTGCTGCAAACCATCTCTCCTCTTCATTCCGTGGAACACCAAGTGAATGATGTCCATGATTAGAAACTTGAACTATTGTGTTACGATGTGTGTATTGTCATTGAAGCTTCCATCATGTACCCAAATTATCATATTCAAGGACTTCTGCTGGATGTTCCTCTGAAGATGCTTTGTTGTTATTTCTATGAGCAATTGTTTGAGAAATGTTTCATGCTGATCTTCTCCAGAGTGCAGTTGCTGAGAGTAGGTGGAAGATTTCTCATACCTTATGAAATGGGTTACTGTTAAATAAATACATAATATGACTTTGGAGCGTGGCTAGGTCAGACCTTGCGCAATACCATAATTATAATCTAAATACCAGTAGTATCTAAGAAGTGCTCAAGGGAACAGATAGGAAACGGCCACCCACATATCCCAAAAATCCTCTGTGACCAAAGATACACAAAGAACGAATATGAAACAAGTTCCCGTTCCCGAGCAAAAGACAAAATTACGTTATCAGGAAATCAGTCCAAGAAAAAATCAGTCCAAATATTAGTATTCTTCTTTATTCTTTATTTTCTCATCCTGTTCATAACCGTAGATGTTTTACACATGGCTCATGACAGCAGATTGGCGTAGTTGGTATAGCCAAGATGTAGCCAACACGTGTTTCGTCTTGGGTATATCGCCTACGACTTACTCAGGGCAAACGTGAATTCAGAAACAGTTCCGCCAAAATCCAGGCAAAACCTGTAAATAGTCCCATTCAACATGGGTCTTAGTAAAACTTATATCCCAGAAGAACCAGTCAAACATATAGGCAAATATCTCGAGGTTAGTTGTGTTCCAGTAAACGCGTTTGTCTATGTATATATCGTATTACGATATATACATAGAATTCACGTTTGCCCTGAGGAAGTCGTTGGGCGATATACCCAAGACGAAACACGTGTTGGCTACATCTTGGCTATACCAACTACGCCAATCTGCTGTCATGAGCCATGTGTAAAACATCTACGGTTATGAACAGGATGAGAAAATAAAGAAGAATACTAATATTTGGACTGATTTTTTCTTGGACTGATTTCTTGATAACGTAATTTTGTCTTTTGCTCGGGAACGGAACTTGTTTCATAAATAAATACATAGTTTTAAAATATTATGTTGCTGTTTCTTATTTGCCAATGCGACCTTAGCCATGACCATACCATGCTGAATGTGCAGAATCTAATACTCTTTATGAGCCTGACTCAGGAGGTTTTCCTACATTTGACTAATTAAGGATAACTTTTCTGATTCAGTATTTTTTTTAATTGAGCGTTTATGGCTTTTTCATGCATTTTTCTCTGTATCTGCTGGGTGACTTTTCATTTTTCTCCTTAGACTTTGTCCATTTGTCTTAGATTTTTCTTATGGGGATGCTGTCAATACTCTTTATGAGCCTGACTCTGGGGGTTTTCCTAGATTTGACTAATTTGGGCTAAGTTTTCTGATTCTGCATTGCTGTAATTGAGCCTTTATGCCATTACGATGCATTTTTCTCTGTATCACATTTACTAAACTTCTGTAATAAATCTATTTTTGCCTTATTTTAAATCTAGAACTCAGTTATTAGTGCTTTCTCATTTATTCAGTTTTACTCTGCTGAAATGTTTTTTTTTATGATTAGCGTAGTCTGTAACCGCTAGATCTATTAATGATTTTGGAGCCCAATTAATTGAGTAAGAATTGGGGTGTTCAGAATATTGGGGTTCAGACGATTATTGGGGTTTGGCTCACACAAATGTTTTGTAGCAGAGGATGGTTAGTGTTAGAGCACCTCCTGTTTAAGGGGTACCCTGTTTAGGTTTATAGCATTTGGATCAATTCTGCCCTGATCAAACGAAAAAAAAGGTTTTGGAGATTTGCCAACTTTTTGTGACAGATCCTCCTTGCAAGCTGACAAACCGCATTACTGTACGGTCCTGTGCAGTCCTGAATGAACTAGGAGTGTAGGTATGAATAGGGAGAAACTGAGTTTGTGAAGAGTGCTGAGACAAATTGTGATGATCGATTTCTGTTTTTGTGTTGAGTTGGATATGTGATGATGATCGTGGGTTCAATTGGTTCAATTGGTTGGTTAATTAGTGTTGTGATAATGTTTTATGCACATTTATAAACCCATTTGAAGGTATTTGTCATTTTAAATAGAATTTTGTTAGTTAATGGATTTTGTTGACAATCAAAGGTGTCAAGATACTGATTATTTGTCTGAATTGTGGTTTGTAGAGCAAGGTGCTGCTTACACTTCGGTAGGAATTCTGAATTAATTAATTTTTCCTTCCCAGATAATTTGGGTTATTGTGCCTACCATGAGTGCGTGGGGTGAAGCAAGATAACTCAGATGTGGCTTTCTGCTGGTCATAAATTGCCTAGCATGCGTCTTACTAGACTGTTGTGGAACTGCCTTTTATTTTCCTTTCTAGGGTAAACAGACAAAGGTTTATTGATTGATTTAATGCAGTTTTGCATTTGTTTCCTGTTCATGAAGAAATGACGTTCTTATTGGTTGCTCAGGCAGGTAGGCGTGCTGGGATTGCTGTGGCGTCATCACTATTTGTGCTCTGATTAGTTGCCTGATGACACAGTCACACTGTGATAGGTTGACCTTTGATAAAGCCACGCTGCTATTGGTGGTTGTTCGGAAGTTCTTTGTTTGCAGAGTTTTTGACTTTGATTTATCTGGTTGACTTGAGTCTATTTGGCATAAAACATGGGTAGAGTATTTACAAAACCTAAGGCTAAAAGGAGGTAATACCTAGAGAAAGACAGAGGTTGCCCAGTGAAGGCACACCTGCATATGAAATGATGAAAAGGTCAGGTATTATACGTGTGTCTGGATTCCTGAATGAAATAAATATATGAAAAATGATGAGGCTTTACAGTTTTCAATGAAGGGTATCTTTAATGTTATGAAATTAGATTTCCTGAGACAAACGATGTACAATATGATACCAATGCCGAGAACTACACAGTTTGAGGCTCTCAATAAATGGGATCAAATGGCAACAGAGAAAGAGAAGACCAAACAAAAACTATAAAACAGTCATTCAGGGGTTGGTTGGAAAGCAAACTAGAGATATAATGGAATTTGTTAAAGCCGTTCCAGCTATAGTCATGGTAGTAGAACAAGACAAAAACTAAAGAGAAAGTAGAAAATGAGGAATCAGATGATGAAGACAAATTCATAAAGGGACTGTTGATTTCGAGACCTCCTCTGCATACAAATATACAGATGGAATTAGCACAGACTACAGTCGGAGTTGGTAGGGATGGTAGAGGAGATACTGAAACAGTGCAAGCTCTTACTGGAGCTATAATGAGTGCCCCATCAGAAGTATTAGTAACAATGACAATTCCTCATATGAGTGGGACTAGGGCACAAGAGGACCATACACAGATTATTCATGAAAGAACAGTGGTGGTAGAGCCACTGCCTTAAAAAATGGTAAAAATGCAGATTTGAACAGATTATTAACCTACAATGGTGATGACATGAAATATTTGATTGAAGAAGCAGCCAGATGTGCTAATAAAGCCCATGGCAAATTGGAAGAATTGGTTGATGAATTAGAGGTTGATATTAGTCAAATGTAAAACAAAATTACAAAATGGATTTAACACATGATGAAATTAAAGAACTGTATCTCATTACTTGAGAGCCCATATTAAAGATTTGATTGAGAAAATTTGGGATTGTGAATATTTGAAGAAATAGCAAGACAAATGGAGAAAAGGAACAGTTAATACGAGAAAAATAAAGGGCAATAAGGGAAAAGAGGCAAGAAATATAGCAAGTGATTCAGGAGCAAGAATAAGTATTGTTGTCGAGTTTCCTCTAAGAGAGGTACATGGAGGAAAAGATGGTGCATGATCCTTGGACAATGGCAGATCTGTAAGCCTCTACACATAATTTTTTTTAAATGACGGAAAATCCAGGAAATGGGTATGATGGAATCCATAAGATGACAAAACGTTTTCCGATGTTGTGGACTGATTTAAATATGTTTTTTGATATTGTTATTCCTGGAGATTTGTGACTGGAATGTAAGGTGGCTGTTGGATGGCCAGTGCAGGAACCTGCTAGACTTGGTTTAAATAATGCACCATGTGCAGATGTAGCTGGGAAATATAAGGTAGGGATTGAGAATTCGAAAAAATGAATTCCTGAAAGGGGTATAAATTAGGAAAGAATATTGAGAATGACACAGGAAACTGAAAGAATCTGTACATTTCTATTATGCAAGATTGATGAAGGTGTTTAAGAAACATAGCAGATACAAAAACCCAGAGAAATATGCTGTTGGGGGTTTTTTGTCTGTTTTTGTGAATGGATTAAGATCAGAAATAAGTAATCAGATTCAAAAGAGTGAGTTGTGTTGGTCGACAGAGGATATTGACATGATTTTTAAATTTGCAAAGAACAGTAGTGATTATCTTGAGAAAAAGCAGAAGAAATTGAAGGAAAAATTGATGATTGCTCAAACGAAACAATTTGAAAGAGGATTGATGAATCAAATGGTTTCAAGTACGAATTTTGTGTGAAATGGTATGAATGGAATGAATCAAGTGATGCAAGGAGGTAAAATGGATGGAATGATGAAGCGTTGAAGAAGAACATGGCTTGTCATAATTGTGGCCGGATCAGGTGCTGGAAAAGGAAATGTAGACAGAATTCATAAAGAGTTCAGGACAATTCACAGAGAAACCAAATGGAACAGAGAAATAATATGATGTTATATATGCAGTTTTTTGGACAGAACATACCGAGTCAGAAAACATTTCGAATGCCAATGCCAACAGCCCCTGTAATGTAACAAAACATGAGAAATAAAATGCCATATAATGTAGGCTATCAGCAGAATGCTATGATTCTTACTGAAGAAATGGTAGGAAGCAGTTTACAGTGACTGTGCCTGAAGAGGGAGGAGGGCTGCTTATTTGAAGCAGTTCTGGAGGTAAACCAAAGTGGCCCATACATTGACAGAGAAGTCAATGCCATCCTGTTTCATTTATGATTGATTTAGGGGCTACCCGTTCTACAATTTGTCTTTGAAAGTTCCTAATCTACCCCTCTGAGAAAGAGAAGTCCAAGTTGTAGGGATCACTGATAAACAAATTGTTAATCAGGCTTCAGCAAATGTCCTAGTTAAAATAGGATAGATGGAAAATAAAGATCAGTTTATTTAGAGTGATTCAAGACTGGTGAACTTGCTTGGAAGGGATCTTCTGTGCAAGTTAAACTGTGTCATTTATTGCACACTGGATGATGTTGCAATAGAAACACAGGATGAGGATTCAGTTTGTAAATTAAGCTCAGAAGACACTAGAGTATAAATATACCCAGTCTTGACACGAGAAGACTTACCTTCAGATTTAAAACATTCAGTTAGAGACTAGGTATGGGATTTCACTGAGAAAGAAATTGGGTTGATCAAAACAGCAGAACCAGCGAAGAATAAAGTAAAACCAGATGCAATTGTTCCCCGAACTAGACAATAAAGACTAAGTAAAAAGGATGAAAAGGGAATTAAACCAGTAATCCAGAAAATAATTGAACAGGGAATCCTTCGAGAAGTGCTTGGTAGTTCTTTCAATTCTCCGGTAATGGGAATTAAAAAGCCAAATAACAAATAGAGGATCGTACATGACCTCTGGAAAATAAATAAAGGTGTGGTTCCTGGTTGTCCAGTGGTACCGAATCTTGTAGTAATGTTGTACCAGAATCCAACATGGGCAAAATGGTACACAGTTGTTAACTTGTGCCAAGTGATCCTTTCAAAACCATTGCATGAGGATTCTCAGTTCCTTTTCTCATTTGAATTTTTGAATAATGTGCTCGTGTGGTATAGGATCCCACAATGGTATACAGAGAATCCATTGATTTTCTCACAAATACTCAAAAAGGATTTGGAAAATTTTTAATTGCTGTGTAACTCAACTGTAGTTCAGTATATAGACGATGTTTTGATAGCATCTAAGACAAAAGAGGATTGTAAGCTTGATACCCTTGCATTGTTAAATCATTTGGCCGAAAATGGACATAAAGTCTCCCCAGCAAAAATATAGCATTGTAAAAAGGAGGTTATTTATATCAGACATGATATTGAAAAAGGTGTGTGGAAGGTCTCAAAAGAATGTGTTTCTGCAATTTTGAAATTGAATCCCCTGACCACCCAGAGTGTGGTTCAGATGTTTCTTAGAATTATTGGGTATTGTTGACAGTGGATCCCAAACTTTTCTCTGATAAGGCTAACGTGTAATGATGTAACAGATACAGTACCATTTGATGAAGAGTGCCTCGAAGCATTTAAGAAACTGAGGGGCATATTAGCAAAGGCACTATCGCCGCTTTAGCGGCACTTTTTGCCGCTAAAGCGGCGATATTTATATCGCCCTATCAGCAAACTGTCTCTAACAGCAGTTAGCGACAGTTTGCGGGCATTAGCGCCCGTTTTTTTACCGCTTTGCATGTCAGCGATATTTATCGCTAATGACATGCAAAGTGGGCGTTCCCGACGAACAAACCTGGGAAACACTCGCTAACAGGCCTATCGCCTATTAGCAAGGTGGCCATGGCCCCAGTTAGCGACGTGAAAAGTCGCGCTAACCGGGGTCATCGCCATTTATTTAACACCTGCAATTAGCAGGTGTTAGCCATACCTAACATGGGGGTGGATTATGCTGATACGACCACAGGGTCGTATCAGCAAGGTGTTCTCCCTTCTCCATGCAACATCGCTGGTTTTTCAGCGATGTTGGCCCATTTCCCCCGCTATCGCTGGAATATTCATCGCCATAGCGCTAATCGTTGCTAATACAGCGTTAGCGTGGCGATATATTCCAGCGATAGCCGGCGATAAAAAAAATCACGCTAAGCAGGGTTAGCGATGATTATCGCCTCTTCTTGCTAATATGCCCCTGAAAGAGAGGTTGTGTCATGCACCCGCACTCAGGAAGCCTTATTACAATATGAAGTTCTAATTGCTTTGTAATGAAATAATGGTTGTGCGCTTTCAATTCTCATACAAAACCACGGAGGACTCATGCACCCTTGGCATATTTTTGAGGAGTATTGGAAGCAGAGGCTGTAAGTCTTCCTGAATGTCTAAAATTGGATGCAGCAGTTTGTTTGGCAATTGCACAAAGGGAAGGAATTGCGATGAGCCATACTTTAATTGTCTATGTCCCACATTCAGTTGAAATTCTTTTGACAATAGCAAAAACACAATGCATGACAAGCAGCATGTTAAGATGATATGAGCTGGTGATTCTCAGAGCAGAGAATATTTCTATTTGAAAATGCAATGTTTTGAGTCTGGCAACACTGCTTCCAATTTCAGACAAATGTGAAGACAGGAATAGTGGATTTGATAATGAAATGGAGCACAATTGTAGTGAAGTGACTGAATTATGCACAAAACCAAGACCAGGCATAAAAGAAGTCCCATTAGAGTTATCAGATTTGACATTGCTTGGTGATGGTTCTTGTTTGAGAGACCAATGTGGAGGATTGAGAGCTGAGATATTAGAACCATCCTCCTTAACAGATGTGACCTCAGCACATGTAGCAGAACTAATTGCCTTGAATAAAGCTTGCTGCTTGTTGGAAATTTGGATGTAATGATCTATACAGATAGCCAGTATGGTTTTGATGTTGCTCATGATTACGGACAACTGTGGTCACAAAGAGGATTTATGGCATCCTGAGGTGGTCCAATAAAAAACAGCATGTACATATTGGATTTGCTGAATGCAATTCAAAAACCAAAAGATGTAGCAGTTGTAAAGTGTCAAGCCCATAAGGCTTGCAAAGATTTGGCCACATTAGGAAACAAATATACTGACCTGACCAAATGGTGAGGTATTGTGTGTTGCAGGGATTGTCAGTTGTTGAATTAAGTGAACATGAAAAGCTTGCAAGTGTACAAGGCTATAGCAAAGTGAACGTTTTCTATTTATATTCAATGCAGACGACTTTGAGTGAGTTAAGAGATTTACAGGAAGATACTAAAAAATTAAATGAAGTGGGACAGATTTGGTTATAAAAATAATTATCAAGATCTGTATGTAAATGTTGAACAAAAATATATTTTGACAGACTCAATGTTGCAACCCATGTGTAAATATTTGAATAATCAAACTCATGCAGGAAAAGATAGCTTGGTCATGTTGCTTAAAATATATTGGTAAAACACAGGAATTTGACATGTTGCTGAAGATGTATGTAACCGTAGTCTAGCTTGTCATCTAAACAATCAGGGTAAAAAGACTGTTACCATCAAGAATCACATTGGCAAATCAGAAGTCCCATTTACGAAATTGCAGGCAGACTTTATCGAGATGCCACATTGCAATGGCTTGAAGTATATCTTGGTAGCGGTCTGTCTGTTCTTAAAATGGGTCGATGCATTTCCTGCAAGGAGAGCAGGCAGCCTTACAATTGCTAAATTGTTGTTGAGGGAATCAATACCGAGATGTGGTCTCCCAACTTCCATTGAGACTGATCATGGCACACACTTTAGGAATTAAGTCCTACAGATAATCTGAACAGCTTTTAAGATCAAGCAAAGATTCCATTGTAGCTATCGACCACAATCCTCAAGTGTTGTGGCGAACCAATGCCACGCTCAAGAATAAACTGGCAAAGGTTTGTATTTCTATAGAATTAAAGTGGCCAGATGCACTTCCCCTTGTGCTAATGAATATGAAAAGTACTCTGAACAGAAAGACAGGACTGTTGTCCCATTAAGTACCATGAAGTGATTATTGGCAGAGCAATGAGACTTGCACATGTACCTTCAGCTACATTGGTTTCTATAACTGATTTAATTGTACTGGATATTGCAAAGGTCTGGCCGATGAGGTGAAATCCGTCTCTTATTAGGTGAATGCAGCTACAGAAGACTACAATGATACACTCTGCTATGATTTGAACATGGGTGATTGGGTGTTCATTCGCAAGCAGGCCCGAAGAGGCTGTCTCAGTGAAAGCTAGAGTGGTCCTTTCTAAGTGATCCTGACCACCAACAGTGCAGTCAAGTGTGTGAGGGTGCCTCAGTGGATCCACCCAGCTCATACAAAGGGAGTGAGAATAGCTGAAACAGTGGATGAGGCAAGAACAGATGATCCAAGTGCACAGTCTGCTGAACAAAACCACAGCCAAACTCAGATTTGTAGCTTGTATTCAGAGGGAGGTGAAGATTTTTCTGTAACTGGTGTAACTGGTGAAGATCAAACAGAGAGTGATAAAGATCAAGTAGGAAGACAAAAAGAACAGTTTCAAGTGAGCGAAAGTTCAGATAAAGAGCCTGAAACATCTAATGTCCAGGTACAAAGTGGTCAGAATGAAGGACTGCTGCAATGCAAAAGCATAATGGACAAGTGGCAGCAAGTAGAGGAAGTCTCAGATCACAGCAGTGATAAGCTGCAATTGAAAATTTGAGTTGAAAATTTGCTTTGAGAAAAGCCAACAAGAGAGAATGTGGGTTAAGTGCATGCTGATGTTTGAATCAAGGTCTTGAAGAAGAAAGAGAATGAGAGACTGTTGCTGAAGAATCACCCAGAAAAAAAACTTGCAAAAGAAAACACTGTGAATCAGAACAAATATCTAAAGAGACATTTGAACTGGGAAGTTGATGAGAGTGAATTGCCAGCTGCCAAAAGACCAGTTAGAAAGAGAGTTCCCAATCACAAATATGCTTCACCCATGTGGGTGTATCTAGCAACAGTGTCGGAGGAAGTTACTGATGAAGATGACTGTTTGTAAATGAATAAGAGCCATCATGTTTTTGAAAAAGGATCAAATCTAGAGGCCGACATTGAAGAAGACCCAGTTTTAGGCAGTAGTGGCTGCTCTCCTTAACGGGTGGTGGGACGGGTGGTAGGGAAGTGTGGAGAGAGAGTTTAAATAACAAAACAAAAAAAAGCACTTAGCTGCCTCTGCCGGACACCATCTCGGGATTCTTCTGCTCCGGTCGGACTCTGATTCTCCAGTGGCTGGTGCACACTGCCAGGCTAGATGCCAATCACGGCATGGTAATTCAGCATGAGAGCAGCACCGTGATTGGCCTTCGCGGGCTGGGTTTACGCTCGCTCAGGTCCTAGGATCCTGTGCCTCTTCTCCACCCGGCTGTGCAGTGGAGAGCGATCAAAGTGCCCAAGTGAAAATCTCTTACTCTCTTTCCTGCAGTGGGTTTGTGGCTATCTTTAATTATTAGGAGTTTCCTTCCCCATATCTTCCTGATTATAATGTGACTTTGGAGAATGTATCCATTAGTGAGAGTAATAAAGAAATTATGCATAGTAAGTATTTGAGAGAGACAGCACAAACCAGAACCAATACTAGCATGGAGGAATTGTATTTGTGTTTACTAAGTAGTGAAGAGTGAGATTTCATTATTGAATATAATGAAATAGGTATGAAGGTGGTGAGAAATTTCTAAGAACAAAATGTTACTTTAGATAAAATTAGGAATGGAGGAGCAGTTTTGGTTTTCAGGATTACATCCAAAGTTGAAGACGGAGCAAGACACATAAGGAGAGATGTGCTTAGAAAGGCGTATTTCCATAGAAAAAGAGAGAGTAGAGTTTGTTGTTGAGAGTATTTGTAATATAACTTTTGAAGTTAGTGGAAAACGTTTGATTGAAGAAGATACTATTATAAGAGGTATTTATTATGTTTGTGGAAAGACTGTTTATTTCAATCTACCATAGAATGGGATGAGTTCATGTTATCTAGCTTTAGTTTTCCCTAGAATTTATCATGTAGAAGAATTTGAAGAGGAACATTGTTCAAGGAGAGTGAAAATAGATTTTAGTCAAGTTGTTATGGATGTTTTAGGGGTTATTATTTCTCCTATGGAAATAGCCATGAATGCTGTCAAGATTCAAAAAAATTCTAAAGTTGTAGATTGACTTGCTGCAGATACTATAGAGTCATTTAAATTAGTGAATATAGAGATGTTAGCAATGAGAGTAATGGTGATGCAGAACTGTCTCGCTTTAGATATACTCATGGCAAAAGAGGGCAGTGTCTGTAAAGTAATTGAGGTGAAGAATTGCTGTACATACAAACGAGTTTATAGTGGAATGATTGATGCTTACATCACTCACATAGCTAATTTGATTCCTGAAATTAGGTCATTACAAGATCCGGGTTTGTGGGAAGCTATAGGATCTTGGATAAAGAAGATAGAGAGTGGTTTTGGAAAGGTAGGTGAGTGGTTAAGTAGTTTTGGTGGTGGAATTAAAATTAATAGAAGGTATGGTTAAAAGGTATACTAGAAATAGTAAAAGCAAAAGCAGTGAAGACAATTCTTCAAGGAAAAGGAAAAGATTGAAGGACTTTGAATTGAACGATTAACGGCATAGAGTATTCCACCCAGATGATGCAGATGGAGGAGAATGTCCGATTAACTAAGAAGCTGAAAACTTCCAAAAACGAATGGCTTATTAATAAAGTTACTAATTGGGTTTAATTTTTTTAAATAAATAATCAGAGGGGGATTAGTAAAAGCGTTTTCTAAATTTCGTAATGGATGAATTCATAATGTTGCACTTAAAACAGGGTTACCGAGTCATTTAGCAATGTAATGTTTTTTAACGTATTTATTGGTTTTTCATACAAGAAGAGCAATGTCAACAACAACATAACCTCAATGAGACACAGCATACAGAGGTACAGTAAGGGTGCAGCAAGGTGCAGGGTGCACTATCATGAACACAACATAGTCAGGAGTATGACAACATCAGCATATACATTGCGTACATGGAAATAAAGGAACATCACCACATCACAGATAAGGGCATTGGACGCAGAACGGAAGGGAGAGGGTGGTAAAGTGATTAGGGTGGGGGCAGTGATCAATCTGTAGCAATGGATTCTAGGATGAGGAAGTAGTCCTAAAGGGACTGCAAAAAATCTTTAGACCGAGATGTGAGTGGCTGTAGCTGTGCTTAGTCCCCGCTGATGCCATTGCAAAGTGTCATACTTTTGGGCCACACTGCGGCAGTAGGGACGCGATCACTGCCCCAATGCACCCCGATCTCACGTTTAGCAAGTAAAAGTGCCATTGACACAAGCCGGCGAGCAGACTTAGGAATATTGCCATTGCACCCTAGGAGTGCCATGAGGGGGTCAGGTGCAACCACTACTTCGGTCATGGCGGAGATGTGAGAAAAGATAGAAGTCCAGTAATTTAGAAATGTAATTAATACTGTGAATTAGTTAGGCCACGTTTTCATATGAGATGCCACTTATTTTAATATGGATGCAATTTTGGGTGTTCTGCTCATCATGCTCTTTCTCCCCTTTCAATCAGTGTCACAGTGCAAACTATCTCTCTTCTTCTTTCAGCGGAGGACCAAGTGAATGATGTCAATGATTAGAAAATGTAACTATTGTGTTAAGAAGTGTGTATTGTGAATAAAGCTTCCATTGTGTACCCAAATGATCATATTCAAGGACATTTTTTTCTGAAGATGTATTGGTGTTAATTCTATGAGCCATTGTTAGAGAAATATTTCATTTTGTGCTGATCATCTCCGGATTGCAGTTGCTCAGAGCATAGTTGAAAGATTTCTCTTACCTTAAGAAATAGGTTAATGTTAAATAATTGAGTAGTTTTAAAATATTATGCTGGGGTTTCTGATTTGCCAATGCAACCCTAACCATGATCATACCATGCTGAATTTGCAAAATCTATTAATAAAAATATTGATTTGCATATAAAAGTTTTTAGGCCTAAGTATTGAGGGCTTGTTCATTTTCATTTTCAATGTGTTCGTTTCCATTCTGCATTTTTCTGATGCTGGGTGACTTTTCATTTTTCTCCTGATACTTTGTCCATTTGTCTTAGGGCCTCATTACGAGTTTGGCAGTGTGGGAGCGGGGTGGTTCACCACCACTCCGCTTCCGCACCACCAAACCTGAATACTACCTGCCTGCCAGATTACGATACAAATCATTGTCTGGTGGACGGGCAGCATGGTGGTCCTGCAGCAGTGCAGTAAAAAGGCTCAATGAGCCTTTTAATACGGTCCCGCGGTGGCAGTCGGGAAACTCAAAATATGCATGGCGGTGCTGCAGCAGCACCGCCAGCATATTCTGAGCCCCTGACCACCGCACTATCACCGAGAAACGCTGTTCCCTTGTGGTTATGGCAGTCCAACCGCCAAACTTATAATACGGCGGGCAGACCACCAGTGCGGCAGAGGCTGGACCGCCACCGCCGACCCCTCTGCCCCCAGTCTGGCAGTCTATGGACTGCGTGGCTCATAATAAAGCCCTTAGATTTTTCTTATGGGGGTGCTGTAAATACTCTTTATGAGCCTGACTCTCTGGTGTGCCCAGATTTGACTAATTAGGGCTAACTTATATGATTCTGTATTTCTGTAATTGAGCCTTTATGGCATTTTCATGCATTGCATTTTTCTTTTGTATCATATTTACTAACCTTGCTGTAATAAATCTATTTTTGCCTTATTTTTTTATCTAGAACTCAGTATTACTATTTCCACATTTTTTTTGTTATACTCTGCTGAAATGCTTTTTTTTGTGAGGAGTGCATCTCTAACCACTAGATCTATGAGTGGTTTTGAAAGTGGATTAATTAGGTAAGAATTGGGGTATTCATAATATTGGGGCTCATCTGATTATCGGGGTTCAGCTCCCACAGCCCCTTGGCCTTGGATGGAATTCACTGACAACTGTGCTGCAGTTTCCAGATTCTACAGAGTAAAGGTTCCTCTGTGATCAAAATGTACTGATGTCACCTGAATTCTAAATTTTTAAATAATACTTCAAATGAGTGGGCACTGCACCCAAAGCATGCACCCTATTATTGTCTGAACACACAGATTTTTACTTTTGCTTGTTCTTGACATTAATGGCTGGAGTTTCTCTCCACTTACATGGCGCCAGAGGTAGGGCAACTGTGCTTTCTATGGCGCCAGGAGAACCTTCTATATGGTCCATCATCTAGCACTAAAGAGCATTTGTCATCTAAATAGGTGACACAGAAATTCTCCAGCAAGGACGCCAGTCATCAACCGTTTTAAGATACCAGGGCTTTTCTTCAGTCAAATGGCATGACCTGGATCTGGCAAAGTCCCATCAGTGTTCCAAATTACGTTTTCTACATTGCCTCAGGGTTAAGCACAATCTGCCAGTAGTCAGTGGTTAAATCAAAGGTGCTTGATTTCTGTGCAGCACCTATCTGGACGACTAGTTTGTCCACATAAGGAATTAGGTGAGCATTTCTCTGTGTGACCGCATTGAGATCAGTGTAGTCCATGCAAAATCTTAAGCACTTGGTACTTTGCTCAGACATCAACATGTTTGGACTTACCCATGGAGTCTGGGAGTTCTCAATCATGCCTGGGTCCAAGATCTTAGTTACCTCTACTTTGGTTCAGTTTTGGACCTTGTTTGACACTCTACTGATATAACTCTTCACAGGAAGACTGTATACTAGATCTATTCTGTACATATACACTAGTGTTAGACCAGTGGGGACAGAGAACAGCCCTAACACCTGTCTCAGGACAACTCTACACTCTTCTTGCTCTGTAGGTGTGTTACGTCTCTGAATGAACCATGTGCCTTTGAGTAGGAAGACAGTGCATTTTTTATTCTTGTGCTCGGTGCATGGTAAGGAGTTTTCTCCCACACCAACCCACCAGCACCGATGTCTCCACAGTCACAGCCATTCAGCAGGGTGTTCCATGTTTCTAATATGAAGTGTTATGTGGAGGAGGCATCTGGCAAGACACTGAGAGACAGGGAATATCAAACATGGGGTTATTATTCCTTCATCAGCCTTTTCTTGGAAGCATCATTCCTCTGGTAGAGTAGCCGTGAGTAGCCTTATATTTATGCCTATCCACGGTGGTCGTCTCTCCAGTGTTTCCACTCTGAAGTTCCCAATCCAGGAACATGTTAAGCTTTTTCCTGTGATGTCATTTCCTGCTTAGAGCCTATAGAAGGAGGCTTTTGCCAGAGTAATATTTGTGGTGATGCATTTGTTCCCCTATTTTCCGTCACATTCCTCATCCATTCAGATATCTTTTTGTCCCTGAAATTGTCCTCTCTGTTTTTCAGCAGGATTCCTTTTGGGTTATTTCTTCAGGGAGTATTTGACTGGACTTTATTCTAAAACCTATTCAATATTGTTTTGCTGCCTTGCATTTCAAATTCTGCTCTTTCAGCTACAGTCAAGGAGTATCAATATTGACAAGTGGAGTTTTTGTGCTTTGTGGCCTTTTCATCCCTTTTAAGACACTTCACAATATATTTAGTGCTGGGTGGCACTGTGGCTACTGGGAGGAGATGCCTTTACCTCAGGCAATCAAGAAGGAAATTCAGAACTAACTGCATCCAGTCCTTGACAAGGTGTGAAATTGTGAAAAAGACCAGTTCTCTTCAATGAGGCATCCTTAGGATCTCTCTGTAGTAAGTTGTGGAGGGCCTCATCGGTCCCCTCATTCCTCTCTCTAATACAAAAATCCCCTCCATCTCCTCACAACTGTGGTATGGCTTTAGCCTATTTCTGTGATACAACCAAAAGGGATCTTGGCTAGAACTTAAATCTATCAAACAGGTGCCCTCACCGCTCTTCTTCAGAAAAGACAGGGGTCCTTTTGCCCAAGAGACTTGGGGCACATAGACTTCATTGTGAGAACTTCCTGTCCTTCCTAGTACACAGTCAGTATTGTTTTGTGATCAGTCTCTTTCTTCAGAGGTTATTGACTCATCTGAATATTACTCTTTGCCTTGGGCATCAGCTGCTCCATCTTGCATTTGACGCCTAGCACAGTCATCAACATCACCTGTGGAAGACCTTAGACTTCCTTCCCAATCCTCATTGACAAGCGACAATGGGCTGCGGACAATTTGTCCGTACAGAAGCTCAAATGGATTAAATCCCATGTAATTGTATGATACTTCCCATTAAGCAGAAAGGAGGCACTGCATGAGGAAATCCTACTTCCTCTCAAAGGGCTTCTCTAAAATACCCATCATACTTTGGAGAGTCTTAACTCTCTCAATAAATCCTTTGGTTTGGGGGTAATAAGTGGAAAACTTGTAGGTTACATCAATCTCATCCATGTGACCTTCACATAATTTAACATGAAGTTTACTTCACCTTTGCATGGGTGGCTACAAGCCTTCACCCTCATTCAGGGTCCACATAAAAGGCATTGCTGTAGAGGAACCCATCTTAACATGAAATTGTGACGTAACCAATTCACCTTCCTTAAGCTAGAGCCTCATCCCTCAAAAGTAAGAAACTTTGCCTGGACCTTAACAAACTCTACGTTTCTGAGACCTCCTGAGACCTCCAGCCTCACACACCTGTTGCAGTTCTGCCAAGGCTCTAGGCCTAGTACCTCACCTGCTGCTGACAACTGTGACTCCTCATAGAGGTAAGTAGTTCAGACTGCCACGCAGGTAGGTGCATTTACAGTACGTAAAGGAGCCACAGACACCTTAGTATCTCTGTGCAACAGCATCCTCTTAGGAATCTACTTCTCTTTCAAGTCTGCTCTCTGCCGGCCTCATATGAACACAGTCAGTCCTTTGATCTGGGGTGTCTCTTATCCGCTTTGTGGAGTAACCTGTCAATCTTTCTAACTATTCTTAAAGTTGGGCCTCCTGCAAGGTACTACTGTCATCGCGGCCTTTTTTTGCCACTTGACCTCCCTGCCGCTTCTGAACTGCCCAGTTCCCTACCTACTTGTCAGCAAGTGCTGTAAGTTCCCTTGGTTCAGCAGTCTGTGAAATGGCCAGATCTGGTACAGCACTACTAGGCAAACATAGAAACATTGCTCAATCAGCGGCTGATTAAAATAACTCCTCAAAGTTAGATACAATTTCCCTCTTCACATGCCCAGTTAGACATTTATTAATGCCATATATACATATCTGTAAATTCACATTCAGTGAGATCTCTGCAGTCTTTATTTTTTTGTAGCGCTGACTGCACGAAGCAGCACCGGCAAACACCGGCACAAATTCAGCCCTGAATCTAAAAGCTTCAGCTATAGCAACAGTTCATCTTCCAACATCAGAAGCTCCAAGATCAGTTCATTTTACAACACAAAAACAATATTATTTGTTGTTCAAACAAACTTGCAGCAACAGCTATGTGAAATGAAGGCCTTTCGGGGTATGCTATAAAGCATACCAAAGACCTATAAGGACGCATGGTGGGTGGTCCGTTGTGTTAGAAATGGTACAAAAAGTTCAGTAAAGTTGAATTTTTTCACTGCAGACATCTATGTGAATGTGTTGCATGTTTACTCCTCTTGTAGAATTTCTTGAAAGCGAAATGTGTCAATTTTACGATCTGGACCGCAAAGTCTTATGACTTAGGCCTGTTAAATGTCTGGCCTCGGTGCTCAAAACTCTTGCCTCGTATAATCTCCAGTACCGCATCACTGTGCAGAATTTACATCGGGTTCAATGTAAAGATGGACTTCTCCACCTCCGGTTCGTTCCTTGTTATGTACGTTTGAGTAAAGCTTTCGATTTTAACAGGGCGAACGCCGACTTATGAGAGGCTGTGACGCAGCCCCTTTCGGAGGCAACAAGGATAGTGCAACAATTTATAGTCGCCACCTAAAGCGCTTTTTGGTTCTAGCACTGAATTGTCACAAATCTATCTGAGTGGCAAAATCTGGTTGGAAAGTTACCTTGATTTAGCAGGGTGCCAGTTCATCCTTGCTAATAAGGCCCCTTTCCCCCTCTTATCATCAACTATATCAGAATATATGGAATTTTCTATGCGGAGGTTTCTGCGGGATTTTAGCATGTGTACACCCAGATGTCTGGAATTATTGATATTAGGGACTCGGTCCCATCTTTTGCTAGCCATGCAGATATTACGTCTATCTGGATTGCTCCCCATTTCCTTCCAGACATTTCCTTCCCTTACTGAAATTATGCTCAGTCAGTGGAAGCTGGAAGTGGGAAGGGTTGGTCAGTAAATAGGGATGAAAACCAAAATAAAAGTGACCCACGTTAGTCAATTAAATAGCTAAAAAGTGGCCCACATTCGCAAATCAGTGCAGGTTTGAACTTATAAAGGTACGCTGTTGGGTGTTTGCAAGGTGTGGGAGACTGTATGCTTGTGTGCTTGCTAAATGCAAAGTCTGTGGTAATAACAGGAAAATCTAGAGAAAAAAACTGGCTTCACAGACAATAAAACAGGCCCACAAACTGTCAAGATACCGGCCCACATATTGACCTGTCAGACCAGCCCTTCTCTCACTGCCAGATTGCCCTATAGGCAAATTTAACCCTGGAAGTGGGGCCCATTTATACAATAGCATTTGGCTTTTTCCCACTTGTACTTCTGTCCCATCCTGCTATTTTCTCTCAAATAAAATGAACAATGCATCACCAAATTCCCTCCCCTTAAGAGTGAGTCTCAATGACATTTACCACCTTCCCCCAAACCCCTCAAAGTCCCCTTGAGGTATACATACTTTTTCTTCTCTGCTTTGGACAGCCACAGGTTTATGGGCATATTTCTGGCCAGGTCCCCAGTTGAACTCTTCCACAACAGTGTCCAATGTTTTCCTCTCAAGCTCGGAAAGCCCCAGTGGGTCACCCCTAGCTGTGATGGCTAGTGTGGCTAACCAGAGGGCTAGGAGAAGCTTCTTCATCTTCTTCGCTGTTCAGTTATGAGATGTGCAGATTTGGATTTTTGTGACTTGTTTCCATTGGTGAAAATTTAACTTTCTAGGTGCAAGAGCCACACGTGGCAATGACCCAGAGAATCGAGAGATCAATATTATGTGAGCAAACATACGTTTGGAAATAGGGCCCTGAGGAGGCACACAGAGGAGTTCTTTAGGTTAGCTGCCAAACTCCTCCCTTCTTGTGCAAGACACAAGTGAATATGATAAAAACAGAATCATTCGGTTGCCTACAGCATGATGAGAATAGTTTGGTATTCACCCATGCCATGAGAGGTGTTTTGATTCACTCCCTTTATGATCAAAGGTGCCTGACTTCTCGAAAAGAGGAGGTGGCCTTTTCCTTTGGGCATCTGATTATCCAGTCTCCTCACTCAAGTATGTTGATTGACATTATGGTGCTTTATTTGGCTGCTCCACTTGTGCTATGCAAAAGAGATGGGGAAGTCAGTTTAACAAGTTAACAAACACAAATGCAAGTAAGAAAAAGAGCTTACAACAGTCACTAATTCTCATTAGAATCGGAAGTATCTTTTAGACAGTGTGCCTCACAATGAGACATTGAGAAAACAAAAAGGTGATGGATGGAATGCTTGAATTAATTTAAGCCACAGGGAATTACTCTGACCCACATTACAGTCCATCTGGTTTTTTGCCCACTTTGCCTTTATAGGCGAGGACCAGCTATATGCAACTCAGTCTCAGTCCTTCTCCTTAAGTAGCTGCCCGGCTTGAACTGCCTGGCAAGAAACCCTCCAGATGGTAATACAAACAGCCTCAGATCGGATTTCACCTTTTTGGGCCTCATCAATAAGGTGTATTTTGATTTCTATGGTGCAGTGAGCTGGAGACTCACACATGGCATGCCCATCGGACTTAATGTATCATACTGAGGAAAAAAAGCTTATGGGTGGAATGCTTGAGTTACTCTCAGCCACTGATAATTTCCTGGAGCAACATTCCAGTCCAACCAACTTACAAAAATGGCATCATAATAGAGTATGATTAAAAGTGCAGATCCTAACTGGGCATTGCACTGTCAATTACACTGGCAGTGTGACACTAGGCCTGTAATTGGTGATCTAGTGCTGACGTACAATGCTCCATTAGAGAGATTAAAGCACTGTCCATCAATGCTCTTGCACAACGTCTGCACATTTCTGCTTGGCCATCCACAGTGACATAAGCACTGTCTCGGGGCTATTCAGAAAGGCACTTTGGAGTATATAAAGCAGTATTCTTGTAGTACTCTTTTACATACTAATGCATGCCTTTATTAATTGGTCCCAAAACATTTCAAACCCTAACAGAATTGGAATATTCAGGCAAATTCATATACAATTAGTAAAAAAAGGGTAGATGGTGCCCTCTTTGCACTATTGCTATTAGGGAGTTGGACATTTCAGGGCCGATTCACAAAAGCATTTAAGAGTACATGAAGATAATTCCATACTTTCTGACTTCCGAGTAGAATTCTGACCAGGAAGAGCATAGAAGCTACCCTACTTGCCATTTGGGATTACCATAAAAAGATAGTAGGCCACAATGGGGTTCTTGCACTACTTCTCTGGACCTTTCAGGAGCCTTAGACACATTTGATCATGACACATTTATCCAAAGACTCCACAAAGCTTCCATAGAGGGGACTGCTCTTGATTGGATCACATCCTACATTCAAAATAGAACAAATGTCATCTATACTCCTCTCTCATCAATGAATTTCAGCTCACCTGCTATAACTACACAGAAACTGCACAGATGACACACAAATACTTCTTAGACTGGAAATCCCTAAATACATTTTAAAACTCAAAACTCTTCAGTTGCCTCTGAGACGTTGATCAGTGGATGACATAGAGCCATCTCAAATTGAATGCGTCCAAAACTGAAATACTCACCTGTGGTGATTGGAAAAATTATGAGCCACTCTGCACCTGGCCTGATGATCTGGGACCACCTCCTAAAGTATCCAAGGAAGTAAGAAACCTCGGAATTACCATGGACTCCAAGCTATCAATGAATGCCCAAGTGGATAAGTTAGCAAGATCAAGCTTCATTACTATGAAAACTCTGCAGCGCCTCTTCCCCCACCTAGGATTTCCACACAAGGTCCAAGCTATTATCTCTTTTGTACTGTCTAAACTTGATTACACCAATGGCCTCTACCATCGATCCCCTCTATCAACTATGAAAAGACTAGAACAAATTCAAAACTCGGCTGCCAGACTACTTCTACATATAAAGCCACAAGCCCACACCTCCCCGCCTTAAGGGCCCTACATTAGTTACTGGTTGCCAGAAGATCCCCCTTCAAGCTGCTTTGTATCACCCAAAAAGCAATACATTGAACAGGACCACTTTTCATCGGGACCATGGGAATCATCATCAACAGCAAACGCGACATGACCACCCAAGTTAATGCTATCATCATCATCAAACTATGTTTATTTCAGGGCACAACCCCTTAAAAACACATATAAAACACAGTTCATTATATATTAGAATAAAAAAAAATAATAACATGCAAAATATATACAGACTTATTAAAAGCCCTCATACACAGTACCCCTATAAATTTGTCCCACTGTGTCAGCCATGATCTTTTGTAAATGCAGAGTGCAAAAAAAGAGCTTGTACATGCTACACCCAAATGGGGGCAGTGCATCTGCATTAATAGATACAATTCGATATTGATCATGCATCATTCGAAAGTTGACTTGTGGCATCTTGCCCACTACTGGGGGGACTTAAAGAGATTAAGCTGTTTCCTAATGACCAGCCTGAAAAAAGAAACTTGCTTAGTCTGAAAACAGTCAACCTGCTTGTATCAGATTTAATAGTCTTGAAGCCTCTTGGTATCTCCTCAAACTAAGATTTAAACAGAGACCTAATCCACTTAGCCCTAAATCAGAGATAAGCTGGGCAAAAGAATACCACATGATCAAAAGTCTCAATGGTTTGAGGGCAACATCAACATGTACAAACAATGTTCAAAGAAGAGAGCCACTTTAAAGAGAAAGATCTCACAGGTTAGGTGCCAATTCTAAACTTAATATAGATGCTCTTAGCTAATAGGGGTTTGATCTCATCAAGATCGGGTTCAAACTTGGTAAAAGGCTTGTGAGCCAAAAATTTATCTGTGAGGTGCTCAATAATGGTTTCCCAATATATAAGAGCATTTGCTTATTTTCCAATGGCCGCTGGCTCACTCCCCATTGATTGCATACTAAGTTTAAGGAATCACAATTTCACATGACAGAACCACCTTATCGTTGGGCTGGTGTCAAGCTAGAGAACTTCCGCCATTGCATTTCTAAAAGGTTCCAATTCATGCTGGGACCACTACCTTATCCAGTGAAGAAGAGGCCTCAGGGCAGCTAAATGTTCGACGGACTTTAGGTCAGTGTTCAAGATCAAACGTAGAGTGGGTGAGCTCTGAGGGAGGCTTAATAATGATTTAACAAAACTGTTTTCTTTTGCAGTCATAATGCAGCTGATTTAGCTTTCATTTTATATACTTGGAGAGCAGGTGAGATTTATCTTGACTGACTGCCCCTGTGCAGTTTTAAAATTGCTACTGCTCTGTGCTGGACTAACAGACTGGATATTTAGATTTGGGGCCTCTATGATAGTGGACTGGCTATTCTTATACCAAGATAGTCAAAGATTTGGACTTTTTCGAGAGTATCGCTTCCCAATTGCAATATGCCCCTGGAGCCTTTGTGGGAATTAAATATCACAAACTTGGTTTTTTGAGTATTAATTTCTAGACCTCTTAGACTGCAAAAATCTTAGAACTTGGTGAGGGATTCTGTAGGCCAACAGGAGTCCTGGACAATAAAAGGGTATCTCCAGCAAATAGGAGAGCTGGCTCTTTTATCCCATTTAATTTATGGGAATCATTTACACAATTATTTAAAAAAATCTACTACACCATTGATGTACAGCAAAAAAAGTGTATGTGCCAGAATGCATCCCTGGTGAGCCCCCCTGTCAATTGGGATGCGATTTGCGAACTCATTGGCCGTACCCCATCTGACCTGGGTATAGTTGGAATGATGTAGCTTAATTAGTAAATTTAATATGGGAGGGGGAATACCCATTTTACCTAACACCTCTCCCAGCTTTTTTCCTTGGGACCACGTTGAAATCGGCCCTTAGATTGATGAAGGGTATATACAGATGGCCTTTTTTCAACTGGATGTATTTCCATAGTATCAATGTAAAACAAAAAACTTGGTTATTGGTAATAATTTTGGCCTGAAAGTCTGTCTGAAAGGGTGATAGAACCTGTGCCCTGCCAACCCACTCTTGAAGCTTGTCAAATAGTTATTTACAGAAAATATTTGGACATTATCTAGGAGACGTATCAGCCTATAGTTTCTGGGATCCCTCTGTCACTCTTTTTGTAAATCGCCATAATGTGGGCTCCCACCCAGGCATCGGTTAAGATGGTTCCATCAGCAATAGCATTGGATAGTACATTTATATAGGTTACCCATACAGCAATTTCCGACTTATATTAATGTCCCAGAAACATATCTGGTCCAGTGGTCTTATCTGGGCGAACTGACTTGATGACGCTAATTGTTCTTCATCAGAAGTGACTATCAGGCCATGGCTGGATCACTTCCCAAAGGTTCAGACGGTGTAAGTTCCTGTTTTGAATAAAGGCCCATAAAATGATTGACCGAAAGACTTGGTTGGAAATAAGGGTCTGTAGGCATGCTAAGAGATAAACTACCATGGGATACTATGTGCCAAAAGGTAATATTGACAGTAGAACAAGATGCTTTTAATAAATCCTGTCATTTATTTTCATACCAGTCTTTCTTTTTGGTGGCTAAGGTATGTTTCAACACAGCTCTTGCTTCTGTGATGGCTTCTCTGGCGTGTTTTTTGCTGTTATAAGATTTTTCTTTGCCCTTTTGCACTTACTACAGTTACCACTGGGTTAAGTTGTTTTTGCCCTTAGGTGCCAGAAATGTAGTATTTATAAACAAAATCCGTGAGTGAGGTGAATAATTTAGAATGTAGTTTCATTATGGGTATTTGTGGTCTGGGCATGCATGCCACAAGATCTGAAATAGTAGAGTAAGAGTCATACATTTTTGCCATAATAAGGGGGTTGCACTGTATATTCTGACACTTTACTCCTCTCCTATTGTTTAAAACTTAAGGCTCTGGATAGCTCTGCCTGTGGGATCCATCAGAGGCAGATAAAGTAGCGACATTCAATATTAGATCCAAGGCATTGTGGTCACTATCTCCGCTTGGGATTATTTTGAAGTCTACCATATTCCCCCATAGCTTGTTGTCAATAGTAATGTAGTCAATTTTGCTATTAAAGGCATCTCTTTTGATAGTATGGACTCTTGCCACATCGGAGACAGATCTACCATTGCAAGCCCTTAGGTCATAGGACAAGGTTAAGGAATCTAATTGCGAGGCGACTGGAGGCCATGACTTAATCAGTTCATCTACCACACTTGGGGTGCCTAGACTCTCGCCTTCCCATTACATTAAATTGATCATGCAAGAACGGGGTTCGAAAGTGGTATTAAAGTTTCCAGCGAGAATTATTCTGGAGCTGCTAGTCATGCAAGATGAATCATTTTCAAGGGTTTGCAAGGTCAAAGACTGTTTATTTGAATGGAGCGAGCAACTGTAAACATTGAAAATATAAAAAGAGAACCCCTTGCATGTCTTTATGCTTAGGTATACATGCTTACAAACACACGTATAAGCACCACTGGTGCCTTGTGCATAGTATTGCTGTACATTTGTATTTTGAATATGGTGGTCATTTAGGGAGGAGCCAGCTCTTGAGTAATCTTCTGCAGATAAGATGGTTATCCGTGTATCTTATGTTTGGGGGTAATGAACTCCATAGTTTGACTGCTTCAACAGAGAAAGAAATTCCACCCATGTTTTTTATTGTATGCTGGTGATTTCGAGCCAGGATGCAAATCTGGTGCAGAGGTTCCTTTGTTGTATGTATGTGGTGATATTCAGATATGTGCACGTCTTTGTACAAATGCATATATTAAATATGATTAAAAATGTATATATTTTCTTACACTTATACTTTAAAAATGTACAAATATATATATCACTTATAGTTCAAATATATCCATTTTGTATAGTTATGTTTAATATGTATATAGGTCATTGAATAAATAGCATATAATTATTTGACTGTATCCTTATGGATCTCTATATATTATGATAACACATATCACAACATATAAACATGATTATACAGAAAGTATGTGTAAATGTTAACTATTCAATACACTTATTACTTTAAAATACAAATACATAAATCATAAATAATTAAATAATACAAATAACACTAATACATTCATGGAAGAAACAAACAACAAATTATGTTGGTTTGTATACACATATATATATATATGTAACCAAAAACGCCCAGAAGCTTGAGGCCGCACACAGCTGCAGGTGAGTTACAAACTCCATTTGAACCAAGCAGGCAGCTTAACATCCCTTTGAAGTCCATGGCCTGACGCGTTTCGATGCCGCTGTTTGCATCTCCTCAGAGGCCGTGTCAGCGGAGGTGATTTATGGCTGCCGCATTTCCCCTGCGTGTTTGTGGTTAGTGAGCTATCAGTGCTCTTCCCTTGGTGGAAGTTCATTTTCAAATGCACGCTGGGATATGAGGTCTCATTTTGCCAAATAACGCCCTCTGGTGGGTTACCTCCGCTGCAGCTAATTATGGACGATTATTCTCGGCCCTCCATTGAGCCTTGGATGATACTCTGCCGGCTTCATTAAAGGTACCCTGCAGCTTCAGAAAGAGGAATCTTCCACTCCCCTAGTCCCGTTGGTTGCGGGCAGTGCGATCCCTCTGCGGCCTGGAACCGCCGCATAATATGTAACCAAAAACGCCCAGAAGCTTGAGGCCGCACACAGCTGCAGGTGAGTTACAAACTCCATTTGAACCAAGCAGGCAGCTTAACATCCCTTTGAAGTCCATGGCCTGACGCGTTTCGATGCCGCTGTTTGCATCTCCTCAGAGGCCGTGTCAGCGGAGGTGATTTATGGCTGCCGCATTTCCCCTGCGTGTTTGTGGTTAGTGAGCTATCAGTGCTCCTCCCTTGGTGGAAGTTCATTTTCAAATGCACGCTGGGATATGAGGTCTCATTTTGCCAAATAACGCCCTCTGGTGGGTTACCTCCGCTGCAGCTAATTATGGACGATTATTCTCGGCCCTCCATTGAGCCTTGGATGATACTCTGTCGGCTTCATTAAAGGTACCCTGCAGCTTCGGAAAGAGGAATCTTCCTCTCCCCTAGTCCCGTTGGTTGCGGGCAGTGCGATCCCTCTGCGGCCTGGAACCGCCGCATAATATGTAACCAAAAACGCCCAGAAGCTTGAGGCCGCACACAGCTGCAGGTGAGTTACAAACTCCATTTGAACCAAGCAGGCAGCTTAACATCCCTTTGAAGTCCATGGCCTGACGCGTTTCGATGCCGCTGTTTGCATCTCCTCAGAGGCCGTGTCAGCGGAGGTGATTTATGGCTGCCGCATTTCCCTGCGTGTTTGTGGTTAGTGAGCTATCAGTGCTCCTCCCTTGGTGGAAGTTCATTTTCAAATGCACGCTGGGATATGAGGTCTCATTTTGCCAAATAACGCCCTCTGGTGGGTTACCTCCGCTGCAGCTAATTATGGACGATTATTCTCGGCCCTCCATTGAGCCTTGGATGATACTCTGCCGGCTTCATTAAAGGTACCCTGCAGCTTCGGAAAGAGGAATCTTCCTCTCCCCTAGTCCCGTTGGTTGCGGGCAGTGCATTTGAAAATGAACTTCCACCAAGGGAGGAGCACTGATAGCTCACTAACCACAAACACGCAGGGGAAATGCGGCAGCCATAAATCACCTCCGCTGACACGGCCTCTGAGGAGATGCAAACAGCGGCATCGAAACGCGTCAGGCCATGGACTTCAAAGGGATGTTAAGCTGCCTGCTTGGTTCAAATGGAGTTTGTAACTCACCTGCAGCTGTGTGCGGCCTCAAGCTTCTGGGCGTTTTTGGTTACATATATATATATATATATATATATGGATTCGCAGATGCTGCGCTTCGTGGTTCCCAGCCTCCGGCGTCGGTGCCTGCAGACGGCAGCAGCAGCCGTATAACATGTAAGGATTTCCGTATTCTGCTCAATTGACCAAAATAACGAGATGCGGCACACCAGAAGAAGCACAAAATTTATTGTGCACAAACCAAAGGACGACGCGTTTCGGCGTTAAGCCTTTGTCAAGCAATTTCCTGTACATCAATTACCCATAGAAATACATCCAGAAGTTTGGCGACATAGAAAAAATACTTCCGTGTTCCGTACATTTCAGCTTGTTATAATGCGACAATAGCATGATTACTGCATAATAAATGTTGTAACAAATAATACATTGGTGATTAATCAAATTCATCAGAATGGCAAGTTCATAACAATTTAGCAGTGTGAATAGCAAAATATATTGGTGCGCATGCTCGATTGGCTGCTCTGTACTCGGAATCACAGTAAATAACATTTGGAGAACAGGCGTAACTGTCGCGGTCCTGATACGACCGTGTGCGTCAGAAGAACGTGAATGAGAGATGTCTGAATGGGAAAGTGAAAGAAGAGCAGTTGCTATCTCACTGTTCAATGAGGACCAAGATCTGAACAATAGCGGACCGTCGATTGTAGCTGGCACAAGTGGAGCGGACTCAACAGTGAAACAGAAGCTTACCCTATTAGAAAAACTAAGCAAACGCGAAATTAATAAATGGTGGGAAGTCGCATCCTTAACAAACTACTTGGAAGTTGGTAGAGTGCCTAGAGGCCTCAGAATATCGATAGCACCCACTTATGAAAATCCAAACCAAGACCTCCTCACAGAATGGGCAGATTTCATGGCAAAAACCTGCAGGGGTATGCTTGAAATGCTGATCAAGTATGCGCAAATCGACTTGGAGTCCACCAGGAAGGAACTGAGTGTGCTAAGAGCTGAACTTGAAAAAATCAAAACGGACAAAGTGGTAGTGGAATTCTTGAGAACATTACCAAACAAACTAAAGGAATACGAGGATGCAATAAAAATAAAGAAACAGCGCAAATTCATCAGAGACAAGAAGGATTACGCTGAGGGGCGTATCCTCACATACGCCAAACGCTTTGATTGGGCACAGCGAAACTTTAAAGCCTCGTACAATATTCGCCAAGGTGAAGCACTATCAACTGGTTCCAGCTCGGGCTTAAGTACAGATTCTGAAGACCGCAATGCAGCAGGCCCTTTAGGTGTCCATCCCTTAACATTCCTCCACGAATTCCAAATACTGAAGCAGAAAAAAGATCAGAATCAGTCGGACAAACCACTCACAAGGGGCAGGGGCAGAGGAAAAGGTGCAAAAAGAGGAAGAGGACAAGGGACAAGAAAAGACGCAGATTGAACAAAAACAGAAGAGGAAGAACAAGGAACATCATACCCAACAGTGAATATCCTATACCCAATAAATCAGTGATAAATCTATCATCGAGAACAATGACTGCAGAGGAGATATCTGTATTACAACTTGGCTTGTCCTTCTGTCCAACCAATGATTTCAATTACATGGACACTCGAATTGATTTATTTATTTTTATTCGTAAGTTAAAATTGATAAAATTGTTTAAAATGAGGTTTGGATCAAACAAAGCCATAACGGCCCCCAATAACATTGGGGATGATGTGAATTTACAGATCCAGGACTTTGATTTATTAAGAGACATGTATGATCTGGAGGTGAACAACCAACAAAGTCAGGAAGAGCATATCTCTCAAATACTAGGAGCTTGCGGATTCACTAACAATCAGACCAGCCACAGTGGATTAAAAACGAAATCCAAATTTAATCCCAATGTTCCGTTTGACAACATTGAAGCGTATAGTACAGCTATGATAATTGAATTGAAGAAAATCCGTGGTAATACAACTAAGCAGAAAAGAGACAATTTATCCAAACATCAAAGACAAGCCATCAATGGCCTAGAAAAAGATCCCAATATCATTATCAAGCCCTCCGATAAGGGGGGCAATGTTGTTATTATGGACATGGTCAATTCAGAGCAGAGGCGATGAGGCAGTTATCTGATGGAGACATACAAAGAAACTATCAAGGAATTCCATGATCATTTATCCAACTGGTATCATCAAGGCCTACTGGACATTGATGAATACAGATTTCTGAGAACTGATAATCCGCGGATTCCCTGCTTGTATTTTCTGCCGAAAATACATTAAGACGCCACTAATCCACCAGGGCGTCCTATAGTCTCTTCCAATGGTGGCCTGCTAGAGAACACATCGATTTTTCTGGACATTTTTCTGTCTAAATATGTGTTGAACTTAAGATTGTACTGTAAGGACAGCTCAGATTTTTTACGGAGGATACACGACGTCCAATGGGAAGAAGGCTACCATATGATAGCATTGGACATTTGTTCTCTGTACACGTGCATTGAACAGACTATAGGTGTATCCGCATGTATGTATTTTCTCAAGAGCAGACACATTAGTCTTGGGCAACATAATAAGATGTTGGAAACTATGATGCTGTTTTGCCTTCAACAGAACATCTTTCTCTTTGAGAAATCTGTGTACCGACAATGATCTGGTACTGCCATGGGCACCTGTTTTGCCCCCAGCCTGGCGAACTTGTTCCTGGGCTGGTGGGAGGAACAGGTGGTCTGGACGGAGAGGTTTGAGCGATATACTGATCACGTACTAGTATGGATCAGGTATATCGACGACTTATTCCTGATCTGGGACGGATCAGAATCCATGGCTAAGGAGTTTATCCATGAGCTGGGAGTAAACAATCTAAATCTAAAATTTACCCATAAGATCACCACTAATTATTGTGAGTTCCTGGATACAATAGTTGAAGTCAAGCAGAACCGAATTACAACGCGTCTGTTTCGTAAGGAAACAGCGGGAAACACCGTGCTGCATGCGGCGAGCCACCATCCCATCCCCTTGGTGAACAGCATCCCTTATGGGGAGGTGCTGCGGGCCCGCCGGAATTGCAGCACGAATGAGGATTTCCAGACTGAGCAAGATAACATCATTACACGTTTCAGAAACAGAGGGTATAAGGATAGTGTACTACACAAGGCCAAAGATAAGGCCAGTAGCATCACACAGAGTGAGTTGTTATTTAACCCATCCTCAAGTAAAATCAAGAAAAATGTGCAGAAAGATCATACAGCACCACGGATGATTACCACCTTCAGTAGAGGTGCTTGGGCCTTAAAGAAAGCCATGAAAGCCCATTGGAATCTGTTGGTGGCAGATCCCATAATAGGCAACAGTGTGGGGAACAGCCCACAAGTCACATATAAACGAGCACGGTCATTGCGGGACCGTTTAGTACACAGCTATCCCCCTGATAATCCGCAAACACATTGGCTAAAAGCACTCAATGTATTTACCACATGCGGAACGTGCAAAGCCTGCCACAATGGCAGAAACTGAAAGGAGTATGCGACAAGCCTGGGTGGCACAAAGAAAATCACACAAACCATCAATTGTAACAGTGATTTTGCTGTCTACGTGCTGGAGTGCCCTTGTGGTCTCCGGTACGTAGGCAGCACTAAGCTTCCACTGAAACAACGCATATTACAGCATCTGCGAGCCGTAAAGAACCGTGATTTCAACTATCCTGTTGCTCGGCATTTTGCAGACAAACACAAAAGCAATGTCCGCCATCTACTATTCTATAGGATAGATAGGATTCCAGCGCACATACGAGGTGGAAACAGGGAGAGAAATCTCAGGGTTCTTGAGTCCAAATACATAATAGAATTGGACTGTAAGACACCGAAAGGCTTGAATGGGGGAGAGGAACTCGCCACCCATATAGGCCGCTAAGCTAGGAGTTACTGCTCTTCTCTATCTTCACTATTTTCAGTAGTTTTAAATGGTTGAAAGTAGGTGTCACGTCACATTTTTTAAGGAGGACCTTTATAATTGGGGCACTGGTTGCCTTTACGAGCCGAGTTCGGCAGGCCAATGAGTAGTGAAACCGCAATTGCGGCATTATTACTCAGGTACCACATGGTTATTCCCCTAGGTATCCTATCCAAAGCCCCTCCATTTGAGGTCCCTAGTACTTGTGTTTATGGTTTATTATTATTTTTCACTTACTTTATATTGAGCATAATTGCTTATGTACACTCAACACTCACAGTTCCCACTTTTTAGCACTTTACTTAAGGTCTATTTTCCTGTCTGTATGACTATCTCACCTTGATGACATAGCAGTTCATGATGCACACAATTTCAGTTCCACTAAAGGACTCCGGTTTCAAAGGGCACTTGCCCAGTATTGAATAAAAACACATCACTCTGCTGCCACGGCGACCCACCGGGACATATATCGTGGACAGGTGCTGGTTATTAATAGGTACCCACTCCCACATAGGCACTTGCCTGTCATCAGACGAGATTATATGAGTCTGTTGTAGTGCAGTCAAATTCAGTAAGAATCCGCGTAATGGCACTGGGCCTGTCACCGGGACATATATCGTGGAAAGGTGCTGGTTATTAATA
Source organism: Calotriton arnoldi (assembly GCA_963921515.1). NCBI lineage: Eukaryota > Metazoa > Chordata > Amphibia > Caudata > Salamandridae > Calotriton > Calotriton arnoldi. Next base: position 2,231,160 of record CAWUFW010001715.1, on the reverse strand, counting down.
GGTACCCACTCCCACACAGGTATTTGCCGGTCATCAGACGAGATCATATGAGTCTGCTGTAGCGCAGTTAAACTTAGTAAGATGCCGCATTATGGCACCGAGCATACCTTTTGTTCCTCACACGGCGCAGTAATCACGATATATCATTACCGTACTCTATTGTAATGAAAGAAGGGAAGTGTAGAGACGATGGTCCCACATAAACCATAATGCCTCAATGCTGACCTATACTTTATTGTTCACTACTCGAACAACAAGTGATGGTAAAATGAACCGAATTTCGCCGATCACTGTGCTGTTCCCATTGGGGCATGTAAATATACAGGGTCTCGTGGGTGGGATTGTTGGCAGAGTCAAGCTGTGATGACATGATAGAACATATTATCTTTGTTGCACAGTATGTTGAAACTCGGTATTGAAAACTTTATTTACTGTGATTCCGAGTACAGAGCAGTCCTCATTGAACAGTGAGATAGCAACTGCTCTTCTTTCACTTTCCCATTCAGACATCTCTCATTCACGTTCTTCTGACGCACACGGCCATATCAGGACCGCGACAGTTACGCCTGTTCTCCAAATGTTATTTACTGTGATTCCGAGTACAGAGCAGCCAATCGAGCATGCGCACCAATATATTTTGCTATTCACACTGCTAAATTGTTATGAACTTGCCATTCTGATGAATTTGATTAATCACCAATGTATTATTTGTTACAACATTTATTATGCAGTAATCATGCTATTGTCTCATTATGAACAAGCTGAAATGTACGGAACACGGAAGTATTTTTTCTATGTCGCCAAACTTCTGGATGTATTTCTATCGGTAATTGATGTACAGGAAATTGCTTGACAAAGGCTTAACGCCGAAACGCGTCGTCCTTTGGTTTGTGCACAATAAATTTTGTGCTTCTTCTGGTGTGCCGCATCTCGTTATTTTGGTCAATTGAGCAGAATACGGAAATCCTTATATATATATATATATATATATTTATATATATATATATATATATATATATATATTCCCCAAAGATGCCTCTGTTTAAAGGACGCCACTCCACAGGTAAGATAAGTTCACAAAACTATTTATTTTCAGGAAGCTGCATTTTACGGCTGTTTATAACCAGTCCCCGATGCGTTTCAGAGCCGCAGGCTCCTTCCTCATGGGGCAGCAATTAGGCAGATGACGACAGCACTACAGTCCTCCATTTACCAATTTGCATGCGCTCTCCAGTGAGAGCATGCTGGTCGCTGTAGTCCAATTCTTCCTCACAAATGGGGTTCGTTTCAATTTGCCAATGTTCTGCTTTTGCCATAACATTTATTTTAGAAGCCCTCCGGTGGGCCCCAGACGTAATGCGCAGCTTCCATGATGTTCTGCCTTCCCGTGCCGCTTCCACGTTAGTACAATCACCACCGCGCGGTCCTGTCACCTCATTCCAGACAGGTGGTGCATCCTCCGCGGCTGAGGCCGCCGTGCACATATTCCCCAAAGATACCTCTGTTTAAAGGACGCCACTCCACAGGTAAGATAAGTTCACAAAACTATTTATTTTCAGGAAGCTGCATTTTACGGCTGTGAATAACCAGTATATGGAAACTAGGTTCTAACTGTAACTACCTACTGGCGACCGCCAGTAGGTTATATACATATATATATATATATATATTCACTGAAAAAACCATAGGTTTTAGGGACAGTTATAGTTAGTTGGACATTGCACTCGTACAAAACCCGTGAAATTCCCCCGTTATAGTTAGTTCAGCTAACTATAACTCGCGCCCCCGCAATGCACTGCTGATGACGTCACATATTACATCACTCATGACATGGTCAGTGACATCACTGATGACATCACTGATGACATCTCAAATTACATCACTGATCACATCACTGATGACATCATCCATGTGATAATATCATGCATCTTCTCACACCCTAATATAACTTTTGATACACCCACTCTAAATTACAGACTGCCATTCTCAAAACCATACACACTCCAATACCAATAACTACATACCCACTCACTGATTCTTAGGTCTACACACACACATCTACTCACTCACCCGTACAGTCACTCATACTTACGGTCACTGAGTACAGGACTATCATATGCACTAGTATTTGTATGAGTAAGTGAGTTGGTGTGTGTATAACTGTATAGGTGAGTAAATGGGTGTGTGATTCATTTTTTGCATGACTGACTAGGTGTGTGAGTACCTCTATGGATGAGTGGCGGCGTGTGAGTGTTTATATAGGTATATGAGTGCATATGAACTAACTATAACGGGGGAATTTCATGGGTTTTGTACGAGTGCAATGTCCAACTAACTATAACTGTCCCTAAAACCTATGGTTTTTTCAGTGAATTTCAAAGGTTTTTTAAATGCAAATTTCTAACTATAACGTGTCTGAAACCTATGGTTTTTTCAGTGAATTTCAAAGGTTTTTTAAATGCTAATTTCTAACTATAACGTGCCTGAAACCTATGGTTTTTTAAGTGAATTTCAAAGGTTTTTTAAATGCTAATTTCTAACTATAACGTGCCCCGCACCCTACCTTCACCACTGTGCAAACGCGCCCCGTGGCGCGTTTTAAGTTCACGATTAAGTCCCCTTGAATCATGAGGGTCCCTGGGGTCCAACTAGCCCACACTGTACCTCCAGTATGCGCCAGGGAACTGCGTTGCAGAGAGGTGTTCAGAGGCCAAGCCCCTTTTTACACCTCTCTGCAACGCAGCTCTGTGGCGCTTTCTGGACGTACCTGGTGGGCTAGTTGGCCCCCAGGCACCCTCAGGATTGAAGAGGATTTAATTCCCCATCTTAAAACGCGCCACGGTGCTTGTTTGCACACATGTCACCTGAAGGCCCGCCCCCTCCCTTCACCACTGTGCAAACGCGCCCCGTGGCGCGCTTTAAGTTGGGGGATTAACTCCCCTTGAATCCTGAGGGTCCCTGGGGTGCAACTAGCCCACCAACTACCTCCATTAGGCGCCACAGAGCTGTGTTGCAGAGAGGTGTAAAAAGGGGCGTGGCCTCAGAACACCTCTCTGCAACGCAGCCCCGTGGCGCAAAGTGGAGATTCCTGGTGGGCTAGTTGGCCCCCAGGGACCCCCAGTATTCAAGGGGAATTCGTTCCCCCTCTGCAAACGCGCCAGGGGGTGCGTTTGCAGAGTGCTGCCAGGGAGGGGGCGTGGCCTCCGGCGCGATGCCGGTGGGCTAGTTGGCCCCCAGGGACCCTCAGGATTGAAGGGGATTTAATTCCCCATCTTAAAACGCGCCACAGGGCTTGTTTGCACACATGTCACCTGAAGCCCCGCCCACTCCCCTTAGAGGCCCCCCCAGCATTATTTCAATAAACCCCGCATGCCCCCGGGACTTGGGCCACCCAGGGGCAAAATAGCATCAAAGCGCGGGAGACCGCGCTTCGATTTTTTTTTTTATCGGCGGGATAAGCGCATCCTACCGATTTAAAAAAAAATACAAATGCTTTTATCTGCCCAGGGGGTCCTTGTGGGACCCCCTGAGCAGACCTAGGGGGTCAGGGCGTTTCTCCCCTGCCCCCTTTTTGCGTTTGCGCACTTGCGATTTTTGTTTTTATCGGCGGGATCCGCGCACCCTAAGCGCATCCCGCCGATTTTAAAAAAATAAATAAATGCTTTTTTCTGCCCAGGGGGTCCTTGTGGGACCCCCTGAGCAGACCTAGGGGGTCAGGGTGTTTCTACCCTGCCCCCTTTGTGCATTTTGCGCACTTGTTTCTGTGCCTCGGTTCTACCGAGGGACAAAATGGCTGCCAACACTTCCTGATTTGGAGTGTTGACAGCCAATTAGCATGCAGCTCGTGATCGGGAGGGTACGCGGACCCTACTCGGCCATAGATATATATGTGATTTTACTTTTGATTTTCTCAGGAACTACTGAACGGATTTACACCAGTTAAGCAAAAGGCACGACTCTGAACCAAGGGCTACCTTTTTGCCAAATTTGGTGTAATTCCGTTCAGCAGTTCGGACTGTAGCTGCGATGAAAGGTTCCTATGGAAAATTGCATGGGGAAAACACGTTTTGGGACCCCCCTTTTTCTCGGCCCCTGCTTGCCGAATCACCCCGAAACTTTCAAGATAGGAGCGGACCGGAGCGGGCCACAAAGTTTGAAAATTTCGCGAAGATACGTCAACCGGCGCTAAAGTAATTTCAAATAGAATGTTGCGGATTTCCTATGGAAAATAGGTCCTGACTATAACTATCTACTGGCGACCGCCAGTAGATAATATATATATATATTCACTGAAAAAACCATAGGTTTTAGGGACAGTTATAGTTAGTTGGACATTGCACTCGTACAAAACCCGTGAAATTCCCCCGTTATAGTTAGTTCAGCTAACTATAACTTGCGCCCCCGCAATGCACTGCTGATGACGTCACATATTACATCACTCATGACATGGTCAGTGACATCACTGATGACATCACTGAAGAATGTGCTAGTATTTGTATGAGTAAGTGAGTTGGTGTGTGTATAACTGTATAGGTGAGTAAATGGGTGTGTGATTAATTTTTTGCATGACTGACTAGGTGTGTGAGTACCTCTATGGATGAGTGGCGGCGTGTGAGTGTTTATATAGGTGTATGAGTGCATATGATAGTCCTGTACTCAGTGACCGTAAGTATGAGTGACTGTACGGGTGAGTGAGTAGATGTGTGTGTGTAGACCTAAGAATCAGTGAGTGGGTATGTAGTTATTGGTATTGGAGTGTGTATGGTTTTGAGAATGGCAGTCTGTAATTTAGAGTGGGTGTATCAAAAGTTATATTAGGGTGTGAGAAGATGCATGAAATTATCACATGGATGATGTCATCAGTGATGTGATCAGTGATGTAATTTGAGATGTCATCAGTGATGTCATCAGTGATGTCACTGACCATGTCATGAGTGATGTAATATGTGACGTCATCAGCAGTGCATTGCTGGGCGCGAGTTATAGTTAGCTGAACTAACTATAACGGGGGAATTTCACGGGTTTTGTACGAGTGCAATGTACAACTAACTATAACTGTCCCTAAAACGTATGGTTTTTTCAGTGAATTTCAAAGGTTTTTTAAATGCAAATTTCTAACTATAACGTGTCTGAAACCTATGATTTTTACAGTGAATTTCAAAGGTTTTTTAAATGCTAATTTCTAACTATAACGTGCCTGAAACCTATGGTTTTTTAAGTGAATTTCAAAGGTTTTTTAAATGCTAATTTCTAACTATAACGTGCCCCGCACCCTACCTTCACCACTGTGCAAACGCACCCCGTGGCGCGTTTTAAGTTCATGATTAAGTCCCCTTGAATCATGAGGGTCCCTGGGGTCCAACTAGCCCACCCTGTACCTCCAGTATGTGCCAGGGAGCTGCGTTGCAGAGAGGTGTTCAGAGGCCACGCCCCTTTTTACACCTCTCTGCAACGCAGCTCTGTGGCGCTTTCTGGACGTACCTGGTGGGCTAGTTGGCCCCGAGGGACCCTCAGGATTGAAGGGGATTTAATTCCCCATCTTAAAATGCGCCACGGGGCTTGTTTGCACACATGTCACCTGAAGCCCCTCCCTTCACCACTGTGCAAACGCGCCCCGTGGCGCGTTTTAAGTTGGGGGATTAACTCCCCTTGAATCCTGAGGGTCCCTGAGGTGCAACTAGCCCACCAACTACCTCCATTAAGCGCCACAGAGCTGTGTTGCAGAGAGGTGTAAAAAGGGGCGTGGCCTCAGAACACCTCTCTGCAATGCAGCCCTGTGGCGCATAGTGGAGGTTCCTGGTGGGCTAGTTGGCCCCCAGGGACCCCCAGTATTCAAGGGGAATTCGTTCCCCCTCTGCAAACGCGCCAGGGGGCGCGTTTGCAGAGTGCTGCCAGGGAGGGGGCGTGGCCTCCAGCATGATGCCGGTCTTTTTTTTTTTTTTTTTAAGAAGGGGGGCTGTGTGGCCCCCCTTCTTTTCCTAATTTATTGGCCCTGGGAACCCCATCCCCCAGGGCCTGCCCCCTAATATTTAAAAAAAAAAAAAGAATTTGGAAGGGGGCCGCGTGGCCCCCCTCCCGAGGCCTTAATCAGCCCCGGGGACCCCATCCCCCGGGGCTTGGCCTTATTTTTTTTTTTTTATTGTTTTGGAGGGGGGCTGCGTTGCCCCCCTCCTCAGGCCACTTATGGCCCCGGGGACCCCATCCCCCGGGGCCGGCCTTTGTTTTTGTTTTTTTAATTTTGGGGAGGGGGGCCACGTGGCCCCCCTCCTGGGCCACTTGTAGCCCCGGGGACCCTATCCCCCGGGGCTGGCCCTCTCCGTTGGGTACCGTGGGGGGGTCCCCAATCCCCCCATGGCCCCGCCGGCTCCCCGCGTCCCTCGGGAGCCGGCATTACTTTTCCACATGGGGAGCTGCTAAGATGCAGCTCCCCATGTGGAAAAGCAATCGTCTTTGGTTTTTGGAAGAGAGAGCTCTCTCTTCCAAAAACCAAAGCAGTTTGCTATGACAGGACGGGAGCCGCAAGGCTCCCGCCCTGCCATAGCAAACTACAGTGTCCCGGGGATGAGCACCCCGGGACACTGCAGGAGCCGGCCCTGGGGGGTGGTGGTCCCCAGGGCCATCAAGGGCTCCAGGAGGGGGGCCGCGCGGCCCCCCTCCCATTCTGTGCACAGCCCCGGGGAGGTGGTGTTCCCCGGGGCTCAGGGGTCCGAAACGGACCCCCACATTGTAATTCTTAGTGCCCCGGGAGGTGGCGGTCCCCGGGGCGTGTGGGGGGGCTCAAGCCCCCCCACACAGGAAATGTTTTAAAAAAAAAAAAAAGAAGCCCCGGGGGGTGGCGGTCCCCGGGGCTGCGGGAGGGCCGAGTGCCCTCCCGCACCATTTTAAATTGAAAGCCCCGGGGGGTGGTGGTCCCCGGGGCTTGGGGGGGCCTTAGAGGCCCCCCCAGCATTATTTCAATAAACCCCGCATGCCCCCGGGACTTGGGCCACCCGGGGGCAAAATAGCATCGAAGCGCGGAAGACCGCGCTTCGATTTCTTTTTTTATCGGCTGGATCCGCGCACCCTAAGCGCATCCCGCCGATTTTTTTTTAAAAAAAAATGCTTTTTTCTGCCCAGGGGTCCTTGTGGGACCCCCTGAGCAGACCTAGGGGGTCAGGGCGTTTCTCCCCTGCCCCCTTTTTGCGTTTGCGCACTTGCGATTTTTTTTTATCGGCAGGATCCGCGCACCCTAAGCGCATCCCGCCAATTTTTTTTTTTTTTTAAATGCTTTTTTCTGCCCAGGGGGTCCTTGTGGGACCCCCTGAGCAGACCTAGGGGGTCAGGGTGTTTCTACCCTGCCCCCTTTGTGCGTTTTGCGCACTTGTTTCTGTGCCTCGGTTCTACCGAGGGACAAAATGGCTGCCAACACTTCCTGATTTGGAGTGTTGACAGCCAATTAGCATGCAGCTCGTGATCGGGAGGGTACGCGGACCCTACTCGGCCATAGATATATATGTGATTTAATTTTGATTTTCTCAGGAACTACTGAACGGATTTACACCATTTAAGCAAAAGGCACGACTCTGAACCAAGGGCTACCTTTTTGGCAAATTTGGAGTAATTCCGTTCAGCAGTTCGGGCTGTAGCTGCGATGAAAGGTTCCTATGGAAAATTGCATGGGGAAAACACGTTTTGTACAGACATCTATGTACAGAGTCACACACACCCCACCCACACAAACACTCATACAGATACTCACAGAACCAATTAATAACCCATATAGACACTCATGTAGCTATTCGCAAATCCATGCATCCACTTACACACCAACAGACAGACGGATACAGACATTCACACAGTTTAGTCACTAACCCATGCATTCAGTAAGATACGTTTAATCACTCACTTGTAGAGTCAGTCACGCACCTACTAAATCATCCATTCAGACACTTATACACACACTCATTCTTCAATACGCCTTTCCCTATATATATTAAACATATTTAAACTTTACAGAAACACACAGTCACTGGATGATGTCATCAGTGATGTCATTTGAGATGTCATCAGTGATGTCATCAGTGATGTCACTGACCATGTCATGAGTGATGTAATATGTGACGTCATCAGCAGTGCATTGCGGGGGCGCGAGTTATAGTTAGCTGAACTAACTATAACGGGGGAATTTCACGGGTATTGTACGAGTGCAATGTCCAACTAACTATAACTGTCCCTAAAACATTTCAGTGAATATATATATATATATGTCTCCAGTGATGTTCCTCTTCCTGAACATCCGATCCGGCGGCACCTCCAAACGGATGTATGAGGCTACATCGCAAACGATAACATCGCATACTTTTACATCGGCGCCTTTACATCGCATGCACATTTGCAACACAAGTTTTCACCACGCAAACCATTACTTCGCTTGCGTATAGAAATGTATGCAAAACACATTTACAACGCACACAAACACTCCGCATGCTTTAACATCGCGATTTTCCCCCAAATACCCCCCTACATAACACTACCCTAAAGCCTAAAAAAGTACCCCACACTCCCCTGACCCCTAAGCCCTAATACGCTACGCTTAACACACTGCCCTACATAACACACACTACCCTAAAGCCTAAAAAAGTATCCTAAACTTCCCTAAACCCTAATACACTACGCCTAACACACTGCCCTATACTACGACCACCAGACAGTGCCCTAAACCCTAAACACTACACTGTAAGCACAATCTCCAGACACTGCCCTAAACCCTAACACACTGCCCTACAGTACGACCACCAGACACTGCCCTAAACACTACACTGTAAGCACAATCTCCAGACACTGCCCTAAACCCTAAACACTACACTCTAAGCATAATCCCCCTTACCTCTTTCTCCTCGCGTTGTCCCGGTGCTCCTCCGCCTCTGTCCCGGTGCTCGTCCGTGCCGCCCGCCTCGCGTCCATTACACCACATACGATTTAAAAGCGTATGCGTTTTAAATGCGCATGCGATGTAATGGTACTTGGCGTAATGGGCCACGTCGTAGCGTCGCTTGCGTTGTAACGCTCGCGACGTAAACGCATGCGACATAACGCATGCGTTGTAGTGGGTGTTCTCCCTCCAAACAGACAACAGACCACTATTCAGGTCAGTTTTTAGAATTTGTATTTTATTGTCTTGGCATAAACACATGGCATTCCAAGGCCCTATTTCAGTTATAAATCAAGACCGACGCGTTTCGGCATACTGCCTTCTACTGGGTCAACGTGGGTGTCGACATTGTGCTATTTATATGTCCTTTTTTCATGTTCTTGACCCCAAGTGACCACTAGAGCAATACATCTTGTTTATCCTGATTTCTTTTGGCCAGAATTCTCCGCCATTAATAATTCACCTTTTTACGTTAGTAAGTAATACAAATACATTTAAGAACACATTTCTTTCTTTTCTTCTTTTCTCATTTTTATGCAACAAATTTTCATTTCATTAGTAAAATTGTCTGCTTTTTTTTATATTTACTTTTTATTACTTGCTTTTTTTTATACTTAACCTGTTGAGACATCTCAAATCAAAATATGTCTGCTATTCTAATTGTATATCAAAAATCAGAGGACAGTATTTAGGGAACAGTTAAGTTATAGATCAATTATTGTACGGGCAATCTAGTCATATTCCTAATTATACTAGTATTGAGTGAGCCATTTTGTTCTACATTTCCACGTCAGTCACGGGACAAAATTACGTAATAGTCCAGATATATAAAAATTCTAAAAAATCCATATGATATAATCAATATAAAGACCCTTTTATTTATTATTTCATTTTCTCCTTGATCCTAATATATCAATATATTTTATTAATCATTATTCTTAGATCAATTCCGTGATTTAATTCAACCCTTTCACTTCCGGAAGTTTGTTCTAAGCAATATATATGCCGGATCTGATATTTCTCTTAAAAGTCCCTGATATTATTAAAGTGACGTGTGCATGATCTAAGGAGATTATTTTTCCATCCCCTCACTAATAATTATTAAGAATAAAGTGCCATATGCTGCTGTTCAAAGTGACGTGTGCATAAATTATTTAGTTCTCACTCTAAAAAGTTCTTGAATAAAGTGCCAAATGCTGTCAATTAATATGTCACCATTAATGACTATGATGTTCTTGATCACAATAGTGATAATCTTTCCACTCTCAATTCTTTTCACTTTTGTTAAAACCATTTTAGTGTTATGATAATAAAGTGCAAAGTGCCCAAATAAAGTGCTTGTGCCCTGTGCTGCCTACAATAAGGATGGTTCTCTGTATCCTAATGGAACATTATCCATAACCAGGCCATAATAAGTACTACAAATACAATCTCTCAGAACAATTACATATTTACATCTTGCATTTAAAAAGTGAATTCGTGGTATTAAATGTGTGCTATTATAAATACTACTTCATTCCTAAAAGGTCTTCAAAGCAATCCAATATTTCATAACCTCAGTGTCCACACGTGTAACAAGGAAGTGTCTTATGGTATGGTAACATCATCATTGCCACATCACAGTTGATATTCGTGCAAGTTCATCCTCATAGGTGCACAAAAAGTTCTGCATCCTTGTTGTGGCCCCACGGTGTTTCTGTTCCCACCAATAGGATCAGCCGGGATTCCTGTTTCCGCAATTCACTCTCCCGATTTCCTCCTCTTGGATGAATTTTAATATGTTTAATGCCCCAATAAGAGAAAGTTGACAAAGATCGGTTATGTACTTGATCAAAGTGGCAAGCCATCGGGTAGGATTTGTCTCCGTTTTTGATCACTCTTATGTGTTGTAAGATTCTAAGTCTCAACTTATTTTTAGTGCTGCCTATATACAACTTGTTGCAGCCACATTTCAATACATAAATGGCATATTCCGTATTGCATGTTATCCTTTCTCTGATTGGTATATTTCGACCATCCATTGAGCGGAAACTCCTGCTGTTCACTCCATACTCACAGGCTTTGCATGAAGTACATTTTACAAAGCCTTCCTGATTTTTTAATAGCCATGAGCTCGTTTCTGGTCGATTGTTCCTCGCGATGTAATGACTAGCTGTTAAAATATCACCTAATGATCGTACTTTCTTTGATGTGATTTGTGGACCTTTTTCAAAGATTCTAGTTAAATGTTCATCATTTTTCAACACACACCAATGTTTTTTAAGGACTTAAGCTACCACCGGTTGAGCCAGATTGTACTCCAGAAAGATTCTCTTGATTTCATTGCTATTTTCTTCCTGGGTCCTTTGAGGATAAAGTGATTCCTTTCTTGACTTCTCTTGGGATCTGCGTTTCGCATCCTCAAGGACATTTTTAGGATATCCTCTTTGTCTGAACATTTTGAACAATCTATTCACTTCCTCATTATACAATTCATCAGTGGAGCAGATTCTCCTTGCTTCCAACATCTGGCTGTATGGAATACTCCATTTCAATGCACAAGGTTGACCACTATTCGCGTGCAAAATAGAGTTGGTTGCCGTTGGTTTTCTATGGATCTTGGTAGTTAATATTTCCCCATTGGCATTCAATTGTATATCCAGGAAGGCACAGTGCTTTTGTCTCCATGTATACGTAATATATATATATATTAATCACTCTTCCTCTGTGACAGAAAGAGCTGGGCCGCACTCCAAGAGATTGTATAATTCCTCTTTACTTTCAACAAATTTAACAAATTAAGATGTCAGTCCATGGAACCACAGGACCAACGCGTTTCGGTCTCACTGAGACCTTGATCACGGTAATGCCCCCTTGTGTAATCACACCAGATATACATTATCAGTAATCATGTCATTTCCTGTTTACACAAGTGTGGCATTGTGGGAGTTGTGGTTTTCACAAAAAATTACTTATAAGGACTGATTCGCAAAACCTAAATGCAATGAAATAATACCTTTCACATCACAGTTCAAATGATTGAATATAAAATTAAAAACATGAAATTAGATAAGATAAAATAAAATAAAATAAAGTAAAGTTAAATACATTTGATAAGTTCAGTTACTCCATATTCAAAATGCATTTGTGATCGAACTTATAAATTCATTACTATCTGATTCAGATGATTAATTAATTCTTATTAATCTCCCTGATTGATCATTCTTGATCATTTTTTCAATATTCTCATGATCAGAGTATCCTCAATTATTTAATTCTCCAAATATCCCCTCCAGTGGGCTATTCAATTACTTGCACCTTAATTCCGGTCAGGAGTCCAAAATCAATATACATTCGACATTCACCAAGGAGATAGATGTTCTTCCTTTACCTTATAGTGAATACTCAAATTTACACTGCATATACATCCCCAATATATTCTTGGGCATAGGATCATGTTTTAACTCTACTTACGATGTTATATATCTGTCCGATCATTTTGTAGATACTGTTTTTTTTTAATTATTTACACACACCGAGAAACAAGTTGAGTCAATGGCTAAGTTCACAAATGTACATACAATTCTTCACTTTGATTCAGCCCGTATGGATTTAAAGACCTGAAATCTAATATGTAGCGGGATTCTTTCTGTCGTAATCGTCTCTCACGATCTCCGCCTCTCTCTAAGCGGCTCACGGTTTCTATGGCAAAGAATCTGAATTTCTTCCAGTCACTTCCATGATGCGTTTCCATGTGTTTGGCTACTGCATTCGTCCGATCTTTGTTTGTTGTAGCCCTGACGTGTTCCAAGATACGTTTTTTAAGTTCACAAATCGTGCTTCCCACATACTTTAACGAGCACGGGCATTCGATCAAATATATCACGTACTGGCTTTCACACGTAATCAATTTCTCAATTTTCCAAATTCTTCCGTTTGCTAGAGGCACTTCTTGGACATTTTTAGCAATTTGGCACATCTTGCAATTCTGGCATTTGATGAATCCCTTTGTTTTCAGCCATTGCGTAAATTTGTTCTTATTTTTTCGAAAGTGGCTGTGAACTAGACGGTCCTTTAAATTAGTTGCTCTTCTGTAAGTTATATTAGGATGTTTTCCCACAATTTTAGCAACTGTTGGGTCCAGTTGGAGAATTTTCCAGTTCTTCAGGAGTATTTCTTTCATTGCCTTTGACTCATTCGAATATGTTGTGATAAATCGAATAGTTTCTGATTTCTCCTCCTGTGTTGGTGTTACTTTTGGTTTCAAGAGTGTATCCCTTTCTTTTTGGTCACTTTTGCTCCAACCCTTTGCAATTAATTTTGCCGAATAGCCCCTTTTCTTAAATCTTTGTGCCATGAGATTACTATTTTTTTCCCATTCTGAGTTTTCAGAACATATTCTGCGTATCCAAAGAAACTCGGCGTACGGAATGTTTTGGATTGATGATTGTTGGTGAAAGCTATCCGCATGCAATGTCGCATTTGTTGCTGTTACTTTTCTGTGTAGAGTGGTATGAATCTGATTATTCTGGATATAAATATCTGTATCTAGGAATGTTACCCTTGCCTGGCTGATGTCATAAGTGAATTTGAAGTTTGCTGGTGTGGAGTTTAGAATGTTAAAATATTCAGTGAAGTCCTCATGTGATCCATCCCAGATAATCATCAGATCATCAATGAATCTGAGCCACAATATTGTTTTGTTGACGAATCGATCATTGTCTAATCTCCAGGCCCATTTTTGCTCCCACCAGCCCATCGCTAGACAGGCATAGCTCGGACTAAATGAAAATCCCATTGCTGTGCCTTTTACTTGTCTGTAGATTTCTTCACCAAAAAGAAACACGTTCTCAGTCAGACACATCCGGATCATTTCGAGTAACATCTCATTGTGTTGCACATAATGGATTTTTCTGGGTTTATATATATATATGTAATGATAATGTCGACATGGTCGTGCTGCGGCAGCAAAAGAGAGCCTGCACTCCAGGGTAATTTTCAACACGATTTAATGCGACGCGTTTCGACCAACAAGGTCTTTGTCACAACAATCCAAACATTTCCTACCATGCACTATTGCCTTTAGAAAACATCACACATGCCAAGGTGTGAAAATAGAAGAAAGACTGTTCCACTGTATTCTCAGCATACAAATACATTAGAAGACAGACTAATTGTCATAAACAAAATAATGAAATTGAAATATATTAAACAATAAATCAGAAACTTAATTTAAAATTTGGAACCGGCCAAATAAGATTAGAAGATGGAATAAGGGAGGGAGACAGGGGAACAGAACATTTTAACATCAATGCACATTACAAATCCAGGGATACTCATAGTGATCAGTAGTTGCAAAAAATATATATACAACAAAAAAGATCCTATTAAACACCAATTATTATATATCTATACTGAAAAAACATGACAAGTGCCTTATTCTGCATAGGTGTCTCAGCTAGTACGAATCAGCTGTGCTGTCATAAATATCCGGTCAAGGGACCTTGTAATAGCCCAACAAGCAATAAATGATCAAAGTGAACTGCTGAGCCAAGGAGACGCCTATACCAAAAGAGTAGCCCCAGGAAAGAAGGAAATGGATAGAGGGGAATAAAAAAACCCACCCTTGCCTGAAACAGTGCGATAAAAAAAATATGGAGGAAATACCTCCATGAGAAGACCACAGGGGAGAGAAAAATAGATTCAAAGGGCTGTCCCGAGGGAACACATGGGGTAAAAACATAGAGAAAAACAGTGGCTCCACAATTCAACCCAGGTGCATATGAAGCTCCTCATCCTGGTTGAGGCCACCCAGCTGTTTGCTATGTAGGCAGATGATGTACTCCGACTCTAACCTCCTCAGTGTTCGCTCTCTGTCTCCCCCTCTCGCGCGTGGCGGTACCCTGTCAATACCAAAGAAAGAGATCTTGAGATTCTCAGTGTTAGGGCCATGTAGCATATTGCAGTGTCGTGTCATGGGGGTAAGATGCATTGTTGTTCCTGATAGCTCTCAGATGTTCTACAATTCTCTTTTTCACAGGAAAAATGGTGCTGCCCACATACACAGACCACAACATATGCAACAAAATCAGTATTGCAATTGATAAAGTGTCTGATTTTCCAGTTTCCACCGTTAGGTAAAGCCACCTTTTTCACATTGGTACAGTGCGTGCATGCTTTGCACTTGCCACACTTGTAAAAACCCGGGAGTTCCCTCAATCAGGTGCTTCCAAGTGCGTGCTGTGTATCCTCATACAAGTGCACCAGTATATCCTTAAGTGAGCTGCATCTCCGATAGGTGATCTGTGGGCTCGGACTGACTAACTTAGCAATGGTTATGTCAGATTTCACTAAGTTCCAGTGTTTCCTCACAATAGCCCCAAAATCCGCAGATTTAGAGTTGTAGGTGGTGATCAGCCTCACTGTTTGTTTTTCTGTTCCCTTGGGTTTGGGCTTAAGGAGACTACTCCTGTCAACCCCCCTTGCTTTTCTCACTGCTGCCTCAATTACTTTGTGTGTATATCCTCTATTCAAAAATCTTTCAACCATCCTGTTCTCCTCCGTTTGATAAGATTGTATCATACTACAAATTCTCTTTGCTCGCAGGAGCTCCCCATAAGGGATGCTCCATTTGAGTTTGGCCAGGTGATGGCTATGAGCATGCAAAATGCTGTTTCCCGCAGTAGCCTTCCTATACAGTCTAGAGTGTCTTCTCTCACTTCCACCAAAATATCCAGGAAATCTATCCTGCTAGTGTTTTGCTCATAAATTTCGGATTCAGCTCATTTTCTGATATCTTGACCAAAAAACTGTCCAACTTCTTCTGTGGACCATCCCATATCAGAAAAATGTCATCAATATATCGCGTCCAGAGAATCAGATGTTGCGAATAATCCTCAAACTTCTCTGCCCAGATGTACTCAGACTCCCACCATCCCATGAACATACATGCATAATTGGGGGCAAAGCAACTTCCCATGGCTGTCCCGGTGAGTTGTTTATACCACTGGTTGCCAAACAAGAAAAAATTATGTTCCAAACAGAACTGTAACATCTCAATTAGGGCCATGGAGTGATCATATGTTGCTAGCGGTCTGTCCCTAAAGAAATATCTACATGCCGTCAGCCCCAGATCATGCTTGATACATGTGTACAGGGAAACCACATCCACAGTTGCCAGAATATAGCTAGATTTCCAGGGGATGTCATTGACCTTTGAAAAAAAATCCATACTATCACGGCAGTTTGGTGGGAGACTGCATACATAGGGAAACAGGAAATAGTTGAGATAAATGGAAGCATTTTCAAGAAGACTGTTTTTGGCAGAAATGATTGGTCTGCCTGGAGGTTCTGTACTGTGTTTGTGTACCTTTGGTAAAATGTAAAAACACGGTGCAACTGGTTTGCTGACAGTTAAAAATAACAATTCATCCATACTCAGAATGCCCCTCTCATGCCAACTTGCCAACATACTGTGAAACAAATCAATTGTAAGGCTGTATTGAGCAGCATTGGACTTTTTGTAACTACCAGAAAAGTCCAATTGTCTTTTTGCCTCAGCTGTGTACTTCTTATCGTCCCACAGCACAACGTTACCCCCTTTGTCCGATGGTTTGATGACAAATGACTTCGCTTTCTGTAGTGACTCCAAAGCTGCTCTTTGGCCTTTAGTCAGATTACCAGCAAAATGGTTATTGTCCCTGGATCCCAATTTTATGAGATCACGTAAGACCACCTCATGGAAAGTATCAATGGAATCATGTGGTGTTATCGGGTTAAAT
Source organism: Calotriton arnoldi (assembly GCA_963921515.1). Taxonomy (NCBI): domain Eukaryota; kingdom Metazoa; phylum Chordata; class Amphibia; order Caudata; family Salamandridae; genus Calotriton; species Calotriton arnoldi. The sequence continues at coordinate 2,214,489 of CAWUFW010001715.1, read as the reverse complement.
CTGGATCTGGGTTTAAAATTACTCCCAGGAGTTCTTTTTCAGAGACCCAGTACCTTTCACCCAACTTCAACTCCCTCATGGATGCCAACCCATCAATGTCACCAATAGTTAGGATTTCGGAAGCTGTTTGGGAGGGCATGGATACAGTGCTACCAGCATCTACAGCTCCACTAGGTAGTTTGTGTGCATGAATCTTTAATAGTTTTAATTTCCTAATAAACAGGAACATACCTATACGAGTACGTGTGTAGTCCAAATTAGCCAAGGGATAAAAAGAAAGACCTAGCTCCAAAAGAGACTGTTCGTCCCGGGTCAAGGTGTGGGTAGAAAGGTTTTTTAAAATTATTATTATTTTTTATTGCATTTCAAAAATAATAAACATCAATACTATTATACAACATAGCATCTGCGTCAAACCAGCCAATAGCAAACTGTGATCGATCAACACCACCAGGAGTATACATTACATATCGGATCATCAATTCCAGTGCACACCGAGTGTGCCAGAGTCCCTTCATGTTTAGCGTTCACTCTGTCTCAGCCTGCGAGTCAGCCCCGGAGCGCCGTTGAAGGAACTGACGCAGTGGCTCCCATATGTCCCTGGGTTTGGATGATACCGGCAGTTCCTCCGCATATAATTCCAAGGTTTCTTTGCAGTATACCATGTCTCTGATCCAATGTGCAACTTTCGGCGCCTGTGTACCCTCCCAAGTTATAGCAACTCTGCGTTTAGCCATGAGCAGAGCGATGCGTATGAATTTTCCCAGGACCCCTTTTGCATGAGGAACATAACAGAGAAGACACACCAGCGGTGTACACCGGACCTCCGACCCAGACATTTCCTGTAAATTTTGCACCACATGCTTCCAGTAATATGCCACCCTCCCACAGTCCCAAGCAAGATGCATAAAATCTGCTCCCAATTGACCACAGCGTTTACATCTACTAGTGTCTCGCAGACCATAGCCGTGTAAGCGAAGCGGCGTGTAATAGGTTTGGTGCAGATATTTAAAGTGGATTATGCGGAGGTTTCCATTAGGAGTAAGCTTACTGGTGAGGCTGCACACATGTTCCCATTCCGCCCTCGACATAGGGGAAGTCAGCACGGCGTTCCAGCGATCTAAGCTCCCATCCGACCCACCAGCTGTCTCAGCCCGTATTGCCCTGTACAGCTTCGTAATCAACTTCTTTCGTGTGGGAGTGGTCAGTATTAGCTGCAAGGACTGGAGAGCCGGAGGCTCGGCCGGGTAGGGGTCGTAGTGCGATTTGATAGCATGTCTTAACCTATGAATAGTGAACCGAAAGAGCAGTGTGGGGTTAGCAATGTACTGCAAATCCTCAGGGGTGAGGAAGGTGCCACCCGGGTAGAGGTCCTGCATAGTGCTCAGTCCCGCCTCCCCGAGGAGACGCATTGGGCCAGCTTCCTGCGTCACCGATAGCGCCATATGATGCGCCAGTGGCATCGCCGGGGCGTATAGAGGTAATTTGTCAGCGAGCTGCCCTATTGCTTGCCACGCCGCTACTGTAGTGTCTATCGTGTTTATTTCCGTTTTCGGAATGTGCCATCGCGTGTGAGTGATGATGCTTTGGAGGGGGGTCGGGAAGGCATCGCCATCTTCAACTGCCACATGAGGAATGAAATCATGCTTGTTAACCCAATAATAGGCATATTGTGCCTGAGCGCTTAGGTAATATATGTATGGGTTCGGCACCCTGAATCCCCCCTTGGCATAGTCTAGGGTAATGGTATCCCAGGCTACACGAGCCTGCCTGCCTCCCCAAATCAATCGGAGCAATGATGTTCGCAGCGTAGTGAAAAACCCCAGCGCCAATTTTATGGGGATGTTAGAAAAAAGATACAGAAAACGGGGCAATACCACCATTTTAATAATAGCAATGCGGTCCACTAGGGACAGCGGCAATGCTATCCATGTATCTATTTGGTTATCCAGCGTGGCACAGGCTCGTCCATAATTCTCTCTTATAACGACTGCAGGGTCTCGATGAAGCCAGACCCCCAGATACTTGACCGGGTCTGCTGACCAGACTATCGGATATTCCACCGGCGGTGCGGGGGTGTCCGCCGTCAGAGGGACAATAATTGACTTATCCCAGTTGATATTGAGGCCTGAGATCAGTCCAAATCTAATGTACTCTCTTAGCACCTGCGCCAAGTATCGAGCGGGTTCCCTGATAAAAAGCACCATGTCGTCGGCGTACAGCGAGATACCAACTGGACGGTGATTAAAATTTAGAGCTGTCTCTCTGTGTCTTTGGCGTATCACACACGCCAGGGGCTCAATTACAATAGCGAACAGCAGTGGCGATAGGGGGCAGCCCTGGCGGGTACCTCGCTTGATGGGAAAGGACTCGGATGTCAGACCCCCCACTCGAACCTGTGCCGATGTGTCAGCATACAGTATCTTTACCCACCCCAGAAAGAGTAATGGGAGTCCCATTCGCTGCAGAATGCGAAACATATAGTCCCATTCTATAGAGTCGAACGCTTTGGCCGCGTCAAGCATGACCGCCGCAGCGTACAACTTGGGGTCAAGAACATGCATCATCGCGAAGATGGTCCGTAGGTTATGAGACGTGGATCGCTCCGGGATAAATCCCGACTGGTCCGGTAGAACCAAACACGACATCAACGGCTGGAGTTTCATGGCCAGGATCTTGGCGAGTATTTTAGCGTCAATATTAATTAGAGATAAGGGCCGATAGGATTCACATGCGTCAGGGGGCTTGTCTTTCTTCAAAAGGGTAATGATGAGAGCCTGTCGAAGGGATGGGGGCAGAGCGCCAGCCTCATGCGCCTCAGCATACATCTCTAATAGGTATGGAATGAGGAGGTCCACATAGGCTTTGTAGAATTCTACGGTCAGACCGTCTGGCCCCGGTGCTTTTGCATTCGGTAGGGCATAGATCGCAGCTTTTATGTCCGCCTCATCTATGGGTTGACTCAAGTTCTCCCTATGCCCATCCGCCAGCAACGCACAGGCTATGTCATTCAGATACTCCTCAACTGCGGAGTCTGGACCCGCCCCCCGAGAAGTATACATATTGGCATAATAATCTCGGAACTGCTCCACTATTTCCAAAGGAGCGTAGTGTTCCCCTCCCTGAGAGTCAATTATTTTATCAATATAATGATGGTCATTGCACATTTTGATTTTCCCGGCAAGATTACTTGACCTGGTCTGCCACCCTCTCCGTATTTCCTGGCCGTGTGTCGGCATGAAATATAGCGAATTTCCGATTCCGCAGCTGTGTCATATTCCTGAACCAGTGCATGAATGCGTGATAGTGTGTCTGGGGTAGGGTTGTCTGTGTAGTTTCTCTCTAGGGTTTTTAGTGTGGTCTCTATCTTGGTGAGTTGGGTTCTGAGATCTTTCAGAATACCAGCTGCGGTGCCTATACAGACTCCCCGGATCGTCACCTTAAACGCCTCCCAGAGTGTGGCAGCGCTATCCACCGTGCCCTTATTGTCCAAGAAGTAGTGTCCTATTGCTTCGCGGATTGTGTCATTATATAGGGGATTAAATAACGCCTCCGAACGGAAACGCCAGGTGAATGGGCGTTGGGTCATGTTAGGGATACGCAGAACCAGTTGCACTGGATTGTGATCAGATAGAGTGCGTGGGTAATTGGCAACATCCGTCACCCACTCCGCTGCGCCCTCGCTAAGGAGCCAGTAATTTAGCCTTGACCAGCTGTTTTGCGCGGGCGTGGCATGTGTTCCCTCCTTTGTCGTGCTGTTTCGCAGTCTCCAGATATCTACCAATCCGAATTCCACCCTGGCTTGGTTAATACTCCGGGCCACTTTAGGCGTTCGAGTACTTTGTGGGTTAGATTTATCCAGAGCGGGATCTAGATACGTATTGAGATCCCCCCCCCACACAATGGCGGTCTCAGGCCACTGTCTTAATATACCATACATTCAGTGAAATACTTCCGGCTCATCTGCTATGGGGCCGTACATATTTATGAGGGTAATTAATGAGTTACCTAATTTGCCCTGAACCATTGCACAGCGGCCCTCATCATCTATGTGAGTCTTGTGTGGCGTGAACGGGATACCCTTTTTGATCAATATGAGAACCCCCCTAGCGTAAGATGAGTATGACGAGGCTAGCTTGAACCCTGCCCATTTAAGCGCAATGTTCGCTTCTGAGACCTTGGTCAAGTGTGTTTCTTGCAAGAGTGCGATCTGGGTACCATGGCGATTCAAGTATGCAAAAACATGGCGGATCTTCTTCGGAGAGTTTAGCCCTCTAATGTTCCATGTTAGAAATCTAAAAGCCTCACCCATTAGCCCCTCTAGCATGGCAACTCACAGATGGATCGAACAACTGGTAGTCATAGTACACTGGATTGAAAACATCATTCCCAGTCTTGGTGTCAATACAATCACAATAAAAAATCTTCCTTGTTTCCGCATATGTACATTGGCTAGTATCAAATGCATGGAACTCCCCTGCCCACCCCCTCCCACTACAACCTCCCAATCAGGTCGAGAATACAAACCCCCCCATCCCGAAATTTTACCCCAATCCCTGTATAAAGCTACGAACAAAAGGGGGATCACCCTCTGGAGGGGGAGGAACGACAGCAAACGCCTATCAAGCGGCAGGGTGGCCAGGCTGCGACAGCAATGCAACCACCCAGCTCTCCAACCCTGAGAGAATAAATAGACCAGAAAGACAATCTGTAACGGTTATAGACTATTACTAGTGGCAGATTTCCGCCAGCACAGCACCGCGACCAGGCTGCGGGCCCTCCTCTTGTAATACAGACTATTGTGTACATATGTGCGGTTATGTGATTAAACAACAATAATGTTCATCGACATGGTCAGCTGTCAATAGCGCCCTTAGGAGGTTTGCGAGGACAGATGTGTTTCGTGAACTTCAGAGCCGACTTGGAGTCTGTAAAAAATGTGCTTGACCATCGTGGGTGATCTTCTGTTTAGCAGGGTATAGCATTGCATAGGGTACAGAGGCAGACTGTAAGATCCTTTTTACTGGCATGAACTCCCTGCGTGCGGCCTGCACCGTTGGGGTGTAATCCGGGTAAAAGGACAAGTTGTTACCTTGATGAGTGATGGGACTCTTGACCCTCGCCTCACGTAGAATAGCGTCCCTGTCTGCATAGTTGAGGAGGCGTGCTATAATCGGACGCGGTGGCGCACCCGGCACCGGTCGAGGTCCGAGTATCCGGTGAGCCCTCTCCACGATCATGACCGGGGAGAGCACCGGACCAAACAGCTCGCGCAGCAGGTTGTCAATGAAGGGCTCCATTTTCGAAATGGCTGTCGATTCCGGAAGGCCAATTATTCGAAGGTTGTTCCATCTGGAACGCGCTTCCAAATCTTCGTTTTTCGCCCTTATTCCTCAAGCACCTTTTCCATATTAAGGATCTGTGTCCTGTCTGCAGCATTAGAGTCCTGAGTATCGGACAACCTATTCTCCAGCACATCTAGTCTGGTTTCGTGTGTGTCCACCTTTTTCTTGACTGCGTCAAGGCTAGATGTAAGGGCATCAATTTTACTATCGATAGTTTTAAGCCCGGCGCGCACCTCCAGTAGTATAGACCTCATGTCCTCCTCCAGGTCGTCCGCTACCTCCGGTGGGCCCTGAGCTGCACCCGGTTCCATCGACGCGTCTCCGGTGCGTGTGTGGTGCTTAGTTTCGAATGGGATCTTGGGCTGTTTGGGGTCCGACTTGCCCATGATAGAGAAATTGTAGCGACGCGGTCGGCCGAGCTCGGCTGCACGTTGCATCTTGTTGCTACAAGCTTCGGCGTTGGTTATAGGCCCAAGCCTGTCTCAGTTCGGTGGGGCCCAGGTCGCCTGGCAAGAGCGAGCGCACCCAAGGCGGAAGGGGCTGCCCACTTCTCTTTTTCGCAGTGTCAGGTAGCGCAGCACTGATGCAACGGGCTATCATAGGAGAAGAGAGGTCTGAGGCAAACAGTAGGGAGTAGCGGCAGCGCCGGATCGTACCTCAGGAGCACCCAACAGCCAGTCACCATCAGGAGGAAAGAAGCATGCGGCGGCAGAGTAGCGCCAGACCGCCACCCGTAATCCCAGCCGCTGATGTCTGGCTAGTACCCCGACCCAGAGCAGTCTCCAGCCGGTCCAGGTGATGAACCAGGGGTTCCCGACCGGTCCACAGCGCAGAGGAGGGAAGGCCCGGAAGACTCGTACACCGCCACAGCGACCCCCCGCACTCGTAGCTAAGGGAGAGCCATGCGGCGCCCGCAGCCCTCCTTCAGGCACCCCCCCCACGCGCAGGCAAAGCAGGAATCGCCTTAGGTGGAGGGAGCAGATAAGGCCCAGGGCCTCCGCACAGGCCGAGCAGCACGCAGCGCCAGTCTCGAGCCCCGAGAAGCAATAGTGCCAAATGAGGCCCAGAGCGCGCCACGAAGGTCAGCCTAGCACTGACAGACCCCAAGCCCCACCACTCTCACCTCATGTCTGCTGCACTCTGGGGGGTCGTCCGCCGCAGCCGCAGTTGCCGCCGTCGTCTCCTCACAGCTGCACGGCACTTTCCAGCGATCCACCATATGGTGCTGCGCCACAAGCCTCAGGTGGTTGCCGGTCGCCGCTCTCCGGTGGCTCAGCGTTTCGCTGCGTGTGTGTCAACAGTTACATGAACGGGCACACCACCGTGCACCGCTGCCTTCTCGACGTGATGGCGCCTGTTCGGCCGGTAGCACCGCGGCCGCCGCTCATCCCCTCAGCAGGCTCAGCTCGCTCGGCTGCGTCTCAAGCGCTGGTGGCCATTTTCTCACAGTCCCAGCCGCACATCGCGGTTCGTGAGATTGCCGCGAGGTCCGGGCCCGCAGGTCGCAGCCGCGTGCTCTAGGTAGGTCCACCCGGCAGTGTGTGCGTTTTCAGTGAGTTCGGGTGGAAATTCAGGATGGTACTAGCAGGATTGTGGAGCCTGGCCTGCGGAGCTCCTTTAGCAGGCAGCCATCTCGCAACGCGCCGTAGCCACGCCCCCCGTGTGGGTAGAAAGGTTTATGACAGAGAGTTGTTGCTCATCCATTATTTGTTTCTTTTGCTCTGCCGAAGTACCTGCCCATGCTTGGCTTGTCTGAATCCTTTCCCTGCACCTCCTCTCCGGCTTTTTCTTTTGCGTTGCCACCTCCTCTTCCTTTTTGGGGCTTTCTTTTTTGCCCTGGTTTTGCCATAAAAAACAGTATTCCTCTAAAGTTGTGAACAGGGTCTGGCCACTGCTGGAAGCTACCTGCCTCTCATCCAAATCTGATACATCAGAACTTGATTCAGAAGTTGCCATATCTTGCTGCCTCAGGGCATACGTACGTCTGAAATCCTGCCTCGCCCCATCGTACTTCCTGCCAAAGGTCAAAATACGGCCTGACGCGTAGTCAATTTTGTCCCTGGTAAATTTCCATTTCTTTTTGGTTCTGATCTCCTCCTCATACTTGCTGAGACGTACCTCCATCTCCTTGAAAAAGCTTTGCATCTCCTCTTGCTGCGTGTGCTTCTCAAGTGATTCCTGTACCTTCTGTATTTTAATTATCACCTGATCCAACTCTATGGCAGCGTACTTGGATAATAGACCCAACATTTATTTGCATGTTGTCGCCAGTAGAGCTGACCATTCCTCCAACAGCTTAGGGTGGCGGTCTTGATAAGTGGGGGTAATGAGAATGCGGTGCCCTCTGGGGACGCTGCCGACCTCAATGTAGTTGTCTAGGGAGATCACTTCCCAACTGCGATTCATTTCTTTCTTCCTCAGTCTCTCCAATGAGAAGAGCATTTGTTTCAGTGTCTTTGAAACATAACCAGTGATATTCGCTGCCCCACTTGCATCCGCATTAGTGATACTGTCAATCTCTTCAAATAGGTCCCGGGCTACATCTAGCCTTCTCCGAATCGAGTCGCACATTGTTCAGGCAATTATCAGGTGACTAATGAAAAATGTTACTCATATAGGGAATTGTACTGTTCAGCGCGATCCCAATGCTTACCGTGTTGCTCTACCCCGCCGTCAACGCGTTCAGGTATATATATATAATGTGTCAAAAAACATTGAGTATTTTTTTTATTCAATTGTGGCTACCCTTCAGTCTCATATAAAAGATTCTGCTGATTTTTAGGACCCATCTATGATGATAAGTGGAAACAAGATATGCTGTTAATGACACTTGATGTGTCCACATTGTACACCAGCATTAGACATCAAGATGGTATAAGGGCAGCACAGCACTTTTTGCGCATGAGGCCAATTGGCTATGCTGCACATAATGCTATGCTGTTAGATATGATGGAAGGGTGTTTAACAAAAAATATTTTTTCATTTGACAATGAGTTATTTTAACATCAACAAGGCACGGCTATGAGCACCTGCTTCACCCCAGCTATGCTAATTTACTTATGGGCTGGTGGTAGGAGTAGGTGCTCGGAGGGCTGAAATTGGAAGACTGGTCAAGGGAACATTTTAATATGGTTGAGGTTTATCGACAACCTGTTTGTACTGTGACAGGGTACTGACCATCTTTAGAAAACCTACAGTGGGAAATACTATTCCAACTCCACCGATAAACAGTATACCTTTTGGTGAATTTTTTTGAGCTAGACAGACTTGCACAACTGATCAGGACTATGACAAGGAGGAAACAGAGATGAGGAATCGCTTCCTGCTGAGAGGCTACTCACAACCTATATTAGAAGTAGCCTCAAGGAAAGCCAGTGTACTGAATAGAGAAAAGGCCATTTTCAATCCCTTCCAATCTCTGTTAAAGAAAAAAGTAAAGAAGAATGCACCACACAGATTTATAACAACTTACAATACCGAGCACGCCAAGGTACGTCGGATTTTAAAGAAGCACTGGCATCTGGTCAGGGAAGATCCCATTGTAGGCAACTCAGGGGCATATTAACAAGGGCTGGCGATAACATTATCGCCGCTTTAGCGTCCGTTTTCGGGCGAAAAGCGGCGATAATTTTATCGCAATATCATCAAGGACACGCTAGCGCGTGTTTCCTTGACTTAGCGCCCGTTTCCAGCACGCCTAACTTCGCATCTCTAATGAGATGCAAAGTGGGCGTCACTGGGCGTACCCCTGACGGACTACCTTGTTAAATATCGCGAAATGTACATCGCGATATTTACAAGGAGGCCCACGCATTTTTGCAGACGTTAGTTTTTGGCGAAAACCGCGGTTTTCGCCAAAAACTAACGTCTGCAAGAATGCAGACTTACCTATACCTAACAATGGGGGTGGATTATGCTGATACGACCCTGTTATCGCCGTTTTACATGGAACATCGCTGAAAAACCAGCGATGTTCCATGGAAAACACCGCTATCGCTGGGAAATTATCGCCATTGCGTTATGCGTTGTTGATACAGCGATAGCATGGCGATAATTGCCAGCGATAGCCAGCGATAACTAAATTCTCGCTAAGAGCGGCCAGCGATAATTATCGCTGCCGCTTGATAATATGCCCCTCAGTCTCTAAACATCCACAGATTACATATAGGAAATCGAAATCCTTAAGGGATTAACTGGTTAAGAGTGAATTCACCACTGTTCCCAACAATAGAATGTGACTCAGTCCCAGGGATGGCTTTAGAAAGTGCACGAAGTGCAAAGTGTGCACAAATGGTGAGAACCTGACCACACTAAAAACTGCTTTAAAAAAAAGCATCATTTGGCCTGTAGATTGAGCTTTGTGGAATACATTCTCAAATACTTGTGTCAAAAACTGTACATGCGAAGTACAACAATACCTGCACACAAACGGTAGCTACAACACATAAGAGCCATCGTTAATAATGATCCCGGCTATCCTGTAGCTCGGCAGTTTGAAAAATACAATCAAAGTGATCCCACAGAGTTCAGATATAGTTGTATAGCACAAGTCCCTAAGAGAAAGCGGGATGGAGATAGGGAAAAAGAGCTACGCCAATTGGAAACCTTCTTCATCTTGGAATTGGACAGTAAGGAAACGCATGGCTTCGATATTGATGAAGAACTATATACTTGCCTCTATTAAACAGTAACTCTCCTAGCAGCACCTCCTATAGGGCACTCTTAGTAGCTAACTGGAAGAAAATAGGTATAGTTCACTCTTTCATTTAGATTTATAAGGTCCCTATATTTTAACATCATTCATTTTTGTTTTAACAGCAGGGTTTGATTGTAATGCAGTTATCTGATTAGAATGCAATTTTATGCTGATATATCTGCCGAGCTTTCATTATATGGGATGAAGTAACCCACTTGGGTACAATGATGTGATTATCAGGCAATATCTTTATAAGTGATACATCTACTATAAGAGGATGGTGCTTATTAGTCTTCTTATTTCTTTTTATTATTAGTTTTTGCAAACTGAATCATGCTGTTGAAACATCAGATGTATATGTGTCCCGGATGCTATTAATTTAGTTATGTAGACGATATTTTGGATGAGAATTGGTATCTGAGGGACCTTATATTTTAATGTTAGAAAAAGCACTTTGCAATTAAGGGTTTATTTGAAGAGGCAGTATCTGGTCTATGTAAGGGCACTTGCTATTAATTGTGATAGAACAGCAATGCAAGAATTATTTGAGAATCATATTTTGAGTTATTGTAACTGAATGTGATTGTATAACTATTGTTCATCTGCTACCTCTGTCTCTAAAGTGTTGAGGTGATATAGGCATAGATAATAATGCAATTAATCTACCTAGTATGGTGAAATGTGGTAGTGTTACCAATAATGGAATTTTTGAATTGTGCCTTATCTTCATTTTGGACATATCAATTGAGGGAGCTCAGCAATGTCAATTATGTATGCTAATTGAACATGAACAAATGTATTCTATCATGCGAACTTTTTGCATATTCAAAGATGGCGCTGCCCAGTCGGTTGCATCTAGCACTTTGTATTCCTTCTGCTATGTTTACTACCTACATGGTATTTAATGAATTTAGAAAATCGCGCTTGCCGTCGTGAACAAGGTTGTGGGTTGCAACTGAAATGTGTAAACCTGTAATTTCCTGAGCTTGAAAATAAAAAATATGGAAGTTTCACTGTGGAGTGCCGATGTTGTTCTTTGATGAGGAACATTGCTTTGGGATATATATATATATATATATATATATTATCTACTGGCGGTCGCCAGTAGATAGTTATAGTTAGGACCTATTTTCCATAGGAAATCTGCAACATTCTATTTGAAATAACTTTGGCGCCGGTTGACGAATCTTCGTGAAATTTTCAAACTTGTTGGGGCGCTCCGGTCCGCTCCTATCCTGAAAGTCTCGGGGTGATTCGTCAAGCGGGGGCCGAGAAAAAAGGGGGGTCCCAAAACGTGTTTTCCCCATGCAATTTTCCATAGGAACCTTTAGTCGCAGCTACAGCCCGAACTGCTGAACGGAATTACACCAAATTTGGCAAAAAGGTAGCCCTTGGTTCAGAGTCGTGTCTTTTGCTTAAATGGTGTAAATCCGTTCAGTAGTTCCTGAGAAAATCAAAAGTAAAATCACATATATATCTATGGCCGCGTAGGATCCGCGTACCCTCCCGATCACGAGCTGTATGGTAATTGGCTGTCAACACTCCAAATCAGGAAGTGTTGGCAGCCATCTTGTTCCTCGGTAGAACCGAGGAACAAGAAAGCAGTAAAACAACTGCGCAAAACGCAAAAAGGGGGCAGGGTAGAAACACCCTGACCCCCTAGGCCTGCTCAGGGGGTCAATCCTGAGGGTCCCTGGGGGCCAACTAGCCCACCAGGTACCTCCAGTAAGCGCCACGGAGCTGCGTTGCAGAGTGTTGTAAAAAGGGGCGTGGCCTCTGAACACCTCTCTGCAACGCAGCTCTCTGGCGCATACTGGAGGTATCTGGTGGGCTAGTTGGCCCCTAGGGACCCTCGGGATTGAGGAGGAATTAATTCTCCAACTTAAAACGCACCACAGGGCGTGTTTGCAGACATGTCACCTCAGGCCCCACCCCTTCCTTCACCATTGTGCAAATATTCCTCTAAAATAAGCCGAACTACGAATTCCGATTTACTCACCTATTATCAGGAGAGACCTCAGTGCTGCATCTTTGAGCCCAGTACTGATCCTGAAAAGTAATTTTAACCGTACTTACCAGTAACTTGAATTTCCTTCCATAGGATATCATTGCCTGCTTTTTGCTGAAAAAGTTTCTAAGTGTCGATTTTTGAAACATACAAATATTCCTCTAAAATCAGCAGAACTACGAATTCCGATTTACTCACCTGTTATCAGGAGAGACCTCAGTGCTGCATCTTTGAGCCCAGTACTGATCCTGAAAAGTAATTCTAACCGTACTTACCAGTAACTTGAATTTCCTTCCATAGGCTAACATTGACTGGTTTCACTTGGAAATTCTTCTAAGTGTGGAGTTTTGGAACTTTATAATATTCCTCTAAAATCAGCCGAACTACGAATTCCGATTTACTCACCTGTTATCAGGAGAGAACCCAGTGCTGCATCTTTTAGCCCAGCACTGACCCTGAAAAGTAATTCTAACCATACTTACCAGTAACTTGTATTTCCTTCCATAGGAATCCATTGTCTGGTTTTCAGCAGAAAAGTTTCAAAGTGTCGATTTTCACAAACTACAAATATTCCTTAAAAATCGCCTGTATGACTTAAACGCATTCTTTCAACTGTTTACAGGAGATGCACCAGTGCTGGATCCAGGATCCACCACTGAGTAAGAAAAAGTAACGATAACACTACTTACCTGCTAAGTGAATTTCCTCTCATAGGATAACATTGGTGATTCTATGTGAAAAAGTTTCTAAGTGTCAACTTTTAAAATACAATAATATTCCATAAAAATCCCTACTGTAACCAAAACGCTTTTACTCAACTGTTTACAGGAGATGTCCCAGGACTGAATCTAGGATCCAGTCCTGTGGTTAGAAAAGTAATCCATAAAGTAACTAATTGCATTTAACTAGAAATTCACATTGAGCTCAATGTTGCTTTGTGTTTGAAATTGTGTTGCCCATTGCAACAACTGTAACTACTGTACTTAAAAGTCTATTGCCTATTTGCAAAGTATTTCAACTAAAGTAATTCATTCTGAGAAAGTATATTTTGTAATGTAATTACAATGTAATTTAAAAATAAAATATCTAAAAATAAATAGTTTAAAAAAATGTAGTAAATCAGTATCAAAAAAATAAATATAACAATTAATACATTTAAAAATTGTCATTTACAAAACCTTTGAAATTCACTGAAAAAAACCATAGGTTTCAGACATGTTATAGTTAGGAATTAGCATTTAAAAAACCTTTGAAATTCACTGAAAAAACCATAGGTTTCAGGCACGTTATAGTTAGAAATTAGCATTTAAAAAACCTTACAAATTCACTGAAAAAAACATAGGTTTTAGGGACAGTTATAGTTAGTTGGACATTGCACTCGTACAAAACCCATGAAATTCCCCCGTTATAGTTAGTTCAGCTAACTATAACTCGCGCCCGCAATGCACTGCTGATGACGTCACATATTACACCACTCATGACATGGTCAGTGACATCACTGATGACATCACTGATGACATCTCAAATGACATCACTGATGACATCATCCAGTGACTGTGTGTTTCTGTAAAGTTTAAATATGTTTAATATATATAGGGAAAGGCGTATTGAAGAATGAGTGGGTGTATAAGTGTCTGAATGGATGATTTAGTACGTGCGTGACTGACTACAAGTGAGTGATTAAACGTATCTTACTGAATGCATGGGTTAGTGACTAAACTGTGTGAATGTCTGTATCCGTCTGTCTGTTGGTGTATAAGTGGATGCATGGATTTCCGAATAGCTACATGAGTGTCTATATGGGTTATTGATTGGTTCTCTGAGTATCTGTATGGGTGCCTGAGTGTTTGTGTGGGTGGGGTGTGTGTGACTCTGTACATAGATGTGTGAGTGGGTGATTCACTGGGTGCATGATAAAAAGAGTGCATCTGTGATGGACTGCTTGGGTGGGTGAGTGTGTGTATGGGTGTGTTAGTGAGTGAATGTATATCTCAGTGGTACATGTGCGAGTAACTACATATGTAAAAGGCAGTATATATGTGTGTTAGAGTATTTAAAAGGCTATAAGTGAGAGTGTGTGATTGTGAGAGTGGCTGTATGGATGTGTGTGTGCTTGTATCAGTTATTGTATAAGAGCGTAAGAATGTGCTAGTATTTGTATGAGTAAGTGAGCTGGTGTGTGTATAACTGTATAGGTGAGTAAATGGGTGTGTGATTAATTTTTTGCATGACTGACTAGGTGTGTGAGTACCTCTATGGATGAGTGGCGGTGTGTGAGTGTTTATATAGGTGTATGAGTGCATATGATAGTCCTGTACTGAGTGACTGTAAGTATGAGTGACTGTACGGGTGAGTGAGTAGATGTGTGTGTGTAGACCTAAGAATCAGTGATTTGTTATGTAGTTATTGGTATTGGAGTGTGTATGGTTTTGAGAATGGCAGTCTGTAATTTACAGTGGGTGTATCAAAAGTTATATTAGGGTGTGAGAAGATGCATGAAATTATCACATGGATGATGTCATCAGTGATGTCATCAGAGATGTCATTTGAGATGTCATCAGTGATGTCATCAGTGATGTCACTGACCATGTCATGAGTGATGTAATATGTGACGTCATCAGCAGTGCATTGCGGGGGCGCGAGTTATAGTTAGCTGAACTAACTATAACGGGGGAATTTCACGGGTTTTGTACGAGTGCAATGCCCAACTAACTATAACTGTCCCTAAAACCTATGGTTTTTTCAGTGAATATATATATATATACGAACAAAACCACTGCTCGCGCAGCAATAATCCAGCTCTCCGTGGGGCAATTTTTACTCGTCTTTATTTCATTTGTAGTAATGGCATCTACGCGTTTCGGCAGCAGCCCGCTGCCTTGTTCACAATGCAGAACGCCATTTCCCAAAGATTTTTAAAACACTAAATCGTGAACAACAACAAAGGACAACAACAGCGTTGTGCTGGCACATTTGAATTTCGTCATTCCATGATTTCTCTCGGGTGCCATCTTAAAATGTGTTTAAAAATCACTTTTTAAGTGTATTTTCTCATGTGCTATGCATTCTTTTCCACTGCAAGTGCAGATTACATATAAATCCCCATTTGAATTTGAGCAACAAAATTTATCATTTACTCAATACTTATATAGTGAATCACACCCCAGGGATTATATCATTGCGTAAACCCAACTATTTAACATGTTCAATAGCTGCCCTTGACATTGATAAAATATATAAATATACCAATTTTAGTTATTACCTACTGGCGGTCGCCAGTAGGTAGTTATATTTACAACCTAGTTTCCATAGGAAAAGCGTTTTTTGATTTGCTAATAACTTTGGCATTGTTTGCCGAATCTTTATGAAATTTTCCAAAAAGTTGCACTTTTTAGGTCAGCTCCTATCTTGAAAGTTTGGGGGTGATTTGTCAAGCGGGGGCTGAGAAAAAAGGGGGGTCCCAAAATGCGTTTTCTCCGTGTTCATTTCCATAGGAAATTTTGCGACGAGCTACAGCCCGAACTGCTGAACGGAATTACCTCAAATTTGGCTGAAAGGTAGAGCTTGGTTCAGAAAGCGACCTTTTTTTAAATGGTGTAAATCCGTTCAGTAGTTTTTGAGAAATTCAAAGAATAAGAGTCAAATAATCAATTTCCCATAGGAAACTTTGTGCAAGGCTAGAGCCGAAACTACTGAACGGAATTACCCCAAATTTGGCAAAAAGGTAGTGCTTGGATCAGACAGCGACCTTTTTTTTTAAATTGTGTAAATCCGTTCAGTAGTTGCTGAGAAATTAGAAAAATAAAAGTTTTGATATCTGGGCGGAGCCTAAGTCCCGTGCACGAGCTTCACTGTGATTGGCTGCGAACACTCCAAACCAGGAAGTGTTGGCAGCCATCTTGTGGCTCGGTAGAAGCGAGTCAGTAGAAAACAGAGAAACAAAGGTATAAAACAAGAGAAGGGGGCAGGGTAGAAACACCGTGACGCCCTAGGCCTGCTCAGGGGGTCCCAGAAAGACCCCAGGGCCAAAAAAAGCATTTTTTTTTTAAATAAAAAATATCCACGTAATTCGCGCTGGGGTCGCGGGGTCCCGCGTTTTATTTTAATGAGACCCCGGGGTGGGCTAGGTCCCGGGGGCATTTCTTAAAAAATAATAGCGGGGGCTCGGTGGGGCTGCGGGGGCCCGCTGGGGACCCCGCAGACCCGGAGCTTCACTCATGTTGGGAGGGGGGTTGCACGGCCCCCCTCCTGGAGACCTCCATGTGCTTATAACTTTGGCGTCATTTGACGAATCTTTACTAAATTTTCCAGAAAGTTTCTCTTTTTTGATCAGCTCGTATCTTGAAAGTTTAGGGGTGTATTGAGCTGCGAAGACATATTACAAGGTGATTGGTGAAGGGGGGCTGAGAAAAAAGGGGGGTCCGAAAAAGTGTTTTCGCAATGCATTTTCCGAAGGAAACTTTAGACAAGGCTGCAGGTCAAACTGCTGAACGGAATTACGCCAAATTTGGCAGGGAGAAAGGTCTTGGTGCAGAAAGCGCGGTTTTGTGGAAATGGTGTAAATCCGTTCAGTAGTTTTTGAGATATTAAAGGAAAAAAAGATATATATATCTGGACTGTGCCTAACTCCCGAGCACGAGCTTGCCTCTGATTGGCTGCTAACAATTCAAACCAGGAAGTTTTAGCAGCCATCTTGTGCCTCGCATCGAGTGAAAATATAAAAGAAAGGTCCCGGGGCAATTTAATATACCGGAGCTCTGTCTGTGCGAGATACCGCTTTCACGCTGCGTCTCCCTACATCAGCAGGTAACGCACCCTTTTCCACCATCAACAGCATACCTCCAACAACATACTTGGGCCCGCAAGTCTGCCTCTGCGAACCACTTATCGGCTCACAGCTCTTCGGGTGCGAGTTCTCGGGCCCGCAGTTGTATCTGTGAAGCCAATACTAGAAATATACCGGAGGTGTCTCTCTGCGAGATACGCTCTTCACGCTCCCTCTCCCCACATCAGTGTTCCACAGCTATCCCTTTGGAAGCCGATGGCCCGCACCTTTCCCTATACTAGTCGGCCCGCAGGTGTTCCTCTGCGAGCTGGCCCGCAGCTCTTCCTCTGCGAACTGACGGGCCGCGGTTCTCCCTCTATGAGCCTGCTAGTCGGCTCGCAGTTCTTCATCTACGAGCCAGACCGCCGGCTCTTAAGTCTCTGAGAACAGATGTAATGGAGGCAACGATCATGCAAGTCAAACACCCAACACTGCTCCGACATCCCCCAGTAGGAGCTCCTTGTCCGCCATCTCCCCTCATCCCCACCCCCCACAAACAAATGTGACAGTCACGTTAGGTTGGACAAATAAGAATCTTAGTCATGTATGGATTTACATATAAAACATTTTATTAAAACAAAACAACAACAAATAAAACTATGTACAGCCATGTCGTGTCATCGCTGGACCATTTGTGAATCACAGCCTGTAAGACAAAAAGAAAGATAAGATGGTGCGTCATGCGTCCAGCAAAGGAGAAAGAGAGAAAGAGTGAGGGAGAAAGAGAGAAACAAAGAAAGAGTGAGAGAGAGAGGAAGACAAAGAAATAGAGAAAGAGTGAGAGAGAGAAAGAGAGAAATAGTGTGAGAGAGGAAGAGAGAGAAAGAGTGAGAGAGAGGAAGAGAGAGAAAGAGTGAGAGAGAGGAAGAGAGAGAGGAAGAGTGAGAGAGAGGAGAGAAAGAGTGAGAGAGAGGAAGACAGACAAAGACAGAGAAAGAGTGAGAGAGAGAAAGAGTAAGATACAAGGAAAAGAGAGAGAGAAACAGTGTGAGAGAGAGGTAGAGAGAAAGAGAGAAAGAGTGAGAGAGAGGAAGAGAGAGAAAGAAAGAATGAGAGAGAGGAACAGACAGAGAAAGAGAGAAAGTGTAAGAGAGAGAAAGGAAGAGATGGAGAGGGAGTGTTGACACTGGAGAAAATCTTCGCAGCTTACCTTTGTGCCTCCGGTGTGTCTCCAACCACGTGCCGGGACATAGTGCACCCTTAAGTTTAGTGATCTGAAAGATAGTATAGAATTAGTAATTGCAGAGTACATACAACTGCACACGCCTAATTATCTGTTTCGGCAATGCGCACTCAGGCTGCTGCAGCCCATCCACTCCCACTGCTCGGAGGTGTCTGTGCGCTCTTGTGCGCCCAGGCTGCTGCACACTATCCACTCCCACCGCCCAAGGGTGACTGCCCGCTGCTGCGGAAAGAAGTATCTCTGCTCACCTTCCGCCACTGGCGTGTGTGTAAGAGGGTGCACCACGTGCTGAAGCAACTTTGTCAGGCGTTGTCAGGATGGCCACGCATCATCGCAGTTTGTACACGCGTTCAGCTGTGGTGGTGTGGGGGGGACGTCGATTCGTGAATCACAGCCTGTTAGATAAAAAGCAAGATAGGATTGTGCGTCATTCGTCCATCAAAGGAGAGAGAAAGAGAGAGAGAGAGAAAGAGTGAGAGGAAGACAGAGAGAAAAAGAAAGAAGGAGTGAGAGGAAGACAGAGAGAAAGAGTGAAACAGTGGGAGTGACAGGAAGAGAGAGAGAAAAAGAAAGAGTGAGAGGAAGACAGAGCGAAAGAGTGAGAGAGAGAGGAAGACAAAAAATAGAGAAAGAGTGAGAGAGAGAAAGAGAGAAATAGTGTGAGAGAGGAAGAGAGAGAAAGAGTGAGAGAGAGGAAGAGAGAGAGAAAGAGTGAGAGAGAGGAAGAGAGAGAGGAAGAGTGAGAGAGAGGAGAGAAAGAGTGAGAGAGAGGAAGACAGACAAAGACAGAGAAAGAGTGAGAGAGAAAAAGAGTAAGATACAAGGAAAAGAGAGAGAGAAACAGTGTGAGAGAGAGGTAGAGAGAAAGAGAGAAAGAGTGAGAGAGAGGAAGAGAGAGAAAGAAAGAATGAGAGAGAGGAACAGACAGAGAAAGAGAGAAAGTGTAAGAGAGAGAAAGGAAGAGATGGAGAGGGAGTGTTGACACTGGAGAAAATCTTCGCAGCTTACCTTTGTGCCTCCGGTGTGTCTCCAACCACATCCCGGGACATAGTGCACCCTTAAGTTTAGTGATCTGAAAGATAGTATAGAATTAGTAATTGCAGAGTACATACAACTGCACACGCCTTATTATCTGTTTCGGCAATGCGCACTCAGGCTGCTGCAGCCCATCCACTCCCACTGCTCGGAGGTGTCTGTGCGCTCTTGTGCGCCCAGGCTGCTGCACACTATCCACTCCCACCGCCCAAGGGTGACTGTCCGCTGCTGCGGAAAGAAGTATCTCTGCTCACCTTCCGCCACTGGCGTGTGTGTAAGAGGGTGCACCACGTGCTGAAGCAACTTTGTCAGGCGTTGTCAGGATGGCCACGCATCATCGCAGTTTGTACACGCGTTCAGCTGTGGTGGTGTGGGGGGGACGTCGATTCGTGAATCACAGCCTGTTAGATAAAAAGCAAGATAGGATTGTGCGTCATTCGTCCATCAAAGGAGAGAGAAAGAGAGAGAGAGAGAAAGAGTGAGAGGAAGACAGAGAGAAAAAGAAAGAAGGAGTGAGAGGAAGACAGAGAGAAAGAGAGAAACAGTGGGAGTGACAGGAAGAGAGAGAGAAAAAGAAAGAGTGAGAGGAAGACAGAGCGAAAGAGTGAGAGAGAGAGGAAGACAAAAATAGAGAAAGAGTGAGAGAGAGAAAGAGAGAAATAGTGTGAGAGAGGAAGAGAGAGAAAGAGTGAGAGAGAGGAAGAGAGAGAGAAAGAGTGAGAGAGAGGAAGAGAGAGAGGAAGAGTGAGAGAGAGGAGAGAAAGAGTGAGAGAGAGGAAGACAGACAAAGACAGAGAAAGAGTGAGAGATAAAAGAGTAAGATACAAGGAAAAGAGAGAGAGAAACAGTGTGAGAGAGAGGTAGAGAGAAAGAGAGAAAGAGTGAGAGAGAGGAAGAGAGAGAAAGAAAAGAATGAGAGAGAGGAACAGACAGAGAAAGAGAGAAAGTGTAAGAGAGAGAAAGGAAGAGATGGAGAGGGAGTGTTGACACTGGAGAAAATCTTCGCAGCTTACCTTTGTGCCTCCGGTGTGTCTCCAACCACATCCCGGGACATAGTGCACCCTTAAGTTTAGTGATCTGAAAGATAGTATAGAATTAGTAATTGCAGAGTACATACAACTGCACACGCCTAATTATCTGTTTCGGCAATGCGCACTCAGGCTGCTGCAGCCCATCCACTCCCACTGCTCGGAGGTGTCTGTGCGCTCTTGTGCGCCCAGGCTGCTGCACACTATCCACTCCCACCGCCCAAGGGTGACTGCCCGCTGCTGCGGAAAGAAGTATCTCTGCTCACCTTCCGCCACTGGCGTGTGTGTAAGAGGGTGCACCACGTGCTGAAGCAACTTTGTCAGGCGTTGTCAGGATGGCCACGCATCATCGCAGTTTGTACACGCGTTCAGCTGTGGTGGTGTGGGGGGGACGTCGATTCGTGAATCACAGCCTGTTAGATAAAAAGCAAGATAGAATTGTGCGTCATTCGTCCATCAAAGGAGAGAGAAAGAGAGAGAGAGAAAGAGTGAGAGGAAGACAGAGAGAAAAAGAAAAGAGTGAGAGTAAGACAGAGAGAAAGAAAGAAACAGTGGGAGTGACAGGAAGAGAGAGAGAAAAAGAAAGAAAGAGTGAGAGGAAGACAGAGAGAAAGAGTGAGAGAGACGAAGAGAGAGAAACAGTGAGAGAGAGAAAGAGTGAGAGAGAGGAAGAGAGAGAGAAAGAGTGAGAGAGAGGAAGAGAGAGAGAGAGAAAGAGTGAGAGAAAGGAAGAGAGAGAAAGAATGAGAGTGAGGAAGAGAGAAAGTGTGAGAGAGAGGAAGACAGAGAAAGAGAGAAAGAGTGAGATACAAGGAAGAGAGAAAGAGAGAAACAGTGTGAGAGAGAGGAAGAGAGAGAGAAACAGTGTGAGAGAGAGGAAGAGAGAGAGAAAGAGTGAGAGAGGAAGAGGAAGAGAGAGAGAGAGAAAGAAAGAATGAGAGAGAGAGAGAGGAAGAGATAGAGAGTGAGAGAGAGAGAAAGAGTGTGAGTGTGAGTGACAGAAAGGAAGAGATGGAGAGGGAGAGGGAGTGTTGACACTGTGGAGAAAATCCTCACAGCTCACCTTTCTGTCACCGGTGTGTCTCCAACCACGTGACGGGATATAGGGCAGCCCTCAAGCTTAGTCATCTGAAACATAAAAATGGAATCAGTAATGGATGAGTACATACAACTGCGTATGCCTAAATCGCTGTCCCGCCTTTGTGTATCCAGGCTAGTGTACCCCATCCACTTCCACTGCCCAGAGGTGTCTACCCGCTGCTGTACACCCAGGCTGCTGCACTCCATCCACTCCCACTGCCCAGAGGTGTATGACAGCCGCTGCGCACCCAGGCTGCTGCACCCCATCCACTCCCACTGCCCGGAGGTGACTGCGTGCCGCTGCGCACCCAGGCTGCTGCACCCCATCCACTCCCACTGCCCAGAGGTGACTGCCCGCCGCTGCGCAGACAAGCCTCTCTGCTCACCTTACACCACCGGCGTGTGTCGAAGAGGGTCCCCACGTGCCGAAGAAACCTCCTCACCCGTTGTGTACACGCGGAGAGCGGAGCTCACAATTCAGGTTGAGTGTTGATTGCAGGATGGCCACGCTTCATCGCAGGCCTGCAAGACAAAAAGCAAGATAAGATTGTGCGTCATGCGTCCATCAAAGGAGAGAGAAAGAGAGATAGAGAGAGAAAGAAAGAGTGAGAGGAAGACAGAGAGAAAAAGAAAGAAAGAGTCAGAGGAATACAGAGAGAAAGAGAGAAACAGTGAGAGTGAGAGGAAGAGAGAGAGAGAGAAAAAGAAAGAAAGAGTGAGAGGAAGACAAAGAGAAAGAGAGAAAGAGTGAGAGAGACGAAGAGAGAGAGAAACAGAGAGAGAGAGGAAGAGAGAGAAAGAGTGTGAGAAAGAGGAAGAGAGAGAGAAACAGTGTGAGAAGAAGAGAGAGAGAAAGAGTGTGAAGGAGAGAAAGGAAGAGATGAAGAGGGACAGTGAGTGCTGTGTCTCCAACCACGTGCCGGGACCTAGTGGAGCCCTCAAGCTCCCACATCTAAACATAGTACAGAATTAGCAATGGGAGAGTATATACGACTGCGTACGCCTGAATCGCTATGCCGCCTTTGTGTATCCACTCCCGCCGCCCAGACGTATTTGCCCACCGCTGCGCACCCAGGCCTCACTGCTCACCTTTTCGCGGACAGGGCACCCTCCGCATCATACAGTCCCGCTCCGCAGGCCAACAGGTCTCACATTTGGTGCTGCGTCTTGATTTTGCCATGGCAGAGGACATACTAGTGCACCTATCATCATCGCAGGTTGCACACCCGCTCAGTCCTTGCGGTGCCACTAACTCAGTGAACAGTGAGGCCACGCACATGGTGGTAGGCCTCCCTGTTCAGTGGCTCAGGCCTACATGAGGTGTCCGAACCACCGAGACGGGCCATCACAGTGCATGCGGTGGGAGCAACTCTAAAATGGTTTAGAGCACGTGTGCCCGGTCTTTTTTATTGGTAGGGTCACGTGTCCTGTGACGCCTGTGCTGGATGGGGGTGGTGTGGGTATATACCAGCCATGAGGGAGTGGCTGTGGTGTACTGACAACTAGGGTGTGACCAGCAGATCACTGCAATGAAAATCTGGGCCATGTAGCGTCTTTCTCTGTAAGCGTAAGCAGAGTGGGCTGGCCTGGCGTATGCCAGTCCTGCGTGAAGCTGTGAAGAATGACTCCGGAGCTATGGGCGTGGCTCCATCGCGAGCTGTATGAGGAATCAACTGATGCGGCACTGTTGCCAGATTGGGCTAGATCACGCACAATTGGGCTATATTTTTCCCGGTTGTGCGGTAAAATTTTGGTTTGTGCTAGTTGCCAGATTATAAATATATATACAGCGCTCCAGCAAACTAGTATGTTAAAGCGCTTTATTAGACAAATATTTACTTGGCAGCCTGCTGCAACATCAATTCCAATCCATTCACCGCCTGCTTGACGATGTCCCTGCCCCTCCTTCCTTAAAGTAGCAATATTGGGCTAGTTCATGCTACTTTTTGGTTGTCTTTGGGCTAGAGAACGCTTAAAAAATCTTGCAACACTGGCATGCGGGTGTTCTTGTTCTAGTGCTGCCGTCACCCGGGTCGCAAGCGTCAATGTGTCACTCTGTGAGCCAAGTCCCTGAACATGGCCAACATGGAAGGTACGGGGAATCACTGACCCTACATTCATCCATAGTTCCACACAAGAAAGATGGTGGACATGACACATCTGTGTGGGTGTGAATGTTTATTGCACATTCAGTGGAGTATTGCAGCTGTAGCAATACTGGGCCATGCAAAATCCAAATTTCAGTTTTTGGGAGATGGAGGGCAGCCAATTAGAGACAAGCTCGTTGTCGGAGTTAGGGTGCGCCAACATATGTACTTATACAATCACTCCGCCAATCCCCACGCACTTATAAATTCACTATACACTCTCCTTGCAGTACTCTAATCATCCAGTCTCTACGTACGTACTTGTACAATGACCGAGACAAAGTTACATAACCAAAGTTTTCTCCCACTGTCAAAGGTAAGTTGGTTGCATACGCTGTCCAGAGCACAATGTAATGTGGTAGGGCCCAGGGGCAGCATGTTGCATACATAATGAACACACGGACACAGATAGATAGTGGAACTGGGTACGAGCACGTGCACTCAACTCCTTTTTATTACCAGGGTCACATGTCCAGTGATGTCTGTGCTGGATGCGTGTGGGGTGAGTGTAAGCCAGCCCTCCGGGAATGGTTGGTGCTGGTAACAAGTACAACAGTAATCATCAGATCACACACAGAGATTCAATCATAAAGGGTCCATGACTTGTGCCACACTAAGTTAGAGGCACCAGATCTGAAATCATACACAAAAGATTCTGTCATAAAGGGTCCATCAGTTGTGGTGGACTGAGGTAGGAGCATCAGAAGCATTCCGCGTGTGCACAGCTAGCGATGATGCGTGGTCCGGGAGGGCCGCACTGGTAGCAATGTCTGTTGCCTACTGGACTGCGTCATCTGCGATCGCAACTCCATCTGAATTGTGAGCCCTGCTGTCCGCAGTGTAGATCAAAGGCAGTAGTCAGCACAGACATCGAGGAAAGCTTTTTGTCACTTCCTCTTGAGAAAATTCAATGACAGAGTACAATTCTCTGTCCAATTAATAAATCAAGGCTGAATTTGAATGGTGAGCTCTGCTGACTGCAGTGTAGATCAAAGGCAGTAGTCAGCACAGACATCGAGGAATGCTTTTTGTGACTTCCTCTTGAGAAAATCCAACAACATAAAGTACAGTTCACTCTGCAATAAATAAATCAAAACTGAATTCGAATTGTGGGCTCTGCTATCCCCAGTGTAGACTGCCATTCAGTGTTCCTTTGGACTTGCAAGATGAATTTGGTCATTGTACTAAAGCTATAATTGATATCAAAAAAGTTCTTGAAGCAAGGATACTAAAAGGATATTATGTAGGTTTAAGGGTACGTGGCGATGACTTATGGTGCAGTGAGCTAGTGGCACCTGAAGCACTCAGCGTGTGCGCATCCTGCGATGATGCGTGGTCCGTGTGGGCCGCACTGGTAGCAATGTGTTTTGTTTAATGAATTCTGCCTTAATAAGGCCACGTGACGTTTACTTGTGGTGCACTGAGTTAGTGGTACCTCTGGCGCTCAGCGTGTATGCAGCCTGCGATGATGCGTGGTCCGGGCGAGCCGCACTGGGAGCAATGTGTCTTGCCTACTGGACTGCGTCATCTGCAATCGCGACTCAATCTGAATTGTGAGCCCTGCTGTCCGCAGTGTAGATCGAAGACAGTAGTCTGTACAGACATAACTTTGCAGTGCTGTGCCGCTGTGTTCGCAGGGGGCTTGTGTCGAGGAGGCCCGCGGTCATGGCGGCAGCCACGTGGCAGGGTGAGGGTCGCCGCTCTGGCAGACGCGTTGGCTTTCACACAAGTGAACCACGCCCAGAACCCCGGCCTATTTATTCACACTTCTACGCTGGAGTGGCGTACGTTGGACCAGCCCACTGCGCTTCCGCTTACAGGGGGCGACGACACAGGTTCATGACCGAGATCTTCCCCACTGCCTGAGGTAACATGGTTGCGTCCACTGTCCACAACACTACAAGCACCAGCTTGTTTTTGGATCGCACAGCAGATAGGTTTAATGAACATTATAATTAGAAATTAGCATTTAAAAAACCTTTGAAATTCACTGAAAAAACCATAGGTTTCAGGGACGTTAAGTTACTTGCACATTTCACTCGTACAAAACCATAGAAATTCGGCCGTTATAGTTAGTTGAGCTAACTATAACTCACGCCCCACAATGCACTGCTGATGACGTCACATATTACATCATTCATGACATGGTCAGTGACATCACTGATGACATCACTGATGACATCTCAAATGACATCACTGATGACATCACTGATGATATCATCCAGTGACTGTGTGTTTCTGTAAAGTTTAAATATGTTTTATAAATATATTGGCCAAGGTATATTGTAGAATGAGTGGCTGTATAAGTGTGTGGATGGAGGATTTAGTAGGTGTGTGACTGACTGTATAAGTGAGTGATTAAATGTCTCTTACTGAATTCATGGGTTAGTGACTAAACTGTGTGAATGTCTGTATCAGTCTGTCTATTGCTGTGTAAGCTGCTGCATTGGTTGATGAGTAGCTACATGAGTGTCTATATGGGTTATTGATTGGTTGCCTGAGTATTTGTATGGGTGCCTGAGTGTGTGTGTGAGTGGGTGGGAGGTGTGTGACTTTGTGCATAGATGTGTGAGTTCTTTATTCACTGGGTGTATGGGTTCAAGAGTGCATGTGGAAACAGCTGTATGGGTGGGTGAGTGTGTGTATGGGTGTGTTGGTGAGTGAATGGATATCTCAGTGCTACATGTCCATGTAACTACATATGTAAAACGCAGTGCATGAGAGAGTTGGAGTATATAAATGACTATACGTGAGAGTCAGTGATTGTGAGAGTGGTGTATGGATGAGTGTGTACTTGTATCAGTGATTGTATAAGAGAGTAAGTATATGTTAATATCACTATGAATAAGTGAGGTTGTGTGTGTATAACTGTATAGCTGAGTAAATAGAAGTGTGATTGATTCTTTGCATGACTGACTAGATGTGTGAGTAACTCTGGATGAGTGGCGGTGTGTGAGTGTTTGTATAGGTGTATGAGTGCCTATAATAGTGTTGTATTGATGAGTCACTGCATGTATGAGTGACTTTATGGGTGAATGAGTGGATGTGTGTAGACCTAGGAATCAGTGCGTGCGTATGTAGTAACTGGTATTGGTGTCTGTATTGTTTCGAAAATGGTAGTCTGTGTTTTAGAATGGGTGTATCAAAGGTTTTATTAAGGTATGAGGAGGTGCATCAGATTTTCACGTGGATGATGTCATCAGTGATGTCATTTGAGATGTCATCAGTGATGTCATCAGTGATGTCACTGACCATGTCATGAATGATGTAATATGTGATGTCATCAGCAGTGCATTCTGGGGGCGTGAGTTATAGTTAGCTCAACTAACTATAACGGCCGAATTTCTATGGTTTTGTACGAGTGAAATGTGCAAGTAACTATAACGTCCCTGAAACCTATGGTTTTTTCAGTGAATTTCAAAGGTTTTTAACATGATAATTTGTAACTATAACGTCCCTGAAACCTATGGTTTTTCAGTGAATATATATATACAGATGTATATATTAATATACTTACTAGAGGAATGAAAAATAAATAAATACAAATTGAACAAATAAATAAATTTTAAAAACTATATATATATATAAATTATTGTTATATCCATATATAAGTATATCAGTACATCAATAACATATAAGGTGATGAGTGTATGTTTATGGGGTTCTTTTCCTATAATAACACATATCTGTCACAATGTGTAAATATGATTATAGCAATTGTATCTATAAGAGCTTCACTGTTGAAATATTGGGGGACAAATGTAAAATCCAAACTAAATCAATAAAATAAAAAAAAAGCTTTATTTACAGTGCAAAGTGGAAAGCCTGAGTTTTTAAATATTTGTCCATTTATGTACATACTGTACTTTGTCTAGTACAATTTTATATCTCCTGATTATTTTTCATATGCATATCATGTTAAAATCTCTATGTATATATACCTTTTATGTGTGGTTATGTATCTAAATGTTTATATTTTTTTCTCCCACTGCAGAAACTAAATACTCCCCAAACCTCTAGTCTATGACACATCCTATTCCGGTTTCAAAATATCCCCTACCTCCACTCTCTGACACATCCCAAACCTCTTTTACTACTATGCACGCCCAAATAACCCTTTCTAAACTCTTCCCTCTATCCATCCTTTATCCTATTTCTCTAACTAACAGGTTCACATGCCCACCACTCCCAATAACAATTTATAGTTCCCTCCACTAATCCATCTTGGGTTCCGGAGTAGTGTGCTGCTTGACAAAAAGTGATTCAATGCCTAGTTATGGGTAGTAAGCGCTATGCAGTGTTTAATTTGTAAAATAATAAGTGCCACGGCCCTCATCAGGAGGCAACTGCAGCTTGCACCACCTATTGCCCCTGACACCACTGCCAATTACACTACTTCAGACTATTCCCGGCCTCCAAAGCTATAAGAATGGCTTGGGTGGCAGGAATTAGTCATTTTTAACGTGCGTTGAAATAATAAACAACTGTTGCTGTACTGGACAAATAGCGACACCATGTGGCACACTGCCGTGAGTGCCAGTGTTGACAATTGGGTGCTGGTGCCGAGTTCCGGAAACCACCGGCTCAAATTAAGCACTGGCACTATGTGCACACAATTACAATTATAAGTACGTAAAGCAGGACTCCTGCACTAAACTCTTATGTACTCTTGCATGCCTTAATGAACTGGCCTGAAAACAACTAAAATGGGAATAAAATAGGTATGTTCAGAGAATATTCACGCCAAATAGTACAAATAGAAAGGACTGTGAAATCTTGGCATTTTACTAATAGGGAGTTAGGCATTTTCAGGAAGATTCACAAAGGCATGTAAGAGTACTAAAAGGGTACTCACGTAGTTCTACTTCTTATGCTCATAAATGCTTTTGCGACCCGGCCCGTATATATTTTTTCTGCTGTTACTTCAAGGCTCTTGAACGGTGCGCTGCACCCCACGAACTTGAAGAGGGGGAAAAAGAGGGCGGATGGCACCTAATGTCCAAAAGGGTGAGCTGCCCCGGGAAGAGATAGAGCTAGACATAAGAATACAAGTAGTTTGCTTTTATTTTTATTTTTAGGAATCAAAAATAAAGATACAATATAAAGGCTTCTGAGAATATTGATTTCTTATGACAATTTCTTATGACAATATAAATTTCTCATAAGTAGAGCACTTCTCGGACTCCTGGGCCCGGGTGGCACTGCACCTGCTGCACCACTGATGTGTGGCCATGTGTCAGCAGATACCCTTGGTAAAGACAAAAGGCCACACTTGACTTCCTGTGGATTGGAATCTAAGTGTGAGGTCCTGGTAAGAGAACTGCTGTGGTGTGATGGCCTCCAATTCCAGCAAACTGGGCCCAGACTATTTTATTTTAGTACCAACTCTGATATGGTTGTTATTTTGATTAAATATTAAAAGAAACAAATCTGCAGCTCAAAAAACAGGAAGATGAGAGCTATGTCAACAGGACGGTAGCTCGGTGGATTCAACATCTGAAGAACAGCTCTGTGTAGAAGTTAAGGTCACAGGTTCAAATCCTAGCAGGACTGCCTCAGGTTTTCAGGCTTCTGAAGTCTATAGAATGTACACCATAGAGATGTATATTCCTAGTCCGCTATCCAAAAAACAATTCGGTTGGTGACGCACATGTTAAGGTTATCAGTTCGTCTTTTTTGTGTGGCACGCAAGAGTTAAAATTATTATCGACCCAAACCTGGAAGCATGCGGCAGAGCTCTGTGGAAAACAAACCCGCCTCGGTGGTTACGAAATGCCCCTTGCAGGGCCCCCTGTGCTGTTCACCTACAGAGAAGCAGGTCGGAGCTGGGATGTGAACTCCGGACCCGCTGGTCCAATTGCAGTTCACCCCCTCGTCCGGTCGGGCTTCGCGCGCTCCCTCCATTGGAGACAGTGTTCATCGAGATGAAGGCCTCTTCGCTCGTGGGTTTGCTGACGGCGGTGGTACTGATGGCGACCACCGCCTCCGCGCCTCCTCCTGGCCCCACGCCACAGGTCCCACCTTCGGAAAGCATGCAGGTTTGTGGCATCTACGGATCTGTGCGGGCTTAAGGGGAAATTAATACATTTGTGACAGGCTGGAACCGCTAAAGAGCAGGTGCTGGGGTAATCCGGGTTCCCACAGCGTGTGGTGGAGCTCGCAGCTCAGAGGGCCCTAAGGAGAGTGGCAGGGTCGTGGGCGCCGCCACCCCACTGAGCCTGCCTGGGGTGTGTGCAGCTGGGTTGGCAGGTAAGGGGGGGCTCCCTAAGCGCTGCACGGTGGGCTTCTGAGGACACAGCAGCTCGGACCCTGCCCCGTGAGGTATTGAGCCACTAGCTGCCTATCACAAGGGTGGACGTGAGTGGTGCCTGGGCGGCGCTGCACCGGGACCCACTGGGGAGCATAATTGGCACGACTGGTCATAGTTAGGAAAGAGGGCGGATCTGAAGGGTTACCACTACGAACAATATACAGACAACATCGCAGCCGAGTGAATAATGCTTCCAAACAAATTATTAGCCCTGGCGACACAACGTTAACTGCTCGAGCTGAAGATGCCCTGTTTCTCTTCCTGTATTTTAGTAAGCAATAGTGTCACTATGGTTAAAGACGAGCACCAAGCCATCCCAGTCCAACAAAATCGACCATTATACCCAGGTGCTCGCACCGATGGGGCAAATCTGGGAAATGCGTACGGACTCAGCCGATCAGTCGCAGCGCGACAGCCCACCCAAACATAGCTGCCAAGGTTTCAGACTGCTATGTGTGACATTTTCTTAATTTCAGTATAATTATGAGTGACATTTCAACGACTATGAGTGACACTTTCTCGCGGTCAAAATCTAGCAATGAAGACGAGAAACATATACATTTCAGAAATTACACCCATTTGAGCAACAAGGAACTCAGACGAGTCACATCATAATCCACAAGCTGTATTACTGAGCAGTGCGCCCT
The DNA here is from genome assembly GCA_963921515.1 of Calotriton arnoldi. Classification (NCBI taxonomy): domain Eukaryota; kingdom Metazoa; phylum Chordata; class Amphibia; order Caudata; family Salamandridae; genus Calotriton; species Calotriton arnoldi. The sequence goes on along the minus strand of CAWUFW010001715.1, from coordinate 2,184,185 downwards.
GGTCCTGCATGCCGCCCACTACCTGCCAAACCCTGCTGGTGGCACCATCACCCCACTCGCAGTATGTCACACAGAGCTTCACTACAGGCTCTGCTGACTCAGTCTTGCTTGGCGCACTGAGAAGTTACGTTGGCAAGCACCACAGTGGCTCTCACAATCACCTGACCCAGGTGCGAGCGACTACTAACACAGCTTACAGTCAGTGAGAAGACAGACTGCTATGTGATGTACAGTCAGTTCTCAGCTGTAACAGGGCAGACAGGTGGCAGCTCAGAAGAAAATCATGGCTGTGGCACAAGAAAAAAAATTAACTATCAGGGGCATAAGAAAAATAAAGATGCGCAGCTAAATTCGGCCCAAAGCTGAAACTTGCACTCCATGAAAACTTCTCAGAAAACGAGCTGCTCAACGAGTCCCTATGACGCCTCTGCAACACGTTATGAGATAACTTGCAATTCTAATATAACGTGATGTGAATACAGAGCCCACAAGCTGCCCAGATGAACAGAGAGGCCCCTACACACATTTGTTTTCAGAAGTATAATGGGATATATATCTCCTCTCCAACCGTCTGGTTCTCCTTTGTCTTCATGAAGGGCAGGTACGAACCATTTATCAGTGCTGCACCCTCCACATCAGTTATGTTTGGGTTTTATTTACACCTGTGCTTAGTCCCTTTAAAACAGATTACATGGCTTAAACAGAAACAAATCTCCAATCCAAAAATTCCACCATTCACTGAACTTCAGGAAGTGTACATTCCTTTCATCCGATCATCGGTATATTCAATACTTTCTCTGCTGCGGTCTGACTTCAGCAACCCCTGCTCAATGCAGACCTTCTTGCACCCCCTCCTGCTGCATTCTGGAGGCAGAGGGCGAATGGTCACTCTTACAGTGCCGCCCCTATTCGGCAATTGATCAAGTTTAAACCGGCCTAGTTTTTCCTAGACCTGCTCTATTGCTGCATGCAGTCATCCAAGCTCCATCATTATAGTAAAAGCATGTAGTCGACCGGCAGCACGGCGGCACGCCATTAATAAAACAATTTGCAGCATAGAGAATACATCACGAGGCACTGCACTTACTAACTGCGACACGATTCTTCATACGGGCCGCACCTTGCCTAACGAATCCGCCGCAGCAAACACCGGCCTGGGCATGATGGTGTGGCTCAGTAACTCCAATGGCTGCCCGGTCTGTGCGGGGGTCTTAGCTGAGCACGCTAGTCGGGTCCGTTGCCTGTTTGATAAAATAACCATTGCACAACTTTGTCATGCTGCGAGCAGCGCTGCCATGGCATGCAGCCTGCCACAAGTTTAATTGAACTTTAGCCGCCCGCACTTCTTGGTTTGCGCCCATGGCGATCATCACCAAGATGTTGATGGCGCCTCTGATGATGCACGGCGGCCATGAAAGACTCAAGTCAAGTGAGTGACTAGTCAAGTCACTCGATGCTGGCCACCTCCCGCCGGTCCAACGCGGGTTTTATTGGGCAGACAGCAGCGAACCACTACCAGGACCCGCCGACTCTTGAATCCCCCGCCGTTTCTCTGACCTGCCAACCACCTTACCTCACTTCCGCTTGGCTCCTCCAGGACGTGACGAGGCACGAGGTCACATCCAATCCCGGGGCCCCCCACGGTGCCACAGCTGCCAGTAGCAACCTGAGGGCAGGCCCCGGCCGCCCCCGGGTCTGATGAGAGTGCGAGTCAGTGGCGTCTGAAAGCCGCGCCGCGGCAGGAAATTAAATGCAGCAAGATCTTTAACTATTAACTTACTGAGGCAGAGCGCTTCTGGCAACGCAAGTCTGTGGGAAGCAGCAGAGCCAAGGCACAGAATATGCTACAGGCGCCGGCGGCGCGCGCTGGCACCGCCGCGTAGTTAGTTTCAGACTGGCATGATTAAAAATGCGTGACAATGCATTTCAGTGCGGTGATGCGGAACACCACCCTGAAATGCGTTAGTGTCACACCCGATGCGTGATACTTGGCAGGCATGCCCAAAGAGCCTACACTAGCAGATCTTCTCGCGGAAATACAAACCATACGTTCCGACCTCGTCCAAAAAATAGACTCTAAGTCACAATAGATGTAACGCTCCTGCGGGCAGATCTACGTGGGCTTGCAGACCGAGTGACTACTACTGAGACGGTAGTGGCGGACTTAAGATCTGAAGTAGTGTCCCTCCGTGAAACAATAACTTCACTAAAAAGTTGACCACTCGCTTGGAAGATAGAGTGGAAGATGCAGAGGGGCATTCGCATGCCTGCCAAGTATCACGCATCGGGTGTGACACTAACGCATTTCAGGGTGGTGTTCCGCATCACCGCACTGAAATGCATTGTCACGCATTTTTAATCATGCCAGTCTGAAACTAACTACGCGGCGGTGCCAGCGCGCGCCGCCGGCGCCTGTAGCATATTCTGTGCCCCAGCTCTGCTGCTTCCCACAGACTTGCGTTGCCAGAAGCGCTCTGCCTCAGTAAGTTAATAGTTAAAGATCTGGCTGCATTTAATTTCCTGCCGCGGCGCGGCTTTCAGACGCCACTGACTCGCACTCTCATCAGACCCGGGGGCAGCCGGGGCCTGCCCTCAGGTTGCTACTGGCAGCTGTGGCACCGTGGGGGGCCCCGGGATTGGATGTGACCTCGTGCCTCGTCACGTCCTGGAGGAGCCAAGCGGAAGTGAGGTAAGGTGGTTGGCAGGTCAGAGAAACGGCGGGGGATTCAAGAGTCGGCGAGTCCTGGTAGTGGTTCGCTGCTGTCTGCCCAATAAAACCCGCGTTGGACCGGCGGGGGCGGCCAGCATCGAGTGACTTGACTAGTCACTCACTTGACTTGAGTCTTTCATGGCCGCCGTGCATCATCAGAGGCGCCATCAACATCTTGGTGATGATCGCCATGGGCGCAAACCAAGAAGTGCGGGGCGGCTAAAGTTCAATTAAGCTTGTGGCAGGCTGCATGCCATGGCAGCGCTGCTCGCAGCATGACAAAGTTGTGCAATGGTTATTTTATCAAACAGGCAACGGACCCGACTAGCGGCTCAGCTAAGACCCCCGCACAGACCAGGGCAGCCATTGGAGTTACTGAGCCACACCATCATGCCCAGGCCGGTGTTTGCTGCGGCGGGATTCGTTAGGCAAGGTGCGGCCCGTATGAAGAATCGTGTCGCAAAGTTAGTAAGTAGTGCCTCGTGATGTATCTCTCTATGCTGCAAATTGTTTTATTAATGGCTTGCCGCAGTGCTGCCGGTCGACTACATGCTTTTACTATAATGATGGAGCTTGGATAACTGCATGCAGCAATAGAGCAGGTCTAGGAAAAACTAGGCCGGTTTAAACTTGATCAATTGCCGAATAGGGGCGGCACTGTAAGAGTGACCGTTCGCCCTCTGCCTCCAGAATGCAGCAGGAGGGGGTGCAAGAAGGTCTGCATTGAGCAGGGGTTGCTGAAGTCAGACCGCAGCAGAGAAGGTATTGAATATACCGATGATCGGATGAAAGGAATGTACACTTCCTGAAGTTCAGTGAATGGTGGAATTTTTGGAATGGAGATTTGTTTCTGTTTAAGCCATGTAAGCTGTTTTAAAGGGACTAAGCACAGGTGTAAATAAAACCCAAACATAACTGATGTGGGAGGGTGCAGCACTGATAAATGGTTCGTACCTGCCCTTCATGAAGACAAAGGAGAACCAGACGGTTGGAGAGGAGATATATATCCCATTATACTTCTGAAAACAAATGTGTGTAGGGGCCTCTCTGTTCATCTGGGCAGCTTGCGAGGCTCTGTATTCACATCACGTTATATTAGAATTGCAAGTTATCTCATAACGTGTTGCAGAGGCGTCATAGGGACTCGTTGAGCAGCTCGTTTTCTGAGAAGTTTTCATGGAGTGCAAGTTTCAGCTTTGGGCCGAATTTAGCTGCGCATCTTTATTTTTCTTATGCCCCTGATAGTAATTTTTTTTTCTTGTGCCACAGCCATGATTTTCTTCTGAGCTGCCACCTGTCTGCCCTGTTACAGCTGAGAACTGACTGTACATCACATAGCAGTCTGTCTTCTCACTGACTGTAAGCTGTGTTAGTAGTCGCTCGCACCTGGGTCAGGTGATTGTGAGAGCCACTGTGGTGCTTGCCAACGTAACTTCTCAGTGCGCCAAGCATCACTGAGTCAGCAGAGCCTGTAGTGTAGCTCTGTGTGACATACTGCGAGTGGGGTAATGGTGCCACCAGCAGGGTTTGGCAGGTAGTGGGCGGCATGCAGGACCAGGGCGCACTGCTCAGTAATACAGCTTGTGGATTATGATGTGACTCGTCTGAGTTCCTTGTTGCTCAAATGGGTGTAATTTCTGAAATGTATATGTTTCTCTTGTCTTCATTGCTAGATTTTGACCGCGAGAAAGTGTCACTCATAGTCGTTGAAATGTCACTCATAATTATACTGAAATTTAGAAAATGTCACACATAGCAGTCTGAAACCTTGGTAGCTATGCCTGTGCAGTGGTGTAGCAAAGGTGCCCTGGCCCTTATGCAAGAGAGGACAATAGGGTTCATTGATTTCATAGTAACACAGTTACCGCTGGTTGTCTATATGGTCTCGTGGGCCCTTACATCCGTGGGCCTCGGCACGCGCCTGGTAGCTACTACCCTGACAGTGTACCCTGTTATTGTGGCATGGAACCTCCAGCCTTTAAGAACTGAGCAGCAAACCTAAAGTGACTTTCTCTGCCCCAGCTCTTTGGAGGGGAGCCCAAATCATGACTGAAATCTGGCGTGAATGATTGCCCCTGTCAGAGTTCTACTGACCTTCCAGAGGTTGTTTGCCTCTCGGGTGAAGGAAAGTGTGAACAGTTACAGTACCCAGGCCTAACATTTACGATCCAGTTATATCCACATTCCTCTAACGAGACCGTCCAGAGCGAAATATGTTCTGTAAGATGCACTTTAAGGAAGTGAAGATGTTTTATTCAATGAATTACCACAATGACCATGATGCATTAGGTCAGGGCATGAGAATTTGAGCTACTGAAACCTGCAGGTGTCATGTAACTGATTGTCAGTGAAATGTAAAACTATAAAACCCCCAATGCAGTGGGAAACCAAGCAGAGGACTGGTGTGGATAAAGCACACACCCAACAGACATTAATGGTGGTGTGTTGGATTTCTCCGCACCATAAGGTTTTGAAATTAATGGACTTGACGTTGGAATGGTTTTATAATAATTGTTACAGGTTCTGTGATATTAGGTGAATAGACAAGCAAGAGTTCCTTCGGGAAGTGTGTGCATTATAACATTTTAACACTCGCTTCACTGTGCCTGGACACCATTAATGCCACAGAGTGCCTCCCTTACAAGCCGAGAGACAACACAGCCAAAATGACAAGAAGGTCAATATTCCTCAGCACAATGACCAACATTGCTCCATATGACACCTGGTGCGGTGCCCAAAGCTGACAGCTTGCAGCGGTGAGTTGAACCCTCTCAGATCGTTACAGGGTCGCAACCAAACCCGAACTTTGGGTTGGGAGGTTAACAGGCAGCGGCTGCTGGCACAGGTAGGCGTGGTGGAGCGGGGCGGGGGCTGGGCTGGGTGGGAGGGGGGGAAGTTGACTTACGACAGAATAGGTATAGTTAAATAAATAAATAATACCTATTCCGTCGTTTGTCAAATCCCCACCCGCCGCGCTCCGTCCCACCGCGCTTACCTGTGCTGGCTGCCGCTGTTAACAGGTCAACAGATCAACCTATGGAGGTGGGGCTAACACCTCCAAAAATGGAGCGGAGATATCCTTAGAGCCAATAGAAGAAAATAGAGTGATTAATTGTGCATATGGAACATGTTGGTCAAACCCCAAACGTGTATAACAAACATGTTCTAGTGGATTTGACATTGCTTAGAGGCCACTTTAAAAAAAGGGGAATGAATAATTTGACAACCAAAAAGCAGCTTCTACAGATTTAATTCCAAAGCACTTTGGAACCAGTTTTTGCAAAATGATTTCAAGCTGACGACCCTTTGTTGGAAATTCTTCAAAAAAATCCGTTCTGTTGAATGAAGAGCTCATTAAATCTTTTTTATTCTATCTTCAGAAAGACGCTGCTCCCTGAATGTTGAGCAAAGATGCCTTTTCAGTTTGCTCATGGTACATGCTTGTTGTAGGCCACACACTTGTATAGGTCTCAGAATATAGAGTTCAGTGGGTCACCACCCCAATCAGTTGATAATTCTACAATCTGTTTATTATTTCACCAGTAATCTCGTGTATTCTAAATCAAAATAAAATTGTTGTTAGCACACCTCATTGAGCAGTTCTCAGATGAGATATATCCTTGCAAGAAGTCAACAGGTCTAAAGATTTGGCAATAAGTTAGTTGCCTTGAAATAATTTTGCAAGAAATAGAGTTCTAGCATCCAAAGCATGTAAGAATTCCTTCAAGCTCCAGAACACATGGACCGTGTGGCTAATGTACAATGTCCTGCAAAGAGCCACTCCAACAGAAATAGTGTCACTTAATAGCAAATGCTATTATAGCAATTTCAAGTTTGTTCTGAAGCCCCAGCACATAACGTGTGAAATCCACTAAAATATCAATGTTGTTTTTAAATCCCGCGGGGCAATGTGTATTATAAAATGTAACATCCCTTACCAATGTCTCCAAAATTCCTTTGAGAAGAATGACCATATTCTCTCTAATGGCTATTACCAAATGCCTATATTGATATATAGCCAAGAGTTCACCCTTATGTGGTGTGGAGCTCTGGGGCCAAGAAAAACACTAAAAAACCTTTCTTGGTGAAAAATACATTTGTAACAGTTTCCTGAACCTTTCACAGAGTACCCCTAGCATCCCACAGCTAATAGACGTAGGCATACTTCCAATTGCCGTGATTTGTCAAATGCGGCCTTTGCTGTGCTGGCACAGATTGTGGTCAAAGGAAGAATTGGCACCTTACAGAACCTCTTTGACAGACCTTATGTGCCCTAATAATTCTAGAAAGATCCCATGGTGTAGACACATTAACGAAATGCTCTCTAAACTAAACCTGGCCACTCTCTGGGATACACCAGAGTTTGCGCCCACCATTGCTAGGTCTACATTAAAAGAAAAACGGAAACTCTTGCTTTGAGAAGAGGAGATCAGGAAAGCTAACCAGGGGTACTGCACCAATAGAGTTTGGGGTTACAAACACGTTCCCTTGTTCGAGCCTTTTCTAGACAAGATTTTATCCCTTTTAGCAAACCGTTGTTTTTGCGAGTTAGAGTTTTGTGTGGTTGTATTCCTTTCTCACATTCAATTCAGTATCACTCTGTTTTCTGTTTAAACATGATGCACATTTTGACACCTCCTGGTCCTTGCTTTCAAGAACTAGGTGAGCCTCCCTTGAAAAAGTGCTTTTGGTTCAGGTCCTTTAATGCTTATTTAGATGTTATTGATAGTGTCAAGTGTAAACTGATACCAAAGAAGTTTATTGTATTACTATCTAGGAGTAGATGGTCAAAACATTTTTGATCATTTACCAGACTTTTTGCCTTATGATGAGGAAGTTCAGGATACATTTCAAGTTTCTGCCAAACAATTTGAAATGCATTTTAAAGCCTAGCAAATATAGTACGTAGACACAAATGTTTCACCAGGGTGCAAGGCCCTACTGAATCTGTAGACACTTATGTGACAGCATTAAAAGTCTTGGCTTCATATTATGAATTTGAAAATTTTACTTCAAGTTAATTCGGGATCAGGTAGCATCCAGGCGTACATCTAAAAAAGTAGCAAAGACTTTTAACTTGGAGAAGGCCTTTGATACCCTCACCTGGCCCTACTTATTTGCAGTGCTCACTCGCATGGGAGTGGGCCCTAGACTCCTAGCGTACACAAAGTTACTGTACTCAAACCCCATCTCCTGGATCCCTTTGGGCCGCCACATCTCAGCCCCTTTACCGGTCGACCGAGGCACGCGGCCGTGCTGCCCACTCTTCCCTGTACTATTTGCGTTGGCTATGGAGCCCTTAGCTGTACGACTCCAGGGGGGTGGATTGGGGCATCCCTTGGGCGGGTAGGACGCACAGTGTGTCCCTATATGCAGATGGCCTGCTTCGTTACTTAAGGAACATAACAGCTGACCTCGACCCCCTCCACTCCACGCTTGTGGAATTTGCCGCAGTGACTGGGCTGCAGGTTAACAGGACGAAATCTGCTGTTTACCCACTCAGCCCCGCCCTCCCACAACGAGAAGCACGCATTGGGATTCATGCCTTGTGTGGCAGGCACAAGCACCTCCCTACCTGGGAATTCTCCTGTATCATAATACTCACGATCTTTATGAGGGCAATCACCGCAAGACTCTGATGGGCATACGCTACCAAATAGGCTTCTGGAGGACACTTCCCCTAGCCCTCATCGACAAAATCACCTTGGCAAAAATGGTCATTCTGCCTTGCCTTCTATATTAGTTTGCGAACCTTTCAGTTATCCTGCCTAACTCTTACTTTAAGGAGCTGGATATGCTTCTCTGTTCACTCATCTGGGGGTATGGTAGTCGGCGAGTAGCCTTGGCCAATATGCAGCTCTCGACAGATCGGGAAGGCCTTGGAGCGCTGTCCTTTGAGGCATATTTCCTGGCTGCTCAGCTCCAGTGGCTGTCTCACTGGATGGCTGGGTGTTACCTTGGGGTGGCCTGCGTGGAGGAGAGCCCCTGCTGTAACAGGAAATCCGCCGTCTACTCCTACTGGGAGCCCAGCCTGCCCCGACGTATCCCATACAAGTGGCAGTAGCAAAGGCCAGCATGGCCAGGATACACCGTCTCTCCCGGAATGCTCCGATTTATACCCCTTGCTGCCCCTGGTTGGCTTGCCTCAAGGCCAGGGCTATTATACAGCTGCGGAATTGCATGCTTGGACCAATTGCTCACTTCTAAAAGTGGAGGCCCTATTTTCAGAGGGCCAACGTCTCTCCTTCGCTCGGCAGGCTGAGGAGAGCGGGCTCCCTATGGGGCAGTTCCTCTGTCATAGGCAACTTGTATACTCCTGCCATTGTCTCTGGGACCTATCCGGGGGTGAACCAATGACACACCCGGTGCTTTACGCCGTGCTGACCATGGGGCCCGGTTGCCATCTTATCACATGGCTATACAAAGCTGTGCGGGAGTTGATGGCCACCCCGCTCAACACACTCTGCCAAAAATGGGAGGAGTAGTTCGGACGGGTACTCCATGATAAAAAAAGGGAAAAGGCCCTGGAATTCCCAAAGAAGATCTCTCGAAACTCATGTTTCAAACACAATCAGTTCTTTATTCTTCTTTGGGCCTATCTAATAACAGCACAGCTCCATCGTCACTTCCCGAAGTCACACTTCGCTTGCCCACGATGTCACACACCTAACGCATTACTTGTACACATGTTATGGTCATGCTCGGCTCTACATTATTACTGGGGCACTATCCACGCTGTGCTGCGGGAAGTCACAGGACTCCCGGACATATATACTTGGGAAGCCTGCTCGTTAGGTGTTTTTAAGCGTCGGAAGCAATACAAGGTGCTGCCCTAGCCCTGCTCTTAGTCAAGCAAGCAATCACACTAAACTGGCGAGTGCCAGTGGGTCCCTGAGTGGAGGCATGGACTGGGGCAGTGTGCAAATGGGGGCTGCAGAGGAGGAAACACTTCGGTACAAGGAGGTGCATCGGATGCGCTGATGCCCCATCTCCACACAGCCATCTTGCTTACACACTTCCGTCAAGCAACTGACAAAGACACTGACCCCTCGTAGTTATGTGGCCTACTAGTGACATCCAGGTGGGCGCCTCTCTCAGCAGATTTGACTACCCTGCCCCCATGATGGCTGCCCTCCCCAGGCCCCCATTATCCATACTACTGCCTAATATCCAGAGATCCCACTGCGCAGTTCCCTGCGCCTACACCCGTGCTTTCTATTGCTATCACAACACTAGAACTACACCCGCCCCCCCTGACGTTTGTTCTCAGTTAACAGTTTAGCTTCAAACTTGGGTGAGATAACACAGTGCATCATTTTTCACAAGGGATACTTCAAAGCTCCTAGACTTGCTTCTTATTACTGACCATTGTTTAAATCATAGACCTGAATAACATGCTCCGCTTTTTGCCTATAACGGCATTGTTTATGTAAGGACACTCCGATGTATATGGCTGTTCTGCATTGATATTGTACCATCGAAAAACACAATAAAAGTGTTTTTTAAAAAAAGAATAAGATGGGGTACTCACTATTGCACCAGCACCCAATGCCCGTCATGTAACCAAGAAGAGGAAACACTACACCACTTCTTCTTTTGTCAAGCCTCTGTTTTTGCCCGTAAGAAATGGATTAAACATATGTGCCTTTTGCTATGTGTATGAAAAATTGACCACCACTGAGAATAATGAGGTCGGACACTGACAAGAAGATTTATATTTGTGCAGGGCACAAGTCCTAAAAAAAGAAGTGGGGGGACTCTCCAAGTTAGGTGGTGTCACAGGAAGTGACGTCGCGGGACGTGACATCACAACAGGAAGTGACATCACAACAGGAAGTGACCACATGTGCAGCAGGTCTATCATGGAGGGAAGAGCTGTGGCGCCGCGGCCAGGGCGACTGACGCTGGAATCTGGGGCTCCCGGTTCGATCACCGGCGGCAGGTCAGCCCAGCACCATGTGACTCTGGGCAATAGCTTGCTTAATCTTCCCGACGGCCCCCAGCGCCGGGATGCCTTCGGGTAGCTGTTCGTGCTTTACAAATACTGGATTTACATTTACATTTGCACGTATTGCAAGATTTAACAATTGAAGCTGCTCAGTACTTAAGCCTGTGACTTAAGGTCCCTGTATGGAGGAATTAACAGCCCAAATGTGGATGAGGTTTGGTATACAACTACATTAATCAAGCCACTAAGTGCTGTAAGCGAGGCATACTAAAACATGGCACCATGAACAAAAGCAGAGTTTGTGCGTTGTAAAAAAAACAAAAAAAGCCACATGCTAGAAGCTACAATTGTGATTATCAAAACTATAAATTGTATTATGCTACCTAGAACACCACATTTAAATATACTGACAAGTTTAATACACTGTGACCATGATAAAAAAAATGCAAGGTGCACACTGTACAGTTTCAACCGGATACTCTTTACATCTGTTATTGCAGACATTATGGGACAGTAGTTGGGAGAAATTGGAGAGCAAATACTGATTAGCCTACACATGCTTTAAGCAAGGAAAATGTAACTTTCTAAAAGCCAGCCAATTAAAAGCGATGGTAAAGTACCTATGCTCCATGGGAGGGTTGAACAAGATTGGCAAGTCGAGATACAAGTACTGACCACACATCTTACTCTTCAGATTTTGCAGGACGAAAGAGAAGCCTCCTCCTATTGCAGTCGAAAAATCTTCATGGGACTACCAACTGCAGCTAAGGAACCGCTTGCGGACAACTTGTATCGGATGGTCCACTGATAGCGTTTTTCAGGTCTCAACATGAGCAAGATACCAGAGTCCACTGCAGGCCCACTCACCCTCATGGCCTGTGCCTCCCAGGACACTGTTTGTGGAGGTATCTGATCAGTAATAGGGAGTTAAATGCTATTTTCCATGAAGATTTCAGCCAACTACCAAATTGATTTTGGTAACTCAGCTCGTCCTGCCATATGTGGCTCATTCACTGCAGCTCATTCCTTGTGGCTCACTCCTTGCATGCCCTTTTCCTCTGTGGCCCATTCTCAGTATCTCATTCTCTCTGGATTAGTTCTTGCTGTTCATTATCTGTGACTAATTCTCGGTGTTGCTCAATTCTTGGAGCCCATTCCATTTGGGTGCATTCTTTGTGGCTCATTCCCCGTTGCCCATTCTCTGTGGCTCATTCCCAGTGTGGCGCGTGCCCTACGTGGTCGATTCCTTATGGTTCATTCGGTATGTCACTCAATTCCTGTGGCTCACTCCTTGCATGCCCTTTTCCCCTGTGGCCCATTCCAAGTATCTGATTCTCTATGACTTAGGTCTTGCTGTTCATTCCCTGTGACTAATTCTCGGTGTTGCTCAAGTCTTGCAGCCCCTTCCATGCCGGCACTCAATACTGCACACTCACTCCTTCCCTCCCCAGGCCCACTCAGTACTGCACGCTCACTCCTTCCCTCCCAACTCAATACTGCAGACTCACGCCCCTCCCCCTCGCTATCCTCTGTCTGAAATTCAATTAAAATGCAGATGCCCTTCTGTTGGCCTGGCACGGATTACAAGTAATGCTAGCGTAACTGACATGACAAATAGCCAAGAAAATAGCAAATCATGCCTGCTCTGTCAGAGGGGCTGCGGAGCCCGGCCTCTCTGTCACGGACACTGTAGAGCCCAGGCGCCATCGGCTGCTCCGTCACAGGCTCGAGGGCTGGCCCTCTCCCTGTTAATCGGGTTGAAAAGCCTCCCGTTCCCTGTCACAGAGACTGCCATGCCTGTCTTCTCCATGTTGCAGACTCTGGCCTTCTCCCGAGACTGCACAGATAGGCTGTTCCATGCCAGAGAGACTGCGGTGCCATGTCTCTCCCTCTGGCAGAGACTGCCGTGTCTGTCTTGTCCTGTTGCAATCTCGGCCCTCTGGCCTTCTCCCATGGCTGAGAATGCACAGCCCGGTTGTTCCGTGCTAGAGAGACTGCAGTGCTGTGTCTCTTCCTGTCACAGAGACTGTCCAGCCTGTCCTCTCCGGCTTGCAGACACTGCAGAGCCTGGCCTTCTCCTGTGCCCGAGACTGCACAGCTCGGCTGTTCCATGCCAGAGAGACTGCGGTGCCATGTCTCTTCCTGTCACAGAGACTGCCAAGCCTGCCCTCTCCTTATACCAGAAACTGTCTCCCTTATATAATAATAATAATTATACTGGAAAACAACCCCTCAGAGTAAGTTCTCAATAGAATTTTAAAATGTTCAATAGCACGTTTTTTTATTTAAACACTGATTGGTCGCAGGTCACAGCGTCTACTGGTAGGCGCCCTGCAAGGTTGTAAGGCGATGGGGGCAAGTTCAAAGGGCAAGTCAGAGCTTTGATAGGTAGCGCATTCGCGCGCTACACTAGATTGACAGCCGGGAGATGGGCGGGTAAGTCAACGCCATCTAAGAAAGTTAGGGGCGGCCGGCCGGCCGGCAAGTTACGCCATCTAAGAAAGTCCAGCTTTTGAGCAGGGTGGACGGCGTCCACCCTGTAAAATAAGTGGGGGGACGCCGTCCACCCGCGTGGACCCCCGACTCGTGCCCTGTATTTGTGTTTCCAAATACTTTGCTTTCCCATGGCTGATCCGCAAAAGGGCTATGCTAAGGCAACTTCTCTAGAGCTATTAGTGACTTGGTTACTATATCACCTTCGATGAAATTATCTTTTTGTTTTAGAGAATTCAAATTGTATATCTTCTTTTATGATAATCATAGTGGGTGGCAGAGATGTTTTAGATTGCAATATGCAGCCACGCTAGTCAGTTTGTTTTAGGCATGTAATTTGTCAAGGCATGGGTCACTTTACTCCAATTTGATGTGGACGCCCCTTGATGGTTTATGATATTGTCATGCAACTGTCCAATTTCGTGATTGGTTGCGACCATTAATTGAAGTGCTACTGCAATGTTGTGTACTGCTTTCATCCACTTCTGCGAATATGTTTTATGTCAATGCCGTAACTATTAGTTTATACCATGTACAAACACTAACATTTTAGTGTAAGTTGAAATAGTTAATCAATGCTACTTATTGCACTGATATTTTAACACTTTTATCTTGTTTTTAACATGTTTTACTTATGTATTTTATGTGTTTTTTAAGGATTCTTGAATCCCAAATAAACTTTTCGGTTGATTGATTGATTAATTACAGCACTTAGCTTGGCCTGGGTAGTTGAAGGAATAACCTTGTAGGAACCACAAGGGAGACATTCACAGGCAACAGGGTAATCAGTGTGTCATTGTAATACTGGAATAAGTAGTGCCCAAAGTATTGTTTTTTTTGTGCAGTGCTTTTGCATTGGTAGTCTAATATACCCATTATCGGAGTTATGTTGTTTTTGACAGTCATGCTCAGCTTGACAACAGAATAAGGTTTCAAAAGCATTGTCTGCCAAACTATGTTAGTTTGAAGAGGCAGGACTCATTGATGAAATGCCTACACAAGGGGAGTTTTGGTTTACTGCCTCTGCATATACAACATCCAGGAGAAAATACACAAAGCATAGGTTAAAACAAATTCCTACATCTGTCTTACAATGATCTCTGAGAAACTGATACTACAGGCGTTAGCTTTAGGTGGTAAAGGTACGCTTATACTTAGAAATAAATTATATGTTCAGGCTTTATCTAGCTGAGCTGTCTCTCAGACTACACATAGGTCAGACATCGGGCCCCTGAGCTATTCCTCAATTTGCAATGCTCCATCTCCAAAGGACAAGAGACACAACCCACCATTTCTGCTCTATTTCTTTTAACATTTTCCCCCAGCACTGTGTTTGCTGCCTGAGAGTACCCACTAAAAATATTGGAACCCTGTGCCTACAAGATATGAACTGAACTGTTACTGCAATAAATGACCTTTGACATCTTGGAGCTGAACTAACAACACCAAAAAAGATATGAAGATGATCAATAAAATAGATGACTATTTAGAGCCTTTCAAAAAACATAGAAATGTCCTCTATTTTCTGCTGGCTACGGCTGAGTACATTCCAAATAAAGTAAGCAACAAAAGAGAAGGAACATCCCCTTCTACTCACCCATCAATGTTTGGGACCAATACCAGCAGGAAAGAGCCAAAATGAAGGACTCTCTTAAACTTTGAAGAAAGTACATAAGCAGGATGGTGCCTGTTTCATAATAGGCTCTGTGAAAAAAGCAGAGCACCTTATAAGGGATCCTTCTAGAAACCGGACACCAGTGCAGCTTATGATGGGCCTCAGAAAACCTACCAAATATCCTAAAAATTCATGACAAGTCATGCTACCATATTCTAAATACCTTGAATCTTGTAAATAGGAAGACTAACGTAGCAAGCACTGACATAGTTCAATCTAGAAATGATTATGATAGTAGCATTAACAACACAAGCTTTCAATGGTTTGGAATCAACCAAAGGTTTTTCCTTCAAGATCCACTCTGACGGAATCTTGCATTATCTGTCTTTTATTGAAGTTCAAGTGTGGTGAAGTACACATTTGTAGATGTGGTGGGATATGCTACATAGGGCTTACATCTCTGTTGATCTATCCACAGGCACTTTAAGTAGCCCAACATGGCCCCAATCATAAATTGAACAGTGTTGGCGGGGTGCAATATCTGCATCCGTAATTACCAGTACCTTGAGGTAAAAATCCACCAGTACTGTGCACTTACGAGTTAATCCCTGCAGAATGGGGAATTACAGTGTGCACAGAGATCTACTTGTCGGTATTCTGCATTCTGTATATTTTCATTTCTGTGGGGTTTAACATGCATATTTACCGCCAGCTTCATGCAGGCGATAAAAGTGTGCAGGGGTCTGTGGTAAAAGTGTACAGGGGCGGTAGTAATGCGTGGGTGGAGCGAGGGTGAAAGATGGAGTGGAGAATGTTGGTTGGCAGGGGGAGCACATAATACTTCCCTGTGCCTTGTCTGATGTTTAGGTAGGGGTCATGGAAGGGATACGGCCTACAATGCAGCCTTTTCCCACAGTGATTTTACCTGCTGGATTTTCCGGTAAGATAAAATCAGGTTCATTGTCCCTGCACTCAGTAATTCTGGGTTTAGGAACATTGGACTTCCTATACTTGTGTGTAGCAGAATTCCACGTGGGAATTCTGCTCCACACAGTTCCCAGTCGGAGCCCAGGACTTTTCAGGGCAACTTGCAGGTGGGCCGATTAGGCAGAGAGTGAAGCATCATGAGAAGCAATGAAAAAATAAGCAAAACATTCTCTGCTAGTAAATGGCTTTTTATTGACCTCAGTGGTTGAGGATCGATTAGGAAACCCATTGCCATATGTTTTTTAATTTATACAATAACAGTATCTGTACTTAAAAAATAAATAACAACCACTCCCCAAAAATAATGGGGACCTTCAGGTTCCTCTGGCTGAAAGGAAGGAAAGATATCTACTGCTATGTGAAGCCAAGTGAGAGGCAGACAGTGGAAGAAGGAAGCCTTTTTGATAGGGTGCCTGCTACCTAAAAGAAATGTAAATGTGTGCACTAGGTTAATCAGCGAATTTAATATACCTTTAACACATTTGGGGGGATTTACTAACAATCTGTGCCTGGTAACAAAAGTGATGCACATCTGTGCAAATTGTTGATTTGACTGGCTATAACTTGGAGAAATGTTTTTATTTGTCCAAACTTTTCCATTTTTGCATGAGTGGTGTACTGCACAGCACACATGCAAAGTGGGAAATGTGTTAAACTCTGTCTAAGCATAGTCTTTTTTACAACACGAATACCCTTCCAGTACATAACCTTTGCTTGACAGGACACACACACCGTTGCACTATGATGCAAATCTGTATGCATTGACGCATTGCAGCCTAAAGTGGGCCAGCACAGGGAAAGAAGAAAACAGCACCATTTCATAGTAGATATGACCCTGTTCTGCTACCTTCATTTGACGCAACACAGCACACCAACTTTGGCAGCTGCACTGCGTTGCCTGAAAAGTTACTAACCCCCTGGTCCCTAAAACACTTTGCCAGCGGCGACTCCTCCCCATGACGGAAGATCCCCCCCCCCCCCTGCTGAGAGCCAGCTGAGGAAACCGAAAAATAAAATGATAATAAAGCCAACTTATTATCATTTTAGTTTTCTTTCCTCACTGGAGCTAGCCAAGTCTGGGCGGGGTGGGGCCATGATGACAGCAGTGGAGGAGTAGTGCACACTAAAAATACACGAAGGTTTGACCGGCCGTCTTAGGCCAGCCAAACCGCCATGCACACTTAGGTTTCTCCAACCCAGCTGTGTTGCACTGCCGGGTTGGAGAATCAGCACAGACTCCCAGACACTGTATGAGCGGCAAACCAAGCCACTCAGACCAATCCTGGCACTGCTCTCATGCTATTGAAAGCAGTGCTGAGATTTGGTGGAGAGCCTGTGCTGGTGTCTCAGGGACTGCAGGGACACCATCAGGAGACAAGAGAAGCACCAATACGGCCGGCAGCGTCGGCGGCAGAACAGGTACGTTTTTTAGGTCGAGCCTCGAGTAGCGCGCAAGCGCTGCTTAGAGGCGAAGACTTATTGTAAGTGAGTTTTCAAAGCAGTCCAAGAAACGCTCGTGCGTCGTGGCTGGCCTTTTTGAGATGGGTACGCGCGGCAAACATGTGTTTCCAATTATCGTGCCCAGACGCGGGCGCGATAAGTGGAAACACATGTCTGCCGCGCGTACTCATCCAAAGGCCAGCCACGACGCACTAGCGCTTTTGGGACTGCTTTGCAGGCTGCCGCGCTCGCTCGCCCCCGCTCCTCCGTGCTTGTTACACCAGACCTTCGCTGGCTTGTTTTTATCTTATGCATCTAACAGCCATTGACAAAGACAATAGTCCTGGCTTGTTGTAACATAATCAGCACAGCGCCCTTTTACGAGCGCCGCGTTGTTAATGGTTTCTCTCTGCTCTACACACCCCTCCCTTCTCCCACTCCCTCCCCCATGCCCAGTGTACATAGTTTAATCCTACTCAGGAGGTGGCCCCTCCTTCAGTGACACGCGGCAGCCCCCTCTCTTTGCTGTCACGTTAGTGTTAGAAGGGGCCTCCGCTCTCTCTTCCACGAGTCTACATCACGCTTTCTCCGCCTCTCTGCTCCGTTACTGAAGTTACTTTCCAGGCCTCAGTGCCATGCCGGTCACTGTCTAAGAACCGTCTAGCTCGGGGGCACACTCTGCTCTGCTTGTGTTCTTCAGCACACACCGCTCTGCTCTCCGTCTCCTCGGTGCTGCTCTCACATTCCATTCCATGGGCCTCCTTTCTTGAACCTTAGCTGTCTGATCAGCCCTCTCTGTGACTGGGACCCGCGGGGAGCTTTGCTGCTGATACCGCCGTCTCCAGGGCCTGTAATCTCGCCAGTCAGCTCCGAGTTCACCTCCTTATCACTACTTTTGTACGGCGAACTTAAGTCGAGCCGTGTGATCCTTGACACAATGGCCGGCCCAGGATCCAATCCCGCTAAGACTCTTAAAAGATGTACCTCGGGCCTGAGCCGCCCCCGCTGAAGTTTAAATTACTGCAAAAGACTCTGTTAGGCAAAATAAAAAACGAACACACACATAAACATGACCAGCACAAATATTCTCTCAAACAATTAAAACAAGCATTGGCATAGCCAATAGGTCTCGCCTTTGGAACCTTATAAGTTTTTAGCCATGCAACAGTTGATGTTATTGCACCAAGGATATTGTGCTGCATAACTAAATACTTATAAGGTCCCAAAAGCGAGACCTATTGGCTATGCCAATGCTTGTTGTTCTTATTATTATTTCCCCTAATCCCCCCATCCCCCCTCCCCCGGCCCCCAACTTGAGTTTTGTGACTGCCGCCACTACTCTTTGCCCGTTTTTCAGCAGCCTTTCTTATACTGTGTGTAAAACATTTTTTAAATAATGTCTTGCATATTCACGGTGCTTTCAATCCGACTGGGACCTCGAAGCACCATAAATTCATGGCAATATTCTACCTGTACCGCAACCAGGATTAATTTGCGTGGCTGTGTAAATGTCTGGTTACACCCACACATCTGGAGCGACAATATTAACCAACTGAACTTTCATAAATAATTTGGGGTCTCCCAAATAAGAGAATACTTGCCACACGCCTGCAAAGGGCAAAGTGAAGACTCCTGGATTGACTGTCAATCCTCCCGAATGTGACATCAACCCCAAATGTTCCCAGGTAGTTGACAAGCACAAACCCTCTCTTTGAAACAGATAAAAGTTCACCAGAGCACACTGAAACCACCTTACAATTACATGAAATATCCCTCCATGGGCTGGGGATGTAAATTATTTAGTTAGTTAAAACGGTATACAATTAAACTATATAAAAAAATGTATTGCTTAATGAAAGCCAGCTTGAGTGACGCACTGGAGGCTTTGCTTGGTGTGCCGATAAATGTGGCCATAAAAACTGCTGGAGGCAGGACCAGACTGGGAATCCAGAGCATCCCTGGCAATTTTGTCAGACCGGCCCCCAACCCCCCGGGTGTGGGGGCAAGCATGAAGCACTGCTGCCTAACAAAACTGGCCCCCAGCACTGCTGCCTTTATTACTGGGGGCCAATATTGAAGCATCGCTGCAAAAGCTGATCCCAGTAACAAAAACAGCCCCCACCCTTCCAGCCTCCCGGGCAAACGTCCAATGCCCACTACGGCCCGTCCCGCTCTGGCTGGCGGAGTGCCAATCTTATAATTGATTAAACGACGGGGGGTTGGGCCTATACCTACACCCAAACTAGGCCTCAGCAATAGTTTTGGACAGGAAATTGTTTGGGCGTGCACTTTAAATTAATACATGTAAACAAAAACCACTTTGACAACTAGAGTGGTTTTGGTGTCTTTATTACACCTTTTCTTTGTTCATTTGCTTTTGAAACATACGCAGACAAAATTAACCTCATGTCACAAAGAAGAACAGTATATATAATGGTTCAAGAAAACTGTAATAACCCTACTTTCCTTAATCATTAAAGGGTCTATTCTTACCATTCGTGGGTAGGAGATGAGCACGGTGGTGATTGCCAATTAATGGCACTTAAAACCGCGTTGTACAATGAAGTTTCTGGAAAAAGTTGAGAAAAGTTGGGAAATTTTACTAAGCTGTGAGTCATGCAGCTTTAGTATATTAATGATTTAGGCAAGAAGGGTTATTACAGTTCGGGGACACATAGCTGATATACTTTTCGTGTTCTATCATGTTTTAGTGTCCGACCAAGTCCTGGTCCTGAGGAGAACCCCAAAGAAAAGCAGGGTTCCGAAACGCGTCGACCCACCCCAGCTAGCCGTAACTACCACGAACTCACTGAATAACACAGTGTACAAACAGGGCAATTAGCCTGTTATAATTGTTTTGTTGACTAGCTGTGCATGGCAGGTTGCAACGTTGTAAAGTGTAAACAGTCTGCACCGCCATTGTTTCTTTTATAAGTCAAGGACTGGTCAATCGTGTTTAGTCATGTTTTGTCACTTCATTGGTTATGTACTTGTCTAACGCCAAATGTGTTGTATTATTGATGTTTTCTTGAACCATTATATATACTGTTCTTCTTTGTGACATGAGGTTAATTTTATCCGCGTATGTTTCAAAAGCAAATGAACAAAGAAAAGGTGTAATAAAGACACCAAAACCACTCTAGTTGTCAAAGTGGTTTTTGTTTAAATGTATTAATTTAAAGTGCACGCCCAAACATTTTCCTGTCCAAAATCTTATAATTGAGGCATGAGTTTATTGTCACAAAAAAGTGATTATGTAGCAGCAATATCATTAGCCCGTTTTTTTGCCAAGTCCAAAGAGTTACAATATTGAGGCATGCCCCTGGCAGACAAACAATCTAATGTTTCTTGAAAGAATTTCCATAAAATAGGAATCTAAGAGTTAGGGCTTTATTTAGAGTTTGGCAGACAGGATTGTCCACCATAAACGTGGCAGATGTCCTGTCCACTATATTACAAGTGCAGCCGATCGCATATGATATCCACTGCATTTTGACAGAGTATACCATCCACCAAACTCTAGATAAGGCCCTTAGTTCCTCCTGTGTTGACTACCAAAACTATGAGACGCAGTTGACCTAACAACCTCTAGGTAGGAACATAGGTTGTAAGTACTGAAACAAGGAAGAGAGAAAGAGGACGGAAGTAATGAGATCACCCTTAGCTAATTCCAGCATTACCTCTTCTTCTACTGCCTCGGACCAATAACGAGGATGCATTAGGTTCTAGGTGCCTGCTTCATCATTGTCATAAACCACACCCAAAACAGCAGTATTGAAATGTTGCTGCCAAAATTTAAATATGCATGTGAGACAGAAGCTAATAATAGGTCCCACAAGCAATATCTTCAAAGTTAATCACGTTCAACCTGTAATAGAAGAGGCCCACTGCTATACTGCATCCTGAGCTCCCGACTTTGGATGCTTCATTTGCCAAGATGGATGTACAGTCCTGAAATAGATTCCGTGTCAGATTGCTAGCAGGGAAAAAAACAATTTACGCTCTAATTTACTGAGATGTCAGGGCTTGAAGTCTTGAGTCCAGGGCCGGACTGGCTGTAGTTGGCACCGGGCGTTACCCATATGGCCGCCAGGGTGGGGGCCGGTTTTAGACCCCTGGGGGGCCGTTTTTGTTACCAAGGGCCGGTTTTGCAGCATTGCTGCAGTATCGGCCCCCAGCAACAAAAGCGGCACAAAGCTTTCGTTCTGCTAGCACCCCCTTCCAGAAAAGACCATTCAACATCTCCTGGTATAGATGGAACATCTTATCAAGAGAGGAGAACTGTACTATCTTAAACTGACAACTTTTTGAAAACAAGAACAACCCTAAGCACAGTGACGAGCACAGTGGACGCTCTATGCCATTACCTGAAGATCAATGAGCATACAGGTTCCATGAAGGTTGCCTACAGTGTGATTCATCTGTTGTCAAGTCCAGCAGCGGCCCGTGCAGCTAAGCGCGACACAGAGGAATAGGAGTTATTTATTAATATAATTTTTCCTATTCCGTCGCCTGTCGGCTCCCCCCGCCACAGCCTCGCCAACACCCCACCTCCCCTCCGCGCTTACCTGCTGCATGGACTGCCATGCAGCCACTGCCATGCAGTCAGGTCCACTGGAACTAGAGGAGACTGGGGAGCCCTTTGTTCCAGGTTTGATGGACTAGCTACAAAGTAATCTGCTCCTTAGCAACCTAGAATGCAAATCTGCAATATAGCCTTTTCACAACTGATGAGGACACAATCCCAAGGTCAGTCCTGGAATTGGGCCTGTGGAACTAAAGATTCTGACAGGGGGTTAGTCTTGACTATATGCTGTTGATGAGGAAAGGCAATTTGACCATAGCCAGACACACCATATCCAGGGACCCCTTTTCCCTTGAAAAGAGACTCCACATACCAACTACTCATCTAAAAATGAAAATATTGTCAGGAATCAACAGGGAGTGCATAGACGGGGACTTGCTGTGGGAAGAAGACATAACAGAGACTTCACTGGAATCCCTCTGAGACTGTGGCAGACCAACCTATGGAAGTTGGGGCTTAAGGACTACTAGCCTAGATTGTCACAAGGGTGGGGCTTCCAGATCATAAGTGGAAGCATCGCTTTATAAATTGTCCACTAACGTTTGGAAGATGCCTGGCAACATCTTGTGATATTTTGATTCCTTCTCTGTCTCTGTAGTTTGTTCACCAAATTACCAATTCTTCAAGTTTTTAGTTTTGCTCATTGGTCTATTCTCTTAGTTTCAGTTGCATCTGAATAGCGATTTGGCTTGGTTTGCTGTGTTTTGTTCCTTGCTTCCTCTTACCTATTTCCAAGATTGCTTCCAACCGGGAGTTCATCGGTTCCAATATAGGATTTCTTTATATTGGCTTAAGGTTCATTGTGGCCCACGTTCCGAAGCTGGTAAGCATAACAACAAACAACACCTTTGTTATTGCATTGCTTCTGACTATGAACTCTAGTAATTGTTAGTTTGTTTCTCACATGGTTTTAGTTTAGTTTAAAACCTTTATTTCGGCCACAAGCGTAGCCATAAAAGTGCTGCAGATAAAAAGTCCATTGCATGGTTAAAAGCAATAGATAGCCTCGGTCACCATAAAAGTGCATACATCATAGACTACCATACACAAAAACAATTCAGAGTTTAAAGCATCAGAATGTTATCAATAATTCAGATATAAGGAGGGATCACCCCATCGCCAAATAACCAAATAAAGTGCAAGTGACAATTCATTGAGGGAGACATAAATATTAACATAACATTGCCACATTGCTTAATAGTTATTCTAGTACAATAAAAGCAAATTAAAACAGCATTGAGTTCCTCCTGCTAATTGCACATCTTAAAAAGGAGCATATGTTGACACAGATCGTCGGAGACTCCAACATTTGAAAATATTCCAAGGCTGCCAATGTACTTCAAATGCCCCATTTCCTAATAATGGGAAGTAAACACATCTTGCAAAAATCCTGATAACATTTACAAAAAGAAGGGAAAATTTAGCCAGCTCTGGGGTGAAATTTCATCGCATGGACACATCACAATTTTAGACACTTCAAAGTGCCCCAGAGGGAAATCCAGATCTCACAACACCTAGGTGAAAGCACGTGAGTAACACTCTCCCAAGAGGAGTCCATCCACTCCAAATACGGTGGGTGCCATGCCTGGAGTATTGTGTAGGGCGGTATGCTCTCTGACAGTAATTCTGGAGGACTCGTTCGCTTCTCTAAGGTTGTGTTTTTTCATTTTATGCAGAGATTTTATCCGGGCCATATGATGCTTTGACAAGGTTTCGGGGTTATGAAAAAGCAGATTGCACATAGTTAATCCAGGGAATATAAAGCCCTCTATCACATGATAAACAATCTAGGACTATTTCCCTGTTGAAAGCAGCGTGCGGGTTGATCCACATTGAGCACCACAACAGCAGTGGGCTAGATTAATGGAGTCCTCCAC
The DNA here is from genome assembly GCA_963921515.1 of Calotriton arnoldi. NCBI lineage: Eukaryota > Metazoa > Chordata > Amphibia > Caudata > Salamandridae > Calotriton > Calotriton arnoldi. The sequence goes on along the minus strand of CAWUFW010001715.1, from coordinate 2,160,530 downwards.
ATATTACACCCTTAACTCCTGGTGCAGGATAAAGGTGAAACAAGTAGGTGGAACACCCTGGAGTCTCCTCAGTACCCGTTTTTGCACAATCTGGAGTGACTTAGGGTTATTACATCCCCATATGCCTGCACCGTACATTAGAGGCCCGATTCCGATGTCTTTCGGAAGGCCTCTGAATCGGATCTGGCTTTCCCGGATCCGATTCGTAGGCCTGGTTTACGACCGAATCGTACACAGGTCCGAACGACCAAGTATGATGCGAAGATCGCGTACGCGCCGACCGAATCGTTTCCGGGACCCGAACCTGTCCGTACGACTCGTACGTAGACGAAACGGGCCGCGCAATGGAGCCGGATTCCGACTGAGCGAGTACGAGGCATGATTTGGACAGCCGCTTCGCCTCGGTCTCAGCGAGATGAAACGGCTGTCGAAAGCGTACTTCGGGGGGCCATAGCAGGCCCCCCTTCACCTGGGACCCTCCGAATCTGTCACGGGGGTGCCCATGGGTCCCCCCGATCCAAGCATGCACAATGTGGCGGTCACCATGGGGTGTCCGCCACAGGGTCTACGCTTTTCCCCACCCACCCCTTTTTTGCTATGGGAGCCTGTGTACGCGTCTGTACGTAGGCTCCCATAGAGTTCAATGGAAGTCCGAGCGAACTGAGTCCGTATGCTTACGGACACATCGTACTCGCTCGTTCAGACTCCCGGAGCACGTTTCGTACGGAAAGACCTCCGGATCCGAGCCGTACGGAGGGCTTTCCAGACGAGATCGGAATCGGGCCCTAAGATGGGGAGACACTTTCTCCTATATACCTCCAGTAAAGGGACCACAGGTTTTTTCCCAATATGTCTGGCCAGGTTAAAAACATACTCAGCCAAACATGAAAATGTATGCCATACTGCAGAGATACAAGGCTCCCAGTTCCCCTTCGCATCAAAAACTACACCCAAGTAGGAGAAGGAAATGCCACCTCCTCCTCAACAACCTCAGAATCGCCTGAGGAGTCATACATTTTTTTAAATTTTCAACTTAGCCCTCCTGACTAATGGTGGTGATAACAGTATTCGATTTAACCCCCACTGATTTGAGATTTCCTATGGCAGCCCAAAAGGCTCTAGTGTCTTTCAGTCTGCAAGCCTTCACCAGCTCTCCCCAGAACTCGTCTTGCAGTTCTTTCCGTCTAACCCTTTGTGCAATCCTATAGTCCTGTCTACGTTGATGCACTCTGAGCATGTCCCTTGTTTTTACCTTTAAGGACTCATACTCATGCAGACGCTTTGAGGCCTTTCTACACGCCTGGTCAAACCAATTATACCCACCTGGCCTTGATCTGCTGGGTTTCATCAGCAGACTACTCACCACTAGACCAAATTCAGCAAAGTGGGCAGGCACTGCGTGAAAGCACTTGGGAGACTTAAGACAGGTAACTACCACGAGGAAATATTTTTTCTAGAAAGGTGACCATATCCACATTTCTCTATACCAAATGCAGCTTTCCAGGGACTGAGAGGTCAGGATCCTCAGGTCAGGATCCTCATGCCTCCCCCCTCCTGGGGATGCGGAATTCAAAGCTCAGGGGGTCATGGTCTCTATGAGGTCTTTCGTCAATTATGGCCCCGGCGAACCAAGCACAGAGCTCCTGGTTTACAAAAATATAATTTATCACAGAGGGACACTTACGCCTCTCGAAAATTACTTTAGTAGAGTAGAATGGATCATTGTAGGAAGCTGGCTCTCTATATAGTTCACTAAAACAAAGTACACTGTGCAGAGAGTTAAGTGAATCCCCAGTTGGTATACTGAGGCACAAGTAGATAATATTAATGCTGTATTTGTGGTAGTGTGGGAGACCAGTTAGTCTTATCAGAGGGTAGTGCTAAGCATTTGTTATACTCACAGAGGCAAAAAATGAGGCACCCACTCAAGAATAAATCTGAGACCAATTTGAAAAATAACACCGATTTTTATATCATTTTCAACACCAAGAACTTTGTTCACAGGTAAGTACTTTTTTAATTTTTAATTTTCAAAGTTCAGAAAATAGCTTACTGTTGTGCGCAACTATGCACACTGAAAGTCTATGGAGAAAAACACAAACATGCACATAAAATCATACAGTCGATTCTAGGGTTTCACCTTCAAGGTTTAGGAGAGCAGCAGGCCAAGGTCCACTATTCCACCAGCGGATTGTTGGGAGTGTCACGGATTCGGCCGGGAGGAGGGTGCTGAGGTCGTTGGTAGCTGGTGCACTACGAAAAAGGGGCCACCCCAAACCAAGCTGCGCAAGGGTACTTGCAGGTAAGTCCATGGGACCCCAAACGAGGGATCGGGTCGCTAGGGCCTCAGGACCACGGGAGCACAGCTGGTCCGCCTTTAAGGCTGGGTGCAGCGCAGATAGGTCAGCTGTGCCCCATGTGTCAAGATGGTCTTCGCGGTCAGGGCTAGGCAGGTTGCAAGGGCGATTTCCAGACAGCTGTGCCCCTCACGAAGTGGGTTTCAGGGGTCTCAATGTCCCTCAACGGGTGCCTGCTTCCTGGGCAGTCGAGTACGGATTGATCTCTTTGTCTCTGTGTCGATTGCAGGTGGTCCGGTACCTCAGATATAGCTACAGCATGGCTCCAGCAGGTCCTGGTGTGTCCTCTCACTTGATGGGTGGACAAATCTGACCCTCCGGAGCTGGTGTACCTCTTCCTGCTTGGGTGCTGCGTCGGAGTCGCTGGGGAGCAGCAAGTCGGTAAACTGAACTGTGTGGGTTCGGTGCCTGCGGACTACAGGGGAGTCGTTCCTTTACTCCAAAGGAGGTATGTGGCAATTGTTTAAGGGCTGGATGTGCTCTGGGGTTCTTGGAGTCCTCACAGCAGCAGGATGAGGCAGCACACCAGGATGGTAGAGTCTTTGAGGCAGCAGGCTGTGTTTCTTAGTCTGTTGTAGCCAATGGTCTACCTACCTTTAGCGTGTCTACACCATCTATGTGACCACTTCTTTGGGGATTGGGCACAACCCTGACCTTAATTGGCTAATTCCCTCTCAAAACAAGATGGAGGAAACTGAAAAGTGGGCTCCACATCACCTGCCCCACCTTACGGGTGGTGCTGTCTTAATGTGGACCCACCTCCTAATTTAACAACATTTTTCGATTGTCCTCCCACCAAATGTCGAGCAGGACAGGGGGTTTGGCATCCTCCACTATCTGGAGGTTGCATTTCAAAGTCGGCATCACCTTTGAAGCTTCCTGCCTTGGAATGCCATTCTGGCCTGGAGGAGGTGTGAAGCACCTCCTCTAAAAGCAGCCTTTGTTCCTGGCCTCTGAGAGTGCATGCTCTCACCCCATGAGGTCAGAAACATGTCTGGTGATGGCAGGCTGACTAAGACTAGTCAGAGACCACACCAGGGTTTTGTAGGTTTTCTGGGAACTCTCTAAGGTGTCCCCTGTGTGCATTTATTAATAAATCCAACATTGGCATCGGTGTGGATTCATTAAGACAAGATGTTTGGTACCAAAGCCATCACAGTGCTGGGGAACTCATAATGACGGGTGTCCAGCCCATGTACTCTCTGTGGCTTCTCTGTGCACTTACACTATCCAAGAATGGATTTAGATATTGTAGGGTCATATCTGCTCATGCAGTTACCTCCACACATGGGAAATAGTGCACCCTGCCTTAGGACTGTAAGGCCCGCAGTAAGGGTGGCTTACCTATACCTCATGCAGTGTCTGTGGGCAGGGCACACAGGGATGTGTGCCATGTCGACTCTTCAGTTTTCTCTGCACCAAGACACGCAGCCTGCAGTGACAGTTTTCATGGTATTGGTGAGGGGTCCTTAGGATGGCACAATTTGTGCTGCTGCCCTAGTGGACCCTCCCTAGTCCCAATGCCCTAGGCACCAGGGGTACCATTTACTAGAGACTTATTGGAGTTGCTGAGGTTGTGTCAATTGTGTTACAGTTTTGGGAAAGAGCTCTGGCACTTGGAACCTGGTCAGCAGGGACCCAGTGCACTTTCAGTCAGAATCACATCATGTTCCAGGCAAAATGTGGGGGCTAATCATGTCAAAAGGAGCACTTTCATACATTCATTGTAATTCAGTGACATTCTGGAGATTAAACAATTTAATAAATTGATAAAGGACCTGACGCCTCCCCCCATTTCCCTGGGTTATCTGTAACTCCCAATACTAGGGCTATCAAACATAGTTTGCACATTCTCCACTTGGGTAGGCCCTAATTTTACATTAATATCACCCCCATAATGTTGTTGAAACCATTGTGCAAGGATGCTAAGTGTTCCTCAAGACCTGATATGAAATCTGACAGCTCTTTAAGATCGGCAATATGGTCTGAGTCAAAGTAATCATTATAAAAATTAATTACGACAATACTCATGCCATTTGATCATGCAGTTAGGAAGGCTTGAATTAGGAGGCTAAGAGAGGGGATTGGAATGACGGTACAAAACAGGGTGACTTTGAACCAAGATGTTGGACCTGCTTTGGCCCTGCCTGCAGCAGAGCAAACTGCAGGGACCAAGTACGAATAATAACCATCCAAAAGAATTACCTTGGTGGCCCAAGTCTCCTGAAACATAGCAATGTCATACTTGGGTATATAAATCCCCCATTCTCCACAGTCCAATTTGCTGGCTAGCCCCGCAATATTCCAAAAAAGGATATTCACATCATGCTTTAAGTCCCGTCACAAGTTAGGATAGGCTCATTAGATGGCATGGGCTCCTCTTTACACTTGGGGACATCAATGGGTTCCAGAATAAGGGAGGTGGTGGAGAGAGCCCCTCACATTTATGAAAACTGTGTGACTTTTGCCTATAAGGACACTGTTGTGGGCCCTCTGAACTTTGAGAGACATACACTAGACGAGAGCATGACACTCCTGATGTCTCTTTGCTCTCTCATTCCCATTACCTCTTTCCTCTACAGTTTGGTTTTGCTTACTTTTTTATGGGCAGTGCTACGCCTTGGAGAGTGGTGTGGATTGACATCAATTCCGCCTTTCAAGTTCCGAAAGTCCTGGCAGTTTGCCAGGCCGCAATTTTCATTGGCATGAATTCTGATCCCAATCAACTGTAGATTACAGGTGAGACCATTACTGACATTCAGGATGACTTAAAGATTGCTTGTAGTGAAGAGTATATCTACTTTATTGTATAAACCAAGTATCTCCTACTCCAGAAGACTTAAGTAATCCTGCTCTCAGTACATCCAGTTCCCATATTATGTGTGAATCCACACCAGATGCAGTAGCCATTAGCACAGCCTACTGACATGGCACCACCTGATAAATTCAGAAGAAACCTGCAGTCTTTTCAGCCCTTTCTGGCTCCGTACAATATGCATCTTTAGCACATCTATTAAAGTTTTTTTCTGATACCCTTAAGGTTTACTTCAAGGAAGCTCTCATTTGGACTACACCCTTAACCTTAAATAAAAGCCCTTGGCTTCAACAATATGCAACCTTCTTACAACAGATTAAAGCGGCATGTGTTTGACAAGAGATTATGCAAACAGCACCTTCCCGCTTTTTAACCAGCAAGGTGGTAAAGGTATTATTGTTTGCTGTAGTCAATTGGCACAATTAAAGCCAGAAGCAGTATGAACTGATGAGGGTTTGGTTGTTGCATTTTACCACTGATTACGAGAGGAGCTTAAAGATGCTCCTTCACAGGTAGCTAATTGATTCACTAAGTCTAATAAATTAATCAATTAAGTACTTAAGATAGATCATCAGCAAAAAGAGAGGTGTGCAGAAAGATGAGTGAAGTCATGTCGATAGACTAACCCAACTGACCGTGCAAGCTACATCTTCTGAAGAGATAATGCAAATTGAGAATATGCGCAAATCTAAGTTCCAAAAATAATTATATTGGAGAAGGAAAAATAGCTTTTTATTTACTGCAGAGAAGCAGGACACTTTGTCAGAAAATGCCCTTAGCTGTTGGGGAACAAGAAAGGCCAACCTTAAATAGCAGACCAAGGTCAGGGGATTCATGTTTACAAGTGTATGCTATGGGTAGAACCCACTTTTTATTAAATGTATGCTCACCGCTCCTTCTGGCAATCTTAAATGTTTGGCGTTACTAGACTTGTGGCTGCAGACTGCTTTTGGATATTCAAGTCACAGAATTACATGATATTCCTACAAGACGAAAGATTAAACCCAAACACAGTAAACATACGGCCGGCACTTCTTTGACCTCTGGTGAGGTGTGTAAAGAGACATTAGAGTTGGTATTGGCATCAATTTAGGGCACAGTGAAATCATTAATTTCAATTTAATTGACACTCCAAATTTTCACATTGTCTTTGGATCTTCTTGATTACACCAATATAACCCTGCGATGGATCGGAAATCCTCTGATGTGCAGGCCAACTCATTATACTGGAAGGAAAATTGCTACCCAAAAAATTTGTACCCACAAATACATTCCATATCAGGCTGCTCCATTTTTCATACTAAAAACTGGAGAGTCCTTTTCAGGAAGATTATATGGAATTCCAGGAGGTTTTCAGTGAAAAGGGTACCAATTCCTTGCCTCCCCCTGGGGAATACAATTGTGCAATAGAATTGGTTCTGAATGCCAAGATCTCACGTGGTTGGATATATGCATTGACTATCGAAGAAGAGGAACATCTGAAAAAATATACAGATGAGAATTTAGCTAACAACTTCAGTAGACAATCCGCTTAACGAGCAGGTGCATCCATTTTCCTTGTCCCTTATCAAATGGTGACCTGAGACCCTGTGTGGATTATTGATAATTGAATGACATCACAGTAAAGAATTGATCTCATTTGCGAGGTATTTCAGTAAAATCTTCACCAAGCTTGACTTAGTAGTAGTTTACAATTTAGTCCGAATAAAAGCTGGTGACAAGTGGAAAACTGCTTTAACATGAAGTATGGTCACTGTGAATATTTGGTCATGCCTTTTGGCCCATGCAACATGCCTGACTCTTTTCAACACTTGGTGAATTATATATTTAGAGTCCTTTTGCACAGGTGGTCATTATTTATCTTGATGACTTTTTGATTTTTTCACAAGATTTGAAAACCCATCCAACAACATGTGCAAAAGGTACTACGGTGCTTGAGAACTCACTCTTTAAATGCTACTTTGGATAAGTGCATATTTGATGTGCAGTGTGTATCATTCTTGTGGTTCATCTTATCTGATCAAGAAATTAGACTGCATCCACAAAAGGTGTCTGGAGTAAAAGAATGGCATATACCCCTCAAAGAAAAGGATATACAGAGATTTTTATGATTTACCAACTTACAACACTTCATCAGCACCTTCACCACTTTTGTGATACTCATCATTTAGTTGACACAGAAGGGTGTTCCTTTTTAATGAGGTTCAGCTTTACAGGGAGCTTATGAATGTGTAAAGATTGCATTCACTCCAGCACCTATGCTTAGACATGAAGATCAAAAGTTGCCTTTTGTTGTAGAAACAGATGCTTCTTCTTTAGCCCTGGGAGGTATATTCTCTCAGAGGCATCCGTTGATGGAAATTGTGCACCCTGTAGCTTTTTTCTCACATATGCTAACCATCACCAAGCAGAACTACACCTTATATGACAAGCAGCTACTTGCAATTAAAGAACCTTTTCTCACTGGCATTATCAGCTGAAGGGGGCCTTGCATGTAGTATCCATAGGGGCGAATCATAAAAGTTGAGGATTTATTAAATCCATTAAATGTACTAACTCTCAGCGTGCAAGGTAATTGCTTTTCTTCTAAAGGTTACAGTGTCTAATCTCTTATAGACCAAGGAAAAGCCACAGAAAAGTTGACGCTTTGTCTCAACAATTGGAACCTAAAACGCCCCAAATTAAGGCACCTCGTATTTTGGCGTATTTTGACATAGAGGGTGTTTTGTCATGTTTAAAATCTGAGCTGTCCCCCTGGGATCAACAACAATGAACGAAGGAGGAACCATATGATTGCACCATAATGAAAGGATTGTTCTTTCATAAAAATAAACTGTTCCTTCTTCAGAATCACAGGGTATAGTACTGTTCTGGTCACATGGCGCTGGCTTGCAGGATATTAGGGAAAATACATTTTATCATTTGGTGCTTTTTCATTTTAGGTGGCCCATGATCAGAAGAGATGTAGGCAAATATGTGAAACACTGTTCTATTTGTGTCCAGATGCCATCTCATCAAAAGCCATCAGGGCGCCTTATTTTCTTTAACTATCCCTGGAGAGTCCTGCAATAAAATCTCTTTGGATTTCAACACTAATCTTCCTACTTCAAAGAAAAACACCATAGTGCTAGTAATTTCCTAATTGGTTCCCTACATTCGTCTTTAGGAAATTCTACTTTTTTCGGTTGCTTTTCTTTTCACTCTCAATTAATCCCTGAAAGGACACTGTCTACCTCATTTCCATCAGTTACAACCCTACTATCCTTGTTAGCTTCCATAAAGGCCAGCACCCTATTGCACTTACAGCAAGGTAAAGCAGATTATGAGTGGTTCGCTGACCATCATCAGTATAAAAGTCCCAGTTACAAGAAAGAAGATTTGATTTGGTTGTCTGCCTGCTTCATAACATTACGTAGTTTGCATCCCAAGTTTGGACCTCAATTTGTGGGGACTTTTCTGGTGCTACATTTATGTGGGACAAAGTGCAGTGTGTTTAGATCTTCCTATGGGGCTTCATATACATCATATCTTACAGATATCTAGGGTTAAACTTGCTACATGTAAAATTTCTACTTCCCTTCATCCAGTCATTAAATAGCTATCTGTAGCATTTGAAGTGGAAGCTACAATCGGTTTTAGGAGACTGGAAGGGCAATTGCAATATTTTATGTCTGGGAAGTGTTATGGGCCATCAGTACGCTTTTGGTAACCTGCCACATTTGTTCATCCTCCTAGATTGTTAGCTTAATTTAATCAAAAGTTCCCTAACAAGCCAGGACAAAAATAGAGGGCTCTAAGGGGAAGGGGCACAGTCAGGAAACAACAGGGTGCAGAGACAGGAACTTGCTGTGAGAAGAAGATGTAACAGAAGCTGCCTTTGAGACCAGTAGACAGGCCTGTGGCGGTTAGGGAAATAGCAATGCTAGCCGGAAATGTGGCTTCCAACACATTGGTGGTAGCAGTGCTTTATAAACTGTTCACTACCATTTGGAAGGTGCCTGGCAGCATCTCGTGTTTTATTGGCTCCTTCACTGTTGCTATAGTTTGTTCACCATATTACCCGACCTTCATGTTTGTTGATTTGCCCCTTAGTTTGTTCCCCAGGTTTACTGACCTTTTGCCTGAACTTTGACTTGTATCTTGGTTGCGATTTGGCTCGGGTTAGTGTGTTTTGTCCCTTGCTTCCTGTTATTTGCTTTTACTCGATTGCTTTTGACCTGGAGTCCACCATTTCTGATACAGGCTTCCTCCACGTTGGCTTAGGTTCATTGCTACCACCCATTCTGAAGCTGACAAGCACTACAGCAAAAACCACCTTCGGTATTGCATTGCTTCTAACTAGTAATTGTCTGGTTCTCGCATTTATAGTAATCTTTTAACATTGGTATATAAGAACACTGCTGTGAGTGCCCTGAACTTTGGGGGAGGTACCCCAGAGCAGGACGTGACCTTCTGGCTGTCTCTTTTCTCTCTCATTGCCATTCCCACTGTTCTTCAGAGTTTGGTTCTGCTATCCATGCTCACTCACTCATGTACGGGCAGGGCTTCGCTTTGAGGAGCGGGGCAGCTTGTCATCAGACTATCCCCTTGAAGTCCAGCAAACCCTGGCAGGTATTCCTCCCCTTGTGCCAGCACTCCGGTGAACACCCAATGGACTGACTTCAGACTGAAGAGCAGAGGAGGTGAAAAGGTGGAGAGCAAGGGCAGAATATTCTGGTATTCCTTTATGTGGCAGAAGCTTGAGATGGGCTCATATCTTCCATGCTCCAACTCATTACATATTTCCTTAGTTTAGAAGGTACCTCAAATACCATGGATTTATCACTGTGGGTCATTTTGAAAAGACATAAATGGACTAGGCCAAATAGACCTGTTGGTGCTTTGTAGATTTCATTGATAAATATTATTTTCTTCAACGGGTCCCCCACAGGGGAAAAACATAGTCAATACTATAACTTGATACCAGCCCCCCAACATACCTCGACTTCACGGTCTCTTATGTCTGTTTCCATAGCAAGTCTTGACACTGTCCGGTCCCCCGGCCTCCTCGCAGCCCACCTCCCCCTGTTTTTTAACTGGTGTCCTTTCAGTAGTTTCACCATATATCCCATACTTTATTAAACTTCTCCAGACATCCTCTTGCTTTGTAGACAGTCTCCTCTGCTTGCAGGCACCAGTCCATATTTCTGGCCCAGTCTGTCACTTTTGGCAGATTCGAGGCATCCCAAAGACGAATTATGTCTCGCTTGCCACCATAATTGAGCTTATTTGGGTAATGTCTGCCCACCCCCAATGCCCAGGGCCACCAACACTGGCTAAATCTTATTTCCTCCCCAGAGGCCTCCTCCTTTGCCCGCTATATCCCAGACCAGAAGAGTTAATATGCGGACAAATATACACCGTATGTAGCAGTGTTCCTGGTTGGCCACAGCCACTCAAATATGTAGCCATGTTTATTTTACTCATATACCATAGCCGCGTTCTGGTGTACTATGCCCCATGCAGGATTTTAAGTTGCACCAATCTGAATCCCGCCTGTATTGCCACCTCTCTGGGGTATCTACATGTCTCTCTCCAGTCTGTGTCTGTGATGGCTCCCAGCTCCTGCTCCCATTGGTCTCAGATTTCCGTGAGAGGGGGCCACCCCATGTATTATGAGCGTTCTGTAGATTTACGAGATTGCATGTGTATGCAATGGGGATGTGAGTATCCAGAAATCCAACAAGGTTTCATCCTCAATGTCCTCCAGTTTTGTTTTATACATGGCAAGTGTGTGCCTTACCTGCAGGTCATAATCTACCTGGAGTATGTCGCAGGATATCATGCTGTCTACCCCCATATGTCTTATCTCCCAATTTGGAAATGCCTCTGCTGGCGGCAGCCGAGTGCCATGGGGGGGTCTCCAGCATTAGTGTCATTCACCAACCTAGTTTTTTTGGGTTGTCTTCCATAACGCCAGTACCGTCTCCATGGGTGTCGGGAAGGGTCCCCTCTTCTGTCCGTCATAGAGACAGGCCATGTAACCCCTCTTCCCCATTGGTCTGAGAGCAGTGCCAGCTCCTGTTGAGTCAAAAATGCCCATTCATTTATTGTGAGTAGTTGGGCCATCCAGGAATAAGCCACATGTTGGGGACAAGGGGGATGGACTTTGTCGCTATGGCTGAAAAACATGTTTATAAATCCAGGGGATGCCCGGAGAAACACCAGAAGATATGGGGTGAATGTATGTCTTACTTTCAATCTCTTTCTTCTATGGGTTGATTTTTTTGATGCATACTTTTGCCCTTTTCATTACCTTAGTATTGCGAGTTTAGACTCAGTGCAGCTCTATTGTTATGGTATGTAAATGTTTTCATTATGCTATCTAAAATTACTAAACAGATTTATATTTAAAAAAAAGAGCCACAAGTTTGGTAAGGCAATACCCATCAACTGCGTGGAAGAATGCATCGCGCTGTGCATATGGGCTGTTTTGTAGCTTGTAGAGGAATTTAGGCAAGGACATAATTTTAAATAATGCAGCCCTACCAAGCAGTGACAAGGGGAGATGTCGCCAATGGTTTGCGTCTCCTTTGTACTCTTCCAGGATCTGTCCCAGGTTAGCACTGTGGAACTCTGTCTTGTCTTTGGTGATATAAATTCCTAAATAATTGAACCCATCTGGGAACCACTTCAAAGAGCACTCCGAGTCTCCCAGTGTGCAATTGCAAAAAGGATCAATTTGTGCAATTGATATGAAGACCAGTAAGCTTCCCAAATATTGATACAATGTCTAGCACTCGAGGGATCGAACCTTTGGGATCCACCAAGTACAGGATGAGATATAGGGAGATTCTGTCCTCCCACTCCCTGTTTCAGCTTATGCCTCTCACTTGGGGCATCCTTCCTTATCCAACATGCCAGAGGCTCCACTGCCAGGGCAAACAGGAGGGGAGATAATAACACCAATGCATGGTTCTCCCTATGTATGGCAAACTTCTCAGAGAGCACTCCATTAACTCGGACTCACTATCAGGTCAGTGTACAAGAGGTGAACCTCTGCTCGGAATTCTGGGCTGAATCCCATTTTTTCCAGCATGGCAAGTAGGTATGGCCACTCCAATGAATCAAACACTTTTTCCACATCGAGTGAAAGGAGAACTGTGGGCTCAGCCATGTGTTCCTTCTTGGCCAGACAGCCAAACAGGCTTCTAATGTCATGTCGTATGACCCTATGCTCTATAAAGCCCATTTGATGGAGGGGGCTATTATTTTGTCAATTACCCTCCCCAGATGAGAAGCTAATACTTTTGTCAGTTCCTTTGCCTCAATATTGAGAAAGGAGATTGGCCTATAGGAACCGCAGTCATCTGGCGGTCTGCCCCTTTTATGTATCAGGACCACTGTGGCAGTCCAGAGATCAGCGGGGAGGCGACCATCTGAGCGTGCCCTGTAAAACATGGCTCTCATAGGTTTACCTATTTTGCTCTGCACCATTTAAAAAAATTCAGAGGGAATACTAGTAGATTCAGGGGTCTTCCCACTGTCAATCTGGTTGATTGCGTCTTGGAACTCCCCTGTATCTATGGAGTCCTCCAGTGAGGTCCTATCTTCCTCACTCAATTGTGGGGTGGGAATATCTGTCACAAAATTCTGTAGGTAACCAGGAGTGAATTGATTATAGTAACTTTACAGGAGCACCGACGAGCCCCTAAAAGTCTCCTCTATGTTGTCTCCTGTCTCTGCCATCTCTCTGGTCTCTGTGGAGATCCTATGCACTCACTTTTGACTCGTCTCGTCACGCTAGTCATGCTAACATCTTTCTGGCTTTGTTTCCTAATTCATATAGACTATGTTGTTTACCCCTGTATTGTGCCCTAGCTTCATTATTTTCAATTCCCTGTATTTCTCTGTGGTCAATGTCAATCTGTGTTTAAGCTCTGGGCTTGGGGAATCAATGTAATCCACTTCCATCTGTAAAAAGAGGGTCTCAAGTTTGGTCACTCCTCTATCTCTAGCTTTCTTTTCGCCCGTGATGTATGGGATTAGGGACCCTCTAATAGTGGGCTTGAAGGTCTCCCCGATCGTGATTGGGGACTTCACCGAATCTACATTTTCCTGAAAATATCGATCAGTGGAGGCTATAATATGTCTCCCCGTCCCCCAGTCCATGAGTTCCCATGGGTCTAGTTTCCTGCTTTCTGAACCCCTAGCCCTAGCTGTATCATATCTTGTCATCATTGGTGAGTGGTCTGAAATCCCTTGTGCCAAGTACCATATGTGTGAGAACATTCCCCCTTGTGTAATTGGGAGCAGTAGATAATCTTACCAGGACATTATGTTACTGGATGTGGTCACTTATGAACATTACCTGAGCTGTGGATCTTCCCCTCTTTACAGGTCCAACAGTCCCATCACCCCCGTAAAATTGGCCGCGCCGGCAGTCCTCTTGGATGTCCCTGCTACTCCCTGAAATTCTATTGAGTGTAACGTTCATTGTCAGGTTTGAGCCCCCCCGATGATCAATATGGAGTTAGGACTGGCGGTGATCTATTTCCTAATCTCGTTTAGCTTTGTGGACTATAAGCCCAGCGGAAAATACCAGGATGCCACTGTGAAGGTCTGACCTTTCCAGTCCCCCTTTATTGCTGCACAGCACCCCGCCTATCAGACCAGGCCCTGGTAACTGTTAGGGGAAGCATCTTTCAGGCCAGTATCCCCACCCCCTGGATCCCGCTGTGAAAACTGTGTGGACTAAGACCCTGTATTTCCCCCTGCCCAGCAAGCCACAGTTGTTGCCCACTAAATGTGCCTACAATAGCATTACTATGTTAGGGTTTTGCCATGTCAGGAATTTGTTTACCACCCCTCATTTCACCCTATTGCCCTGAATATTAACATTCCAGGATTGAGAGACATGGGGGCATATGTATTAAAACATCGTTTTGCGAGTCCTTAATAGCGGTTTTGCAAATCGCTATTAAGGACTCGCAAAATGCAATGTATGTAGGAATCGCAATAATAATTGCGATTCCTACATATTCCTTAATTGCGACTCGCAAATTGCGAATCGCAAATAAGGAATACCTTCCCATTAATTCCTATGGGCCTAGAGGCCCCTAGGAATGAATGGGAAGACATTCGCAATTTGCGAGTACCCATTAGGTACTCACAAATTGTGAATGCAATTTCACGGGTTCAAGGGTGTCAAAAGGACACCCTGTTGCACCCCTGAAATATGCATGTGTGCACATGTGGTGCACATACATGCCCTAAGGGCATGCATGTACGCCACATGGCACTTTAAAAAATGCAAACAAGTGCATTTTCCAAAGAAATCGCAAATTACCACCAACTTGAAGTTGGTGGTAATTTGCGATTTCTTAAGCCAAAATCGCACAACTTGGGTGCTTTCTGCATTGCATTTAAGGAATCGCAATTTGCGATGCCTTAAACTTAAATGCATTCGCAAAATAGGGAATCGCAAATTTTGCGATTCGCTATTTTGCGAGGGCCTTTTGGGATGATACATCCCAAAAGCTTTTTCCCATTCGCAAACAGGCCGATTCTGAGAATAGGCCCGTTTGCAAACAGGAAATGGGCTTGATACATTTGCCCCTTGGTCTCTGTACATCACGTCTTCCCTCCATCCCGTGTCATTTGTGCCCTATCGGGGAACCAGGAGAGCCACGTTGGTCCTCTCTGATATGTTGTGGGTGTATAACTAACTTGCCCCTACCAGGCACTCCTCCTCTCCCAACATCCTCAACCAGCAAGTGAAGAACAACTCGCTGCCCCAACTTCTGAGGTGTCTGTCGCCCACCCCACATCTGAAACTCCAGCTTGTGTTGTGGTGCTACGTGTGTCAATCAATCAATCAGCATTTGTAGAGCGCGGCACTGTCACTCCTGGGGGTATCTGGGCGGTGGGGTGAGAGGTCTCTGTCGAGAAGCCAGGTCATTGATGAAACGGGGAAAGAGGGATGAAACAAGCAGAAAAAGGCAAAACAGAGGGCAGAAAAATTAGCAGAAAAGGCAAAACAGAGCAGGAGAGAGCAAGACAGAGGGCAGAAAAACAAGCAGGAAAGGCAAAACAGAGGGCACTCCAATGAAGAGAAAAGGCAAGACAGAGGGCAGAAAAATTAACAGGAAAATAAAAACAGAGCAGAAGATGTCAAAATGGAGGGCAAAGAAATGAGCAGAACAGGCAAAACAGAGAGCAGAAAACAAGCAGAAAAGGCAAAACAGAGCAAAAGGCGGCAAAACAGAGGGCAGGAAAACGAGCAAAAAAGGCAAAACAGAGGGCAGAAAAATGAGCAGGAAGGGCAAAACAGGGCAGAAAATGAGCAGAAAGGGCAAAACAGAGGGCAGAAAAACTAGCATTAGTGGCAAAACAGAGCAAGAAACGAGCAGAGGATGCACAAATAGAGGTCACCAGGTAGACAGGCAGCAGAGGGTAGCAGACTGCGAGTAAGCTGGACAGGAGAACTCTTTCAGAGGGAACTGGCACGAGGATGTGTGTGTGTGTGTGTGTGCTAAGTGCTTACCTTTATCAGACGTAATTTGATGACACATTCCCAGAGGTGCGTGGCTGATGCCAGGCTTCGGACCTCAGCCAGTATCATAGATTGAAGGACTCTCGCCTCATTCACCTTCCACATTGCGCCATGTGCCGCCTCTGTCATCTCCTCCATGGATTGTGCTACTCTCTGGTCACTGCTTGGATATTGGTTCCAATGTTGATTTTGCCTTCATGCAGCAGTGGTCTGCCAGCCTTCCAGCCAGTCCCATACTTTAAAGGGGTTAGTGAAGAACCACGCTTTCCCCTCAACCAGCACACTCAGCTTATCCTGGAACAGAATGGCATATTGTAGCTACTGATTGCACAGCTCCCCTTTCACCTTGCCAAAAGAGCACTTCCTGGCTGATATCCAAGAAAACCATTATGATATGGCTCTTGTAGCCCCAGCAGCCTTGCTGCTGTGCCACTCTCAGGATAGCAACTCTGTCTCTGAAATTAAGGAGTCGTGCTATGATTCGGCGGGGCTGACCGTTCGGCTTCAGGTGGAGGAGTCGACGTGCGATGTGCTTGTTTATCTTTGAAAATAGTGCGCTTAGGCCTGTTGAGCAGCGATATAAAATGGCCGCCATTTGCTAGAGTACGCATGCAAGAAGCCGTTTGGTAGAGGAGAAAGGCTGTGAAAAAGGATGACCACGTGTTCGTGCTGAGAGCCTAAGATGGAAGTATGGTCAAGGCTATTGTGACCTTTTTGAGCAAATGTGTGCCAAGATGATCAGCAAGAAGCGTGAGAAGTCAAACTGAATAAATGGACAGAACTGTTGAATCTAAAAAGTATCAGAAAAAGATACAAATTGGACTGATCGAAACTGATGAGCAATGTCATGAACTGTGGGAAACGATGCAAGCATGGACATTCCACAAAGAACTGGTTAAGACAAGGAAGTTTGATTAAAATGTATATGGACTTGAATGAACCAATAAGAGAGAATCACGCCATAGAGATGCAACATTTTTATTCAGTAAGCTAGAATTAGGGTATAAGAAGACCTACTCTTGGTGGGGAGGGGTTAGATGCTGGAGAGAGTGGATGCTGTAGATGGGTGAAGTTGCGGTTGCTGATGCTGACGAGCTGATGCTGCTGCTGCTATTTTATATTTTTAGTTGAGTATAAGATGCTGCTTTTGGAGAGACTTTTTATTCCTGATAGATTTTTCATTTAGAAGTATTAGACTTTCCAAGACAGATAGATTGATCTTTTGGAGTTCTTGCTGTGACAACCTTATTTTTCCGTCTAATAGGTATGCATTGCAATTTCAATTTATTCTTATAATGATAATAAATGTAATAATCTGAATAATAAGCTTAAACTTATATCTTACTTCGAAACCTTATATAAACTTTTTTATTCTTTAAACAAATGACTCAGTGATTCTTTAGCTCAATAATTAAGGTAAAATGTTAAAGAGTTTATTGTGATTGAGCTGGTCTTAAACACCATCAACTGATTCCTACTAGTTGGTCCATCGACCAATGAGCGGAATACCTTAAAAGCAATGAGAAACATTATGTTGTGTTAAAAAGAGGTATCCCGTCTCCTTCCAGCGAATCGTTTTCTCCTAGGTTAAGGACAAAGGTAATCCAGGGAATAAATGAGTAAGTGAATGTATATGCGGTGTTATGGGCCCCACCGTCATATGGATATAGTTTGTGTGTTGGAGGGATAAGTTGCACCTGGATGACCGAAGCATATAGGAGAAGAATTTTTATTGTTAGCGCTGGATCAGATTTCTTGGTAGCAGAGTTATGGTTACTATAGATTAGTTTGGTGATTATTGATTATTGATAAGTTCATGTCTAACACTTTATGTTGAGTCGCGTTATGTTATATGTAAGTTTTCACGCTTCCGTGAAGTAGGAAGTGGAACAGGTGTGGCAAGAGAAGTCACATGGAATAGTGCATTGTCTGAGTTCATATTGGTGATAACACAGGTTGTGTTATGATAGGGACATTCTCCGCATAAAAGGTGTGTAAGTGAAATAGTGATCGGTTTCCTTGTGAAACTCTGGCCTTAATTCTCAGGAGCAGTATAGTTTCCACGTGTGTTTTATCCCCAGAGAAACGGGTTTACCGCTTGCTTGAAAGAAGGGTAAGGTAGAGGGAAGTGCTACTTTATCGGCGAAAAAGAAAATTCTGTGGTAGGGTAGAGGTAAGCGCTGCCTACTGGAAAATACAGAATTCTTGTGTAAATGGACAAAGCTATCTCTTTTGTTTAGTGAATCAGACAATGGAAATGTGTTTTAAATGTTGTAACTAACAAAGAATTGTTGAAAAAGAAATTGCCGATAAATTTTGTAAAGGAGGGGTCAAGAGCAGAACTGACGTAGACAAAAACCGCGCTGGGATTGGACAGTGCGCTGTAGACAGAAACTGCTCTGATTGGAGAGTTGGTGTGAGTCGCGCTAGTATTGGTTGGAATAACGCATAGAGAACAGTGTTGAATTACGGATAGTTTGAGGAGAGAAAGCGATTGTGAATCATGTCGTATTATGAATATGGTAGAGAGAAAATGTCGTGGATGTCGAAAGTTAAGAACTTCTTTAAGAAAGACAAAAAGGTAGTGACTAGAGAGGGACAAGTAATTCCTCCGCCGAAATCACCAGCTTCGCACATGATGCTGAAATATGGATATCATACATGCATATGGTTAGAAAATTGGACAAAATATACCAAGAATGATGGAGCATTGGCTTTCCCTGAGAATGGTTCATTTAATGTAGCTGTACTACGGAATTTGAGAGAGAAGATGGCAATGTTAGAACCTAGACCTAGACCGACACAGTTTGATGCTTTAACTGAATGGGAAGATGAAATGTATGAACGAGAGAGATTCAGAGGATTAAAGAATCATGAGTTTGTGCCTGGAAGGTTATGGGGAGTAAATCATGAGGACAGAATAAATCGTTGGAGATGTGCTAATATGACAGGAGGTTTGTTTCCAGCTTTTACAGTAGAGGAAGAAGCAAAGAGAAAGTGTACAGAGAAAAAGAAACATGTAGTTATAGAAAAGTATGGGTATGGTGGTAGTGAAACGGATGACGAATTGTTGGAAGATATTTTAAACAGGAACCCACCTCCATACCAACAAACTTCTGCGGTGGTGACACCTAATGCACCGCCAATGGAAACTGGGAGGAATAAAAATCAGGAACGAAGAGATGAGATAAATAGGTCACAAGATCAATTAAAAACTTCACAAAATGAAGAGATAGAAAGTGACAATGCAACTGAATTAGCAAAAACCACAAGAGAATTGACTGAGAAAATAAGAGCATTGACAAAAAATATGGAAGCTGTAACTGTACCAGTGACGATAGGTCCAGTAATGCCAATTTTTGAGAATCAGAAAATTGATGAACGTTCTTTAGTGATTCCCATGAATTCACATTTGCAAAGAAAAAGAGAAGGGATGGAACTGAATAATGAAGGTGCACACCATTTGGTTAGTACCTATAGACCAAGCCCACCTACTAATTTGACGATAAACGAGAATGAGTTCAGGAGAATACCCATGGTAACAGAGTCTGCATCAGGGACACCAGAAAGAAATAACAATTGGATAGAATTAAATAGTACGCCTGTAGGTCCGACTCCAGATGAGTTAAATGAATGGATGAAAACGCTAAAAACAAAAGAAACAGAAGTAAAACCATTAGATGTAATTAGGTTAAAAATAGACATGGAAAAATTGATTTTAGGAACGATTGGTACAGAAAAATTAAAAAATTATCAGGATGATGAGATTATGTTTTTATGCAAAAGTCTTACATGGAGAGCTAGGAATTTACATGACAAATTAGAAGAGCAGCAAGTGAACTAGGAGTAGAATTTGCAAAAATGAGAACGTTGCAGAAACCATACAGAGTAGATTTTTGTGAGAAAGATATAGAGAATCTGAATACATCAGGAAGATTGACCCAAATAAAAGAGTTAATTGTTTTACTGAGAAAATGGGGTGATGTGGATAGATGGAGAAATAGATGGACGAAAAGGAGTGAGAAAGTTACAGATAAAGCATCTTTGGCTTTTGCAGTGACAGATAAGGAACCAGTTGTAAGGAGTACCCGATGAGAGAGACTCCAGGAGGTAGTTATGTGCATGTTCCATGGACTAGACAGGATATACTGTCATTTACAAATGACTTCCCAAAGTTGAGAGAAAAGCCAGTAGAATGGTACAGACAAGTGGAGAGATTTGTTAAAGTTTCAAAGGTGTTGTGGATAGACTTGAATGGATTGTTTGTGGACAGAATGTAAGATTACTATTGATTGGCCAACTGTAGAATATCCAAGGGACGCTAAAACAGGAGCGCCAGGACCAGAAGTGATGAGAAAGTATGATCAAGTAATTACCTTTTTGAAGAATAAGATTCCACCTAAAGAAACAGATTGGGTAAAAATAGACAGAACAACGCAGGAAAGTAAAGAATCAGTGCATGCTTATTATGAAAGGCTGTTGTTAGTTTTCAAACAGTATAGTGGTTATGAGACACTAAATGAGAAGGATATGAGTCATTTTGTATATAGATTTGTATATGGGTTGAAACCAGAGATAAGTGAAATGATTAAACAGCATATGATTTGTTGGCAGAATAGCACAGTCGACGAAGTTTTGAGATATGCTAAGTATTGCAGTGATGATATTGAGAGTAGACAGCGTAAATTGAAAGAAAAAGCCATGTGGGCACAGGTGAAAGTTGCAGAGAAGCAAGAAGCTCAATTGAGTAATACAGGTAATGAAGCAGGACAGGCTAAATCTCGACCAAATATAGGTAAAGGAAAAGGACAAATGAGCATAGATGAGGCAAAGAAAAAGTGGCCATGCCACAACTGCGGAAAGCTAGGGCATTGGAGAAACGAGTGTAAATTTCCTCCAAAACTTAATGTGGAAAATCAATCATTAAATTCACAGGTGCAGAGTGAGGTAGTTACTCAACAGAGTCAGGTGCCACAACCACCACTTCCCAAGAGTGTTAACCAACAGAAATACAGTACAGAAACAGGATTCTACGGAGGAGAACAGGTAACACAGTTGCCGCGTGCAGCTGCCATTTCTCAATATTGGTTACGACAGGATGAGGATGAAACGGATGAAAGCTTCTGACGGTGCCTAGGAGAGGGGGAAGAGTGCGTGCTTGGCGCAACTCTAGAGGTAGATCAGTCTGGTCCATTTGTGGATGGAGAAGTGAATGGTGCAAATGTAACATTCCTTGTGGACACTGGAGCTACCCGTTCTACTGTTAGGTCAGTGGAAATTCCAAACCTTCCTCTCTCGGGTGAACATATCCAAGTAGTTGGAGTTTCGAATCAGCAAATAAAGACGCCTCTTACTAAATTAGTGGAGGTAAAGATTGGTCCATTTAGTGAAATGCACCGATTTGTGGTATGCGATCGTAGTCCCGTGAACCTATTAGGACACGATCTATTGTGCACAATGAATTGCACTATCTATTGTACTCCAGATGGAATTGCATTTCAGACCCCAGATGAAGATGTACTGTATAAAATGACAATGGTAAATTTAGAACCAGAAGTAAATGATTTGTTTCCTGTATTTGATGCAGAGAAAATCCCAATTGAATTGAAAAAGACAGTGAAAGAAGAAGTGTGGGACTTTACAGGAGAAGATATAGGATTAATGAAAGAAGTAGATCCCGTTAAAATAACCGTAAAAGAAGGAACGAGTTACCCAAATACGCCCCAGTATAAATTGACACCAGACATAATTGAAGGAATAACGCCAGTAATAAATAAAATGATTGAACAAGGGATTCTAAAAGAAATAATGAGCAGTCCATGTAATTCGCCAATAATGGGACTGAAAAAGCCAAACGGAACATATAGAATTGTACAGGATTTGAGGAAGGTAAACAAAATTGTAGTGCCTTGTTGCCCAATAGTACCGAACCCTGCTGTGATTCTATACCAGATTCCACGTGAAGCAGAATGGTACACAGTAATTGATTTATGTCATGCATTTTTCTCTATTCCATTGCATCCAGATAGCCAGACATTATTTGCGTTTAGGTTTGGAGAGCGTATTTTGGCATGGTGCCGAATTCCTCAAGGGTACACAGAAAGCCCTCAATCTTTAATCAGATTCTAAA
The DNA here is from genome assembly GCA_963921515.1 of Calotriton arnoldi. NCBI lineage: Eukaryota > Metazoa > Chordata > Amphibia > Caudata > Salamandridae > Calotriton > Calotriton arnoldi. Next base: position 2,138,694 of record CAWUFW010001715.1, on the reverse strand, counting down.
GAAATCCTTGGAAGATTTAAAAATGCCAGAAAAGTCAGTGATGGTTCAGTATATTGATGACCTACTGGTGGCATCAAAAACGAAGGAAGCATGTGTCAATGATACAATTGCTTTGCTGAATCATTTAGCAAAAAGAGGACATAAAGTGTCCCCATCAAAATTGCAGTTTTGTCAACAAGAAGTCCAATATTTAGGGCATAAAATTGAGAAAGGAGTGCGAAAGGTAACGACTGAAAGAATAAAAATGATTCAAGGAATGAGAGCTCCAATGACGCAAAGAGAGGTAAGAATGTTTCTGGGAATGGTTGGATATTGTCGACAATGGATAAGCGGCTTTTCGCTGATTGCTAAACCGTTGCAAAAACTAACAAAGAAGGATGTTAAAGATCCTTTTGAAATGAATGATGAGGAAATGAAAGCATTCAGAGAGCTGAAAAAGAGATTGTGTGAAGCTCCAGCATTGGGAATGCCTGACTATGAGAATGATTTTGAGTTGTATTGCAGTGAAAGAGATGGATGTGCATTTTCAGTCTTGGTACAGAGACATGGAACTATGAAAAGACCCATTGCATATTTTTCAGCTGTTTTAGACCCTGTAGCGAAAGCGTTACCTGGATGTTTGAAAGCAGTTGCTGCTACTTGTGTGAGTCTGGAACAGAGTGAAGGCATAGTGATGGGATATCCACTGAGAGTATATGTTCCCCATTCTGTGGAAATTCTCTTGACAAGAACGAAAACACAATATATGACACATAGTCGGCTGACTAGGTATGAAAAAGTAATTTTAAGTGCAGATAATGTGACCATTGACAGATGTATGAATGTGAATCCTTCGACATCATTGCCAGATGAAGAGAGTGTGATTGAAATGGATGAAGTAGCTCACGATTGTCATGAATGTGCTTGAATATTGTACAAAACCGAGATCAGGCATACGAGATGAGCCCTTAAAGGAATCAGATTATATTCTGTTTGTGGATGGCTCATGTTTGAGAACGAATGATGGAGTTCTAAGTGCAGCATATGCAGTTTGCACAGTAGCCACTGTAATGGAAGCATCTTGTCTGAAAGGGATACGGTCTGCCCAAGTCGCAGAACTAGTAGCTCTGATTCAAGCATGCAAGTTGGGAAGAAATGTACGGGTTACGATTGTGACAGATAGCCAGTACGGCTTTGGGGTGGTGCATGATTTTGGTCAGATTTGGTCACAAAGAGGTTTCTTGACGTCTGCAGGAACGCCAATTAGAAATGGAGATTTTGTGAAAAAGTTGCTTGAGGCGATACCGCTGCCTAAACAGATTGTTGTTGTGAAGTGCAATGCACATAAAAATGGGGAAGACTACATAACTGTCGGCAATAAATATGCTGACGAGATTGCACAGTACTGTGCAAAGAATGTGGTTTCTTTAAACAAAAGCCGAGAAAGAGAGCATATTTCTTGTCCTTTGCTTTTTACTAACCCTGTTGAGACATGGGATGAGGTGAGACAGTTACAGGAAGTAGCAGATGATGAGGAAAAAGATACATGGATAAAAGCAGGATGTAGAAAACATGAGGAAAATGATGTTTGGGTTTACAGAGATGAAAGACCAGTTATGCCTGATAGCATGATTTCTGACATGGCACGGATGTACCATGGACAAGCACATATTGGGAGAGATTCAATGATCAGACTTTTTAGACAAACATGGTATAATCCAAAATTCAGAGCCATAGCTGAGAGTCTTTGTCAAAGATGTCTTATTTGTCAACAGTTAAATCCAGGAAGGAAGATAGTAGTGAGTCTAGGAACAATAGGACGAGCAGGAGGTCCGTTCACTAGAATGCAAATGGATTTTATTGAAATGCCCCCGAGCAACAGACTAAGGTATGTCCTAGTAGTCGTCTGTTTGTTTTCCTGTTGGGTGGAAGCATACCCAACCAGAAAGAATGATGGAATCACGGTAGCAAAACTTATGCTGCGAGAATTCATTCCGAGGTATGGTTTTCCAGTCACGATTGAAACAGATAGAGGAACACATTTCCAAAATGAATTAGTTAAACTGATTTGTGAAGCACTTAGTATTAAACAGAAACTGCATTGTGCATACAGACCAGAGGCTTCTGGAATAGTAGAGCAAGTGAATGGAACAATTAAGAACAGGTTAGGAAAAATGTGTCAAGCTACAGGACTCAAATGGCCAGATGCCTTGCCATTAGTTTTAATGACAATCAGAATTATTCCGGAAAGGAAAACTGGACTCAGTCCCCATGAGATAATTATGGGACGAGCAATGAGACAAGCACATGTACCTGTCAACAAACTACTGACTATAACTGATGATCTGGTGCTGGATTATTGCAAAGGATTGGCTGATGTGGTGCGTTCTGTGTTTCATCAGGTTGGACCGGATGCGACCACTCTTGAAAGAAAACCAGCTCACGACTTGAATCCAGGAGATTGGGTCCGCATAAAAGTCCACAAGAGAAGAAACTGTTTGGTTCCTCGCTGGGACGAACCACGACAAGTGATCCTGGTGACAACCACTGCAGTCAAATGTGCAGGAGTAAAACACTGGGTGCATGCCAGTCACACCATCAGAGTTCCAGAACCTGAAGATCGACATGTGAGTCGACATCTGGAAGTATTGGATAACAGTTCAGCATCAGAAGCAGAAGAAGAAACAAACAGGGTGCCAGAATCTGAAGATCGACCTTTAAGTCGACATCTGGAAGACCCAACTACAAGTGCAATGACAGAAGAAGTAGAGGAAATAGCTGAAGTTCCAGAACTTGAAGATCGACATGTGAGTCGACATCTGGAAATATCAGATACCAGTTCAGAATCTGATACAGATCATTCGGATTGTGAAGAAATTCTGAAAAGAAATTGGAAATTTGAAAGCATAAGAGAAGAAACTGAGCAAGAAGATAGTAACAGTGAGCAACCAAGTACAAGTTGTGGTAAAAATCCTTCGGAGATAATATTAATAGATGAAGAAGGGAGAGTTTCAAACAGAAAGTTAGAAAAATCAGAAGATCCCCGAGGAGCAATAGGGACAGATAGCCAAACAAAAGAACAGGGAAACTTAGAAGCAGATAGAGAGATTGACACAAATTCGGAAGAACCTCGAGGAGGGACAGAAATAGGTGAACGAAGGAAGATAAGAAAAGAACCACGAGTAGAGGAAGAAAATGAAATTATAAGATTCAAAATAAAAGACAATAAAGAAAAAATTGAAACAGAGTCCGAAGAAAGTGGAGAAGAAAGAAACCAAAAACTAGAGTCAAGAAAAAGGAATTGGAAAACAGAAAGAGAGGAAAAAGGAAGTGAGGCAAAAAGGCCAAGAAAAGGAGACAATTGGCCCAACGAAGTAAGAAAGTTAAGATACAGGATCATAAGGTTAGATGGAAAAAGTGCTGAACAAGTGAATGAAATAACAAGCCAGAAAGAGCAAGAAAAACAAGGTGGAAAACACTTGCAGAAAACGAAAAGAGTAAAGAAGGTAAATCCGTAGTATAGATCGCCTGAATGGTTGTATCTTGCTTTGACTGATATCAAAGAAGAAAAGAACACTAACGAGAACAAAGAACAAAGAAACCTAATGGGTGAAGGTGAGGTGCAACAAACTTGAAGAAATTTAAACAAATTTCTACCGGACTTGACAAAACACTGGATCTGACGAATTTCTACCGGATTTGACAAAATACTGGATTTGACAAAGAAAGAATTCTGAAAAGAATTAAAAGAAAGTACCAAGCAAAAACAAAAACATTGGAGTGCAGAGTGGCTAATAAGTCATTTCTGAGGTGTAGTGACACAATTTTCTTGAAAATAAATAAATAAGGTTATAAAACAAAATGGAGGATACTAGAGATAGAAAATGTAAATGTGAGTTTTTAAGTAAATGGTGTAAGATGTGCTTCTTTTGTACAGGATTATTAATGACAGTATGGGTGGTTTTAGCAATCACTATTCCAATTAGTTTAGCTGTAGTAGAAACGTCTAATAAAACAGAGAAAGAAAAAGGAGCTAACACTCAAGAACCAGTTATATTAAAAAGTAGTGCAGAGTTACATAAAGATAAATCAATAACAGATTTTTCAAAGAATGTTTTTACTAAATTATTATATGAGTATGTAGAAACAATGGATGTAAGAGATTGCTATGTTTGTATGCAATTGCCTGCATCTGTAGCAGAAGGTGTGACTTATCATCACCTTCCTTTGACGTATGGAATAACATGTAGTGTTTTAGCAAGTTTATTTTATAAAACAGGTAGATTAGAATATTATTACACTGACATAGATAAGATTTTTGCGAAAGTTTCTGTAGTTCCTGAGCTAAACAAAATAAAAGAGGGAAAAACGTTTGGTGAATATTTTATAGAAGATAAGATTTTAACATTAGAGAATATAGTTAAAAACAACCTTACCTGTGAGTTAAAGAAGGAAGAAAAAGTATTTTTAGAGATGGTTGAAGAAAGAAGAGTGAAATTTCAAAGAAAAGTGATAGAAGAGACAAAAACACCTCTTTGGGCGTTTGAGGAAGACAATCATGACAAGAAAAAGACAAATGCAGCTATGACTCTGGATTGGCCCCAACAGGGAAGGTTGTGCATTAGAAGAAATAAAACAAAATATGACAATTATTTTGTGGGTTCCAGTATTTGCCATGACAATTATCAAATTTTAGGTGGATGGGGATTCAAAGGGGGAAAAGATCCAATATTTCCAGGGATCTATTATGTTTGCGGTAATAGGGCTTATTACAGGTTGCCGGACCATTGGTATGGGTCATGTTATTTAGGCCTGGTCTTTCCAAAGATTTTTCATATGGATAGAAAAGAAAAAGGAACACACAAAATGATAAATACCTTTACACGTAGAAAAAGGGAAAGTTTTTCAGAAATAGTAGGTGATATTTTTGGTGCATTGATACCAGCAGTGGGAATATCTTTGAATGCATTTAGAATTAGGAAATTATCCACAGTGGTAGATCGTTTATCTACAGATACTGCTGGAGGGTTCTTTATGGTAAATACCGAGATGGTTGCCATGAGAGCTATGGTGATGCAAAATCGACTTGCCCTTGACATTCTTTTGGCAAAAGAGGGTGGAGTTTGTGGAATGCTGAAAGTCCAACATTGTTGCACTTACATTCCAGATAAAAGTGAAAATATACAAAAGTATATAACGAATATCACAAGTTTGCACAAAGAACTTGTTCCACTGGAGGTTGAAAGTGCATTGGGAAAACTTGGTAAAGGGTTTTCTTCAGTAATAAATTGGTTAACAAGAATGAATGGATTAATAATAGGGAAAGTTATAATAATAGCGACCATGATAATAATAATAATTTTAGTGCTGAAGCTTGTAATTACATGTATAAAGAAAAGAAGAAGACAGAATAAAATAGAAAAAGAAAACATGATAAACAAGGAGAGAGAGAGAGAAATGGGTGAAATAGAGCTAGAAGAGATAAAAGAGAACATGTACAAGAAAACGAAGAGACAAGTTGAAAGGGATACAGTTGTGTAAACTAACAAAAGCAAACGGATAAAAGATATATGCTGTCTGAGAAAATTGTATAACTTGGGTTTTGTGGTGATATTAAAAATCACCAAAGGGGGGAGTTGATGGAGCAGGATAAATGAAAATTTTTTAACCTCCTAATAATTTTTGTAAAATAATTAATAAACATGTTCGTTTAAGTAAATAACCAACAATGTATGTTACATGTAAAGGGTTAAAGGTAACACGCTATTTTTGTGTGCAAATTAATCAACTTATAATTGTTTACGTGTCTAACATAAACGTAATATTTGCGTACTAATAAAATAATAAACGCATGATTTGTGCTTTGAAAATAAAACGTGTGGTGGCAAAATAAAGCGATGGTAAGTAAGGGACGGCTTTATATGTTGCTTTTTGCTAGGTAATACCTAATTGGGGTACGTAGAAAGACGGGAGGGAAACAAAAGGGTTTATATTCTTTATTTTAACAATATTTTGTTTATCTTTGAAAATAGTGCGCTTAGGCCTGTTGAGCAGCGATATAAAATGGCCGCCATTTGCTAGAGTACGCATGAGCAAGAAGCCGTGTGGTAGAGGAGAAAGGCTGTGAAAAAGGATGACCACGTGTTCGTGCTGAGAGCCTAAGATGGAAGTATGGTCAAGGCTATTGTGACCTTTTTGAGCAAATGTGTGCCAAGATGATCAGCAAGAAGCGTGAGAAGTCAAACTGAATAAATGGACGGAACTGTTGAATCTAAAAGTATCAGAAAAAGATACAAATTGGACTGATCGAAACTGATGAGCAATGTCATGAACTGTGGGAAACGATACAAGCATGGACATTCCACAAAGAACTGGTTAAGACAAGGAAGTTTGATTAAAATGTATATGGACTTGAATGAACCAATAAGAGAGAATCACGCCATAGAGATGCAACATTTTTATTCAGTAAGCTAGAATTAGGGTATAAGAAGACCTACTCTTGGTGGGGAGGGGTTAGATGCTGGAGAGAGTGGATGCTGTAGATGGGTGAAGTTGCGGTTGCTGATGCTGACGAGCTGATGCTGCTGCTGCTATTTTATATTTTTAGTTGAGTATAAGATGCTGCTTTTGGAGAGCCTTTTTATTCCTGATAGATTTTTCATTTAGAAGTATTAGACTTTCCAAGACAGATAGATTGATCTTTTGGAGTTCTTGCTGTGACAACCTTATTTTTCCGTCTAATAGGTATGCATTGCAATTTCAATTTATTCTTATAATGATGATAAATGTAATAATCTGAATAATAAGCTTAAACTTATATCTTGCTTCGAAACCTTATATAAACTTTATTATTCTTTAAACAAATGACTCAGTGATTCTTTAGCTCAATAATTAAGGTAAAATGTTAAAGAGTTTATTGTGATTGAGCTGGTCTTAATCACCATCAACTGATTCCTACTAGTTGGTCCATCGACCAATGAGCGGAATACCTTAAAAGCAATGAGAAACATTATGTCGTGTTAAAAAGAGGTATCCCGTCTCCTTCCAGTGAATCGTTTTCTCCTAGGTTAAGGACAGAGGTAATCCAGGTAATAAATGAGTAAGTGAATGTATATGCGGTGTTATGGGCCCCACCGTCATATGGATATAGTTTGTGTGTTGGAGGGATAAGTTGCACCTGGATGACCGAAGCATATAGGAGAAGAATTTTTATTGTTAGCGCTGGATCACATTCATACCTCCCCCCTCTACCCTGACAACAATGTCAATAGGTAAAGTGAAATAAAACAATTGCCCAGGATCACAGAGTTTGGTCAAGTGTGGAAGCTGGAATTGATCCCAAGTGCAATTCATCCACTAGATGTACATATGTTGTTTCCCGTATGCCCACCTTACACCTCCCACCCCCCGACTGCCACCATGTTGGCATTAATGCGGCCCTCGGTCACACCACAGATGAACTTTTTGGCCCCTGGCAAAATGTTGGCTAGTACTCATGAGACAGCAGAAGTGTCCATCGTTTTACCATCCCTAAGGCTGCATACTGCAAAGTGCACAATGAAGTAGGGGAGGTGAGGCTGTGAGATGAAAGGAGGCCATCTTTAACTCTCCCACCTGTGTTCTTCCTGTCCTTATTTTCTGTTTGCAAAGTTGGCTACAGGGTGGAATCCTGGTGGGGCACACTTATCCTTTCATGCTTCTAAGTTCTTATTATTTGTATGTGTGCTGTAGGACTCCGACTCACACAACCACCCTCAAGAGAACTTTGATTGTCAAGGGCACAACTATAAAGCGCCGCATGAGAATGGTATCCGAGCGATGCCATGTGTATCTGACAACCCTGCACGGGTGCCGATGCCAGCTGGCGGCCTATCCCGTTATCGGCGAGTCTGACGTCACACGTGCTCTCTCTCCACAGGCCGTGGTTCTGAAGAAGCCGGTGCCCAACAGGAAGGGCACAGGCCAGCCTTCACGCGACTTCCGCCCAGCAAAGAAGAGGACGAGCTCGCCTTACTATACAGGTCACCGATCAGTGGCATTCCTGGTAAGAACTTAGCAAGGTGGGTGTGGAATTGATTGAGTATTGCGTCTGATTTGTCTTTTTTCTCTTTCTACAAAGATATTTTTATTTTTGAAAATCTGTTACAATTGCAGAGCTGGAAAAAGTAGAGTTTACATAACCTTATTTATCAAATATACCTCAGCATGCGTGATCCAGTTTTAGTTATATGAACTTGTTAAATGATAGCAGTCCAATTAATAGGGTGATAAAAATAATAAGCCTAAAAATGTAAAGTGAGGGTGGTTGCGGCGGGGCGTTGGTGAGTACTACCAAAATTCTAAAGTGAAAGAATACGAAATGTTCCTGGTCTATGAGTTGCACATTCTGTACATGATGCAAGAGGTCCCATCGAATGAAGGTTTTATGCGTATGTATGTCTATGTCTCTTATGTAGAGCATAGTGAGTGCTTAATTTATGTTCGAGGGTGGAGGGGCTGAGCACAGGCGCTCATTTTTTGGGGAGAAGGATAATCAGAATTTGATTTAGAACAAGAGAAAAAAAGAAAAAATAGGCAGAAAGAAGGAGGAAAAGAAAGATAGAAAAACAAGTGTTAAAGGAAGAAAGCAGGACTGAAAAATAACTTGGAAGAGTGCTGTAAAGACAGGCAGAATGGGGCATTGGAATAAAGAAGTACAAGGAGGAATCAATACTAAGCAGCCTTAGTATTCGGCTACCCCAGATTCTAGATAGAAGTCTCTGAAGAAACTCTTGGGGGCCCTGCACTTATGTTTTTTGTTACAAATGCATTACTGAGTACAATACTAAATCAATGAACTCTAGATGCACTGAAGCAGAAGGGTAAGGCCAGCCCTACAGCAAGGTATCCACAAATAGCTTTGTGTGCAGCACCCAACAGAGGGGCAAAAAGAAAATAGTATTGAGAACATGTGAAAGAAAATCAATCTACCATCCAGGAGACAAGACTGAACAAGCATTTGCAATGCAATAGGTCTCGCATTTACGCGAGTTTGAGCTATTGGCATTGTAAATGACAATGCCTTTTATTTATGTTTTGGTTTTTAAAACATAAATAAAAGACATTGTCATTTGCAATGCCAGTAGCTTAAACTCTCGCAAATGCGAGACCTATTGCATTGCAAATGCTTGACCCTCCTGCCCTGCTGCAGTAAGAGAAACCCCGTAATGAAAATAGTGCTTACAGAGTAAAGAAGACGTACCGTGTAACAACCGAAGTAAAAGGGCCAGTCCTCATGGGAGGTTACAAATGAAGACAAGGCGATACTAAGGAGGGGCTAACAAGCCTAATAACTAATCAGAAGCCAGCATTTACGAAGGACAATGACACAAGCAAATGACAAATATGGTTGTAGAGTAGGTGGGGCTTCAAGTACATACAGATAGGTGGTAGAGTGGATGGATGGATGGCCTAGTTGATGCATTAACGGATAAATGGCAGAGTGGATGAATGATAGATCGGATGGGTGGCAGAGTGGATGGATGGATGGATGATGGATGGATGTGTGGACAGGCAAAAGAATGGCAGAGTAAAAGGGATGGATGGAAAGGTGAAAGGATGGCTGAGTAAAGGGATGAATGGATGAGTGGGCGAAAAGATGAGTAAATGGATGGCAGATTGGATGGATGGAAGCAGAGTGGACAGATAGATAGGTGATAGAGTGGATGGATGGCCGAGTGGATGAATCAACTGATAAATGACAGAGTGGATGGATGGTAGAGTGGACCGGTGGCAGAGTGGATGGATGGATGACAGAGTGGAAGGATGGGTGGATGGACGGATAGATGCATGGATCGCAGATTGGATGGATGGAGGGCAGAGTGGATGGATGGAAAAGTGGTTGGATGGCAGAGTGGATGGATGGATGGATTACAGAATGGATGGATGGCAGAGTAGATGAATGGATGATTGACGGACAGATGGCAGATTGGATGAATGGATGGAATGGGAAAAGTTTGAATGATGGATGAAAGAATGAATGGATGACAGAAAGTAAAGGGGAAGCAGTTGGATGGAAGGGTGAAAGAATGAATAGATAGATCCATGGATGGAAAAGACAAGCTGTTCTAGGATGGGTTCGGCTCACTTGCTTCGCTTGGTTGGTAGCTTCAGCGGTTTTGTTTAAAGTGGGGGCTATTTTAATTTTCTGGCTATTCCCTTGTTTTAGAGTGTATTATATGATCCTGCAAAACAGCTAAAGCTTTCTCTATGCCAGACCTAAAAATGACATAAACCAAGCAGGATTACTGAATCTATACCCATGACACCTGGCGTTTGGATATTATCATCAGGGCCGGCTGACTTTTTTATTCCATGTGCTCGAGCCACTGGAGACCAGTTCTGATAGCCCAGGGCCAGTAAAGGTGCTTCTGTAATTTTTCCCATCCCTCCGAGGTTAATTGCAGCAGGCACAGGGAGGAGATGGCTCCAATAGAGAGAAAGAGAGAAACGGGGAGGAGGTGGAGGTGGAGAGAAAAAGATCAGAGACGGAGAAGGAGGAGAGAGAAAGATCGTTGGAAACAGAGAGAGAGATGCCAAGAATAGGATGGAAGCAGGGTTTTTTAAGCATTTTTGCCAGAGTTGCTTTTTGTTCTTCAGTCCGGCCTTGATTAGAAAATGCACATTTTAGGGCTGCATACCGTTAATTTAATGACACGGCATAGCCTTCACATATAAACTTTATTCTGACTGAAAGACATTTATATTTTAGCATAACTCGACAACAGGGGTCACAAACTTTCAAGAACGGCTGTCAGATTTCCAAATGAATCATGCTGCAGTAATCACCCTGTGCGAAGGCCCCTTAGTCATTTCTCGCTCGCCCTTTACAAGTGGGAAATAGCTTTTACACAACAATAAATTCAGGAATGGACCAGCAGCATTGTGCTGTGTTGTATGACGGGGCCCCTCTGCAGAACATGACGAGGGACCCGTGACTCTCCCATATCTCACAGATATACATCGCTATTGTCGTGAAGGGGCCACCACCGAAGGGTTGAAGCCCCCCCTGCGGGGCTGCATGAGTGGCATTGAGAGCTATGAGCATCATGCAGTCGAAGCCACAGGAGCAGCAACTTATGAAACTTCAGAGATGGCTGGCCGGGTGGAGCTCGGCCTTGTTAGCCACAGGAGGGAAGAATGTTGTTGCTTCTTCATGTGAAGACAGGATAGTTGCCCAGAGGAGGCTGCTGCCTGCGCTTCATCCCTGTAGCACACGCACAGCAGCAGCTCCGCGGACCTCGCTTTTAACAAGTGTCTGTCACACATCAATCCTAGCAGGGAAGAAAAGTGGCGACTCACGCCTTATTCGCTTTTATTATTAGATGCAGTGACGTAGTGCTGCATAGTTGGTGGCATTTTTGGTTGCTCCCCATGCGGCTTGAAAGGTACAATGTGCCTGATCCCCAGGTAGTGAGAGACAAACGGACCAAGTTCTGCCCCCTCATCTCCATCACACTCGTAAACACAATAATTACCCTTCTGGAATGTAAAACTAGGGAAAATAAAAACCTTCTATTCCAGATTCAAAAAGTAAGAATAACTCCTGGCTCAAGTAAGAGGCTTCATCGTCTCCCAAACTGGCCTGCCGTGGAGGTTGCTAGTCCTGACCTCTGCGTGTGACCTGCAAACCTATCACGTGTCAAGAAGTCACAGAGAACACAAATATTCCCTCTCTGCTCTCTTCATGTCAACAAACTACAGCATTCCTGAGGCTAATCTGGGAGAGATAAAACAATGGCGCAGGAGAGCCGGGCTGAGTCAGTGCTTTAAAAAACAAGCGTGCGCGCCTCAAGTAAAAAAAAAAAAGTGAAAGCGTTTCCCTTGCGGGAGCGAGGGGCGCCAGGAGCGATAACTGCTACCATATGGCGCCGCTCGCTCCCGCAAGTGAATCGCCAAACGTGCACGCGTTGCCATTGAAGGCAATGGAACGCGTGCACGTTTTTGGCTGAAAAGTCGAAGCGATTGCAAAAGGTCTTTTTATGCGCGCTGCGTAGGCGAAACCTAAAAAGGACCTGTCACTTCGCACAACAAACCCAGATCTATTTGGACTATCAGCAATTTTTTGGTCTTTGGAGTGAAAACGTCATAGAATGACAGATCCAAAATAAGGGGAGAAATTAAATGGAATAATTTGTAGCTACAATTTAAAATCTTACAAAGACCTAACAGTTAGCACCATTTTACCTTCTGTGCGGAGAGGTATGCCTTGAAGTGACAGAAGGAAGACCAGCAGGGCGCGATCGTTAGCACTTGTGCTGAATGAAGCGCTCTCTTAACTGTTGACCTTACGTCTATTAGCCGCAAGGGGGCTCTCCAACCCAACAAATTCAATGTTTCTATTATCGAGCCTTTTACTAGCTATAGGCAGTGGTTAGAGATTAAAACAGCAAACGGCAGCTCAATGGAACTTCAGGACCAATTTGAAGAGTACAGTGGCAGCTTGTGGATTTTAAAAGTGGTAAGGCACAAATTTGGGAACAGACTATAATGCATAAGCGTAGCGAGCAAGCCTGAACTGTACATTTCCTTCATCTTCTTCTTATACCAGCACGCTAACACCACCGCCACCCATGTTCAATACATGCATACAATGATATATCATATCATGCTACATGGACAGCCCACACCATACTATACTATAGGACAGGCAACAACACATCACACCATATAATACAATGACAGACCGTACCATACCATACAAAATAACAAAAAAAACATTGCTAAAGGCAAAAGATGTTATGTAAGCAAGACCTATTGACTTTGCCAATGCTTGCCTAATGAGAGGTGGGGACACAACAAATTAATAGGGAGAGCTGAGCCAAGGGATGTCTCTAGCTCTAGGAGCCCAGTCACAAGCGGAGCCTTGAAAATATTTGGCATGTGTGAATCATGCAGCAAACTTTATGTTACAATATAATACAGTGTTTTCAAAATTCAAAAAAGTGTATTTCAAACGCTAAAGCGTTTCACCTTAGTGCATCACATTATATGTCTGAGTTGAGAAGTTTTTTATTAAAGATGAACATTTTCAAACAAGAACTAAGAAACAAACATTCCTGCCATGATGACAATGCTATAAGTAAACTAGGAGACAAGTGTACACTATATTTGTACACTATATGTCATGTATACACTATATTTTGGCATATTTTCATTTTTTTGTAGCAATTTTTTTATTGGCATAAATGGAGGGTCAAAAAAACAGCAGTACACACAGTGATATGTAAGTCCTACTCGGACCCCAAGGAAGGTACAAATTATGATTGCTGTACATGCACTGATATCAAACAATACAATAAGTGAAAAAAGGGAGGGGTAGTAGGAAGGGACGTACAGAAAGAGAGGGGAAAAGAGAAGAAGGAAAGAAAGTGAGAAGAGGAAAAAAAGGGAAAAAGTAGGGTGGGCCGGTCAGACAGAGCCCGGGTACGGTAGCTAGTGGTGGTGGTGGGGATCAGGGGGAGGGATAAACACATCGACAGACTGGGGGATGGGTGCCGGGCTGCGGCGATGAAGAACAAGACTAACCAAGAATAACTAAGTATGAGGGCGTGTTGGGGGAGGGTTGTACTGTAGAAAGAGGGACCATGTGAGAAGAAAGATATCCGCTTTGTCCATTAAGTTGTAAATTACTTTTTCATGGGACGCTGTCTTGTACATAGCCGCAAGCCAGTCCTCAGGGAAGCGTACCTGCGGGAGTGCCAATGCCGTAGTATAGAGATCTTGGCTGCAGCAAGGGCAGTGGTGATTAAACGTCGGCCTTGGCAGGGCAAGTGGGGGAGATCCACCAGGTCATGGAGGAGAATGAGTGCTTGGAAGCGGCAACAGCAAGTCCTCCTCATCAAGTCCATAGACTCCCAGAGTGTAGGCCCCACTGTTGTCCAGAAGGGACGGATTGCAGGACAGTCCAGTAAGATATGAACAATATCACAGGGCACATGATCGCACTGACAAAGGGCAGAGTGAGGAAGCAGCCACGTGGCCTGAGGCCATGCCGGAGTCCAGTGCCAACCCTGAAGGACCTTAAAAAGGCTGAGCTTCATTCGGCCCTCCTGTGCTCCCCTGTCCAGGTCTTCCAGGAGTTCTGCCCAGTCCTCCTCATCATACTCCACTTGCAGGCGAGCCTGTCAGGTCATCTTAAGGCTGGCCAGTTGCCGTTGGGACTACAGGTGGTGGATCAGAAGGTTACAGAATCAAGACATCACGCCTTTAAAGTGGCCCCAGGTATTACGGTAAGAAAGTACCAGAGAACGAGGAATGGTCTACGACTGAGGGACCAGCCTGCTCAGCAGACAGTGATGCAGTTGCATGTATCGCCATTGTTGGGTATGTGGCATGGCAAATTCGTCCTGAAGCACCATAAAGGATTTGAGTGCACCGCCAGAGACCAGGTGCATGAGGGTTAGGATCCCATCCCTGCGCCAGGAACCCCAATCAACTATAGATCCTCCTATGTGGATACCCATATTTTTCCAGAGATGGGCTTTGTCGTGGAGGTATGCATCCACTGAGAGGAGTTTGTGGGCCCAGCTGGCGTGCATGGCCTTCAGCATGGGATTCGGTGTCTCAGCGACGGTGGGTCCAGGAAGATAGAGGGGCTGTAGGCCCAGCAGACTCTCTGGAAGTCTGCGTTCGGTCGTGAGCCACAACAGTGGATATTGGAGCCACGGGAGCATGTACACCAATTGTGCCAAGAGCAGGGCCAGGCAGTAATGTTCCATCAAGAGCAATTCCAGTCCCTCTGAGGATCTGTGAGCGATAAGCTTCGGAACTGCCAGGCAGGGTCTCGCTGGGCCCCAAATGAAGGCCTTGATGGCCTTGTCTATCTGATGGAGGGCTGAGAGGGGTATTAGTTGAGGGAGCATGCCCAGTACATATGTGAATCGGAGGAGGGTAACCATCTTCACCGCCTGAGTACAGCGCCAAAAAGAGAGGTTCAAGTGGGACCATTTCAAGAGGTCTATTCACATTCCCTCCAACAGGAGGTCTAGGTTTTCCAACACCATGCGTTCCAGTCCCCTGTTGACCAGGACGCCCAGATATCGGAGGCAAGAGTTCTTCCATTGAAATGGGTAATCGGAGATGGTGGCGCATGTAGTGACCCGCGATAGCAGCAGGGCCTCGCTCTTCCCCCAGTTCACCTTGTAGCCGGAGATTGCCGCAAAGGCATCAATGGTCTCCAGGACTGTGGGGATAGAGGAGGGCAGGGCCGATAGAGTGAGCAGGATGTCATTTGCATATAAATACAGTGTTGAGGGACCACTAGGCGTGGGAATGCCTACTATCCGATCCGTCTGGCACAAGGATGCCACCAGTGGTTCCATTGCAAAGCAAAATAGCAGGGAGGAGAGGGGGCAGCGCTGACGGGTACCCCTACAGACCAAGAAGGGGTCAGAGAGAAAGCCTCCGCAAGTGACCTACTGCAAGGGGAGTCATAGAGCCATCTCACTCTGGAGATAAAGACATCACCAAGGCCAAATTTCGGGAGCGCTGCAAACAGGTAGTCCCATTCTATCCCCTCGAAGGCCTTCTTGGCATCCAACGACAGTGCCAGAGCCTCATCTGGAAGGTCTGCTGTCAGCCATACTGCGTGGGCCAATGTGTGAAGGTGGTTGCCCGACTAGCAACCCAGGTCAAATCCCACCTGTGAGTGGTGAATCAGGGAAGGGGAGACTCGCTTAAGAGGGGTTACCAGCATACTGGCCAATATTTTACCATCCCCTTTGAGCAGGGTTGTGGGGCGATAACTGCCGCCCAGAAGGGGGTTCTGACCCTGTTTGGGGAGTATGGAGATCAGCACTCTATTGGACAGTAAGCCCAAGGAGCCTCAGTGATCTGCCTCAATGAGACCATCACGAAGCAGGTCTACCACTTCAGGTTTGGTTCATTTGTAGAACTTTGCCGGGAAGCCATCCTCACCCGAGGTCTTATGGTAGGGTAGGTTCAATATGGCCTGTGCTATCTACTCTTTGGTGATTGTGCCCTGTAGTAGCTGACTGCCATAGTACATGAGGCGCAATAAGCGAACGTTATCTAGGAAGGCGTCCATCCACTTCGGGTCGTGGGTGATTTCCAGGGAGTAGAGGATCCTATAGGAAGATACGAATGCGTCTGCAGTTTCCTGTGGCTTGGTGACCAGATTCCTGAGTCAGTGGCAATAGTCGGGATGGCCATTCCAGCCTCCCTCTGTCTAAGCTGCGCCGCCAATAGGCGCCTGGCTTTCTCCCCCTGCTCATTGTACCGGGACTTCAGCCTCTGGAGCGCATATTTGGCCTTGAAGATAAAATGGGTGTTGAGTTCCATGCGTGCCTTCTCAAGGTTGCGTCTGGTGGCAGCGGAAGGGAGCACCATGTAGGCTTGCATGAGGAGGGCTACATCCGCTTCCAGTGTTTTCGTGGTCTCCATCCCCTGCCTGTTGGACAGGGTCGCATCTCTCATCAGTTGCCCCCTGATGGTTGCCTTTGCCACGGCCCATAAGGTCAGGGCGGAGTCAACTGAGCCGTCATTGTGTTCCTGGTAGGTGTGCATGTGGGTTTTGAGCTGATTCTTGTCCACTGGATGATTATAACGGGAGAGGTTTAGATGCCATGGCTCACCAATCGACTGAGAGAGGCCTAGGTCACCCTGCACGGCAATAGGGGAGTAGTCCAACAGTGCACCCTCTAAGATGGTAGTCTTGAGGAGAAGGGGGAGTAAGGGGTAGGCCATCAGGAAAAAGTCCAGACTCGATTGGTTGCCTTGGACGGGGGACAGGTAAGTATACTCCCGATCTGTCGGATGTAACAGATGCCACACATTTCGGAGACCATGATCGTCTCCAAGGTCCCGCAGGAGGGCTCTGTCTGCATTGTTGATTGCATCAATAGGACCGGTGTGGTCTAGGACCGTATCATTGGCCTAGATTCTTAATATAGATGGAGCAACTTCATACTAGGCTATTAAATCAAACATGAGAGAGGTTTTTGTACAACGCACATCCTAAACTCACATATTTGAAGGTGCTCTCATATGTGATAATGAACAAATAGGAGACGCGGAAATAAAGTATTGCCTATGCCTAGGATCACACAATATGGTCTACCAAGAAGCCAGGATTGAGCCTCAATTTTCCTGTTTTAGATTTCACAATTCAGCTAGTATAAGCCTGTCTCTTTCTTACATCAAAGATAATGCATTTTTGAACTACTGAAGACTAAGGGGCATATTCTGAAGAACGTGTGATAACTACCGCAAATTCAGCTTAACGCAACACTTCACATCGCGGGAAAATAACGCTGCGTCAACGTGGTATTCCCAACACGGTGGTACCATGCGATAGTCACACGATAACGCGTCAAATGAACGCGTTAAAATCAACGCGATGCCGCAAAAACGCGAAAATAGTAGCGATGACGCCAATCGCAATACAAAAATCTGCGAAAACCAGCCACAGGCCTGCAATTCCCACGCGTCATGCGGGAAAATGCACTTTAAAAGTAGAAAAAAAACACACAAACAAAAGCCAAACAACAGCGAAGCACAATGAAGGCATCCGGAGCAAGTACAGAGGACAACCAGAACCCCACAAGCCCCCCGGAGGACCAGCCTGTGACCTCGGGGTCAGGGAAGGGCAAGGACAAGAAGAGTAGGAAGAAGCGGTTCAGTCCGCAGGAAAACAGGATCCTGATAACGGAGGTGATAGAACACCATCAACCACTGTTCGTCACCTCCACTGTGTCACTGGCAACTAAAAAAGAAATATGGCAGACCATCGTGGACAAGGTGAATGCAGTCTGAGTGCTGAGGAGGACAATGGACGAGGTCAAGAGGCGCTGGAATGATGTGAAGCGCAAAACCAAGCAGAAACTCTCAAACAACTGGAAGGCAGCAATGCAGACTGGAGGTGGGAGTCCAGCGCCACAGGAGGAGCTGGACGAGATGGAGTAAATGGTGTCCACAGTCATCAGTGGGGAGACGGTGGCAGGAGTTGGGGGACCGGACACTGCTCAACATGACCGGACACAACAGCAACAGGGTGAGTAACGACCAGGGACTGGGGGGACAGGGGCAGATGGGCACAATGGCACACATGCACAATTAAGCATAGCACATCTGCGGACAAACCATGCCCCAGACCCCCAACTCCCACCAAGAGACCAATGCACACAGGTATGCAACATCTCAGCACAGCATAAGCACAGAAGCCCGAGGCACACCGCATGTAAGGGATAAGGGGCAGCTAAATCAGAGCTGCAGGGGCGACTCCCCCAAAATGTGGCACACACACATTACATGCAGAGCACATCAACATTGACAACGATGTGGTACAAACCGCAACACCTCCACAACAGAACAGAGGACACAACTGGTGCTGCATGTGCATAGAAACTGGCCAATCACATTTGGCATTGCAGGGAAATGTGAGTTGACAATGTACAAGTACAAACACACATCCATGATGTAGTCGGAATGTCCACTGTCGCGCATCAAATAGGCAGCTCCCCCCAAACATTCACAATGTACATTGTCATGCAGTCTGAATGTAAACATGTACAATGCGTCAACATACATGTGAACACAATGTTAAACTGCATCTCCCCTTCACATTGCAGGGGGAAATCCAACACCTCCTGCGGAGCAGTCCGAACCTCTCTTCTCTGGTGACGAAGAGGACCACCACACCTTCGACTCCGACGCCTTCCAACAGCTCGTGGACAGCCTCCGCAGCCCACTTCCAGGAGCAGGGCAGCCCAGCTGCCACGAGGAGAACCCACCCCCTGCACAGAACACACAGCAGGCAGCACCCACCACCACGACTGCCTCCCAGGACCCCCACGACGAACACATGGCCTTCCAACGCCGTGTGTTGGGGTGCCAGGAGAAGCTGGCTGAACAGGTGCAGGTGGGGTTCGACCGCATGGCAGCCAAACTAGACGCCATACGTGGGTGACTAAGTCCCATCAGGGACCACTCACAGTCCCTAACGGACACCCACAGTCTGCTCCATGCTCTCCAATGGACCATGGCTGACATCGCTAGAGTCCTGACTCTGTGACAAGAACGACTGTCTAGTCAGAGTGCCTCCAGTGATCTCACCCAGGAGATGGGACACATGCGGAGGATCATGGAGAACATGGAGCGGACGCAGGCAGAAAGAGCGGCTGCCACGGCTGCACACCAGCGAGAGGTAGCTAAAGACCCTCCTCATGGCATTGCTGCCACAAGGCCTGGCGCTGATGCATGCTGCTGCTACCACCGCATCCACATCTCCGGGCCCCTGACGTGTCAGTGCCACACAGTGCGGCAGACATTCCACCTCCGGCCCCTGAGGTGTCACTGCCACACAGTGCTGGAGACAGAACACCACCACCCACATGTGAGGCACATGCAACAGCAGAGGACGAAAATGCAGGTGAATCTGCCTTCGTGGTCAGAAGGACGCAGTAGCATTCGTCTACGCCATGTGGCCTGTTTCTGCTTGGTTCTGCCCTCTGCATCATCACCTTCCACTGTCCCCCGATGTACTCTGCGACACTCACCTTGGACCTCGACATGGACTGCCATATTCTGTTTGGTCACCAATGACACAGCTATCAGACTGCGGACTGAACTCCTCCTCTCCTGATGTACCTGTCATTCCCTGAAGGACTCTGGCTGGCCCTCCACGGGCCAACAATGTAAAGTGGGGTTGGCATGGCCCTGTACTGCTCCAGCTGCAACACTCCACTGAATGTGCAATAAACATTCATATTTACAAGATGTGTCATGTCTATGATCTTTCAAGTGTGGAAGTATGGATGAATGTAGGGTCAGTGATTCCCCCTTACGTCCATGTTGCTCATGTTGTGGACTTTTGTCACAGGGTGACAGATTGCCGATTGCAGTCCGGGTGGCGCCGACACTACAACAGGGACACATCCATTAGTCACTTCCTTGTCCAGCCCATGACGAAACCACGCCCAGAGCTCCGGGGTCATTGTTCACACCCTTACGCTGGACTGGCATACGCCAGGACAGCCCACTCTGCTTACGCACACAGGGGGGGACGACAACGCCACATGTCCCAGGCCTTCACTGTAGGGATCTGCAGCTCACAGGTCTAGTTGTCAGCATGCCACAGCCACTCCCTCACGGCTGGTGTACACCCACACCACACCCATCCAGCACAGCCATCACAGGACATGTGACCCTGCCAATAAAAAGGGCCTGGCGCATGTGCTGGACGCCATTTCCACTCTCTAACTGGGTGTCTCCGTGTAGTTCTCATGTATGCATGAGGGCCTAGGGCCCTGCCACCTCACATTGCCCAGTGCCGGGGGTGACATGATGGCGTCCGCACCACGGAACTCAATCATTAAGGGTCCATGGCTAGTGGTGCACAGACTTGGTGGCACCGGATACACTGCGGCAGGCACAGGCACACCGCCACGGGACGGTGTCTTGCGGTGCAGTGAGATAGGGGCACCTAAAGTGCTGAGCGGGTGTGCAGCCTGCGATGATGCGCCGTCCTGGCGGTCTGAACTGGCAAGGATCAGTGTGAGACCTGCTGGACCGCAGTGTAGGCCTTAGCCAGTGAGCAGTGCGGGCCTCCCGCCACGTGGCATTGCCTCGCGGATCACAGAGTTAGTGGCACCTCAAGCGCTGAGGGGGTGTGCAGCCTGCGATGATGCCGTGTGCACTGATGTGGTCTCTGCCATTGCGAAATCAAGACCCAGAGTCAGGTGTGTGACCTGGTGGCCAGCGGTGTGGGGCTGCATGATGTGGAGGGTGCCGTGGTCACGGGCCCCGGGCTTGGAGATCCCACCGGAACGTGGTGGGCCCTCTTGGAGACACGCCGGTCGCGGAAGGTGAGCAGTGAGGCCTGGTTGCGCAGGGGCGGGTAAGCGATGATGGCGTGTGCAATGGTATGGAGTCTGCCATTCATGTCTCTGGACACTGTTTCAGATAAGGGACCTGGGGGACTGCAGTGTATACCGGCACGTGGTTGGAGACACACCGGTGGCAGCAGGTGAGCAGTGAGGCCTAGGTCCGCAGTGTCGGCACTCTCTCACCCTCTCTTTCTCTCTCCCTCTCTCTTTCGCTCTCTCTCTCTGTACTTTGATGGGCGCATGTCACACCTTCTTATCCAGATTTCTGTTTTGCAGGCTGTGACTTACAGAATGTCCTGAGAAGACCCACCATGCCTCGTCAGAATTGTTGTTTTTGGTTTATTCTGTAATAAACGTATTATTTGGATATTATGATATGAATGTATGGTTTCCCTTTTTCTGACCACACATGTATGTTAGGTGTTGTGATTGTGCGACTTCAGGCGATTTGTTTGGTTCATGATTTCGTGGAGTTGATGTGCAATATCTTTGTCCAAAGGGGGGGGTGTGGGGGGTGCCCGTGGTGGGGCCCTGGGGGGGGGGGTGGTGGGGTCCTGGGGGTGGTGGCGGTGGGTGTTGTTGGCCTATTGGCGCTCCGGGGGCTGCATGATCGGTTGCTCCAGGGCATCTGTTGTTCTTCATGTGTGGCTATGGGCTGTGCTCCCTTGTCTGGTGCCGGTTGTCGTTTGACTTTACACCAGGTAAGAGCAGGTGTTAATTTTCTGCTGCTAACGCGCCTTATCGCAGGTTTTGTGGTCTTATCGCCGATCTGGCTGGTCGTTGAGAATGTTGTGGAGTGGTGTTGTCGCGGATTTTTGCACGGGAACACCTACTCTGCATATCATTAGCGTTAGTTGCCGGGGTCATCTGTGGCGATGTTTTTTGCGACTGCTTTCGCAGGTAAACTGGTGTTATGGGCTGTTAGCGCCAGCTTGTGAATGGGGCGATGAATTTATCTCGACTTTGGCTGCGATTAAGTGCTGATAACTCGGCGATAGATCCTTGAGAATATGCCCCTAAGTTTACAGTGTAAGTGACAGAGACCTTGTTTTATTTTTAGGCAGTTAATATTTCACAAACCTAGCAGAAGGACACAAGAGCACTTCACAATGGCCAGCTTAGGGTAGATAGTTCAGAAATACACAAATAGCTATTGGCAGTTCTTATCTAAGGCTAACAGGGAGTATAAAGGTCGAACCCAGGTTACATACCATGAAACTGAGATGCCATCCTCCATGGCTGCACTACTGGCCCAGGCTGGTAAGGGTGTGCAGACAAAATATCGAGTTGGAATTATTGAAGTACAGTAATATCGAGTCCTAAATATCGTCAGTGGGAAATATCGACAGCAAGAATATCGTGCTCAAGAATATCAAATTTAAGGTAAGATCGTTTGCAAAAATATAGTTGTTTAAAATATCGATTTTTTAATTAGTGTTATGTATTTTAGTATATATTTTTAATGTATGTGATGTATTTTTTTGTTTATGTTTTTTATATATGTGTTAAATGTTTAGTAGTTATCAATTTTATTTTAATAACATTTTGTGTTTTTTAGTTCCGTAGCGGTTGGTGGGTTTATAGAGGAATAGGGTGGGAAGTAATTTAACTATGATAAATTAATGATAGTTTTTATTTATTAATATTTATTCAATTGATATTTTATAGTGTTAATTGTGGGAAGTAATTTATTTTTAATTAATTGTTAACTTGTTGTTAATTAACATTAATTAATTAATTGAAACTTAATATGGAAATGGTGTAATTCATTTTAGGTGCAGGTTGTGGGGTTTATAGGGGTATAGGGTGGGAAGCAATTTAAAAAAAATTAATTAATAATTTGTTGTTAATTAATATTAATTAATTGAAAATTAAATATTGAAATTGTGTAATTAATTCTAGGTGCGGGTTGTGGGGTTTATAGGGGTATAGGGTGGGAAGTAATTTATTTTTAATTAATTAATAATTAGTTGTTAATTAATATTAACTAATTGAAAATTAAATATTGAAATTGTGTAATTAATTTTAAGTGCGGGTTGTGGGATTTATAGGGGTAAAGGGTGGGAAGTAATTTATTTTTAATTAATTAATAATTAGTTGTTCATTATTCTTAATTAATTAATTGAAAATTAAATATTTAAATTGTTTAATTAATTTTAAGTGCAGGTTGTGGGGTTTATAGGGGTAAAGGGTAGGCAGTGATTTATTTGTAATTAATTAATAATTAGTTATTAATTATTATTCATTAATTGAAAATTAAATATTGAAATTGTGGGAGCCGCTTTCAGCCGGGACACCACACTTGCCACTTGAGGGGACTTCAATCCCCAGGAAGCCTTGCGCCAGGAGGCGCCGATGCCCGTTTTGCGTGCCTGGAGGTGCATAAAACCATCTCACGGCCCCCACAGCGCGGGAGCCGCTTTCAGCTGGGACACCACACTTGCCACTTGAGGGGACTTCAATCCCCAGGAAGCCTTGCGCCAGGAGGCGGCGACGCCCGTTTTGTGCACCTGGAGGCGCATAAAACCATCTCGCGGCCCCCGCAGCGCGTTAGCCGCTTTCAGCCGGGACACCACACTTGCCACTTGAGGGGACTTCAATCCCGAGGAAGCCTTGCGCCAGGAGACGACGATGCCCGTTTTGCGCGCCTGGAGGCGCATAAAACCATCTTGCGGCCCCCGCAGCGCGGGACGCGCGCGGTCCAAGGGCAGGCCCGTCAGAGGCCGGAAGAGTCCGGGCCGGGCCTATTCTCTTGGTTCTGCTGTTGTTGTTTCTGTGAGAGCTCCCTGGCGCTGTGAGTTGACTCCTGGAAGTCTGTCAGATCCCGTCTACTTAGTAAGTCTTTCTCTACTAGAAACAGGGGAACAGGGAGGGGACACCCAATATCCTTCAAAACTCCACACTTGACTGCCTCCTAACCAAGGCTGCTTCAGTTATTGATAAAGAAATCCTGGCAGTCGAACGACGGTTATCCCTAGGGGGAAGCTCCCTTGTCACTCTGAACCAGGACCTAGTGCACAGTGGGGTCTTTGAGGTCGTTGACTGTGGTACTCCTGAAAGCGCACAATTACCAGTTGTATCTCCAGATGAAACCGTTTTAACCCCAGAAGAACCACACCCTTCCCATCAAGTCCCTTCGTCAATTGGTTCATCAGTGAAAAGGAAGAAAAAACTGAAACACATGGAACCCACAGTGGGTGCGAAGACGAGGTCCAAGAAAAAGTTGCAGGAGATTCCACAAGCGACTAATAATACCCACTTAGTACCAGCTCCTGTCCAAGATCCCCAACAATCCACCTTGGCCTCACCTTGCCAAGACACAGACTCGTTACTAAACCGGTTGGAAGAACTATTAATCAAAAATCTTTCACCAATTTTGTGTAGACTTGACAAGCTTGAGACTAATGTGGGAAATTTAACGAAATCTGTTACATGTCTTCTGGAAGGGGTAGGAAATGATAGGGGACTACAATTTGCTTGTACAACCATGGAGGGATCTGCAGGTATTCTTAATAGGATGGGGAACCAAAATAATAAAAACTCACTACCTGCGCCAACTGGGGTGGTTGGGACTACACCGAGGGAAGCTCATACTAAGAACGGGGGTCTGAAGCATACCAACCGCATGGGTAACGGTGAGTCTGCTGGCAGCAGATGTAGGTCCACAACCCAGAGCCCAACAACCTACCCGCATGGTATTAGTCCAGTGAGGCAGCCTCTCCGCCAGAACAATCTTTTGGCTCATTCTTATAAACCATCAAATGAGGCCAAAATGGATCTTCCACCCGAATGCTGTCCCTATGTTGCTATCCTTACTAATGTCCCCCCGCTCCAGGGTAGTTTACAAGAATCCACAGGCTAACTGAAAAATAAGGTATGTCACTGGCTATCTCTAAATACGGAATATGACAACTCCTGGTTCCATGACATCTTGACGGTTAGAAGAGTAAGCTGGGTTGGTCCCCTATGCAAGTCCATTGAGGGTGATTGTATTGTGAGACTCTGTCGAAACCCAGACCTCGCAGGGTCCATAATTAGGAGTGTGAGAAACCAATCCAGTCGGGGTCCAGATCAAGGGATAGGCATAATTCCGTTGGGTTTCTTTTATAGCCATCTAAAACCCTGCGGTCCAGTAAATCCACAAAATGCCCGTCTATCATGGTATGAGCAGTCGGGGAAGGAGCAATACCTCTTTGCAACAAGTAATAGATACGAGGCACTAACAGACCTGGACAAATTAGATTGACTAGAGCCCAGTAACGCCCTTCTCATGACAGCCCAGGTCACTTCTCAGGATGGTATTTCTATGGAAGAACATACCCATCCCAGCCCCAAAGAAATAGCGGTTTATACCCCAGGCAGCCTACCTGTAAATAAGGGTCTAACCACAGCTATAACAAGAGGTAACCCTCAAACAAGACATCTATTGAAGGGTGGAGCTATTACCAAACCCCAGGTGAGTCTCATCTCATGGAATATTGCAGGGCTATGCTCTAAACCTAATGATCCTGAGTGGGGTAAATTAGTGGATAACTGCCATATCTGTCTCTTCCAAGAAACCTGGTCCACCGAACAGATCCACAGGGTGGGTTTTTCCACATTTAGTATAGAAGCAAGACAGTCACCATCTGGTAGACCAGCGGGAGGAATGCTGATCTGGGTCAAGACAACATTAGCTTGTAAAATTAAGCGCCTAGACATAGACTCCCAGGAGATCCTTGCCATTGATCTGGTCTCGTTTAAAGGGGATACCCTTGTTAGGCTTATCAATGTATATAATAGGTTTAAAAGTCCTCAAAAGCCCTCTGACACAGTCACAATGCTAACTAATTTCCTCGAATCCACCAAAAATAAATGCCCCCTTATTATAGCCGGAGACTTCAACACCACATACGAGCCTGTCGAGTACATTCAGGAAATAGTCTAGGAGGAAGAAGCCTCTAGAGGCATTAATAGGCTTCAGATCCCAATCCTTAAAAGATGCACTTGTGTTTCGCAGAAAGTCCTTTCGCTTACTCTTGCTCATGGGGTCCATGCATGCAACGGGAGGACATGCTCAGATGCCAGCGCAGACAATACCTTTAAGAGGGGGAATGTCAAAAGCAGAATAGACTATATTATGGTTGATTTTGATCTTTGGCCACAAGTAAGCGATATGACCATCCTCAATCGTGAGGATAGTGATCATAACGCATTGCTTTTAAGTCTCTATGAGCTCCCGGTCTTACAGCCTCAGTTTAATTTAACGAAGGCACCGGTGGTAACGACCAACAACAGGAGAGTTAAATGGGCGAACATAGTCACTGATGGCAAGCTTCTCCCCAAAATGTATAAAGAGGTGGCACAGACCTTAGTGAAGATGTCTAATGCCAACATGAATGACGATACTATCCTGGCGAGCTATCAAGGCCTGTCGAATAATATTACACATTATTTTAGCACCCAGGGAAGGTCATCCATGCACAAAAGTAATAATGCCGCATGGTATAATGAGGAATGCAGGAAGGCAAGAGCAGCACTGATGGTGGCAGTAAAAGAGGGGATAAGGACCGACATAAATAACAAAAGGAGACTGTATAAGAATATTCAAGGGGAGGCTAAACGGAGTTGGGAGGTAGAAAATTGGCGTATCCTTGTTGAGGCAACCAGGCAAAAGGACTGTCGGCTATTCTGGCACCTTTTCTCTAAAGGGGTAACTCATCAGGTTAGTGAAAATGATTTTTATATCCAGCCACACACCTGAGAAGAGTACTTTCAGGCACTATATTCTGTGAAGGATTGTGAGTTCGTAGGTGATGCAGAGAAGGTAGCTGGGGCTTGTAATGAAGTATTTGATCCAAATGAGGTAGTGAGCTTCTCCCTATCGGAGACCATGAATGCAATCAACTCACTACAAACTGGTAAAGCCCCTGGGCTTGATAGACTTCCGGGAGATCTATGTAAGTCTGAACCCAAAATATGGGGCCCTCTGCTCCAGCTAGTCTTTAATGCCATCACACGTGGAGGAGATATCCCGGCAACATGGAAGGGTGCCGAAATAATCCCAATATTCAAAAAAGGGGGCAAAGGGGACCCTGCTAACTATAGGCCTATCAGCCTCATAGATGTGTCGCAGAAATTATTTAGCAAAGTGATTTTATCACAGCTCCAAAATTGGATTGAGGATAACAACATACTCTCGCACCTGCAGGCTGGGTTCAGAGCAGCTACAAGCACCCTAGATCAAGTGTTTCGTTTCCTCATGCTTATATGGAAAGAGGTCAAGCTTATGAAGGGTCATCTTTATGTAGTGTTTGTTGACCTCAAAACGGCGTTTGATTCAATTGATTGCACCAGGCTCTGGTCAGTTTTAAGGGACATGGGTCTCCCCCATGGCCTACTCCGACTCCTAATCCGTCTACATGATGCCAACTATGCTAGAGTCAGATGGAACCCTGATGGGATTCTGACTGACAAAATATCCATTAGGAGAGGAGTGCGCCAGGGGTGTGTGCTGGCCCCTACTATGTTTACCCTATACATAAATGAGCTCATAAAAGAGCTGTATGATTATGGAGGTGACCCACCGAAACTGGGAGGCAAGCTAATACCGTCCCTCCTATTCGCTGACGAATACTTATATCAAAAACTCCTATGGGTATTCAGAATGTGTTAACCAAATTTGCGACAGCATGTAAAGTTCGGGGCCTCAAAATCAATTGCTCGAAAACCAAGTTTATGGTTTTCAATCCCTATAAATCAACCAAGGGGAAAGTGAGGCTTGAAGCCCAACTATTAGAACAGGTCAAGGCCTTTGACTATTTGGGTGTTAGAATTAGCGACAACTTGGCTTGGTCCCCCCAAATCGAGAAGAGTGTCCTCACACTCCAGCACGTGGACTGCGCAATTGTAAAAAGAGTTAAACGCTCACCTTTTTGCCCAATCTCTCCTACTCTAGAAATACACAGGGCCAAAGGTCTAGGCGCAGCCCTCTATGGGGCAGAACTGTGGGGTCTGGAGCATATTGACCAATTAGAAGTCACTGAGAATAAATTCTTAAGAGCTCTTTTAAATCTCCCAAAGAGTACACCCATACTACCCTTACGCCTCGACCTTGGGCTAAAATCTATTTCCCACTGTGCTGTCCTGAAGGTGCTTATGTTCTGGATTAGTATATGGACAAGTAACACCCAGGTACCAGTGAAAGATGCTGTGGAGGAATTACTAATCACTCAAAGGAAATCAGGTTTTTTGCCGTGGTTTAAAAAAGTCAAAGGGTGGTTCATTAAATTAGGGCTGGGGAACATGTGGGATGATCCTCATTCCATTACAAAAAAAATGATACCACAGTTAAAAATAACGTATTGGAATTTTATTAATACTGTTTGCACTGATTCTAGGTCACTTGGCACTTTAACAACATCTTTTTTAAATGTTAAAAGTTGTTTTAATTTTGAATCCTACATGGACGATGTTGAACCAGCTCAAGCACGTGCACTTTATATACAATTTAGATTTGGCACTTTACCTCTGAATGCTATGAGAAGTAGGTGGGTAACTTCTACCACTACTCCTTCGTGTCCGTTTTGTAAAACTACCACTGAAACCATTGAACATTATGTTTTCTTTTGTCCTGCATATGTTATACTGAGGAAAAAATGGATCATTCCTGCATGTCGAGTATTGTCTTGCTCACTCCTTTTAGATGCTTTGCGTGTATTTAGTTCTGACACGACCAAATGGCTTGTTTTCACTCTTTCTAGATATCTCCTCTACGCCTGGTGGCAGAGATCCAAAGTGGCTACATAATCCCCGACTGCAGGAGTATGGGGATATTCAAAGGGGGGGCTTAGTCTCCGAGCCGAGTGAAAAACAAAAAAAAAATGAAGTAGGATAACGCAGCAGTCCCCCTCATTATAACATTATAGAATTGATTTTATCAACTTTTATCTTCTCTCTTATAACGTTTTATATTTGATTATGCGACACAATACGTAATTTCATCTTTTTGACATGTACGCAACGTTTTTTAATCTTACTTGTATTTTTATTGAAGAAATTATGCACTGAGATCTTTTAATGTGTATGTGTTTTTACTTTCTGTATATGATCATGCTATTGATCGAATAAATAATAATAATATTGAAATTGTGTAATTATTTTAAGGTGCGGGTTGTGGGCTACATAGGGGTAAAGGGTGGGAAGTAATTTATTTTTACATAATTATTAATTAGTTGTTAAATAATATAATTTCATTAATTGAAAATTAAATATGAGAATTGTGTAATTAATTTTAGATGTGGGTTGTGGGGTTTATAGGGGTAAAGGATGGGAAGTTAAATTATTTTTTATGTGTTTTCATTTGTTTTTTAATTAATAATATTTATTTAATTAATTATGCTAATTATGGAATTACATTTTATTTTTAATTTAGATGTGGGTTGTGAATTGTTGGTGTTATAGGGTAGGATGTAAATAAGATAAATGTATGTAATAATGTTTTTGTTTATAAATAATTTGTAACTAAAATATTTCTTTGTTTGAAAAATATTTTTATATTTTATTTAGTATAATATTTATAGGTATTTGTGATATGTATTTAACATTATAATATGTTTTTCTTTTTTTAAATAATAAATATATTTGTATTTTTATTTTTTACATATTTATATATATATTTTTATTTTATTTTTGATATTTTGTTTGTTTTTAATTTTGAATTGACTGTAGTGGGAATAGTGACTTTTATCCCTCCACAATCCAACACTTTCCCTACTGTTACACTCACTGGAGTGGTAATAGTAGCTTTTACCCCTCCGCTATCGAACACTTTCCCTGCTGTTGCACTCATTGGAGTGGGAATAGTAATTTTTACCCTTCCGCAATCCAACACTTTCCCTACTGTTGCACTGACTGGAGTGGGAATAGTAATTTTTTCCCCTCCGCTATCCAACCCTTTCCCTACTGTTGCACTCATTGGAGTGGGAATAGTAACTTTTACCCCTCCGCTATCCAACACTTTCCCTACTGTTGCACTGACTGGAGTGGGAATAGTAATCTTTACCCCTCCGCTATCTAACACTTTCCTTACTGTTGCACTCATTGGAGTGGGAGTATGAATTTTATCCCCTCCGCTATCCAACCCTTTCCCTAATGTTGCAGTGACTGGAGTGGGAATGGTAATTTCTACCCCTCCGCTATCCAACACTTTCCCTACTGTTGCACTGACTGACTGACTGGAGTTGGAATAGTAATTTTTACCCCTCCACTATCCAACACTTTTCCTACTGTTGTACTGACTGGAGTGGGAATATAAATTTTTACCCCTTCACTATCCAACACTTTCCCTACTGTTGCACTCATTTGGAGTGGGAATATTAAGTTTTTCCCTCCGCTATCCAACACTTTCCCTACTGTTGTATTGATTAGAGTGGGAAATTTAAGTTTAAATATTTTTAAATAGTTTAATGTTTTAATAAATAATAGAGTGGTTTTTAACATACATTTTATGTTATTGGTATATGTTTATATATATTTATTTGTTACATTTTTATATATTTTTAAACATAAAATAAATTAAAATTAATCGTTTCTTTATTGTTTTACAGTAAATATATATAATAATTATTATATAGTTGTGTTTAATTTTTTTAGGTTAAGTTCATTTGTTATTTTTGTTAAATGTATATTAAATCTATATTTTTTAAATTAACTTTATTATTTAATATTTATTATTTTATTATATATATATATATATATATAAACAATATTTTTACATCTATATTTATGTCATCGATATTTTTGTTTCGATATTTTTGTACTTACCTTTATAAATATAGGATGTCGATATTTTTACATCTATATTTATGACTTGATATTGTGGTATGGGGATATTTTGGGTGTCGATGTGTTATCAGTGAACCCTGGTAAGAGGCAGGCCTGTACTGGCAGAGAGCAGCTGGGCAGCCCAGGCAACAGTCATGTCTCCAGGAATGTTACAAACAAAAGAAACAGACTTGCTCACTGATCCGGACTACTGGTTTCCCCATGTGGCCTCAGGCTCAGGGGTCGATTCCGATTCGGGCCGGAAATCTCTCCGACCGAGCCGGACCCGGAGAGATTTCCGACCGAATCGGACCCTAGCAGTCCGACCGAACGAGTACGATGCGTTCGTAGGCTACCGGACTCGATTCGGTCGGACTCCCATTGAAGTCAATGGGAGCCGGTCGTACAACGCGTACGCGGGCTCCCATTGACTCAATGGGTGCGAGGCGTACAAGGGCGCCCCTACAGCGGGTACGCCTCGCAGCGACTCGCGCCGTACACGCACAGGTAGGGGGACCCATGGATCCCCCTGTGTGTGCCTCGCGCGGCTACGCGTACAGGGGGTCCGACACGGACCCCCAAGTACGGCTCCGACTGCTCTTTCGAGCCGGAGTGCGCGGCTCGGTCGGACTGCTCACGGCGCGCATCGTACTTACCCGGCCGGGGAACGCCTCCATTGCGCGGTGCGAGTCGAGTCCGAGCGAGTCGGTCGGTGCGGTTAGACCCGGGAATGAGTCGGTCGGAGCGGTCGGGACGCCCGGACGAGTCGGTCGGCGATTTCGCATCGTACTCGCTCGCCCGGACGCGCGTACGAATCGGTCGGGAAACAGGGCTCCGAATCGGATCCGGTAAAGCCGAATCCGATTCGGAGCCCTACCGGCCGAGATCGGAATCGGCCCCTCAGTCTTTTAGATTCCTTGGAAACACCAGCATGGAGGTGGGAAGAGGGATACAGAGGACCTGACTGTTGGCCACATTGACACGCCATTCACAAAGGAGGGAGAATGAGGCCTCCAAAGTCAAGTGGTGCAGCTGCTCCCTGGCTGAACCTGCAATTTCGACAAAAGTAAAATGCCTCTCTGCACTGACCTTAAGCCTTGATGAGAGCTGTGATGAACTCTTCCCCACGTCCCAGCCCACCTATTGCAATTTGAGATGGGAAGGAACAGCAGCAGTTGCTGGGTGGCAATGAAGGAGGCAGAGGTCAGGGACACACCCACTCCTTCATTGTTCCATGACAGCCCCGCCCTTCCCCATTTGGTTTAATGGGAGTGTTACAATCCCACTCAGGGCCATTGTAAATGGCACCCATATGAAAGCCTATGCCTCGAAGATAAAATCCACCACACCTACAACTTGTCATCACTGGCTAGGCTTATGCCTCCAGGGTGAGGAAGCTCTCAAGCAGCCGTGACATGTGTAGATGGAAGCCTCAGGGCATTCCCCTAACCCCTCCTCCTCCCCCACAAAAGAACACAGACTCAAGCTTCTTTGTGACCGAGCAGCAAGTGCAATTTGCTTCCTGCTGCTCTGTCTTCTTTTCATCCTCTGCTGTCTGCCCCCAAGGTGGCAGGGCAAAGTCCCCTTTCACCCTTTAACACCAGCAACCCCTCAAAATACTTTACGCAAGTGTAGAACGAAGCTTCCATGGCTACTTGAAAACTCGGAGGGAAGGCTAAGACGTCTTGTAAGTTTGAGATGATGGACTGGAGATTTTCTGTACTGATGCCCTTGTGTTAAGAATTGTTGGAACTAGCACTTTCTGGTTGGCTGAAGGGATGCCCCCAGTCAGGCAGAACCTACCACTCCCATCAAGGCTGGGAGATTACACTCACTGTAGAACCTGTGCTCACCCTTCGGTAGCTTGGCACTGAGCAGTCAGGATTTCCTCAAAGGCAATGTGTAAAGCAAAAGCACAGCAGTCACTAATGATCAATACAATTAACATC
The DNA here is from genome assembly GCA_963921515.1 of Calotriton arnoldi. NCBI lineage: Eukaryota > Metazoa > Chordata > Amphibia > Caudata > Salamandridae > Calotriton > Calotriton arnoldi. Next base: position 2,106,077 of record CAWUFW010001715.1, on the reverse strand, counting down.
ATAAGGCTACTCCACTGCAATCCACTATTTCAGGCTGAAGTAATGTCAACAACTTCACATTGTTAACCTATGGGAAGAGAAGCCTCACAGGTAGTGAAAACACACACAGGTATTCCTCACTACCTGTGCACATGTGCACTAATGCGCACATAGACCTGCAATGGCAGGCTGGACACATTGTCCCCAGCACCAGGGGTGCAAGTGCGGATGCCCGAGTCTGCAACAGCAGACTGGACATGGGTTTAACTAATATGGGTGTCAGTGCGCATGCAAAAGCCTGCGATGGCAGGCTGTGCCCGCAATCATGGGCACCATGGGTGCGCACATGCTGCAGCCTGCAATGGCAGGCTGCTCATGAGTTTAATCACAATGGATGCCAGTGTGCACCCACTGGTCTGCGATTGCAGACCGGGCCATGGGCTTACCCAGGCCCTAGCGCCTTAGGTGCGAGTGCGTGCTCACCAGTCTGCCCAGGCCAGCCGGACTCTGGTCAACCCCCTTACGGGTGTGATTGCGCACACCCGGCCTGCGACGGTGGACCAGGCACCTTGCCACTAGCACCATGGGTTCAAGTGTGCAAACACTAGCCTGCAACGGCAGTCCTCATCTAGGTGTTAGAACACCAGGAATGCAGGTATTCACTCACTGGCCCAAGATGGCAGTCCGGGCACCTACCCAAAATGCGATTGGTGCCAGGGGGGAATCCTCAAGCTTGCAACGGCAAGCTGAACACATATTCGAAACAGCATTAGGGGCGCTGCATACACCCAGGTCTGCGTTGACAGACCAGCCAATGTTTCTGAGCACCATGTCAGCACTTCCTCCTAGCCTGAGTAGGAAAGCGCACACACTTCCACATTGCCTTGATAGTAAGTACGTGCTCAGAGCCCTGAGACCATACAAGAGAATCAACAACACCCCAGGAGTATCTCTTGGGAAGAGCCGAACCCCACGGCAGGGGAACCTCCCCACGTGGGGGGGGGTTCCTCACTACCGGGGCAGGGAACATCCACATCTGCATGCTAAGACTTCAGCCTACCACCACCCCCCTGCGCCGGTCGGAGCTTTCCTAAGGGGGTGCCCTCATGGCATGGGATGGCCCCTGCAGGGTTAGCTGATGTGTAATGCCACCCTAGGCAGGGGCACAATGGCTCCCCATTGGCCTGCAATGGCATACCATCTACAGGGTTGACAGGCTATCCGGTGGGTAGCACACTCAGTGCTACATCCCACTACTAGCCAGTGCCGTACCCGCCCCGGGTATGTGGTGTACCTATTTACGGGGCGCCCAGAGTTACGTCACCTAAACCCATCGCGTACACACCCCCAGCTCAATGGTGGCGAGACTGGCACATTCACCTTCCCTCTGCAGTTCAGTGGAAGGTGCCCAGATTTCTAAGGTCACACGGAGAGAGTCAGCAAAGACTAGAAGGAAAAAGCGAAAAGTTTTGGGGTAAATTCCCCTAAGAAGGGCCATGTCCAGCAAGAATGCTTTCCAATTAACACCACAGTCTTAAAACTGTTGACTGCGGATTATTTATAGGTTAGTCAGACCCATTCATGAGTCTAGTAAAATGTTTCCCTTCCATGATGCCCCCTGCAGTTTTCAGAAAATGTACGCAAAATTTTGCCAAATGCATTTGGCATTTATATCTATATTTTAGTGCAAAATGTGTCTTCGCATCCATTTTGGACACGAGAACGCATTTCCTGCTTAAAAAATTGCGCAAAGCAACAAAAGTGCAGAGCAACAGCTGCTCGCATTCCATTCATTCTCATGGTAAACATCCTTTACACCAACTGCGTTACAATGCATGTCATTAACCCGCATTTTTTACTCTGCAGCAATTTTTACAACGCAGGGCTTTACACCACAAGCCATTACAACACATTCCTCTTTACAACACCCCAGTGGAGTTAAAATAGTAAATTGCGTTGTAATGGACAATGCGTTGTAATGACTTGCGGTGTAAAGCCCTGCGTTGTAAAAGTTGTTGTGGAGTAAAAAATGCGGGGTAATGTAAACGCGTGCGGAGTAAAGTGTCATATTCATTCTCATTGTTCCTGTGCTCCCGCAATGTCATAATTTCAGGAATTTTCCATAAGAAGCATAATGCAAAATGCCAGCAATTGTGCAAGGTTACGCCGAAGTAACACAATTTCCACTGGGCCTAGTTCTTATCAAGCAATCAGACTGATTCCTATAGAGTGGATAAGCTAAGCTGGTTTTAAAGCAAGGAATCTTAGTACATAAGAGGTGCCTCACCATGTTGTTTTTAAGTTAACAGCTTCTTGTAATATCAAGATATTGTGGCCATTTGGAGAGGAAGGCAAGTGCTGGTCCATACTAAAAGTCAAAAAGGCATGTTTGGGAACTACTGTACAAGTCACTTGCCAGGTATCATCTAGGGCACTGGTTCTTAACCTGTGGTCTGTGGACCCCTGGGGTCCGCAAAGCCTACTCATGGGATCCGTGACTGCATTGAAAATGCAATAATATTGACAGATTAATACAGTATATATAAATAAAGAAGCAAAATGTATAATTTGCATTTTTAAAATGTTCTGTAAATGTGAAGCAGTTTGAAGTTGGAGGTTGCAAATGAGGTTTGTATCCTCAGATTGATGTGTGGGAGCTGTGCAAGTGCATCAAACAGAACGTGATATGGACAATGAGCGGCCTCAATTGAATTTAGAAACGCTCCAACCTTCCTATTTCAATTAAAATGGTGATTTTTTTGTATTTGTGTGGGAATCAAATAACATTTTTCACCATTTGTCAATTTATTTTACAAATGTGTGTTTCTGTATTTTTTGTGTATTGTTTTGCAGTTCAAATCATCGAACATGCTATGCCGGGCTCCCCTGCTTCCAGTAAGGAATCAGTGGGGGGGTCCCTGGATTCTAATAATGATTCAGTGGGGTTCACTGTGTTCCAGTAATGATTAAGTGGGGGTCCTCAGAAGTCAAAAGGTTAAGAACAACTGATCTAGGGCATGATGCCTACGTCACCTGCACCTCATCCCTGGCACTGTACTGAAGTATGAAGACAACATTAACAGTATCATACCCAATTCTGAAGGTTACAACTGAAGAGTCTAAATGTAGAGCCCGCCTCTGAAGTATTTTGCCCAATTCTGGGTGATTCACTTAGTCTTGTGTCTCGTTTGTGGAAGCCACATCTGGCGAGTTGTATGTATCCAGTTTTGTGGTACTCATTAGAAGGTAACTTTGTTTGACTTTACTTTCATGAACCTGAAGGGAGCTCTCCAACACAACTGATACAATGCTTCTATTACTGAACCTTTAACTAGCTCTTATTACCTGGGTAAAGCACGGATTCAGCCAGTATTGACGTTTCATGGGTTAAAAAAGCAGACATATGTCACACTGTCATGTTAAGTGATGACCATTGTACATCACTTTTTTCCACCATCTCCTGGCTCTAAGGAAGCCCTGTTAACAATTTGACTTTTACAAGTACAGCAGATAATACTTGTATTTTTTTTAATTTATATTGCTTCAGTTTCTATTGTTTCATTTTCAACTGTATGGAATTTACACCAACTAAAAGCTAGTGGTAATTGACCGTACATTCACTGGGGTCAGTGCAATCGCTGCTCTGCATCTACGAGGAATTAGTCCTGAAACGGGAGCTCATACTGTTTATGTTGTTTTAGCATTACCCCAAAATATGACTAACTATTCAAGGGTTGGAACAACTGATAGACCCCGATTACTATAGCGTTTCAAAATACAGGTGCAAATTGCGCACCCACTAATTTGTGCTAAGCGAAGGGGAAGCACAAAATGATGGGTGTGCAAACTGTCCCTGATTCCAAGCTTGACACCTGGGGACTGGGGAAAACAGCGACAAGAGTACTGATAAATTTTGATTTCCGAGGTGCACACAGAGTGCTTGATGCAATTGTCTCATGTGATTTGTGCCCACAATGTTATCTAGTTTTGGATACAAACTAGAGTATATGTCCAAATCCACTTGATGTTCATTCGAGTGACAGTCTTCAAAGTAAAAATGCAGCACAACTTGATTTTGCTGTATTATTTGGTAAGGACCTTCCAGAGAAAACTCTACATAACAATTTTGCAGCAGTATCCAGCAAAGCAAAGATCTATAAGACTAGAACTTCCAAGTGGAAATCCTGCAGTAGAACAGCGCTTGGGTGACACAAGTGTTGAGTGTTCATTTTAGCTCCAAGTTGAGTACATTCGACAATAGCAGGTCCTTGTGCCAACATAGGACATAACTGTGTACAATTGTGATTCATTATACAATGATCAAATTTGATTTTTCCCACTAAAGGAGGTGGCAAACTTTTATCCCAGCCTAATATGGCATTGTTGAATTTCATTTCAGGTTCCTCCTTAAATCCCTACTGAATTCATGGATGGCAGCTTGACACTCAATTGAATTAAATTAAAATTGCATTTATGTAGTGTTTACTACCCCTGACGAGACTTTGAAGCGCTTTACTGCTAATAGCACTATACTTGGGGGCCCAAAGTTAGTGGGTAATCCACTAGTTATTAGAATTAGTGTTGTGCTCTCAAGGAAACCATTCCATGCATTGACTCCAGTTTATTTGTGGTACATTAGATACTTCGGTGTGATCATTAAAGTGGGTTATGGGGGAAGAAAATGACTGATTGAATGAAGAGATATTGTTAGGTTGCAGGAATATGGATTAAAAAAAATAGAGATTATGAAAGGCATGTGATTTGGAGTAGTCAATTGACACAAGAGGCATGCAGAAGGTAAAATGGAAGGAGAGGGTCTTTCAAAATAAGGTAACATTTGAAAGTTTAAGTCAAGGTCGATTTTTCATGGGTTTTAGGAATGTACCAGGTGGAGATTTTTTAGCGATAGCTTGCAATCTGTGGATCTGAACCTGGTGATGTGATGCCTTTGTGTACATTTAGATGTGTAAAATTGTTGCCCATTTATCGCAAGAATTCCACAGGAGGCGGACTAATACACCAAATTGCCCATAGCATGATAAGAGAGAAAACTACTCCTCTGGGTGGAGCTAAAGCCCACTCTGAATATTTTTAAAAGAATTGGTAAGAAATGGTTGCGGACAGCTTCACTGTCAAGCCAGACCTAAAAAGGTAGAACAGAAATTACCACTACTACATTTAGCCAGCACTCCTTTGACTGATACTCAATGTTACTACAAACAAAAACTGTCAAACGTGTGAAGTCTTTGGAAAGGGCAAGTAGAAGTCGTACAATAAACAAAGTGGTGCAGCTAACACAGTATTACCAATCCCGAATCTTATACTTATGTAGCTATCATAAGTCAATGGAACCTATTGCCCTAAAACAATTGTTTCCTCTCATAAAAAGCCGTTAATGTGATAATATCGCTGTGTATGTTCACAAACATACAAAGAGCAATATTATTGCTCATGTACACAAAAAAGGAATCAATAAACATGTACCAGACTCCTAAAGACGTGAGTGTGTAAGCCAGACATACAAAAGAAAGTCTGAAAATGTGCAAGCAAATCTGACAAGCAATGCAGAACCAGTTATGAGTTATGTTTCCACATTTGTAGGGGAGGAGTAGTGAGAGTTCCCTTGGCAGTGCTCAATATAATCAGGAGAAAACCCCCAAAAATCCTAAATTTTGAGTAATATATCCTGTACATGTCCAACACTTAAACCTGAATGGGCTAAAACATAAATAGAAGAGATCGATGCGGAAACATGGAAAAACGTTTTACGGGTTCAGAAAAAAACATTTAAAGAAAATATTTGGGAATATTCTCACATAGTCTAAGCATATAGATTAAAAGATCTGCGTATGCCAGGAAAGTTACAAAAATTTTAAACTTTTCTTGCAAAGGTCTGCTACTTCTTTAATTCAAGTACATAGTCAGTATAGGTGAACAAATGACAGAGTGTACATGTATATAACACTTTTTCAATCCAAATTGTGATTAGGCACATGAATTAAGTCTAAATTGACCCAAACATCTCTAACTGTTCTTAGTTAATGAGTAGTTTTTGAAAAAGTGCAACTGAGGAGATACATGTAAGAGTGAGTGAGGAACGTTGTGCCAAAATCCATGTCTCAACACAAACGATACGCTATACTATACTAAGAAGGAGAAAAAAGAGAAAACTTCTTTTTCTCTTTCCTTTTCTGTGTCTTCATTGGTGTAATTTTCCATATTTTTCATATTATAATGTTTTCTTTAGGTTTTTTGTTTAAAATTTGATGCACGTATTGTGTTAACTTGAACCCTTGTTAGGATTCTAGTATTGTTTGCCCCTGGTTCAGGTTTTCAGGGCTGCCCCTGTTGTTGATAACTCTTACTAAGGAAGAGCAGCCAACGTGCAGTTTTTTGGTCTCAAGTATAACGTATTTAATAACTGCATTATTTTTTAGACCATATTTGAAAAACAAACAGCACATATGAAGGGATTTTGTTTATCTGAATTAATGATTGTCTTGGTCCAAGCTAGTGACACCCATTGGCAAGACAAGTTTTTTCTTGTTATATCAACTGTTCAGCCGAAACTGGATGCAAGAGGGAAAGACGGTGGCAAAAGGAGGGGTGAGAAATTTAAAGGACAAGTGGGCAGAGGCATTATGGGGGGGAAGAGGGAGAGACAAACGGAATCAAGAGAGGGATGAGAGACTAGGAGGGAGCCAGAAGGGTGGAGGTGAGTGAGGGTGAGATAAAAGGAGCAAGGGAGAAGAGAGAAGAGGGAGCGAAGTAAGAAAAGAGACAAAGTGAGAAGAGAGAAGAGAGAAAGGGTAAAAAGATAAAATGAGGAGTGAAAGGAGTACATGTGGAGGGAATTGTTGTAGGAAATGTAAAGAAAATAAGCACACCGTAGAAAATGTAACACATGAGAATATGATGCAACAACAAACGTCAGCAGAAAATACGCAGCTGTTCGTGGTTAAAAAACACTTTAGACCCAAATCTTGCACTGACATGAGTAAGGCGAAAATTTCACTTGAGCACAATGGAATTGGAAACTTAAACGGGTTTCAATTAAAGGGCAACTCGTGTTTAGTAAGGTTGAAAGCATTTATGATTGTGGCACACGAGTCCACCGGCATTCACCTCGTTCCTCCAAACATATCATGGCCTGATTAGAAAATAGATGCATGAAATCAAATTAGCCTTGAGCACACGTAGATCTTAGGTGCACAATGCTGAACGTACACACTTCACTTAAATTACATTTACTATGAACACACATGCATTCATGTGCAGAAGAATGCTGAGTTTAACAAGTATTGTTGGGAGTGCAGTAAACGATGTGTAATAGATTTGGTCAGAATCTGGGGTTATGGGGTCCCATGTCTTTGAGTGTTTTTTCCATCTAAAATCTGTAACTTACAAGTCACTTTTTAGTTACTGTTTGCAATAACCATTGTACTATCATGTATAAAAAGAGCTGCCTGCAAGCAACAATTTGAGAAAGACTGAGAAAGGCTTAGGAAGACTGAGGTGCAGTCCGTGTTGTGTATGTTGAAGGTCTTTCTCCTTGTTGCGCCAGTAAATAGCTGTCTTTGCACTGCCAAGAGAAGTCTGTGTCTTCCTTTATTTTTGAAGGTTTTCCTACCCCACAACAAAATAGACAAAAGGAGAAGGAATACATGGGAAAAGAGGGAGATTAGAGAGAGGGAGAGGTAGTAAAAGAGAGAGAAAAAGGAAAGAAAGGAGAGATTAAAGGATATCTCTTATAAGGAGAATTAGGCTTGCTCGCTCACAGGCGTTCTGGATGTGGGTCCAAGTAGGGGGTATTTATTTGATCTGACCACTCCCCTGATCCTTAAGATTAATCTGTCAGCACCTTGGAAGCCAGTTAAGCCCTATCATGTCCTTAGTCATATGGTTCCATCAGGCCAGTCAAACATTGATGTATGCAGTGCTCTTCAGAGCTTTGATATTTCCTACTTTGGAAGCCACATAAGGTGGATTGAAATGATTGCACCAAGAGTAAATTACTTCTCTGGGAAGTGAACAATTCTCTTTAGAAAATAACAGAATAATTCTTCTCAGGATCAGACTCTCAAAGTAGTAGACAATGCCTACTAAACTAACCTGCTATGACACTGTAAAATAATCATCAAAAATAACCCCTACACAATGGATTGTTGCTAGACAATTAACAGATTCCCCAACAAAAGGCAAGAGAGCTAGTTTCTTTTAGAACACTCTTGTTATAGAAAACAAATGTGGTTGATTTGAGTCTGGGTTACCCATCTGATTTGTTGAATGCTCGTTTTGGGGCCCACTACTAGTAGCAACCATGCAGGGATCCTGCAGAAAGTGGAACCTTCACAGGTATCAAACCCCACTGATAAAGCAGCACTGTTCTCAAGATTATGAGGTCCATGCATAAACAGCTCATGTGGGCCAGGTTATTTCTGCAGGTTCTGATAATGGACGTTCCTCGTTATCCCATTGTAAAATCAGGATCGTAAGTACCAGAATACAAAGAAACAACTGGAGTGGACGAGCTGCTCATGCATGGATGTGGGAAACTTGAAGGCTGTATGTCGGGCCTACCATGCCAACTCATCTATGTGAGCATCTAGGTAAGATGGCTCTTCCGTGGCTTCACTAGGTTCTGGTCAAGGATTCAGGGTTCCCCGTGAACAGTAATTTTATTTAAAAAGTCTACACTCCTGCAAAGTGTAGCATTACCCATTTAGGTGCTCAAGTGATCCTTGTAAACTGGTATGATGGCCCAATGAGTTGAAAGCTCCATGCTAAAACATGCGGTTATTTGTTAGTTATGACGTCAAATACTGACAAGGTCAGAAAGTGCTTCTATCACTTCCAAGGTTGATGAATTATGCACTGTTACATTAGGTATTAATGACGCAAGCTATTTACAGCACTTATAAATGGCAGAAGCTCTACATGTAATGAAGTCATTAATTGTATTGACAAATGTTTTCTCCTGGGTGAGGTCACTTTGCCACGCTGGCCTTGTTGAACAATACCTGCCCAGTGCTGAGTTTTTCTCCAGTGAAATCGAGAATCTGTGACTTCAGTGGATGTTTCCATCTTTATCAGCACATCACAAGACTCTTCTGGCTGAGGGGGGGCACCCAAAATGTAACCTCCGTAGCTCTTGCCCCCTCATACATGGCTGTTTGGTGACTAACTATTGGCAGCTGAGTGGTAATGGTCAAGATATCTCTACATTGTACATTTTGTGCCTTTCCCCATGACTAGATATATTCTTATCTTCTACCCTCAAGGTGTATGATGTGCTATGTTGTGAGAATGGCAGGTTTCATGTGTGATGTGCACATCAAAGATTGTATGATGACTTGGGGTTCTGTAAAGGGTGCACCATGCATGTACCAGCATGAAAGGTTGCAATCTAGATGGCCTGACTAAGTGCAACTGGGTAAGATGAAATTCCATACATAATCGCCTGACCAGTTTCTACAAGTTTTCCTCATTGGCTCTCCATAATGCCCAGAATGATGCTCTTGCCCTTACTGGGAAATGGTTAACAATGTTCACATTTTTGTAAAAACTTGTTTTTTGCCAGTTGCCCCAGAGCAGGACCCAGACAGTATTTCTTGTTCATCTGGACTTCAGCCCTGAGAAACATTTGCCAAAAACAGGACCCTGCTCATTGCTAGTTGCTGTTTTCCTTTTTGGAAAAGCCCTGCTGCTGCGACTGGCCCTCCAGGGAGAAGAAGCTGTCCTACCTAGTATGAGGAGAAGAGAAGGACCCATGGTCTAGAAAACAGATGCCTAAGGACAGCCGCCTAAGGACAGCCTCTCAGTACTATCGCACACTGTTCCTGTTGAGATAGGAATGGTGTGGGATAAGATCACTACATTATCACGTTTCCTCCATTTGGAAGTACTTCTTTTCACTCTTCTCCTAGAGGTGGACCTCAGAAAATTATGAAAACATCAAAAGACCCACTTCTTTCATCAATCATTTCATCCAGCATGGTTATTAAACACAGTCTACTGTCTCTCCTTCACCTCCCCTTTCTCATCTAGCACAATAAACATCCTTTGATTTTTTTGGGGGGGATAATCAATTTTATTGTTTTGAAAACAAACAACATCATCAAGTCAGCATTAGACACGGAAGATGACGAATCATTACAAATTACAGGAGCGTAACATCTCATAGGTCCCGATCTCTGAAGGTACAAGCAGGTAAAACAGTTGAACACAGTACTTTGATTACTCCACAGTACCCAGCCATTTTCCCCATACCCTACGGTACTTTTTGAGACACCCTTGTGCCTCGTACAAGGTTTTTTCTTGGGTCGCGCACCAGTCTACCCCCCTTCGCCATTTCCCGGAGCAGGGTGGGTCTGGACATTTCAACGGCGCAGCTATATCTCGTTTGGCCACTGTCAAGGCCGTATTGAAAAATAATTTTTCGTTTCTGGACCCATCCAGCCCATCTGTGATCCCCAGCAAAGAGTGACGTGGGTCATGAGGAACTTCCCATCCCAGGACTTCTGTGAGCTCCTCTTCGATATTACCCCAGAATCGCGCCAGGTGGGGGCATGCCCAGACCATATGGAAAAAATCGGCCGGAGCATGACCACACCTCGTACAGGATGCGTCTGGGCACAGGCCTGCCCGGAGGAGGCACAAAGGGGTTAAGTATGCGGCGTGTAAGTAGTATAGTTGGATCAATCTGAGTTTGGCGGACGTAGTGACCGTCCTGGGCGCCATGAGGGCATCGCGCCAATCCTCTTCGTCGAGTGGGCCCACCCATTCTTCCCATTGGTTTCTCAACTTGTCCAGTGTAGTGGGGGTGTTGTTAACCAGTGTTCGGTAAATGCACAAAATACCCCCTTTGCCTAAGTCTCCCAGCATTGTCTGTGCCTCGGAGGGGCTATATTCAGGGAGCCTGGTGTCTTCTGTGATATGCATGTGGAGGGCATGTCGCAATTGCAAATATTTGTAGAATTGAGATGGGTGTAGGTCTGGAGGTCCTGAAAGGAACGCATGTGGCCGCTAGCCCACACATCCCCGAGTTGTGAGATTCCAATGAGGTCCCATGATTTAAAACCTTGCAGCCCACTAACCTCTCGGAGCCAAGTACCCTGCCAGAGGGGTGTGCATTGAGTCAGCTTGCGCGTCCAGCGAGTATGGCGCAATGCAGCCCGCCAGGCCAACAGCACAGAGCGCGTTACATCTGGTAGATGAGATGGGATGGACCCCCCGTACATCAGTGATTGGATTTTGGGCAGACCCAGTTCGCTCAGCTCGAGTCGGTAAGCGGGATCCGACCAGCCCCCGTTGAACCAATCATGTATAACCAGGAGGCGCGCAGCCAGGAAGTACAGGTATAGGTGCGTCATCCCCATACCCCCATCAAAGGAGGGAATCTGACATAGTGTCAGGGCCAGGCGTGCCCTCCTCCCCCCCAGAGAAATTTGGTGGCCAGACTGTCCAGCTCACGAAACCAGGCCCTTGGAAAGCAGAAGGGGGTGTTCTGGAGGACGTATAGGAATCTGGGGAGAATCATCATTTTAAACAAAGCGACCCTCCCCAGGGGATTCAGAGGCAGCGCCTTCCATTTCTGAAGATCCGCCTTGGCTTTCTTCACCAGTGGGGTGACATTGAGGGACCAGCCCAGTTCAGGAAGGAGAGTGATCCATATCCCTAAGTATTTGAACGATTGGCGCCGAAGCGGTATGTTGGACTGCCAGTCATAACAGTCTCTAGATAAGTGCAACGGGACCAGGACCGACTTATCCGGGTTCAGACGAAGACCCGAGGCGTGCCCGAAGGACTGCAGGATCTGGAGACAGTGAGGTCCAGACTGGGCGGGTTCAGCCAAGAAAATTAGAACATCGTCGGCATATAGAGCGATCTTATCCGCCTCCGTGTTGGGCCATTCCCACCCACGAATGCGACCCTCAGCCCGCACTAGAGAGGCCAGGGGCTCCATCGCCAAGGCAAAAAGCAGGGGCGAAAGGGGGCAGCCCTGCCTCGTTCCCCTATGAATGGGGAAGGCCTCTGACAACACCCTGTTGACCAAGACTCACGCCCGCGGCTGGGCATATAGGACGCGGACCAGCGTCCTAAAAAGGGGCCCGAACCCCATCTCGGCCAACACGTCCGTTAGGTACGTCCAGTCCACCGAATCGAAGGCCTTCTCAAAATCTACGAGAAGGAGCGCCAGGTATGGGGTGAGCAGGTGCCGGTGGGCCAAGGCCAATTGCAGCCTCCTGAGACAGTGCCGAGTACCCCGCATGGGCATGAAGCCACATTGATCCGGGTGAACCAGCAGAGACAGATATGGCCTCAGCCGTTGGGCGAGAATGGTGGCGTACAACTTGATCTCTGTGTTGATGAGAGAGATGGGACGGTAGTCTGCGCAATGACTGGAGGCGGGCTGAGATTTCTGTAGGACCACGATGGTGGCGATGTCTGTCTCAGGTGGGAAGGAACCCTTCTCCAATGCTTCGTCGCACAGGTTGGCAAGACGTGGCACGAGGGTCTCACGGTATAGTGCATAGTATTCTTGGGGAAGGCCGTCTGGGCCCGGGGTCTTACCCGACGATGTGAGGGTGATTGCCTCATCAATTTCCTCACGAGAGATGGGGCGGTCTAGGTCTTCCTGGGATGCCGAGCTCATCCGAGGGAGACGTACGTTCCCTTGCTCGAGGAGGGCAGAGAGTGACAGGTCCGGGGTCCGTACCGCGTAGAGTTGTTGGTAGTAAGAGGCAAAGGTGCGGGCCATCGCCAACGGGGCGCGGTGTACCGCTCCGTCCCGATCCGTCACTTCAGGGATGATGCGGTTCGCCCTGGTGTATGTGGCTAATCTATGAAGAATCGTGCCATTCTTGTCACCCCAGCCGTAGACTCTCGCTATTGAAGATCTCCAAAGGAGCTTGGCAGCATCCAAGGATAACTGCCGGATCTCTGCCCAAAGATGAGTCAGGTTGTCGGGCACGGAAAGTGTCGTCTGGCATCGGGGGGGGATTGCTCGAGACGTAGCGCCTGCGCCTCCCGCAAGGTGATCTCCTGCAGTTGCGCCTGTCTCTGGCATTTGAGCTGGCTCTTCGCGACACCCCGAATGGTGGCCTTACCCGCCTCCCATAGGGTACCCGGGGAAGATACCGACCCTTCATTAGTGAGAAAATACTGGGTAAGCTCCGTCCCTACCACCTTTTTGAATTCCTTGTCTTGGAAGAACCATGCGTTCAGTCTCCACGTTTGGCGGGCCGAGGGGGGGGGGGAGCCCCCGTGCTAAGAAGCACCGGGGAATGGTCAGAGATACCCCTGGGGAGGATATGGACGTCCAAAATCGTGGCGCAGTCGGTCGGGGGACACAAATCGCATCTATGCGCGCCTGTGTGTGATGTGCTGCAGAGGTGTGGGTGAATTAGGCGGTGTGGGGGTGCCAGGTGCGCCAAGCATCACAAAGGCCCAGAGACTCGGACCAGTTCTTTAATTGCTTCGCCTGCGCAATTCTAGTGCTAGACGGAGGGCCTGTCGTGTCAAGGGTCGGCGAGGAAACCGCATTGAAGTTGCCTCCGATGATGGTGGGGCCCAGGGGCAAGGTAGTCAGCAGGGCAGTAGTGTGTTCTAGGGTCGTCGCGAGCATTGATGGGGGGGAATAGACGGACACAAGATTAAGAGGAGAACCTCCCAACAAGCCGCAGAGGGTCACCGATAATCCCTGGGGGTCGTGAATAACTTGTGTGAGCACAAAAGGCAAGGTGCGTTTCAGAAGGATAGCCACCCCATGGGAGCCCTGAGAGAAGCCGGAGCGGCCATGCGTTTAAGCCGGTCTAGGAGACCATTAACGTTCCATGACAGGACATGAAGGGATGCCCTGGGGAGAGATGTATCAGTCATGGCGGTTGGTGTGTGGAGCTTAATTGTAAGGCCCTACAGAGAGTCGGGAGCACACGCTGGGGCCCGCGTCTGTGCAGGAGAACGCCATTAATGAAGCTGTGTCTGTCCCCTGAAGAGTAGCCGCAGGGTGTTCCGTGGTAGCTGAAACAACAAAATAACGAAAACAACAACATAGGGGAAAAACAGTCCCAAACCTCCCCCCATCCCCCTCCCTATACTTCAAGAACGGAAGCATCTGTCGACCCCCCGTTGTAACAGGAACCAAACTAAAACGCTCGGGTTAGGGTGCGTTGAGGACCCCTCCATATATACGGATGTGCAGTGTTTCGGCAGAAAACAGGAGATTAGAGCATGAAAGTCTGCCTTGGTTCACAATCCCTGCCAAGGCGGGATCCCACCTCCACAGCGAGTATGCATCTGGCCTCGCCCAGTAAGTCCTCAGAGAGTTGGAGTGCGGGAAAGGTCTGAGTCTATTCTCGGTGAGCCCCCACGGGCCGGTGATGAGGAAGCTCCAGGTAAAGCATCCGCGGATTGGTGCCTGAGACGGGGCGGAGAGCCCGACTGGCTGGAGGAGTCTCGGAGTCTGTGGGCTACCTTGCTCGAGGATCTAGACGCCGCTACCTGGGACCGGCGCCCTCTGCGCGATTGTGTGCGGCGCCGGTGCCCCGGTGACCGCAGCCCCCCGGGCCGGGAGCCCGTTGGTCTTGGGGACAGGTCGTGTTGCTGGCGGAGGGGAAGTTCCTCCATCAGCCATGTCCACGCCACCTGGGGCGAGTCAAAGAATTGGGTTTTGTTCTGAAAGATGACACGAAGGCGTGCGGGGAATTGAAGATGGTACTGTAGGCCCAGGGCGCGCAGTTTCTTTTTAACGTCCGTATAGGAGCTTCGGAGGTCTTGTACTTCCCTGGTATAGTCAGGGAATACCATGACATTGTGGTTTTGGAATTTGAGGGGTCCTTGGGCGCGCGCTTCACGCAGAATAGCGTCCCGGTCTTTGAAGTTAAGGATTTTTAGTATAATAGGGCGAGGTGGGGCTCCAGGTGGTGGCTTAGGTGCGAGGGATCGATGAGCTCTCTCAACTACGAACCATGCGGAGAGGGCGTCCTTGGGCATCCATGATGCAAACCAGGCCTCGACAAAAGTGGATACTTGGTTCGTCTCGGCCCCTTCGGGAAACCCCACCAGGCGGAGGTTGTTGCGGCGTGCGCGATTTTTAGCATCTTCCGCACGCCGGTGCAGCTCCTTGGTGTGGGAGCGGAGGTGAGCCACTTGTTCTTTCAACTGTAAGATATCGTCCTCTGCCGTAGACAGGCGAGATTCAGCCTCTGTAATTCGTGCAGTAGCGTTATGGAGGTCTTGCCGGAGGAGGGATACGTCCACTTTGACCTCCCCGATCTTCCCTTCAACCGACGCCTGCGAGGCGCTAATTGCTTGTAGAATGGTGTTTAAGTCCCTGTCCTGGGGGTGGGGGGGGCCCGCCGCTTGCCCAGGGGGGTTGTGGTCAGAGGTGGTGAGCCGGTCCATCTTCGTCTGCGTCGGAGCCGGTGTGGACTTAGAGGCCTTATCTCTCCCCATATTTGTTGGCTAGTCTTGCCTCCGCAGAGACTCCGGGGACCAGGCGGGGGGGACCGGGAACTGTTGAACACCTTCTTGAGGGTGTGCAACCCCATCCAGAACAAAGGCCGCATGGCCGGGGTGTAGGGTCCGTGTGAAGGGTAGACGGAGAGAGGGTCAACCCCGACGGTGCTCCGGAGCGTCCCACGGTGCAGAGAGCAGAGATCGGGGGCTGCAGCGAGGGGGACAGAAGCTATCACCACGTGAGTGTCAGCGTCGGGTAAGGGCGGAGTGGAGCTGTCTGGAGGACAAGATGGAGAGTCAAAAAGTCTTTGGGGACTGCTCCTCACAAGCTCTTGGGGAAAGGAAGGCCCCGGTCTCCAGGTCACGGGCCAAGCACGCGGCGCGGCCGGCTCTGCCCCAGTCTATGCGGTCACTGTCACACCGCCAGGGCAGCAGTGGTGGGACGGGACGCCCCCGCCTCGCCGCGATGATTGCGGGGAGATCTGCAGCGGCGAGAAGGCGTCTCTGGAGGGCAGGCCGGGCCGCGTGGAGAGTGTGCCCGTGGGAAGCAGCGCCAGGGAGTCGCTCACCATACCACACCGCCACCCGATCTGGTGGCCGAGGAGGATGAAAGGGCGCCCTGCCCCCACAGGGCCCGAGGACGGAGCCTATCTCCGGCCCCACAGGTCGCTGCGGAGCCCCGAGGGGGATGTAGGCCGTCCGGCCCCTTGTGTAGCGGCGGAGATGGCCCTCAGCAGGAGCGGATGGAGGCAGAAGCAGCTCACCTCCCCAGGAGCCCAGCCAAGCCACAGCCACGCCGCCTCTGGACCAGCCGAGTCCCAGGATTGCACCAGTTCCGCAGGCCCAAGAGGCGCTCCAGCGCACCAGGCCTCTCGCGAGAGGGGGGGCGCCGCCTCCCGTGCCGCTGCCCGATAAGACAGCCGGTCCCCACCCCACTCACTGGAAAACACTGCCGCTGCCTGTTCTTGGTCGACCTCGGCCGCTGGGCGCAGCACGGCAACACGATCACCCGGGATGCCACTCACGGTCCCAGAGTGCGTCCCGGCCCACCAGCCGAACCCCGCTGGTCGAAACACGGAGGTCGAAGCCCCCCAGGTGGACGTCCGCCTCAGCAGGCCCGCCGGCCGCGGGTGCAGGGGGCCGCCACCCCATGGAGGGAGGGCACCAGAGAGCCGTCCGATCAGGCCCGTCGGCAGACCACCGAGGCCGCCCCCCCGGGCTGGGGAACACCCCAAGGAGACTCCACTGTTAGGATATCCGGCGGCCCTGGCTGGCACCGCCAGAGGAAGGGCGCCACGGTCACCGCTGGCAGAGGGCCGCCATGTTGCAATCTCAGGGCCTCTGTGGAGCGAAGGCGCAGGACGGCGGCAGCAGCCCTTAATCAGCACGCCTGGCACATTAGGGCAACGCCGCTGCTCCGGGGATGTTTGGCAGACAGGTAGGGAGTGCGGATGGCTGCTGTGGGCACCGGGATGCGAGGTGGATGACGGAGGGGTCCGGAGCACTCTTAGAGTGCGACCGCCATCTTGACGCCTCAGGCCACGCCCCCCCCTTTGATTTAAACTTTAAAAACACTGAATAAAATAAATAAAATAAGAAATACTGTAGAGGTGACTGAAGCTGGAGTGGATGTTATCTCAAATGATTGAGCCACAAACACATTGCAGCCCATCTGGCCAGCACTAGCCCAAAGAGCGTCTGCATGACCAAAGGTCGAGGCCTTGCAGAGCTATATTCAGGAGTGCCAGTATGGGAAGACAGCATAGCTCCTGTCCCACCCGGTACTACCTCTGAACCACAAGGAGCCACTATCTGCCACCTCCTGCCCAATGGGCCTGGAAATGGTCTTTTTTATCCCCTAGTGGCTGAAATGACAAATTTTTGTGTGGCCACGCTGATTCTGGAAACATTTAAACAATCTTTCTAACTTTTACAGTTCTGAAGATATCACTGTTTCAGTCACAGTTCTACAATAAGCCTACATCCTGGTTACTGAGTCTCAAACGATAAGCCTGTTGTTCTGGATTGTGCTCCAAGTCCTCTGGGTTTCGCTGCAAAAGGTAAAATGTACTACAAGAATCTTCTTTCAGGGAATGGTCCCCTGTCCTTTTGGGGACAGGCTCTGATGCTGTGGATTCCAGCTTCAATAGCCTCACCTACATTGGCTTGAGACCAGTTGATCCCAGTAAGTATCCTGACTACCGGCCTACTGGTAAAACCATTTACCGAAAACTGAGACATGTGAACTTGCCTATTGGCGCTCTGAAGCAGAACCTTGGACTTTGGTTTTCCTATGCTATGAATATTTGTAAAGTATAGCCACACCAAAGTAGATTCCCGTGAGCGCTGCAGACATATTCTACCACAGAATAAGCCCTACAAGTGAATTATTCAGTAACAGGGGAGAGATATGTTTTAAGAGTGTGTCTGAAGGTCAGGCGATCTTCAATAAACATGAGAGAATTTGGAAGTGAATTCCACAGTTACAGTGGAACTGCATTACCCCAGTTTGACTTAAAAAAATATAGATGCTCAAATTGTGAATACTAGATGAAGATAGGGCCCTTCTTGCATAATAGATTGTAAATCTGCATGAAAGACAGCATTAGTCTTTTTGGTGAAATGCTTTGTATATATATCAGAGTGTGAAACAACTTTTTCCTTATGATATTTCACAAAGTTTCATGAAAATTTCACGAAATTATACTTTTAGAGCAAAAAAAATTGCCAGTAGCCCACATTATTTTTTTACACCATGGTATACATTGGGAAAATAAGTCACAAAAGATAACGGCAGGAGACTGGTTTGAGCAGAATCGGTCTTAAATTGAGACATTTGCAGTGCATATCAGACTCCTGTGGGCAAAAATGTATGCAAAATTGCATAATTTGAAATTTTGGGAAATTGTGAAATTTTCAGATGATGTGGAAAGGTACGTTATCCCTTTTATATAATGATGGAGCCAATTTTCATATCCAGAATATTTGAATTGCCTGAAACACCCTAGGCTTTTTAACCAATTTCTTTGAGACATTGTGCTGTGAAATGCACAAATTTCGCAGTTTTGTCCAAGGGAAATTGAGCTTGCTGACTTTTCTTATTCACTCTGTTCAATTTGGTTGTGGTATTTCCACCTCACCATTATGAAATTAATGCATCTCACCCCTCTCTGCCTTATTAAAGACAATGGGAGAGATTGATGTAATTCAGCGCTTCCCGGAGGACCTTGGAACAGCCTCTCCGATGGATCCCTGTCTTGGCTGCTGTATTGATATTGAAAATCATATCCCAGCAACAGGAAGTGACCCTGAACCACCTGTGAGTCCAGTAAGAATTTACCTTTGTTATTTGTTGAAATCCGAACCAAATCTAAAATAATTAAAATTTTGTGATAACGCTAAAATAAATAGTTACATTATGAACTTAAATATCCGAGATACATTCTCGTGCTCCGAAGTCAGAACAAAATTGTTACACGAATGGGCAGTACACAAAAAGCGTGGATAACAATAGGATCTATTATGTGAGTGCTTTTTCAAATCTGGTACTATGTTGTGTATGTGGGAAGGCATTGCAAGGACCATGCCAGCCTGTATATTAAATTCCCTCCCAATTAAGGGGCCGATTCCGATTCAGGCCGGAAATCTCTCCGACCGAGCCGGACCCGGAGAGATTTCCGACCGAATCGGACCCGTGCAGCCCGACCGAACGAGTACGATGCGCACGTATGCCATCGGACTCGATTCGGTCGGACTCCCATTGAAGTCAATGGGAGCCTGTCGTACAACGCGTACGCGGGCTCCCATTGACTCAATGGGTGCGAGGCGGACAAGGGCGCCCCCTACAGCGTGTACGCGGCGAAGCAACTCGCGCCATACACGCACAGGTAGGGGGGACCCATGGGTCCCCCCTGTGTGTGACTCGCGCGGCTACGCGTACAGGGGGGTCCGACACGGACCCCCAAAGTACGGCTCCGACTGCTCTTTGGAGCCGGAGTGCGCGGCTCGGTCGGACTGCTCGCGGCGCGCATCGTACTCACCCGGCCGGGGAACGTCTCCATTGCGCGGTGCGTGTCGAGTCCGAGCGAGTCGGTCGGTGCGGTTAGACCCGGGAACGAGTCAGTCGGAGCGGTCGGGACGCCCGGACGAGTCGGTCGGCGATTTCGCATCGTACTCGCTCGCCCGGACGCGCGTACGAATCGGTCGGGAAATAGGGCTCCGAATCGGATCCGGTTAAGCCGAATCCGATTCGGAGCCCTACCGGCCGAGATCGGAATCGGCCCCTAAGTCTCCTCCCAATGTTGCTAACACCTCCATTTAAATTAAGCCATATTGCACAAGGCAGTGTCCTGGCTCCACAGCGATCAGATTTGTTATTCTGCGGACAAGCAGTTCTCAGTCAGTCTCTGAATAGATGGACTTGGCGTCCCTGGCTTATTTGTTCATCCAATCTCATCTCGGTTTCTAAGGTTTAAAATAGGAGCCGCGGGGGCGTGGCTTGGGCGTGCATGGAGTGAGACGTGTGTCATCGAGTCTCCGCACCGGCGCTTCCCGCAGACGCTATTTACCCGGCCATTGGGACTGTTATTTTTACTGCGGAGCCCTGAGAACTTTGGGGACCATTGCTGCTAACATCTGCCGGTGTGGATACTGCCCGGGGACCTGGCTAGGCGGTGATTTCGACTGGCGTAGATCCGCCCCGCTCCCGCCACCATTTTACCTGCAGGCCGCGGTGGAGCCTCGGGCGAGATCGGACGCTCTACCTCACTGCCCTGGTGTGGTGCTTGTGCCCCGGGGAGATTCGGAGGCTCCGAACCGCCCCTGCCTCGCTTGGGAACCTATAGGTGGTTGACGCTCCCCACCGGAGGCTGGGCACTTGCTGGAGACGGCGGGGACGTTACCCTGCTGGGCCTCGCTGCGCAGAAGAGCGGCGCCGACGCCAGGCCCCGACGGGCGAGGAGACACTGCTGTGCCGCTTTGAGGCAGGAGGTACCGGGACGGGGGTTGCGGCGATGCAGGCGTGAGCGGCCCGGGCGGTTTTCAGTGTGATCCTCGGCCCTGCCGCCATCTTGCTTTTCCTTGCGGCCTGCGCTCCCCCGGCCCTGATGCTGGTGCCTCTTCCTGCTGCCTGACCCTTGCCTGACTTGTCTGGAGATCCGCGCTGTGGCCCCCTCCTCCCTGCTTACTCGCCTTGGTGCCTCCTGCCCTCCGGGCCCCACCGTGACACGTACCTGCTTCTGTGGCCCTTGGGGACCCCCTGGTCTCTGCGGGGGCTCGCTCTGGGTCCAGTGTGACTGTGACTCCTCCCACTGACTTTTTCCTTGGCCCTTGGTTAGACCGCTTAGCCTCGCTACAGCCTTGTGATCTCTACGCAGCTTTGGGCCTACATTCTGCCTTGGGAGTATACTCTCTCCTGTTGACCCTGCCTGTCTGCTCCCCTGCCGCCTCACGCCTCCGGGGCTGCTGATGCCTGGACCTGGTCGTCACTCTGCCGCCCTTGCGCGCCTGTGAACTGTAGGCCCCTGACTTCGCCCTGGGAACCGGGGACCGCGCTGCCTCTGTGTCCGCACCCTCTATTGCCTGGCTGGCCCCTCTCGGGTCCTTGCTTGCCCGCTCCCTGATTTGACTGTGATCACTCCCTTGAGGCAGGGCCCCCAGCATCCTTGTCTATTGCAGAGATGCCTCCTAAGCATAGGGGCGCTAAGGACCCTGACGCTGCAGCCTCCCGGGAGTACCGGGTGACCTCCTTGTGGTCCAAGACGCTTCCCAACACGCAAGATGATCCTGCTTCTTCCTTGACATCCTCTGGGGTGCCTTCTTCCGGGGTACCCATCACCCAGGCTTATATGTCGTCATTTCTCCAGGAGATCAAGACCGAGATTGGCTCCCTCCGCCAGGACTTCAAGGCTGGGCTGCAGGACATTCGCAGAGAGGTCACTGAAATTAGCGATAGGGTTGATGGCCTCGAGCGAACAGTGGATGCTAGGACGGAGGACATAGATGGGCTCTGGAAGAAGGTGTCTGAACTTGAGGACCAGAACATCACCCTCCAGCTGAAGCAGGAGGACTTGGAGAACCGCAGTAGGCGGAACAACCTCCGTATCCGAGGCGTTCCATTGGGAACAGAGGGGCCGAACATATTGTCATACACAGCGAACCTCCTTCATGCCATTCGGGAAGGCGAGGGCTCTTCCCCACCTATGCTTGATAGGGCCCATCGGCTACCTACTCCCCGCAACCATCCTAGCTTCGTCCCGGAGATCATTACACGGGTCCACTTCTTTGCTGATAAGGAAGCTATCCTCCGCAAAGTATAGGGAGTTCAAACGATCTCTTACAATGGACTCTCAATCCAGATTTTCCAGGACCTCGCACCCTCAACGCTTAGGCGCAGGAAGAGCTTCAAGCCTGTGACGGATAAACTGAGAGAGCTTGAGATTAAATACCAGTGGGGACACCCTTTTGCCTTGATGTTCTCTTGGGAGGGTAGACGACGGAGTGTTCGGTCCCTGCAGGAGGTGCAGCGTCTTCTCCATCTTCCCGTTGACCCTGAGAGCGATGAACTCCCGCCCCCTGGTACACGCCTTATGGGCTCTCTCCGGCTGGAGTGGTCCATTGTTCCTCCTCCTCGCTCTAGGCGCCTCTCCAGAGACCTTGAATCTGCACAAGCTAAGCAGGAGGCCATCAATCAGGTGCGGTCCCTGAGTGCCTCTCCGTCCCTCACGAACTAGCTGCCTCCAACGCTGCGATGTCTCTGGCTGTGCCTTCACCTCGTGCCTTCCCATCGGGGCCCTCCAGCTAGGTCCCAGTGACTGGACTTCGGGGTTCTTTTTCTTCATCCATGCACGGGAAGCTGCCGGCGGAGGCTCTCCGCCTCATGTGTGTCTGACGCTCCCCCTCTTTGGAGTCCTATAGGAGAGTGACTTCTCTGTGATGGTCCACCTTCGGGATCCTGGACTGTCCCGAATAGACTCTACATTGCCGTGGCCCAGTTGGCCTGTTTATCTTTTATGTCTTCTTTCTTTTCTTTCATTTCTTCTTTGTCTTTCCTCTCTGCTGTTCTCTCTGGATGCGTCATCCCTGATGCCTGGCCGGCAATACCGCGCTTGGTTCGCGGGGGGAGCCTATTGGCCACTGTGTGGGGTTGGCTGGGCTTCTATCTCCATGCCTGCTTTGTGTTGGCTGCGGCTGCCCTCGTCCCACTGCTTCCACCCCTTCTATGCGCGCCTAGGGGGGGCCATGGCCCTCTCAGGGCTAGGGTCTTTCTCCTTTAACTCCTAGGGCTTGCCTTTGGCTGGACTAAAGTCTCGCTCCTTCCTGCGCATTGCTGACACTGAAGCGCGCTGCACCCTTTCTCTCACACTATGACCCGTACCGTCACTTTCCTCTCCCTTAATGTAAAGAGCCTCAACTCTCCCTCTAAGCGTCAACAGGTTTGGCGCTATCTCTCCCAGCATGATCCTGATGTGGTCTTTTTTCAGGAGACCCACTTGCTTTCCTCTGACACTCACCTTATGTCCCACTGCAAATATCCCACCCAGTTTTGGGCGAGTTCCCCTACCAAGACTGGGGGGGTGGCGCTTCTTTTTAAGCCTGGCTGGCGAGCGACCTCCTCCCAATGCATAGCTGACGAAAATGGGAGATTTCTCAAAATTAATATGGTTTGGGGCCGGGGCTCTTGCACCTTTGTTAATATATACGCCCCCAATCAGAAACAGGATATATATTTGCGACAGCAGTTAGGGACGTTATTACGTGCGGTCTCTACCCCTATTGTCCTTGGAGGCGATTTTAATTTAGTCTGGGATCCTGAGTGGGACCGCATGGCGCAGGCGCACCATGTCTCAGGAGCAATGTCATCGCAATTGAAAAAAACCATTACTGACCTTGGCTTGGTGGATGCCTGGCGGTATCTCCAACCGGATTCCCGGGATTACTCTTTCTACTCTCATGTTCACCGTTCATATTCGCGGATTGATCACTTCTTCCTCTCACTTCCCCTGGTTCGTGACCTTTGCTCGGCGGATATTTCGGACATCTCTATTTCTGACCATGCGCATGTTTTGCTTACGCTTCAACTTCCCACGTTTCGAGATGACTCCCTCCCACGGTGGCGACTGCCTCCCCAAGCTCTCCGTGATCCGGTGGATGTGGCGGATATCCGCAAGGAGATCGAATCTTTCTTTGCGTCTAATACCCTTGATTATACGTCTGAGGATGTTCGCTGGGATGCCTTCAAGGCTACTGTTCGGGGGGTCATCACCTCTATATCTATTGCCCGGACCTGTGAGGCCCGGTTGGTAGAGACCACTCTTTCCCGGGATATTAAAGATCTTGAACGTGTGGATCATGCCTCTCCCTCTCTTGCTAATAAACGCCGACTGGCTGCCCTGCGAGGCCAACTTCGCGTACACCGTACTAATAAGGCTGAACGGCTACTTGTTAATCTTAAGCAGAAATTCTACGTAGGGGGTGATAAAGTTGGAGCGTGTTTAGCGCGCCGTTTGCGCGCCCAGGTTGCTCGTTCTCATATCCCCAAGCTCAAGTGTCCTGATGGCTCATGGGCCACCTCGGAGAAGGACAAGGGTTGTACCCTTATGGCCTTCTATAAGGATCTCTATGCTCATGCTCCTTGCCCCCCGGAGGCGGTTGAGAGATTTCTTGATGCCTGTCCCTGGGACCCTATTGACCCTTACTTTAAGGGGTTGCTTGATGAACCTATCTCTCAGGAGGAGCTTGCCAAAGCTCTGAAGCAGCTCCCGACGGGCAAGACGCCGGGTCCTGACTGTCTTTCGTTTACTTTTTACCGGGTCTTTTACCCGCAACTGCGGGACCATCTACTCCATCTCTTTAATAGTTTTACGGATAGTACGGGCCTTTCCCCCACGATGAATGAAGCGGAGATTGTCTTGGTCCCTAAGCCTGGAAAGGATCCGACCCTGGCAGCTTCCTTCCGCCCCATTGCCTTATTAAATACTGACGCCAAACTCTTCACAAACATTTTAGCGAACCGGTTGGAGCCCCATCTACCGGGACTTATTGACCCCGACCAGGTGGGTATTATCCGGCACCGTCAGGGCGCTGATAATATCCGGCGTATTGCCCACCTAGTGGAAAAATCGTGTATCAGAGCCATCCCTGCCTGTTTAGTCTCCCTTGACGCCGAGAAGGCGTTCGACCGCGTGGACTGGGGCTTCCTTCGAGCGGTCCTCCAGAAGAATGGTCTGGGACCGGGCTTTATCTCTAAGCTGATGGCCTCCTATGCCAAACCTACTACTCGTATACGCTTCAACGGCTCTACCACTGCCCCTATTTCAATTTACCGGGGCACAAGGCAGGGGTGCCCGCTGTCTCCCCTTCTTTTTGCGCTCGCTGTTGAACCCTTGGCTTTTGCCATCTGACATCATCGGGATATTAAAAGCATTCGTATGGGTGGGTTAGATCATAAGGCTTCTCTTTTTGCTGACGACCTGTTGCTATCTCTATCCTCTCCGATGTCTTCCCTGCCTGCAGTGGCTGAGCTCTTGGACTCCTTTGAGGCTGCGTCGGGCTATAGCATTATTCTGGAGAAATCCCACGCTCTTAACCTCACGTTACCTTCATCGGAGGTCCAGCGCTTACGGGACCTGCTCCCCGTACAATGGACTGATGAGTCGATTCGGTACCTGGGCTTAGACTTAACCCCTACACTCTCTTCTTGGACCTCCTCGAATTGGCCTCGCTTCCGCAACTCTGTTCGTGAGGAGATGCGACGATGGGAGGGTCTTCCTTTGGCATGGTTGGGACGTCTTCATGCTGTTAAGATGTCCCTTCTCCCTAAAATCCTTTACTTGTTTCAGTCTCTCCCCACCTCTATTCCACTCGCGGATATTCAAGCCCTCCAACGTTAATTTACTAAGTTCATCTGGGGGAAATCGCGCCCCCGCTTCTCCCACAGGATACTCCTACTCCCCAGATCTCGGGGTGGTCTGGCCTGCCCTAATTTGCTGGAGTATTATTGGGACTGCCATCTCCGTTTTATCTCAGAGTGGATAGTCCCTGAAAGTGAGAAGCATTGGTTCCACATGGACCGTGCGGTTGCTTGTAGACCGCTCTGGGACCTCGCCTGGCTTCCGCGTGCAGCGCGCCCACGCAGTGCATACTTGGCGATGCCGACGAGAACGGTCTTAGAGGTATGGGATGGGTTGGCACTTTCCCGGGGCCTCACGGCTTTCCCCTCCCCTAACACACCGTTCACGCGCAATCCTGCGTTTCCTCCTGCTCTTCAGCCCCGTTCCTTTGAGGCTTGGACTGTAGAGGGTCGCCGTGTCCTCCAGGACTTTTTCCAGGGTTCCGCTCTTCGCTCTTTTGATCAATGTAAACAGTTCTTCATTCTAACTGACAAGGAGCGCCTACAGTACTGCCAAGTACATCACTGGCTGTCGTCTCCCGATTACTCCCGGGAAGGGACTCGGCGACTCACCCCCTTTGAATCCCTGGTCCGTAGATTCGACGGATCTAAAGGCCTCATCTCTAAAACCTATTCGGTTCTTCAGCACTCTGGACATCTACCACTCCATGGTTACCAAACTCGCTGGGCCGCTGATTTAGCTGCTGATGTTTCCCCGGAGGAATGGGACCGTTTATGGACGGACATTCCTAAGGTATACCGTAGCATTTCTCAGCGCGAATCTGCCTATAAACTAATGACGCAGTGGTATTATTCTCCTACTAGCCTACATCAGATGTTTCCGGGCACCTCCCCGATCTGTTGGAGATGTCAGACTGATAGAGGGGACTTTTTGCATACCTGGTGGTCTTGCTCGGAGCTCACTATGTTCTGGAAGGAGGTCCTCAGCCATATCAAGGAGGTGGTGGGTTTCCCGATCCCTGCTACCCCATCCGTGGCACTCCTGGGCATTCGACCCAACACGCTAAAGGCCATGACCTCGGCCCATTGGCACCTCATTCTTTATTTATTGGGCGCAGCGCGACAGACCATTGCCTCCTGCTGGAAACGACCCCACTCCCCGCCTATTGCTGCATGGTTTCTCCGTCTATGGGACGTTCTCTCCCTCGAGTTGCTTACTGCCCGCCTTGCCCACACTGACACGCGCTTTGACCGCATATGGCGTCCTCTCGTGCACCACCTTACTAAAATTGAATACTCCTGTCTTATGCCTCCTAGACTACGGGCTCTACAATTGTTTGATGACCCTTTGGAGCCTTACTCTAGAGGTAGACAGCCGGATCCCTTGGAGTAGTCCGCAACGCTTGCTGGACGGGCCTCCTGATTCCTGGAACCACCGTCCTTCACTCTAGGAGTTGACATCGATCCCTCCCCCTTCTGGCGCATCCGCTCCCTTTCACCCCTCTCTTTCTTATTCTGGTCACTCTATGTCTTCATTCTATTTTGTCTTTGCCTTTTCTCTTCTCTCTCCTCTCAGTCTCCCTCTTACTTTTCTTTTTTTTCTCTGTTCGATAATGGTTCGTATGTTGATTGCCACAAATTGTAATAGTGCTGCTGCACTGTGTCCTGTGCCTTATGAGGGGGCGGGGGCGCTGGTTCACCTAAACTTGCTACTTTTGAGCCCTTCTTTACATCCCCACGTATAGCCGGGATCCTTTCAGGATAGTCAAACCCCTCCATACTGGACCTTGGGCCCTTGGTCCCCTCCACGGCCTCTCCCTGAGAACTGTAAGAGAACCCTCCCCATAAGATTGACTTTCTAGTCCTGGACTCTGGCTTCGTTCCAATTTCGTATGTGACGTTACCTCTTGAATTTCCTGCCCCCTCTTCCGTATGTTGGAGCCTTATATCGGGAGGTCCCGCTTCTCCTGCTGTGTATTTGATATCCCTTTGCCCCTTTCCTTCGCTTTCTGTGGCATTTATTGTTTTACATATGCTTTTGTTCAAATAAACAGATTTTAAACAAAATAGGAGCCGCCAGCCAATAGGAAAGTTTGAGAAACAGTGGTTGCTGAAAAGCCAGTGAGACAGTAGAAGAGTCAGGTGAGCCATGTCATGCAAATGGAGTGTTCAAACCCCACTTACCATTCAGAGACGCTCACCTATTAGGATAATTGTATTTCCCGATATACTCATTCACCTATAATTGTAGAATTGGAATGTGGTAGTGCACTGAACCATGAAGCACCTTAATAATGAGACTTAGGGGCATATTTACAAGCCCCTTTCGCCACAGGAACGTCACCTTAAGTGGCTTAACGTCACCCTTTCATGCTATAGTTAGCGTGAAAGGGGTGGGCAATGGGTGTTGTGGTGGGCGTTCCACCGCAACACCCATTGATTTTGACGCTACCCCATATTTACAAGGGCAGCGTAAACAGGAGGCAGTGCCACAATTAAGACCAGGGAAAACCTGGTCTTAAACAGGCGCAGTGAGGAGAAATGTTTAATTTCTCCTCATGTTTGCTGTTTCTATGTGTGCTGCGTTGTGCAGCACACATAGAAACAGCAAAAGGCCATTGATTGTTTATGTGCAGGAAGGGACACCATCCTGCACATAAACTATCTTCCCCTACAATGCAGGCATAGTGCAAGGGTGTCTGCGTTGGTGCTAGGCAGCTAAAATTAGCCCCAGCGCAGGGGGGAACGCTGGGCTGCACCGTATCCTTGTAAATACGGTGCAGCCCTGCGTTTTGGAAGTGGCGGAGTGCAGCGTTAAGCCAAGATGGCTAACGCCGCACTCCATCACTTTTATTGTATATATGCCCCTTAAGGTCCTAAATTTGACGGGGGCGTGGCTTAGCCGGCTGCAAGATGGCCGCACTCTAAGTGGCCTCTGCCAACCAAGCCGATAATCCGTCAGGTATCCTGCGGACATCTGCGTTGCTGCCCTTCAGCACCGTGCTACTTCAATTCACCTCACTCCGGAGCGCTGACTGATCCTACTCCGGCCCCCATCCGACGTCGCCACACCGAGATCCGCGGTCGGGGCCAGACTCGGTGTCTGGGCCCTCCTGCTGGCGTGCGGCTGGCGCTTGGTCCGGGCTGTGACGGCGCCACCGACTTGCCGCCTCGCCCGAGCGGCTTCCCTGGGGCCGGATCGTTGCTTCGGCATCAGCCCGCTGCCCTGCTCCTCTGGAACCGGTGAGTGGCGACGTTGTTGGGGTGGCTCACGGCGGGATAGGGAGCGCACGTGCCGTACCGCCGGGCCCGGGCCCTCGCGCAGCGCGGGTGCCATTTCCACAGCCCTGGCACCCGCTGCCACTGCCCGCTCTTACCAGGCCCCGCGACGCGGGCGGCGCGCTCCCCGCGACTCCCCGCTGCTTTTTGCCCCTGCAGGCGCGGACTCCCGGCTGACCTGGTTCTCTATCCACTGGGACCGGGGACTACACTGCCATCTCCTGCTTGCCTGCCGCTGCGGCCCGGCACATCGGACCCCTTACGCCGCCAACGCATCTCACACCCGGCCTGGGGACCTATATTTGCTGCCACACGTTCTCCTTCTAGCCGGCACTAGCAGAACTGCTCTCCACCAGCCTCTTCCTTGGTGGGCGGCCTCTCCGCCGGTTATGGACCCGGTGGTGGGCCGACCTCGTGGGCGCTCCGGCCGTCCTCACCGCCCGCCGTCCGGACACAGATCCCTGCATGACCAGCGGCTGCTGCCAACTTGCCTGGACCGGATCCTCTCCCTGACGGCTGCCTTCCACCCCGGCCCCCAGGCGGGTCCCGTTGCTGCTGGGGGCACCCTGCGGTGGGGTTGGGGACGCGCACGTTGTACCACGGGGCCTGGGCCTTCCATCCTGCTTCCCGGCCCCCGTTGATGCCTGAAGCGCTTGCAGCCTCCTAGTGGCTCATTTTAGGCCCCGCGACGAGGGCGGCGCGCTTCTCGTGCTTCCCTGCTGCCGGCTGCTCCAGCGTGCGCGGGCCTGCCGGAGCATACCCTGCTGACTGCAGTGCCGGTGGGGGTGCTGCTGTGGCCTTCCTTGCTCCGGCGCGCCGTGGGACCCACCTCTGCCTTCCTACAGGCCGCGCTTTTAGTCCAGGCATGCCTCAACCGTCCGGGCCGGCTGGCCTACCCTGACGCCCTGCCTGCCTACTACTACGCGCTGCGGGGCCCGCCTCATCTCATCTTTACTCTTCAGGGAGCACGCCTGTGACTCTGGGACCCGTCGCTGCGCCTGTCTCCTGGGGCCCTGTGCACATCGGCAGGCATTCTGAGGTCGCATCTCCCTCCCCCGGACCTCCTGTCTCCGGCTCGGCCCAGCCTCCTCCCTGGACGCTCTGCTGGCGCCTGATGCTACCACAACTGCTCCAATCCAGCCCGCGAAACCTGGCAATTTGCTTCCTTCTCAACGGGCCCACCTGCTCGTCCTGGCCTTGGATCAGACGCTGCCTCCTCTTGTAGGCCCAGCTAGCCGCCCAACACCTTTCCTGCTCCTGCGCTCCCTTTGGGCCTAACGACTGCAGTCCTCCTTGGAGCTCATACTCGGCCACAGCCCCTCTTGCTGGCCCCTGCCTCTTCGCAAGCCGCTCCTCCGCCCCTGGCTTCTTGGCGGCACGGCTTTCGAGCCCGTGTGGTACACAGGGGCCCAACCATGGGGAAGGCGGACCCCAAGCAACCGAAGCTGGCCTTTGACCAACGCAGGCAGACGTGACAGGAGGGGGCGGCCCTGGACACTGGTGAGCCCGCTGCTCAGCCCGAAGCCGGTTTGACTCGAGAGGATGACCTCAAAGCAATTATGCTGGACGTGAAGACCGCGGTCACCGGCATCGCAGCCCAGCTGGACCAGCTTTCTGCCCGCCTGGACACGGTCAAGGCCTGGGTGGATACACATGGCGCGTGACTGACGCATGTTGAGACGAGGGTGTCCGATGTTGAAGATACCACGGCCCGGGAACACCATAAACTCCTCCAAATGGACAAGTTGCTAGAACTCATCAAGACCAAGAATGAGGATTTGGAGGCACGTTCCCGCAGAAGCAACCCCGTATCACGGGCGTGTCAGAATCCTCCAACATCGCCAAAATGGAGGACTTTGTTGAGCAGCTGATCCGGGACTTATTTAGTGAGGTTCTCTCCCCTGTATTCATCGTCGAGCGTGCTCATCGCTCTTTGGGGCCCCGGCCTGCTCCCGGCCAGCCTGCTTGTCCTATCATCGCTAAACTACTTAATTTTCGTGACCGACATGCGATCCTGCGAGCTGCCAGGGAGAGGGGTGAAATTCGCCATCAGGGGAACTCAATATCCTTGTACCCTGATTATACGATGGCGGTTCAGGCTGCCCGCCGCGAATTTCTCCCAGCCAAACGACTGTTGCAGAAGCATATCTCCTACTCCCTGGCATACCCGGCAAAACTACGCGTCAGGCATGGCTCGCAAATCCACACCTTCATGGAGCCGAAGGCGGCACTCGCCTATGCCAAAAAACTGGACAGGCCGCAGCGTTCCACCCCTTTCGGTTCCCAAACGGCTGCCGACGGTGACTTAAGCGACAATGACTGATAGCAGCCCTCACTTTTCGATGCCTGTAGCGTGTGCCTAATGGCGCGATCTTGCTTACCCCGGCCATGGCGCCCTCTGTTTATCCAGTCACTCCCGCCCCAGCCCGCCCTTGATGCTCTCCTGTTCTCCGGCTTGTGGGCCCAGTAGACTTCCCTTGTTGCAGAGACTTCTACTGCTTCTAACTCACTGGCCCCCACACTCCTTTTCTCATATGCAGTAACGATTACCTCCTGCTTTGTATCACCTGTTCTTCTGTTTGCATCCCAGTTGCGCCCTGGTATATGAGGCAGCCTCAAGGCCTTCTACTTCTTTGCTCCCTGTCCGCTCTCATCCGCGGCTTGGCCACCCTGTCCAAGTGGAAGGGGTGTTCGCTGGGCTGAGCCACGTCTCTACGGGATAATTCCCCTCATCTCATACCTGGATTATCTCCTTCCCTGTTGTGGGTTCCCTGGGTGGGTGGGGATGGTCTCTCAACCTGATTGGGGGGGTTGGTGTGGGTGGCGGGGGGGATTCACGGGGTACGTTGCCTCGTCTCCGAGGCCTGTTGTTGGTTTCGTTTTATGACCTAATCTGTACCGTATTGATTGCTACACTGTCTTTTGCATTGCACATCCCTTCTCAAGCGCATCTGACTCCTACTCTGCATCTGTTCCAATCCGACATTCACCTCTCTGGCATAGCACTATGACGGCCACCACGCTCTGGACTTGGAACGTCCGCGGTCTCAACGACCATCGGAAGGCCCGCCTTGTACATGCACACCTCATTCGCCACAAGGTTGACATCTGTTTCCTTCAGGAAACCCACTTACTTCCCGCCACTGCCCCTAGGCTTCACTCCAGGCACTGGGGAGAGATTCACTCCTTCTACTCCTGCTACTCCCGCGGGGTGTCCATCCTCATACGTCGAGGGATTCCTTGGCATACTACTAAGGCTATTGCGGATCCCGAGGGGCGCTTCGTCATCATCCATGGCACACTCCTGGCCCAACCCCTGATCCTCGCAGCGATCTATGGTCCTAACTCTGACGACCCTGACTTCTTTGCGCAGGTATGGCGACATATCTCCTCCCTGGGTCCTGCTGCCCTGTTGTGGGGGGGCGACTTCAACATTACACCTTCAGCCACCCTGGACCGCTCTGGGCCCCGCACTCTACACCCACGCTCCACATCCCTCTTGCTTTCCATATTAGCCGACAATTCCCTGCTTGATGCGTGGTGACACACTCACCCAGAAGCGCGCGAGGGCACATGCGTTACAGGCTCTCTAGGCGTCTGGTCCCGCTTGGACCTCTGGATCACCACTCAAGACGCCTTCGCATGGGTCTCCTCTGTCGAGCACATGGCCCGCACGCTCTCCGACCATGCTCCCGTCCGCCTCAGCCTGCTTGCCCCGCACACCCCGAAGCGCATGTTTGCCTGGCGGCTGCCCCCCAATGCACTCCGCGACTCGGTGTTCTGTGGCGAGATCCAAACTGCAATAGAGAACTATTTTGAACTCAATGCCGGCTCCGTGGACTCCCCTTCCACACTCTGGGAGGGTTTCAAGGTGGTGATTCGAGGCGAATGTATCTCCAAGCAGTCCGGTGTTCTGCGCTCCATTCGCGGTGTCCTCGAGCGCTTGGAGAGGGAAATCAAGGCCCTCGACTCCTCACACTCTCTCAGCCCCAATCCCAACATCCTCGCACAGCTCCGGGGCAAGCTCTCCGAATTTGAAAAAGAAGCTGACAGACAACTCTCCTTTTTGGGTAGGGAGGCGAAGGCCCGCCGCTTCGGCGAAGGCGATCGCCCGGGTAAGACTTTAGCCAATCTCCTGCGACGGCCTCACGCCGCCTCCTACATCTCAGCACTACAGGACGGAGGCCCAGAGCGCACTACTTCGCCTTCTGAGGTGGTGTCTAGGGTCACCGCCTTCTACACTCAACTCTACACCACGGGGGTCGCTCCCCCGCGCGACCTCCTTGACCAATATTTTGACACCCTGGAGCTCCTTTGGCTGGGTAACGGCCATCGCGAGTACCTTGACGAGCCCTTCTCTAAGGAAGAAATTCTGGCAGTCATCAACAGTTTACCTGGGGATAAAGCACCGGGTTCCGACGGGCTGCCAGCGTCCTTCTATAAGGCCTTCGCGCCCCTCCTCATCCCGCACCTCGCCGCTATGTATAATGACTCCTTAGAATCTGGCCATTTCCCTCCGTCGCTCCGCGAGGCCCTGCCAACGCTACTCCTGAAACTGGACAAGTCCCCCGAGATTCTGGATTCTTATCGCCCCCTATCTCTCATCAACACCGATAATAAGATCTTCGCCAAGCTTTTGGCTTCCCGCCTTCTGCCCCTCATGCCCATGATAGCTCGTCCAGACCAGTCTGGTTTCATTCCTGGGCGCGCCACGTCACATAACCTCCGAACTATGGGGCATATTAGCAAGAAGCTCGTTAAAATTATCTCCGTTTTAGCGGCAGGAAACTGCCGCTAAAGCGGCGATAATGGGCTTGATAATATGCGGTATAGAATTCCAATAGAAGCCCAGGTTAGATGTGCAGGACATCTAACCTGGGCTTCTTTTGGAATTCTATATCGCATATTAGCAAGCCCATGATCGCCGCTTTAGCGGCAGTTTCCTGCCGCTAAAACGGCGATAATTTTATCGCCGGTCTTGCTAATATGCCCCTATATTTGCTGTACTTCACCAGATCAACCCCGCTCTTCCGGCCGTGGCTGCTCTCTTGGACGCCACTAAGGACTTTGACACTCTCGAGTGGCCCTTCCTTTTTTATCTTCTCCCCCGCCTTGGCTTTAGCCCGGTTTTTCTGCGCAAGGTCCATCTCCTCTACTCCCTCCCCACTGCTCACCTCCGGATCAATGGTCAGATCTCTGAGCCCATCCCTGTCTCAAGGAGCACGAGGCAGGGGTGTCCGCTCTCGCCCATGCTTTTCGCTGTGGCTATGGAGCCCCTCGCCGCCAGGCTCCGGCAGCATCACACCCAGAGGGGTCTTGGCTTTGCGGCCCGGGCCCTGGTCGTCTCCATGTACGCGGACGATGTTACACTTTATGTCCGCCACCCCCAAGAGAATCTCGGCCCCATGGTCCGCGAGGTGGTGCACTTTGGGGGTCTAGCCGGCATCCAGGTCAATTCGAGTAAATCTATTCTCTTCCCTCTGACGGACGCCACTGTCCCCTTCACTCCGGACTACCCGTTTATGTGGGCATCTGGGCCCACCAGATATCTGGGCTTCTGGCTCAGCAGGAGCGTGGACGAACTTTGGAAGGCGAATTTCGGCCGCGCATTCGACCGGCTGGAGGCCAAGATTCCCCTCTGGCGACGTTTACCACTATCCTTGGCAGGGCGCATTGCCATCGCCAAGATGGTTGTGCTCCCGAAGTTTTTATACTTGTTCCTGAATGTTCCCATTCCTCTTACGGCTCATTTCTTCCGCACACTCCGCTCCCTCATCATCTCTCTTGTCTGGGCTGGACGTCAACCTAGAATTGCATATGATATTCTCACGCTCCCCCTTACGTGCGGCGGGATGGGCGCCCCGGACTTCAAATTATACGCCCTCAGTGCCCAGGCTAGTTTTCTTCATATCTGCTGATCGCGCCCGCGTTGCCTGGAGCGAGGATCTAGGTACTGATCTTTCTCAGGAGGACTGGCTGTACTGTTGTAAGCAGACCAAACGTCTGTCTCCTAACTACCGCCTGCACCTTATAGATTTTAAATATTTGCACAGGCTGTACCGCTCCCCCGCTCAGCTGTATAGAATGGACCTCGCTCCCAGTGATAGATGCCTCCGGTGCTCGGCTCCCGCGGCGGACTTTTCCCATCTTGCCTGGTTGTGCCCCAAGGTCTCTACATATTGGTGCGATGTGTGCACCACCATTACTGAGATTACCTCCTCGTCTGTCTCGCCTGACCCATTGATTTGCCTTTTAGGCTTTGTGAAACATTGTCCTGACGCTTCCCGTCGGCTCACCGCTATGCTGCTTGTTCTCGCGCGTCGCAGAGTCGCCATGCATTGGGGTCGGAGGCCCGCACCCAGGGTTAGCGCTTGGCTTGAAGATGCTGCGCGTTGTCAGACGCTCCTGTCCGAATTTTGGGAGTTGACGCCGGCAACTGGCCGGCCTCTTGATATCTGGGGTCCTCTTGTCTCATACCTCCTTCGCCGGAGTGCATCTCCCTCTGCGACCTCTCCCGCGCCTCCTGCCGGCTCCCCGCCCATGGCGGCCGCCGGTGCTGGTCCGTAGGGGAGTGCTACCCTCCCCTCTGCACACTGTTGATTCTCTGCAGCCTCCCCCGCCGGTACCCTGGCTGCACCAAGCGCACCTCAATGCCCTTTCCTGCTCCATCTCCTATCACCCCCACCTAGAATCAGCCGTATGCCACTAATGTACAAGTGCCTTTACGATGTATGTAACAGATGTGATTTTTCTGCCTTTCCTCGTCATTTGCCGAAACTTTGCTTGCATACTTTGTAACCTGATGTGCAAATTTCAATAAAGGTCTTTGAAAATTTAAAAAAAAAAAAAAAAAAGTCCTAAATTTGACGCTTTGATCAAGAGCGAGGGAGGGACATCAGTACAGGCAAGATGTAGAGAGTTATTTAGAGTGTGGAAGAGCTGGAACCTCATCCTAAATTGACTAGGTTCCTTCTCTATCAAACCTTAGTTATCCCGCCTTATTTAGAGATGGGAGAATGGTTGGTTTTTCCATGGTGGGGCGTCAACTGGCTGACCAAAAGCACACAAGGCTGCTGGTCAATGAACATCGGAAGACACGCCCTATATAGGTGGTTCTTTAAATGTTTATATTTCCTGCCTGGGACCACCATGCGAATTACAGTGGGCCCAGGCAGGAAATGACAGAAAACTCTAGTACCTTTCTTCTTTGTTTCTCAGAAACAAACCCTTTTGGGGTGTTGGTTTCTGAAACGCAGTTAAGTGTTGTGTGCCTCCAAAACATGGTGACCGAACAGCAAAGCAGTTTTGGTGCAAGTGTTTCTGCCTCCCCAACTAAGGCACTTTTACAAAAACTATTCTCGCTGCCTTGGCGAATCTCTACATTCAGTGGGTTGTCTTCTGCAGGGAGGACGGAGGCAGCTCACCTGCCAGTTTATAAATAAAACTCCTAGCCTATGTGTTTAAGGCCAAGATAAGGCAGCTTGCATGATCCTGGACTGTTAAGTTGACAATAGTATTGGCAGCAAAGCCTCCACAGATTATTGTACAATTGTCAGTTCTGGCGATGACCATTCCAGGACAAGGCATGCCTTTGAAGCAGGAGCAATAGAGAGACGATTCATTGAAGGATTCATAGTCGATAGAACTCATTCTTTGAGACATTATTCACCTGTGGTATCAGCAACAACTTTGCATCTAGAATGAATCCTGCATAGTGTAATTTTTTAGAAGGTAAAGTTGGAGGGCCCCTTGTAGGCTGCCAGTTAAATTGATGCAAAGTAGTTTCCCGCATCGTAGTAGCAGCACCTCCTTTTTGTAGACGTTAGGTAAGAGACAATTCTGGTGTCACAAGTATTTAACGAGTTAGGTACTCCGTCTTCCCTAGGTCCATTGAATAACGTGAGGTGACTCGGAGGTACTTGAATTTGGCCATGTTTAAAATGTCAAATACATTGAGAGGGATAACGTGTAGATACTGAGGTGGATTAGTGATGATGGCAAGTATTATGGGATACCCAGGCAGTATTGATGGAGGTCAGTTTTACTTCACGAGAACTCGAGGTGAACCATTAGCATAATATGCTTCTGACACCACTGACTGTTGAGAATTGTTCAAGGACAATTTTGTGGTCAATTGTGACAAACACATCCACGAAATCAAGAAGAAGAATCAACGCGCAAGCCTGAAATGTCTAATATCATGGCAAGCTTTTCCTGGATGTCTGTTAGGGAGGCCATTTTCGAATACAAAGGGCTGTTTGTTCTGTTCCCAGTGAGTAGAGAGTTGGGTATCTGTTGTCAGTTATTTGACTAAACAGGGGAAGCCGTAAATCTGTCTGTCTTTGGCCAAAAACTCGGCTTATGCAGTGAACAGGATTATTAATGTATGCGTGAGATGCCAAAGGACAACTTCAAGTTCGTTGGATGATTTAACAAACTGCTGATGAAGGACCCGAGAACGGTGTGACAAATTAACGCCTTCACCTTGCTAGTGCTATTAGATTTTTCAGCACCATGGACAGTGGAGTTTGTACGGAATACTGTGATGTATTAGTGATTACTATGGCTGTTTTTGACTTTTTTCAGAGTTGTCTGATCACAATAGTTATAAATTAATGTTTTATTATATTATGGAAGTTGTGTTTTTTTCTTCCCTTTGTGGTTTCAGCAAATTTTAGCAAAGGAAATTCACGGTTTCATGGTCTGTGCCTGTGAACTTCTTGCAATAAATTGGCTGTTTTATGTATTAAAAAAACAAACATTTTGGTTTCTGCAACACCCACCTCTTCCTTTAGGACTCTCCCACTTGGCAGTGCATGTAGAATCACCTCCTTAAATCGACCCCATCCATCACCTACTGGGCCGTTGACAGGTTCTTCCTGCTCCCTGTGCGCCTCTCGATCTTCTAACAAGTGGTATGTCACACTTCTAGTCACCCCATGTGTACATGTAAAGCACAAACTGAACCTGTTCAGCACAAGTTTCCACAGAGTTTATACCACTCTCCAGTTGTTTCTCAGGTAGTTGTGCTTGTTTTTGAGAATAAAGGAAAAGATGTAGTCCATAACCGCATCTGTCTCATGGACATTAACATCCTGTCCAAACAGTATGTATCCCCGCTTCAGGACTCCGTGAACTGTGCAATAACATCCATGTGTCGCTATATATGGGGGGGTCTTCTGCCTCTGCCCCTGTGACCTGTGACTACTGATGGCTTTCGAAACACAGCCCCAAATGAGACCTTAAGTGGGTAGACTATGGTAAGAAATAATTCAACAGTGCCACAAATGTGTAAAAACATCCACAATGGTTCTCTCGCACCAATGGCACTTCCGGCTTTGCACAAAGACAACTTAGACTGTGAAGTGATAAGAATTGTTGTAAAAGTTTGAAATGCTCTTGCTTCGGGAGTCATAGTGGCTCGCATTTAGTCATTTCAAATACATTTCTTACATTTGTAACTGCTTAAAATCATATCAAAACACACAACCAAAGTACCAAAAGTATTGGCAAAACTCACACTAACATCAAAGCCCAAATCTAGAGTAAGCTAAATGTAAACACCCACCGTCCTCACTCTCCTGAGTCCTACACACCAGTCCTGTAGATGCGCCATGTCTCTCCTGAAAGGTTTCAGCATGGAGTGGTGGAACAACACCAGCCAGCAGCTACCAAACAGAAAGCCCGGGCCCCTCCCACTGTCTCTACCTCAGGGCCCAGTCCAGCAGATCACAAAAGTATACAAAAATGATGGACAGGATGCTTGAATTAATCTCTGGCACTGGTAATTACTCATGGCCTAAGTGGCTGAGATTAATTCAGGCATTCCATCCATCACATTTTTGTATACTTTAGTGTGTCACCTAGAGTGGGGCGGGTATGCCCAGAAGAAGGTCCTGTGCACACTGTCACTGGAAAAACGCTATACCGGGATAACTAGGGTGAAACCAGTCCTGGGTTGCTTGTGGACGGGTTCAGGGAGGACCTGGCCTGGTAGTTCGGGCTGGGTTGTTCCTGTTGGAGCAAGGTAAAGAGTGATTTACATATGGCTGGATCAAAACGGAGGTGGCATGGTGTGCAAAATAACGATGGATTGGTATGCAGCCCGAGTAATTAGTGGAGGCTGAGATTAATTTAAGTATTCCATCCATCGCTTTTTGGTAGATCAGCCCACACATTGTCTCGCCACCTCAACCTGGCCCACCTCACTGTCTCTTATAGGAGACCACTAGAGCAAGCTGAGCCTGAAGTCGCAGTTCCAGTGGCTCTTACAGGGGTGCAGGGTTCCAAAACAAGATGTTTGGGGCCAGGCCCTGGCCTCTTTTCCTCACCCTATTGTGTTGCGGCCTCCCCTTCGTCCATGCAAGCCACACGCAGCTGGCCCCCCGCTTTTCAGGGGGCCGTGCTGGCCCATGTCAATCCCAAATGCTGCAGCTGTGGGACACGATTCACCACCCCTATCCTTGAGGGCTGTGTTGCTCCAGTTGGGCCCAGTCTCTTCAGTGCGACGTCAACAAGGGTCACAAGGCTCTGACTAGCTGCAGCCCGGGCCACACCACAGACTCCCATCACAGTGCACTAAGGTCACTCGGATGTGGTGGCTAATGCGAAGACCCTCATGTGTCTCGAGGGGGTCTTAATTGAGCAGGATGAAGCAGATATGCGATGGATTATGTCAGACCTAAGCAGGTATGGTGATGTAACTCAGAAGAGAGTGTCTGCCATCTTTGGCTTCTCAGTCACACCTCCCAATGCCCTACAGATTGATCAAAGGAAGACACTAGACCCCCTTTGTAGATGAATTTAGTGCTTACCAGATGTTGTTAGCATTCATTGTGGCTGCAAGGATTAATAAGATGCAAGACTCAGAAAAGCTATACTTATGGTTGACCTCATCCATCCAGATCAATGGGCTTCTGGCAGAAATTCCAATGTGGTGCTGTCATAAGGTTTCTGCACATACACAGAGCTATGCACAGGATAATGGGACCCCGGAATACAGTGGTTTGCCTACCATATACCGTAGCACCCAAAAACCCCAACCCAACTAGCTTAGCATCCCATTAGCACCCAAGTACCAATGATTGGACAACCCAGAACACGGTATCTTTATCTCAGGACTCGCAGAAGCAAGAACACTCTTTCGTCACTCACTCGTACTTGTCCACAAGGTGCGTAGGAAGAGACACTGGATAGGTTAAAATGTTTATTCCAACTTACGTGCTCTAATGTACAGTACACGTGTCAGTACTAATAGCATAATGCATATGAATAATATAAGCAGCATGGTTACAATTCCATAGAATACAAACGGGGAAAGCATTTCATAACTCAGTGGATAAATGTCTAAATAACATTACCACCCTCCCCGTGCAGTAAGATAGTTTATTATAAAAATAGAAGACCTCTGGGCTTTGACTAGCGAACCCCCATACCTCAGTCTCTAGATGCAGAATTACATCAGCAGGACATCATAGCTCTTCTCACTGAAAAGGATTTCTCCAAGTGTGTCAAGCGCCAGTAAAAACCCCAGTATTAAAGGCACACAAAGTTTCATGTCATTTGCGCCTAATGTTATGTCTGGGTGCGCGAGACTGGCCATATCAGGAAGAACCGAAATACATTGTTATGCGACCTTGTACATGTTGTGCAGTCTGAGCCCAAATCGAACAAGAGAAAAGGTGAAAGACAGAAAGTGCAGACAGCGCAAAAGAACTTGGCAAGAGCAAAGGGCGAGGGAGCCCTGGCTCAGTGTAACGTGCGCAAAGAAAAGCAGCATGGCAGCTAGTCCTAGGCCAACATAACAAGGCAGGCAACAAACCACAAGACACCCTCCCCTGGTCAGTCCGGCGTCCAAGACAGAGGGCAAACAAAAAAAATATCCAGTAGAGC
Source organism: Calotriton arnoldi (assembly GCA_963921515.1). Classification (NCBI taxonomy): domain Eukaryota; kingdom Metazoa; phylum Chordata; class Amphibia; order Caudata; family Salamandridae; genus Calotriton; species Calotriton arnoldi. The sequence goes on along the minus strand of CAWUFW010001715.1, from coordinate 2,065,618 downwards.
ACAGGAGCGCCCAAACGGCGAAAAACAAGTCAATCCATGAAAGTGTAAGTGCAGAAAAAGCCATACCCTCCAAAAGGGCATCATTGGAATCATCAAAAAACATAGATGCCATCCAATCCATGAGATCAAAAGAGCAGGAATGCTCCTCAGCAGAGGGAGCATCCAAAAGCAATGCGGGACAACTTGCGTGATAAACGAAACAGCTTTGTTGTAGGAGATCCTGGGCAGCCGCCCAGATATCCCATTGCGCCAAAATCCCCAGTGCAGCCGCACGCGCCATACAGCCGGCAACGGAACAGTCCTGCTCATGGGCCTCTAAGGGACCCATCAACTGAACAAAATCCGGAACAGACAATGACGAATTGGAGAGGCAATAATCCAAGGTCCAGGTGAAAGGACAGCGGATGCAAGTCATTACAGGTTGCACGCAAGTGAAATACGCAAAGCGAAAGGAAAGAGTATATGACACACTCAGTGTCGCCAACGGCAAGACACCAAAACCAGCCAAAAGGCGCTCACGAAGCAGCTGGAGGCGTTCTGGATCGAGCAGGTCCCATCGGGGAGCAGCCATTGCGCATAAAACAAATTAATAACAGGACACCAGCCGCCAAGGCGATGATCAACGGGAAACCGCCAAAGACGCTGGAAAAAATAGAATGAATAAACGCAGGGATGACACCAAAAATAGTTTGGAAGGAGGACACCAAACCAGACCCCACGACTTTAAAAAAGTGTACCAGACCCTCTGTGTTAGATGCGTTAAAAATACGATGAATTAACTCCCCAAAATGTTGGGGGAGATTAGTGTTCAAAAGGGCCTGTATTTCACTGTGGGTACTCGCCACCTGGAGAATGAATGTCTCCCGGGCGGACGTGAGCATAACTTCCTCGTTCAATAATAGTGCCTTTATTCTGCTCAGTCTATTGAAATCTGCCTCCATGGTAGGGATGGAAGGCCAAATAGAGATATCAACCTTGCCATGAGGGGGAGGAAAAAGCACATTTTTGCAGCAGACAACCCTGTGCGAAACTGTTACAATGTAAGGAATGCCAGCCTGCAGGCCACAACAGTTTTCGTTATTTAAAAGTAAATAACTACCATTGGAAAGGAGAGTGAAAGTAGGGGAAATAACAGGAGCAGGAATACCTTTCAGCACACAAGCAAGATTAGGAGCGGAAACGCTACATGAGCCATGCAATTTAATGTGTTTACAAATAAGCGAATGACCCATAGTCGAGTCGCAGTACTCCCCCGTGAGAAAGACTTCCTTGCCGTCCCGAAGGCATTTATACATGAAAGGCAAGGACCAGAGTTCATGCAGGAAAGCACTGCCCAAGGGCCGGTAACGGCCCACAGGGTAATGTTTCATGCACAAGTCAAATTCAAACAAGGAAAAAGGTAAAGCGATAACCCCATGAACTAGCCACACAGCAGAATCGAGTTCTGCAACAGAGAACGGCAAAGGATCCATCTTTTCGATATGTAATAAAGTGTAAGTTGCATCTTTCATGGACATGAATTGCTGTTTGTCAGTTAAATTAAAAGGTAGAAACAAGGCAGAGGTGTTCAAAAATGCCAAGGAACTTTACCTAACTTAAGCGTTTGTAAAGTCCATGCAAACTGCATAACTGAGCGCAATTGATTCTGACCATGATATAACACAGAAACATCATCTTGTACAATATCGACAACAGAGGACACAATATTCTCTAAAGTGTAAATGCGAGAAGACAGGGTATTAATACTATTGTCAACAACAGCAAGCACCTTTTCCAAATTTGCTTGATCTATTTCCCGAAGACGGGAAGCAGCTTCCATTTGTGATAGCTTCCAGAGTTCATTATATGTCTCATAAATGAATCTTTTAGGTCGGGGACCACGAGGTCCCAAAACAAAGTCGGACAGATCAATATTGCCTGAAAGGAGGGACAAATGTTGTTTAACAGAATCAAGGGACAGAATGTTGCAGCCATTGTTTGCATAATTTACCAACAGAATATGTAGTGACAGTACGAGAAGCAGTAAATCTCGGATCAGGCCTATCCTGTGTGTATCTAGTACCTGAGTCGTGAAAACGCATTTGACATGCATTAGATGATATAGGCCATACCAACCAGGGTGACTGATCCAGTTCGGAAACATTAAATGAATTATTCTGTAATAGAGCCTGTAGGGTCGTCAGGGACAGGTTAAAATGTGAGCTATCATTGGGAAAACTCGACAGGGATGGAATTGAGGGCGAGTTTAATTGTTTAGTGGTAGCTAAGCCCCAACACGTAGTTTGATAGATGGAAGCATTTAGGAACATAATTTGGGTAGGGATGAGGCAAGCACGATGCAACGCCTCGGTTCCCTGTACCTGCCATGGCTTAGAGCCCCAAATAGATTTCAAATCTATTGTATCCTCCCAGTACTCATAACCACCCACTGCTAGGGCACTTAAAAAGGAACCCGAATAAAGCAATTTGGTGTGTGTTAACATAATTTTCTGAGTTGATGTAGTATTAAGTCTAAAATAATAGGATGCAGGGTTCGACCGATTAAAATCAGTAAAATAGGTAAACTTATTTCGAAGAGTTTGTGAGCTACCTGGCAAGGGGTTTGGACAATGTTCCCATTGGGTGTAGTTAACAGAACTACGCAGGGCACTTGGCTTATGGAGAAAATGATTACCCCAATGTTGGTAACAATACAAATCGGCATAATTCGCAGAATTCATATATAAATCTTCAGCATTAAAAGATGCATAATATTTTAAATCGGCAAACAATGCTTCAACGGCATGCACATCCCAATCATCAGAATGAATATTATTTTGTACTACATCACCCATTGAAACACGAAGGACATTAGGTACATTAATAATTTCCGTCGGACCATGGATTTGATAGTTCACTGCATCCCATACGATGCCATCAGCAACTGGAAAAGCTGAAATGTTCACAAATGTGTGGTCACGCTTCATGATGTGAGACGAGGAATGAGGAGCCAAAGTTCCAGAAACATAGTCTACAGCAGAGCGTTCAGGTAAATAGTGACCATTGATTAGTAGAAAAAACACTGTGACAAAGCCAATGGACATGAACAAAAAAATCAAGAAAAGTACCAACCAGATGTATGTCCAGGGTGGAATCAAAAAATTGTCTCTAAACCAGGATACAAAAATACTGAACTTGGATGGGACTTTTGAAGAGGTGGAATCCGAATCAAAGGAATAACGAGTCGGGCCAAGTGGCGTTATTGGTTGATGTGCCACCGATTCAGATGCAGGATAAGTATACTCGTCCTCGTCGATATTGGTGGAGAGTTGGGGATCAATTGTAGTTTCAGGCAAATCAACCATCTCAATTACAGCATCAGCGACCGTTCGTGTAGATGGGCCACGAACATATGTCCGATAAATGGCAGGACAAGAGACCGCTGGTGTGACACTATTCAGGATCGGCCAGGCGCTGTAGCTTGACATTTTCCACTGAGATGTATCTGTTCTCCTTGCGACCAGGAAGCGGTGGTAATATGACTGTACGTGTTCCCTTCAAGCCCAGAACTGGAACCGGTGCACGAAAAGAGGGGCCGAATTCTTTTTGTTTTCAACCTTCTCTCGAACCAGTTCTCCAACCTTTGGAAGCCAGCCGGCTACCGGAATCTGCAACGCAGGATCTGTGGCTGAAGGCAAATGTGTAGTTGCAAGTTTGTCTCGGGCTTCTTGTAAGTCCTGTAACATAGCAGAATGGTTATCTACATCAAACTTGGCGGATTGCGCCGCGATGTCTGGACCCTCAAGGTCAGGCACAAACATTCTTATGCCAAAGAGCATTTCGTATGGGGTCCGCCCACCCAGAGGTCTTCTAGGGAGATTATTAAGTGCACGTTGAACGGTATACAAGTGGGCCAGCCAGTTCCTGCCAGTACCTATAACTCTAGCTGTTAAGGATTGCTTTAAGTCACGGTTCATTCGTTCAACGATAGAGTTGCCCTCAGGCCTATACGGAGACGAAAATTTCACCCGCACCCCAAGCGAAGCCATTGCATCCTTGTAAGCCCTAGAGGCAAACGCCGGACCTTGGTCCGAATGGAAGGTGCCGCATGCGAAAATTCCCACAAAGACACGCAAATCCCTGATTACATTTCGAGCGTCAGCACTACGTTGTGGCCAGACCCAGAGGAACCGTGTGCACGAGTCCACTGCTACTAAGATATATTTATAGGCAGTGTCTGATGAGAATGGACCGCAGTGATCCAAGTAAACACACCCAAAGGGTCTGTTAGCAATGCAGAGCGGGGTCTGTGGAGGGCGTGTTACCGTGGAAGGCTTAATCTGTTGACAAACGTCGCAAGAAAGCACAAAAGCACGGGTGTCTTTATACAATCCACGCCACCAATAACGCTGCTGCAAGATGGAAACTGTAGCTGACACACCTGCATGAGCAGAAGCCATGCCTTCGTGTGCAGCTGATATCAAGGCACTCCTGCGGTCCGCGTTGGGGATCAGCCGATCTCCAACGTCAGGTATTGTTACATAAGGAACCTGTTCGGGACTTAACTTGTAAGAATACTTGGAAGGAAAACCTGTAGGGTAATTAACACCTTCCTTTGTTGCAGCAATAGCTGCTAGAATAACAGAGTCAATTTTAGACATGGACCTGGTAACCGCTGCTACTGAACACGTGACTACTGCTGAACGGGCAGCTTCATCTGCCAGATCGTTACCAATAGCGTGTGCGCCCACCCGCTGATGGCCTAAGGTGTGTACCACCTGTGTGAGGGGCAGACGTTGTTGCAATTCTGCCACTCGAACCCAAAGCATTTTATGCTTAATTGTGCTCCCTTTTGCGTCCTTGTAGTCATTTTTCGACCAGAAAAACAGATTGTCATTGTAAGATTGTACACAGTAGAAGGAATCACATACAATAAGAGTGGTCTCATCCTGAGAAGCGAACTCAAGCGCAAGTAGCAATGCATGCAGCTCGGCCAATTGTGCGGTACTATCTCCAAGTGTGCGAGTATGCACTGCAGAGGATTTGAACTTTCCATCTACAAAGGAACCCGCAACAATAGCACATGCAGCTGAATAAGCGTGCTTGGACCCAGTGGCCGGTTGCGCCGAACCATCGGTGTAGATCACACATTTGTAATCCTCAAGCGGTAGTAAAAACAAAGGAGGAGGATGAACGAATTCATACTGCAAAAACTCCTGAGTCTGAAGAGAAGAATCAAAAACAAAAGTGACGTCCGAAGACGTCAAGGATGTAGCCCATTGTATCCAACGGGGATGCATTGCTTTTGAGTTCGGTACACTTGCCTTTGTTACTGCCTCTAGGGCAGGACAGGGTGTTACCACTAGCATCCGCTTTCCCTGTGCCAGTGCGCGTTCTTTTAGAATCGCCATTTGCACTGCAGTTAGAACTTTTTCGACAGATGTAAAGCGCAATTCAGCGGAAGTGTACAGATGTGACTTGTATGCGATGAGTACTGTATCACCTTCATTAAAGGTTAAGTATGTGAATCCCACCGCCCCCGGAATTATTCTAATCACCAAGTTTGTGTGGTTATCACGAGTCAAAAGATATTTAGACTCCAATAGGTCTGTCTGCAAAGACTGCAGAATCGAGGTATGCTCAGGCAGCCAGCAAGACCTTGAATAAGTAGGTTGTATCAAAGCATACAAAGGCTTGATACGCTGGGCATATTCGGGAATGTAAGTACGCCCGAAATTCAGGAAACCCAGCAAAGACTGAAGTTTCTTCAGAGTATTTGGGGGCACAAATGTGCACATTTTTCCAAGAAATGGGGGCTAAGCCCTTACCTTCGTTATTGAGCTCATAGCCCAAGAACAGAACGGTAAATTCAGCAATGTGTGACTTAGCAAAGTTAAATTTGTAACCCTGTTCCGCAAATTCAAGAATAATGCGGTCCACACGGGACAGATGCTGATATAACTCGTCGTCTGTCAGATAGATGTCATCTACGTACGAACATGCGTCTTGATCAATGTCATTTAACAAAGAAACAACACGGGCGGCGAATATACCCGGACTATTTTTGTAGCCCATGGGTAAACGCCGGAACTGGAATAATTTACCACCGGAAGTGAATGCGGTCCATTGACCACTCTCCGGGGCTAGGTTGTGCGTGTAGAAACCGTTTGAAAGGTCAAGTGTCGTTTTATATTTTTTACGAACAAGACTGTCTACAAGCGCAGAACTATGTGTATTCTGTACCGCAAAGTTCCGACAATGGGAATTTAAATGCCGGTAATCCAAAACTAAGCGGTACGATCCATCGGGTTTAGAAACCACGAAAAGGGGATTGTTCATAGGTGATACGCATGGTTCAATTACTCCCTGATATTCCAACTGTGTCAGAATTTCGGAGACGGGGCCTTTTGCCTGCCGTTTGATGGGATATTGGGGTTGTGGCTGCGGTAGTGACCGCAAAGGTATTGCATGAGGAGGTGATTCTTCATCCCATCCCACATGGTTGCGGTATAACGCTGGTGCCAGGTACACAGCCCACTCAGCTGCAAGTGCTTCAGCTTTGTCTTTTGGGACATGCCGTGAAAAGCTTGGAAGGATTACCTCCTCTCCTTTATGTGCAGCTAAAACGAATGGGGGTGGCCAATCCACCTCTGCTAACAAAATGTCATATGAAGAGGTTAGATTTTCCCAAAAAATCCCTTTTATTTCACGCGGTATGTCACCTTCAATTTGGATGACTATGTTGTAAAGTCTGTCAGGGGTGCCACTCTCGTGTCAGCTGTCTCTACAGTAACGAATGTTTCAGTTGCTGTCGCCTCCATATGAGGACGTAGCGCCTCCCGCACTATGGTAACTTCCGCGGCGCTGTCTAGGAGGGTCACTGCCCACGTCCAATTCTGGAGTCTCGTTCTCACGGTCTGTGGCATATTTCGCTGTTACAGCGGCAACTTTTTTCTTTTGAAATTGTGGTCGAGGAAGGTGAAAGTCTTCTGCTTTCCCTCTGACTTGTTGTCGAGGTTGGTCTCGCTCCTGGGGAGCCTCTCGGCCCCTTCCTCTATCTTGCCGTCCTCCTCCACCAGCCTGTGACGACGTCTGGGCCTGTGAAGAACGAGGAGAACGGGTATCAGAGCTCTGAAACCTTTCTGGTGATTTAATTCTCGACCTATCACGTAAATCATAAGTACGTTCAGAAGAAACCGAAACTGGGGAAGCGCCTCTCGACCCCGGCTTCTTTTGTTGCTTACCCTGTTTTTTCTGTCTCCAACTCTTTTTAGTGAAGACTGGTCTATCATCTTTCTCAGATGTACTTTTTGTTTGTGTAATTTGTGGTTGCGATTGAGTTTGCATTTTTACAAAAGGCTTGTTGCCTAGGCTATTTCTTCCAATTGTTTTATAAGCCCGGGCTATAATTTTCGGTAATTCGCGAGGCCTGTCCAACTCTGGGACCAAAGCCAAAGCATTCGCTACTTGAAAGTTCATAGCATCGCCCTTGACATTTCCAAGGATCAGTTCAGCTACTACATCAAACACTCCCACTAGTCTCATCCCTAATTCCACAGCCGCTTCAGGGCCATGTTCATCCTGTAGGGTAGAACCGTCATGGAAGGAGTACCAAAACATTTTGAATAAACTGCTGCGAATACCTTACCCCAATTTTCACATGATGTCAAATCGGGGATTAAGTCTTTTGGCAAACTTATCGTAAGGATGCAATGTTTATCCACTGGGGACGTATGTGGAAACACCGCTTCTATCTGATCGAACTTTTCGGCAAGCCAGTAAGGATAATCGTCCTTACTTTGTGGACGTTTGCCCATCACAGAATTTACCATGACAGGACTTATGGTCACTCCAGCTGCAACAGCTGGTTGGCCAGCGACTACAGGGGCAGCTCCATGTAGGCTACCTGTAACGTATGTCACTAAGGCTCGATGCACTCGCACCAGTTCGGTATGCATAGTGCGCAGTTCCGCAATCGGTAATGCCAGATAATTTGGATGCGGAGTATACCCGGCCAATACAGGCCAAGTGGCCCCCAGAATTGATAAGGGGCCTAAACGAACTGCGGTAGTTGGTTGTGGGAGGGCGCCATTAAACCAAACACGGTGCTGCCAAGCCGTGAGAGGCACTTCAAGAGTAGTATAGGGTCGATAGGCAGCAGGAATAGCGGTGGGTTTATATTCATGAAACAGTTTATCACCTGCATCCACCGCCTCAAAAGTGATCCAAGTGTAAAACACTTCAAAGTGATAAGCCGGATCGGCTTGAACCACAAAGACCAACTCGACCCCAGCATCGGGCACTCCGTATACACCTAGGTGTTCTCGGATTGGTCCTCGGCTATGTGCAGCTATCGCCACACCAGCCATAACTAAACAATTGTATTCGACAACCTAACAGGGAGCACAAAATGGTTTTTTTTATGTAACCTTTTTTAATAACTTCAAGCTTGAAAGAACCTATAAAGCGTTCAATATAGGAGGTATCACCGTCACTTACGCCTCCGGAAGCGTACGTGAGGGTTTTGTGGACAAGCACAAGTACTACTCAAGCGTCTCGCAGATAAGCAGCCCCACGGTGGTCGCGCCATGTCATAAGGTTTCTGCACATACACAGAGCTATGCACAGGATAATGGGACCCCAGAAAACAGTGGTTTGCCTACCATATACCGTAGCACCCAAAAACCCCAACCCAACTAGCTTAGCATCCCATTAGCACCCAAGTACCAATGATTGGACAACCCAGAACACGGTATCTTTATCTCAGGACTCGCAGAAGCAAGAACACTCTTTCGTCACTCACTCGTACTTGTCCACAAGGTGCGTAGGAAGAGACACTGGATAGGTTAAAATGTTTATTCCAACTTACGTGCTCTAATGTACAGTACACGTGTCAGTACTAATAGCATAATGCATATGAATAATATAAGCAGCATGGTTACAATTCCATAGAATACAAACGGGGAAAGCATTTCATAACTCAGTGGATAAATGTCTAAATAACATTACCACCCTCCCCGTGCAGTAAGATAGTTTATTATAAAAATAGAAGACCTCTGGGCTTTGACTAGCGAACCCCCATACCTCAGTCTCTAGATGCAGAATTACATCAGCAGGACATCATAGCTCTTCTCACTGAAAAGGATTTCTCCAAGTGTGTCAAGCGCCAGTAAAAACCCCAGTATTAAAGGCACACAAAGTTTCATGTCATTTGCGCCTAATGTTATTTCTGGGTGCGCGAGACTGGCCATATCAGGAAGAACCGAAATACATTGTTATGCGACCTTGTACATGTTGTGCAGTCTGAGCCCAAATCGAACAAGAGAAAAGGTGAAAGACAGAAAGTGCAGACAGCGCAAAAGAACTTGGCAAGAGCAAAGGGCGAGGGAGCCCTGGCTCAGTGTAACGTGCGCAAAGAAAAGCAGCATGGCAGCTAGTCCTAGGCCAACATAACAAGGCAGGCAACAAACCACAAGACAGTGCAACATAAAAGTAATTCCATCATAGTACAATGGGTGATGTGGGGCGATATTTCAACTGCAAAAAAGGTGTAATGGAAATGTTTATTTCATCGTGTGATATTTTACAGTTGAATATTGTGTGGTGTAATAATTTTCTAATACCATATTGCAACAGCTTCCTATATCAATTAGAAAACATAAACATAAAGTGCATTGGCCATTTCTGTTCAATCCCTTCCATAGTCAACCTTCTGGGGCTAGAGCCCTAATCTGAGTTATATCTGAATAGCATTACACGGTCTTCCTTACTACCTATTTATGTAGGAATTGATGGGGTTTGGTGGCTTAAGTTAGTCCAAAGGCTGACCTCACTTTTTAGACCCTTACGCTTTCTGTCTTCCGTCATAGGATATGAATCCCAGCCACAATTCCATGACGCTAGAACCTGGACTTGGAGCGATAGACGTGGAAAGCAGTGCCAACTTCACCACTGCTCACTGCCTGGGCTGCTGTGATGCTGCTATTGAGATCTCAACCCCGCCTATGCCTCCAGTGACAAGGGGAGGAGGGGCTGGTGACCTTCTCACTGTGAGTAACAAGGAAGCGCAAGTATGCTATCATAATTTCACTAAGGCATGTAAGAGTGCTCCGCTTAACAGAGTATAAGGTCTCTGCTAGTTGCACTGTTTGCAATGTTAGAAGACCCAATTGGCCAATTTTTTTTTTTTTTTAATGAATCGGCACCATTTAAAGCCCTGTCTCAGTTACACTGGGAGAGGGCTCTGGGACAATCTACAATGGAATCCCAAATTAAGTACTTAGATATAGTGTGACCTGACTTCCATTCTGGCTCGTGTCTATCAAGTCTATGGGGCCGATTCCGATCTCGGTCGGAGGCGCACCTAACACCATTCGATCGGGAAAAAAGCCATGCGAATGCCTGTTTCCCGACCGATCCGCACATTATTCCGAATGAGCAAGTACGATGCGCACAACAGCATAGATTCCGACCCAGTCGTACTCACCCAATCCAGGTCCTGTTCCCCGACCGAGCCGGATCCGGAATCGTAGAATCGAGCCGCACGGAAGCAAAAATGCAGCCCTGTCCGGCCAGACAAGTACGATGCGCTTCCCGTACGCGCCGAACCTGTCGCTACGCATGGCACGTCAAAGCATCCGGTCGAGGCGCACATAAGCTCCGATTCGCGCCACAACACGATCCACGGCTACGAGACAAACACGCCAGCGACGAGGACGAGGCGAAGCAAAGAGAAAGACGAACAAGACGAACCAACCATGAATCCCTTCGTGCCGATCCTACCAATATTCTACCTCTATTACCGGAACAGGCACGGACGCGTACGGCGCAGAAGGTAAGTCAGACACCAACAACAAAAACAAACTACACGTACCCGACACATCACACACAGAGGGATGCAGAAATACCTACACCAGCAACAGCAGCACCATAGGGGCGGGATGGCCCTCACCAATGCCACACATACACATAAGGGCCTGTATGCCTACCACTACTACCACCCCTACCCATGGGGGGCTGGATGCCTGCCACTACTACCACCTCTACCCATGGGGGGCTGGATGCCTGTCACTACTACCACCCTTACTCAGGGGGTGCCAGATGCCTACCACTACTACCACCCTTACCCAGGGGTGCCAGATGCCTACCACTACTACCACCCTTACCCAGGGGGTGCCGGATGCCTACCACTACTACCACCCTTACCCAGGGGTGCCAGATGCCTACCACTACTACCACCCTTACCCAGGGGTGCCAGATGCCTACCACTACTACCACCCTTACCCAGGGGTGCCAGATGCCTACCACTACTACCACCTATACCCATGGGGGCTGGATGCCTGGCACTACTACCACCCTTACCCAGGGGTGCCAGATGCCTACCACTACTACCACCTCTACCCATGGGGGCTGGATGCCTGTCACTACTACCACCCTTACCCAGGGGTGCCAGATGCCAACCACTACTACCACCTCTACCCATGGGGGCTGGATGCCTACCACTACTACTACCCTTACCCAGGGGTGCCAGATGCCTACCACTACTACCACCCTTACCCAGGGGTGCCAGATGCCTACCACTACTACCACCTCTACCCATGGGGGCTGGATGCCTGTCACTACTACCACCCTTACCCAGGGGGTGCCAGATGCCTACCACTACTACCACCTCTACCCATGGGGGCTGGATGCCTGTCACTACTACCACCCTTACCCAGGGGGTGCCAGATGCCTACCACTACTACCACCTCTACCCATGGGGGCTGGATGCCTACCACTACTACCACCCTTACCCAGGGGTGCCAGATGCCTACCACTACTACCACCCTTACCCAGGGGTGCCAGATGCCTACCACTACTACCACCCTTACCCAGGGGGTACCAGATGCCTACCACTACTACCACCTCTACCCATGGGGGCTGGATGCCTGTCTCTACTACCACCCTTACCCAGGGGTGCCAGATGCCTACCACTACTACCACCTCTACCCATGGGGGGCTGGATGCCTACCACTACTACCACCCTTACCCAGGGGGTGCCAGATGCCTACCACTACTACCACCCTTACCCAGGGGGTGCCAGATGCCTACCACTACTACCACCTCTACCCATGGGGGGCTGGATGCCTGGCACTACTACCACCCTTACCCAGGGGGTGCCAGATGCCTACCACTACTACCACCTCTACCCATGGGGGGCTGGATGCCTGTCACTACTACCACCCTTACCCAGGGGGTGCCAGATGCCTACCACTACTACCACCTCTACCCATGGGGGGCTGGATGCCTGTCACTACTACCACCCTTACCCAGGGGGTGCCAGATGCCTACCACTACTACCACCCTTACCCAGGGGGTGCCAGATGCCTACCACTACTACCACCCTTACCCAGGGGGTGCCAGATGCCAACAACTACTACCACCTCTACCCATGGGGGGCTGGATGCCTACCACTACTACCACCCTTACCCAGGGGTGCCAGATGCCTACCACTACTACCACCCTTACCCAGGGGTGCCAGATGCCTACCACTACTACCACCTCTACCCATGGGGGGCTGGATGCCTGTCACTACTACCACCTTTACCCAGGGGGTGCCAGATGCCTACCACTACTACCACCTCTACCCATGGGGGGCTGGATGCCTGTCACTACTACCACCCTTACCCAGGGGGTGCCAGATGCCTACCACTACTACCACCTCTACCCATGGGGGCTGGATGCCTGTCACTACTACCACCCTTACCCAGGGGGTGCCAGATGCCAACCACTACTACCACCTCTACCCATGGGGGGCTGGATGCCTACCACTACTACCACCCTTACCCAGGGGGTGCCAGATGCCTACCACTACTACCACCTCTACCCATGGGGGGCTGGATGCCTGTCACTACTACCACCCTTACCCAGGGGGTGCCAGATGCCTACCACTACTACCACCTCTACCCATGTGGGGCTGGATGCCTGTCACTACTACCACCCTTACCCAGGGGGTGCCAGATGCCTACCACTACTACCACCTCTACCCATGTGGGGCTGGATGCCTGTCACTACTACCACCCTTACCCAGGGGGTGCCAGATGCCACCACTACTACCACCTCTACCCATGGGGGGCTGGATGCCTACCACTACTACCACCCTTACCCAGGGGTGCCAGATGCCTACCACTACTACCACCCTTACCCAGGGGTGCCAGATGCCTACCACTACTACCACCTCTACCCATGGGGGGCTGGATGCCTGTCACTACTACCACCCTTACCCAGGGGTGCCAGATGCCTCACCACTACTACCACCCTTACCCAGGGGGTGCCAGATGCCTACCACTACTACCACCTCTACCCATGGGGGCTGGATGCCTGTCACTACTACCACCCTTACCCAGGGGGTGCCAGATGCCTACCACTACTACCACCTCTACCCATGGGGGCTGGATGCCTGTCACTACTACCACCCTTACCCAGGGGGTGCCAGATGCCTACCACTACTACCACCTCTACCCATGGGGGCTGGATGCCTGTCACTACTACCACCCTTACCCAGGGGTGCCAGATGCCTACCACTACTACCACCCTTACCCAGGGGGTGCCAGATGCCTACCACTACTACCACCCTTACCCAGGGGGTGCCAGATGCCTACCACTACTACCACCCTTACCCAGGGGGTGCCAGATGCCTACCACTACTACCACCTCTACCCATGGGGAGCTGGATGCCTGTCACTACTACCACCTCTACCCATGGGGGCTGGATGCCTACCACCAACACCACCCCCACTCATAGGATGGACAATGCATGACACAACCAGCACACCACAACCTAGGGAATGCAAGAAAAAGACATCCCCCAACACCATGACAAGCGTGTGTAGACTGTGTCAAATGCCTACAACACTGAACATGACTTTGAACATACAATGTGACCCCCTATCACATGTGCCACACATATATGTGTGTGGCCCCCACAATGCAAGCAGGCCATGACCATTGTGGCAATGGGGTCCAAAACCCCATCATCACAGTGACCAAAATGTTAGTGTGGGGTCCATAGCTGAAGCACATTCAGAACATTGTGGCAATGGGGTCTAAACCCCCATCATCACAGTGACCAAAAGGTAAGTGTGGGGTCCATAGCTGAAGCACATTTTGAACATTGTGGCAATGGGGCCTAAACCCCCATCATCACAGTGACCAACATGCAAGTGTTGACAAAGAAAAAGCTGCAACTGCCAAACTGCATGGATGATTCCTGGTCACAGAACATAAAACACATCAGTGGCAAAGTAGTGCATGTGTCCCATTGCAACATAGATTGGGGGAGGCAAATACTGCAGTGCAAATAAGACATACCTTTGGCCATGTGCAGACAAACAACACCCATGGGGGCTGACACTGTCAACATTCATCAATGACACAATGACAGAAGTGACCATCAGAATGCAGACCCACATATTTGCACCAATGAGTACTCAAATGCAGATACCCTGTGGAGACTGTAGATGTGAGGTGAACAGATACCATACCATGGCAGCAATGGGACACACAAACCATGATCATTGTGCTGACCGATGACCTAGGAGTCCCAGGGACAGCAGGGGAAACCCACCAAACAACATACAGCCAATGGCACACCAAAGATATGCCAATGCAGTGGTGCAGATGCACAAACAAACAGGCAGACCCACACTGCACATCAAACACAACAGGTGAGGGGGGGGGGTGCCAGTGTCCCCAGGCAACCACACAACACATGAGGAGGCCTGAATACCAATTACACAGATGTGCATACAGTGCCACACAAAGGTAACTCATGGATCCAAATCCCCTATGTGGGCAATCAGGCATTGTCAGATGAGAGGGAGCACAAATCACACATGTCACACAAGCATGTAGAAACAGCAACTGACACAGCAAGACACAGACACACCACAGCACTACCCTCAGGGCCCCCACAATGTGGTGACCCTGGGCTGCATTACAATCCCACTGTGATGACAAAGCTAAATGTCGTTCACACTGTGACCCACAGTCATGTGTCCTGAGCAACAAACTACCATCACACCTACACAAGCACAAATCAATCAGCACGGCCAGTAAGCCAAGGCCAACATGGAGGCAGGGGTCTAGCCGGGCAACAACTCTCATCTGCACACACTCAACACCACACACCTCGACCTCCAACAATGTGCAGCAGTGAAGCACACATGCACTGGTGACATTGCACATGCACCCATGACAATCCCAGGCTGGTGGGTGGGAACCAAGGTGCAGAAACACATCACACATGGCCACTCAACAAGACTCCTGAATGTCTGACACACTGCACACTACGCTGTACATGGACATGACGGCAATACCACACCAACCAATGGGATCCCAGCCACAGTCACACACCAATGAAGAAGCCAAGGACACCCACAAAGAACACACATAGACAACTACCAACATTGCAGCCCGGACCCTGAGGAGTGCCAGCAGTCACACACACAACGTGTCACAATCACTGAAAGATAACACAAACTGGAAATCACATGACAGGTGTAAACAACAAGTGCCAAGGGAATCCTGACTGTGACCCATCTGCGTCTGCACACAAACTCAGCCCTGACAGCAAACACACCTATGGGTGACACCCTGATGACCAGTAATGTGCCATGCACCCACATCACAGAGAATCCAGGGAGAAGACTTGGGGGGAACATAGGTCAACTCAGCAAGCATCACAAACAGGTACAACACTAGGGATCCCAGCATGCACAGCAAAACGGAAGTGAACACACAGACATGCTCATATAACACACACCTTGGGCGCAGGCAATGTCACAGGAGTACACACTGCCATGAGGGGACTCCACTCCTGTGTGAGGAAAGCTGTGCCATATGTTGCCTCAGTAGGGCTCCATCATGTCAGCTGAGCACTTGGTCACACAGTCAACAATTAGCACCAAATGAATGCTCCCGTCACATCAGCCTGGTCATGGGAGTGCCAACGAAATCATCAGCACAGATCCAACACACTTGTATAGCAATGTTGCACTGACAACACAGATGAGTCCTTCCCCATTGATGCCCAAACCTGCATGTCCAGTGGAGATGGCCACACAGTCAGGGAAGTAGACGAATTGAACAATGGCAGGCACAACAGATGTGCAGGGGTGGAAGCCACAGATGTGAAATTGCTAATGTAAGTAGGAAATCCCATTGCCAAATATTGAACACATGACACCCTCAGATGCTGCTAAGGATGACATGGATACACCACAGGATAGGACACATTCCCCCTGGACCACATGTGTTCCTGCACAGTAACACTTCATTATCATGAGACCAAATATCACCATCACTGCAGCAAGGGCATGGTTAGCATCATCAACAACATGTACATCAGAAGCAAAAGCACTAGAGAACAGAAAGGTGCTTTATTCAGCATATGTGGGTCTAACAGTTGATGTCCAGCAAAAAATTAACAAAGGCCAATGGCCAGTCCAACATGAAAGTCAAAACAGGGTGACAGTGGCAGATGTCACCCTAAGCATGCCTGCACTGATGAAAGCCAGGGACAATCCCCTCGGAGGGGCATACGGGGGGGCAGGCCAGGCACCGCAGGGACAAGATCATGGCTCACCAGAAGGAGGCAGGGAAGGGGTGGTGGGTGCTGGAGAGCCACTGACAACTGCAGTGGAGGTGTCTGACATGGTGTGTGCCGGCACAACTGGGGGGCATGACTCTGATGGTGTGGGTGCCGGCAAGACTGCAGGGGACCGTGCAGATGGAGTGGACAGGTTCCCCACTGTAGTGCCCAAGTCAGACAGGGTGGTAGTGGACTCCACTGCAGTGCCTACCTCCAGGGGAGGAGAATGGGGATCAGGTAAGGTGGGCAGGACAGAGGGGGAGGACACCGTCTCCACACCAGTGGCACAGACAAGCGCAGCGGGGGTGTGGGGCCGGAAGAGCAAGTGGCAGGGGGAGAAGGCCTGATCCTTTTGGGGATGGTGTATCTGTGGGTGGGGGAACCTGGGGCAGGGTGTGGTGGGGGCACCTGTGGAGTGGGGGCCTGAGGGATGGAGGAAGGAGACTTGGTGCCTGAGCTGCAGGGCGGTGGCGGGGTCTTGCTCTTCTGGGTCCGGGGGGACTTGCAGATGGGGGTGTCAGTCGGTCTGCGCCTGGGGGAGGGTGTCCAGTGGCGAGGGGCACTCCGCTCCGTGTGGGTGGGCTTCCTCTTCCCCCTGAATGCTGTATCAGCTGGATCGGAGGGGAAGAGGCCGAGGTCACTGAGGAAGAGCCGCTGGGTCTTTGGGGTTGCAGGTGAGGCAACGGAGGGGGCTTTGGAGGGAGAGGCAACTGTGGACTGCGCAGTGCTCATGGATGCGTGTGTGTGTGACTGGGCCCCATCCGCTGTGAGTGTGGTTTCAGTCCCCTGACTGTGCGTGCGTGTGCGTCTTGTCTGTGGCGTGTGTGTGTGTGTGCTGCTCGTGTCTGTGCTGGTGTGTGCCTGTGCCGGTTTGTGTGTGCTTGGGACAGGTAAGGTGCTGGGGAGTGTGGATGGGGCAGAGACAGGAGGGGTGAGGGACTGTTGGAGGAGGGACACTGCTGCCGTCAGGGAGGAGTCCATGAACCTATTGCCCCTCTGTAGGGCAGACATGCCCGATGAGATGCCCTCCATGAACGACACCAGCTGAGTCAACAGAGTGGTGTGTGCATGGAGGACACTCAGCATCGCTGTCTGCCCTACATGGAGCTGGCGAAGGAGGTACACAGACTCCTCACTCAGGGCAGCAGGGGACACAGGGGCAGGGGGTGCGGTGCCTGGCCCGAAGGAGACACGCTCCCGAACATGGGAGCCTCCACGGACCTCGGGAATGGGAGCCGATGGGAGGGCGGTGGTGTTGGTGGTGGCGGGGACAGCAACACTAGCTGGGGTGTGGTGGCTGCTGACACCTGCCTCCATAAGGGAGTCATCCTCCGAGCTGCTGTGGTCCTCAGCTGAGGTGGATGGTGCTGAGGACTCCTCGGTGTGGCTCCCCTCGCCCTCCGTGCCACTGGGTCCCTCCGACCACTCCTCAGCTGTTGACCCAGTATGGCTCTGCGGCTCCTCCTGGTCCGTGGAGCTGTCCCCTCCTGTGGCCGTGGATGTATCTGCAAACAATAGGGAAACAGACAGACATCAGTCACCGGCACCGAACGCACACACCACAGTAAGTACAGCACAATACAGAGCAAGGCCTGGCATCCTTAGTTGAACATTGCTAAAATTGCCCAAACAGAATAGGAGAAGCCAATTGTCAGTCTGATCGTCAACCATGGCACTCACATCCCACCTGGCCTTGCACCCATCTGTCTGGCGTCCGTTGGCTGGCAATACCCCAGTGTGGACACATGCACCACCTACACAGTAGTTGGACGGTGCAGAGAACACGGTGAAGCATGTGAACATGCACACATCACAACTCTTGCCACTGAGTCAGTACAGGTGCCCGGATGAAAGTGATGCCCAGAGTCAGATATATGAAATGCATGTGATGCATACCAGCGACAGACACCACGATGCACCCATGTGCTGATAGCCATTGCCACTATGGTGTGCATGTAGCACATGTCACTCCCCTGCAGGATCACTCATAGGAAGTCACATGCCATGGCACAGGCATGCCTGCTAAGTCATACATCACTGTCTCCAGTCACATGGGCAGGGCAGCCACACAACAACAGTCTGCACTGTGTCACAATAGTAGGTCATGGGGAATGCAAGTCCTGGAGCTGAACAAGTGCACATGTACATCCCCCACACACCACATCATCTGAACCCTTATCTGTCCAGGTCATACTGAATGGACATATGGGTGACCTGTAACACAAGCCTCTGAACCTGAGCACCTCACAATCTGCTGTGAATGGGACACAGCTGCATGGACCTCACATTCGCATACCCCAGTCTGCACGGTCAGGTGTTCAAACACCTATGTGTCACACAAGTATCGTCTCCTATGGTCACATCTCCGGTGGCATGCTGAGCCCCAACCGATAAACACCCCAGCAGTCCTGACATCGAAGCCACAGCACACTGACACAGAGGCTGACACCTGAGGGGACATATCACTGAGCACAACGTGTCAGCTGATACACGGGAGTGGGAGTACAGAGTGCATTGCATGGCCTGGAGTAGGCATGACTGTCCTGCCCCACATGAATGAGGGATGAACCCTGGACAGTAGGCAGCTGGCTAAGTATGTGTGACACACGTAATATACACACTCCTGGGGCCCAAACATTGTTCCCACCCGCAGCTTGGGTGTGTGCCAGTTACCCCAGGCACATGTGGTGGATCAGCTCAGCAATTGGACCACAGATCAAAGTAACACGCAGATTACATGTCAGAACACAGGCATTGTGTAAGCAATGGACCCACCCATGATGCCCACCACAGTTAGGGGAACAGATGCTGTCCCCCACCTTGAGTCAAGCAAACTGCAAGGACACAGTACCCAAGTGACACAATTCCCTGACTGCAAGGGCCACACCTGGGTATCAGATGAGGAGTGGGCAGTGCACAATCGAGGGACATGGGTCCTGGACCACATGACTGATGTGCTGTGGAAGTTTAACCAGGCCAGAGGAGGGCACATAGCATGGCAGACAGAGTACACAATGCAGTCATGGACTCACCCCCTCCGTGCTGCTCCCTGGCCTTCAGCTGCCCATCCAGATCAGGGAAGACCACTGCCAGGATCCTGAGCATGTGGGGGGTCAGGGTCCGGTGTCCGCCCCTCCTGCGAGGAGGCGACAGCTTCAGCTGGACCCGTGCGATCCTCCGGGTCCAGCCCCGAAGGTCCTGCCACCTCTTCTGGCAGTTGCGGATCCGGCGCTTGTAGTCCCCCACGGATCTCACTGCCCGGACGATGGTCAGCCATATCTTCTGCTTCTAGTGGGCATCAACCTGTGAGGATGACAAAGTGAGAATGCTATTACTACACATGCAACATATCCGTGCATTACACAGTTGTGTATACATGTCTCAATCACAGGGGCACATGATGTACACAGGCAGTTCAACGATGGCCATGGACAGTATGCCAGCAGTAACTACATGGTATCATTGCCTGGGAAGTAAAACCTTGTTTAAATGCACTGTCACTGCACTATACCTGTCCAGTGCATGTAACTACACACTATGAGGGGTGACAACTACTCAGTGAGCCTGCTAGCCAGTGGCGTGCAGACTGTTAGCCTTGCTAGTCAGACAACATGCACATTTAGGAAGGCAGTGGACAGAACACTCACCTGCTCCCCTGCTTTCCCATACAGCTTGCTGTACTGTGGAAGGAGGCTGTCCAGGAGGGCCTGGTTCTCCTCAGTACTGAAGGCTGGGGCTCTCTCCACAGTACGTGCCATTGCAGGGTCCAGAGGGTGCAGATACAGCAGCAGTGGTGGTGGCAGATGTCGTCCTGGAGCATGTAGTGCAGGCAAGTGAGCTCTCAGGGGAACAGCCAGCATTATATGTGTGCTGCAGAGGCAGTTACTGTCCCATGTGTCCAAAGTGATAGGTCCAAGTCGTTAGCATCTTCTGAATCTGGCCAATCCATGGAATTGCACCACTTACACACGCCCACAGCATCCTTCAAAAGTTCAACTTCATGACACCCATGAATTTGCAACATTGTTGTGGGTGACCAACTGAATTTCCAGCATCAGACTCGTTCAAAATTTGAAAACGCGTCCGTTGCCAGGCCAGGCCATAGCCAATGGGTGCACACCGATCGGTCCATTGCTGTTCAACGCGTACCTAGGATACAACGCGTACCCGGACCCATTGAATGCAATGGGCAGGCAGGGCACACCGATCGGTCCATTGTTGTTCAACGTGTACCCGGGATGCAACGCGTACCCGCACACATTGAATGCAATGGGCCGGCCGGGCACACCGATCGGTCCATTGCTGTTCAACGCGTACCCGGGATGCAACGCGTACCCGCACACATTGAATGCAATGGGCCGGCCGGGCCCACCGATCGGTCCATTGCTGTTCAACGCGTACCCGGGATGCAACGCGTACCCGCACACATTGAATGCAATGGGCCGGCCGGGCACACCGATCGGTCCATTGCTGTTCAACGCGTACCCGGGATACAACGAGTACCCGCACACATTGAATGCAATGGCCAATGTGTGCGCACCGATCGGTCCATTGCTGGCCAACGCGTATTGCGAATACAACGCGTACCAGCACACATTGAATGCAATGGCCAATGTGTGCGCACCGATCGGTCCATTGCTGTCCAACGCGTCCCTGTACATGTCACTGGCATATGTCACCATGCCTGTCACAGGTGAACATATGCCAGCCACATATACTTCCCAGGGAGTGAGGGGCACACCTACAACACCACAGCCTGTCCAAACTGTATCCTAAGGCATGTAAGGCTGCATTACCTATTCCGTGTATGGGGGTGAACATGTTGTTCTGTGGGTGTCACTTGGGGCAGCCACCCCCAGGCTGTGCACGTGTTCATGGGGACAATATCCTTGGTGTTTCGTGTACATGACCACTGTGATGTGCAACTGTTCATATCTGAGCATGTGGCATGGTCACATTTCACGGTGGTGTATGTCATGTCACATGCCCCCTGAGTCCCATGTGGGACGGTATGTTTAACCCAGGGTGACCCATTGGCACAATAGTGATGGTCCTCCACAGTCTGTGTGCATGTTGTGTTTACAATGTCTCGGATTTCATGTGCACAATGGGAGACAGTCTCCACATCCACGTTGTTTGTGCATGGACTTTGATGTTGTGCGTGTGTGTGTCACAGACGTCCATGTCTGTCCTGCCGAGGCAACAGGGACCACTACCTGTGGGGGTCATGGTTGTTTTGCTGTGGTGTATACATGATACGCCATGACATGCCAGTGTCCATGTGGCAATACAGGGTCCCTGGGAATCTACCTGTCGTTGGGCTGTGATGCCTGGGGCACATCTGTCCTCACATGTCACTGTGGGGTGTGTTTGTAACGTGGCAGCAGGAGATGGGAAATGTGACACGTCCTCATGATACCCAATGGCACAACCTGGGACTTATTGATGCCACTTGTTGAACTGTGATGTTGGATGTTGGCCATGTATGTGCCATACATGTCCTTACGGAACTGCACACATCATGTACTTGTGCCTCATAATGATGTATCGTGTGATATTGAGTGTGTACAATGCCACATATGTGGGGTGAGTGACAATCTTTCTTTGTTCACCTATGCACTGCAGGGCACCAGCTGTCCATAGACCATTCCCTGACCTGGCAACGATGGTGGAGCGTGACAGCATCCGAAGGTACCGCTTCACCAGGCAGCTGATTGATGATTTGGCAGTGCGCTTGGCACCACACCTGCAACCTGGCCGGCCGTACCCTACAGCGCTGACCCCCAAGGTGAAGGTGATGGCAGCCCTACACTTCTTTGCCACCGGTACCTTTCAACACACTCTGGCGACTGCTGGTGGGATGTCACAGACCATGTTCAGCCGTGTGCTCCGCGATGTATTGGAGGCTATGTTGATATACCTGAACCAGTACATCTATTTCCCTAGACTCCAGCAACTGACTGATGTGAAGAGTGACTTCTATGCCCTGGGGAGGATGCCGCATGTCATTGGCTCCATTGATGGGACACATGTGGCTTTGGTACCACCACAGGCCCAGGAGCAGGCATACAGGAACCGCAAGCACTACCACTCGGTCAATGCACTGGTGGTCTGTCTTGCAGATATGACCATCTCACACGTGTGTGCCCGTTTCCCCGGTTCTGCACACGATGCCTACGTGATGAGGAGTAGTCGCATCCCGAGGATGATGTCACAGATGCGGAACCAGCGTGCCTGGCTTGTTGGTGTGTACTGACTTTGTGCCATTGTGTGTGTTCTGCAATGTAGTGTTCCACCCTCTTTTCCAACTCAGCTAATGTGCAATTGTCTGTATGTAGGTGACTCCGGATATCCCAACATGCCGTGGTTGCTGACGCCCCTCAGGAACCCTGTGACACCAGCCCAGATGCGCTACAATGAGGCACATGGTCGGACGAGGAGAGTTATTGAGCGGACATTTGGTCTCCTGAAGAGCCGCTTCCGCTGCCTGGACAAGACAGGAGGGTCCTTCCCATATGCCCCGGCAAAGGTGTGCAAGATTGTCATCGTCTGCTGCATGCTACACAACCTGGCAGTGCGGAAGGAGTTGCCTCTCATCCTGGATGACGATGACCAACGTCCGCCACCTGTGGAGGATCCTGGCCTGGCCCACGATGCCAGTGATGATGATGATGATGGTGATGTCCGCACACAGCTCATCACCAACTTCTTCAGCTGAATGTAAGTATCCAGAGATGTCATGTAACTGATGTGAGTTTGCATGATATGTGTTGGTGGTGCTCTGGTGCTGTTTGAGTGTGTGCATGTGCTACATGACTGTATGCGTGTAGCGATGTGTCCTTACAGGTAGTCTGTACTCCCCAACAGTGTTGACATGCTAACTTGGTTCTGGGTGGGTATCTTGTGACATGTATTGGGCATGAGTATTGCAGTTCTGTCCTGTTCTTCAGTGCTTTTGACTGTGTGTCATTTCTGTCCTTCACAGGGTACTTTCAGAGTCGTTTGGTCAACTGTGATCCCCGACACCGTGATTCGACTTCCAGGGTGGTAGCTGTCGTGTCCCTACAGGTGATGTGCACCACACCCATGGACTTCCTTCCTTCTACACTTGTTGACTGTGTGCCCACTGCCAGGTGGGATTACCTTGCATCTGTGGTGGTTACAACATGTTGCAAATGTGTAATAAACCTGTGCTTCACTTTGTGATGTGCGTTATCTGTGGTCACACATCTGACTGACATTTGCTTACTGCACCAGTGGGCTAGTTAACACAGACTGTGAATAGGTGTTGGGTCTGTGCAATGCAACGTATTTCCTGGCAACATCAGTGTAGGCGATGAGTCAGATGGCCATGGTGTGTATGTGTTGTGTAGCCCTGGTGGTGTGCCTCCCTCATATGTGTGACGTCGCCATGACTCACATGCCGGTGTTGTACTTGCTGTAGCAGTTAGCATGCACAGTGTCATTTCCCAGATCATCATCGCCACTTCAGAGACAACGTAGGAATCACAACAGAGGCAAGTATGGTGTATTAGTGAGTTTATTGACATACATGTGTGAGTATAGTGCACAGGATGGTGGGTGCTGTACATTGTGATTGTAATCCAAAGTTCCTAGATGATTTGGAAGTCCTGGTAGCAGAAATGTCCAGAGTAAAGTCCACAGTCATCTGAGACATTGGTCCAACTTGAGCTCCCCATGTCATGTGGGAGAGTTGTGTTGCAGTCAACAGGGTGAACAGTTTGCGCACAAAGGTGATTATCCAGAACAGGTTTTGGCTTCCTGGGGGTTGCACATGGCCATCGGCCTCTCACTTGCCCCTCCTCGGACGGCCCCTCTTCTTTGGGGGGGACCCTCAAGTGCAGGCTGCTGCGGTGCAGGGGACTCTCCGCCAGAGTCATCCTCCCTCCCTGTGGCAGTTGCAGTTGTTTCAGCACCAGATGTTGTGGGCACACAGGGAGGTGTTGACTGGTTGCTGCTCATCTGGCGGAGGCATTGTAATATGTCCCTATGCACCGCCGTCATCTCTTGCAGTGTGTCCCACTTGGACTCCACGCGGGACATGTGTGAGTCCAAGCGGGCATGATGGGCAGCCTGCTGCTGTTTAATGTCCCTGAGGAGCCCCACTACCTGGCTGAGCTCTCCGGTGCTGGACTGGTACGCATCGGCTATGCGTGCCAGTTGTGGGTCATCATGCAGTCCAGACCCCTCTGCGATCAGTGACCTGTGTCTCCCACCTCCACCACCCCTGGCGACACGTGCAGTACCTGAGGTGGCACGCACAGGTGACCCTGGGCCCCCTTGTGGGTTGTTGGTGGTGTTGGTGTCCATGGCCCCACGTTGGTCCAGGGTCCCTGTGCTGGTGGTGGTGGTGCTCCTTGGTCTTTCCATGTCGGCAGGGGTGGTATGTGTGTTGACAGTCGTTGGAGGGGTGGGTGCAGGGGGTGCAGCTGGTGGTCCTGCTGGTGCTGCATGATGACTTGCTCCGGAGGTGCCAGGTTGGTCTTCTTCATCCGAGGAGGGCAGAGGCTGTTCCACACCAGTGAGCTCCGTATCCTCTCGAGCCTGGGACGGGGACTCCTCAGCGTCTGCTGCTGTGTCCCCATCATCACCTGTTTTTGGGAGACACACACAATGTATGTTATGTTTCTGCAGGCATCAATGGTTGACACACCTGCCAGTTGTGACTGTGCCTCTGGATGCGGGCCTGTACATTGCATTGTCCTAAGTTGTCACAGTCAGGGGTTGATATTGGTGTAGCACATTGTCCTGCATTATTTGGGCATTTCCATGTGAATGTTGGGGTGTGTACATGGTCTGCATTGGTTGTATTTGGTTGACATCCGGCCCTCCTTCCCACCCAGCCAGATATCCCACCATGGAACTTGCTTCCATTGCAGGGAGTGCAATTTGTCTTTCAGGATGTCAGTCAGTGGTGTCCTGCTGTTGGTTGGTGCACAGTTGCCAGCAGGGCCTTGTGCTCCCCACAGCAGTAGCCAGTGTCAGCCATCTTGTCAGTTGTTTTCCACTCCCTGTGATGTGGGCATGGTTCATGGTGGTGTTGATGTGCGCATTGTGAGGGTGAGCAATATCTGTGACTACCACTCCCATCATGCTATTGCCTCCACCCCCCTTCCCAGCATGCCCATACTTCCTTCCTTTTGAGTGTACTTCACTGTGTGTGGGTGTGACAGCAATGGCAAGATGTCAGTCAGTGGTGTCCTGCTGTTGGTTGGTGCACAGTTGCCAGCAGGGCCTTGTGCTCCCCACAGCAGTAGGTAGTGTCAGCCATCTTGTCAGTTGTTTTCCACTCCCTGTGATGTGTGCATGGTTCAGGGTGGTGTTGATGGGCCAATTGTGAGGCTGACCAATATCTGTGACTACCACTCCCATCATGCTATTGCCTCCACCCCCCTTCCCACCATTCCCACACTTCATTCCTTTTGAGTGTACTTCACTGTGTGTGGGTGTGACAGCAATGGCAAGATGGCTGACAGTGGTGTCCTGCTGTTGGTTGTTGTCCAGTTCCCAGCATGGCCTTGTGCTCCCCACAACAGAGCACCAGTGTCAGACATCTTTGATGGAGCTTTCCACTCTCTGTGAGGTGTGCATGCTTCAGTGTGAGCTTGCTGGGCCATGTGGGGGGGTGTTGAGCTGTGACTACCACTCCCATCATGCTATTGCCTCCACCCCCTTCCCAGCATGCCCATACTTCCTTCCTTTTGAGTGTACTTCACTGTGTGTGGGTGTGACAGCAATGGCAAGATGGCTGACAGTGGTGTCCTGCTGTTGGTTGTTGGCCAGTTCCCAGCATGGCCTTGTGCTCCCCACAACAGATCAGCAGTGTCAGACATCTTTGATAGGGCTTTCCACTCTCTGTGAGGTGTGCATGCTTCAGTGTGAGCTTGCTTGGCCATGTGTGGGGAGGGATGTTGAGCTGTGACTACCACTCCCATCATGCTATTGCCTCCACCCCCCTTCCCAGCATGCCCATACTTCCTTCCTTTTGAGTGTACTTCACTGTGTGTGGGTGTGACAGCAATGGCAAGATGGCTGACAGTGGTGTCCTGCTGTTGGTTGTTGGCCAGTTCCCAGCATGGCCTTGTGCTCCCCACAACAGAGCACCAGTGTCAGACATCTTTGAAGTGGCTTTTGACTCCCTGTGAGGTGTGCATGCTTGGGTGTGTTCTTGCTGGGCCATGTGGTTGGGGGATGTTGGGCTGTGACTACCACTCCCATCATGCTTTTGCCTCCACCCCCTTCCCAGCATGCCCATGCTTCCTTCCTTTTGACTCAGCTTCCCTGTGGGGTTGTGTGCCTGTGCTGACAAGATGGCTGACAGTGTTATCCTGGGGTTTGTTTTGCTACAAGTCCCATGTGTGTCCCTGTGCTTCACACTGCATGACCCAGGGTTGTGGTTCTTTGTGGGATATTTGATTGGTGTGTGAGGCAATGCTTTCTCCCAGGTGAGTTGTGTGTAGTTTGTGTTAGGGGGTGTGTGGGTGGAGCTGCTGGTGACTATGGTCAGTGCTGTGAGTCCTCCTTCCCACCCAGCCAGATATCCCACCATGGAACGTGCTTCCATTGCAGGGAGTGCAAGTTGTCTTTCAGGATGTCAGTCAGTGGTGTCCTGCTGTTGGTTGGTGCACAGTTGCCAGCAGGGCCTTGTGCTCCCCACAGCAGTAGCCAGTGTCAGCCATCTTGTCAGTTGTTTTGCACTGCCTGTGATGTGTGCATGGTTCATGGTGGTGTTGATGTGCGCATTGTGAGGGTGGGAAATTTCTGTGACTACGACTCCCATGATGCTATTGGCTACACTGACTTGGCCAGCATACACAGTATTCCTTCCTTTCAGTGAGCTTCCTGTGAGGTGGTGTTGTGGTGGTGGCTACATGTCTGACTGTGTTTGTTGGTTATATTTGTGCCACTGCCTAGCTCTATTTGTTGTTAGGTTTGTACATGTCATGACACAGTTACATTTCACTATGAGCTGGCATGTATTGTGTTTATCTGGCTGACATACACATTTTGGGATGATCTGTTTTGGTTGGTGTGTATTTGCTAAGGGTGCATGGTTTGACTCTCACCTTGACAGTGATGTGTGTGTATTGTGGCACAATATTGTGTACATTTGTTGTGTACTCACCAGGCTCTGGGATGTTTTCTAGTCCATAGACGCTCACTGGTGGTAGGATGGCCCGCACCTTCTCCTCCCAGGGCCTGAGGTATACTGGTTTGGCAGGAGGGCCACTGCCGGTGTGTTGGCTCAAGATGTAGGCCTTCTTCAACAGCTCCTTGACCCTCCTGCGCATGTCATACCACCTGTTCTGGATGTCTACCTTTGTGCGCAAACATGGTGATTGTGCGTTCACCCTGTCGACGATCCTCTCCCACATCTTGGTTTTCTGCGCCATGGGTGTCTGTTGGACCAATGTGCCAAACAGCTGTGGCTCTACCCTGAGGATCTCATCTACCAGGACTTCCAATTCACTATCTAGGAGCTTGTGATTCTTCTTTGGGGGCATGGTGTTGGGTGGTGCTGGTGTGTGATGTGTGTGTTGGTGTGCAAGTGAGGGTGTGTGAGTGTGTGTTTTGCTGGGTGTATGTGAGGGTGCTATTTGTTGTGGTGCTGCTGGTGTGTGGCTTGTGTGATGGATGAGCTGTGAGTGTGTTTGTGGTTGCTGTCTGTTGGTGTTGAGTGCTGGCAGGTAATTTGAATTTGCAAGGGATCATGGTAGGGATTTGTGTCCTTTATATGGGTGGAGTTGTGGGTGTGTCTTTGTTCCCTGTTTCCCCCCCCAGTATTTATTTGCTTTGTCATTGCTTGTTTGGCCTTTTTTTGTGTTTTTCTTTCCTTGGTTCTTTTTGTGCATGTAGGAGACGTTCTTGTGACCGAGTCGGACCCTCCAGTTGTCTCGTGCGAGCCTCTCAGATTCGTTCACGCTGTGTTTGTGCTGTTTTCTTTGCTGCGTACGCGTCGGTCGCGGGGTTTTGGGTTGCTTCGGCTCGCAGTTTTGAATGCGTGTCGGTCGTGCGGCTTGGGCTCCGTGCGACTCGGTCGTGTTTTCCACGCGTTGCATCGTACTTGGCGGGTCGGAGTTCGTGGGTACGTTTCGTTCGGGATTCTTCCTGGTGCGTGTCGGTCGGTTCAATTCGCGTGCTTTTCCGGCCGGATGGCTGTTTTCCGCGCGGCTCGGTCGTTCGGCTTGTGTTCCGTACGAGTCGGTCGGATTTAGCACGCTTCTCATCGTACTTTGCGGGTCGGGCTGCACCGGTACGTGTCGGTCGGTATTTATTCCGGCTCCGAGTCGGTCGGTACGTTTTCCGGCCCGAATCGGAATCGGCCCCAATGTTTTTAAAGAATAAGAAATATAATTCTGTTGAATTTAACAGTCAGCCCAGAACAGGAATGGTTAGGACTGAGTGGAACAAAATAGAGTAGATTGGAGTAGAAAAGGGATGAATATAACTGATAGAATAAAGTAGAATAAAATAGAATAGAAAAAGATAGAAAAAAACAGAATAGAATGGAATAGAGTCGAACAGAGCAGAATAAAGAACAGAACAAACACAGGAATAACAAAACAAAATACAATCAAATAAAATAGAATAACAGAGACCAAAATAGCATAAAATGGAAGAAAACAGAATAGAATCTAACAAAAGAATAGCAAATACCAGCACAGTATTGGATTGAGTAGAATAGAAAATAATTGATCTTCTTTAACCTTTGTTCAGTAAGATCAGCAGTTGGTATGTACATCAATATTTAGATCAAGGGAAGAACCATTTAGAAGATGAAATGATGTGCCATTTGCTTTCTGGGCTCAATCAAATCATGGTTTTAAATTTCTGTCGATTTTTTAAAACTGTTTGGTCACTTTGAAGAATGTTACTGCTTGTGCTATTTCATTGGCAGTTATTGTAAAGTTTGTATGAACTAAACTATAAGAAAAAATATCTTCGAAAAGATATTGAGACATACAGACTAATATATATCATACAAAAACACATACATCATCGAAAAAATATGACAAATAAACTAATATATATCATACAACAGCACATGAATGATGGGATCACTGACATAATATTGATGTATATAATATTGAAACACAAAAATATCAGAAATTAGATATCGAATACAAAAATACTGACGTCCTATACTTAACTATAAATGCAGAAATATCTAGAACACAAGGGTTGTCAAAAATATTGATTTTTACCTATAATGGAAACAAAAATATTGTTACCTCTAAATAAGCATATAATATATTACAAATATCGATTCAAACAATATCAACTACAACATTAATGCCAGAATGATTAAATAATCATCAATAAATAGATTGAAACATTTTTTAATTAAACAATTAGGTCAAATAAACCCAAACCTTGTTATGCACGTTTAAATTAAATAAAAAATATATGACATCAATAAAATATTTACCATTCACCCACAAAAATTATATAATTAAAATATTAATAAAACAACCCCCAAGTAAATTAGAATTAACTACAAAAATTTAAAAACCACCCTAAATATTAATAAATGTATATAAATACATTTAAATCCCCAAAAATCAAAATATATATCATACATTAGGGGCCTCACTTCGATGTCGGGCAAAATTGCTTCCGCCCGACACCGACTCGGTCCTGGGACCGACGACACCCGGTTGGTGGCCCAACCGGCCCATTACAATGCGACCGAACACTGTTCGGTTGCATTGCACTTTTCTAAATGGGAGCTCGTGTTACGGCTGGAAACTGGCCTTAACACAAGCTCCCATTTAGAAAAAGGAGGTGCAGTTCATCCCTGGACACCATGGCAAGCACCTCAAGGTGCCTGCCACGGGGTGCAGGGATCAACAGGCAAGCACCATAGGTGCCCCCTCGGCCTCCAACCGGAGGTCGTGCACCCAAGAGCCCTGCAGTTGAGTTCCAACAGCCTTTCCATGTCAGAAAGGCCGGCATGGAAAGGCTGCCAAAACCTGACATTGTAATCTCAAGGGCGGAAATGCCCACTCTTGAGATTACAGGTCGGATTCCGACTGGCTGACGGGCCCGTCGGAAGTCAGCCGGAATGACCAGCAGGTTTAGTTTATGACCGCCTCCATCGTAATGAGGCAGTCGTAAAATAAACTGACCGGCCCATTACGATGCGGCCGTAAAGGCTCCAACCGAGGGTCAGAGCCTTTTACGGCTGCATCGTAATCGGCCCCGAGATATAAAACCTAAATTAGTGTTTTCCATAGAAGGACTCACCTGAAAAATCAAAATAAACTAAACCAAGCAAAAACTAAAACTAAAAACAACTATAACCAATATAATCAAACCTACAATTTAATCAACACTATAAAAGGCACACTAACTTAAACAGCTAAATGCTTCACAAATGCTGTAAGACAAGGAAACTCTGCAAGATTTTCCCACCAGATCATTAAAGAAAAAATATATGCATCTCAACAGCTACCTAACCATGTAAGTAAAACCCATATTTAAGCTAAAATGTAACTGTTATTAGACTTTAAATCGTAAAATAGCAAATAAATATTAACACACTCTCCAACTTCTATCTCTTTTATATAGACTTCCTAAAACAAAAATTCAAAAACAATACGGTGCCAGAAAATAACAACTATAACAAACCAGCAAAAAGATATAAAAAAGTAAGTATACATAAATCATTAAAAAATTATAAACACCCAATTAACCAACAAAAATAAACCTAACAACCTCTAACCTCTACAGACTACCAACAAATTAACATATAAAATGAACAGAAAAGAAAGCACTCCCAACAGAAAAGCTACAATCAGTGGATGATGGATGGGACCTTCAAAATGTGCCCCAAGCCATTCACCTAAATATACGCCATACATGGTGAATATCAAAACACCAATATCCCTTGTATATATGCCATACTAAGCAGCACTTACTACAACCTCTTAAACCATATAAAACATAAAACAAATAACTACTTCCCCAAAAAATAATCATAGACTTTGAGCAAGCCATGATTCAATCCATTCTAAAGATTTACCCCCACACAGATTTACAAGGCTGTTACTAACATTTCAATCACAGTTTATGGAGACACCCCAAAAAATCTGCACTAAGGGACTGATTCCAACCTTTGTGGTCGTGCCACCAGGCCGCAGCATTGGTGGTTGAAATAAAGCCGCCAAGCCAATGCAATCCCGACTGCTGCATTCTGAGTTGAGTGCCGGGCTGGCAGTGTGCCGGCAGTGGTCTTGCGGTAGCGGCATGCTTCGGCTCACAGAGTGAGCCTGAAGGCAATGCCACTTCACTGCAGCACCTGCACTGTTGTGCGTGCACTGTTACCATGCATCATGTCACGCATGGCACACAGTGCATTCACGAAAGTGCAGGCATAGGAGAGCACAACATGTGCCCCCAGTCACAATGCCCAATGGGCTAAAATGGCCAGGGGTCCTGTTTGGGGCTCCCTCCCTGCGTTTCCGCTGACTTTTTCATGGCAGTATCCCCACCATAAAAAGGTTGGTGGAAAGGCAGTTTGGAATAGGCACAGCATTGCCGGCATTGGCACCGCCTCCATTCCCGCCACTTTCCACATCGCTGCGGGATCTAGGATCCTGACAGTGGCAGCGGTCTTCTTTTGTTCCGACTGCCAGGGTTGGAATCGGGCGGTTGGACCACCACCACGGGTACGGCTGTCTTGGGACCGCCGTACTCGCAATAAGGCCCTAAGTATACAATATGCTAGAAACAGTCAGTTTGCCTTTGAAATTAAAAAAATTATAGCACTAGCCTATGTCCCTGTCACAAAAGTAGCCAACCACTACGATTTGCTAATAGAAAGCCCTTTATTACAACAGAATGAAGACAAACCTAATGGACTATTTTGAAGACACTTGGGTTGGCAGACTGCATCACTCGAGAAACAGACGCCAAACCAAATTCCAAATCCCACAGTGGAATGTCTATGACAGCACCTTGGCACAGGAAGCCAAAACTAGCAACGCAGCGGAAGGTTGCCACAACACCGTCCAATCCACACTAGGTAGAAATCAACCTGCACTCTACAAATTTCTTGAAGCATTACAAAAAGAGCAAAGCTACCAAGAACTATGAATGGAGTAATCTGTTTGCCAAATTGCCCCTAAACTTAGCAAACATACCAAAAGAATGTATGACATGTTACAATTTAAAATCAAACTCTTCATTAATAACAAAGTACTAGATTACTTGGAAATCGTATCCAAAAGCATATTATAAAATAAATAGCGACCTACCAAAGTCCTCAAAAACTATGACACACCAAACCTTTTTTTATTACAAAAAATAATAAATATAATATTTGATTAGATCAGTCAATCAATCAATCAACTTTATTTCGGCTCAATGAACCATAAAAGTACACAGTGTAAGACAGTATATATACTTAAAAACATTATAAATACAAATCTAAGCTCATGACAATATGTAAAACAATGGTACAACATCAATTGTCAAAGAAACAACCACAGTACACAGACAAAACCAAAAAACCAAAAACCTCAAAAAAAGTCCTTAGGAGTGGACTCATTGGTGGTCCGCTATGTCCCTCGGTTTGTCTCAGTGAGATTTCAAATATATAAAAGATAAACAATACAAAGATAAAAGGCACAGCAATCAATATAGATACAATTCATTAAATATCCGCCTACAATTCATAAAACATCACTGATTAGATCAATCAATTATTTAAAACTCCAATGTTAATAAAGACTGATATAATAATATTATATATGATTTATAATAAAAAAAGATCACCAACAATGATAGTTAAAAACAAACTCAATCCATCACATATAATAATTACAACACATAAACCAAACAATTCCACATAACAATCGCATAATTTTGACATAAACAATATAATATCACATTTCCTACCCAACAGAAAAGAAAGAAAAATACGAACTGCTCTGTAGCTGCAGAATAACCCCCAAAATATAACGAATCCAATAGAAATCCCTTGAAGCAATCCAAAGTATCTAGCAGCCATAAAAAAAACGAAAAAGTATTTGAAAAAAAGAAATGCTCCAGGAAACCTGAAGAAAAGGAAATCAAAGTAAAAACCATTGATTTATGATAAACCATAACTGATTTCCTTAAAAAAAGAAACATATTTCAAATACCTATGGGACACACCCGTACACAGAAAGGACTTACGTGTTCCGACGAACAACAGCACCTTACCACAACCTGGTTCCGGGAAAATAGGCTAAAAATAACACAAATAGATTACAAAATAGAAGGCAGCACTAAAAAAAAAAAATACCCACTAAATGAATAAAAAAAAAAAAAAGTAAACAATTATTAATCATGTAAAGCATATCAAACAATGTTATAAAAAATATGAAAAAATTGTAAAGTATAAATTAAATAATGATATAAAATATATACATTTATTTGATATATACCAATAAAACATAGGTAAAAACAATGGGGGTCATTACGATGGCAGAGAAACCGCCACCGGCAGCCTGCCGGTGGCGGTTTCACCGCTATCGTAAAGCACTTTTCCGCCCGCCAAATTACAATGGCAGGCGGTGTGTTGGTGGACGCAAAGTCCGTCGGCCACGGGTCCGCCACAGGCAATCGTTACGATTGCCTGGCGGACCCACCCCGCATCAACAATATGGTGGTGGTGCCTAGCAGGCACCGTCCGCCATATTACGATACTGCCTCCAAACCAGCCGGTGGATGGCGGTGAAACCGCCATTCACAGGCTGGCGGGGATTGCATTTGGGGGCCCGTAGCGGGCCCCCCTTGTGTTG
This sequence comes from Calotriton arnoldi, assembly GCA_963921515.1. Taxonomy (NCBI): domain Eukaryota; kingdom Metazoa; phylum Chordata; class Amphibia; order Caudata; family Salamandridae; genus Calotriton; species Calotriton arnoldi. Next base: position 2,031,199 of record CAWUFW010001715.1, on the reverse strand, counting down.
GGGGAGGTGGGTATGCACTGGGGGGGGTACCTAGGGTACCCCCCTACATTTCCCTGCACCAGGTGGCAGGCATCGCGTGGTGCCTGCCACGTAGTGCAGGGAAATGCAAACGCTGTATTTCTGACATTGCGGCGGGTGCTGCAGCCAGCAGCACCGGCCGCAATGTCAGAGATACACTATGAGACCGCCACGGTGGCAGTCACAACGTAATCTTGTGTGCGGGACCGCCGCAGTCCAGGCGGGCGGTCCCAGTATCCACATCGATGGCGGACGGACTCAAGTCCGTCCGCCATCGTAATGACCCCCAATGTTTAAAATTGTCTATAAAAAATTTACAAAATATACAAAAATGTGTTAAACAATGGAAAATAAAAGTTGAAAATGCACAACATACAAATGTATATAAATATATTTTGCATATCTTTTATTTATAAAAAATAATGATTATTTTTTATTTACATAACTTTCTGTGATTGTTTTTTTAACTTGAAGTGTTTATAATTAAAAATGTGCAACTTTACAATAAATAAAAATTGAAAACATGAATTAAAATAGAAAAATGCAACGTCTTTATTTTACAAAAAATGTAATAAATAATGTTATTGGTTACAAACATTCAACTAACAATTTTTTGTATGTTACCAATCACCAACAATAATAGTAAAATAGCACAATGCATTTCTACTGCACACAAATAAAACTAAAATAAAAGTTTTCTGAATAAAATTATACAATTAAATTATCACACTCCAAAATAAATCTTTTAAAAAAAATTGTTAAACACTAAAGGGGTGAAATCTACTATTCCCTCTCCAATCTAACCATATTGGGGGAAGGTGTCGGACACTAAATGGGTGACATTTCCTATTCCCACTCCAACATAAACCACTTTGGGGAGGGCTTTATAAAACACTAAAGGGTTTGCATTTACTATTCCCTCTCCAATTTAAACCAATTTGGGAAAGGCGTTGGACACTAAAGAGGAGAAATGTATTATTCCCATTCCAGTCTAACCATATTGGCGGAAACTGTTGGACGCTAAAGGGGTGGCATCTACTATTCCCACTCCAATCCAAACCAGTTTGGGGAAGGCGTTGGACACTAAAGGCCTGAGTTTGGTGGTCCCAAGACCGCTGTAACTGCGGTTGCGGGCCTCGGCGGTCCAATCGCGTTATTACGAGTGTTGCGGTCATACAGCAACCTGCCCCATACAAGATCACCGCCAGGATCCTGGATCTCACGGGGGCGGCGGTGTGTAAAGCGGCCAGGAATGGAGGTGGTGCTGATGCCCGAACCACTGTGCATATTGCAAGCTGCCTTTCCGACAGCCTTCCGCCATGAAATGGCTGGCGGAAAGGCAAGGAGGGATCCTCAAACAGGGCCCCCATGCATTTTTGCCCTTTGGGCTTTGTGGCTAGAGGCACATGTTGTGCCCCTCTATGCCTGCACTGTCGTGTACACATTGTGTGCCATGCATGACATGGTGTATGGTAACAGTGCGCGTACAACAGTGCAGGCGCTGGAGTGCGTGGCATTGGCTTCAGGCTCACTCTGTGATCCAAAGCATGCCACCATAAGACCACCACCGGCACACTGCCGACCCAGTGGTCAACTTGGAATATGGCTGTTGGGAAACTGCAGGCTTGATGGCCTTCTCTAGACCGCCGCAACGGCTATCCAGCGGTCGGAATGCCAATGTTGTAAACGGGCCCTAAAAGGGTGAAATCCACTATTCCCACTCCAATCTAAGGCTATTTGAAGAAGGTGTTTTACATTAAAGAGACATTTTACAATATCCACTTCAAAATAAAATATTTTACACAAGGTAATACAATACAATCAATACTCCATAATCACATATATGTTTTTTTAACATAAAATTAACTAAAAAGTTATCTAAAAATACACTCATTTAAACTACAAACTCATTTGTACATATTTAAATTTTAATATATAAAATAAATATATGTTCGAGGCATATGAGCTGCAGATTGTACACTTTTGCATAGATCGCCATCTGGTGTTGGGCTCGGATGTTTGCATGTTGTTTTTGTCTTCGAAGAAGTCTTTGTAGTCACGAGGTTGGTGACTCCTCCTCCTTCGGTGGACAGTGCGCATGGGCATCGACTCCATCCTTAGATTGTTTTTTTCCGCCATCGGGTTCGGATGTAACCTGCTGCGATCCGGATCGGTGTCGTTATCGAACCCCCCTTTCGACGCGCAATTACAGCTATCCGACGGTATTGTATCGATCGCGTATCCTTCGACGCGCCCTCGACAAAAACTTCAAAATCTTCCACATTGGCGAACTTCGACGCGGGCCGTTGGACCTACCCGCGCCGGTAGCGGCGGACGTTGATGGAACGGACTCCCTTTAAAAAATGTCCCCAGTGTGGTGCTAAATTCCCACACTCGGACCTCCATCCTGTTTGTAATCTGTGCCTCTCTCCAGAACATAGAGAGGACGACTGTGAGGCTTGTCTCTCATTCAAATCCAAGAAGACTATCCGGGATCGACGAGCTCGACGCCACAAGATGTCCCGAAGCACAGGTTCCATTCCGGACATCTTCCATCCAGGTCCCGACAGCCTTCCGGAACCAGAAGAGGAGCAGGTCTCGGAAGCAGATGACTCCGACACCGAAGATGACATCACCCCAGCGCAACGGGACGTGAGTACCGAGACCCCCGCCCCACCCAAGCCCATACCAAAGGCTCCGGTGACACCTTCGCCTCCGGGCTCAGGTCCACACCGAACAAAAACTTCGAATGCCCCGCCTCCGGGCCTGGCTCCGAAGGATAGAGAAAAGCCTTCCGGCTCCAACCAGCCACCCGGTTCCGAAAAACCATCTTCGGCACCGAAAATTAAGTCACCTGAGATGCCGCGTCCTCTTCTGTCGGCACCGGAGAAACATTCGGCACCGAAACCGGCAAAAGACCACTCGGCACCGAAGCAACCGGATAAAAGCTCGGCACCAAAGCAGCCAGATAAAACCTCGGCACCAAAGCAACCGGATAAGACTTCGGCACCGAAGCATACAGAAAAGCCTTCAACACCGAAGACATCGGAGCCGAAAACATCAAAGGAGAAGCCTCCCAAACAACCTCCACCGAAGGTCTCGGTACCAGGAAAGGCTTCTATACCGGACATTGCCATTAAACACACAAGACCAGTTTCTAAGGAGAAATCTTCCATGCCGACCAAAAATATCGATCCCGAAGAACTTTTTCTCCCTGATCCGAAGCAAACCACCATTTCCATTCACCCAAAGACTGGTCATATAGTTGCCAAGCCACCTACAAAGAGGAAACCAGAACACTTATCACCTGCACCAGTTCCTCTCAAGAAAATACATATAGCTACTAACACTTCACCACTACCTTCACCCCCCCACCAATTAACCCTAATTTACTTATTTCTCCAGCACATTCCCCACAACCACAGGATAGTGACGAGGAACATGGGGATGGGCAACAAGACGAAGACGTAGTGCCCTTGACACTGAGGATCCTAATGATCCACCACAGGATACAGAACCATGGCATGATTACAATACTGATCCTGATCTTAATAATGATCCAGAGTACTACCCCTCAAAACCATCTCCACCAGATGACAATGTGGGTTCTGCCCAGTTAATTAATAGGGCCGCAACATACCATGGAGTCAAACTACATTCAGACCCTGTAGAAGAGGATTTTCTTTTGGAGACCTTTGACCAACCACAAAGATCTACCCATGTATTGCCAATGCTTAAAGGTCTTCTTAGACACGCTCCTGAGGTGTTCAAGGACCCAGTTAGAGCTAGGATTCTTAACCCCAGAGTAGATAAAAAATACAAGGCAGCTCCTACCGACCCTATCTACATCAAGGGTCAACTCCCTTTAGATTCCCTAGTCGTAGCCAATGCGCGCAAACGAGCAAACTCTCAGGGATCAGGTGACACGCCACCCCCTGACAAGGAATCTAAGTTATTAGACGCATCAGGCAAGCGTATGGCATCTCAAGTGGCCAATTCCTAGAAAATAGCAAACACACAAGCCCTTCTAGCAAGGTACGATAGGGCTCACTATGATGAGCTGGAAAAGCTCATTCAACACCTTCCCCAACAATATAAGGACAAAGCCAATGACCTTATACAGGAAGGCAAACTAATTACTAATACTTCCATAAAATGCGAAGCAGACACCGCGTCCCGCGCAATAAACACTAGTGTTTTGCTACGCAGACATGCCTGGCTCAGGGTGTCTGGCTTTAAACAAGAGGTACAAAATACCATCCTAAATCAGCCTTTTGATCAGGAGCACCTATTTGGCCATGCAGTGGACACATCTTTAGAAAAGATAAAAAAGGACACGGAGACTGCCAAGACTATGGGAGCATTGCAGTCACCATCCACCAGAGGCTCCTTTCGGCGTTCCTTCTATAGAGCAGGCTCCAAAACAAATACACCAGAGCACCCGTCTTCATCCTATAAAAGTCCCAACCAGGGCTCCTTTTCTAGAGGATACTCCAGGGGAGGTTACAGGGGAAACAACAATAGGGGCAGAGGCAGGGGTAATAACACCCGTAGCTCCCCTAGCACCAAACAGTGACTTCCCTGCGCTTCCCCCCGACCATCCCACTCCTGTCAGGGGACGCCTCTCACAGTTCCTACCTGTCTGGGATTCCATCACAACAGACAGGTGGGTAAGACAAATTATCCAGTATGGTTATTGCCTGGAACTCACTTCTACCCCTCCCAACATTCCTCCCAAACAGCGTCCAATGTCATCAGATCACTTAACGCTTCTCAAACAGGAGGTTCTTGCGCTATTACAAAAACATGCAATAGAGCCGGTTCCCTTGCCCAATCAGGGCACAGTGGTCTATTCCCTCTATTTTCTCATTCCAAAGAAGGACGGCTCTCTCAGGCCAATACTGGACCTCAGACCGTTAAACTTTTACATCCAATCAGACCACTTCCACATGGTCACCTTACAACAAGTGCTTCCACTACTCCAGCAAGGCGACTTTCTCTCCACCCTAGATCTAAAGGACGCCTACTTCCACATTCCCATTCTTCCCGCTCACAGGAAATATCTCAGGTTTGTGGTAGATGGCCAACACTACCAGTTCAAGGTTCTACCATTCGGAGTCACCATGGCACCCAGAGTTTTCACCAAGTGCCTCGCAGTGGTTGCAGCTCATTTGAGAAGACAACACATTCATGTCTTCCCTTATCTGGATGACTGGCTCATAAAAGCAAAATCCCACAGCAGCTGTGTTCAACACACACTCCGTACCATACGACTGCTTCACACAGTCTGGGATTCACACTAAATCAGGGCAAATCCCATCTCCAACCGTCCAAAATACAACAATATCTAGGGGCTACAATAAATACTTCCACAGCCCTAGCACATCCCAACCCAGTCAGGATAAGTGCTATACAAATGTTAATTCAAAAATTTCAGCCACAACACTCACTACCAGCAAGAATGTTCATGCAACTAATAGGGATGATGGCCTCTTGCATTTTTCTAGTTCCTCATGCAAGACTACAAATGCGTCCATTACAAGAGTGCCTAGCACGTCAGTGGAACCAGGCTCAAGGTCAGCTAACAGATCTGGTGTTGGTGGACAACCGCACCCACCGCTCTCTGCAATGGTGGAACACACAGAACCTTTCCAAAGGGCGGTTGTTCCTCGAGCCAGTTCCACAGATAGTGCTAACAACAGACGCATCGCTCACCGGCTGGGGAGCTCATCTTCAAACCCATACCATTCAAGGTATCTGGAACCCCCAACAAAAACAATTTCACATCAACTACATGGAATTGTTAGCGATATTCCTGGCACTAAAATCTTTTCAACTGCACCTTCTAGGCAAAGCTGTCCTGATCCGCACAGACAACATGACAGCAATGTATTACATACAAAAGCAAGGGGGTCACACTCCCTACAGCTATCACACTTAGTGCAAAGCATATGGAGATGGGCCATTCCGCAAAACATATACCTCCTGGCAGAACACTTACCAGGGGTACACAATCAGATTGCGGATCTGCTCAGCCGTCAGGCACAACAGATCCACGAATGGGAACTTCATCCCCAAGTTCTTTTCCCATTCTTTCAACTGTGGGGACACCCAGAGATAGATCTGTTTGCCACACACCAAAACGCAAAATGCACAAACTTCGTATCCAGGTATCCACACCCATTGTCCAAAGGCAATGCGCTATGGATCAATTGGTCAAACAAATTTGCTTACGCTTTTCCGCCTCTCCCACTCATTCCGTTAGTGGTGCGGAAACTCAAACAACACTCTCTCACAATGATCCTAGTTGCTCCAACATGGGCAAGGCAACCATGGTTCACAACTCTACTGGAACTATCAGTAGTACCGCATCAAAAGCTACACCTCTCACCCAAATTTCTCACTCAGAACCATGGAGACATAAGACACCCAGATCCCAATCAACTCAACCTTGCGATCTGGCTCCTGGAGTCTTAGAGTTTGGCTACCTCAATCTCCCGCCAGACTGTATGAATATTATCAAGGAAGCCAGACCCCCTACAACAAGGGCATGCTATGCGGCAAAATGGAAGAGATTCATCATTTACTGCATGCATAACAACATCAATCCACTAGATGCTTCCATTCAGAACATCATCTGTTATCTACTGCATCTACAACAATGTAACCTAGCGTATACATCTATTAGGTTACATCTAGCCGCCATAGCAGCCTACCTACAAAACAGACAACATTTGTCCTTGTTTAGAGTTCCTGCTATCAAAGCTTTCATGGAAGGACTTAAAAGAATAATTCCACCAAGAGCTCCACCCTCTCCAGTGTGGAACCTTAATATAGTCCTTGCCAGGCTAATGGGTCTTCCTTTTGAACCCCTTCACAAATGTGAGCTGCAGTTCCTCACCTGGAAAGTAGCCTTTTTGGTTGCTATCACATCCCTCAGAAGAGTAAGTGAAATCCAGGCATTAATCATACAAGAACCATTTTTACAGATCCATCATAACAAAGTGGTTCTTAGAATTAACCCAATATTTTTACCCAAAGTAGTATCTGCCTTCCATCTAAACCAGTCTGTGGAACTCCCAGTATTTTTTCCTCAACCAGACTCAGTGGCAGAACGAGCTCTTCACACTTTAGATGTCAAAAGAGCAATACTCTACTACATTGAAAGAACAAAATCTTTTAGAAAAACTAAGCAACTTTTTGTGGCTTTCTCCCCACCTCATAAAGGTAATCCTATATCCAAAGCAGGAATTGCAAGGTGGATTGTAAAATGCATACAAATATGCTACATCAAAGCCAAACGCACATTAACCATTCCCCCTAGAGCTCATTCTACACACAAACTAGGGGCTTCTATGGCATTCTTAGGAAACATTCCCCTAGATGACATATGCAAAGCAGCAACTTGGATTACACCACACACCTTCACAAAACACTATTGTGTAGATGTTCAGGCAAAACAACAAGCTAGTGTGGGCCAGGCTGTATTAAGAACACTATTTCAAACTACTGCAACAGATACAGGTAGCCACCACTAAGGAGGTAACTGCTGTATAGTCTATGCAAAAGTGTACAATCTGCAGCTCATATGCCTCGAACGGAAAATGCTACTTACCAGTATGCATCTGTTCTTGGCATGTAGAGCTGCAGAGTTGTACACGCCTCCCCGGATACCTCTATCTGTTCCAGTGTCATCTTACTTAGATACATTACACATGGACATCTTTCTATTTCTCACTACTCCATCTAACCCTACGAGGCAAAAACAATCTAAGGATGGAGTCGATGCCCATGCGCACTGTCCACCGAAGGATGAGTCACCAACCTCGTGACTACAAAGATTTCTTCATAGACAAAAACAACATGCAAACATCCGAGCCCAACACCAGATGGCGATCTATGCAAAAGTGTACAACTCTTCAGCTCTACATGCCAAGAACAGATGCATACTGGTAAGTAGCATTTTCCTTTCATGACTATTAAAATATGTAAATTATTTTTATAATTTAAAAAATTTAAAATACATTTTTAATAATTAAAAATGTAAATCTAAAATAATTAAAATCTTTATACAATTTTAAATATGTTTTAAATACAATTTTAAATTCTAACATAAATAGTTTCTAAATATTCTACTTTATGTAAATAAAGTATATCTTTTAAAATTTTATATTTTCTTTTTTGTTAAAAAGTACTTAATACCATTCATATATATTTTATCTAACATCAAATTAAAATATATCAAAACATATCAATATAACAGAATAAAATTCTAAATTATAAATTAATAATTTGCATATCTTTAAAATGATTTTAATTAAAAAATATTTACATTTAAAAAATCACACTGAACCCCAGCTTCTAAAAAGTATCCAACAATTATTTATATACATTAATACAACAAAAAATAACAAATTTTAACAATTTCATAACTACAAAATTATCTAACTAAAAACACAAATAAAAAAATAAGACACATATACAATCAAACACATTACAATAAATTAGATACTAGTTAATATTTACAAACAGTATTTCAATCAACGATATTTTGTACATCAATATTTTTTACAATGACATTAAATACAACACCAAAAACTATATTTTCACCTTCGATATTCCTGTCAATGATATTTTTGACATTCCAACAGTCATGACAATATTTTTGTATCACAATTTTTTCTCTCGATATTTTATCCAGACACCGAATGAAGCCTACACTAAAATTAGTATGGCATGCATTGAAGTGAATGATATTCCAAATTTATATGGCAAGCGTCTGCACTAATATAACACATGCTGAAATGTGCATTACACATATTAAAGTGTAAATGAGTTACTTTGGAATAAATGCATCACACATATTGAAAAATGGCATGTTAAAATAACAATATACACTAGAAATGAATATGATGATTTCTGAAATTTATATGATAATGGCTTGCTTTGAAATGAAAACTCACATTGATATGAATCTGATAAATTGTAAAATGAATATGACACATTAAAATGAGCATGACACTGAAAATAATATAACACTGTTGTGTGGAAAAAGACACACATTGAAATAAATAACACTCCAAGAAAAAAATAGTTTTTTTTGTTTGCAAGTTGTATAATGTGCTACATATTACCTTGCGATTACTTCGGAGTGCTAAAGGGTGTAACACAATGCAGTTTTATGAAGTTTGCATCCAATTGAATGAGCCAATGCCTGTATCAAATGTTCTTTAGTCATTCATTACCACTAACCTATGCAGAGGTCATTTAGGGACCAAGTCTGAACAGTCCAGTTTCCAGGAGTTTGCTGAATCACATGTAGTTTGGCTCAGATCTTAAAGAAGGGCTGAGGGCATTTCATCATTTGGTTCCTTCAACTCCCAATGATATGTCCTCACGATTCGTGAATGGTAGTTGATGGATCAGGCGGGTAGACATTGTGTGAAGATTCCTAGCTGTAGTGTAGTGTTCTGTCAGTTTCTGTAGATATTCTAAGCCTTTGCCCCAGTAGGCTTAATGGACAGCGCAGAGAAGAATTAATTTGCCCAGAATTCTCCAAAAATCTAGTAATCTTTCAGGGTTGGTTTGATATTGTTGCTTTTGCAAGGATTTAGTTTTTTTTTAATGCTTTAGTCTAGGAGTATTAATATTTAAGTTTATTAAGACAATTTGTCCATCTAACATGATATAAAATAAAAATATATAGCACAATGATTGTAAAAATGCATTTTTAAATACAATTTAATATAATTCCGCACACCTGCAGTGAGTTGCAAATTATTGCACAGATGTGAAAACAAACATTCCTCAATCACTGAATGCAGCATTCTCTCGCTCTATAGGCATATAACATGTTTCCTCCATCTAGTTGGAAAAATTGGACATCAGAGTAAAAAGTGGGTTAGCTCACCAGGCACTCTATAACTGCAATCACTTGTTAATCTTCAAACTAAAGACATGGATAATTGATCAACTTTGGATGGAGCAATAGGACCCATATGACTTATAGGGTGCACTATCCATGGGGTTAGAGATGCTCCTGCAGGTAAGTACAGTGAGTTACTGAACCAGCCTGCAGGGGGATGTCTGAGGGAGTTTCATGGGACCCACTGTCACCCCCAAGAGGGATGCCCTCAGGGGGTGCACTGACAATGTGGCACCTTTTTGTGCGCCTTCTAAGGGCTTATTTGCCTCTGTACCCGCGTATGTAATGGGGCGCATGTGTTGAAGAAAAGTGACTCCCTCATTTGCATTGGGCCATGCTCCTACACAAATGAGGGAGTGCCCTCTCAGCAGAGCGCTGGTGTTACATGTGCACTAGTTCTATCAGTAGTACAGAAGGGGCCGCACAAGCATCAGCAGCATCAGTAATACCATAGTGCTCCCGAGGCACACAAAGCAGCCACACATGCTTGTGCCCCGACGGCGCTATGTGTAATACAGGCCTATGTGTTCCATACGCATTAACATTATTTTTCTATACAGCTTAGGGCAAGGAGTGTGCAATAGTTTATTAGAAAATTCCAGTTTGCATTTCACCTCATGAAGATTCTCCAAAGTTTTCTTCCCAGAAATATACAATTTATCATCATCAGATGGCATCGCCACTGAAATTTTCTTTTAAGTCCCCTTCCCTATGCACTGCATGCTGCATGTCCCTCCCTTAATTTTATTCACCAATGCAAACGTATTCTAAATGTTACTTGAATACTCCTTCATTTGTACATTTCAGGATTCCTCAGATTTTACTAAATCCCCATGATGATGTTGGGTTGTTATAGGAGATTCATCATGTTCCATTCCTCTAGTAAAATGTGTTCCTAAAATTTCAGCAATGTTGTTAAGTGAATGAAGCACCAGTTCCAATCATAACACCTCTAGAATTGACATTGGCAAAGAGAGTAATTGTTTTAGTATTTGCCCTTCAATAGCAACAGATAGTGTTTGTAGGTTTAACCGGTTATATTGTGGATTAATTTTAAAACCTGCCAAAATTATTAACTTACAAAACTTTATCGTTTTGTATGAATGCCCTGCTATTATTTTAGAATGAAAAGCCTTTATGGCGCTACAAGAATAACAGAGAGGATGTTTTCCAAACTATGAAGGTTTATCAACAGATTAGACAAAGTTAGAGACTTCAGTAATTTAGCAAATTAGTTTATCAAATTAGCATGAATATCAAAGCGATTATTCAGTCTAAAGTTAAATATTATATGGATGACAATGCATATCTTTACAAATTGCAAAATGCAAAATAAAGGCAGTGTTGGTTCCATAAAGGAACTTCCCTAATTTAAATAAAGCAACAGAGTGGCAAGAGGAAATTCTATGGGGAAGATGTAAGTCTCAAAAAACCAAATTAAGGACCTCATTAGGATGGCGGTCGGATTTACGACCGAGTGCCATCCAATCAGAAACGGGACTGTCCGACTACAAGTCGGCGGTCTCACCAGCCTAATTAGGATGCAACCGCCACCACGGCGGTCCCAATGTCTATGTTTTGTATTGCGGCAGGTGCTGCGGGCTGCAGCACACACTGCATTACAAAAAATAGAAATCACACATATTCCTGCACTATGTGGCAGGCGCCATGCAGTGCCCGCCACATGGTGCTGGGATATGTAGGGTGGCACCATAGGTGCCCCCCAAAACCTCAAACGGAGGAACATGGGTGAAAGGTCGGCCCGCTACAGGCCCTCAATGTCCCTTTCCGCCAGCCTTTTCATGGTGGGTAAACCGGCCGGCAAGGGGGGGGCATCATAATCCCTACGGCGGTGCCTGGCAGGCACCGCCACTATTGTATCAATTCAAGTTCCCTCCGATGGTCCGACGGGCTCAAGGAGCCTGTCGGATCCGTGGCGGTCGTTCTCTCCGACCGCCACCCATCCGCCCGCCATCCTGATGTGGCGGGCGGGAATCTTCATTGCGATGGTGGTGGGACCGACACCGACAGGATGTCGGTGGCGGGCCCACCGTTATCGTAATCAGGCCCTGTGAATCAGGGAAATAGGCAGAGAAGTTCAAGAATCGATCTCAAGATCCCAGAGTATGGAAACCAGCAGAGCTAGGGAAAGGTGTTCCCTCAGCGAAGTCAGCTCGGGATCTGCTAAACCTATTCAACGATACACAATTAAAGGAACGTTGACATTTCCAGAACTTCTTCCCACCCATAGCCCCATCAGATGGGGTCAATCAGGTACGCCATCTTCATGGAGCAGATAGACTCTCTTTGTTCCCACCATTAGACAAAGAAGCGCGCAGCTGTACGCCCTTGAAAGTAGTAGTACCTGCTCCGCCTGGTACAGAAGGATCCCTTTCATCCCAACGCATCGTGCAAATCATAAAAAGTATCCAGTTTATTTCTAAGCTAACATTTCTAAAGAAGAACAATGAACTATTCTCCTAACATTGTACATTAGCAGACACCTGCAATGAAATGAGAAAATGTGAAAACATAGTTAATTAAAAATTAGGGGGCCAATTCACAAAGGGCCTCCACATTCATGCCTAGGGCCCTGCAGTCGTGGCGGTAGCTCGTGGTGGTAGCTCCGCAATGGGTAACTGCAGTGCGGATGTCCCGCCACGAGTGCTGGTACCCCCGCCACAACTGCAGGACCTCCACCACAAATGCGAAGGTGCTTTGTGAAATGGGCCCAAGGCTTGCAGTAAAACATTGGACAACTGAGGCCTACTCACAGGTGGGCCATGCCAGGAAAACATTTCACTTAATGTAAATGCACCATAAAATAATGATTATAAAAGAAATATGTAAATGTGGCTTGTTTATATGAATATATTGCCACGTATTAGCACACAGGTTATTATTTTAGTACATGGATTAGCATGAAAATTTGCGGCTCCATAGTCCTACCTGCCCTTTCTCCCTCCTGCTCTTTATTCACCCTGTATTTGTGTGCTTTAGTATTACAGGATGTGGAATAGGGTTAGTCTCTTATTTGTATCAATGCATTGGGGGCAGGGTTCTCGAGCCATAGACTAGCCCAGGATACTTTTTGTTTTTAGGGAGTCAAAATGGTCTATGCATGAGGCAGGAGACTCAGTAGTAAGGACTGGGCTGAGGAAGAAAGATGAGGAGGTAATGCATCAGATAGCTTAAAAAAACAAGGCAGATATTCTCATAACAAACTTTGAGGTAAGCAAAAGAATGGTGAATATTAAAAAAGAGTGGTGCATTCTCAGACAAAATAGAGTGTTTATGAGAACGACTGCATGCCCCATCAAATGGGGATTCAGACTTTGATAATTTGCTCCGGAATTCTGGAGTGCAATAAGCCTGTAGTTGGCAGAGTTGGCCTTGTCTCCCCCTTTAAATATCAGATTTATGATAGAGCCTCGCCAGCTCTCCGGTACGATGTCCTTTGCTTGAACCTCTTTGTATAATACAGATTACTCCACTGACCAATACACAACTTCTTTTTTAAAAATGGCCTGTGGTATGCCATTTGGTCCTGGTCCTATTTCACGGCAACTGGCAAGTATAACCTTTTTAACTTTAGAAGGTGAGTGTTGGGTGCCTTCTTTGGTGATCAAGTGACACTCCTTCTCTTTGCCTGGATCAGGCTGGCTAATCAACGTGACTTCTGAAATTGCAAGCAGGTCGATTGGAACCGACCTGATATCAAACTGATTAATTTTATCTTGATAGGTAAAATGTTTGTTGATGGCGAAAACAATAACCAGGTGGGAAACCCCTTGTGGCTCTGGTATACTTGAGTTGCTTATCACTTTTACTGGTCTATGAAGGCCATTTATTGTTTCCCCAAATGTCCTGGAATTTGTCTGCCTGGCATTATATAATAGTTTTGACCAGAATGCATCTGTGCTGGCTCTCCTGACCTCCCAAAGTTGTTTTTTGTAATGTTTCATTAGGTCTTTTGCTCTTTCTCAAAGGGAACACTGCCCAGTTCCTGTTCTCAGTCGTCTAATGGCTTTTAGCTCTTTTCTTAGGGTGATACATTTGGCCGAGAGGGTATTTAGCCGATTTTGCACTATAGATGCATCAGGTTTCCTGGATGCAGTTTGTATTAGCAGTTCAACGCTAAACTTTGACCATGCATCTGTTTGACTGCTACTGGTTATTAAGCTGTTGATCATGTAGCTTTTCGCCTGAATGGCAAGATCTGCTATTGATTTGCTGTTGTATCTCAGACGCTTTAGGTTGGTCGAGTGTAGATAGCCTGTTCTACTGGAGCCAGTGGATAACTTTGGGGCGTCAGCCCTAGCGATAGATTCTTATATCAATGAATCAATCAATAAATCAATCAATAATTTCTAAAGCAGAGCACTATCACTCCTAGGGGTATCTGGGTTGCTGCTGGGTTGCTGCTAGGTTGCTGCGTCAAAAAGCCATGTGTTGTGTTGCTTTCTGAAAACTGCCAGGGAGGGTGCTGTTTGGAGGTGCAGAGGGAAGTCATTCCAGGCCTTGGTGGCTATGTAGGAGAATGCACCCCCTACTGCGGGCGTGATGGGTGCGGGGGACATGTGCGAGGGGAAGTGAAGTGGAGTGCATGTGTCTCGAGGGAAGATGGAAGCTTAGCTGGTGGTTGAAGTAGGAAGGTCCTTGTTTGTGGAGGGCTTTGTAGGCGTGTGTGAGCGTCTTGAACTGGAATCTTTTCTGGACAGGGAGCCAGTGGTTGTTTCTGAGGTGAGGAGAGATGTGGGTACGCTTGGGGAGGTCCAGTATGAGTCTGGCAGCCGTGTTCTGTATTGTCTGGAGTCTTCTGAGGAGTTGGGTGGAGATACCAGTGTAGAACGCGTTGCCGTAGTCGAGGCGACTGGTGATGAGGGCTTGTACAATGATGTTTCTGGTGTTTACTGAGATCCATCTGAAAATTTTGCGGATCATGCGGAGGGTGTGGAAGTAGGAAGAGGCAACTGCGGTGACTTTCTTTTTCATGGTCAGTTGGCTGTCCAGGATTATGCCATGGTTGTGAGCATAGTCAGTTGGTGTGGGTCCGAGTTCTTCTGGCCTCCAATTGTGGTCCCAGGCGGAGGTGTTCTTACTGAAGATCAGTACCTCAGTTTTGTCAGAGTAAAGTTTCAGGCAGCTGTTTCTCATCCAGGCGGCCATGTCGGTAATGGTGTTTTGGAGGTTGGTTTTGATATAAGAGGGGTTCTTGGTGAGCGAGAGGACAAGCTAAGTGTCGTCGGCGTAGGTGATGATATTGAGTCTGTGGAATCTAACAAAGTCCACGAGGGGGGTCATGTATATGTTGAATAGAGAGTGGGGCTGAGGGATGATCTTTGGGGCATGCCGCATATGATGTCCTTGGGAGCGGAGGTGAAAGTAGGTAGATGGATGCTCTGGGTGCGTCCTGAGAGGAATGAGATGGTCCACTTGAGGGCGTATTGTTGGATGCCTATGTTGTGGAGTCTGTTGATGAGGATGTGGTGGGCGGTGGTGTTAAATACTGCAGACAAGTTGAGGAAAATCAAAGCCACTGTTTCTCCTTGGTTGAGGAGGGTTCTGATGTTGTCAGTTGCGATGATGAGTGTTGTCTCGGTGCTATGGTTGGTCCGGAAACCTGATTGTGATGCGTCGAGTAGGTGGTTTTGTTGTAGGTAGTCGGTGAGCTGCTGGTTGATGGCCTTCTGAAGCACTTTTGCTGGGTATGGAAGCAGGGAGATCAGCCGGTAGTTTTTGAGGTTGCTGGGATCGGCTGAGGGTTTATTTAGGAAGGGTCTGATGTCTGCATGCTTCCATCCATCTGGGAAGGAGGCTGTGGAGACGGAAGCATTGAGGAGGTTGGTGAGTTCAGGGCTGATTATGTTGGATCCAAGTTGAAGAGATGGTGGGTGCCCCGGAGTGGATGGAGGACATGATGGCCGTGGTGGTCTGGATGTCAAGTGGGGAGCAGGTAGTTATGGCTGGGCTGGGGATCGCTGGTTGAATGAGGTTGTTGAGGCTGAGCGAGGTGGATTGGGGTTTAAAGTTGTTGTAGATGTTAGAAATCTTGCTGCGGAAGTAGTCGGACATGGAGTCGCAGAGTTGTTAGGAGGGACGTACTGTGTTTTCTGTGGCAGTCGGATTGGAGAATTCCTTGATGATTTTGAAAAGTTCCTTGGTGTGGTTGACTGCGGCATCGATGCGGCCCCTGATGGCTGCTCTTTTGGCCTCCTTGATGCACCCGTGGTAGTCGTTGAGTGCTGTTTTGTGTACGGCTCTGTGAGAGGTCCTTGATGATGCACCATTGCTTCTCGAGTAGAAGACAGCTGCGCTTGGTGGTTCTGAGCTCTGGAGTATGCCAGCTGGCGTGTCTTGTTGATCTGTTGGTTTTTGCTGGTTCATGGGGTGAATTTGTTGGTGCATTTGCTGTTCCAATCGGAGACGTTGTGGACGGCCTGGTTGAAGTTGGCTGATATATCAGGTTGTGTGGTGCTGAGCATCTGCGTCCATTGGTTCTCAGTTACTCTATCCGAGCTGCAGTGGGTGGCACTTTGGTGCTTGGTGGTGGTGTGCTGGGCCTTTGAGATAGTAAAATGGACGATTGTGTGGTTGATCCAGGAGAGTTCCGTGGTGTGGGTGAATTTGGTTCTGTGGCTGGAGTAGAAGATGGTGTTGAGAGTGTGTCTGGCTCTGTGAGCGGGTTTGGAGACTAGTTGAGTGAGTCCAATGTTGTTGAGGTTCTCCAGTAGTGATGTGGAGTTGGCGTCCTTGGGCCCTCAATGCGGAAGTTGAGGTCACCTAGCAGGACATAGTGGAGGGAGTCGATGGCAAGGGGGGCGATGATGTAGCTGATGGTGTCGCAGAATGCTGGCCGGGGTCCTGGTAGTCTGTATGCGAGGGTGCCTCTTATGGTTGTTTTGGCGTTGATGTGTAGTAGGAAACTGAGGTGCTCCATGTTGTTGGGTCATCGTTCGTGGTGGAGCATTGGATGGTTTCCTTGAATATGATGGGTAATCCTCTGCCATGCTTTTCGGGGTGGTCCCGGTGTATCATCTTGTATCCGTTGGGAGTGGCGGTGGCGATGTCGGGGTTGAAGGTGTGGTTTAGCCATGTTTCGGTGATGAAAACGACCTCTGGGGTGAGGGAGGTGATGGTGTCCTAGATTGCAGTGGCATGTTTGCTAAAGGAGCGGGCGTTGAGCAGGATGCAGTGTAGGGGTTCCAGGTTGTTGGTGGCCTGCTACCAGAGGACTGCTGGCACCAGGTCTGCTGGCTACTGCTGGCAATGGGCAGGCTCCTGGGACAGGAGCGGCCCAGGGTAGTGGTGGCAGCGGAGAGATGATTGCTTTCTATTGAGCTTAGGACTTCATTTTTATCGCACAGTGGGATTAGTGACAGTGAGACAATTGTGTAGTTCATGATAGTTCTTGAGTTTGGGCCAAAATAAGTGTAATTCGGGGGTTATCATCTGAGAACCCTTCGTTTATCACCATCATACCAAGGAATTCCAGGGTTGTCACAAATTTTTCCCCAGTTTGGTCCGCCATTTGACTACATGCTTTGTCTGTGCTGGAACATCCCAGAAAGAGATTTCCACAGTCAGCATATTGTCTTCAGGAGAGTAGATTACATTTGTGTTGAAGTCACCCGTTAAAATTATGTCCCATGTTGGGTTTGCTTGCTGGTAGTCAGCTATCCTTGAGGTTATTGTTTCCAGAAGCATTTTCTTTTTGCTGAATTAGGGTGAACATAAACATTGAATAATAGTAATGCTGGTCTGTTTTCTTTGGTCCATTTGTTGAGCTTAAGTATTAGAGATCCGGATGTGCAGAGGATAATTCTTCGGTGGAGATTTCTAGACTGAGAGATATGTATACTGTGAGGCCCCCTTTAGGCCTTACGTAGTGTTGAAATTTGGTAGCCAAGAATCTGGGAGTGTGTGAAGCCTACTACTGGGAGGGCTATCATTGACAAGGTCTCTTGAAGTGCTATTATATTGAAGTATTACCAGTTATATAGCAGGATGCCATCTTGAAGTAAGGTCTTTGCCCCGGCTATATTCCACGACATTAAGTGCAAAGTTGTGCGCTCTGATCCAGTTTTGCCTTGATTGCTGACTCATGGGCTTCTTGCTGCATTTAACACTGTATGGATCCAGTTCCACTGTGCCCTAGATGCATTACTTGGAGGCCTCTCATGTCTCTGCCCTTCTGTTCTGTGGATCGAGTTGCTTCTTGCGCCCCGCAAGACTGAGTGAACAGGGGCAATGTCTACCAAGGCCTTGGCTCTCTTTCTATGGGCCATGGGGAATGGGTACCTAGAGGCGCTGTGTCTCTTTACTATTATTCCCCATTCTTCAAAGGTTTTGGCAAAGGCTAAAATGAATGTCGCTATTTCCCTTGTGCTCCATGTTGTTAATGTAAGTTCAGGTAACAATGCATTATTATTTGCCAGAAATTCCACCGATTGTAAATCTGGGGAAATTATATCTTTCAGCTCTTGGATCTCTGCTAGTAACCTTAGAATATTTACTCTGTTGAGGATATATTGTGGACCTTGTGAGGTATATATTCAGGTTCTAGTAAAAGTTGGTTACTGCAAGTCTCATGATGTGAGCAGGCATTTATTTTGTAAGAGAGTTTAGAGGGGCCAGATTTGTGATGTCCTACTGTTGGGTTGGATGGCATTTTCTGTGATTTCACAGAGGCTGATCAGTGCTTTGCATGCTACTGTTTAGTAGGTGTGGCTGAAGTTCTTTTTAACCACTTGGTGTTCTAATATGATTCTCTGATCGTGTCCGTTATCGCTAATAATCATGATTTGTGGCTTCTCGTGATGCGTTAATTGGGGATTCGTATGCCCTCTTGTGTGGGATGGGACCTGCCTGGCATCGTCCATGGTGGAGATGGTCTTGTTTAGGGTAGGGCCCTGCTAAGGTGTGGCACCAGTTTCATGTGAGTCAATGACCAGGTTGGGCCTGACAATGTGGTTCAAACTCCCTGCACGTTTGCAGACTACTAGTAGGGATGCCGCTAGGGTGCTCTTGGCGAGTGCTTCTGTTTTCCGTGCATTTTAGCTACAATTGTTGGTTTCTGCTAGTTTGTGACTATCCCTTTGATTCTCCAGACTTTTTATTGCTTCTTTCATCGATGGTGAAGTGTCTGCTATTGCAGAATTCATAATTGACTTAGTATCGATAGGAGAGACTGGTGTATTACTTGTAGCACGCCCTTCACTATTGTTTCCCTTTATCCCAAATATTGGGCAGTTGCCCTTTTGTTCAGCCTCCTTGGATTTATGTACCTTATTTTCTATGTTTCTGGTACATTTGAGCTATCTTTTGGTGAGTCTGGGAGGGGAATTCCTTTCCTCTCTCACTGGGGAAGGTATTTCCAAAAGCAAGGTTTGAGGTTGAACTTCTTCATGCTCCTTTTTGTTGACTGTATATATCCCTTCTTCTTTTAAGATGTTTATCAGTGCGGTTTCAAGGAAAAAATTTCAATCTCGGTATTGTTCTTGGCCGTTTAAGCCTCTCAAACGGGTGCCTGTGGTTTGCTTACTTGCATGAGTTGGTTGCTTTATTTAAAGAAGACTTAGTAGGATTTTCAGGAGGGTGGACAGTTTATCTATTACTGGTCCACAAGAACACTTTCTCGGGATGGAGAGTATACAGCCTGAACCCTGGTTATTAGTTCAGTCATAGTTTCCAGTTTCGTGTTTAGTCTGGAAATTTGTGATGCAATTAGGTTCATGAGGTCTATTTGGACGTCAAGTTTGTCTGACTGGAAGTTCAGGGCATCTATTGAAGATTGTAGCATTGTTAAGAATGAGTCCCACCAATCTGGAGTTTTGTCTGATTGTATGCCCTGGTTTGTTGAAGATAAGGAACCTGTTCCCTGACAGTTGTTATGAGCTGACCTGTTTTTTGGCATTCTGTTGGGAAAGGTTTTTCCTTTGCCCGCTGGGGCCTCTGGCTGTTATTGAGGCTTATAATTCTTTGGGTTTGTAATTTGATGCATTTCCTTTGGAGCTCCTTGGCTGGTATTATTGTTTGCCATATTTGTATTTGTGTTTGCTTTGTTTATAACTTTTTGTGCTTGTCCTGGGCTGACACCACTGTTTTTGTATTCCGACCACCCTTGGGTTATGCTATTCATTAGTGGCATTCCAGTTATGGGGTCCTGGAAATTGTCTGAGATTATTCTTCTGATTTCCAATTAGTGAACTAAGTCCATGCCGTTTGAGATGGGTATTGAACATTACCAAGAACTAATAATTTGTTACTTCTTCAGCCACCTCATTGAACATGTCTTTGTGGTTAGTGTTCCATCGGTTATGTTGGTCTAGATTTTTTCCACCGGCTGTACAAGGGGTGGAGTGTGGTTGGTCTGGTGCATGAACCTGAGCTTCAACTAGTATTGCATTGGGAGTGGAATCAGGTACCTGTGTGGGGGACCACCCTACTCTACCCTCAGACCTTTGGATGGACTTTTGTGTTTGGCTTGGATGAAAAATCACTGTTTGGCCTGATTCCCTTGGTGAGCCGGGTGCTCCCATTTCTGGTCCGTGATCCACAGGTTCTTTATTCATTTTTTGAGAAGTTAGGGGGTGCGGCAGACCTGGTATTTCCTTGGATGCTGCATATATAGCTGAGATGGGGTCTTTAAGAAATGCAAATTTGTGATTTGGGTTGGCTTTCCTGAAGAATGTCACCATTGGCAATGTTAAGAGAATGTGCCTGAGGAGACTCCTGTATCGGAAAATGTGCTTGTTTTATTCCTTGAGGTTTTGTTAACCAAAGTCGAATCCATCTGATTTGGGCATTTTTGGGTTTTATGCGGCAAAGGTTGCTGGGTTTTTCCTGACCTCATTCTCTTCTTTTGGACCTTTCTGGAATGTGTTAAGATTTATGATTTAAGGTTTTGCATTGATGCTGTGCTGCTTGGTGTAGCTTGCAGCCGCCTTCTTTCAGCCTATTGATGTACATCAGGATGTACACTGGGTGACCCTGGATGGCCTGGATGGAGATTCATCTGGTCAGGATTGTGAGGGCACAAGCACGGCTAACTACCACTTGTTGTGCCTTTCCAGGCTTCCTTGATATTTGTTCTCCTTGATTTTTGCCCTCTGAGGGGGATGGCACAGTATTGCTGGGGTTTTCAGGCGATTTTGGCTACACCCTCCTTGGGACGCTTGCGGATAAAGCCGGAGTGGGGGGACAATTAGGACGCAAGCTGCACTGACCACTAGGCCAGCCGCTTCTGCACCACCAATGTCCAACCACGTGTCAGCTCGCGTATGTCGGTTGACTCGCTCCTTAGACCCAATTGCCCGATTGCCCAATTGCCTCCAAACTGTCTTCTCTCCTTTGGGTTGGTTTACCCTACTCTTCTAATCTATTTTGCAAGCCCACTCTACTTGCAAATTGTGGACTGGCAGATCAGGGACAAGTCTGGGGCTGCAGATGCGGGCTGTCTTGAGGGGAGGAGAGGAGCAACTCAACAGGCCGCCATTCCCATAGTCCTGGTGGCTATTGTCTACCCAAGTGGCACCTGCTGCCCTCACTTGGGGCGCTCATGGACTGGGATTAATCACCTCACCCTGCCGCAGCTTCCTATTCTCTGCTGCATGATTGCCTGTGAATGCGGCGGGCTGGGCTGCGCACAAGCTTCACCAGGCTAACAGGCTGGTGAGTTAGTGGAAGCATGGCAGGGCACCGCACCACAGAACGCTCAGGGGAACACCGGTGAGTGCTGCTCACCTCTCCTCATGCCGCAGTACACGTCTCTTGGCTCATGCCGGCACCTGCTTTCCTGTTGGCTCCTCAGGGCAACCACTGCGTCTTTCTTTCCTTATGCTTTATCCTGTTGCAGGGGACTGCCTGAAGCAGGATGCCGGCACCTCGCTGTGCAATAGCTCTCGGCCTGCTGTCTATCCGTGATTTGTGGCTCACCATTGCTGGCAGATTCCAAATTACTGGGCCACCAAATGAAGACTTTGGGGCCTGCGAGGCCGCAACGAGGTTGGCTGTGAGGACAGGGGAGTGCCAGGTTGCTGGTGCTGGTGCCTTATGCATCGTGGCACCACGCGCTTCCTTTCCCGCCTCTCGGCAATTGATTCTCTACTCTGCGTGACGTCTTGCGGCTCACATTCGATGTTCTGCGTTCTCGACCACTTTTGCTTTTCCTCTCACTTCCACTCCAGCTGTCAGCTTCATATCAACAATAATCAATTATATTACACACATTCATTTTAATGGATGTCATTGAATGTGTTCCATTTTCATTTCAATCGTGCACTCATTACACTCAGGGGCATATTTACAAGGGGATATCGCCACCAGAACGTCACTTTTAGCAATGTTTTGGTGGCGATACGCCCTTCTCCATATTTATAAAGAGGCGTTAAGCCACTTTTTGTGGATTAATGCCACCTTGTAAATAAGGCCCCTGTACACGCATCACTTAGCGTGAAAGGGGTGTGCAGTGGGTGTTGCTGTGGGCGTTCCACAGCAACACCCATTGTTTTTTACACAGAGGTAGCACCAAAAACTAACGCCATGCAAGAGCAGGCGTTAGAATGGCGAAATGAGTGGAAATACTTTTATTTCTCCTCATTTTTGCTTTTTCTATGTGTGCTGCATTCTGCAGCACACATAGAAAGAGCAAAATGCCATTACGATTGTTTATGTGCAGGAAGGTGTCCCTTCCTGCACATAAACAATCATTAAATAATGACGATTTGCTACTTCTATGTGATAGAAGTAACAAATCGCCATTAGTGATTGTTTATGTGAAGGAAGGGACATCTTCCTGCACATAAACCATAATTCCCTGCAATGCTGGCACCCTTTCACTACGGTGCAAGGGTGCCTGCGTTGGCATTAGGCAGCTAAATTTAGCGCTAGGGAAACCACAGGGTTGCGCCGCATCCTTGTGAATATGGCGCATCCCTTCATTTTGAAAATGTCTGAGCGCAACCCTGCCAAATTTGGCACCGCTCTGCGCTCCGACATTTTCTCATAAATATGCCCCACGGTGTCACATTAATTCCAATGAGTGTCATTTTGATTTCAGCATATGATGTTTTTTAATTCATGCCATATTAATTTCAATCCATGTCTTATTGATTTCAGTAACTCTTGTGCACATTGTAGCATATCTTAGTAATTTCACTGCTTTGTAAATATTTAAATGTCATTTACTTTTAATATGTTTCTTTCACTTAAATGCATGTCTTTCATTTAAAAGTGTGTCATATGTTTTAACCTGTCATTCAGTTCAGCCTGTGCCATTTTCCTTTCAACAAGTCATACTCGTTTATAATTGTGTAAAGTTTGTTTCCGTGTTTGTTGTATTCATGTTGGAATACATCTGATGCAGTTCATTGAGAGTCATATGCCAGATAAAGGCGTATGGCATTATTTAATTGAGTGGTGTTTATAATCCTTTCAGTTAAGGTTCTCTCTGATTGATCTTTATTTCACTGTGTGGCTTGTTATATTGAGTGTTATTCCTATCTATGGATACCATATCCATAGAATAGGCCAAAAAACAGTTTCATGGCATAGACTAGAATAAAATGTGATACAAGAAAATAAAATGAAATGCAATGGAAGAGGAGAATCTACAATGTTCTTGCATGACCCATTTCGAGTGGCAAGCTCTCTTACATCTGTTGCTTGCGGGGGCAAAGCTTGTAACATGGGATAACCAGCAAGTTAAACTTGTTTTGAGCATGAGTAGGTTCAGATCATAGGCCTCAATGCAGTTAGCCCAGAACCATGAAGGTAATGCCGTTGAGATCAGTGAGGCAGTCAAGATCTCAATTGCATTCAAGGAAGTAGCCACCACTTTGTGACAGAATTGGCAATTTCAAGAGCGGTATACAATGGCTAGTGTAGAGGGAGCTGGCAACAGTTAGATCATGTCCACTGTGCTAGATCTTAATCAAGAGTTGGGTAGTAACAGAAAATGATCTAATTTGTGAAGGGATTGACAAATCCTCCTGCCGAACTACCTCTGCCAAATGATCTCTATGGTGAGAATCCTTCACTGGCGGAGGATACTCCAACTGAGGACTTTCCACTTCCTCCACAGAGGGCGAACGCTACCATCGAACTGTAATTCAGGCACACGATATCTATTATTTTAAATAATAGCAAGGCACCATGTAATGAATTCTTCTGCTCCATTGTATCCGTGTGTAGGGCACAGCACCCAAAGGCACTGGGACACGGGTATCGGGGAAGACCACTCAAAATCAGCCTTTACACCGGCCGAGGGAGAAGACACCACGCTGGGGGTCCTCCGCAGTCAGTTCAAGTGAAGAAGGAGGAATGGGCAAGTTCATCCTCAGGAGAGAGGTATGTCTTTAAACATGCACTAAAGAGGATTTTGTGCATTGCACCGTCCTGGAGCTCAGGAAGTGCAGCACATAAGGGGTGCCATGGATTTAATCAGGATACAAAGACGTGCGTCATTAGCAGTGAATCTGGGAAATTCAAAATATATGTCAGACATGTATGCAAGAACTAAAAGGAACGCATGGTGTTTTTTTTTAATTCTTTTTTTAAATATGTTTGTATATTTTTTGTCAGGAAACAGCACTTACAAATCTTTGATGATGTAGCATTGAAGCTGTAACACGGGCCAGCTAGAAAGGATTAACAGGAAGAAAAGTGCCACAAATAAACAAGATGTGGCTAATGCAATAGGTCTCGCCTTCCTGACCCTAAGTCTTTGGCAATGCTTTTTTCAGATGCTGTGCAGCATCAGCAAAAAAAAGTAAAAAATTGCCATGATGTGACAAGTGCATAGCAAGTATGCATCATGAAGGTACTTGTGCTGCAACATTCAGTAGGTGCACACATGCATCACCAAGCATGTGTTCACCTACTGATTGGTGTGGGCACCATTTTCTTTTATTTTTTGTTTACTGATCCAAGCAAACAGATGCATTTTGGATTAGTAAATAACATTTTAAAAAAGTGTTTGGACAATGTCAAAAATATCGAGGACCAGAATATCGGAAGGTCATTTTATATGGGTAAGTAAAGTTTAACTATATATAACTCCGGGGCGTGGCTTGACACGCAACGGAGATGGCGGCTTTTCTTTGAGCTCCGTGACACTGCCGGTACGGAGGCTCATTTAACATGTTATACATGTGATGTTTCATTGCCCTTCAACTCTGGAGAGCGGCGGAATACTCCAGGATCATCGGAGAGTGTTTTTATTTCCCTGAAACACTCAATTTGATGCTGCAACATGGGAAGTGTGGTGATGGATATTTTTCAAAATGGCGACCGGCCGTGAAATTCTCCACACAATTGTCGTATGGAGGCTGCATCTCGTTATCATTGCTCCTATTTGCTACACTAATGCTTCCTAAGGTACTGTTCTATATTATTTTATTGCGACGCTTTGTTGTGTCCGTACCATAGGGGTGTGGCTTATTGCTCAGTGGAGGTGGTTTCACTCTCTTGAGCTTCAAGATACGGTCGTCTCAATTTTCATACGCTACAAGGGATTTTCAACTATTCTTCAGCCCCAAGGATTAGGTGGAAGACCAATGAGTGCCAGAGAGTGGTGTGTTCTCTTCTTGAGTCACCCGTTTTGAGGCTGCAACATGAAATGCGATGCTGTAAGACTCCCTAAAATGGCGGCTGTCTGCGCAACTCTCCTCATGACACGACATGGAATTGCTAAGTCTCACATTTAAAATTCTTAAAAGCTCATTTGAAGTTGCTTAAAGTACCTTTCCACATTGCTCTAGTCCCATACAGCACTGTTCATAGCTATCACATATCTTATGCAGATATTTTCTTTTCAGGGTCTGCAGTTCTAAAATGGCGTCAGCTGTCTGAATTTTGTCTCATATTGTTCTATTTAAATTGAATGCCTACAATCTGACATTGAGGCTGGTTCTAATGCTGGTTGCTTATTCCAGATGATGTAAGTGTGACGATATTATCCTGTCGTGATACTTCCTATTGATTTGGCGGCACAACTGAATAATTTGGTTGGCTATTGGAGAGTATATTCTTCACTCTAAGTCCATACTCCGCCTTATCTGCTTCTTCTAACCATCCTAAGGTATTCTGCTGACGACTGCTACGATCTTATCCAATGGCGGAAGGCATGGGTGTTGCTACCAAAGACAGAGACTCTAAAGGGAACTTAAAACGTTCCAAACAGACCTCTCCCACTCCGGAATCGCCAGCTAAGGGTAGCCTTGAATTTACCTCAACTTTGGAGGCGATTTTACTTAAGCTCAACACTGTTCATGATATCGCACAAAGTACCAAAACAAATACTGATTTACTTCAGGTAGAGGTGGCTGCAATTCGTAATGATCTCAAATCTCTTTCACTGCGTGTTTCTAATGCGGAAACGAGGAAAAGCAATGTGGAAGACTTTACAAATAATCAAGCAAAGCACATTCAAAATCTGGAACGTTCCATTGCTTCATTGAGGAGAGATCTCACGGAACAGGAGGATCAAAAAAGATGAAGTAATCTTCGTATTTTTGGATTACCGGAGGATTGTGAAAAGTCTGCTCCTTCAGTAATTGATTTCTTGCTTACATGGATCCCAAATACCCTGAATATTTCTTTCAATTAAGACTTTGAGATAGAGCGCACTCATAGGGTCCCAACCTTTAAACCAAGATCGATGTCCTCTCCAAGGCCCCTGATTTTTAAACCTTTGCGCCACCAACATACTGAACTAATTCTGGCACAAATGAGGAAAATTAAGTCAATACAATGGGAAGGCCACAGAATATCCATTTCACAAGACTTTGCCAGAGACACGGTGATCCGCCGCAAAGGCTTGCTGAATCTACGCAAGAGACTCACTGATTTAAATATTCCATTCTCTTTTGCTGGTCCCTCAAGATTCCGGATCACTTTCAAAGGTCGCCCACATTTTTTATGAACCTTCAGATCTCTCGACATTCTTGGATAATCAATCTGAATCGCAAATGGACTCAGACTCTCTTCCTGGTACCTCTCGTCTCTAATGTTTTTGTATTTATCGACATGATCAGTGCCTAATATTTTTTCATTTATCTAGTATATATGCAGGTGCCTCTCTATTTCTTCATCAACTTTTATTCTCTCTTATAGGACATTGCAAATCTTTGTATGGTATTTAGTTCTACTTGAGATTATAATCCTGGTTTTGTTCTGTACAGTGCCGGTTGACCAAACGCATATGCATCTTTGCAGGTTAATGCTATTCTTCTGTACTATATTTAGTATTATTTGGGTTTACATTCCTAGTGTTGATCTATACTATGCTGGATAACCTAGTTTATATGGTTCCTTACAGTAATGCTGTTACAATTGAATATTGCTAATATATTTTTAAATTCTTATCCATTTCAATTTCTTCCTCTTTTCTAATTTCTTTACTATCAGTAAATATTTGATCCTTTATTCACTTGCTTCTTCTTATTTTTATTTTATTTCTTTTTCTGTCTTCTCTCTGCCCAGTGGTCTCTTTAAACAGTAATTTATTTATATGAATATATTAGTTTCTGACGTCATTGACCATGAACTTTATCTTTTCCTCTTTTCTAAATCGTTTACTATCAGTAAGTATTTGATTCTTTATTCATTTGATTCTTCTACTTTCTATTTTTTATTTCTTGCTCTGTCTTTTCTTTGCCCGGTGGTCTTTTTAAGAGGGAATCTATTTACATACTTATATTAGTTCCTGACGTCATTGACTACCAATGATAGTTATACTGTTGCCTTATGCTATAGTTATGATATCTCCCTTGTAAGATCTGCTTATGACAATCATTTTATTTATTTCTTTATAATAGTTATTCGAGCTAATATGGTATGATTCATGATAGTTTTATTTCACACCTTTACAGTTGTTATGTATGCTATATATAATACGTACAGTTGTTGATAATAATACAATGCAATTTTGAATTTTGTAATCCTTTCTCTTGGGGTCTATCTCTTTATAAGTTATATGACTGTCTGTTTCTCTTTATTCTTTGACCTATCATTAACTCTTTCTCTTATCATTTTCTTAATAAGGTTAGTATTCTATCTTTTATTTGTTATACTCTATTCTCCTTCCTTCGTCTTTACGCTATCTCATTTGTTTTTCTGTTTAGCTCGCTTATTCTACCTTTTACTTTATCTTTTATCTTTTCTTAGTCTCTAAGTTGGTGATAATTAATTTATATGTATATACTACTTATTAATATTATTGATCTTCATTGAATATCAAATTATTTTTGGATGATTTGTGTCATTATATGCTCCAACTTAGTATCTACTTACTCATTTTGTGCTTTACTCTTTTTAATGTATATCGAACCGGGCGTTCCATACTAGTATAGCCATGATGAATTGCTTATGAATTACATTTCATGTTAGATACCCTACTTATATTTAATTCTTATTTAATATGTGCTTTAATTGTATGAAATTTTTTCTGACCTTTCTTATTCCATCATTTTATGGTTGGTTATTTATTCCATATATTGTATTTATTCTCTTTAGATCTTATTCATATAACTTTATGGGCCGGTTTATAGTATCTTAGATTGATATTTATCTGCTAATATAGGCTGCTTTTTTTAAAATTTATTTATGAAATGTTATCTATTTTCTCCTTTTTCTCAAATGTTCGAGTATAAGTATATTTATTGACTTTATATAATTTATTCTTAGTAGCAAAATGTAGCAATATAAGTAATCCGCCTGAGAATGTTATACTTGTCTCGCCGCTCTGCAGCCTGTTTTTCCTTGAGCTGTCCATACCGTGGTTGATAGCCTCTGCTGTTGCTCTTCCACGTTGTTCCCCCATGCATTTTGTCTCCTACAGACATCCCCTGGTGGGGTTGCATTTGGTTGATACTCCTTTTCTCTGTGGAGTTCTTTTTTTTCTTTCTTTTTTTCCTTCTACTCTTCATTCCCCTCCTTGCTCTTTATCCTAATTTTGGGACATCTGCTTCATTTTATTTTGGAATACATGCTTTATTTCCTTTAGTTTTTTATTTATCTTGGTTGCCCTTTTCTCTTTTCATCATATGCATTTACATATGTTGTTCCATATATATCTATGTCTGGTTTAAATGTAGTTTCACTTAATGTCCAGGGGTTGAATCACCCTGTTAAGAGGGCCAACATTTTAGATTATTGCAAAAGTTTATCTGGTGATGTGGTTCTACTTCAAGAGACTAAGATAGCCTTTAAAGAAGCTCTTCTTATGCGGAAGGATTGGTTCTTGATTTTACTTGTTCCGAGGCTTCTGGTAAGAAGAATGGAGTTGTTACTCTTGTTTCTAAAAGCTCTGGTTTGTCTATTGTTACAGATGAGCATGATACCAGTGGCAGATGGCTACTTACTCGTCTGACTAACGGGCCAGACCATCTTTATATTATGAATTTATATGCCCCAAACATTGATGACCCACTTTTTTGGCTTCCATTAATAAAAAACTTTCTGATATTCCACAGAATTCAAGAACAATTGTTGGCGGAGATTTTAATCTTCCCCTTGATCCTATTTTAGATAGACATTCTGCCTTTAAATTTCGACCTCCTAGGGCGCATAAACACATGCTCAATGTGTGCTCATCTCATCATCTTATTGACGCATGGAGATTGCATAATCCTACGGGTAGTGATTTCTCGTTTTTCTCCTCTCCACATTCTAGCTTCTCTCGTATTGATTACCTTTTGGTAGATGCCTCTCTTTTAAAACATACTATAAATGTTATGATTCACCCAATTGTTGCTTCTGACCACGGGGCGGTCTCTTTAACTATCCTTAATCTTACAGATACGAGAGGCCCTCGTAATTGGCGTCTCAATACAGAAATTTTGGAAGATAATGATGAAGTTAAAGAACTCAATGAGGAGATTGATAATTTCTCCAAAGATAATGAGTTTACGGTGGATTCCCCAATAGTTTTGTGGGACGCCTTTAAATGTACTATACAGGGTCACATTATTAAAAAAATGTCAAAGAGAAATAGCGACATTAGGAATTCTCTTCAATCTTTGGGGGATGATATTAAACGCAAAGAAGAGCTATATAGACACTCTAATGATAAATCACTCCTACAAGATATTAAACATTTGAAATACTCTTTTAACTCTATAGTCACTAAAAGAGCTTATATTGGTGTACACTCTCAAAAATCCCGCCATTTATTACTACGAAACAGAGCTGGTAAGTTGCTGGCCACCACCCTAAAATATCAAGACATGAATATTAAAGCTACTCATATTTCCCACATCACTGATAAAAATAGATCAAAGAAATTTCATACTCAAGAAATACTTGGAGTCTTTCGAGACTTCTATGAAACGTTATACACACCTAAAGATCAATGCTCCAAGTTTACTTGTCAACAGTTTCTTAACTTGATCCCTACTAATACTATTTCGCATTCTGACATGACTGAATTGAGGAAACCGATTGACACTGACGAGATCATTCAGGCTATTAAGGCCACTCGTTCGGAAAGGCTCCGGGACCAGATGGGTTTCCTATTGCCTTCTATAAAACATTTACTCCTTCATTAGTCAAATATCTTAAGCAGATTTTTGATAATTATGTTCTTTCTGGCAAGGTTTCTGGCTCAGCTGTTGAGGCCACTATTGTAGTGATTCCGAAGGATGGTAAAGATCATTCTGATCCTAAAAATTTTCGCCCAATTTCATTATTAAATATGGAAGCTAAAATCTTTGCCAAGATTTTGGCTAGGCACTTAGAGGGTCATATTCCCAATCTCATCCATGATTCCCAAACAGGTTTTGTTAAGGGAAGACTTGCTAGAGACAATATTCGGATCTTTTGTCATATTTTTGAAAAAGCAAAACTTTCGATTTT
Organism: Calotriton arnoldi; assembly: GCA_963921515.1. NCBI lineage: Eukaryota > Metazoa > Chordata > Amphibia > Caudata > Salamandridae > Calotriton > Calotriton arnoldi. Next base: position 2,000,400 of record CAWUFW010001715.1, on the reverse strand, counting down.
ATCATCGGCGGCGATCGCCCTTGACGCCGAAAAGGCTTTTGACAAAGTCTCTTGGCCTCTTTTACAAGCAGTATTAGAATCCGATAACCGTGGCGATTCCTTTATTAATATGGTAATGTCTCTCTATGCGCAACCAAAAGCTAATATCCGAATTAATGGTGCTACATCTTCTTTTTTTAATCTTCGTCAGGGCACTAGACAAGGGTGCCCTCTCTCACCCCTTCTTTTTCTCTTGTCTATAGACCCACTTTTTGTCTACTAAATTTGAACCAGGTATTAAAGGTTTTCAATTTGGATCGTATACGCTTAAAACAGCCGCTTACGCTGATGACGTCCTTATTTTTTCAGAGGATATTGCAACAGCGATTCCTGTTATTTCTAACATCATTAGAGATTTTTCACTTGTTTCCGGGTATACTCTTAACAAAGAAAAAACGGAAATGTTCCCCCTCAATTCGTTGTGCTTTTCCTCTCACATGGGTGACTCAGGTTTCTAAATGACAATCAACTCGTATTAAATACTTAGGGATTTGGTTCTGTAAGGACCTTTCAGATACTATCTCTTATAACGAATATCATATCATAGCTAAAGTTAGAGATCTTTTATCTTCCTGGTCTCCTAAATATATTTCTTGGTGGGGAAGAATACAAACTCTTAAAATGATAACTCAGATTATTAACTTTTTATCCTCCATGCTACCTATAAAGCTTTCTTCTACCTTCTTCCATGAGATGGATTTAATCTCTTCAAAGTTTTTATGGAGTGATAAGAGAGCTATCATTGCTTATAAACACCTTAGAAAGCCTGCTGTCCTGGGTGGCTGTAGTCTTCCTGATTGGAACCTGTATCAAATCGCCTTCCTAGCGTCTCAAGGTGCACTTTGGTTTTTACCGGATTCCCACCATTTTCCTCCTTGGATTTATATTGAACGTGAGCTCTGCACTCCTTTTTCTACTTCTTCCTTTCTCACAGCTCCTAAGCTTGTCTTTGGTCCTTCTCATCGTATCATATTAGACACGATTAATGCACTAAAGTATATTGATAAAAAAGTATCTAAATCTATTCATAAGTCAAGATGGTCCTCTTTATGGTACAATCCTAAGCTTTCCACTGACATTGATCCTAGCACGGCCTCTTCGTGGGCTGCCAATGGTATCAGATTGGTGAAAGACCTTTATGATTCTAATCATGACCCGCTTCCCTTCTCTTTTTTAGCTAGGAAATATAATCTTAGCAATATGGACTTTTACTCTTTTTTTAAACTAAAGGTTAAACTTTCTAAAATAGACCTATCTACAGATCCGGTTACTGTTTCACTTCTTTCCCTGTGGTTACGCTCAGGTCATACTGCTTCTAAAATATATAAATTTTTATCTGCTCCACTCCCTTCACAGTCTACAATTACTTATGATGAATGGCCTCATCATTTTGAAGATGGCATTTTTAAACATATTTCACAAGATACCTGGCAATTGATTGGGAAGTTATCCCTACGTAATAATTTTGCTCCCTCACTTATGCAATCCAAATTCTTTACATTAAATCTCCTTCATTGGACCCCTGCTCGTTTACACAAGTTGAAACTACGAGATAGTGATCTTTGTTGGAACTGTAACTTAGTACCAGTCACCCATCAACATATGTTTTTTGAATGTACATTATTGCATTCTTTTTGGGGCCTGATACAGAAACACCTATCATTAATCTTTAACATATCTATAGATCTTTCTTTACCTATGATTCTATTGGGTACAGCTATTCCTTTACCCCTTGATGATACGGATCTGGAGCTATTTGATTTACTCCTATCCATTGCTGTTAAAATTATACTAACGGAATGGAAATCTTTTCATCTTCTATCCTATCATACCTGGTGGACATGGGTCTCATACCTTCGTGGAGCTCATACTTTTGTTGAGAAAAACATTACTCGCCTTCCATTTCTAGTAATGTTCGGCGGTCTCTGGACAACTATATGAATTTGTCCTCTCAGGGGTTGGTAGCTCAGTATCCTTTTGATTCCATTTCTTAATTTATTTTCTTCCATTGGAGCAGATGTCCCCTCCAGTCTCTTTGATTCCTCTCTTTTCTTCTTCTTGTCTTTTCCCCAGTCTTTCTTTTACTTTCCCCGTCCCCCTATGCTGATTGTTCTTATCTATTCAGCAATACAACTGGTATGTGTTTTTGTCATGATATATGTAGTTGTTTTGCTTGATCCCTATGACTGGGATTTATATTATTATTTGATTAATTTTATAACATATACTATATCTCATATATTTAATTGCTCATCTTTTTTAAATAACGATATGTTTACAATTCTTTTTATCCCAATCCATTAATTATTGTTATGAAATCTTTTTATTCTTAAAATATTTTCGGCACTAATTTAGTATGTACTTGATTCTGATCTGTTGTATTGTTAATTTATTACCAATGTATTTCTCTTTTAAATATGCAATAAAGATATTTGAACAAAAAAAGCACACAAAAAAAACTATATATAACTATATATATATGTACCTTGACAATATATATATCTTCAAGGTTCATCTGGAGTTAAGAATAGTACATTTGTACTTACCTATTTGCACGTACCTACTCGATATCCTTGTCCGCGATATTTTTGACACGATATTCTGTCCACACCATATTTGTGTTGCCGATATTCTGTCAGTGAAGCCCTTCAACACATTTTTTCTTATTACCACCAGGAGTATGTGAGCAACATAGAAGCGGGTGGGAAAGAAACAACTGAGAGCTAGCAGGAAGAGCAATGACAGGGAGAATGAAAGAATTTATTAAAGAAAAGTCATGCAGGAGTAAGCAATGGATAAGGTGGGAGGAGGACGGAGCAACACAGAGCGCGTGGGGCTGGGATCTTAAAAGCAGTACCTGAGGGAAAGAGCAAAGTCTGTGCTGTTCTGGCTCATGACCATCCTAAGAGCCGTGCTGAAGCGTATTTGTTGCTAATGCTTTTCTGACTCACGCTTTCATGTGCTGGCGGCTGAATTTCTACGAGCTGTAAGTCCACACGCGCTTTCACGAGTTGGAGACTGCATCACTACGAGCTCCGAGTTCACACGCGATTACATGCATTGAAAAGGCTGCACTGCTACATTTCCTTTGGACTCACGCTCTGAATTGACTCATTCTTACATGCACTGGAGTTCTTTTTTCCATGTTCTTAAATCTGTTTAATGAGAGCAATTGAGTTTTTATCTACAGGGACATCTTCCTCCCTCCTCCTTAGCCAAGCTTTAGCCCCCACCCCAGGTTGCCAGCAGGGCTTTAAGTGGGATGAAAAAACTGGGGGGTCTCTCAGAGGGGCGTGGCTGATATAATTAAGGGTGTAGCTTGAAACATTTATGCTGAAAATCTGTGCTCAGCATAATGTTCCGCCCGACTGGTATTTTGCTGCTTCTGTTATTGCCTCCACATATATAATACAACAAGTAACATTACACCTACAACAAGCCAGGAATATTGACTTTGACAAGGGTTGTTAGTTGCATAAGATAAATATACTACATGCATACATACAACTATGGCGTTGTTGTATATATTATGGAAAATGCTTTAGTTCTTGCTCAAGAGGTTGTGGCGTAATGGCTAGAGCTGCCAACTTTGGAGCTGAGGAAGCAGGTTTTAGTCTCAGCGTCGGCTCAACATCCTGTGTTTCTGGGCAAATCACTTATTCTCCTCTGCCTATCAAAAAATAAATTAATATGTCCTTGCTGGTGCTCGCATAAAGCACTTCGAGTTTTGCAATATAGAACTTAAAAAAAATAAAAGTTACATCAAAAACAAATACTGCAAAAAACAAACTACGAGGAGGCAAGATGGCGTGTGATTAGCTGCTCGCAACCCGCTATCCTCCCTGAATGGATCGATGCGATGGTCAGCGGCTGATTGGACTGGCTAACCTGAGGTCGGACACAGCGCACAAGACTGTGTCCGAGACTGTGGATGCCCTTCTCCTGCTTTTACTGATAGTTTTGCGGCTTACAGAGACGTGTCCACGCTGTGTGAGGTCCGAGCTGATTCACCGGACACAGAGAAAAGTTTGTGGAATTATGGCAGCAAGGGGCGGCAAAGTAAACAAGGCTCGCGCCGGTATCGGTGCTGGGAGCTCTACGGGAGGCGGCCCCACACCTGTGGCACCGGCAAATTTAAATGAGGCAAGCGGGAATACCGGAGAGGCTAAACAACGGGTCACTACGAGCAGAGGATTAAAAAAGGACCCTGGATCTAAGAAGGGGCTGGGGAAACCAGGCCGGCAGACGGAGGATGACCCGGCGCAGCCCACTCTTACCGCTATGTTCAGCAACCTGTCTGCATCAGAAGCCACAAGTAAGGGGCACATTTTCTCTCAGATAAAAATAACACCAGGGACAGAGGAGACTGTGTATTGCGGGGAGGTGGGTACTGAGGAACCAGGTTTAATGAACGCAATAACTGATGCTCCCACAGGAAACTTGCCCCCTGACCTAGATGAGTGTGCTGCCTTAGAATTTACGGATAAAAAGGAAGGCAAGACAACTACTTCAACAAGGGAAATATTGCTTCAAATGCCTGCGAATAAACTGGAGATAAAGGAAAGTCTGGCAAAAAAAGACATGATGAGAGTGGGGAAGCAGACCAGAGGGGAACTTTCGCCCGATGGGATAGGGGAGAAATTTTCTCACTAACTGACGAATCTGATCCCTCTGGAAAAGATGACATCTCCTCGAGTAGTAGTGAAGGGGGCCTGGAAGCAGACGACTCCTCATCCGGTGATCCGCTGGAAGTAACCCAGAGGAAGAAGAGTATAGGGGGCCGTAAAAGGAAAGAGAACCAGAGATGGCCAGTTGGGAGACAATTGAAATGGGATTACTCGGACACGCGGTCTGTCCTGGATGAAGAGGCGACGGAGGGTGTAAATGAAATGGTAGAACCGGGAGCCCAAGCAAGAGAACCGTCACTATCAATGATACTATGTTCTATTCAGCAGATGCAGGAGGAAGTAAGGGCAGATGGACGCAAGGCCAGCGTTGCCAATAAGAAAGTACAAGCTGGGATCAGGAAAATCAATAGAAAATGCGAGGACTTTGCAGAAAGGCTGACGATGGTGGAAACACGGACAGAGGCCCTGGAAGTGGAAGTCGAGGCACTGAAGGAACAGAGCGCCGGACAGAGTGGAACTCTGCCAGATGTCATGCTCAAGCTGGAGGAGCAGGAAAATAGACAGCGGAGAAACAACCTGCGCTTTTTGGGGGTACCAGAGGGGGTGGAAGGAAGTAACCCGAGGCTGTACATTGTGAACTTGCTGAAAAATACTTTTCCGGAGCAAGTAAAATTGGACTGGAACAACGAGATACAAAGAGCCCACCAGGTACCCCTAATGATGAAGAAACAGCCACAAGATAGACCAAGGGCCTTCTTAGTGTTTTTTGGTAATTTCCTACTGCGTCAACTTGTGTATGATCAAGCCCGACCCAATTCACCTAAGTCGTACGATGGGGTCTCCTTTTTTGTCAAACCGGTCTTTGCCCATGCGACGGTGGAACGACGCTGGAGATTTAAACAATTGATAACAACTTTTCAGAAAGCAGGGGCAGAGGTGTTTTTACAGAACCCGGCCAGATTGAGAGTGAAGTATAAGGGTACTACTCGTGTGTTTGTATCAGAAATGTTGGCGCAGGGGTATCTAAATGAGATAATAAAGTTGGGAAAAGGGGTGGAGAGTCCGAAGACAGGAGGCCAGTAGTTCTTTGAGGTTATGATTGAAAGAAGAAATGAAATGTCGCTTCTATGTTTTTTTTTTTTCCGGTTAGCACAGGGGGGGTAGCGGGGCAGTTCATCAGATGCACATCATTCAGGCTTTGCCTAATTGCCTAGGTTTTGGGGGAGGGAGGAGGGTGGGTGGTCCCGGGGAGGGGGGGAGGGGGGAGCAGGGGGGGGATGGGGGAGGGCTGGGGGGAGGAAAGGGGAGGAGGTAAGATGGATGGGAAATGGGCACATTGTTCAAACAAGCCCTTATTGTGGGGTTTTGATACAATCTATAAATGAGTAAATTGAGTATTGGATCGATAAATATTTGTGGCCTGAATGATATTAAGAAAAGACAAAACGTTTCCCAAGGGTTGAGATTATTACAGGCTGACATTGTTTGTCTCCAAGAGACCCATGTGGAAGGAAGCCAGAAACAACTGTTGAAACATCTGGGGTATAGCGTAATAGGAGCAACATCGCAGGGTGTACGTATTCGGGGGGTGGCAATACTGGCCCGCAACAAAGCTATTCATTTCTCCTCTGTAAAGGTAGATACAGCAGGGCGGTGGGTCATTGCTAGTTGTAGTGCCCCTGGCTCTTTTAAATTCACACTATGCTCTCTTTATGGTAGTAATATTGACGACCCGGCTTTATTGGAGTGGGTATCAAACGAATTGGCGCATTGGGAATTACCAATCGTGGTGTGTGGAGATTTTAATATCAATCTTCATAGTCATTGGAAGCTGGGGGAACCATATATCGGCAAAAAACCTAAAGTCTATCAGGCTCTATGTAATATGTGTCAGGAGCACGGGCTGTGTGATGTGTGATGTGTGGGGGGAACTAAGACCGCAAGATCAAGGGTACACATATTACTCTGCGCCCCATCAGAAGCATGTGAGATTGGATTATTTTTTTGTCTCACATACAATCAGACAAAGAAGTGTAATTGAAAAAGCTCCTAGATATCTGTCAGACCACAGCCCATTAGTGCTGGAGCTACAGGGATTGGGGGATCAAGCGAAGCAATGTTCATCATGGACGTTCGAAAGAGCACTATTTGTGGATGAGGTATATGTGGAGCATATGAGGAAGTGGATACCAGAGTTTCTGGAAAGGAACCATGGATCGGCCTCCTTGGGCATAGTATGGGATACATTAAAAGCAGGGGTACGAGGCGAAACTTTGCAATTTGCAATGAGGAAAAACAAAATCGAGAAAGGTGAACTTCAGAACCTACAAAATGGGTTGGCTCAAGCCGAATGCAACCTAATTAAGGCTATAGAGCAGAATGAAGAGATAGAAACAGTCAGCCTAGGGGTAACAATAAGTAAAACTCTAATAGGGGAGAAATTGTTAAAGAAAGCAGTGAAAGGGTGGGACATTTCCTTGCGGTAAGAACAAGGCAGGAAGCTACCCGAAATGAAATTAGGGCGATCAGGGACCCTGTGGAGGGATTGAGAACTGAAGCAGGGGAAATCCGAACTGCTTTTTGTACTTTTTATCGAACTCTCTATACAGAAGATCAGGGGGAGGGTGCACAGAGGACAGAACAGATAGAGCAATACCTGACCCAACCTGCTGAAGGTCTTTTGACGGGAGATGAAAGGGACCAGCTAGATAGACCTCTGGAATGGGAAGAAATAGCAAATGCTTTGGCTAGTCTACCAAAGAGGAAGGCGACGGGACCAGATCTGATCCCCACCGAATTCTACAAGGTCTTCCAGGAGCAACTGAGGGATACTATGAAGGCTCTGTTAGTACAAATTATAGAGGGGGTGGATCCACCAGCCTCTTGGGGGAAGGCAAAGATGGTAATCTTTCCTAAAAAAAATAAACCTATGGAAGAGTTAGGGTCTTACCGGCCAATTACCCTCATTAATGGGGACGTGAAGATATATTCTAAAACTCTGGCATCTCGCTTGGCAGTAGTGATCCAGAATATTGTATCTCAGAGCCAACATGGGTTTGTCCCAGGTAGAAGTACCATTGAGCACGTCCGGAAAATTATAACACTTTTTGATGTGAAGCAGGAAGCAGGAGACCCTATGGCCGCGATTTTCTTGGATGCCGAGAAGGCGTTTGATAGGGTCTCCTGGCAATTCCTGTGGGCCACTATGTCCTGGAAAGGGATTGGGGAACAGTTTATTCGGGCAGTGAAAGCCTTATATAAAGATCCGGAGGCAAGAGTGTTGGTGAACGGGGGATTGACCGAGGCATTCAAAATAACAAGAGGCACAAGGCAGGGGTGCCCCTGCTCCCCGTTATTGTTCGCCATCTATATTGATCCCTTTCTGAAACAAGTGGAACATGCATTGAATATTCCTCCACTATTTGATACTGGGCCCGTAGAAAAGGTTTTAGCGTATGCTGACGATGTCGCATTAGTCACTACCCAACCGGATATGGCTATGAATGCAATCGAAAATGAGGCCCAAAGGTTTGGCTTAGTATCCGGTTATGCTTTGAACAGGGCCAAAACGCAAATAATTGTTAACAAATACGCCCCAAGCACAGATAAAAGAGTCGTAAAAAAAACGACATATCTGGGAGTGGTGATCATCGCTGAGATCGATGAGATAGTTAAGGAAAACTTGGAACCATGCACTGTTGAAATGAAAAAAGCACTTAAGAGAATGGATAATCTACATCTTACCTTGATTGGTCGAGTAAATATAATCAAGATGATCTATTTCCCTAAGGTTTTATATTTTTTAAGAGCAATTCCCCTGATTTTTACGAATTTTTGGTTTAAAAAATTTGAAAGTATTTTTCACAGTTCATTTGGGCCTATACAAGACCTAGGAGGGCGATAAAATTCTTATACCTACCCAAGGAGAGTGGAGGTCTGACTTTACCAAATCTTAAAATATACTGGTGGTCAACTTCCATTATATATTACAGACCCTTGCTGAATGTGACTCCAGGGGTGGAAATTACAAATGGGAATAATGCATATGTACAAGTAAACTCTCTAGACGTAAGAGGATGTCTATGGCGCCAGGTTAATTACGGGTACTACAAAAGAGTGCGCTTTAAGACACTCTTGACGGCCTTTATGGTATGTTCGGCAGTACGAAGTCTAGTAGGGTTAGCTAAAATAAATTATTATACACCACTTGTACAGAACTCAGAGTTGCCCGATATTTTTAATGACCAATATTTTCAGAAATGGATAAACTCTGGCATAATTCAGGTTGGATGTCTTTTCACACCAGGAGGTTTAAAATCTTTTGAAGAAATAAAAGAGGAATTTGCGCTATCTAATAGGGATTTTTTTAAATACTTACAGGTGAGGGATTTTTTGTTAAGAAAGGCAGGAGGTATACAGAAATTTGATAGCTGTGAATTAGTGGAGAGTATAAGCCAACATGAGGCACCGAAAATTGGACAAATATATGTATTATTAAATCATTATATGAAAGACGATCTGGGAAAATGTTCAGAAAAGTGGCAAGAGATGCTGGGAATAACAGATAGTGATTTTCAAGAAACATTTTTTAACACCTTTGGGATTTTAATGCCCGCTAATCTCCAGGCAAAATTTTATAAAACATGTTTTGAGTTGTATTACACGCCATATCGGATCGCTAAGTGGGGAGAGGGGAAAGGCACATTTTGTCCAAGATGTGCACTTTATAAGGCAGATTTGATACACATGTTTGCCACTTGCCAGGAACTTATACCGCTCATACGAGAAATAGAGACTTTTTTGGATGGGAAGCTACAGATACAGGTGAAAATTACCCCACAGGTAATAATGCTGGGAATACATAACCTGGGCTTAGAAGAAGGTGGGGCCTTGATCTGTATAGCTATGGCAATTTATAGAATTGTCATAGCATCGGTATGGCTTGACCCTAATCCACCTACCTTTCATCAGTGGCTAGCCCGCTTAATGAAAACCTATAGCCTTGAGAAAGCTATATATAATCGAAGGGGCATTAAGGCTAAAAGGAAAGGATGGAAAATCTGGCAACACCTTACTACATGGAGGGATCAAGTGGAGGAATAGGTCTTCGGGATAATTTATCGTTAAGACATAAAGCCTGTAGAGATTTCACATACGCACTTTATCGAAATTTTGTACCAACTTGGCTGCTAGAATTTGGCGCAATGATGCACTTGCACTTTGGGAGTTGCTTCCAAATGAATTTAGGAGAGTGGGTGGTTTGGATAAGTGAATTATGGCTGAGAATGTTATAATGCCGATTGAGTTTGCATATATGCACTTTATTGAAATATTGCTCCTTAATAATGTGATTTTTATAAACCAATATAATGTAGCACTTGCACTTTAGGAGATGGCTTATGTAAGAACATGGGAGAAAGAGGAGGATAATATCTGGGCTAGATAAGCAAAGGTGTTGAAAACTTTTTTTTTGCTAATGTACTTTTTCTGAACCTGGCACTGTGCACTTTGTAAACTAAGCTGCTACTTTTCAAGACAGTGGATTGAATATGTATAATGAGTATAAACATATAAGATAAAACGTATGCACTAGCACTTTATAATAAGAAGAGGGGTTGTATAAGTGGCCCAGATGAAGAATCTGTGCCTAGTGACACCTCGTCTTCTTGATTTTAACGTGCTCCGATAAGGACCAGATAAAATGTGAAAAGGTTGTTATAAAAATATAGTAAGATCAATAGAAGTGTGAAAAGAAAGGGACTTAGCTTGGAAAACACAGGACTGGATAAGGGAAAGATTTTGGATAAAGGACTTGTTAAAAATGTAGGTTTGAAAAACCCATGACGTAATATGGTAACCTATTTTTGTTGCTCTAAGGATGGGGTGGAGGGTGGCGTGGGCATGGGGGGTAAAAATGGTTAAAAATATGTGTGAGATCTCTAGAAGGAACTGGACCCGCTATTGTATATTTTCTGTTTTCTCACTCAATAAAAAGATTTTTTTTTTTAAATTTCAAAAAAATTCTGCTGCAGAGTTAAGAGTGAGGGCGAAAATGGAGAGCCCGATAGGGACCCGTCTCGGCACCTGCTTTTAAGAACTGCACCGGCAGGACCCGGCCCACTCAAAGCCCTGATTGCCGGTCTGCTGGCTGCTTCCGCAGAGCGAGGTAGGTCTCCCGGTGCTACTGATGCACCCTATGCTGCAGTGCACAACGAGGCACTCTGATTGCAGGCTGAACAAGCGGAGTGGGAGGGTCAAAGGAATGTGTACACCTCAGAGGCGACTCTCCTGGAGCATGTTACATACCTGCCAGCTTGAAGAACAATCTCACCGTGTTTGGAGGGGGAGGGGACTCGTGCCAAGAAGTACCCACGAGGCACTTTTGAACCCCACCCGGCCCCCAAGCCCCCTCTTCACCCCAAAAAAATAAAGCTGGCTGGTGCCGATGTCCTGGGGTGTTTTCACACCCCTTAACGGACGTCGGCAGTTCAAAGACTCGGAAAACTAGCAGGAAAACCACTAGTTACAGTGTTTTTCAATTCGTTTTTCCCGCCACCCTGTTATATCGGCTCCTCAAAGCCGGTGAGTCACCGGAAGACATTGTGATGGGAGCCGATATCGTGTGTCACACTGTGGCACCATGTGAGTTGGCAAGTATGGTGCTTACAAGGGAGTCTGCCTCATGCAAGCTAGATGCTGCACGCACTGGGCCCAGACCCCCTTCCCCCTTCCCTGCAGATGCTCTCTTGCCCAAGGAGAAGGGGAGAGTTTTCACAGTGAGACACCTTGCAAGAACAGGAAGGTTCCCCTTCGGACATTTTGAGCCAAAGATAGGATCGAGGTCAGACAGCTCTTGCTGTAACCCCACTGTAGAAGTTCTTTCTCGATCCGTCTCTTTGGTTTTTCAGCTCACATAGCTACCAAGGTTTCACATTGTGTGACATTTTCATAATTTCAGTGTTATTATGAGTGACATTTCAATGAGTATGAGTGACACTTTTTCGCAAGTAGAATGAAGCAACAAAGATAAGGGAAACATAAATATCACAAATTGCAACCATTTGCGGAACGAGAAACTCTACTACAGATTAATGCAGACACAGGGTAAAAAGGCACAGGGAACTTACACCAAAACGTAGGGTAACATGCATGGGGCATAAATGCATGGGTGAATTGGTGCTGACCATTACAAACACGGGGCAGAAAGACAGAAACTGAAACTTAGAGAGACCGAAAACGGGGTAAAAGGCTTAAAAAATGAATGTGACCTTGTGTAATGTAACTTTTGCTCAGTGGCACTTACCTCAACAATGCATAGTCGATGTCACTGCCCTCCTCGTCGCACGTTGCAGTTTCACTCATGGTGGCAGCACATTGCTGGCTCAGGGGTCCACTTCTGGTGGGTGCTATGCCCCCAGCTCTCCTCCACAAATGCTAATCATGTTGGTACTTGCCAGGGCTGTGTTGTGTCAGTGCTCGCTGTTGTCAGCGAGCACCAATTGATGATCGAGGATCATGAAGGACGGGCCCAGCTGTGACATGCAGTGGTTAGAGCGGTCCAAGAGGAGAGGACTTGAGCATCTTGCATGGCTTCATTCTCACTTGGCTGCACTGGACTGCAGTGGCAGGGCGGCCAGCCTGCAGAGGTACCTGGCACCACTCCGCGGCGGCCACGGGCCCCATTGACTTCAGATAGTGGTGCGCAGCAGCAGGATAGGAATGTCCTGTTCCACAAGGACGCCATTGTTCTTCCACCTCCCTCGGAATGGAAGATATGCCGACCATCTGACAGGCGGCAGCTGGTTGTGTCCCAGAGAGAGGGAGATCTGCTTGGTGAAGTAGGGTCAGTGGCAGGTGAACAACGGTCCAGACTGTCTCCGAATCATTACGCAAATTCTCATTGCCAAGTCACCCGGCAAAACGCAGTACAAACTGCAGCCGCGAGCTCCCACCTCTGCTACCTCAAACTGGCTAACTCCACACTTAAATGTACCGCGCCCGCCGTTTGTGTCACACTGTCGGCTGTTGCGATTGGCAGGCCTGCCAAGTACCACGCATCGTCATTATGCAACTGATCATCACACCCATAGCACAGACCATAGAAAGAGGACTCAATGCACTTGGTTCTCACCCTCAGCACAGACCATAGACATAGAAAAAAGACTCAATGCTCTTGATTCCTAATGCATTGTGATGGACTTTGATTGACTGAAAACCTACCATCTCTGACCTTCAGTGACTGAAAGCTCGCTCAGAACATCTTCGGCTTTCTGCACAGAGGACAGAACTTTAAAGGGTGTGTTGTTGCCCTGCTCTACCAGTGACCTTTACCCAACAGATTGAGGTCCCACGGCGTGATACCCTCACATACCCATAGCTGTTAGCCCGTAGCTCATTATTTGATGGGTTGCTGAGTTCATACTTAAAAGTTCAAATGAAAACTTCAAGTCCCATAATGCATCTTTCCTTGGGCTTAACAGGCAGGACCGGCTGTTGATGCCAGTCTAAGTTAGAGATCAGGCACTTAAATACAATGTGTGTGGGCCTAATTATAGCTATGGACTTGTATGGCTGGACTTTGGAAGGATTCTAATATTGCAAGTAACTGTCACTAGTTTCATGGATCTCCAACAAATATAAAGTTTACAAATCTGCAGAATTGGAACTGCATATAAATACAACACTCCAAAAGTTTAACAAATCTTCTTAAGTGTACCTGTATGTTCCTCCTATCTCCCCCTCCAACAGCTCCATGTTGGCTTGACAAGGGAATCGGTCTGGTGACTACAGTATCTGCAAAAGATCATAAACAATGAAGTAGGTCTAGAGACAGTCTAATCTTAGTCAAAAATCTAGAACTGGCAGAAAGAGAACTTACCTTCGGATAGGACATAGTCACTATAACTATCTGGATTCTACTGCAAAGCACTATCTTCAAAGTGGTTCGGAGACAAACCTCATAGCCTCAGCTAGAGAACACACTGTCCTTTGTTTTGCCTGTCCCATATGGGCACCCCTGAACTATGCATCTTTGCCTTTTACTTCTCCACACTACCACTGTCTTTGTTACCCTTCCCACTCCCCCATCCTCACCCCTACCACATCCCAACTACCATATAACAATGTCCACCAAGCGGGTTAAAGTTGGAGTCAACTGTTGCAAGATTATTTACCCTCCCAACTATTCCAAAGCCTCCAGAAAAAAATCAATTTCCTGACACCCTTTTCATCCATCAGTACCACAGCAGCCGATATGGAGGTTCATAACAGATCTTATTTTCTTCTCCCACAGCATCTCATCTTGGCTTGCCATCTTCCACAACTCACTTAACATGACATCCTCCACCAGAATCTCACACGCCTGCTGGCTTAAAATCTACCCTTCAGTCTGCTTCAATGGATCAAACACTATCTTCTTATGTAACAACAGTAAGGTCATTATTGAAACTAAAGACACCTGTCTCTCTATCTGACCACCTAGTTCCATCCCTGCTCACCCCCCTGGCACTCTGACCCATCCTGTCTCGCCAATGGACTCTGTCCTTACTACACTCTCCCTATTCCCAATCCACCTGGGTGACTGAAGTCCGATCCCCCAGATTCCCCTCTGGCCTACCCGATCCCTTCTACTCCCCTTGCCCCCTCTCCTCACAATCTCTCCAGCCAGGACTTCACCCTCAACACTCAGTCCCAATCATCGACCAGTATTCCCATCTCCGCCCACGTGCCATCCTGGGAAAACCGCCTACTTCCAACCTGGACTACTACCCCCTTAACCAGACCATAGTACCAATATTCAGATTACATAGCTCACATATTGTCCTCTCCTCCACACAATTTTTCTCGTTATCCACCCCACCTACCCCCCACTGCTCTGTCTCCTTTTACCCTGAGTCTATCCATTCCCCACTCACTGCTCCCCCCTCTTTAGACTCTAAAATTTCCACTGTGTCTGACTCCTTACTTCCCTCGGCAGGAATACAATACCCCAAACACCTAATCCTGAGGAGTACTCTTCTCTCACACCCCAAAAGAGCTGCACACAATCTCTCCCAAACTGATATTACTAATTTACTTGCTAACTATAACACCCCTACCTCCTCCACCATCTCCTCTCCAGACAACACAAAACAATGCACTATACCCACCATCTGCCTGATCGAAACCAAATGCCAGTCACTTACAACCCAGACTTTTACCTACAGGAACATCTTTCCAAGCACCTTGGAAGACTTGGCTGCCAACCAGCTTACCACATTTCTCTCCGTAAATGTTCTTTCACAACACAACTCTATACCAACACACACCAGGGGCTCCACGCTTGACCTTATTATTTCCAAAGGTGACCTGTTCACAGTAGATGACCCTATATCAATAGACTGGTCCAACCATTTCCTCATCCCTTTCTCACTTCACCTTTCTCATGTTGTAATCCTGGGCCAACCAAAAAGGGCAACTACCTGGTTTCGCAACACAAAGAATATTGACTTCAACACTCTGAGCAACACCTCTAAAATAGTACTACCAGACATCAGCCTCAACTCTGACGTCAATTATTTGACCACTTACTGTTTCGCCACTCTATCTTGATAGACAATGTAGCTCTACTACAAAGCAAGAGGAAAAGGCCCATACCCTCTTCCCCCTGGTTCAATACGTCCCTCAATGACAAAAGGAAAGATCTAAGAATCCTAGTGAAGGAATGGAGACAGTCACACTGTCAGTAATGTTTCATATCTCCGATATGCAAGATCACGTTACAACAAACATATACTTAACAAAAAATCAAATCACATTAGGACCCTCCTCGACTCCGACAAGAACAGACCAAAGAGCTCTTTGACCTAATCAACACCACCAGCAACTCCCCGGCATCTTCAACCATCAAATTTGACGACCCACCCAAGAAAGCAGAAGAATTTGTACAATCCTTTGATCCAAAAGTGAAATCCCTCCTTGATCATGATATGCATCCAACCCCACATTTGATATGCAAATCCAAAGACTCTTGGTACAGTTTTGATGTCATCACTGAAGATGCCCTCCTTAAGAACATCTTGAAAATCAAACCTTCAAACCACTTTCTAGACCCTATCCCAAACAACATTGCAATAGACCTATATAGCCGCATGCTCCCCTAATGGACAAATCTGATTAACTCTCACGCAGCCAAGGATTCTTTCCTGATACCCTCAAATCTGGTCAGGTGACCCCACTACTAAAAACCCCTGCTGATGTCATTGACCTTAACAACTTCAGCCCTATCGACAACCTCCCTTTTCTCGCCAAAATCACTGAAAGATGTGTAGCGGAGCAACTCACCCAACAAATCAAGAACAACAAACTTCTTGAAAAATACCAATCTGGCTTCAGTCAAGGCTGCAGCACCGAAACAGCACTGCTACAGGTTATCGATGATGCCCTTTTGAGTCCTAGACTCAGGCAGCTCCTGCCTCCTGATCCTTCTTGACCTTTTTGCAGCCTTTGATACTGTAACCCATTAGACACTTCTTAACACACTAAAACAAAGAATCAGAATTGAAGGAGTAGTACTTAAATGGTTTGAATTTTATCTCCCAGGAAGATTTCAGATGATTAAGATTGAAAACTGTCTCTCAACTCCAAGGGCTGTAGATCAAAGTGTCCCTCAAGGCTCTATCTTTGCTCCTACCCTGTTCAATCTTTACATTGAACCACTAGGAGCCATATTAAAATAAGCCGGGATCCTCTATCACCTCTATGCTAATACCACCTAACTCTACCTTAAGGTGTCCTCCGCACACGACATCTCACTTCTCACCACCACCCTTAACTTCATCCAAGAATGGATGATGTTGCATCACCTAAAACTGAATCCCTCTAAAATTGAATTCCTTCTTATCTCTACCTCAAACTCTCTACCTCCTATTCAATCATGGATGGATAATCAGAACTTTCTTAACAATAAACCTAACATCGTTGACAGTGACAAATCCCTAGGTATCATTCTGGCCAAAAGACTTAACCTCCAATCCGAAATCAACACCATGTCCAAAAATGAAAGCTTCCAACTGCAACTTTTCAGGGGAATCCGATGTTACATTCCTGACCAAGACCTGAAAACTCTTGTCCAATCTTTTGTACTCTCTAGATGGGACTACTGTAATTCTCTACTTGCAGGCCTTCCTAAGACCCACCTATCTCCTTTACTATCCATCCTCCACTCAACTGCACATTTCTTCTGCGTGGCTGAAAGAAATGACCATATCGCATCTTTCTTGATAACTCTTTGCTGGCTTCCTATTGAAGATAGGACCATATATAAGATTGCTTGCATCACCCATAAAGCCATTCACACCTCCACCCCTTGCTATCTAGCAAACAAACTCAAGTTATCAGATGGCTCTAGACTTTCAAGAAATGCTGAGAATCTGCTGCTCGAACCATTCAACTTTCAAAAGGGAAAGACTAATGGCGCAATCGTTCTCAGGTAATGCGACTAGAAATTGGAACTGGCTAACTCCAAACCTTCGCACCACCACATCTTTCCGGATCTTCAAAACGGACCTCAAAAATCTTCTCTTCCAAAGACATTTTTCTCAATAACACTCCTCGTCAAGCTCCCCACCAAGCATACGCTCTCGCATTTAATGGCATGACTCTGACTGCTACATAACACTCTCGAGAGCTATAATCTGTAACTTAACTTAAGCTAACTTGTATTTAACTCTGTAAATATGTAATATTTATCTGTGTAACCTGAATCGCTTAAACTTTTCTAACTTACCTGTATCTGTCCTCATTGTATCTTGATTGCAATATTTGCTTCTGGGGCCCTATTATAGATAAGGCGCACTTTTCCTGTTTGCGCCATAGCGAAACCTTTAAGCAGGTGCACTGGGTGCAAACAGGAAAAGTGCGCCCTATTATGTTGAATGTGCTTCCCTCAGGGCAGCCGCGAACTTACGCTGCCCCCAGTGCAGCGCATTCAAGAGAAATACGTAGCAGCTGTTTCAAAGCTGCTTCTTGTTTCTCTGTGCAGGCGGCAACATGTCTGCACTTTAAAGAGGGATTTGAAATACCCTTGCAGGCGGGCGCAGTGAGTGACTGCACCCGTCTGCAAGGGGATGTCTGGGGTGGTCCATAGGACCCCCTTTCCCTCCTCTAGAGAGCTGCCATCAGGAAGCACACTGACAATGCACCATCTTTTAGGTGACACACTATCAGTGCGCCTCCTCACAGCTTCTTTACCTCTGCGCCCACATCTATCAAATGGCACGGGCGCAGAGGCAAAGGTATTCACTCATTTGCTTGGGGCCACGCCCCCATGCAAATGAGGGAATGCCCTCTTGAGAAAGCGCTGGCGCTCTATATGTGTGCAAGCATTTTCAGTATTTCAGAAAGGGCAGCACAAGCGTCTGTGGCCCCTTCTGTAATACCAACGTGCCCCGGGGGCCCACAAAGTGGGCGCACATGCCCGTTGACCCTGGTGTCTTCCTGTTCTTGTGACTTTAGTTCTGGTTTATAAGTGGTGCTATCCTGCCATCTACTGGTTGTTTTCCATATGACATTCTCTGTAAGAATCATTTTTTTTTGTTCAGATATTTCTATTTTATATAAAATGGCAAAGAAAAACATTACAGAGATGAGCAGTACACTCCAGTTTTGGGAACGAGGAGAAAGACAAAGTCATCAATTGTATGTTATTTCTGGTGACAATATGCCAATACGTCAGAGGTATAACATATCATAACAAGTGCCTACTAAATATCTCCTGTAACAAAACAAATATTGCAGTAGTTATGTTGGGTGACCGGCAGGCCTAGCTAATGCCAATTGAGCTTGTCTGCCAGGAGTGTACATCAGAAGAGGACCGCTGTCTTCTGAGGGGGGGAGAGAGAGGGTATGGGGAGGGAGGGAACCCTAAGGTAGGAGTACATGAGGGAGAGAGAGAAGAAAGAAGATAGGACTAGAGGGCGAGGAAGATCGGCTACACTGGGTGGGGAACACGACAGCTGCCAGGAGGGTCGGGCAGGAGTGAACAGACTGTTGGGGTAAAGTCTGGGCATTACCCTAGGCTGTAAGGTGATCTAAGAGGGGAGTTCATGGAGGTTTGTTCTCCCTTAAGTATTTATTGAAGGCATCCCAAAGGCGTCTGGGGCCGGCAGTACCATGGAGTTTAGTTTGTAGAGTGTTGTTAGTGCCTCTAACAGAACATAGTAAATTCAATCATTAGCCCAAGTCACTTGGCGATGTTGACTTCCAGTCTGAGAGAACTGTTTTGGTGCCCAAGGAGAAGAGGAGTTCCACTAAGAAGTGTGGGAGCCGGGTTCCGAGGAATGGGGTTAGCATGTAGGGCCAAGACAGTTGTTAGGAAGTCAGTCTCTATTGTAGCCCCAGTGATCTGATGTAGCAGGTCTTGGATTTTTGTCCATAATGGGAGGGCCCTTTTGTGTTTAAGAAACTCATGTTGTAGGCCCCCTGGGCCCTCCCCTCACCAACAGCATGTGTTTGTGCCCCTCAGACCCAGCTTGTGTAGTCTGGCTGGGGTCCAGTATGTTTTGTGGATGGACCAGAATCTAGATTGTGCTGGGGCAGGTGATTTTGGTATCGAAGGGAGATTTCCAGATCTTTTGCCATATCATTTTGTTGAGGTTTGAGGAGCCTGCTGATCGTGTATGGGGTTCCCATGTTCAGTTAAATAATCTCAGAGCCTGACCATTAGATGTATCGAGAAGTTTGTACAGATGTGAGGTGGTATGGCCTCTCCTTTTAAGGGTGCCTAATAGTCTGGGTAGGTCTGGTTCGTGTGAGGGTCTCAGTTTACTCAACACACCTTTGAGTCTTTGAAATTTGTGAGAGCTAATGTTGGGTAGATCAAATTTAATTTGTAAGGTGGAGAACGGGCTAGGGTTGGTGCGTGAACCCAGATTCTTTATGAAGCGTAGGCCTTGTTGAGCCCATGTTCCCCTCAAGTTTAATTGTGCAGTTGAACCATAGGGAGGTTAGGGACAAGCTGGGTAATCTGTGTGCTAGGTGTTTGTCGAGGAGTAGGAGTGACACAACTGTGTCCATTAATATTTGCCTGGAGTGTTCAGAGGGCGTTTCAAGATATTGTGTATTGTGAAGATGGAACTAAGGGGTAGGGGTGTGGTTAGGCTGGATTCAATGAGGAGCCATTTGGGGGAGGGGGCTGGATTCCTGTGATCGCAGCCACCATGCACCCTGGGATATTGGGAATGCTATTTGGTAGCAGGGTTAATCTGGGATGTTTATCCCCCGGAGGATTTGATCCTGTTCAACATTTTCTTAGAAATTCTCATTTTTTTTACCTTTCCATGTGATTTTGGAGATGGCGTTATCCATCGACTTTATGAAGGAAGGGGAGAGGACTACTGGAAGCTTGCTAGACGTGAAGTTAATCAGTGGGGCTATCATCATCTTCACCGTTCCCACTTGCCCTCACCATGGGATATTTTTTGGGGACCAGGCGTTGAGAAGTTCCTTTATTTTGGTCAGCTGTTTTTGTTCATTGAGTGGAACAGAGTGCCTCAGATCAGAGCTAAACCATGAGCCCAGATATTTGAAGGCCGTTGGTTGCCACTTTAGACCAAGGTCACCGATTACAGCAGATGTACAGTGAACGTTTAGGGGGAATACCTTAGTTTTATCTTTATTTAGGGAATAGCTCGCTACTCGTGAGTATTTTTTTATTTCTTCCATGATTATTGGTATGGCTGTGGGGCATCCTTGGTGAATAACAATACGTCATCTGCATAAGCAGCTACAACTTGTATACCTGAGGAGAAGTTAATACCTGTGATCCCTGGGTTTTCCCGAAAGGTGGAGATTAACAGTTCAATGACCAGTAGGAGGAGAAGGGGTGAGAGCAGACACCCTTGATGAGTACCTTGTGAGAGAGTGAAGGGTTGGGAGAGATGGCCGTTGACCCTAACCTTTGCCGTAGGGCCCGAGTACAGCGCCATAATCATATGGATAAATTAATTCCCTAGGTGGTATCTGTGTAATGTGACATGTGAAAAAGCCCGAGAAACCTTTTCAAATGCCTTTTCTACATGGTGTGCTAGGCCCGCTGTTAGTGAATGCTATAGTTTGGCTCTTTTTAAGACATGGCAGAATGTTCTGATACTGTCCGCCGTACGTCTGCCTTTGAGGAAACCCATTTGTGAGTTTGGTATCTGGGTTTTGATGACCGATTCCAGTCCGTAGGCCGCAATCTTTGCGTAGATCGTGCAATCAATATTGATAATGGAGATCGGTCTGTAATTTTTGATGTTTAAGGGATCTTTCCCCTCCTTTGGTAACACCACGATAATAGCTTCAGTGGCTGAGCCAGTAATGTAGCCCGATGAGGCATACTGTTGGAAAACTGCATAAAGGGGACCTTGTTTTTTGTGTATTTTAAGTAGTTGGCTAGCGATTTCCCAGCTTTGTTGTTATTCCAAAGCCTGCCAGCTTGACCACTTCGATCCATTTCTGGGCCCTCTGGCTAAGGATTTGGTTGTATCTGTATTGTGCTGTGTGTCATTTAGCTAGGCCAGATGAACCTTTAGAATGTCTAAGTTGGGTATAAAGCCTTTGGATATTCGAGTCTAATTCTTTGAGGCTGTTAGATATAGCTGTGTTTTTTAGGGACGAGATGTGAATCAGTGTTCCTCTTAACGTGGCTTTGAGGGCATCCCACTGGGTTGTAGGCGATGTGTTGTTTGGGAGGTTTTCTATGAGGAAGTTTTCAATGGCTGTCTTGATCTCCATCCTATTGTTGGGGTCATTTAGGAGATCATCATTCAAGTGCCACTGTCGAGGTGGTGGGGCAGGGTCATTGAGTGTTAATTGGATGGACACATGCAGGATCAGAGATCACTATCAGTTCAATTTTCAGGGATTGAGAGAGGTGGAGTAGGGAGCTGCTCACCATAATATAATCTATTCGTGAAAATGAGTGTAATCACTCCCAGTAGGGTTATGTAACTGCCAGACATCTACTAGGCTATTATTATTGAAACACATTTTCATTTGTTTGTGTGCTTTATTGCCTATAAATTTGTGAGTAGATATTCTGTCTAGGTTACCGTTCACAGGCAAGTTAAATCTCCACCTAAGATAACGCCTAGGTTGTCTGGAAGGTCAGAGAGCTGTTTTTCTAGGTCCCTCCAGAGACCAGTAGCATTGTCATTTGGCACGTAGATGTTTACAATGAAGAACTCTAGATCTCTTTTTGTCACCTTAGAGATGAGCCATCTACCCAATAGGTTGTGAGTGTGTGATATGACTGAAATGTCAGCCTTTTTAGATATTAGTGTTGCCACCCCATTCTTTTTTGTGGGGTTAGGGAGAGGCCAATATCTGCAATCCATGATCTGTAGAATTTATCATTGTGAATAGATTTCAGGTGGGTCTCTTGTAAGAGGATGATATCCTTCTTCAGTTTGTTATAATAATCTGCCACTACTCTATGATTTACCAATTGGTTAAGCCCCTTTGTGTTTAGTGAGAGTATGTTTAAGGGAAGAGCCATAGCGAGTAAGCGTGGTCTCATGGGTTGTTGGGTGGATGTTTTGAGGGGGAAACCTGCGGGTGAGAGAGAAGATGACACCCCTTGAGTTTGATTGGGTTGTTTAGTAAGTAACTAAAAGCTTGGACCATAAGTGTGTGTAGTACCCTGGGGTAGAGTATTGTGTGTATTGAGGCAGTGTATGTCGAAGAATTGCCTCAGTAGCCAGAGGAGAGATTTGAAGGGCCGGGGAAAGGAGAAAAACATAGAGTAGGGGAGATAGGTAAAAGGGAGAAGGACAGCCAGTGTAACAAGAGATACAAGTAAAACTATAACAAAATCAACAATGCCAACTCCTACTCACCCTCCACCCATCCCTTGGAATGCGTATAAGATACATTCCCTCACCTTTATTCTACGTGGGACACACTGAGCCACAAGCTGGCCTGCCCCAAACTGACTGGGTGGCTACCCAGCCCTGCAGGATAGCTGGGTGGAAGAAATCGGAGCGAGAGGGTCATACTATAGGGAGTTAAGTGAGTACTAATGTGCACTGGTGGTGTGTGAAGTGGATCATGGCGAAGGTCTGTTGGGATAGGAAGGATGTAGGTTAATCATCACTATGAGGAGACAAGTTTTACGGAGATAAAATGTAAGTGTAGTAGCTAAAGGTTCCACCCTAGGACAGTTATGTTTGGTGGTTTGATGCTAGATTGAGTTAAATAGAGTTGTCTACTGAGGATGCATTATAGAATTATGTGGTTTGCTGAGGGCATTAATCAGTGTAAGGATGTGGTGGGGCCTCACTCATTGAGTTGGAAGGGACTTATTGAGGCGTCCATTGTTAAGCCGAAAGGGCAGGATAAGTGGTAGAGGCCAGCATCGATAGTGCAGGTAGTGGGGACTCTATGGCCAAACGCCATCCCTGACTGTTGTCCAAATGGCCATGTGGGACGTGTCAGCTAATGGCCTATATAGCTATAGAACAAAAATAACAATATTTAGGCCGAAAACCTCAACAGTTTGAATAGATACATCAATCAATGAGACATCAATCAATGAGAGATCTAGGAATCATTATACTTCGATCATTATACTGATATCATCAAACATTTCCGCTGAAAGGAAGTATAGCGTTCATGCTATTAGACATGCATACAGATCTTATATATCCAATGTGGTGTAAAGAGGTACGAGTGCATTACTGCATTTCCTGCAGGACCAATCGGGGTTTGTCCCAATTATCAATCAGTGAGTTTGGGCTCGATAATGTCAGATTAGAGCAGGATAGCGTCATCAGTGGGGGATAGGTGCTGCCCTATAGGGTAGCTAAGCTTAGCTTGACGGTAGCCCACTAGATTAGGAAGTCACTTTGATGGACCAGGAAGTATTGGTTAGGAACTGTGATCATTCCCAATGGGGTCTTGGCAGATCAACATGAAGATAATTGGAAACACAGGAAAATCAGAAGATGTTAGCAATCCAGAGGGACATTAGATGCTCATCGCAGTGGGAACAGAAAAGTCCAAGAACTTTTGTAGTCCCACAGGTTCTGAGAAAAGCAGAGTTTTACCATGGATGACGATCCGGAATTTTGATGGGCCTGTGAAGCTGTATGGAATGTTGTGGTCTTTGAGAGACTGACAGAGGGCCCAAAAGCTTTTCCTGATGGTCATTGTGTCCTTTGTATAGTCCTGTGCAATATTGATTCTGTCTACGTTCCAGAAGATGTGTTGAGCTTTCCTCACATGTTCAAGTATGGCTTCTGCGTGGCTATATTGGAGCGGTCTAAATATCATGACTCTAGGGCACGAGTTAGGAGGGTTAGACCGGGGCTTGCCCATTGGGACTGTATGAGCCTGTTCTATCTAAAAGTATCTGTCTGATTTGATTTCTAGCGTGTAGGGTATCCAGGCCTCCAAAAATTTGACACAGAAGTTAGCGTCATCTTCCACCTTGTCTGGCAACTCAGAGATGTCTTTCATCAGGAATTTGATCCTGTTGGTGGCTGCATCCACTCTTGTCTTCTCAGAAGATGCAGATTCCTCCAGTGTGCCAATCGGTAAACAGTCAGAATATCGAGTTGTTATTCTCGACTTGCACTAATATCGAGTGCAAAATGTCGAGATACAAAAATATCGACTGTCAGAATATCGTGGTACAGAATATCGAGTCTAAGGTAAGTAATATCGTTTTTAACAATATCGAAGTCATTAACATCGTTAGCAAAAATATAGTTGTTAAAAATATCGTTTTTTTAGTTAGTGTTATGTATTTTAGTAGGTATTTTAAATGTATGTGTTCTATTTTTTTGTCTAAGTATTGCATTTGTTTTTTAATATAATTTTATTTTAAGTAAATTTGGCGTTTTAGTTCCGTAGCGGGTTGTGGGTTATAGTGGAATAGGGTGGGAAGTAATTTAATTGTAATAGATTTATTAATAATTTTTAGAAGTTATTAATTTTATTTTAATTAAATTTTGCGTTTTAGTTCCGTAGCGGGTTGTGGGTTTATAGGGGAATAGGATGGGAAGTAATTTAATTATAATTATTAATTAATAATTTTAATTAATTAATATTTATGTATTTAATATTTTATATTGTTATTTGTGGTAATTAATTTATTATTAATTATTTATTAATTGGTATTTAATTATTGTTAATTAATTGGTAATTATGTTAATTGTGTCATTTAATTAGGAGCGGGTTGTGGGCTGATAGGGAGTAGGGTGTGAAGTAATGTAATTTTAATTAATAAATTAATATTTTTTATTAATTAATATTTATGTATTTAATATTTTTATTGTTAATTGTGGTAATTAATTTATTATAAATTATTTATTAATTGGTTGTTAATTATTATTAATTAATTGGTAATTGTGTTAATTGTGTTATTTGTTTAGGAGTGGGTTGTGGGTTGAATGGGGAGTAGGGTGGAAAGTAATTTAAATTTAATTATTTAATTAAAAAATGTTATTAATATAATATGTATGTAGTTAATATTTTTTATTGTTACTTGTGGTAATTAATTTATTTTTAATTATTTATTAATTGGTTGTTTATTATTATTAATTAATTGGTAATTTTGTTAATTGTGTCATTTTTTTTTTTAGGAGCGGGTTGTGGGTTGATAGGGCAGTAGGGTGGGAAGTAATTTAATTTTAATACATTTTTTAATATTTTTAATATAATATTTATTTAATGTTATTTTGTAGTGTTTATTGTGTGAATTAATTTATTAATAATTGTTTTTATTTTGTTTGTTAAATGTTATTAATTAATTGATTGTTAATTAATTATGTTAATTGTGTCATGTTTTAGAACATTGGTGGTGTTATTTATAGGGGAATATGCTGGTAGGTAAATTATTTAAATTCATTCATTATTTGTTAATTAATGATAATTAAGGGGGTCATTAGGATGGCGTGCGGATCGCCATCGCCGGCTCGGGGTTGGCGATCCGCACGCCATCACAACTAGATTTACCTCCCGCCATATTATTATGGCGGGGGGTACCACGGCGGACGCAAAGTGCGTCTGCCGTTTTTCCGCCGGCCAGCAATCGTTACAATTGCCGGTCAGGCGGACTGCGGGCCTAATATGTTGGCGGTGCCTAGCAGGCACCGCCATCCATATTAGGATGTTGGCATTCAGAGCCTGTCCATGGCGGCGATGCCGCCATGGAAAGGCTGGCGTGAATCGCTCTGGGGGCTGCACTTGGGGGGTACCCATGGTACCCCCCTACATTGCCATGCACAAGGTGGCAATGCACAACATGCCATTTTGGCAGTGCGGCAGGTGCTGCTGTAAGTAGCACCCGCCGCAATGTCAAAGATGCAGGATGCGACCGCCAGGGTGGCGGTCGCATCCTAATCAGTGGTGCGGGACCGCCGGACGTCTGGCGGCCGGTCCCAGCACCGCTAGGGATAGCGGAGGGGAATAATTTACTATTCCCACTCCAGCAAGTGCAACAGTAGCGAAAGTGTTGGATAGCGGAGGGGTTAAAATTACTATTCCCACTCCAGCGAGTGCAACAGTAGGGAAAGTGTTAGATAGCGGAGGGGTAAAAATGACTATTTCCACTCCAGCAAGTGCAACAGTAGGGAAAGTGTTGCATAGCGGAAGGGTAAAAATTACTATTCCCACTCCAGCGAGTGCAACAGTAAGGAAAGTGTTGGATAGCGGAGGGGAATAAATTACTATTCCCACTCCAGCAAGTGCAACAGTAGGGAAAGTGTTGGATAGCGGAGGGGTAAAAATTACTATTCCCACTCCAGCGAGCACAACAGTAGGGAAAGTGTTGGATAGTGGAGGGGTAAAAATTACTATTCCCATCTCCAGGAAGTGCAACAGTAGGGAAAGTGTTGGGTAGCGGGGGGTAAAAATTACTATTCCCACTACAGGGAGTGCAACAGTAGGGAAAGTGTTGGATAGTGGAGGGGAATAAATTACTATTCCCACTTCAATTAATGCAACAGTAGGGCAAGTGTTGGATAGCGGAAGGGATAAAACCAAAGATTACAGCTATTGAACCAAAAACCACAAACAAAATAAAAACAAAACAATTACCAAAAATATTTATAAATTAATAAATGAATATTAATGATCAACTATTGATTAATTTATTTAAACTAAATTACTTTCCACCCTCTACCCCAATAAACACCAAAACACACAACTAAAAATATTTACACAATTTCCATAACCATTTTTGCATTAATAAATTAATAACAATTAACAACAAATCATTAATTACTTATAAAAAAATTCTTCCCAACATTTTCAACTATAAACCCCACAACACACACATCAAAATTATTCCACATTTACCATATTTAATTTCTAATTAATTAATTATCATTAATAATTAATTAATTAAAATAATTTACCTACCAGCATATTCCCCTATAAATAACACCACCAATGTTCTAAAACATGACACAATTAACATAATAAATTAACAATTAATTAATTAATTAATTAATAACATTTAGCAAACAAAATAAATTATTAATAAATTAATTCACAATAAACACTACAAAATAACATTAAATAAATATTATATTAAAAAGATAAAAAAATGTATTAAAATATTAACTACATACATATTATATTAATAAAAATTATTAATTAAATAATTAAAATTAAATTACTTCCCACCCTACTCCCCTATCAACCCACAACCCACTCCTAAAGAAATAACACAATTAACACAATTACCAATTAATTAATAATAATTAGCAACCAATTAAAAATAATTAATAATAAATTAATTACCACAATTAACAATAAAAAATATTAAATACATAAATATTAATTAATAAAAAATATTAATTAATTAAATTTAAATTACTTCCCACCCTACTCCCCTATCAGCCCACAACCCGCTCCTAAATAAATGACACAATTAACATAATTACTGATTAATTAACAATAATTAAATACCAATGAATAAATAATTAATAATAAATTAATTACCACAAATAACAATATAAAATATTAAATACATAAATATTAATTAATTAAAATTATTAAATTAATTAATTATAATTAAATTACTTCCCACTCTATTCACTTATAAACCCACAACCCGCTACGGAACTAAAATGCAAAATTTAATTAAAATAAAATTAATAACTTCTAAAAATTATTAATAAATCTATTATAATTAAATTACTTCCCACCCTATTCCCTATAAACCCACAACCCGCTACGGAACTAAAACGCAAAATTTACTTAAAATAAAATGAATAACTTCTAAAAATGTAATACATATATTAAAAAACAAATGCAATACTTAGACAAAACAATAGAACACATACATTTAAAATACATACTAAAATACATAACACTAACCAAAAAAACGATATTTTTAACAACGATATTTTTGCTAACGATATTAATGATTTTGATATTGTTAAAAACGATATTACTTACCTTAGTCTCGATATTCTGTACCACGATATTCTGACAGTCGAAACTTTTGTATCCCGACATTTTGCACTCGATATTAGTGCAAGTCGAGAATAACAACTCGATATTCTGACTGTTTACCGTTTATTGTATTACTATCTAGGAGTAGAGGGTCAAAACATTTGAGACCATTTACCAGACTTTTTGCCTTATGATGAGGAAGTTCAGGATACATTTCAAGTTGCTGCCAAACAATTTGAAATGCATTTTAAAAGCATAGCAAATATAGTACGTAGACAGAAATGTTTCACCAGGTTGCAAGGCCTTACTGAATCTGTGGACACTTATGTGACAGCATTAAAAGGCTTGGCTTCATATTATGAATTTGAAAATTTTACTTCAAGTTAATTCGCGATCAGGTAGCATCCAGGTGTAATTCTAAAAAAGTAGCAAAGACTTTTAACTTGCAATAATCCAGCCTTG
The DNA here is from genome assembly GCA_963921515.1 of Calotriton arnoldi. Lineage (NCBI taxonomy): Eukaryota > Metazoa > Chordata > Amphibia > Caudata > Salamandridae > Calotriton > Calotriton arnoldi. The sequence continues at coordinate 1,971,844 of CAWUFW010001715.1, read as the reverse complement.
GAGGAGGGAGTGGGCATTGGAAAAAGCAATGAGTGTTCTCAAGAGGATTGTAAGCAACTAGATTCACATTTTTCCCAGACAGTGAAGGGCAATAGTTTCAGTAAAGCACCTTTTACTCAATCTAATCCTAACACTAACAGAGGACATGAGTTGTTAGGGTTCAACATCTTGTGTTTTAGAGGCGGGTCACATGCCCATTTTTCAAATGTTAAGAACTGTCCAGCTCTTATTCAAGAATGTTGGGGATGCAATATGGTTGGTCACTTTGAGAATGTATATAGAGGAGGGAAGAGTAACAGTGTCAGGTGTGTTCAGGACTAATCTTTGTCTGACTAGGTCAGTAGTGTTAAGAGCGAGATTGATGAACTTGTACTTTCCATTGAGGTGATGGAGATTGGTAGTGTCGATAACAATGGCAGAATTTACTTTGATCTACGAGTTAGCATTTCTGTTGATGGGACTGACATACCATTGTTGCTTGACTTAGGTGCAAGAATTACTATCATAGCCCTAGATAAGTATTAAGAGAATTGGGTTCACAAACATCTGTTACCCTTTGGTGTCATTACCACTGTTTTTAAGGCAGTAGAATTGACCTCCTTGGATATTTCCTAGCCTATATAGGTTTTCAAGACAGGAATATTAAGGGCAAGGATTATGTAGCTCAGAAAGGGATTGATTTTTAGGATGGTGGCATCAGGCAGATTTTAGCATGGTGATCAGCTGTGGATGCCACGTTTGTGGTTTTTCCCAGTTGTGCTAGTCAAGAAAAAGACAGGGGAGTTGCGCTTCTGCATCGATATTAGATGTCTTTATAATAATATATGGGCAGAGAATTTTCCACTTCCTCCCATCGATGACCTAATAAACTAGGTAGGTCAATCCAAATGGTTTACTAAGCAAGGCTTGAGTGCAGCTTATCATCAGGTATAATTGGATAAGAATTCACATCATCTTACTGCATTTATAAAACCTGATGGCACATTTCAGTTTTGCAGAATGCCATTTGGATAGTCTTTGGCAGCATCCATCTTTCTGAAAGTCATGACCAAAATGTTAGATGGAATTCAATTTTGTTGTTTCAAGATGATATATTAGTGTCTGCTGAAACAAAGGAGAAACATGATGTCTTAAGGTCCTCAATTTACTATCAGATAATGGTGCTGTCCTAGCGTGGGCCCTATTAGTGTTTCCTGACCACGTCACAAACACAGTTAACTGGAGGCAAGGGTAGACGTTTCATCAACTTTATTTCTTTTTAAGGTGTAAAGGTAGGGGTAGAAGTTGACTGTGTAACGGAATTTAGTTGAACTCTCCAGTTCTCCAGGCGGTCCTTTCCCTCTTCTTCCGGTTGCAGCTCTCCGAGATTAGGGACACCGAGGCATAAGAAAATAAAGAAAAAACAAATTTCAGGCTACTGGCCTTCTTTATATATTGGCAAAGGGGTTGGGGTTGTGCACACCTTCACCCGTATCTCTAATCGTGTAGTGCCTAGGTGAGGGATTTAGGGGCCCATTAGGATGGCGGGCGGAAGCACCACCGCCGTGCTGGCGGATGCAAAAAGCACCAGTTACCGTCCGCCCGCCACAGCACACACGCCCGCCCAATTAGGATGCGAAAAGACAGCCAAACACCGCCCGTACGCCAGCGACGCCGTCCGCCATCAAAGTGCGCCCTTCACGGAGCGGTGCGGCTCAATGGAGACACAACGCCCGACGAAATCACGTACCGCCCGGCGTACAAATTACGATGCCAGAACCAAACAGTTCCTCCGGCTAAGAGACACCGCACGTGAAAGCAAGGCGGAAAACCGAACTCACAGTACGGATAGCAAAGAGGCGGACCCCCCCGAGCATGAATCCAGCACTGCAGGCCCTCCCCATGCTCTACCTGATGCAGCACCCAGGAGTCAACGCACCGCGGCGACGCAGGTAGGCAGACACACAACAGGGGCACGCAAACAGCGCACACAGTGCAAGGGCGGGACAACTGCATATGGCCCCCACCCCGACACCCCTGCGTGGACACGACACATCCACCACTGCACCCACACATGCGCACAACGCAGAGGCCAACGGCAGCGCAATGCATGCGCCGCACACAAACAACACAGGGTCACAACCAAACACCACACACACCAGCACCACCCAGAACGCACATGTCACGTGACAGCCCTGCCACAGTCATGTCCCCAACCGGCAATTCACTGTTGCCAACCTGACGTCACACAACTGACCCGAATATGTCAGTGACGTCACGCCACATTAGGACACACCCCTGTGTGCAAAACACGGCGAAGCACACAGCGGAGGCAACATCACCCAGCAGAATATGGACCCCATCGGGAAAAGGAACGCCAGTACCACACAGAAACACCGGTGCCACCCTGCACCCAATAACAAGACATGCAATACGTAACATCAAAGATACCGGGGACAGACAACAGGTGGGACCAATTATAACACAAGGCCCAACGTACAGCGGAAACGCAGCCTGCTGCCCACACACGGGAGAGGAGACAGCACCGAATGACCTTCCATTCCCACTGTGAAACCACATCCCGACTAAACAAGCCGGAGAAAACAGTCATTGCACCAAACAAAGCCCAACACAGGCATGCAGAGGGAAGCGGCCACAGGGCAGATAGCGCATAACACCAAAGAACATCCACAATGGAAAGAAGAAATGATAACACTCCCCCATGTGGTTCACATGCAAGTTATCTGGAAGGAGTCAGACACCACTGACCTTGACCATTCAGAGAAGCATGTGGGATGAGGGCCTGTGTCCTCCGCACAAGCCAACATAACACAAGTCCTGCCTCCCTACGACCATTACAGAATTCCCAGCAACATCAGAGGTTGCACTCTGCAGACTGCACAGACAGCCGGAGGACGCCACCACAGCGCCCTGCAGCAAAATGGCACTTTTACCACACCTACCCAACTACGCCGGACAGATCAAGCTGTACAAACATAACCTGATACAGATATTGGGATGTGACAATCTGGCCCTGCTGAACGTAAGTTACCGACTAACTTACCGCATCGCATTGTTCAGCTGCGTCATCCCCGTCTTCTACTGTCGGAGGTGTCCCTTCTACTATCCTGTGGAGTTATGTCTCTCCAACCCGGCATGTCCAAGGGCGGACCTGCTACAACTATTCCACCCCCTGGACGCCCACGACAGGGCCTGTTCAGCCTATGGGGGCATGGCGTATGTGGCGACTATCGGACCCACACTGCAATGGGACCACTGTGCCTCCACACGACGGATAATGGATTACAGTTACATCGAATGCCATCCAACATGTCCCATCATGCTCCTACAAGGGACAACTCACGAACAACACCTTGACAGCCACCATCCGCTACATTGGATGGCAACCATGTCCACCACCAAAGCCATGGAAGCCCTGCTGGAAGGTATTGCATTCCTGACAACCTGTCAATTCGTCGGGCCCCGTTGCCAGACCCCCAACTGAGCAATGATGTCCCACACCGTACCCATGCTTGGCTTACGCACGGACTAGGCAGTTACCAGTACAACTACTACACCATGCAACCTGCAACTGACACCACAACAACAACTACACTGCCATGACATCTGATACTATTTGGGAAATGCACCCTGTACCTCATCACATCCAGTAACTCTGCATGAAGAGGGGGAGGCAGAGGCATGGGATTTGTGTATGGCAACCACATGGACAGAACTGCACGTACAACCATGCCATGATATGGATCCTGCGCCCATGAACATATGCACCGGTCAGTGGACAGCAATCGTCCTGCTGTAGTATGTGAGAGCTGTCACCACACCTCCCACTGAACGTCCGTGCCAGGACCTTTGCATGGACACCAAGTGCATCCACCAACAACATGAGCCCAGTGACTGTGACATGGCCAGTACCCACCACATCGCAACAACAAGTGGGACGCCTTTGCATGCACGTAAGCCCATGCCCTGATGTCACCGCCACGCACGTGTGTATGAGTAACCATAGCAGCAAACCTGTAACATGGAACTGAGTTGCACTGTGCCCATGATGACAAGCCGACTGGTAGGCTAAATGTATACTGTCTGTGTCAGTCAGCAGCACCACAGTAATCAGCAAATGTACATTAGCACACCAACGGCTAAGCAGTTGTAACTCTGAAGCCCACATCCCACAGTCAACAACTAAACACTGTACCCCTACACCCTATGCTATGTGTAATCATGCTGAGTATATCCTCCACATGCACTTCGCTGCCAGTAGTGTTCACTATACTGCATCACAGAGGACATTAGTCCCAATACATGGCTTGAAGCAACAATGTGTGTCTGCTGATTCATTTCACAAGTACGAATGAGAGAGGATGAGAGTGTGCGAAGTACACGGCAGTCGTGAGATGACCATGTAGTCCACTGTCATTGGATGTCAACGCAAATGAGTAGCACAACTGTGGGAGACACACATGTGTCATGTGAAGCGGGAGTTACACATGGCTCAGGTGGGTTGGTGTGACGGGTAGGTGCGCACATGCAATGTTGAAACACGCTGTGTTGGTAGGACTCAGGACCAGTACATTGGCGCACTGCTGGGAATCTGTAAAGACCACCTGTCTGGTGACGAATGTGAACTTGTGTGTGCACAACAGGCGGGCACACCAACAATGCCGCATCAAGTGTAGACGTCAGCCCACCCTCCGTGGACATGCTGGATACTGCTGTGCGTCCGCCAGGCCCCTGCCAAGGCACTCACATCCCCTGTCGACCAGGTGTATCCCCAACATTGTTCACCTGCACAGGCAATCCAGGGCACGGGATGGCAGTGGAGCATGGTGGGTGAGATGTCATGGCGCGCTCCTCCTGGACACATCACGCAGGCAACACATCCTCAATTAGTAGTATGGCACAAGTCTAATGGAAGTAGTGGGGGGACGCACACATCACGAGCAGGAGTGACGTCACGGAAGGTGGCTCGCACCATCTCACTCATTGCCTACATGCCATTGCAACAGAGAAGCCAGCGCGTGCACAAGCAGCTCCAAGCTCGCTCCAGAGAGGCCAAAGAGTGAATGTGTGGGTCCATGAGCTCCAGTTGGACGCGGCCTGGGCCGCTAGGGCAGCTACAGCCTCTGTGTGTTGCAGGTGGTGTACCCGGACTGCGGAGCCTGTCATGCATTGTCAATGTTGCCTGGGTCCCGAGTCGGGGCACCACGCATGTGGACGGCGTCAAGCCACTAACTATACCGTGAGACAGACCACATGTACAAATGGACCCACACATACACTCCTTGGCCTCTCTGGGGCGAGCCTGGAGCTGCTTGTGCATGCGCTAGCTTCTCATGTGCAAATGCATATTGGTGTGAGCGAGGGGAGGCCATGAGGACAGTGTAAAATATAACTGTTTGACTTCCAGTTAGTTTAAGGAATGCCCCTGATGTGGTCAGAAAAAGACATGTCTCGTGTGTATTGCAACTAGTAGATAAGCCGATGACCTACCCATGTCTTGCATGTAGCCCCGCACCTAGCCCTGCACACCCGACACAGCGTAATGAGTACCAGCACCACATACTTCCCATTCGAAGCACTGACTGGGGGTGACAACCATTGGACAGTGTTGTGTAGTCCACCCACGCGTACATGTGGGCCCTCCATGAACCATGTCACCTGCGGCAAAGTGATGTCATGGGCAATGACGGAAGTGAGCAGAGCTGTCTGCACCACGCACAGACGGTGCATCAGCACAACAGACCCAGCACTGAGTGCAGCAGGGGTCACATGTGCAGGGGCAGTTGTGCCTGGTGTGAATGCACATGCACATAGACAGCACATCGAGCAATGTGTAGCCTGCCCACATCTACTGTCCATTGTCAGGCTGACCTAGAAAAAGATCACAAGGCAACACATCTGTGTGGGTGTACCCACTGTGACCAACACTGCGCAACCATCAGCGTACTCGCCCTGTGCATGGCCCACCCCGCAACGAAGGTCACATTCAGTGCCACTATCCCTCACACACATCCCTATCACGAGTCATGGTGTGTCCAATCGACAGTGCAGAGTAAGCGCTCATCCGGGGGTCCTGAACAGGAGACACATGTAACCCACTAGGCAGTCTGTGTCGGCACCGACTGGCATTGTGCAGTCAATGTGCAGGCCAGGCCTGCTGGGACTGAGAAGGGCAGCATGGCCCCAGCCTGACTTCCACACGACCGACAGGTGCACTGAGACCTGCATTGCCAATTGTCTGTGTCACTGGATGTCTGACATGAAGTTGCCATGTACCACCACTCGGGTGGGACAGACAGGACAAAGCGCCCGAGAGCTCACATACCCATGCCACCTGCGGCCAGCATGGTGTGCAGTGCATGTCTGTACTCCACAGGCTCTGACTCATAGTGCTGAGGAGCAACGACATGTGTGTCCCCCACATGCACACCCACACCCACTGCAGTTGTCTCTCACACACAACTTTCGCAAGGAATAGCCATGTGCAGTGTGCGTGGAGCACGGAATCCAGGTTCTCCGGCTCCTCGCTGGTGAGTGGACCTGGACATGTCCTCAGCGTCATCCACGTGTAGGTGTAGTGGTGGCAGCAGCAGCTGTCGTCGAGGGGTGCCAGGCTGCAGTGCCAGGTAGCTGTGGTCATGCCTGTCCCACTCACACACATATTACCCCCTGGGGCCGTCGCAGTGGGTACAAGCTGCTGCGATTCGTGTACCATGTCTGGCAGCTGCAATTGCAGACGTTGGCCTGCTCCCAGCTGGCCCGGGATGCTTACCTCCAAAGTGGAACACGCAGGGTGCAACCGCGAGGGCCATTGGAGTTGGCCGTAAGGGCCTGGCCCATGCCGGGTACAGTACGCTGATGCCATGTGCACCACACAGTATAATGTGCGCAATGCATCTGCAGGTGTGGCCATGATTTGCGTGTGGGTGCAGGACCACAATGGACAGGGCCACAACATGCCGTGTGCATAGGCAGGGACGGCCAGTGCTCAGCCTCCACATGTATGTAGGAACATCATCATGTACACATTGGCATGGGAGCATGGGATATGCATATGCACACACATGCCATCTTTCACTATGTACATCTGCCACTTGGCACGTGCAATGTTACGTGTCACTTGTGATGTGTAGTTGCAGGCACACAGCCGTGTCGGCATGGGGCTGTCAATGTGTACACCTGTCAATGTTTCAGGAGGTGTGATCCGTACAGTGCTGTACTTAGGGTGCAGTAGGGACATCAATGACTGTCTCATATCCCCTCGTGCCACCGGTCCCACTTGTTTTGGCTGCTCAGCCTGTGTCCATAGCGTTGTTGGTGTGTGCCCTACACACCCAGCCTCGGAAGCAGTGTAATACACAGCAGCTAGTTATGTTGCCGTGGTGTTGCAGCTTTCCGAATATGCAGTCTGTTTCCATCAGCATGCCTTACAAGTTGTTAATGCCTGACTCCCCATGTGCATGCTCATAGCAATGGTGTGTGTCACTGCCCATTGCTATTGGTAGGGGACCTGTGTAAGTGTATTGTGGCTGTGCTGTCCCTACTTATCAGCCGTTCTGTCATTCAATTGCCTGACCAGTCATTTATGTTCTGTGCATGTGAATATGCCATGTGGCGTGTTGCTTTGACATGTGTACACTTCCATCTTTCCTAGGCGGAGACCAAACATTCATCGCCCCTACCAATTGCTGTCAGACATGGTGGATGTTGAGGTCATCCGCAAATATCGTCTGGACCGACCCACCCTGCATCGTCTATGTGTCTTGTTGGAACCCCACCTCCGTCCTAGCAGGGTGTATCCAACAGCATTCACCCCCACGGCTAAGGTGATGGCTGCACTGCATTTCTTCGCCACTGGGTCATTCCAGCACACAGTGGGCAGTGGAGGTGGGATGTCCCAACCCATGTTCAGCATGGTGCTCAGGGATGTACTGTCAGCCATGATGCTGTACAGGAACAGATACATCCGCTTTCCCAGGGCTCGTGAATTGGCGGCAGTGAAGGGTGCATTCTATGCTCTTGGACGAATCCCCACGTCGTTGGTGCAATAGACTGCACCCATGTTGGCCTTGTTGCACCACAGGCCACCGAGCACCTCTACCGCAACCGGAAGCACACGCACTCCCTGAATGTGCAAGTGGTGTGCCTTGCGGACATGGTGATCACACACGTGTGTGCGAAATTCCCAGGATCGGCCCATGACGCGCACATCATGCGCAACAGCATCCTACCACGTCTGATGACCAATCTGCAACCGGACCGTGGCTGGATTGTTGGTGAGTATGTGGAGTAGTGTAGTGTGCTGGCTGTGCGATGCTGTCTTGTGTCCAGTTGGAATTGCAACGGTTCTCTGTGTCCCTCACACCCAGGTGACTCTGCTTACCCGAATGGAGCCTGGCTGCTCAGCCCATTACGACGTCCTGGGAGCCCAGCAGATGTACGCTACAATGAGGCACATGGGAGGACCAGACGTGTGGTTGAGCGGACCTTTGGCCTCCTCAAGTCCAGGTTCAGATGCCTGGACCGCACCGGGGGCGCACTGGCATACTCCCCACAGAAGGTGTGCCAGGTAATTGTGGCTTGCTGCATGCTGCACAATCTGGCGATCCGCAAGCAGATCCCCCTAATTGTGGATGACAGAGATCAACCAGGGCCCCAGCCTGCAGACCTGTACAGCTCCAGTGAAGAGGACAGTGGAGAGGATGAAGCTGTGAATGTGCGTCAGCAGCTCATCGCCCGCTACTTCACTTAACGGTGAGTGACCATGTACGACGGCTGATGTAGCTGTAGTTGTGCAGGTGTATGTGTGCTCTGTTACGGGGGCCTTTTGTTCACTGTGTGCTGTGTGTCAATGGTCCATGTCCAGGTTGGTATGCCACTGACAGTGGCTGTAGCATTGTGCCCTGTTGCTCTGTGAGATGTGTGTGCATTGCTTGTAGTTGGTGACAAGTACTGTGTGATGAGTGTGTGACACACTCATTGAATGTACTCTTGTTCTGTTTTACACCCCTAGGTCCCTGCAGCCTCTCCTGTCCCATCGACATGCCACACAGCAGATGCATTTCTGCTCATGGTGGCGATTGCACATCGTGGAATAAACCCAGGACACATCAAGCCGATTGTGAACAAGGTGTATTTATTAACAGCGGTGACATGTGATTGTGTGCAAGGTGATGACAAATGTGGTGCATGCTGTGACAATAAGTTGACGGTCATGGCTGCGTGATGGTCAAGGTGTACCCATGGAGTTCTATGTCCACAGTCCAACAGACACATGCCATTCACATGGCAGTGTGGGGTAGGATCGTATTCCATGTCAATGCAGTAGGTGGTCAAGGTGGCTGGCTGACTCACTGGCGTTTGGTGCGGGCGAAGTCCTCTCTGGACACCTGTTTCCTCTTCGGACGGCCCCTTCCACGTTTGGTAGGGGGGTGTTGATGTTCCGCTGGTGGTGGCTGAGGAGTGCTCACTCGCTGTGGACGCAGGGGAACGCGAGGCTGCACGAGCCTGCGCCACAGCAGGTGGTGGCGGAGGTGGTGTTGCTGGCCTTGCTTGTGCCCTCCCCCACCACCAGCTGGCCCATGAGTGCCGCGATTTGGGCCATATGGGCGTCCATGGACCTCAACACCGCAAGGACCTCCCGCGTGTCGCTTGCCGACCTGGCCCATTCGCCTTGGGCCTCTTCATAGGCCCCAAGGACTCTGTCGATTGGCGGCAGGGCTTGGCTCCCAGGCACAGTTGGCGTTGGCCTGACCCTGCTCCTCCTACCAGTACTGCTGCCACCGACCTGCCCACTGGCCACATTGCTCACCACGGTCCTCGCTCTGGCTCCCTGGGTGGAGCCCGACGGCCGTGCCGACCCTTGCACAGGTGCTGTGGCGAGGGATGGCGTGGTGGTGGTGGTTGCGGCGGTGGTGGTGGCCGCAACGGCCGTGGCAGCAGGGGTCTGTGACTGGTCAGCAGCCCTGGGTGATGGGTTGGTAGGCAGGAGGGGCCCTGGGGAGCGGTTGTGCCCTGCCACTCCAGATGGGCCTGCTGGGTGGTCCGTGTCCGGAGAGGTGTCCAGCTCCTCTACATCCGTGAGTCCGGGTTGGGGGCTAGCAGACTGGCTGTGCTGGCTGCTGTCACCCTCTCCAGCATCCAGCAGTTCGGCACCTGTGGGGAAGATGAAATGGGTCATTGTGTTGCACCTAGCAAAGTATGTATTGGTTGTCTGACATTCACAGTTCGTGCACTGTCGTGCACAGGTTTCCCAGTGGCGTGTGTGGATGTACGATGTGTGTATGCGTGGGCTAGGCAATGGGTCTGTGTGATGTGGACATGTGGCATGGGACGGATTAGCAATGCCGATGGGTGTGTGTTGCTATGCTCCTACATTTTGTGGCTCGTGTGTATGCGTGCTCCAGGGCCATCGGCGATGTTGGGTTGAACGATGGTTTAGGGGGAGGGATGGTACGCTTAGGTACGCTGATGCCAGAAGGGGGTACAGGCCCCTACACGCTCTTGGGTTGAGATATGCTTTTGGGGTACATGCTGTGGGTGATGGGTGCAGAACGTGACATGTGTTCTGGCAACGTGACAGTGCATGGACAAAGGTGTGTGTCTGTCTCACATGGCCGGAATATCTGCTGACTGTTATCATTCATGGACATCACATTGGTAGCAATGTTGTGAGTTCGTGCTTGTTGTGTGCCACACGTCGTATTGAAGATGGGCCAATTCCTTTGTGTGCGCGCTGCCCTGGTACATGTGCATCAGTGCTGTGCTCTTGGGGTGTTGACTATGTTATGTGTGTCGTTATTCGCAGTGTGACGTGCGCTTCGGTCACTGCAGGCACTTGTTTTGTCATAGGCAGGTATCTTTGCATGTCTACTGGATGTGGGCCAGCTGTTAGGTATGACATCCGATCATGACATTGTGGCTGTGAGATGAGATGGATGATATGTTGAATGTGCATTGTGTGCCTGTGTGTTTCATGGGTCCGGTTGTCTTTGTGTGCAATATTGTGGTTCCAAGCTGTTACTTCTAGTACGGTCTGTCTTACGTGGGCGTTGTTGTACGATGTGTGGGTGACAGGCAGTGAGGACTACATGGACAGGACTTCGATGGTGTTGCTGATGTGTGTGATGGGTGGCACAGTACCTGCCGTGTGGGTCTGTGCTCCAGTGGGACTTGTACATGCAGACGTGGCTCCTTAGGTGTTGCTGTATCTGTGATAGGTCATGTGGGGTTTGACTCTGTCGAACATGTCCGTGTGCACATTGGTCTCATGATTGTGACTGGGAGCAGTGCTGCATGTTCCTCTGCTACGTGTCATGTCCCATGTGTCAGTCGTAGTACAGTCCTCATGCCTACAGACGCCCCGCCCTGTACAGTTTCCCACCTACAGGTTGTTTCTGAGTGCGCAATGCAATGGATGCCACATGGTACTGGGAGGGAGGGGTGCTTCACCTTGCTGGTCTGTGGTAGTGGGGGCCTGGTGGGTGTTTGACTTCAGCTGTCCCCCTCCGACTCACTGTCTTTGTGTTCCGGCTACTTACCTGTTCATTGTCGGTCAGTGCAGCTATGGCGGACACATGGATGTGGGGTGTGCTCCACCTTGCTGGTCTGTGGTAGTGGGGGCCTGGTGGGTGTTTGACTTCAGCTGTCCCCCTCCGACTCACTGTCTTTGTGATCCGGCTACTTACCTGTTCATTGTCGGTCAGTGCAGCTATGGCGGACACATGGATGTGGGGTGTGCTCCACCTTGCTGGTCTGTGGTTGTGGGGGCCTGGTGGGTGTTTGACTTCAGCTGTCCCCCCTCCGAAACACTGTCTTTGTGTTCCGGCTACTTACCTGTTCATTGTCGGTCAGTGCAGCTATGGCGGACACATGGATGTGGGGTGTGCTCCACCTTGCTGGTCTGTGGTAGTGGGGGCCTGGTGGGTGTTTGACTTCAGCTGTCCCCCTCCGACTCACTGTCTTTGTGTTCCGGCTACTTACCTGTTCATTGTCGGTCAGTGCAGCTATGGCGGACACATGGATGTGGGGTGTGCTCCACCTTGCTGGTCTGTGGTAGTGGGGACCTGGTGGGTGTTTGACTTCAGCTGTCCCCCTCCGACTCACTGTCTTTGTGTTCCGGCTACTTACCTGTTCATTGTCGGTCAGTGCAGCTATGGCGGACACATGGATGTGGGTGTGGGGAGTGCTCATTCTGGCGCATCTGGAGTACAAGGGGACCTGGTGGTAGTTGCGGTGCTGGCTCACTGTACACATGCCCCCATGGTTTTGTTGGTTGGTAGCTTTGGGCTGAGTGTGTATCAGTGTCTGTTGCATGTGTGGGTGATGTCTTGTGTATTGTGTGCTGGACATGGGGGTGTTTGTCCCTGGGAGCTATGGTATGGTGGTGGTGCATGTGAGTACATAGCGGTGTGCTGGTATACGTTTGTTTGTACTTACCAGCCTCCACTCCCCCTGGTAATCCGGTGAGGATCTCCGGATGTATGATCACTCGCACCTTCTCCTCCCACGCCTTGTAGGTCTTGAAAAGCGCGGGATTCCCTCCGCCAGTCCTGGCAGCCAGCTCTCGATTTTTGCTCTCCTTCTTCTTGACCACGCTTTTGAGGTCGTTCCACCTTTTGTTTATTTCTCCTCTGTTGCGTGGAACGTTCCCGACTGCATTGACCTGGTCTACGATCCTGCTCCACAACCGGTTTCTGGTGGATAGTGGTGTCTGTTGGACCTGGTTGCCATAGATTTGTGGGTGCACCTTGACGATCTCGTCGACCATGACCGTCAGCTCGGTGGAAGTGAACTTGGGCATTCTGTGTGATGCCATGGTGTGTGTATTGGTGTTTGTGGTGCTGGTGCGGTGTGTGGTGTGTGATGTGCAGGGGGTTTGTGGGTCAGGTGTTTGGTGGTGGTGGTGATGGGTGTGATAGGTGCGTGTCTGTGGTGTGCTGCTGTCCTTTCTGTCTCGCTGTGTTGTGTGCTTTCGTTCTCAGTTTGTAATGTTGCAGGGGGTTGTGGTCTGTGGAGGGGCTAGTTTTGTACTTACCTATGTGGGTGTGTCATGGTGGTCTGTTGTTTTCAGGTGTGTTGTGGCTGGTGTTCTGGGATTTGTAGTTGATTTGTATGTCCAGGGGGGGTGTTTCAGGGATGTGTACTGTGTTTGGGTTTTTGTGCGTGGGTTGCTGTGTGGACTTGTTAGCCATGTTGTGTGTGTTTGTTTTCATCAGCGGATGGTTTCTGTGCATGGAGGTGGCCGCCAGGGCTTCCGCCGTGTCCATTTTCGTCACTGTTGTTTGCGCTGGCGGGCGGTGTATTTGTGGATTTTCCGCGCTCATGTCGGTACGATCCTAATTTCACGGGCGGTGTCTCGGTCATCAGGGCGGGCGGTTTTGGCTTTTCGTGCGTCTTTCCGTCCGTGGCGGGCGGATGGACTTGGACTCGGACATGGGCGGGCGGTTTTTTCTGTTTATTCGGTTCGCGCCATCGTAATTGCTCGGTCGGTATTCAGGGGGTGTGGGCGGGCGGATTTTAGCCACTGTGGTTGATGGCGGATTTTTATCCGCCCGACATCGTAATGGACACCTATGTGTTTAGCTGGGTGCGCCTCGTGCTCCAGACCACCACCCTTTAAAGAAAAATAAACGTGCAAGTGGTACTTGCCTGTAACCACGACCCTCCTGGGCCGTGGTAAAGAGAGAACCAGCCTCCTTGATTCCCTCGGGAGTACCGGTCTCTGGCACAGGGCTCTGTCAGCGATGGTCGTTGTCTCGGTGCTTCTCCTGACCCAAGAGCTCCTCCGGTGTGGTCGGTGTACTCCTCTTCTTCTCCTCCTCATCTTTGGTCTCCTTGGACTCACTCCGTAAGGTTCGTTTTTCGCAGTTGCTCTTCCTCCTCTCCGTCCTCTGCACGCCGAACGCCCCCAATATCCTCCGGTGTTTCTTTTCTATCCTCTTCCCTTTCGATGACGCCTCCATTGTGCGTCTCATTGACTAGAGCGCCTCCCTCGCTGCCTGTGTGTGTGAAAACGGCCGCCATGTTGGATTCCTCGTGGTCCGAATCGGCGAGCTCATCACATTGCCTTTCCCCTGAGAATGGACGGGTGGGCCATTCAGACACAGGAAAACGCGACAGGTAGTCCACATTGGTCTGCAGCTTCCCGGGGACGTGTATTGTTTTGAATGAAAAGGGCTGTAAAGCAAGAAACCAATGAAGCACTTTAGAATTAGAATCCTTATGCAGGGACAGCCAGGTAAGAGGTGCATGGTCTGTAAGGAGGAGGAATTGTCGGCCCAGAAGACAGTACTGGAGGGCTTCTACTGCCCATTTAATGGCCAGGCACTCCTTTTCAATTGTAGCATATCTTGTTTCTCTAGGATATAGTTTCCTGCTAAGATAGAGGATGGGTTTTAGATCCCCGAATTCGTCTGGTTGTGAAAGAATGGCGCCTAGCCCCCTTCCTGATGCATCGGTTTGCAGTACGAAATTCTTCTGGAAATCGGGACATGTGAGGACAGGAGCATTACACAGAGCCTCTTTGAGGTTATTAAAACTCAGTTCCTGCAGTTCTGACCAATGGAGTGGTCTACCCATATCGATTTTTGTGAGAAGATCCGTGAGTGGACTAGCTATGGTGGAGAAGTTTGGGATGAATCTTCGATAATACCCTACTAAGCCTAAAAAGGAACGTACATCTTTTCGGGTCTCCGGACGTGGGATGTTTGTGATCACTTCCAGTTTGTTTACTTGGGGTCTGATCTTCCCTGCCTGAATGTCGTATCCTAGGTATTCAATGTGGTCTGTACCGAATGTCGTTTTCTTTGGGTGGATTGTGAGTCCTGCTTGTCGTAAGGTGTGTAGGACCTTTTGTAAATGAAGCATGTGTGTTTCCCAGTCTGGACTATGAATGACAATATCGTCTAAATAGGCGACCGCATATGACTGGTGGGAAGATAGAATAACGTCCATTAGTCTCTGAAACGTGGCCGGGGCGCCATGAAGGCCAAAGGGAAGGACTTTGAATTGGAACAATCCAAAGGGTGTAGAAAAAGCAGTTTTTTCTCGTGCCTCAAGGGAAAGTGGAATCTGCCAATAACCTTTCGTGAGGTCTATGGTGGTCATACCCCTGGCATCTCCA
Source organism: Calotriton arnoldi (assembly GCA_963921515.1). Taxonomy (NCBI): domain Eukaryota; kingdom Metazoa; phylum Chordata; class Amphibia; order Caudata; family Salamandridae; genus Calotriton; species Calotriton arnoldi. Next base: position 1,956,720 of record CAWUFW010001715.1, on the reverse strand, counting down.
AGGCGTTCAATAAGCTTGTCAACCCGGGGCATGGGATATGCATCGAATTTTGAAATGGCATTCAGTTGGCGGAAGTCTATGCAAAATCAAATACTGCCGTCGGGTTTGGGTACGACGACTATTGGGGAGGACCATGCACTGTGTGATGGTTCTATGATTTCAGCTTCCAACATGGACTTGATCCCTTGTTCAACTGCTTGCCTTCTAGCGGCGGTGATACGATAAGGTTTCAGCTTAACAGGTTGTGAACGAGTGGTGGTGATATCATGTTCAACCAGGCTGGTTCTCCCGGGGTTCCCAGATATGACATCGGAGAAGGAGACACATAGGGTTTTTAGTTGTTGTTTCTGTTCCTCCGTTATTTGTTTTCCTATTTGGAGGGGTGTTGTTTCCACTGGGGTTTGTGGAGTTAGGGAGATTTCTACTGGTTTGTCAACAGCCACATGGTGTATCATTTTTGTTACACACAGTGAGGTTGGTACGGGACCATCCCAGGCTTTTAGTAAATTTAGATGGTATATTTGACCTGTTCTGTTTTTATGAGGTACCGCTACCCGATACGTGACTGGGGTAACCTTCTCTAATACCTGATAGGGTCCCTGCCAAGTGGCCAAGAGATTTTTTCTCTGTGGTGGGTAGGAGTATTAGTACTTGGTCCCCCACCGTAAACTCTCTTAACTTACTGTTCCGGTCGTACCACCGTTTTTGTTGTCCTTGGGCTTTTTCCATATTGGAATGGACTTCTTCCCATAGTGTCGACAACGTCTCTCTTAGAGAGGCACTGTATTGTAGCAGTGACTTCCCTTCATCCTCTTCCTCTGTCCATTGTTCTATTGCCATATCTAGGAGTGTACGGGGTTTCCTCCCAAACAACAGCGCAAAAGGAGAAACCCTGTAGATTTTTGTTCATGGGTCCTTATGGCAAACAACACCAGAGGAAGTTGTCGATCCCAATCTCTTCCTGTTTTGTCTATACTTTTCCTTAACATCGTTTTGATGGTTTTATTGTACCTCTCGACTAAGCCGTCTGTTTGAGGGTGATATACTGATGTGCGTATCTGCTTTATCCCTAATAACCCACATACCTGCTTCATTAATTTAGACATGAATGGCATACCCTGATTGGTGAGTATCTCGTGGGGAAACCCCACATGAGAGAAGAAGGTGATCATTGCCTGAGCTATCGCTGTGGTGTTGGCCGTGGTTAAAGGGAAGGCTTCCGGATATCAGGTGGCGTAGTCAACCAATACGAGGATGTATTGGTGACCTCTTGCTGAGGGAATCAGGGGTCCGACTAGATCCATCCCAACTCTTTGGAAGGGAACATCTATGATGGTAAGGGGTTGTAGGGGAGCACGTGGAAGGACAGGTGGATTGATTAGCTGGCATTTAGGACAAGAGGCACAGTACCTAGCTACTTCCTGATATACTCCCGGCCAATAAACCAATCTAGGAGATACCGCAACGTATGTTCCTTCCCATAATGTCCAGCCCCTGTTTGACTATGGGCCAGGCATAGGGCCTGTTCTCTGAAGACTTTGGGAATCAACAACTGTTCTTTGACCCGCTTGTTGTCTCGGGATATCCGATATAGAAGACCATTTCTTATACAAAAATAAGGGCCTACCTTCTCAGGATGGTCCTCTTGGGTCTGTTCCCAGGCGTGTTGCAACGTGGAGTCGTCTCTCTGTGCTGACGAAAACTCCTTGTTGGTGCTTGTGTCACATCTGAGGAGGTAAGGACATGAGAGGGTATAGTGGGGTGTGTTAGGCTGTATAGTGCCCGTTCCTCCCGGTTTTCCCTACGTGTTTTCACCCTTTTGTGGCTGGGCTCCTCTAGTCTTTCCCTACAGAAGGGGGCGCTTTCCAACCAACTTACTAAGGAGGGTGGGGGTCTAAGGGCTTGTAGGTAATCGTGAAACCTAGGGAGATCAGTCCCTAAGAGTACTGTTTCAGGGAGGGAGGATACTACTCCGACTTTTCTCAGTTGGAGTTCTCCATCTATTTCTATGACAACCTCAGCTAGGGGATACAGTTTCTTTTCTCCGTACACAGGTAACCTGTATGTTTTCCCCTTCCACTGTCTAAGAATCGGATACTAGGTCTTTAGTGACAACAGTGTGGTGACACCCCATGTCTAGCAATGCTATAACCTGTTTCCCAATGACATGTATCTTTTTTCTATAACCTTCAGGGGTTTCTCCTGTCATCAATACCCGCCCACGGGTGTACCCGACTTCCATAGGTTCTGGTGGAGGGTTGCGGATGGGGCAATGACGGGCTATATGTCCCCACTCTGCACAGTGGAAACATTGTGGGGCTTGCATTGGCGCTGTACTAGAGCTAGGTTTCGGTAAGGGCTTTGGGAAAACTGTATTCTTGTTTTCTGTCTGTGTAGGGTTTAGCCTGTTTGGTGGTTTGGGAGGTCCTGTTGGTGTTCCGTGGGACTGTGTCTTGAACTCTGGGGACCGATGATAGGCACACGTCAAATCTACCGCCATTGTAACCGTTAGATTGGGATGTTGTTTTATCCATTACCTAGTATGAAAAGGGAGTGCTTCGAGATAATGCTCTAAGTATATTTTTTCAGTTAGTTCATCGAGGGAAGATAAGGAAGGTTGTAACCAGCGGTTTCCTAGGTCCCTTATATGATAGTATAAGGCTCGTGGGTTGTCACCTATTGTCCATTTTTCTTTCCTGAAGCGATTTCGGTAATATTCTTGATCACAGCCGAGACGTTCCAAAATGGCTTTCTTTATTTCCTTGTAACTAGTGACGCCCGCGGGATTGGCTGCCTGATAGGCGGCTTGTAGTTCGCCTGACAACAGGGGAGCTATGTACTGTCCCCATCTTTCTGGGGGCCATGAGGTGGTGGAGGCTACTCGCTCAAAATTTACAAAAAAATAGTCTGGGTCGTTTCCACTCTGAAAGTTTTGACGTACAGACCCCGGTACGTTGGGGTGTACCCGTGCGCTCTCAATGGCATCTGTTAAACGAAGTATAGCGGTGTCTTGCACCTGTTGGTTTGTGGTTATGAGAGAGGCTTGATCCTTTATGGCTGAGTGGAGGGCCTTTCGTTCTTTGTTTGCTTGCTTCGTCTGTTGCTCTAGGACCAGTTGTAAATGCTGTTGACCCTCCGCTAATTGTGTTATAATTGCCTCCATGGTGACGGGTTGGGTCATTATGGCTAGACCAGTTATCCCACTTCTGACACCACTGTCCTAGCGTGGGCCCTATTAGTGTTTCCTGACCACGTCACAAACACAGTTAACTGGAGGCAAGGATAGACGTTTCAACAACTTTATTTCTTTTTTAGGTGTAAAGGTAGGGGTAGAAGTTGACTGTGTAACGGAATTTAGTTGAACTCTCCAGTTCTCCAGGCGGTCCTTTCCCTCTTCTTCCGGTTGCAGCTCTCCGTTGGAGATTAGGGACACCGAGGGATAAGAAAATAAAGAAAAAACAAATTTCAGGCTATTGGCCTTTTTTTTATATTGGCAAAGGCGTTGGGGTTGTGCACACCTTCACCCGTATCTCTAATCGTGTAGTGCCTAGGTGAGGGATTAAGTGTTTAGCTGGGTGCGCCTCGTGCTCCGGACCACCCCCTTTAAAGGAAAAAAAACGTGCAAGTGGTACTTGCCTGTAACCAGGACCCTCCTGGGCCGTGGTAAAGGGAGAACCAGCCTCCTTGATTCCCTCGGGAGTACCGGTCTCTGGCACAGGGCTCTGTGAGCGTTGGTCGTTGTCTCAGTGCTTCTCCTGACTCAAGGGCTCCTCTGGTGTGGTCGGTGTACTCCTCTTCTTCTCCTCCTCGTCTTCGGTCTCCTCTGACTCACTCCGTGGGGTTCGTTTTCGCAGTTGCTCTTCCTCCTCTCCGTCCTCTGCACGCCGAACGCCCCCGACATCCTCCGATGTTTCTTTTCTATCCTCTCCCCTTTCGATGACGCCTCCGTTGTGTGTCTCATTGACTAGAGCACCTCCCTCGCTGCCTGTGTGTGTGTGAAAACGGCCGCCATGTTGGATTCCTCGCGGTCTAGATTGGCGAGCTCATCACAGGTGCCAACAAACATCTTCGGAGGAAGTAGTTGAAGTGTGCATAATTGCTAAGGTTGAAGATTGAGTTATGTGTGCCAGTATCGAGGACTGCTGCAAAGAGTTAGAATTGGATGATGAGTTGAAGGAGGTGGGTTTGTATTGTTGTATTCCTCTTAGGGTGTCCATAAACGGGCTTTCCAGTATCATGTCCTTATATAGGCACAATTCGCCTTGCTCTTATATAGGCATAAAATCCCAGCCCTTATTTAGGCATTAAACCGTGCACTCCAAATACAGGCATGGTCTCTGACATCCGTCCACCCTAACGTCACAACGAGTTCTTGAAGAACAGACCCTTAGGCTGCGGGAGTTTCCCTAGTCCAGGACTATTGATTTCTTAGGGGTTCATTCATGACGTCTTCCGCTGTCCGACTCACTTCAATACTAACATTCTTAGGTGCTTCTCAGGTATAAATATACCTTCCCTAGCCCCTGTAAATCAGAGGAGACCTCGACTTCAGAGGAGCCCGTTTCCCGGCCTGACGCACTGAGAAGACGCTGTCATCCCTGCACGCAGAGAGTCCCGCTTCCAGTGATCTAACTTCCCTTGCGGGGTGTTGGAGTTCGAGTCTGGCGAAGAGATTCCTACCTCTCTCATTCTTCAGGTATGGAGCAGACTAGAACCTAGAGGGACTCTTGGCATACTAGGCATACTGGGGTTAGCGTACTCTTAGTATACCATAGTAAGGAATACTTCACCTACTTCATACCTCGTCCTATACCTAGGTTAGGTTAGGTACATTGGGGTAGAACTAGATTAGAAACGCATTGTATGAGTACTCGCATTTTTAGTCTGTGTTATTTATGTAAAAGCATATGTACTAAAAGATAATGCTCTCGCAGTATTATTTATTTCTACTGCTCACACTGTACATTATTTATCTTGCATACTGTCTTGTGATCGTAACAGCACATTTTACTTACACCAGAAACAAGACTGTTCAATAAATCTTTTATTGAAACGCCCGTCTATTTCTTTCTGTGTAACTTGGAGAAAACTAAGCATGCACGACTGAGCTGAGTGAAATAGTTATCTATTGTTTCCACGACTCTGGGACACGTTCTGATTCTAAAGGGAAACACAGTGGTCATGTTTTGCGGCTGCCAGAAACTACTCCCTTCTTGTTGTCAAGGAGTTTCTAGTGGCCTCTGAGCTAGCTGGCACAAGTAATTAAGTTTAATATACTCGATAGGGACATACTGACCGTAGTCCTATGTCAAACCTATAGGATATATTATTCCAATGCGCAGAGCCTATTAGGGAAATAGGAGCTACACTACATGGCGCCCAACGTTTGGTAAGGCGGTAATTCAACATTAGATACTGAGTAACTCAGCCGTGCTTTTTCTCTCAAGAGACCCCTACCCATATACTCCAAAAGACGTCTGGAGTGGGCAGGGTTAAGTATCCGCCACGGCTACATAGGGCAGTACCCTATATATTAGCTGTTTGGTTTGCTCAACGTTGAAGGATACAGTGTTCCAAAATATTGTGCACCTTATCTTTGTATCCTTGAAACTTGTTCTACATTTTTCAAAAAACAAAATGAATGAAGACGCCGGAAACGGTGTAGCTGCGGCTGATCCAGCCCAAGCAGCAGCTTTTAACATTACAGGTTTAGTTGAAACCGAGGAGGGTGTTATAGACATCGCTCCAAACTTAAGAAGAGCCATCACTCTAAAACTTATAAAACATGGCCTACCACCAAGAGGCGGTAGAGCAGTTTTCGTGATAGAGGCACACGAATCCTTTCAGACAGAGGTATTCTATTCATGGGTAATATTTCCTGAATCCAATCCAATAACACACATGTTTCACTTCTACAAAGAAGATGAACCACCAGAGGAATATATTCCTTTCGAGGATATAGAAATTCCATTAATATACCAGGAGCATCAGCTCTGGTTTAAAGGCGCCCTAAAACATCACAGAAACATTACCAGGCTCGGTCCACTAAGTAGACCAGGAGCAACATGGCCGATTCTAGCCGGCTACACACCTCATCCTGAACTGGATATAATGTCAGATGAGGACTTACTTGTTCAAATACAAGAATTAATAAAAATTTACAGACAATTGGTCCAATATGTCATGCGGACTTTTACAGTCCAGCAACCATTAAACACTTCCAAATCCAACTCCCCAACAGGGGAATACACTAAAAATTACACCACAGACTCTATACGCAGTCATGGGTAAAATGCCCACAAAACGTGAGCAAATTCCATTCTGGATAGCTCAAAAAATTACTCAAATCGAAGCAGTATTTCCAAATACTAGCCCGTATGAGAAACACAGAATACTGACAATCAGTTTACCAATGGGGATCACACCACAACTGGAAGACTTCACCACTTGGGGCTCAGTCTTTGCTTCCATCTACACTAAAACACATGGCATTCCGTCAATTGCGGTAATACCTGATGTCCTGAAACAAATTCAAAACGAATACGGGGCAGAGCCTGCTCTAAATTTAGGTATGAAATTACTGAAAAATTTCGACCAGGTCTCAACAATAATATTATCTAATATTAAGGGGAGGCAGCAGCAGTGGCGATCCGCCAAAAATTAAGGGAATTTGATGTTACAGAACATCAAACTGAGCTACCCAGAATAATTGAACAATCTTATGCAGAATTAGGCAGAGATAGTTTGGGTGGAAGACCAGTGAAGCCGAAGCTATCTGAAAGTCCTGAGAAGGACTCAATTAAACAAACTCCTACATCTTCTAAAAAGAAGTGGGAGACTAATAAACAAAAATCAAACGAGAAACGTTCTCAATCCCGAGGTAGGTCTCCTCAAAAGGAGCCCTCTGAAAGGAGGTATAACCTCAGGAATAGGGATAATTTGAGAAAACCTGACAGGTATCAAGATACTGATACACGTTCCTCTCGTCCCTTTCAGATCTCATCACAGACTTCGGAAAGAAGAGGACGATCGGAACATAGAGAAGAACGTGTGAAATCAAAAGATGACAAACACGCTCCAAAAACTAAAGCAAAACCTCAATTCTCCAAAAAGAAAGTAGCAGGTCTGAAAATCAGACATGCCGAGAATACTGAGAACACAACTCAAGAACGGAGAATGGGCTCAGACAATGCTGGACAGTGCAGCAGAAGTCACAATAGTTCGCCAGAACCTGAAGGAACTTCTGGAGATAGTGGACTTGAATGAGTACATCACAGTTGAGACTGTAGACACCAGGGTTAGTACTCCACAAAAGTTATATGACATAACACTCCGGATGGAGGGAGACAAACCTAGACAGGTGAAAGCACTTTTTGGGAAAGACTATCAAAGGGCTATGACATACTTCTAGCAGAAAGGGACTGGCCACCACAATTTGTCAGGGAGTGCCCACATGGCGAGGACATAATTATGCCTGCCTTCTCCAACCATATACCTATGCATCTGAGATATACATATGCCAGGAAATGGGCAGTGGCCCAGGCCCCAGCATTATATAAAAATCATGTAGGATGGGATGAGGATTCACCTCACCATAAAATACATCTGAAACATGAACCAACTGCACAGCGGCAGTACCCATTAAAGCAAGAAGCTAAAAAACAGGTCAGGGAGATCTTAGATCAACTTGAATATCAAGGGGTGATTGAAACATGCACCTCCTCAATGAACAACTTTGTTTCCTGCCTCCAAACCAGACAATACATATCGTCTAGTTTTGGACTACAGACACCTAAACACTTGTTCAAAAACTTTTGCAGTGCAAAATGCACATAGCACAGCATTAATGAATAACATTGTGCGTAAAAAATATAAAACAACATTAGACATCTCAAATGGTTTCTTTTGTCAAAACATAGCACCTGAAAGCAGGTACTTAACAGCATTCTCCATAATGGGGACCCAGCGTCACTTTTGTCGACTCCCACAAGGGTTCAAGAACAGCCCAGGTTTATTCTCAGCGAGGGTAACGGAGTTACTACAAATTGACAATGAGGCATTGTCCTATGTCGATGACATTTATCTGACAGACGATGACCTGGAAAAACACTTGAACAGGGTGAGCACCATTATACTGGGTTTCGTCTCTGAGGGCTACAATTTCAACTTTAAAAAGTCCAGAATTGCCCATCTCAATATCCTATTTCTAGGGTATGAACTTTCAAGTGAAGGCAAGAGCTTGGCAGCTAACTTTTTAGAAAAGTGTGCGCTGCTCCAACCTCCAAAAACGCAAAAAAACTTACAATCAATCCTGGGTTTCCTAAATTTTGGAAGAACATACATTCTAAATTACGCAGAAAGGGTTAAATCTCTCTACGCATTAATCAAACCTGATTTTTCGATCAGAAACTGGACACAGGAACACACAGAAATCTTGCGTTCACTCCAGGCTAACATGTTAGCAACAAATCACTTACAAACATGCGTAAGTCAACGCAATTTGGTGATCCGAATAATTTCGGGTCAATGTGGATTCACCTACTTAACCTTCAATGATGGTGAGAAAATACCAATCGCATACAAATCCCATTTGTACACACAAGCGGAAATGCGCTTCAGTTCAACTGAAAAAATTCTAACAGCAGTTCAAACCGCTGTAGCAAAAGAAAGAGCCTTAGCCCAAGGGAAACGCATTATTGTCGTAACCCCGGTACCAGCTTTAGAAGCGGTCACAAAAGCAAGCATTCCAAATGCTAAAGCATTACATCCAAGATGGATACAATGGGTTAATTCTCTTGCTGCAACAGATGTTGAATATGTTTTTGATCCAGATTTAAAAACACAAGCATTCCTGCAATATGAACATGAATGTCCTCTGCCTACTGAAATTCTGCCTCTCGATCAGTACGAATTCATAATTTACACTGACGGATCCGCACAGCCCGCAACAGGGAGTAAGCAAGCTTACAGTGCAGCGTGTGCAATCGTTAAAGGTCGCATGCGAAATGGCATCTTCAGACCTATGGTCACAAAAACTCAGTCTCTAGGAGATTGTACAGCTCAGCGAGCTGAACTACAAGCATTCAAACTGGCACTTGAAAGTACAGATCGAGAATTCCCCACACTGATAGTGTGCGATTCCTTTTACTGTGTTCAGTCGTATAATGACTATATACAAAACTGGCTTGGAAATGGTTTCAAAGATGCGAAAGGTGGCACAATAAAGCACAAAATGCTTTGGGAACAAGTAGTTCAGTTGAAAAACGAACTACCAAAGGCTCACGTGATCCACACACTGAGTCATCAACGTGATGGCGTTCACGTTGCAGGGAATTCATTGGCTGACGAAGCCGCAAAGGGGGCTATTCAGACGGCTTCCGTAGCTGCGATCACTCGTTCAAAAACAAATATAGACGGTGAGATAATGTTGGCTGTCAATGCATCAAGCAAAGGCAGCAGTGCAGCGTTACCAAAAAAGTTTCCACTCAAGTACTCTTATGTAATTGATGCGAACAACGTTCCTTTTGCTCGAATCCCTGGAGTGGGGGATAGGGTAATTCCAAACATGGAACGTAGAGCAGCCTTGATTTATGAAACACAATTGGGGGAGGGTCTGTCACATCAAGGGATCTCTAAAACAATTTTGACGTTAAAAAAGATGTACTGGTGGCCTGTAATGAATACAGAAATTCACATATTCATCAACAACTGCTTAGACTGTAAATTACAGCGAGAGAGCCACCAGACACCGCGCTGCGAATGCGGCAACCCAGTGCAGACACCATTGTTAGACAGCATTAGACTACCTACACGGCTGCGTCCTACTGGACAGAGGCATTCCCACAAATAATGAATCTAGGTTCCTATGGTTATGGCCTCAGCGCTCGGCTGACGCTCGAACTGCTATAAAAGATTTGCGAGTCTTTATCGGCATATACGCAATAGGCACGCTACATTCTGACCAGGGTCCTGCGTTTAGCTCTCGGGCTTACAAAGAAGCCATGGCCAGTCTGGGCGTTGCATTGCGGTACTCCTCTCCATTCCATCCTGAGGGAAATTCTGTTGTGGAAAGGAAAAACCGGGACATAAAGCAGTCTATAACAGCTAGGGTATTAGGTTCGGGTGATGGGTGGGTCAAACACCTTAGTGGGGTTCAACGCTCTTTGAATAATCTGCCAAGAAGTTCTCTAGGGGGGGTCACTCTGTATGAGGTCCTATTTGGGACAAGAATGTGGGTACCAGACCTTGAACACGTAGGCACAGTGGTGGACAATAAACCGTTTGATATCAAAGATCGTTTGGCTGTTTTACAGGAACTCAATAAATTAAGAACGCAACAAAGCAACGTATTCCTACAGCCAACCACCACTGGGGAAAAATCGGCGGTCCCAGCAAGGCCTGTCTGGATTCCAAAAGTTGGGGATCTAGTCAGAGAAAAGATTGCGGACAAGAAGGAATTTGGACCTTCTTACAGACAACCAGTACCTGTCCTAGCAGTTCAAGGAACAAGAACAGTACTTCTGCCGCCCCTTGCTGGAAGAAAGGAGAAAAGATTTGTGTCCATCGACCTCATCAAACCACAGTATGTGGCCAATACTAAATAGTAGGCCTCGTGGACTACGACCTAGTAGCAGACGCACTTCGCTCGCTACTATCCAAGAGGTTCAGACTGAAAGACTGATAACAATCGAGAATTCAGTCGTAACTGATGGAGGACTAAGCAACAACGCTATGGAACTCTTCCCTCTTGACAACCAAGTAACAGTTCGTCCAAATACACCTGTCTACACCAACGTGGCAAGTGATGAACTGGTTCCAGTGATTTCTACAAATCCTGATGCAATTCCAACAATTGATAGAACTGCTTCTGGCTATTTCATTAACTTTGATACGTTCTCAGAAGATCCGAGTGAACCTGAAACGACGCCAGCATCATTCAAATTTCAAGCAGCAAGTACAAGACTTTCTTCACTTTCTGAAAAAAACTTATTTGGTTTCACCATGGATTGAACTCTGGATTACATCTGGACTTTTTGTTTTCCTGCTCTGGCTAGCTTTGGTAACAACTGTGAGCGTGCTTATAAGTGGCAGATACATCCATGTGAACACTGAAGGAAAAGGCGTGAACGTACTTTTGAAACCTCATAAATCTTCCCATCGTGAAGCAAGAGACTTGTCATCAGTGAACATCACAGCTGTTCCTATACAGGATGGTATAGTGTGGGACAAAACAGATTTTGAAATCTTCGGTCCGACGGAACAATTGAACATTCCACATTTGTTTAAAATTTCACTAAGTGATCTAATTACGTCCAGTACCTATTCAGATGATTGGGACTTTGAGACTGTGAATGACATAATGTTTGACCTAGAAAAATCTGCTGCATTTTCTAAACATGAATATTTAGAGGGTTCATCAGACTATGAACAAATGTATTGTTATAACCACTATGGTCATCATTATTTGCATAAATCTGCATATCCAAGAAATGTGTTTATGTTTAACCAATGGGAACATTGTCCTACACCACCTAAAGGTAGTTCAAAAACATTTGCTAGTAAGTTTCCATATTTTTCAGGATACAATACATCTGAACCAGAAATGTTTTACTATAAAAATGTAAACAAGACAGGGCTGAAAATTATGTTAACAAATACAAAACAGATTTACTCTGAATTATTTAATGCCCAACTGTCTAGACAGGGTTTCGACTTTTGGAAAGACACAATAGACACCAAAACTGTGTGGGGTACTAAAGAATGGCAAGTGCAGGGGATAGAAGCTTTATTTAGAGCCTGTATCATCCCTGAACAAATAATGTTTTTGAATGAAACCATCCAACAAACATCTTGTCTTGGATTAGCCAAGATCAAAGAAATGAACACACCTTCTGTACCAACACCTGCCAGAGATAACGATACACAGGCAGTGGTGACAGTTGACAATATACTACAACTCAACAGATCTAATCCTGATTGGAAAAAATGGTTGATCTGGCCCACAGACACGAATAACTGTCATGAAAGATTCCTGAATAAAACTCAGGGCTTTACTATCAATAGGCCAGACCCAAGATACGTTCAAAGACAACATCCGGGGGTAGTAACAACATACAGTGTAGGAAAATTATGCCTCGATTGGCTGCATAAGTCTACACTACAGGATGTGAAACAACACTTAACCTTACTTAAAAGGACGCAGACCTTAGGGAATTCTTGCTTGGACCAAGAAAACTGCGTCAAAAACGTTTCATATATGCCGGCATTTATGCTGCCTATAATGAAGCATGGAAAGTATCACAGATGGAGGCTGCAGAACGAATACGTGAACTTGATCGTATTAATTTAGAGAAAACACTCTCTGTGGTCGACAATGGGTTAACAACTTTGTCCTCCAGAATATATTCATTGGATGGCATTGTATCCTCTGCTATCGACATACTAGAACAAGATTTGGCGATGTTACAGCAAGGCCAGTCTCAATTACTTTCTATTATGTTATTAAGCTGGACGCTGCAATCTTTGCGAGCGGGCTATGTGCCTTGGCGTTTCATCAACACAATGGCTCTGTTTGCAGAATACAATCTAACTGATAAACAGATCGAACTGGCACAAAGAGGAGCAAAGTATACAGTGCTAAGCATTGAAAAACTGGAACAGTTACCATTCACAGTGGCAGAAAAACCAGCTACAGAATGGCTTATTCATGGCAAAATAACATTACCTGTGAGTACTTTTCAGTTTCAGTATTGCCTCAGACAAATGCAAGCAGGAAAATACGAAAGTTTGGGTAAGGAATACATTAAGACATCTTGGGATTTACCGTATACATATAGATGTTGGAGTGGGGATCGTGAAGTGTTTTTAAGCGGTACACACTGTAAACTTGCACTGAGCGGTTCGCTTATATGTCAGGACATTTCTTTACACGGGGCTTGTAATGGTTCTGTGGCAAATTTGTCTTGCCATCAGCAGGGTACACCAGCTGCTGTGATTAATCCAACGTTTGGACAACTTTCTAATGGGAGTTACCTCATGTTGAATGATCAGAGTTGCTGCGGCATGCTGCCAGGCATCCCATATCTAGTAACGGTCAACTCCAGGGTCACTTGCTGTATGCAAGTATTGTTTGCCCCAATAGACACAGTCAGGGAGTCGCCTCTATGGCCTTCGCTGAACGTCTCTTTTATAAGATTTGATACTTTGAGCAGAATGAAAGCCATGCTTTTGCAGCAAACAGTGCCTTTGACTTCGGCCAAAGAAACCTATGATCTACAAGTAGCAAGGACTTCGGCTGAGATACAGACTTTAATACGTACAAACTGCCCTATACATTTCGTAGAAATGATAACACGTATCTTCAACATGTCTGATACAAGTGGAATTATACATGTATTTAAGAGCATCTGTACCGGTCTGTTAGCACCTTTCCAGGCAATACTCAGAATCATCCCGAACTTTGCACATTCGGTGTTTGGTGGCATACCATTAATTCTAGCACTTGTTGCCGGAATTCTATTTCTCTTCCTGCTATTGCGCTATGGCCAGCCTATTCGCAGACATCACTCCGAGCGAAATGGAGAAAGCTCTCCTTGAACGAAAGTGCCGTGAGCGAATAGTGCAGCTTTTTGGCATGACTCGTCTACGGGACCTTAATACAACTTGGTTCCTGTCATTCAGACCAATCTGGTAAGATTGCATCTTACCTGTTCTACGATGCCTGCTATGCGGTGAAGAATGCGTGTTGGACACCTGTCTAACATTTCCATCAGCTACGCCAACGGATGTCGATACTCTGCTGGACCCGATAACGGCCCATGCTCTGTGTTGTCCCCAGAGGCTACCAATCCTGATGTCAGCATTCATTGAGATCTCACAGACGCTTCCGGCTGCTGCTGAGGTACGAGAAAGATCTACAGGCACACAGGTAACAACGGACGCGAACTTTGCTGCGGCACCCTATGCTGGAAGCGAAGCTTCACATCTCTGTGCAATTAATCTGCTACACGAGGTGTTCCACTGTCACCAACTACAGTGGACGATGTTTTGTCTATAGAAGTAGATGATCTCATGTTTACACCAGACCCGTAAACTGACTCTGATTCACCATACAGTGTTCCAGAGATGCAGTAACAATTTGGCCTTCATTTTTCAAAACAACTTGGAACTCTACCAAAATTGAACTTTTTCCCATTTTTCGAACGAAAATGGCACTTCAATCTGCTTAAAGTAGAACTAGCCTTATAGTACAGACTTGGCGGTACTTCCACGGACACTTAGTCATCTTGTGTGTCTAAAACAGTTCATTAATTTTCATGACATGAAATGACTTTGATTTTTAAGAAACTTATCGATCATTTTTTTGTCACATGTAAATATTACTGCTTCTTTCATTCTATATTGCATTTTATTTTAAATATATGCCTGAAATGAAAAGCAATGCTTCAAATGTACAGTACCTTTTGCATTTTTTATTATGTTTTTTAAATGCTTTTAAGAACTATTATTTTTAAAATATGCAGTACTCCATTTTATGTTTAGCATTTTAAATGTTTAGCATTTTAGTATTATCGTACACACGAAAGTGGAGTGGGTGTTGTATTCCTCTTAGGGTGTCCATAAACGGGCTTTCCAGTATCATGTCCTTATATAGGCACAATTCGCCCTGCCCTTATAAAGGCATAAAATCCCAGCCCTTATTTAGGCATTAAACCGTGCACTCCAAATACAGGCATGGTCTCTGACATCCGTCCACCCTAACGTCACAACGAGTTCTTGAAGAACAGACCCTTATGCTGCGGGAGTTTCCCTAGTCCAGGACTATTGATTTCTTCAAGGACTCATATATTATGCATGAACCATTATTCCTTAGGGGTTCATTCATGACGTCTTCCGCTGTCCGACTCACGTCAATACTAACATTCTTAGGTGCTTCTCAGGTATAAATATACCTTCCCTAGCCCCTGTAAATCAGAGGAGACCTTGACTTCAGAGGAGCCCGTTTCCCGGGCTGACGCACTGAGAAGACGCTGTCATCCCTGCACGCAGAGAGTCCCGCTTCCAGTGATCTAACTTCCCTTGCGGGGTGTTGGAGTTCGAGTCTGGCGAAGAGATTCCTACCTCTCTCATTCTTCAGGTATGGAGCAGACTAGAACCTAGAGGGACTCTTGGCATACTAGGCATACTGGGGTTAGCGTACTCTTAGTATACCATAGTAAGGAATACTTCACCTACTTCATACCTCGTCCTATACCTAGGTTAGGTTAGGTACATTGGGGTAGAACTAGATTAGAAACGCATCGTATGAGTACTCGCATTTTTAGTCTGTGTTATTTATGTAAAAGCATATGTACTAAAAGATAATGCTCTCGCAGTATTATTTATTTCTACTGCTCACACTGTACATTATTTATCTCGCATACTGTCTTGTGATCGTAACAGCACATTTTACTTACACCAGAAACAAGACTGTTCAATAAATCTTTTATTGAAACGCCTGTCTATTTCTTTCTGTGTAACTTGGAGAAAACTAAGCATGCATGACTGAGCTGAGTGAAATAGTTATCTATTGTTTCCACGACTCTGGGACACGTTCTGATTCTAAAGGGAAACACAGTGGTCATGTTTTGCGGCTGCCAGAAACTACTCCCTTCTTGTTGTCAAGGAGTTTCTAGTGGCCTCTGAGCTAGCTGGCACAAGTAATTAAGTTTAATATACTCGATAGGGACATACTGACCTTAGTCCTATGTCAAACCTATAGGATATATTATTCCAATGCGCAGAGCCTATTAGGGAAATAGGAGCTACACTACAGTATGTTATTGGAGGATGGCCGAAAGAAAAACTGCTAATGGTATATCTCCACTCTTTCTGCAAAGTAGCTTATGAACTTTCTTTGGAAAATGGTCTTAGGTGCGAGGTTACAAATGTATTCCGCCACAGTGTTTTAGGCAGCGTATTTTAGAAACAGCTCATTCTGGTCATCTGGGTACGAGTGCAACTAAACGCAGAGTATGTTACAATATTTGGTGGCCTTGTATCGATGGGGAGGTGGAAGAGCTAGTTAGGAATTGTGTAAAATGTTCTGGTAGTGGCAAACATCTGATCGCGGCTGTCCCTGAACCCTCATTTTCTCCGTGTCTCACTAAGGTGTGGCAGAAGGTAGCTGTTGATTTTCTTCGACCTTTTCATGTTTTGCCCAATCAACTGAGATATTTTATTGTATTACATGACCATCTTTCCAGTTGGGTACAGGTGATGGGTGGGACTGAACTCACAACTGGTAGTTTAGTTTTTTCAAGGAAGTGTTTGTGAAGGAAGTGGTTTCTGGATAGATTCTTACTGATAAAGGAGTTCAGTTTACTTCTGTGGTCATGAAGGATTTCCTTGACAAGTGTGGTATTAAACATTCCCACTCACCTTTGTTTTACCCTCAATTCGATGGCAAAGTGGAAAGATTCAACAAGGTAGTAGTTGAGTGTGTTTAGAGTGCCATTAAGTCAAGGAAAGATTGTTCAGAAGCCATTAGGTAATTGTTGTGTTCCTAACCCAACAATCTAATTGTTAGGTTAGTTTGTAGAGTGCTGCTTGTCACCCGTGAAGGTATTCAGGCACAGACTAGGTGAAAATAGGTGTGTGGTGAGGCTTGGCCAGAGTACAGGCAGTCTCAATGGTCCCACAAGAAGACTAATTGAAAAGCCAGGTCTTCAGCTTCTTTCGAAATTCAAGAAGTGCGGAGGAGGCCGTTTGGGGAAGGTCGATCCATGATTTGGCGGCGCGGTAGGAGAATGATCACCCCCTCCCCCCGTTCTGCTTCTGTGGATGCAAGGGTGTGTGCGTGAGTGAGAGTGATGCTGAGTGAAGTTGTATGGTGGGTTGGTGGAAGTGAAGTCGTGATTGAGGTATGTAGGTGTTGTATAGTGACTTAAATGTGTGTGGTACGAGGTCGATGTGGGAGGTCAAGGGCGAATCTGGAAGTGGCGTTTTGGATGGCTTGAAGTCTGTGTGGAATATGGCTTGGGATGCCAGCGTAGAGTGTGTTGCCATAGTCCAATCTGCTTGTGATTAGGGCCTGCGTGATTCTACGTCTGGCATCTAGTGGGAGTAACTCTGTTACTGGAGAAATTCTGTTTGAGATGATGAGGGGGAAAAGAGTGGTTTCTGGTCTTTCAACTTTCTGGATCCTTAATGTCAGGGGCCATGGTGTTGATGTTCAAGTTTCTAGTGGCAGAGCGAAGTGCTATAGTGATCAGAAAACTATCACGCTCCAAGTGCGCGAGTATGTGTCGAGCAGAAAGAAGCATTCCAAGTTGTGTGTGGGGAATCGGGTGCATGTAAAAGATTGTTTGTTACTTAGAAGAGGATTAAAAGGAATATCCAGATTCAGAGAGCTTGTACAATTCAGTGAGGTGCGAGGCAATGCTATACATACATCCAATGGTCAGTGGTACAACATGTCGTGTGTGACCAAGACTGGCTTAAATGTATTGGACAATAAATTGATCATTCGCTATGGAACACACTGACGAAGATGGATTGGACGTAGGCTCTAGATGCAAAGAAACATTATGTTGCAATCAAGATCCCAAAATTTGCAGGACTGCCCATACAACAAAGGTCCCTTGCAGACTTCTGGATTAGACTTTAGTTCTAGTTTGAACGGGTATCCAGAATTTACATTGTTTTCAAATTGTTCTCCTTTGTTCTTTTTAGGAATGCATTTGTGTTGTGTGTTTCATGTTGTGTTTTGTTGTGTTGTGCCATCTGTATGCTTTCGTTTGTCTTTGTTTTGTGTGAGAGGAAGATGTGTGGCATATACCTTAGTATATGTATGTAAATATAATATATATTCTTTCTCTCATTGGTTAATTTAGTGTTCTGCAATAAATTGCACATTGTTTGCCTTTAAGTTTTGGTCAGTGAATGTGAGGCTCCTGGGTCTTGTGCAGCAGCTTATTTTGTGTGTTCATCTGTACAAAAAATCTTCTTAGAAGAACATCAGCCGGATCTGGACTTAGGGCCTGATTTAGAACTCGGTGGACGGGTTACTCCGTCACATCGGTGATGTATATCCCGTCCGCCAAAATTTAAATCCCATAGGATATTGGGTTTTATATTTCAGCGGACGGGATATCCAACACCCTTTTGACTAAGTAACCTGTCCACTGAGATCTAAATCAGGCCCTTAGTCTTCACATCGTGCTACCCCCTGAATGAGGAAAAAGTTTTTACGTACCTAAAATTCGAACAGTTCATTTTACTGAAGCTATTTTTTTGCAATTTCACTAAGTTTGTAGTACTTTGCAAGGACTGAATATCTCTGTTTCTTCTGGCTGCCTTAAATTGACTGACCCGAGACTGGGCCTAGCTCAGCTGGGTGATCTTACTTGGTGAGATACTTCTGTGAGCTCTAATATGTGGCAAAGTTATCTTGGTGCATCATGTTCATTACAGGTTGGACATGTGGCACAGATGACTCAGCATGTCATCCTTTCCACGTCAACAAAATGTGCACCCTTGAAATGAGTTGGCAATGACGTCTGTCATGGTAAAATACTGTGATATGTATTCGACAAAAGTGCCAGAAAGCACACCAAGTTTTACCAAGTTTTTGAGATGCTCAAAGGCTATGTGTTGCAGCGTGCGACTCTGAAGTGCGCTACGTCCGTGCGCGTGAGATAATTGTATCAATGGCGGAGCCTCGTCAGGTCCCACCCCAGGGTGCACAGCGAAAAATGAATTCACAAACAAGACAGTTCCATCATTTTTCTCATTATTATTCCTTTTAATTTTCTCCAGTTTAATCAGTCATCCACGAGTGTAATCTCACCTCCACTTTCATGCATCCAAAAATAAAACCAACGAGTGTGTTACCATTATTTGCACTGTGAAAAAAAAATAAAAAAATAAAACTCTAACATGTGCTTTAATTGTGGGCACAATTAAGTAGCATATGATACTATGACCAACCATTCTCTGGGGGTTTAACCTTGCCAACTCATTTGGTAGGTCACATGGGAATCATCAACCCCTACATGCCAATCAGTGGGAAACATAGCAATTGCTCTACTGGCTTTGGAGTTATGCCAAAGCTTCCCTTTGATATGACCTTCTCACCACCTGTCCATTTTAGATTATCTCTTCGAGGTTTGTGGGGGTGCCTTGTGTGTTGTATGTGTAATGTTCTGATTTTAAGTGGTGATTTTGTAGTTTAGACTGCGTGGGAACAAGTGGAGAGGTAATCATCACACTTGGTCCGTTGGTCTGGGGCGCATGGTTTTCTCAGAACTCCAACAAAAAGGAGGAGTTCACTTTTGTTGTGGGTGGCCCTGTCTCCTCTGCTGCCCAACCTCACACAAAGGTCCTGTCGCTGTTGTTAAAGTCAAAGGAACGTACAATGCAAAACTTCAGACCCTCAAAATCCTATTCATGATGACACATTCCCCCCTTTCATTGTAAGCATTTAACCAAGTTTGCTGTATGGATTTTAAGTCCTGTCCCAGGAAGCAGACAAAAACACTACTAACCGCAGGTTTTGATGATAGAAAAGCAGAGTATTCAAACAATACCAGTGCTGCAGTCACCAAGGCGCTGCTGTGTGGGAGTGCTAGAGCTATCAGTAAAGAGTTGGGAGATGGGAAGAAGGCATGTGTTTCATTTGATGCTGCAAAAAAAGCCTCACCATGATGACGAATGAAACATGGCGACCCAGCGCGGCATCTAGTGCCACCCGTCACCGGCACAATCAATGCAGCTACATGGACCGCATATTCTGAAACCTTAGAAAGAGCCCTGATTAAGCAAATACTACAGCACAGAAGGATACTAATCATGGATACTAATCAATGATCTAAGCAGCATCAAACAAGTTGTGTATTACAGGCACGGTCTTGGTAGTAATTTCCAAGAATCTCCTTGCCATTGTGTTCACTGAAATGTTCCCTCCTCTCGGAATTTCCAATTGTGCATTTCCTGACTGGCATGGGAACACATTTTAAAATTTGTTGCCGTAGTTGTGGGCATTTAGCCTCTTGGTCTCCACTTGCCTCTGCTCGGTGATGCACCCATTGACTGCAGAGCAGCAGGGACTGTGCTCACACTCACACCTTGCATAGGCTCCAGAACAGTTGCAGAGAGTTTATGATCCACTCACCACTGACATCAAAGCATGAGAGATCCTGCTTCCAACATGCTTTCTGAAGGAGAAGGAAGAGGAAAGGGAGGGGAGGGGCATTTGGCTGTTCTCTCATCAACTAGCTGTGAGCATTCTGCATGACTATATGCAATGAGTTTCCTGCCAAGCACAAAAGCCAGGGAATGAGATGCAAAGATAAAAAAACAGAAGCATAGAAGTCACCTTGCAATATGTATAAATGCACCATTGTACTTGCAAGCAGTATTTTTCAATAACATAATTTATTTTGTATTTTGATGCAACCTTCTTTTGCATAACAAAAATTATCTTTCGGAAAAAAACACATTGCAGATATTGTGATGCATTTACATTGTTACCTACATCTCATTTCAAGTAAATGATAGTTTATTATTCACAATGAGTTGCCTTTAGAAGAGAAGTGTTCTTTCCAAGCTGGCTTCTATGTTCACCAAAGAGCCCCTGCACATGTTGAAAACAATGCAGCTCATGTGTTGCAATGGAAGCATTCCCTTTAAAGGGGAATTACAGATCCAATTATTAGGACAGTGAAAGAGAAATACTAATCAGTGACGACTAGTGAAATTTTTAAGTGGTAGGGCACAGAAATTGAACCAAGCGAGTGAGTCCATCTCTACACAGACAGGGTTTTCTCACAAAGAGAAACAGAGAGCAAAATTGTAAAAACTTTTCCAAGGATTTTTTCCCAAAGAAATTGCCAAAATGTGTAGGTGTAAAAGGCAGTTCTGAAGGGGTACCCATTACTTAGTATAACACTTCACTGAGTACTTCTCAGAAATGTCTTTTATGAGCATAAAGTACCATTCCAGGCGCAATACATATTAAGCAGAAATGGAAAGTAATAGCATTTGGTAACCCACGATATAATGAGTATTGTTTTCTGTCACAAACCCCTCATGTGCCCTCTGTATAGTGGGCCTGGTGCTCAGAGCTCATGTTACAGTACCCCTGTGGCACCTCATGGCGCACTATTATTTCATGCCCAAGTTTCTCCTCTCCCCCTGATTCCATAACACCCGAGCTTGCAAGCATTCCCTGAACACATGAACCAATGGCTTGCCTTGCTCCCTCTGTTGATGAGTATTAGAGTGTTTTCCCTTGTATATGTTTAGACAAAATGAAACATTCATTTCCTGTAAGTGGTTCCATCCATTAGTTTGCACCTGCTCTTTCTGAAAGGTTAAGCCAGTGTACTAACACAAGTTTCCTTTAAGGGGTCTTGGAGAACTTTCCAGATTGCCAAATGCTCCACGTGCCACACATGATCCCATTGTATCCATCAGACCCCGAGCCTATATATAAACCATGCCCTAACCACAGTTCCTTGATTGGCCTACACTTTCTTTGAGGCAAGCTTCCTCCCTACCCACTCACCTGAAGAATTGACCAGTCCTAGGCAGCTCTCTTCTTGGCTGTGGTTCAAGTTCCTCGGGTGATTCCCTTGGCTCCATTTCCCTCAACGCATCCTTCATCTCCGCCTCCTGCTCAGCTACTCCAATTCCTCTGTGACTTCCTGAGTCAAGACCTCATGTCCTTCTTGAGATTTAGGACAAGTTGAATTACTAGGCTAACTACTTGATATCAGGTTAGTGCACACTATCTTTTTACAGTAGTAAGCATGCCAGAGTATCGGCCTCCTCTAGACAATATACTTTCCTTCAAGTTCGCTCTCATTGACATTCCCTCCAGTTCACTTTTATTGTCCTTGCTTCGGATGTTTCCTGCAACCCTGGCCATTGAACTGGATTATTTCTAAGAACTAGAGACTTGATTCTGTGCTACCCTGATGAACACTAGTGCCTTGAAAACTTTCCTCCAAGTGCTTGATTCATGTATTAACCCTCTACAGAAAGCCATGTTTTGAGTTTTCATGGGAGTCTCATTAACTCCAATCTATGTTCTGAGTGTTATCTTGGGAGTGCCAATAACTCCAATCTGTATTTCGAGTAATTCCTTGGGAGTGTATAACTTCACTCTGTGGTTCAGGTTATTCTGTTCCTTGCTGCATTTCTGAAAGAGACTGTAAGTGTATGTTACTGATTTATTTTCAAATCTGTTGATTGTGAGGCTTAGTGTATTGTTGGTGTTAGACCTGACATCATTGGCGTGGGTTCCCCCGTATTTTTGCCTTTACCTCCTGTTATTGTGCTGTGTGTTGGACTTCGTTTTTGCTGGTCTAGATGCTTTGGGCACTTTGCACTGCTGTTCAGTGCCAAAGTGCAAGTGCTCCCTATAAATTGTTGTTATGGATGGATGATTCCATGATTGGCACATTTGATTTACCAGTCAGTCCCTAGTACAGTGCACTGTGTGTGCCTAGGGCCTTTAAATCAAATGCTGCTAGTGGGCCTGCAGCACTGATTGTGCCACTCACATAAGCAGCCTGTAAATGTAAGTCAGACCTGCCACTGCAGAGTCTGTATGCAGTTTGGTACTGTCATGGCGACCTGGCAAGTGCAACCACTTGCCAGACCCTAACCTTCCCTTTTCTTATGTTAGTCACCCCTAAGGTAGGCTCAAGGTACCCCTGTGGGCAGGGTGCAGTGTATGTGAAAGGTAGGACATGCCCTGATGTGTGTGGCATGTCCTGTCAGTGAAATACTGCCAATTTCGTTTTTCACTATTGTAAGGCTATCTGTCCCCATAGGATAGAATGAGGAGTTTGCTTATAACAACTTATAAGCATAACTGCCCATGGGAACAAGATAGGAAAATAAAGTTTGATATGCCTGAACTCAGAATGTTAAGATGCACCTTTTGGTGAGGGTGATTTTTGCATTCTGGGTTTGAAAATACCACTTTTAGAAAGTAGGTATTTTCTTGCCTAACCATCCAGTGTGCCTCTGCCAGGTTGTGTATTGGCTGTCTGGAATTGGAGTGACAGGGGCTGGGGATGTGCATTCTGTTCAGACAGCCACTTGGGGGGGTTAGGTGTGTCCTGCCTTTCCAGGGCGAGTCAGGGCTGGGCTGAATAGACCTGGGCTGCATTCAGAGTAGAGGGAGGAGATTTATTTCACACCTGAATGGGCCTGGTCTGCCAAGGACAATGCTGTCTCCACCTCCTGCCAGGAAGCTGCACCAGATAGGACAGAACTGTTTTTAGCTGGGCAAAGAGCTTCTCTGCCACAGAGAACAAAGGATTTTGTATTATAAAAAGAGGGGCCCAGACCCCAGACTTTTAGATTACTTCTGGGAATCTTTGCCAAGGAGAAGAGCTGGAGAAACTGAGGAGAAGTACTGCCCCTTTGCTGTGTGCTGTCTGGGGTTGGCCTGCAGTGGCTGTTTCTGCCAAGGAAAGGATATGGACTTTGCTGTGTGCTGTGTCCCCTGCTTGAGGAAGATCTCCAAGGGCTTGAAGTAGAGCTTGCCTCCTGTTTTGAAGTCTCAGGGATACAAAGACTTCACCCCCAGCTCCCCCGAACTCCCTTGCTGAGAGTTCTGACCTGCCAAGAGGTGCCTGTAGCTGTTCTGGGCCTCTGTAGGTTGTTCTGGCTGTTGGGAGCTGGAAACGTTATGCAATGAGGAGAAGCGCGAATCATCCGTACCTGTTTCCGACGCATCGCCGAAGAAACCGACACATCGCCTGCTCACGGCTCGCGAAATCGCTGCATGCCACATTGAGTGCACTGATCTACGAAGGCCGAGATCACTGCACCGATTCCGACGCAGGCCCTACTGTGCGGCTGCAAGAACCAACGCATTGTGGGACCGCGGCTGAAGAAATCAACACAAGTGCTGTCGCCACCGCCGCATCGAGAACCGACACATCCTCGATCCTCACGCATCTCACCGGGGCGCCAAGTCTACAAGGACGTTGGGGCCGCAGTAAGGAACCGAGGCATCACCTCCCCTCACTGTAAGAAACCGACGCATCACCTCCCCTTCAGTAAGGAACCGACGCATCACCTCCCCGGCGTGGCATTAAGGAACCGACGCATCACTTCCCCTGGAGCAAGGAACCGATGCATCATCTTCCCTGCGAGTAAGGAACCGACGCATCACCTTCCCTGCGGCTGTTCTTGCTTTTGATTTTGACACATCCTAGGTACTTTGTGCTGAAAGTGTCGCATCTGCAATTTGCTTTGAACAGAACTGTTTCTACCTTTTTGAAAGTCATATTTTTATTACTGTTTTGTGGATTTTTGTCGTTTTGGTCTTGTTTGGTTTAGATAAAGATTCCTTATTTTTCTAAACTGGTGTGGTGTCCATTTGTAGTGTGTTCACTGTATTACTGTATGTGTTCACAAATGCTTTACACACTGCTTCTGAGATAAGCCTGTCTGCTCGTGCCAAGCTACCAAGGGGGTGAGCAGGGGTTATTTTAGAAGTGTATCCCCCTTACCCTGACTATGAAGAAGGGTCCCTACTTGAACAACGGTGCAAACCATTACCAATTAGAGACCCCCATTTCTAACAGTTGGTAATTGCCTCTTCTTGCTTTTTGAGTGCATTGCGTCTTTGCTAAACCAGAGGTCACGGTCCTATGTACATCCACCTAGCAGACTAAGAGGGCCTCCAGTTTATGGTGTGTCGTACAGTTGCTGACCGGAACCAGTATCACAAGTCTTTTCATATTTTGTCCCATCCTCCCTTCCACCTTGTTTAGGGACAAACTATTCCTTGAAAAGGGCTGGCCCTGCGGGGATACGAGGTCCAGCTTCAGTTCCAGTATCATCTTCGTGGTTGGAACCAGGTGAGGGCATGACATTTTCATTATGGGTCCATATATGCGCGAAGTGGTCTATCCTTAGCCAAGGATAGAAAACAAGCAACCATTATGTGCACTATGAAGTGAGGACTGCTTAGCATGGCGCATGTCTTTATGGACCCATGTCCCCAGTGACAGTTGATGCTGCCCCACCTATACCTTAAAGGAGGATGCAAAATCCAAGGATCACAAATTCCTTCACCCAATCATTAAAACATAAACACTCTGCAGCAGTTTATGCTGCATCGTGAAACCACCAACCTGATTCTGAATGGCATTAGAGTGCTTCTAGGTGGAAACAGTGATCAGGGCTGTAACAAATAACAGATCACAGAGTCTGATTTTTAATAACAACAAAATCTTTCTTTTGAGAAAAGACTGGAAAACAATTGCATAGGTCATCATGCAACGTACTGTGGTAAAAGAAACACAGTTCATAAGGAAAACATACATCACTGTTTATATTGGGACCCAGCCTCTACACTTGCATGGGGGTTTACCATCAAGGTTGGTGGCTTTTATCATGACAGTGGTTAATGTAAACAAATCTGATCACGTTTTCCCTAGTTAAATGAGTTTCTTTAATCAAGACATCCTTTTCCACGAGTCAGCCTATTCCTGATGCATATATAATAATTGTGGCAAAATCATTACAGCCTCACACCAAGTTCCTTCCTCACTGACCTACAATAGAAACTTTTAATGATGGACAGGTTCAATGTCGAAGACGGCCGCATCAGTCCTCACAGTTAAAATGCACTATACTGAATGCATTTAAGAGGGAAAGACGAGAGACAATATCAAACAGTATAGACCTTTATAGCTCCCACAATAGGTTCTGCCTTTGCCATAGAACGATGTTTTACTTAATCTTGCATTTCCTAAGAGTGTTTGCTATTTCCAGGACGTTAAGTTTCTGTATTTTTTCGTGCAGCACATTACTCTTGTATAGTGCATACCTTAAACTGAGCCGCCTCCAGGTATGACTGGCCACTATTGAGAGCTCCAGAGTAGAGGCTGAAGGCAGTGCGAGTTTGTAACACGGCCTGTCAGTGAGTCTAAAAGGTGCTCCAAACCTTGGCCTCTCCGCAGAGTGCACAGAGCAATGATCATGTATTCCAGTTGCATTTGTGATTCTTTTCACATGTGTGTGTGTATGTGTGTGAAGGAGGTACACAGTTGTCAAAATATTGACAAGACAAAAGTTAAAGAAAATGCAGTGCTTACCAGTGAGTGATATTCAAAAACATTTAGTTTACATATGTATGCCACGACCTTAATTGCATAGGCCATGCCCCTTTTTGGGAGCCCCCACGCTGTTTTAATTCCTCTTAAAGCCATGCCTGACACTTTATTCTATATCTTCTTCTAGTGCCCTCTAAGCAAGTCCAAAATCCACTGCACTTGAGCCACCAAAGAGTGTAAGCCATCACACAGTTATTCTCCTTGCTCTCTCCTCAAGGTATGTAGGAGATAGGCCCTATGTAGCAGTGGTGGTTGGTGGAATTTGAAACTGGTGGGGCGTAAGCAGAAAGAATCAACGTGAGTGAGCGCAGCGAGCGAGCCCGACAGCAATAAGGGGGGTTCGGGGGGGTTCTCCCCCGTGAAGAAAGTTTTAAAAAATTGGCATTTTTTTGGTGCGATTTTCAGCACTATTTCTGTGATAAATGGACTGAAAATTCAGTTCTTCTAGGCATTCATAAAAGAAAACTCATACATTATTTCAGAGAATTTCTGGGTTGCCAAGCAAGTCTGACTTCTGAAGAGGGCTAGGGTACTAAGCAAGACTGCTTTGGCTCTACCCTTTCTAATAGAAAACACTAGTTAGCGATGTGAACAAGTTCAATGGACAAATCTGGGGTCTAGGGAGAGTCCCTCTCCTGAGAAAGAAATTTAAAAAGATTGGCAAATGGTGCATTTTAAAGCAAATGAATGCAGCGATAAAGCAAGGCTTATTAAGCAGTGGGAACGTATAGTCTTGAAATATTAAACACATTAAAAACTGCCCAGTATCTTCTTGCATGAATTTGTTCAACAGTTACTGTAATATGTAAATTGTTCTGCATGACAACTTTAGCCCTTTAAAATGTATGCTTGCCCAGTGTCTAGCACTGCATGCAGCATTAACTTTGGAAAAATATGCTCTAACCAGACTTCAGGAAGCACCCACAGCTGCTGGCTGTAACCAGTCATATAGAAATATGTGCAGACAGGTCTTTAAGTGAGATGAAAAAGTGGGTGCTCCTATAAAGGAACATGCCAAATACATTTCTGTGATTCCCATAGTGTGCCATCAGACCGGTATTTTGGTTTCTCTCTGAGATGTAATTTTATCCAGATAAATTGCACAGCAACTGACATACGCCTAAAGCCTGTCAGTATGATTGGCTTTGTCACTGGGTGTTAGCTGTTTAAGATAAATCAGTAACAACAATGATTTCTTATAAATAATTAACATTGAAAATGTTTAAATTCTGAAATAGTGAGTCTGTGAATTAAATAGCATTGAGGCCTGTGGAAGGAGCTTTGGCCTTCAATTATGTGTGCTTTATGTTATATATGTATCCTCTTTTTCTCTGCATAACTTGTCCATCTGCACATCTTCAACCCCCTCTCTTTCCTCTTCAGCATCCTCTTTTCACTCTTCCCCGAATGCCCTTCCTCACATCTCTGTCACTTCACCGCCCCCAACATGCACTGCACTCCCTCTTTTGACATCAGTGTACCCCCTTCACACACATTTCCACAGAATTTCAGTTGCAAATGGAATACACAAATATTGTTCTGTGTGCTCTGCAGAGAGGCCAACCCACTGACAGGCACTTTGTTTGGCTTTAGCCTTATCGCCTGGGTGCTCAATCAAAGCCTCTCATAAACACCTGGCATGGCTCAATCCTCAAAGTATGCACAGAAAAAATACAGATAAACAACATTATAAAATAGCTAACTCGAGAGGAATGCAAGATTAAGTAAACATGTAAAATAAGAGGAACTAAATCGCTGAAATGCATTCCTTCAACGTTTTTAACATTCATTGTTTGCAAGTCAATCCATGTTTTTGGCATCAGTGTTAACTTAGGGGCATGTACACAGGGCCAGTTTTAATGCCATACATCAGAGGACTGGCCACTGTAAGCACATGTTACACAGTAAGCACATATCTCTCGCTTTGGGCCTGACTCGGATATTTGGATCCATTTCACAAGGGAGCAAATGCCGCAGCTCCACTTCTAAAGGAGCAAGCAATGTGCAGCGAGGGCCTGGGGACCGGTTGGGGACACATTTCACTGCTAGAAGAGTGAAAATAGCTCAGCTGAAGGGCAGGAACGAACCAGGAAGTTAGCACATGCCTTCAACATCTGTGTAACCGAAGGCTGGCAGGCTTGTTCACCACATGTTCACCTCCAACGTACTAATGTTTTTCATGCATATAGTGACGCTTGGTGCACAGCTCTTCACGAGAAAACCTCCCCCCCGACTGGAGCGCCCCCAGGCCCCCACTCTCCATGAAGTGTCTCTCCAAGTCAGCCAGCGCTACCCATTCACCCCGAAGCCCCCTCACACTGTATGCAGGCTCTTTCCACCACATGCAGTTCTACCCATTCACCCCGAAGCCCCTTCACACCTTACGTAGGCTCTTTGCACCACATGCAGCGCTCCTCACGTACACCCGGGGACCACAGAGTGTCACTTAATGACACAGTAACTTCAGGGCTGCTGCCGATTCACTACAGCATGTACACACGATGACCATTCGACGAGGGGCGTTTCCGGCTCGCAGTCAGGACGTGAGGTACGTACGTAGAGGTCCCTTAAAGACAGGACATATTCCTCGTCTGTGTGTTAGCTGTCGCCATGCATAGCGTGTCTGTGTGTCAACTGGGTCTATTTCGCGCTATATAAAACTCTAAAAAAAAAAAAAAAAAAACAACACCCGTCTCTGGCCTCTCTGGGCTGTGGTGGGTGGGTGTTGGGTGCTCTCTTCATATGTATTCTGTGGTATGCTGATTTAAAAGAACTGCGCTGTGTGGGATTCAAGGCGCTAGAGAAGATGGACAGAAGGCGGCGGAAGCAAGGGCTGCAAGAAGGTGGGGAGAGAGGGCAGAGGGAGCACAGAGGCAAGACAGAAGGAGTTATCGGAGAAGGGGAGAGGCACAGTGGCGGCTGGTCCATAGGGGGCGCCGGGGCAGCGCCCCACAAAAGAAACTGCTCACTGCAGTTCGGGCAACAGGAATGTAAGCAGACGAATTGACAGCTTTGACAATTCGTCTGTTTACATTTCCGGGCCGGCCTGTGCTTCATGGGTGAAAGAAAGTGCGCATGTCAACGCACAGCGCACGCAGGCGAGAGCAGGAGTCCAGAAGATGGACTGCGCATGTGAGAGAGGAGCGTTGCTCCTCTCTCACATTCACAAAGCATTAGGTATGCTGCGCATGCCTAGTGTAGTGCAGGCGTATGGAGATAGGCTCCTGCTCGGGCGGTGATGCGTTTTTCGCAAAGTCGCCCCATGCCCTATCAAATTCCAGGATACACAGTAAATAAGGGTCAGCCGCCCGGCCCCCGTCGCATCCAGTCTCCTGATTTGGCAGTTAGTTTCCTGTTGAGCTGCAAAAGAAAAGAGCGGGAGAACTTCACCACGTTGCAGAGGAGACGTGATGCGACGTGGGACCGGAGGAGATGCCTGGTAAGTTTTATTCATGATTAAATTAACCCCCACCCCCCCTCCCCGCGCGTACCCCCGAGTCATGCCGGCCGCGACTGGTCAGGGGGTCATATGCTTAGGGTGCGAAACGCGTGTGGGTGCACTCAGGGTACGATATGTGGCGACATACATCATATATACAGTAATACTCCAAGACTAAACAAAACGTAAGTGCTGCCGCCTTTTCTCGACTGCTGTGAGTTAATAAACGCTGCATCCTAGACGCCACATTTTCACTGTAACAGTGATGAGGTTTTATGGGTGACCAGAGAGGTTTCAGAGGATGAGCGGTTTCACATTGGTTTCCAGGTTATTTAACACGGTTAATATATCTTGTAATGTCAAAAGTCGGCGCAGCGGCACCCATTCACTTTGTTTACTTACTCACGATAACCTTCACAGCAAAAACTGTTTATGAACTTAGACTGGGGCTCTGCAAAAATCCGGTGACCTTACATTTTAAGAGCCTGTCTGTTTTTTATGTGTGTATCAGAGTGGCTCGATAAAATATGAAATATAGTCTTCAGCTTGTATTATTAATATGCTATTTTAGGGGTAAAAAAACGAGGTTGTGAGGCCCACTGAGTTATCACCAATAACCCCCAGGGCACTGAAGGAAGAAAAAGGCACCAGAGCGCGGGATATGCAGGGAATAGAACAGAAACACACAGAGGATGAACAGATAGAACGGCCATCAAAATTAGAGACCGAGACACATAAAATGACTGCGGAATAGGCAGACGCACAGAATAATATGCTCGGCAGATGAAAATCAGAGAGACAAGGATAGAGACTGCAACAGACGGACTAACATGTAGACAGGCAAAATGGAAACAGCCGTAGCTAGAGGCAGACACATATAGGCAGTCAAGGTTAGACGTAGACAAGACACACCGACGTAGAGAGAGAGACAGACGGGGCACCAGACAGATACTCAGAAAGACAGTGAAATCGACAGAATGACAGAAAGTGACAGAGTAAGACATAAACAGGCTTACAGTGAAAGACACAGAGACAGAGATAGAAAAGCAGGCACACGTAGAGTAAAATACAAGCAATCAGTAAGACACAGGCAGGCATACGTAGTGGCATGGAAAAAGACAAACCTGGACAGACAAGTAACATCGGCAGAATGACTGATAGAGAAAGAAAAATGGGAACAGTGACAGGCAGGACAGTCAGTACAGATAGAACAGTTAAGCAGAATTACAGAAATGAAGCACAATAGAGAGAGAGACGGGCTGACAGAGACACGCACAGAGTAACAAACAGATAAATAGAACCTGAGACATAATATTATGAGAACCGCCTAGAAATAAAATAACAGAACGACAAAATGACAGTTATATACAGGGAGTCACAGAAAATGAATGACAGAGAGACTGTAAGACAAGTTGACAAACATAGACATAGAAACCAACAGACATATCGACAGAGAAATAGTCCGGGAGACTGTGTGACAGACCGACTGACAGGGGAAACAGAGTCAAGCGGAATGAGCCAGGCAGGCAGAGGGACGCATAACACGACGTGTTCGAAAACAGCCCTGTTCTTCTGCAGAGGGTGTCACTCCCTTCGAAGTGCTGCAGCTGAATTATTGACAGGTATTACCAGTCTGGCGTGTTTGTGGCTGGCAAAGGCCTCGCCCTGTATGTAAATTGAACAATCCCTGAGGCTGACATTGAACATACCTGGCATGCCAAGGCCCCTACGTAAATCTGATGAAAGGTTTCAATCAGATACTGAACTGAACTCACAGCATCGGTTTTGTCAAAATTTACACCTGGTGGTGGGCAGGCAGAGTGGAGTACGGTAGGTAGGGGTGAGCAGGCAGAACATCTACTCCCTTAGTTGTGTTGATCAGTCGTCTTAAATTGTCCCATGTCAGTCATGAGACATTTCAGTCTGTTTCCTTCAGCTCACTTCACTCTGCCTCCTGTATCTGCATTTATTAGAAATGAAAAAAGACAAATTCAAATACTAGATTAGATTGCAGGGTGATTCGAGCTAAAAAAAATCACAACAGCGTTGAAGGAACTTCTGTTACGTGACTTAGGACATGAGCGCTCAGTGTGCAAGATTTGTCAACACAGTGAAACCCTCAACTTTGAATGCGCAACCATGTTCCATTTTCCTTGCATTTTGAAAGGATCAGGAAAGATAACTTCTCGTACAGCTGGAAGCCACCTCTCACCTTGCAGAACATTCAAAT
The DNA here is from genome assembly GCA_963921515.1 of Calotriton arnoldi. Classification (NCBI taxonomy): domain Eukaryota; kingdom Metazoa; phylum Chordata; class Amphibia; order Caudata; family Salamandridae; genus Calotriton; species Calotriton arnoldi. The sequence goes on along the minus strand of CAWUFW010001715.1, from coordinate 1,924,925 downwards.
GCGGGAAAAAATACACAAGTTTCAGATCAATGCCACACTTAAGGTGAGGTGAAAAAGATTTAGATCTTGCGCGGTATTGCTGTGGGTGTCTTTATCTGGCAGAGTACTGGCATTTAAAACACCATTATGTACTGGCATAAAATGACAGGCCCTCCGTCTCCGTGACCAGGAAAAGGGTGGGTGTAAATACTGGTCTTTTTGTAGGACCGGATGTTAAACTATAGGTTGTAGTGTTCGGAGAGCTTTCGCCGCCACTGAATTTAGTGAGATCGGAACCTAGCGTGCTAAGGACTCGGTTGCAAGTCTGGTGGCGAAGCACTAGCCCAGCAGGGTACCGCCTCAAACAAATTCTAAGGACCCATTTATTCGGCTTCAATTTACCAACTGCTTGCAGCCAGTGGTAAATTGCAAAGAAAAAGTCCCCAACATCAGGGATAACCAGTGCTTAATTTGAGCTGGTGGTTGTGAGTGTTTGTGTGCAGTGAGGTTGTTTGCCATTTCTCAGTGGGAAAGAGTAGCAGACAGTGGAGGTGGGTGACCGACGGGGAACAGGGAGAGCCATTACGGTCCTTTGTAATGTTTGGCATTCAATGAAATATTGACGATGAAGTCTGAGGAATGGTGCACTTGCCGGCGACTGGTGTCAGGAGTTGTGATTGGCCCTCGCTGCACATTGCTCGCTCCTTTAGAAGTGGAGCTGCGGCATTTGCTCCCTTGTGAAATGGATCCAAATATCCGAGTCAGGCCCAAAGCGACAGATATGTGCTTACTGTGTAACATGTGCTTACAGTGGCCAGTCCTCTGATGTATGGCATTAAAACTGGCCCTGTGTACATGCCCCTAAGTTAACACTGATGCCAAAAACATGGATTGACTTGCAAACAATGAATGTTAAAAACGTCGAGGGAATGCATTTCAGCGATTTATTCCTCTCTTATTTTACATGTATACTTGATCTTGCATTCCCCACGAGTTAGCTATTTTATAATGTTGTTGTTTATCTGTATTTTTTCTGTGCATACTTTGAGGCTTGAGCCATGCCAGGTGTTTGAGGGGCTTTGATTGAGCACGCAGGCGCGAAGGCTAAAGCCAAACAAGGTGCCTGTCAGTGGGTTGGCCTCTCTGCAGAGCACACAGAACAATATTTGTGTATTCCATTTGCAACTGAAATTCTGTGGAAATGTGTGTGAAGGGGGTACACTGTCAAAATATTTGCAAGGCAAAAGTAAGAGAAATTAAAGTGCTTATATTTGAGGGAGTGCAGTGCATGTTGGGGGCGGTGAAGTGACAGATGTGAGGAAGGGCATTCGGGGAAGAGTGAAAAGAGGATGCTGAAGAGGAAAGAGAGAGGGTTGAAGATGTGCAGATGGACAAGATATGCAGAGAAAAAGAGGATACATATCTAACATAAAGCACACATAATTGAAGGCCAAAACTCCTTCCACAGGCCTCAATGCTATTTAATTCACAGACTCACTATTTCAGAATTTCAGAATTTAAACATTTTCAATGTTAATTATTTATAAGAAATCATTGTTGTTACTCATTTATCTTAAACAGCTAACACCCAGAGACAAAGCCAATCATACTGACAGGCTTTAGGCGTATGTCAGTTGCTGTGCCATTTATCTGGATAAAATTACATCTCAGAGAGAAACTAAAATACCGGTCTGATGGCACACTATGGGAATCACAGAAATGTATTTGGCATGTTCCTTTATAGGGAGCACCCACTTTTTCATCTCACTTAAAGACCTGTCTGCACATATTTCTATATGACTGGTTACAGCCAGCAGCTGTGGGTGCTTCCCAAAGTCTGGTTAGAGCATATTTTTCCAAAGTTAATGCTGCATGCAGTGCAAGACACTGGGCAAGCATACATTTTAAAGGGCTAAAGTTGTCATGCAGAACAATTTACATATTACAGTAACTGTTGAACAAATTAATGCAAGAAGATACGGGGCAGTTTTTAATGTGTTTAATATTTAAAGACTATACGTTCCCACTGCTTAATAAGCCTTGCTTTATCGCTGCATTCATTTGCTTTAAAATGCACCATTTGCCAATCTTTTTAAATTTCTTTCTCAGGAGAGGGACTCTCCCTAGACCCCAGGTTTGTCCATTGAACTTGTTCACATCGCTAACTAGTGTTTTCTATTGGAAAGGGTAGAGCCAAAGCAGTCTTGCTTAGTACCCTAGCCCTCTTCAGAAGTCAGACTTGCTTGGCAACCCAGAAATTCTCTGAAATAATGTATGAGTTTTCTTTTATGAATGCCTAGAAGAACTGAATTTATAGTCCATTTATCACAGAAATAGTGCTGAAAATCGCACCAAAAAGATGCCAATTTTTAAAAATTTCTTCGCGGGGGGAGAACCCCACCGCACCCCCCTGATTGCCATCGGGCTCGCTCGCTGCGCTCGCATACGTTGATTCGTTCTGCATACGGCACACCAGTTTCAAATTCCACCAGCCGCCACTGGAGAGGCAGAGAGGAAGTGTGCGAGGAGAGTGGAGTGAAAAGGCGAAGAAGAGGCAAACTGTGCCTTTGAAAAAGAGTGACAGGGAAGCCAAGAGACAGCGGGAAGGGACAGGTGCTGAGAGGGTAAGACTAAGAGATAGAAAGTGAGAGACAGGAGGTGGCCTGGGTAGAGAAATACAGAGAATAACACAAGAGAGCATTAGAAACACATTGACAGTCATTCTTTTCAGCGGACTGTGAAAGAAAGCTCAGTGGGTTGTTGCTCAGCAGCAGAGGTGACTTGTTATTTACCGAAATGAAATGTAACTTTGCAGTTGCCCTCCGTGCGTTCCTGGTACACATTAATACTCGCTCCTGGGAGCGTTAACTGCTGTCAGTTACCTGCTTTCAATTATGACCCTAACTGAGGGCGTTTAATGCTGCAAAGGACAATTAACAACTGTTAACACCAGAAAGCATGTGGATAATAAAGCAATTCACACCTGTCCTTCTAATCTCCCGAACAGAGGCGAATAAACCCCGCGCCTTGTGTCTGCCTGCTTCATGTCCCAGCCACCGAGCCAGATCTGGGGCATGCAGCAGGGCTTGGCGCCAGCACTCTAGGCGCTCTGATTGGCTGGGTCAATCCAAGCTTCCCAGGGGGTGCTATTGCGCTTTGCAGCCTGTCACAAATCACTCTAAACCCGTGGGAAGAAGTGAGTCAGTAACCTTGAAGCACCGTGAGATGCTTACAGCTCGCTGGCACCCTTCCATGGTCGGTCCTGAGTCACACCGTGCGGGCTGGGATGCGCTGAGATCCACCCTCCGCTCCATGGTGGTAATCCTGACTATGAGCCACGCAGGCCCGTGGCTTCCTCTCAGCCAGGATACTCTACGTGGCCTGTAACTTCTGGCGAACAGCCGTTGCCATCTGACAGCATGGCAGACGCATGCCCACCTGGTTGGGGGCAGGGAGTTACACATGTACATTTACAGTACTGGGTACTGTACTCCGAGGTGATGGCCCCCGAACCCACGCAGCCAGGCCCTGCGTCACCATGGCAACACATGCTGAGTTTATGTATGAGCGCGACACCCTTGCTGCAGCCGGCGCTAAAAACTTACCTTCAGAAAACCCCACCTCCCAAATACGTTGGTTTTGTAACTTTTCTTACAGTCGGCAGTATTACTCAGCGAGTTAAACTGTCGCTGCTGACATCTGCTGCAGACCATGAGGTCGAAACCACGAGAAAGTGGCTACATTTCTAAAGCACTCTCTGCTCCCTTACGGGTGTCGTGGCGCCGGTCTTAAAGCCAGATTAACCAAACACATCAGCCTTCAGCGTCCGCCTGAGCAGAGTGAGTGAGTTTACCTCTCTTAGGTCAGTGGAGATATTATTCCACAGTAATGGGGCCCGGGCATAATAATAACGACGTCAGCAAAGTGAAAACAGTTCAATTGGGTAACAGTCGCGGCTCGCAATACTCGGGGGAGTCGGGTGGGGGTCGCGCGGGGAGTTTAAAATAAAAACATAACTTACCTGGTCCGCGCCGCCTCTGTTCCTGGGCCGGAGTCCTGCGTTGGGGGCTGCTTGGCGCCTTCTGTTCTGCTCTGTCCTGGGCCGGTCCCGCGCCTTCTGAACAACAGCCCTGGGCCGGCCCCTCAGGCTGCGCGGTGTCTCAGGCAGCCAATCCTGGCGCTGCATTAGCAGCACCAGGATTGGCTAGGGCACGGAGACGCTCCGCCCATTAGAGACCGGGGGTTGCTGCATGAAGCAACCCTCAGCCTCTCGGGTCCCGACTCCACCCTCGCTCTCCTGGTCCTTAGGACGTGGCTGTAGTGCGCATGTTCGGGCTGGTCATAAAAATGAACAGCCCAAAATCGAGCATGCGCACTATTGCAGCTGCGCTTTAGGAAGCACTGCTGTCAGTCACCCTCCTTACTGACGCAGCCAGCCCTGCCCCCACCCCCCTTCAGCGCCGATTGAATGCCTGCCTGAGGGGAGCGACTCGCGAGTACTTTAAAGTTTGCGGTGCGACTTGGGGCCAGGTGGGGCAACGCCCCAATGGACGCACCGCCCCTGCTATGTAGGTAGAGTTCGGAAGGTGTGAACATCACATGCTCTTATAATAGAAACAACAGGTGAAAAGGGAAGTCGTCCACTTTGTGGCCTCTCTGTCCGGAGACTCCCACTACTCTATTGCCACAATATGTGTCCCCCTTACCCTCAGACTTGGTTCCAAAAAAGTTTCTCCTGTTTCCTGATCAATCATTCAGTAGATTCGTAGAGCGCCTCCTGTCACCCGTTAGGGTATCAAGGAGCGGATCCAAACACAGCTTGACTTTGGAGGTAGAAAGTAGTTAAGAGGAAACCTAGGTTTTTGGAAATCTGGCAAACTTAGGATTTAAGCAAAATATATGAGTAGGTAGTGATAAATCATTAATCACAGTGCCACTTTAGTCATAATTTTTATGCTCAGATCTCATAGTTACGTCAAATTAACTATTTGGGAATGACAGTGTCATAAGTGAATTATTTGTGATGCACCTGTCCATGTTGTAAATTAATGTCATTACATTTACATAAGATCTTTTATCAAATCCTTTACTTGAGACACATGAGACTTCAGGGAAACAGACACTGCCCATCGTTCTCCGTAGGTTAATTCTACACACGATATTTCGTTTAAGCTTTATAGGCCTAACAGTGCATCTGTTTTTGTGAAGGCCTTCTTTATGGAAGAAATGTAAATATGTTGAACAGGGCTAAAAGCAAGGCTGCCAGTGAGGCACTATATGGCTGCCGTGACCTTTTGTCCGCAAAGCATAAGCTCTTTGAAACAATTACATGCAGTAAGACATCTGGTTTGCTTTAGAACTTTAAAAGCACCAATGAAGCTTATCTACTCCTTAAATGTTCTTACTTTTTAAGGAAGTAGAAATTAAGAACACAATTTTCTTCAAAGGTTTTAACTTGTTCCCTCATTATTTTACAAAAAAGTAGACTGTTCAAAAAAAGATATTGCCTGGTTTTCTGATTCACTTCCTCTGGAATACAATTGCACATAGAAGGAGCTAATCATATCCGCCTTCAACTTCCCAACTTAAATCAGGTCCGCTCTAAGGGGCAGATTTACAAGAAAGTGAAAAACGGAGTCAGTTGAAGGGAATTTAAGATTACTCGACCATGAATGGTTCAGAGGTGGGAATCCATTTTATTGGAATATAGGGCCCTCACACACCCGGCTGGGTGTCATGCTTCATCATCGGGCTGCTCCTCGTCAGGTCGGCACTGCAATACCCGACGGGCTCCCAATGAGGGGCACTTTGGCGGAGATCTTTTTTCCAAAAGCCGTTTGGTGCCGTGGGGGTGAGGGGCCTAGTGAGTGTAGATGACGAAATGTGTTGAATAAGTGAGTTAAAACAGGATTGGGAGTACCAGCAACAACAATTTTAATCAGTGGGTCTCCTACCCTGAGTAAAAGAAAAGCAAGAGGCGCAAGGCTGAGATTATGTCTCAGATGAGGCGCTCTTTTGTGTGAATGGTCAACATGTTTCTCGCCTAATCACTAATCTGGGGGCGATTCGTCAGGACCTAAAAAAGTTTTGTAATCTATCTACAACAAGGGTAGTGATGTGGTGAGAACTCACACTGCTAACCACCCAAACATCTATTGTGTGGAGTACCTGATAGTCCCGGCAGCGGCGGGTAGGTCACCGGTCGTGTTGCGGACAGCGCAAACTACATGAGGAAGTCCCTTATGCATGACCTGCCGGGTATTGATGAAGCATTTAAAATAACCCAATTAGGGTAGATCCAGTACTATCAGGTACTCCACACAATAGATGCAGCGCCGACCCGACGAGGAGCAGCCCGATGATGAAGCATGACACCCAGCCGGGTGTGTGAGGGCCCTATATTCCAAAAAAATGGATTCCCACCTCAGAACCATTCATGGTCGAGTAATCTTAAATTCCGTTCAACTGACTCCGTTTTTCACTAACCAGAAACAGCATATTACTTATTCTTCTATTGACTCTGGGCATATATGCTGGACCTTGCCAAAAGCCCATCGTCCCCCCTTTTGTATATTACAAGAAAGTGACTCAGTGCGGAACGCAAGCCATTTGGCTGCGCTGCACTGAGTCACTTTCAAAGCACAGGGATGCGACATATTTACAACAATATGTCGCATCTCTATGCTTCCCCCTGCGCTAGCGCACAAACTGCTGCCATGCGCCGGCGCAGGCACCCTTGCACCATGGTGCAAGGATGCCTGCGTCGTGGGGAGATTGTTTTTGTGCAGGAAGGGTTCACTTCCTGCACAAAAACAATCAGAAATGCCGTTTTTCAACTTCTATGTGTGCTGCATTAGCACACATAGAAGTTGAAAAAGTCATTGTTTCAATGATTGTTTATGTGCAGGAAGGGAACCCTTCCTATACATAAACAATCATTAGAGGTGATTTTCTCTTTCTATGCGTGCTGCAGAATGCAGCACGCATAGAAAGAGGAAAAGAAAACGAGGAGAAATGAATACATTTCTCCTCATCGCGCCTCCCTACGCCTCCCCTGGGGAGGCGTAGCATTCACACACATTTCCAGATTTACGATTCCTCGTAAATCTGGAAATGTGTCAGGTTCCATGGGTGTTGCGTGGGAACACCCATAGCAACACCCATGGAACACCCCTTTCACACAAAGTGCGGCGTGCAAAGGGGCCGTATTTACAAGGACAGGAAGAGTCACGCAGGGTGGCTTTTCCTGTCCTTGTAAATATGGAGCAGTAAAATGCGCCACCGGTACGACACAAAAAGTGATGCACCGGTGGCACAAGGGGCTTGTAAATCTGCCCCTAAGTTTTAGACCATAGAGACACTTCACAACTTGTTTAGCTTTCAATTTAGCTGCCAAAAGTTAATGGGGTCTCTCCCTTGTTTCGTAGATCGTCTTCCTAATGGGAAACCAGTCTTTCACTGTCTGGTTGCCAAAAAGTGCTTTTATATGTCCTCTTACAGTGGATACTACATAAAGGTCAGGCCGAGAGCCAGCTGTTTTATGTTTCTGCTCCGCATCTTTCTAGTCTGTCTCCACATGAGACATTATCAAATCTATTTCTCTCTAGACAGCCATCACCATGGTAACAAGTCTTCATTTGATGATAGCTTTTAAGGCCTCATTAGGGGATTCTTTTAGAGTATCAGCTAAATTGTCAGTCTTCATATAATCATCTATGGCCTGTTTACTGCATCTTGTAGCAAATACCTACCTAGCCACTATCTCCTCAGGCTGTTGAGGGAAAGCCACCCATCCACCTTCACCCACACCAGTGGGTGATGTGAGACCGTGATTGTCTTTGTCCTTGTCTCTTTGGTATGGTCTTCTAGGTGGCTAGATAAGAAAATCAAATCTATTCTGGAATACATTCAAAGGACTAGAGAATAAAAGGAAATAACCCTATCTTGTTGGTGCTTCACCGTACAAATGCCCATCAGTCCTAATTCCTGTAAAGATTCCTTCACCTTTGCTGAGACCTCTCTTGCTGAACCTCTCTGGACTGTGGACCTATACACTCATCAGTCCATCACTAGGTTCAGACCAATGGCCATTATCAATGTGCCCTCAGTAGATTCCATCATTTTGTGCAAAATGTTCCCTAATAACGAATTTGGGGCCAGCAGGCCACCATCCCTGGAGGGCCAGCCATTCTCAATGGGGTCACAAATGCGAGTGCCTCATGAATAGTGATGAGCCTCGCATTTTGCGACCCCATTGGGAATCGCTAACAGTGTCTCTGACACTGTTGTACATTTGGAATTGTGACTCGCAAATTGCGGCTCGCTATTTTTCGCAATTTGCGAGTCGCAATTCCAAATGGTCGTACATCTGGCCCTTGGTCCTGATTTTGAGCACATACAACTATGATTGAGATGGTTTTCTCCCTCGTGTTCCCTATTGCCAATACTTATCTCCTCCCTAATATTGTTTCTAACATCATAAAGCCCAGACTCTTTGAAACCAATATGGCCACCCCACTGGTCTCAGAGGGTGCTGTTGCATACACTTGTATCCTATTGTATTTCTACCTGAATCACTATTATTCTCCTGGTCACAGATGGCCCCCCTGTAAGACAACTATGTCTGCATTTTCAGATGACAGAAAGTTACATATTCTTGTTCTTTTTGAAAGGTAATTAAGTCCTATCACATTTAGCGTTAGAACCCTGAATGAAAGTATTCATATGTGTAAAGTATTTAACTATATTGTTCAAAATGGACCTCCCTGTATCTGTCGATCTCGCGTCTCGTTCCCCACCATCCCTCCTTGACTGCCCAAATCCAACCTAAAGTAATACTAGGAACAATATCACTCAAAGAATCTACCTAAGTAAATGAATTAAGATCGAAAAAGACAGGAAACCATTCTAGTCCTGCAAATTGGGCTTCCAATGCTCTTTGTAAGCCTATATTCTCCTTCCTAGCCAACATGTCGGTGAGTGTTCCTGTATTTTTGTCATCACTGGGTGCTCTTTTGACCTCTTTGTTCCTCCAGAATAAATCAATATTCACTCAGAGACGCTTAGAATTTGCTTGCTTAAGGCAATCCACCAAGATATGCTTGTGAGTCTACACACAGCAGTTCCACCCATGGTGTAGGAATGCCATCTCTTGACTTTTGCCATCTAGCAGCCTCACTAATCCAATCAATGCTTCCACCTAGATGATGGGCTAGACTTGCGCTACTCCAGCAAGGAACTAGTTGTATATTTGCTCACTGCCCTACTTTCAGTTTTGATATCTGTTAATCACACATATTACTTTACCAGTGTCATCACACCACATTGTGAAGGGGAAAGGGTTTAGTAGAAGCGCTCTCACTGTCTCCCATCAGTATAGTGCTCAATATAGCTCGACCTCTACCATCTTCAGTCATTGTGAACAGTAATATTTGCCCTTTTTACCCTTCTTTCCTGTATTTGTTTCTGCCCTTGTGGGTTGCACTGGTGTTGTCAAAGATGCTCCACTTCTACTGCATTGAGTGCCTACCCCATCATTGCTCCATGAACAGCTCATCTCATCTCATCCACTTTCACCCGCTCCCTCACAGACGTTAAGACTATTGCGTTACTTGCCTTCAGCTTCCTGGAAGAGTGGCAAATTTTTTTCACCTGGCCGCTTTTGTTGGTCTCCTCTGAGAGTAACTGCTTTCTCAACAATGCGAGGTGAGTACGCCTACTTCTCTGGTGTGACAGCAGCGGCCACAGTTTCAGGCCTGCAATGAGAGCGCTTCTGGCAAGAGCCACCTCTTCCAGGAGCCATTGAGTGTCCATTGCCAAAGGCTCATCCTCCTGACTTGTTTCACCAGTGATGGAGCAGGGTTTTGAGAAAATAAAACCTGCTCGGATTAAGTCCTCCGTAACATTTACTAACAGTGTGCTGTGGAAATAACGTGCAAAACACGAAAAACATGGGGAAATGCTTTGCGCATGCGTACACTAATGAGTGGACTAATGCATGAAAGACTAGGCCGCACTTGCGTTCTGCTTTTAGAATAAAATAAAATAATGCCGCTTTTGCACAATAATGCTCTTGCTAGAAATATAACGTGGGATAGTGCAATGGTGGTTGGTAAACAGTGAGAAATATATTTCATGAAATTAATAATGTCTGTGTTTTGTTCATTTTAGTAAAGCAAACATGGGCCTACATCTTTGCATAGCAAAACCAAAGGAGATGATGGACGGAGTGTTGAACATTGCAAGCACTCACCCCCAGTCAACTGATCTGGGTTTAATCCATCATCATTCTTTAGCTCACTCCGCCACCCCAGTTCAGACATGGTCATATGCAAATCAGTCTGACCCTGTGCCTCATGGGAACAGTCCAGCCCGAACTGCCAAGCCATGTCTTCCCTGGACCGGAAACAAGCATCCTGGGACCGGTTTCTGGCTTACAGCCGTCATCAGCCAGGCTATCTTGAATCCAGTGGCAAAGTGAGCAAGGGACCCACGTCTGGGCATATCCTGCCAACTTAGGGCGAACATAGCAAAACCGAAGGGGATGATGGACGGAGTGTTGAACATTGCAAGCACTCACCCCCAGTCAACTGATCTGTGTTTAATCCATCATCATTCTTTAGCTCACTCCGCCACCCCAGTTAAGACATGGCCATATGCAAATCAGTCTGACCCCGTGCCTCATGGGTACAGTCCAGCCCGAACTGCCAAGCCATGCCTTCCCTGGACCGGAAACAAGCATCCTGGGACCGGTTTCTGGCTTACAGCCGTCATCAGCCAGGCATGTCAGTCGAGGGTTAAAGAGAATAAATACGAATAAATACGCTGAAAATCGAGCTCTGAGAGAGAATGGAGAAGACAAAGGCTGATAACCTTCAAGAATTACTGTGTGTCTGCCAAGTAACAGAAGGATGGCCGTGGGATCAAGTGCAAATGTACAAACTTCTTCCGCGGAAACTGCAGAGGCGAACAATGAATATGTAGAGACTTGCAACATGTTACTTGTTGGAGGAAACGTGTATTTATGAGACGTGGTTAACGTCATGCGAAATGTGTAATACAAAGAACGCAGTGAAAATTATGAACGTGACTATGGTGGTGTGATAGAACACCCCCTAAATTAACCAATGAGAGACTGAGTTTCTGAAAATGTTTCAACAAATGTGGGTTGGACATGTAAGTTTTTAGGGTATAATTGAGGTGTCCTGGGGGTGTTGTTTTTGCTTAAGCTGGTTGGTGATGCCCAGAGTTAGAGGGAGATCGTTGCTGTCCGTCGGTAGGTTAGTATAGCTAAAAGATCCGTACTTTGCATAATCATTTGCAAATGTATTTTGTCTCTGAAAACTTTTGTCTCTTCGCCTATCCACTCCTGCATTTGCATTTTGTTCATTTGATATGAGCTTGATGCTATTTGCGTTGATAATGTTCTCTCTCTCTGTGATTGATTCTTTGTTTGCCTTGTAAACCTGTACATGATGAGCATTCTATCTTCACATTATTTTGCGATAAACACTGTTAACCTTACACTGAGTTTGTGATTATTTGGTAGACAGATAGATAGATAGATAGATAGATAGATAGTACTAATTATTGCCATCAACTTCTCAACTTTAGGTCCATCGACCAGAGGAAAGAAGTTGAAATAAGGCTCAGTTATGTATTTAGTGTATTAGATACGAGTCTACATTATGAACAACTGATTTTGTCAAACTTGTAAACAGCGCAACAGGGATTCTTATTGAGTTGGGTGAATGAGTATGGGCCTATGTTTGTGTTATTATTGATTTATCGATCCCTGATTGGCACTGGATCAGTTTTTGGTAGCAGAGGATGGTTAATTATTGATTAGTTTGGTAATAATTATCGATTATTGATTATTTGTTTATTAACATGAAAAGTTAGTGTTTTGTTTTATGTTGTCTAGAAGTGCAGGTATGGAGTTACCTGAGATCCCGGGATAATGTTATTTTAGCCTGAAGAGGCAGAAGAATAGTGTGGATAAGGTATCACACTGCAGAAGTACTTTGTCTGTTGTCATAATACTGAACGGCGAAAGGGTGTTGGTGTTATATTAGGGACTATTCGTTCAAGAGTAGATTTTGCTTGAAATAGTGAAGGGTCCAGTTTTGAAACTCTGGCCTAACATCCCCAAAGGAGTACCAAGACCTCTTTCTATGAGAAAGTCCTCTTCCGAAACTTTGGCTAGTATCCCTAGAGGAGTACCAAGTCCTCCTGTAGCTTGTTTGTGTGTAGAAATAGCGCTGGTCGTTATTTTTACTTGAAGTGAAAGAATCTTTCTTTTTGAAGTGGAGACTATCTCTTTATTTAGAGGAACAGACAAGGTAGCATTGTTTTATGTTGTTATCTAACAAGTTTAATTGAGAAAAGCATAGAAAAACATTGCCGTATTATTTTGTAAAGGGAGGGTCAGTAGTTGGAGTAATACTGACGTCACAAAAGACTGCGCTGGCATTGGTCAGACAGCGGGCGCTTAGAGAGCTGTGATTGGTTGGTTAGTGTGAGTCTCGCTGGTATTGGTCGAGGTACTGATTACGTAGAAGTATTCTGATTGGTCGGTTGGTGTGAGTCGCGCTGGTATTGGACGACTGTTAGCAAATAGGATAAGCAGAAGTACGAAGAGTTTGTTGTTTGTTTACTGAATTATATTTTAGTGTAAAGAGTCAGAAAAATGAAGCTGATTAATAAGATAAAGAGTTTCTTTAAAAAGGACAAACCAATAGTAACTAGAGAGGGAATTCCTATTCCACCTCCAAGAATGCCTGCTTCTTTTATGATTTTGAAACGTGGATACCATACGTGTACTTGGTTGGAGAATTGGGTGAGATACACGGAAGATGATGGTGTCTTTGCTTTCCCAGAGTATGGTACATTCAATGTAAGGATTCTACAGAATCTGAGATGACGAATGAATTCTCTAGAACCAAAACCTAGACCTACTCAGTATGAAGCACTTGAGGAATGGGAATATGAGGCGTATGAACGAGAGAAATTTAGGGGTGGAAGAAGATACAGAAGTATAATGTCTGGATATCCGTTTGAAAACCGGGATGATAAAATGAAAAGATGGAGGAGAGCTGTACTAGCGGATGGTTTGTACCCAGTTTTAGTTGCTGAAGAAGCAACTGGAGGCAAATGTAAAGAGAAAAAGAAAATGTAGGGACATCAGGATTAAATTTTGACCCGAGCGAATCTGATGACGAGTTGTTAGATGACATCTTGATTAAAAGACCTCCACCATATCATGAAAACTCAAGTGAAACAGTTCCAAATGCACCATTAATGGGAACCCCACTAATTCCGCAGGTTCCACAAGTCCCGGTAGTTACTAGAGTGGTGCAAGAAAGTGAAATGGATATGTTGAGTAAGGCAAGAGAAGAATTAACTCAGAAAATTAATCACTTGAGTCTGAATGCGGAAGCATTAACAGTGCCAATGACGATTGGTCCTATAGTTCCATTGTATGGAGAAAAACAGAATATATCGAGAGTACATGCGTTGACAGTCCCGCTGAATAGTGACAGGAATAAGGTGGTAACGATAACTGATCAGGCTGGACAAGCTGAAACAAGTGCGTCATTGATTGATCTTCCAGTTTGTGAGTTGTTAACTGAAACCCCTAAGAGAGGTGCGCAAATGGATCCGAGGAGAATAGTGCAGAATGTCACTCCAGTGTCAGGGAGTGCGATGGGTCCTTCGCCAGATGAATTAGATGATTGGATAAGGGGGATGGAAAAGCAAAACCTCAACCACAGAGTATAGATGTGAGTAAACTGAGAGTGGATTTGGAAGAAATGATTATTTGTACGATAAGTCCAGACAGATTGACTACTGAGACGAAGAGTTATTATTTTTGTGGAAAAATATTACTTGGAAAGCAAGAAATCTTCATGAGAAGTTGACAGAGGCTGCTTGTGAATATGGAGTAGACATAGAGAAGTCAAGGGTGTTACAGAAAACGTATAGGCTGGATTTTACAGAAAAGGATTTAGAGAGTTTGAATGCGTCTGGAAAAAGATTGCAAATAAAAGATTGATGAGCATCTTGAAGAAATGGGGAGATGTAGAACGGTGGAAAGGTAGATGGGCGAAAAAGAAAGAAGAAATGACTGCCAACAAAAATGCGTCTTTATTTCCATTAAGAGAGTCAGGACAGGCTGAAATGGTGTGTCCGATGAGAGAAGTTTCAGGTGGTGGATATGTTCATGTTCCTTGGACAAGACAGGAGATATTATCCTTTATAATGACTTTCCTAGATTGAGGGAAAAACCGGTTGAGTGGTACAAACAAGTAGAGAGGTTTGTGAAGGTTTCAAAGGTTTTGTTAAAAGATTTAGATGGATTGTTTGAGATTGTTGTTCCAGCTGATTTATGGACTGAGTGTAAGATTGCTGTTGATTGGCCTAAAGAAGAATATCCTAGAGATGCGAAAACAGGTGCATCTTCAGATGAGGTGATGAAGAAATACAATCAGGTAATCACTTACCTGAAAGGTAAAATTTCTCCAAAGGAAACAGATTGGGTTAAAATAGACAGGACAACACAAGAACCAAAAGAGTTGGTACATGCTTACTATGAAAGGTTGTTACAGGTGTTCAAACAGTACAGTGGGTTTGAGAATATCGGAGATAAAGATATGGGACATTTTGTGTATCGTTTTGTGTTCTGACTGAAACCAGAAATTAGTAACATGATTCAGCAACATTTAATTTGCTGGCAGAGTAAAACAGTTGATGAGATTTTGAGGTATGCAAAATATTGCAGTGATGATATTGAGTCGAGACACAAAAAGTTAAAGGAGAAAATGATGTGGGCACAAGTGAAAGTGGCGCAACAGGAGTAAGGAAACAGTGATTCTCAGACAAATTATCAGATGAAAGGTCAGAATCAGAGTGGTCAAGTATCCAGTGGTGGTAGAGGTAAAATGAATAAAGATGAATTGAAAAAGAAATATCCTTGTCATGCGTGCAGAAAGTTTGGACATTGGAAGAACGAGTGTAGATCTGTTCTGAAGAATAATGGGTTGAATCAAAATTTAAATTCACAGATGCAGAATGAGGTGGTTGTGAATCAACAACAGCAACAGCAGCAGCAGGTAGTTACTCCACTGTTACAGGTGCCTCAAGCTCCTATGCCAAATAATGTGAATGCTCAAGTGCAGAGATACAGTGCGAACACTGGATTTCACGCAGGTGAACAAGTTGGTAAGAATCAAAATGTGCAAATGGTTTCACAATACTTGTTGCAGTGCAATGAGAGTGATTCAGACTCATCTCAATGACGGTGCCTGAGGGGGGATGAAGAGTGCGTGCTTGGTGCATCTCTAGAGGTAGATCAGTCAGGTCCATTTGTTGATGGAAAAGTGGAAGGTAATGATATTACATTCCTAGTGGACACTGGTGCTACCCGTTCTACTGTGAGAGCAGCAAAAATTCCAAACCTACCCCTCTCGGGAGAAACTATCCAAGTTGTAGGAATTTCTAATAAGCATATCAAAACCCCAATCACAAAGCCAATAGAAGTTCATATTGGAAGATTCAGAGACATGCATCGGTTCGTGGTATGTGATACGAGTCCAGTGAATCTTTTAGGGAGAGATTTGCTTTGCAAAATTAACTGCACCATCTATTGTACACCAGATGGTATTGCTTTCCAAACATTAGATGAGGATGTTGCATTTAAAATGATGTTAGCAAAGCAAGGGACAGAAGTGGATGAGTTGTTTTCACTTCTCACTGAAGAAGATTTGCCTATAGAGTTGAGAAATACAGTAAGGTCTGATGTATGGGATTTCACAGGAAAAGAGATTGGTCTGATGAAGGGTGTGGATCCTATTCAGGTTACGGTGAAACAGGGTGCAATATATCCAAACACACCTCAGTACAAAATGAGTCCTGAAATAATAACAGGAGTTATTCCTATGATTGACCAAATGATTGAGCAGGGTATTCTAAGAGAAATACTAAGCAGTCCATGTAATTCGCCTATTATGGGAATTAAAAAGCCAAGTGGAAAATATATAATAGTACAAGATTTACGCAAAATTAATAAGATTGTGGTACCCTGTTGTCCTGTAGTGCCAAATCCAGCAGTGATTCTTTATCAAATTCCCTGTGATGCAGAATGGTACACAGTAATTGATCTGTGTGAAGCATTTTTCTCGATTCCTTTACATCCGGATAGCCAGTATTTATTTGCTTTCCGGTTTGGGGACCGTGTTTTGGCATGGTGCCGAGTTCCTCAGAGGTACACAGAGAGTCCTTCGATTTTTAATCAGATTTTGAAAAAGTGTTTGGAGATTTTGATAATGCCAGAAAAATCAGTTTTGGTTCAGTATATTGATGACCTTCTGGTGGCATCAAAAACACGAGAGGCATGTGTAACAGATACAATTGCTTTACTGAACCTTTTGGCAGAAGGTGGGCACAAAGTGTCACCAGCAAAATTACAGTTTTGTAAACAGGAGGTCCAATATTTGGGACACAAAATAGAGAAGGGAGTCAGGAAAGTGACACCAGAACGGATCAGTGTGATTCAGCAAATGAGCCCTCCTGAGACTCAGAAGGAAGTTTGAATGTTTTTGGGAATGGTTGGATACTGCAGACAGTTGATCAGTGGCTTTTCACTGATTGCAAAACCTCTACAGAGGTTGACACACAAAGATGTGACTGATCCGATTGAGTTGGACGATGAAAGTATGAAAGTTTTTATTGAATTATGAGACAGTCTTTGTCGAGCACCTGCATTAGGAATGCCAGATTATACAAAGGATTTTGCGTTGTACTGTTGCGAGAGAGATGGGTGTGCACTTTCAGTTTTAACTCAAAGACATGGAACGGCACGGCGTCCAGTGGCATACTTTTCTGCTACTTTGGATTCAGTGGCTGCAGCGTTACCAGGCTGTTTGAAAGCAGTAGCTGCTACTTGTGTGAGTTTGGAACAGAGTGAAGCGATTGTGATGGGACATCCAGACAAGGTATGTGTGCCACACTCAGTTGAGATTCTATTAACAAGAACACGAACACAGTACATGACCTATAGTCGGCTGACTAGGTATGAAAGAGTAATCTTGGGTGCTGAGAATGTGACTGTGGTGAGATGTACAACAATAAATAAGAAATAAGAAACCAGAAGCTGGAGGTTGTGATGCTAAAGAATCTAGAGTGACAGATTCTGACAAGCAGGTGGATGATGAACAACCAAGCACAAGTCAAGTAGAGTGGGCACCAGCTACTGGGTCTCGTAAGTCTGCTGTTGAGCAAGGAGAAGAGAAAGTTACTGAAAATCAAGAGCAAGTACAACAAAGAAAAGGGCTATATAAAAGAACTTGTGAACCAGAAAAAGAAGGTGAAGAAGTGATTCAAGCTAAGAGAGCAAAAAAGGGTGACAATTGGCCAAGTTGAGTGAAAAGACTGAAATACACTCTTGAAAAGAGAAAACCTGATCAAATAAATGAAGTTTCAAGCCAAACTGAACAAGAAGAATCAGAGGAAGATTTAGTGCAAAGAACAAAGAGAATAAGAATTCCAAGCAAGAAATACACAGCTCCAGAATGGACATATGTGATATTGGAAGAAATTGAAAGAACAGATACAATAAAAAGAGAAGTTGGTACTGGTACTGAACAAATTGATGAAAACAAATTGAAACCGCCTTAAAAAGAACTGTGAAATAAATTAAGATACACAACTTCAGTCAAGATAAATTGAAAGATCCAGAGATTCAAAGAAGACTCTTAAAAAAAATTTTTTTTTAAAAAGAGGGGGGTAAAGAAGAAAGCCTTGAAGTGGTGTTGGATACACTATTTTCCGGTGGTTTTTGGACAAGTTTGTCAAAATCTTTAGAAAGTTGTTAGATTTTTCTTAGTTTTTTTTAGTTTTTTATATTTTTATAGTATACAAAATGGCAGAAGATACAGTGACTGGACATCAAAAACCTAGTCTAAAAAGTAGATGTATTAAAGCTTGCTTATGTAGTGTCCTACTACTAATGTTGATGTGGTTAATATTGACTGTCATTGTGCCAGTTCTAATGGTGACTAATAACAAAAATAATACTAATAGTGTGATAAGTGAGAGTGAATTCCGTTACTAAAGAAACACCTAATGCTAACACAGAAGAGATAGATGAAAGTATTTATCATCATGATAAATCGATTAATAATTTCTCGTTAAACGTTTTTACAAAACTGCTCTATGAGTATGTTGACACAATGGATGTGTGAGAGATTGTTACGTGTGCATGCAATTACCTTCGTCTGTCTCAGAGGGGGTGACTTACCATCACTTACCTTTAACATATGGTGTGTCGTGCAGTGTACTAACCAGTCTGTTTTACGTGACGGGGAAGTTACAATACTACTATTCAAACCTAGATTTAGTATTTTCAGAAATTCCAATTAGAAAGGATATGAATAAAGTGTATAGTAATAGAAATGCGGGATACATGGGAGAAGTTTTCCATATTACTCAGACACTAGATATAGTATATGCTCATAGACATAACCTTACCTGTAGTTTACGGGCTGAAGAAAAAGATTTTATTAACATGGTAGAAGATAGAAGACAGGGGGGCAGATTTACAAGCCCATTGCGCCACTTTTACGTCACTTTTCCCATGTTAAAAATGACGCAAAAGTGGCGCAAGGGCCTTGTAAATAAGCCCCAGGATTTCCAAAGAAAAGCTGCTGAACAGAAGTCACATGTACCACCATGGGCTTTCAGAGAGGGAAATTATAAAAAAGGCAAGACTTACGCTGCAATGTCTCTGGATTGGTATCATAAAGGGAAACTTTGTTTGCTTAGACTAAAAACCGACTATAATAATTATTTCATTGGTACTAGTGAATGTGAACATACCTTTCTAATAACTGGTGGATGGGGATTAAAAGGTGGAACTGATCCTGTTTTTCCAGGAGTTTATTACGTGTGCGGTAAGAATGCCTACTATAGGTTGCCTGCACATTGGTATGGTAGTTGTTATGTTGGAATCTTATTTCCCAAGGTGTATCACGTTGATAGAAACAATAAAATCAATGAAATAAAGCATGGACTAATACGCAGAAAGAGAGCAAGTTTTTCAGAAATAGTTGGTGATATTTTTGGTGCACTGATACCTTCAGTTGGAGTCGTTCTTAATTCACACAAAATTCGAAAATTCTCCACAGGGCTGATCGATAATCAACAGATACTGCTGGTGGGTTCTTGATGATTGATACTGAAATGGTTGCAATTAGATCAATGGTTTTGCAAAATCGACTTGCCCTTGATATATTATTGGCAAAAGAGGGCGGAGTCTGTGGCATGTTGAAAATACAACATTGCTGTACTTATATCCCTGATAAAAGTAAAAGCCTGGAGGGGTATATTTAGACTATTACGAAATTACATGAAGATTTGAGTCAACTGGAGTGTGACTGTGTTTGGGAGAAACTTGGGAAGGGTTTTTCCTCTGTAGGTAAATGGTTTTCTACATTTGGGAGTAGCTTATTAGGGAAAATACTAATACCAATTATTTCAATAGCTGTAGTGACATTATCAATAATAATGGCATATAAATGTTGCAAGTGTAGATGTGGAAAGAAGAAGATGACAGAGTCAGACAATAAACGTAGAGCAAGAAAGAGAAAAAGAGAAGAGATTGAACTAGAGGATATGAGAGGAAATTATTATGAAATGATGAAAGATATAGATGAAAAAATGGCAAAACGGGAAAGAAGTACAGTCCTTTAGAAAAGAAATAGAAGTAGCAATTGGTATGATGGTTATATTTGTGATGGCTCAAAAATGCCATCAAAGGGGGAATTGATGGAGCAGGGTTTTGAGAAAATAAAACCTGCTCGGATTAAGTCCTCTGTAACATTTACTAACAGTGTGCTGTGGAAATAACGTGCAAAACACAAAAAACATGGGGAAATGCTTTGCGTAAGCGTGCACTAATGCGTGACTAATGAATGAAAGACTAGGCCGCACTTGCGTTCTGCTTTTGGAATAAAATAAAATAATGCCGCTTTTGCACAATAATGCTCTTGCTAGAAATATAACGTGGAATAGTGCAATGGTGGTTGGTAAACAGTGAGAAATATATTTCATGAAATTAATAATGTCTGTGTTTCGTTCATTTTAGTAAAGCAAACATGGGCCTACATCTTTGCATGTCAGTCGAGGGTTAGAGAGAATAAATACGAATAAATAAGCTGAAAATCGAACTCTGAGAGAGAATGGAGAAGGCAAAGGCTGATAACCTTCAAGAATTATTGTGTGTCTGCCAAGTAACGGAAGGATGGCCGTGTGATCAAGTGCAAATGTACAAACTTCTTCCGCGGAAACTGCAGAGGCGAACAATGAATATGTAGAGACTTGCAACATGTTACTTGTTGGAGGAAACGTGTATTCATGAGACGTGGTAAACGTCATGCGAAATGAGTAATACAAAGAACGCAGTGAAAATTATGAACGTGACTATGGTGGTGTGATAGAACACCCCCTAAATTAGCCAATGAGAGACTGAGTTTCTGAAAATGTTTCAACAAATGTGGGTTGGACATGTAAGTTTTTAGGGTATAATTGAGGTGTCCTGGGGGGTGTTGTTTTTGCTTAAGCTGGTTGGTGATGCCCAGAGTTAGAGGGAGATCGTCGCTGTCCGTCGGTTTGCTGATAGAGGCCTACCTGTCTCTTGTTTCCTGACCTGAATGCTGTATCCTGATCTATTCTTTGTTCTCCGAATCTTTACACGGGGAACCCCCGCTATCCCTTTGGCCAGAGGGGTAGTTTTCCTCAGATTTCCTTAGGTTAGTATAGCTAAAAGATCTGTACTTTGCATAATCATTTGCAAATGTATTTTGTCTCTGAAACTTTTGTCTCTTTGCCTATCCACTCCTTCATTTGAATTTTGTTCATTTGATATGAGCTTGACGCTATTTGCATTGATAATGTTCTCTCTCTCTGTGATTGATTCTTTGTTTGCCTTGTAAACCTGTACATGATGAGCATTCTATCTTCACATTATTTTGTGATAAACACTGTTAACCTTACACTGAGTTTGTGATTATTTGGTAGACAGATAGATAGATAGTACTAATTATTGCCATCAACTTCTCAACTTTAGGTCCATCGACCAGAGGAAAGAAGTTGAAATACAGGCTCAGTTATGTATTTAGTGTATTAGATACAAGTCTGTATTATGAACAACTGATTCTGTCAAACTTGAAAACTGCGCAACAGGGATTCTTATTGAGTTGGGTGAATGAGTATGGGCCTATGTTTGTGTCATTATTGATTTATCGATCCCTGATTGGCGCTGGATCATGTCCAAGTCAGCGGTGCATTCTCCTTGCTCCCAGACCGGACTAGTTGTGTGGAGACTCGTGGACTTGTGGCTGCCACAATAGCAGTCCTGACCACACCCCATGCACAGTCATTTTACATATAAATATAATATAAATAGCACAGGTTTGCCCACAGTATAACTGTAAGAAATACCCATTCCCATTAAATCAAAGTATACAATATGATTGTGACATCTCTTCCTGTGGCAACATGACGTCACTGCACACGGCCTGTGAATATTAGCTCACCACCTATTCTTTTAGGACTTGTTTCCTGCTTTTAGCATTCAAGGGAGGGTCTGGTTCTGGTTAGTTGGCACTATATAAAATGTAATTATTCAAATAAAATAAATTTTTAAAAAACAACAATGAGCAGTTTAAGAGGTCAAAAATTTGCAACATGGAATAATTTCCAGCTCTTGCAATTAAGCATTGGCCACATATATCATAATTGGCTGTGAGTCTTGCAGAGCACCTCATCCTGTTGGAGCCGCTTACATGACCTCGGGCTCACCATTAATTTGGTAAACCTGGCTTCTATCTCATTTCACTTGACACATCGCCAACACCTGTGCACAAGATGTAGTAAAAAAAGAAAAGATGAGGAAGAAGGGAAATGGAGAGAAAGCATGGCAAACTGGGACTGTAAGTAATTGGGTTACTGGTTGAGGTGGGTGAAAACCCTTTTCAAGCAACAACCACAATCCTTTTCAAGATGAACCACAAGTAAATAAATTAACCTGTGCTTAACCCTCTGGTTGCTCGGCACAAAAGCAGTCACTCTGGTAGTCCTGGGATCAAGCAGCAAGGCAGACCTCAAGCAGCAGGGAAGTTCTCTGAGGGTACAAGGCAAACTTCAAACAGCAGGGCAGTCCTCTGGTAGCAGCAGGTTAGTCCTTTGAGGAATAAGACAGGCCTCAAGTAGCAGGGCAGTCATCTGAAGTACAAGGCAGTCCTTCCGGGGGCCAATCACAGGTCTAGGATTGTACTGGAAAGTTGGCCTGAGGGTTCAATATTTATACCTTGTGCCAGCCTTTGAAGTAAGGGAAACCTTTAGACTACCCACACATCTAGTTCTGGAAATGTACTCCCTGCTCAGGTCCCAAGTGGTCTAGGGTGATAATGAGCTGGTGTCAAGTTCCTTTGTGAGCTCACTGGATTCAGCCCTTTGAAATGTAAGTGGGGCAGGGAACAGCTCTGCCCCGCCCATCCTGGCAGGATAGCTCATCCTTCCTTCACCTACTACCTCTTTGTTTTACTGTCTAGGAGGAATACACGGAGGCCGACTAGTCACAGTGATGTTTTCTAGGACACAGGCTGAAGGCGCCAAATGGTTAAACAAGAAAAAGTCAACTTTCTAAAATTGGCAGTTTCAGAATTGTGACTTAAAATCCGGCTTTACTATTACAGAGGATTTTAAATTACAATTCATCTGAGACCCAACTTGACATCTCTTTCTGTTCCCAATCAAAAGTAAGCACTTATTAAATGTAATAAGGTAAACTGGTATCCCATGGGAAAGGTAGGCTTTACAGTATTGAAAAAGGAATTTAGGAGTTTTTCACTACCAGGACATGTAAAACTTAAAAGCACGTCCTACTTTTTAAATACTGCACCCTACCTGGTAAGCTGTTTAGGGCCTAAATTAGGGGTGACTTATATGTATTAAAAAAGAAGATTTAAGCGTGGCAAAGGGATATTTTGCCAGGTCAAATTGACAGTTTAAAACTGCACACAGGCTGCAATGGCAGGCCTAAGACATGTTTTAAAGTGCTACCTAAATGGGTGGCATAATGAGTGTTGCAGGCCACTAGTAGCAGTTAATTCACATGCCCTGGGTTCATGTAGTACCACTTTACTAGGGCAGTATAAGTAAATTAAATGGGCGAATTGGGTGGTTTTTTTTTAACCATATTTGAAGGAGCACAGAGTCCTAATGCCAACAAAAACAAAATTCAGAAAACAGGAGGTGAGAAGGCAAAAAATTTGGAGGAAGACCACAAGAAAGATGACAGGTACAGGAACAGAGCAAGAAATGGATTGAGAAGAAGAGAAGTGAAAGAATATCCAGAACATGACTAGAGCTTACAGAGAAACACAGAAAAGTGGAAAACAAGTGATTAAAAGCAACTGCAAATGGGCCAAGTTACAAAGATAGATACATGGAAAAAACAGAAAAGAGAAAAACATGTTTAAAACACACTAATTTAGAGCTGAAAGGAGATACAGAATAGTGAATGAAGGGAACAGAGTTAGTGAAGTATACCAGGAATTAATAGAACAAGATGAAAAGGAATAAAAACACAGAAATTAACCAAAGAAAACAAGGAGAGGAGATGAAAGGAGAAGGGAAAAGAATGGAATTGAAATAAAACTGCAGAAAAATAAGAGGTGCTGTTTCTTTTATTTCCTTGTGCAATCTGTAGATCAATGGCTGCAATCGTTGAGAGAGTTCAGTGGGTTAAGAGACTGACAGCAGAGAGCAATGTTAACAAGCAAATCTCATATTCTAATCCCAACCAGACAACTCCATTGGTTAATGCTGAGATTTGTGTGTATCCTGCCTGCAAGAGATTCTGATTCCAGTATGAAGGCTCAGTGGGTTAATGTCCTTACTGCGGAACTTTGTGCATTATATATCTGTAACATTTTCATTTCCTGAAATTCTAAATTAACTCAATGGGCTGATGTAAAAACTATTACAATATAGGTGTGGCCTGCATACCACAGGTGTGATTTTCAGCAGGGTAAACTCACCAAGCTGATAATGCCGAGAGGAGGGAAAGGTCCGCCCATGAAACCAAGTGAAATAAAAAATGGTGTATAGGCAAAGCCCAGTAAAGTTGTGAGTCTACTCCCAATTTCGCAGATTCAAATTTACCCCTCAGAGGAGATGTGGCCTAATGAGCAGAGCTGTCGACTTTGAAACTGGGGAACCAGGTTCGAGTTCCGACATGAGCTCAACTTCTTGTGATTATGGGCAAATCTCTTAATATAAAAAAAATGAATCTGACCACGAGTAACATAATCTGGAGCTCATGTAAATGTCTCAAATGCCCTTGGCACGAGTTTGTGCTAGATAAACGCCCGCCGCCCGCTCGCTCACACAACTATATTCTTTCAAAGCCGCACCAATTCAAGCCTGTTAAGGGCGGGTCACTATGGACTGGAAAATGGCTTCAGGTCAATTCAAGAATTTGTTCTCCTCTGGATGTCAGATTCAATATCACTGTGGCATTTTTGGATACTGAGGCTTGAGCCTCGTTATTCCATCTTCACTTTGAATTTTTAAGTCACCTTCTTGTTTCCTTGTTGATCTGTGACACAGGTGAATTGGTTCACAGGATCAATGCTGTGATGGGTTGTGGGTTGCAGTCAAAAGGGTTTGCAGAAATGTCAACAAGCCTCTTGTTCAGTGGATTTTCCTTTTGATCAAGTCATTTGTAGAATTTCTTGTTGAGGTTGCAGAGATGGTTGCCCAACATCTCAATTCATAGATCTCTGTGTAGATCTGCTGTTCTTGTGAAGCAATGAACACCTGTTGCTATCTGTAGAGCACTGTTCAGTAGTTTTTGCACAGATTTTTAATACTTTGCTTGGAAACCGCTCAGCACTGGGGAAACATGACATTGTGGGTTGAATAATTGCATTGATTGCACGCACCTTGCTCCGCATAGGCATTGACTTAGTCTTCAGAAGTGGGTACAACCTAGCCAGTATGGTTGACGCTTTCTGGTAAGTTTTCTCAATATGGTTTCTCTACCTGAGTTTGGAGTCAAGTGTCACCTCTAGGTAAGAGATGGTGTTTTCCTGCTTTATTTCCTCTCCCTTCAGGTGGACTTGTGGATGCTCTATGATCTTTCTGGTGAATAATATTTCTGTGGTTTTGCTTGTGTTGAGGGTTATCTGCCAGTCACTGTATCAACCAGAGGTTCTGCTGAGGGATGTTTCAAGGTTCTTATCCACTTCCTTTTTGCTGAACGACTAAGAGATGATGGCAACATTATCGGCCTAAAGTGCAAGGTCTGCATTCTTTAAGTCTGTGTTACTATTGTTTGCAAATAGATTAAAGAGAAATGTCCAAGAATTGATCCTGGAGGCACTCCAGCAAGAAAAGGGCACACTGTTGAGCATTCCTCTTGTACTGTTACATGTAAGGTGTGTTCTGCTAGATAGGTAGCAGGTTTACCATGTAGCTTACAAACTTGAGCTCAATGAGTTTGTAGATCAGTTCTGTGTGCCTTACTCAGCAAGATACGTTGGCTACATCCAGAAAGACTACTCTAGTTATTATTATTATTATTAAACAATATTTATTCGGCAATGAGCACAGCCATAAAAGATACAATACATTAAAACAATATCAAGTTCATTGAAAAATGCGTATTTCATTATTTTAAACAACTCTAAAATGACATCGTACAATATACTCTCATTTTGAAAGACCACTGACTTCTACACACTGTGGGGCATATTCACAAGGAGCTATCGCCGAGTTAACGGCACTTTATCGCAGCAAAAGTCGAGATAAATGTATCGCAACATTCACAAGCTGGTGCTAACAGCCGATAACACCAGTTTACCTGCGAAAGCATCCTCAAAAAACATCGCCACAGATGACCCCTGCAACTATCACTAATGAGATGCAGAGTAGGCGTTCCCGAGCAAAAATCCGCGACAACACCACACCTCAACATTCTCAACGACCAGCCCGATCAGCGATAAGACCACAAAACAGGCGATAAGGCGTGTTAGCAGCAGGAATCTAACACCTGCTCTGACCTGGTGCAAAGTCGGACCACAGCCTGCACCACAAGATGGAGCCCAGCCCAGAACCACACCTGAAGGGCAACAGATGCCATGGAGCCACTGAACATGCGTGCCGGACACCCAAGAGGGCCACAACACCCACCGCCACCACCCCCACGACCACACCCCACCCCCCCCGGGCCCCACCATGGGCACCCCCACCTCCCCCGGACCAAGACACAGCACATCAACTGCACGGAAACATGAACACAAGCACCCGCCTGATGTCGCACAATTTCAACAATCAACATACATGTGAGCACTGAAATCCTGATTCATACATACACCATTGAAAGACCAAACAAAATGTCACATTCAAATTCGTCACCAAACAACTATTCTGAGGAGTCATGGCGGGGCATCCCTGGACAACCTGTGACTCACAGCCTGCAAGACAATATCCAAGATAAGAAGGTGTGTCAGGCACCCATCAAAGGACAGGGAGAGAGAGAAAGAGAGAGAGAGAGAAAGAAACAGAGAGAAAGAGAGAGACTGAACAAGGAGCGCAAGGCCAATCGGGCACTTGGCTCATGCAAACATGCCAACAGCTGCGTGTGCCTCGAACTCTGCGCACCCCAAATCACAGGCCTGGCATCAAAGTCAGCGCGAAGTCCACATCACAATTAAGACATGCAAGCAGTAGTCAGACGAAAATCAGGAATGAAAGCTCCTATGTCTCAACACACAAGGCCGAAGGCCAACCAAACCCCCGACCTTGGTCCTGGATGCAGCTGGCACACCCTGCGTGAGATACCATACCAACCTCCGACGGCTCCGAACTGCGCTAATGAAACACCAACGTGCCCACACCCCACACACACTTGTCCCTGCCCGACCGACACCTGCAAGGGATGCCCTTGACACATTGTCAAGAACTACCCATACGTCCAAACATTGCACACACATACGACTCATTGCCCAGAGCTGTGGCATATCGTCCACCGAACACCCGCCGGTCAGACGAGTGCCAGTGCCACGAGACCAACAAACATAAATGGCCGGCATTCCCGGGCACATGCACAACCCCTGTCATGTGGAACTGTACCATGCACGAATGCTGCATCTGTTGGGATCCCTACCAATGGCAGTGTTTCAAATCAGTTTCCGTCTGAGTTTCCGTCTTGCCTACATCACCTGCGTTCAGCCCTGGTTCCACTGTCGATCATGCACATTCGAGTGGCCCATGGAGGTCTGCCTATCCAACGCAACCGTAGCTGAATTGGATTATGACCTGACAGTGCGCCCCCAGGAGTGTCACCTGGATAGCCGTGCATGGGATGCACTGATCCTTGGCGTATGTGCTGGCAGTTGCGCATGGGACATTGCACAACTCCTCGTGTGCAGTGACCACATCCAGGCGCTCCCCTATTGGGCTGTGTTGCGGATTGGGGAAACGGCGTGGACCGAGCACATCTGCCCGGACCAGTTAATGTATTGGCTCACCCTGGTGTTCCTTGAACCCGACAACGACGTACTATTGGAACACATTGCCCATGAAGCTGCGCTGGCATTCATGGATGAGTAACTACGTCCCTGCAACCACATCGGATTATCACCCACAGCACTGGTCCCAACACCTTGTAGCATCGTGGGGAATGCTCACATATCCCACCACAACAGAGGACATGTCTGTCGTCGTCTGGACTCTGAATGCATGTGCGTGGAACTACGCGTGTGTACACACACCTGTGCAAGGTGATGCAGTTACATGGTCGGAGCAGCACAGCGTCGTTTGGCAATGTTACCAAGTCGGACACACTGCTGTGGGGGAGAGTACACACATGGCAATGTAGCACGACATGTGAACTTGTCGGACCCTTTCACCTGATCACTGTCAGCAGAGCAGACAGTCGGCGCAGTCGGGTGGCAGAGCACTATGTAGACCCCATGGGCTGTAAGTCGTGCCCCCTCACACGGGGCAATGGGCAGACGCCAAACAACACATGACTCGTCCAGCAAGGCAAGGTGGGCTGAGACCGTTGCCATCCGTGATGATTGGGGTTCATTTATGCCTCCCCATTCCCTGCACTTCGACATGTTCCCATGCTGCGTGTAAGTGTCTTAAGCATGTCCCTGCCTGTTGTGGCCATTGGCTTGTCCGTACTGACACGCACATGCCAATAAAGTCTACGCAACACCACTGGTGTCTAACTGTGATGAGTGTTGATTAGATTGACCACTCGTGTGCCAGAATGAGCATCGTCCCTACACAGGGAGGAACTGACTGACACATGCACAATGGGGGTGGGAGCCTTCTGACAGCTCCATCTCTGTGAGCCAGACATTGTTTTGGGATAGTTGCTGGTAGACCTGTGCTCTTACGTGTCTTCAGCAATGTGAGTATGGTGTCCAACCTCTGACCATGTTGAGCAATGTTATGAATCATTACAGAATGTGTCCACACAGATGTGTGTGAGTAAGTATGCGACGTGAAGTTCTGTCGTCACATGTGATGTGGGACACCACTTCTGGCCTGCTACCGATTTGGTCATTCCTACACACAGCCCTATTCAGTACATGGACTTGTGCCTACGTTGGGGGGTTGTGAGATTGTTGCTAATGTGCAATGGGGACACAGCCAGTACCCACCTTCACAGTCATCCAATTGGCCATGTGTCTCGGGGATGAACATGCGCATTGATGTAATTTACCACGGTGTTCCTTCTTGTGGGCAATCATTGTCCCTACATCCAGCCATACTTCCATACATGAGTGAACATAGTCATGACACATCTGCATGATTTCAAATGTTTTATTCACATTCTGGTGAATGACGGAGAGGGAGCTGTACATGGCCATCCAAGCCCACATAACATGGAGGCCCAGTGGTGGGCCAACCAGAGTCCTTTGGGGATTGAAAAGTGACTTGGAAGAGGGGGAGTGCAGTCCGCAGCAGGAATGCTGTGTAATTGTCAAGCAGTGGAGATATGGCAGTCCGTGTCGGGGTCCGGGTCAATGTCGCAGAGTGTTCCGGAGGTCAGTGGAAGGGGTTGTCCCAGGGCATGAAGCATGGGGCAGAGCCAGGCAGGGCAAGCCATATGGAGGTGATGGATGCTACTGCCTCCTTCCTCACACAGTAATTACCATCCACATCTTACTCCTCTGATACTTCTTCTGTGTCGGTGAGTCGGGTGTGTGTGGCGGTGTAATGGCTGCATCACTGTGTGCCACTGACACATCAGGCTGCGAAGGCGATGGGGCTGCATCACTGTGTGCCACTGACACATCAGGGGTCGGAGATGTGTGTGTCAAGGTTCCTGCAGCAGTCATCTGGAACAGGCTCAGTGGCAGCAGTGGCAGGATGAGGATCTGCAAGGCATGGAAGATCACAGCTACATCTCGCTGGTGTTCAGCAGTGGCAGCCATACTTCCGGCCTGCATCGGCTCCATGGTCTCCATTGTCCTCCGCATCTGTGCCAACTCTGTGCTGTCATCGCTGGAGCCTGTCTGCCTAGACAGTTCTTGTATCCGAGTAATGGAACCAGCGATGTCAGCCAAGGATTGTTGGTGGGCATGGTGCGGACAGTGGGTATCCGTTAGGGACTGTAGGTGCTCCCTGATGGGACTCAGGCACCCACGTATGGCATCGAGTTTGGCTGCCATGAGGTCGAAACCCAGCCGCAGCTGATCTGCCATCTTCTCCTGGCACCCTAACACACGGCGTTTGAAATCCATGTGTTGGTCGTGGGGGTCCTGGGAGGCAGCCATGGTGGTGTGTGCTTCCTGCTGTGTGGTCTGTGCAGGGTGTGGGCTCACCGCGATGCAGCTGGGCTGCCCTGCTCCTGGAGGTGGGGTGAGGAGGCTGTCCACGAGCCGTTGGAGTGTGTCTGGGCAAATGGGCAGGGTGTCCTCTTCATCATCACTGAAGAGATGTGTGGTCTGCTCTGCAGGAGGTGTTGGTTGTCCCTCTGCAATGTAAGGGGAGATGCAGGTTAACAGTGTGTTCCATGTATGTTGACGCATTGTGGATGTTTACATTCAGACTGCATGATGGTGTACATTGTGACTGTTTTGGTGTAGCTGGCTATTTGATGGGAGTCAGTGGACATTTCGACTACATGACGGATGTGTGGTTGTACTCGTACATTATCATCTCACAGTGTCATGCATTGCCAGATGTGATTGGCCAGTTTCTACGCACGAGAGGCACCAGTTGTGTCCTCTGTCCTGTGGTGTAGGGGTTGCACTCTGTCCCACATTGTCGTCAATGTTGATGTACTGTGATTGCTATGTGTGTGTGCTGCATTGTTGGCGATTCGCCCCTGCAGCTCTGCATTGGCGGACCCTTATCCCTTTGAGTCGGTGTGCATTTGACTTGTGTGCTTTTCGGGGGCTGGGATGTTTGCGACTTGGGTCATTTGTGCTACTGGAGATATTTGGTACTCTTGTGCATTGTTTGTCTGCAGATGTGTTCTTGACGTCATGGGTCGTAGGTGCACGTGGATGTGTCAGAGTGTGACCGGCTCCTTTACGGATGTGGTCCACACTCAGCCACCTCAGTGCCGTCTCGTGCACCATGTGATGTATTGTGACTTCAGCCATGCTATCTGTCAGGCAGTGTCACTTGCATTGTCAGTGTGGCTCACAGAGCCGCTGCTTTTTTGGATTCAGCACATATGCATGGGTAGGTTGTGGCATTGGTGATATGGAGGGGGGCCCATTTGTGCACATTGTGGACGGGGGCCTACTTGGTGTTTCTATGTGTGCTGCAGTGTGCCAAGGGTATCAGGGACATGTTCCACACTCATTGCGGGTGTGCAGTGTGCTGCACATGATTGTGCATGTGTGCCATTGTGCCCATCTGCCCCCGTCCCCCCAGTCCCTGGTGGTTACTCAACCTGTTGCTGTTGGGTCAGGTCATTTCGGGCTGTGTCCAGACCCCCAACTCCTTGCACCGTCTCCACACTGATGACTGTGGCCACCATTTCCTCCAGCTCATCCAGCTCCTCCTGTGGCGCAGGACTCCCACCTCCAGTTGCCTTTGCTGCCTTCATGTTGGCAGCGAGTTTCTGTTTGGTTTGGCTGTGCACTTCATGCCAGCGCCTCTTGACATCCTCCATTGACCTCCTCGACACTCCGACTGCATTCACTTTGGTGACGATGGACTGCCATATTTCCGTTTGTGTTGCCAATGACGCAGTGGAGGTGACGAACAGTTGTTGGTAGTGTTCTATTACCTCCGTGACGGTGATCTGGTCTTCCTGCGGACTGAACACAGTCTTCCTCTTCCTCTTCTCCTTGCCCTCTCCGAACAGGGGGTTCCATGCTGGTCCTCCGTGGGGTTTGTGGAGTTCGTCTTGTCCTCTGCACTCGGTCCGGGTGCATCCATGGTGCTACGCAGTTTGGATTGGTTTTGGGGTTTGTTTTTTAATTGCTTTTATACTGCATTTTCACGCATGATGCGTGGGTATTGCAGGCTTGTCGCTGGTTTTCGACGATTTTGGTATCGCGCTTTGTGGCATCGCAATTTGTTGGGTGATCGGGTTTCGCATTTTTTGTTTATCGCGTTGGTTTTTACGCGGTCATTTGGCGGGTTATCATGCTGCTATTGCATGGTGCCGAGGGGTTGGGAATTGGACGTTAAGATGGTGTTATTTTCTCGCGATGGACTGCGATATGCAAAGTTGCGTTAAGCTAAATTTGCGATGATTATCACACGTTCTTGAGAATATGCCCCTGAAAGTGCTAACTAATTTCCCAAAGTCCTATGTCAGCATGAAACCGTTCACAAATACCCCTCTCTGTCTCAATCATATCTAGATTTCCTAGATCTTATGATTGCTCTTAGAAAGTGCATAACCACGAATAAAGTGCGTTCATTCTGCAGAAGTTGCATGTGCAAAAGTGCAATTCGAGCCTGTCTAAATCCCATTTCTTTTAAATAGGGTTTAAAATACAGTCGCCTGGGATACGTAAAGTATTTGCGTAAAAAGACAAAGGGGCTTATTTATGAGCCCTTGCGTCACTTTTGTGCCGCAGGTGCGTCACTTTTTGTGATGCACCGGCGGCGTAAAAAATGCACCATGTTGCGTCATATTTTCAAAGTGACGCATCTAGGTAGATGCGTCACTTTGTAAACCCCTGCGCCACATTATACATGCGCCAGGTATAATGTATGCAGGGTGGGCGTTCTGACGCAAGTAAGCCTCGTAGAAGTGACGCAGTGAAATCTATGAGATTTCACTGCGTCACTTCTAGGACGCAAATGCGTCAATATCTTACGCCTGCCTCACAGCAGGCATAAGACTGACGCAGGCACATTTGAAATGGGACTTGCCCATGTGAAATGACCCATTGATGGAGTTTCATCACTTTCATGACACACTCCAGCAATGCGTCATTTTTGCGCCTACAGATACGTCAGAAATACTGACGTATCTGTAACTCCTTGCGACATGATGCGTCATACTGTAAATATGACGCATCCAGCATGTCGCAAGGAGGGCGCAATGAAAAGTGACGCATCGCTGTTTTCACGCAGCGATGAGTCACTTTTCATAAATGAGGCCCAAAGTGTAAAATATCCTGTGGAGACCTATTGTCGCAGCCACAGGGCCCTCTATGCTCGGCTCGTGCTACAAAGCCAGGATGAGAGGCCACTAAATGATGGAACATGTTAAATCTAAAACGAGTAATTCAAAAACTATCATCAGTGCTGGTTAAAATAGTGAGGTAATGCTCTATTCCCAACACTGATGTAACTAAAGCGTGTGCTCTAACTGTCAGCTTAATCAGTTCCTTTCCTTCTCGCTTGGCGCTAGCTTTCTTAGAGAATAGTTAATTAATTCGTTTTTTATCCTCTTTCTTCACTGTTCTATAATTTGTAAAAATGTCTATTCTTCCTAGGGCACAGAGTGTTTCCTTGATGTATCTTAGCCAGGGGATTTTGAGGGCATGATCCAATGAAAGGCAATCCAAAATTACAGCTTGATTAAAGGAGGCCTCCTCATTGGACCAAATATTCACCCAGCAAAGCAGGGGCTTGACTGCAACTAAGTCAGTTATATACCATACCCCGATTTCTTCGTGAACCAAGTAAGCAGGAGTACCCTGACGGACTTTTAACAACCGTCTCAAAAAGGTATTATGCGTCGTCTGTAGTTCAACCACTGCCTTGTAGCCCCAGATCTCGCTCCCGTACAAGGCCTTAGAGATACAGATTGATTGATATAATTTTAAAATCACCCCAGGCGACCATGTACCTAATCTGTGTGCATAGTTTGCAATGGCTCCCATAGCTTTCGTCATATCCATTACCTTCTCTTCCTTCAGTTTATTCCAATTTAATTTGGCGTCAAATAAAACTACGAGGTATGTAATGGCTGGAACTTTGGCTATGCTAAAAGTGCCTGCCTTATAGGATTTTGTGCTATTTCCCTCGACAACCAACTTCCATCACAAACGACTTGGTGTAATTGGGGGACAGATCCAGCCCATTCATGAAGTAGACAAACCCATTGATTAAAACTTGCAACGCTCTTGGGGTGCGTGCTATAAGCACAGCATCGTCTCCATACAGCACAACTGGTACTGGTCTACTGCCTATTCTCGTGGTATCGGCCTGCAGGAATATCAAGGCAGATTCTAGCCCATTGATATACAGCGTAAATAAAAAAGGGGCAAGAATACAGCCTTGGCGCACACCTCTTGTGCATTTGAAACTGTCAGTAAGTCCCCCCTCTTGTGGGAATTGTACTGCAGCTGAGATATGGGCAGATAAAGTCATCAGGGCGTTTATTATTGCTCGCTCCACACCTAATTCATCTATTAGAAACCACAGTTTCCTGCGGTTCAACCTATCAAATGCTGCAGTGAGATCCATATAACCTAGATACATGAATTCTGCTTTGGCGATTGTATATTTTGATATCAGTAAATAGAGGTTCAGGCATTGGCCCACTGTAGATTTGCCTGTTTGGAAGCCATATTGGACCTCCAAAATAATTTGTTTTTTATCTGCCGACTCCACTAACCTATTTAATATGACCCACCCCATAACCTTGACAGTCGAGTCTTCAGGGATATGGGTCGGTAGCAATTGGGATTGTCCCTATCCCCCTTCTTATAAATAGGGACAATAGTAGCAGTG
This sequence comes from Calotriton arnoldi, assembly GCA_963921515.1. Lineage (NCBI taxonomy): Eukaryota > Metazoa > Chordata > Amphibia > Caudata > Salamandridae > Calotriton > Calotriton arnoldi. The sequence goes on along the minus strand of CAWUFW010001715.1, from coordinate 1,890,707 downwards.
GACCAAGACTGGGGCATATCAGATAACTCTGCTGCATTCAAAACCCTGGTCAAGATCCTGGCCCACACATCTGTTATTCCGGAACAAGTCCGGGGGAATCCCATCTGGGACGGGGCCTTATTCTTGGTCAATCCCTCTATACCAATTTTAACCTCATCTAAGGTGGAAGTTAATCTGAGAATCACATGGGAGGTGCTCCCAGTCATTGTTATAATGATCTCCATCCCCGTAATTGTAAACCGTCTGGAAATGATTCTTCCATTGGTCCTGTGTAATGTGATGACATATGGTCGGTTTGTCCGGTTCAGAAAAACAAGGTCTGTTGATGACTTTCCAAAATAGGGAGCTATCTTTTAGTTCAATAGCCTGAACCAGTTCATCCCAAAACCTGTTTTTGTTATGAAGACCTCCGTTCCTTGAGTGCTTTTTTGTAATTATTGCGGCAAATGGCTACCAAAGATCTATTGCGAGGAATCTCTTTCAGAGCCGTTTTAAGTTTCCTCAGTGCCTGAGAACATTCACTGTCGAACCACCTTGGGCTATCCAAATGAGGAGTGGCCGCTGGGGCAGTTAAAAGAGCAGCCACTGACTTTGCAATGGCCTCAAAGGAACTAAGTACATCTTCCTCTGAGGGTGATATATCTAGGCATTTCAGAATCTCCTGTTGCCTCGCTTTGAAAAGGGATAAATTAAAAGCGTTGATGTCCACCTGCGACCACCGCAGGTGCCTCCCCTGGTCAGTTGGCGAAATTGTCCCCACCATCCTACTACCTTGTACTAACTTAGGACCCTGTACCCGCATCCCCAGAGTCAAAGGGTTGTGATCGCTGTTGGGACTTTCTAAAGTCCTAAAGAACGATATGGTGGGACCCAATGATGATGATACAAAAATAAAATCAATGGTAGTAGCACAGCCCCTTCTTTTATAAGTAGGAGGATAAAGACTATTGGGAGGCATTATTGCATTTTGTAAAGCAAACATTAAGTCATGGGTATTTAAAAGAGCATTTAAATCACGGCCATCTGTGGAATGCTCCATGTGCCAGTCTTCTGCTGCCGGGCACGTAGGAGTGGCCCCCGTACTTTTTCCAATGTCTGAACACAAATGACAATTAAAATCACCTAACAAAATAAGGTTACCCTGTGGTAGATCATCCCCCTGTAACTGTTCCAGGAGACCAGCTAGCTCCTTCACACTTGGTGGGCCAAAATTCCTATTTTTAGCATTATAGAAGTTAATCAATGTAAACCGTAACGTTCTCCCTAACACCAGCTTTAAACCTTGTGCCACTGCAGAGTTCCTGTTCAATTGTTTCACGGACCCACAAAGCTCAAGTGCAATAAATATAATTAGGCCACCTTTAGCTCGCCCACAGATCGAGCCTTCCGCTGGGAGGAAGAACTACTTGTAGCCTTCTAGGAATAATTTATTTTCCACCTCCCAGGTCCCCTGCAGGCAAATGATCTTGTAAGAAGTTATAAATTGGATCCATCTGTCATCTTCGAGTTTTGAAGCTAATCCTGCCACATTCCAGGAGATCAGATTGACCTCTCACCCTCCTTGACTACTGGGTAATATGGCTGATGTTATCTCATCCCCCTGGTGACCTATCTGGCAGTTCTGGTTAGAATGATCTAGAGGGTGGTCTACATTCTCTCTCTGCCGATACTCACTAGGCATAACAACCTGCATTTGAGAATCAGTTGCTGTTGTCTGTACTAGGCTGTGTTCAGTGCACTCGCAACCTGTCAATCCAGGTGATTAAGATCCGACAGGGGGGCATAAGTATTCAGTGACAACTCCATTCCCTCCCAAGTGTGTGCACCCCCCTCCAACTCAAGGACATTATTAGTTGCTACAGCAGTAGAACTCGGTCTGTAGAAAAAACCTAGTGGGAGTGGTTTAGTTTCTGATGCATAGAAAGGGAACTCAGCCGAGTGTCTCAAGATATTATGTGCCAATTTTGGGAATCTAAAGGTGACAATCACGGCATCGCCCTTGAAGGTTTTCTTGGATTGTCCATTCCAAGAGACCCTTCTTGGCATCAAATGTGAGAATGATCCATTACATTAAATCTGCTATGTTTCCCTAACCAATGAGACACTTTATTAATCAGATTGTCTGTGGATTCCTCAGTACCTACTCCTAAGCTTTGAACCCCAGCCAGAACCACAGTATAGGGACAACAAGCCGGAGACAGATTGATTACTGGCAGATTGATTACTGGTAGACCTGCTCTATTTATATTCTTAGAGCTAGCCCTCACTTTCTCGTACTCACTCGGTGAAGAATGTTGGTCCCTGACACCCCAACTCCTCTCTTAGGCCTACTACCAGACTCCTTACCCTGATCCCTTACGTGTCTCAGGGGCCGTTACGTGTCTCTGGGGCCCGTTCCCCAGTGATCTATTATAATTTAGTGGTCGACTTCCTGGCTTATTTTGCCCGGGCAAACTAGGACATACAGCCTGTGACTGGGCACTTGTTGGGAAAGATACTTTAGAGATAGTGTTCAGCATATTCTCCACTTTCCCAAGTGTTTGTCTGGAGTCTGAAAACATTTTGTCCAATTTTTCCCATAGCTGAGAGAACAAGTCTGTCATCAGATTCGTAACTATTTCCCTCAGAGTATTACAAAATTCGCCCATGTACGTCAGGCTAATCGAAGGTTTTGGTTCCTCCCCTCTCCAATGTGGGCTTGTTTCTCTTCCTTGCTTTACGCAGTCTCCTGGGTGCTGGTGAAACTTCTGACTCCATGCCCTTTTTGTTGTTAGCTGGGGGTACCCCACAACCCTCCCCCGCAGTGCCTGGTGAGGGAGCACTTGCACATTGCTCACCTTACCCTGACGTTGCAGCCCCTGTAGCAGCATCCTGTGAACTATCAATAGTAACAACCAGGGGGCTCGTAGTAGTTGCTTCTGATAAGTAAACCCGCAAGAGCTCAGGCGCTGGGGGACCAGTAGAGCCCATGGATAGTCTCCTCTCCGCTTTTTCAATCTCCTTAGTGATGGCCCCCACCGCTTTCGCTTAAAAATTAATCAATAGTAGCCCTTTTGTTGTTAGACAGATGATCAGTTTTAGCAGCTTTTCTCTTCCCCTAGTAAATAAATGCGGAGGATTCCTACAGACACTAAAGAGCCTGTCAGAGCATGGGGCAGCCACAATTAAAACAATTGAACAAGTGCTCACCACACTGCTGAGTCTTCCAGGACTTCTGCTGGCTTGTAACGTTTAGGTAGTAGCTCCTGCGCGATAAAGGCAGATACTATGTCATGTGCACTGCCTCTGATTCAAGAGTGACCAGCCAAGAGGGTAGGCCCAGCCCAGCCGCGATCAGCCGAGGACGGGCACAGACGGGCCCGCCGTTGGCCCAGGCTTTGCCCAGAAGTGGACCGGGCACGACCCCGCACGTCCCGCGTGCGGGAGACCTGAGCCGACTTTAAGCGCCTCCTGGCGCAAAGATGCAGGTGTTGGCGGCATGCGCGCCGTGTGGAACGCTGGGGCTTGAAGTCCCGGCCCTGGCCCCCTCCTGTGAGCAAAAAACAATGTCAGCGGTCTCCCGCAATGTGGGAGACCTGTGTCGGCTTTAAGCGCCTCCTGGCACAAAGATGCAGGCGTTGGCGGCGTGCGAGCCACGTGGAACGCTGGAGCTTGAAGTCCTGGCCCTGGCCCCCTCCTGCTCTGAGGCTGTTCCCTCTCTTTGGCAGGTCTAGGTCTGTATCGCTTCTGCCAGTGTCGGAATTCTCCCGTTGATTTGTTGATTTTAAATCCAAGGCTTATAATGTCCACCACTCTGAGAAGTTGATGATTTGTTGAATGCTCTTTCCGAAACCCAAACTATTTTTTGCAGAGAAGGTTTTTAGTGAGATGGGGAAGAGTAGCCTTTTCAAAGAGCTTTGATAAGCCAGATAGTAGACAGATATGAAAGTAGCTTGCAGGATCTCTTAATAATTTCCCAGCCTTGGTAAATACAATGACTTCTGCTTCTTTCCAGGCTTTAGGGAAGTACTGGTGCTGGATACATATTCATTAAAGATCTCAGCAAGACAATTCCAGTGCTGTACTTGGGAGCCTCTTGATGACCTTATGAGTTATTCCTTCTCTTCTTGATGTCTTGCCAGTTTTCAGTTTCTTTACAAGACTAAGCACTTCATCCCCTGAGCGTTCCTCAGTTTTCACAGCTTTCTATTTCCGGTGGGTGCTCCAATTCTACTTCTCATTCTTCTTCTGATGTTAATTAGCTGGCCTCGCTAGGCTTGAAGGATGCCTCTAGTGTATCAGCAAGGACCTCTGCCTCATCTCTGTTGCTGCATGCCCCGTGGGTCTTGCCTTCTATTGGTGGGTTTGGTTCCTTTTTTCCAGATGGTGGGTCACTCACCAGAGAGAGGTGTCAGAGTCATTCAAGCTGTAGCAGCTTCCCATTCTTCTCTTTGGTGCTGGTTTATGTGCATTTTCAGCATCATAGTGAGCATGTTGTACTTGACTTCAGCAGGTGATGATTACAATACTTTTTCCACTGTCTTTGTGCTTTATTTTTGTCAACTATTGACTGTCTGATGCCTACCGGTAGGTCTTAGATGGCACAGCATTAGGGTTTTTGTTGAGGAACGCTGCATTCAATAGCATTGTGGACTTCAGCTGTGAAGTGGTTTACACCTTCGTCAATGTCCTCAATGGAGTGTAAAGGACCAAGAAGTGTTTTGCCCCTCAGGTTTCTCTTGCAGAAACTTCACTCTGCCTTCTTGAAGTTGTATCTGATGCACTGTAGGTAATTTTGAATTTCATCTTCAATGGTGATCAATACAGGGTTGTGGTCGGACGTTAGTGCTATTAAAGTGTCCAACTAAATAGACTGGGAAAAGTTCTTCTTGACAACGATATCCAAAACATCTGTTTTCAGACTTGCTCTGCCGGCATAGTGTGTTGGAAGAGGTGGGCCAGCAACTTCCTTGAGTGGGCGAGAAGAGCATGTCCATTGCCATTTGTACTCTGAGAGTTGAGATGCTGGAGTCCAATAAAGTATCTACGTCGCTTGGGCATACCTTTGTTTTCGGGGGCAGGGAGCTGGCAGCAATCAAACAAAGTGGGCTGCAGATGTCTAGACCTGTATACCAGTTGCTTAAATGCTCCCCATTGGTGAAAAAGCAATCTTGTGATGCTTCACTTTTGTGTTGATGATCACAGCTGTTCCTCCTTCCTGGGCTCCAGTCAAGCAGTCTGTGCAGTAAACTTGATAATTTGCAAGGTTAAGCTTCTGGCCTCCTTGGAGATGGGTTTCACAGATAAGTGTTGCACTCACATCCTTAGATTCCATCAGGCGCATGAGTTCTTCAGTATTCTTTTGAATTGCTGTTGGCATTCCACATCAATAAACAGAGGTTTGCTTAGTCTTGGCTGCTTTGATGGTTGATTGCCTCACCATGGAAATGTCTGGTGATGAGGTTCACCACCATTGTCCCTAAAGTGTGGATGTTCCTCTCTGGAACTACCTTTGTGATCTTCACAATGAGTTCCCTCCAGTTTACGGCACTGTTTATTTTCCAAAACAAAACTGGGGTGGTCGGTGATGGTGGATTACCTTACTTTGGATTGGCAAAGCCTGCATAAGTCCTCCCCCCACGCATACTTTGCTATGGTCGCTTGCTGAAGTATGGCTTGAAGCATGGCCCTGGACCCTGTGTGTGGTGCCTGATTTTTGCATGCATGTTTTTGCTGCCCCAGGTCAGTTGTAGGTGGATGGCGAGATACCTGTTGGTATTGCTGTGTTATTTGTTTCCGAAGTTCATTCTTTTTTGCTTTTTGCAGGCAGGGACAGCCTTGATAGCTTGCAGGGTGAGTCCCTAAACCATATCATACAAATACTTTATTTTGACCACAGAAATCATCAAAGCACAGAAAAAAAGTAAAAACAAGATACAAAATACATAAAAACAAACCAGCTGTTGACAGAGAGAGAAATACAGAAGTTAAAACATACCAATGGATAAAAACATGAATATTAAAGATAAAAAGAACTAACTCTTCCTACAGACCAAAGGCAGCAATCCATGAATTAATTACTTACTAAAATGATCTTAACATGGCATGTAAAAGCAATAGGTCCAAGTTGACTTTGGGGTTACAAATACAAAGCCAGCGTCCCTGTCAGTAGGTACCATATGCGGAATGGAGTCCACATCATTTCATTTCACTTGGTACGCCTAATCCAGAAGGTCATAAGAAATTTTGCTTCACCAAATACATGGAGTCTACTTGTACTTGTTCTCAGAAATCTAAGGGCAACCAAATGACTTCTGGTGCATAGGTTCTTGCAGAGCGGCACAATCTACTTGGCCCAAAGCCTGCCGTACTGAGGGCAGGAAAACAATATGTGTTTCAGCATTTCATTATCCCCTGTGCATGCCAGGCACTGGTTGTCTCCCTCCCTCTCATCATGTCATTAGATGCTAAAGGCTTTAACTGAGAGGGTGCCATATCTAAACTGCAGGTATAGTTTAAGGGATAGAGTTGGTACAATTTCGTCAATGGTTGCCTCAAAACCCATGCATGGTTTAAAATCAATAAAAGACATTGTTAAGGCGCCTTTGCCCTTAATCACAGTATCCACAGCTACAACGTCCCAATACATGTTTTTAATCTTGTCTCAGGAAAGCGTACACAACAAGTCGGGAGAGGACCAATAAATGTCCAGACCCAACTTCTGTAAAAGCAATTTTATGATGCAAAACCTTGGGATCTTCTCTACGCCCGGTAGGGCCATAAGATCTCTTGCACCATCACAATAGGATTCCAATTCAGCAGTGGTCCACAGCCGGTACCCAAAAATGTACAATCTGCATTTGATTTTATGTGAAATCTTCCGCTGGGCAAGATCCAAATATAGGGGTGTAAGAAGCGTACTAATAGGAAGTAATAATAAGGCCCTCAGAAACCTGTGTTCTACCATATCAAGACTATTTGCATTAGAGGAGCCCCATAATTCGGGTCCATACAGCACAGGCCCAATAGTCTTGACATTGTAGATCTCAAGGGTCGGGGAAACCCTTCAGGAGACGGTCTTACGATGGACCTTTGCTGTGTTTGCAGTCTGTTGGGTGAGCATCAAATGAGCCTTTTCCATCTGGGGGGCCCAGCTCATGTTGGGTGTCATTCTGATACCTAGATGGTCAAATGCAGACACCTGATCAATGAATGTATTACCCTGTAGTATCTGCCTGTTACAAAGGATTGCCCTGTTTTTAGAGAAAACCATACATTTAGTCTTAGCACTGTTAACCCCTTCGGTGCTCAGGACGGCCCCCAGCCGTCCGACGTCACAGTGGGCGTGTGCGGAGGACGGCCGGGGGCCGTCCGAAACACGCCCACTCATTAATTCTCCCGCACAGCGCCGAAGGGGTTAAGCTCTAGTCCCCGCTCAACACAAAAGTAAGAAAAAAGATTTAACAGCAGTTTGCATTCCCTATGCAGTTTGCACACTTTCCTAGTTCTGTATCTCTATTTCTGGTGTATTCATTGGAGGTTTGTTCCCCTCCACATCGAACACACCATATGCACAGGAGAGCTCTAAGTACTGGCAGTTGCAGCACATGACTGGGCCCAATCTTTCCATAGGTACCTTTGCGGTGACAGTAAAGCTGCACAGTCTTTTTTAAAGTTTGAAAGTAAAAGTTTATTGCAATACATATGCAATTATAGTGAGAACAAATACAAAAATATTCATTAAGCAGATAACCACAAATATTAAATGCATAAAGTATAGGAGGCAAAAAGGAAAAAGTGCAATAATCATACACTATCATGAAAGGATAACAGCTACATAACAATATTAGAAAATTCTACAAAAAGACCTTAAGGCATAAAACATGTAAACCGAACAGTAATAATAAGGAACAATTCATGGAGGTTTAGGTACTTCTTCAATTCGAGGATTGCCCAAATATGATGTACGAACAGAATTATTAAAAAAATTAGTTATGGGTAGCCATAAGAGATCCCTTTTGATAGCAAGAGTAACTGGATAAACATATGCTCTAGCTAGTCTGTGATTATAACAAACTCCATACCACCATGCTTGAAAAGATACCTGAGATGCATCTTTCCAAGATTTTGTAATCTGTTGAAAAGCAACAGCAAGAAGTAAATCTATTATATTAGAATCCTTGGATTGAGATGACCAATCTTCAGAAACACTGCCTAGAAAAATATTAATAATAGTAAATGGAACATGTGTGCTAAAAATAGCATTTATCTGTTGCCAAACTTTCAACCAAAAATCATAAATAAAAGGGCATTCAAATAATATATGTTTAAGATCTGCTGAGGCTGTTGAACAAGACCAGCACTTAAAAGGGACTTCAGAATCTATTCTGTGTAATGTAGCAGGAGCGATCAAGAGTCGATTATAGATAAAAAACAAAGTTTGAGTTGCATTAGCCGCTCTCAAAGATTTCCTTATTTTGGTCAAAATTTTATTCAAAAGTGGAATTGAAAATGTAGCTTTCAAATCGATTTCCCAAAAACATTCTACCTCTATTTTATCCCTAGTATCATAAATGATTGTCAAATGTTTATATAGTTGAGATGCAGAAGGCAATACATTTAATAGCTTATGTATATGAGGTAGTGGGGAAGAAAGTGTATGCTCAACCAAAAATTTGTTATAAGAGGATGGAGCTACAGAAATTAATGGCAAATATTTGGCTTCATATGAATCAGGGAAGGAGAAATGTGACTGGACTACCGAAAATGGAAGGTAAACACCATTTTGAAAGAACTGATGAATCCCCTTGAAACCTTTAGTATACCAATCTTTCCCCAAAATTGAATTATTATGTATTTTAATAGAAGTATTGTACCAAATTGGTGACTTCAAAAATTGATCTTTAGGATTTCTATAAGAGATAAAAATAGGATAAAGTACCTTACATGTATTCTCAAAAATTGGAAGAGATAGAGATGAGGGCCTAGAAGTAAAAGATAAGCACTCCATAAGAGAAAAAGGATGGAAAAAGGATTTCTTAAGATCAGTCCATATGGGACTGATCTTAAGGATCGTTGTCCTGTTATAAAAAGGAAGTTTGTTCAAGGCAAAAGGCTAAATGATAGTGTGAGGGTTCCCCTCACGTAACGCAGGAACCGCCCGACTTTTCCGACATGGCAGCCGCCATGTGGCACACCGGAAATAGAGTCGGCAGTCTAGTGGGCCGCCCGGAAGTCGACGGCCCTCCTCCAATCAGGGAAGAGCAAGGCGGGACCCTGGAGAACAAGAAGATGCCGATCGATTCACCCGGGAGTTCGAGGAGGAGAAGTGAAGCTGACGAGGAAGGAGGCGACACGGACGAGGAAGTGCCCGAGGACGTTACCACCACCGGCGAGGAGGAGCAGCACACCAACGACCACTCTGGGAGCACCGCGAACGAGTCCAGCACTCCAACCGGGAAAGGAGGGGCTACGACTTCCAGCCCCACGGCCCAGGAGGGTTGTGTGTTCAGGCAAGTCCCCAAACCAGGTTCTTTGCTTTGAGGGGTTGGTGGGCGGGGTTTAAGGGCCACACCACTCCAAAACACTAAAAATCCCTGGCACGTAGGCACCGCACGTTAAGGAGGCACAGGTGACGGGAGCACTCTTCCCTTTTTGTTTCTGTTAACTCAGAACGGTGTCCTGACTGTGTTCCTTGTTGTTTTTCTTTCCTTGCCCTGCTCCCGTGGACTCTATTGCCGGCATCTCACCCCCTCTGCCAAAGGAAACCGAAAACCAGGTGGAGACAAGCCCAGCAAGGAGGGACGACCAAACCACCACCAGTTGACACGGACTGTGTTCTGCCATTTGTTTTTCCCAACTTCCTGACTGCTATAGTTTCATTCCTTTTTTTTTTATATAACAAATCCCCAAACAAAGGGACCCCAGGGGGAGACACCCAAGAGACATATTGGGGCGTACAAACTTCACTTTTCCGTTAATAAAAATACTGCCTGTCAATCCCAGTGACAAGACCTCCAGAGTGCTTTTCTTTCTGTACAACAGGGAGGGACGTACGACCCGACTAGTTCCTTGCTCACAGATAGGTATGGAGATTTGGGAAATGAACCCCCCATATGTTTAGGTCTTTTAAGTTTGTGAAGAGACATCCTAGGTTTTTTATTATTCCATAAGAAATTAGATAAAATGGATTATATCTTTTTATATTGAGAATGAAGAATATTAACAGGCATGTTAGAAAGATAAAATATTATTATAGGAACTATCATCCTTTTTTATAGTATCTAGGCGACCCCACCAAGATAAAAATAAAGGATTCCAACGAGATGTAAATGAAAGTAAGACTGTGTGCAATGCTTTCAAATTTAAAGCTATGGTATTTTTCAGTGAACCATAACACAAGAAATGTAATCTTATCTGGATTCCAATGAAAAGAGGATGACGTGAAATCTGCATGAAAACATAATCTATTTAGGGGAAGAATTTCACACTTATCTGCATTCCATTTATAGTCTGAAACAAACGCAAAGTTGTCTACTTCCAATAGAAAAGCTGGTAAAGATGTCTGTGGATAAGAAATAGAAAGTAGAATATCATCAGCATAAACAGAGAGTTTTAGCTGTTTATCTCCAAAGACAAAGCCTTTAATCTGCAGAGTTTAGTGAATTTTTATTAAAAAGGGTCCTAAGGCAAGAATAAACAATAAGGGAGAAAGCAGACAGCCTTGTCGAACACCTCTATAAAGGGAGAAAAATGGAGACATAAGGCCAATAAATAAAATAGAGGACTTGGGGGAAGAATACAACAAAGAATCATAGTTAATACACTTAGAATTAAACCCAAACCAGGAAAGAGTAGAAAAAATAAAAGACCAACTAACTCCATCAAATGCCTTTTTTGCTTCTAAAGACATAGCTGCTAAAGGAGAATTATATGACTTAGATTTACTAAGAACATTAAAAAATAGTCTAGTATTATCTGAGAGATGCCTACCTTTAATAAACCCACATTTTTCTCTACCAATTAATTGAGGTAATAAAATATCCAAACGAAGAGCAAGTATTTTCGCAAAAATCTTATAGTCTAAATTTATTAGAGAGATAGGGTGATAAGTTTTACACAATGTATGGTCCTTGTTATCTTTGGGAAGAAGACATATTAAAGCCTCTTGAAAATAACCCCCAGATACATGAGAGGATATAAATAAAGAAAAAGTTGGTATAATTTAGGTATAAGAAGTGTGGAAAAATATTAATAAAGTTCAATGTAAAACCATCAGGTCCCGGACCCTTATCACGTTTAATGAAGCGGATAGCATTAGAAATATCTTGAATTTAAATATCAGCATCCAATTTAGGAAAATCACTGTTATGTTGTGAAAGAGGATGAATGGATGATAAATATTGACGAGGATCTTGGGGATTTTTTGATTTTAAGATAATTGACAAGAAGTTTTCCTGCTTTATTCTGACACCCATAGTAGTTCGCACTTGATTTGAGTAGATAAGAGTTAGCAATTTCTGTAGAAAGTTTATTAAATTCAAATTTGGCAGTAACTAGATCATCAAGAACGGGTTTAGATTTGGAATTATAAAAAGAGTGTTCTAGTTGTTTGATACGTGAATTGAGTAATTTTAAATTGTTTGAGGCAGGTTTCTGTTTCTGGGATACAAAATTAATAATGAAATCTCTAGAGGCAGCTTGAAAAGTATACAAAATAGTCTGAGCAGAAAGGTCAGGAGATTCATTTTCCCTAAAAAATGGATTAGCAAATTGTTCAAAAGCATGTGTAAACTGCAGATCTAAAAGAAGAGAATTGTTAAATCTCCATTGTCTAGTTTCCTGAATAGGTGGAAGGAGATCCAAATCTAAAGTGACTGATGCATGATCTGAAAATTAATATTGACTCTATATCAGAGTTGATAATATGTTGAGCGAGAGCATTAGAAATAAACATATAATCTATCTGAGATTGGGAAAAATGAACAGGTGAAAGAAAGTATACTCTTGAAGCGTTGGATTGCATAATCTCCAAGCATCAACAGGAGATCATTGGAATATTGTAGATTTAAACTGAGAATGTGTGTGTGAAGGTATAAATCTATTTTTAGAACGTCTGTATATAATGGGATCAAAAACCATGTTACAATCACCACCGACTATCAAATAGTCATCAGTATAAGTCATCAATTTAGAGAATACTATGGCCAAAAGGATTTATCCAGATTAGTAGGTGCATAAAGATTAACAATAGTCAAGGGAATTTTATCATTGAGTAAGGAAACTGAAACCCATCTACCTACACAATCAACATCCTGAGCAGGAACTTGTATATCAAGACGTTTTATGACATAAAATAGCAACCCCATTATGCTTCCCTGAACCCGGAGAAGCAAAAATATGACCAACCCATTGTCTTTTAAGCTTAGTCACTTCTTTGTCTGATATATGTATTTCCTGCAACAAAACAATATCACCTCTTAAATTGGAAATATGGGACAAAACCTTTGACGTTTTATCGGGTAGCCTAAACCTTTAACATTCCATGAAATAAATCTTAAAGCCATCTACAGTACAAAAGTAAATTATAAAACAAGTAGTAGTAACAATTAATTTATAAAAACAGCATAAGTATAACAAAATATAACCATGAAATTGTGATAACATATCAAAATAGATAGCATATGAAAGAGAAAATGGAATCAAAGAAAAGGAAATAGAAGTAAGAAAACTAGAAGGAAAAAAGAATGAGGTAGAAAAGATGGAAAAAAGAGGTAAAGTGAAAAAGAAGAAAGAAAAAAGATATGGTACTGTTAAGACATTTCTGAGAAAAGAAATCGGAAAAAAGAGAAGGAGGAAAGGTAAGACAACAAAGGAAGAAAGGGAAAAAAACCATATATAAAATATAGAAAATGACCTACTAAAAAACATACACAAAAGTCAAGGGTGGTGAAACCACATAAGGGAACGACACACCAACTGGAGCTCTCAGGACGGAAACAGGAGGGAGGAAGTACATCATCCAGACGGACGAGGAGTCACATGAAGGATTTATAAAAAAGGCAGCACCTAACAATAGAAAAAACATACTATACCAATGTTAAAATCAAACAATACATAAGACAAATAACAGGATATATACTGAAAATAATAACCAAAATTGATAATATAAATCAACAAGCATTGGCATAGCCAATAGGTCTCGCTTTTGGGACCTTATAAGTATTTAGTTATACAGCACAATATCCTTGGTGCAACAACATCAACTGTTGCATGGCTAAACACTTATAAGGTCCCAAAGGCGAGACCTATTGGCTATGCCAATGCTTGTTTTCTTTGCCTCGTAACACTCCATACAGTGCTTGTGGTTTCAGTTCACTCGCTCCGTTCTCCCTCTCTTTTTTTTTTATGCAGTTTTATATAGCGTGAACCCCACCCCAATGTATTATTAAAGCACTTTATATGAGCGCCAGTTACTCTGCACAAGACCATGTTCTTTTTTGTAGGAGAAGGGAGATTAAGTAACTTGCTGAGTTGCCCAAGGTCACAGGATGTTGCTCCAACGCCGAAAGAATGCTTTACGTGAGTGCCAGTTACTTTATGCAAAGGACACATTCTTTTTGTATAAACAGGGAGATTAAATGATTTGCCCAAGATCACAGGATGTTGTGCCGACGTCAAGACTTGAACTGGTTTTCTAGCTCTGTAGTCGCCAGATCTGCGCGTGCAAGCCACAGAGCATCCTCTGGTGCCATCTGTTGTCTGTGAGATAAGGCTCCCAGGCTTGCAAATTAAAAATCATCTGTCCCCCATTGCATCCCAGCAACGAGTTTTAAAGCTCCACCTCGTGTGTGTGTGTGACTACATCGTGCAGACTGTGAGGCTGGCACACCTTGTGGCTTCAGTTCTGTACTTCCGTCAGCCGAAAGGCTCACGGATTTGTGGTCCGTGCTTCCACATCCCAAGTGATGCGACCCTCTTTTACTCAGCAATACCACAGATGCTACAAACCAAACATTTTCTCCAGCATAACGAGAGACTTCGATGGCTTAATAAATGGCTGCTGGGTGCACTGCAAGGTGAGAAGGAGCGCTCCCTTAAGCAAGAGGTGGCTGAATGAAAGCTGTAAATGATGCACTCTCTCCCGCAACTGTAAATATCAAGTTGTGACTGAGATGTGCGCTACTAGTAGCATTGGAAAACAAGATGGGGTGATGTTGAAGAGCGAGAGGAAATGAGAGATGTACACATGGGATGGCGAGGAGGGAGAAACAGACAGGATGGATTGGATGAGAAGAGAACACTGGATAGACGAGGCATGCGGAGGAGCAGGAGACACGTGGATAGGGGTGGGGGAGACTGGATCTGGGGGCAGAATGAAACTGGAGAGACAGACATGGGAGGGGAAGAAGATGGATACGCAGAAGACTTAAGAAAACAGAGTGAAAACTATGGGGAAACGGTAAAACTGGAGAGGCTGGAGGTGGGCACGGAAGACACAAATATACGGATGGAGGTGAGGCGAGAGGAAGAAACCCTAGGAAGCTGGGGATGCAGACATTTAGAAGGACACAGACAGGCCACGCGTGGGAGAGAAGGCAAAGTGATCGATAAGGGGACACTGGAGAGACACATGGGGAGGGCTGAGAGAAATAGGGGCGGGGAAAGAAGGAGAGAATACACGTGGGGAAACGAGCTTTGAAGAAACACACGAAAGGGAAAGAGAAAAAGACGCGTGGCCGCGAGACGCGCTCTGTGGTGGGGGAGGGGCGAGCAAGACAGAGAGGCAGAGCGAGGCGCGCGCGTGGGGGGTGGAGGAGCAGTTACTCTGCACAAGACCATGTTCTTTTTTGTAGGAGAAGGGAGATTAAGTAACTTGCTGAGTTGCCCAAGATCACAGGATGTTGCTCCAATGCCGAAAGAATGCTTTACGTGAGTGCCAGTTACTTTATGCAAAGGACACATTCTTTTTGTATAAACAGGGAGATTAAATGATTTGCCCAAAATCACAGGATGTTGTGCCGACGTCAAGACTTGAACTGGTTTTCTAGCTCTGTAGTCGCCAGATCTGCGCGTGCAAGCCACAGAGCATCCTCTGGTGCCATCTGTTGTCTGTGAGATAAGGCTCCCAGGCTTGCAAATTAAAAATCGTCTGTCCCCCATTGCATCCCAGCAACGAGTTTTAAAGCTCCACCTCGTGTGTGTGTGACTACATCGTGCAGACTGTGAGGCTGCCACACCTTGTGGCTTCAGTTCTGTACTTCCGTCAGCCGAAAGGCTCACGGATTTGTGGTCCGTGCTTCCACAACCCAAGTGATGCGACCCTCTTTTACTCAGCAATACCACACATGCTACAAACAAAACATTTTCTCCAGCATAACGATAGACTTCGATGGCTTAATAAATGGCTGCTGGGTGCACTGCAAGGTGAGAAGGAGCGCTCCCTTAAGCAAGAGGTGGCTGAATGAAAGCTGTAAATGATGCACTCTCTCCCACAACTGTAAATATCAAGTTGTGACTGAGATGTGCGCTACTAGTAGCATTGGAAAACAAGACGGGGTGACGTTGAAGAGCGAGAGGAAATGAGAGATGTACACATGGGATGGCGAGGAGGGAGAAACAGACAGGATGGATTGGGTGAGAAGAGAACACTGGATAGACGAGGCAGCAGGAGGAGCAGGAGACACGTGGATAGGGGTGGGGGAGACTGGATCTGGGGGCAGAATGAAACTGGAGAGACAGACATGGGAGGGGAAGAAGATGGATACGCAGAAGACTTAAGAAAACAGAGTGAAAACTATGGGGAAACGGTAAAACTGGAGAGGCTGGAGGTGGGCACGGAAGACACAAATATACGGATGGAGGTGAGGCGAGAGGAAGAAACCCTAGGAAGCTGGGGATGCAGACATTTAGAAGGACACAGACAGGCCACGCGTGGGAGAGAAGGCAAAGTGATCGATAAGGGGACACTGGAGAGACACATGGGGAGGGCTGAGAGAAATAGGGACGGGGAAAGAAGGAGAGAATACACGTGGGGAAACGAGCTTTGAAGAGACACACGAAAGGGAAAGAGAAAAAGACGCGTGGCCGCGAGACGCGCTCTGTGGTGTGGGAGGGGCGAGCAAGACAGAGAGGCAGAGCGAGGCGCGCGCGCGGGGGTGGAGGAGCAGTTACTCTGCACAAGACCATGTTCTTTTTTGTAGGAGAAGGGAGATTAAGTAACTTGCTGAGTTGCCCAAGATCACAGGATGTTGCTCCAATGCCGAAAGAATGCTTTACGTGAGTGCCAGTTACTTTATGCAAAGGACACATTCTTTTTGTATAAACAGGGAGATTAAATGATTTGCCCAAAATCACAGGATGTTGTGCCGACGTCAAGACTTGAACTGGTTTTCTAGCTCTGTAGTCGCCAGATCTGCGCGTGCAAGCCACAGAGCATCCTCTGGTGCCATCTGTTGTCTGTGAGATAAGGCTCCCAGGCTTGCAAATTAAAAATCGTCTGTCCCCCATTGCATCCCAGCAACGAGTTTTAAAGCTCCACCTCGTGTGTGTGTGACTACATCGTGCAGACTGTGAGGCTGCCACACCTTGTGGCTTCAGTTCTGTACTTCCGTCAGCCGAAAGGCTCACGGATTTGTGGTCCGTGCTTCCACATCCCAAGTGATGCGACCCTCTTTTACTCAGCAATACCACACATGCTACAAACAAAACATTTTCTCCAGCATAACGATAGACTTCGATGGCTTAATAAATGGCTGCTGGGTGCACTGCAAGGTGAGAAGGAGCGCTCCCTTAAGCAAGAGGTGGCTGAATGAAAGCTGTAAATGATGCACTCTCTCCCACAACTGTAAATATCAAGTTGTGACTGAGATGTGCGCTACTAGTAGCATTGGAAAACAAGACGGGGTGACGTTGAAGAGCGAGAGGAAATGAGAGTTGTACACATGGGATGGCGAGGAGGGAGAAACAGACAGGATGGATTGGGTGAGAAGAGAACACTGGATAGACGAGGCAGCAGGAGACACGTGGATAGGGGTGGGGGAGACTGGATCTGGGGGCAGAATGAAACTGGAGAGACAAACATGGGAGGGGAAGAAGATGGATACGCAGAAGACTTAAGAAAACAGAGTGAAAACTATGGGGAAACTGTAAAACTGGAGAGGCTGGAGGTGGGCACGGAAGACACAAATATACGGATGGAGGTGAGGCGAGAGGAAGAAACCCTAGGAAGCTGGGGATGCAGACATTTAGAAGGACATGGACAGGCCACGCGTGGGAGAGAAGGCAAAGTGATCGATAAGGGGACACTGGAGAGACACATGGGGAGGGCTGAGAGAAATAGGGGCGGGGAAAGAAGGAGAGAATACACGTGGGGAAACGAGCTTTGAAGAGACACACGAAAGGGAAAGAGAAAAAGACGCGCGGCCGCAAGACGCAGTCTGTGGTGGGGGAGGGGGAGGGGCGAGCAAGACAGAGAGGCAGAGCGAGGCGCGCGCGCGGGGGTGGAGGAGCGTGCTGTAAGGCTTAATGAGCCATGAAAGAAAGGCAGATGGCGGCAGCGCGCGTGCACGCGCGCGTAACCGCAAGCTTGAGGCCAGCAAAAGCCTCTGGTAGCACTTTGAAAACCCACTAACTAAATGTCTCACAGAGCAGCGCATGCGCTGGCTCTGCCGAGACCTAAAAAGTAGATCTAGTAATTTCCATATCCTCCAGTCTGCAACTGTCCAGAAAATGTTGTAATAGACAAGGATCTTCATAGGTCGTAGTTTTATTTTTATAAGTGACTTTAAAAAAGCAGGTATGTATAAAACCAAATCTGGCATTAATGCTTCGCAGCGCTGGTCTCATATCCAAATATTTCTTTCTTCTATCTGCCGTTGCCTTAGCATAGTCTTGAGAAAAGAAAAGAGTAGATCCTTGCCATAAGATTTTACCTTTTACTTTAATTGTATGTAGAACTTTTAACAAATCTGTGTACTCTAAAAAATACAAAATAACACCTCTTGGCTTGCTCGATGAAGATGCAGTCTGTAAACCATGACCCAATCGATGAGCTTGTTGAATGTTTAGTTTTGGCATTTCAGGAAGACCAAGAAGCCTTGGAAGAGAGGATTGAAAAAAGGAGAGAGGATTAGAGCCTTCAAGTCCTTCTATTAAACCATAAATATGCCAATTATTACATCTGTTACGATTTTCAAGGTTTTCAATCTGTTTCTGAAGATGTGAGATTTGAGTCTGCATAGAAAGAACGTGACTGGCAGCAGATTGAAAAGAGTCCACTCTACTCTCTAATTGAATTACCCTACTCTCCATATTTGACCATTTATCATCCAAATGTTGAAGACGTATATTAGTCTCTTCCATATATGGCCTGAGCGCCCGTATTTCCTCAAGAATTAATTCCATAGAGATTGTAGGAGGAGATATAGCTGGTGATGGTGGGTCTTTTTTAACCCTTTTCCCAGATGAAAGCGTTGAAATACCAGACAGCTTGGACACACGTTTAGAAGTAGGAAGTGGAATATTTGAGGATGATGTGCTTGTTGAAGGAGATACCACACCTTGATCTGATTCCGCCATGGTAACGTGATGAACGCAGAAATTATTAAATTCAACCACAGATGGAGGAGACGGAGAAGAGATGTTGACAGTAGAACGAGCAGGCTTTGTTCTCCCCATACACAGACAGCGCAGAAAACAAAATGCAGTTTATTAAAAGTAGGAAACTTGGAGGAATTGCACAATATTACAGAGCAAATGATATTTCTCTCCTTCTTTTAAAGAAGACTGCACTCAAAGTAGGAGTAGCACAAGTCAAAAGTATAATTGAGTGAAACAGTGTATCAAAATGGAAGAGGATCCAAAAATAGTAGAGAGCAATTTGTGATAATGCCACTGAGGAGGCACTAAGTAGAGAAAATTCCAGTGAAATAAAAATTACTATCTGCAAAACAGCTTGTCAGGTACACTTGATGTATAACACGAGTAGATTAATGCCCTATGCTGAAAAAAGCTCCTTACCGCTTACAAATGAGGAAAACACATCTTCGCGGTAAAACAAAATGGCGAACGCGAGTTCCGATGGAGACGCGTTGGCCCGATGAAAGATAAACTGTGGTTTCCCCCTTATTGCAAAGCAATGTCGGCGATAAAAAAATGCTGTATGCAGCGTCATGCTGAAGTGGACTGCATTTCAGAAGGGACGACAAAGTCCTTCCATGGGTGGAAGCTCAATCATCCCGTCCCATCTTGGAGCGTCACAGGTTAGCGGCCATTCCTGCCGGTGTCCAAGCCACGCCCCCCACAGCGGCACAGTCTTGCTGCCACCGAAAGATCTGCAAGTTTTCCGTCTTGGTTTGCTGAGGGTTGCTGTGAACAGTGGAAACTTCTTATTCTTGTCTGTCAATGAAGCAATCTGTGTAATGTTCTTCACTGGAAGTCTTTGTTTGGATAATTCACTGGAGATGTGTCCAATGGATGCATTTACTGGTAGTTGTCATACAACAAAATATTTGCTTTTCACTAGTGACAACGAGAAAGTGTGGCATTCTAGTTCCTGCTCCGTGAGTATGTTTGCCACGCTCCTATAGTCCTCAGGTGTTGTGAGCATGATTTTGGTGTGGTCCTGCCAGGGCGGGATGATGAAAGTGGAAGAGCAATGTTGCTCTAGTTGTTTCACAAGAACATTTGTGAGTTGTCATGTTCCTCAAAATGATGAGTGGGATCCGCAGTCGCTTTTTTGCGCTCAGTATAGTTTCAGTTGCAGTGGTTCCAAGATTTCCAATATCAGCGTCTCAATCCTTGGCATCTTGAAGGACTTGGAAATGATTTGCAGCTTCAATGTTGCTGGGTGGTGCACAGGCAAGCATCAGCGCTTTTTACAGTGTGATTGCGCAAGTGTTGGTCCAAGTTTGTGCATCCTCTTTTGGTTTTTGTGTGCCATTCCATTTTGTCCGCAACATCAATAGAGCATGCACTGATTCTCCGTTCATCTCTGTGATCTAGCTGTGGTGTAATATTCTATTGAGATAATGTGGAGGTTCTCCAATTGTTGTTTGGTCAAAAACTGAAAGTCATATCCTGAAAGCTTCAATAGCAAGGAGTGCCTTTCGCTCAATCCTTAATACTCCTTTAGGTCTTGACTCTTTAGCTATGTGTGCTGAGAAGAGAGAGC
The DNA here is from genome assembly GCA_963921515.1 of Calotriton arnoldi. Taxonomy (NCBI): domain Eukaryota; kingdom Metazoa; phylum Chordata; class Amphibia; order Caudata; family Salamandridae; genus Calotriton; species Calotriton arnoldi. The sequence continues at coordinate 1,870,555 of CAWUFW010001715.1, read as the reverse complement.
GAGCGAGAGAGAAGAAAAAAAGTATCTTAGCTCAGTATGTAAGCTGTTTAGCTCTCTTTTACAGTCTCCCCCATGTATGCTCTGAAGGCCAGTCCTAATGGTGTGTATCTGCTGGTGTATATCTTCTCAGTTCAGCCTCGCTTTGGTCTGATCATCTAGGAGAAGACAAGGAATATCCTTTAAGCACTCAGAATAAGCAAATTCAGGAACTGCAAGAGATGGGCAAGAAGACTGGGTTAGCATCTAGGGTTTAAGAGAGGGGCAGTTGAAGTCCTAGGACAGTGCAGAGGGAACTGGAAGATGATCTTGCTCTGTGCTCAGGGGGCCACGCCCACAGGAAATGAGGTGATGTCTACGGGATATTCAACAGTGAGGTGCTGTGATATATGTGGCTGTTGCAAGAGGCAGCATTCCTTCCCCCAAATCGAATGTTGCAAAGGGCTGCACAGTCTAGCCCTCGCTTTAAAATGTTTGCAAGCTTAGCACTTTGTGAAACTTGCATAGTTTAAAAAACGTGAAATGACTTTATACACTGTTAGTTATACTAACATATTGTTATGTATTATGAAGAGCAAATTCTCTCGCAGGGATCACAGCAAGTAAAAAGGTAGTTTAGTTTCTAAACTATTTGTCGATAAACTGAAATTAGGAGAGCAGTTTTATATTGTGGACACAATACTTTATGATGATTTGCACCACATGAGCACCGCCACAAACCTTAGTAAATAACTCCCTGAGAATGCTACTACTACGTAGTGCACCAATCGCAGTGTTATAAGGATAAGTGAACTGAAGAACATGTTTCAGATGGCATCCATATCGAGAAAACAAAACATAATAAACATGTTACCGTTCCTTATGGTTGTGGTCTTGAATGCAGAAAATGTTATGCTTTCTCTAGTGAGCAAACAGCTCAACAGAAGTGAACAAGCATTGGCAAAGCCAATAAATAGGTCAGGCAAATTTGTAAATTAAAGTATTCCTTCATTATTTGCAGCTTTTGTGTATTTTTGTAACCTGAGTGCGTGAGCGGGTGAATCTTAGAATGAGTCAATCAGTTGATGAAAGGATAAGAGAGTGGGTGGATGAATGGATTAGTAAATGACACACTGCTCCTTTGTATGCATTTGTGAATGCTTGATTACTGTGTGCATGGATGGATGTTTGGGTGAATGGGTGGTTGAGTGAATGAAATAGTTTAAGCAGACCGGTTCTAGAAATGTTACAGAATTAGGTCTACATCAGGAGTAGAGCTAATGCTATAAAAATCATAAATATCACTGATATTGTGTTAACTGAAACATTTGACCAAGACTGAAAATCATAGTGTTGCATGAAATCGGCATTGGTAAAGTAGTCCAGCGTAAATATATAACGTGCTGAGTTGTTTTAAGTGGGTAGCACTCGCAAACTGTAAATAGTTAGGCACACTGTGCCAAATCATTATGCCATACAGGATAAGTTTCACCTTCATAATGCCAGGTCATCACTTACACAGGATAAGTAATAGAGCTTTAAAGAGGGTCACATTTTGAAAAACAGATACTTTCTTCCATGACCAGTCATATTCCGCTTTTTGCACTGGCTAGAGCCAAATTGTCAGCAAACAAATTTATTCAGAGAGAAAATCATGAAAGCATTTATGGCACCAAATTTTTTAACGACGATGTAGGCTACAGCCGATGAAGGCTACAGCACGCCACCTTTGCCAGTTTATGCCCATAACGGGCGGACAGAAGAAAATTAAAGAAATATTACAGATGATGGGCAAGCACACGTGCACTTCAGCAGTCAGTCTTGCACTTGTGTGTCCACGAAATCAATAAAAGCACCTGCTTTAGATTATTATATAAATTAGTGCAAACATTTTAGTGTGGTGCTTGCGCCATGCACTTTCACGGCAGCCTGATTAAAACAAGCATTGGCATAGCCAATAGGTCTCGCCTTGGGGACCTTATAAGTGTTTAGCCACGCAACAGTTGATGTTGTTGCACCAAGGATATTGTGCTGCATAACTAAGTACTTATAAGGTCCCAAAAGCGAGACCTATTGGCTATGCCAATGCTTGTTTACCTTCCCATGCTGTCTGGGTGTTCAGTTGTTGGCCTGGAATTCATGAAGGACACCATGGAGAGTCACTCACAAGAAGCACAATTTTCTGCATTTAAAAATAAATAGACAGGAACCACATTGTTTTCTGTTTGTACTTATCTATAAAAATGAGTAAAAATGGAAAAATGAGAGTCTTAATTATAAGATACAGAATAATGTCAGGAGTTTTAACGGTCAAAGTAGACTTGGGCTGCAAATCATGGCATCAACTTTTGTTTTCTTCGCTGCTCGCCTTAGTTCAGTGTAATGTTTGGAGTTCCTCATCCTTTCAAATGTTATGCTTCAGACTGTGTGCTACATCACTGGCATGGCGTGTGATGGGAATCTGATACAACTTCAGAGAAGCATCTGTATGCAGGATTTCTAAAGTCACTTATACTAGTGCGAAGTACTTCTTCATCTCCTTGCTTGTCCAAGCTTGCGTTGTACATATGGTCTCCTAAGTGGTGGGTGTAGCCTTAAAATACATGGTGAATCTATTGGTAGCTTTATTGCTACATCTTTTGATAAATGATGGGCTAGATTACCCCTAAATATCCTTGTAGGTACACCACAGGCCCTGGTGGAATTGTATCTCCTTCCAGTACACCCTTGGTTATAAGTTTAACATGCTCATAAAAGAGAAACCACGCGCAGTTGAAAGAAAGGACACGTACTCGCTAGTTATACTTTATTCTAGGTTTGCATTTTCTCTTGTTGGTGTATAGAGAAACGTCTCCATCACAATATTTGTCATATACTTTTTCAGTGTCAATAGCTCAATAACTGTGGGCAGATATTAACAATATATCAACGATATCCGTGCAAGCAACATAACCCTGAAAAGAATAACTTTGGTCAGGGATTCATGCAAAACAAGACCTACCACAGATAAATACAGATTTCATGTTGTTGCACCTACTATTGATACTAGGAACCAAGAGTACCCTTTCAGTTTGGAAATCATCAAGCAGATTTTCTGTTCATACGTGGAGGATTTGGTCAGTTTTTATGAGAAGGGCAGAATATGACTCCAACAATCGAACCTCCTCAAAAAGATAATTCCATCTGGAATAAGCTTGATCCCTTCATCCGTAAGAAAAGAAGAAAAAAAACACACCTTGAACAGTTGACCAATAAAAACAGATGAATTACATTCCTCATTGATACAGCTGATGGAACTGCCACCCTAGTGGAATCTACTAGACTCCTAGGCAATTACCTAGCATGAACCCCTCTTCCTCTGGCACACTATTGTAGTGACACTCCCCTCCTCTTACTAGTGATAAACCTCTCATGGAAAATCAGGCTATTAGGTCCTTTTTCAAACAAACGTATAGGTCCATTTATTATGCTCCATAAGCAAGGATTGTACCACCTCAATTAAATAATGAGGTATAAAAACGAAATGGTTTTGCTGAAGATGGTACTTTTTATTCTCATCTACTGCTATCCATACTTCTTTTTATCTCTATTATTTTTGCTACCAGTATAGTTGCTTCCTTTTACCAAATCATACTTTATGATGCTATGTTATAACGTCATCCTCCATTTCTGCTGCACCAACTAATTTCTACTCAGTTTCATTATCTTCAGGTCTGCGCTCGAAACTGGAAAAAACGGTATTAGTCAGTCTAACAAAATTTAAAGCGTCACCCAAGTTAACGGTGTTCAGTATACCTAGTGGTCTTCAAGGTACTGGCTCTGAATTACATCAAAGTGACATAGTAATTGCAAGGCTGACACTAAATAGATACAAAGATGACCAATATAGAGCATAACAAGGCTAAAAAGGATATCAGTACCAGAATGGGTAAATCATAATTTCCGTATTACTCACAATAAGACACACACTCAACTAACTAACTGGTGGTCTTTTCATGCTCAGCTATTTGTAGGATTAAGTGTTCCACTACATCTCCTGCTATTTCGCATAACAACGCAGGAGCCGAGGAGACGCACACATTCAAGTCAGTAAGTGCTCCATTTAAAGAATCTAGCACGACGAATGAGCATAAAAACATGACTTAACATTTTATCGGAATTTAACACAGACAAGGATTAGACGGAAATCGCAGTTAAGGGTAAAAAATAACTAAAAGCTGGTAAAAAAAAAAAAAGTTAAGACCAGATTTGCCGTGTTTATACAGAATGAAAATGAGGCTGCGATAAAAGAAACAAGCGCGCGCCTCGCGCGGCAGCAGGGGGAGGGGGCCTGTGCGATTCCCTTGCGGGAGCGTGCAGCAAGGCGCGATGATTGTGACCATATGGCGCCACCATATGGCGCCGCGCGCTCCCGCAAGGGAATCGCCAGACGTGCACGCGTTGCCATTGCAAGCAATGCACCGCGTGCACGTTTTTGCCCCCAAAGCTGTGCCGATAACTAAAGGTCTCTCCTATGCAGCGCATGCGCGCTGCGTAGGCGAGACCTAAAAAACACATGTTGCCAGAGTAGTCCCTGGCACTGAAGGGAACTACTTTGTGTGCAGATGTGCTCCTTGTAAAAGAGCAGAATGCAATCACTCACAGTAAAGATAGCCGGCTGAAGTGGAATAACCCATGTTGTAGTGGGCAGAAAAAAAATTGGAATGACAAACAGCAGACCAATAGAACAGAGCTGACTTAAAGCCCCTATAAGTATGTCATATATATAATTTTACTAAAATCAAATGTTCTTGGCTAACACCAAAATCTAAAAATGGGATTCAACCCTCCCTAAGTGGCTGCAACACAGTGGCACACCACTGAAATGGATGCATGCCTGGGTGCAATTGCAAAACTCTATACGTCAAGAGAGACATTTTCAATAAACCAATCAATAAAGAATTTGGTGAATGAGACAGCAGCAAATACATGAGGGGCCTGTGTTCAAGGCTCTTCTTTGTATAGATGACATGAGCTCCATGACCCTGAAAGCTGCCTCTGGCAGACCTAAAAATATGAGCATGTCTTGTTTGGCTCCTTCTCTTCTGTATCCTTTGCCGTAGTCATCCCAAAAAATGGGTCAGTGGCCTGAACCTGCCTGACCATCACTGCCTCCACAACCTGCTGATATGCGCTGGGGAAAATGAAAGGAAGGCCTAGGTTGTAAAGTAATTGCCTGATTTAGAACTGTGCAGTAACAGAAAATCTTCTGATTTGTTAGGGAGGTACTGAATTCTACACTGCATGATTATCATTCAGTGGAGGATTGGTTTGCTAATTACTTGTACTGTAGGGATAGACAATGGACAGTGCTTAATTTGTGAAAAAAGTAGTGCCAGGGCTCCCGGCAAGAGACCACTGTAGCTTGCACCACACATTGCACCTGCCAGCGCTGCCAATATTAGTACCAACACAACTACTAATCATCACACTCCTACAAGTGTGACAATTCAGACTATTCTAGGCTCCCAAAGCTGTAAGAATGACTTAGGCGTTAGGTAATAGTTATTTTCAATCTATATTGAATTAGTGAACAACTGTTGTTATCTTCATCTCTAAATTAGACAGACAGCGCCACCATGTGGCAGACTGTCACAAGTGCTTGTGTTGACAATTAAGTGCCAGAGTCCAGCACTGGAAACCACTGGCTCATCTTAAGCACTGGGGATAGAACAGCAGACATAATTCTGCTGAAGTATTCTCCACTGGTGGTGACCTCCCCAGAGGAGGATTTACAACTTCTTCCACAAATCAAAGTTTTTTTTGTTATCGCTAACTCTAAACATGACCTCAAGTTATGCCAAACCAGTAACATGGACTGAATAACATTTGGCCCACTAAGAGAATAATGTGTGTCTCACTGTAGGGCAAAAATATATGTATTATTTATATCTCATAAAATATTGTTACAAAGCAGTGCTAACAAATGCAATGATGGTCTAGCAGTGACAGACATCCCAGCTTCAGTTTAAAGTGGTGCATCAAGTATTTGAACTAGTATAACTACAGCAGCAGTGCTTAATTTGTAAAAAGAAAAAAGAAGTGCCGGAGGTGTGGCTTGACCACCGAATATGGTGGTAGCGCTTTAGAATAGGTCCATGCGGTCACCCACTAAAAATCTGATTTATACACCCCATTGGAGGTGCCAACGCAAGTGGTATCGAGGCCATGGGGATGTGCACGGTGCCGGGGGCTCCATTCTGGGGGACTGACTCCTGGCGACAGCAGAGTGCTGACAACGGTCACGAGGGTTGCGTCGGTCACCTGCTGGTGGAGGCCGTTTGCCTGCAGCGTGCCACCTAGCAGACACAAGAGGCCCGGGGACGCATACTCAGCCTGTGCTGGTGCAGAAGGTCCCCTGGAGATCTCGCCTGCAAGCGTCATGTTGCTGGGGGAGAAAGCTGTGGAGGAGGACAAACCGGGCAAAGGAGATTGCCGCCCTTCTGGCTGAGTAGAGACAGCATGGCTAGTGGCAGGAGCTACGTGGAGGGGCGTGAGACCCCTGATCACCTGCCAGTGAACTAGGGCCGGGCGCGGCCCCCCAGTTGAAGACATTGGCCCGGGCATATGTGTGGGCCTAACTGCATTGGCCTCCATGGTCCTACACACCAGTGTAGATCCAGCAGCCCTGCCCAGCTGGTGGCGTGCCCCCAGCAACACTGGGGGTGATGCAGGGGTGGCGACGCTGGGTCTCGTTGCTGTTCCCTGCGCTGTTGTGGTGCTGACTGTGCGCCGGAGGACCTGAAGCTGTACGAAGGGGGCTCTACCTGTAAACACACGCCTTGTAGTAGGGTTTCTGCAAGAGGCAGGTAGCAGCTCGGTGCGTGCCTCATGTCCCAAGAGCATATCCTAACCTTCAACCATCCAGGCGGGTGGACAGTGAGACCTTCGGCGGCGGCTTCTCAGAAGCCGTAAGAGCTTCCCCTGTGGTGACTTGAATCTGGCTGCATGTGATCCCGTTAAATGTAACGAAGGGGGAGGTCACATCTGTTGTGACGATGGCCGAACCAGGATTCGGTTCAGTTTGTGGCAGCGTGGGGCCCCCCTAAATATCATCCTCTGTCCTCCCTCACCAATAGAAGACTGATTTCCTGACTGCACATGCTGTCCCACAGGGTAGGAGCAGGGGGCCGGGCAGGTCAGTGAGAGCCCCAGACGAATCCTTGAGACGGTGACACCTAATCCCAGCCGCACAACATGACTAAAGACAAAGCACCGGCTGGCGCCAAACAGAGTACCCTAGATAAATATACTCAACTTGGGGGACAGTCGACGCATTCGGGGGCTGATGGCCACAAACCCGGGATTCCGGACAGCGCCACCCTCTTGGCGGCCATCAATCCCGTGATGTCCTGGACACCAAGATAGGAGAGGTAGGCTTGGTGTTTACACTGCTCCACCAAGTCCTTAGGAGTGCAGTGGAGCGGATTACAGAAACAGAGGCTAGAGTGGAAGATTCGGTCACCTCCCTTCAACAAACTGTGGCCAAACTCACCTCCATGTCCAGGGAAGTAGCGGTGCACGTGGAAGATGCAGAAGGAAGGGTGCGCCACAACAACTCGTGCATTGTCAGGTTCCCGGAGGGGTGTGAGGGCTCCTCCACGGAACACTTCCTTGACCAGTGGCTCTGTGACCTACTGCCATCAGGGACCCTCTCTACCTGCTTTGTTATTGAGAGAGCCCATCGATCCCTAGCTCAGAGCCCTCCCCCCGGAGCCAGATCTCGACCAGTCATCGCGAAATATTTGAATTACATGAACAGAGACAATATCCTCAAATATACCCGCACCCAAGACAAATTATTGTCCCATTCACATTCTATCATGATTTTCCCAGATTACACCCAGTTGGTTCAACAGCAGCACCAGTCCTACCAGGCCGTCAAAACACACCTCCATGACCTAAACATTAGATATATATTACTATATCCCTCAAAACATAAGGTACTGTACCAATCGCAGGCACTGTTTTTTGATTCGCCTGAGGAGGTCTTCCTGTGGACCGATGAGAGGGTTCATGTCAAAACTCATACCCCTCTGTGCCCTGACTTGGACTCCTCCTAGAACAGTCAGCGGATCAGGCATGTAGGACCCCAGACAAATGTCGCAACAGGTCCTGCTCCACATGGAGAAACTCCAGGGTAGAAATTACTGACCTGGTCATGGGGGGCGGGCCCTCGGGTGCAGGAAGCAGAACACCTGAACTCATGAAGGCCGACAGGCATATATCGGAGGTTCTTCCCCCGGACCCAGTGGAGTGTCTCAATACATGTGACCGCACAACCGTGCATGCCAGAGCTTGCTCTCCCAAACTGCTAGTTAATGTTGGTTTATGGGGATCCATTGGGGTGGACTGAGTTGGGTCCTCTGTTGGGATCCGGCTGCAGTCTACCCTGCGAAAGATACTTCCTGTTTTCAAAGTCTGGGGAGGTCGGGGAATTGGTTTTCACCATTGCTGCAGACACAAAACTGTGGACACTGAGTTTACTATGTTGTTTTTGTTTAGTTTCTTGTTCTCATGCCTGCCCGACACCTCTTCCTCTACACATCCCACCGACACACATGGCCACAATCCCCAGACATGAGTACCCCTAGTCGGACTGGCCGGGTTGACAGCCTCCGGGTGGTATCCTGGAATGTCAATGGCGTACTTAATAAGATCAAGAGAGGAGCAGTTTTGCGACAGACTAAGCGGGTGGGACAGACATCCTTCTATTACAAAAACACTCACCTGGTCGGGATCAAAGTCTTATGCCTAGCCCATTGGGGATACACCCAGATATACCACTTAGGGTTCATGAGGCGTTCCAGGTGCACAGGCGTACTGATCAAACAGACAATTCCCTTTCAACACATTAAGACATTGTCCAATTGTCATGACAGCTATACGGCTGTTACAGGTAAGTTATATGGAGAACCTCTCACACTGATAAGCGTTTATGCCCCCTCGGGCAATCCTTCATAGAACTCATGATGTTGTTGTGGGATGAACTACCTAACGTACTCACGGGCCTGGGGGGCAACTGGAATGGAGTAGTAGCCCCGGCCACAGATAGATGGCACACTCAGGGGCAGCCCCAGGAGATGGGTGCAGCATACTTATCCTCCTACATATTGGCGCTGGGCCTGACGGATGTCTGGGGAGCACATAATGACTCAGCGTTGGGTTACACATTCTTTTCTGTGGCCAATGGCTCGTATTCTTGACTCAATTATTTCCTGCTCCCACACTCCCACCTCCATAGAGTATCAGATATTACAGTTTTGCACAGGGGTCTCTCTGATCACTCTCCATTGGTCCTGGAGTTTTTGGTATATCATCTGCGCCCGACATTCATCTGGCGTCTGGCGCCTTGGCACCTCCAGAGCCCTGAACATTGCCAACATATAGAGTGCTCCATTGATGATCACTTTACGCCTAAGGCATATGCATGGTAAAGATTACACCCCAGCTCCCCGCCCTGAATCCTAAAACCCGGCCTACAACCCGGCAAATGACCCTGCCTCCAGCACTAAAAATGACCCCAGCCCCCTGCCCTGAGCACTAAAAATGGCCCCCAGCCCTAAAAACTGCCAGACCCCTCCTGCCCTGAGCCCTAAAACCCAGCCCCCAGCCTTAAAATCTGCCCTGATCCCAGCCCCTGCCCTGAGCCCTAAAATCGTACCCAGCCCTAAAAATGACCCCACACCCTGAGCCCTAAAACCCGACCCCACCCCCGCCCTAAGCCCTAAAACCCGACCCCCAGCCCTACGTACCATGCTGCGTCCCGATCCTTCCTGTTCCTCCATCCATTCTCCCCACCCATCCGCTCTGAATCTAGAGCGCTGACTGCCTTCACCACACATATGCACGGTAAAGGCATATGCATGGTAAAGGCAAGTGTGGTAATTCTTGCGGGGTAATGGAATGCTTGGTTCCGCCTGTGTTTTAAATGCTGTTTCCCTGATACAGCACATTCCAGACCTGGTCCATCCAGATCAGATGGGATTTATGCCCCTTTGGGTGACCTGCCACAACATACTGCGAGTATATAATGCATTGGCATTGGCAGAAAGGCTAGCTGAACCAGCGACGCTCCTTTTGGTGGACATCTACAAAACGTTCGATTCCATGGGTTGGGAATATGTATTCCTGCTCCTCCGGTGCCTCAACTTTGGCCCACTATAGATCGCTTACATCTGATTATTACATACGGACTTAAAGGCATCGGTGTGGGTGGCTGGAGGCAAGTCAGAATCTTTCACTAAACAGCAGGGGACACAGCAAGGCTGCCCCCCCTGCTTTTAGCTCTGGCCGTGGAGCCATTGGCCGTATGGGTGAGGAAAGATGCCCAGTTGCTGGGTTCTGAGTGGGGTGAAGGGCTGTCAGACAGGATAGCGTTATATGCTGATGATGTCCTCTTTTTTTCTTATGGCTCCGGACTCCACGGGACCCCGGATACTGCAGATCATGCAGATATTTGGTGAGACCTCTGGCCTCTACATTAATACCTCAAAATCCACGGTGTTTGTACTGGGCATGGACCCCTAGATTTGAGTGGGCTTTGGGCATAAGAATTGCCACCAACGGTGTCAAATACTTTGGACTCTTTGTATCCACGGATGAAAAAGCGGCTTGGGTGCTTAATGTGGGGCCGCTGATGACCCCCTTGGAGAAGATTTAAAATCTGGTTGGTGCTACCCCTGTCCTTGACCGGGCAATTAGCCATCTTTGAAATGGTTTCTCTCCCCAGATTCCCCTACCAATTGCAGAATTTCCCATACCCCATCCTTCAACTATGGTTTCGTAAATTGAATTCTATCCTCACATAATTCCTATGGACAGGGAGCACCCCACGTATTGCGCTTAACAAGTGCTTTCAGTCCTCCTACTGTGGTGGTATCGCCACTGCAGACATCGAATCCTATTACAAGGCAGCACACCTTCCCATCATAAATGATTGGTAGTACGACACACAGGGTGACACCGCATATGCCCTGGATTGGTGGGCAATGAGGGACTCCTCACTGGCTGCGTATTTTTATGGTGGGGCCGCAGGAGCGGCCTTCCCCCTGCAACATGCTTAGTACTGAACCTTTGGCGTTCTTCACTTAAATGATTGAAATGGCGGGGCAAGCTGACAGAACAGATGCCACTATGGCAGGGGAGCATGCTTCCGCAGGTGGCCACCCTAGTGGGGTTCAGAAATTGGGATCTCATTGGGATATCTACCCTAGGAGATGTCATGCAGGGTACAGTCCTCAAATACTACCAAACCTTGCAGTATCAGCTCCCTCGCAGCCAATTCCACAGATATCTCCAGCTCCGCCATGCAGCGTCCCCGTAAATTGCCACACTGACTACACTCCCTGAGTAATCCACTAGAGGGCAAAATTCTTCTGGGAGATCTGGGAGACCATAAAGTAGCAAAAATCTATCAAACACTCATCTCCAGCTAGACCCATTTGGCACCCTTCATGTGGCATGGGAGGCGGATGTTGGGGAGATAGAGAATAATGAATGGACAGAAGTCCTGGGCACGCCGCGGGAGACGGCTTTTGTGGCCAGGCTCCGGTTGATTCAATTTAAATATCTACAAAGAGTATATTTTCCCCTCCATTGGCTGTGGCGCATGGGGGTGATTGCATCCCTGGCCTGTCCCCGGTTTGGTGTGGAGGTGGGTACATTCCTCCATACAGTGTGGAGCTGTTCTGCTTTGGATAGATTCTGTTGGGGAGTGTTTGTATGCTTGAGCGAGGTTCTATCTTTGTCAGATCCCGAGAGACCCGGGAATAACCTTCTTACACCTCACTGATGACCTAGGTGGGAATAGATATAAATTGTTCTTTCTGTATCTGGGGTTGACCCTTGCTGAACGGGATATAGCCAAAGTGTGGAAGGCTGTGACGCCCCTGACGCTGGCTATGTGGAAGCAGGGAATGTACCACTGTATGGATCTAGAAATAGCAGTCTACAAGGCAAGAGGTTGCCCTAAAAAAAAATATATATATGGAAGAGTTGGGCGGTCTTCTGGGGGGTAGACCTGCTGCCAGTTTGTCCCATGAGCTGCCAGCTCGAAGATGAAATCCAAACCTCCTGAGAGAGGGAGTGGCTGGGGCTCGATGACCTATGTGGCTTCCATGGCATTTGTACCAATGATAATCAATGCGAGGGTGGTGGTGAGGGGGATTGTATATTCAGGCATGTTCTTCTGATATTATTTTATTGCTTGTATTATTATTTTCCTGAAACGGCCGAGTTGGCCGGGTTGCCTGGTTTACTTTTAAACCCAATAAAATATGTTCCAAAAAATAAAATAAGTTCCAGGGCCCAAAAATATTTCTCAGGAACCCACTGCAGCTTGCACCAACCCTTGCTGCGTCCACTGCTGCGAAATGATTGTAACAGCATTACCATCACAGACCCCCGTATGTGACAATTGGGAATTCTCTTGGTCATCCCAGCCTTAAGAATGGCTTGGACAAGGTGGAATTATTATTTTATGTGTGTAATAAATTGTTAAACACTCTACTGATGTGCTCTGATGAAAACAGACACTGATACCATGCAGTGGACTGTCATAATTATGGGCCAGCGTTAAGAAATAAGTGCTGATGCTGAGCACCGGCAATAACAGCATAAATTAAGCCCTGTACATCAGTGTTACTAGAGGAGCCTATGTGATGACTGTCTCAGTGCATAGTGATGGAGCACTATACAGGTATGTCAACTAAGAAGGTACTGTTCCTGTCAATATGTAGGAGGGAATTAAAGAGAAGGAAGGACGAATCTCAAAAATGAAAGAACAAAAGAGAATCCTATGGATTATTTCTTGTTGCTATCACCCACCCCTAGGAGGTCATGGTTCATCATTGGACATTGCTCCTCGTCGGGCTGGCGCTGCAGTGCCCTACGGGCCCCATAATGGATCGCGAGCGGATCCACAATGCTTCATCAGGACCAATACAAGGTGGGGATTCTCTCAATCCAGACGAACAGAGAAGGGTAGGTCCCAGGTACTCCATGCACAGGAGCCATTTAGCAGCAGTGCGCTGACCTCTGTCTTGGCCAGTTGGGACGATATTGATTGTTACATACGGTGGACGATCATAATTTCTCTACATCTACACCAGGTATTTTACAGCTGTGGAAAACCTACATAATACATCACAACATAGGTGTGGGGTAGGTTCACCACTCACCTTGTATTGTTCCTGACGAAGCGCCGTGGATCCGCTCGCGACCATCAGGATCGAAACATGTTGACCTGATTACACTATTTTGTTTTATTCACAGCTACTTGGGCACATTACACCCCTACAGTAGCCTTAACCAATTTTTGGTCTTTTAATCCTACCAGGAGAACCTCTACATTAAAATATCTACTTGGTATCTCCTAGACAGTTTTATTCCTCACTCCCTTCCATAAAACCACCCCACACGTTCATAACACCCTCGCACTTACACCCTCCATCATACAGCATAAACGACAAATGATCTCCGCCAAAGCGACCCTTCGTGGGGCCTGTAGGGCATTGCAGTGCTGGCCCATTGAGTAGCAATGCCCAATGATGAAGCATGACATCCTTAGGGGTGTGTGAGACCAACAAGAAATAATCCGTAGGATTCCCTTTTGTTCTTTCATTTTTTAATTTTTGTCCTCCCTTCTCTTTAATTTCCTCCTACACCGTGATAGGAAAAGTACCTTCTTGGTTGACATAACGATTGCTTTTGGAGCCTGGGTACTGGACATTTATCAGCTCCTAGCCTCCCCACCCCCTTTCTTCCTTTTTGTTTTGAGCACTATACCAGGTACACATGAATTTACTTATTCATCTGTGCATACATTCAGTTATTCATCCAATCAAACATTCAGTCATATTGTGATTGTATTGACAGACAAAGAGATAGTACATACACAGAGATTCTACATAATGTTGAAAATGGATTTGAATAAGGACTAAAAAGGAGGGGGAGGGGTCGAAAGTGGATGTGAGCGTGACCACTCAGCATTGCAGTATATGAAGTGTAAAGAGTACATCACATGCCAGACAATGCCAGACAGGTCTACCGAAGGATGCAAGTCTAGGATAGCGTTAGTTACATGGCAGGCGCATGAACGCTAAACTATGCCCCAGCCCTAACAGTCTTTCCGAAGCAGTAGTCTGCCTCAGAGAACAGCCCATCTTTGTGCACTCTGGTTCTAAATGTACATGGTTAGCTTTCAGACGGCTCATAATCTGCTAGCATAGCTCTTTGGGCTGAGTGCTTCCTCAAAAGATGTGTGTGTAACATGAAGATCACAAGTTAGGTACAAAGCTGTGTTTAACCCAATGCAGTTAGAAGAATGGATGCCACAGAGATGACTATTAATGGCACCAAAATCCTGTAATGCATGCACAAAGTGTCAAATTTTCTGTTGGGGGTTCTTCCATCAATAGAGAATCCTCCAGTAGAATGTCTCCTCCATAATATCTGTAGGGGAGGTGTGAAACTTGCTTAATTGTTTTTGTGCTTAATTGCGCAAAATTATGGCAAAATTATGCAAAACTATGTGGAACTATGTGAAATGCAAATTCATCATTTTGGGCTATATTTTAGCGCTAAATGTGTCCTCTTGTCAATTTATGGTGCAAGGACGCATTTCAATAAAAACATGCGAACAAAAGCTGCCTGTGTTCTGCTTTTCCTGTGGGTTCACAGAAATTTCTTATTGCGAATCGCGCGTTGCTGGTAACTTTTTACTGCGAATGGCATGTAACTACATGAAGTGGTGCAACTGCGTAGTATCAGGAACTTCGCGAACAAGCATAATGTGAAACCCCCAAAATGATGCTAATCACGCTGGCGTAATTTGAATTTCGGCCACGCCTAATTATCTCTGAAGCAGGGGTCGCTCGACCAGCTGATCCTGCACAGGCGGAGAGTCTTCCGGGGGAGGATTTAACATTTCCTGCACTAATTCATACATTTTCAATCTCCAAATCAGGCTCTCGTTTGTTTTAAGCACCAAAAACATTCAAAATGTAGTATCTGCTTCGTAAATAATCAGTATATAGACAGTGTGTATGTAAGTGCCTGACTGACCATCTGGGGCCCTCCTTTCGCAGGGTGGAACCCCAGAGGCGGATAGGACTGAGGTGGCAGAAAGGGCCAATCCCAAGTATAACCCTTCACAGAAGAGAAAAAAGATGAATCCGTGCCTGCGTCATGGCTGTAAATCTGTGCCAGATTCCTCCTCCATGAGCTCAAGTGAAGAAGGCTGGGGTGCAGTGCACA
Organism: Calotriton arnoldi; assembly: GCA_963921515.1. Lineage (NCBI taxonomy): Eukaryota > Metazoa > Chordata > Amphibia > Caudata > Salamandridae > Calotriton > Calotriton arnoldi. The sequence continues at coordinate 1,855,282 of CAWUFW010001715.1, read as the reverse complement.
TCCGCACTAGGGTAAAAGAAAACATTCAAAAACGTATTAATTAAAGCACTTATCGAAAAATAGGAATATGTCGCTTCAGGACTTTTTCACATTCTCTGTTGCAGGAACGTACTGCACTGAGCCCCTGACCTTCAACCATCTGAATGATGCATATTAAATGAAACACGGACGTGAAAATGAGCAGTTTAGTGTTTTTATATCTGGTTTTACTGTAGTTGCGCTTAGTTACGCAAAACACTTCTTTCTCAGAACTACTCCAGAACTGTTCATCATCCTCCTGGTCATCACCTGAAAGGGGAGTGTGCAAAAATGGTGTGCGATGTACCATGGAAACAAGTATAATAGGTTTAGTGTTGGGTGCCAGTCTTTTGGCTTTGCCAATGCTTGTGTTGTTTTGTCTTGGTTCTTGCAAAACGTTATTGTTGGGGAATCTGGCAGGCCCTCGTCAATCTAAAAAACAAAAAACTGTGGCAAAAAGCAATACTATTTTTTTGGTCTCTAAGGGCCAGATGTACGACGGATGTTTGCATACGCAAATGGATTTTAGACCCGTTTGCGCATGCAAAAAACCTGTGGCCCATGTACTAACCCTATTTTACAAGTTGCTAATTAAATAGCGACTCCCAAAATAGGGTTAGCGACTCGCTATTAGGAAGGGGCGTTCCGAGGGCGTCCCTTCCTAATAGCGAGTCTGAACCCTATGTAAGAATGTTTTGCGCCCGCAATTGCGGTTGCAAAACACACGCAGTTTACCACCCTCTTCAAGAGGGTGGTAAAGCATTCGCAAACGGGATGGGGTCCCCAGGGGACTCCTTCCTCTTTGTGAATGGGTGCGCAAACATTTTTTCAGAGCAGGCAGTGGTCCCAGGGTCCACTACCTGCCCTTAAAAAATGAAACAAAAACGTTTCTTTTTTTTTTTTTTTTAAATGCATCCTGTTTTCCTTTAAGGAAAACGGGCTGCATTTCCCCCCCAAAAACTGCTTTATTCAAAAGCAGTCCCAGACATGGAGGTCTGCTGACCCCAGCAGGCCACCATCCCTGGGAGTGCCAGCCATTCCCAATGGGGTCGCAAATTGCGACAGCTCATTAATATGCATGAGGCATGCAATTTGCGACCCCATTGGGAATCGCACACAGTGTCTCAGACACTGTTGTACATTGGCAATTGCGACTCGCAAATTGCGACTCGCAATTTGGCACAATTTGCGAGTCGCAATTGCCTATGGTCGTACATCTGGCCCCAAAAGCACTCATTGCCATCGCATTTACTGGCACTGAGGGAAATCACATTGCCTTTGGATGTGCCCCTCATGAAAGGGTAGAATGCAGTCGCTCACAGAGAATTTATCCAATGGTTGAAGTTGCTGACCCATAAGCTGTAGTGGGCAGTAGAAAAATCTGGCCTCTTCTTCGTTTTCATCCTTAGAACCAACACGTGTTTCGTTGCTGTGGGACGTACCCCACGACTTCCTCAGGGCTGTCCGCCCAATATAGTGTAAGTCCTGGAATTACTCCTTAGTCTCGGCTGTACTTCCGTCCTGGATAAAATCGATAAATCGTCGACAAGCGTCCCCACTTTTCTCTTATTTTTAATCCTTATGAGTCCCATGAAAGAGAATGCCGAGGTCGGAGAGGTGAAGGACAGATAGTCCAGTGCAGGGAGGATTTCTCTGGATACAGGAGACACCTTGCATGATTTCAAAAGTACAGATTTTGTGAGACTCATACGAAGGATTAAAAATAAGAGAAAAGTGGTGACGCCTGTGGACGATTTATTGATTTTATCCGGCATGGAAGAACAACCAGGAGTAATGCCAGGACTTACACTATATTGGCCGGACAGCCCTGAGGAAGTCGTGGGATACGCCCCTCCACGACAAAACACATGTTGGTTCTAAGGCTAAAAATGAAGAAGAGGCCAGCAGGCCAAAAAATAAAATGAGCATCAGAATATCAATGTTGTGGATGAATATATGTTTTTGCACTCCGACATATATTGTGGCATGTGCTTGAGGCTGGGTTGTTATGCACTTTGATCTTTGCATCAAAAATTTGGGAGAGTTGCATGAATCTCCCCACCTTTTTAGAGCACCGCAACCGAGATAGGAGCAATTTAAAGATGTTGTGGGATTGTTTCGTGAGTGCCAGAATCCTATCGAATCACCCTTCTTTAGGCCTTTTTCTGAAGAAAAATCTGAGTGACACAACAACAGCCCAATGGATGAGAATGATTGGCTGGAAACCCTTATAAGTGTAGTATACATATAATTTTAGTAAAATGAAAAGGTTGTGGCAGATGACTGACATAAAAAGGGGGCCATTGTGTTTGGTGGTTCCAGCTGCAAAAATATTTGTTATTATGTGTATAATTACAATTTGATTGAGTCACAATACCACTTTCTGTGAGTATTGAACAATGAATGGCTTAAAATGCCCATACAATATCAAACTAAAGTACGGTTCATTAAAGCCTTCATGTCTGGTCTTATTACCTGTAATAGTAAGCAGTAGGGCTTGTCCTTACCTATGCTTTTATAAGCCTGTAGGGCCAAGGTGCTACCCAAGTTCATATCTCGGGCTTTGTTATGGTGGATCCAATCGGGAAAAGGTCAAGGCCAATTGGAACGACCTTTATGGAAGAAGGGTGTGCCCTTGAGAATCTCTATTCCAATCCAAGCCATCCGTTTGGAAGTTGGTTTAAGCACTACTTAGGCCAGCTGCTCTAAACCTTTTGATTTCTGTGGATCTCCAAGGAACCATTACTGGTAGGCAGGGACCTCAGCCTAAGCAATGGCTACTATTTGAACTTCAAAACAACACAGAAAAATGAACAAATGGGCATCAAACGAATACATAAATTATGATTTCTTTTTAATATTTCTCAAACGAGAAAATATACAAAAATCTACATTTATATTTTAATGGGATGGTTGGAGATTTTCAAAATGTGATTTTATTTCTAAAAGAGGAAGCATTATGCTAGATTCCAACATATATATTTGTATTTTTTTGCTCCTAATGCATGCTCACTTTTTTTCATCCTATCTTGTCTCATTCCAACCCATTACATCACATCCTGTTCCTTTTCCCTTTTACCCATCCCACCCCATCAAAATGTCCCCTACGAATGACAGCGGAACAGATGTATATAACTTTGCTTTCTCCATATATAGGACACAAGACCCAGCCCGGCGAAAAGGGGATGAATGAAGAGGGAAGAACATTGGGCTAAACTGAAGAGACTTCAGCACAGCCCATCCTGTCCCGACTTGTCAATTTTGATTTTTCTCTGTGGGTGACTCCACCGAGCTGTCACACGTGCGAAAGGAAAGAATATCATAGAAAGAAGGCAACAATGATTATTTTACAATTAGGTTGTACTTGCATTGTGAACAGTGGTGGATTATATGAGGGTGCCATTTTCCCAAAAAATAAAAATTTAAAAAAGACAATGTTAATAATAAAACAAATCTGTGAAAATAAAGAGAACAATGAACGTAACTGTACATGTTTTATTTACAATTCATTTAAGTTAATTGTGTACTTCAAAATCTTGCTAAGGATCATTTTTTTGTATTTCTTTGTCCCTTTCCGAATGGATGTCATTATGCTCTGCACGATAAAGACATCTCTATTTTCATTACTGCAGTATTTGGTGATGCTGATGCTTGACTGTGGAACATATGCATTTATTGAATGATATATGCAAACATTATCAACAATTAGCTATATGCAGCTTTGTGATGAATATAGAAAAAGTGAGATTAGCCCGACTGGTGATCATGTACAGTCACAGAGATGTTAATGGAAAGCAGTGCCCCAAAATCTTGCAATAAGTGTAGACCATCTCCTCCTGAGTATGCCACATCAACTCACCTCTTGGCCTAAACATCACACTGGCAAAGGGCAAATGAAACCAGAATGCCACTGCAGCCCAGAATATTCACCCACCCCTAGCTGTTGATCCTGACCTAGCAAGGCACCCAACCCCCCCTCCCCCCCCCCCCCATTAACATAAAGTCCAGAGTTGCCAGTTCTACCTTTGGGTGCACTGTCACAAATGTACGTGGATAAGTATGTTCTTGCTGGCACCGGGGGCCACCTGGGAGTATTATTTGAGAAGCAGAGAATTACAGTGCTGTAATTTTACATTGGGAAACATCCAGTACTGCACTTTGGGCCAGATGTACGACCATTAAGCAATTTGCGACTCGCTAAACATAATGTACAACAGTGTCTCAGACACTGTTTGCGATTTCCAATGGGGTCGCAAATTGCAAGCCTCATGAATATTAATGAGGCTGTCGCAATTTGCGACCCCATTGGGAATGGCTAGCACTCCCAGGGATGGTGGCCTGCTGGGGTCAGCAGACCACCATGTCTGGGACTGCTTTTAAATAAAACAGTTTTTTTCTTTTAAATGCAGCCCGTTTTCCTTAAAGGAAAACGGGATGCATTAAAAAAAGGAAAAATGAAACTTTTCAGTTTCATTTTTTAAGGGCAGGCAGTGGTCCCTGGGACCATTGCCTGCTCCTAAAAAATATTTACGCACACATTCACAAAGGGGAAGGGGTCCTCTGGGGACCCCTTCCCTTTTGCGAGTGGTTTACCACCTACTTGAAGTAGGTGGTAAACTGCAAGTGTACATGGTGACTCGCTATTAGGAAGGGACGCCTCTTCCTAATAGCGAGAGTCGCAAATGCTATTTTGCAAGTCAGTGACTCGCAAAATAGCATTTGTACATGCCTGGAACCTTTTTTGCGGTCGCAAACGGGCCGATGTCCCGTTTGCGGCCGCAAAAAAGGGTTGTACATCTGGCCCTTGATGTATTCCCTTTTGCGAAATGACCAGACCAATCTGAGGTATTGAGGTCAGAATACGGAATGACGCCTTTTTAATTAACATAAAATCTGCACTTTTTCCAATTATAGACCTTTTTCCCATGCAAATGTTTCCAAGTTTTCCTCGCGAAATATGCATGTTGAAAATTCTCAGGGAAAATTCTCAGGAGTGTGCATTTTTCTCACAACTTGTAATTTCAAATAGGGCACAAAAAATACATTTGCACGCCATTTAAAATCACCAGCCAGCTTGCAATGATGGCCTAAGCCTACAGATGCCAGCCGTGGGCTTCCTCAGTCCAGGAAGATCAATCAGCACATGTGGCCACCAGCCATGCATAGGAAAAATGCAGCAGCAACCCACAGAGTCCAGCAATTGCAGTGATAGCCAATGGTGTCTGAAGCTGATATGTCTGCTAAAGAGTCCAGTCTGGTCAACTCTGAGCACTATGGCCAGTTACTGACCTCCACCCAACTCATGGACCATCTGAAAAACTCTTCCAGCCCCACACCTGACCGCACATGAAAGGCATCAGTGTCCTCACCCAGCCCTGCTTTTATAGCACATACCAGCAGATGTAGGCGCTTCCAGGGAGTGGCCATGGTCTCTGGAACCTCAAGAACGAGATACTATCCCACCCTCAGTGAATTTCCATGTACTTCTTTAGGGTTTGACTTTCATCGGGCAGTGAAGTCAAATAGTCAGGGATACCTTACTATTTGATGCCGATGCAAGTCTGGAAACTCAGATTCAAGGTAAAACATTAACACTCATTAACTGCACGGTCCAGTCACTGTTATAATATTATAGAAAAATAAGCCTTTTACCCATTTATTAAGTTCCTCGTTATCTTTACATGTGAATGTTTTTTTTCGATCCCTAATATGGGCATATTCTGATTTCTCTCAGCTGTGGCTCAGTCTCAGTGTAAATGCCTAGGTTATAGGCTACAGGGGAAATGGAGTGTAGGGTAGATTGTGCCTGTCTGGCTCATTGAGTAGTTTGCATTCGCTTGTGCACCTGTTGATTTTAGCTTCACTTGGTCTGTCTGTGCCATTGCTTTCTATCCGCTTAGCAGTGATGAAGCATGTTAGAAATGGGATCTCTAGTTGGCAAGGGCTTGCACCTTTGTCCAAGTAGGGACCCTTCTTCCTAGTCAGGGTAAGGGTTGTTACACTCGTGAAGTAACCCCTGCTCACCCTCGTGGTAGCTTGGCACGAGCAGTCAGGCTTAATTCAGAGGCAGTGTGTAAAGCATTTGCACATAACCAACAGTAATACAGTGTAAGCACTACAAACGGACACCACACCAGTTTAGAAAAATAACCAATATTTTATATACTCAAGACAAGACCAATTACGACAAAAATCCACAATACTATACTTTACGAATGAATACTTGATACGGTAACTTCTTCTTTGCAGGAATAGCACAAAAGCAAAGTTCGTACGAGTCGGTAGCTCCGTCCGAGCCTACCGTGATGCTGAAAACCACAGAGTCTAACAGTTCCAGCCGACCGCGTCGATACGGGCCAGCAGAGTCATGAACAGACTCGGTCACAGTACCTTTTCTCGTTGTGGCTGGTACGGTGTGTACGAGCCGGTCGGCGTTCGTCGCGGTTGCGGTGCAAGACGGAGCGATGCAAGGTGCGGTGTCCCTCGATGCGGTGCAGGCAGCGGCTCGATGAGCGTCGTGCAGACGGAGTCGGTGAGTCCAAGGCGTGCGATGCAGGGTGAGACGATGCTCGATGCGGTGCTGACAGGTTGCGATGCAGGCGACCTAGCCGGAGTGCGGGAGCTGGCGTCGGACAGCGGTGCGAGTCGGAGCGGTGCGTCGCAGACGTGCGAGCGGTGCCCCAAATGCGGTGCGGTCACGACTCTTGAGCCAGTTGCAGCGACCTCGTCGGTCAGGTCCGGTTGGTTCAGTGAAGCGATGCGATGCGAACTGCGGTGCCCACAGGTCACGGTGCAAGCAGCGGCTCGATGTTGGCGGCGTTGGACGTCGCCCACGGTGAGACCAGGGTTGCGATGCGAAGCGGGGCGATGCGGTCTGCGGTGCAAACAGGTCACCGGCCAGGGATGGATTCGGTGGACGGAGTCGGTTGCGGTTCCCTTCCTCTGTGGCAACTGAAACAGCGTTCCAGAAGCGGTACCCAGAGGCTTGTGAAGTCTTTGCAGTCCCTGAGACTTCTTAACAGGAGGCCAGCTCGGTTTCTGGCCCTTGGAGATACTCAGCACAAGTTTGGAGAAAGTTCAGTCCAGTCCTTTCACTGCCCAAGACAGAAGCAGCAACTGCAGGCCAACCCAACAAAGCAACAACACAGCAAAGGGGTAGTACTCCTCCTGGCAGCTCTTCCAGCTCTTCGTCTTGGCAGGTTCCTTGATTCCAGCGAGATCTAAATTCATGGGGTCAGGGCCCCAATATTTATATCCCAAATTCCTTTGCTCTCTGAAGGCAGAGAGGCCTTTGCCTAGTCCAAACCAGTTCTGGAGCACTTTGTTGACAAGTCTCCGTCCCTTCTTTCAGTGAGTAGGCCAGGGACATCAGACGCACCACAGGAGGTGGAGCCAGCATTGTGGAGGGAAGGCACTGTCCTATTCAGGGCCCAGGTGCGACCCCTCCCACCCATCTACATGTAGATCTTGCTATTCAGCCCTGTGCTGACTCACCCTGTCTCCCGGCATCCCCCAGCCCCTGTCACTCACACTCCAGACAAGGAATACACAATCTCGCAGAGGCAGGCTTGGATGGTTAGACAAGAAAATACCCACTTTCTAAAAGTGGTATTTTCAAACACAGAATGTTAAAACCAACCTTACTAAAAGCTGCATTTTATCATTCTGAGTCCAGGCATACTAAACTCGAATTTCTACCATGTTCCCGGGGTCAGTTAGGATTATAAGCTGTAATAATCAAAACTGCCCGTTCTGGCCTAGGGGAACAGGTAGCCTTGCAATAGTGAAAAACGAACTAGGCTGTAATTCACTATCAGGACATGCCGCACACACCAGGGCATGTCCTACCTTTCGCGTACAACGCACCCTGCCCACAGGGGTACCTTGGGCCTACCTTAGGGGTGACTAACATGTAGCAAAGGGAAGGTTTAGGGACTTGCAAGTGTGTGCACTTGCCAAGTCGACATGGCAGCCCCAGGCTGCGCACAGGCTCTGCGATGGCAGGCCCGAGTTACACTTTACGGGCTGTTTGCGTGGGTGGCACAATCCAGTGCTGCAGCCCACCAACAGCATTTGGTCTATAGGCCCTGGCACTCGCAGTGCACTTTACAAGGGACTGACACATAAACCAAATAGGCCAATCATGGAAACACCAATCCATAACACATTTTATACAGGAGCACTTGCACTTTCCCACTGGACAGCAGTGAGGAAAGTGCGCAGAATCATCACACCAGCAAAAACAGAGTCAAAACCGGGAGGTCAGAAAGCAAAAAGTCAGGGGAAACACGCCAAAAGATGCTAAGTCTAACACATGTCCCCTCCAGCTGAAAGTAGGGAGAACTACCCAACCCCATTGGAGTTCTCTTCACTAAGGCGGAAGAACCTGGACAGACCATCTGCGTTGGTGTGTTCTGTACCAGGACGGTGCTCCACCGTAAAGTCCATTCCCTGTAGGGAGATGGACCACCTCAGCAGTTTTGGATTCTCACCCCTCATTTGCATCAACCATCTGAGGGGCCTGTGGTCTGTCTGAACCCGGAAGTGAGTCCCAAACAGGTATGGTCTCAACTTCTTCAGCGCCCAGACCACAGCAAAAGCTTCCCTTTCTATGGCACTCCACCTCTGTTCCCTGGGAAGTAGTCTCCTGCTAAGGAAGACTACAGGCTGATCCAGGCCCTCTTCGTTCAGTTGTGAGAGCACCGCTCCCACACCATGCTCTGAAGCGTCAGTCTGCACGACAAATTCTTTGGAGAAGTCAGGTGCCTTGAGCACGGGCGCCGTGCACATGGCTGCCTTCAGGGCATCAAAAGCTTTCTGGCAGGACTCAGTCCAGATCACTTTCCTGGGCTGCCTCTTAGAGGTCAGCTCTGTTAAGGGGGCAACGATGGTGCCATAGCCCTTAACAAATCTCCGGTAGTAGCCGGTGAGACCTAAGAAGGCTCTCACCTCTGTCTGGGTATTGGGGGGCTCCCAAGCCAGAATGGTGTCAATCTTGGGTTGTAGGGGCGCCACCTGGCCGCTTCCTACCTGGTGTCCCAAATACACCACAGAACCCTGCCCGATCTGGCACTTACTGGCCTTGATCGTGAGGCCTGCACCTTGCAGAGCCCTCAACACTTTCTCAAGGTGCTGTAAATGTTCTTCCCAGCTGGAACTGAACACAGCAATGTCATCCAGGTAGGCGGCACTGAAATTCTCCAGCCCGGCCAACACCTGATTGACCAACCTCTGAAAGGTGGCAGGGGCATTCTTCAACCCAAAGGGCATCACCCGGAATTGGTAATGACCTTCTGGGGTTGAGAATGCTGATCTCTCCTTGGCCCCATCGGTTAAGGCAATCTGCCAGTACCCAGACGTTAAATCAAACGTGCTGAGGAACCGGGCAGCTCCCAACCGATCAATGAGCTCATCAGCTCTGGGGATGGGGTGCGCGTCAGTCCTGGTGACGGCATTGAGCCCACGGTAGTCCACACAAAACCGGAGTTCTGGAGTGGCACCGGGCGCCGCAGCCTTTGGGACCAAGACCACTGGGCTGGCCCAAGGACTGTGGGAGGGCTCAATCACCCCTAACGCCAACATCTTAGAGACCTCCTCCTTGATGCTGGCTCTGACCCGGTCAGTCAACCTGTAAATCTTGTGCTTCACAGGATGGCTGTCACCGGTGTCCACGTCATGGGTACACCAGTGAGTAACACCGGGGGTCAGAGAGAACAGTGGGGCGAACTGTCCCAACAACTGGCAACAGTCCCCTGCTGCTCCTGAGTCAGAGTAGGGGAGAGGATCACACCCTCTACTGACCCATCATGCTCCTTGGTAGACAGGAGGTCAGGGAGAGGCTCACTCTCCTCTTCCACCTCATCATCTGTCGCCAAGAGCATACTCACTTCGGACCTCTCGAAGTGGGGCTTGAGGCGGTTCACGTGAAGGACCCTCAAAGGGTTCCTTGGAGCCTGCAAATCCACCAGGTAGGTGACGTCACTTTTGCGCTCCTTTACCTCATATGGCCCAGTCCACTTGTCCTGCAAGGCACAAGGTGCCACTGGGGCCATTACCCACACTTTTGCCCAGGTTGAAATTCGACCAGAGTGGCGTTCTGGTCATACCATCTCTTCATTTCTTCCTGGCTTGCTTCTAGGTTCGCCTGAGCGAGTTTCCTGAAGCGGGCAGTTTGGTTTCTAAAGGCCAGCATGTAGCTAAATACATCCTGGGGAGTTTTCCTGGGAGCCGCCTCCCAGCCTTCCTTCACCAAACTCAGAGGTCCTCTGACAGGGTGGCCATACAGGAGCTCAAAGGGGCTGTACCCAAGAGACTTCTGAGGCACCTCCCTGTACGCAAAGAGTAGGCATGGCAAGAGGACGTCCCACTTACGCCTCATGGGTTCTGTTAGACCCTTGATCATGCCTTTCAAGGTCTGGTTGAATCTCTCCACCAGACCGTTTCCTTGTGGGTGGTAAGGAGTGGTGAACTTGTAGGTTACACCACACTCCTTCCACAGGGATGTCATATACTTCGATATGAAATTGGTCCCCCTATCGGAAACCACCTCTCTGGGGAATCCCACACGGGAAAAGATCCCCATTAACGCCCGGCCCACCACTGGCGCCGTCGTTGTCCTGAGAGGGATTGCCTCCGGGTACCGGGTGGCATAGTCCACCAAGACCAGGATGTACCTGTTGCCCATGGCTGTCTTGGGATCCAGTGGCCCCACAATATCCATCCCTACCCTTTCAAAGGGTGTTCCAACAACCGGAAAAGGTTGGAGAGGAGCTTTGACCTTCCTCCCACTCTTACCACTTGCCTGGCAAGTTTGGCAAGACCTACAGTGTGCATCTGACTGCCTTCGCATTTGGGGCCAAAAGAAGTGGGTGACAAGCCTGTCAAAGGTCTTGTCCTGCCCCAAATGTCCTGCCAAAGGCACGTCATGAGCCAGACCCAGTAGGAAGGTCCTGAAGCGTTGGGGTACCACCAGCACACGGGCTGACCCAGGCTCAGCAACCTTAGGCTCACTGTATAGGAGACCGCTCTCCCAGTAGATCAGATGTGACCCGGACTGATTACCAGCTGCCTGGTCTGCAGCCTGCCGCCGCAGACCCTCCAGAGTAGGGCACTCGTTCTGCTCCCTGCAGAACTCCTCCCTGGTGGGACCCCCTTCTTGCTGCCAATGGGTCAGCTCTGAGATGTCTCCCAGTTCGGCTACCTGCTCCCCTGTAGGCACCGGGGCGTCCCCCTCGAGGTCCGCCTCCTCCCGGTCCGTGGGAACTTCGGGGGCCGGTTTCCCGCGCCCCTGCCCTTTCTCTTGGCAGGGACTTGGGCCACTGTTTCAGGCTCCAAGTCCTCTTGATCACCCTTTCTGGCCGCCATTGACCGAGTAGACACGCATGCCCACTCTGGCAACCCAAGCATCTCCAAGTGAGACCTGAGCTCAACCTCCTTCCATGAGGACTGCTCCAGGTCGTTTCCTAGCAGACAATCTACAGGCATGGTAGGGCTCACAACCACCCTCAAGGGACCTGAGACCCCCCCATTCAAAGGGAACCTGCGCCACCATACACTGGCGCTCAGAGTTGTCGACAGCAACTACTTGGTGGAATGCTCCTGGGACTACTTGCTTCTCAGACACCAGGTGACACCGGACTGAGGTCACACTGGCTCCAGTATCTCTGAGAGCCTCTACCCTGTTCCCATTAATGGTCACCCAGGTGCTATATTTCTTTGTGTTAGGGGGCACCTGGTTTCCTGGGACCATCTCTCTGTCCCCTAGTGAGACAAGGGTCATTTCTGCGGGATCCCCACCCTCCTGTGGGCACCCCTCCTCCCCAAGCGCTACACTAGCCAACACTTTGGATTGTCCACCGGTGGGCGGCTGTGTCCCCTTCGGGCACTTGGGGTCCCCCTTAAAGTGACCTACCTGGTCACATGCATAACACTTGCGGGGGCCGGTGTCAACAGGCTTCCCTGTAGAGACCCCTTTCTTCTTATCACCGGGGGGCTGGGAACCTTTACCCTGGGTACTAGTTTGGGGCCCTTTAGAGAACTCCTGTGCTTTACCCTTGTCCCCCCACCTTTCTGCTGGGGACCCTGCCCACCTTTGGCTGAGTCTCCCCCAAACGCTTTCTTGTGGACCCTGGTACTCACCCAGCGGTCCGCTTCCATAGCAAGCTTCCTGGGGTCAGTTAGCTTACTATCCACTAGGTGCTGGCACAGATCTGCAAAACATAGACTAGACAAGTGCTCCCATGCAATCAAGTTGTAGAGCCCCTGAAAATCTGTTACGCTACTGCCCTTCACCCAACCATCCAGAGACCTGCAGAACACATCCACACATTCCAACCAAGTGTTGGCATCAGACTTCTTACTGGACCTGAACTGATCCCTGTACTTTTCAGGAGTAAGATCATACTTCGTGAGAAGGGCATCCTTCATGTCAGCATAGGTGAGGTGATACCCCTTACCCAAAGCTATCAGAGCATCCCTTGCTTCTTCAGGGAAAAGCGGCCACAATCCTGCTCCCCAATTCTCCTCAGGGCCCCCATTCATGTGTATGGCTGCCTCATAACCCTGAAACCACCTTTGTATGTCATCCCCCTTCTTGAACTCCTTGCCTACGTTCTTGGGAATGTGCACAATCCTGTCTGCCTTTCTGGACGAATTGCTGCCACCATCTGAGCCTGACTTACTCCTAAGTTCTAGCTCCTTCAGTTCTCTCTCATGCTCTAAGAGCATCTTCCTCTCCTCTATGGCCAATCTCTTCTCCTCCCGCTCACTCTCCAGCCTGAGCTTCTGCAGCTCAAACTGCCTTGTCTCCCGCCGGTCCTCCAGCTCCTCTGGGGACAGACTGCTGCTGCCTGATCTGGCGGGTTCCCCCTACCCAAAAGCACATCCACCCTGGAAATAGGCTCCTCCGCCTCCTCACTGAGATCACCAGGCTGCCCATTGGCATGTCTGGCTGCTACCCAGGCCCTCAGCGCCTTCTGTAGCTCCTCCTTCCTTGTGAGGCCTTTAATTTGGACTTTCAGGTTTTTACAAATCGCTCGTAACTCCTTTACGGCGTAGGATTCCAACCTGTCCTCCTCAAAGATAACTTCCAGAGATGCAACGGATGATGCAATTGATTCAGGCATGACAAAAGTCGTGAGTTGAAAACTGGCAAGATCAAAAATAGGCCAAAAGAAAAAGAACTAGTATGTGGTACGTAATGGTCTGCGATATGGTAGTAGTGCACACCAATCACTGTAAGTCAAGTGCAAACACAAGTCCTATCCTCACCGCTGACATCAATGTTAGAAATGGGATCTCTAGTTGGCAAGGGCTTGCACCTTTGTCCAAGTAGGGACCCTTCTTCCTAGTCAGGGTAAGGGTTGTTACACTCGTGAAGTAACCCCTGCTCACCCTCGTGGTAGCTTGGCACGAGCAGACAGGCTTAATTCAGAGGCAGTGTGTAAAGCATTTGCACATAACCAACAGTAATACAGTGTAAGCACTACAAACGGACACCACACCAGTTTAGAAAAATAACCAATATTTTATATACTCAAGACAAGACCAATTACGACAAAAATCCACAATACTATACTTTACGAATGAATACTTGATACGGTAACTTCTTCTTTGCAGGAATAGCACAAAAGCAAAGTTCGTACGAGTCGGTAGCTCCGTCCGAGCCTACCGTGATGCTGAAAACCACAGAGTCTAACAGTTCCAGCCGACCGCGTCGATACGGGCCAGCAGAGTCATGAACAGACTCGGTCACAGTACCTTTTCTCGTTGTGGCTGGTACGGTGTGTACGAGCCGGTCGGCGTTCGTCGCGGTTGCGGTGCAAGACGGAGCGATGCAAGGTGCGGTGTCCCTCGATGCGGTGCAGGCAGCGGCTCGATGAGCGTCGTGCAGACGGAGTCGGTGAGTCCAAGGCGTGCGATGCAGGGTGAGACGATGCTCGATGCGGTGCTGACAGGTTGCGATGCAGGCGACCTAGCCGGAGTGCGGGAGCTGGCGTCGGACAGCGGTGCGAGTCGGAGCGGTGCGTCGCAGACGTGCGAGCGGTGCCCCAAATGCGGTGCGGTCACGACTCTTGAGCCAGTTGCAGCGACCTCGTCGGTCGGGTCCGGTTGGTTCAGTGAAGCGATGCGAACTGCGGTGCCCACAGGTCACGGTGCAAGCAGCGGCTCGATGTTGGCGGCGTTGGACGTCGCCCACGGTGAGACCAGGGTTGCGATGCGAAGCGGGGCGATGCGGTCTGCGGTGCAAACAGGTCACCGGCCAGGGATGGATTTGGTGGACGGAGTCGGTTGCGGTTCCCTTCCTCTGTGGCAACTGAAACAGCGTTCCAGAAGCGGTACCCAGAGGCTTGTGAAGTCTTTGCAGTCCCTGAGACTTCTTAACAGGAGGCCAGCTCGGTTTCTGGCCCTTGGAGATACTCAGCACAAGTTTGGAGAAAGTTCAGTCCAGTCCTTTCACTGCCCAAGACAGAAGCAGCAACTGCAGGCCAACCCAACAAAGCAACAACACAGCAAAGGGGCAGTACTCCTCCTGGCAGCTCTTCCAGCTCTTCGTCTTGGCAGGTTCCTTGATTCCAGCGAGATCTAAATTCATGGGGTCAGGGCCCCAATATTTATATCCCAAATTCCTTTGTTCTCTGAAGGCTGAGAGGCCTTTGCCTAGTCCAAACCAGTTCTGGAGCACTTTGTTGACAAGTCTCCGTCCCTTCTTTCAGTGAGTAGGCCAGGGACATCAGACGCACCACAGGAGGTGGAGCCAGCATTGTGGAGGGAAGGCACTGTCCTATTCAGGGCCCAGGTGCGACCCCTCCCACCCATCTACATGTAGATCTTGCTATTCAGCCCTGTGCTGACTCACCCTGTCTCCCGGCATCCCCCAGCCCCTGTCACTCACACTCCAGACAAGGAATACACAATCTCACAGAGGCAGGCTTGGATGGTTAGACAAGAAAATACCCACTTTCTAAAAGTGGTATTTTCAAACACAGAATGTTAAAACCAACCTTACTAAAAGCTGCATTTTATCATTCTGAGTCCAGGCATACTAAACTCGAATTTCTACCATGTTCCCGGGGTCAGTTAGGATTATAAGCTGTAATAATCAAAACTGCCCGTTCTGGCCTAGGGGAACAGGTAGCCTTGCAATAGTGAAAAACGAACTAGGCTGTAATTCACTATCAGGACATGCCGCACACACCAGGGCATGTCCTACCTTTCGCGTACAACGCACCCTGCCCACAGGGGTACCTTGGGCCTACCTTAGGGGTGACTAACATGTAGCAAAGGGAAGGTTTAGGGACTTGCAAGTGTGTGCACTTGCCAAGTCGACATGGCAGCCCCAGGCTGCGCACAGGCTCTGCGATGGCAGGCCCGAGTTACACTTTACGGGCTGTTTGCGTGGGTGGCACAATCCAGTGCTGCAGCCCACCAACAGCATTTGGTCTATAGGCCCTGGCACTCGCAGTGCACTTTACAAGGGACTGACACATAAACCAAATAGGCCAATCATGGAAACACCAATCCATAACACATTTTATACAGGAGCACTTGCACTTTCCCACTGGACCGCAGTGAGGAAAGTGCGCAGAATCATCACACCAGCAAAAACAGAGTCAAAACCGGGAGGTCAGAAAGCAAAAAGTCAGGGGAAACACGCCAAAAGATGCCAAGTCTAACAAAGCAGGATTTGGGTCCTTGTGTCCACACTGCACCCCAAAGGAGGGGAGTGGTGCTGGGTTTGTGGATTTGACGCATGGTGCACTCAGGGATCACAAGCCCACAGGACACACTCAGGTGTTATCCTCTGTATTAAAGGGACATAAGGGCCAAGAAGCAACACTGGGGAAGATGCCTATCTCCCAGAAGGGCTTGGGGCAGTGCTGTAACCTGCACATTCAAGGTTACCAGATTTATTGAAATCTTTAGTGTTGCATGCTAATGCACACATGCTGGCACAGAGGAGACTGGTTTTAGCAGAGTACATCTTGATTGGAATAGTCTCGCGATTTCATCGTGAACAATATTTCTTACAGTGGTCTCTTGTTTCATGTGACTCTCTCATTAAGGCCCGCATTTCTGTAAGCCATGACAAAGGTTCGATAGTGTGATATGGCTTTAGAAAGAGGAGACTTCCCGTTTGCCACCAATTTTTGTGCAACTTATTAGATCTTGTAAATAGGTATTTGTGAGAGGGGTTCAAAATGTAGTAGATCTGCTCATTTGTTTCTCATAGACACCCAATGGACAACGGGGGATCTGAGAAAAGCAGAGTTGCCTGGACAGGGGAGTGTATAAGGTGTTAGTAGAAGTCTACCTCACAGGACCTAATGTAATGTTGTCATAGTGAACATTAACACAGATGAAATAGTGAACAAATGTACTCATGAGTATTCCTGTCTATACCTATTACATAGCAGTGGGCAGGCTCAGGATCGGAACCAGAGGGGACATGGTAACTCAACTGCTGGGGACACCACCAGCAGGGAGGAAGAGGAGGACGACACCACTTATGGGGAGAATGTGCCCATCCAGAGGCGAACAAGGTATCAAACAAAAAGACCCGTGTAGAGATTGCAGCCCCAGTGGGGGTGGTCAAAACTCGCATCAAATGCTAGAAGGAGTATCCATATAGCCAGGAAAACCTGTGGTTATGGAAGAACAGGCCCCTCCAATATCGAGGCCTGTGACCATTCTCCCCACCACCAAAAAGGCCACAACAAGACTGGATTGTGATGCTGCCTCTCGCATCACCCATCATCACACAATGGGACCAGTCCAGTAGACCAGCTTTGAATGAGAGTAAAACTTGCCCCAGACAACCCCGAACCCTCAGGTGTTTCCACACTCTTGCCTCAGACGTGTGTCTTGGGAGGCATTGAAGGAGGCCAACAAATGGGTGGAGGCTGGACAGCAGGCCATCATGTTAGGAGTAACAATTGTAGTGTGCTTAAGAACCTGAAAGCTACCCCAGCTGCCCATCAGCAGTCATTGACCTGCTTATTTTACTCCAGGGCTGCTGCCCTGGCCTACCTCTATGCAACCATCTTCTTCCTACTCACTGCTATATTCACTCCCTTCCAGCAATAACCCTGCATCTCAACAGTGTGTGCTCCTTCTCAGGTGGTGTATGGACATGCCCATCAAACAGTTGGCCCAGGCTAGATGAGATGGTGGAGGTGACTGTCAACTCAGACTTGGAGGGTGTGTATGCACCCCCAACTTAAGAGAGCGGGGAGATCATGTCTTGTTTGGGTGAGTGACTATTTTCTTCTGTTTTACTTTTGTGGTTTGAGTTGTGGTTTTGACTTTGCTTTGGGACATTTGGACTTCTACGGAACCTTTCATTTGGACTATGGACTGCGTATTTTCGTTGGTACCCTTGGACATTGTTTATGGATCTACCCCTATGGTGCCAATTTGTTTCATTCAAGCGGTGTACTTCTTTAGTTGCCCACTACCCTGTCCAAGTTTAATCCACCTATCTGGACTCAGGATGTATTGTTGTTGGTTATCCTGCTCCTTGGACAGCTCAGCCGTTCCTAACGTCCCTAACGTCTCCCGTTAATAAATGGGTTCACTGCCCCTCATCAAATTTTCAACTTTATTTTAATATAGTTTTTTTGTGTGCATCCTGTTTGGTTATACCTGTCGATAGCAGTTTGAATATGAAGGCCCTATAGTAAACAGTGTACATACTTCATAAGTGTCAGATATATCGAGTCTGTCAAAGCACATATTCCTTATTGTTCATTAAAAGACGATCAACAAGAAGGGAAAGTAAAAGAGCATTATTTGTGAAAGCAATTGAAATAAAGATTAAGCACATCTACTTCTTTTGGATAGTGTAATATACAAAAGGGCTGTGTGCTGTAAAAATTGTAATGATGAATTGTTTGTGAACTGTTCATGGGGGTCGTCATAGAAGGATTTTGCAAGTAAATGGCTATGCAAAACAGGGCTACAGTAGGATCTGGATAAGGTTGTGCATTTTGAGCAGGCAGCTAATATAGTTGGTGGGTTCTTGTAAAGATGTGTACATCGCTTTAAGGTTTTAGTCCCTTCTGTATTTCTTACTGTTGTCTAACTTGCACGTGTAATAGAATTCAAAATTTGCGAACATACGTGACAAGAATTTTCAATTCTATTAAGGACACGGAGGCGAGGATTATGCTTCTCATTTCTTTACTGGTAAATTTCTCAGCAGCCAATAACATTATAGAAAAAACAAATACTACAATACCCATGAACACACAGGGTATCACATGGTAGACCATAGAGAGTAACCAGTATATAAGCTGCAGATGAGAATACAAACTCCTCTTTCTTTGACAATAAATAAACAGTTAAGTCCATGAAAAAACAGAAGGACATCCGAGAGTCAATTGGAGACCAAGAAGAACCTCTTCTGGTGGAGAAAAACTTGCAGTCCGATGGCACCATATGGCAGAATTGATTCCTGAATCAATGCATCGCTGTGACTGGTGTGAGAACGCGAAGGTTTTCCACAAACGATAACCAACGTGCTTTACTTGAGATAAGAACCTGAAATGAAAAAATAGGGCCTTAACATCGCACTCCCTCAAATTGTTTATAAATACATCAGCAAGGGAGGGAAAAAACATAGGAACATATATGCGGCATGAAAATATACAAGGCAGACAATGCAAATTACAATATGCAGTATTCAATCTGGGGTGGGATAATCCTCGCCTCCGTGTCCGTAATAGAAATGAAAATTCTTGTCACGTATGTTCGCGAATTTTGAATTCTATGTCAGGACCGAGGCTCCGATTATCCTTGTTTAAAGCTGAGCCACCACTACTGATGCCACATCCACAATAGGCTTATAATAAAAAGACTTAAACGTTGTGTCAGATGACCAATCAGATGCGTTCATAATATCAGCTAAGCTGACCCCCATAGAGAAAGCCTTAGAAGCCATAGCTCCACGAGCTGAATGTGCACCAAATTTGGAAACATCTATGCCTGCTTCGCCCATGAGCCAGCGCACCCATCTGGACAAGGTAGCTGGGGTCACTGGACGAAAAGGTTTCTGTAAAGCGATTAACAATTGACCTCTCATATCTTGACGAAATTCAGCTGTACTTACCTCATAATCTTTGATACATTGTACAACACATAGTTTTGGATTGTTAGGAAAAGCCAGGTAAGCAATAGTAGCGGTATTACACTTAGTACGTCTGGTAATTACAAAAGTAACACCCTCTGGTGAAAACCTACGACCCGCTAGATCTAGCGCACGGACATCTGAAACCCGTTTGCAGGACACTAGACAGAGCAGCATAGTCAGTTTTGCAGAAAGCTGCTTCCGTGACAGATACTTATTGGAGGGCCAGGCCTCCAAGAAACGCAAAACAGAGGACACATCCCATAACTCTGAATATTTGGGACAAGGGGGTTTGAGCAACCGAATACCTCTGAGCAGTTGGATATCAAAGGATGCTCACCAGCCGGTTTGCCATCCACTGACGCGTGACCAGCTGATATGGCAGACCGAAAATTATTCACCGTTCTATAGGCAAGGCCGGAAGATGCGATGGAAGCAAGAAAGTTTACAATAAAGGAGACATCTGCTGTAGCGGGATCCACTTCCCGTTGAGCACACCAACTACACCATCGTTTCCAAGCTGAAGAGTATCGCTTGTGTGTATTGGATGACCAAGCTTCGCTGATAAATCTGCCAGCGTCTCGCGAAAGGCCTGGGATTTTCCATCTGTCCCTGAAACCCGCCAAGCTACCAGACGGAGTTGCCCTGATTCTATCAAAGGATGAGGGGATTTCAGAGGGTCCAGCAACAGATTCCACCTCTGGGGAAGGAGGAGCGGCACTACACAAAGCATCTCCAGAAGCACTGGGAACCATGCCTGTGCTCTCCATAGCGGAGTGATCAGAATCAATTCCAACTGATAACGTTTGGTTCGTGCCAGAACCCTGGGAATCATCACAAATGGCGGGAAGGCATAACATAGAGCCAACGGCCAATCCTGAAGAAATGCATCCGTGGCCAGAGCCTCCCGATCCAGACACCAGCTGGACTTTGCCTGGAATTTGCCTGTTGAGGCGTGAAGCGAACAGGTCTATCTGAGCAGGGACCCCAAAGGCGATTCAGCAACTGGAAAACCCGTGGATGGAGTCTCCAATCGCTGAAATCCCTTAGGTGACGAGAGTGCCAGTTGGCAATCTCGTTGTTGCAGGCCAGAAGATACTCCGCTACCACTGATATCTTGTTCTGGAGGCAGAAGTGCCAAAAATCCTTGGCAATTTCCGCTAGAATCCGGGACTTTGTCCCCCCCAACTTGTTCACATCGCGTACTGCTGACACATTGTCCATGCGAAGCAGAATGCAACAGTTTGTCTTGTGGGGGGAGACACAGTGAATGGCAAAGGAACCCGCCAGAAGTTCCAGGCAATTGATGTGTAAATTCAATTCCTCCTGTGACCAACGGCCGCCTGTGGATAGCTGACCGCAGCGGGCTCCCCAACCCCACCGACTGGCATCGGATTCTATCACTACTTCCGGAGTGGATCCGAAGAGGGCTCGACCATTCCAGGACTCCATGTGGTCCAGCCACCACAACATTTCCAACCTCGCCTCCTCTGAAAGAGGAATTGGATCTGAGTAACCGAGGCCTTTCTGGAGATGTCGAATCTTGAGCCGTTGGAGTGCCCGATAGTGAAGGGGACCCGGGAAAATCGCTTGGATGGAGGAAGCTAACAGTCCTACGATCCGGGCTACAGATCTCAATGACACAATCTGCTTGAGCAAAATCGACCTCAACTCTCTCTTGATAGACCTGATTTTCTGGTTGGGCAAGAGGAGTAGACAAGTTTGGGAGTTGATCAGAAAACCCAGGAACTCGATCGATTGAGATGGAACTTAGACCGATTTCTGTGGATTCACAAGAAAACCGAGACATTGCAAAAGATCTATTGTCCATTCTAGATGGGTCATCACAAGAAGAGGACAATGAGCCATGATGAGAATGTCGTCCAAGTAAATAATCAGACGAACACCCCGTGCTCTCAATAATTCTACTACGGGCCTCAGAAGTTTCGTGAAGCACCAAGGTGCTGACGAGAGGCCGAAGGGAAGGACTCTGTACTCGTACCAAACTCCCTGCCATAGGAACTGGAGAAAGCGCTGATGAGGTTCGTAAATGAGCACAGACAGATACGCATCTTTCAGGTCCAGACGGACCATCCAGTCCCCTTCTTGAAGGAGATCGCGTAGAAGATGAAACCCTCCATCTTGAAGTGCTGATATACTACCCATCCATTGAAATCCTTTAGATTTAAAACTAGCCTGGATCCACCCCACTTCTTCTGTACTAGGAAGATGCTGCTGATGAAGCCTCGGGGGTGACGTGTCGAGAGCACTATGGCCCCTTTCTGTAGGAGAGAGTCTATTTCGTTGGAAATGAAGATCTGATCTTGATGGGAAAAATACATTGGATGTGGAAACAAAACCTGATTGGGGGAATTGTAAAACTCGATCTTGTACCCCTGCACTGTGTCCAAGATCCATGCATCTTGCGAGATCTTTTGCCAATTGTGGAGAAAAAACTGTATCCTGCCCCCCAACATCACTTCCGAATACGGAATCAATCTCACCTGAAGTTGCGGCATCCTGTTGTCCTCCCTGGTTACCTCCATATCTGCCTTTCCTGAACCTGGTCTTGGCTTGACAGGTTGGATAGAAGGAGGAGGGATTGTTATAACTGGACTCCTGTTATCCTCCACGATGCGATTGGAATTGGCCATGCGGGGCGCCTTGATGGAAACCACGGCCGAACGACCGCCCACGGTATCGTCCGGCCCTGCTGAAAACCGGGCGAAAAGCTCTTTTGAGAGACCCTTGCGCCTTGTCCAGGCCACTAAAGGTGGCAACACACTTCGTCAGCTCCTTAAGAAAAGGCTGACCGAAGAGGAGACCCTGAGCCATAGGACCGGACTCAGAAGAGGAAAGCTCTGCCAACTTAGGGTCGAGCTTCAGAAGAATGGGACGACGGCGCTCGCTAGACATAGCGCAATTTGCTTTCCCCAACTGACAGATGACCCTTTGCGCCCCTCCAATCAGTTCTTCTGGGTCAATCGCCATCAAAGATTCCTTGGCACGAAAACCCAGCTCCATAATCTAAGAGTTTATCCTGACAAGACCTCCATGCTCGATCTATACCCTTTTTAGGGTCTTTAAAATATTTCGTAAGATAGGTGAGCATGGAAGGATCCACTTCCGGCGTTTCTGCCACTTTATCCACCAAGTCTGGACGAGGACATTCCGAACGAAGCCTCGCTCTAACATCCTTATCAAATGCCTGCCTAATGTGGGTTTGGACATAGTCAGCGACCTCAGGAGGCGGAAGCCAAGTGGAAGAATTAGGGTGAACTATTTCCGTTGGCTCAAAGGTGAGTAATTTAGGGTGAGATGGCGCGTCAACATAATGCTTTTTCCTCATTTTCTTAGCAGGCTTAGGGGACTCTTCCTGTTCAGAATCCGGGTCAGAGGAAGTATCTGCATCTTCTCCTTGAGGTGACTCTGAAATAGTCACTTTCTTAGAAGACGTACCATAATCATGGTCTTTAGCCATGGCGGTGGCCAGCCTGGCAAAATCCGCTGCATGTGGATTTTTAGACCCCTTCCCACTGGCTGAGGGACGACTGCCAGAACCGGGAAGCCAACCCTGCTGAAAGGCGTAAGAACAAAGGTGACGCTTCAGTGGCTCAATGGCCCTGACCAGAGCCTTATTAACAGAGTGTTGTACTCCAGCATCCAAAGATTCAACAAGCTCTTGTTACATGGACCCTAAGGGTTCTTCATCGAAGTAGTCCTCCTCAAAATAAAAATCAGACATATTGCCACACTAAAGTGACACACATTTTCCCCAGGAGGAATGCCCGTAACACACAGGAAGGGCCAAATTGTGCAGACAATGACTGCTAATACTTGCAACAGCAAGGAAATAAGGGGGAGTGGATACAACCCCAGGCAAGCCAACACACAGAAGAAGAAACAAGAGAGAAATAAACTGTGCATAAATTGAATTAAATGTGGAGGGAGGGCTTGCCAAAATCCACTCTAGGCAAAGCCTATGCAACAAATTATCAGCCCCAGTCTACCAAAATAAACAGGGCGTCACTGGGAGCCTGGCACGAGCAAATAGGGGAATAGAGCAATTCAAGCGCTGCTCCCGCGCTCGTTTAAACCCGCTATTTCGATATACGTGACAAAAAACAGGTAAAATGGCCACCGCGCATGCGCGGAACGGGCCGCCCGTAGAGCCAGAAAAAAGACTACGCGTCCAGCAGGGCGCGCGTCTCCGCTCCCACAAGTCCCGCTCCACGAGGACTACCATGTGATACCCTGTGTGTTCATGGGCATTGTAGTATTTGTTTTTTCTATAATGTTATTGGCTGCTGAGAAATTTACCAGTAAAGAAATGAGAAGCATAATCAGAGCCTCCGGTCCTGACATAGAATTGTTATGCTTTGACAATCACAGTGTGCATGCTGTAAACTTGTTGATGTTTAATATTTGGCCTGTGACTGCTCACTCGCTCTAAGGGTTCCAAATGCCACTGCCGTGCAGTTGCAGACAGAAAGCATACGGCGAGGATGCATTCCCATGGGCTCCTGTACTTTATTGGAATAAACTCAGAAGACAAGTGTCCTTCCTTTTCTACTTCTTCACACTTGGCGACAAGCTGTTCTCGATTGACAGGAGCCCACTCTTTTTGCGCATTTTCGTAGCTTTCACGGTGCGCTCTGGAGAGTGCTGTATATTTCAACGCAGACTTGCCATTTTTTCTAGATCTCTTTGCGCATATTTGGTTCGTTCATTTCACGTTACGTCATGCTGGATACAGCTTTTGGTGCCCTGTGGATTTGGGCTAATTGTACCCGGCATAGCACCTTGTGTCTTGGCAACAACCTCGAGCTCTCGTCCTTTGAAACCGACACGCACGCCCTAGTTCCTTCATTAGCTGTACGTATCATGTGACCGGTGATGTCACATACGGTGGCCATTTTGGATTGGGGCACATCTCACCACAACTCATAAGGATTTGGGCAATTTAAAGGAGAATTTGCGACGATCTGGAAACCAGAGCATCCGTTTTGGCTCTGGCCTCCCAATACTGTCTGGACTGGAAACCATTCTCTGGACCCTCACTTGCCCCAATCTGGTAGGTCTATCATGTTTGTTATTTCTGGATTGTTGAAACTGACTATGGTAACAAACAAAACAGAGTTTTAGATAATTTATATTATCAACATGGCAAGTGTTCAACAAGTGGTTCAACTAACCTGACTTTTACCACTTCCTAGCAAGCCTAAAATACCTTGGAAAATTTGGTTTCGCTCATTTGAAAACTTTGTGGTCGCAATAGATGCAGAGAAATATTCACCAAAGAGAAAACTGGCACTACTTTTCAGTTATCTGGGCTGTGAGGGGCAGCAAATATTTGACAATATACCTCTATTGAATCCGCCCTCTGGTGATGCTGATGACTTGAATGCGTACGCTGAAGCAGTTCAGAAGTTGAATAAGACATTTTTGTAACAGCCTAATGTCAAGATGGAACATTTTAATTTCATGAAGAGAAAGCAGGAAGTTGACAAAACTGTAGAAGAGTACATTTCTGCCCTAAGAAATTTGGCATCTAATTGCAGTTTCGGATCTACGCTAGATACATATATTAGGGATCAATTTGTTTATAGTTGTTCCTCTACAAAAATCCAGGAGCGAATTTTGAGCTGTAGAGACTCTAAACTCACTGAAGTGATAGATATGGCAAAAGGAATGAACGTGCTATTGTTTCATCCAGATATATTTCAAATGATTTACCCAGTAACCCTACAGTTAATTTATTCCGTGACGCAGAGTCTTTTAATGCTATTTCTTTCATAAACAGGGCAAACAAAGCTTTCCAAAAGAGTCTGGTATGGTCTGTTTCAGATGTGGTTCTCGCTCACACTTGAGTAATAGTCCCACTTGTCCAGCTCTGGGAAACAAATGTGTGAAGTGTCGCAAAATGAGCCATTTCCAGTCAGTGTGTAGAGGAAAGAGTGAGCAAGTGAGCAATGTACAACTTAATGATGAATGTTTACAGGATGAATGATTGCAGGATAAGTTTCACAAGATGGTTTTAACTGTTGACACTGATGTTATTCCTCAGTTGGATCACAAAGCTAAGGGGCCGTTCTGTCAAGTATTGATTGGTGATTTGTCACTGAATATGATGGCGGATTCTGGTGCTCCTGTCACCATAATTTCGGATCATCTTTATACACAGCACTAGTCTGCTAAGGTGCAGCTACAATAAACAGTTATTTTACCTAAAGCTTATGGAGATAATGGTGTACGTAGCTGTGAAAGGCAAAAATATTGTGGGATGGCAGGATTTGGCTCCAATGGGTTTAAAACTTGTTCCTGGATTAGAGCATCCTGTACAATTAAATGCCTTACAGATTGTGCTTGTTGCAAACGTAGGTGAGGATGTTGATGACTTACAGAAGCCTTTTGGAAACTTGTCAGGAATATTTCATTCTAAAATTGGTAGGATCACCAGGTTTGAACATGTAATAAAGCTTAAAGAGAATGCCATGCCTGTCGCCCACCAGGCAAGGTCAATCCATCTAACGTAAGGAACGATCTCAGACGTTTGTTAAGCAAGTTAGTCCTGGAAGGTGTGATTACTACGACATATTCCTCTGAGTGGGTCAGTCCCATTATAGTAGTCTACAAAAAGAGTGGAGATATTCGTTTATGTGCTGACTTACGTACCCTCAATTAGAATATCATTGTTGACTGCCACCCACTCCCAAAAATCCAGGACTTGCCAACATCGGGAGTTCTAAAGTCTTCAGCCTTTTGGACTTAAGGTGTGCATACCATCAGATACCTTTATCCCCAGAATCATGTAACTTTACCACCTTTGTGACTCTGTTTGGAGCATATACATTTCTCAGATTACCGTTTGGCCAGTGGTTTTCAGAAATTTCTGGATCACATTTTGGGAGGATCGATGGTGTGCAGGCCTATCAGGACGATGTCCTGGTATTTTCAAAGACTGTTTTGGATCACAAGCTATTCTTAAAAAAGGTTTTGAACATTTTCAAAGATGTGGGGGCCACTCTTGGGCGTGACAAATACAAATTCTTAACATATAATCTGGATCACACTATTTTTTCCATGGGGATTAAACCCAAATTTTCTCTCACTGAAGCCATTATAGAGGTTCAGCCTTTCAAAGATAAAGACACTCTAAGATCGTTCCTGGGAATGAGTGAATATTTCTCTGTGTTTGTACCTGGGTATGCTCAAATTTTCAGCCTCTACGTTCCTTGCTTAAAAAGGGTGTGCCATTTAAGTGGAGACCATCTCCAATGAAGCTTTTCAGAGTGTGAAAATTTGTATTTCAATGCTCCTGTTGTCATCTTTCATTTCTGGACAAAAATGTTTTTTCACTGTTAGCTAGTGCAGCTTAGGTGCTGTGCTGTCTCAATGGAATACAGGTAATTAGCACATGATTTGTTTTGCATCCAGAAGCCTTAAACAAGCAGAGTCTCATTATAGTACAGTTGAAAGAGAGGCTCTTACCTGTTCTTGGGATGTAGAAAAATTTACGACATTTTTATAGGGAACTCAATTCGAAATTTTCCCCGACCACAAACCATTATTACACCTGTTAAATGGCAATGGAACAGGGAAGGCCTCTGTAAGATTAGTGAGACTTTTGTCTTGTTTACAGGAATTCAATTTTGTGATCAGATACATTTCTAGGGGGCGTAATGTCAGGGCTGACTGTCTTTCCAGAATGCAGTTGCAAGGTACTGTACAATATGACACACAAGATGATGTTGAATGTGTTGTGGCAAACTTAGAAGACATGTTGGAGTCTGTAGGTGTGGTACATTATAAGGACTGGTTGGATGCCACACAAAAGGGTGAGATTTTACAAACGGCGATGGGTTTGATAAGAAGAGGGTGGCCCGAGGAGTGCTCTCTTCCATCACTTCTCAAACCTTTTGCACAAATAGCCACAGAACTGTCTATAGTAAAATGGGTTCTAATTTGTGCTGATGTTAGTGTTCCACCTGTGTCTCTGCGTAGTAAACTCATTGAAGCTGCACATGAAGGACATCTAGGGGTTGGTGGAACCTGTAGAAACCTAAAACAGCACTTTGGTGGTCTTCGATGGATAGTAATGTATCCCAATGGATCAATAGATGTCAAACCTGCCTATTATCTGACAAACACTGGAAAACTACTCATACCCCTTTCATGTTGTGCCTATACCTAATGAGGCTTGGAGCAAAGTTGCATTAGATTTGTGGGTACCTTTGATCTATTGCCCACTGTTAAAAAGTATCTTATGGTTTTAATAGGCTTACTTCAAATGGATTTACTTTGAATTTACAGCTGCACCCAACACCATGGTTGTTGTAAACTTTTTAAGCAACGTTTTTAGTACTAAGGGCAGTCCCAAAGATTTGGTGACTGACAACAGAACTAATTTCACGTCAACTCAGATGTATAACTTCTTGTTATCTCATCATATCAAACTTCTTAGAGTGGCTCTTTATTCCCCTTCTTCTAATGAACTTGTTGAACGAATTAACAGGTTCATGAAAGAGGGGATACAAACAGCCCTTGCTACTAACACTCCTGTAGAAGAATTCTTAAGGAGGAAACTTTGGTCTTACCTTATTTTCCCGCATTCTACTACTGGTATCTCTCTTTCCCATCTTTTGCAAAAGAGGAATCCCAGAGCAAATGTGTGTCCTGATTGGATCAAAGATCTAAATGACAAATCTTGTAGTTGTTGTGCATGCACTGACAGACAGAAAATGTTACTTACCACTTCTCAACAGCAAATTGTGCAAAAGTTGTATTTTGATTCTAAACACAAAGTGAAAGATCAAGGGTTTATGGTTGGGGATTGGGTTATAATCAAAAGCCCAATCAAGGTCAAAAAAGGGGCTTCTGTTTTTTCGCCACCTGTTCTGGTCTTGAAAGTGTCATAAGGTTCTTTATTTTTGGATAAACGGCAGTGGTGGAGTAGGAAGTGTTTAGTCAAACTTTCTCCTGTTCAGGCAAGTAGGATTTTGTCTAACAAGAGTTTGCAGGGGAATGGCTTACGTGATATTTCCTATTTGTTGTTTGATTAAATGTTAACCAAGGACAAGAATGTTGACTCGAGCAAAAGGAACAAATGATGGACGGAATGCTGAACAATGCAAACATTCACCCCCAGTCACAAAGATCTGGGTTTAATCCATCATACTTTTGATCACCACACCACCACAGTTTGAACCCAGCCATATGCAAATCAGTCTTGACCCTGTCCTCATGGGACCCGTCCAGCCTGAACTGCCAAGCCAGATCCTCCCTGGACCAGAAATAAGCATTCTGGACCGGTTTCGGGGCATCACCCCTCATCAACCAGGCTAGCTTAAATCCAGTGGTGCAGTGAGCACGGAACCCACGTCTGGGCATACCCTTCCCACTTAAGGTGACAAACGCAAAAGGAACAAATGATAAGCGGAATGCTGAACAATGCAAACATTCACTCCCAGTCACAAAGATCTGGGTTTAATCCATCGTTCTTTTGCTCACCACGCCACTCCAGTTTGGACCCACCCATATGCAAATCAGTCTTGAGCCTGTTCCTCAGACTTTTTTCTTTATTAATACTTACCGTATTAGTTGTTTTCATTTTATAAGGGAGGAGAAGGATGTAAATATGTATACATAGCTGTAAGGTTTTAGTCCCTTCTTTATAACTTACTATTGTCTAACTTGCACGCGTAATATAATTGTTATGCTTTGACAATCACAGTTGTGCATGCTGTAAACTTGTTGATGTTTAATATGTGGCCCGTGTCTGCTCACTCGCTCTGTGGGTTATGAATGCCACTGCCGGGCAGTTGCAGACGGAAAGCACAGGACGAGGACGCAGTCCCGTGGGCACCTGTACTTTATTAGAACAAAGTCAGAAGATAAAAGAAACCTCTTGCCTCAGTGTCCTTCCGTTTCTACTTCTTCATAGTTCTGCAGGTGGTTTTTGACCACAAGATGTTGGAGGTACATGACTTTGGCCTGCAGTGTGAGAACGGCGCCTGTCAGCAAGGACCTAGAAGAGCTGCCTACCATCGGCATACTGCCTTGCATCCTCCTCCCTCATCATGCAGACAAGTTCCAAGTGCAACTCAGTGAGATCCTGGAGCCTTTTCTAGGTTTTACAAGACAAAGGTTTCCCTCTCCATCATGATTGGGAGGAGAGATAGTCAATGGTTCCCTGATGGGTGGAGATGGTGTGTTTGCTCCACTCATTTTGTAAATGTCACCCAAACCACACAGATTATTGGTGGTCAAAGAACTCATCCTCCCATAGGGTAGCTATTTCCCAAGACAACCCCCCACTGATGTGTGAATGTCTCATTTGGCCACCTTGTTAAACTCCAAATTGAGAATTGTAACCAGGGAAGTTGTACCATGGAGTTTGAGGAAAGTGAAAGATACCTCAGTCATCTGAGTAACCCTCTTAATGCGATGATGGAGAGTGGCACCTGAGTTGGAGGCTGAAACAGAGGAATCAGCCAGGGTTGTCCTTGGTTCCTATACCTGGATGCTTGCCATCTGGAAGACTGTCCAATGAACATGTTAGCTGACTAGAAGTGAGGTGTAATATGAGCTGACAGAAGAAGCCTATCTGTTACACCTTTGACTTTTGTGAGTGTTCCGAACCATACTATTTCACACAGCCAGCACAACTTTGAAAGCATGTGTGACACATCAACATAGGCAGTTAGGGCATGACCTTGGTATGTATGTATAGATGCTGCTTGGAATGGGCACTTGGCTATCAGACAGTATTTATCTTATGTACCAGTAACATAGATGCTTTTTGTCTTGACATACCCTGTGACATCGACATACCAGAAGGGGCTACTGAATGGCAGACATGGGTGCAGCAGCTAGCACATTGAAAAATAAGAGACATCTGTGTCAATGTGGTGTGACTGTTGACAACTGTGATAGGCTTGATGACTTGCGTCAGTTATGAAAAATGTCAAAGGGGGATTTAGGACATTCCTTAACCATGAGCAGCATCAAGGTTGCAGAGATACATATGAGTCAACATTTTAATGGATGGCCTAGGACCACAGACATACCTGACCTATGACTGCCAGAGGGACGGATTGCTTCATGCTGGAGGTACACTGATGTGGGCTAATTGGTGTGCCACAGTGTGGTCATCAGGGGACACTGGGGTATTGAACCTGTGAGGAGGAACACATTCAGACTTGGCATATTTCACTTAACCCCTCAATATGTGTGTGGGGGACTGCTACTGTGACAATAGAGACAATGTGAGATACAATTTCATGTCACATGACGTAAATAAATTAATATAAAATATATCGTGTTTTGTCTGTTAGCAGTTGGGGCATGAGTGAAATGAATGGTTAGTAGGAGACATTTACATGACCAATCAAATCACCCATGGTGTTGTGCATCATATTCAGACATGGGTTAATCTGATCTGACAAATGAAGGATACCCCAAACAGGTATACATTAGATGAAACAAAAAATCAAAGGCCATGACTCAATTGAGATTTTGTTTCCTGCGAGACATGGCCAGAGGCCAGTTTCCCTGCCAGGGAACGCATGCCTTCCATGATGGTCCTGGGCAGGGAAATCTAGTTGCCTAAATATGGCGGGGCAACAATCACTATGACCTGATGGCCCTGTGGCTAACTGAGGCCCGTCGTCGGATACCCATTGGTTCTCCCACTTATACAAAGGGTGGGGAAACCATGAGTTTGGTGGGGCGGGAGCACTGCCAAATTCTTTATGACCCCCATGCTTATAAAATCAGACTGGTATTCGATATGGAGAGAGAGACAACAGTGATAGAAATCAACTGTAATGAAGGGTCAGAAAGCTTTAAATAATTAGGACAGTTCAATTAAATTAAATTAAATTCATTGCAACTTGTAGAGTGCATGGCTACCATGCAAGGGCCTCCCAGCACTAAGACTGAGTTCAGTGCCCACTAAATGCAATTACACGAACAACCAGGTTTTCATCTGCTTCCTAAAGCAACTCTTATCTTTCACCTTCCTTAACTAAACAGGCAATTCATTCCAAATTTTGCCACTAGATAGGAGAAAGGCCTAATCTAGTAGGCCTGTACTGTCGTATCATATGTTGAAGCAGCCAAGGACCTTTTTGTAATAATCTCGATGAGAAATACAAAGCGTCTTAAATTGGATTCTCTGTTTAACTGGGAGCCAATTCAGAGAAGCCAAAGGCCTTGAAATGGTTTGATATTTCGGTATCTTCAAAAGCAAATGAACTGTCGCATTCTGAACCACCTGGAGTCTTCTCAAGACATATTGTGGACAACCTAAGTAGAGAGCATTTCTGCAGCCCTGGCGACAGAGAACCCATGACTGAACCACGATCCTCTGCGTTGGAGCAGGTAAGAAGGCTAGTATCCTTCTTAGCATTCTCAAAATGCTGTAGCAGCTGCCTGCTAATTTCATAACTTGGGTCTCAAAAGTTAGTTTATTATCCAGCCAGATACCAAGATTCCTAATCATGACTTTTGGCCGAGGGCGGATGCCTATAGACTCAGGCCAGCAATAGACAGAACAGACTGACAGTAGAGGACCTGCAATTAATATTATTGCAGACCACCATCACTGTTTTGTCTCCATTAAGTTCCAGACAGGAGGATGCCATTCAGTCTTCTCGGGAGTTAAGGAAGTAACGATCTGTGTGTCATCTGCATAGGATACTATTGAAAGATGGTAGGCTTGAACGATGTAGGAAAGTGGAGTATTATGCAGTGAGACCTGTTCGGCTTCACTATACAATGCTCTCACGATATCCCAAATAAGTCCTTTGGATTCACACTAATAGATCCCTAGCTCAGTCCTGGTAGTGTGGCACAGAGCAGTCAGGCTTTACTAGAGGAACATGTGTAAGCATTTCAGAGTATCAACGTGGACGAAAAGCAATAGACACGACTCGAAAGAAATCCGACACCAATTTATAAAAATAAAGCAGATTTTAATATAAATTCAGTCATTAAAACGAAGACAATTGTATAAGTATAACCGGAGTTTTGGATTTTTAAAGGAAAAATAAATCTATGCATTTCACTTTTGCAAATCTATAAAGTTGCGGGCAATGGGAAATCACACTGGTGACAATCGGTCACTTGCAGGTCGAGTTCAGTGGAAACCACTGGGTTGTAAGGTGAGGCAGGTCCCAGGACCAGGCTCTGATAGTCAGTTGAATTTTACATGGCTCATAAGGCCTGGGTGCACTGTTGTCCTGGATGTCCCTGGTGCTGAAGCGTGAGTCGCAGGTTTGCTGGTTTTAACCCTTAGACGGGCTGGTGAGGAAAGGGGCGCAGAATCTCGACAACGAGGCCACAGAGGCATTGGGTTGAGGATGCTCTGGGGTTCCCTCAAGGCACAGTGTCGAACAAAGGTAGTGGTAGCTGGACTGGCAACCAATAAGCCTTGGCAGGGGCAAGCTCAGTCTTTAGTTACTTAGATGTTCCGGAGTCCGGGGAAAAACTGTAGCCATCTGAAACTTGCTGGAGGTCAGGACTATGTTTCCCAATGCACTAGACAATTTACTTTTGGGCAATTCCCTCGGAGGGCCTGATGGGCAATGATTCTATGATTCTGGGAGTGGTTCTTGCCAGCAGGCTGTAGGGGACTAGTACCTCTAGTGCAAGGGAGTTTTGGAGTTGCCGTTGGCTTTCAGAAGGGTTCCACTTTCCTTTAGAACCAATCTCTGGTCCAAACCGAGTCGTAGTTGTGCAACTGAAGGGTGGTTGCCACAGGGGCACTCTTTCGAGCCTTTTCTTTGTGCAGGTCCTGAAGTTGCAGACTTGAATCTCTTTTATTGCAAGTCAATCAGATCTGAGGTTCTGGTGCCAGGGGAGCTACTTAAATCCTAGATTTAGGGGCGTTAGTGGTCTGGGTGCTAGTAGCCAATGGGCTATTAGCCCCAGCGGCTAATCCACCCCTGAGATGACCACCTCCTGTGGAGGGAGGCACCTTTTCTACTCAGACGCCTCTATTCTGCCAGTTTTAAAAATGGCAGAACCCTGCTTTGGCTAAACAGACCAGGTAGCCCACCTTAGGGGTGTGGCTAGCCTTTTGGGGTGTATTCCTTCTGACTACCTAATATTCCCACCTTCCCGGGTTGTAAATGTGCCTGGGGCAGGGGGTTGACTTTTTTCTCCTCCGGGAGGAAGTCTGCTTCTATATCTGAGGGGGTGGGTGCTTTGTAGCTCATCTCCTTTATGTGCCACTTCACTACCCGTCCTGTAAGTGAGGGAGGTGACACCCAGGCAGGCCTTTATTTATGCCTCCTGAGAGTTTACAACTCCTG
Source organism: Calotriton arnoldi (assembly GCA_963921515.1). Lineage (NCBI taxonomy): Eukaryota > Metazoa > Chordata > Amphibia > Caudata > Salamandridae > Calotriton > Calotriton arnoldi. The sequence goes on along the minus strand of CAWUFW010001715.1, from coordinate 1,821,820 downwards.
GCTGGGGAGTCAGAGTCCTCGCTTGGCGGCCGCAGCTGTAAGCTGTCTGCCAGGGCACAGGAAAGGCTGGGGCAACCAGGTGGACAACCTCTAAGGTAGCCACCTGGGTGCATGTCACATTAAATCCAACTTTGGGAAAAGGTGGGGTATGATGAGACAAGTTGTTTGATACGAAAAATGACACTTTTCAGGGGAACAATAATGGAGCTGGCAACCCGGGGGTGCCCGGTTGCCAGCCCATGTTATTCTATGGCCACTTGAACACTTATAGTAGCCCCTAATGGAAGGAGGCTACTATAGGGATATATAAGCTTGCCCTTATATGCCAACACCTTTAATATAATACACCCTGGCTCCTGGGCTCAGGAGACCTATCCTAGGCGTGTTTGACATATATTAAAAATAGTTCTGTGACCGTGCCACTCATGGTGGGGGCAAAGTCGAGTTTCAGCAGTTTGCACTGCTCATGTAGTCTGCAATGGCAGGCCTGCAGGCATCTGTTTACCGTGGTCACTGTGGGTGGCACAATCGATGCTTCAGGCCCTGGTGGCCCCTTTAACTCCCATGCCCTGGGTACCACTGGTACCATTTACCAGGGACTTATAAGGTGGTTAAAGTCCTTGACAACTGGGCTTACCAATTTACATGGATCATATGTTAGGGAGAGAGCAATGACACTGGGACCTGGTTAGCACTCTCCAGTGCACTTTCAGAGTCATAATCATCAGCACTGAAGAAAAAAGTGTGGGAGTGACCGCACAAAAAGGGCACTTTCCTACAAACGATCTCAGCCAAGGGGCTTGGACGCAAATTAAAAAGAGTGAGACTTATTAAGATCCCTGGAGCACTCCACATTTCACGGGAAAGGTCCCCAAATAGAAAGGTTTGTCATATACCTGAAAGGTTCTATCCTCCACAAATGAGGTTAGCCAATTCAGCGCTAGCCCTGTTATTCCTGACATTTGTAATCATTTCCGTAACAGTGCATGAGAGACTTTATCAAAGACTGTACTTAGATCCAGCAAAATCGCTGCTGCTGCCCCTCCTTGATCCAGATTCATTTTAAGTTCTTCCACTACTGCTAACGGAGCAGTCTCTGTACTTTGACCAGACCGAAAGTTGATTTATATAGGATGAAGGATATTCTTTTGTTCCAGAAATACTGAAAGATGCTGAATAACATGTTTTTCCAGTACCTTTCCCATGTTAGACAGAAGGGATATTGGCCTGTAGATTTTCTCTTATATGGGGTTCAGAGTTTTTTTTTGTTGGAACAATGATTTTACATCTGCATGCTTCCAAACAGATGGCACTAGGCACTATGCCGGTTTGTACGGAAAGGTTAAGCATTTCTTGAAGCAGAGGATAAATTACTCTTTCCCCCAGAGAGAGTAATCACAAATATTTGCACTGGTACAAATAGCAGGGTCAATTCTTTTGTCCTTTTTTAGCTGTTTGTGCAGTGCGAAATGGAAGAAGCCGTGCTTCCTGCAAACCAAAAATGTTCACCGGGGCACAGCAAGGAGAAATCAAATATCACACTTTTGCAGCACTCAAATGTGAAAATGGGATGCCCATGGACATAAATATGTGCTTTACAGAAGACTAACCTATTGTAAGGAAATGTCTCTTTTTGCATGATTAACCCAAAGTTTTGGACTGATGCTGCTGTTTTTTTTCTCCAAATCTGATAGTGTAATGAGGCCTTCTAACCAAACCTCATTGTCAGTATTCTACCCCTTTACAAATGTAATGTATGTTGAATTGGCTACCCCCAACTGGCATAAGTTATATTACTTATACATCCACATTATATGGTAACAAAGGAACCTAGGGCCTGTATTTTGTAGTGACCACCCAGGGCTGCAGCACTGGTTGTGCCACCTTGAGTATAGCAAATTAAAACGTGGCTCCCGGCCTGCCACTGCAGACTAGAAGAGCAATTTAAACTGCTAGTTCGCCTTTGCCGTTTAAACCAATGACAAAGCCCACACTTCCCTCAATAATATATACAAGTCTCCTCTAAGGAATGTCTATCAAGCCCTAAGGCAGGGAGCTGTATATTATTGAGTAGGACATGTATTGTAATATGCCCTAACAGTAAAAGCCCCAAACTGTTGTTTTTACCTTGGAAAGGCTAGTAGCCCCATCGGCAAGTGCAGGGTTACAGGCTGACATCTCAGCCCTGCCAACGTCTGAATGGGACTGCTAAAGTTGGTACTTCAAGTTATCAAATTAGTCATGGCATTAGACCTGACTTGATGCTCAAGCCGAATTTAAAGAAAGTTGTCACTCTGTTGCCCAATTTTTCTGTTGCACATTCACAGATGCCGGCCACCAAAAAGCCTTCTGCCCTCCTAGGGAGGAGTGAAATGACTCTCAAGTACAGGAACAATAGAGGCCTGCCACACAGAGAGATGTTACCACCCCCACATATGAAGCCACACAGGGTGTTGGCCCAAAAGGTGAGCTTCAAGGGAGAAGCTGCCTTTGATGGGCAAATGGCAACCACACTAGAGAGGGGCAACTCCTTTATTCATGTACTGTTTATTATGTGGGCACGTAGCCCACAGGTAGCCACACCTCTAGGGTGGGCTACCAAGTTCCCTGCACTGAGAGAAGGGTTCAGACATCTTGGGAGTGCGCAGAATAGTACACTCTGGGATAGGTAGATGCCACATATAGCAGGAAGTCATCATAAGACGGGAGGGCATCTGGTAGACCATTGGCTACTGACTGCTTCATGCCCCCAGGGAATTTCCTGGCCATAAGTATGGCACGCCTGGTACCCAGAACCTCGGATCACATCTGAACTCGAGTGAGGACCAAAGAAAGACTGCCCTGCTGAACTCTGGAACTAGCAAAAGAGACTGCACCAACCGCTGGACTGCACCTACTGCTCCTTGAGCTAACAAAGAGAGAACTGTGTCTGTGGTGCCTGGCTCGTAGAAACATCGCTACAGAACACCACACAGAAACGGTGAACTCCAAGAGTCAGTTGGCTGACTCCCTGTTCCAGCACCAGGGCAATAAAAGCTGAAGTAGCACACTCTGGCCAGTCAGTAGCCACTTCCATTGAATCGCTGGTGACTGCCGATGTGCAGCCAAGAAGAACACTCCCCAGCACTCAAAGGTTGCATCTGAGTCTGTCGGACCCGGGAGAGTCATCAGAGTGCAGATTGGTTGCAAAGATGGACACTAGCTCTCGCCAAAGGAAACTGTTGGACCTGCTGTGACCAGAGACCAGTAGACAGTTGTAGCTATATTTCTGCTGGACAAAGAGGAATATGAGGGACATCGATCTCTGTGGCTAGAGTCTACCCACCTCAACAGTGGACTGGAGAATAACCCCAGGGAAACCCCTGTCAACCGCACAGCACCCAGAGCATCTTTCAGCATCCTCAGCATCCTGTATTCCAAGCATTAGAAACACTCCATTGAAGTCTATGGTGGTCCTTGCATAAAGTGTGGATCTGGACTTAAGACTGCACGCACAATAATTTGGAGAAGAGCATCAGTGAATTTCCATTCTCAATAATCTTAAGGATTTGTTTTTCATATAATGATTCAAACAGGATATGATTTATGCCCAGTTCTCAGTTGGGCCCTAATTGTGAGTTAGAATAGTTGTGGCATTTAACACACCTGGGGCCATATGTATCAAGCTAAATTGCGATCGCAAACGCTGAAATTCGCAGAATTTCAGCGTTTGCGATCGCAATTTAGCTGTGTGCAATGTATGAAAGGAAAACCCACTCGCAAAGTAAGGAATCAAAAAATTTTCGATTCCCTATTTTGCGAATGCATTTAAGGAATCGCAAATTGCGATTCCTTAAATGCAATGTAGGAAGCACCCAAGTTGTGCGATTTTGGCTTAAGGAATCGCAAATTACCACCAACTTTAGGTTGGTGGTAATTTGCGATTTCTTTGACAAATGCACTTTTTTGCATTTTTCAAAGTGCCATGTGGCGCACTTACATGCCCTTAGGGCATGTATGTGCGCCACATCTGCACCCATGCTTATTTCAGGGGTGCAACAGGGTGTCCCTTTGACACCCTTGCATCCTTGAAATTGCATTCGCAATTTGCGAGTACCTAATGGGTACTCGCAAATTGCGAATGTCTCCCCATTCATTCCTATGGGCCTCTAGGCCCATAGGAATGAATGGGGAGGTATTCCTTAATTGCGAATCGCAATTTGCGATTTGCAATTAAGGAATATGTGGGATTTGCAAAAGTTTTTGCAAATCCTACATAAATCGCGTTTTGCGATTCTCAAATAGCGATTCGCAAAAAATTGCTATTTGAGAATCGCAAAACAACATTTTGATACATATGGCCCCTGGTGTATACCTGTAACCTAGTGTGAAGTATTTACCATGTGTAGTAAAAAAATAAAAAAAAATTTGAGTTTTCAACTTGAAAGTGAGACCTGACGTGTAGAATCGATTTTTAAAGACATTGAAGTCTGCATGTTCTGCCATTTCTCCTGACATTTCCCTCAAATAATTATCGCAAGAATTGATGTAATAAAAGCTACTAAAGGAAAAGTAGAGAGATACTGTGTTTACTGCAAAATTTGGGATTATGATCCCTCTGCAAACTTCTCTTTGTGCTGGGGTCGGAATTCTCCTTGAAACTCAGAATCAAGGACTTAGAGCCTGATTTAGAGTTTGGCATACAAGATACTTTAATGCAAATGTGACGGAGAACCTTGCTTGCCAAACCCTCACTCTGCTCACCTCATTTAGAGATGGGCGGGCCTTTAGTGCTCCATCATCTGAGCCCCGTTGGCGTCTTCAATGCAAAGCCTCCTCTGACGGCCTGATGGAGTAAGGCTCATCAGAGGAAGGACTTTATACCACCTTCCCTATTAAGGGTGGACAGTGTAATGTCTTTTTTTATGTCCGTCGGCCTGGTGGTGAGGCATAGAAAAAACACTAATGACCCCCAAACTCTGTGAGAAAATTTCCAGGGTGTGGAGGTCATTAGAGGTTTGTTTTTCAAAAAACAATTCTACTTTGGGAGCTTGTTTATGCAAAAGAAAAAGTTTGAAAGGTTTGGCGAACGGCCATTAAACCTGATGTCGACCATCCACCAACATTTTGATACATTGAAAGGAACCACCATGACAGCAGTTCCTTTCAATGTACAGAGATGAATGATGGGTCGGTGTTTTTTCTAAATTTGGTGGATGGTAGTCCGTCAGGGTGGCGGAGGTAATGTTCTCTGCCACCCTCTTGGTCAGAGTACCATCCGCCACACCTTAAATTACACTTAAAACCACAATAAACAGTAGTATAAAAAAACAATGCAAAAAATATTGTTTAAAAAAGTTGCACAAAACATTCAGTATACATTCTAGTACAATAAGATTAGGTCAATTTACTACATGAAACGATCCAAAAAAAACTCATTAGAAGATAACAGTAGGTGGATTTAACAAGAAATAAAGTGCTTCTTCATGCATTACTATAAAGTGCTTTGAAATCACAGAATATATACATTTTCGCTGCAGATACAAGAGACCTGGACAAAAAATTAAAACATGATTTAAACAGAGTTTCCCAGCTCTGCAATATTGACAACACAGATGACACTAAACGGAATCTGATTAAACCTAAATTTCGTTCAAAAATCTTTGTACAAGAGATTCACAAATTGGCCTTTAAATAGCATTGCATCGCACCACATCGTACAAATACACAGCTCAAGTGAAATCTTTTTTTATTTAAAAACAATGTTGCAAGGTAAGGATGAAAGCTTTTAAATTTAGCATTTGTTTTAAGCTGCACTTTAAAACTCTGCTAGTTAGGGAGGACAGCACCTCATTAGTATTTAAGGCCATCTGGTGTAAACTATGATTGTAAACAGTCCCAAATGTATAAATCCTTTTGTTATCCCTCGAAAGTTCCAGCCAAATCTCTTTTTTCAATCAATTTTCAGGACTACGGAACAACTGAAAAAAGATCATGAATAATATGGCAATAAGCTTGAAATATTATGCAGTCAAACCCAGCTCGAGGCGAATCATTTCAATGAACCTGAAGGAGCTTGCACCAAGGTATCATTTCCACAGGACAGATTCAAAGTTGGAAATAGTTTTAAATTTGCCTGTGTACCATACAATGCAAAAGTCATAAAACTAGCAATATACACCTTTAAAAGCAACTGAACATCTCTTCTCCCTGTGCGTTAAAGAATTGCAAAAGGACAATTCCTGTAGGCTTTGATTTAAAAACCTGCAGTGGATCATGAAGTACCCATGACAGGTTATTGGAAATACTCACTGCTAAGTATATATACTTTTTTACCACCTCTATTTTTCCCCCAATAAAAAACAGGACCTGGGAGACTTAACACATCTGGATCCCATTATCATAATTTTAGTTTTCCTCTCATTTACGGAAAGATTATGTGGAAGTGCAGAAGAGGCCCGAATATCAAGTTACTTCTGTAAACCAATAGAGATTAGCGACATTAAAACAAAATCTTCTGTATACAGCAAGGTGGAAACCACCCTTGAACCTAATTTAGGAGGATCTGTAACACTTTCACTCAAAACAATTGGAAAATCAGACAAATAAGGATAAAATAATAAAGGAGCCAAAATACATCCTTGTTTAAGGCCATTATCTATTAGGATTGTATCTGATTATTAATTTCCAGTGCCCAGGAGTACTTTCAACCAATTGTCAGAATGAAGGAATATCAGAGGGAGTAACAAATCATACGGAATGCCCAATCTCACAAGTTTATGCCAAGTGTTGGACGCTCAACGTAATGGAAAGTACTGCTGAAATCAACAAATGCCACATACACCTTCATTTTACCTAACTTCTCATACTTTTAACTGATCATATGTAGGCACACAATATTGTCAGTTGTGGAATAAGCCTTCCAGAAGTATGATGTTTGATAGGCTGAGCAGTTTCCACCTAAGAAACAAAAAGATTTCATAAACATTTGGAAAACATTTGGACCATTATGTTTTGGAAGAATGCGATCTCCTTCTTTATAAAAGGGTATAATATTACTACCTTGCCATGAGGATTATGTCTGCCTTTAAACAATAATCAAACAGCGGCTTAAGGATACCTGCCCATAAATGAGGATCAGCTTTAATGAGACAGGGGTATACCATCCATTCCCGGCGCTCGACTATTATTTAATTGCAAATTGACACAAGTAATTTCATCCACAGTAAATTCAAGAGTTCTACAGCTTCTATTAGAAAGTAATTGTCTCAGATCAAGAAGGTCAGAGGAAGTAGATGCATGCAACACACAAAAATAAGAACGTCATGTGTCTTCATCTACTGGAATAGGGGTTTTGTTGGTATCTCTACCTAAACCTTTGGTTATTACAAACTAAAATGTATGCAGCTTGTGAGAGGTACTTGCAGACTGAAGATCGAGCCAAAGTTTTGTCTTGTGAGTATTTTTAATAATTTTCTGTTAAAACTAAGAGGGGGATATTCACAAGAACGTGTGATAATCATCGCAAGTGTAGCTTAACGCAACCTTGCATATCGCAGTCCATCGCGAGAAAATAACGTCCAATTCCCAACCCCTCGGCACCATGCGATAGCAGCATGATAACCCGCCAAATGCCCGCGTAAAAACCAACGCGAAAAACAAGAATTGCGAAACACGACCGCCCAAAAAGTTGCGACGCCACAAAGCGCGATACTAAAATCATCGAAAACCAGCGGCAGGTCTGCAATACCCACGCGTCATGCGTGAAAATGCACTATAAAAGCAAACAAAAAACCAACCCCAAAACCAATCCAAACTGCGTAGCACCATGGATGCACCCGGACCTAGTGCAGAGGACAAGCCGAACTCTACAAACCCCACGGAGGACCAGCATGGAACCCCCTGTTTGGGGGAGGGCAAGGAGAAGAGGAAGAGGAAGACGGGGTTCAGTCCGCAGGAAGACCAGATCACCGTCACGGAGGTGATAGAACACTACCAACAACTGTTCGTCACCTCCACTGCGTCATTGGCAACACAAACGGAAATATGGCAGTACATCGTCACCAAAGTGAATGCAGTCGGAGTGGCGAGGAGGTCAATGGAGGATGCCAAGAGGCGCTGACATGAAGTGCACAGCCAAACCAAACAGAAACTCGCTGCCAACATGAAGGCAGCAAAGGCGACTGGAGGTGGGAGTCCTGCGCCACAGGAGGAGCTGGATGAGCTGGAGGAAATGGTGGCCACAGTCATCAGTGGGGAGACAGTGCAAGGAGTTGAGGGTCTGGACACAGCCCGAAACGACCTGACCCAACAGCAACAGGGTGAGTAACCACCAGGGACTGGGGGGACGGGGGAAGATGGGCACAATGGCACACATGCACAATCATGTGCAGCACACTGCACACCCGCAATGAGTGTGGAACATGTCCCTGATACCCTTGGCACACTGCAGCACACATAGAAACACCAAGTAGGCCCCCGTACACTATGTGCACAAATGGGCCCCCCTCCATATCACCAATGCCACAACCTACCAATGCACATGTGTTGAATCCAGAAAAGCAGCGGCTCTGTGAGCCACACTGACAATGCAAGTGACACTGCATGACAGATAGCATGGCTGAAGTCACAATACATGACATGGTGCATGAGACGACACTGAGGTGGCTGAGTGTGGACCACATCCGTAAAGGAGCAGGTCACACTCTGACACATCCACGTGCACCTACGAGCCATGACGTCAAGAACACATCTGCAGACAAACAATGCACAAGAGTACCAAATATCTCCAGTAGCACAAATGACCCAAGTCGCAAACATCCCAGCCCCGAAAAGCACACAAGTCAAATGCACACCGACTCAAAGGGATAAGGGTCCGCCAATGCAGAGCTGCAGGGGCGAATCGCCAACAATGCAGCACACACACATAGCAATCACAGTACATCAACATTGACGACAATGTGGGACAGAGTGCAACCCCTACACCACAGGACAGAGGACACAACTGATGCCTCTCGTGCATAAAAACTGGCCAATCACATCTGACAAAGCATGACACTGTGAGATGATAATGTACGAGTACAACCACACATCCATCATGTAGTCGAAATGTCCACTGACTCCCATCAAATAGCCAGCTGCACCAAAACAGTCTCAATGTACACCGTCATGCAGTCTGAATGTAAACATCCACAATGCGTCAACATACATGGAACACACTGTTAACCTGCATCTCCCCTTACATTGCAGAGGGACAACCAACACCTCCTGCAGAGCACACCACACATCTCTTCAGTGATGATGAAGAGGACACCCTGCCCATTTGCCCAGACATACTCCAACGGCTCGTGGACAGCCTCCTCACCCCACCTCCAGGAGCAGGGCAGCCCAGCTGCATCGCGGTGAGCCCACACCCTGCACAGACCACACAGCAGGAAGCACACACCACCACGGCTGCCTCCCAGGACACCCACGACCAACACATGGATTTCAAACGCCGTGTGTTAGGGTGCCAGGAGAAGATGGCAGATCAGCTGCGGCTGGGTTTCGACCTCATGGCAGCCAAACTCGATGCCATACGTGGGTGCCTGAGTCCCATCAGGGAGCACCTACAGTCAAGAACACATCTGCAGACAAACAATGCACAAGAGTACCAAATATCTCCAGTAGCACAAATGACCCAAGTCGCAAACATCCCAGCCCCCGAAAAGCACACAAGTCAAATGCACACCGACTCAAAGGGATAAGGGTCCGCCAATGCAGAGCTGCAGGGGCGAATCGCCAACAATGCAGCACACACACATAGCAATCACAGTACATCAACATTGACGACAATGTGGGACAGAGTGCAACCCCTACACCACAGGACAGAGGACACAACTGATGCCTCTCGTGCATAAAAACTGGCCAATCACATCTGACAAAGCATGACACTGTGAGATGATAATGTACGAGTACAACCACACATCCATCATGTAGTCGAAATGTCCACTGACTCCCATCAAATAGCCAGCTGCACCAAAACAGTCACAATGTACACCGTCATGCAGTCTGAATGTAAACATCCACAATGCGTCAACATACATGGAACACACTGTTAACCTGCATCTCCCCTTACATTGCAGAGGGACAACCAACACCTCCTGCAGAGCACACCACACATCTCTTCAGTGATGATGAAGAGGACACCCTGCCCATTTGCCCAGACATACTCCAACGGCTCGTGGACAGCCTCCTCACCCCACCTCCAGGAGCAGGGCAGCCCAGCTGCATCGCGGTGAGCCCACACCCTGCACAGACCACACAGCAGGAAGCACACACCACCACGGCTGCCTCCCAGGACACCCACGACCAACACATGGATTTCAAACGCCGTGTGTTAGGGTGCCAGGAGAAGATGGCAGATCAGCTGCGGCTGGGTTTCGACCTCATGGCAGCCAAACTCGATGCCATACGTGGGTGCCTGAGTCCCATCAGGGAGCACCTACAGTCAAGAACACATCTGCAGACAAACAATGCACAAGAGTACCAAATATCTCCAGTAGCACAAATGACCCAAGTCGCAAACATCCCAGCCCCGAAAAGCACACAAGTCAAATGCACACCGACTCAAAGGGATAAGGGTCCGCCAATGCAGAGCTGCAGGGGCGAATCGCCAACAATGCAGCACACACACATAGCAATCACAGTACATCAACATTGACGACAATGTGGGACAGAGTGCAACCCCTACACCACAGGACAGAGGACACAACTGATGCCTCTCGTGCATAAAAACTGGCCAATCACATCTGACAAAGCATGACACTGTGAGATGATAATGTACGAGTACAACCACACATCCATCATGTAGTCAAAATGTCCACTGACTCCCATCAAATAGCCAGCTGCACCAAAACAGTCACAATGTACACCGTCATGCAGTCTGAATGTAAACATCCACAATGCGTCAACATACATGGAACACACTGTTAACCTGCATCTCCCCTTACATTGCAGAGGGACAACCAACACCTCCTGCAGAGCAGACCACACATCTCTTCAGTGATGATGAAGAGGACACCCTGCCCATTTGCCCAGACATACTCCAACGGCTCGTGGACAGCCTCCTCACCCCACCTCCAGGAGCAGGGCAGCCCAGCTGCATCGCGGTGAGCCCACACCCTGCACAGACCACACAGCAGGAAGCACACACCACCACGGCTGCCTCCCAGGACACCCACGACCAACACATGGATTTCAAACGCCGTGTGTTAGGGTGCCAGGAGAAGATGGCAGATCAGCTGCGGCTGGGTTTCGACCTCATGGCAGCCAAACTCGATGCCATACGTGGGTGCCTGAGTCCCATCAGGGAGCACCTACAGTCCCTAACGGATACCCACTGTCCGCACCATGTCCACCAACAATCCTTGGCTGACATCGTTGGTTCCATTACTCGGAGACAAGAACTGTCTAGGCAGACAGGCTCCAGCGATGACAGCACAGAGTTGGAACAGATGCGGAGGACAATGGAGACCATGGGTCCGATGCAGGCTGGAAGTATGGCTGCCACTGCTGAACACCAGCGAGATGTAGCTGCGATCTTCCATGCCTTGCAGATGCTCATCTTGCCACTGCTGCCACTGAGCCTGTACCAGATGACTGCTGCAGGAACCTCGACACACACATCTCCGACCCCTGATGTGTCAGTTGCACACAGTGATGCAGCCCCATCGCCTTCGCACCCTGATGTGTCAGTGGCACACAGTGATGCAGCCATTACACCGCCACACACACCGGACACACCCGACACAGAAGAAGTATCAGAGGAGTAAGATGTGGATGGTAACTACTGTGTGAGGAAGGAGGCAGTAGCATCCATCACCTCCATATGGCTTGCCCTGCCTGGCTCTGTCCCATGCATCATGCCCTGGGACAACCCCTTCCACTGACCCCCGGAACACTCTGCGACATTCACCCGGACCCCGACACGGACTGCCATATCTCCACTGCTTGACAATTACACAGCAATCCTGCTGCGGACTGCACTCCCCCTCTTCCAAATCAATTTTCAATGCCCAAAGGACTCTGGTTGGCCCACCACTGGGCTTCCATGTTATGTGGGCTTGGATGGCCATGTACAGCTCCCTGTCCGTCATTCACCAGAATGTGAATAAAACATTCGAAATCATGCAGATGTGTCATGACTATGTTCACTCACGTATGGAAGTATGGCTGGATGTAGGGACAATGATTGCACAAGAAGGTACACCCTGGTAAATGACATCAATGCGCATGTTCATCCCTGAGACACATGGCCAATTGGATGACTGTGAAGGTGGGTACTGGCTGTGTCCCCATTGCACATTAGCAACAAACTCACAACCCCCCAATGTAGGCACAGGTCCATGTCTTGAATAGGGCTGTGTGTAGGAATGACCAAATCGGTAGCAGGCCAGAAGTGGTGTCCTACATCACATGTGACGACAGAACTTCACGTCGCCTACCTACTCACACACATCTGTGTGGACACATTCTGTAATGATTCATAACATTGCTCATCATGGTCAGAGGTTGGACACCATACTCACATTGCTGAAGACACGTAAGAGCACAGGTCTACCAGCAACTCTCCTAAAACAATGTCGGGCTCACAGAGGTGGAGCTGTCAGAAGGGACCCACCCCAATTTTACATGCGTCAGTCAGTTCCTCCATGTGTAGGGACGATGCTCATTGTGGCACACGAGTGGTCAATCTAATCAACACTCATCACAGTTAGACACCAGTGGTGTTGCGTAGACTTTATTGGCATGTGCGTGTCAGTACGGACAAGGCAACGGCCACAACAGGCAGGAACATGCTTAAGACACTTACACGCAGCATGGGTACATGTCGAGGTGCAGGAAATGGGGGTGGGAAAATGAACCCCAATCATCACGGATGGCAACGGTCTCAGCCCACCTTGCCTTGCTGGACGAGTCATGTGTTGTTTGGCATATGCCCATTGCCCCATGTGAGGGGGCACGACTTACAGCCCATGGGGTCTGCATAGTGCTCTGCCACCCGACTGCGCCGACTGTCTGCTCTGCTGACAGTGATCAGGTGAAAGAGTCCGACAAGTTCACATGTTGTGCTACATTGCCATGTGTGTACTCTCCCCCCAGCAGTGTGTCTGACTTGGTAACGTTGCCAGACGATGCTGTGATGCTCCGACCATGGAACTGCATCACCTTGAACAGGTGTGTGTACACACGCGTGGTTCCACGCACATGCATACAGAGTCCAGACGAAGGCAGACATGTCCTCTATTGTGGCGGGATGTGGGTACATTCCCCACGATGCTACAAGGTGTTGGGAGCAGTGCTGTGGGTGACAATCCGATGTGGCTGCAGGGACGTAGTTACTCGTCCATGAATGCCAGCGCAGCTTCATGGGCAATGTGTTCCAATAGTACGTCGTTGTCGGGTTCAAGGAACACCAGGGTGAGCCAATCCATTAACTGGTCCGGGCAGATGTGCTCAGTCCACGCCGTTTCCCCAATCCGCAACACAGCCCAATAGGGGAGCACCTGGATGTGGTCACTACACACGAGGAGTTGTGAATTCTCCCATGCTCAACTGCCAGCACATACGCCAAGGATCAGTGCATCCCATGCACGGCTCTCCAGGTGACACTCCTGTTGGTGGGCCAACAGTAGGCGCACTGTCAGGTCATAATCCAATTCAGCTACGGTTGCATTGGATAGGCAGACCTCCATGGGCCACTCGAATGTGCATGATCGACAGTGGAACCAGGGCTGGACGCAGGTGACGTAGGCAAGACGGAAACTCAGACGGAAACTGATTCGCAACACTGCCATTGGCAGGGATCCCAACAGATGCAGCATTCGGGCACGGTACAGTTCCATGTGACAGGGGTTGTGCATGTGCCCGGGAATGCAGGCCATTGCGTTTGTTGGTCTCGTGGCACTGGCACTCGTCTGACCGGCGGGTGTTCGGTGGACGATATGCCACAGCTCTGGGCAATGAGTCGTATGTGTGTGCGACATTTGTACGTATGGGTAGTTCTTGACAATGTGTCAAGGGCATCCCTTGCAGGTGTCGGTTGTGCAGAGACAAATGTGTGTGTGGGGTGTAGGCACGTTGGTGTTTCATTAGTGCAGATCGTGGTGTGGGAGTCGTCGGAGGCTGGTATGGTATCTCACGCAGGGTGTGCCAGCCGCATTCAGGACCAAGGTCGGGGGTTTGGTTGGCCTTGGGCCTTGTGTGTTGAGACAAAGGTGCTTTCATTCCTGATTTTCGTCTGACTACTGCTTGCATGTCTTAATTGTGATGTGGAGTTCGCGCTGACTTTGATGCCAGGCCTGTGATTTGTGGTGCGCAGAGTTCGAGACACACGCAGCTGTTGGCATGTTTGCATGAGCCAAGGGCCCGATTGGCCTTGCGCTCCTTGTTCAGTCTCTCTCTTTCTGTCTGTTTCTTTCTCTCTCTCTCTCTTTCTCTCTCTCCCTGTCCTTTGATGGGTGCCTGACACACCTTCTTATCTTGGGTATTGTCTTGCAGGCAGTGAGTCACAGTTTGTCTTTCAATGGTGTATGTATGAATCAGGATTTCAGTGCGCACATGTATGTTGATTGTTGCAATTGTGGGACATCAGGCGGGTGCTTGTGCTCATGTTTCCGTGCAGTTGATGTGCTGTGTCTTGGTCCGGGGGAGGTGGGGGTGCCCATCGTGGGGCCGGGGGGGTAGGGTGTGGTCCTGGGGGTGGTGGTGGCGGTGGGTGTTGTGGCCCTCTTGGGTGTCCGGCACGCATGTTCAGTGGCTCCATGGCATCTGTTGCCCTTCAGGTGTGGCTCTGGGCTGGGCTCCATTTTGTGGTGCAGGCTGTGCTCCGACTTTGCACCAGGTCAGGGCAGGTGTTAGTTTCCTGCTGCTAACGCGCCTTATCGCCTGTTTTGTGGTTTTATCGCTGATCGGGCTGGTCGTTGAGGTGTGGTGTTGTCGCGGATTTTTGCTCGGGAACGCCTACTCTGCATCTCATTAGCGATAGTTGCAGGGGTCATCTTTGGCGATGTTTTTTGAGGATGCTTTCGCAGGTAAACTGGTGTTATAGGCTGTTAGCACCAGCTTGTGAATGTTGCGATACATTTATCTCGACTTTGGCTGCGATAAAGTGCCGTTAACTCGGCGATAGCTCCTTGAGAATATGCCCCAGAGTATTTAGAAACTTGAGGTAAGTGGGAATTATCTAACTGCATCAAAACTACACTAGGGACTTTTAGACTTGTTGTGAAGATGTCCTAAAATGAGTGTAAAATGACTACAAAAGCAGTAGCATTCAGTGTCATAGGAAAAGCCTCTAATACATCCTTCAACTAGTTCATAAGGGTATGTTTCAGCATATGCTTCCAAATGTAAACACGATCTGAGCAGAATATTATATTATAACTGGAAACCTTAGCCCCCCCACCATGTATTTGGATGAAAATGAAGTGCAACATAATGCTGGGAATGATCAGTCCATGATTAAGGACATAGGGGCTCATTACGATGGTGGAGAGACCGCCACTGCCGGGTCGGCGGTGGCGGTCCCTCTGCCATCTGGCTCCCATTTCCCCCCGCCACATTAGGATGGCGGGGGGAATCGTGCCACAAGCGTGGCGGGCGCAAAGAGCACCCGCCACGTTTCCGCCACAGGCAATCGTTGCGATTGCCTGGCGGAGCGGATCTGACCAGGGATATGGTGGCGGTGCCTAGCAGGCACCACCCGCCCGATCACAATGCTGGCGTCAGCCAGCCTTTCCATGGCGGTTGAACCGCCATGGAAAGGCTGGCGGAGGCTGGCTTCGGGGGCCCGTTACGGGCTCCCTCTGGGGGGGGCCAGTTGTGCACTGGGGGGGTCAAGGTGGCAGGCACAGTGCGGTGCCTGCCACGTTGTGCAGGGAAATGCACAACCTGGCCATTTAACATTGCGGCGGGTGCTGCAGCCAGCAGCACCCACCGCAATGTTAAATTGCCAGATGCGACCGCCGCGGTGGCGGTCGCATCATAATTAGGGGTGCGGGACCGCCGCATGACAGGCGGGTGGTCCCGATCCCACTACGATGGCGGGCGGACTCAAGTCCGCCCGCCATCGTAATCGGTCCCATATTTCTAACTTAGGGGCCGATTACGATGGCGGGCGGACTTGAGTCCGCCCGCCATCGTAGCGGGATCGGGACTGCCCGCCTGTCATACGGCGGTCCCGCACCCCTAATTATGATGCGACCACCACCACGGCGGTCGCATCTGGTAATTTAACATTGCGGCGGGTGCTGCTGCCTGCAGCACTCGCCGCAATGTTAAATGGCCATGTTGTGCATTTCCCTGTACAACGTGGCAGGCACCGCGCGGTGCCTGCCACCTTGTGCATGGAAATGTAGGGGGGTACCCAGTGCACAACTGCCCCCCCCAGAGGGGGCCCGTAACGGGCCCCCCGAAGCCAGCCTCTGCCAGCCTTTCCATGGCGGTTCAACTGCCATGGAAAGGCTGGCTGATGCCAGCATTGTGATCGGGCGGGTGGTGCCTGCTAGGCACCACCACCATATCCCCGGTCAGATCCGCTCCGCGCCGCCAGGCAATCGCAACGATTGCCTGTGGCAGAAGTGTGGCGGGCGCTCTTTGCGCCTGCCACGCTTGTGGCACGATTCCCCCCGCCATCCTAATGGCGGGGGAAATGGGAGCCAGATGGCAGAGGGACCGCCACCGCCGGCCCAGCGGTGCCGGTCTCTCCGCCATCGTAATGAGCCCCTTAGTAACCACATTGATGCCCCAATATTGTATAGAAATATAATTAAGCTCTCCTGTTTTCAGTTTCTATTCTTTGTAAATTCTGGTGGGGTTTTTTCAGTGTTTTCAACTCCTTAAAAAAACAGTGGTTACACATTTTTGCGCCATTAAAAACAACAAAAACAGTGTTTTTCCGGTGTTTATGGAACGTTTTGCTTTTATTATTGCTTGCTTTCTGCACTGGTAGTGCATGGTATATAGACAGTGCACGTACAGTTTATATGAGGTCCAAATACATTTTTACAATTTAAACTTATTGTACTATACCATACAATACTTCTTCTGTGAGTCTTTGGTCATGCATGCTCACTCTTTTCTTCCCAGGTAAACTTTTATCTGCCAAAAGGCCCTCTCAGCAATGGCACTTGAGATGGGCAACACCAAAACAGTCAGTACACAATTTGCTAACTCTGGCCACTGACATAGCTTTTCATGCCAATACTGGTGCACCTGAAGATTGTGATTCTCTGGGACAGATTCAGCAACATAAGCTTTGAACTGGGCGCATATGCCCACAGAGTTATTGAAACAGTCAAAAATGAAGCAGTACTTTTCAAAGTCCGGTGAAAAATTCCCCTTTACAGAAGGGATCTAGAACTTGTGCAGAGTACTACAGTGAGGCTTCATTGACTTCAAATGCCATGGTTGGTGAAGGGACATTTCAATGCATCATTGCAAGCAATTTCTCATGCATTGTAAAATAAAATTTCATGAATTGCTCCTCAACATTTCTTTGCTTACTAAGTGGCAAGTATTCTAACATGGAACATGTTGCAGTGCCAAAGTCACTTAAAGTACCGCCCAGCCTACTCTCAAGGAGATGTTTCACATCTAGACCAATTAACACTGAACACTTGGTAGACAACAGTGTTTTCAGACTCTAGTTTTTTTATTATTTCCACTACAGCAGTCATGTTTCCCGTAAAAGTCAAAGAATGCAGTAGAGTGTACTTTTTTCCACATCACTATCAAAATGCAATCGAAGATCCTTACATTTCTGCCTTTGCCATCATCACTAAGCAAAAGTCTGTAAACAGTCGCCACATGGGTAATTTAGCATTCACGGCCTCTATGACTGACAACCATCGGCTAAATGACACAGTTGGGATGACCAGAATGGACTACAAAGTTAATAGCATTCTTCATTACCTCTGAAGATTTTAAAGATGCTTTCAGCATACCATCTAGTAAGTGGCAATGATCTCTTACATGGAGGCACTTCAGCTGAGGTATCGATTTTTGACAGTTCATCACACAACTTTTTCATATATGTAGCTGAAGCACTGAAAATACAAACAATATGACTCCAATCTTTGTTGAACTTGGCATGAAGTTTTTGCAGAAGCATTCCAAGTGATACTGCGTTCCATGTTTTTCAAAAGTATGGTGTCATGTTTTCACCACTATCCCAGATGCTTGTTGACAGCACTGTTTTCACATATACCTGTCACTACAACTTGCCTTGAATGTTTAAAGTCTGGGGTGTATGGCAATTCAACTACTATCAATACTGACTCGCTAGAAAAGGGAGCTGATGTATCAAAGGGTTTCACCCATTCTCTATGGGTAAATGTGATGGTACATATATTTGGAAAGATTCTTATGAAACCAGTCATTTTACCTATCAGTGAAAGAATCAAACCTAGCCAAAATATCAAATATGATTTTGATATTTCCTGTTTCTCTACAGTTTATAAAATAATTAAATATGACCTAAAACATGCTTCTAAACACTGCATCTTTAGACCAAAGACCACAAAACTGAAAAAAGCAAAAAGAAGATACAATATTCTAGTGACATCCCTAAACAACAAAACTCAAGCAGAATAATGTTAGCCAAGTCTTTCTTGCTGCTACCTTGTATAACAAAGTTACATTGTATTGGCCCCTTCAGGAAGAAATAAAAACGACTTTCACTCTCCTTTTCCTTTCTTTGAATGGCATTTAGTTTGTGGTTGTGCAGGTGTTTTTTCAGTGTTTATATGTTTACACTGATGAGGGCTATTTCCCTTTCGGTGGGATTTTATCAATTATTATAGGTTTAAACCTAAAACAGGATAGCATAAATATAATCAATCAACAAATGTTGCAGATCTCTCTGCCAGGTGAAATTATCAATAAGTGAACTGTCAAACTGACCTTTTATCATAGTCAGGTTCAATTCCAGGGCCCAAGATAATAGAGTAGAGGAGCAAAAACAACACTTCTTGTTTGGAAAACATGGAGACATAGGAGGCTGTTATTCTTTCAATAAAGTCGCCAGAAATTATTATGATTGATTTTGGGTGCAATGCCAATGAACTTAACAGAGCCTTTTGAAGACTGGGTAATGATAAGATAAAATCAATAGAGGGGCCCCAAATAAAAATTACAAATAGAGCTTCATGCAGTAAAGCATCTGATCTGGTATAAGAACAATAGACAGCCATAGCATAAGGGAAAGTGAGTAGCAGATGAAAATATTTTCAGCCAGAAGATGATCGCAGCAATATAGTTAATCTGCCACTTGGACGGCCTCTAATTGAAGGAATGGAAGGGCAGCAAAAAGCCAAGTACTCATCTAACATGTGTGTAGTAAAGACACTAGAAGCTGAGCATCTTTAAAGAAAGCTTTATTCTTCAGACTACTTGGTTGTGGAGTCCACAAGGGGTGTTGCCTCCACCAGCCACAGCTTCAACCACAGACAGTCTTGTTTCATAGCATAACATTCTTTTTACACCTAGCAACCTAGAGACATTCTAAAAAAGCATTCATCCTAACAGTTCTACAACAAAGTAATACTTAAAGTAACAGGCACAAAATATATAAATACATTTTGAACAAGATGTAAATACTACAAATCTTCCCTTCTTCCCAGACAAACAAAAACAGGAAACCAAAAAAATCCCTACCAGAACGCTAGGGTAAATAAAATACACATCATGTTCTAAACCTGTTCAGTGTAACAATTACTCTAGAGCTTCTTCTTGGACATTCAACCTGGGGCAATATGAACAACTCGCCTTTCATGGTAGACACAGGTTTTCTGCCTACTTTGCCCTTCACACCATCATACCCATGACCATGGCTAACTTTGACAATTTTAGGCAGATTCCACCAATGCCTATCTTCAACTTGCACTGCATTGCCCACAATCTTCAACACCCTGGTCGGCTCCCCAAACTTGCTCTTTCCCTTCTTGACATGTACAGAGAGCCTTCATTCTAATCATGTTCCCAATCTCAAGCGGCACCGTTTTTGCACCTCTTTTAGTATCAAAGTACACTTTTTGTTTAGTCTGGGCCAGGGACATGTTCTCCTTTACAATCAACATCAATTTCATGACATCAGAGTCTGATTTGAGCCACTTTGACATCCACCCAGGTCTGAAACTGGTGTTTGCCTTTTTTCCTTTCAGTAGCTCAAAAGGAGATACCTTGGTGGATGAATGGGATGTCATCCTGAAGAACCATATCATGCTGCTCAAAGCTTTAGCCACATCATAGTTCCCAGCTTTAGCCTATTTGACACACTCACCCACCACACGGTGCATTCTCTCCACAAGTCCATTGGTTTGTGAGTGGTATAAAGAACTTCTCAGGAGTTTTATACCAAAAGGTTCAATGAAAACTTGCAATTCACTGCTTATAAATTGCGTCCCATTATCTGACACAAGAACCTCAGGGTAACCTTACCTCATGCAAACCTCTCTTAGAAACTCCACCACCCCTTTAGCATTAGGTTCTCTGACCATCTTTATTTCCGGCCATTTAGAGGTATAATCCATAAGTACCAAGATGGACCTGGAACCACCAGGTAGAGAATCATAAGGTCCCTTTACATCTATTCCGAGTTTGAGCCATGGACCCGCAGGGCATTTGATAGGCATGAGGGGAGGTGCCACCACTTTGAGGCTTTTATTACCTGCCCTACACACACAACAATTCGCCACCTCCTCATCAATCTCTGCATCCATGCCTGGCCACTAAAGGGTCTCCCAAACATGACGTTTGGTGAGTGTCGCCCCTAAGTGTCCACCATGCGCCATCTTGATGATATTAATCCTGACAGAATGGGGTGGAATGAGCTTGTCACAGCGCAAAAGCATACCATCTTCAATGGAGATCTCACTCTCAACCTTAGAGTAAGGTTGCAATAAAGGGGGCAAGACCCTTTCTCTATGCCATCCTTTCTTCACCAGCTCACATATTTTCTGTAATAGAAAGTCATTCTTAAATGCGGACATCCACACTCATTTTGTCCGTGGGAGGTGGCACATTAACAATGGTTTCCACCAAACCGGGTCTGATTCCCTCCTGTGAGATCAAGTGACCCAAGTACTCAACCTTGCTGCAGAAGAACATGCATTTTTCAGATTTTAGGACTACACCTTGCTTTTAAAAAACACTTAGTACTTTCTGGAGAATTTCATCATGAGATGTGGTATCTTTGGCAAAAATAAGCACATCATCTTGAAACACTAAGGGGGTCATTATGTTGATGGACGGAGCGCCACCGCCAGCCGTGTGGTGCCGATCCGTCCGTCACCAAACGTGGAGTGACTGCCTGCCAGATTATGATGGCGGGCGGATCCACACTGCGACTGTGGCGGACGGAAAGACTGTCCATCACGGCCCCGCCACAGGCAATCGGACCAATTGCCTGGCGGAGCGGCCTGCAGGCATAAAATGGTGACGGTGCCTAGCAGGCACCATCCACCATATCATGATGCAGCCTTTGAGCCAGACTTTCCATGACAGCGATACCGTCATGAAAAGGCTGGCGGAAGTTCTGTTTGGGGGCCCGTTGCGGGCCCCCAAAGTGTTGGGGGGGTGTATGGGCACGGGGGTACCCATAGTACCCCCCTACATTTCAGTGCACCAAGTGGCAGGCACCGTGTGGTCAGCAGCACCCGCCGCAATGTTAAATATGCAAGATGCGACTGCCATGGTGACGGTCGCATTCTGATTTGTGGTGCGGGACCGCCGCTTGTATGGCGGACGGTTCCGGTTTACACCAGGATGGCGGACGGACTCCAGTCCGTCCGCCATCCTAATGGGCCCCTAAAACCCCATCCACCCCTTTGAGTAAGCTGTTCATTACCCTCTGAAATACTAAAGCTGCAGATGCTAACCCAAAAGGCATGCAACGGTATTGAAAGGTACCAAGAGGTGAAATGAAAGCAGTGAAATGTCATGAATCAGGATGCAGTTCCACCTGATGGTAGTCACTAGCCAAGTCAAGTTTAGAAAAAACTTTGCCCCTTTAATGCAGGCAAAAAATCATTTATTTTTGGCAATGGATGTGAGGCCACCCAAATCTCCTTGTGAGTTCCCTCAGATCCACACAGATGCTCAGCTGCCCACACCTTTTGCAGCCACGACCAACGGAGAAAGACACAAAGAAGATTCAGTAGGCTCTATGATGCCCTTGACTCATAGACTCTTCAAGTCTTTTTCTAAATGCTCTCTTACACTATAAGGCACCCCTCTAAGTTTATGCTTCATAGGGGCTGCCCCCTCCATAACAATGATTTTGTGCTTGAAACCACAAATCCTACCCAGTCCATCACCAAAAACAGAAGGAAAACTGGCCTTTCACTTCTGTCCTACATCATCGCAGTCAACAAACAAGACTTGCTCTCTGGCACCTGGCTTAAAAATTATGCCAAACAGCCCCTGTTGAAACCACCCCAGGATGTTAAGGCCCTTGACTGCTACATAAATACTCCCCTTGATTTTTCTTCCCTTAAACACCATTTCTTCTTCAAAAAAACCCAACTGTTTTATCCTGCAACCCTCATAAGATAGAGGAGGACGGTCAGGCGGGAATAGCTGTCTCCTACCCCATGTCTCTTCAAATAACCATTGAGGTATCATGGTGATCCTGGCACCAGAGTCAACTAAAAGTATGAGCATTTTACCTCCCACACCAACCTCCACAAAGGGGTCTACACACCACGAAGGATCACCCACCACATGATCATTGTTAGAACTACCCTCAGTGGGAGCACACACTTGTTCATCCCCCTTCAGCAGAAATAACCTCAGTGTCTGACTCATCCTCTGAATCCAACTCACATGCCACAGGTTTCTTGTAAGCTTTCCTTTTCAAACACACTTTGGCAAAATGCCCAACTCTTTTGCAATAATTGCAGATTATGTTGGCTGCATGACATGTACTCCCTGAAACACATGTTCCCATTGTTAGCACACACACTCTCTACTTTGGTGGGTTTGAAGCCTCCAGAACTAATGTTCCATCCCAACTTCTGTCGAGATATGCCTGCCCCAACAACATTAACATTTTCAGGGGGTTTGTCATCCAACTCCTATAACGAGACTTGAGACATCTCGATACTTTTAGTCACTTTGAAGGTTTCTTCGAGCGTGGGATTTCCCATGCTCAATAACTTTTGTCTGATTTGTTTATCCTTGCAATGGCATACAAACTGGTCTCTGATCAACTGATCAGTAAAACCTTTGAATTGACAATCAGCTGCCAATCTACATAAAACTGAAATATAAACATTAATATCCTCCCCTTCAACCTGCTTCCTCTTGAATAAAGATGTGTTGCAGAAACTTCATGCAGGTGAAAAAAAGAAAAGAATCAGCTAAGGTGTGCATTTCACTGTGATCTGATCACAAACAATGTGAACTGCGTGTAATATTCTTAAAACCACCACAGTGATCCCAAAACAGCTGACGGTGAAAAGGTATGTGGGGTTGCGCAGGTCACACTGGAAACACTGGACCAAATACTGGCCTTGTCGATCCAATAAGCGTGACAGGCACGGACATGCCTATCACCCTGGAGAATACAGTGAAATTAATATACTGCAATAAAGATGCTCCCAACGCCTCAAAATGGCCACTCCAACGCACATTCGCTTGAATTTCTGGAGGATGTTGGGCTTGATCCTGATGCATACGATCAGCCTGCCTCTAGACGTCGGACGCCAGTTCCCAGACATAGAATGACCTCCACGCTGAAGACGCACATGCGCAGTCTCGCTCCTGCCTAGCTCCTGACTGTCCTCAACGAGATGCTGCATAGTTGAGATTCCACATTCTGAGCTCTCACAGACACAATGCTGGGCCAACCAACAACTGCCAACCAATTCCGTAAGGTAGGCAGGTTAACACTTATCCAAATAGTACGTGTACAATATACCACATGGCTCCAACAGTTTTTGATTGCACACAGTCCCGGTCCTGAAGTGTAGAGATGCTTCTGATGACCATAACCAATGTCCAGAAATTCGTTGTTACTCTTGTCTCTTACACACAGAAGATTCTACAATGTAACCTGATCATCACCAGAAATTTGTAACAAAGACGCTAGAGGCTTAGCGTCTTTAAAGAAACATTTATTCTACAGGCTACGTGGTTGTGGAGCACGCGAAGGGCGTAGCCTCCACCAGCCACAGCTTCACCTGCAGACAGTCTTGTTTCAAAGCATAACATTTTAGAGACATTCTAAAAATGCATTCACCCTAACAGTTCTACTACAAAGTAATACTTAAAGTAACATGCACAAAATATATAAATACATTTTGAACAAGATGAAAATACTACAATTTGTTAACCATGTTTCCCGAAGACAGATAATTAATGCAACATCACAGTAAGAACAAATTTTAGACACAGACAAAAAGCCAGATGCCCTGCCACATTCTAGCAACATAATTTCCATGAAGAGCTAGGAAAAATGCTTGGTAGTGAGCACAGTGGGGAGCCAAGACCAATTATTGTCCTTCAGGTTGTCACCATTGGTCACATATGGCACTTTCTCCTTTACTAATCTAAGTCCAATACCATTAGAAACAGTCAAATTGACGGCGTAGGACCTCAACATAGTAGATGGCCCATAGTTTAGGTTCTTTCACCTAGATTCCCATACATCATCTTTTCTGGGTCTTTCCAGGTGCCCCTAAACAGTGATTCCATCTTCTCTTCTTCACCTAGCTCAGGCAGAACACAGCAAAGTAGTCAGTGCAATTGCATACCATTCTTTAACTATATTGGTAATATTACTAATTGAATACTGCATTAACACCTGACTAGCTTGTCTGCTCTAAATATTGATACTAAAAGTGATACAGTATTGCCTATAAATCAGAAATGTATTACTGCGTTGTAAAACACAAATCAGCCAGGCCTTTATGAGTAATGGCTACCTATTTACTTTGCTTCTCTGTGAAAGCATTGTCTACTCTAGCTAAGCACCATCTCTTTAAAGAGCAGTAGCACCCTACACAATAAGCAGCTATTTTATTCCCTCTTCTTTATAAACAGTCTTGAATCGTAGCTTGGGCTCACAACTGCTGTTCTGAGATGCTTTGCTCCCCAAGTAGATTTGTGTTATAGAAGTGCCAGTACATACAAACATAATAACATACACAACTTGCTTCTCTCACATAGGACTGCCTAACCACAATCTGCAGGACTTTCCCAACATCATACAAACTTCAAAACCAACTCTGGTACTGAAGAATAACTAATTTCGGCTCACCATTCTGCAGCGCCCATAACTGACTACATAACCCTGCATTCACTACATTATAGACAACCCATACAGCACGCAAGCAACCTATTTACAATAACCCATATTGTGATTTTCATTGTACAACCAACAGCACTCTAAATCCAACAATACCACCATACACAGTATTGTTCTATTCTCACATACAAATTGTCATACCCAGACAGCACATGCTAGACAGAACACGCTTTCCATCATGTGCACAATACGGAACTAAACAAACATTTTTGGCAAAATGGGGCAAAATCCACACCATTGAAATGCACAACAACATACACCCTGGAAACATGCAGATAAAATCAGTATAAGCATGTAAACCCTCAAGCTCACAATATCGCAATATAAAAGGACTTGGGGGCATATTTACAAGGGCTTTATCTCCGCTTTTTTGTCTTTTAAAGCCAAAAAAGCGGAGATAAAACTATCGCCCTATCAACAAGAGGGTGCTAACATGCATTAGCGCATGTTAGCACCCTTTTACCCGACGCCTTGCTTTGCATCTCTAATGAGATGCAAAGTGGGCGTCACTGGGCAGTACAACCTTGTAAATATCGCTGATGTGCACATCGCGATATTTACAAGGTTGCCAACGCATTTTAGCAAACGTTAGTTTTGGGCGAAAACCGCTGTTTTCGCCGAAAACTAACGTCTGCTAAAATGCAGACTTAGGCATACCTAATATGGGGGTGGATTGTGCTGATACGACCACAGGGTCGTATCAGCAAGGTTATCGCCGTTTTGCAGGGAACATCGCTGGAAAACTAGCGATGTTCCCTGCAAAACGGCGATTAACCCGCTATCGCTGGTAATTATATCGCCCTGGGGAAATGCGTTGTAAATAACGCGCTAACAGGGCGATATAATCCAGCGATAGACGGCGATAAATAGAAAAGCGCTAAGCGCGCTTTGCGTTTATTTATCGCCGTCATTGTAAATATGGCTCTTGGATTGTGAAAGTTATATAGAAAAGACTGTGTCTGGCTGAGCAATGGGCAATCAACTGCAATCAAGAAAATATGTAAATGTCCTTGGCAAACACACCCATGTAGAATAACAGCAAATATCTTGTGAGATGAAACTCATTTTACTTTCACAATAACTCGCCCACACCATTTTGAAACAAAATATTGAAACAAATCTCTACTAAGAACACACAAACTGCACCATAACAACATCTTAAAGTGCGGTTAAACCAGTGTCAATAAGGGCAGTATAACATAACAAGTGATATAATTCGTTTTGTTGCACAAAAGTATTTTGCATAGCTCTGGAAAAATGTAGCCTCTGGTATTTTGCTTTGTTTACCACTCTGTCTCCATCTCAACGTTTTTGCAGAACACCATGAATCTGTATGTACCGCCCAAGCAAACTTCTCCCTACGAATTTCTGTTCCTGTACTTCAGACTCATCCCTTGTGTCTCCTGACGTGCTGACTTTTTAGCCCAAGTCACAAAGATGTTGCTATGAATATGTGCGACTTGCTGTTGTAGTGCTGCTATCTTACTACTGAACTTTAGGAGTAAGCCAAGAGCACTTCTGGTTTACTCCCGGAATTCAGGAGTTAGCCAGTAGAAATACAAAAGTAAGTCAAATCAAAAAGCTTCGTAAATCATGCTCAATGAATTTGGGTACTGGCAGGAAAGTGACACATATAACAGCGCAGCATCCAAATCCAAATTTAATATTAACAGATCCAGGGGCATATTTACCATAAAGTGGCGAAGCGTGTTGTTAAGTCAAGAACGCTAACGACACGCTTCATCACTTTAGAAACGCAGGGCTGCATCATATTTACTAGAATATGGTGCAGCCCTGCGTTTCCCCCTGCACTGGCGCTAAATTTAGCTGCCTAGCGCCAACGCAGGCAAGGGTGCCTGTGTTGAGGAGAAAATTATTTATGTGCAGGAAAGTCCCCCTTCTTGCACATAAACAATCTTTAAATGGAGTTTCGTAACTTCTATGTGTGCTGCATTAAGCAGCACACATAGAAGTTGCAAAACAGCATTTTTTTTAAATGATTGATTATGTGCAGAAGGGGGACTTTCCGGCACATAAACAATCATTAGCGTTTTGTTGTTTCTATGTGTGCTGCACAATGTAGCACACATGGAAACAGCAAAAACGAGGAGAAATAAAGTATTTCTCCTCATTTCGCCTGTTTAAGGCCAGGTTTTCCCTGGTCTTAATTTTGGTGTTGTCTCCTATTTACGCTGCTCTTGTAAATAGTGGGCAGCGTCAAAATCAATGGGCGTTGCGGTGGAATGCCCACCACAACGCACATTGCCGGCCACTTTCACAGACTGGTGAATGAGTTCAATTTGTCTACAAACAGTGCATATGCAAGCCCTTAAGTAGAGCTAATTATCAATGGTCACTTTGTGTCTAATGGAGCAAGCAGCAAAGAGAGTTTAGATATTGCAGGCACTATCACACTTGTAGAATCGCTTTTACAAATTCTGAGAGTATTTGCATGATTTGTCATCCCCAGGAGATGACACAGTGGGGCAATCCACTGAACCCTTGGGCCCAAATTCTAAACAAATAATGGAACGCAACGCAGCAGCCAAAATTGTAGGCGCGGCCGGTTCAGGTAACAGTGGTGGACTGTTACCTGTTACTGTTACCTGTTAGGTAAAATAAAATAAAAAATAAATAAAACCATTCACCTTGCGCTCACCACAACGCAGAGTCGGCAATGGAGCGAGCGTAAGGTAAGTGGGTTTATTAATTTTTTAATTTTATTTGACCTATTCCGTCGACTTCCGCTCCCCCCTCACCACTCCACCGGTAAGAACCTCAACCGGCTCCACCTGCAAAAGTGCGGCGCTGCATGACAGGGAGGGAGCTGTGCAGCGCCATATCTACAGAGAAATGGCTCTCTCCTCCTTTCTCCCTAGTGCCGGCGCTGATTTCAGCTGCCGTGCGGCCGATACACACCTTAGCGCCATAGTGCTAGGGTGTGTGCCTGAATCTACCATAGGTTTTGTACAGGAAGGGTACCCTTCCTGTACAAAATACTCTGGCTAGACAAGTTTAACGCCTGTTGCTACTTTAGATGTGTGCTGTACACTACAGTACAAATGCAAAGTCATAAAAGCAAGGATAAATTAAAACATTTCTCCTTTCAATGCCTGCTTTTCAGCAGTGTTAATTTTTGGCGCTAAACCCTGTCTTCTACTGTTAGTAGATAGGGTTTAGTGTCATAAACCATGAGGATGGGGATAGGAGGCAGCCTAACGGTTAGGGCGGTGGACCTCAAATCTGGGGAACCGGGTTTCGAGTCTCTGCAACGATACTCAACATCCTGTGATTCTGTGCAAATCACTTAGGGCCAGATGCATAAAGCTATTTTGCGATCGCAAACAGTGCGAATCGCAAAAAATCAGCGTTTGCGATCGCAAAATAGCAATAAGCAATGCATCAACCTAATTTGCAGAATATCCCAAGTATTCGCTAATTTTAGAGATTACAAATTTTGAGATTACCAAAATCTGTGAATCCCTATTTGCGAATAGCAATTGCTAAGTTGCAAAGCTATGCATGAAAAATCGCAAATTGCAAAAAATAAGGAATTGCAAGTTTGCATTCGCAAAATACCACCAAATCAAACTAGGTGGTAACCAGGTGAAAACACTCAAAACAGGTGGGAAAGATATTGGAAAGTATTTAAACAGGCCCAGAAGGCCTCAGAATGTTTCCCAATGGCAGCGCTCTACGTCATGGCGAGGAGGATGAGTCTAAGAGCAGCAGCACAGAGGAGAAGGAGGATACAGGAGTGCATTTCCAGAGTGCGCGTTACTCTGTTGGGGCAGACAGAGGAGGAAATCTATGAGAAGTATAGATTAAATGCAGCAATGATATATGATCTAATTGCAGATTTAGACCCACTACTGCAGCGTCAATCTCGCAGGACACATGTCATCCCCACCCATGTGCAGGTCCTGTGTTCCCTGCACCTCCTAGCGTCTGGTAGCTTCCAGGGGGTAATAGCTACAGCTGGCGGAGTGTCACAAAGTTCACTTTCGTGTTTCTTCAACGCATTCCTGGACGCTATGTTGCTGCGGATGTGCCAACACATCAGATTCCCAACTACCCCACAGGAATTGTTTGAAACTAAAATGGACTTTTATCAGATAGCCAACATCCCCCATGTAATAGGTTGCATAGATGGGACACATGTAGCCATATGTCCACCCTCAGTGAATGAGTATATCTTCAGGAATAGAAAGTCATATCATTCACTGAACATACAAGTGATATGCAATGCGAAGTACATAATCACGGACATAGTGGCAAGATACCCAGGTAGTACGCATGATTCCTTTATCTTTAGGCACAGCGGCATACATACATGTCTTCTTGGGTGTGAATTTGGAGAAGGATTCCTGCTTGGTAAACACATTCCACTCTCTCATGCATATCTACATTTTAATGTGAAACATATCAGTGACTAATATATATGCTGTTTCTCCACAGGTGACAGTGCATATGCTGTGCATCCTTTTGTCTTGACACCGTACCTGCATCCATGCTCACCACTGTACACCGGTTCAATGCATCACACAGGACAACGCGAAATGTGGTTGAGAGGACTTTTGGGCTGCTGAAAAGTCGCTTTCGCTGCATCCATAAAACTGGCAGTGCCTTGCAATACAGCCCAGACATCTGTTGTAAGATATTTGCCACATGTGCCATGTTTCACAACATAGCAACGGCCAGAGGTGTACCACTAGAAACATCGGATAGTGACCCCGATGAGGACGAGGATAACATACACCCACAACAAGCAGGAAGCGCAGCGAGTGCAGCTGAAGGGAGAACGCAACGTGCAGAAATCACACAGAATTATTTTTGATGTGAGTATTAATCAAATCCAACACAACACTGTTACTTTGCCAACTAGATTTATTTAAAACAACCTAAACTGTAGTGTTAATGCACTCTTGCATAGCCTGAAAATAATGATGTCTACACATAATGGTATGTCATGGTACTTTACTTCAGTTCAGACAAATGTAGTTTCTGGTTGCTTCACCAGAAACAATTGCTGTGGACATGGCCACACTATTTCCTGCGTCCTCTCACTCCCATTGCCTGTTCTGGGAGGTCAGACACATCCCTTTGTGAGCTCTCTGATCCTGCTGTATTCCGTGTGCTGCGCCTCCTGCATTCCGTCACTGGTGCCAAGCTGCTACTGTGGCTGGAGGCATCCTCACTTTCCCCCCCACCCATGACACTACTGCCAGCAACAGCATTGGTCTGCATCTGGTCCACAGAATTTGTGACTTGGGTCAGTCCCCTGGCAACATCTCTGCATCAATGGCTCATTTCCAACTGCATGGCTATTGCACGTCGGGATAGTTGTGCAGTTGCAGTGCTAAGACGGTTGGTGGCCCTAGTGTACCCATCCAAGCGTCCAAGTAATTGGTTGTGTCTTTTGTGATGAGTCACCTGATCATCTTTCAGAACTTTGCATAGGTCCCTGTGTGCTACAGTCATCTCTCCAAATTGTTCTCTGCTTTACCTGGACCTTCCTGCACAGCTGTTGTTAGATGCTTGATGCTGTCACTCATGTCCTCCATTTTGCATGCAAGAGTGGAAAGGTTTCCCTGCATTAACCGCATGTGTTTCACCTGCAGGTGCTGTACCCTAAACATGGCACTCTCTAGACCATCATGCGAGGTGGAACTCTCGCATTCGCCAGATCTCATCAGTGCAGCTGCCCTGCTTCTCCTGAATCGCATGTTCCCACGTTGCAGCTGTCCACGTGGTCTGGATGTGGGTGTATTCACTGGTTGTGCTATTGTGGGCTCAGATTGTCCCTCATCCCCTGTTTCCAATGCTGGCAATGGTGCCACAGTGGTCCTGCGTTTTTTGGGAGCTGGTGTTGTGGGTGCTGGTGAGACTGCTATGTCCTCTTCTGACTGAGACTCACTCTCTGGTGGTGCATGTCCATCACTGTCCTCAGACTCTTGGTCACGTGCATCTGTGATGCGGAACAGTGCATGATTAGTTGGCATTTAGGACATGTTTCCATTTTTGTACAATGTTTTGTTCAATAAAGTTATTTTGAAATACACTGTGTGTGTAGACTGACTTCCCTGGCACAATGGATTTGAACTGATCTTGTTTGCTAGCCACAAGACTTCCCTTGTGGTTTTGCTGACTACAATTGCCATAATGCATTAGTGTGTTATAAGTAAAACATGGACTGGAATACTATTTCCTTCACAAGCCAGATCTGACTTACACTGTTTGTTTGCTAACACTGAAATATGGATATAAAGTGGCATGCATCTTACCTTGGGAGGTACTGGGTGGTGCAGAGGAATCTATTGTTGTTACTCCAACTACTGCCTCCGGCTGCAGGGTATACTCCATACAGTCCTCCATGGCTGTGGGGGTTGTTTGGGTTGATGGACCACCTCCAGTTTTTTTTGCTTCCGCAAGCCTTTCCGCAACCCTTTCTTTGGCACGACTACGCAGGTCATACCACCTTTTGCGCAAATCTCCAATGCTGCGCTGAGCAACTCCCACTGCATTAATTTTCCTTTGCATTGCCAGCCACAATTTTCTTTTTTTCTGACTCAGGGACTTGCAGTGACTGGTTCCCAAACAATTTGTCATGGCTCCTCACCACCTCTTCGATTCGTAACTCCAATTCCTTTTCACTGAACTTCTTTTGCCTTTTTCTCTCCTTCAGGGGTGTTTCTGTAGCCATGCTGCTGTTTGCACCAGTTTAAAAATCACAAACTCTTCTTAATTGCAGTTCTCCAGAAGTCTGCTTAATCCTCCTCACTCTCAGCACACAGGTTACAGCATGGGTGTGGCCACTTCCTGAATCTGACATCATCATGGTGAATGGAATTATGGGAATCGCTATTTGCAACTCGGTAATTGCGAATTCGCAATTTTTGCAACTCGGTATTTCTATATCGCAAATAGCGATTGCGATTATTACCAAATCGCAAAATTTTTGTGATTTTTTTTAATGCATTGCTTTTTGCAACTCCCAAATTGCGATTCGGTAAAAATCGCAATTTGGTAATCGCAAAACACAACTTTGATGCATATGCCCCTTAATCTCCCCGTGCCTAACAAAAATGAATGTGTCCTTATGTATGTGTCCTTATGTAACACAACTGGTGCTCATGTAAAGCGTTCTGATATCAGATACCTTCGGGTCAACTTCGCGCTATATAAAACTCTGGAAAAAAAATATTTAAAAAACGAGTGGTTGCAATGGCAATGCCCATGTACCACCCATGTTACGCCCCTTTGATGCAAAGTAATGCGCTGCTTTGCGTTACTTTTCCATACAAATCAACGCAAATACCAATTTGCATTGGTTTGTTAATCGCCAAAAAGGTTTAACATCGATTTAGAATTAAAAAAGTAACGCTAACCCAATTCTAAACCTTTGTGAATCTTGGCCATAGTCTGGAGTATTTTGGGCAAAAGAATAATAAATGTTCCTCGGTCTCACCAGAAAGCATGCATGACTGACATAAGCCTGTGAAGGGACCCATGTGGATGTAAACACGACGATCAGCAAGGTGTCATACCTAAACTGCAACTTTAAAAATTCTTCTGCCATAGGTATGCTCTTATGCGGGAGAAAAAACGTGGCGCAGCTGCCTATGGAGCTAGGCGATTCATTCTGGGCAGCAACTCTCTCCCAATATCTTGATTTCACAGCAATAATCGTAGGGGTCATGATGGAAGAAGTATCTTCCCAAAAATTGCCTAAACCCAGGTAATACATTGCTTTTTTTGACATATGCCAGCGCAGCATCCTTCCCATTATTCCTGCAATGATTGGAAAATTAAGTGAAATGTTGTTCATTTATAAGATATTTCTGTTTAATGGGCTGATAGTTGTGGCAAAAGGTGCACCAATTAAAATGTAGTTTCATGATTCTTTTTTATTCTTTGTGGCTGAGGAGCTAGGCTAGGGTGCATGCTTGCAGGCCAGGGCAGGTCCATGCGGCTTTCTGTAAGGGCGACGGTCATCCATGTAGTCATAGTTAGGGTGTGTATGCTCATTGATATTATAATTCTTCTGCTGTGGTAACGGGGGTCTCAAGTGTCTTAAGAAATCGATTGTATCATTCCTGATTTTATTGCATTTTTCCAAATTGCCTGTTTTTCACTGGTTTATTTGGGCTTAATCCCTGTTGGTGTCCTGATGGTGCACGAGACCTGTTGATGGTCTCAGATTTGTATCTAAATTTGAAGGATTTTTGTGCAATCCTTACCCTGCATGCATTTGGCAATGTGGGTGTTCCAGGGTAGTCAGTCATATTGCCCTATGTTCTTCAGGCATATACCTTCCTTATGTTGCTAGTCCTCCATTTTGAGAATCATAGAGCGTGTGCTTGTGTGTCTGTCTGAGTGTGTGTGTATTTGTATGCATGGTGGGGGGCAGATGCACCTGAAACTGAAGGATCCATGCTATCTGTCTGAACATTCCACAGAAACTGATCTAAGTTATTGATTCTTTTACTTTTATAGTCATGCTAGACATTGTAATTGTAAATGTATTTATGTACTGCCCACAACCCCTGACGAGGCATTAAAGCACTTTTTCAGCGAGTAGCACACTACTCCAGAACGGGGAGAGGAGTTGGCCTAATGGCTTGGGCGGTCGACCTCAAATCTGGGGAACTGGGTTCGAGTCTCAGCAAGGACACGCAACATCCTGTGTTTCTTGGCAAATAACTTAATCTCCCCGTGCTTGACAAAAATGAATGTGTCCTGATGTAACGCAACTGGTGCTTGTGTAAAGCGCTCTGATACCTTCAGGTCAAGTTCACGCTATATAAACCTCCATTAAAAAAAAACAAGACTAGTAGTTAGGTTAGTTCCGTTTTTTATTTTTTTGCGCATTAGTTGTGTTAGGTTTGTGCTCTTGATTTCTTGTGTGTTTAGTAGAGTTTGGAGTAGGGATAGAATGATAGGGTTGGATTTGAAACTTGGATTTTGGGGTCGAGATAGAATGATAGAATGGATTTTAAAACAGGAAGTAGTAAGCTGTTTTTGTAAGGAGTGGTCATGTATCCTTATTCTTCTTGACTTGTTGACACCATGTTATTCTCACATAGCTCAGCATATATTGGATTTAATGCTAGCCTGCATAGGAGCGGGCCCATGCCCTTGTCCAGTGTGCAGCCTGTAGTTCAGGAAGGTAATGAGTAAATTAAATAAACATTATCGGTGCCTCCATTCTGGTCAGTGGGGGCCAGGAAGTTCGTCAGATCGAGTCTCACATCAGAATAATAAGAATTCATTAACAGGTGTCTGAGTGCCATACTCTGAAGGTTTACTTACATGCACACCTGCTGCAGCAGGGTAAAAAATAACAATTCACAGGCTAAACGTCTCCTAAAAGCTGGGTCACACAAATGCTTGCTCAGCAAAACTCGGCGCCTCTCACTCTTAAGCTGCTTCTCACAACTCCACAATGGGAAGGAACACCTGACTTCTACCCGGTGATAAATATGCAGACGTGCCCAACACCTATTGTAGGAAGCACAATCAGTAGTGAGCATTGCTGAGTACTTGCTAGCAGATTTAAGGTCAGTCACTCCTAGGTGCCATAGGTTCAACCTAAACAATGGACATGGCCTTAAATTGCTAACTGATATGTATGAGGATGAACATTGGGTCAATGGCTGTAGACCAACATTTTGTTTATGTCCTAGTCCTTGGGCAGTGAGCTAGAATCCTTCCTGGTTCCCTGAGATTACCATCTTGATTTGGCAACCTTACATTGGTGACTCTCCACAGGTCACCCTTTTGCTGCCTACACAGAAATCAGTGGGTCTGAATACTGGATCTCCTCTCCATCTCCTGCATCTCTCACATGATGAGGATGGGTGTTGACAAAGATTGCTGAGGGGAAATTTGTCTACTTGTAACTTGGCCAGGCCCAGTCCCAGAGTATCCAGACCTAGGGGGCTTGGAGCCTGATCTGTACTCAAAGCAAAGGGCATCGTTCATCCTTGGGTCTTCCCTACAGAAGGGTCGGACCTTGCAGGGCTACCATACCCTCCTCATGGGCAGCTCCTCAAAAACATCTCTCTCGTATCTCCTCTGAGACTGGGGGATCAGAGTTAATTCTATTACAAGTATGTACTCTTGTTCTAGACCGATCAATTAGAGCAATCCAGACCAATAAGCCTAGACTCTCCCTCTTGCAATATGTCTTTCTCATCCACCCTTCTCGAGTTGAGATATATTGATGGGCTACATCCTGGGCCTGTCAAACGGTGCCCTACACAGGGCTACAAAGAATATTCCGACACGTACTATGGGTGGACACCTTTCCTTTTTATAGTTTGATAATGACCCTACTCCCCAAGATGCCACTTGCCACCCCCCACAGATCTAAGCTACCATACCACTATTTTGCTTATACTTTATTCCCCTCTAAGCTCCCACTTCCATGCTGTCTACCTCACGCCCCACCCCCCACTACACTTCGCTAGCAGCCCTGGTACCCCTTTTTCTGTCTATGATGTATTCCACCACCCTATTTTTCTTTCTCTTCCTGCTCTGCTTGAGCCCACCACTGAATTGTGTCTTTTAATCTCAACTCTTGCCATGCCAGTCTCCGCCTACCCTTCCCACCCTGGTGTCCACCCGACATCCTGCCTGCTATAACCATCTTGGATAAGACCGCCCACAAGGAACAAGTTTACCAGCCTGCATGACTGGAGTCACCAATTGGATGAAATCCAACTGCTTCAAGTTCAACACTGACAAGACAGAAGTGATCTTCAGCAAGAACAACTAATCACAGGACTCCACCTTGTGGCCAGTGGACCTTGGACCCACCCCCAGCACCCACACCAGGAATCTCAGGATCATCATCAACAACTAACTGGATGTGACCGTACAAGTCAACACCATTACTACATAATGCTTCTACACCATCAAGATGCTGAAGAGGGTCTTCAAATGGCTCCCAAGCAACACCAGAAAGTCCATTCCTCACGCCCTCATCACAAGCAAATTGAAATACGGGAACACACTTTAAGCTGGAATCACCAAGCAACTCACCAGAAGACTACAATCCATCCAGAACGCGGACGCCAGGCTAATCCTCAATCTCCAATGCAGAACACACATCACACTACACCTCAGGGAATTGCAATGGGTGTCAATACAGAAAAAACGCTCTGTTCAAGCTCCTCATGTACACATTCAAGGCACTGTGTAAAACAAGCCCTGCCTGACCTGACCTGAACAGTCACATCTCTTTCCTGTAACCACACAAAGAACTTTGCTCTACCAGACTCCTACTCACACACATCTCTCGCATACACAGGAACAGATTTGAAGTCCGAGCCTTCTCATACATCGCTTCTAAGGCGTGGAATCACCCCCATAGGTGCCTCCTCATCACTTCTGGAGCTCCGAAAGAAGCTGAAGACCTGGCTCTTCCAAAAATGGCTGCCCTAGGCAGTTTAAACAATATACCTGCTCAGTGCCAGGATATCCTCCTAGCGTGATGGCGCATTTTACAAATACACATAACATAACACAACATCCCCTCTTCCTCTCTGCTCCATTGCATTGCTACAATTTCTAACACTTTCTGACTCTGCTGTAAAACCCTTATGGAGTTTTCCAATATTGATACTTCCTGCCCCTAACCGTCTGCTTTGTTCTTTCCCAAAGACTCTACAGCACCTCCTTGGTTTTTGGCAAGGTTCATGCTATACAAATACTACATATGCATACAAACATACATACATAGGTTAAACAAAAGAAATCTTACAACCTCATTTAGACAAGTACTATCTATTGGCCAGTCATCCCAGTGCATTTGGTATGCAAATGTATATATGCTGGTATATGGGCCGGTGTTGTTCCTTCCACAGTTTTTTATGGGTAAATTGCAGGATACACTTTGAATTTCAGCAGTAGGCTCACTGGCGTAGCAGGGGGGGGGGCGGAGGGGGCGGCACGAGTTTTAGGGGCGGCGGCCGCAAAAATAATCGCCAGCACCCCCCCCCCTCTGCGCGGCGGCAAAACACAGGGACCGCCACGGGCGGCAGAGTGCCCAGCTACGCCACTGAGTAGGCTTTCAGCCATTCATATTTCCTAGAGTCCTAGAATTGCAGATTCTCTTAGCCAAATGTAAAAGAGAGTCCTGATTTTATGAAAGACATGGCGGCAATTGTTATGTGGTTCTCTCTTCTTACTGTTTATTAACAGCTTTTTAATGATAAACTACAGAAGCCATAATACATTACAGTTTGTAGAACAGAAAATGGCAACCAACAACCATTAAAGTATCTAATACAGAAAGACCACTGCCTGCCAGCTCCGCCTCTTTTCTTCATGTGACAAACGTTTAGAAACCATGAATGATTCTAAGAAAAGCAAGCACTAAGACAAGTCCAAGAAAACCCTAAAGACCATCATCCCATGATTGTTCAAAATCCATTTGAGGAATCCATACGTTGTCCGTATAGTGTTGTCCCATGTCCTTTGGTGATCTTCAGAGCTTATCCTGAAATTTGTTTCATGTTTTGCGCTAGAAAATAGAGACATATAATTAGGGTGGGAAGAAAAAACATGGGTGGGATAATAATCACCTCCTTGTCTTTAATAAAAAATCAGGACTCTCCTTCACCTTTGGCTAGGAAAATCTGCGATTTTATTACAAGACAGGGGTTCATATTATACATTTTTAAAGTGAATTCACTGCAGATGTCGCTGCACGCTCAATTGGTTTGCAGTCGAATTTGTTAAATGTTGACACCCTAAACCAATCTTCTGCTTCAAGAATATCTTCTAACCTGTTCCCTGCCCAGAAGACTTTAGAAACAATTGCACCCCTCGCTGAATGAGTTCCAAACTGATCTGTGTCCACACCCGCTAGAGACATAACATATTTATCCTATTTACTGAGAGCAGTGGAAGAACAAATATCTCCTAAGGCACCTCACTACACAAAGCATTGAATGTGAGGGAAAACATGGGAAATGTATGAACGAAGAGGAACATTTTGTGTGACTAACAATATTAAAATGTAGAACATTTGGGTAAAATTGCATTCCATTAGCATCTAGAGCTGCAAACTTTGAGACCCTCCTGAATGATGTAAGACATGAGTGCATATTTACAAACCCCTATTGCCATCGGAGCGTCACCATTTTTGACACTCTGGTGGCATAGCGCGATTTTCCATATTTACAAGGTGGTGCTAAGCCACCTAGCGTGGCTTAATGCCACCATTTAAATATGCCCCTTTCCGCCGCAGTCCTCTGCGGAAAAGGGGCGTTCAATGGGCGTTGCTGGGCATTCCACCACAACAACCCATTGCTTTTGACGCTGCCCCAGATTTACAAGGCTGAGGCAGCGCAAAAATTCTAACGACATGGAATACAAGTCATTAGAATGGCGATACGAGGAAAAAATTATTATTTTCTCCTCGTTTCTTGCTCTTTCCATGTGTTCTGCATTCTGCAGCACATATAGAAAGAGCAAATCGCCATTATTGATTGTTTATGTGCAGGAAGGTGTCCCTTCCTGCACATAAACAATCGCCTCTGCAGCGCCTCTGCAGCGCAGGCACCCTTGCCACATGGTGGCAGGGTTCCTGTGCTTGCGTTAGGCAGCTTTTTTTTGCACCAGTGCTAAGGGAAACACAGGGGTGTGCCGTATTCTTGTGAATAAGGTGCGTCCCTGCATTTTCAAAATGTTGGAGCGCCACGCTGCCAAATTTGGCACAGCTCCACGCTCCAACATTTATTTTGTAAATATGCCCCATAGTAACATTACAATAAAAGTTAATTGTCAAACCATCATTCTCCACCCATGATTCAAAGTACACTGTTGACATTCTATATAAATGAACATCTTGGTTTAGGAGGATTCGTAAAACATATTCCTTTCAAGTCAAGTCAAGTCAAATAAAACTTTATTCGGCCAATAATGAACATAAAAGCACAATTGCACACCCCAAGAGTAAAATGGTAAAAACTTATACAATACTTGATAAAAGGGTGAAACCGATAATTCATGTACAAATTTCCATGTGTAAATGACAAAGCCCTAGTGTATATTAATTTTAATAAAAATATTTAAAAAACTATTACATGTCAAAACTACTACGCCTTCTTAGACCTGGATAAAGTGCATTCTGTTACAGTACTAACAAATGATCAAAAACAATGCCAACAAATGATATTCCTTTCATCAACCTCATACCAGTGGATGCACCCTTGTGGGTTTACTGCCTACATTCTTATGACCTGCTGAAATAGCCGACCTATAGTTATTAATGGTGCTATAAGATTTCTGACCTGTAGTCCCTCTAAGGTGGTGCATGGGTGCTCGCACAGCCTCTCTCCTCTTGCTGTGCAGAAATATGTTGAGAATGAGATCGCGTACACAGATCCTTTTTTAGGTCGAGCATTCGAGACCTCTTGTATATACTTTAGTATATACTTATATGCAGTCACGGCTCGCATCGCAATACTCGCGGGGGTCGCGCGGGGGTGGGGGCCGGGGAATTAAAAAAAAATTTTTTTTTTAAAAAGAAAGAAAGAAAACTTACCTGACCGCCGGTCCGTGCCGCCTCTGCTGGGCCCTTGGTGCCTTCACTGGAGTGGCAACCCCTCAGCCAATACTGGCGCTGCTCCAGCAGCGCCAGGATTGGCTTAGAGCAGGGTTACTCGCCGCCCGCCTGCCCATTAGGAGACCGAGGGTTGAGCCTTTGATCAACCCTCGCTCTCCTAATGGGCATGCGCCAGCCAGAGCAGACACTAGTGCGCAGGACTGGGCACGGCGGAAAAATTCACCGACCTTCACCAGTCATGCGCACTTGTGGTGCTGCCTGCCCCTGGTCTGACAATGCATCATGCATGTCAATCAACATGACGCCGGACCGCCCACCCCCTTCAGACTCTGAAGGGGGTGGGCGGTCCGACGTCATGCTGACTGACATGATTGTCAGTTCTCCCTCGGCGTCTCTGAACTTAAGTAAACTGAGTCAGTTTACTTAAGTTCACAGACGCCGAGGGAGCTGCGGGCGTGGGCGGCTTGTGGGGCAACGCCCCAGCGCCCTAATGGACGCACCGCCACTGCTTATATGTGTATGTACTTTGTGGGCTCTGGAGATCAGCCCTAGGACTTGTCTGCTTCCGCATAGGGACTTTTTTTTCTATTCAACTGCCTCTATTAACTGTCTTGATAGAAAACAACCAGTAGATGTCAGTAAAATACCAGAATTGCTTTCTGCTGAGGGACTTTCTTTTTTTCTGGCAACTTCCTCTATTTAACTTTTTTGTTAGAAAATGATTAGCAGAGGTCAGTAAAATACCAGAATCACTTTAGCATTCTCTAGATTCCAGTCCATAGAAATTGTCTTCCATGAGCACCCGTAGACAATAATATTTTTTTCAAATCTTGTATTTTCAGTGATATGACCACGAAGGCCCTGATTTTATATTAAAAACAGAGCTTTGGACTATACCATTTCTCACTGAAAGGCAATATTTCTCTCCATGTGTTCCCATACCTGGCGTGTCATGCTGTTTGGTGCTTACTTTCCCTCCATGTTAAAGAACAGTAGATGTTTCAGCACCCAGGCTAATGTGCTGCATAGCTAAATACATATGAGTTCCCAAAGTCTTTATTGGAGGCCTAGCTCACACTTTCTTGGTATATGGCGGTCCTGTGCTGTTTAAGCGTGTCAATGAAGAGAAATAATTCTCCTAAAATTAAGACATGACACCTTTGATGCAGGCCTTTCCCAGCTGATCCTAAGGAATGTTGTCCACTCGCTTGGAGCTCCTCACACCTCATTATGATACCAGAGGGTGTGACTGTGCTAGGGGATTCCAAACGTTGTCACCCTCTAACGTCAAAAATAAAATGTATGGTTTAGTTGTATAGGAAAAGCCACTCGATTATCTTCCAATCAGTACAAGAACAACTTAACAAAGGACTGCAGGTATACACGTTCTACATGGTAGCATTTGTATACCCATAGGCTTTCCAATCTCCTCATATTATTGGGGTGTATATGAGCATTTCCACTGCACAGCGTTGGCCAGAATAATGTGGATGGTGCATATCTGTCCCCATCAACCTGCTTTTATTAATTTGCCATAAAAAGATAGTTTTGGAGGATAAGACAGCTGCTTCAGACATCCATGTGTATCGTTCAGATCTCAAAGTATAATACTGTTATGATAGCTCAGGTGGTTAATGCACATTCTGGAGATACCATTACATACTTTTAACATATTAAATCATCACAAAAAGTCTGCGGAGTATGGCGGTAATACCTATAAATTTCCGCTCTACTTAATTTTTTTTTTTAAATGCGCAGTTCTTCCTAAACTGCTGGAAAAATATATGGAAAATTATAAATAGATTTCACTACTTATTGCCACTTTAATAAAGTGGTAATAGGTAGGACACAACAATAAAACCTACTATGTACATATCTTTGAGATCTTAACCCAAAACACAGAGAAACGCAGAACACTGGCAAACTGTGGTGAAAATGACATGGTTGTCTTTTACATTTGGTAATACAGCCATTAGACAATCACATACTGCCTTCTCATACGCATGAACCATGATATACCGCAAACCTAGCGTGGTATACTGCGGCACATTATATACCTAAGTA
Organism: Calotriton arnoldi; assembly: GCA_963921515.1. Lineage (NCBI taxonomy): Eukaryota > Metazoa > Chordata > Amphibia > Caudata > Salamandridae > Calotriton > Calotriton arnoldi. The sequence continues at coordinate 1,779,848 of CAWUFW010001715.1, read as the reverse complement.
TTTTAAAACTCATAACTTTAACACTACTTACACTATTCACTCATACTACCAAAAATGACACCTCATAATGTGTAGTCCTGCCACATTACATCTGCATTTGTACGCACACACTTTCACACCACATCTGTTTCAATCACCACATTCCACTCTACGCCACTCCACGCCATGCCACTCCACTCAACACTATTACGCTCTACGCCACTCCACTCTACGTCACTCTACTATACGCCACTCCAATCTATGCTAATCCACTGTATGCCACTCCACTCTACTCTACGCTGCTCAACTCTACACTACTTCACTGTACGCATATACACTCTATGCCACTCCATTCTGTGACACTGCAGTCTACACCACTCCACTTTTCGGCCCTCCACTTTATGCTACTCCACTGTATGCTATTCCACTGTAATCAACTCCATTCTATGAAACTATAAACTAGGCTATTCCATTATATGCCACTGCACACATCAGTGTACACCACTGCACTGTACGCTATTCCACTGTATGCCACTAACACTGTACGCCACTCCACTGTACTCCACTTCACTCCACCTTATTCTACTCTACTCCACTACACTGTATGACCTTCCACTTCATGCTAATCCACTCTATGCCACTACACTCTTCACCTTTCTGCAGTCTACAACACTCCAGTCTACGTCACTTCATCGTAAGCTATTACACTGTATTCCACTACAGTCTACCCCACTACACTCTACCTAGCTCCACTCTACAATACTCCACTCTACGGTATTCCACTCAGCAACACTCCACTCTACGCCACTACACTATACCTCACTTTGTCTACTGTATGCAACTGCACTGTACACCACTCCACCCTATGTTATTCCACTGTGCGCCACTCCACTCAACACCATTCCAGTGTACACTATTCCACTGTACACCACTCTACTCAACACCACTCCAGTCTACCCCACACCAATACACTGTACCTCACTCCACTCAACATCAGGCCACGCTACACAACTTCACTCTATGCCACTCCACTCTATGCTGTTCCACTCTACGCTGTTCCACTCTACGCTATGCCACTGTACACCAGTCCACTCTACCACACTCCACTCTGCATCACTGCACTGTAAACCACCCCACTATATGCCGCTCCACTGTATAACACTGCAGTCCACGCTACTCCAATGCACACTAATCCAGAATACATGATTCTATTGTACAGAACTCCACTGTACAAAACTCCACTCTGTGCTATTCCACTCTACGCCACTCCACTCTATGCTATTCTACTATATGCAACTCCACTCTACGCTTTGCTATTCCACTGTACCCCACTCCATTGTATGCCACTCCACTATACGCTTTTGCACTCTACATCACTCCACTCTATGCTACTCCACTTACAGCACGCCACTATATGCTATTTCACAGTACAGCACTCCACTCTACACCACTCCACTCTATGCCACTCCACTCTATGCCACTGCACTCTACGCCACTGCACTCTACGCCACTGCACTCTACGCTATTTCACTGCACGCAACTCCACTCCTTGCCCCTCCACTGGATGCTATTCCACTCTCCCCCACTCCACTGTACAGCACTCCAGTCAACGCCACTCCACTGTAAGCTAATCCATGATACACTATTCTATTATAAGGGAATTCAACTGTACAAAACTACACTCCATGCTATTCCACACTACGCTACTCCACTCTTTGCTTTTCTGCTGCACACAAGTCCACTCTACGCCACTCCACTCTATGCTATTCCACTCTACGCCACTCATTTCTTTGCCACGCCACTGTGGAACACTCCCTCATACACTATTCCATAAACAGCACTCCACTCTACACCACTCCATTGTATGCTATTTCCTTCTACCCCACTCCACTGTACGACACTCCAGTCTATGCCACTTCACTGTACGCTAATCTATAATACACTATTCTATTGTATGGAACTCCAGTGTACAACACTGTATGCTAATTCAGAACAGGCTAGGCCACTGTACACAGCTCCACTCTAAGCCACTTCACTGTATGCTCTTCTAATCTTCCCCACTCACTGTATGACACTCCAGTCTATGCCACTCCACTGTATGCCACTACACTCTATACTACTCCACTCTATGCTATTTTCCTCGATGCCACTTCACTGTATGCCACTCCACTCAAATGTATGCCACACTCCACTCTACGCCACTCCACTGCATGGTATTCCACTCTAACTCACTCCACTGTATGCCACTCCAGTTAAGGCTACTCCAATGTACAACACTCCACTGTATGCTACTCAACTCTATACTATTCCACTGTATGCTACTCCACTGTGCCTAACTCCACTCTACGCTATTCCACTATATGCCACTCCCCTCCACACTATTCCACTGTATGCAACTCCACTGTACGCTACTCCACTCTATGCTATTTCTTTAGATACCACTCCACTCTGCGCCACTCCACTCTTTGATGTTCCACTGTATGCCACTCCACTTGACACTATTCCACTGTATGGCACTTGACTATACGTCACTGCACTCTACACCACACAACTGTAAGTCACGACTGTCTGCCACAACACTCTATGTCATGCTGCTCTACGCCACAATACTCTACAATCGGACACTCCACGACACAACACTTTACAACACCGCACTCTATGCCACTCCAGTCTATGCCACCCCAGACTACTCTGCTCTATGACCCTCTACTCCACTCTATAAAACTCTATGCCCCTGCACTATATCAATATCTACTCCACTGTATGCCACTCCACTGTACAGCACTGTACTCCAGTCTATGTCCCTGTACAACACTGTACTCCACTCTATGCCATGGTACCACACTCCACTCCACTCTTCAAGACTCTATGCAACTCTCTCTATGGCACTACGCCACAATTTACTAAACTCTACTCTATACCACACTGCTCCACTCTAATCCACTGTACTCCACTACTCCATAGTACACCACTCCACTCAACTGCACTGTATGCCACTTAATTCTACAACACTCTATGCCGCTCCACTGAACCACTCTATTACACTCTACAGTACTCTACCTCACTCCGCTCTACAACACTGTACTCCACCTATATCACTCCACTGTACTCCACTTTACAACATTTTCCCAGACTCTATGACACTCTATACCACTCCACTGTACACCACTCCAGTGTACACCACTACACTCTACGCTGCTGCACTCTATGTTATTCTACTCAATTCCACTCAACTGTATGCCACTCCACTCAAAGGTATGCCACTGCACTCTATACCACTCCACTGTATGCTATTCACTCTAACCCACTCCACTGTACACCATTTCAGTCAAGGTTACCCCACCCTACGCCACTCCACTCTATGCTATTCCACTATATGGAACTCCACTGTACACTACTCCACTCTACGCCACATCAGTGTACACCACTTCACTCTATGCCCCTGCACTGTACACTATTTCATTGGATACAACTCCACTCTATGCCACTCCACTCTATGCTATTCCACTGTATGCCACTCCACTCTATGCCTCTCCACTGTATGCAACTCCAGTATATGCTATTCCAATAGACGCCACTCCACTTTATGCCACTCCATTTGACGCTACTCCACTGTACGCCACTCTCTTGTACAGCAGTCCATTGTATGCAACTCTACTCTGCACCACTCCACTGTAAGCCACAACACTGTACACCACAACACTCCATGCCATGACGCACTACGCCACAATACTCTACGATACGACACTCTACGATACAACACTCTACAATACTGTACTCTATGCCTCTCCAGTATATGCCATTCCAGACTATTCTGCTCTATGACCCTGTACTCCACTCTAAGCCCCTCCACCCTACCAAACTATACTCCACTGTAGAACACTGTACTCAAGTCCATGTCACTGTACAACACTGTACTTCACTCTAAGCCACTCTACTCCACTCTACAAGACTCTACGCAACTCCCTTTATGCTACTCCACTACAATTTTCAAAACTCTACTCTATAGAAGACTGCACACCTCTACTCCACAGTACACCGCTCCACTCAACTGCACTGTATGCCACTTATTTCTACAACACTGTATGCGACTTCACTGTACCAAAATCTATCACACTCTACACTTATCTAACTTACTCCGCTCTACCATATTGTACTCCACTCTATATCACTCCACTTTACTCCAATCTATGTCACTTTCCCACACTCTACGACATGGCATACCACTCCACTCTATAACACTTCGCTCCAGTGTATGCTACGCCACTACACTGTACTCCACTCTATGGCACTGTACTGTACGACATGCTACTCCCTGTATGACACTTTACTCCACTCAACACTACACCATTTCACTCAACTCCATTGTCTGGCACTTTACACCATTCTTTGCCACTGTACGACACATCACTTTACGACACTCCACTCTACAACACTGTCCTCTATTCTATATAAGTGTACTCTACAACACTGTACTACACTATATCCCACTATACAACACTCTACTACATCCTATGCCCCTACACTCCACTCTACTCCACTCTATACCACTGTATGATACTCTACTCAACTCTATGCCTCTCAACAAGTCAACTCCACTCTAAAACATACTGTGCAACTCACTCTACACCCCTCCATCCGACTTTACTTCACTCTTCTCTCTGATACACTACTCCACTATCTCCACTGTACTCTACTACTCCCCTGTATGCCACTTCACTCTATGCCACTTGACTCTGCAATACTCTGTACCACTGCACTCTACCACACTCTCCGACATTGTGCTGTACACCACTCCACCCTACCGTACACTACTCCACTCTATGCCAATCCGCTGTACTCCACTCTACGACACTTTCCAACAATCTACGACACACCACTCCACTGTATGCCACTCCACTCTACTCCACTGTCTTCTATACAACTACACCATACACCACTCCACTCTACTCTATGCCACTACACTCTATGCTACTACACTGTGCACCACTGCACTTTACCCAACTCCACTACACACCATTCCACTTTACTCCACTCAACAACGGTCTACGCCCCTCATCTCTAGCACACACTACTCTACTCTATAGCACTTGATTGTACTCCTCTCCACTGTACTCCACTCTACGACACTACACTCTATGACACTCCATTGTACGTCACTCTCCACTGTACTGTACGACGCTCCACAGAACATCACTCCACTCGATGCCACTGGACTGTACGATTTGAAACACATTGTTATTAATAATAAAAATAAAAACATTGAAATTCAATGAAAAAAACCAAAGGTTAAGGATAAGTGATAATTAGGTCAACTTTATTTATTCTTTCTAAACAAACCCAACTTAATCTATACAAATATTAGAAATTCTAAAGTTATAGTTACAGCTGAAATTTATAATTTAAGCACCACCAGTTATAACTTAAATTTATAATTTATGCACCACCTTCAATTTACTATACGTCGCGCACTTCCATACACAGTCTTGTCATCTCACTCGCCACACTACATTAGTTATACCTCGTCCCTTCTCCATGCACTAGTTATATTCCGGCATATTACATCACATATACCATCACATGAGGAAGCTCTTTGTTACTCTTGATTTCATGTGCATGCAAACATAATGTTGCCGCACACAGAAAAATATTAAGGGGGGCATTGTTTTTGACCCCTTCTAGAGAGGCTAGAAAGTTATGAAAACCCACTACATCCACTGAAATGTGCTTCTTACTCCTTTCTGGACACCAGCTGCACCACGATCCCCTGGCAGATTTATATGCCATGAGTATGCCACAGGCCCATAAAGCATTGATGTATCTTGAAGCTGCCTCTAAAAGTCCAGGCAAATTTATAAATGACCTAAAGGTTTCCATGCAACCTTTTGCCATTCCCCCTGGACTGCTAGACTGTGAAGCTGCCCCTGAGGGTTCCTCAGTATCTAAGGGAAAGGAGTAGTGGGAGCGTAAAATTTGTTGATAGTTCCAACAGGAATGAATACCAAGGTTGAGATTTACATAGCAGTGTGACAACTACCACCGTTGCCAATTGGCGACGAATGTGAGCTAAACACCTGAATACCATTACAAACGGGAAAAGCATTCTGAATCCCTCCCGACCAGTATTGAAGAAACCCACCCGTAGCGATGGCCTCAGAATCCGGTCTCTAACTGAAAAATCGGGTCAGCTGAGTTATCAACCTGGAGGTGAAGAGATCATTACTAAAAGGTCCCCATATTCTTTGTAACTGGTTAAAAAGGGAGATGTCTAATTTCCAATCATTGCTGTTGAATAGTTTATTTGAATACCAATCTGCCTCTCCAGTGGACTGACCTGGCATATATTCTGCTTTCAGAGATATACCCTGCTGAAGGCAGTATTTTCAGGAGGTCTTGGTTATCTCTACCAGAGGTCGCAACCTCCTCCCTGTTGATTTGTTGATATATCTGACCGCAGCCAAATTGCCATACGTAGAAAAAAGGTGCATGTTAGCCTTCTTTTCTCTAAACTTTAGATCACAAGCCTGCAAGCAGCACTAAACATTTTATGTGCATTGCGGACTCCTTCTCGGACTATTCTCCCCCAGTCCACACAGTGCCAAACCGTGAGTACCAACCTCAAAGAATAGCATCTGGTCTAACTACCATTGTATTGTATTTCTTCCCTTGCCACTCTGCCTGAGGGGACTAACTGGGAGTAAGGAAAACCTTTGTTTATATGACATATATTTAGTCTTTGCAGGGCCCTGTGGTATAGAGGGCCCAGAAAGATCACATAAGCTGACATTGCCAAAAGTCCTAATATTTTTGCAAAATGTCTGATAGATGTTAGGTGAAACTTTAACGTATTCTTTAGGTCACTACGTATGGACTTCACCTGCCTTTTTGGGAGATTTAATACCCCTTTTTCTGAATCTACTAAAAACCCTAAAAAGTCCATATTTCTGGAAGTGACTAGTTCTGATTTTTCCTAAATTATTATGAAGCCAAGTCTTTGAATTAGGTTTACTGTCTTGTGTGCTGTCTTGTCCCATTAAGACGATGGCTTTCAAATAAACTATCTTCCTTATGCCCATCAATCTTAGGTAAGCTGTCACTGGTTTCAACACCTTAGTGAAGCACAACAGAACTGATGACAGAGCGAACGAAGGGGGCTTGAACCTGTACATCTGACCCTTCCATAAAAACTGAAGGAACTTCCTGTGTTGCCGGCAGATGAGAATTGTTAGATAAGCATCTTTGAAGTCCAATCTCACCAGCCATTCCCTCAAAAACAGTATGTCCCTGATTCAGCGCAATTTCCTATACTTACAAGCTTTGGTATAGTCATCAAACAGATTGCGTGACTGGTCATATTGACCTTTTGATATCTGCTGAAAGTGTATTCTGGAACCTGACTTCAGTACAGCAAGTTAAGTTACAGTGAAACTCCTTTGACTCCACAAGACTGACAGGGAAGATGATTTCCAAACCATAAAGGTATATTAGCAAATTAGTCGAACGATACAGGCTTTGTTCGTTAAATAAGTTATCAGTGAAGCATAAAATTCAATATTATTAATCAATCCACCGATATATATCAGATAGGTGACAATGCAAATCATTATAAGGTACAAAATGCAAAACGGAGGAAGTACCTGTTCCATAAAGGATCTTCCCTAAACTAAGCATCTAGAGATGGCAAGTGGGAATCCTAAGCAGAAGGTGTCAGTCTGAAGCGAACCAAATTGAGGTTCCGGGGGAAGATAGGCAAAAGCATTCAAGAGTCTTATTCAAGAACTAAAAATGTAGGATATCAGTAGACTTAGGGAAAGGTTACAGCTAAGTCAGGACAGGATCTCCTCAACTATTCTAAGACACACAATTAAAATACGTTGGCTTCTTCACCAGAACTTCTTCCCACCAACTCCTCCGAACTGGGACCAATCAGGTTGTGCCATCTTCTTGGAACAGGTAAACTCCCTTTGTTCCCATCATCGAACAGAGGCGCAAACCCCTGCCGACCTTGAATGTATCATTGGTCCGGACTGCATGGTACAGGAGGATCTTTCTCAACCTCACACACGGTGTAAATCACAACTAACTTCCAATTAAATCTTATCTGTTCTAATATTTCTAAAAGCAAACCATGAGCTACTCTTCTAACTAACATAGGTTCTCTTATTCCTCAAACAAGAAGAAACACGTGAAAGCACATTTCGAAATCAACATTATGTTCATCTCTAAAAGTCTTTGAACAGATGTGGCCTACTCGCAGTTAGGTCAACTATAAGAAAGCACATTTGGTTAAACGTGAATATACTATAAGCTAATGATTATACTTTGATTATACAAAGTGTGGCTTCTTTATACGTATATAGTGACTCATTAACACACAGAATAACATATGGTTTGTCAAAATCATACCTTAACCTCCTCTGAAATCAGATCTGCTACCCTCTGCAAAAAATACATTGGATGTGCCATTCTGAACTGATAAGGGGGATTGGAAAAATCTATTTGGAATCCCCTCACTGTCTGTAACACCCAAGGATCCTGAGATACGGCATCCACTCTTGGGTAAAAATAGGTAGTCTGCCACTTTCCTTTGCAAAAGGAAGGGTAAGTACATTTAGTTTGGGGTCCCCCTCCCCTCGGTTGTCCTCCAAAGGGACCAAAGTGGCCTCCTCTTCTTCGCTGCAGGAACAAGACTGGTCTAGGAGGGGGTTTTAGTGACCATAGTAAGGCCTGACAAAGTTGGCTCAGCTGGCGAGTCATGGCCTGAAACCACCTGCCCTTTGAGAGACCCATCCAAAAATCCTCATGAGTGAATGATGAGCTTTATCTAATGAAGTAAAAGCCTGTACATATTTGTTCACTTATTTCATAAAGTCATCACCAAATAAGACACCTTCAACTGAGCAACCTGCTTTAGATTCCACCACATCAACCGATTTAGGGTCAATCCAAAGTAATGTGCTTTTTCTCATTTCAAAGGAGAGCACCACATTTGCATTGCCCAGAAAACAAATTGCTCTCTGAGCTCATTTGGAAATCATCGCAGGGTCAAAACTTTCCCCTGTATTTTTGACATCCTCCGCCAAACATAAAATCTTTGTTAAAGGACCTAGGACATCCAGGACCTTGTCCTGGCAAGAGAACTATTTCAGTCCTCTTCCTTCCTGTGAGCCTTGTCTCCCATGTTAAGATAGGTCACAATATTTTAGCCTAAAGTTGTGGTCATGGCTGCTTTACCAGAGATGGTGAGCCTTGGAAACTCAACCCTCATATTCATCCTAGTCGCCTATTGATGGGTGCTTTAATTCTGGCTTCAATGTAATTATTAATAAATGTCGGCAGAAACAATTCCGCTGAGTTGGTATGTTAAATAAAAGCAGGATAAAAAATTATGTCAGTGTCCAAAAACACCTCCTGCAAGGGATCTGTTTTTGATTTTTTAGAAACCACCATATCATCTCCATCATAGAAAACATCATAACAAAGGTCATCATTATCACAAACATTATGCATGACATCATGAGGCCTTTTGAGTGGACTTTCCAATGGATTCAAACATAAATCTAACCGTTACGGACACGTTTCGATTTCCATGCAAAACACAACCTCTGCCATCTGTATGCCCTCACTCTGGTCTGCACTATATAGTGCTTGGATTTTGTTGACCATTTCCCCCTGATTTTCATAGAGTGTTCAAAATGGCAGATGCTACCGACTGACCAATCTCAGTAGCCACTGACTTGAACGAGGTGGATGCTGCTTTGTTAGTGGAGTTGCCCACAGAATTGTCCAATTTATCCGCTTTCATGGCTTCTTAATCTACAGGATTGTAAGTTACCATTTTCTGTTCTACAAACTGAAATGCCTTATGTGTTCTGTTGTTTCTCATTAAAGATCTGTGAATAAACAGTAAGAGAGAACTTCATAATATGAGCCTCTGTCTTGTAATAACATTATTATAATTCTATTGATGAAAAGGTGTTGGCTATTGTTATACAAAATGGCAAAATTGCTTAGGCAAGTGCTGCAAAAAAAGTTATTTCTATACTTTCACCCACCTATCCACATTCAACCTCCCATTCCAGTCCATCCCACTCACATTTACATACCACTTCACCTTCACTCACTCACATTCAGCCATCTACTCTTTTATCCCCTACATTCGCTAATCCATCTTTACAACCCTAAACAAAGCCACATATATAACCGTATTATAATCATTGTATTCTCTCCTGCTAAATGTACCCATTTGGTTGCCATGTTTTCTACTAAACCTTGACATGATTTGTGCCTAGGACTCAGAAACTCAAATTATTTCTTTAATAAATGCATTACAAGTTTCATGTTCTTCGCTCCATTGCAGGTAATGGCTTAAGAAGCGCATGTTAGTTAGAAAAGGGGTTTGTCGGGAACTGTTATATTAGCTAGCCTCATTTAATTTTGCTCGTGGACATATGCAGTACGTGAGGCTGGAAGAGAGCCTGCTGTACAAAACCAATTGAAATGTTGCTAACTTCAAGACTTCAAGACCTCTTTGTCCGAACCTGGGGAGTCTACCTGCTCCAAGAGAACATTGTTTTCTGATTGGGCCATCCAGAGGGAGTTGTTGGAAAGAAGCTTCCAAAGCGTTCCACTGCTTATTAATTGTGTGTTCCTTAGAATACTTTAGCAGATCCTGTCCTGACTTCGCTGAGAGAAGACCTCTCTCGAATTCTGCTGATTTCCCCTACCAAGGGTGTTGAGCTTCATGTTTGAATGCCGCTTCTTTCTCCAGAACCTTAATTTGATACTTCTGCTATTGACACTTCCCAATTTACCTTATTTTTGTGTTCTCTATATAGTTATATTTTGCATCTTTTGTTTGTAATATGCAAATTCAGATTGCACAAGTATATAGATATTCTTGTTTTTTGGATACATTGATTTACTATTTGATTGAATTGTAATTATTGTGGAGCCAAATTGGTTTCACTGCCATTGAAATGTGTTGCTGATGCTAGCTCCTTTCATGCTCTTTCAGTCGACAACCAAAGGTCCATTCAATCAGTGGAGACTCTCATATAACGATTACACTAGAACATTTAGATATATGGATATATGCTGCCTCACTTGGTAGCAGAACGAGATTGGTTTGTCACTGAAGTTTAGGGAGCTAGGACGTTCCCAAGATCTAAAACTTGCCCTAGTTCAGCCTATGTCCCTTCAGCGGTTCTGGTTGTGGTGTCTAAGGAGTGAGTATAAACAGAGTTGCACATCACTGATTGTGTATGTCAAGCTTGTGTTGTTTGTGCTGACATTGTGCAGCTTGTAGTGTAGTATATGTTAAAGGTCTGAGAAGACTGCAAAGCTGGATGGAAAGCTAATAGGCTTCTTTATGTATATTGAGGTTTGTGTAAAGGCTTATGCACTTGCTGTTGAGCAGTTGAAGTTGTTATCAGACTTATTGCAATCTAAGATCCTGGGAGAGATAAAGTATATTGTAGTTTAACTTGTCTGCTGTGGCTTGTTGTGCCGGTCTGTAAGGTACTTTTGGCAGCACAGCTGAGATAGGGAACTGTAACTTCATGTTGTGAGTGTACTTATAGTGACTGGTGTTAGTAGATCCTGTTGCACAGAGATGAAGCTGTACTAGTCAGTGTGAATTATCGTGGTTGAAATTTCACCTGTGTGTGATAACATTGGAAAGCATTATTTCCTGTACAACCCTCTTGATTAGATGATAACTTTGGACTTCTTTAGTGGAACAGACAAGAATGTTAATCGTGCTTACTTTGGGGTCCTAAAAGTTCTGCTTGCAGGAAAGAATTGTAAAGGGGGAGAGCAGCTGCAAGGTGCTGCAATGTACGTCATTAGCTGCTGCGCTGGTATTGCTTGGATGGTGTGAGTGCCTCATGGTATTGGTCATTGTGTCAAGTGCAGCGCTGTGAAAGCTTCGCCAGGAGGTGCCGCTCTGAGATTGGACAGTGAAATTGATACGCATTACATTGTGATTGGTTGAGAACCACCGATTTTTTAAATGGAGAATTGTTCATTCCTGATTGCTGAGAAATCACTGCAAAAATGAAATTTTTCAGGGTATTAAATTATTTGGGGAGAGGTGATGTGAGAGTTCTTGTCTGACAGGGCAAGGAACCTTCTATAGAAGTCATATCAGTCATTTCGTAAATGTTGGGCTCCACACATGCATTACTCTTAACCAATGGAACAAGATCACTGACAAATAAGGGTCCTTGCAGTTTCGCTGATATGGTACCTTTACTCTGAATACTATTGAAAATCTGAGACGAGTGTTATATGTAATGAAACCCACACCTAGACCAGTACAGTATGAAGCTTTAAATGCTTGGGAACGGGCTGCACATGCAAAGAATAAAGAAAAATATCAGAATAAAGCTTAAAGGACTACTCGTAGTTGGATGGATGCTAAGTGGGACGATGAAGAGCAGGTGTGGAGGAGAGACATGGTTGAGGGAACTAAATTGTACCCCATATTGACGAATGAGAGGCCCAAGAAAAGATAGCACAAGGAGAGGATACTGCCGTCCAGGACAAGTCTAGTACCTATAATGATTCCAATTATGATTTCCTAAAGGATTTGCTGTCCTCCTGCTCACCACCCAATAATGTTGTTCAGCCTGCTAGTGGTGGTCTTTTCAGATGGTGGCTACAGTGCAACTGTACCTGTCGACTCTGCCTTAGATCAGGCAGGAGGATCTACCCCCCAAACCCAGATGTGACCATCCCAAATCAGACGATTCCTATTGTGACAATTCCTCTTACTACTGTTCCTGTTATGCCAATTCTGGCAGTGACTACCTTCTGCTATAACTGCCAAAACAATAACTGTTCTAGTTGTGACTGCCCCACCCACAGTAGCCCTGATTCCAGTAAATTCAGGTGCAACTGCCAGGATTCCAGCTCCCAATACTCAGAACTCACAAGTAGTTTTATGGAATCCCTAACTGTTTACAGGAGCTGTAGCTTCCGAACTAACATTAGTGTTCACACAATGATTGCTCACAGTTCTACTGAGTTTTGTGATCATGAGCCCATGAATAAATTTCCCCTGTGGACCTTGGGACTCGTTGGACAGTTTTTATTTTTATATTCACCACTGCCATCACTGCACACTCACTTTACAAAATCCGCTCCGCTGTAAGCAGACGTCGCAGCACACCCGAGGCACATTCGGTACCATCGGGTGGGGCCCGATGATGAAGCATGCCACCAACTAGGTTGGTGGGTGAGGGCCTTCATACAAAACAGAATTGTTTTTCAGACATACATCATCAGAGTTTTTTTCTACTCATATAGTTAGCTCCTATTGATTATTACTATGCTTTTTTGGATGCCACTCAGTATGGTTTCAGGAAGGATCATAGCACCGAATTAGCCCTAATTACAGCCTCTGAGCTGATCAGGCAGACAGTCGATGCAGGAGGCAATGCAGCACTGGTGCTGCTTGACCTGTCTGCCGCGTTCGACACTGTGAACCACCAAAAATTGCTGGAAACCTTGAGGGAGATTGGTATCATAGGAAAAGCCCATACATTACTTGAATCTTATTTGTCAGGCCGGGAGCAATTTGTGGCCTTGGATAATTTTAAGTCACCTAATTTTACGTTACCATGTGGAGTGCCACAGGTCTCTTCGTTGAGCCCTACACTTTTTAATATTTATGTTGCACCTTTGGCCAGATTAATTAAGTCCCTAGGCTTCTCGGCAGTTTCATACGCTGATGATACACAGATTGTAGTTTTAGTGACAGGCTCGCCCGAAGACACAGCTGCACAGTTTCACACCTGTCTTCATCAGATAGGCGAATGGATGGCCTCCAATTGTTTGAAATTAAATTCTAGTAAGACCGAGGTCCTACTTTTTGGCGGCCAAACTAATTTTTGGTCCCCTGCTCTATGGCCGGTGGAAATGGGTCCATTACCTACCCCCACGAATAAGGTAAAAAACCTGGGAGTTACGTTTGACTCTTTGCTTTCCTTTGAAAGCCACGTTAACCAGGTTACATCCCATTCCTTTTTCACATTAAAACTTTTGAGAAGAATTCTTCCATTTATTCCGTTTGAGCTACGGAAACTGGTGGTTTCAGCGCTGGTTCTTTCCAGAGCTGATTACTGTAATGGGCTTTTTATTAATCTGCGTAAGAAGTGTCTTTCCAAATTGCAGATTGTGCAAAATGCAGCGGCACGTCTTTTGCTGAATATTCCAAGACATAAACATGTCGCACAGGCACTGGAGGGATTGCATTGGTTACCAGTGAAGAGACGAATTGAGTTTAAGGCTCTTTGCATTGCCTTTAAGGCCAGGCATGATATAGGGCCCAGCTTCTTTAAACAGAATCTAAAACCCTATATTCCGGTTCGCCACCTTCGTTCATCTCAGGCCCATAACCTGGTGGTTCCCAGGTTCAAGAAATGCTCCTGGGGAGGAAGGAGCTTTGTGGTCGGCACAACAAGGCTGTGGAACGCTTTGCCGCTTGGGCTGAAGCAAGAAACTAATCTGCTGGCTTTTAGAAAAGCGTTAAAGACCTGGCTGTTTAATCTTTGATGACTATCGGACTGTACTTTGATTTATGAATGACGAATTTAGCGCCTTGACGCCTTCGGGTGAAAGTTTTTGCGCTCTATAAATTTCTTTTTCATTTCATTTCATTCATTTCAAGTTTCACTGTAGCGAAGTTATTGCTGCATGAGTTGAGACTCCGATTTGCGTTCACAGTTTCTCTGGAGTCAGACCAAGGAACTCACTTTAATAAAGAGGTACTGAGAATGTTGTATGTAGCCTTCCAGGTTGAACAATGACTGCGCTTTACTTATTGACCTGAAGCTTCTGGCATCGTTGAACAGGTGAATGGGACGCTGAAGTCCCGGCTGCCGAAAGTAAGTGTGTCTACCTCTCTGAAGTGGCTGGGTGGCATGCCTTTGTTGTTGATGAGTCTCTGAAGCACTCCTGATTGGTGAATACAATTGTTGCCCTATGAAATCCTCATGGGAAGGGTCATGAGATTGCTTACTGTACCTGCTAATGCGCTTATGAAACTCTCAGATGATATGGTTCTCGACCACTGCAAAGGACTGGCTGATGTGGTGCGTTCTATCTCTCACCAGGTTGAAGCTTTCACTGCACTACCGCATCAAGGACAGTACCATAGCCTCAGTCTAAGGCACTGGGTCCTGGTGAAGAAACACGTCAGGAAGTTGTGTTTGAAACCACGTTGGAAAGGCCCCTGCCAGGTCATTTTGCCATCAAATGTGGTGGACTGCCTAACTGGGTGCATGCCTCCCATACCCAGTGAGTGAGACATCCGGATGAAGGAGTAGTGACGACAACCACTAAATCACAGAGTCAAACTCCTGACTACCCAAAAGGATCAGAGTGGAGTGGAGAGAACACCCAGACACCTCAGAGTCAACCAGTGATTCAGAATCCAGAAGTGACACAGAATCAAGTCAAAGCAAGCCTTGAGCGTGTGGTGAGCAAGCCAAGAGTAACCACGGTGAGCCAGCCTAGTTCACAAGAAATCAACAACTCTGATCTAGGTGAAAGACCATGTAATGTGACCAAGGGTGACCGTAGAAGAGAAGGGTAGCCTAGGAACTGTGAGAGACTAAGGTCTGTGGAACGCATCCCACTGTTGCTAATAAGACTGAGTCAAGTGGCTTAAATGACATTGAAGACAAACAGTCAGTGGTTTGAAGATTAAAGCAAAAGAGGGTGCCTAGTTAAAGATACTCAGCTCTTCAGCAGACTTACTCGTCGACAGTGAACTTGATTTGATCTTCTGTGAGTTGGATCATTAGTGCCTACAGAACCTCTTTGATTAAGGTGATAGAGCATGTATGTTATCTTTCGTCTATCTCAATGATTTCACACAGGAAAAATTATTTGTGTTATTAATTTACAAAAATGACAAATCTGTATTAGGTTACCAAGTTTAAGAAAAACTCACAAATTAAGTTTGATTTAGATACTGCATCGTAAAAGCATGCAGAATGTTAGACGTAGTTTTCTGATAACACTTAACAGTCAATAAGCTATTATGAAGTTTAACAAATATATTGGTATATGTCTTCTTTATGCATAGATGAACGTAGTAAACAAATGATAATGTAGAAATTTATGTATAAGAATAAAGTTTTTTATGTGTTAGGAAAATGGTCATTAACATTAGAATGTGTAATGTGAGCACTGACATTGATGAGAGAAATAGATGCTCTAATAATTTGTACTATGTAAAGGTTTATTTTAAATGTGCTTTTCAAATCCTGCATGATGTAATACCCTATAAAGTGCAAAGAGGCTTGCAAATGATATGCAAAATAATAATAAAGCGTTTAATTCTTTTTTTTTAGGGGTACCTTATACTTACATGATGTAATTGCAAATCATTAATCTGCATAATTGAAGATCCAATGCATTGTATTCAATAATGTGAAATTCATATTTCAGCACAAATTTGTTGTGCACAAGCAATGTTTCATGAAGGCCTCAAAACTTTCTTTTCTTTCCTAGTATGAACTTACAAACTGAATAGTCAGAAGCCTATGGGAACCTTTCGTAAAGTTTCTACTTGTGCTCTAACACTCCTTTCACGTTTGTAGCTTACATGACTAGACTTACAACAAAATTGTTACTTCCTAGATCAAATGCTTGGGAAAGAACTGACAAAGGATGAGAACATGGACTCGCCTACTTCCTAAATGTCATAACCAATCCTATGACTATAGTACAGTGGTCCTAAGGAAAATGTAAAGTAATGGATTACTTAATTCCACCAGATTTGTATACTTTTACCTGCTACATCATCTCCTCCTATCGAAACTGACCAATGGGACAGACTGTTTCAACAAATTTGGTGATATCAAGGGGTGTAAACCAGAAATCGATGAAGTATAATTGCCTAAACTCTGAACAGGGGCGGTCCCTATCTTGTCCATCTCCCCTCTACCCATCTTGCGGTAGAGAGACTGATGATTTGGGCTTCCAGAAGCAACACGAACTGAAACGAAATACTGCATTTGCTGCTGGCTGGTATGCTTGCGTAGTGGAAATCTTTCCGGCTGGATGTTTCCGAGAAAACGCTGTGGCATTGATGCTGCAGTACGGACAGGGAAAAATAATCCTGTCCATGAACTGGAACTGGTCATTTGGAAATTTACTGAACTTTCAGTGATAGGGTTTGTATTGAGAGACAACTGATTTTCCTATAATATTTACTTTCTTAGGACAAAATCTCCCTTAGCGGGGGAAGATTAGCTCCCCTAAAATTTGGATTTCACAGCTTGTTAAATGTTTATTAAATCTGTTCAATCTAAACTAGATTGTATACTGACCATTTTGAAATTAGATAAAACAACAAATTGAGATAAAATACCTTGCTGATTCTGTTTCATTATTTTCTGGGGCTAAATTAGGCTGATCTATGTTCTACTAATTGGGTGGTAGAAATTACTTGGTAGCTTACTTTGACTTTTATATACTAACAATTATCTTATTCCAGGTCCTCATATGATAACTGTTCATCCCCTAAGTATTCTGGTCCCTTTCAGCACAGAACAAGTTCCATCGAAGGACCTAATGGGATTAGTGTGGTAGCTGAGGTTATTCTGAGATAAAAAGTTAGATCAACTAAAATAATTTATGAAAACATTTGAAAGAAGAAATTTGTTCACTGAAGTGAGGGTAATTTTGGGGTTTTCCCTGGTTTTTGTCCCTTTTTTCTTCTTTCATTTATTCCCTTGTGGTTAATTCATTTGATTTAATTATATTTATTAGAATAATGGCAGGGAGGAGAAATCCCCATTTTAGAGTAGAGCCACAATTGTTTGGATCCCAAGTCCAAAATACAACCATATCTCAGAAAAGGCAAATGTGGGCAAGAATAGTTGACAGTGTGAATGCTGTAGCAAACAACCTGCGCACACAGGAGGAAATTAGGAAGCGATGGAATGACCTGCGGGGCAGAGTGCATTACCTGGCCTCCAGGCATCATCTGGAGGCCCAGAGGACTGGTGGTGGTTCTCCCAGCCCACCCTTACAACGTTTTCCCTGGGAGGAGAATGTCTTGCAGATACGACATCCTGAAGGCACAGGATTCCCTGGTGGAGTGGAGACTGGTAAGTTACACTTTGGAGTGTGTCACTAAACCTAAATGTTGTTTTTCATTTAAATTTAGCTGATGCTAATGTGTTGTGCACCTTTGTTAAACATATAAACCTAAATATATCAGTATAATTTTTTCTGTATTGTTTGTTTGAAATTATTTTGTTGTAATTCAGATTACAGGTTTCAATCTCCAGGACAGTTCACATTATGTAATAGGGCTTTCTCACCAAATAACATATTCCATATATGTTTTTTACATTCTAAATGTCAGTTTTTTTGTTCTCACTGCTTATCTTCACTAGATATGTTTAACTACGAGGGTGGAGCCTGTCTGGCTCCAAAATGGATGCTCAGTAAATGAGCTCCGGCAGCCGCCCGACGATCCGTAATTATCCTGTAGTACGCGGAGCAAGAAATCCTGAGATAGCTGACTACGGGCTGCTAAGCGATCCCATGCCACCGCAAATTCAGCTGCGGGAAGCGCGGTCTGCGGAATCTGCCCTGGTGATGCAGAGTCCAGAGCTGGCCAGGTGCGGCCTGCTGTGCTGGGGAGACCGTGGTTTGAGCTGCTCGCCAGCAGTTAGTGGTGCATGGGAGAGGTTCTGTGGAGCCGGTGTGTAGCGGCTGGCGGTCTGCCTGAGACAGCACCGGAGGAGAGGCTGACACGGAGCGGCAACCGATAACCAGATAACGACGGCGGAAGATAGACGTGCTTTGGGCTGGTGGAGGAACAATTGCTGACAGTGAGTGAACTTTGCAGCACATGGCGGGAGACGGCTTTGCCTTTCGGACCTCCCCAAATAGCCAATAGCACTAGAGTGAAGAGGCCTGTTAAAAGGACTAGCCCCTCTGCGGGGCTGTCACTGAATTGCCATGACAACGATGCCCACAGCTGGGTGGAGAGCTGTGCAGGAGAGGCTTTGGTGCTGGCGCATCAGGGGCAGCCTGGCCCTGTTGGTGCGCTTGGGGCAGTGTGACACAAAGGGGAAGTGCCTCAAGGAGAAACTGGAGTCGCCTAATTGGAAGACCCCATACTGACGGACCTATTTGAGCTCGAGCACGGCGTGGTGGAGGTCAATGCGCGCCATTCAGTAACCACTCTACGAATATACAACGGAGAAGATTGGCAAACCAGATAAGTCACAGGCCAAGATCCAATTCGACTTTAGGAAAAAAAAAAAAAACATGGGGACTGTGACGCAATGCAGGAGAGCGCAACGGGTGACTCCGGAACGGAGGAAAAAGCCGATTTGAAGTAAATCTTGATGACAATGCTGCAGAGCCTCACCAAGTTAGACGGCAAGATAGACGCCTTAATGTTCAGGATGCACCGCATGTCGGAACGTCTTGACAAGTGCACAAAAAGGTTGGATGCTGTTGAACAACGTGTATCTGAGACCTAGGACTCACAAACGTTGCTATCCACCTCTCAAAAAAAGTAGACAAGCTTTTATCAGTGCTGCAGTCCAAGGCAGAAGACTTAGAGGCCCGCTCGAGGAGGAACAACCTAAGGTTAGTGCGTCTGCTGGAGACAACGGATATTACCAATATGGAGCACTTTGTGGAGCAGCTGCATATTGGCCTACTGGGAAGGGAGACCTTCTCGGATGTATTTATAGTCAAGCGTGCTCACAGATCCTTAGCCCCATGGCCTGTCCCAGGGACACAGCCGCGTCCGATCATTGCTTGTCTGTTGAATTACAGGGATCGGGATGCAGCGCTGAAGAAGGCAAGAGAACTAAAGGTACTCAGGTACGGGGGCTCTGAAATTGCATTATATCCGGACTTCACCCAACTGGTGCAGGTGGTGCGACGCCTCTTTACGTAAGCAAAGAAGAGGCTGAGGGAACTCCAAATTGACTATAACATGCTATATCCAGCTCGACTACGTGTCACGATAGATGGCAAGACAACCATATTCAATGAGCCAAAGCAAGTCATGCAATTCCTTAAGCGCAGAGGAACAGGGGGAGAGCTGCAACATTCACCTCGGCTTGACTGTGAAGAGGCGGAGAGCTCACAATAAGCATGGACCTCAAATACTTTTTAAAAAGAATTGTTCGTCAGCGATCCCACACGTGGTTTTGTGGCAACGAAAATGGGATCAGGGGGTGGAGCGACCCTCCTGCTGGCAATCACTGGGGGCTCCCCTCTCTCCAGTTTTGATGTATGTCTTGGAGATTTGAACAGTGGGTCAACTTAGTGCGCTTAATATAGCTGTATTTTATAATATGTAGTTGGGCAGGCGCATATGTGATTAGACACCAGTGAAGTACACAGTCATAGGCTTCTGGGAACTGGAGCGGGGACAGATACATGCCAATTATTGGTTATGAATAAGCATACACACAACTCTGGTGGGAGCGGCATGCCAGATGTAGATACTTAGCAATGGGTCAGGCAACATCTACCCACTGGTGTGTACCACACGGTTTTGTTACTATACACTATCCGGGTAAGTTTGGAGGGAAGGGGAGAGTTTTGCTGTGTCAGTTGACGATTTTACACAGCGTGGGTGGAGGGAGGGGTTATGTTATACACATGTCAGCTGAGGGACTATGCACAAAACTGCGGCATAAGAGCAGGCAGTTAAATGACATAGATAAATTGAAGCACATCATTGACCATGGGTGATTGGCATCAGGCGACGTGGGGCTCAGCGGATCCCCCGATGCTATGCCTGCTAACATGGAATGTCAGGGGATTAAACAACCACAGGAAAATTCTAAAGATCGTAGCCTATCTGTAGAGTCACGGGGTGGATGTGGCAATATTACAGGAAACACACCTGGTCCCGGTCAGTGGGGTCCTCACTCAACAAAGGATGTGGGGCCAATGTGTGGCGGCTGGTTTCACCTCACATGCCAGGGGAGTTTTGGTGTGGGCACGCAGAGGGTCTAACGTAAAATTGCAGGAGGTATTTGTTGATCCAGCTGGCCAATATGTGGCCGTATAGTGCTCTAAAGCGGATCTAGTGATTCTGTTGGTAGGGATCTGTGGTCCGAATTTTGATGACCCTCACTTTTACAACTTGTTCAATGAGCGCCTTCTCACACTTGGAGACCTACCCAGGATATGGGGGGAGATTTCAGTTGCATATTAAATCCAGAGTTGGACAGATCTAAGGGCATGTCTAGGGGGCCCGTGGCAGCAGCTGCACGATTACTGAAATAATGCGCAGGGAAGGTCTCCTGGATATATGGCTCCACAGATCTCCCTCAGCTGGGGTGTTCACGCATTACTTTTCGGTGCATGACACGCACACCTGCATCGATTATTGGTTGTTATCACCAGAACTGGCCCCTGGGTGCGAGAGTGTAGACCATTTCCGCGTTCTACTCAGATCAGTCGCCGGTGATTTTGCACCTGGAGGTGGGCGCATCGCGTCCTGCACCATTTACCTGGTGCTTTCCCAAATACTCCCTTCTAGATCCGGTATTC
This sequence comes from Calotriton arnoldi, assembly GCA_963921515.1. Classification (NCBI taxonomy): domain Eukaryota; kingdom Metazoa; phylum Chordata; class Amphibia; order Caudata; family Salamandridae; genus Calotriton; species Calotriton arnoldi. The sequence goes on along the minus strand of CAWUFW010001715.1, from coordinate 1,758,311 downwards.
CATGACGAAATAGCGCAGGCGATCACTGATTTCTTCTCACATAATATAGGCTCTGTAGATAAATTTACAACAGTATGGGAATCAGTTAAGGCCTGTATCCATGGCATCGTGATTTTTAAGCATGCCGGTGTTCTCAGGTCTCTACGCAATTGGTTGGCTACACTCGAAAGAGAAATCCCAGAGCTAGAGAAACAACACCTGGAGACAGCGGAGAGACGCCTCCTAGGTGAGATCAGAATTAAGTTAGATGAATACCACGAAACTGTATTACAGGAGGTCACACACTTAGGTAAATACGCAGTAGCCAGGGCATATGGAGAGGGAGAGAGGCCTGGGGCCACGCTCGCCTCACTGCTGCGGCCCCGTCAAGATGAGAACACAATCACTGATATACAGGATGAGGGAGGGCAGAAGCTTGACACAGATACTGGACCGCTTTGTTAGATACTAATCTGATCTATATGGTTCGCGGGCTACCTCAGAAGATGAGGCAGCGTCAGACTACCTAGAGCACATCACCATACAACGACTTACTAATGAGCACAGGGAACACCTTATGGCTCCTTTACACCCTGCAAAGATTCGTGCTGCACTCCGGGCCATGTCCTCGGGAAAAGCGCCCGGCACAGATGGCCTCACAGTTGCCTTTTATAAAGCATACCAAGAATTGCTGATTCTGCATTTTATCTCGCTTTTCGAGGAGATGGCTGCTGATGGATGCATGCCCCCCACAAAACGGGAAGCACTGCTGGTAACAATTTTGAAACCCGGCAAGCCCGCAACTGACTGCTCATCCTATAGGCCTCTGTCCCTAATAAACGTAGACACTAAAATACATACCAAAATCTTAGCCAACCATTTCACACCACTGCTACCGGGATTGGTCAGCGAAGAACAAACTGGCTTTGTCCCGTGTGTCACTTGTCATCAAATCTTCGTACACTGTTTGGCGCAATTCAAAGATTGGATCCTGAGGTGCGGGCAGCAGCAGTATTCTTAGAGGCAGAAAAAGCATTTGATTCAGTGTCATGGAGCTTTATGTTCAAAGTGCTACAGCTTGTGGGCGTTGGGGATGTATTTACCGAATTGGTGAAGGTGCTGCACACTTTGCCTAGTGCGCGAACAAGAATCAACACTATGACTTTAAACCCTGTTATTATAGGGAGAGGCACGAGACAGGGATGCCCGATGTTCCCTCCGCTGTATGCCCTACTTGCAGAACCACTGGCATGCGCCTTGCGGGAGTACCACGCGCATAAGGGTCTAAGATTCCCAGGTTACAAATTGATACTCTCTGCCTATGCAGATGACACACTTTTGTATATTAGAGATCCAGAGCGTAACCTCACGTCAGTGTTAAATGAAGTGGTTCAATTTGGAGTCCACTAAGGGGCTGCGGGTCAATTGGAGCAAGTCCACGATATTCCCGCTCACTCCGGCCATGGAGCCTGTGCCACTGGAGTTCCCTAGGCATCCAGATGGACACAAACCCCGACGTTGTGATTTCGGAGAATTATGGTAAAGCCACACAGAAACTGATGGAGGACGTAGAATGCTGGATTAGATTACCACTGTCACTCCCGGGACGCATGTCACTCCCGGGACGCATAGCCGTATTAAAGATGGTGGTCTTGCCCCGATTCCTATTTTTATTTACAAACATTCCAATACTCTTACCCAAATCGTTCTTCCAACGACTCCGTACATTACTGATTCAACTAGCCTGGGCTGGCAAACAGCCGAGAGTGGGCTGGGACACACTCACCATGCCATACTCCAGGGGAGGTTTAAATGCCCCAGACCTAGAAACATATTACAGGGTAGCCCAAGGCACTCATGTTCATTTCTGGATAGATGATCCAGCAGAATTACCACATGAAATGAAATGAAATTTGTACTTGTAAAGCGCACTGTTACCCTAGGGTGTCCTGGCGCTGTACGCATACCGCTGTGGAACCCTTCCTGTCTTTTTCCCTGTGAAATGTCCACTCCTCGGCACCCCCAAGGTGAAGCCAGGCATCCCAGCGCTGGTGGGGCCGTTGTGGAGATTAAGCAAGCTATTGCCCAGAGTTGCAGAGTGGGACCCATGATTAGAATAGGCACCGAGGCGAGAATTATCAGGTCCGAGGAAATTGAGCCCAAAGACCCGCCGAGGCGGGAATTGAACCCTGGTCCCGGGCCAGATCTCTGCATCAGGGTCTGCCGCTCTAACCATTGAGCCACACTTCTCCACATCTGTGGCTAGAACGGGACGCTGCAGGATTACTATCCCTGCCGCAGCTACTATATGGGGCATCATCCCGCAAACATAGTCATTGATCTGGTGAACATGACGATAATCTCTTGGCAGAGATTGCTTGAGAAGAAGGCGGGTTCCCTTGTATATTCACCAAATACTGCAATAAGTTGGTGCACATGGTTCCCCAAAGGGGAGGGCGAGAGGTGTTCAGTCGACCTTAACGGCCCTGGGGTTTACTGTTCTGGGCAACTTATTCACAGATGGCACTATGCTAACCTGGGAATAGGTGAGACAGAGATCTGAGAACCCCACGATCCTTCAGCAGTTCCAGTTTCACAGAGCCTGGCAAAACATATGTATGCATTACCACCCTAGGGAAAGTAGGCCCGATGGAGATATATCATGTACGACGATAGTTATACAGGGTGATAGACCAACCCATTAATGGGAGTAGGATTGTACAAGGGTATGTGTGCTCAGATGTTCTGAGCACTTTGCATGGCCTGGTTGGTTGTTACATCACCACTGCCTTTTTACATTTTTGATGAACCTGACTGTGACTGTAAATGATAACACTGATAAATCACCATGTAATGTAAACAGTCCAATGTGCTGCTACATATGCCACCGCCTGACATGATGTTATGTTTGAAAATCTTAAATATTTTTTTTTAAAAGATATGTTTAACTACAATGTTGCAAGTGTTTTGCATGTTTAATTGAAATGACTACAACTACTATGATGCCTTGTTTTTGTAATGCAAAAATAATATTACAATGAAATTCTTCTCATTCTCTCTTTACTGTCAAATGTTCACATATGTAGAAGTGTTATATAGTTGATCAATCTCTATTTCATGCTATGTTTTTAAATGTGTTTGTTTTCAATGTTGTATGTCGTCCCATCCTTAGTATCCCATTAAATTGATGGTATGTGTTTCACAAATGAAAGTTTTCTGACTTACAAATGAGAAGGTGTGTAATTTTGTAACCAGAATATAAATTGTCCTATTTTTAAACACATTTACTCTGCAATGTTTATATGATAAGAAATGTTATATATACTCCTAAGTTCAGTAATTGTCAGATTCTTTGCCTGCCAGGCCTTGGAATATTTTCTGTCACATTTCTCCTCTCTACTGTGTTGAATCTTTGGTATATCTTATGTATACTTTCTATTATTTTTCATTTCAGAACATCTTTTACCTGTTTTTTTAAGTTGTTCAGTGTGTATAATGTAAACTGTTTGTGTAATGTATTATAATATTATAATACCACTGAAAGGAACATTCATGATATTAATGAAAAATTTCCCTTTATTCTTCTTCATTTTTAGCTTCAAACTCATTTTACGTGTAATCCAGATTTTTTCAACTTTTTTTGTTTCTTTTATCTTCATTATAGGTCCAACACCCAGAGTTTGTTGACAACAATCTGCCACTCAGGATGACTCCACTCCAGACCAGGAACAAGCCGTTAGGGAGGAATCCACTCATGAAAGTCCGGATGACGAGGAGCAGGCTGGTTCATCGGGTCTGCCTGGGCAGACAGCTCCAGTGAGTCAAACTCAGCCCACACCTACACTTCTCACCCCAGCTGTTACCACCCATCAGCTAATGGATACCTCCACTTCCTGTGTCCAAACCAACATCACACCAATCTTGGGCTCCCAGTCTTGGCTGCAGTTGAACAAACATCAACACCACCACCACCTCCAATTAAAACAGGAACCAGTGGGATGGGGTACACTGGGTCAAGGGCACAGGGTAGTGGGCGTAGGGGTCGTGTGAGGGAATCTGTAGGCCAATAACACAAGATCACTGGGTTCACTGTCACCCAGGCCACCATCGACCAAGTCTTGTCATCCCTCCATTACTCCCAAGACATGATGGGCCAGGTCCTTACAGAGCTCTGGAGATGAAGCAGAAGCAGAGAGAGCACATTGTAAAGATGGAGGTTCTGAACTCCAATTTGGGTTCCCTGCCTGGGGCGCTGCATGACATTTACACCAATATGTGCAGGGCTTTCCCAGCACCATCTTCCTTTTTCTGGGGTGTATCAACATCTGGGCCAACTACATCTGACTCAGCCACAGAAAGGGATGCCCTGCCACAAGAGGCAACATCTGCACCCACCTCAGTTCCTGCAACTGTGGATCCGACAGCACCCGGCAGGAGCACACGTTCATCCGGACCACCAAGCAAGACGACCACCAGTAGAGACACAGAACCTAATTTCTTCCAGTGTGTGACTACCATTCACTCTGTGGACTATTTTCTGGACACATTTACCTTTTTGATGCCAGTTATATTTTGCACATTGGATTTCAAACTTTTTAGGCTCTTCAATAATATTTTCATTCACCATGATTGACTTTTATAACTTTTTGTTAGTTTTGTATTTCTTTTCTCAATTTATTTATTATTGTTTCCTTCCATCACACATATTAAAATGTAAACAATTAAAATGATTGTTTATTCATAAATAAATGCCATGTAGCTAATGTTTCTCACATTCTCCTAAAATGACAAACAGAGCAAATAGCACAAACCCAATTGATGTACGTTATTAAATTGTAAGAAATAAATGTTTGTCATAGTTTACAAAAAACATTACAACTCATGTATAATCCAAATCATCAGTACCATTTTAACATTTACAGTTCCAGACATTGCCACCATGGAAGATTGGGATATAATCCAAAAAATCAGATTCAATTGGCAAATTATCATTGATTTCTGTCATCAGCTGGAACCTGATATTCAGGCTCAGAATAGTAATCCCACATCAATAACACCAGTAGTGAAAATCCTGGTGTTACTCCATTTTCTGGCCACAGGATCATTCCAAGACATTGTTGCAGTATCTGGTGCAATGTCACAACCACTTTTAAGTGGTGGGATACAAGAAGCTCTTTCTACAATAATGAGACTCATCAACAGCTTCATACACTTAACACAAAATGAGGATTTAGCCAATGTGAAGGAGATTAATATGCTTTGGGTCAAATACCACATGTGGTTAGAGCAATTTAAGTATCCCATATTGGCTTGGTGGCACCATTCGACAGAAAACAAGTCTACTGCAATCGTAAGAACTTCAAATCAATAACTGTCCAAGTTGTCTTTTTACAAGATAATGTGCACCCAAAGTTTGTGTGTGTCTTTCAAAGGATCAATTCATGTTCCTTTTGTATTTTGCAACAGCAGCATATAACTGCAAATGTCACAACTTTGAAATGTCCAAATGAAGATGACATGGTGAAGGGTCTTAAACCAGATAAAAACAAAACAAATTAATGACATTACATTACAAAAAAGATTAATTAAATTACATTACAAAACTCCTTACAAATGAATAATTTTGAGGACACATTTTCTAAGAACAATAAAAGATAAACAATGTAAATGACCCCAGTAATCAATGTGTTAAAACTTTGATCGAAAAACATCTTTGGCCTGGATTTCATCAATTTGCCATTTCTAAAAAATGTCCAGCACAGACTGTTACCCTAATTAGATTAAAAGTTGGTTTAACCTTAATGTCATAATAAGTTTTTTATACTTACACTCATGTGAAGAAGTTGTCAATAACATCTTGATGTAAGTCAATTCCTTCGTCTTTACCACTATCATCTTCATTTGGCATTTCAACATCCTCACCCGGTGGCTCTTCATGGTCTCCATCCTCTGTGGTGTACAGGATGTTCTGTCGCAGGGCTATGCTGTGCAACATGAAGCAGGCCATGGTGATTTGGCACACCTTATCGGGTAAGTAAAGGAGGGCTCCAACAGTCTTATCCAAACAGCGAAATCTGGCCTTTAGGAGCCCAAAAGCTAGCTCCACTGACCTCAGTGTTCTTCCATGGGCCTCATTAAAGTGGACTTCCCCTGGCATTGTTGGATTCCTCACGGGTGCTAACAACTATGGTCGGTTAGGATAAGCTGGGTCTCCTATTGTCAGGGTTCCTGCCACAGCTCACCTCTCTCGACTATCACAATATACTGGCATGACTCATATCATTCCTCTCAACACTTATGAATGAACAAACATCTTGTACCCTGACTTTTGACCATATTACATGCTGTTGGTAATAGCTACCTGCAGCTGGTGTTCGCCAGTTTGTTTGAAAAGGCTTAATAGCTTTTACAAATGTTTTACCATGCATATGCAAGGTCAGCTTTCAGGTGCCACGGAAACATCCAGAAATCCACCAGACTAAGCATCAAGCAACCAGCATAGATGACCTCAGCGTGAACCTTCCGGAAGACAGCCCTCATCAAATTAATCCCCTGCACCTGTTCCTTGCTATAAGCAATTAGAATGTGACCTTTGTGAACATTCTAAAACACCTTCTAGAAGACAGTCTCGTCAAATTAATCATCTGTACCTGTTCCTTGCTTTAATCAATTAGAACGCGACCTTCGTGAACACTCTAAAGCACCTTCTAGAAGGCAGCCTCATCAAGTTAATTATCTGCACCTGTTTCTTATTACAAACAATTAGAATGTGACCTTTATGAACGTTCTAAAGCAGTCATATTTAAAGACCATCCACACTCCTCCCCTTCACTTAGTCTCTTCGCCTGCCACTTTCCTGTTTCCTGGCTTCCAGGATTCTGTCTTGCCAGTTCCCTTGAACCTCCCGCTTCAACCTCACTGCAAAGAACGTCCCGCATTAGTCTCACACCTGCCGCCCTCATGGTCTATTGCAGTCATCTTACCCATTTTCAAAAAGGGAGTGATGGACAACCCAGCTTGTTATCGCCTGATCTCCTGACTTGATTCGTCCGCAAAAACTTATGGGGTAGGTGATTTTAGACCGCTTAACACTATGGCTAGATGACTCCAATGTAATTTCAGACCTGCAATACGGCTTTAGGAAAGGAAGAGGAACCTTGGACCAATGCATCAATTTGCTTTTGGTCATTGGTAAATATACAATAGCCAAAAGGGGAAGTCTGCACATGGCCTTTATGGATTTAACATCTGCATTCGACCGTGTCAATAGGTCCAAACTATGGCCCTTGCTAATAGACATGGGCATGGATGCTGAGCTGGTGGCCTTCTTGCACTGGTCACAGTCAAATCTGACAGCCTCTGCCAGATATAATGAAAATGGCTCACTTTAGGCATCCTGGGAGGTTAAGCGTGGGGTAAGACATGGATGCATCCTAGCCCCTGTTTTGTTCACCCTATACATTAATAAAATAGGGGATGGTCTGTCTGCTGTGTGCAAAGACATCCCCAGAGCTGGTTCCAAACTTATCCCATCTCTGCTATATGCAGACGACGCAGTGTTACTTGCCAGGACGGCAGTGGGGTTGCAGAGCCTTTTAAATACTTTCACTGATTTTATGGTCTCACTCGACCTTTCTATTAATTTTTCCAAATCACATATAATGATGACAGGTAACACAAAGCTCTACAAACATAGGCTCTTTTGCAGGGGGGGAGAACTGACTAAAGTTTCTACATTCCCTTATTTAGGTGTCCTGTTCGATGAAAGGGGATCATGGGTGGCTCAGAGAGCACTCAAAAAGAACACCCTGGCTGGAGCCACAATGGATTTCGTTAGGAGATTGGGGGCCAAACCGTTACCCGCCCAATTGAAGGTTTATAATGACAAATGTATACCCATGGCCACATATGGCAGTGATGTCTGGGGTTACAAAGCTGTTAGTGAACTACAGGAGTCTGAGAATAAATTCCTCCGCAGAATCCTAGCAGTACCCCCTTGTACCCCGTCCTTTATAGTAAATGAGGAACTTGGGCAGGGTTACATCTCTGATCTCATTGCTATGGCCCTTTAATGCGGTGGTTGAAAATTTGGTCCAACCCCACTCCTACATTGAACCAGTTTTTCCTAGAGGACTGTTTGAGGCTTGATGGAGCCCTAGATATTCCATGACTGGGTTACGTCTTAGAGCAGTTAAAGAGTCTAGGGCCGCCCCAGCTGTTTACACACTATAGGCAGATATACCCTAGTGAGTTGAGACACACTAAAATACTGTTTTGGCTAGGAGGGTGGCAGAAAGGGAAAATAAGGCAATATTTAATATTGAGTCCACGGACTCTAGGACAACCTTACTGGGCTTACATTAATAACTCGCACCACAGTTTTCTCCTAACTAGGGGGGTCATTATGATAGCGGGCGGATCACCCCCGCCGGCCCGGTGGTAGTCACCGCCGGCCCGGCGGGGGCGATCTGCCCGCCATCCACACTTCAAAGACCCCCCACCATATTAGGATGGCTGGGGGGTCCGCGGTGGATGGAAAGACCGTCTGCCGCTTTTCTGCCGGTCGACGAGAAAACATGGTTAATATGGTGGCGGTGTCTGCAAGACACCGCCATCCATATTAGCATGCAGGCGGAGATGTGCCTTCCCATGGCGGCGTTGCCTCCATGGAAAGGCATGTGGTCTTTGCCTTTGGGGGCCCGTAGCGGGCCCCCAGAAAGTTGGGGGGTACACATGGGGGGTACCTATTGTACCCCTCTGCATTGGCATGGACACATTGGCAGGCAACGCACGGTGCCTGTCACCTTGTGCATGCAAATGCACGACGTCTATTCCCAGCATTGTGGCGGGCGGTGCTGTAAGCACCGCCCGCCACAATGCTGGGAATAGGGCTTGCCACCGCCACGGTGGCGGTGGCATCCTAATCTCAGGTGTGGGACCGCCGCACCCCTTGCGGACGGTCCCGCATTCTGTTGCGGTGGCGGGCGGACTTTGTCCGCCCGCCATCGTAATGATGCCCTAGGTTTGGGTTTAATTTCATTCACTGGTGTTTATCTGTCCCCTGGGTCTTTTCTAAGCCAGGTGCCCTAAAGCCTTGCTCCTGTGATCATTTTTCGGATCAAGATCTTTTACATTTCATCTTTTTTGTGATTTTTATAGTAACCTACAGAAAAAATATATTCTTCCACTTTTAAGGCACTGCAATTTTGCACAAGTGAAGCCAGCCCTGATATATTTGCAAATGCTGTCTTCGCCCCTGATCTGCTTTGGAGTTGCTAGTTTTCTAACAGGTGCTTTAAGACAAAGGATAAAACTGTCTAAGGCATAAGTGAGATATTTTGTTCCTGTTTCTTGATGAAATATACATGCATTTAGTAACAGGTTGCTTTTAGAGATTTTATTGTATTACATTAGTTGTTTTATACATATTTATATACTGAACAATTTTGCACTTTATAGGTCCATTTAAAGTCTAGTCTTTGCACTTCCTTAGTAACATTCCATGGTTGTTTGACACAGCTCTTTTATTTAAAGGATTTAGATGACTCAGATATCCCTATTGGAAATTGTATATGAAATATTGGTCTGTTTTTTATTATTATGTACTGATTCATTTTTAGTACTTACTTACTGTGCGTTTTATGGGCTTTTATGGCCTATGTTGGCCGAATAAAGTTTTCTTTTAGTCTCGCACCTGGATGGAAAAAAGAACAAGAAGAAAAGGAGAGACGCATTAACAGACTTCATTTTACTACGCGCTGAGCTCAGTCACAACATCATGCTGCAAACAAAAGTAACCAGTGTTTTTGTTCAACTTGTACATACTGTTGGCATGGCCCTGCCAAAGAGGAGTTGGGTGAAGCTAACCCCATCCAAATTTGCTTTTAGGTTTGATGCTGAAATCATACTCACAACAGTTTCAAAAAGTTTGATAAAGGAGACTCTTCGGACAATCTAAATGAAAACAAAACAACAACAAAACTAAAGGTTGGTTGAGATTTGAAATGCTTTCGTGAGGTGAAACCTTTAGAGATAGAGTTAATTATTGACTAAAGCCTTATTATTTGTTTGTTTATAGGTACCATATCTGCTGGTACCATTCATCAGACTGGTGTGAACACCTGCTGCAGTGTTGCTGTTGAGTAGACGAGCCACTGCATCTTTGACTCTACAAGCTCTCTCCATCCCAACCCCCTTTCCCCTGGGATTTGCCACCGGAGCAGTGTCTCCTCCTGTAAACTGAGGGCAAGTCTCGGGAGGATTCGGAAACTAGTGTTGCTGCCCCATTGGAATCATCTGGGATCCAGGTAGGTGGCTTATGACACCTATATGGAAGAAAAAAAGAGCCAAAATGTGTAACACAATTTTGGATTAATCAACTTGAAATTACCCAAACAATATAATGACAGATTGTACTTACCAACAAGTCAGGCCATCTCAGGTCCAAGTTATGAAATTTGCAGGGGTATGCTGCTGTTCTGTAGTGCAAAGGAATCATGGGTTGATCCAAGGAAACTTGCACAGACACTTGTGATGCACAAATCAGGTAAGCGGACAACTTGCACACTGATTGAATGGAAGTTCTTCCGATTGCGGTAGACTAGTTCTCTGGTGTGTGGTGGCAGTACGGCAATGTGCGTGCCATCAATTGCTCCAACCACATATGGTAGACAGCCCAAAACATAAAAATCTCTGTTCACATTCGCAAAATCCCCATGTCATGGAAACTGGATGAAGCTGTTGATGTGCCAAATCATTGAAGAAAGAACTTCTTGTAGTACACCACTGAAAGTTGGTTGTGACATTCCACCAGATACTGCCACAGTGTATTGGAATGATCCTGTGGCCTCAAAATTAAGTACTGCCATGAGTTTGACAGTTGGTGTAATAGATGTGGGATTTCTATTGTGAGGCAGAAGATCTGGCTCCAGCTGATGACATAAATCCAGTATAGTTTTCCTATTGAATCTGAATTTTTTGATAATATCCCGTTCTTCCATGGCAAGGTTTGAAAATGGTCGAAACACTTGAGGCTGTTATCTCATCGCTCTCCCTAAGTTCATATGTCTGCATAGGAAAATTGTCAACATTTTAAAACATTTACAAACTTATTTTTGATAAATGACACAAATGTCATGTTTAGCTAAATATATATATGGTTTCTTAACATAATTTAACACAATATGTAATATTGACATTTTTTCATAACAAATAACAGTTTTTACCTGTCAATTTTGTTTTTGAAGTGTGCGTAAAACATACATTTTAAATGTTTTATTTACACATTCTTTTTTTTACATTTTCTTCTACTGAAATACCGTAAGCGAAAGTGTAATCAACACTGCACAACTATTGCATTTAACCACAGTAATGCACTACATATAAATGTTTATTTTAAAATTAATAGGGGTTGTGTGAGGGAATCTGTGGGCCAGCAACACGAGGCCACTGGGTTCACTGTCACCCAGGCCACCATCGACCAAGTCTTGTCATCCTCCATTACTCCCAAGACATGATGGGCCAGGTCCTTACAGAGCTCTGGGAGATGAAGCAGGAGCAGAGAGAGCACAATGTACAGATGGAGAATCTGAACTCCAATTTGGGTTCCCTGCCTGGGGCGCTGAATGACATTTACACCAATATGTGCAGGGCTTTTCTAGCACCATCTTCCTTTTTCTGGGGTGTATCAACATCTGGGCCAACTACATCTGTCTCAGCCACAGAAAGGGATACCCTGCCACAAGAGGCAACATCTGCACCCACCTCAGTTCCTGCAACTGTGGATCCGCCAGCACCCGGCAGGAGCACACGTTCATCCGGACCACCAGGCAAGACCACCACCAGCAAGAGACACAGAACCTAATTTCTTCCAGTGTGTGACTACCGTTCACTCTGTGGACTATTTTCTGGACACATTTACCGTTTTGATGCCAGTTATATTTTGCACATTGGATTTCAAACTTTTTAGGCTCTTCAATAATATTTTCATTCACCATGATTGACTTTTATAACTTTTTGTTAGTTTTGTATTTCTTTTCTCAATTTATTTATTATTGTTTCCTTCCATCACACATATTAAAATGTAAACAATTAAAATGATTGTTTATTCATAAATAAATGCCATGTAGCTAATGTTTCTCATATTCTCCTAAAATGACAAACAGAGCAAATAGCACAAACCCAATTGATGTACGTTATTAAATTGTAAGAAATAAATGTTTGTCATAGTTTACAAAAAACATTACAACTCATGTATAATCCAAATCATCAGTACCATTTTAACATTTACAGTTCCAGACATTGCCACCATGGAAGAATGGGATATAATCCAAAAAATCAGATTCAATTGGCAAATTATCATTGATTTCTGTCATCAGCTGGAACCTGATATTCAGGCTCAGAATAGTAATCCCACATCAATAACACCAGTAGTGAAAATCCTGGTGTTATTCCATTTTCTGGCCACAGGATCATTCCAAGACATTGTTGCAGTATCTGGTGCAATGTCACAACCAATTTTAAGTGGTGTGATACAAGAAGCTCTTTCTACAATAAGGAGACATATCAACAGCTTCATACACTTAACACAAAATGAGGATTTAGCCAATGTGAAGGGAGATTAATATGCTTTGGGTCGAATACCACATGTGGTTAGAGCAATTTAAGCATTCCATATTGGCTTGGTGGCACCATTCGACAGAAAACAAGTCTACTGCAATCGTAAGAACTTCAAATCAATAACTGTCCAAGTTGTCTTTTTACAAGATAATGTGCACCCAAAGTTTGTGTGTGTCTTTCAAAGGATCAATTCATGTTCCTTTTGTACTTTGCAACAGCAGCATATAACTGCAAATGTCACAAGTTTGAAAATGTCCAAATGAAGATGACATAGTGAAGGGTCTTAAACCAGATAAAAACAAAAAAAGATTAATTAAATTACATTACAAAAAGATTAATTAAATTACATTACAAAACTCCTTACAAATGAATAATTTTGAGGACACATTTTCTAAGAACAATAAAAGATAAACAATGTAAATGACCCCAGTAATCAATGTGTTAAAACTTTGATCGACAAACATCTTTGGCCTGGATTTCATCAACTTGCCGTTTCTAAAAAATGTCCAGCACAGACTGTTACCCTAATTAGATTAAAAGTTGGTTTAATCTTAATGTCATAATAAGTTTTTTATACTTACACTCATGTGAAGAAGTTGTCAATAACATCTTGATGTAAGTCAATTCCTTCGTCTTTACCACTATCATCTTTATTTGGTATTTCAACATCCTCACCCGGTGGCTCTTCATGGTCTCCATCCTCTGTGGTGTACGGGATGTTCTGTCGCAGGGCTATGTTGTGCAACATGCAGCAGGCCATGGTGATTTGGTAACCTTATCGGGTAAGTAAAGGAGGGCTCCACCAGTCTTATCCAAACAGCAAAATATGGCCTTTAGGAGCCCAAAAGCTAGCTCCACTGACCTCAGTGTTCTTCCATGGGCCTCATTAAAGTGGACTTCCCCGGCATTGTTGGATTCCTCACGGGTGCTAACAACTATGGTCGGTTAGGATAAGCTGGGTCTCCTATTGTCAGGATTCCTGCCACAGCTCACCTCTCTCGACTGTCACAATATACCGGCATGACTCATATCATTCCTCTCAACACTTATGAATGAACAAGCATCTTGTACCCTGACTTTTGACCATATTACATGCTGTTGGTAATAGCTACCTGCAGCTGGTGTTCGCTGGTTTGTTTGAAAAGGCTTAATAGCTTTTACAAATGTTTTACCATGCATATGCAAGGTCAGCTTTCAGGTGCCACGGAAACATCCAGAAATCCGTCAGACTAAGCATCAAGCAACCGGCATAGATGACCTCAGTGTGAACCTTCTGGAAGACAGCCCTCATCAAATTAATCCCCTGCACCTGTTCCTTGCTATAAGCAATTAGAATGTGACCTTTGTGAACATTCTAAAACACCTTCTAGAAGACAGTCTCATCAAATTAATCATCTGCACCTGTTCCTTGCTTTAATCAATTAGAACGCGACCTTCGTGAACACTCTAAAGCACCTTATAGAAGGCAGCCTCATCAAGTTAATTATCTGCACCTGTTCCTTATTACAAACAATTAGAATGTGACCTTTATGAACGTTCTAAAGCAGTCTTATTTAAAGACCATCCACACTCCTCCCCTTCACTTAGTCGCTTCGCCTGCCACTTTCCTGTTTCCTGGCTTCCAGGATTCTGTCTTGCCAGTTCCCTTGAACCTCCCGCTTCAACCTCACTGCAAAGAACGAACCCGCATTAGTCTCACACCTGCCGCCCTCATGGTCTATTGCAGTCATCTTACCCATTTTCAAAAAGGGAGTGATGGACAACCCAGCTTGTTATCGCCTGATCTACTGACTTGATTCGTCCGCAAAAACTTATGGGGTAGGTGATTTTAGACCGCTTAACACTATGGCTAGATGACTCCAATGTAATTTCAGACCTGCAATACGGCTTTAGGAAAGGAAGAGGAACCTTGGACCAATGCATCAATTTGTTTTTGGTCATTGGTAAATATACAAAAGCCAAAAGGGGAAGTCTGCACATGGCCTTTATGGATTTAACGTCTGCATTCAACCGTGTCAATAGGTCTAAACTATGGCCCTTGCTACTAGACATGGGCATGGATGCTGAGCTGGTGGCCTTCTTGCACTGGTCACAGTCAAATATGACAGCCTCTGCCAGATATAATGAAAATGGCTGACTTTCGGCATCCTGGGAGGTTAAGCGAGGGGTAAGACAGGGATGCATCCTAGCCCCCGTTTTGTTCATCCTATACAATAATAAAATAGGGGATGGTCTGTCAGCTGTGTGCAAAGACATCCCCAGAGCTGGTTCCAAACTTATCCCAGCTCTGCTATATGCAGACGACGCAGTGTTACTTGCCAGGACGGCAGTGGGGTTGCAGAGCCTTTTAAATACTTTCATTGATTTTATGGTCTCACTTGACCTTTCTATTAATTTTTCCAAATCACATATAATGATGATAGGTAACACAAAGCTCTCCAAACATAGGCTCTTTTGCATGGGGGGGAGAACTGACTAAAGTTTCTACATTCCCTCATTTGGGTGTCCTGTTCGATGAAAGGGGATCATGGGTGGCTCAGAGAGCACTCAAAAAGAACACCCTGGCTGGAGCCACAATGGATTTCGTTAGGAGATTGGGGCCAAACCGTTACCCCCCCAATTGAATGTTTATAATGACAAATGTATACCCATGGCCACATATGGCAGTGATGTCTGGGGTTACAAAGATGTTAGTGAACTACAGGAGTCTGAGAATAAATTCCTCCGCAGAATCCTAGCAGTACCCCCTAGTACCCCGGCCTTTATGGTAAATGAGGAACTTGGGCAGGGTTACATCGCTGATCTCATTGCTATGGCCCCTTTAATGCGGTGGTTGAAAATGTGGTCCAACCCCACTCCTACATTGAACCAGTTTTTCCTAGAGGACTGTTTGAGGCTTGATGGAGCCCTAGATATTCCATGGCTGGGTTACGTCTTAGAGCACTTAAAGAGTCTATGGCCACCCCGGCTGTTTAAACACTATAGGCAGATATACCCTAGTGAGTTGAGAGACATTATATTACTGTTTTTGGCTAGGAGGGTGGCAGAAAGGGAAAATAAGGCAATATTTGATATTGAGTCCACGGACTCTAGGACAACCTTACTGGGCTTACATTAATAACCCACTTCACCATTTTCTCCTAACTAGGTTTGGGTTTAATTTCATTCACTGGTGTTTATCTGTCCCCAGGGGCTTTTCTAAGCCAGGTTCCCTAATGCCTTGCTCCGGTGATCATTTTTCGGAACAAGATCTTTTACATTTCATCTTTTTTTGTGATTTTTATAGTAACCTACAGAAAAAATATATTCTTCCACTTTTAAGGCACTACAATTTTGCACAAGTGAAGCCAGCCCTGATATATTTGCAAATGCTGTCTTCGCCCCTGATCTGCTTTGCAGTTGCTAGTTTTCTAACAGGTGCTTTAAGACAAAGGAAAAAACTGTCTAAGGCATAAGTGAGATATTTTGTTCCTGTTTCTTGATGAAATATACATGCATTTAGTAACAGGTTGCTTTTAGAGATTTTATTGTATTACATTAGTTGTTTTATACATATATATGTACTGAACAATTTTGCACTTTATAGGTCCATTTAAAGTCTAGTCTTTGCACTTTCTTAGTAACATTCCATTGATTGTTTGTCACAGCTCTTTTATTTAAAGGATTTAGATGGCTCAGATATCCCTATCGGAAATCGTATATGAAATATTAGTCTGTTTTTTATTATTATGTACTGATTCATTTTTAGTACTTACTTACTGTGCGTTTTATGGGCTTTTATGGCCTATGTTGGCCGAATAACGTTTTCTTTTAGTCTCGCACCTGGATGGAAAAAAGAACAAGAAGAAAAGGAGAGACGCATTAACAGACTTGATTTTACTACGCGCTGAGCTCAGTCACAACATCATGCTGAAAACAAAAGTAACCAGTGTTTTTGTTCAACTTGTACATACTGTTGGCATGGCCCTGCCAAAGAGGACTTGGGTGAAGCTAACCCCATCCAAATTTGCTTTTGGGTTTGATGCTGAAATAATACTCACAACAGTTTCAAAAAATTTGATAAAGGAGAGTATTCGGACAATCTAAATTAAAACAAAGCAACAACAAAACTAAAGGTTGGTTGAGATTTGAAAAGCTTTCATGAGGTGAAACCTTAAGAGATAGAGTTAATTCTAGACTAAAGCCTTATTATTTGTTTGTTTATAGGTACCATATCTGCTGGTACCATTCATCAGACTGGTGTGAATGCCTGCTGCAGTGTTGCTGTTGAGTAGACGAGCCACTGCATCTTTGACTCTATAAGCTCTCTCCATCCCAACCCCCTTTCCCCTGGGATTTGCCACCGGAGCAGTGTCTCCAACTGTAAACTGAGGGCAAGTCTCGGGAGGATTCGGAAACTAGTGTCGCTGCCCCATTGGAATCATCTGGGATCCAGGTAGGTGGCTTATGACACCTATATGGAAGAAAAAAAGAGCCAAAATATGTAACACAATTTTAGATTAATCAACTTGAAATTACCCAAACAATATAAGGACAGATTGTACTTACCAGCAAGTCAGGCCCTCTCAGGTCCAAGTTATGAAATTTGCAGGGGTATGCTGCTGTTCCATAGTGCAAAGGAATCATGGGTTGATCCAAGGAAACTTGCACAGACACTTGTGATGCACAAATCAGGTAAGCGGACAACTCGCACACTGATTGAATGGAAGATCTTCTGATTGCGGTAGACTAGTTCTCTGGCGTGTGGTGGCAGTACGGCAATGTGCGTGCCATCAATTGCTCCAACCACATGTGGTAGACAGCCCAAAACATAAAAATCTCGCTTCACATTCGCAAAATCCCCATGTCATGGAAACTGGATGAAGCTGTTGATGTGCCTCATCATTGAAGAAAGAACTTCTTATAGTACACCACTGAAAGTTGGTTGTGACATTCCACCAGATACTGCCACAGTGTCTTGGAATGATCCTGTGGCCTCAAAATTAAGTACTGCCATGAGTTTGACAGTTGGTGTAATAGATGTGGGATTTCTATTGTGATGCAGAAGATCTGGCTCCAGCTGATGACATAAATCCAGTATAGTTTGCCTATTGAATCTGAATTTTTTGATAATATCCCATTCTTCCATGGCAAGGTTTGAAAATGGTCGAAACACTTGAGGCTATTATCTCATCACTCTCCCTAAGTTCATATGTCTGCATAGGAAAATTGTCAACATTTTAAAACATTTACTAACTTATTTTTGATAAATGACACAAATGTCATGTTTAGCTAAATATATATATGGTTTCTTAACATAATTTAACACAATATGCAATATTGACATTTTTTCATAACAAATAACAGTTTTTACCTGTCAATTTTGTTTTTGAAGTGTGTGTAAAACATACATTTTAAATGTTTTATTTACATATTCTTTTTTTTTTACATTTTCTTCTACTGAAATACCGTAAGCGAAAGTGTAATCAACACTGCACAACTATTGCAATTAACCACAGTAATGCACTACATATAAATGTTTATTTTAAAATTAATGATTTACATCAGCATTTTGATATGTAAACAAACTAGCAACCATTTTGAGTGGTGGTGACGCACTAAATATTTACAAACACACTATTTGACTATGTAAAATGGCAGGCGCCTGACGTCACCGTCAGGAAATTTGGAATTAGACGGCCGCGGCGGGAGTGGACCAGGTAGTGGGTGGGAAACTCCATGACGGACACAGCCATAGGCAACATGTGTGAAAGCAACGTTCAAAAGCCAATGGCTGTGTCTGTCTCTGTTGACGATTGCATACGTCGTCTACATGTACGAAGAATTTTGAAAAAACTCACTTGCCTCTTAACACTGTAGCCAACAAGACCTCTTCAACTTTTGCTGCTGTTTCCGACCTCTGGCAGCCATGTTGCCAGGAAGAGCAGGTGATCGGGCGCCAGCCTTCTTGCCAGAGGAGCTGGAGTTGCTGGCAATGGAGGTTCTGTCCATGAACAGCCAGCTGTATGGGTCACCAGAGGAGCAGGTACATGTTTAACATGTATTTGTAAATCTGTCTAACTGTTTTGTTTTCAAAAACATGGGCTAGAATGTCCCTTTGAGTTCCTGAGTGAAGTGTAGTGATTGAAGTGGTGTCATTTAGTTTTTACATTACATAGAACAATGATGGTGTGAATTTTTAAGCACTTTATGATCAGAGAAAACAACAGTATTAGTATGTGATATGTGTTTTTTCAGCCCTACATTTTATTTGGTGTATATTGTGAGTTATATCTATGTATATGTATGAATTTCATGTGAAATGTAGACATTTCACA
Source organism: Calotriton arnoldi (assembly GCA_963921515.1). Classification (NCBI taxonomy): domain Eukaryota; kingdom Metazoa; phylum Chordata; class Amphibia; order Caudata; family Salamandridae; genus Calotriton; species Calotriton arnoldi. Next base: position 1,739,397 of record CAWUFW010001715.1, on the reverse strand, counting down.
TCATGTAAATTTAGAAAACACATCATATTTTCTTTACAACTGTAGATATGTACCAAATTTTTTACATATCAAATACAAATGATGTTTGCTATGTGTATTATCCCACAAACCACTCAGCCTAGATCAAATGTTTCCAACCAGTCGTTTGGGAGCTACCAGTAGCTCCCACACACCTTCAGAGTAGCTCACAGCCGTGAGTTCTTTTTCAAATGAGCACAATGCTCATATTTTTATTTCAAAGTTAAGGGAAGGCTCTGTTCATGTGACATCATGATTATCAGGCTGCAGATAGCAGTGCCTGACAATGAGCAGTGATCAGCTGGAATTGTGGGCCAGGCTGGGGCTGAGTCACAGAGGTAAACAACTGAAGCACTGATGAATTTTACTCTTATAACAAATTTCTTGTCAACTAAAAATTGGAGTTGTGAACAAAATGATGCTTCTGAATGCTTTTAATTGGAAGAAAAATTAAATGGAGATTTACCTTAATTATTGAGTTAACACTTTATTTCTATTTTCTCCCATTTCAAAGGCATTTACAAACAGCAGGCCTCTTACTCCCAGTGGTCGGTAAACTTGTATATAGGAAATATAAGTATATAGGAAAAATAAAGCCCTTTTTTTTACATAAGAGAAATTTTAAGTTCAGAAAAATGTTCCATGATATGAAGTGGTAGAATATTTATCTGCACTTTTAATTTCTCCAAATTAAAAAGAACATACAATGGTATGTTTGTGTCATTCATTTAATGGTGCCAAATATGATGAAAGGTATGTCCTGTGCTGCAAGTACATATGACACAGGCTCTCAGTCACCCGTGCAAATACATCCCTTTCATACGCACACATGTTCATACATCCCCAAAGACCAGGCACTCATTGACACACATGGCAGCCCTTTCATAGTGCCGTTAGTCTTAGTATTTAGTTCAAACAATAGTACATGGCTCTACGGACATTAGGCTTCAAGTCAATGTAGCTGGGCTTAGGGGTGTCTGGTTACAATGTGCAAGTTGTTTAGCCTTCAGTATTTCACAATGATATTCACTGATAAGTAGTAGCTCTCATTACAGAAAATGTTGGGGCCCCCACGGCCTAGATGATGTCCCTGGCCTGGATTATTGAATTTAGGAAATGACAAGGGATGAGGGTAGTCAACAGGTTACAACAAAAGTATTCTTTATTGTTTATTTTGGCAGAATGAAAAAATATATATTTGTGAAATAATTATTGACTAATGCTTGTGATTGATGTAGTAAAGTTGTGTTACATCAATACGTACAAACAACAAGTTTCAAAACAATTCTTTTTTTCTTTCATTTCTTGTATCCATACAGTTCAGCGTCCATCAGAAAAAAACATTTCAAAGACTATCGCAAAGAAGGTGCGGACCCTGGGGGGTCTACAAGCGGTGCAGCATTAATTGTCGGAAGAGGTGGGAGGACCTATGACGCCGGACAAGGAAGTCCAGATAGGCCAGTCCTCCCAATGTGGGAAGCGTGTTCGCCGTGCCATGAACCCCCTAATGGCCCGCATACTTGCGGTGGCTTCTCTGGAACTTGATGGGCAGTTGAGAGCCCAACAGCAGGATCAAGGGGTTAAGTTCTAGTTTGAGTTTAACATGTTAAGTAACTAATTTATTTTACAGCAACTAATTTTGCCATCAACATTAAGGTTGACACATGTCCAACACACAAGAAGAGTTCTTTAAAGTGTAAGTTTTGCACAAGGTGTATGATGATGTGTTTTGTATAAGCATTTGTGGAATAGGATACCACCTGATTTCTGTTCACTACCAAAGGACTGGTTTAAGCAGGCCCATTCCTGCCTAAACAACAAATATACATCAGGTTGTTTGATGTTATACGGGACAGTTGTGTCAAACAGGACACTAGTCTTTATTGTGTCAGGTGTAATGCTCCTTCACTATTGTGAATGATGTAGGTTAGCTCTATTACTGGTGACATAGCATAAAATGCACTTATGATACAGTGGATGTTCCAAACGTCACATTGGTAAGTTGGTTTTTTACACAAACAAGAGTGAGCAAGTGAGCCAAAAAGACTAGTAACATCAGAGTAAATGGCTACATTTTAGATTCAAAACATATCTCAAATGTGTTTTGATTACAAAATACAATTTCATTCATGTTAAAAGTGACAGCTTTGCATGATGTCTTACTCCTTCACAAATGTGCAAGTAAGCCAGTCTATTTTTGGGAAAATAATTGTGATAGGCATACAATTTTTGGAAAAACACAGACAGGAATCTGTACACATTGGTGACAGAGTAACATATACCCAAAACCATTTTTCAATGTCCTTTGTTATGTACTCCATCACATATATTTTGAGTATCTCAGCTAGCAAACTCAAAATTAGGCCCAACTCATGACTCATTAGGAAAATGTAGAAATGCATCAATGTGTAATCTGTTGCATATTGTGAATTGCCTGCAAATGTTTGATGTAAAAATTATATATGAATCAGTGTATGTAATATTTACTGTGATGTTGTACCAAATTATGCCTAAAGTGAAAGGCAGCATATTTTGTACAACATTTTCACAATTGTAAAACAAGCTTGAAATTACTTGATATATTGAGGAGTAAAATGTGAAAATGTTTTTGCTCTGTACTAAAGTGGATTAGAAATGTATCAAGCCCTATGTATTTACTTATGCTGTAGATATCATTTGTCAATCCACAAAAAACAAAATTATTTTACAGCATAGGTATATACATAGTGCTTGAAACATTGATACTCTACTTCAGTACTGAATTCATATAATATTTTTTGTATTTGAAATATACCTTAGTTACTTGAAGTAAGTGTTACCATTGTGAAATGCCCAAACAAAGGAAACAGGTTTTCAGTTTGTACAAACATTGGTACAACATTGCAGTATTTGTTGACACTCACTGTACAAAGGTAGTTTTCTTATTTTGGTTTATATTCTTTTTGGTGAGATAGGTTCACTATTCTAAACAACAAAGCCCAACCATTCAGAGGTGTTTTACAGTTCCTGGAGAAAATTAAAAATGGATAAGAGACAAGATCATAAATGATATAAGAGCTATCATGAGAAATTACAAAACTATGACCAAATGGTTTCTGAAGATGTTCACTTCATGCGTGAGATATTGATTATAAAGAACAAAGTTTGAGAGCCTTGAAGCAGGTGAAATCTGAAAACTTGGAAAGTATTTGAGATCATAGTTCATAATCAGTTCTATTTACACAGATACAATAAAACTATTGTATATGTCTTTTCAACATCATCAGCAAGTGAAGGAGAAATTGGCCACATAGGCGGGGAAGCTGCTGGCCACTGTATTTCAACTGGTGCGACCATCTACACCGATGGACACAGTGGCACGGAGGATGAGATGACTGGCACAGAGGCCACCATCTCTACATCATATTCGTAGGCCTCCACAAGTGACCAGTCCCTAGTGGTGGCAGACCCTACAGCAGCTGTTCCACCTGCATCCTTGTCCACCACCCAGATAGCCATCTCCATCCACCCTCTAGCTCCCCCCAGTTGGCCAAACTCACCCCGCTGAAAGGGCTGGGGTGTTCTTCGCTGCAGGCACCTCACCCCTTCCCCTGCCCCCGGGCTGGGCTGAGTGAAAAGGCTATGGACCTCCTATGCAGCCTCTGTGTCGGCCAGACTGCACTCTTGAATGCAACCCAGGGCCTTAGTCGCCATAGTAGCATACCTGGAAGGCATTCATAGTGCTATATCTGGTCTGCAGAGATTATTTACAGGACTAGCCTCCTCATCGATCACAGCCTCCCAAGTAGTCCAACTTTGTGCCTGAAACTTAGGCCCCTTCCCCTTCCCAGTTCCCAGCCCTGTCCCAAGCACACACACTCCTTTGCACGCACTCACTCTAACAGACACAAGCAGCACACCCACACATAAACACAAACACACCAAGAAATGCAAGCACACACCCAAACAATATACGGACACCATCCCCACCACAACCACCACCACACCCACAACCACCACACCCACCACCACATCCACAATCACAACCACCACACCCACTACCACACCCACCACCACAACCTCCACCACACCCACAACCACCACCACAACCACCACACCCACTACCACACCCAACCCCACCACAACCACCACTGCCCCCACAACCAACAGCACTCCCACCCCCACCCCCTCAACAAACACCATCCCCACAGCCACCAGCACACCCCAACCACCAGCACACCCACAACCACCACACCCACAAACACCAGCAGACTCACACCCACAAGCACACCCTTAAGCACCACAACCAGACCAACCACCTCAACAGCACACTCATCTAAACAAATACACTCACACAAAACCACACCTACACCCAAAACAACAGCAACCATAACCAAACGCACATACGCCCCCGAACACCACACACCTGCCAAAAAACACACACCCAAATATACAAGACATACACCAGACCCACATACACTGCACAACAGACAAACACACGCACATCACACACTACAGCTCCCTCTACCTCCAAAACCCGGTCCTCTCCCACCCCTCCTACCCTTTATCGTAGTTTTGCCTTTATTTCTTCTCTGACCTTCACCCCTTCCAAACACAAAACCACCCCTCCCAAACACAAATCTACCCCTCCCACCAAAACCACCACACCCACAAGCACACCCATAAGCACCACAACCAGACCAACCACCTCAATAGCACACTCATTTAAACAAACACACTCACACAAAACCACACCTACAGCCAAAACAAACAGCAACCATAACCAAACGCACGCACTCACCCGAACACCACAAACCTGCCAAAACCACACACCCAAATATACAAGACATACACCAGACCCACATGCAACTGCACAACAGACAAACACACGCACATGACACACTCCAGCTCCCTCTACTTCCAAAACTCAGTCCTCTCCCACCCCTCATACCCCTTATCCTAGTTTTGCCTTTATTTCTTCTCTGAACTTCACCCCTTCCAAACGCATAACCACTTCTCCCAAACACAAATCTACCCCTCCCAAAAAAAGATCCTTGAGGTGCCTGCCCTGTCCCAACTAGATGCCCCTTCCTGAGGAGGTTCCCCTTTGGCAGTCTGTTTAGGAGGCAAGTTTGGGGCAACACTCCAACGTCTTTAGCACATTTCATTTTTGGGATTTTTTGTGTGAAAATAAAATATATCTTGATTTGAGAGAAGAATCTCCTTTATTAATAATTTTTTTTTTAAATTTACCAAGTTTGTCCTGAGATTATTTTTCATTTTCTATTCTTTGATTCCTAGAACTGTTAATGATTAAAATGTAATTTACATATTTTAACTGAAAATTATGACAGAAAATGCAACAGTAAACTCCATACACTAGTGATAAAAAGAATGTGATGGACATTTAAAATTTGGTGATGATGGACACTTACACCAACAAATGGATTAGTCATATTTTTCTTTTAAGGGTCAATACAGATGTGTTTATACTTGATAAGTGATGAAAATAAACAGATATGCATTGAACTTTAAAATAATGATGGCACAAATAACATTTAATTAAATACAGGAAATTCACTAGACAAGAGGAAATGTTAAGTTGGTAAATATTTAAATCGATAAAACTTTGGAACTGACATTGCTTTTACAGTTATTTTCAAACAAGCAATTCACCTTGTTAAGTGCAATTTCTACATTATATTACATTGCAACTATCCCAATACTCTATACTGCATATGTTTATGATTTTAAAGTTTCGGAAAATTACGCTAACACATCTGTATGGCCAGTTTCTGGTTTTTGGATTGATGTCCATGTTTGTGTAAGTGCCCATTATCATGAAGGCAACATGTACCAATTTAAAATTACAATAAAATTATGCAGGTGTGTTGCTTTAAATTTCTTAAACAACAACATTACACACATATGGATTACACATTAGTATGTTATTGCTTGTAAGAGAGATTTCAACATACACGAGTCTTGATTAAATGTAAACTGACAAGTCAAAAGATAACAAGTTATAAGAGAAGATTACCTTTGTTACCGGCAATGACGGTGTGGATTTGCTTCGTGGTCAAGTAGCAGCAGTAAAGGGAGGACTTGTACAATTGGATCCATGACAGTAAAGGGAGTGTAAAACAGAAAGAAGGTAAGTTTCAGCCTAATATCTGTTCCAGTCCGTCAACTCAGGTGTAGAGGTTTCCCCCCCACAGTCACGTCGGTGTGAAGGCACATCATGACTGGCCTGGCAGGCAAATTGGCTTTACTGCCTCCAACAGCCACTTTTGACTATGGCGCCGTTGGCGCTGGTGAACATACCTGGATGAGTCAGTTGCACTCCGACAGTCTTTCTTCCATGGATCCACCAGTATCTAAATAGAGTGGCCAGACCACTTAGGAGGCGGATGGGGAATCCGACAGAAAAGCAACAGTGGAATCATTGCCGCCAAGATCTAAATCAGGCCCTTAGTCTTTTCAGAAGTCTCCATGTATAAACACTTGAATATTCACACTAATTCAAAGGAAATAGAGACAGTTTGTCATTTCTTTAGGACCTCAACAACGTTTGACACTGTCAGATCCCATAGAAATAATCTGACTTGTCTAGTAAGCCCCATTGAGAAGACATGTATTGATGAATTGGAAGATAGGAGGGCTAAAATACACCATAGCACAATGAGAGGGATGGACATCAGGAAGGATGTATAGAAGAAGGAGGAAGCGAAGTATAAGAAGATTGGAGTTTACACCAAGTTAAACCTGGACTGGCAACATCAAAGAAAGTTGTATATATATAGAAGGGAAGATAAGGCTCACAACCAGTTTATGGGAGTGAGTCAGTGTGAACACAAGTTTGAGGTTGGGGTGCAGTCATTCACTGTACTTGCCTGCAAAGGGACCTCTAATCCTTTTCAAAAAGCGTTTTTTAAACATCTGCTCCGTATTTCTCTTGAATGCGCTGCCCTTGGGGCAGCGTGAGTTCGCCGCTGCCAGCGCATCCTTCCTAATAGGTTGCACTTTCCCTGTATGCACCTGGTGCACCTGGTTAAACATGCGCTGTGGCACAAACAGGAAAAGTGCGTACTATTATATGGCGCACTTTTCATGTTTGCATCACAGCGCATGCTTATGCTGCTGTGCCTGGTGCAAATAGGAAAAGTGCACCCTATTATGTTGAATGTGCTGCCCTCAGGGCAGTCGCGAACACGTGCTGCCACAGGGCAGCACATTCAAGAGAAATACAGAGCGGCTGTTTAAAAGCTGCCCCGTGTTTCTCTGTGCAGGCGGCACTTTTAAGAGGGATTAAAGATTCCCTTGCAGGCGGGTTCAGTGAGTGACTCCACCTGCCTGGGTCCTGGGGGACCATGGGGCCTTCTTTCATCCCTCCAGAGAGCTGCCTTTAGGAGGCGGGCTGAAAGTGCACCACCTTTTGTGGCGCACTTTCAGTGCACCTCCTGAAGGCATGTTTGCCTCTGTACTATGGCGCCAGGACTTTCCTGGCTGGCCAATCGAATCAACACACAACAGCTCCACTGCTGCATTCATTTTGCCCCAGTCCTGTGCAATTTTATGACTCAACAATGACTTTTTACGCCTCCTCCAGAAGCAGAATCCTGGAATCAGACCGTTTTTGACAACAGGATAAATCAGAAATGCATGTTTCAAGAATATTATTTAAGCCCAATTTGCAGGTTTAAATGGACCAATGCCTAATAATTAGAGTGTTAACAAATTTATTGATTTAAAATTCCAGCAGAAAATGTAATCACATCTCTTGTGGAGATCTGGCACTGAGCTGGTGGGATGGATAGTCTCAGCAGTCTTCACCTTATGTCAGATCCGGTGCCTTCAGGTTTAATAGTTTCACAGACGGAAAAGCGCTCCGGCATTTGGGTACTTCGGCCATATATTCTTGTGCAGAGTCTCACATGACTGCAATTGAGAATTCTGAAGCAGAAAAGAATAATTAGATTAACTTGACATTCTCTTGACATTAGTCAATGGAGATTAATACTTCTTTATGGAGAGAAACGAGATACAAACAGATCAATACCCGTCTCCCAGGGCTTCTGACAACACACACTACGGGCATATGTATGACCCTTGTGGCACAGAGCAGCACAGCACGTCACCTTGCTGTGCTGCCCTGCATCACAGGAAAAGGGCAGGAATGCACCTTATTTATCCAATACAGTGCATTCCTGTCCTTTCCCCTTGCACTGGCGCCATTTTGGCAGCCTAGTGCCAATGCAGGCACCCTTACGCCATGGTGCAAGGGTGCCTCTGTTGTAGGCAGGATTGTTTTTGTGCAGGACGGGTCACCTTCCTGCACAAAAACAATCTTCAGAGGCTTTTTCCTTTTTCTATGTGTGCTGAAGAATGCAACACAGGTAGGAAGAGGAAAAAACAAGGGGAAATAAACATATTTCTCCTCATTATGCCTCACCTTGGGGGGGATCTTTTTGACACATTCCCAGGTTTACCAGGTTTGGTAAATCTGGGAATGCGTCAAAAACCATAGGAGTTGCGTGGGAACACCCACACAATGCCCATGGAACGCCTCCCTTGTGCAGAGTAATGCAAACCAGCAATTTTCACTGTGTTGCATTACTCCATGTTTTTGAAAACCATTTGCGTGGCTTCAAACATATGACTTTAGGTTTGCGTCGCTCTTGCACCACCTTGCATGGTGCAATAGCGACGCAAACCGGGTTATAAATATGGTCCTACGTGGCTAACATGCTGCTTGTGGTGTAGTCTAGTTTTCTCATCACGCATTTCCCCGTTAAATATTTTGTGTACAGCTCACAGGTGTAGAATGTTTGGGTTTGAACGGGAGTGGAAGTTGTAACAGACATGAAGGCGACAGATGTGCTGAAGTCTGAGGTTGTATCACTGAATAAACTACCCTCATGCATACTACAACCTGAGAATCTTCGCCAGGAACTGGTGGTGAGTGCAACATCAGTTGATACCTACGCGTTACAGGAGGACATATCCACACAGATACCTGGGCAGGTTGTGAAAAGCCCTGGACATGATTCTTAATTAGAACTTTGCATGAAATCATCTGTATTCATTTTTAACATGGCCTTTCTGTATTTGTTTACTTTAATTATCAGTCAGTGGTCATTATGGCACCTGTCAAACACATCTCAAAGTGTTTTTCTTACATTTAATGTTGAAAGTATGTACTGATAAAGGGCAAAATCTTCAGGTGATTTTCCTAATTTTTGTTTCAGCCAGGACATTAAAATACCGGTTGTGCTGACATAAAACCGGCCAGGTGGCACCCTAGTTACACAAGGAGTGCATTGTACTGCCTTCAGTCTCTGGATAACTCTTTTTGCATAGGGATTTCAGAATATGGATTACTCCCAATGTGGAACATCAATTATGGGTCGAATGGACATGGCCATACTCTGATGAATCCGATTTTACTCACTGAGTAAATAAATAATAGATAATAAATTTAGAATCGGAAAACTCTGAAAGATACAGTGCAAAAGTAGTTTCTACCACCATTCTCTTATGCTTGTCCACGCATTCATAGTCAGTAGGGTTACCACCTACCAAAGGGGCAAATTCTGGGTAGGTACTGAAAAAATTCAGGACAAAGTGTCAAAATTCAAGCCAAAATTTCACTTTACGGACACATCTGTGTAAGTCAAGCGCTAAAATAGCAGTAAGGACCAGAACAGTGCCCCACCGCCCAGAGCACATTCAATTATAACCTGAAGTACAACACATTATTACCAAACATTGATGAAATAGTGGCTATGACAAAGAAAATTAAATGGCGTTAGACCCTAGATCGTCTTCGGCCTACCTCCAGATGCCTTGGACCCTGACAGGTAGAAAATCACTGATTTCACTAGTCTTTTTGTCTGTTTTCAGTTCCCTCAGAGGTGCTTTCAACTTGCTTTGGCATCTGCTGTTTTTCAGAGACTTATGACAGAATTGTTGGGAGAGATGTAGGGAGTTACCCAAAATGTAAATTAGTGGAAGCAATTGCTATAAGGAAGATCCACAATCTTTTTTTATGATTAGCTGAGTTCTACTTGAAATTTGTTCATAAGTTCTTGGAAAAAAATACCAAATGAGACAGCTTTTGATAAACGTAGAAAAATGTGTGTAGTCATTTGTAATATACCCCTTTTGCAAGGAAGGATATTAACTGCAAGCAAACACCATTGCAGCCACTGATATGAGTGTAGGATGGTTACGGGCGGTTTTGACCCAAGCGCAACACTCATAGAAACAGCAAGTGATTATATTTGCTTCTCGGTCACAGTCGGCTGCTGAGGAGAATTACTGTGTTATTGAGAGGGAGGAGTTAGTGTGCTTGTGGGCCCTGGATCCATTTTGCAAAAATTCATTTGGGGGGACAAAAATGCTCTCATGAGTGACCACAAATTGCTGATCAAATTGTTGACAACCAATGGGTTGTGTATATTTTCTACTAGGATTGAGAGATTATCCATGCAGTTACAAGATTATAAATATGAAAAGAGGTATGAACCAGGTGCAAATAATATTATTGCAGATTTGTTGAGCAGGTTGCCAATTTTAATGAAGGAATTTAATAAGAATGAGTGGAATAAGTATAGTGTTTCCCATCTGCTTGGCGTGGATCAGGGGAAGAGTGAAGCAATAGCCAAGGATAAGTGAGTACTAGAGTATGGTGCAAATGGGGAATTGACAGTGATTAGGGAACAGGTAAGGTATGGTTGGCTGTAAAAGTAATTGTTAGAAAAAGCATAAAAACATAATGGGAGGTTTGAGATAAAGTTATTCTGACAAATGAATTGAGAAAGAAAATTGTTTCACTGTGTCATGATGGACACATGGGTATATCCAGAACATGAAAAGGAGCTCGAGATTTATATTTATGACCCGGATTGGCATGATAGATGAGAGGTGCTTGAGAAGTTGTACTGATTGAAAAAGGGCAGACAAGTCCTGAAAGACATTAAAGCCACAACTTTGTACCATTGAAAGGTCCCACAATGGCATGAGAGAGCGTGGTGATGGATATCACAGGAACAGTAGGCTAGACATATGGTACCAACAAATGCATTTTTATTCTGACTGACTTGGTTTTGAAGTTGGTTGAATTTAAAGTCATGGGAAAGGTTGGATCTAGAGCAATACTTGATTTTCTGGATGAGGCATTCCATGAGAAGGTTTCCCGATTAGTATCTTGATCAATTATGATGTACAGTTTAAATCAGAAGAAATGTTGAAATATTTAAAGTGTACTGGTGTTTTACATAAATTAACATCTTTGTACCTCCCCAGTGGTTATGGAGTGGAGCAAAGATTCAGTCAAGTGGTCAAAAGTATCATTCAACTAGTGTGTAATAGTGGGAAAAATATAGAGGATGAACTATTGAGAATGGTATGGTTGTGTCGTTTTATGCTCCATGAAGTGAAAGGGCAATGCCCCTTTGGCGTCATGAGGGGATAAGTTCCTGATTCTAAATATGACATTGGCTGGATGGGAAGGACTAAGGTAGATGATTGGTGACCACACAAGATGAAAAAGCACATCAAGGAGGTTCACGAATAATATAGGAAGTATTATGACACCAACCATGACATAAGTGATTCTACTGTCAAAGTGGAGCAATGGGTGTTTGTGAAGCATGGGTGTCAAGGTAACTTTTATTGTATGATTAATACAAATCTTTACAATATATATGTGGATTCAGTAATATATAAATTACACAAACACATAAAAAGCATTCAAATACTTTAGAGTAAAACTTTCCACTGTGTGAAGATTAGCAGCAAGCCCAGTCATGCTCAGTAGTTGCCCAAATGGCTATAAGTCCAGCATTCCTTGAAAGGGGGAAGTTTTAAGACCATAACGAATAGCACCATATTAAGTGACAGTTAAAAAGCATAAATACTAAAAACAGGAAGCAAAAATGTTGGAATAATGTAGAAGGATTAAAGATAGCAGTCAACATTAATGCTTTACAGTAAAAGAAACAACTGTGAAGTGCACAGATTTTTGAAAAGAGACTTCAGTCCATAGCAGCAAGGCTTAACTAGTGACGTTTGTGGCAAGGAAACACGATAATAGTGGCCGTGTTCAAGTGCTGTGCATGAAGTTACGCTGGTGCAGGATAGCACTGGAATAATGTCCGTAGACTTGCATGTAATAAGCAGTAACGACTGGATACTATTTGGGTCTTCATGAGGATAGATTTAAGTTTTCAATTTTTAGGTTTGGGTAGTCTTGTCGGAGTCTGTTAAAAGGTCCTGTACCACTCTGATGTTTTTGCCAAATTTAGCTAGTTTGGTTGGCTCCATTGTGGTAACAACAAAATTCCTAGCCTCATTGCAATTTCTTATGCTGTGGCGTAGGAAAAGCGGCTTTAAAAGGCAACATCTGGCATGGAGCATCTTCGGGCAGCAGCACAATATATGGTTGAAAGACTCTGTTTTGTAGCCACACAGCCTGCACTTCACAATCTTGTAAAGGACTGGCCAATTTGGATATATTTCTTTAATTTGTAGGCCCATCATCCTTGCAACCATAATTTGTTTGAGGCAAGCTTTCCCAATTGAGCAGTGAAGGTATGGTTGCAGCGTGAAATAGGGGTGATGATTGTACGAGGTTGCCAGTGCTTCTAGTATCAGTGTGGTCTTCAATTTGGCATGTTGCTTGACCTTGACAGTGCCTGTAGCTTTTTCAAAATAGTCTTGAATGCTGTGTGCGGGAGCAATAGCTTATTCAGTTCTAACAGGCCTATTTGGAGGGTGTCTGATGACTCATTTAAATAAATGGATCAAGTTCTACTCCTGGTTTTAAATATGTGCTGGAGAACAGATTTCAGGGTGTTGGGTGCAGCAGTAATGCACCTGTTGTACTGTTTTAAGAAAACACCCATATTGGCCAATACAATGGCCATAGGTGATTGCTGGTAGGAGGGTGGCCCTCAATGCCCTTCATACTGGAACTGAAGAGGGACTCTCTCGCACGGTGTTAAGCTGGCATAGTCTGGTGATGATTACTGCGGCTTTTCTTTGAGGTGGCTCAGGTGGATTTTGTTTCTGCCATTTGCAGAGAGCCATACGCCTAGATAGGTATATGATTTAGTCCCAGTGATTTTTAAAGGGCCAATTTTCCAGCAGTAGTTTGAGATCTTAGATGTCCTACCAAAGGTTATAACTTTTGTTTTCAACTCGTTTGCCCTCATTGTGTTTGCCTCATTATACTTATGAAGGGAAATTAGGGTTTTCTGAATCCCAATTTTGGAGTGGTCCAACAGTACAATATCATCTGATATTGCAGTATGGTGAGTATGGGTGTAAAGCGACTAAGGGAGAGAAAAGTGTTTGATGAATCCAAGAAACTGATGCAAGTGATGAGAAATACCCTGAGGATGCAAGGTGAGGAAGGTGTGAGACTTGAGCCAACAAGCCTTCGCAAGGAGAGATAGAGAATCTTGTTGAGACAGTATGGTAGGGAGTGATAGTGATGGCAAAACATATTTGCGGTTTGAAAATAAAGCAGTAAGGGGAGGATGAAAGTGAAGTAATCAAGGATGTGTGTGATGGAACTGAAAGGTCATCTGAAGTCCTTTTGGCAGCTCTGAAAGTGGCATCTGCAATAGTTGAAAGTGGCATCTGCAATAGTTGTTGACAGTATCGTTTAGGGAACAAAGTTTGTCAATCAAACAGACAATGGGGCATATTCTCAAGGATCTATTGCAGAGTTATCGGCACTTTATCGCAGCCAAAGTCGCAATAAATTCATCGCCCCATTCACAAGCTGGCGCTAACAGCCCATAACACCAGTTTACCTGCGAAAGCAGTCGCAAAAAACATCGCCACAGATGACCCCGGCAACTAACGCTAATGAGATGCAGAGTAGGCGTTCCCGTGCAAAAATCCGCGACAACACCACTCCACAACATTCTCAACGACCAGCCAGATCGGCGATAAGATCACAAAACATGCGATAAGGCGCGTTAGCAGCAGGAAATTAACACCTGCTCTTACCTGGTGTAAAGTCGGATGACAACCAGCACCAGACAAGGGAGCACAGCCCATGGCCACACATGAGGAACAACAGATGCCCTGGAGCAACCGATCATGCAGCCCGGAGCCCCAATAGGCCAACAACACCCACCACCCCCAGGACCCCACCACCCCCCGGGCCCCACCCTGGGCACCCCGCACCCCCCTTTGGACAAAGATATTGCACATCAACCGCACGAAATCATGAACCAAACAAATCACCTGAAGTCGCACAATCACAACACCTAACATACATGTGTGGTCAGAAAAAGTGAAATCATACATTCATATCATAATATCCAAATAATACGTTTAATACAGAATAAACAAAAAACAACAATTCTGAAGAGGCATGGCGGGTCTTCTCAGGACATTCTGTAAGTCACAGCCTGCAAAACAGAAATCTGGATAAGAAGGTGTGCCATGCGCCCATCAAAGTACAGAGAGAGAGAGCGAAAGAGAGAGAGAGAGAGAGAAAAAGAGACAGAGAGAGACAGAGAGAGAGAGAGAGAGAGGGAGAGAGAAAGAGAGAAAGAGAGAGGGAGAGAGAAAGAGAGTGGGAGAGAGAAAGAGAGAGGGGGAGAGGGAGAGAGAAAGAGAGAGAGAGAGAGGGAGAGAGGGAGAGAGAAAAAGAGGGGGAGAGAGGAAGAGAGAGAGAGAGAGGGAGAGAGGGAGAGAGAAAGAAAGGGTGAGAGAGTGCCAACACTGCGGACCTAGGCCTCACTGCTCACCTGCTGCCACCAGTGTGTCTCCAACCACGTGCCGGTATACACTGCAGTCCCCCAGGTCCCTTACCTGAAACAGTGTCCAGAGACATGAATGGCAGAGTCCATACAGTTGCACACGCCATCATCGCTTGCCCGCCCCTGCGCACACAGGCTGCTGCACCCCAGCCCCTCCCGCCGCCCAGCGGTGATTGCCTGCCCCTGCGCAACCAGGCCTCACTGCTCACCTTCCGCCACCGGCGTGTCTCCAAGAGGGCCCACCACGTTCCGGTGGGATCTCCAAGCCCGGGGCCAGCGACCATGGCACCCTCCACATCATGCAGCCCCGCACCTCGGGCCACCAGGTCACACACCTGATTCTGGGTCTTGATTTCGCAATGGCAGAGACCACATCAGTGCACACGGCATCATCGCAGGCTGCACACCCGCTCAGCGCTTGAGGTGCCACTAACTCTGTGAACCGAGAGGCAACGCCACGTGGTGGGAGGCACGCACTGCCCGTTGGCTCAGGCCTACACTGCGGTCCAGCAGGGCTCACACTGATCCTTGCCAGTCCGGACCGCCAGGACGGTGCATCATCGCAGGCTGCACACCCACTCAGCACTTTAGGTGCCCCTATCTCACTGCACCGCAAGACACCGTCCCGTGGCGGTGTGCCTGTGCCTGCCGCAGTGTATCCGGTGCCACCAAGTCTGTGCACCGCTAGCCATGGACCCTTAATGATTGAGTTCCGTGGTGCGGACGCCATCATGTCACTGGGCAATGTGAGGTGGCAGGGCCCTAGGCCCTCATGCATACATGGGAACTACACGGAGACACCCAGTTAGAGAGTGGAAATGGCGTCCAGCGTGTGCGCCAGGCCCTTTTTATTGGCAGGGTCACATGTCCTGTGACGCCTGTGCTGGATGGGTCTGGTGTGGGTGTACACCAGCCGTGAGGGAGTGGCTGTGGCATGCTGACAACTAGACCTGTGAGCTGCAGATCCCTACAGTGAAGACCTGGGACATGTGGCGTTGTCGTCCCCCCCGTGTGCGTAAGTGGAGTGGGCTGTCCTGGCGTATGCCAGTCCAGCGTAAGGGTGTGAACAATGACCCCGGGGCTCTGGGCATGGTGCCGTCCTGGGCTGGACAAGGAAGTGACTAATGGATGTGTCTCTGTTGTAGTGTCGGCGCCACCCGGACCGCGATCGGCAATGTGTCACCCTGTGACAAAAGTCCCACAACATGAGCAACTTGGACGTAAGGGGGAATAACTGGCCCTACATTCATCCATACTTCCACACTTGAAAGATCATAGACATGACACATCTGTGTAAATATGAATGTTTATTGCACATTCAGTGGAGTGTTGCAGCTGGAGCAGTACAGGGCCATGCCAACCCCACTTTACATTGTTGGCCCGTGGAGGGCCAGCCAGAGTCCATCAGGGAATGACAGGTACATCAGGAGAGGAGGAGTTCAGTCTGCAGTCTGTTAGCTGTGTCATTGGTGACCAAACAGAATATGGCAGTCCATGTCGAGGTCCAAGGTGAGTGTCGCAGAGTGCATTGGGGGACAGTGGAAGGTAATGATGCAGAGGGCAGAACCAAGCAGAAACAGGCCACATGGCGGAGATGAATGCTACTGCGCCCTTCTGACCACGAAGGCAGATTCATCTGCATCTTCGTCCTCTGCTGTTGCATGTGCCTCACATGTGGGTGGTGGTGTTCTGTCTCCAGCACAGTGTGGCAGATGTGGATGGGGTGGTAGCAGCAGCATGCATCAGCGCCAGGCCTTGTGGCAGCAATGCCATGAGGAGGGTCTTTAGGGCATTGAGGGACCCAGCTACTTCTCGCTGGTGTGCAGCCGTGGCAGCCGCTCTTTCCGCCTGCGTCTGCTCCATGTTCTCCATGATCCTCCGCATGTGTCCCAACTCCCGGGCGAGATCGCTGGAGGCACTCTGACTAGACAGCCGTTCTTGTCGCAGAGTCAGGACTCTAGCGATGTCAGCCATGGTCCATTGGAGAGCATGGAGCGGACTGTGGGTGTCTGTTAGGGACTGTGAGTGGTCCCTGATGGGACTTAGACACCCACGTATGGCGTCTAGTTTGGCTGCCATGCGGTCGAACCCCACCTGCACCTGTTCAGCCAGCTTCTCCTGGCACCCCAACACACGGCGTTGGAAGGCCATGTGTTCGTCGTGGGGGTCCTGGGAGGCAGCCGTGGTGGTGGGTGCTGCCTGCTGTGTGTTCTGTGCAGGGGGTGGGTTCTCCTCGTGGCAGCTGGGCTGCCCTGCTCCTGGAAGTGGGCTGCGGAGGCTCTCCACGAGCTGTTGGAGGGCGTCGGAGTCGAAGGTGTGGTGGTCCTCTTCGTCATCAGAGAAGGGAGGTTCGGACTGCTCCACAGGAGGTGTTGGATTTCCCCCTGCAATGTGAAGGGGAGATGCAGTTTAACATTGTGTTCACATGTATGTTGACGCATTGTACATGTTTACATTCAGACTGCATGACAGTGTACATTGTTACTGTTTGGGGGGAGCTGCCTATTTGATGCGGGACAGTGGACATTCCGACTACATCACGGATGTGTGTTTGTACTTGTACATTGTCAACTCACATTTCCCTGCAATGCCAAATGTGATTGGCCAGTTTCTAAGCACATGCGGCACCAGTTGTGTCCTCTGTTCTGTTGTGGACGTGTTGCGGTTTGTACCACATCGTTGTCAATGTTGATGTGCTCTGAATGTAATGTGTGTGTGCCGCATTTTGGGGGAGTCGCCCCTGCAGCTTTGATTTAGCTGCCCCTTATCCCTTACATGCGGTGTGCCTTGGGCTTCTGTGCTTATGCGGTGCTGAGATGTTGCATAACTGTGTGCATTGGTCTCTTGGTGGGAGTTGGGGGTCTGGGGCATGGTTTGTCCGCAGATGTGCTATGCTTAATTGTGCATGTGTGCCATTGTGCCCATCTCCCCCGTCCCCCCAGTACCTGGTCGTTACTCACCCTGTTGCTGTTGTGTCCGGTCATGTTGAGCAGTGTCCGGTCCCCCAACTCCTGCTACCGTCTCCCCACTGATGACTGTGGACACCATTTCCTCCATCTCGTCCAGCTCCTCCTGTGGCGCTGGACTCCCACCTCCAGTCTGCATTGCTGCCTTCCGGTTGTTTGCGAGTTTCAGCTTGGTTTTGCGCTTCACATCGTTCCAGCACCTCTTGACCTCGTCCATTGTCCTCCTCAGCACTCCGACTGCATTCACCTTGTCCACGATGGTCTGCCATATTCCATTTTTAGTTGCCAGTGACACAGTGGAGGTGACGAACAGTGTTTGATGGTGTTCTATCACCTCCGTTATCAGGATCCTGTTTTCCTGCGGCCTGAACCGCTTCTTCCTACTCTTCTTGCCCTTGCCCTTCCCTGACCCCGAGGTCACAGGCTGGTCCTCCGGGGGGCTTGTGGGGTTCTGGTTGTCCTCTGTACTTGCTCCGGATGCCTCCATTGTGCTTCGCTGTTGTTTGGCTTTTGTTTGTATGTTTTTTTTCTACTTTTATAGTGCATTTTCCCACATGATGCGTGGGAATTGCAGGCCTGTGGCTGGTTTTCGCAGATTTCTGTATCGCGATTGGCGTCATCGCTACTATTTTCGCGTTGGGGTTTCATGTTTTTGCGGCGTCGCGTTGATTTTAACGCGTTCATTTGACGCGTTATCGTGTGACTATCGCATGGTACCACCGTGTTGGGAATACCGCATTAACACGGCGTTATTTTCCCACGATGTGAAGTGTTGCGTTAGGCTGATTTTGCGGTAGTTATCACACGTTCTTGAGAATATGCCCCAATGTGTGGTGACTGGTTCTGTCAACACACATTTCCCCCTTAAGCAATAATCCACCTTTTGAGCAGATTGTGTGTACAACTCCAAGTTGTAAAATATTTGGGTTGAAATGTTGATGGCAGTTGGGAAAGACCTGGAGGTGACATCGCTGGGGGAATATGTGCTTAAGTCTGAGGTTGTAATAAAGAATAATCTACTTTCATGCATACTACAGAATAAGCGTCTTCTGTAGAAGGCTGCAATGTGCATGGAAATTGCCACAAATTAGCTCAATGCACTTCTTATCTGGGCATTGTAAATTGGGCACTTATATTTTAGTGTAATAGATCCCAGAGCCTTGTTAATTGGACTACTTCTCAAGGATCGGTCAATGACTGTTTATTATTTTAGCTCACTAACAAGCAAGCCAATGTTATGACCAATCACTGTTTAATGTATTTCTGTGTCGGACAGGGTGGACGGCGCAGAACTACTTTCATGTGTGGCCGTGAAGCTGTTTTGATGGCAACAGTAATTTCACATCGCAAGTCACAAAAACAAACTGAGGGAAAAAATGCACTGTTGCTCCAGACACAGAGATAGCATAATGACAGTTTTCTTACACTGTCCAGGTTATGACAGATTAATTCTCACCAAGTTAACATACTGTTGCCCAGGATACAGGAGACAGCACAGCATGAGCTGTTTCCGCTATTTTTACTGATCTGTTTATTTGTAGTATATATATTTAGCATGCCGTAGCCAGAGGGCAGTGGCATGCTTTAAATAAAATATAACAATATTTCCATTAATATCTATAAAAATTTGAGATAGTGAAACATACATCTGTTGCCGCATCGGGAACCAGGGTCACGGACTGCATCCCCCAGGCTCCCCTTCCATTGCCACGCCCACACAGCATCACGGACATGCCCGGAGGCGCATAAAGTTAAACGCGAGCCCCCGCTGCGCAGGACGCGCCCGGGCCGAGCCCTGGCCAAGGGCGGGCCCATCCGCGCCCGTTATAGCCTGGAAGAGGCTGGGCTGGACCACCCCCCTGACATCTCGTCTCAAAGGTTCATGTCCCAATATTCATGACATCTACGACAAGGAAAAAGGTACTGTGCTAAGATAGCGCCTCTTTGAATAACTATTAGTCTCCCCTTGTGGGCTACTTGTTGGCTGAGTTTCCTCTTTCTTCCTTGCTGTCAACCTGAATTGCAATGGGGAAGCGAAAAGTTTCTGAGGGAGGATGGAGGGAAGTTTGTAAAAAGAAGGCGAAGAAGAAAGCCCTGACCCTAAGCCCAGATGCGGGGGGAGGGGTATTAGATTGTATAGACAGCTTATTATCCGAATGCGAGGGTCTTCTTGATCCAAGCTCCATCGATACTTCACCTAAGTACACCAAGTCACAGATACCTAGAAACCCTACGTATACTGGCCGTATACCAGCTATGTTTAAAAGGGCAGTTAGCAGGAATCAGGCACTTGACGCTCCAAACGTACCACCCAAGAGACCTGTAAGCGGGGACATTGCAGCGCAAGAGACCATGGCAATAGTTTTTTTCCTCTCTAAGGGCATGTAGAACCACCAGTTACCCCTACCAGCCCAGGAAGTGAAGTGCAAAGAGAGGGTACAGAGGCTAGTATAAGCCACACAAGGGATGTCCAATCTGTAGTATGCCCAGTCATGCACTCAAATAGTCTAGACACAAATAGCAGAGACAGTCAACCAAACCACACAAATGCCATGTTAATTGAGGCACCCTCTCAAAGATTACTAACCCTGCAAATAATAGATCTAGTGCAGGAAATTAGAGCTCTTAAAGTAACTGTTGGCAGCCTCTCTGATTCTCTAAGCAAGGTACTTATAGACGTGCAACATGTAAAAAAACAATTGGGATCCCATCCAAATTGCATAGCTAACAACCAAGGGGGGGGTGGACCATGTAAGACAGCTATCTGGGGGACCCACAAGACATAGCATGAGTAGAGTAGTTAGAGAAAACTTAACTATGTGTGCTAAAGTCGATCTCCCAGATCCTAGACAATCTAGTGCGGTAGCTCAAAATAGGGTAGGCCTCCAACAATCTGTTAAACCTATTGAGGCCCTAGCCCCCCACTAGGTCCCGTTTATCATCAGGCAAATACGACTCTAGCTTCGCAAACTGCCGTTAGGACCCCAGACATGAGACGAATAGTACACTTGGCAAACCTACCAAGACTCCCACCCAGTCTTTCCAAAGAGGATGAAGGATCCCTAATAAATAAGTGCATTAATTGGCTCCAGCAGGCGAGAGGGTGCCGGTCTGTAATAAGGGATGACATTACGGGGGCTAAAAGATACTCTCATCTGGGCGCCGCCCTTGATGTTATTGCACTTACACTATCACACCGAGACCTTGTTGAGAATCTGGTGGCCTTTGATATCCGTACCCAACAACTCACCAAAACCAATATTTGTCTTAAATATAATCCTCCGGAAACGGTTTTAAAGACAAATCTAGCCCATCCCATAACATCCCATATTGGTGCGTCACCTCTACGAGAGATAGATTGAAGGTCTCTCTCTCCCGCCATTGTTCGTACCCAGGTCACCAAGCCAGCATACATCAGTGAGTAAATTGTCCCCCACCCAGAAGTAAAATCTTCCCTGGAGCTGAGTTGCCCCACTAGTGCAAAGAGTGAGGTGGGTTGCACACCAGGGACCTTAGATCCTAGGGATAGGATGATATTAGATTTACATCCAACATCACGTAGAATAGCGCTTTTATCAGCTGAGGTCTAAGGGCGTTTCCCCTGACTGGAACACCTTCGTCGTAAGGTATGACATATGCGCTTTCCAGGAAACTTGGTCAGTAGAACCACTTCATCACCCAGGGTATTTAAACTATTATATTCCAGCTATTCATGGTGGCAAGGGTCGCCCATCGGGGTGGGTTAACAATATGGGTCCGTCAGGACATTGGCCTTCAGATACAGGTAATCCCGACCGAGAGTAATGACATTCTTGCCATTCGGTTGGAGACTGGCCCCTATGGTAACATCGATATTTACAACGTATATGCAAAAGGACATAGCGGGGGCAGAGGTCCGAAACTATATTGGCCTTAAGTGAACACCCAGATCATCTTTCTTGGGCCACTTCTGTTGTTATAGCGGGGGACTTTAATTTGGCCTTTGAGCCTCTTGACAGTGAGGAAAACGACCTGGCAGGGGAGGAAGATGCGCAGTGGGGAATCCCATGTCTGGAAATATCTCCAATCAAAAGATGGACAGAAGTAGCTATTCAACTTAAAGCTACTTGTTTAGAAAACGGCTTAAGGGTGGCCAATGGCCAAACCATATCTGATAGGCAAGGGGCAGACATGTTCGACAACGGCCACCATTCATGCCGCATTGACCATCTTTTAATTAGTTTAAAACTATGGCATACCCTCGAGGATATGGTAGTGCTGGACATTCTGGAGAGTGATCACAATCCACTAGGCTCAGCATTTGAATTCAGGAAATTATATGAACCAACACAAACCCATAATCCATTCACCACCAGTGATTTGCAAATCACCAATGATATGCGGCGACTTAAATAGCCCATGATTTTAGAAAAACCGGATACATTGTCCACTATTGCCAGTGACGTAGAGAATACCCTAGCAGAGATGGAGGTTTCCCTCCTTCATTCTCAGCCTTTTAAAGAAATAATATTGCTCCATTACATACTATTTGCTAAAATGCGTTCACATTTTCAGAGACCTTATAGGGTTAAGGAGAAGGGTTCTCAGTCACAGCACCATTGGTTTAATTAAGAGTGCAAGCGAGCTCGTAGATCATTAGGGGAGGCTATTAGATCAGGTGACTTGTCTAGAGTTCAAAACGCCAGGAACATTTTTAAGGAGGCGATGGTAAATGCTACAAAAAACCTGGGATGAGAACAGATGGCAGGATCTAAAATTAGCATGCACCAGGAACAATAGCCAATACTTTTGGAACCTGGTAAAATTTGGTAGGGGTGGAGTTTCATTGCCCCCCCAAAACCACGTAGACCCTGATACCTTGGTCAATCATTTTGCCATACAATATGCCAACGATGATGTAGAGGTTTGTGAGCCTTTCCCGAGTCACTTTTATTTAATCGATAATGTATTTGACTTGGCGGACGTAAGTGCTGCCCTTAGTGTCATCACATGGGGGAGAGTGCCAGGCATTGACAGTATTCCTGCAGATATTTTTTGCACGATAAGGCCAAATTAAGCAGGTATATAATGTTACTAGCCAGCGCCATTGCCCATGGCACTCCCATCCTGGATACCTGGCGGGGGTGGAGATCATCCCAGTATACAAAAACGTCTTTGCCAGGAAATTATAGGCCAATAAGCCTTATTGATTCGATCCCAAAGGTGGTAGCCCGACTTGTCCTGGCAAAAGCTCAAGAGTGGATAGATGACAATGACATCCTAACCCCGCTTTAGGCGGGTTTTCGGGCGCATATCAGTACCATAGACCAGGTCTTTCGATTCATTCTAATATACTGGCGGACCGTAGTTCTTGGCAAGGGTAGCATATATGCTGCTTTTGTCGACCTTAAGTCAGCTTTTGACCTGGCCTCACGTAACAAACTTTGGGTGGTGCTACAGGGATTGGGGATGCCCACTGATCTGCTTTCCCTTATCGTCTGCCTACACGAGAAAAACTTTGCACAAATACGTTGGGGACCACAGGGGAATAAAACAGACCCCTTTCCTGTTGAGAAGGGAGTCCGTCAAGGATGTGTAATGGCACCCACACTATTTTCTCTTTTTATTAATGGAGTTGCTAAATTTGTAACTACCGTCCCAACTGATGCACCAGTTTTAGCAGGCAAAAAGATTCCAATTTTAATGTTCGCAGACGACACGCTTATTATCTCAAAAACTCCTAGTGGGTTACAGCGTGCGCTGTGACGTTTTGAAGAATTCTGGTCTCTACGAGGCCTAAAAATCAACTCAGCAAAGAGTAAGCTTATGACTTTTAACCAGCACACAGATCATTTAAGGGTAGCATTATTCTCGATGGGTTACCCCTTGAGCAGGTAGATGCATTTACCTATTTAGGTATCACCCTGCAGAAGGAAATGAGTTTTAGGTCACACATTGATACCATGACATTGAAGCACCGTCAATTAGCTGGTGTCTTAAGTAACAAATTTAAAACATCCCTGACCAAGCCTGTTAGTCCGGTGCTGCAGATTTATAACGCTAAGGTAGTGAGCTCGGTTTTGTACGGGGCAGAATTATGGGGCTTCGAGAAACTTACACAGTTAGCCATATCGGAGAATAGGTTCTTCGAAGTAAACCCAGGCCTACCACAAAGTACTCCTATGCTACCCTTGCTGAATGATCTAGGCAGGAAAGCACTGGTAGACTTAGCTAGGTGACGCCCTATCTTATACTGGCGTCGAATTTGGTGAACGCCGGAACTGGCTACTTTTGCAGAAGGTCTTAGATATATCATCGAGGTTGATCATTTCCACAAAATCAGCTGGCTACGTGATATTAGAGGTGCCTTGGCCAGTATGGGTCTGTCGCACCTGTGGGAAACCTCATTTAGCACCCAGTTCCCATCAAGAGACATAATTAATGGAAGATATTGGGATTTGATCGAACGAAATGTAAACAGGAAAAGTGACTGTACAACGTTGATGCGGAGCTTTTTATCAATTAAACCCTGGCCGAGCCTCGAGCATTACTGGGATGCAATTTTAAAGCCCTTTGACCGCAAACTGTATTTTCAATTTAGAGTGGGCAGCCTACCATTAAAGTCTTTTACCATCAAATGGACCACATTAGGCAACAACAAACGCCCTATATGTATTGATCAAGAAGAAACCTACTCACATGTATTGTTTGTCTGCCCCGCCTATGCTGGCCCCCACAAAGTATGACTGGTGCAGATTTGCAGGAACATGGGTATGAGTTCAAGTAGTGTCACCCTGAGAATTTTGCGTTCTGATTCATCACACCACTATGCAATCCCGATAGCAAAGTTCCTGAGATGGATGTGGACTATCAGATCTCAATCACTGACTGCAACTAATTGAACCTGGAACCACGCCACTTGTGGATGTGAAATCAGTACACTACTACCGAGCTGTGGTGCTTTTTAAAGATCTTAATGCCTTAGGTACCATTTGATAATACCCATGTTGCTGCTCTCCATCATAGGAATTTGTTTTATCATAATGTAGTAGGATGAATTGATCTTTTACTTATGACTATTTGTCCACATTTCTATAATATCTTAACTCATTGTTTTATTTTTTAATCAGTACTTCATGCTCAATGCCTTTATGACATGTATTGTCGAATAAAGCTTATTTTGATTGATACTAAGTATAGAAATTTAGTAGCCTTCATAATACGCCTTTCCTTGATACAGAAGGGGCCCACTTTAACTACCGGGGAACCACATATCACATATTTAGTTTTAGAAATGTTAGTTTCCAAATCTAAGTTGTCTAAACAGGCAAGAAAACTATCGATTAGGGTCCTCAAACCATTGAGGGTGCGAGACATCAAGACAGCATCGTCTGCAGAAAGCAGGACTGGTACTGAGGTGGACTTAATCTTGGGCAAATCCTTCCTTGAAGATTGCAGGCGGTTGTTTAAACCACTTATATAAAGAAGAAATAAGATGGGTGCTAAGACACTGCCTTGGAGTACACTTCACTGCAAATCAAAGGGATCAGTGCATTCACCTCCTGGTCCATACCTTACTGTGGCACTTACCCCCACAGTGTAAAGCCCGTAAGAAAACGACCAAGTCATAATCAAGCTCCAGGTCTAACAGGATTTTCAATAATTTACTATGATTAATTCTGTCAATGAAACTGCTTCAATCCATAAAAGAAAGGAACAGTGCGAACCCCTTTTGACTGTTGTATATTTGTTAATAATTAAGTAGAGGTTAAGGAATTGCTCTAGGATAGCGAGTCCCTCCCTCAGCCCATATTGCCCAGGAGAAATCACTTGGTTAAAGCCAGCCCAGCTCTCAATCCTGCTAAGGATGATACGCCAAATTATTTTGACCATAGAATGTAACAGAGAGATTGGCCTATAACAACGGGGATCTTGTCTACAGCCTTTCTTATATAGAGGAACGATCACGGCTGTATGCCAAGAACTCGGGAGGCTGCTGATGATGGCACTGTTAACCACATTGGTGATAACAGGTGCCCAAAACTCGATGTGCTCCTTAAAGAAATCCATTAGAACTCCATCAGGCCCAGGGGCCTTCCTTGATGGACTGACACATCGCCTCAAACACCTCAGATAAGTCAAGTCTAATATTCAGTGGGAAATCAATTTCAGGAGGGGACCTGAGCTACTGTCCCTCATAGGGCTGAGCAAGGTAGTGATGGTGGCTGGATTAACAGACTGTGTAACCTCAAGTACCTGGCTACAAGGAGAGAATAAGGCAGCAGTGGTATCATTTGCCCGAGAGTCTAATTTAGGCCATTCTCTAAGGGATCTGGTCCATCTATGAGCACATTTCAAATCACCAAGATGCTGATAGCGTCAGTCCATACCATTAAGATCCGTCAGAAGTACGAAACGATTGTTACATGGAATGTTTGGATCTTCTGCCTGAGTAGGAACTTGCGCCCCCAATAAAGGGGTCGCAGCCTGGCCCTTTTGTAAATGTCTATAGAAAAAGCCCAAGGGCAAGAGGCTTATGTTTCCCTCCATATCCAAAGTCTGTTAATCTTGGAAAAGAACACACCTTGCAAAGATCAGATGTCTAAAGTTTATGATTACACACTTGCCACAAAATAACTTTGCTGTAGGCCCAATCCAATCCACTCGTCGAACCATCAAAATATTGTTGTAGTTCCAAACATTGAAGTTCGAATGACCTATGGGGGATACATTATTGCTGCATTTACTTAGAGGGCTGCACAGCGGGGGACTTCAGCTTCCAGGTTTTCCTGCGCCATGTATGAAGCCCGACGCTTTAACGTAAAATAGGGTTAACTTGATCAAGCTTGACATTACGGCAGAAGTATATCATGTATGTAAACCTCTTTTTGATAGTCTGGAGACTCTGGTGAAGGATCGTCGATTGGATATTTCTACGAAGGTTAAGGCTCTTGGGGATAGAGTTCAGGCCCTTGTGGACTTTTGCCAAAATACTCGCCAACTCCCTCCTCGGTCTCAGTTAGATCAAGTTACACACATTAATGGCTCGTCCTCTCTTCGTAATGTTAATCCTTGTTTTACTCCTACTGACAAGTTATTGCCTCACCCCCTCCTTACTTGTCTCTACAGTAAAAGCCTTTGAAACCCGCCCAAGAGCCTTATCCTATTCAGATTTCTTATTTTGCCAGTCTAAAGGGTAATATGGCTACGACTCTGGAGGGCTTGGATCATTTGCAACTACTCCCTGAGTGCACGCCTTATGCCATTCTATTAGAAGGTGTACCATCTGTGAGCTCGGGTGTGCACGAAGATTGGCAGTGCTTGAAAAATAAAGTTGTTCATTGGTGCAAGTTAAGCTCAGGTGGGTCGATTTAGCTGATGAAATTCCTATGGTTAGGAGGGTGGACTGGCTTGTTTATTCTCCCAAAACCTCAAGGGGTGATTGCATAGTGGTGAATTTCAGAAATCCATGTTTGGTGAGCCGATTGCTATATATATTGGACCATTTAGTGAATAGCCCGGGTAAGAACCGAGCTCTTCCATTGAGCTTCCTTTATCGACTGTCCTCCCTACCAGTTAGGGCTCGCTCACAAAATGCCCAGGTTGGACTCTAACTTGGTCCCTCAGCCTATTACCTGTTTTGTCAATAAAAATCACTATGCAGCGCCTCTTGATTCACCTACACTTTCCCCCCTATTACTACCCCCTGAGAACTATGAGGTCGATAAGACATTGTAGGGCTATTTTGATCTAGATTAGGTGGTATCTGTGGGCTCTTTTATTAGCACATCATGGTTACGTGCCTATGGATGTTGTATCATTTTTATTAACCAGGCAGTACTATTTTATACATTGTTCTTTTATATTCTTGCTGCTTAAATTTAGATGTCTCACTGTACTAATTTGTTTTAATATGTTATTTATTTATTGTATTTGTATTGTTGGGTTTTATTGGATCTTTTATGGCTTCGGCCGAAATAAAGATGTTTGATGATGACGACCCCCTGTAGTGGGTTTGGAGATTTGTAGAGGAGAGGCTCTGAATGTAATTTCTGTCCAAGATGGTGTCGCCAGACCTGGCTGCCTTCACCTCCTGTCATGGAATATAGCTGGGTCAGCAAGAAGTTGGACATTGCGGACTGGTTGCAACATATCAATAGTTACTATATTGTATGTCGTCAAGAGACCTGGGGGATATTTACAACACAATGTCGGAGCGCGGTGTTACTCCAAATTTGGTAACGCCGCGCTCCGACATTTTTAAAAAACAGGGATGCCCCGTATTTACAAAAATACGGTGCAACCTGTGTTTCCCCTAGCGCTGGCGCAAATAAAGCTGCCAAGCGCCAGCGCAGGCACCCTTGTGCCATATTTCAAGGGTGCCTGCGCTGCACATAAACAATCTTGAAAGGCGATTTGCTCTTTCCATGTGTGCTGCAGAATGCAGCCCACATGGAAAGAGCAAAATACGAGAAGAAATGAATAATTTCTCCTCGTATCGCCAGTCGTTTTTGGCGCATCCCCAGCCTCTAAATATGGGGCAGTGTCAAACAGTAATGGGTGTTGTGGCGGAACGCCCACTGCAGCCCACATTGCACGCCCCTTTCACACTAAGTGAAGTGTGAAAAAGGGCCTTATTTACAAGGCAGCGTTAAGCCACTTTAAGTGGCTTAACACCACTTTGTAAATAGGGAGAAGGGGATATTGCCACCAGAACGTCACTAAGAGAGGGAGGCTATCATCTGGATGGGTGATTTTAACATTCCTAGTTTTCCCCTTAGGGGAGATAGTGTCTGTGGGGCTACTGACTTGCAAGGGGGAAATCTAACGCAGTTTATACATACGCCATACGGGGCTGTGCGGAATCAGATTATTGTTAAACAAAACGTAATTTTTAGTTCAGATTTTGTCAAGGAAGGTGATGTCTGTCCGCCAATCTTTATAGGTAAAGGCAAAGGTTATACAATATATTTTATTCTGATGTAACCGCATATAGCCCAGTATATTCAGAATTCATTTATGTTTTGTCTCCAGTATCAGCGATCATAACTCCATGGCTGTAAGCTTAAAATATTTCCAGGTCAAATCACAGCCTAGCCAGTCCCTTGATCTACAGCCTACCAAAAACAAAGGCATATCTATTTAATGGGATAATGTAGATCATGCCATATTTTTGAATAGTTTAATTATTATAAAACGAGCTGAAGTCATATGTTGTTTTTCTGAGGAGGCACAGGCATGTGATGTCCTGGGGAGTTTTTATGGTCTTTGTAATTTGGCTGCAAGTATGTTGGTCACTAAGAAAACACAAGAGGATCTTCCCCCGTTTAAATGGTCCCGTCCAATACCACCTGTACGGTTGCCTTGAAACAGTTAAAAATGTCATCCAACGTGGCACCCTGTAATATTGAGGACATTAGACAGGCACAGTTTATTTATATGGTCAACCTAGATAAGAGGAAACAGGAGATAAGGAGGCAGGCTTGGGATGGTTTGCAAACCATCACATAACTCGGGGACTCTAGGGCTTTTTGAGAAGTTCTAAGCCGACCCTTTCTTTCAGACGAGAAACAGCCCAGAATAGAATGTCATATTCCTGCAGAGGAGTGGGTCTGTAATTTTTCTAAAATTTTGGTCAGGAACATATAGCCCAAGCTTCAGTGGCTATAGCGCCTCCATCTCCTGATAATACTCTAGCCCTCAGCAACTCTATAGAAGTGTGTGCAGTAGAAAGAGCTATCTTAAAGTCCCCATTTCGAAAGGCACCAGGGCCAAATGGGGTTTCCATAAATGCTTTTAAACATAATTCTACATTTTGGGCACCCCTGTTAAAAATTGTTTTTCATGCTGTGATAAAAGGTAATATCCCAAATTCCTGGTAGGAGTCTACCATTGTTCCTATATTTAACAAGCATTTGCAATGCAATAGGTCTCGCATTTGTTGGAGTTGGAGCTATTGAAATTTGTAAATGCCAATGTTTTTTAGTTATGTTTTTTAAGTGGAGTGATAATTTAAAGAAAAAAGTGCACACTATACCATACTACAAGCTTCTATAGCAACTGTACAGTAAAGCTAAGGCTATGTTAACTTAAAGGGGTGTAAATGGATGAATAAAAATACGAAAAAAGGATTTTAAAATGCAAGATGGAATGTATAGATGGTGAGCATGCAGCACTCCCACGTCCAGCGCCGTGGGTGCGAGGGTAGGCGCAGCACCCCCGCCTGCAGCACCTTGGGGGCCAGGGTAGGTGCAGCACCCCCACCTGCAGCACCTTGGGTGCCAGGGTAGGTGCAGCACCCCCGCCTCCAGGACCTTGGGTGCCAAGGGAGGCGCTGCAGAGCAGTGATGGACGTATTGGGGCGTGCTGGGGGAGGGAGAGGCTGGGGTGGGGAGCAGTGACGGGGGAGGCTGGGTGAGGATGTGGGGTGGGCTGGGGATGGGCCAGGGAGGGCCACTGTCCCTGGGGAGGGAGAGGCTGCAGGAGGAGGGAGTGGGAGGGAGTGACGGAGGAGGCTGGCTGAGGATGTGGGAGGAGAGCGCATTCCTCGCATGGACTGGGGAACAGCCGGGGCCTGCCGAGAGACACACAACGCAACAGGCTGGCACACATACACCACACCTTGCACACACGCTGACTCATGCTTACACACACACTGACACTCACACACAACTTGCACACACGCTGACACTCTCCCACACACAACATGCTGACACACGCACACCATAACTTGCACACACACTGACACTCACTCCATGGATGGACAGACTCACAGACCCTAGCTTGAGCTCACCAGCGTGCGCGCCCACTGACTGCCCTCATGCACACACTAACGGGAGCACAGTGTCCTCATTGCACAGTTGCACACACCAACGGGAGCACACTGTCCTCATACACAGCTGTACACACTATGATTGCAGTCAGTCTATCCCTGCCACCAGATGCAGGCGCAGTGGACAGCGCCTGGGGCCATCCCGCCCTTGCCACGCCCCAGAAGCCCCCACTTACACTTTCAGCGCTGGGTCAGCCGGTTGCTGGTGTGCGGAATCCAGATCTTCTGCAAGGGGCTCCCCAGCCCGGTGGGACATCCTCGCAGCTGCCTGGTGCAGCTCCTCTCTGCTGCTATGCTGCTAGCACCTGGGACTGCCTCTTGGCGCCTGTGCTGGTTGGCGCTAGAGAGTCTGTTGGCGCTTAGGCGGTGCGCACTGGCCCTCGCTCGGGCTTCTCAGCTCCTGTCGCTGTCTCTCGGTGACACTCCCAAATAAGTGGAGAGGACCGGCCCTAGATGTTGGTTCTCCCTGCACTGGACCCGGCTGCGGGCGCTGTTTGGAAGCCTTTGGCGTCTGAGGGCACGCGGATGCTTGTTGGGACTTGCCACCACTCCCTGGATCATTGGGGGTGGGGGGTGGTTGTAGTTCACTGGGTCTGTTTGACCCCGAATGATGCCGATCCCCACTTAGTAGCGCTTCCTATCTCTTGTTAGTGCCTGTGGGGCTTTGTGGCGCGGCATTGCAAATGCTTAAATTTACAACTGCAAAAACAACAATTGATGGACAGAATGCAGAACAATGTCATACATTCACCCCAGTACAGAGATCTGGGCCTAAATCCATCGTTTTTTTGCTCACCATGCCATTCCAGTTTGAACCCAGCCATATGCAAATCAGTCTTGACCCTGTGCCCCATGGGAACAGTCCAGCCCGAACTGCCAAGCCAGGTCCTCCCTGGACTGGAAACAAGCATCCTAGGACCGGTTTCGGGCTTTCAGCCCTCATCAGCCAGGATAGCTTGATTCCAGTGGCATGGAGAGCACGGGACTCACGTCTGAGCATACCCGTCCCACTCGGGGTGACAAATGCAAAAACAACAATTGATGGACAGAATGCAGAACAATGTCATACATTCACCCCAGTACAGAGATCTGGGCCTAAATCCATCGTTTTTTGCTCACCATGCCATTCCAGTTTGAACCCAGCCATATGCAAATCAGTCTTGACCCTGTGCCCCATGGGAACAGTCCAGCCCGAACTGCCAAGCCAGGTCCTCCCTGGACTGGAAACAAGCATCCTAGGACCGGTTTAGGGCTTTCAGCCCTCATCAGCCAGGATAGCTTGATTCCAGTGGCATGGAGAGCACGGGACTCACGTCTGAGCATACCCGTCCCACTCGGGGTGACAAATGCAAAAACAACAATTGATGGACAGAATGCAGAACAATGTCATACATTCACCCCAGTACAGAGATCTGGGCCTAAATCCATCGTTTTTGCTCACCATGCCATTCCAGTTTGAACCCAGCCATATGCAAATCAGTCTTGACCCTGTGCCCCATGGGAACAGTCCAGCCCGAACTGCCAAGCCAGGTCCTCCCTGGACTGGAAACAAGCATCCTAGGACCGGTTTCGGGCTTTCAGCCCTCATCAGCCAGGATAGCTTGATTCCAGTGGCATGGAGAGCACGGGACTCACGTCTGAGCATACCCGTCCCACTCGGGGTGACAAATGCAAAAACAACAATTGATGGACAGAATGCAGAACAATGTCATACATTCACCCCAGTACAGAGATCTGGGCCTAAATCCATCGTTTTTTTGCTCACCATGCCATTCCAGTTTGAACCCAGCCATATGCAAATCAGTCTTGACCCTGTGCCCCATGGGAACAGTCCAGCCCGAACTGCCAAGCCAGGTCCTCCCTGGACTGGAAACAAGCATCCTAGGACCGGTTTCGGGCTTTCAGCCCTCATCAGCCAGGATAGCTTGATTCCAGTGGCATGGAGAGCACGGGACTCACGTCTGAGCATACCCGTCCCACTCGGGGTGACAAATGCAAAAACAACAATTGATGGACAGAATGCAGAACAATGTCATACATTCACCCCAGTACAGAGATCTGGGCCTAAATCCATCGTTTTTTGCTCACCATGCCATTCCAGTTTGAACCCAGCCATATGCAAATCAGTCTTGACCCTGTGCCCCATGGGAACAGTCCAGCCTGAACTGCCAAGCCAGGTCCTCCCTGGACTGGAAACAAGCATCCTAGGACCGGTTTCGGGCTTTCAGCCCTCATCAGCCAGGATAGCTTGATTCCAGTGGCATGGAGAGCACGGGACTCACGTCTGAGCATACCCGTCCCACTCGGGGTGACAAATGCAAAAACAACAATTGATGGACAGAATGCAGAACAATGTCATACATTCACCCCAGTACAGAGATCTGGGCCTAAATCCATCGTTTTTTTGCTCACCATGCCAGTCCATGCAGTTCGGTCTGGACTGTTCCCATGAGGCACAGGGTCAAGACTGATTTGCATATGGCTATGTCTGAACTGGGGTGGCGTGGTGAAGCAAAATAACGATGGATTAAACCCAGATCTGTGACTGGGGGTGAATGTTTGCCAATGTGCAGCATTCCGTCCATCATCTTGTGTGTTTTGCATTTCGCCCTAAGTGGGAAGGGTATGCCCAGACGTGGGTCCCGTGCTCACTACGCCACTGGAGTCAAGCTATCCTGGCTGATGAAGGCTGATAGCCTGAAACCGGTCCTAGGATGCTTGATTCCGGTCCAGGGAAGACATGGCTTGGCAGTTCGGTCTGGACTGTTCCCATGAGGCACAGGGTCAAGACTGATTTGCATATGGCTATGTCTGAACTGGGGTGGCGTGGTGAAGCAAAATAACGATGGATTAAACCCAGATCTGTGACTGGGGGTGAATGTTTGCCAATGTGCAGCATTCCGTCCATCATCTTGTGTTTTTGCATTTCGCCCTAAGTGGGAAGGGTATGCCCAGACGTGGGTCCCGTGCTCACTACGCCACTGGAGTCAAGCTATCCTGGCTGATGAAGGCTGATAGCCTGAAACCGGTCCTAGGATGCTTGATTCCGGTCCAGGGAAGACATGGCTTGGCAGTTCGGTCTGGACTGTTCCCATGAGGCACAGGGTCAAGACTGATTTGCATATGGCTATGTCTGAACTGGGGTGGCGTGGTGAAGCAAAATAACGATGGATTAAACCCAGATCTGTGACTGGGGGTGAATGTTTGCCAATGTGCAGCATTCCGTCCATCATCTTGTGTGTTTGCATTTCGCCCTAAGTGGGAAGGGTATGCCCAGACGTGGGTCCCGTGCTCACTACGCCACTGGAGTCAAGCTACCCTGGCTGATGAAGGCTGATAGCCTGAAACCGGTCCTAGGATGCTTGATTCCGGTCCAGGAAGACATGGCTTGGCAGTTCGGTCTGGACTGTTCCCATGAGGCACAGGGTCAAGACTGATTTGCATATGGCTATGTCTGAACTGGGGTGGCGTGGTGAAGCAAAATAACGATGGATTAAACCCAGATCTGTGACTGGGGGTGAATGTTTGCCAATGTGCAGCATTCCGTCCATCATCTTGTGTGTTTTGCATTTCGCCTAAGTGGGAAGGGTATGCCCAGACGTGGGTCCCGTGCTCACTACGCCACTGGAGTCAAGCTATCCTGGCTGATGAAGGCTGATAGCCTGAAACCGGTCCTAGGATGCTTGATTCCGGTCCAGGGAAGACATGGCTTGGCAGTTCGGTCTGGACTGTTCCCATGAGGCACAGGGTCAAGACTGATTTGCATATGGCTATGTCTGAACTGGGGTGGCGTGGTGAAGCAAAATAACGATGGATTAAACCCAGATCTGTGACTGGGGGTGAATGTTTGCCAATGTGCAGCATTCCGTCCATCATCTTGTGTGTTTTGCATTTCGCCCTAAGTGGGAAGGGTATGCCCAGACGTGGGTCCCGTGCTCACTACGCCACTGGAGTCAAGCTATCCTGGCTGATGAAGGCTGATAGCCTGAAACCGGTCCTAGGATGCTTGATTCCGGTCCAGGGAAGACATGGCTTGGCAGTTCGGTCTGGACTGTTCCCATGAGGCACAGGGTCAAGACTGATTTGCATATGGCTATGTCTGAACTGGGGTGGCGTGGTGAAGCAAAATAACGATGGATTAAACCCAGATCTGTGACTGGGGGTGAATGTTTGCCAATGTGCAGCATTCCGTCCATCATCTTGTGTGTTTTGCATTTCGCCCTAAGTGGGAAGGGTATGCCCAGACGTGGGTCCCGTGCTCACTACGCCACTGGAGTCAAGCTATCCTGGCTGATGAAGGCTGATAGCCTGAAACCGGTCCTAGGATGCTTGATTCCGGTCCAGGAAGACATGGCTTGGCAGTTCGGTCTGGACTGTTCCCATGAGGCACAGGGTCAAGACTGATTTGCATATGGCTATGTCTGAACTGGGGTGGCGTGGTGAAGCAAAATAACGATGGATTAAACCCAGATCTGTGACTGGGGGTGAATGTTTGCCAATGTGCAGCATTCCGTCCATCATCTTGTGTGTTTTGCTTTTCGCCCTAAGTGGGAAGGGTATGCCCAGACGTGGGTCCCGTGCTCACTACGCCACTGGAGTCAAGCTATCCTGGCTGATGAAGGCTGATAGCCTGAAACCGGTCCTAGGATGCTTGATTCCGGTCCAGGGAAGACATGGCTTGGCAGTTCGGTCTGGACTGTTCCCATGAGGCACAGGGTCAAGACTGATTTGCATATGGCTATGTCTGAACTGGGGTGGCGTGGTGAAGCAAAATAACGATGGATTAAACCCAGATCTGTGACTGGGGGTGAATGTTTGCCAATGTGCAGCATTCCGTCCATCATCTTGTGTGTTTTAAATTTACAACTGAGCGCGGCACCGCTTCACGGACACCGTGCTCGGTTTGTTTATATATTTCTTAACTTTAACACTGAGCGCGGTGTGCTTGAAGCGGGCGCTGCGCTCAGTGCTAAAGTTAAGAAACATATAAATAAACTGAGCGCGGTGTCCGTGAGCGGCGCCGCGCTCAGTTTGAAGTGAGGCAGCGAAGGAAGCAGGCCGCGGCTGACTTAGGGACTCAACGGGCGTGGTCGGTACATTGCGCTGCTGGCAGGGCAAGGGCCCCAGGGTAGGCGTGCGCGACGGAACAGTAAACAAGTACCTGGCAGCATCGAAGAGGCCCTGCACCCTCCCGGTTCCACCAAGCGAAGGATAAAAAAGACGCCATGAGCGTGCACATTGGCTGTCCAGCGGCAACCTACAAGAGACGCCGTGAGCGTGCGAGCGTGCACATCGGCTGTCCCGGCGCAAGCTGAAAGACACGCCGTGCGCGTGCCCCATGTGCTGTCCGGGACAAAGCTGATAGACACGCCGTGAGCGTGCACATCGGCTGTCTGGGAAAGTGCACATCTCCTGTCCCCCTTCCAAACTAAAGTCGACGACAATAAGTCTCGCTAGCGACAGCGCTTCGCGCTGCGTCGCTAGGCGAGACCTAAAAAGGGGGACAGAAGCCAGCCAACTTGTTACAGACCCATCTCCTTTTTGGACTCTTCTGTAAAGATCTTAGGGAGGGTAGCTCTCCAAAGTTTGGAAGACTGGCCAGAGGAAAATATTTTTTTCACTGAAGTGCAATACGGTTTTCGCCGGGGGTTGGTACAGTTGAGCAAACCCTAAACCTGCTCCTGTTATCTGAGAAATACGTTTAATCTAGGAGTGGTGCCCTTCACATGGCATTCATGGATCTCTCCAGTGTGTTTGACTTGGTTGATAGGTTCAAGTTATGGGATATGATGAGCAAGGCAGGTATTGACCATGCCTTGATTGACATTTTGAAGAGCTAGCACTATGGAACGACCGTACAGGTTCGTTTTAGTTTAAACGGCTAATTTACTCCTCCTTTTAATTCTAGCAGAGGTGGCAGACAAGGCTGCATTTTAACCCCTTTTCAATTTCTCTTTTACATAAACTCTCTCGAATCAGAGTTGGTTACCAGAGGTAAGGATATACCTATGGTTGGGAGTCGCTCAGTCCCTGTTTCACTTTACGTGGACAATGCAGTTTTAACTGCTCATACCGCAAATGGTTTACAGTTGCTTCTTGACTCTTTTAATGATTTTATGGGAGAATCAAATTTAAAATTAATCACCAGAAGTCATATATAATGATCTGCGGTCCCAAAAAAACTGGCACATGCAAACATAATGAAGGTGGTATACCAATCATCAAGGTGCAGAGAGTTTGTAAATTTGCTGGGGCAGTCGAAGCAATGTTTTAATTTTCAAGGCGATTGGGCCACAAGCCAATAAAGGAGTTAATATCGATGTACAAAAGTAAATGCTTATCCTTGGGCACAGACGGGGCTAGTGTTTGGGGCTACTGCTCCCTGGGAAACCTGCAAATCATAGTGACGCTCGAGTGGCGCAGGGACCTGCTCCATATTTACCAGGCAGCACTAAGCCACTTTGCATGGCTTCATTCGGCCTTGTAAATATCGTTACCTTTAATGCATTTTTCTGCATTAAAGAGGCGTGCATGGGTGTAGTTAGGGGCATTCCCAGCAACACCCATGGCTTTTTGGCACTCCCCCAGATTTAAGAGGAATCGTAACTCTGAGGCAGTGCCAAAAAGTATGCCTTCACAGGGGAGGCATAAGGGAGGCACATCGAGGAGAAATACCTTTATTTCTCCTAATTTTGCCTTTTTCTATGTGTGTTGCATTCTGCAGCACACATAGAAAGAGGAAAAAGCCTCTTGTGATTGTTTTTGTGCAGGAAGGTTTCTCTTCCTGCACAAACACAATCATCCCTGCAATGCAGGCACCCTTGCACCATGACGCAAAGGTGCCTGCATTGGTGCATGGCAGACCATTGTGCGCCAATGCAGGCGAAAAGGACAGGAATGCGCAGTATCTCATAGATGCGGCACATTCCTGCCCTTTTCTTTTGCCATAGGGCAGCGCTGCAGGGAGGCCTGCGGCACTGGCCTACGGCAAAATATTTTGAAAAAGGCCCTTTGTTTTTTAGCTGAACAGTGGACTCTGATTTAGTTTCCTCTAACTTCGGGACATTGGCAATGACGACTTCAAAATGAAAGCTTTCAGGAGGGAGATTTATGCACATCAAAGAATATTTAGACCAAAGCTCAGGGTTAGAAGGCGTTTAGTTACAATCGGGTACATTGGCCACTCTGTCAGAGGTAGTTCGGGGGGATATGCCTCTCAGGGGGCCTACTCCGAGATCTCTGAATGTTGTTCTTAACTGGAGAAGGTATACCCCCAGGCATATT
Organism: Calotriton arnoldi; assembly: GCA_963921515.1. Classification (NCBI taxonomy): domain Eukaryota; kingdom Metazoa; phylum Chordata; class Amphibia; order Caudata; family Salamandridae; genus Calotriton; species Calotriton arnoldi. The sequence goes on along the minus strand of CAWUFW010001715.1, from coordinate 1,701,556 downwards.
AAACTTGAGCTCATTTATATTATTAGTTATGTTATTATTTAAACTCATTACTATGCAATGGTTTTTAGAATTATTAATTGTTTTACATTTTAATCATAGCATTATTTTATTAATTATGTAAATTATTTTATTGATTACATTTATTCAAATCAAATCAAAACAAGCTTTATTCGGTTAGATAAGACACAATCCATAAAAGCAATCTAAAATAAATCATACAGTATTTCATATTTCACAGTCTATGATAAAAGACATTAAATTCATAAAATTAAATGAAGATAAAAGGAAACCCCACACAAACAAGTAATTTTAGATTTTGTAAGTAATTTAGTACAGGTTGTTTATAGAAATTTGCTTTTTGTAGAGGATATATTTATTTGTATTATTTGCTGTAGTTTTTATATTAAGAGTTTTGAGTTTCACTTATGTTTTTTATTTTAATTGTTACTTTGTTATATTTTGTTTATTTTCATATATTTTGGGGGATTTTATTTTACAGTACATTTTATTGCAATTTAATATTTGTATTTTATGGATTGTGTTTTTTGGCTAATATTAATTTTAGTAATTTGTTAAATGTCATCAAACAATTGAGACATTTTTAGATAACCTCTATGAGTGGCGAGAACAAGTGTTAACAGAACATGAAGAATATTAATATTTAAATATTTGAAATGCGATTTTCCTCAGACACCTGTTCTCTATCTGCTTCCCAAAGTACAAAGGACCCTACCAATCCCCCTGGTAGATCGATAGCCTCTTCCATAGGGTGCTTACTAGAAAACAGTTCCAAACATGTGGACCACTTCATCAGGTCTGTCTGTCTTCCTTCTTTTCCCAGCCCATTTGACAAATTAGGGAAAGGTGTGGTCATAAAGCAGGAGCCTGAAAGCTGGAGCCTGCATCAGCATGGGCCCTGTGACTTCGGCTCCACGCTGATGCATGGTGCAGGCTCCAGCTTTCTGTTTCCTTCTTCATTGCTTTAGGCAGGAACTCTGACCTGGGGGGAGTTGTGTGCCTGCCAAGAGGGTCCTTGGAGCACTGGCTTCTGAGGAGCTGAGGGGTTAGCAAAATATGCTCTAAGATGTTGCATGTGCAAGTGGGGGTGAGAAGCTATGTGTGAGTGAATGAGTGAGTGTATGCGTGAAAGAGTGACTGTCAGAGTTAGTGAGTGAGAATGTGAGAGAGATTGTCTGAGCATATGAGTGAAACAGTGAGTGAGACAGTATGTGAGTATTCGAGTATGAGAGTGAGACAGTGAGTATGAGATTCAGACTGTGAGAGTAAGACATTAAGGGGCCGATTCCGATTCGGGCCGGAAATCTCTCCGACCGAGCCGGACCCGGAGAGATTTCCGACCGAATCGGACTCTAGCAGTCCGACCGAATGAGTACGATGCGCACATATGCCATCGGACTCGATTCGGTCGGACTCCCATTGAAGTCAATGGGAGCCAGTCGTACGACGCGTACACGGGCTCCCATTGACTCAATGGGCACGACGCGAACAAGGGCGCCCCCTACAGCGTGTTCGCGTCGATGTGGGTCGCGCCGTACATGCACGTGTAGGGGGGACCCATGGGTCCCCCCTGTGTGCGACTCGCGCGCCTACGCTTCCAGTGGGGTCCGACACGGACCCCCAAAGTGCGGCTCCGACAGCTCCTTGGAGCCGGACTGCGCGAGTTGGTCGGAGCGGTCGCGATGCGCATCGTACTTACCCGGCCGGGGAACGTCTCCATTGCGCGGTGCGAGTCGTCCCCATGCGAGTCGGTCGGAGCGGTCGGGTCCTGCGAACGAGTCGGTCGGAGATTTCGCGAGCGCACGCATCGTACTCGCTCGCCCGGACGCACGTACGATTCGGTCGGGAAATAGGGCTCCGAATCGGATCAGGTAAAGCCGAATCCGATTCGGAGCCCTACCGGCCGAGATCGGAATCGGCCCCTAAGTGTGCAAGTGAGCACGAGTGAAACAGTGAGTGAGCATGTGAATGAGACTGTGTGAGCATGTGAGTGAGATAGTGAGTAAGCCATTGAGTATATGATTGATCGGATGTAAGTAAGACAGTGTGTGAGAATGTGAGTGAGGCCATGTGAACATTTGAATGTGACAGTGTGTGAGACAGTGTGTTATCATATGAGTGAGTGTAATGGCATACCAAAGGTAATCCTTGGCTAATGGAGGCACCCTGGTTACATGCTAGTGCTTGCTTATTGGTGGTAATTCCGAGCAAAAGAGACAGCACTAGTAGCAAAATGCAGACCCTGGCTTAGTGGCGTAATTCATGGGTTATGGGGCATCCATGGCAACAATACTTGCACTGGTAAATTGAAGGTAAACCTTTGTGTAAGGGAGGAGACAACCATGTCAAATGGGGGCAAGCAACCGTGAACAACTGCTATCCCTGAGATACCGGAGGTAATTTTTGACATAAAGGTCACATATGTATAAATAGAGAGCATCAGTGGCAAAAATCTTGAATTGGCATGTTGTAGATAATGTTGTAGATAATTCTTGACATGAGGTGGGCACCCTTGACAAAATGTTGGGCCTGGCACTTTGGACGTCATTATTGACATATGGGGGGTGTCATACTTTGCTAAATATAGAATGTGGGGCATGGGCTATGTGTAGCATATTGGCTCTAGGGAGAATGGTTTGGATTTGACTGGGGGACAGTTGAAGACAGGAAGATAAAGAATGTAGATGAATGGCTGCTAAGAATAAATCTACTTGTAGCCAGTTGTATGGAGTCTCTGATGTTCTTACTGGCGAGAGCGTGTCCTGACAGATTGGCAACGAGCTGCACAGAAGGGGAACTTTGGATCTGCTGATCAAGCTGACATTGCTGATGGTCTGTAATAAACAGGAGTAGGGGTGGGTGAAGAATTCCGCTCCGCTGGCGCAGTTCGCATAGTTTTGCCCACTCCGTGCAGAGAGCGGAGTTCTGAAAAACTCAGAGAAGTGACTTAAAGCGGATTTTATTCTATCGAGCGGCTCGTCAACGTTAAGTTGGCGAGTGTTTGCTAAAAATTTCACGCTCTAGACCTCCTCCTGGCGAGATTACTCAATGTGGGCGGTCACGGCAGGTCGCAACCGCTCGCAGTGAGAAATCTGCTGCTCGCGTTGAGGAAGCTGTCACTCGAGTAGAAAGTCTACTCAAGCGGCAAAAAGCAGCAGCGCCCTCTGGCGCAATGCGTAGTGTCGCTCACGCTGATTTTACATTGCAGGCCAAATTTCCAGAGCTAAAAATCAGTGCAAGCAGCACAACTTAACAGACTTTGCCACTGACAGAAGTCCGCAGAGCACGGCAGAGTTTTTCTGGCATTTCATGGAGTTTCGCAGAGTAAAACTCCACCCAGGCCTACATAAGAGCTTCAAATGTTCTAAGCTCACTGGATTTAAGGTGAGCAGCACTGATGTTGGGACTCTAAAGCCAGTTAGTTAAGATCATAAGTGTTCAGGGAAAGGATCCTACCGAGATCGAGCTGAAATAATGCAAGATTAGTCACATCGGCGGCCATTTTGAGGTCAGGTGCTGCTCATCGAAATGAATGGAAGGTGCCATTGTTAAGTCAGAGACATGGGAGAACACATGAGATTAGCTAAAATCTCAGCGGCAGTTTTGAAGTCAGGCAGAATTTCATTGAATCAATAGAGAGTTCCATAATTAAGTCAGGCACATAAAGTAAATACAAGATATATATAAAGTGGAAATAGACAATATTAACAACAATCAAATAGCAAATACACATAATGGAAGAGGAAATTGAAACTGGAAGTGCATCACAAAAAACAGTGAGCAAGTTCAGGAGGAAGAAGAAAACATTTCAAGCACAATTTTCAGGAGACCATTACCATGTGTAGGGAGCCACCCAGCCACTATTTGGCCACAGCTATAAACTGGATGTAATGCATGGCACCCTCTGGCCGGGCATGACCAAAGTAGATAAATAAAGGGGCTGAGGATCACACTTGGCCTTCTGCCCATACCACTAACAGTGAGTGTGTGTGAGTTATTGGCAGGTACCGGGCCTTGATCTGAGCAGCGTGCCTGGTGAGAGAAGCCCCGATACACCATTTGATTTGTCTGACCAGCAAACTGTTGCTCAGTGATGGGGAAATGGAGACGAAGATTTCGCAACTTGTAAAAGATTCGCTCCTACTCAGGCCAGATATTTGTTACTTAACTTGGCTGGCGATGATGTAGATGATTTGATTGTGACATTTCCAGGAAAAAGATACAAGAATGTATAAAAGATAAATCAAATGTTTAAATGAAAGATCTGAACCACAATGAAATATAGAATTTGAGAGGTACATGTTCAACATTGCATGTCAACATGAAGATGAATCTATGGATGACTTTGCAACAAGACTAAGCAAGTTGGTTACCTTTTGTGAACTTGAGAAATTTAATAATGAAGAAGCAATACATCTCAGGATTATTGAACGCTGTAATTCAATAGAATTTAGAAAAACTTTGGAAAAGGAAGGCCAAAAGCAATGGAAAAAATTTGTCATATGACAAGGAAAAATCTACAAAAGGAAAAAAAAGTAAACAATCAAAACAGGAAAAGAAAACATGCTATATGTGTGGTTTGCAATTTCCTCATTTAGGAATGTGTCCAGCTATGGGACAAAGATGTTGTAAGTGTGGAAAACTGAATCATTTTAGTAATGTATATAGGGCTAAGTCAGATCTAATTGGAAAGGAATGAGAAAATAGTCAAAAATAGAAAGGAATAGGGAATAAAAAATATATAAGACGGACGGAAGATCATAACTCTGATCAGGAGGATGACAAAGAAGGAGAAATAAATGAACAATTGTATATGACACAAGAGTTAAAGAATAAAGCAAACAAAGGATATGAACAAATATGTCTCATACAGAGAGATGGTATTAAGAAAACAGTAACCATAGACATTACCGTAGGAAATGAAGCAGTGCCTTTTGTTCTAGTTAGGGGAGCAACATGTGTGCCACCGAGTATGAGAAATTACAAAATAAGCCAAGGCTTAATGTGTCAAATGTGAGTGTTTTTCAGTGGAGAGCCAGAAAACCTGTGATGTGTGCTGGGTTTATAGAAACCTTGGAATATGGAAATGTATCTAGTGAAGAAGAAATTCATGTATTAAAAGGAGAAGTTCCTGGACCATGCTTATTGAGTAATGTCACTGCTCAGATAATGGGTCTATTTGTGTTAATATTCAATGGAACAACGCAGCTTCCTGTGTTAAAGGATTACTCAAGTTTATTTAAAGGATTGGGAAAATATAAAAATAAGAAGCTCACGTTACATATCAATAAAGCTGTTGCTCAAACTCACAGGCAGATTTCTAAACACAAAAAGAAGTGGAGGATGAAATTAACTTTCTTTTATAACAAAACATAATTGAGCCAACAAGTGGTCCAACTCCTTGGGTTTCACCAATTGTGATAATACCAAAAAAGAATACTGATAGCATCAGAATATGTGTGGCTATGAGAATACCAAATTTAGCAATTGAAAGAGAAAGACACCCAGGTCCATATTTAGATGATGTGATCAGCAATTGAAATGGTGCAGTGGTGTTTTCGAAATTAGATTTCCACAAATGATATCATCAATTGTAATTAGATGAGAAGTCAAGATATATAACAACTTTATTTAGGTATAAAAGATTACATTTTGGTAAATGCTCTGCTGCAGAAAGTTTTCAAGAGACTATGAAAAATATCATCAGACCTTTAAAAAACTGTATGAATGACCGTGATGATAATTTCAGGTTTTGGAAAGTCACAAAAAGAACATGATTTTGCTTTAAAGGAAGTGTGCAATAGTTTAGTGTAAGCTGGTTTAACCTTAACTGTTGAGAAATGTGAAACTGAAATATTGGAATTTATATTTTGTGGGCATATTTTTCAAAGTTAGAAATGCGACCAGATCTGGCAAAAGTGTCTTTGTTAAATTTGACTGCAACTCCAAAATATATATTGGAACTTCATTAATTTCTAGGAATGACTAGATATTGTGTCAGATATATAAAAGATTATGCTACAATAAGCAGTCCACTTCGTGAGTTAACAAAAAAAGGAAAGCCATTTGAATGGAATGAGGATTGTGGCACTGCATTTGAAAAAGATCAAATATCATTGTCTACTCATTTAGCATATTTTAATCCAATGCTTTGTACAGAACTCATTGTAGATGCAAGTCCTGTGGGATTTGGAGCAATTTTAGTTCAACATAAGCCTGGAAGAGAGGTAGTACGTCACATAGTATTTCATGCCAGTTGCAGAGTAACTGAAAAAGAAAAAGAAATATTCTCAGCCAGAAAAGGAAAGTATAGTATTGTCCACAATTTAGCCGCAGATAAAATGAATATTCAACGTGCTTTTGTTAGAATTTCAGAATTTACGGAGATTGGTGGTCACAAGATCAATCAGTCAAAATCTGAAGCTCTATTATTCAACTGTACTTCAGATATTCTTTCTGCTACCATGCACGTGGCGCATCGGACAGAGCACCCCATTCAGTATTTACATGTTAAGGTTATGGTAAAATTTGATGATATATTCACTCTTAATTATGTCTCCAATCTCCACCCTCGTCAAAGTACGTGGCTTACTTAAGCAATGGGAGAATCTTCCCCTCACGATCATAGGGCGTGTTTCGTGCTCAAAATGAACGTGTTACCTCTGTTTTTGTTTATTTTTACTAACATAATGATTAAAATCCCCAAATCCTTCTTTGAAGCCATTGAGGCAGAAATACGTGCCTTCATTTGGCGAAGGAAGAAACCACGGATAAAACTGTAGGCCATCCAATTAATACAGGAAGATGATGGTTTGACACTTCCGCAATTTAAAACTTACTGTCAAGCAGCCCTTTTAGATTGGTTGTCAAGTGCATTCAAAAGGATGACTAGTGATGATAATTTCTATTTGAACATCATGATGAATGCTGTCAGCGTTGACCTCTTTTTCCTTCTTACAGATCCCCAGATTACCAAAGAAAACGATGTGTAAGACCCCTCGAATTTTCATAGATCGTTTCAATCTGTCTTGGCAAGAATATAAATTTCCTCATCTACTCCCCGAAATAAAACTTGTTTCTTGTTCTGGGTTGGGTTTACAACTCGGTTGGTCTATACTTAGCCGCTGGGCCACCCTGGGTTTTTGAAAGATTAATGATTTTTTCTATAACAATCAATTCATTTCATGGCCGACATTAACGAGAAATAACCTCTTGCTTAGCCCTACACTTTTCTTTAGCTATACCCAAGTCAAGCATTTCTGCTCTGGCTATACCTTCAACACAAATACATTATCTGAAAAAATCTGCCGGGCATTTTTTATCATCTGCTTAGCAGGAGTTGGAAATTGGTATAGAAGTTTACTCCAGAACCTCGGTCTGAATTTATTACCTGACCACATGAGCAAGATCACCTCCACTATAGGTTGCAAAATAACTCTCACTCAATTGTGTTACTATAATCAGGTTAGTATTAAAACCATTTATGTGGCTAATTGTAAAAGAATGGCTTTTTACTGTAAATGGATGTTATACTATATGCCAGATAAGATTAAAAAGATGCACAGTGGAGTTTTATCAGCATGTTTCAGATGTGGGTCTGAAATTAGTGACTGGCTCCGCATAATGTTTAATTGTCCCAGGTAGTTTTCCTACAGGACTGAAATTTTCTTTGTAACCAGGACTCGGATGGGGCAAACAAATCACTACTGATGCTCCAGGAGCCATCTTTGGCATTCCGACGGGCTCTAATAATTTCTCCATTGGGCTGACACAGTTTTTCTTCATAGCTACTTTAGTGAAAAGTCACTGATTCTTGTGAATTGGAAAATGGCAGTAATCCCAACTGTCGCCCAGTGGGGTGCCAAAATGTGCACGGTCACATTTCATGAGCATTTGCACGCAAAAAGAGTGGGCTCAAATAAAAGGTTCACAAAAAACTGGTAGAACTGGGAGGAAGGGGAAGACTGCATATAGCATGTTGTATTAGATAGATGGCAGTTTTTTGAGGCAGTTTTTATTCTATACGGTAATGTAATTTGGGTTATTTAATAACTGAAGGAATGTCGGCCCTCGTTGTTTTTTTCAAAATGTGCACCTTTTTGATTAATTATGTATTGATTAAGGAAATTTGTTCTTGAGCTCTGCTGAAATGTCACTGCTGCATTATCATAAATAAAAGTAAAAAAATAAAGAAAATTCTTATTTGGGAAAATGTTTGTGATAATACCTGATCATCCAGCATTAACTACGATTTTAGGAATTCCAAGGGCATGTATACCACCTCGCACAGAAAGATGGGGCATGAGATTGATGGACTATAATTTCAACATAGTGCATCACCTTAGGAAAGAACACAATCCAGCAGACTATCTGTCACAACATCCTTTAATGAATAAGCTAAATAATGATTCAGCTCAGATGAATAGTTATATTTCTTAGTAAAAAATGCAATTCCAGAAAGAATTTCAGAAAATGAATTAATGGAAGCCTCTCTAGCGGATAACATTATTTTTTAAAAAAAGTTAAGAGACAAGTAGATGAGGATTGATAAATGTGGCATCTAGTTTTCCCACTGGAGTGTATGAGAAAGATAATCTTGCTTTTAAAAATATTCATGATGAGTTATTTGTAGTTTCATCTGGGATTCTCTTAAGAGGGACAAGATTAGTGATTCCTCATTCATTACAACAATAAATAGTTGAGATTGCTGATGACAGTCATAGAGGACCAACGGCAACAAAGAGATTTTTAAGAGATGAAGTTTAGTTTCCAAAGTTAAATGATATAGTGGACAAAGTTGTTCAATCCTGCTATCTATGTCAATGTACAATGAAAGGATCACCTCCAGAAAATATAAAAAGGTTAAAGTTACCTGATGCAGTGTGGTCAACACTCACTGCATACTTGTATGACACTTTAGATTCTGGACAATATTTATTGGTAATTATTGATGAGTACGCAGATATCATCAACATCAGCATCAGCTATGTTACCAGTGTTGGATGATGTTATTCAACATGGAGAATACCAGATATCTAAAAAACAGATCGTTTTCCACCTTTCAATAGTCACACATTCAAAAGATGTATGATTTACATGAGAGTAAATCATAGAAAGATTACTCCTATGTGGCCTCAAGAAAATGGAACGGCTGAAAGATTCATGGCCACCCTCAAAATCACTGTTCAAAGAGCAAAGTTACCTCAAATGACTGTGAATCAAGCTTTATGTCAAGGTTTGGGAGATTATAGAAACACATCAATCAACTCAGCCGGAAAATATCTGCCAGAACTTATGTTCGGGCAGGATAGTAAAACGAGAGTAACTCAAATAGCTGACAAACCTCCTAAAGATCATGAAAAGAATCCAAACTGAGATTATTTGACTAAAAATAAGATGAAATAATATGCAGACGAGAGAAGACATGCAAGAACTCAGGAATGTCAAGTTGAAGATTTGGTCCTTGTCAAACAACGTCAAGTAAAAAACCTTAAAGTTTGTTTCATCCAGAATCTTTAAAAATATCAAATATTCATGGTACAATGGTATTTGCAGAAAATGAAGACAAATTAATGACAAGAAACATCACACATTTTCAGTAAATTAGGACCTTCGTGGGTGATAGTAATGAAAAATGATTTAATTTGCTTGAGAATGAGCATATTAATATAAGCGTTAGTGATCATTCTAGTAATGTTGTTATTAGAAGATCAGTGAGATGTCCAGAGAAACCTTGCAGATTAATTGAGAATTGTTAGCAAATTTAAACCTTGCCGATAAATTGAGCATTGTTAGAAACTTTTATACATTTAAGTTAGTTTTATTTGTTCATTTAAAAAAGGAAGGAGTGATGATATTTGTGATTGTGTTTATATTGTTGTTGGTATCTAGTCTGTAGTATCTGTAGTTACGTTATTGCAGGAATGTCATTTGTCTTGGTGTTCGTAGATATGTTTGTATTTGTTTTCTGTTAATTATGATTGCTTTTATTGATTCCTGTTTTTATTGTTCTATATGAGAAAGGGGGGCAGATGTCATTATTTACAGAAAATAGAATATGGAGCATATGCTAGAATATGGAATGTAGAGCATAATGGTTTTAGGTAGAATGGTTTGGATTTGACTGGGGGACAGTTGAAGACAGGAATAAGAAGAATGCAGATGTTACCTTTGGATGCTAAGAATAAATCTACTTGTAGCCAGTTGTATGGAGCCTCTGATGTTCTTACCAGAAAGAGCGTGTCCTGACAGGGGGTACCCACAGAACATTTTTAAAGAATGGGGTAACATCTATAGGGGTACCAGCTTTCACTGGCACAACATGAAAGTACCTGAATAATTAATGTGCACCTTTTCAGAGCCTGCAACTTTTTAGGAACTTTTTGTGAAAATTCTCATTTAAGATGCATTACTTGACCCCATTGTTTCGAACTTTTCTTGGGGAAGGGAGATTCCCCGCCTCAACATCTTAGAAGAAGTCCAGCTTGCTCAGTTCAATCACTGGAATTAGTGTCAAGTATTACACCCTACCATTTTCAAAGAACACTACTGTTTCACTATATATGTGCATGAATAAATAAGCATTGGTAAAGCCAACTGAGCACGTCATTTTTGAGGAAGTAGTGGTATTCACATTTTCATACCCTTCAAAAGCTGAAATGAACACTCTACCAATACAGGCTGCAGTACATTAGGCTGTCTACTTTAGGTTATACACATGTTCTTTCTATAGCAGGCTGGAGTACTTCAAACCATTACTAGAGGTTCGAAAGGTGTAACTTGCTTTTTTCATCAAAGTTTGTGATTCTTTTCCTTAATAACCTCTTTCTCCTAGGACATTTTTGTTTCCTCAAAATACCTGCATCAGCGACATATAGGACTGTATTCCTGATAGGGAGCACTGACATTGTCTGAGCTTCAGCGCACCTTTAACTGGATGTGCCAGGTACAGGCTGGTATCAGTGTACACTATTACCATGATGCACTGCCACAAACCTGTACCCGACCTGCAGGTAGGGCATTAGAGAAAAGAGGACTAGCTGTTTGAAGCAGCTGGACTGTCTTTCACTGTGCAGTTGGTAGCCGTCTGCACTATGAAAGGGGACACTGCAAACGAGTCCAGTGAGCCATTGCACCCACCAAGGATCTGTCCCCTTTCCCCACTTCCGAGGGTCACCCTTGTGGGGGCCCCTCAATGTGTGTCATCTCTTTGTGGCGCACAGTAGGTGCGCCCCTGGCAGCAGCTTTACCTGTGCTCCACTGCTGATAATATGGTTCGGACACAGATACAAAGTGTTTTCTCATTTTGATGGGGCCACCCCCGTACAAATAAAGAAACACCCCCTTGAGACCTGTATTACAGATGGACGGCGCAAAAATCTGTGGCCACTTCTGTAAGACCAAAGTGCCCGAGGGGTGCACAAATGCAGGCGCAAACATCCTTTGTCTCTCCGGGGCACTTTTGATAATGCAGCCCCTGGTCCTGACTTTTTGGAAACAGAAGTCCATGGGTTGAAAAAGTCAAATAGACATCAACTGTCCATATTGGTTGGCTCAGGTGTCCTACATGAATGCTAAGTTTAGTATGTATTTATTTGAAGTGGGTAAAAAAATTAATTGTGGATGTATGTATTTTGTTTCAACAGGTGCATGTGTGGTTATCAAAGAGTGGGGAAATGGTATAGAGAACAGTTAGCAGGTTGGCATGAGTCTATTGTGTTTAATGTCAATGTATGCTCTTTCACTGTTTCATTTTCCGATTTTGGCTCAAAGTGTTTGTATTCATTCATAAATGCTTTGTGTTTGTGTGTGTATGCGTGTGTGTGTGTGTGTGCACGCGGGTGTGGTACTTGCTGTGAGCATATAAGTTAGACTATATTTGATTAATACTTGGGTGTCTTTTTAAATTAGCACTTTTTCGGATCACTAACTCATATGTTTTATAATTTATATTGGCTACCTAGAGACACACCTTTATAGCCCTTAGGCACTCCATATTTTTGAACTATGATTAATTTCCCAGTTTTGGTAGTACACACATTAGAAACACTAAGGGGCATATGTTCAAGGGAAGTGGTGGAGCGTGTTGTTAGCCTCCTTGGCTTAATGACACGCTTCGCCACTTCAGAAATGCAGGGCTGTACCATATTTACAAGAATATGGTGCAGCCCTGCGTTTCCCCCTGCACTGGCGCTAAGTTTAGCAGCTTAGCGTCAACGCAGGCACCCTTGCACCATAGTGCAAGGGTGTCTGCGTGCAGGGGAAGATTGTTTATGTACAGGAAGGTCCCCCTTCGGGAAACAGCATTTACAACGCTTTCTCCACAACTCAATGCCATTACAATGCGGTCGTTACAACGACTGCGTTGTTAGTACGCAATACCATTACATCGCAAGTCATTACAACGACTTGCTGTAGGGGGCGCACTGGTATTGGATTTAAAATCCAACACCTTCCCTGCTGTTGCGTAAACTGGAGTAGGAATAGTAAATAATACTACTCCTAAGTCCAGCGCGCCCCCTATTGCAAGTCATTGTAATGACTTGCGATGTAATGGTATTGCGTACTAACAACGCGGTCATTGTAACGACCGCGTTGTAATGGCATGCGATCAAATCGCATGCGTTGTATGGAGCTATATTCTCCCCCTTCCTGAACATAAACATTCTGGAAATGCTGTTTTGTAACTTCTATGTGTGCTTAATGCAGCACACACAGAAGTTGCAAAACGGCATTTTTAAAAATGAATGTTTATGTGCAGGAAGGGCGATTTTCCTGTACATAAACAATCATTGGTCGTTTGCTGTTTTCATGTGTGCTGCACAACGCAGCACACATGAAAACAGCAAAAACGAGGAGAAATTAAACATTTCTCCTCGCTTCGAAAGGTTAAGACCAGGTTTCTCCTGGTCTTAATTTTGGCGCTGCCTCCTATTTTCACCTCCCTTGTAAATAGGAGGCTGCGTCAGAATCAATGGGTGTTGCAGTGGAACGCCAACCACAACACCCATTGCCCACCCCTTTCACGCTAAGCATAGCGTGAAAGGGGGCCTTATTTACAAGGCAGCGTTAAGCCACGTTAAGTGGCTTACCGCTGCCTTGTAAATAGGGCGAAGCCCCTATCACCAAAGGAACATCGAAAAAAGTGACGTTCCTGTGGCGATAGGGGCTTGTACATATGCGCCTAAGTTTTCTACTCCAAGTAAAGACTTATGACAGTGGAAAATCTACAGCTATGGCAGATTGTCCCCAGTCAGATATCACAGACATCAAATCTCAGAAGCAAACTGTACAAAATAGTCAAGGTGATACGATTAGCAAAATCACCTCACTTACCGCCTTTTTTGGTGTGCAGTTTGTTAATCCATGCATGAGGATATCTTCTAGATTCGTAGCACTGAAACATACTCGGCAGCGCATCTTTCTCTAAGATTGGGAGGAAGGTAAGAGGTGAATATTTGCACATGAAACAATAAAGTAAGGCAGTGTGTGGCAGCCAGTGTTTTCAGATTATAGACGCCATGATGAACAGTATGCCCAAGGGGCGGTGCGTCCATTTGGGCGCTGGGGCGTTGCCCCACCTGCCACGATGCCCCCAGGGCCCATTCATTATCCGTTCAATGTGACGAACGAGATTGAAGTTCAATCTCGTTCGTTCAATCTAAACTGATGATTGTGTGTCAGTGTGTGTGTGTTGAAAGAAAGTGAAACTCGCGGCTTCCGGGCCGGCACCTGACCCCGGGCACGCCCACTTGGTGGTGACTGACAGTCAGACAACAAGCAGCAGTTGTTGTCTGTGAGCGCAGTAATAGTGCGCATGTTCGGTTATGGGCATGGTCATTTTTATGACCAGCCCGAACATGCGCACTACTACTAGCCGCTGCCTTCCCCTTAGGAGAGCGAGGGACCGAGGGTTGCTTGCTTCATTGCAGCAGCCCCGGCCCCAGGTCTCCTAATGGGCGAGGGCATCTGTGCCCTCTATCCAATCCCTTTCCCAAATCGTCACAGGGGCGGTTCCTGCCCTATGACGAGTTATGAAGGGGTGGGGTAGAGAGGCTGCAGGCAGGCAGCGGGAAGCTCAAAAGTTAATTGTGCGCAGTCGTATCCCGCTGGCTGGACTTACCGCGCTCTGCTGTGCTCCCAATCACATCTGCTTACACACAGCGCTATGAGGAGACGTCCAGAGCAGGAGGTGAGCGGGTAGGCAGAGCGGGTGCAGGCTGAGACGCAGCTGAAAAGCCTCGAGGGGGTCGCAGGTTGAAGGCGCGGAGCTGAGTGCAGCGAGGGGCTCACATGGCAGGTGAGTGTGGTGGCTCCGAGTCCGAGGACATGCCAGGGGGCACTAGAGCAAGAGCAGAACGGAACGGGTCGGGCCCGGTACTCTGCCGTACCAGAGCGCTACATGGAAGTTAAACTCAGTTTGTTTTTGGCACTGATTGACAACTTCTTTTCATTTTAACGTCGGCTGTGTCCGCCAGCTTTGTATCGAGACAGAATCAATATTTTCTTCTGTGTTATGTGTATCTCATGGGATTCAGTGGTGCGTTTAGTATCTCCAGCCAGATAAACAGCCCCCAGTTCCTTAGCTTCTTCTTGGACATGAGGTTATGCAGTGTGTTTTGAACTTGTTGTTCTAAGGTATTTGAGGACCAGTCTTATTTACATGTTTACGCTTGGTGACCTTTAGAAGAATAAATCAGACCAAACTATAACTGTCTTTGGATCTAGTTTATCTTAGTTTGTTCGTATTTTTATATAGTGTAAACATGACCTACACTAGGGACTGAGTGCGTTACAATTATTAGTGAACATTTGCATCCATGATTATCACGCAGGCGATGATAATGAACAATTGGTGACTATATAATCTGGCAGCAGAAAAGAAGTGAACTGACGGTCAAGTGTATTTAGAAAAGTCATTGCTTACATTTATGAAAAACCCTTGGGAATTATGAACTGACGTTTGCAATGAAGTGAAGTTGAATTATATATACTATGTGGGCTGACGGTGTAAGCCTACAAAGGTCTGTACTTTCTTTCCTTATTATGGGTTCTTTCTGACACCACCAGGCCTTTACTGAGTACATCCCACGATATTCCACCATCAGTGGTGATTCCAAATTAAACTGGGAGAACATCCTGCCTGTTCATCACTCTCTGTTCTTTTGTTGGGCCGTGGTTATCCTGTTACCTTGAATGGAGTTTCTTAAGTGTTAGCAGTAAATAGAGTCTAAGAGTCATCAGCAGGACCCAGCAGGATGTTTTCACGTGGTTCTGAAAGAGTTCTCCTTCAGTTAAGTGAAGGCCCAGAGGTATTTGTTTATACCAGGGGCGGTCTGCGGTGCATGTATAATAATCATTCGTGTCTGAGGGGCACAGAAGACAGTGAGCAGCCCAATAGCGCCCTGAAAGCTAATCAGAATTGAATATAAACTCTGAGAGAAACTGGGAGCATCAGGGAACAAATATTAATCGTTCTCCACTACAACGTAGGTTATCATTTTTAATTATTAAGAAATACGCCGATGGAGCATAGATTGTTGGAAGGGGTGTGATATGCTTTTAGAAACACGTCTTTTAAACGACATGTCGTTTTGAGCGTTCCCCTGGGTAATTTATATAGATGAATATTGATCTTCTTGAAGCAAATCTAATTTCAGCTGATCGCTTTTTATTTTTAAAAAATGTCATTCTGTCGATATGTTTGTTTTGTTTTTTTTGGCTCTAACAGATGGTGGTTCAATTATGTCAGTCCTCGGGAGTGCACACACGGCCGGCCGGGGGCAATTGCTGAACTTCTTTGCATGCAGTGACGAACAGCCTACAATAATGTCAGTGTCTGTAGGGAGGTTGCTTGCATTCTCGGGTCTGTGCTCAGCACCCCCAGCTGCTCAGAGGCCCCAGCAGACGTGGTGCTATCTACTGTAGTCTGTTACCAGGCAATGTCAGGCCTAGACAGGTTTTAATAAATTAAACCTATTGAGTGCAGTGCAGCTAAGGGTGAGTGATGTCTGTGTGAGTGCAGGTTGAGCAGTGTGCCTGTGTGAGTCCAGGGTGAGTGATGTGGATGGGTGAATGCTGGTTTAGTGATCTGTCAGGGAAGGGTGAGTAATGGGTCTATGAGTGCAGGGTGAGTAGTGTGCCTATGTGAATGCAGGGAGAGTGATGTATCTGTGCAAGTGCAAAGAGACTTGTCTGGCTACTCCCAGAGATGTGTTTGCCAAGCCACCTCTTTCTCAAATTTGCTTGAGAATGCACCATTTGCCCACTCTTTTTTTCAAAATTTTCACCGCTGTAGGTGGTTTGGGCTCGCTCGCTACGCTCGCTCGCCACAGTGCAGTAATTACGCCCCACCACTTTCAAATGTCACCAGCCGCCCCTGGTATGCCCCACGGAAACATGTGCCATTGCACCCCAGGCTAGCTTATTGTTGGTGCACTTGGTGCTCTCTTCGGGGCGCTACAGGGGGTACGAAAGTCTGTTCTCAGTCTAAGATAATATGAATTGGTTTACAGAGTAGTTTATGGACATTTGTTATTGATGCATGAGAATAGTAAGTCTTACTGCGAATGATTTAAATGCTAATATGAAAAGACAAGCAGTTTTGAATTGGTTTCAAAATTAAAATGCTGTGAATATTTAATACAGTAAACTCATATTTTGCATAAGAGGACCAGGCCAACTACATTGAACCGTCTTTTCTTCTGCCTTCTTGGCAGATAGAGGAGTGACAGGACATTTTTTTTATAAAGGATAGAGGGTTGCTATCTCATCATCTTTACATCAGCAGAGGATTTAAGGATCACTATCTATTTTTGTAATAAATGCTTGTGCCTCTGAAAAATAATTATGAACCAATTAATAATTATGAAGCTTTATGATTTAAAATTCCCTCTACTCTTTTGCCCCTAAAGACAAATATTGCAGGATTTTAATATCTCACAATCCTTATAAATCGACACATTAAACCCAAAAAGAATATAGAATAAACCAAAAACTGTGAAAATAGTTAAAGCTATTTTTCCAAAATACGAGACAGATGTAGCAACAATTTTTTCTGTCACAAACATTCCGACTTAGTATTTGCAACTACAAAAAAATATTTTTTTGCAATTTGTGAATCCCATTTTAGGAGTTTGTAAAGTTTTACCGACTCCTAAAATGGGATTACAAATGGATTCGAATTTGGAATTTTAAATGGGCGTGCTTTGGACTTCCCTTTTAAATACCGAATCAGTATGTTATATATGAATGTTTTGCGATTAAAATCTGGTAGCAAAACATTGGAAAATTACAGGCTCTCAAGTTGGAGGGAAAACTATTTGCAAAAGGGAAGGTGTACCCTTGGGACTCCTTCCCCTTTGCAAATTAAAAATAAGTTTGTTGAGGAGTAGGCAGTAGTCCAGAACACCGCTACCAATTCTCAAACAAACTTATGAAAAAAATATAAACTTTTTTTAATGCAGCCCGTTTCCTTTAAAGAAAAGAGCCGCATTTAAAAAATAAAGTTTACTAAAACGTGATCACAGACATGGTTGTCTACTTACCCCACCAGTTTGGTAGTTCGGTTTACAACTCACTACGATTTGGAATTTCACAAACCAACCTATAGGTACATAGGAGAGTAAAGTTCTTTAGTGGTTGTAAAAATTCTGGTCATAATTTGCAAGTAGTATTTTGCGACCAGTTTTTTGAACATCGTTCCTGTAATTGCAGAAACCCTGGAGTCTTAAAAACTCTGGGCTTCATTTATGAAAAGTGGTGCATCGCTGGGCAAAAACAGCGATGCAACACTTTTCATAGTGCTATTCTTGCGACGCCATGGATTCGCCGTATTTACACTACGGGACTCGATGACGCAAAGACTTAACAGATACGTCATGAATCCTGACGTATCTGGTGGCGCAATAATGACGCATTGCTGGAGTGTGTCGGATAACTAACACAAATCCAGCACTGTGTCATTACACATGGGCGACTTCCATGTTAAAAGCCCTGCTACGCTCATTTCGCCTGCTAGAAGCAGGCTTAAGGATTGTGATGCTGTCCAGTCGTAGGAATGGCGCAGCGAAATCTCTTAAATTTCACTGTGCCGCTTCTACAAGGCTTTTTTATGGGGGAACGCTCACCCTGCATACATTATAGCTGACGCAGTTATAATGTAGTGGAGGCCTTTACAAAGTGATGCATCTGCCTAGATGCATCACTTTGTAAATAGGGCACAGTGTGGCGCATTGATTATGCTGCCTCAGTGTCACTGAAAAGTGACGCAACGGCGGTACAAGGCCTTCAGAAATAAGGGCCTCTGAGTCCCTCCAATATCTGTTTCTCAGAAAGATTCACTTCTGGACCTGTGTATTGGATTTTGTAGCACATGAGTAGGACTACCATACTACTTTACATACTACAAATTGAAGCTTGTGAATCAGGCCCTATATGTATTTTGAAGTCGATTTTGTAATGTATTTTTGAAATCGATGGAAAAAAGACTCATGTTCAATGGATTATTGACAAATTGATTAAAGAGAAAACAAATCCAAAAGTTAATTTTTCCACTTTCCACATCTATGCAGGTCTTAATTAGGCTACTACCTAGCAAATATGACTACAAAAGAACATCAGTTATTGATGGACAAATCTGTGTGAATAACCAAGAATAGTAACTTGCTAGAAGCAAACACCAGCTATAGTGCACCTCATTTCCACCAAATTGCCTGCCAAAAGAGCTAACTGACACGGAATGATCCAAATATATGTACGAGATCAATATGCTTCTGTTAAAGCCTAAAGCACTCAGAATATGTCTGAAAACCAGATTTAAATAGTTTAGTTGTGTTGCAGGAGAAATCAAAAACAGTATTATAATACTAACCGTAGCACATTAAAACTGCACTTTACAGCTGAATCAGAGTAAGCAATTTTGTAAAGTGATTATTAAGAATAGGCAATCCTAGCTCCCCATCCTCCAACTTGTATTGTCTCCAGATCATCCAGAAAAAAATGATTGCCACAACTCAGATCAATAAATAGTACAACTCTTACTCTCAAGATTTTTTGGGCAACCTAAATTATTTCGAATAACTACCTATCTTCTGCAGCTAGTAAAGTCCTGAAAAAGCTCAAAACCCCAAATCTAGAGATCCTTTGGTAAGCTTGCCATGTGATTTTGGAAGTCAGAGTGAATTTGAGAAACAGACTTCAATAACCCTTTGTACAAAACACTAACCACTCAAATGATATCCCCAGCCCTTTCAATTTTTACATTCTTTATCCCAATTGTGAATGTTCTTTGGTGGTGTAGAGTTCTGCAACTATGGAATCTTGCATCTTTACAAGACGCCGCTGCTCGCAAAGCTCGTTCGTTAACGGACTCGGTGATTCATGCCGTAATGCGACAGACACTCAAGTCTGTCGACCCACGGGACCCAGTCCGGACCGCCATCCGAGTGGTGGTGACTCATAGGCAGCCTGCTGCAGTGCAGCGGGCAGCACTGAGCTCAGCAGTCAGGCAGCACTGAGCTCAGCAGTCAGGCATCAGAATGCGTGCCGCAGCGAGGAGCAATCGTCGACTTGACTCCTGGAGGTCCGCGCCGTGCCGTCCCGTCAGACCAGCACTGCAACTGTGCCGCTAACAACAGCAGCACCCCTGCTCAAATTAAGCTGGGTGAAAACACCACCCGCCAACAGCTGGAGACCAACGAAGAAGTCGTGCGGACTTTCTAAGGCTGCGAGGAATTGGGACGCGCCAGACACTGCCTTCGGAGCCCCTTCCTGACTGCCTCCAGCTCTTGCACCGGGTTTTAGGCATTGACTGCACCCAAGCACAACAACGGGGCAGTTTCTCAGGAGAGGTGTTCCCGAGTTGGCGATACATCGAGGCACCACCCGGTCCTTGGAAATCTCCTGAACTCGGCTGATTCCGGTGGATTGACGGCGGCCCCGGACTGCGGGAGAAACAGGGTTGCGAGGAAGCACACTACGTGGGACAGGCTCCCAGTTGCCTCCCCGAAACCACGGCGCTGAACTGCCAAAACTGCATTTAAAGTAAGCGCATTATTCTATTTCCACCAAGTATCGCATCCGACCCTAATTAATGTGCTTAAACAAATTAATTGAATTTACTGGAGCTTACCGGAGGCACTATTAATCCGGGTGCCTGATTTCAATATGGCAGCCTCGTAACAACTCACACACGTTTAATGCTACCTTAAGGATTAAAAGGAGCTAGTTTGCACTTCTCTTCAAACCAGCAGCTCTGGGGACACTGCCTTTCCTTGCTCGAGCCCTGGTGGGACTGGAGTCCCAGGGCATTCACTCGCCAGCATCACCTGGCATCCTTCATCGCGACCAGGGGACTACTAGTCCCAGAGTGCTTAGCGGCCGCACCAGGTGTCACCAACGAGGGGGAGGCGCTGTTTGACCATCGCGCATAAAGCGCTGCATCTCCCCCCGCGGCGAAGCCCGGGCCAAGGGCGGGCCTGTCCTTGCCCGTCATTGACCGGAGAGGGTCGGGCTGGGCCACCCCTCTTTCATCCATTGTTGGCTTAAGCTGAGGTCCGCTACGGCCCTTGAAAACGACTGGATAGGGTACTGTGTTAATTTCCCCCAACCTGCTGAGCTTGCCTGTTTATTTCACGATTTACTCACCCGAACCCTGTGCCCAGGACTTCAACTAAGACAGGCGAACTTTATATACATCTGTTGTGGGGCCCTCACTCGCGATTGTGAAAACTATAATTGTATTGTGTGTTTATTATTGCATAGTGGTTAAACTATGGGTAAACGGAAAGTTATGGAGAGCTCGGGGCGGGAAGTAGTAACATCAGTGGGGCAGGCAAGGGGAAAAAGGCAAGAAAAGCTCAGAAACACGCAGCTGCTAACTGTGTTCTAGGCAGAATTGACACCCTTATTGGCGAATGCGAAGACATTTTAGCTTCTGAACCAATAATATCCCGCACAGATGGTGATCTCCTCTCCAATCATACTGGCCTCTCTCGCACACTAATTATTCCCAATATGTTTAAGAAACACTCTAGTAAGGGAATTTCTGAACATAGCGCTAATATGCAAGTGGCACACGCAATAGGACAGGCAACAGTTCAGGTAGAAGTAACCAATACCCCTCCAGATCTCCCTGCTAGTGCTGAGGAATGCGTACCATGCTCCGCTGTCTCTTGCTCAAATAGGTTTGCTCCCTTGGCCACATATGATTCCACTGCAGACGACTCATTTTCTTTGCTAAAGTCACCGCAAGCACAAGGCAGAGTAGAGCAAATGTCTGCATCACCTGATACGGTCCAACTTATTAATTCTTTAAGGACCGAGATACTAACTATGAAACGAATGATTGAAGACCTTACAGTGATGGTTAAAACATTATCACCAATCGCTTTATCCTGTCATCAGCAAGCTAACCATTCTATACACCATGATCACGAGATGCATGCACCAAATGAGACGTCTGTAATTGATAGGGTGAAAACGGGGAGCTGGTATCTCTTCTTTAGCACTCCCTATATACTCAGTACCTCATAGGCCAAAAGTAGACCTTTTAACAACACAAAGGCCAATACACTCAAAGGTCCTTATAATGCACAGCCCAATACATCCAAAGATCGTTTTACTCAAAATGTTCTTAAAACACGAATTGAACATACAGACCGTAATGGCATGCCAATGGGTCAAAACATCTCGGAAAAGCTATCTCATCACACTCACCGATTATCGGCCGCCCCCCTGTCATATGGTTCAAAAATCTTCATGACTAATGTCCCCAAGCTCAGTCCAAAGAACGCCCGCGAAAGTGATGACTCTTTAACAAACAAAGTCATTCACTGGATTCGCCATATTAGGGGCTGTCGCTCAGTAATACGCGAGGACATTATTAGGGCCCAAAGATGCTCGTTCTCTGCCCAACCATTTGACTACATTGAACTCACACTTTCCACTGCTGATTTGGCAGAGAATCTCCTCGCTCTAGAATATCGAACTTGCCCTCCCCCACATCATCTATCCAGTTCAGGCGCACACGAACAATCACTGGAGGAGGGTTAGTCGACCACACAGAGCATAGGACATCATTAGAGCGGGGGACAATACTAGAAGAAGTTGACTGACTACAGACTGCCCCTTGTTCATGTACTGATCCATCTAATTCCATCACAAGTACTATGTGTAACCCCCCTAATTCCCTATTCCACCCTGAAGCTCAGAAACCAACAATGTCTACTTCGGGGGGGAAAGGCCCGAGCGATCACTTAGAAACATCATATAGGATCCATGAAAGAGGAACATACACCTTATTAGATTACATCGAGATGCCTGTGCTCCCTATACAGCTGAGCCACCCGTCATTGATAAAGGTCAACTCGTATCCTGTTCAGAACCTGAACCCCCGCAATTTAAAAATTATATCATGGAACATAGCTAGGTTAAAAAACAAACTTTCACTCCCTCACTGGAACGAGCTGATAGAAGGATACGATATCTGTATCTTCCAGGAGACTTGGAGTATGGATTCTTTATATAAATCTGGCTATGTCTGTTTTTGTATACCAGCTACCACCATAGGAAGAGGGCGCCCCTCTGGAGGTTTGATTGTTTGGGTAAACATTGCTCTAGGGTGTCGAATTCACATGCATCCAAGTTTAAGTAATGATCTTCTGGGACTTACCATCAAGGGCCCCAGGGGTGGGGACATTATAGTTTTGTTTAACGTTTATATTCGAGGGACCAAGGGTGGCAACCAATCACCTACTGTCATGCTTCTTGAACAAGCCATATCTGGTTGTCTGCCTAGCGCCAAATTCCTGATTGCAGGTGATTTTAATTGTACTTTTGAGCCCCTATGCTATGACGATATGTTGGAACAAGAAAGAGCTGACAACATGTGGTCTGTCCCTCCACTTAATTTACCACCGATTAAAAGGTGGACTAACCTGGCAATCCAGCTCAACGCACTTATGTCTGAATTCGGCCTCAGGGCTGCGAATGGCAGAACTCCTTCAGATACTCAGGGGGCGAACACCTTTAATAGAGTCAGTGGACCCTCATGCATTGACTATATTTTAGTTGATGTGAAATTGTGGGATAATACGACTGATATGTTTGTGGGCACCACGAACGATAGTGACCACAAACCCCTCTGTATGACAATGACTAATCCGTGGGTTCCACTATCTGGCCCCTTGTCACGGAGAGCTCTAGCCTTTACTACTGATGTTATTCCTTCTAATTGTAATAGGTACCTAAAGTGGCACAAGGTTTCCTCACAAGACTCCAACTTAGTGGCCATTCAGGAGGCCTTGGCTAAGCACACAGCTGAGCTCCAAGCTGCGGGCATGGACTTAGCTGTAGTTTCCAATGTCCATTCCGAACAATAGATCAATTGTCTTCTTATTTCCAAAAGCTGTGTAAGCCTAATTGTAGGAGAGTAGGATCTGCCTCTTATGTTGCCCCCACTTTTTTTCTGATGTTTACACTGGTTTCTGGCTATAGTCAGGCTGGGACCCTGCTAATCAGGGCCCCAGCCTCTCTGTTCTCTCTAAACGATTTGGAGTGCACTCTAGGTGCACTAGTGATTGGATACTGTGGTACCTTATGAGTCCCTAGTATATGGTACCCTAGGTACCAAGGGCATAGGTACTCCACAGGCCTACCAGGGGCTGCAGCATGTATTATGCCACCCCTGGGAAGCAGACTAAATCTGACACCACAGGCCTGCTACTGCAGCCTGAGTGAGGAAGTGTTAGCACCCCTCACTGAGATTTAGGTTCCCTATATCTCTCCTGCACACACATATAACTCTATCAGTCACCCCTAAGGCAGGCCCTATCAATCCTGAGGGCAGGGTGCTTGGCTTCTATGTGAGGGGGTGCCTCTGCCTGAGCAGGGCCCCTCTGCAGCTCTCAGAGTCCATTCTCTGGTGCTGTTTGTGGATGCGGTTAAACCATATACTTTTAAGTGCATTATATCCTCGCGGTAAAATGCTAACTTTGGAATGGCTGCATCGAAACATGTCGTGTTTGGTGTCAAACACCTTGGAATACTACCCCCCCGCCAGACCTGGCGGCGGGGGTAGCATTCCACCCTTCTAGAGGGATAGACATGTACCTACTGTGGAAACGCAGTAGAATCCGACAGAGCCCTGGCATTACAAAATGGATGCCACCAGACACTGGGCTGCCCTCCTGCTGATGACCAACACTCGCAGTGGAGGGAGCCCAACAATAGATATCCTGTCCCAAGGGGTGTGACCACCTCCCAGACAGGGTTTAGTGTATTGGGGCTGGGTGGGTGCACTCTTAGAGTGCTTTGAAGTCCTGCACTGGGGGAGCAGAAGGCTCCTCTGTGCATATGCCAGTTAAAACCGGCTCAGGGGCTACCTGTCCCTACTCTGGCACGAAACTGGACAAAGGGAAGTGGGTGTAGCCACCCACTCCCCTGACCCTCCCATAGGTAGGGTCATAGAGCTAGTCCCTCCCCTTCTTTTAGTATAAGAGGGGGAACCTGTGCATTGCACCCTAGATTTCCCTGGACGACGCTCTACAAGAAGAATCCCAGACCTTCGACGTTCCACTACCTTTGGAAGACTGAAGAATCTCCCTTGGAGTCAAGGAGTGACTCCCCTGCTTGGCAGGCACCAAAAACTACAAACGACGGTCGCAAACTATGCCGCTCCCGCCAAAGTCCGAAGTCCCTGCAGCCCAAAAAGTGGATTTCCTGACTTCTCAAAGGCCATCGTGAGTCCCCAGCGAAGCTAAGGCCAGTGAACCCCAAGAGTAACGAGGAACCGCGACCCTGGGTACCGTGCACTATTGTCGAATGCAACCCCTCACAACGTTCCACGAACTTGTGCTTTGGACCTCGTGTGGTCCCAGCTTCCAGCAGGAATCCCTCCTAAGATCAGCGGCCTACCACGTCCCGAGTGACCGTGGGCCCCTGTGAGAGAATCCTCCTGAGGCGTCTTCGCGACCCCTTGCCAGCCGGCTTGTGGGTCCCCAGAAGACTTTCCGAAGAAACCAAAGGGCTCCTCTGGTTGCTCCAGGCCTGCCCTGACTTACCCTTGCTGGGTGAGTTCCACAGACCTTGCTGGTCTGCGCCATCGCCTCTTCACACTTTCCCCAAGACTTGCTGTTACCAAGGCTTGTTGGCCTCGATCGAGTTGCCGACACCGCAGTAAGCCGCAGACATCATGGGACACGCCGAATCCAGCTCTTGGTCATCGTTGACACCTCCTGGACCTCGTGGCTGAAGAGTCAAGGCAAGCATGAACGACCTGAACCCTGCGACGACGGTGGGCATTCATCTTCCTTGCCCCGAGTCACTGCCAAGTGACTTTGAACACTGTCCCCTCTGCTTTCAGGTCATCCTTCAACCGAATCCAGGCTTGGATTCCACCGGACACTTCTTCAAACCATCACAAGCAGCAAGTCTTCTTTGGTCGCCATTGAAAACGACGCCGCGACCCGACACCAAAGGACACCTGTGCACCCGGCTTCCCTGGGTGAGGTAACTCCAGCACTCCGGTCCTCCTGTGGGTGTGGGCCCTCGAACTACTTACCCTGTAAGTGACTTGCTTGTAGGTTCACCAGAAGTATCATAAAACTCTTACTTTCCCCGTGCGATTCTCGCACTGACTCGTACGTGGTTCGCGTCTGTGTTAGACACACCGCGTCCGACTCCCTTGCAAATCCTATCTGTAGACCGTATCCTTCGACTCGTACTGAGTCCGATCGGTGTGTTCGCCTCGAACACGCAAGGGACCTTGAACATTGATATCTCAATCGCGTCTGAGCGCATAGACTCGTACAGGATTCGCATCGGTGCCAGGTCACCGCGTCCGTCCCCTGTGGGTCTCCTACAACTACCTGGGGTGGTTCTTGGGGGTCCCTCGATTCTAGATGCCCTAGACCTAGGTCTAGCAAACTAAGATTGTAATATTCAATTGTGCTAAACTTATCCTGATAATATTTGACTTGTACATATGTTCTTATCCTCTAATCTCATAAAGAGATTAGTAGAGAGTGTTTATTAATAAATACATATATATTTGATATATATACCTGTGTGGTGTCTTTTCATTTGGTGATTCAAGAGATTGTGTGGTAAAACAAGCTGCTTTACATTCCTTCAAGACTTAGCCTGAAGGCTGCTCTCCACAGCTACCACTAGGATAGCTTTCTATAAAGGTTGTCTTAAACCTATCTACCATAAGAGTCGAATTGTTCTGGTGCAAGGTGTCCACTTTAATTAGTGAACAGCATATACCAGGCCAACTTCTCACATTGGTGGGCAGCGTGTGGGATTCCAGCTTGCTATTGTTTTACCAGAAAATCTCTATTTGAATTACTAACTGAAAACCACTATAGGTACTTAAGGTACATATAAAGTCAGGCTTAGTATCGATAAGTTCTACTGAACTTAGAGCTGTGTGCCAAGGGATAGCACACCCTTTCTACAGCTCAAGCTAGTATCAGTAGGCCACAAACTAGTGTAGGTAGTACAACACTGCACAACACTAGAATGTCCTTAAAGGGTGGAACCAGTGGATCCACTCAGCCTCAGTATAAGGACATGGCTTTCTCTGACTTGAGAGCCATGTGTGTTGAAAGACACCTGAGACTAGGGCAGAGTCCCTCAACCCTGCACCTGATAGATCTGCTGACAGCAGATGATCTTAGATTGGCTCTAGGAGCCAATGGGTCTGAATCAGTGGGTGGGTCAATTACAGTATCTGGGTCAGACGATGAAAATCCGAATGACCAGGACTCTGTGATTGAAGGGCCAGGCCTCAAGGGGCCTGAAAAGGACAGAGGAATTCTCCCTAAGAGAACTGACAGAGTGGATGAGAGGCATAGGTCCCCTTCCAGGGAATCTGAGCACTCTTATCACTCTGGCAGAGAATTTGTCCACCAGAGGAACTCATACTTTCCTATAAGAGAGACCTCATCTGAAAGAATGTGCAAACTGCTGCAGTATGAGGAAGCAAGAGTTGCCCTCAGAACCAAGCAGTTGGCACTGGATAGAGAAGCCCTGGAGATCCAGAGAGCTTCTCGACGAGAGGGGTTAGAACCCCTTGGTGGCAGCAACAGTGTCCCTAGAGGCAGAGAATCTATTCCAGACCATAGGAACCTGAGCAAGGTTGTTCCTCCCTACCAGAGTGGGGATGATATCCACAAGTGTATAACTGCTATGGAGAGTGCCTGTAGAGTACAGCAGGTCCCCCAGAAGCAGTGGGCAGCAATCTTGTGGCTCTCCTTTCAGATAAAGGTAGAGACAAGCTCCTCACTGTTAGAGAAGAGGATGCTGATGATTATGAAGTCCTGAAGAGTGCACTAATAGATGGGTTTGGCTTAACCACTGAACAGTACAGGTTAAAGTTCAGAGACACCCAGAAGGCACAGACTCAGGACTGGACTGACTTTGTTGATTGTGCAACCAAGGCTCTGGAGGGTTGGCTGGTTGGCAGTAGGGTTACTGATTTTAAGGGATTGTATAATCTGGATGATGAGAGAACAAATCCTTAATAATTGCCAGAACCAGTTGTTGCATCAGTACCTGGTGGACTCGGATCTGACCTCTCCCCAAGAATTGGGAAAGAAGGCAGACAAGTGGGTCAGAACCAGGGTGAGGCAGAAACCCCAGAACCAAGGGGGTGACACCAAGAAGCAAGATCCTAAGGGCTCTGAGAAAGGTGGGGATAAGTCAAAAGACCAGAAGTCTTCACAAGGGCCCCACAAATCTGCATCTGGTGGGGAGTCACAATCCAACAAGGGAAAAGGCCAAAAGAAGCCCTGGTGCAAATTCTGTAAACAGAAAGGGCACTGGACTTCTGAATGTAACAAGTCTAAAGACCAAACCTCCACCACTCCTGCCCCTAAGGCAACTGTTCCCCCTAGTTCAGCTACTGGTGGAGGTGGTACCCAGAATAAGGGTGTAGTAGGGTTGACCCTGGGTTCTGAAGTGGACTCTGACCTAGTCAGAGTGCCCACTCAGGCAATGCTGATTTGTGAGGGAGACCTTAACATGTCCTTCCTAGTGAGCCCCAGTAACCTGGGCAAATACAAACAGCAGCCTGTAATAAATGGCAAACAGGCTTTGGCATTTAGGGACACAGGTGCTAGTGTCACCATGGTGGCAGAGGATCTTGTGGACCCTGGACAGATCATCCTGGGCGAAATGTACCAGGTGACCAATGCAAGCTACGCCAAGACCAACCATAGTCTGGCAGTTGTGAATTTCTCCTGGGGAGGGGTAACTGGCCTCAAGAAGGTTGTAGTCAGTGCAGACCTCCCTGTTGAATGTCTATTGGGCAATGATCTAGAGACTTCAGCCTGGTCTGAAGTAGAGTTATGGACTCATGCTGAGATGTTGGGCATCCCTGCAGAGGTATTTGCTGTGACCAGGTCACAAGCAAGAATGCATGACACTGAACAAGCTCTGGATCCTGGAACAATGGACCAGATGCTTCCCAAGAGGAGGAGCAGTAGGGTCAAGGCAGTGCCTTCCCCTCTGTCTCATATCACAGATTCACCCCCAGAGGGAGGTGAAGCAGATCCTGAAGAAGGAACTGCCCCAGAGGGACTTGAGCCTGATCAGGTTGAGTTCTTGGGGGCAGGGGGCCCTTCTAGGGAAGATCTGAGGAAGGAGCAACAGTGCTGCCCCTCTCTTGAACCCCTCAGACAGCAGGCTGCTGCGGAGGCTGCTGGGAGTGCTAGTGGGTCCCATAAAGTTTATTGGGATGAGGGACTCCTATATTCTGAAGGTAGAGACCCAGCCCCTGGAGCCACCAGGAGGTTGGTAATACCTCAGAAGTTTAGGGGATTCCTCTTGACCTTAGCACATGACATCCCTTTAGCAGGACACTTGGGCCAAAACAAGACCTGGGACAGGCTTGTTCCACATTTTCATTGACCACATATGTCAGAGGACACTAAGGAGTTTTGTCGCTCCTGTGTCACATGCCAAGCTAGTGGTAAGGCAGGTGGCACAACAAAGGCCCCCCTGATACCACTACCGGTGGTGGGGGTACCCTTTGAAAGGGTAGGGATTGACATAGTTGATCCCCTTGACCCTCAAACTGCATCTGGGCACAGGTTTATCCTGGTGGTAGTGGATCATGCCACCAGGTACCCAGAAGCAATTCCCCTGAGGACCACCACAGCCCCTGTGGTGGCAAGAGCCCTCATTGGAGTCTTCTCCAGAGTGGGTTTTCCAAAGGAGGTCATTTCTGACAGAGGTACCAACTTCATGTCAGGGTATCTAAAAGCAATGTGGAAGGAGTGTGGTGTAACTTACAAGTTCACCACCCCTATCACCCACAATGCAATGGTTTAGTTGAACGCTTCAACAAAACCTTGAAAGGAATGATTAAAGGACTCCCAGAGAAGCTTAGGCGGAAATGGGGCCTTCTTCTTCCTTGCCTGTTGTTTGCCTACAGAGAGGTTCCACAGAAGGGGGTTGGCTACAGCCCATTTGAGCTTCTGTGTGGGCATCCTGTGAGAGGTCCACTGTGTTTGGTAAAAGAGGGCTGGGAGTTACCTCTCAAGCCCCCCAAACAAGATGTGATGGACTATGTACTTGGTCTCCGCTCCCGGATGGCTGAGTACATGAAAAGGGCAACCATTAACCTGGTGGCCAGCCAAGTATTACAAAAAGATTGGCATGACCAAAAGGCTGTACTGACTGTATACCAGCCAGGACAGAAAGTGTGGGTGTTGGAGCCTGTGGCCCCAGCAGCCCTCCAGGACAAGTGGAGTGGCCCCCATACAATAGTTGAACAGAAGGGAGAAGTCACCTATCTGGTGAATCTTGGAACTCCCAGGAGCCCCCTGAGGGTGCTCCATGTCAACAGATTAAAGCCATATGTTGACAGGGCTGACATGGGCTTGCTCATGGCAACTGATGAGGACCAGGAGGAGGAGAGTGACCCTCTCTGCGACCTGCTCTCTCAGAACCCTGATGATGGGTCAGTAGATGGTGTTGCTTTGGCAAGCAGCCTCACTGACCATCAGCAAACTGAGTGCAGACAAGTTCTGCAACAGTTTAGACATATGTTTAGCCTGACCCCTAGTCAGACTTCCTGGTGCACCCACGAGGTGGACACTGGAGACAGTCTGCCTGTCAAGAATAAAATCTACAGGCAACCTGACCATGTCAGGGACTGTATCAGGACTGAAGTCCAGAAAATGTTGGAGCTAGGTGTAATTGAGCCTTCAGATAGCCCTTGGTCTAGTCCAGTAGTCCTGGTACCCAAGCCTCATACCCAGGGTGGTAAGAAAGAAATGAGGTTTTGTGTAGACTACAGAGGCCTCAATGCAGTCACTAGGACTGATGCCTATCCCATACCAAGGGCAGATGAGCTGATTGATACTTTGGCCTCAGCCAAGTATCTGAGCACGTTTGACCTAACAGCTGGCTACTGGCAGATCAGATTAGCTGATGATGCAAAAGCCAAGACAGCATTTTCGACCCCTGGTGGGCACTACCACTTTGTGGTGATGCCCTTTGGATTGAAAAATGCCCCTGCCACTTTTCAGAGGTTGGTGAATAAAGTTCTGACAGGGATGGAAACTTATTGCTCAGCTTATCTAGATGATATTGCTGTCTTTAGTTCCTCCTGGCAGGATCACCTGGTCCACCTCAGGAATGTTTTGGAGGCCCTGCAGAAGGCAGGCCTCACTATCAAGGCTACTAAGTGCCAGATAGGGCAGAGTCAGGTTGTGTACCTGGGCCACCTTGTAGGTGGAGGCCAGGTTCAGCCTTTACAGAGCAAGATCCAGACCATAATGGAATGGGTTGCTCCAACCACCCAGACACAGGTGAGAGCCTTCTTAGGCCTATCTGGGTACTATAGGAGGTTTGTCAAGGGATATGGATCTATAGTGACCCCCTTGAATGATCTGACTCAAAGAAAATGCCAAAAAGGTTCAGTGGACAGCTAGCTGTCAAAAGGCATTTGAAGACCTAAAGCAGGCCATGTGCACTGCCCCCATCTTACAGAGTCCAGACTACACCAAAAGTTCATTGTCCAAACAGATGCTTCTGAGCTGGGTGTGGGAGCTGTACTGTCTCAACTGAATGATGAAGGTCAAGACCAGCCAGTAGCTTTTATTAGCAGAAGGCTGACCCCTAGAGAGAAACGTTGGTCAGCTATAGAGAGGGAGGCCTTTGCTGTGGTATGGGCCCTGAAGAAGCTGAGGCCATACTTGTTTGGTACTCACTTCATAGTTCAGACCGACCACAAGCCCCTCCTATGGCTTAAACAAATGAAAGGAGAAAACCCAAAACTTTTGAGGTGGTCCATTTCCCTACAGGGGATGGACTATACAGTGGAACATAGACCTGGGACCCAACATGCCAATGCAGATGGACTCTCAAGGTATTTCCACTTTGAACACGAAGACTCAACTGGTCAAGGTTAGTTTAGTGTCCCTGCGTTTGGGGGTTGTGTAGGAGAGTAGGATCTGCCTCTTATGTTGCCCCCCTGATGTTTACACTGGTTTCTGGCTATAGTCAGGCTGGGACCCTGCTAATCAGGGCCCCAGCCTCTCTGTTCTCTCTAAACGATTTGGAGTGCACTCTAGGTGCACTAGTGATTGGATACTGTGGTACCTTATGAGTCCCTAGTATATGGTACCCTAGGTACCAAGGGCATAGGTACTCCACAGGCCTACCAGGGGCTGCAGCATGTATTATGCCACCCCTGGGAAGCAGACTAAATCTGACACCACAGGCCTGCTACTGCAGCCTGAGTGAGGAAGTGCTAGCACCCCTCACTGAGATATAGGTTCCCTATATCTCTCCTGCACACACATATAACTCTATCAGTCACCCCTAAGGCAGGCCCTATCAATCCTGAGGGCAGGGTGCTTGGCTTCTATGTGAGGGGGTGCCTCTGCCTGAGCAGGGCCCCTCTGCAGCTCTCAGAGTCAATTCTCTGGTGCTGTTTGTGGATGCGGTTAAACCATATACTTTTAAGTGCATTATATCCTCGCGGTAAAATGCTAACTTTGGAATGGCTGCATCGAAACATGTCGTGTTTGGTGTCAAACACCTTGGAATACTACCCCCCCCCCCCCGCCCGCCAGCCCTGGCGGCGGGGGTAGCATTCCACCCTTCTAGAGGGATAGACATGTACATACTGTGGAAACGCGGTAGAATCCGACAGAGCCCTGGCATCACAAAATGGATGCCACCAGTCACAGACACTGGGCTGCCCTCCTGCTGATGACCAACACTCGCAGTGGAGGGAGCCCAACAATAGATATCCTGTATCCTGTCCCAAGGGGGTGTGACCACCTCCCAGACAGGGTTTAGTGTATTGGGGCTGGGTGGGTGCACTCTTAGAGTGCTTTGAAGTCCTGCACTGGGGGAGCAGAAGGCTCCTCTGTGCATATGCCAGTTCAAACCGGCTCAGGGGCTACCTGTCCCTGCTCTGGCGCGAAACTGGACAAAGGGAAGTGGGTGTAGCCACCCACTCCCCTGACCCTCCCATAGGTAGGGTCATAGAGCTAGTCCCTCTCCTTCTTTTAGTATAAGAGGGGGGACCTGTGCATTGCACCCTAGATTTCCCTGGACGACGCTCTACAAGAAGAATCCTGGACCTTCGACGTTCCACTACCTTTGGAAGACTGAAGAATCTCCTTGGAGTCAAGGAGTGACTCCTCTGCTTGGCAGGCACCAAAACTACAAACAACTGTCGCAAACTACGCCGCTCCCGCCGGAGTCCGAAGTCCCTGCAGCCCAAGAAGTGGATTTCCTGACTTCTCAAAGGCCATCGTGAGTCCCCAGTGAAGCTGAGGCCAGTGGACCCTAAGAGTAACGAGGAACCGCGACCCCTGGGTACAGTGCACTATTGTCGAGTGCAACCCCTCACAACGTTCCACGAACTTGTGCTTTGGACCACGTATGGTCCCAGCCTCCAGCAGAAATCCCTCTTAAGATCAACGGCCTACCACGTCCCGAGTGACTGTGGGCCCCTGTGAGAGAATCCTCCTGAGGCGTCTTTGCGACCCCTTGCCAGCCAGCTTGTGGGTCCCCAGAAGACTTTCCAAAGAAACCAAAGGGCTCCCCTGGTTGCTCCAGGCCTGCCCTGACTTACCTTTGCTGGGTGAGTTCCACAGACCTTGCTGGTCTGCGCCATCGCCTCTTCACACTTTCCCCAAGACTTGCTGTTACCAAGGCTTGTTGGCCCCAATCGAGTTGCCGACACTGCAGTAAGCCGCAGACATTGTGGGACACGCCGAATCCAGCTCCTGGTTGTCGTCGACGCCTCCTGGACCTCGTGGCTGAAGAGTCAAGGCAAGCGTGAATGACCTGAACCCTGCGACGACGGTGGGCATTCATCTTCCTTACCCGAGTCACTGCCAAGTGACTTTGAACACTGTCCACTCTGCTTTCAGGTCATCCTTCCACCGAATCCAGGCTTGGATTCCACCGGACACTTCTTCAAACCATCACAAGCAGCAAGTCTTCTTTGGTCGCCATTGAAAACGACTCCGCGACCCGACACCAAAGGACACCTGTGCACCCGGCTTCCCTGGGTGAGGTAACTCCAGCACTCCGGTGCTCCTGTGGGTGTGGGCCCTCGAACTACTTACCCTGTAAGTGACTTGCTTGTAGGTTCACCAGAAGTATCCTAAAACTCTTACTTTCCCCGTGCGATTCTCGCACTGACTCGTACGTGGTTCGCGTCTGTGTTAGACACACCGCGTCCGACTCCCTTGCAAATCCTATCTGTAGACCGTATCCTTCGACTTGTACTGAGTCCGATCGGTGTGTTCGACTCGAACACGCAAGGGACCTTGAACATTGATATCTCAATCGCGTCTGAGCGCATAGACTCGTACAGGATTCGCATCGGTGCCAGGTCACCGCGTCCATCCCCTGTGGGTCTCCTACAACTACCTGGGGTGGTTCTTGGGGGTCCCTCGATTCTAGATGCCCTAGACCTAGGTCTAGCAAACTAAGATTGTAATATTCAATTGTGCTAAACTTATCCTGATAATACTTGTACATATGTTCCTATCCTCTAATCTCATAAAGAGATTAGTAGAGAGTGTTTATTAATAAATACATATATATTTGATATATATACCTGTGTGGTGTCTTTTCATTTGGTGATTCAAGAGATTGTGTGGTAAAACAAGCTGCTTTACATTCCTTCAAGACTTAGCCTGAAGGCTGCTCTCCACAGCTACCACTAGGATAGCTTTCTATAAAGGTTGTCTTAAACCTATCTACCATAAGAGTCGAATTGTTCTGGTGCAAGGTGTCCACTTTAATTAGTGAACAGCATATACCAGGCCAACTTCTCACACTAATAATCCAGGTGCTCCTAAAAAAAAAACAGCACCTATGGTACTCTAAAAACTGCAAGTTTAAAAGACAAGTTTTGAGTTCAGCTATTAAGGCCAAAAATTGCCTTATGGTCAAAATGGCAAGGAGGGAATACAAAGCTGCCCTGCACAAAGCAAAGATTGTGTGGGAAAAACAGTATTGGCAGGATATAAAGAGCGCGAGCCTTGGGAAAAATAAGCATTTATTCTGGACATTAGTCAGCAGGGGCAACAATAGGGAATCGGATGTTCTGCCCAACCACATTACAGGCCAAGATTGGCATAATCATTTTGGGAATCTTAAATTAATCGGATGAGAGGCAATATATTGAAATGAAGAATTCAAGCAAAATCAGTAACCAAACCACATCAAAGACAGACATGCGTATAACAACATTTTTTGATCTTTTTATTCTCTGATGTGCTTGGTAAAACTGAACCAGGCAACGCGTTTCGCCCAACCTTGGGCTTCTTCAGGGCAAAAAACAAGGAGGAATAAGATGTATCCTCAAACGTTGGGTCATTAAAGGTTAGATCAAGTCCTATTACACATGGATGAGGATCATAGTAGACAAATATCCAAAGGTATAAGAAAGATTAAAGTACATCAAACAGTATTAGCCGTGCGTGTACGCGAAGCCGTGTCCGGGAAACGTTCAATAACCAGCAGAGTATTCAGTCACTTATGACCCAGCTGCTCTCTCCCTTTTTTTTCCTCATTTTGGGAATCTGTATTCCACCACAGAAGATGGACGTCTGGAGGAGCCATGCGGCCCCATAGACGTCCCTCTAGTGGGGAATACTGACAACCCATTTTCGTTACCTGAAATAGAGGCAGCCATCAAGAAGTTAGTCCCTGCTAAAGCCCCAGGTTCAGACGGACTTCCAGGAGACCTCTTTTTGGCAGATCCAAGGGGATGGTCGCGCTATTTTCAGTTGTTATTCAACGCTCTAGCTGCAGGCTGTCCAGTCCCAGAATCCTGGAAAGGTGCTGTGGTTGTTCCGATTTACAAAAAAAAAGGGGATAGGGAAGATCCTGCGAACTATAGGCCCATAAGCCTAATCGATGCAATGCAGAAGGTGCTAGGCAGAGTCCTCTTACAGAGGATTCAAGCGTGGTGCGAAGAAGAGGATATTCTCTCTCAATACCAGGCCGGCTTTCGGGCGGGCATTGGTACAATTGACCAGGCATTTAGGTTAATGCTCATATACTGGAAAGTTGTGGTTGTGGGAAGGGGCAGTCTTTATCTCGCTTTCATAGATCTAAGGACTGCCTTCGACCTGGTACCCAGGACAAGACTATGGCATGTCCTTAATGACATGGGTATTCCACCCTTAATCTTAAACCTACTAATCCGCCTCCATGAGGGAAATTACGCCCAGGTGAGATGGGGGGCCCAAGGCCAGTTAACCGAACAGATTCCAGTGGGAAAGGGAGTCCGCCAGGGCTGCGTCATAGCCCCCACCCTGTTCTCCTTGTATGTGAACGGGGTGGTGAGGTACCTACAAGAAGATCCTGCTGACGCCCCAACCCTGGCGGGCGATAAAGTGCCAACACTCCTGTTCGCCGACGACACCTTGTTGGTGTCAAAGACTCCGGCTGGGCTACAAAAGTTAATGAATAGATACCAATCCTTTTGTGACTCCCGAGGCCTGGTCATTAATACTTTAAAGACCAAGCTTATGGCCTTCAACCCCACAAATCTTTTAGAAACAATCTCATATTAAATGGCGTTATTTTGGAAAGAGTCAACACCTTTGAATATCTTGGCATCCGCCTCTCTGATAAGATGCTTTGGAGGCCTCATATAGCCAAAATGCTTATTAACCACAAACGTGTAGCGGGTGCGCTCATTAAGGAACATCAATCTTCAATTAGTAGACCAGTTGCCCCGGCTCTTGTGGTTTATGATGCCAAGGTATTAAGCTCTGCGCTCTATGGAGCAGAGCTATGGGGGTTTGACAGTGTTG
This sequence comes from Calotriton arnoldi, assembly GCA_963921515.1. NCBI lineage: Eukaryota > Metazoa > Chordata > Amphibia > Caudata > Salamandridae > Calotriton > Calotriton arnoldi. The sequence continues at coordinate 1,665,227 of CAWUFW010001715.1, read as the reverse complement.
ACGAAATCAGTAGATCTGAGCACAAGTTTTTAAGGGACCTGGCGATGCTCCCCCGCAACACTCCGTTAACTCCTTTAATGCACAATATGGGTAGGCGGCCATTTAGGGATATCGCCAGGTTTCGCCCATTGCTTTTCTGGGCTCGCCTAAGGCGTACTGCAGAGCTTGAAAACTATGCCACAGCCTTAACAGAGGTGATGAATTTAGATGTGGACCACAGGGTCAAGTGGATTTTAAATGTCAAGAAAACAATGATCTCACTTGGGCTTAAAGAAGCGTGGGAAAATCAGAAGCCCCCAAGTAAGGTGGAACTTAAACGCCATTACTGGAATTGGATTGACAATCAGGAGCGCAGCAAATCGAACTGGGGGAGATTAACAGAGGAATTCTTTAGCTTTAAGCAAACTAGAAGCCTTGAGCCTTTTCTGGACGTAATCCAGGTCCCACGGGATAGGGCTCTGTATATCCAGTTTAGGTACGGTACGCTCCCTGTTAATGCCCTAACATCAAAATGGCACTCTGCCAAGATCACATCAAAAAGCTGTCCCTGTTGTGGAGCCCCGGTGGAGTGTGTTGCCCATGTCCTGTTTGCCTGTCCATCTTATAGCAATGCAAGATCGAAATGGTTAAAACCAATTTGCAGAGACATGGGCACCCGCGACCACCGGGTTGCTCTACGCTTTTTGAAATCCGATCCACGCACCTTATTTTCTTGTGGAGTCGCCAAGTTTTTGAGCTGTGCTTGGTTAATTAGGCACAAAGCCTTGCGTGGGATGACCAAAGTCTAGGCCAAGATTGTTACTGGAGAAAGAAAAATATTCAGCTATCACAATTCTCCACTTGTTGTGTTACATAGGAACTGCAAATCTCTTACTGCTCTTTTATATTTCTTTTTAGACTGTTGTCCCTTTCTATGAAACAATAATGATGAATTGTGGATACATATTTTTAAATCACTGCTTTTTATTATAATCAATTCTTACGTGTTGTTTTCTAACAGAATGCTGAAAATGTTGTGCTTGTATATATATTTTATTAATTGTATAACTGTCGGACGATGCTTTTATGATACATTGCTATCGAAATAAAGCTATTGATTGATTGACAAGATCTCTCATCACATCTGTCAACAAGCAATCATACGATAGAATTTGTTTTTGAAAAAGGGAGAGCTGCAAGATTTTTCGATGAGTTCTGTCTACCTTATGGGTAATTTACATAGGAAAAGAAAAAACATCAAAAGTACACCCCATCATAGAATAATATATTACCCAAAGGATGCCCACTCGAGAAATGTTGTATAAGATAGAGCCCACCCACCTTGCAATAGTGAAAGCTTGAGGTGCTATGGTTTCTGGAAGTACCCCTATAAAAGGGAACTATTACATAGGTCCAATCTTTTAGAATGTTCTTCTGGAACTTATGGTGAGAGGTGGTGGGGGGGAGATAAAGATACTTGGGGAGCGAAACCATTTTTAGCCGATTACATTAGCTGATCAGTGACAGTAGAAGCTGGTCCATTACCTCACTAATTGAACCCATTTCAACAACAGCATTTGTAGTTCAAAGGAAACATTCTGTTTTGTTTTAGAGAGATTCACCCCTAACAAGTCAATTTACTTGGTCACCCTATAAGAGTCCCATCACACAACACCTGCAAGAAGAATCTAAGTTTTGCAACATTGAATTCATACCCGTAGTAACCCCTGAATCTATATGCCTCTTCAGTGCTTAATTTGTAAATGAATGAGTGCCTGTGACCGAAACTCAGCTCAGAAGCCTCCGGCCTGTGCAATTAAATGTTGGCACTTCGGAAAGCCAAGGCTTGTACTCTTAAACCAGATCAGGCCTCTTTGATCCACAACCAGACACTCGCTGCTGTCTCTTTATCTTACTCTTGCAGGATCCTGCTTTCTCCTTTTGTAATAGTTGTCTGGTCTTTGTCTTCCTTCATCTTTCCCAGTTGCGTGTTTTCCCTTTTTTGCTTTCGGGAAACGTTTGTTGAGGAAAAATAAGTGACAGTGCCAAAATTAAGTGCCGGTGCCCGACAAGCAACCACTGGCTCAATTTAAGCACTATGCCTCTCCTTGCATAGCTGAAAGAGTGCATCACAGTAAAGGGTGACATCATTTAAAAAAAAAAAACATAATTGTAATATTCCCTCAGATGCACTGGCTGGGATATATATTACAGGGGGCAATTATTGACATAGAGTGCTCGATGCCGCCAGAGGTTATGCACATAGATCAAAAGGGGACTTGGTTTTGTTCTGTTGTATCCTCTCTTGAATAAAGCCCTATTGAGTCTAAGATTTAAAAGGCCCTTGGAAAAGTTAACAATGAAGATCTTAAGATCAATCCATCAACTCCCTATTATAAAATGAGTAATCCGCACATTGTTTTTTTTTTTTTTGTTAAACATCTTTTTATTAACATTTTGCTCAATTGACCACAGACGACCATAATCACACTAGTGCGTACCCAGTTGACAATACAATCTTATCACATGTGGCTCCCAGTGGGACAGAAAGACATTAATAGCATTCATTTCAAGAGGCACAGCCCATATCAGTGTACACATATAGCCGGTGAAACCACCCCTCAGTAAAAAACAGAGCTTCACTTTCTCCCAACCGTGTCGTTATGGGTAATGGTCTTTCGTGTCTAACCCCAATCTGTATTGACGCCATGATGACCATATTCCCTCCCATTTTTTGGCGCACCCTCTTCCTTTATAAACCGTTTCTTCTGCCCTTTGGCACCAGTCCAGGTCTCGCTCCCATAATCTGCACATTGTTGAGGTGCTGCCAGTTCTTTAATCCAGTCAACTTTGTCAACATCTGTAAACTGGGAAGAGAGTCCCTCCCTAATTTACAAAAGCTTCTTCTGCAGAAGTGGCACACAAATCCATTGCATCCAACCATATTGTCATCTGGTTAACTTTCTGGCTGAATTTACTTACGTCACTTCACAGATTCTGGTTTGCAGCACCTGCAGCCTCAAGTTGGGCATGTGCCTCTTAAAGGTGATCCAGTTTGGATCATATATTGATTTGAGTAACCCCTGCAAGTTGTCCTCCCTTGATTAAGAATTTCCAACTGGACTGCAGAAATTTTACAGCAATGTAGTTTAGAGGGGAAACTCCTGTGCAGAATGGCCCCACACTAGATTTATTTAAATATGTTATTTTTTCTTTATGTTTTCTTTTTCAAATGCAAAAGGAAAATAATTTGTAAGAGAACAAGTGATCAGAGTGCTCAATGGGTTGTATGTCAGATTATCAACCACAAAAATATTGTCCTACAAAAATACTGTAGCTAGAATATCGCAAAGTTACGTGTACATATGGATTTACTATTCTCCAATCCACCTCTACGTAACTCAAAGACATATATATCCTCAAGGTGCTTATGTGAAGTTAGTCATGGCATATCTACAATTACCTCCATTTACTTACCTTCATAATGTTTTTCTAGTCGATAGTCTAATTTATTTTTGTAGCAGTACAATATTTTAGATTTCATCTTCTGATACTATAAATCTCATTAACAACGTTTGAATTGCTAAAAATACATCTCTCAGGACAAGACAGTTTAGATGTTGAGCACTCTTTCTTCCACGTAGACAACTTTCAACTTCTGTTCTGTTAGCATCCGGATCACACAGAGCAGAATCTTTCTTTTCGTGTGTGCCTATTTCCTCAGGCTGTGTTATATTAACTCACTGAACCAGTATTCTATATTTTGAACAGGAACCCCATATTTTTCATGGTTCCTAGGGCAGCCTTTCCCACTGTAGATATATTTTTAAGCTAACATACAGCAGCCTGTGTCTGACAATGGTCCTGAAACAATGTTCAGAGTAGGGATGCTGCCATCAATGCTACGTCACTGAAGTTATGGACATAGTGAAAAATCCAAGCGTAACACAAAAACAAAGCGCAGTAAATGAGCGACACCCATTCAGCAAGAGTTGTAAGAGAGTAGTATATGTCTACTGGTGAATTTTGGAGCACATTGTCCCGAATATATGAATAAAGTATGATCAGGTAGGGTAATGCACATTTTCCATTGAAACTGCACCAAAATTACTAAAATAAATCAGGTCAGGTTACTGCGCTGTGCGGATTAAATGGGAGAAAGCAGAACAGCGCCATATTTACAGAGACATGGCTCAGTTCTACTCTCTCTCCTAGTGCTGGAGCACTTGTGGCTGCCTAGTGCCAACTCAGACATCCTTGCGTCATATCGCAATGGTACCCGCATTAAGGTCAGGATAGTTTTTGTGCAGGAAGGAATACAATCCCACACAAAAACTGTCCTTTGAGCCTTATTCCTCTTTGCATGAGTGCTGCAGAATGCAAAGAGGAAATAACGAAGAAAAATAAAGATATATCTCCTTGTTACCTTGGCAGTGTTAGGCAGACTATTTTGGCACAAACCCATGGATGTACAGAAAAGCCATGCTCTACCCACGTAACATCTACCTGATGCAAAGTAACACAAGGCTGCACAATGCGTTGTTGTCCGAAGCCACTCAAAACCATGCAAATGAGAGTTTGCTGGCTAGGTAAATCCCAAAATAGATACTGTGTCGCAGCTTCGCCCAAAAAAGTAACATAACCCCAACGGCCGTAGTTATTTTGCTAAATCTATATGGAGCATAAGCAATAACGTGTAAAAAAGGGTTTCAGTGCATGTTTAACATTTGCACATCACACAAGTACAACGTCTCGGTTTGTTTTGATCGTATTAAAATCTTTGTTTCCATCACACTTCAGAGTTACAAAAAAAAACAATATGACTCATTTGTACTTCCCTTGTTTCTGATATATTTTGAAATATAATTATTGTTCTTTTACAACTATTTAAACTATTTTGTGTGCTAGAAAACAAGAAGAACCACAGGAAATAACCAATAAACCCCGCTGAATGGTCGACCGTGTTTCAACCTGTAAGTAATTCAGCTCATCATCAGGACCGGGTTACAAAGAATTCGGTCAGTGCTGTATTGGGAACGAGTCCACAAGAGGTAGAAAATAATTCCTATGACCAGGGTAAGTCTGTCAAAGTATCAAAGGCGTGCCGCCACGTGATGCCATCAACCATTCAGGGCATCTTTGGGCATCTTCATGGTTCCTTAAATCAGTAGATTATTTTTTGTACTACTAATATACTGTTTTGTAACCATTCTCTTCAAATCATATTTTTTGCGCCATTTTTCGCATGTCCTCACATTATTTCACGTTTCACTTGCGCCATTCACTTCTTGTACGAGCACATATGTGCACATGAATGTTTGGGTTACACCCACATACAATGTAAATAGTGCTGATATAACTATTGCTGTCAATATATTTTTCTAAATAGAGACCGCTCTATATGTTTCATACACATCTTTGTTGTCTCTCCCTCTTACCGCGCAACTGTAATTGAGGTCTTTTACTTTATGAAACTGCCCGCTAAAGTATTACCTGAAATGAATGAAATGAAATTTGTACTTGTAAAGCGCACCCATACCCCCAAAGGGGTGTCCAGGCGCTGTACGCATACCGCTGTGGAACCCTTCCTGGCTTTTCCCTGTGAAATGTCCACTCCTGGGCACCCCCAGGGTGAAGCCAGGCATCCCAGCGCTGTTGGGGGCGTTGTGGAGATTAAGCAAGCTATTGCCCAGAGTTGCAGAGTGGGACCCATGATTAGAATAGGCACCGAGGCGAGAATTATCAGGTCCGAGGAAATTGAGCCCAAGACCCGCCGAGGCGGGAATTGAACCCTGGTCCCGGGCCAGATCTCTGCATCAGGGTCTGCCGCTCTAACCATTGAGCCACACTTCTCCACTACCTGTTGAGACATTGCTGATTGCTAAACGTGTGTTAGAAAACATGCGTTTCCATTCACATTCCCTGCACCCCAGCAAGATTGCATCTTGGTTCACATAATAAATTTCCCTCACCATACGGTTAGAGAAAGGAAAAGTAAATCCCAATCTCCTTGTTAAAAGAACAAGCAGCGATTTGTCAGAAGAGTACGTCTGACACTAGACCACAGACTTTGAATGCACAGCAAATGCTACAAAATTAACAGAAAATGTAAAGACCTTCTTAATGCATAGTCCCCTCCTGATTTGCAAGGGTGTTTTAAGGGTGCTGATGCTCCTCCCGTACCCGTACTTCCATTGGCTCTGATGTCTGAGCACCATTTTATAAAGGTCAGAATTCTTGAGATATCAAATTGTCTGGTGACATCTAAACAGTCTTCCATTCCAGGACAGACCTGGGGCTGTATTACAGATGGTGCCCCGGGGGCGCAACGGGCGTTTGCGCCCGCTTTGCGCGTCCCCGGACACTTTGGTATTATAGAAGGGGACGCAGACGCTTGTGCATCCCCTTCTATAATACCGATAGCGCTGGCACACTTAAAGCGCCAGTGCTATCAACAGAGGGTGTTCCCTCATTTGGGGCGGGCCCTATGCAAACGAGGTAATCCCTTTGACTCTGCCCTGCCCTATTACGCTATTACAGACATAGGCGCAGAGTCAAAGAAGCCCGCAGGAGGCGCACTGACAGTGCGCCATTTAAAAGGTGGCACACTGTCAGTGCGCCTCCTGACAGCAGCCCTCTGCAGGGGGTAAAGGGGGTCCCATGGACCCCCAGACATCCCCTCGCAGGCAGGTGCAGTCACTGACTGCAGTGACTGCACCTGCCTGCAAGGGGATCTCTAAACCCCTTTGAAAGTGCAGGCGGGTGCTGCCTGCACTGTGAAAACACGGAGGGCTGTTCTGTGTTTTCACATGAATGCGCTGCCCCCAGTCATTTCCGACATTAACCACGGAGAGAAGGAGGCTTGTTTCCCAGATCACGAAATACACCGGACTGGCATTAAATCGACTCCAACCGACGGGTGGAAGTCTAATATAGCTTCTTCTGAGGCTCCAAACCGGCTGGTGGAGTTCCTTGGGAATTAAGTTTCTACCCATACCTGACTAAGAATTCATTCATTAACAGGCCACCCAGGAATCTACTTTTGGGTTACCGTTCCTCCCCTTTCCTGCCTTGAGGAAGACCCGCCTAGATGCACTTCCACTTTTTGCGCGATATACAGGGTCGAAACGTCGGCGTATTGTATATGTCCACGCAACGCTGATGATCACAGTCCCATTCGTTATTGGATCATTTAAGCATATGTGTTAATAACAAGGACATTTATGAAATCTTTTTCCCTTCCCCTCCCCATTTTTTGCACATTTGTTTTTGTATATAGTAGATTGTATTTATCACCATTCACCACATGTCACTATTGCACTACAGTCACATATTGCAATTGAAATTATAAATTGCGACAGACTTTATTATTTGATTTTCTTCTAATATAATTTTGATTCAAAAATCTTTGGTGTGTGTTATATCTGTATTTATTTCATTATTGAATTGAGTTACAAGTAAGTTGTTACTATTTGTTCTAATTAAGTGATACCCCGACAGAACCATTTTTCTTTAGTATAACCATTTTATAAAGGTCAGAATTCTTGAGATATCAAATTGTCTGGTGACATCTAAACAGTCTTCCATTCCAGGACAGACCTGGGGCTGTATTACAGATGGTGCCCCGGGGGCGCAACGGGCGTTTGCGCCCGCTTTGCGCGTCCCCGGACACTTTGGTATTATAGAAGGGGACGCAGACGCTTGTGCGTCCCCTTCTATAATACCGATAGCGCTGGCACACTTAAAGCGCCAGTGCTATCAACAGAGGGTGTTCCCTCATTTGCATAGGGGCGGGCCCTATGCAAACGAGGTAATCCCTTTGACTCTGCCCTGCCCTATTACGCTATTACAGACATAGGCGCAGAGTCAAAGAAGCCCGCAGGAGGCGCACTGACAGTGCGCCATTTAAAAGGTGGCACACTGTCAGTGCGCCTCCTGACAGCAGCCCTCTGCAGGGGGTAAAGGGGGTCCCATGGACCCCCAGACATCCCCTCGCAGGCAGGTGCAGTCACTGACTGCAGTGACTGCACCTGCCTGCAAGGGGATCTCTAAACCCCTTTGAAAGTGCAGGCGGGTGCTGCCTGCACTGTGAAAACACGGAGGGCTGTTCTGTGTTTTCACATGAATGCGCTGCCCCCAGGGCAGCGCGAGTTCGCGGCTGCCCTGGGGGCATCGCATTCACCATAATGGGGCGCATTATCACTGTTTGCGTCGGTGCACCTTTTGAAAGGTGCGCCGGGCGCAAACAGTGATAATGTGTAATACGGCCCCTGGATTCTCTTGCCGCCATCAGAACCTCCTACAGAGATGGATCAGGTTCGCTACTTGGCAGTCCGCATTTGGGTTCCTTTAGAAGGGTACATTTGTCTAGTTATGTACGCAGAGTCAATCTCAACCATTTTTCGTGCCCATTTTGATGCTGTGTTATTCTCAGGGCTGGTATTTCTGGTTCCAGAGGTCACTGGGAACTCCTTCGCCCTTTTTGTGGGCAGACTCTACGCTTTTGGCTGTCCACGGTTTGGATTGTCTGTGTGCAGTGCTTTACAACCATTGGTCAACCGGATCTTCTATGGCGCCAGGCTACTCAACTGCCAATTTATCTAGAGGCAGCACAGACAGGCATACTAATGTCTGACAGCCATATGTACAGAGCAACTGCAGAGCAAACAACAACCCATTGCAACACAACAGCCCTTACTGATGAGCAAATTAACTTCACTCTTCTCACTGCCTGCGGGGGGGGGCATAGCTTGCAGAATCACTTACCCCATTGCTCTTGTGTTCACATTTATTGAGCTCAAAGTCATCTTTCCAGATGTCTTCCAAATTGCAGCTTGTCTCTTTCACGTCAAACTGAATGTCAACATACTCCGTTACTGAAGCCATCTATGGAGAATTGCACAAAGTCAATAACATAAACTAGCATGAGCATTCGAAAAGCACACTTTCACTCAGAAGAGTATCCGTGGGAGCAGGTGACGTCAGCAAAGGAGTTGCGAAGTGGATGAAGAGAAGGAAATTACAAAGCTCGAATGAGGCAGTTTAGTTCTGCATGAGGTTGAAGGAATGAGTGTTGTGTGCATGTCTGAGTGTCTATGTATGCATATGTCAGACTTCTCTGTGTATACACATTTGCTGTATCTGTGCATGTGTATGTCTGCTCCCCCCTCAGTCAGGTGATCACCATACCTATACCTGACATCTGCTGGCTGCCAACTCCTGGCATCTACTGGCTGCCAACCCCCAGCATCTACTGGCTGCCAACCCCCAGCATCTACTGGCTGCCAACCCCCGGCGTCTACTAGCTGCCAACCTCTGGCATCTACTGGCTGCCAACCCCTGGCATCTGCTGGCTGCCAACCCCTGGCATCTACTGGCAGCCAACTCCTGGCCTCTACTGGCTGTCAACCTCTGGCATCTACTGGCTGCCAACCCCTGGCATCTGCTGGCTGCCAACCCCTGGCATCTGCTGGCTGCCAACCCCTGGCATCTACTGGCTGCCACCCCCTGGCATCTACTGGCTGCCATGCCATGAGACATGACTATTGGAAGAATTAAGGCTGCATAGCTACTGTCAATGCTGAATGTTGTGCGTATTTGTGCACTGGAACATAGTCTTAATATGACCAGCTAAAAAAAAGTCAGCGCCTATAAAGTGAAATAGCATAGAAAAGCGATAGAAGAGTACGAGAGGAGAGAAAATTGCATAGATTGCAATACACGGTGCAGATAAATGCAGTACAAGAGGGAAATATACTCCATCAGATATGCAATTTTTGAACATAAATATTCAAAACAAAAAAAGATGGTGATAATGGCTCAAGGTGGTCAATTCATGGGATTAGCTTCCTGCAGGGCTTGTGGAGGCAAAAACACAGCATAATTCAAAATGTGCGGGGGTAGAAACATGGGAATTAAAACAATGTGAGAAGAAGTATAGCACTAGGGTAAACATGAATCTACATTATTCTGAGTAATCTTGGCCTTTTGGTGCATAACGTGAGTGTGTGTACATGTCTGTAGGTTTGAAACTTCACCTTTGTGTCTATGTGCCTATGTACTGATGGTATTGTGCCATATTATTGTAACAAAAATATAATCTGACAGTCTGCCAGAAATATTTTGTGTACAGTATCATTTACAAAAATATCACCTGATTGGAGTAACAGAAATTCGGCACCCAATGGCACAATACATTTTTTTTTTTTTTTTTTTTTTTCAATATCTTTATTGTTTTTTTAAAAAGTAAGAGTTCATATAATTGTAATAAGATGCAATACAACAGAACAACATAGTCAATAGATACTTAAGACGTTTAACAAAAAATATACACAAAGTTAAAATTTATGACAGAAAATAATGAAGTCACACATAGTACCGGTTCAATATGTCATATAAAGAGAGTATCTTATACTGGATTAATAGCAAAAAATTAGTTGTATCGCATAGATACCAAAAAAGTGTCAGGATAAGCGAAAGAAACAAGGAAAGAATAGAGAGAGAGAATAAAAGGCAGGAACAAGGAAAGGAAGAAAAGAAAGAGAAAGGGGATGATAGATAGATAGATAAATGGGTAGATAGACAGATAATTAAATAGTACAGATGGATAAATGGATAGATGGGTAGCTGGGGACACCTGCTACAGTATGAAAAATAAATTAAGCAATAGAGACAAAGGGATATTGGGCCACCAACCCCTGAGATGACAATTTCATATAATTATCCAGTGACCTCCAGATAATATTGGAAACGGAATGAGTACAGTGTCTCACTTCAACCGAAGTATGGGCCCCACGGAGAAATGATACCCAAGCCCACCAAGTATGGTAGGATAGTAGATTAAAAGATTTCCACTCAGTTAGAATAATTTTGACAGCAATTGAAATAAGAAGATCTAATAGCTGCATATCCGTATCGTCCAGAGGAAGAGGGGAACATGCGGCCCATGGACCCAATAAGATCATAGGAAATGATAGTTCCACTGTAGTGTCAAAAATTAGTGATAAGTGTTTCTGAACTAAATCCCAAAAGGGTTGTAATAACGAGCATTCAAAAAACATATGCTGGTAAGTGCCTGGGACCAAATTGCAATTCCAACAAAGATCCCCATCCCTCAGCCTCAGTTTATGTAAGCGAGCAGGGTCCAATGCAGAAGATTCATCGGAAAAAATTTAGATTGCATAAGGGAAGGAGCAATCTTATTTCGTAATGAAACTTTCCCAATTAACTGCCATGTCTCTTGTGTAACATGTTTAAAAATATCACTATCAAAATGATGTGACCATTTATCTTGTGTAATAGTAGCCTGTGAAGGCAGTGGCGCATATAAAAATTTGTATATTTTCGAGGCAGTATGACCTGAACGAGACCACATAGACAGAAGTGAAATAGTAACCGAGTCTGTACAGAGGGTCACTTTAGAGAGGGCAACCTTTAATTTCAAAAAATAGTAGAAATCCATATTGTTAAGATTATATTTACTGGCCAAAGAAGAAAAGGGAAGAGGATCATGACTGGAATCATAAAGATGTTTGACCAACGTAAGACCTCTATTAGCCCAGGAAGACATTGTGGCAGGATCGATATCAGTAACAATTTTAGGATTATACCATAGTGAGGACCATCTTGATTTATGAATAGGGTTGGAGACCTTTTTATCTATGTGTTTCAGAGCATTAATTGTGTCAGAAATAATACGGCTTGAATGAGGTAACACAAGTTTAGAGGCAGTGAGAAAAGAGGGGGTAGAGAGAGGAGAACACAACATTTGTTCAATATAAATCCACGGAGGAGTATGGTGTGAATTCGATAAAAACCAGAGAGCCCCCTGAGACGATAAGAAAGCAATTTGATACAAATTCCAATCTGGAAGATTACAACCACCCAAGACCAATGGCTTCCTAAGATGTTTGTATGCAATTCTAGCACGTTTGTCACCCCATAGAAACTTTGAGGTAATTAAATCAATCTCACGGAAAAAGGATGAGGACAGCCTCACAGGTAACATTGAGGATAAGAAGTTAATAATCGGCGTTATCATCATCTTGAGAGTTTGGAGCCTTCCCCACCAGGAAATATATTTCGGAGACCAAGAGGACAAAAGATTTTTAATCTTAGTTAGAATGTGAGATTCATTATAAGAAATAGTATCTACAAGGTTATTGCAAAACCAAATTCCTAAGTATTTAATTCGAGTCGATTGCCATTTAAAGCCAGCCTCACCCATATGAGAAGGGAAGCACAACGCATTAAGAGGGAACATCTCCGTTTTGTCTCTGTTTAAAGTGTACCCTGAAACGATTGAAAATTCTTTAATGGTATTAGAGATGGCAGGGATGGCAGTAGCAATATCTTCAGAGAATATGAGAACATCATCTGCATACGCAGCTGTTTTAAGTGTATGCGTACCAAATTGGAAGCCTTTGATGTTGTCATTTGAGTTGAGTAACCGAAGGAGTGGGTCAATGGTCAATAGAAAAAGAAGGGGTGATAACGGGCAACCTTGTCTAGTTCCCTGACGTAGGTTGAAAAAGGAAGACGTAGCCCCATTAACTCTGATGTTAGCTTTAGGCTGGGAATATAGGGACATTACCATGTTTATAAAGGAATCTCCTAAATTATGAGCCTGGAGTACTGCGTGTAAAAAGGCCAAGAAACTTTATCAAAAGCCTTTTCGGCATCAAGAGCAATCGCGGCTGATGGCAATGCAGAAAGTTTCGCTTTCTCCAATATATGGCAAAAGGTTCGGATATTATCCCTAGCAAGTCTTCCTTTTACAAAGCCAGTTTGGGAGTTATGAATAAGGCTAGGGATATGGCGCTCTAATCTCTTAGCCAGGATTTTGGCAAAAATCTTAGCCTCCATATTCAGAAGCGAGATTGGACGAAAAATTTTCGGGTCAGAATGATCTTTCCCTTCTTTTGGAATCACAACAATAGTAGCGTCAGCAGCTGAACCAGAGACTTTACCCGACACTACAAAGTTATCGAGAGCGTTCTTAAGATATTTTATAATTGATGATGAAAAAGTCTTGTAGAAAGCAATAGGATAACCATCAGGCCCTGGAGCCTTCCCAAATCGAGTCGACCTAATGGCCTGAATTATCTCTTCAGAGTCAATCGGTTGCCCCAGAGCAGTCATCTCCGACTGTGAAATAGTATGTGTAGGAATCGATGACAAGAATTTCTGACACCCGGATATGTCACATTGATCCTTAGGAGTGTACAGTTTTTCGTAAAAGTCACGAAAAACGTGTAGGATTTCTTGAGTGTGGAATTTCCTAGCGCCCTTAGTGTCATTAATATAAGAAATCTGAGTAGTTTTGACATTATCAGTTTGGTATTTTAAAGTGGTAGCCAACATCTTACCAGCTCTATTCTGTAAGAGTAAGCGTCTAGACTTTTGAGCATGTACACCAAGGTAAGCTCTCTTAGTAACAATGGAGTTAAAAGTATATTTCAAATTCTTGATGTCTTGCAAGAGAGATTTATCATTAGAACCTCTGTATAAAATCTCTTTACATTTGATCTCATCTCCTAAAGATTGTAATAATTTTCTGATATCACTATTCCTTTTTGACATTTTTTTGATAATGTGACCCCTAATAGTGCATTTAAATGCATCCCATAACACAACTGGGGAGTTAACCGAAGACTCATTTTCATTGAAGAAATTGTCAATCTCCACAGATAATTCTTTAACTTCATCCTTATCTTCCAAAATCTCTGTATTGAGACGCCAAGTACGAGGGCCTTGTTTATCCGTCAAGTTAAGAAGAGTAAAAGATACGGCTGCATGATCGGAAACAACTATTGGGTGAATTATAGCATTACTAGTGTGTTTTAGAAGAGCAGCATCAACTAAAAGATAGTCAATACGTGAGAAACTAGAATGTGGCGAGGAAAAAAAACGTGAAATCACTACCCTTCGGGTTATGTAACCTCCAAACATCAGCAAGTTGATAAGCGGAGCACATATTGAGCATTTGTTTATGTGACCTAGGAGGGCGAAATTTAAAAGCAGAATGTCTATCTAAAATAGGATCTAAAGGCAAGTTAAAATCACCTCCAACAATGGTTCTAGCACTTTGGGGGATGTCAGAGAGCTTTTTGGTTATTGAACGCCAAAAGAGTTGATCATCAATGTTGGGAGCATAAATATTCATAACATATAATTCGTCTGAGCCATTGGACAAACGAGAAAGCAACCATCTGCCATCCGTATCATGTTCCGTCGTGACAATGGACAGACCAGAATTTTTAGAAATCAAGGTTACAACCCCATTCCTCTTACCGGAGGCTTCCGAGCAAGCAACATCAAGAACCCACTGTTTCCTTAGAAGCAAAGCTTCCTTAAAGGCTATCTTAGTCTCTTGGAGAAGAACAACATCACCAGATAGGCTTTTGCAGTAGTCTAGTATCTTGGCCCTCTTAACAGGATGATTCAATCCACGGACATTAAGAGATACTACATTTAGACCAGACATGAGGAGACACGCCAGTAAACAAATAATAGTATCTGATAAAAGAGAAAGGGAGCACTATACAACATATCGACAAGCACATACATAGATGGACTGCAAGGACAACATAACAAACAGGAGCCGAAGCAGGAGTCCCCAGGGAAAAAAAGATAGAAATAGAAGAGGAAAAGGCTAGAAAAAAGAAAGGAGAGAGAAAAAATGCTCCAAAGAAAAGAGAAGGAGCATAAAAACAAGCAAAACCCCACCAGGGGATGTCCGTAACAGACAATTTGCATGGGGGAAAAACGTAGAGGAGCAACCACAGAGGCGCACACCGATGTTGTGGACCGCTCAGTAATAAAATTGATATATCATTGAGCAACAGAACATTAATGCAGAAATAAATATTCCAGTCATAAATAACAATCATAAATATTGAGAACACTAAAGTAAGGCAATATTAAATTTAGGCATCATAAATAACCATAATGAATATTATGAATATCAAGCTAAGGCAACAATAGATAATGCATCATAAATAACAGTAATAGATATTATAAATAACAATTTAAGGCAGTATTCGGTTCAATAATCAATTCAGGCCTCATAAACAGCAATAAGACATTATAAATAACTAATAAATAGTATGAATGTCAGACTAAGACAATATCAAATTAAAATATCCTAAATAACAGTATTAGATATTATAGATAAGAGCCTAAGACATGGTAAATATTCATAAATGATGTAATAATGAATAAATTAAGGCATCCTAAATAACAGAACTAGCTATTATAGATAAGAGCCTAAGGCCTTGTAAACAGTCATAAATAATGTAATAATTAATAAAGTGAGGAGTTAGAAATATCAATAAAAAGAAAAATAATTCATGAGCTAAATATGTAGCTAATAAGAGAATATATTCACATTATAAAAATTATACAAACACCAAATAAATGAATATAGGGAGAATGGGAAACAGAGGAAGATACAAATGAATACTAACCACACGAAAAAAGATTAGCTATCAGCACAGTCAGAAAAAGAAGAAAAGAGAAAGTGCAAGCCAAACGGATAAAAAGCATATACAAGATATTGAAGTAGGTGGAAAAGACATAACCCCCAATAACATGTTAATAGGGAGAAAGAGAACCCAAAAAACAACTATTTAGAGGTACAAATCAACAATAAATCATCAGAACAGCAGAGGAGGATGACCGAAAATAGAAAAATAGACAAAGTTGGAGTAGACCAGAAATGACAAGAGATGAGAAAGAGACTACGGAGAAGAAAATAGAAACATAATAACCCTCATTATGTAATAGGACAATACCTAAACCTTGTCCACAAGACAACAATAACTTCTAAGAAACCTACCTAGAGGTATGAGCAATTTTAGGACCTGTGAAGAAAAAAACAGATAAAATACCTGTGAAGAAAAAGTCAGTCAAGAGAGAGTAACCACAATGAACTAACAACACCGCTACTGACTCTTATTATATCCGCAAGGAACACATAGGCACGATAAGGCCATATATCATGGCAAGAACACAGGGCAAATGAAACCAGGTTAACAACATTGAGATACATTAACCATGAGACGTGCTAGGAAGTGTTCCAGAAGCCAACTGATCCATCTGTGATTCAGACTGGTTATCCAAAAAGTGGAAAGCTCTGCAGGTTCATAAAAATCTGAGCGTGACCTCTAAAAGTTATTTTAAAACGCGAAGGACCTGCAAAGGAAAATGGAATGCTCATATCAATTAGCCTTCTTCGTAAATTCAAGAAACCTTTACGGCGAATAACAGTATCTCTAGCAAAATCCTGTGATATTGATATTCTGTGCCCCTCCCACTGTAATGATTTAATCTTCCTCATGTGAGCTAGGATTTGCTCAGAGTGTTGGTGGCGCAGAGGTTTCAGAATCACTGGTCTTGGATAAGCTAACGTTTTAGGCTTAAAGGTGGGGACCCTATGAGCACGTTCTATTTCAAAGTCCTTAACAAATGAAATGTTCAAGACCGTAGGGATCCATGTAAGCAAGAAATCCAACATTGACGGAGCAGAGGTCTCACAGTCCTCCGGTAGGCCAAAAATTCGAAGATTACTTCTGCGGTTCCTATCCTCCTGCTCAGTCAGGTCTCTTCTCAATGAGGCCAAGGAACGCTCCAAACTTTGCGCCTGTTTAGCTTGCTTATTCGTGAAGTCTTCCACAGAGCTTATTCGTGTTTCCGCATTGGAGACACGTAATGAGAGATTCTTGAGGTCATTTCGGATAGCCGCCACCTCAACCTGAAGTAAGTCTGTATTTGTTTTGGTGCTTTGTGCTATGTCATGAACTGCATTAAGTTTAGTTAGAATAGTATCTAATGCTGCAGCAGAATCCATATTGCTTCTCGCTGAAGTATCGGACGTGGGTGAGATCTGTTTAGACCGCTTCAGATTCCCTTTCGAATCTCTGTCCTTGGGGGTCACACCCATGCCCTCCGCCATTGCCGTGCTCAACACCAAAAACACCTCACAGAATGACTGTATCAATGTAGAGAAGACGTAGAGCAGACGAAGGTGCTGTGAAGTATATTGAAGAACACGCCACTGTAGAGCACAGCAAGGAAGAGCAAGCACAGAGGAAGACTTGGGGAGAATTAAAATTCCCACACAGCCAAGTGAATCGCCAACAGACAAACAAGAGTGAGGTACAAACTGCTCTCTCAGACAGAGCAAATATGATCTTCAAGCGTCGCAAAGTTTAAAGTTCGCAATTTGACAAGTGTAGACCCCCCCAATGAGGTAAAACCAACTGAAAACAGGTCGCAAGTAATTCACTCAGCACTCAATAATTGCTGCCATTTTGTAAAAAAAAAAAATAATGCCTCCTCAGCATAGCGTCTTTTAAAAAAAAAAAAACAGAGCATGACATAGTGAAGCAGAAAGGCTATCCACGCAATACCTCATACATGAAGGGAGTAAGGTCAGGAAAAGCCGTGATGCAGTTCAATGACCTACTGAAGTGATCCGTGAAGCAGCAAGGACTTTCACTTCCGCCGCCATTTTGAAGCTCGAACTTGAGGAGAAAATCGCCGAAACGGAAAGCACTCCAAAAGGACTCCAAACAGCCCGAAAATGATAGGCAGCCTTCCCCAGATGTTCCGCCACTCAAATCCGCCGAATGGTGATCAAAAAATCACCGATACAGCATGTTCCGACGAGCGGTCGCACCCGCGATCCGACGGAGCTTAGAAGGACGCGGCCATCTTGGTTGCGCGTCAAACCACGCCCCGGCACAATACATTTATAAACAATATTTAGGACATATATCTGTCAAGATAATATTTTTTCTAAAGAAAGTCTGACATACAAACAAATTGATATATCTACGTACTTATGCATATAGGGCACGATTTCCAAACGTTCTGTGCACCCACGCTGAATTTAAATTTGAGATATTATGCAATCTGTGATTTAGTTAACATTAAATGTATATGCATTCTAAGGCCCCTATTCAAAGAATGAGGCTCTGTGGGGAGGAAGGCTCAGAGACTGAACTCAGAATGGCAGAAAGTCCGTTAGTACAACTTTCTTATTGCAATGCTAAGCTTAGGGTTAAAGGTGGAAAACAAGGCATTACTGGGGGGCAGGAATAATGCAAAAAAAAGCATAAAACATCAAAGATATAGGATCGTGTGAATATACAATAATTTTGCATGGTCTTTCCCAACCTGGAAACACAAGCAAAGCAACGTTTGAAAAAAAGAATAATGCACCTGTGTTGGGTGGGACAGGAATGGTGAGATCAATTTTTTATGGGGTTAATGGAAGGGCTTTTTTTCCATATAGAAAATAATTTATCCTATGAAGAAAATAAATGTGAGAATGTACATTTATGCCAAATGTAGATTATTCGTCACACAGCAATCTTCTGGAGCAGGAGTCTCCTACATTTTCTGTAATAAGAGCTACTTATGTTCAATGGAACTCATCGAATATTATTAGTGTTGTAACAGTGACTACATCAGACAAGGTTACATTAGTAGCCACCATAAGCAAGATTACTACCAGTGATCACCTCAGTGCATCCGGCATGGTTGCAAACAGTAATGTATAAAAAACATTTGGCAATATGGAATGCCTCTACATGGGTAATACATAACAACCATAGCTGCAGTGCCTCTGTCACCAAGGTAATAACATTTATAAAAAGTCTTTCCAAAGCCACATTATTTGTCACTCAAATATCAGCTTTAAATATATTTTAGAAATTCAGCCATGTTTCTCCAAATATGAGCCTATGAGTTCTGAAAAGAAAACATTTTGTCTCAACTACACACTCTAAATTTTGGTATATGTATATTAATTCAACCAAGTAAAAGCTTCTAATTTATTAGTCTGGGTTGCAAATAGGAGAGCTACTCGTAGCCCGCCAGCTACTAGTTGGAGAAGCCTGTTCTGGAGAATGCTGGGAGGTAAGGATTATGACTGGAAATGTATGACTTGTGTAGCCATCATGCCAAATCTAAATGATTTTCTGTTAATCTCTGAAAATTCTGAAATATATACAATGTGTATAGGTAATTCTACAATGCATAATTACCCGCTTTTTAAAAACACGTGGTGAATCAGGCCCTATATACCTTTATCTATGTTTCATTCTATCTTTGTAGCTTTGTAACTCTGTTTCTGTGCATCTGTGCATTGGCCTGATAACTGCAAAGCCCAGGAGTTGGGTTCGTAGATCCTAGCCTGTGCTCTTCGCCATGCCTACCGTTGTATGAGCGTGGGTGACCAATAAGGCCTTGTAGACAAAGCGAGCTCTCTGGTTGAGATTCTGCGCTGCAAGACTCAAGTAGGTTTCAGCCAAGGGGGTGATCCTGTTCAGGTCCACCCACGCCTCTATGGTGGGGATCAAGCTCCCCAAGGAGCTAAGCAAGAGGATGATAAAAAATGTATTCATCTTCATCAGCCTGTCCTCCGATGCCCAAGCCTGGTCAGATCAGCTTTGTTTTTTCAGTTTCTGTTTATTTTAGTGGAAGATTAACTTCCCAACCTCCAACCTGAGGCAGTTCATGGAGAATCTCCATTCTCTTCATTAGCAAAGGAAGTTGGTCTACGTTGGGCAAACACTCACTGCTGTGCTTTGCAGGGGTGAAAGTCCAGTTAGTTTACTGAATAGTGTGTGTGCTGCTTTGAGTTCATGGGCAATAGGTTTGCCCTTCAGATGCCCCCCATATTTCTTTATTAGTTTTCGTATTCGTTGAGGGTCTACAAAGCAGATTCAGGCATTGTACGAAAACTGAATGCAGTTCTTAAATACTTAGTAAGATAACAAAACAGTCTAATGGATGTAGGCCACCGTGAAACTGGTGTGGCACAACATCCTTCAATGTGGAAGATGACTAAGAAAAGTTACTGGATGTTAAAGATCTATCAGACCCAGTTCATTAAAACAATTTATTTGTTTCAGACCTCATCTGAGGTCAACAAATGCAAGTACATAATATTAAAAAGTTGTATTTATACTTTTAAAACTTTCTTTAAAACACGTTATAAGCATGGTAGATTAAAATTGGCAAATACAGATACATAGTTTGTGGTTATTAAATTTATACCATTTTTTAAAACAACTTTAAAAAGCTCTTTAAGAACTTAAACAAGTTATAGCAAATAAATTCAGACCCAGTTAAATACCAGGTGATTTTATACATTTCCGGTACTCTGTGTATTAGCATCAGATGCATTCTGCCTAATGTGCCCTGGCTGGAATCCTATGTTATGACCTTGCAGATCAGGAATCTTTCACCCTGAAGCAACAATACTGGTAGGATACTGGGTTAGTTTAAGCCCTGTAATGGAGTCAATGTACACTACTCTGACTCCCCCCAAAAATATAGGACCCTGGCACAGTATATGGGAGCATCAGGTGAAGTACAAGAATGAGAAATGGTTAGAAGTAATACTGTATTCCCTTTCCAACAGGTAATATGAGAAAACTAGAAATTATTGTGGCAGCACAGGGTTGCCCCAAAAGTGAAAGAATATTAGAATTATATAGTTGTTTTTTAAATTATCTTTATAACCCTTTCTGTTCTCATCCTTGCATTTTACAAACATCACCCCTAAGTTGCATTTCAGAAAAACTACAATTATACAAGCATCCATCTGCACAAAAGGCATGACAGTCTTAAAGTTTAATATGGTATGATACAGGTCGGAGCCCTATTGGAGAGGTCTGAGCAAGCCCTCAATAAATGCAGTTCGGACCATCGACGTTTCAACACAATATTTTAGAGCATAGTGTCCAAACATTATACCTTAATTTAATCTGTTGCGCCATTTAAAAATCACACAGTGTCTTACATTGTTTCGCACAATCATTAGATAACTCAATTTGCATATTTCTTCATAGAGACAGGGAATATGGGGTGGATACAGAAGCTCTTGTATGTATATACAATAGTCTATCATATGTACAAACTTCCTCGACTTTATCATCTCGGTGGACTGTGATTTCTCCCCGCCCTCTATGTCCCATTAGTGTTTTACTGACAAGGTATTTTGTGGTACATCCACCTAGAATGCCCAATATAATGCTGTAACTGTCCCCATGGGTGATTGCAGGTCTAACATGGGAACAGCCTTTACAATGTGGCTGGAACCACGCATGCCTTTACCACGCAGGCTTTACAATGCATGCGTCTATCACACATCCCTTTACCACGCAGACCTTTACAACAACAATGCCTTTACCTCACATATCTTTAAAACGAAAATGTAAGTATTGCACAGGTGAGTGATTTTTTTTTATATATACGTGTATATATTCACTGAAAAAACAAAGGTTACAGGGACATTATAGTTAGCCTTAGATTTCACTCATACAAAACCATTGAAAATCAGCAGTTATGGTTACCTGAGCTAACTATAACTTATGCCCCCGCAATGCACTGCTTAT
Organism: Calotriton arnoldi; assembly: GCA_963921515.1. Taxonomy (NCBI): domain Eukaryota; kingdom Metazoa; phylum Chordata; class Amphibia; order Caudata; family Salamandridae; genus Calotriton; species Calotriton arnoldi. The sequence continues at coordinate 1,643,838 of CAWUFW010001715.1, read as the reverse complement.
GACCTCACATATTACATCATGACATGGTCAGTGACATCACTGATGACATCACTGATGGCATCTCAAATGACATCATCCATAGAACTGAACCTCACCTGCCACTTTATCCAGCAAGTGTCCACGGTTTTACACAAAATGTCTATCCAACTGGAGTGCTTTCTACTGGTTGATTAGTAAGTGCTACCTTGTTGGGTAAATGTGTAGTGCCTATCCCACACTAAAACTGCGTAATGGACCACTGGGCTACTGAGAGAAAACAAAACTAACAATAATGGATACTGGGCTACTAAGAAAAACGAAAATACTGGGCTACTAATGAAAAGAAGCAAATGATGGACTAAAGCTGAAACCTAGCAGTAACCATTACCAGGAGTGGAGCAAGTACCTGGGTGACCTCTGGACCGAACCTGAGGCCTCGGGGCTTGAGAATGAGGCATTAGACTCTGGTGGTAGGCATACGCTGCTGGGAGCCGTGTGCAGACCAGGGAGGTCAGGGCTACTCACAGAAGCTGCGAAGCAGCCTGCATAAGTCGTCCTGGGAGGGGGTGGGTCTGTCGGTTAGGCAGGGGACGAGTGCAACAGCGCACGCAACAGTGGCAGATCCTAGGCTACTGAGAGAAAACAACAATAACAGATACTGGGCTACTAAGAAAAATCGAAAATACTGGGCTACTAAAGAAAACAAGCAAATAATGGGCTAGAACTGAAAACTAGCAGTAAGAATAAGAAAGTGGAGCAAGTACCTGGGTGACTGAGGGACAGAACCCAATGCCTCGGGGCTTGAGGATAAGGCACCAGACTCTGGCGCTAGGCAAAGGCTGCAGGCAGCGGCACACAGACCAGGGAGGTCGGGGCTACTCCATGGGTTTGGTAATTGCATTACCATAATGTACAACTTTTTTTATCATAAGGAAACATAATTACATAGTCTTGTAGCACCATTCTGTATTCTAAATATTTACATGCAGTTATTTTTTAATACAGCCAAAGCTCCTGTGTGCTCTTTCCGCATTCGTGATAAGGGTATAGATTGGAATGAAATCTTAATTAATTCACAACGGTCAGGGTCTGGTGATATAGACACATTTGTTGCTTAACTCACTTCTGTGGGTGGAGCACACTGGCTTTTGTCAAGCATCATGGGAAGGGTGACCTTTGCTATGATGGCACCATCTGTGCTGGTGCAGACTCTCTCTCAAGGGCCATTCTTCCCGTCGCTGCGGAAATGCAGGTGCCGCTCTTGACCAGGAGATGACTCAACAAGGTGAGTGTCTGAAAAGTTTCAGCGCTCCGTCCATCATCTCCTTGTGTTTGCTTTGCTCGCCCTAAGTTGGCAGGGTATGCCCAGACATGGGTCTCTTGCTCACTTTGCCTCTAGATTCAAGCTAGCCTGGCTGATGACGGGTGTTACCCCGAAACCGGTCCCAGGATGCTTGTTTCCGGTTGAGGGAAGACCTGGCTTGGCAGTTCGGGCTGGACTGTTCCCATGAGGCACAGGGTCAAGACTGATTTGCATATAGCTGGGTCTGAACTGAGGTGGCGAAGTGAGCTAAAGAATGATGATGGATTCAACCCAGATCTGTGACTGGGGGTGAGTGTCTGAAAGGTTTCTGCGTTCTGTCCATCATCTCCTTGTGTTTGCTTTGTTCGCCCTAAGTTGGCAGGGTATGCCCAGACGTGGGTCCCTTGCTCACTTTGTCACTGGATTCAAGCTAGCCTGGCTGATGAAGGGTGTTACCCAGAAACCGGTCCCAAGATGCTTGTTTCCGGTTCAGGGAAGACCTGGCTTGGCAGTTCGGGCTGGACTATTGCCAAGATGCACAGGGTCAAGACTAATTTGCATATAGCTGGGTCTGAACTGAGGTGGCGAAGTGAGCTAAAGAATGATGAAGGATTCAACCCAGATCTGTGACTGGGGTGAGTGTCTGAAAAGTTTCTGTGTTCCGTCCATCATCTCCTTGTGTTTGCTTTGTTCACCCTAAGTTGGCAGGGTATGCCCAGACGTGGGTCCCTTGCTCACTTTGACCCTGGATTCAAGCTAGCCTGGCTGATGAAGGGTGTTACCCAGAAACCGGTCCCAGGATGCTTGTTTCCGGTTCAGGGAAGACCTGGCTTGGCAGTTCGGGCTGGACTGTTCCCATGAGGCACAGGGTCAAGACTGATTTGTATATAGCTGGGTCTGAACTGAGGTGGCGAAGTGAGCTAAAGAATGATAATTGATTCAACCCAGATCTGTGACTGGGGGTGAGTGTCTGAAAAGTTTCAGCGCTCCGTCCATCATCTCCTTGTGTTTGATTTGTTCGCCCTAAGTTGGTAGGGTATGCCCAGGCATGGGTCCCTTGCTCACTTTGTCACTGGATTCAAGCTAGCCTGGCTGATGAAGGGTGTTACCCAGAAACCGGTCCCAGGATGCTTGTTTCCGGTTCAGGGAAGACCTGGCTTGGCAGTTCGGGCTGGACTATTCCCATGATGCAGAGGGTCAAGACTGATTTGCATATAGCTGGGTCTGAACTGAGGTGGCGAAGTGAGCTAAAGAATGATGAAGGATTCAACCCAGATCTGTGACTGGGGGTGAGTGTCTGAAAAGTTTCTGTGTTCCGTCCATCATCTCCTTGTGTTTGCTTTGTTCGCCCTAAGTTGTCAGGGTATGCCCAAACGTGGGTCCCTTGCTCACTTTGACCCTGGATTCAAGCTAGCCTGGCTGATGAAGGGTGTTACCCAGAAACCGGTCCCAGGATGCTTGTTTCCGGTTCAGGGAAGACCTGGCTTGGCAGTTCGGGCTGGACTGTTCCCATGAGGCACAGGGTCAAGACTGATTTGCATATAGCTGGGTCTGAACTGAGGTGGCGAAGTGAGCTAAAGAATGATGATTGATTCAACCCAGATCTGTGACTGGGGGTGAGTGTCTGAAAAGTTTCAGCGCTCCGTCCATCATCATTTTGTGTTTGCTTTGTTCGCCCTAAGTTGGCAGGGTATGCCCAGACGTGGGTCCCTTGCTCACTTTGCCACTGGATTCAAGCTAGCCTGGCTGATGAAGGGTGTTACCCAGAAACCGGTCCCAGGATGCTTGTTTCCGGTTCAGGGAAGACCTGGCTTGGCAGTTCGGGCTGGACTATTCCCATGATGCAGAGGGTCAAGACTGATTTGCATATAGCTGGGTCTGAACTGAGGTGACGAAGTGAGCTAAAGAATGATGAAGGATTCAACCCAGATCTGTGACTGGGGGTGAGTGTCTGAAAAGTTTCTGCCTTCCGTCCATCATCTCCTTGTGTTTGCTTTCTTCGCCCTAAGTTGGCAGGGTATGCCCAGACGTGGGTCCCTTGCTCACTTTGACACTGGATTCAAGCTAGCCTGGCTGATGAAGGGTGTTACCCAGAAACCGGTCCCAGGATGCTTGTTTCCGGTTCAGGGAAGACCCGGCTTGGCAGTTCGGGCTGGACTGTTCCCATGAGGCACAGGGTGAAGACTGATTTGCATATAGCTGGGTCTGAACTGAGGTGGCGAAATGAGCTAAAGAATGATGATGGATTCAACCCAGATCTGTGACTGGGGGTGAGTGTCTGAAAAGTTTCAGCGCTCCGTCCATCATCTCCTTGTGTTTGCTTGGACTCAACAAGGTAGCAGAGAGGGCAGTCACATCTGTCCCCTGGTGCACATGTTGTTGCTCCCAATCTGGAGTTAGCGGTGCGGTGGAGAGTCTGAGGCACACACACCCTCAAGCTTGGTATCATTGTTGCCAGCTGAAGAACAAAAGAAAGCAGCAGTGGCAAAATATGGTGGTACATAAGCACTCAAGCGGTATCTGCACTGCTCATTCTTTGTGAATGAATGAGTAGAGATGCTACAGTGGGTTTACACTCTCTCTCAGTAACATTTATTGGAGAAGAAAACAGGTGCAAAAGTAGATGTAAAGGAATATTGGCCCCACACTTTGTCTGTTCCAGTCAATAAGAAGAGCACAGATGCAGGGGTGGGAATAAATGTACTTGGGCGCTCACTTTCTCTAAGTGCTGCTCTGTGGGTTCTTAGCTGGACTTGTTAACAGTCACCAGCCAATTTAGTGTTTGGCAGACTGTGCCACAAATGTGCCAGAGTACCCTGTCCATCAATATCTCCATGTGCTATTATGTACCAGGCATGCCATCATCTTTCTGACGATACAATAAGTATACAAAATAGAGATGGGTGGAATGCTTCAATTAATCTCAGCCACTGGTTCAGGCCACATCCCAAACCACTGTTATTTTGCACACCATGCCACCTCAGTTTGGAGCCAGCTATATGCAAATCAGTATTGACCCTGCTCCAATCGGAACAATAAGGGCCGAACTGCCAAGCAAAGTCCTCCCCGAACCGGTTTCACCATAGTTATGGGCTCATCTGCTGGGTACTGCTTGGTTCCAGTGATGCAGTCTGCACGGGACCCATGTCTGGGCATATCCGTCTTCTTAGGGCGACACAGTAAGTATACAAAACAGTGATGGATGGGATACTTGAATTAATCTCAGCCACTGTTATTCACTCGAGCTGCATCCCAATCCAATATTATTCTGCACACCATGCCACCTCAGTTTGGACCCAGCAATATGCAAATCAGTCTTGACCATGCTTCAATTGGAACAGTCCAGCCCGATCTGCCAAGCCAGGTCCTCCCTGAACCAGAACACAAGCAACCCAGGACCACTTTCGCCCTAGTTATGGGCTCATTAGAAGGGTACAGCTTGGTTCCAGTGACACAGTGTGATATGACCCACATATGGGCCTACTCGTTTCACTTAGGGTGTCACAATAAGTACACAAAACAGTGATGGATGGAATGCATGAATTAAGCTCAGCTACTGGTAATCATTCGGGCCGCATCACAATCCATTGTTATTCTGCACACTATGCCTCCTCAGTTTGGACCCAGCTAAATGAAAATCAGTCTTGACCCTACTCCAATAAGAACAGTCAAACCCAAACTGTCAAGGCAGGGCCCCCTTGAACCAGAACACAAACAACCCAGGACTGGTTTAGTCTACTTATGGGCTCATCAGCCAGTTACAGCTTGGTTCCAGTGACACAGTGTTCACAGTACCCACGTCTGGGCACCTGTCCCACTTAGAGTGTCACAATAAGTATATAAAAAAGTGATGGATGGAATGCTTGAATTAATCGAAACCACTGATAATCACTTGGGGCCGCATCCCAATTCATCCTTATTCTGCACAACATGCCACCTCAGTTTGGACCCAGCTATGTGCAAGTCAATCTTGACCCTGCTTCAAAAGGAACAGGCCAGCCCGATCTGCCAAGCCAGAACACAAGCAACCCAGGACTAGTTTTGCCTTAGGTATGGGCTCATCAGCTGGGTACAGCTTGGTTTCAGTGACACAGATCCTAGGTTGCTTGTCTTCTGGTTCAGCAAGGTCCTGGCCTGGCAATTCGGGCTGGAGTGTTCCCATGAGGAGCAGGGTTAAGACTGATTTACATATGGCTGGAGTCAAACTGAGGTGGCATGGTGGGCATAAACGATGGATTGAGATGCAGGCTGAGCCATTGTCAGTGGCTGAGATAAATTCAAGCATTCCATCTATCATCTAGTTGTTTTAGCATTTTGTGGCCTTGAGATACAGCTCTCTTAAAGCCAGGCGCCATTATTAATTTGTTCTCCTCCAAGGCTCTCTCAGCCTCAACCTTCTTTTCCTCCAACCTAAGCCCGGTCATTTCCAGCTCGAACTGCCTCTCCTCTCTCCTGTCTGCCAGCTCCTCTCGGGATAGGCTGCAGGAGGAAACACTGCTCTCTGACCTCACATGGGGCTCCACTTCAGGGTTTAAGTCATCTGCCTCAATTGGAGGCTTTATCTCAAAGAAGTCCTCTCTTTGTCCCTCCATCATAATAACCCCTTCTGTGGCTTCAAACCAGTGTGTTATCGACTTCTGCCCATTCCCTAAGTGCCATTTGCTAACCTTCCTGGTGGTATTCTTGGTAGGACGTGCCTTCTCCTTGCAGAACTCCTTGAGCAGGGCCAAAGTGTAGATATCCATGTTGGCCAGTCCGAATTTCATCCTTGCAGTTGGAGTTTCAGACACAAGAGGAAGTGTTTGGAAAAATTAAAAAAAGATCCAATTAATAAGAATTTAATCTTGAATTGGCCTTAGATCATTTATTTGAAGTGGTATCAATATTACTGTAAGGCGCTGCATTAACACAAGTCCAAATCCCCACCGCTGATAACTAGCATAAGAATTTGGGTTACTGGTTTAAGGGGGGAACCCTTCTCAAGCAGCAACTACAGTTCCTTTGAGGGTGAAGTCATACACAAACCCTAAATTAACCCATGCTCAACCATCGGGTAGTTTGACACAGAGCAGTCAGGCTTAAGCTAGAAGCAATGTGTAAAGTATTTGTTCAACATTTCAAACAGTAACACAGTGAAAACACACCACAAAGGGAGCCCACACCAGAGTTAGAAAATAAAGTCACTTTTAGTCAATATTACAAGACCAAAATGACAAAAATCCAATTAGTAGATGTAGAGATATTGAATTTTAAACTTTTTGGAGAAAATAGCACCAAGAGGCATAAAGCGGCAACTGTGGATATCTGGCCACAATGAACCGGAGCAAAGTCACAAAATCAGGCCAACCGCAATGGAGCATGAGCTGGCTCAGGGACCCAGTTAGGCTGCTGAACAAAAGTACCTTAAATCCTGGTTTGCAGAGTGTTACTTTGATCTGCGTCGAAGATGCGCTGCACAGCTGAGTTAATGCGTTGGTTCAAGATGCGGCGAGGCTGCAGTGCGAAGGCCTGTTGAATCAGTGTCGAAGATCCTGTCGACGGGGCTTGCGATGTGAAGTCCGGCATCGGGGATGTGGCATGCAGTCAGGGTGGTGCGTCAGTTCTGAAGAGCTGCAATATGAAGTCCGGCATCATTGTCAAGGCTGCCGTCGACAAAGGATGCGAGGACCTGCACCGAGGGTGGGTGGCACAGTAGTGATTCTGAAGGCAATGCTAGCTATGACAGCGTGCAGGTCTTGCAACGGGTCCAATCCACACAGCAGCGGAGATGTGTTGGTTCTGCTTGGATTTGTGTCACACAGCAGAGGAGATGTGTCAGCTCCACTGGTTCCACAGCGTTTGGCAAAGCATCTTAAGCCCACTTCCAATGGTCCAGGAGTGGGGTGGCGCCACTTGGCAGGGTAGATTCACAGATGCAAGAGTCCAGGTGCAAATGCAAGGTTGTTTGAAGCCATTTATGTTCCTTAGGCTTCAGATCAGGAGGCCAGCCAACTAGCCTTTGGAGTCACTCTGGGTTCTGGGTTCAAGAGATGCAGGTTCATCCTTCTAACCCAGGCAAGAGGAAAACAGGTAGCAGGTCAAGATAGCAAGGCAGGAGTCCAACAGAGTGCAACAGAGTGGCAATCCTTCAACACCACAGCAGACCTTCTTCCTGACAGAGTATCCACAGGTCCAGAAGTGTACTGAAGTGGTGGTGTCTGAGGTCCAGTATTCCTACCCAGTTGTGCCTTTGAACTGGGGGCGAACCTTCTAGAGGTTTCCCTTTGAAGTCCCCAAGCATCCTGCATCCCCTGCCCTGGCTCCAGACTAACTACAGGGGGATATGCAGCCCTTTATGTGATTACAGTATACAGCCTATTCAGGTATAAGTTGGGCTTTTCCCAATTCCTCCCTCCCATCCTAACAGTGATGGCTGATATAGGCACACTTAAGCTCCATATTGTGTGTGGCTGTCTAGGTGGAATACACAAAGCCCAACTATCTACTACACCCAATCATGTGACCAGAGACAGGCTTCAGGCACTAAATGGATAAGTCATTAAAATGGCAACTTTCCAAAAGTGGCATTTTTAGAATTGCACTTTAAAATCCGACTTCATCATAAGTTACAGTTTTAAATTGTGATTTTAGAGACACCAAAACTGAACTAGTTATCTCTTCCTATTTAGAAATTACAGGCCACATTAATCATTCTTTCATGCAGCGCAACACAGCAAGCCACCTTGCTGCTCTGCGTGAAATGGCAGGAAAGAGCTGTATTTACCATTATATGGTGCATTCCTGTCCTTTCCTATCACTGGCGTGCTTTTGGCTACATAGCGCTAACGCAGGCACACTTGTGTCATGGTGCAAGGGTGCCTACATTGTAGCCAGGATTGTTTTTGTGGCAGAAGAAACACCTTCCTGCACAAAAACAATCATGAAAGGCATTTTCCTCTTTATATGTGTGCTGCATAATGCATCACACGTAGATAGAGATAAAAACAAAGTGAAATAACAATATTTCTCCTTGTTATGTCTCACCTGGGAAGGCGTAGCATTTTGACGCATTCCCAGGTCTACCACTAATGGTAAATCTGGGAAAGCACCAAATCCATGGGTGGATGCGTGGGAACACTCACACTCCACCTAAGGAACGCTTACCTGCTGCAGAGTAATGCAAGGCAGCGAGTTGCGCTGCCTTGTGTTACTCTAGAGTTATCAAGCACTGTAGGGCCACGCAAGGTAGCCTTGCGTGGCTTGGTAAATCTCACTTAGGTTTTCCGTCACCCTTGTCCCCCTTGTGTGGCATAAGGGCGATGCAAAACCTTGATATATCTGGCCCTACACTTACAAAATACAATAACGCAATTCCAATGTTATCCAAGGGAGAGATAGGCCTTGCAATAGTAAAACACAATTTAAAGAGATTTTCACTATCAGGACATGTAAAACTTAAAAGTACATGACCCTTGACCTTGCCAGGTAGGTCGCTCCCCCACCACACAGCTCCGCCTGTGTTGTCTGCCCGCTGCTTCTGCAGGTAAGATCGCCCTCCGCTTGTGGCCCCGGTGCCCGTATTTTCTGCTTGTCTCCCCATTTTCCTTTCTGTGCCCCTCGCTGCCCCATTGTCGTTGTGCCCGTGATTTTGTCTGCTTTTCTCCCCTTTTTCCTTCTGTGCCCCTCGCTGCCCCATTGTCGTTGTGCCCGTGATTTTGTCTGCTTTTCTCCCCTTTTTCCTTCTGTGCCCCTCGCTGCCCCATTGTCGTTGTGCCCGTGATTTTGTCTGCTCTTCTCCCCTTTTTCCTTCTGTGCCCCTCGCTGCCCCATTGTCGTTGTGCCCGTGATTTTGTCTGCCTCTCCCCCCCATTTCCTTTCTGTGCCCCCGCTGCCTCTCGCCATTCCCACCGCTGCGTCCCCTGCGGCCCCGCCCCCCTGACTGCCCATTCGCTGCCCCTGCCTCCCGCCTCCCAGCTGCTCCTCCCCCCCCCCTCCCCATAAATGGCGGCCGCTGCGCGGCCGCGCCGCTGGCGCGCCGATGGCGCGCCTAAGGCAAGCCCGTCTGCGCCCGTCTGCGCCCGTCCGCGACTGGACCGCGCCCAGCGCCAGAACCCCTGGATCCCACCGATGCAACACCACTCGACGGACCCTACGACGCCGCCACACTCACCGCACTCAATGCCGGCCGGAACCCTGCCTGCTACCGAGCCTCACCGAGACGCACCCACGGACCCTTCACCTGCCAAACCTGCCGATTCACCTGCCCCCAGACGTGCACCACCTCCGCCAAATCGAGCACCAGCAGCAACCACCTGAAATGCATCCTGTTGAACACCCGCTCCGTCCACAGGCACGCCGTGGAACTCTGGGACCTGCTCGACGCAACAGCACCGGACATCGCCTTCCTCACCGAAACCTGGATGAACGCCTCCTCAGCGCCCGACATCGCCATAGCCATCCCGTACGGATACAAGATCACCCGGAGGGACCGCGTCAACCAGACGGGAGGAGGCATCGCCATCGTACACAAGAACACCATCCGCATCTCGACTAACTCCGACGAGACCTTCACCGCCGCCGAACACCTACACTTCCAGATACACACTGACCCCAAGACCACCCTCCGAGGCACCCTCATCTACAGACCCCCGGGACCACGCACACTATTCAGCGAAGACATCGCAGACTTCATCAGCCCGCACGCCATGCCCTCCGTCGACTACATCCTCCTAGGGGACCTCAACTTCCACCTGGAGAACAACAACGACAGAAACACCACCGCCCTGCTGGACAACCTCGCCAACCTCGGACTCAAGCAACTGGTGAACACGCCCACCCACTACGCCGGCCACATGCTTGACCCCGTCTTCTCGTCCAGCAAGCACATCTCCTTCAGCCACGCCACCGGACTCCACTGGACCGACCACAGCTGCGTCCACTTCAGCTTCAGAAAGACTGCGACCCACCACCACCCGCAACAGGCTCCCCGCCGGAGCTGGAGCAAGATCACCGCCGAGCAGCTCACCGCCTCCCTCAGCCAGAACACACCCACCAACACAACGGACCCAAACGAAGCAGCCAGCAACCTCGCCAAGTGGCTGACCGCCTGCGCCGACGACCTTGCACCACTAAAAAACCCTCCCAGCAGACCCGGAAGCAAGAAAACCCCTTGGTTCACCAACGAACTCAAGGAATCCAAGAAGAACTGCCGCACTCTCGAGAAAACCTGGCGACTCGACCAGACCACAGACAACAGGACCGCCCTCAAGCACGCCACCCGCAAACACCACCAGCTGATCCGTGCCACCAAGAAGTCGGCACTCAAAGAACGACTGGACAACAACGCCCATGACAGCAAGGAACTTTTCAGCATCGTCAAAGAGTTCTCCAACCCCAGCGCCGGAAACAACGACATCACCCCTCGCAAGACCTCTGCAACTCACTCTCCGCGTTCTTCCACCGCAAGATCACCGACATACATAACAGCTTCGACGCACAAACCACGCACCCTACCGCCGAACCAACGCCCGCCACCACCACCCTCTGCAACTGGACCCCGATCAGCACCGAAGACACCACCCGCACGATGAACTCCATCCACTCCGGATCACCAACCGACCCCTGCCCACACCACGTCTTCAACAAAGCCGACGCCACCATCGCACCCCATCTCCGGGACATCATCAACTCCTCCTTCCACACCGCCACCTTCCCGGAGAGCTGGAAGCACGCCGAGCTTACCGCCCTCCTGAAGAAACCATCGGCGGACCCCACCGACCTCAAGAACTACCGTCCCATCTCGCTCCTTCCGTTTCCGGCCAAAGTCATCGAGAAGACCGTCAACAGACAGCTTGCCGCCTTCCTCGAGACGAATGGATCCCTCGACCCCTCGCAGTCCGGGTTTCGGGCCAACCACAGCACCGAGACCGCCCTTATCGCAGCCACCGACGACATCAGAACCCTAACCGACAACGGGGAAACAGCTGCCCTCATCCTCTTGGACCTCTCCGCGGCGTTCGACACCGTCTGCCACCGCACCCTAGTGAAGCGCCTCAGCAACATCGGAATCCGAGAGAAAGCACTGGAATGGATCATCTCGTTCCTCGCCGGAAGAACCCAGAGAGTCCGCCTCCCCCCGTTCAGATCCGAAGCCACCGAAGTCATCTGCGGCGTTCCACAAGGATCTTCACTCAGCCCAACCCTCTTCAACGTCTACATGAGCCCCCTCGCAGCCATCGCACGCCAACACAACCTCAACATCATCTCCTACGCCGACGACACCCAGCTGATCCTCTCCCTCACCAACGACCCCACCACCGCCAGAGCCAACCTACACGACGGGATGAGAGACGTCGCCGACTGGATGAGGAACAGCCGCCTTAAACTGAACTCAGACAAGACGGAAGTCCTCATCCTGGGCTCATCACCCTCCGCCTGGGACGACTCCTGGTGGCCCTGGGCACCGCGCCCAAGCCAACGGACCACGCACGCAACCTGGGCTTCATCCTGGACTCCTCCCTGTCGATGACCAGACAAGTCAACGCCGTCTCATCTTCATGCTTCAACACCCTGCGCATGCTCCGCAAGATCTTCAGATGGATCCCCACTGAAACCAGGAAGACCGTCACCCAGGCACTCGTCACCAGCCGACTGGACTATGGGAACACCCTCTACGCCGGAACCACAGCCAAACTTCAAAAAGACTCCAGCGCATCCAGAACGCCTCCGCACGACTCATCCTGGACATCCCCCGACACAGCCACATCACCGGACACCTGAAAGACCTGCACTGGCTAACCGTCAGCAAGAGAATCACGTTCAGACTCCTCACCCACGCACACAAGGCCCTCCACGACCTGGGCCCAAAGTACCTCAACGACCACATGACCTTCTACACGCCCACACGCCAGCTACGATCAACCAGCCACGCCCTCGCCACCGTACCACGCATCCGCAGAACCACCGCCGGAGGAAGATCCTTCTCCTACCTGGCAGCCAAGACCTGGAACTCCCTCCCCACTCACCTTCGGCGAACCCAGGACCATCTCTCCTTCAGGAAGCAGCTCAAGACCTGGCTGTTCGAGCAGTAACTTACCCCCTCCCCCAGCGCCTTGAGACCCTCCCGGGTGAGTAGCGCGCTCTATAAATGCCGTGATTGATTGATTGATTGATTGATACTTCTTAAATACATTGCACCCTGCCCTCCGGACTATCCAGGGCCTTCCCATAGGGGTGACTTATATGTATCAAAAAGAAAGGTTTGGGCCTGGCAAGAGGTTTATTTTACCAGGCCAAAGTGGTAGTTCAAACCTACACAGACAGGCTCTGCAATGGCAGGCCTGGGACATGTTTAAAGGGATACTTAAATGGGTGGCTCAAGCAGTGCTGCAGGCCCCCTTTTAGCATTTAATTTTCAGGCCCTGAGTACATGTAGTAGTACTGCTTTACTAGTAAATTAAATATGTCAATTAGGGATAAGCCAATATTACCATGTTTAAAGGACTGATTACATGCACTTTAGCACTGGGTAGCAGTGGTAAAGTGCTCAGAGTCCTATGCCCAGCAAAAACAAGTTCTGTAAAAATGGGGGAAGAAGGCAAAAAGTTTGGGGGAAGATTGCCCTAAGGCTGACAGGTCTACAGCTGCGCCTCAGATGCACTCCTGTGGTTAACTAATTTGACCTTCAGAAAAACCTTTAAAGACTTAGGGGCATATTTATCATAGTTGTTGCGTCACCCTTGTGCCACAGAAGGAGGTGCAAGAGTGATGCAACAACATCATAAGATTTCTGAAGCAATGCAAGGCCACCTTGTGTGACCCTCCATGGCATGATAAATCTAGAGTAACTCAACACAGCGCTAATTGCTGCATTGCATTACTCAGCCCCAAGGGAGGCGATCCATGGTTGGAGCATGTGTGTTCCCATGCATCCACCCATGGATTCTGGTGCATTCCCAGATTTTCCATTAGTGGTAGACCTGGGAATGTGTCAAAATGCTACACCTCCCCAAGTAAGGTGTAACAAGGAGAAATATTTTTATTTTTTCTCATTTTTGTTCAAGGGTGCCTGCGTTGACGCTAGGAAGTACATTGTGCACAAGGCCAAGAAAAAGACAGGAATGTGCCAAATAATGTTAAATACAGTGTATTCCTGCCCTTTCACACAGTGCAGCGCAGCAAGGTGACTTGCTGCGTTGTGCTGCATAAACGTTTGATAAATGTGCCCTTAGAACCATTCTGCACCTAGCTGTCAGTGCTGTGGTTCATAGTATGCACAGGGAAATATTGCATTGGGCTAGTGTAACTAGAGTAATTTCTGGAATTTTGTGTTACTCTTGTTATGCAAAATTCCCTGAATTACTTGATTACCCCACAATGCGTAATTACGCATCATTTGTGGGAAATATGTACCACAAATACAAGGTAACAACGTGAATGACAGAGCGTGAGTGGCTGTTGCTCACTGTGCCTTCTTTGCACTATTTTCTTAGCACAAAATGAATCCACGTTTCCAAAGAGGATGGAAGGACATATTTTGCACAAAAACACAGAGCCAAATGCCAGTTTTTGCATCTTGTGTAATTTTGCATAATTTTGAAGAAATTTCCCTGAATAATGTAAAATCAATTTACATAAATTGTGCACACCCCTAGTTGCTAGCACACTATAAGTTGAATGATTGTTTAATGAATAAGTGATTGATCCTCCATCTCAAAGATACCACACGTTTGCTAAAATAGGAACTGTCCTAGCAGGGCGTGGCTTGGATGCCACTCAAGATGGGTGCTTAACTGAGGTGGTCCGTACCTTGCAGGAACCACAGTCTTTAAAAATGCAGTTTTGAAGTATTTCATCTGGGAAAACTATCTTCCCTCATGCAATAGAGGTTTGGAGGAGCAGCGTGACCCATGGCCGGTACCTGAATTCACCCGAATTTCACTTTGAAGACAACAGCGCTGCTCTGGCTATCGCGGCCGGGCCGCCATCTTAGGTATTTACCGCACCGAAATGCATTAGTGCTGCGTCTATTTTAAAGTCTGTCCCATTTGGTCATTTCATCTCAGCAGTGGCGTCCGTTGATGGAACTCTCCTCTGTGCTTCCTAGTTTAACCCTCATAAGACTGGCCTACACTTTTTAATTTTCATAAAAAAGTCATTCATCTCCTCCTTCTCACAGAGATGCTTTGGTGGAGGTGAATTGTTCACTGGCATATACATTGTGGTCATTTGTACTTACAATTTGGAGCCGGAGACACTGTTGGATATATCGAGGCTATCATTTTCACTCATTTTTTACTTATATACTCTTTTTTGTCATTTAGTCTGAGAGTCCTAGCTGCCAATTTGTATATGGGCAGAATAAGGAAGCCATTGTAAACCAGCAAGGTGAAGCCTATCACTATAACGGACCCACGTCTGTCTTCTGAGGTGCCTTTAATGGATGGTTCAATCTCCTCTATTGGCATGGCACATTCTGTCACTCCATGCTTTGCAACTACACCAATTACTTCATTAAAAATGCAGTCACCCTCTTCTACTAATACAAATCTCCAGCAAGATCCTCCTTCTCCTGAAAAATCACCTTTGCCTATTTCTTTAGAGACCTTATTGGAGGAAATTCAAGCCTTACGACTGTTGAAGAAACAAATAGGCAGATCCAAAATCTCGATGACAATTGGACGATTATAGAGACAAGAGTTACCATGGTAGAGCAGTGTGCCAGTGATATACAAAACAACATCAATAAAATTGCTGTTTTGGAAAAGGCGGTCATTCTGTTGAAAAAAGCGCAGAAGACTTAGAAAACAGAAATAGGCACAACAATATATGCATTTATGGTCCTTCTGAAGGCTTAGAGGGGGAGGGCCCTTTAACCTTCTATACCTTTTTATTCCGTGCCCCATGGATCTCTCACTTGACTTTATAATATTTTTGTTAGTAAACCACTTTCCTAGAATCTTATTACCTCTACTATTGAACCTATTGTGATTTCTGACCATGCCCCAGTTATTGCAGATCTAGATTTACTCCCAGCACATCCCAAATCCAGCAGATTGAGGTTCAACAATTCTCTCTTACGAGACCCAGTTTTCTCCTCCTCCTTTAGTTCTTCCGCTGATGAGCTTTTTGCGATCCATGCAAGCTCTGCTGCATCTCCCCAATTAATATGGGACACCTAGTCATGTGGCCACCCGAATGCTCATCTGATGCACATTCTTTTTGAATATCCACCCATTGCATCCTTTTGGGCGAAAGTTTGGTCCCAACTCACAAACATTTTCAATATACAATGCTCCATCTCCCCTTTAATATTTTTTTAAAGAAGTCTCCTTGATGTTTCCAATTTAGGCATTCATAATAATAAATTATTAGATCTCAAGTTGGCCTTAGCTTTTCAGCAAGTTGCAATTAACTGGAAATGTTGCTCTAATATTTCATATAAAGCCTGGTGGTATAATGTTTGTCATTATCATAGATTAAATCCAGCTTTTGCCACTTTTTCTCTACCAAATGTTAACAGAGATTTGCATTGACGGTTACCATTAATGAATTTGTTAGATAATATTGTACAGAAACAAACTAACTACAAATATTCACAAAATTTTAAACCACCATAAATTGTTGCAATCTCTGCATATCCTTAGTTCTACTTTATCTTATTAACAATACTTTTCAAATGTTTGTATTTTTTACTGGATATTTATTGTTATTACTTGGTTTTCAAAATTGACTTTCTTTTCTTCCGTCCCCCTTCTTCTCCCCTTATTTTCCCATACAAATTATAAAACCTAAACAGCTTTGTTTCTTTTTGACATGGTATAATAATCTAGTTGATATACTATATGTGTTTATTGTTATTGTAATCTGCTTTTATGAGTGTAAAGCGGGTTAAAAATTAAAAAGAAACAATCCTATCTTTCAATTTGGAAAATCTATATTTTTGTGTTCTATTATCCTGGTCTTTACTCTTCAGGCGATCATGCTCACATACTGTCGCTAATTCTCATGTTGTGTGGTATTCTTTCATTCATTTATTTATTTTAAAATCTTTATTCGGCTGGGAACAACCATAAAAGCATACAGAAATGGCAGAAACAGTTAAATACAAGTTAATAAATACATTCATTCAATTATCATAAAAGAGTTAATGAGCTACAAGTGCAAAGTCAATTAGTAGACCTAGAGGAGACACTGGAAATACTGTATGATACAATCCAATCAGCGACATAGACTAGGTGGTACAATCAAATTATCTTATGAAAGCATTGAGTCCCATGAGCAAACAGCTGCACGAAGAAAGAGCCCCACACACAAACGTGTGTCTTTGTCAGATAATTGTTTTAAGAAAATAATAGGCTTTATTACATTGTCTACAATTTCTTGCTTTCAGCAATTTCACTAAAAACTTTTGTGTGAACAGTTTATGAAAACCACAGAAAAATTAAAAAATGCATCATTGATTGTTTCGAGGTTCTATTACACAGGCATATTCTCAGTTAAAGATTATGGGGCCGATTCTGATGCGGGTTGGAAAAGCTTCCCGACCGAATCGGTTGGGAAATGGTGTCCGACCCACTCGGATCGGGAAAGTCCGACCGGCGGAGTAGGATGCATCCGGATGCTTCCAGATACGATTTGGTTGAACTCCCATTGACTTCAATGGGAACATTTGTTCCTAACCGCATCAGAATTGGGCCCTCGGTCGGGAAGACACGTTCCCGATCCGATTTGGAAGGAGCAAATGCCGTTAGGAGGCCTTCCTAACCGCATCAGAAACAGGCCCTCGGTCGGGAAGCTTTTCCAACCCGCATCAGAATCGGGCCCTTTGTTGGTACCCAGCAGGAAAACATAGTAAAAGCTTAAGAGTGTTTACCCTAATGCAAAAAAAAAGAGCACTCCCAATTACTTCTAGGCTCCCATATACAGCTAGTCAAGAGGTGGGCTTCGATGCTAAGGCTCAGGTAAGATGCAACCGATGGTTTCAGAGATTCAGCTTTAATCCTACTTTCTTCTAATTTGGCCATTAATAAGGATAATTCCAATTTTTTTACCCAGAGTGGAACATTTAGTGGAATCTGTAAAGGCATGGCCAAAGCCGATTCCCTCCAAAGTATTTTTAACATAAGCCAGCCAGGGCATTGATAACCCATTATCGCAAACTAGGGAGTTGGCAATTATGCCTCTTGTAAGTGATAGTTTCTCCGACCTCCAAATGGATAACCACAACATGACAGGTCTTGTACAAATTAAGTCACTCAGGTATGTCAATTCTAACTCTTTACGGCAGATATAATGAGAGGTTGATATAAGACCCGCAAGTATTTTTCTACAAAATCTATTTTCCTCTCTTTGCAACATGGAGCAACCTGAAATACCCTAAATTCATGCCTCATATGATGCTATTGGTGTACATTGTGCGTTATATATCTGCACCAGAGGAGTCAAAGACTTTCCACCCACAGGACTGGAAAGACTCAACATAGATCCTATCACTCTTGTGAGCTTTATTCTACTTTGAGAAATATGGGGAGTCCAGGTTCCAGCAGCACTAATAGTAACACCCAAATATGGGAAATTATCAATATTTAACAAAAGATTGAAGCCAGCAGTAATGCTGGCAATGTGTGAACGCTTCAGACCACAGAACATAATATAAGAGTTCAAAAAATTAGTAAACAAGTCTAGATCGGTCATAAAGCCCAGTGAACTAGTTGGCATGAGGCCCTCGGGATCCGGGCCATAATACAGCGTCATCCACATAAAGTAGTGCGGGAAGAGAGATGCCGTTAATCTTGGGTACGTCCTGCATGCTACTAGTCTGATGGCAGCTAAGATTATTGATATATAAAATAAAAAGCAGAGAGGGGAGCATGCAGCCTTGTCTTACACCACGCCCAATGCTAAATTTGTTTGAAACTTCGCCCCCCTGACCAAACCTCACCCTGGCATTTTTATTTGTGTGCAATACTACTAACATGTTGACAAGTTCTCCATCTAGACCCATTTCTAGTAAAATTATCCATAACGTTGATCTATTAACACAATCGAATGCCATGGTCAAGTCCAGGAAGGCTAGATAGAGCGGTATCAGCCTTGTCACTGTATATTTCCCGATCATTAAATTCAGATTTAGGCACTGCTCTATTGTGCCAATTCCAGCACAAAAGCCATACTGGCTAGTGTGCAGCATATTGTTATCAGTGGTCCATTCTTTGAATTCTGTTGTTAAGACCCTCCCACTAATTTTTGCAGGGATGTCTATTGGACAATTGGAACCTCATCGGGTCCTGGAGCTTTACCCCCGGTGTTCTGTGATAGAGCCATGATCACTTACTGTAAAGAGAACTGTACTAATGCAGAGCAGAACTCCTGCCTCAATAAATTATGCATAACATTTTCCTTGGGAACAGAATAAATTTGTTTAAAATTAGTCGCCCAGGCCTCACTGTTTATATGACAGCTCATATTAGGTGTTCTTAGGTCTAATGTATGCATATTTGTTACAGATCCCCAGAAGCGTTTACTATTTTTAGTGTGGGCTGTATGCCTAAGTGTTTCCCATTTCTGCGTTAGGATTTCATTTTGCCTGTGTGTTATTACCAACTTATATTGCTTATGCAGGATAGTAAGCAGAGCTTGATCTCTGGGCTTCATTACTAAGGCTTTACACAATGTACGGTTTGCCCTGGAACATTCATTATGAAACCATTGAGGGATCTGGGGGGTCGGACCAATGGCTTTGATAACGAGTTTCTAATATTATTACATAGAGCCTCAAATGAATCAACTACCTGCCCTTTATCAGCCTCTTCTGATGTGCATTTAAAAATTGAGTCAGTATTCTCCATGATTGTTTTTCTCAAAAGTATAGTAGGGTCTGCCATTTTCCAACATAATCTAAGGTTGTCGGTAGACGTAGATAAATCTAGGAGAGTGGGGACAATCTTGAAATCTTTCCCGGAAGCTACAGGGAGTTGAAGTTCGACCGGGTTATGACCACCAAAATTGGTGTCTATAATTTTACATTGGAAGAGAAATTGTGTAAGATTGCAGAACATGAAAATGTAGTCAATTACGTAGTGCAAGTTCCTACCCCTAAAGGTCGGGTTGGCTAAATTGCGGGCCCCTGTCCGATTCATTGTATTTATCATGTCGGAGGCAGCTATAACATTTCCAATTCCCTCCCTCTTATGTCCCCGTCACCTGCCCCTTCTGCCAATATATCGCTGTGCGTTCTTGGCATTTTAGCGTTAAATCCCCCTCCCATGCATAAATATAACTGGTGCCCCTTTTCTGATGCAAGCTCCACAAGGGTGGTGATGTATTCAAAGAGCTTTGGAAATCTCTGATTTGGCACATTGAGGAAATCATTATTATAGAAATGTATTATATACAGGGGTGGATCCTCCTTAAATAAACTGCCTGGAAATCATTCCCTGATATGTTAAGGGCCTCTGCGTTGCCACCAAGTAGTAAGTTAATCCAAATTGTTAAACCTCCCGATGCTCTACCTACACATGACGGAGTGGCTGGAGAGTTAAAACAGAGAAAACCCTCACAGTTTATGGGATCCACAGCCAAAGACTCTTGCATTAACAGGATATCACAGGAGCTGAAAAACTGTTGCTATTCTGGTAGAGCCAACTTATTACGAAGCCCCACAATATGTCAGCTCATTATCCTTAAAGGGCGCTGATGATCTAGTATAGGGCTTTGTTAGTGTTGGAAGTTTTTGCACCCTAGGGATAGCTATGCTGGATGAGCTGTCCACAGACACTGGCCCAACTATATCAGGGGAGGTAAAATCTAACTGATAATCAATTACTGGTTTGATAAATAGCAGACACTTAAAGGTCCCAATCTATGTGATTCATCTATTCCAGTGTATCTGGGTGTTTCCTGTCAATCAACATCATTACAGTCCTGTAAGGGAGCATAACTATTAGAGCACAGCAGTCCCTGTCATTGTTGATTATGTAAGGTTGATAAAGCAAAGCGTTTCCTTACATTAGCAGGCTTATAAAAGTACCCCAGGGGTAACGTGACTATGCTGGAATTTAAGAATGCTTCCTCTGTTTCTACAGTTAAAATTCTACTTACAATACTGAGGCGCCTAAAATGTACAACCAAACAGTCACCTGGAATATCCTTAGGGTCCTGCCAAGCCAGCTAACCCTCCCGACCATTATGATATCTTTTTTTTTTTTTTGCAAACAGATTTTATTGATTTTTCATCTTTGTTACAATATGGTTAGTGCTCCAGCTATATCAGGATTACATGTTTTCACTTTACTCTTATACAACGCTGGGTCTGCAATATTGCAATCACAGTGTCGGTTTACAACACAAACTTTAAACTGATCCCTCCCTACCCCCTGTGAGTCAACATTGTGGAAAATATATGGATTGTGTGCTTATTGAGTGAGTTAAAGTTCGGTGTCAATATGCATGTAAGGGGCTGGGGCACTACTAGATCAATTCAATTACCCACTGAGTGTAATTCGAGAAGGCTAGTATGGCAGTTCTTATTTGTAAGGGGGCGCATGCTCTAGGAAGCGCTCGAGAGTCTCGTAGGTGTTCCTTCAGGGGTCTCCGGGTCAGGGTGGGATAAGTCGTCCAGATGGGCCTCCTAAGACCTGGCCACCTCCATATTCCCCAACCCCCCTCTTACCTTCTCTCAGCAGTATTCCTCCCTCGCATCCTGCCCACTTCAGTACTTCACTTTTCCAGGTAGTCAGTCTGGAGCCCCCTGATGACTTCCAGTTTCTAGCTATTTCACGTTTGGCAAGGACGAACGCTAGATCCTGAAATTTGCTGGTCACTTCAGTCTTGGATGTGTGGGGGAACCATACCAATAGACAGTGGGCTGGGGTGTGCGGGAGCACTTTGTCAATTGTCTCTTTTATTAAGTGCAGAACCCCCTCCCAAAACTCATGCAGTCCTGGGCAGGCCCAGAACATATGTAGAATATGTACCCTTTCTTCTCCACAGCGAGGGCAGGCCGCCTCTTCTACTTGGAAATATCTGCATATGCAATCTGGAGTAAAGTAGGATCTGTGCAGGACATAATAGTTAATAGGTTTGAAGCGCGCATTTCTAGATACTCCGGGTACCCCAGCTAGTATGTTATTCCAGTCGTTCCTTTGGATCGGAATAGCTAGATCCGTTTCCCATTGGATTCGTAATTTCTCCAACGGGCAGTGTTGATCTGTGGGCAGTGCTCTGTACAGACAGGACACTGCTTTTATAGTGCCTGCCAATAAGGCCATATAATAACAGCTCTGCTGTGGTGGGGGCTCAGCAGGTCCCACCTGCCAGTTTTTGCGGATCGCTGTTGTGAGCGCTTTATGCAATAGGAAATGCCCGTGGGGTAGATCAAACTCTGTGCGGAACTCCTCAAAGGGGAGCAGCTCTGCATCTCTATAAAGATATCCCATCTTTGTTGCCACGGCTTCCACCCAAACCTCCAAATCCCACCAGTTGCCCCCATGTGGGAGCGTCCTCAGCATATCTAGTGGTATATCATGGGAATATGGAACCTTAACACTCATTTTCTGCAGACCCAGGTGCCAACATTTGAATTGTACATTGAGTTCATGTGAATCTCCCCCAGCCGATCTGCCCACTCTGAGGAACACCAGCAAGAGATCAGATAACGGCGATGCAGCTGAAGTCTCTGTGCTATGTCTTTAATCAGCCATTGCAGCTGAGCTGTTATGTAATAGGTCTCGAAGTCGGGGATCGCTAGCCCACCCGCATTTACTGGTCGTTATATTATTGTCAGAGCTACCCTGCGTTGTCCCGCACCCCATACAAAAGTCCTGATCAACGAGTCAAGCTCCTTGAAAAATGTTGTGGGAACCCAGAGCCGAAGTGTATTAAAATAATATATTAGGCGGGGAAGCGCCACTATTTTGAGGTGTGCGATCCTGCCAGCCGAAAGCGGCAGGGTCCGCCAGAAAGCTATAGGCGTCTGTAGCCCTCATAGGGCCCGCCCCACATTTCCCTCATAGAGGTCTGGCCAGGTATGATATATTCGGACTCCCAAGTATGGTAGGCAACTTGGTTCCCATTGCAGCTGTGCTAGGTCAGTCGGAGGGTGCCCTGTTTGCACCACCAGGAAGAGCCTAGATTTCTGCCAACTTACTTTTAGGCCAGAGAAAGAGCTAAACTCCTCTAATAGGGAGCGGGCTCCCTGCAGGTCCTCCTCCCCCTCTTTTAAGAAGAGTAACAGGTCATCAGCATAGAGTACTATTTGATGATTAATGTGTCCCGTGCTGAGTCCCCTATAGAATTGCCCCGTTCTGGCCTCAATCACAAGTGGCTCCATGGCAAGCGCGAATAATAGAGGGGAGAGTGGGCAGCCCTGTCTTGTGCCTCGCTCTACTGACCAACTCCGCAATATGATTCTTCCCGTGCGCACTCTAACCGTAGGCCTGGTGTATAACAGTCAGGTCCAATTGATAAAGCCCTCTCCCAATCCACTGCATGCCATCACTTCATATAATTAATCCCACTCCAGACTGTCAAATGCTTTTTCTATGTCTACAGCGAAGATTCCTGCGTTTCCCTGGTCCTCTTTGTCCATCTCCATGATATTCAACAGTCGCCTAATGTTCCTTGCTGTGCTACCAGTCAGGATAAACCCAGCTTGGTCCGTGTGTATCAGTGCGGTCATTAAAGGCAATAATCGGGTGGCCAGAATCCGGCTTACGATTTTGTAATCGATGTTAAGAATCGATAATGGGCGGTATGCCGATATGTCATGGGCCACTTTGGTTGTTTTTAAATGGGGACTACTACAGCTTCTTTCATGGTGTCCGGAAGGGAGCCAGTGTCTTTAGCTGCCTCATGGAGCTTTGTGAGTTGAGGCGTCAGCTCAGCAGAAAACGCAGCATAGAACTCTACTGGGAGCCCATCAGTACCTAGAGTTTTGTTGCGCGCCATATGTTTGATGGTGGCTGCTATCTCTTGTATCGTGATGACTCCCCCCAATTCTCCCACTTCTTCCTCCGTGATCTGTGGGATCCGGAGGGCCGCCAGTTACACCCATGTCTCCTGCAGGTCTTGTGTGGGGGAGCTAGCATATAGCGTTGAGTAAATATGAAATTAATCCTGTCCTGTGTATGTACTCTGGCACCCTCCCTGTCCTCCAGCTCCATAATGGGTGAGCACCTCTTATCCGGGTTTGCCAGCCAGGCTAATTGAGAACCAGATTTGTCCCTCTCATCAAGTGTTTTGTCTATATAGCTATTATAATCAAAGCACCGCAGCCGCTCTATTTGCATCGCTACTGCCTCTTTAGCTGTCAAGTGGTCGGGTTGAAGCTCAGGGCAGCCCAGCCCCTGGATCTCTATGCCTCCTAGGTGGTTTTCGGCTACCTCTACATCCCTCAGTAGTGTCTGTCTAACTCGATTGGATTCAGCTATACAGTATCCACGTGTCACTGCCTTAAAGGCGTCCCATTCTACCTGGGGGGTAGGCGCTGTGTCGGTGTTATCAGTAAAATATTGGGTGATTTTAGTCTGAATTGATTTGCGGAAGATCTGATCTTCCAGTGATTCAGGTTTGAGCCGCCATGTAAGTATTAAAGGCCTGGGCTGAGCCCACCATAGTTGCAGCAATACAGGATTATGATCTGAGATAGTGCGGGAGAGATATTCTATCATGGTAATCAGGCTGTGTATGTTGGGGGTGGAAAGAAAAAGGTCTAGACGAACATGCACTTCATGGAGTCCCGAGAGGAAGGAGTAGTCTCGTTCTTCCGGATTGAGACGTCTCCAGGAGTCTACCAGGCCCCATTGCAGTTGCCAGTCTGTGAACATTTTAGCTGTGCAGAATGTTTGGGAATCGCGCAAGGGAGGGTGTGAGCGATCTAGTAGGACATTGCATACACAATTAAAGTCTCCCCATTTACCGTCGCTGTTGTTAAGAATGGTGCTAATCGTCATGATAAGTTCACGAAGAACCCACCCTGATCAATATTTGGGGTGTATTTATTGACAATTGTCAGCTCTTTGCCCTCCAGTCATCCCTGCACCGCCACATATCTGCCCTCGGTGTCTATCATTGCGTCTATAAATTGGAATGGGACTCCCGCTCAAATCCATATAAGGAACCCTCTAGCGTATGCCGAATATGTAGTATAATATGTCTGGCCTCTCCATCGTCATTGTAGCGTGTGTCTCTCCTTGTCAGTGAGGTGTGTTTCCTGCAATAACTCTATGTTTACCCCTCTCCTATGCAGATATAAGAACACTTTATAACGCTTCGCCATTGAGTGCATGCCCCAATTATTCCTTGTTAAGTACTTGTAAGCTAGGTGATCAACCATATTAGTTCTCGGAGGGGATAAAGACTTCTCTCATCTCCCAGTGTGGTCTGTTGTGCCCTCCTCTCGATATATGCAGAATAAGCACATACATTCAGAGTGTGTGACTTGTCAAACCCCAAAATCAAAAAAACATCCAACTGCCCCAACTCCCCCTACCCAGAACAAGTAGAGGAATACCACCCATCCAAACAACATTAGAAATGAACAGCATTCGTCGAAATGGGTCCACAGTGCTCATTAGCATGAAGGGGGTGCCTCATGAGTACCTCGGGTAGCCAGGCCCCCATCTAGCTTATTTAAGTAAAGGCATGATGCACTACATAATACAGTTTTTCAAAACGTATCGCCAGGCCTTTAAAGAAGCAGTAGGCCGGTATGTAATGTCATATTTTCCCCCTGCCCGTTACCAGTGCATCAAGTGTCTCATATAATGTCGTCTACTGTTCTAAGTGTGACTTTGGGTATTTCCAGGCTCGAGTTCTCAGATGCATTGGATTCGGGATCCGACTCAGAGTCTGGGTGGGGAGATTCCCGTTCTAGTGTCTCCTGGCTTACCTGTTTTCCACTCAGTTGGACCACAACCTCCTTCACCTTACATCGTCCCAGTTGCGCTTCAGCCTGAGAGGGCGCAGCCAGTCTCCGTCATGGTTACTTACGTCTGAAGCTCCATCATTGCTGTTGCCATCCTCCATCCACTGCATCTAATTTCAGTCTGTTTTGGTCCTCCAGCCAGTCCCATACTTTCTGCGGGGAGTGAAAGAACTGCGCCCCACCTGGGGTCACTACTCTCAATTTTGCCGGAAAGAGCATTGCATATTTGAGACTCAATTGCTCCAGCTTCTTTTGGCCTCTTGGTAGGACGCTCTCTGTCTCTGAACTTCTCTAGAAAAGTCCGGGAAAATACGCACTGTAACAGTGTCCACTCGGAGCTCCTCTCTCTTGCGTCCCTGCGCCAATATTCAGTCTCAGTCTTTGTAGTAAAGCAGTATCGCCGCCAATGGTCATGGGGGGTGGGGGCACCAGGCCGCGGATGCCTTGCCCGTACTCTGTATGCTCTTTCTAAAGCAAAAAACACAGATAGTCCGTCAAGAGCTACTTCTGTGCGCAGCCAGTGTTCCATTTATTTCACTGCATCTGTGCCCTCAATTTTTTCCGGCAGGCCCACCACTCAGATGTTGTTGCGGCGTGAGCGATTTTCTGCATCTTCCGCTCTGATCTCTAATGTCCGCACTTTAGCTTCCATCGCTTGTAAGCACTATTGTATCATTGCCATGGCCGGGTGGAGTCCTTCCAGCGAGTGCTTGTTAGTGGTAACTCTTTCCGCTAGTCTCTTATGGTCATCCTTGAGAAGATTGATGTCGGTGCCTATGGCGTCAATCTTTAGCTCCAATGCTTCTTGAGAGGCGGTGTGGCATGTAGTATATATTGTAATGTGGGGTCGCCAGGAGGTCTCACTGGTGTGGCGCAGCCACCTCCTCCGTTGATGTTGTGTTCGACTGCTCCTGGTTTTGTTCCTTTCTCTGGGAGGATTTGCCCATCTTCCCCGGAGTTCTTGCAATGACAGGGTATTCAGATGTCGTGCAGCGTAGTCCCTGGTCCACTCCAGATTTCATTCCTCACAGGGAGTGCAGGACCTTGTTCCTTACTGTTCGTGGGGGGCTGCATCATTAGCTGTCCAAGTGTCCGCCTGGATGGTCCGGGGAATCTGGGTGTGTAGGGCCAAGGTCCGCAATCCAAGGATGGGGAGCCTTCCTCACTCTCAGGTGCCTTTTCCCTCAGATGCACAGTCAGGCTTATTTGTATGGTCCTCAAACGATATTTCCTCTGCTAGGTGTAATTAGGCCTCTGACGGGCACAGCCGGCCCACCTCGGGTGGGTACAGGCCATCAGTGAGGCTCAATCAAGGCGACAGCATCCGCAAATTTGTGGCACTAATGAACCCCATACGCATATATCTATTTAATGCTTTAAATGCCGTTGCTCTGCAGGTTGTTGGAGCGAGTGGGCATTCGGGTAGGCACGTGCTGGTCTTTACTAGTGTGGAGCGGTCTCTCCCTGCAATGCAGCTCTCAGTCGCCTCATACTGGCCATTATGATGTCTTGCCCTTCAATGTCAGTAAGGTGCTTATTTGTTCTTAGCCAGTGCGCAACCTTGTTTCGGGCCTGTTCTCAGGATTCGATTTGAGACGTATTCAAAGGAGGTAGTCCTGCCAGTATTAAGGCATATGGGCAACATTCTAATGGTAAATTTAGGATGGTGGTGTTGGGTTTAGCAGTTATAAGTCCAGCCTTTTCTTGGACAATGACCCTGTTACCCTGGTCGATGGTTTCCAAAAATGGAGGTCGGTGGGATATGCATGGGTCGGCGTGTCCCTTCCAGCGGAGTATTGCAGAAGTAACCATTTCTCTGCTGCCCATTACAGATCATGAAACAATTGGATTAGGGGGGTTTGGGGGAATGGCCAAGTGGGGCTGGGCAAAGTTTCCTGCCACGGACATAAGCGGCGGGGCACTGTTATTTATGTCACCTGAGACAGAGCATCTATGTTTGGCACAGTTAATACAGGGGGATGATTTAACCATTAAATGTTCAATTGCTGTCAGACGCTATAATATGGTGGCCAGTTTCTTCTCCATGGCCTCTGACAGTGAAGCTTACATATTATTGGTATGAATGGGGCCCAAGGGAGCTTCTGTTTTTCTTCCTCCTTCCATTACCTGATTTAATTGAGATTTCCCGTGAGGAACATGTGGGGCAGTCTTTTTGCACTTCGCCACCGGCTTTGGGAAAGAGTTAGCGCTAATGTTGTTTTTAGAGGCCGAGCAAACAACTGCACTCGCCTCCCTGTTAATGTTCGTATCAGTTGGGCTTTTACAGTGAATACGATCTCCTGCGTCTACACCCGGTTCTTTGCAATTTGGCCCATGTATGGAGTTACCATGTAATCCTGAGGGTTCCACTGAATCGCCCACGCAACTTCCCTGCACCAGGGATAGCCTTCGTTCGGTCAATGCGATTTTGGTGCTGACTACCCCAATCACTCTCTCGAGCATAGTGTCAATCCTTGCTGGCTGGGCTGTTAGGGGCGTCCATTTGCTTTGCGCTTTCTCAAATTTACTCAGGAATTGCACAAATATAATGCTCACCAACAATATTTCCCAACAATTCAACGTTACAAATGTTTGAGGGGTGGTCCAGCCCGGCCTACTCCGGCCACTGACGGATGCAGGACAGACCCATACTTGTCCAGGGCTTCACTCTTTCGCGTCCCGTGCTGCGGGAGCATGGTGCCCTCTTATGCACTGTGGAATCAGGAAGTTTGGGCGATGTAGTCTCCACAGCGGTGTCTCGATCAACACGGCTCACCACCAACGGCATCCTCACTTATACAGCCCCTGCTGCCTGCGGGAACGCTGTGCCCTCTTATGCACTTTGGAATCAGGGATTTATGAGTGATGTAGTCTCCCCAGTGGTGTTTCGACCAACACAGCTCACTCTGAATGGCCTCTTCACTCGTACAGCTTCCTGCTGCCTGCCGGAGCATGGTGCTATGGGCGATGTAGTTGATACATGCACTCCAATGTGTTAAACAGAATCATAGTTGAATTTGATGGATGCTCAGAGGCAAAGTTTCAGTGTGCAACCCTGGTGCGTGCTCTGTCCAAAAACACACGTATATACTCTGGTGCTAGCTCATGCTCTAAGGTACACCAGACCCAAGATGCACAACCGACAGCCATAGGTCAATATGATCAACAGTTTTAGAACAACTTAATCAATTTTTTTCTTTTTAATCAATGTTTCTTCTTTCTACAATGTTTTATTCAGTACTTTTTGGGAGACATAGTGATTCCAATATTCAAATGCATGAGAAAAGCTAATCCAGGCTTATTTCTGCAACGTGTATCGATTCACAATCCGTCA
This sequence comes from Calotriton arnoldi, assembly GCA_963921515.1. Classification (NCBI taxonomy): domain Eukaryota; kingdom Metazoa; phylum Chordata; class Amphibia; order Caudata; family Salamandridae; genus Calotriton; species Calotriton arnoldi. The sequence continues at coordinate 1,615,317 of CAWUFW010001715.1, read as the reverse complement.
AATTCTTCTGAGCATCTGTCAAATTCATTGATAATTTTGTTCACACATTGAAGTGCATTCTACCGCTCATACAATCAATGTTTATATTTCTGTCCTATCAGGATAGTTTGCATCCTAGAATCAAGTTTGATAAAAATAGCATACATCAGAGTAAAGGTAACAGTTATTGTAGGACACATGGTAATAGAAGCATTAGAGGTTACTCACTCTTTTTTGCAGCACAGTGGTCACTCAGTACATCAGTGGGAACCATTTTATTGTCACTTGTGTCTCTGAACAAAATATTGAAGAAAGAAAAACAAAATTGATTAAAGACAAAAAAAAATATCAAATGGACTAAGACAGTTGATCATAGTGCCCTATGCCTGTCGGTTTTGCATTTTGGGCCTGGAGCACCTTTGGGCACCAGCCAGCAACAGAGTATAGCTACGTGTTTTTGGACAGAGCATGCACCAGGGTTGCACACCAAAACTTTGCCTTTGAGCATCCGTCAAATTTATTGATAATTTTGTTTATACATCGAAGTGCATTCTACCACTGATACAATCAAAATAAACCTTTTGGCAGGCCCAAACCTTCCCATTTTTATACATATAAGTCACCCCTAAGGTAGGCCCTGGGCAACCCAAAGAGCAGGGTGCCATGTATTTAAAAGGCAGGACATATACTTTTAAGTTTACATGTCTTGGTAGTGAAAAGCTCTCAAACTCGTTTTTTTACTACTGCAAGGCCTATCTCTACCATAGGATAACATTGGGATTACCTTATTACTTTTTATAAGTGTAAATTCCAACTGGGAAGAGATAAACCCTTCATGTCTGGTGTCTCTGGAATCACAATTTAAAATCCAAACTTATGGTGAAGCTGGATTTCAAATTGCTATTCTGAAAATCCACTTTTAGAAAGTTGGCATTTTCTTGCTTTATCCATTTGGTGCTTGTCTCTGATCACATGACTGGGTGTAGTTAGCAGTAGGGCTTTGTGTATTCCTCCTTGACAGCCACACACAATGGGAGCTTAGGGGTGTCTCAATCAGCCATCTCTGGCAGGAACGTATGGAGGAGCTGGGCAAAGCCTCACTTACACCTGAATAGGTGGCGTCCTGTCCACACACAAAGGGCTGAAAATTCACCTGTAGTGAGTCTGGAACAGGGTAGTAAGGGAGGACCTCTGTGCACCTCAAAGTAATTTCTTTGAAGTCCCCCCCACTTCAATGGCACCATTTGGTATAAGTACTGGACCTCAGATCCACCATGACAGTACACTTCTGGACCTGTGGATACTCTGCCAGGAAGAATGGCTGCTGTGCTGCTGAAGGCCTACCACTCTGCTGGACTGCTACTCTGCGGACGCCTGCTTTGCTGTGCTTACCTGCTGGCCTGCTGCCCTCCGGCCTGGGTGAGAAGGACTGGACCTGAATCACTTGACCCCAGAAACAAGAGTGACTCCAAGGGCTAGTTGGCCGGCCTCCTGATCTGAAACCTCAGGGACATAACAGGCTTCCAACCCCTGCACCTAGACTCTGCTATCTGTGAGTCTACCCTGCCAAGTCGTGCCACCCTAGTCCTGGACCCTTGGAAGTTGGGCCAAGGTGCTTACCAGCAGAATCGACGCATGTTCTCTGATGAGCGACGCATCCCCGTGTAGAACCGACGGATCTCCTCAGTTGAAAAAGACTTGCATCGCTGCCACCTCCCGCATATTGGGACTGACACCTCACCTTAGGAACCTCCGCTGCGCGGTGCATTTCCCGGTGCAAGCTCTTTGCATCCCTCTTCGACAGCAGCCTCAAGGGCGACGCTGAATGCCACATCGCAGCTTCGTCACTCATCGGAACCAAAGCATCACCTTGGCTGCACCTCACATCTTCAACACTGGACTTCGCATCGCAAGTCCCGTCGGCAGGATCCTCGACGCAGCAGGAGCTCGCCCCACAGCCTCGCTGCATCTCAAAACTGACGCATTGCCTCTGCTGTGTGACGCATCTTCAACGCGGATCCGCGCAACACTCCACATCCATGACTTAAGGTACCCTGTTCAGAGTTCCTAACTGGGTCCCTGTAGCCAGCCGAGCTCCATTGCAGTCGGCCTAAACTTGTGACTTTGTCCCAGTCCGGCACGACCAGATATCCCCCAGTAGCGCTTTGTGCTTTTTGGCGCTAGATTTCACTAAAAACTGTAAACTTCAATAACTCTAATGTGACTAATTTAATTTTTGTCGTTTTTGTCTTGTTTTCTTTATTAAAATCTACTCTATTTTCCTAACCCTGGTGTGGGATCTTTTATGTGGTTCTTTCACTAATTTACTGTTTGAAATGTTGCATAAATACTTTACACTTTGCCTCTACGTTTAGCCTGACTGCTCTGTGCCAAGCTATAAGAGAGTGAGCACATGTTAATTTAGGGTTTGGCTGCCTCTTACCCTGACTGGGATTATTGTTGCAGTTTGACCAGGTCTCATACCCCAGTCAACCAGCAACCCAGTTTCTAACATGTCTCTGCTTTTCCACATAGCTACTACCTTCCAGATGCTTATGATGGGCAAAACAGTGTATTCATAGGAAAGTCACTTGTTGAAGTGCTTCACTGTCTGGTTCAAGTTTTTCTTGACCAACGGGTTACCTTATACATCTACCGGTTCTTACATACATAATAGGATCCCAATTCACCAAGTGGCTATGCAAAAGAGTAATTTTTGTTCATCTACCTCTGTCTGGACAGACCAATCCAGGCATACATGTATGTCAATGAGCTTTTATGTATGCTTGGGAAGGATTAACTTTCTTAAGTTGGCAGCATCTACAATTGGATGATCATTTGGCAAACAAACCATTGCCTATTTATTAGCAAAGCAAACTGACCTATATGTCAAGGGAAAAGCCAAGGTAAATTATTGACTATGTGAAGTTTGCTTTAAGTGTGCCAGGGCAGAGGGGAGTTCCGCAGACTGCCCAGAAATGATATTTACTTTAGAATTCAGAGATGGTTGGACCTGGCCAATTCAAGAGGCATTTAATATTTTCTCCGCACACTGGAGCAAGATTGAAACTGGCCTGGCAACATGTGCTTTGATATGGCACTGTGGAACATAAAATATTATAACATTGGTGTAAGAGATGCTAATTCCTCAGCTAAATCCCAGAGAACTGTGTATATTGTCTGCACATAATGGTTTGGCTTCAGCAGAATGTGCCCCCTGTGTACAATGCTGTGAGCAATGCTGAGATACTATGTTTTATATAAATAAACCAGGGATGCACTCTTTTTTTGCTGAACCTAGAACTCGGGTAAGAGCCTGGATTATTTCATCCATGGAAAGGATGGATTGTCAATGTGACATCCCACAGAATTGAAGATAGGGACACTATGGTTCTCTGCATGTCCAGTGTGGGAATACCTGTGTGACACAAAGCTTCCCTTTGCTCAACAGTATTGAACTATGAGTGATAAGGACTACATATACCAGAATGCCTTGGTGCTGTGCTCAAGAACGAATAAGCGCTTGTAAACTGAAGTAGTGTGCTGCCAGAGTCTACATTGTTACACAACACTGTATGCTACTCACCAAGGAGAAACAGAATACATTTCAAAATATTATGACAACTACACATTTGGTTCAAACATGAATAAATAATACTATTTGAGATCACATTAAAATACAATTGGATTTTTATTTTTTTAAACTGTACAGTGACAAAATGCTGACCAGGTCTCATACTCCAGTCAACCAGTAAACCAATTTCTAACATGTCTGTGCTTTATCACATAGCTACTACCTTTCAGATGCTTATGATAGGTAAAACAGTGTATTCATAGCAATGTCACTTGTTGAAGTGCTTCATCATCTGGTTCAAGTTTTTCTGAACCAATGCGTTACCTTATACATCTACCTACTCTTCAAAAATTGGATCCCAACTCACCATGGTGCTACTCAAAGAGTCATGTTTGTTCATCTACCTCTGTCTGGACAGACCAATCCAGGCATACATTTATGTCAATGAGCTTTTATGTATGCTTGGGAAGGATTAACTTTCTCAAGTTGGCAGAATCTACAAGGTGATAATTATTTGTCAAACAAACCATTGCCTATTGATCAGCAAAGCAAACTGACCTATGTGTCAGGGGAAAAGCCAAGGTAAATTATTGAGTATGTAAAGTTTGCTTTAAGTGCGCCAGGGCAGAGGGGAGTTCCGCAGACTGCCCAGAAATGATATTTCCTTTAGAATTCAGAGGTGGTTGGACCTGGCCCATTCAAGAGTCATTTAATATTTTCTCCGCACACTGGGGCAAGATTGAAACTGGCCTGGCAACATGTGCTTTGATATGGCACTGTGGAATATAAAATATTATAACATTGGTGTAAGAGATGCTAATTCCTTAGCTAAATTCCAGAGAATTGTGTATATTGTTTGCACCTAATGCGTTGGCTTCAGCAGAATGTGCCCCCTGTGTACAATGCTGTGTGCAATGCTGAGATCCTATGTTTTATATAAATAAAACAGGGATGCACTCTTTTTCACTGAACCTAGAACTCAGGTAAGAGCCTGGATTATTTCATCCATGGAAAGGATGGATTGTCACTGTGACATCCTGCAGAATTGAAGATAGGGACGCTACGGTGTTGAGCATGTCCAGTGTGGGAATACCTGCATGACACAAAGCTTCCCCTTGCTCAACAGTATTGAACTATGAGTGATAAGGACTACATGTACCAGAATGCCTTGGTGCTGTGCTTAAGAACGGATAAGCGCTTGTAAGCTGAAGGAGTGTTCTGCCAGAGTATACATTGTTACACAACACTGTATGCTACTCACCAAGGAGAAACAGAATACGTTTCAAAATATTATGACAACTACACATTTGGTCCAAAAGTGAATAAATAATACTATTTGAGATCACATTAAAATGCAATTGGAATTTGAAAAAAAATCTGTACAGTGACAAAATGTTTGTTGTATGTTTTTAGCCTTGTGAAGTCATATTGAAGGGATGGGTCCTAGGCTGGCACACATTGGAGAAGTTCGGTCTCCAAACACAAGTTTTTTATAACAAACTTTATTGAACTTTTGGCATGGTAAAATAAGCCATCAGAGCACCTCATCCATCCCCATCCAATGGAGCCCAGCAGGGGAGACTCCCCCACTAGGGCGGAGGAGCGTCGCCCCACTGCTTTCTCGCAGTGCGACAAGCAGAAACATAAAATGGTAATAACTACCATTTTATGTTTCTGCTTGTCGCACTGCGAGAAAGCAGAAGGGTTTGGTTGCGGGCGGGTGGGCAGGGCTGCTCTAGGGCAGGGGAGGAGTGGTTTGCCCACTCCTGAGGGTGCAATGACTGTTTGGTCGGCACTCTGGGGCCGCCTAAACCAGTCATGCACACTCTATAGTTCTCCATGCAGGCTGCAATGCAATGCAGCCTACATGGAGAACATGGCCTCCCCGTAAGCCCCTGGCTGGGAGGTCTCCCGACCAATCACAACGCTCCACTGGAGCATAGTGATTGGCTTAGGGGAGGGGAGGGAGGCTGCCTGCTTCCTGTTCCGGCCGACTATAAGGTAGGTTTAAATATTATTTTTTGTATTAATTAAATTAACACCCCTCCGTCATTCCCCCCTCCCCGCGTGACCCCCCCCTCACCCGCGAGATATGCCGGCCGCAACTGGAGCCCGGCATATCATCCCAGACAACAATAAGACAGAACAGATCTATTATGGTCCATGAACTACAAATAATAAATCACAGAGTCTTGCATGCACCAAAAAATCCTGAATAGTCCCACCAGGCACCCCAGATCTTTGCATGTTTATAAGGACAGCCCCTCCCTCTTTAGATCAGCTTCTCCATCTTGGTGCACCAGTCCATCACCCTCCTCCACTCCGAAAATGTGAGCGATGGTTTACGTGACTAGTGGTGGTCAATGTCTCTTTTGGCTAGAAGTGTGGCCAGTCCTACCAGAGTGCGCTCCACTTGCGTAAACCCCATATCATCCAGGATCCCCAAAATGGCCACCTTGTTGGTTAAGTCAAGAGGGGCCTCAAGGACTCCAGCAATCTCTCATTCAAGAGATCGCCAATAAAGTGCAATTACTGGGCAGGACTGCACTACATGAAAGAAGTCGGCATCTGGGAAGGCACATTGATGACAGCTGGGAGATGGTAAGATGCCTGCGTGCCAAAGCCTACAGGGGGTTTAATATGAAGTGTAGAAGTAGTTCAGTTGTATGACATGGGGCTGTGAAGAAATGGCTAGGGTGAGAGGGGCCATCCATGCATCTCTCCAGTCTGCATTATCCGGGGTGCCCTCCCACTTTAGTTTAAGGTGGGAAAACCTGTCTGGTGAGTTAAGGATCAGGGATTTGGAAGATCCCACCATTCCCCTGTGGGCCTAGTAGGAGCTTGGCCTCTAAAGGGCTGAAGTCCGGAAGATCCTGTAGAAGGGGGGAGTGAACAACTGGAGGTATTTATGGAACTGTGTATTGAATAAGGAGGAAATTGAATGCATATCCTGAAGGTATTTAATCGCTGAACTGTGCCAAAAAAAAACAACAGTGATAATCCCAATCTTGTCCCATTTGGCAAACCCCTCCACCCTGGTGGCCTGACAGAGCCATGTGCCCCTTCAGAGCGATGTCAGCCGGGTGGGCCACCCATACCAACCCATCATCCAAGTCACTGTCCTCCACATCTGGAGGACCACTCTGGTTGGAATGGGGAGGTCTTTCATGATCGTTGTCCCATACAGCAAATGAAAGATGCTGGGTAAGCTGAAGATCGAGAGCTCAACTTCGAAGGCTAGGTCTCCCCACCTCCTGTTAAGCCATTCATTAATCACTAACAGTTGAACGGCCTAGTAGTATAACTTAATATCAGCCATGCCCTGCCTCCTGTCGTAGGTGGACTGACAGCATTTATCGAGAGCTATGCAAGGGTGAATATTCACCCATAGAAAGATTCATACGGTCATTGTCAAGCTGTGGAACCAGGTGAATACTTTTGTAAGGCATATAAGAAGTGAGGGAGGATCTTCATCTTAAAAAGAGCAACTTGCCCAAGAATCCCTAACTGGAGTGTCACCCAGTGTTAAAAGTCCTCTTTTATGCGTGCCACCAGTGGTTTCAGATTTATGTTCCAGGTTAGAGTGGGCTCCACACATAAAAACTCTCAGATAGTGGAAACTGATTCACCTCACAGGGATGATGGCCCGCCCGGAATCCACCTCTGCACCCTCATCCATAAGGATCACAAGGGATTTGGCCCAGTTGGGTCAGAAGCCAGAAGCGTCCCCAAATAAGTCAAGAAAGAGAGCACTCAGGGCTGGACTCCTGGGGGTGAGTAAGGTAGAAGAGGATGTCGTTCGCGTATAAAGCGATCAGCTCTTCGCGTCCCGTCCCCCAGCTCCAGCCCCACAGCTGGGCGTCACAGAGGAAAAAACAAACCAGAGGCTCAATGGGCAAGGCAAAGAGGAGGGGAGTCAGGGGCATCCCTGTCTCGTTCCCCTTAGAATCAGAAAGGGAACCTACAGCACCCCATTGACGCTGACATGGGTGGCTATGGAGGGAGTACAGGATACCTACAAAGCATCGTAAACGTGGACCAAAGCCCATGCTTACTATCACAGCATCTAAGTAATGTCCAGTAAACAGTGTCAAATGCTCTCTCAAAGTCAACCAAGAGCAACTCCCTTGGACCAGAAAGCTCGTATTTGCGGGCCAACGCCAGGTGTAGATACCAGATACAGTGGTGAGAGCTACGAGATGGCATAATGCTGCACTGGTCCACATGGACCAGAGTTGGCAGTACTGTGAGATGCCAATGGGCAGGAATCTTAGAGTAGAGTTTTAAACCAGGATATTTATTAATAAAATGTACGTGGATGACGCTGTCCTTATGGCCCAGACCGCAAGAAAATTGCAAACTTTACTTAATGCATTTGCCTCATTTATGGAAGAACAGGACCTGCTGATAAACAATTCGAAATCTTATGTGATGCAGGTGGGACCTTGTACAAGAAAGCACTATTGCTTTCAAGTTGGATCCGTTCAAGTCCTGCGTACAGATGTTTTTTCCTACCTGGGGGTCCTGCTAGATGATAAGATGAAATGGGGGCCATTAAAACAGAGAAAGAAGGGAGATTTAATACAGGCCAATACAGCCATTTTTAACTTTGCCTCGAGATTAGGAAGAAGGCCGATTGGGGCTCTTCTGCAGATATACCGGGCAAAGTGCATCGCCAAAGTTTCCTATGGTAGTGAAATCTGGGGATATACTGCCCACAAGGAATTACAAGTGGTTGAAAAGGGCTTCCTAAGAGGTCTTCTATGTGTGCCTCATGGAACCTCAACCCTAGCGGTACACGAAGAGCTGGGTGTGTCTTACCTTTCTGACCTGTTGGCTTTTTGCCTGCTATTTTTGTGATTTTTGTGGTTAAACACCTGGCTGAGTCAGGGGATAACATTGAATAAATTGATCCTGAAGGATTGCATGGCTTCTTGAGCTTGGGAAGAGCTGACCTATTTTCCAACCCAGAAACTGTGAATAAGAATGACCTGGGGTGGGCAAGGGTGTCCTTTTAGACAGAGGGCCTTAGATAGGGAAGAACGGGAGCTAATAAAGCCTAGCGTACGCAGATTTGTCATCCTGGAAACCGTGCAAACCACTGAACCATATCTTTTAAGGTTTATAAGTATTTACGATCGTTTTTTATTGACTAGGTTTCGGTTTGATCTCTTCCATCTCCTGCTGGCACAGCCATGTGGGTGTAGTAGGGGTCAGAGCATCGCGTCCTGTGGCTGCGACGGTAACTCTCCACAGGACATGCTCCATTTTATAATGTTTTGTAGTTATTTTGAGGTACCCCGGCATACTTTTATTATTCCCATTTTGAAAAAGCTCAAGTTCAGGCAGGTGTTCCCTACCTGTCCTTTTTTACAAATGTTATCTGGCAACACCGTTTTTGAGGTCCTTAACTTTTTTAATTCAGCTGTTAGGCTCCGACCTAGTTGTGATTAGCTGTTAGAGGTACACAAGGGATGACCCTGAATGTATTGTAATGTTGCACTGAGTACCTGTAGGGATCTTCTATCTTTTTACAGATTGTTTTTATGTATAGCACTTAATGTTATTTAGTAGATTCTTTCCCCGAGAGACTTTTTTCTTGTACATATTGTTTTACTTAACTTTTATGGTTTTATGCAAAAATCGAATAAAGTGATCTGATGATGATGATGATGATTAATAAAATGGGTCTATAGGTGGAGCATCAATCACATGGCCTCCCCAGTTTATGCATTAGGACTATCGTAGCTATGTCCATCTCTGATGAAAACCCAAACCCAGCCAGCTCCTCTGAATATAGGCTGTGCAGGTGGGGAGTCAGCACATCGTGAAACTTGCAGGTAGAGTTCCCACGAGAATCCATCCAGGCCCTGCGTTTTTCCGGGATTCAGGTCTGAGAGGGCGTCGCCGACTTCCTCCAGGGTTAGTGGAACTTCCAACTTAGGCCGCTGAGCCCTGTCAATCCTGGGTAAGGGGATGTTGGAAAGAATCTAATGTAGTCGCTGCACAGGGGATCTGGGTGAGTGGCATATAAGGAGCGATAGTTAGAAGCAAACGTCTCTGCGATATTTACAGCTGAGTTCTGTTGCTGTCAGCAAGCACTGCTAATGACAAACCTGCCTTGGGATTCCAAAATAAAAATGCTTTTTAAAACGTGACACGCAGACATTTTGTGCTGAAAATGAAAACATGAGGCCCTTTATCAGACGCTTTCGCCTTAATATATCATGTAAAACTTGCGCAATTAATTCATAGGTTGATTTAATGTTACTAGTTTAGATTCTGTCCTCACTGTAGAATGTGGTTTCAACTTATGAAAGTGTTAAACGTGTGCAGAAGTAGTATATAGTATACTGAATTAACACGACATTTTAAAGTAAAGAAACACAGAAAACAGCTCAGGACTTAGCTTTCTCTGAGAGCTCCAGCTTGACCTTCGAGATAAAAGAGGAATGTTTCTTTTTGTGTGAAAGAAAGACGCCTCGCATAATTTACAGCATGTAACCTGCCTTATCATATTTGGTTGCTGGTAAAATGTTTCATTTAAACAAAGCTCATTTGCTTCTTTGCTTTGACAGAATAGAAAATCGCACGCATCATAAATACATTACCATATTATGTTTTAACGATTCCTGCTTAAATAATAAGTTCTTTTGCAGCTAATGTTATATGTTTAGTAAAATTAAAATGTTTCTTTAACAAGAAGGTTAGGAGATGAAGTAATTGTAAATAGGATTCAAAATGTGCAGTGGGAAGGATTTTGCTTGCCTGATGGTTGACGTGTGCAGACAGCAGAGGGGTGGAGATGTCCTTCTGGAGAATGTTGTATTCCAATTGGATGAAGAACGAAGATCATACCACATGCTTTGCAACATTTCTTTTCTGATTTATAAACGCATTCCTAGATTAGGAGTTTCAGACTTTTCACACTTAGACTTAGACTTAGATGCAGAACTGAAGGGAGCAGAGCAGAGGTGATTTGCAGAGGAGGGGAGTGTTATATTTCATATAGGTACCCTGATATAGGTCTAGGTAACATCATAACCCTTCACCTACATTCTCTCCTATACTAGATACATAACGGATTGGAAGGACTGACCTTTTACCTAGTTACAATACTACACACAAGTACGTAGGGTTTTTACCTGGACACTGGCCTCATAAATTATGCATGAGGATTCTTAGTTTCTTGAACACACACGAGGACCATCATCTCCTGCATAATAACTGTGTATAAAGTTCATTCCCGACGTTATCCTAAGTCCAACACTGGCACAGCAAGGTAGAACCCCTGGGGATACCTTAGGGTATATAAACACCACATCTTGCTGAGATAGTAAGAGGAGATCAGGACTTCCCGGCCGACACACTGACGCAAGACGCTGAGGCTCCTGCATGCATATACTCCAGCTCGCAGTGGTCTGACATCCCTTGCGGGGTGTTCAGCTCGAGACCAGAACGGGGTCCCGCAGTCTCACATCAGGTAATGGGGTTGGCTTTATCCTAGAGGGATTCTTGGCTTTACACTTACTCACATGCTAGGTACACTTAGGTACATCGTAGGAGTACGCATTTTACTGCCATGTATTTTATATACTTGCCTGTAGTTATGATTTTAGCAAAATGGTAGAAACCCACCATCTGTTTACTTTCTTAGTACCGTTACTCATTTATATATGCTACTGTCTACTGGTGATTTCAGTACACTTATTTTACGCTAGAATAACGACTGTTCAATAAATACTTATTGAAAACGTCCCAACCGTTTATTCTGTGTATCTCTCTGGGAACAAGTGAGCACGAGTCAGAGCGAAAAGTAAGTTACTGTTTCCATGGTCCTGAGGGATCAGGGTTGTCATGTACGATAGTTGCCAAGAACTATTCTCTCCGTGGTAAGAGGAGGTTATAGTGGCATTGCAAGCTAGCTGGTACACAGGCCAACATACCCGGTGGGGGTGTCTGGAATCAATCTGGACACCAGTCCCGCAGTGTATGTTGTCTAAATGTGCAGATCCTATATAGGTCTTATAGGAACTACACGACATGGCGCCGCCAACGTTGGTATTGGCACTTATTTAACAGTCAAATCTGAGTAGTTCAGTCGTGCTATTCTCAGAGACCCCTACTCACATTTCCCCAGAGACGTCTGGAGTGGGAGGGAACAAAATCCGCCGCAGCTGAGTAGGAAAATTCCTATGTATTGGCTGTTGGTTTAATCAAGCTTGAAGGATACAGTGTTCCTAATTGTGCATAACACCTTATCTCAGTTCCCTTGAAACGCTCTCCTTTCTAAAAATAATGACTGAGCAGGGAGACGTAGATGAAGGGAATGCACTAAACTTCTCAACAGAAAAAAATTATGCAGATGCAATATATATTGCAGAGAATGTTAGAAATGCTGTAACCCTAAAACTAGTAGCATATGGTGTTACAATTAGGGGTGGGCAAGTGACTTTCGTGATTGAGGCACATGAATCATATAGAACAGAGGTATTCTACTCATGGATAAAATTCCCGCACGCAAATGCTTTGACAAAAACATTTCACTACTATGTCGAAGATGACATACCAGACGAATATAGTCCATATGAGGACATTGAAATTCCACTAAATTACCACGAACATTTTTACTGGTTTAAAGGTGCCCTCCCCCATACAAGAAATAGAGTAAGAATCGGCCCGCTCGGAAAAGACGGAGCAACTTGGCCAGTGCTAACGGCCTACACACCACATCCTGACATTGACACAATGCCAGGAGGAGACGTACTAGTACAGCATAAAGAATTAATAAGACTTTACAGAAACATGACACAGTTTGTGATGAGGACACTCACACTTCAGCCAACACCGGCTACACAACCAGGACCAGTCCAAAATAATACAACCAAAATTACACCACAAACACTGCACACTGTGATGGGTAAACTAAATGTGAACAAATGCCCTTCTGGATAGCAAAACAAATAACACAGCTCAAGGCAGTGTTACCGCACACTGGTCCTAAGGAAAAGCATAGAATACTGACAATTTGCTTGCCGATGGGGATAGCTCCCTCTATAGAAGATTGTACCTCTTGTGGTACAGTTTTCACTGCAATATATACCAGGACTCATGGTATCCCTTCTTTAGCGGTAATACAAGATGTATTAAGACAAATACAGAACGAGTATGGAGCAGAACCTGCTCTAAACTTAGGGATGAAGTTGTTAAATAACTTTGCCCAGGTATCTGAGATAATATTAGCAAATATTAAAGGGGAAGCAGCATCAGTGGCAATACGCCAACGTCTGAGAGATTTCACTCCATTACAACAGGAAACAGAGCTACCTAAAATAATTGAAACTGCTTATGTGGAATTTGGTAGAGACAGTCTGGGAGCTAGACCTGTAAAATCTCAACTAGTGGGAGGTACAGATAAAGAACAGGCAAAGCAAACACCGGTTTCTTAAAAAAGAAATGGGACAATAATAAACAGCAAAAGAACAGATCTCACTCAGGGGAAGGTCTCCTCAACAGGAGCCCCCAGAAAGGAGATATAATCTTAGGAATAGAGATAACATAAAAACCTGACAGGTATCAGGACACTGATACACGTTCCTCTCGCTCCTTTCAGGGTTCATCAAAAAACTCGGAGAGGGAAGGACGGTCAGAACAGAGACAAGAGGAGCGTACTAAGCCCAGAGACAGGCAACGCACTTCGGACTACGCTTCAAAGAAAGAAGAAAATCCCAAAGGAAAACCTGAATTTAAAAAGAAGAAAGTAGCAGGTCTCAAAGTTAGATATGCCCAGAATCCTGAGGACTCAACTACAGAACGGGGAATGGGCTCTGACGATGCTAGACAGTGCAGCAGAAGTAACAATAGCTCGCTGGAACCTGATGAAATTTCTGGTGAAAGCGGAGTTGAGTGAGTATATCACGGTGGAAACACCTGATACTAGGGTGAGTGTCCCACACAAGTTATATGAAATAACACTCCAAATGGAGGGGGACAAGCCCAGACAAGTTAAGTGTCTCTTTTGGGAGAACCTGACTTCTGGCTACGACATCCTACTAGCAGAAAGAGATTGGCCGCCTACTATTGTGATTGAATGCCCAAAGGGGGAAACTGTAATTTTTCCAGCTTTCTCCGACCTAGTCCCTGAACACCTAAGACATACATATGCGCAGGAGTGGGCGTTAGCCCTTGCTCTAGCATTATACCGCAACCACGTAGGGTGGGATGAAGAATCACCCCACCACATAATTCCAATAAAAACTAACCCAACTCCACAAAGACAGTATCCCATAAAACAGGAAGCTAAAAAACAGGTCAGGGAGATCTTAGATCAATCAATCAATCAATCAAAGCATTTGTATAGCGCTCTACTTACCCGTGAGGGTCTCAAGGCGCTAGAGGGGGTGGGGGATGACGCAGCTACTGATCGAACAGCCAGGTTTTTAGAAGTCTCCTGAAGGTCAGCAGGTCCTGGGTCTGTCGCAGGTGGATGGGGAGGGTGTTCTATGTCTTGGCGGCGAGGTGGGAGAATGACCTGCCGCCGGTGGTCGTTCGGCGGATGCGTGGGACGGTGGCGAGGGCGAGGTCAGCGGAGCGAAGCTGGCGGTTCGGGGTGTAGAAGGTGAGTCGTTCGTTGAGGTAGGCTGGTCCGGCGTTGTGGAGAGCTTTGTGAGCGTGGGTGAGGAGCTTGAAGGTGATCCTCTTGTTGACCGGGAGCCAGTGTAGGTCTCTCAGGTGGGCGGTGATGTGGCTGTGGCGAGGGATTCCGAGGATGAGGCGTGCGAAGGCGTTTTGTATGCGTTGGAGTCGTTTCTGGAGTTTGGCCGTGGTTCCTGGAAGAGGGCGTTGCCGTAGTCCAGCCTGCTGCTGACGAGGGCTTGGTTGACCGTCCTTCTGGTTTCGGTGGGGATCCATCTGTAGATCTTGCGGAGCATGCGGAGGGTGTTGAAGCAGGAGGAGGAGACAGCGTTGACTTGCTGGGTCATAGAGAGCGTTGAGTCCAGGATGAACCCCAGGTTGCGTGCGTGGTTGGTGGGTGTCGGGGCAGCTCCCAACGTGGTCGGCCACCAGAAGTCGTCCCAAGCGCAGGGGGTGGATCTGAGGATGAGGACCTCCGTTTTGTCAGAGTTCAGTTTCAGACGGCTGGTCTTCATCCACTCTGCGACGGCCTTCATTCCCTCATGAAGGTTGGATTTGGCAGTGGCTGTGTCCTTGGTGAGGGAGAGGATCAGCTGGGTGTCGTCGGCGTATGAGATGATGTTGAGGTGGTGCGCTCGGACAATGTCGGCGAGCAGTGCCATGTAGATGTTGAAAAGGGTCGGGCTGAGGGATGACCCTTGGGGTACGCCGCAGGTGATCGTGGTGGCTTCCGATCGGAATGGGGGGAGGCGGACTCTCTGGGTTCTGCCGGTGAGGAAGGAGGTGATCCAGTTCAGGGTTTTGTCACGGATCCCCGCATCATGGAGATCAACTTGAATACCAAGGTGTAATTGAACCATGCACCTCATCAATGAATAATCCTTTGTTTCCCGTAATAAAACCAGACAATTCATATTGTCTAGCTGTAGACTATAGACACCTAAACTCATGTACAAAAACATTTGCGGTTCAGAATGCACACAGTGCCGCATTAATGAATAACATCGTGCGGAAAAAATACAAAACAACATTAGATATCTCAAATGGATTTTTCTGCCAAAACATAGCACCTGAAAGCAGATATTTGACAGCCTTCTCAGCGCTAGGGTCCCAGGTCAATTTTGTCGACTTCCCCAAGGGTATAAGAATAGCCCGGGTTATTCTCAAGGAGGGTAACAGAGTTACTGCAGAATTTGGATGAAGAAGCATTATCCTATGTAGATGATATTTATCTGATGGATGATGACTTAGAGGAACACTTGACCAGGGTGAGCACCATAATTTTGAGTTTCGCCTCTGAGGGCTACAAATGTAATTTAAAAAATCGAAAATAGCCCACCTCAATGTCCTATTTTTGGGATATGAGCTTTCAAGTGAAGGCAAAAGCCTGGCAGCCCACTTTTTAGAAAAGTGCGCACTGCTACAACCGCCAAAATCATTAAAAAATTTACAGTCCATACTGGGATTTTTGAATTTTGGCAGAGCATACATTTTGGATTGCGCAGAGAGAGTAAAACCTTTCTACGACCCAATAAAATCTGACTTTTCAGTTAGACAATGGACACAGGAACACACAAATATACTTTGTTCCCTACAAGCTGATATGATATCATCAAAACACTTACAGACACGCGTAAACGTACGCAACCTGGTGATCCGCGTAGTCGCAGGTCAATCAGGGTACACTTACTTAACCTTCAATGAAGGTGAAACAGTACCAATTGCATATAAATCGCATTTGTACACTAACGCTGAAATGCGTTTTGCACCCACAGAAAAAATTGTGACAGCAGTACAGACTGCTGTAGTGAGAGAAAGAGCACTGGCTCAGGGGAAACGGATAATTGTCGTGACCCCGGTACCGGCCTTAGAGGCTGCCACAAAGGCAAGTGTCCCAAATGCAAAAGCTTTACATCCAAGATGGATACAATGGGCTAATTCTCTCACTGCAACAGATGTAGAATACAGATATGACCCTAGTCTAAAAACACAAGCATTCCTGCAATATGAACAAGAATATCCTCTACCAAATGAAATAATGCCTCTAGATCGGTATGAATACATTATTTATACTGACGGATCTGCTCACCCGGCCATAGGGAGTAAGCAACAATACAGTACAGCATGCGCTATTGTAAAAGGTAGGATGCAGGACGGCAAGTTCCGTCCAAGCTGTACAAAAACTCAGTCTCTAGGAGACTGCACGGCTCAGTTGGCAGAATTAAAAGCCCTACTACTGGCACTGATAAATACGGATCCAGAATTCCCCACACTGATAGTGTGTGATTCCTTTTGCTGAGTCCAGCCATACAACGAATACCCCCACTATTGGGGACAAAATGGGTTCAGAGATTCAAAAGGTGGCACAATTAAACATAGGAAACTATGGGAACAGGTAGCAGAGTTGAAGAACGAACTACCAAGGGCTCACATGATACACACACAAGGTCATCAACGTGATGACGTTCACATTGAAGGGAATTCATTGGCTGATGAAGCTGCGAAGGGGACAGTACACACTGCGTCCGTAGCTGCAATCACCCATTCAAAAACGAGGGTAGACGGTAGCACAATGGTAGCTGTGATTGCTTCGCGCAATAACAGCAAAGCACTACCTAAAGGTTTCCCACTTAAGTACTCCTACAAGTTATATGCAAACAACGTTCCATTTGCTCAGATTCCTGGAGTGGGGGATAGAGTAATGCCAAACATGGATTGCAGGTTAGGTTTAATCTTGGCTGCACACGAGGGTCTGGGTTCTGCTCATACAGGAGTTACGGCAACAGTTTCTTTATTGAAACAACGCTATTGGTGGCCAGGATTAACAAAGCAGACCAAAGACTTTGTCTTAAAATGCGATATCTGTCAACAGATAAAAGGGTCCACCGTAGCTCGCCCAGCGCAGGCATCATTGTTAATATCAGACAGACCACTTGCGTGCATTTTCCTGGACCACTGCGGCCCCTTACAATCTGATGGGGCTTACAAGTATATCATGGTGGCAGTGGATTCCTGTTCAAGATTCTTATGGGTATGGCCCCAGCGCTCGGCTGACGCCCGAACTGTTATAAAAGGTTTGCGAGTCTTCATAGGGACATACGCAGTTGGCACATTACATTCTGACCGTGGCTCCGCGTACAGCTCTAGGGCTTACAAGGAAGCCATGGGAAGTCTGGGTGTAGCATTGCGGTACTCCTCTACGTACCATCCCGAGGGAAATTTGGTTGTGGAGAAGAAAAACCGGGACTTAAAGCAATCTTTAACAGCTAGGGAATTAGGCTCGGGTGGTAGTTGGGTTAATCATCTATATGGGATCCAGCGAGCCCTTAATAACCAGCTAAGAAGCTCTCTAGGGGGTGCCACTCCTTACGGGGTCCTGGTTGGGACAAGAATGTGGGTACCTGATCTCGATTGTGAAGGCACAGTCGCGGATGAAAAACAGTTTGACATCAATAAACGTTTGGCTGTTTTACAGGATCTGAATGAATCCAGAGCCTCCTTAAGTAACGTCGAGACAAAAAGAACCGCCACTGGGGAAGTCAAGTCAGCCACGGAAAGACCTGCCTGGATTCCTAAGGTTGGGGATCTGGTCAGAGAAAAGATTGTGGACAAAAAAGAATTCGGGCCATCCTATCGAAAGCCTGTACTTGTCCTGGCCGTTGAAGGATCAAGAACTGTACTTCTACCGCTCTTGCCGGAAAAGAAAAGAGATTCGTCTCAATCGATCTGATCAAACCACACTATGTGGCCGATACTAAATATTAGGCCTCGTGGGCTCGTGAGTAGCCGACGTCCTCCTCTCGCTACAATACAGGAAGTTCAAACTGAAAGACTGATAACATTTGAAGAGACACCATTACAAAGCAATGGAATCGATAACAATGCAATGGAACTAGTTCCCCTTGACACGAACTTTCAAAATCAAAATGAAAGACAAATTTCAATTCAACCTAATAAGGATGTCTACGTCAACATGCCTCTTCAAGAGCAATCTACAAGTTCAACAAAACCTGCTGAGCTACCAAAAATAGATCGAACTGCATCTGGCTATTTCATCGACTTCGATACCCTTTCATTGGATCCAAGTGAACCTGAAATGACGCCAGCCCAAATTTCTCGCAAACAACAGATCAAAGACTTTTTTAACTTTCTTAGAAGGACTTATTTAGTATCACCTTGGCTAGAATTTTGGATAATCACCGGTATATTATTTTTTCTTTTCTGGTTAGGATTAGTAATCACTTTCCACTTGCTCATCAATGGTACTTAACTTCAACAGAGCTCTGCACCGTCAAAAGTGAACTTAGTTTTAAAACCTCATGTTTAATCTCATCGTGAACAAAGAGACTTGTCCTTCGTGAATAATTCAGCAGTTCCTATACCGGATGGTATAGTGTGGGACAAAGTAAATTATGATATATTTGGACCGACCGAGCTTTTAAAAATTCCACATTTGTTTAAAAATTCATTGAACAATATCACTACCTCCAGTACATTTTCTGATGATTGGGATTTTGAAACTGTTAATAACTTATTGTCTGATTTGGAACAATCTGCCGCATTTTCTAGCACTGAAATGTTAGAGGACACATCAGATTTTGACAAAATGTATTGTTACCAACATTATGGTCATCATTTCTTGCATAAATCTAGCAAACCTAAAAATGTTTTCACATACCACCAATGGGAACATTGCCCTACACCACCGAAAGGTAGTTCAAAAACATTTGCACACAAATTCTCATATTTTTCAGGGTTTAACACTTCTGACCCTACCCCGTACTATTATAAGGTAGCACCTATATCTGCACAGAAAAATATGTTAACAAACACCAAACAGGTTTACTCTGCTTCCTTTATTACCCAGCTGTCTGAACAGGGTTTTTTCATGGATGGACACTGTAGACTTGAAATCAATCTGGGGTTCTAGGGACTGGCAAGTCCAGGGAGCAGAGCACTATTTAGAGCATGCCTCATTCCACAGCAGATGATTTTTCTGAATGACACTGTGCAACAGACTTCTTGTCTTGGAATAGCCAAGAATAAGGACTTGAACATGCCTCAAATTCCTACACCTTTAAACACCGAGGGGAATTTTACGTCAGAAGGAGGGGCTAAGTTGGATAACATATTGCAATACAATAGATCAGACCCAAATTGGAAGGGATGGTTGGTTTGGCCCACAGACACGAACAGATGTCAGGAAAGATTCAGGGGTACCACCGAAGGGTTTAGTATCCATAGGCCAGACCCACGTTATGTACAACGAGAACATCCGGGGGAAGTGACATCATACAGTGTTGGGAAGTTGTGCCTTGATTGGCTAAAGACCTCAACACTACCCCAGGTGAAACAACACTTGTCCTTACTCACAGAGGATGTGGACCTACGGGATTTTTTATTAGGTCCCAGAAAACCACGGCAGAAGCGTTTTTGTATGCTGTCTATAACGAAATCTGGAAAATCTCCCAACAAGAAGCTGCAGAGAGATTAAGAGAAATAGATAGAGTTAACCTAGAAAAGGCGTTAGCCGTAGTTGACAATGGCATGACTACATTAACATCCAGGATATATTCACTGGGCAACATTGTATCTTCTGCTATCGATGTAATATAACAGGATTTGTCCATATTGCAACACGGACAATCACAGTTATGTTCTATTATTTTGTTAAGCTGGACGCTGCAGTCATTGCGCGCCGGTTATGTGCCTTGGCGTTTTATCAACAGTACATCCTTGTTTTCTGCATACAATCTAACAGAAAAACAGATGAAAACGGCACAGAGGGGAGCAAAATATACAATGCTGCGTATTGAAAAACTGGATAGGTTACCCTTTACTGTGGCAGAGTCACCGTCCACAGAGTGGTTAATCCACGGCCATATAACATTACCGGTCGCAACTTTCCAGTTTCAGTATTGCCTAGAACAGCAACAGGCAGGCAGATATGAAAAAAAGGGTAAGGAATTCATCAAGGAATCCTGTGATTTCCCATACAGATTTTGATGCAGGAGTGGGGATCTGGAAGTGCTTCTAAGCGGAACTAACTGCGAGAACGCGCTAAGTGGATCTCTCATATGCCAGGATATTATGCTACACGGGGCTTGTAATGGGTCTGTGGCAAACTTGTCGGGTCATTTAAGAGGTACCCCGGCAGCTGTGGTTAATCCGGTATTCAGGCTTCTCTCGAATGGGAGTTACTTGATGCTGAATGATGAAGGTTGCTGTGGGATGCTTCCGGGCATCGCATATCTAGTCACTGTGCGCTCCAGGGTTACTTGCTGTATGCAAGTATTGTTTCCACCAACAAATACAGGCAGGGAGGTGCCGTTATGGCCTTCGCAAATGTTTCCTTTATATGGTTTGATACTCTGAGCAGAATGAAAGCCATGCTTTTAGAACGAACCGTGCCCTTAAACTCCGCTCGGGAGACTTTTGATCTCCAGATCGCAAGGTCCTCGGCTGAGATACAGGCACTTATACGTACAAACTGCCCCTTCCATTTCACAGAAATGGTAAGTTGTATCTTTAACATGTCTGATACGACGGGTGTTGTACACCTATTTAAGACCATAGCTTCCGGACTGTTAAGCACCTTTCAGACGGTCCTCGGAGTTATACCGAACTTTATACACTCCGTCTTTGGAAGCATTTTTGGAGGGCTTCCGCTGATCCTGTTTCTAATAGCAGGAATCCTGATTGTTACCTTTCTGCTACGCAATGGACGTCCCAGCCACCAAAGAGATAGCAACAGCTCTCCTGGAGCGCAAATACCGTGATCGCATGGTACAACATCTGGGCACACCTCACCTACGGGAACTGAGCGCCTCTTGGTTCCTGTCATTTAGACCAGTCTGGACGGACTGTGTCCTACCTGTTCTCCGATGCCTGTTCTGCGCGGAAGAATGCATGTTGGACCTCTGTCTAACACTTCCATCGGTTGCGCCACCGGACGTTGATGCTTTACTGGACCCGATAACGGCCCATGTTCTGCAGTGTCCTCAGCGCATTCCCATGTTGTTGGCAGCATTCTTAGAGCCACCACAGGTAGTTTCTGCTCTTGTTGGTATGGACACCGGCTCCTCCAACACTCAGGCCTTGGATGTGGCACAGGCTGCCCCGGCATCTGTGCTCAATTGACATTCTTTGTGAGGTGTTACAGCGATCGTCAGCTACATATGCAGACAGCAGCAATGTTGCATCTACCAGCAAGCACACATAAACATTTGGCATGTCGCACGCTGGGAAGATTTGGCTTTTTACGTTTTTTCGAAATTCCAAATTGAAAATTTTGACCTGCATGGCTTTCAGATGCTTGTAGTTGTTCAGACTATATCAACGGACACTTTAGAGCCAATGCTTGAATGATTTGTTTAAAGAAAACTTTTAAAAGAGTTTTTTTTTAACGCTTTTTAAACTTCTCTTACGAGGTTTTATTATTAGTTGCGTACAAACCTCTACACGCCTTGGTAGTACGCTAGATTTGAGTAATGTCGTCCAGTCAGATGAGGAGTGGGTGTTATATTTCATATAGGTACCCTGATATAGGTCTAGGTAACATCATAACCCTTCACCTACATTCTCTCCTATACTACATACACAACGGATTGGAAGGACTGACCTTTTACCCAGTTACAATACTACACACAAGTACGTAGAGTTTTTCCCTAGACACTGGCCTCATAAATTATGCATGAGGATTCTTAGTTTCTTGGAATCACAGCAGGACCATCATCTCCTGCATAATAACTGTGTATAAAGTTCATTCCCGACGTCATCCAAAGTCCGACACTGGCACAGCAAGGTAGGACCCCTGGAGATACCTTAGGGTATATAAACACCACATCTTGCTGAGATAGTAGGAGGAGATCAGGACTTCCTGGCTGACACACTGATGCAAGATGCTGAGGTTCCTGCATGCAGATACTCCAGCTCGCAGTGGTCTGACATCCCTTGCGGGGTGTTCAGCTCGAGACCAGAACGAGGTCCCGCAGTCTCACATCAGGTAATGGGGTTGGCTTTATCCTAGAGGGATTCTTGGCTTTACACTTACTCACATGCTAGGTACACTTAGGTACATCTAGTTAGGGTGCATCGTAGGAGTACGCATTTTACTGCCATGTATTTTATATACTTGCCTGTAGTTATGATTTTAGCAAAATGGTAGAAACCTACCATCTGTTTACTTTCTTAGTGCTGTTACTCATTTATATATGTTACTGTCTACTGGTGATTTCAATACACTTATTTTACGCTAGAATAACGACTGTTCAATAAATACTTATTGAAAACGTCCCAACCGTTTATTCTGTGTATCTCTCTGGGAACAAGTGAGCATGAGTGACTGAGCGAAAAGTAAGTTACTGTTTCCACGGTCCTGAGGGATCAGGGTTGTCATGTTCGATAGTTGCCAAGAACTATTCTCTCCTTGGTAAGAGGAGGTTATAGTGGCATTGCAAGCTAGCTGGTACACAGGCCAACATACTCGGTGGGGGTGTCTGGAATTAATCTGGACACCAGTCCCGCAGTGTATGTTGTCTAAATGCGCAGATCCTATATAGGTCTTATAGGAACTACACAACAGGAGGACAGACTTTGATGGAGAGCAGAACAGATTCAGCTGGGATGAGGGAAGATTAGATGTAGACAATGTATTTCTATTCCGACTTTTAATAAAAACCTCAAGATTTATGCTTTGACTAACTGGCTTTGCCAAGGCTTATTTGCTCTATGCTTTATTTCTCTATATGGGAGATTCTGCAATTATTAATTATTGATTTAGCTTCATGCAAATCTCACTCTTGCTATATATAGAATTCTTCACGGTTTCTGACTGACATAATTTGCGCCCCATTTCTTAGAATAGGGATTCTTTCCTTTATGGAACGCGCTGTGTGCACATAATAATATGCTCTGCACTAACTTTCTTTTTCTTTTTTCAATTCTGTAACCTGATTGATATTTGACTAATGAATGAAGAATCAGAGAATCTTAAACTTTAATTAGAAAATAAATCCCTTTAGAACTACTCATAAACTCTCATTATTGACTAGAATATTTATTTGATTACTTGCCTGTGTTTATGAGAGAGCTCTTTTGGTCAAAATACGGTGGCAAAGATTCATCACCTTGAGAATAGAATTTGAAGTGTAAAAAAGGGTAATGGTATTTAAAGGTAACTGTGCTACATTTACTAAATTTTCCGAAAAAAGAGATTACCGCGAGATTTCTGCGCTTCCAGCTTGGTAGGAGAGGGAAGGTTTTACACCTTAAACAAAAGGAGCAGAGTTTAGGTTAATGCCCTGAATGGAGCTTCAAAATAATTGCCCAAGTTAGAATAAATGCCCAAGTCCCAAAAATGCCCAGAACTTGAAGACTGGCAAAGTGGTACTAGAAGGCGATATGAGAAGGTGGTTGCTGAAGGAGGTGGGAGTATTAATAGGGAGAAATGTGTTGCGGTTATTTTGATTGTGGTAATTGCATTTGCGGAAATTGTGTTGTGGTAATTGTGTGCTGTGTCAGATTGCAGGAATGGTTTAATTGTGGGATGTATTGCGGAGTTAGAGTGTGAGTCGAGTGAATGTGGTTTCAGGTCTGACGTGGCCCAAGGATTGAGATTTAAGCTACGGGCCCCGAAGTGGCCTAAGATCCCAGGATATCGAAAGGTGAAGAAGACATCATGATTGTGACTGTCTGACTGGAGAATTGAGGAGTTTGTCATGAGACGTCATCGACAGATCCACCTAAGACAGGGAACCTTGTGTGAATGGGACAAAGGCGAATTCATGTAGTAGACCTTGTGCGCAAAGGGTAAACTATACTGATTCAGATGATTCCACGCTGGTTGAGGTTTCACAGCGAATGGGCGTTCTTTGAGTGACTGAATTGTAGCAATCTTTTAGAAAGGCAGACAATTACAGATATAAGATGACTGTGTGAGAGAATGTGTCCGAAGGAATTGTTGAGGAGGGTGAGCTGCTGCGAGGAGTGAGAGGGACGTCAGAGTGTGCCACGCTGTAATAGGTCAGTTGTGTGATTACTGTATTGAGATTGTGCGAAAGTCTTCAAGAATTTAAACTGTAACAGGAGTGGAGGAAAGAAATCTGGCATTTATGGGATTGAATCAAAACATTGCCTTGAATTATTGCAGAAATAAAATGGTTTAAAGCTTTAAGAAATTTTTGGGAGGTAATGTGACAAGTTTGATTTGGGTTGGTGATGAGGCACCACCTGAGGGAACGCCTGCACATTTTATGTTAATGAATTTGGGACTATTTTCATGTTTGTGGATTCGCCAATGATGCAAAATTACTGAGAGAGAGTCCTTTGAATTTTCCAAAATATGGTACTTTTGAATTGCAAATTGTTGACAGATTAAGGGAAATGTTATGTGAAATAAAGTCACCAACTAGAGCCGCACAATTTGAGGCCTTAGCATGTGGGAAAAAGAGACTAGGAAAGAGAGGACGAAAGGGTAAAGGATCAGCACTTAGGAGAAGGACATTAAGGAGAACAAAAAGCCTCAAACCGATAGTGATTTAGGGCATGAAATATTGGATGCATTGTTAACTAAGTGTCCACCGCCTTATGTGGTCTCCATTAAAAATACTGATAATAGTGTACCAGAAAGTACTACAGTGGCTACTGCTTCTGTTGAAACAAGAGAAATGCAGATTGAGAGAAGTTTACAGACATTTCAGATTGCCCCACCACCTTTTGACTCGATACCGACAGTATTATTGCTCCAATTGTGACTGATTGATACAAATACTACAAACTGTAGCTGCACAAACAGTAGCTAGATAAATTGTGACTGTCCTAATTAATATGGTCCCAACTCAAGAAGCTCAAAGAGCTTTAGAAGGAGTAATTAAATCAGGGTTTATCTCGGCATCTCAGAATTCACAGATTATAGAACAGAAACTGCTCCAGAGAGTTTAAGCATTGAAAGATGGGGGAAGGATTGTCTTTGCAACACCAATAGCTAAGAGAGAAACACATTTATTTGAAGATAAGATTTTTAAACCATGGTTTGAGGAAGCAGCAGGGATTAAAAAGATAGAGAGCTTGGTAGGACAAGTTGACCCAGAACCTGGAAAAGAGAGACCAATTAATGTTTCTAAGTTAAAAATTGAACTTGAAGAAATTATCAGGGAATGTTTAGATCTTGAGAATTTAAACCAATATCAGAAAAAATAATAAATTTCCCTAAGTAAGGAAATTACAATATGTGCAGTAACTACACATGATAGAGTGACTGGTTTGGCTCAAAAATATGAAATTGATGTTTCAGGAGGGTTTCCATTTCAGAAAAGTTTCAGGGTACACATGGATGGTGAAGCAATTGAGACAATGCGTTCTTCAGGAATGCGATTATACATTACACAATTGTTGAAATACATTTGTAAATGGAATGGTTTTGAGGAATTAGGAAACACGTGGGAAAGGAAACATGAAAAGAAAAAGAAACCTCCAGACTTAGCAAGGAAACATGAGAAGAAAAAGAAACCACCAGTCCTAGTTGAGGAAAACAATAAACAAGATGAGGGAGAAGTTTCGGCTTATCCATTGAGAGAAACAGTGGGAGAAGTGAATGTTCATGTACCATGGAAAAAAAGGTGAACTTGCAGCATCTGTGAACAAATTTCCAAAATTGAGAGACACGCCTGTACTGTGGTACCCACAAGTTGATGGATTTATTGAAATTTCAAGGGTGTTGTGGATTAATTTCAAAATGTTGTTTGACACTGCAAAGCCAATTGAATTGTGGTCTGAATGTAAAGTTTTTGTGCAGTGGCCAAGTGAGGAGACAACAAGAGATTCTTGTATTAATGCACCATCTTCTGTAGTTATGGATCCTGATGGATGACATGTGCAGACAGCAGAGAGGTGGAGATTTCCTTCTGGATAATGCTGTATTCCAATTGGATGAAGAACAAAGATCATGCCAAATGCTTTGTAGCATTTTTCTTTTCTGAATTATAAATGTGTTCCTAGTTTAGGAGTTTCAGGCTTTTCAGACTTAGACTTAGATGCAGAACTGAAGGGAGCAGAACAGAGGTGATTCGCAGAGGAGAGGAGGACAGACTTTGATGGAGAGCAGAACAGATTCAGCTGGGATGAGGGATGATTAGATGTAGGCTATGTGTTTTCATTCTAACTTTTATTAAAAGCCCTAAGCTTTATGCTTTGACTATCTTGCTTTGCCAAGGCTTATTTGCTCTATGCTTTATTTCTCTTTATGGGAGATTCTGCAATTATTAATTATTGATTTAGCTTCCATGCAAATCTAACTCTTGCTTTATTTTGAATTTTTCATGGATTCTATTACAGGACCGGAGGCTTCAGTATTATGCTTCTCTTTCTATTTATTGCCACTCACAGCAGCCAATGAAAAACTTGTATTTATGTAAATAAACTACATTTCCCATGATACCCATGGTATACATCACATCCTGCAGAGCCCCATAAGAGCCACCATCACCGGAAATCGTCCTCTTTCTTTGCTGCTCACACAGTCAGATAAGTGCACTATATGCTTGTTACAATAAAATGCAAATTTACAGGCTCGCGCCGCTTAATGTTGCTGACGCGCATTATCGCGCTTGATATATGTGGTTTGGCTTTGCCTGCATTGCGTGTTCATTGTATTCCCTTGATAGCGCGAGTCGCGCGCGCTGTTCTCCGCTGAGCCGCAACATTCCCGCTGCCATCGGGAGGGGCTCGCTCACGCCGCAGTGTGCCTGGCAGGGAGAACAGGTGGATTTCCCGATCGCGGGACGGTATTAGCGCTCAGCGCGCTTATCTCTCACTATGGTACCGCTCCGCCTACGGTCGGTGAAGTTATTTTGTTGTCACAAGCGCAGAGGCTCCCCTAATAAGCCGAGAGCGCTGGGAGCCTTCAGTTTCGTTTATTTTCTTTCGGTCTCGCCGTGCGTAGCCCAATTGGGCTATATTTGGTAGGATTGGGCTACGCACGTCGCTACTGCCCGTTTTCTTTCATTTTTTCCTTAGTTTCATCGGCAATCATCAACTGAGCAACAATTTACGCCTGGCTGGCTGCAAAAACGTTCTGGGCCTGGAGGGAGCACACCTCCTATATATAGAACTTTGCTCTTTGGCTCCTTTACGCCCTGGGGGCTGTAAGAACTGGGATACAGCTTTTGCTGAGGAGTCAGGTACCAATTTCTCTAACTCTGTGCTGTGGGTTGGCTCCCCCCTTTACTCCTCTCTGTCTTTTGCCTTATGAGCAAATATATTTACAAATTTGGTCCTGCAATGGAGAATTGGGTCCATTATGAGGAGGATGATACCCTATATGAAGAGGAAATAATAAACCCTTCCATAGAGGACAACATTGTTGAGGCCCTGGACGCATCGGTCCAGGAGTCGGTCAACAAGGCCCTAGAGAAGGCAGTTCCGGGAACTGTGCAGCAGGCGCTAGCTACTGCTTTGAAACCGATCACAAAACAACTTGAGAAATTCGCCAAACGTCATGGTTTCACTGCTCCTGCAGTCACTCCCACAGACGATCCCCAACCTAAGCCCTGGCCTCATTCTGCCTCATACTCTTCACTTCCTCAGCCTGCCGCCGACAAAGCTAAGGCTCCTGACACTGACACAGACCCAGATACTACGGGAACCGATACCCCGGACGAGTCCCCTCCTAAAAAGAGGACGAAGAAGGCAAAAAACGCGGAAACACCGACAACTATTTCCACTCCATTCACATTTAATCCAGCTGATATAGTTCACCCCAGGTCATCGGATTGGTTACCCGCCCCTGAGGTTGCTGCATACTTGCACGGAAACCTTCGTAAAAGCTTTGACAAAGAGGTACGCAACAGGCTGCGATCAGAGTGTCCTAGACCGGATATTTCTGACAAGGTGGCCGAAACCCCAGATATAGATTCCAGCCTCTTGACCTTCTTAAAGAAATTCGCGAAGGACCCTAAGAAGGGTATCGACCGTGCCTGGCGGGGGTGCCAGGATAAGCTCCTGGATGTGGTCGGCCCTCTTGCAAAAATTCTGGAAATGGCTTTGGACGCGCAAGAATCTGGGAATGTTGTAGACTCCCATGTCCTGGCGGGTTGGACCCAACGGGCCATATGTCTCTTGGGTAATGCTAATTGTGCAATTTCTACGGAGCGGCGCAAATCAATACTTATGCGCATGGACTCCAATCTCACAGAATTGGCGGCGGCAGAACCTGGTCCACTGGCGGACGGCAACCTGTTCGGGGACCGTTTCGTCAAAGACGTAGCCAAGTATGTAGGCACCTTTACGACTCCGGATAAGGCGCAGTCAGGCATCAAAAGAGTTTTTCACACTGGGGTTTTCAACAGGGCCGGACGAGGCCGAGGACGCTCGTTTGGCCGCCAGTTCTCCCAAGGTCCTCAGAGAGGCGACTTCGGTCAAGGCAGGGGAGAGTGGGACTCCACCCGTGGCGGAACCTTTTACCACACCAGGCAGCGTTTCAACAGGAGGCGTTTCAACAGAGGATCATACCGGGGAGGATTTCAAAACCCGGAATCTTCAGGTAAGTGCTCCAGACAAATTCCTACTACCGCTGGGGGGACGTACTCAGTTTTTCTTTCACTATTGGGTACAACTATCTCAGGATGCTTGGATCTTGCAGACAGTTCAGGGTTTTCATCTCGATTTCTTTCAGATCCCCTCTCAGGTCAGGCAACCCAGACAGCTTTCTTTTTCCCAACTAGAGTGCGATTTTATAGATGCCGAACTCAAAGAATTGCTGCAGAAACACGCGATAGCGTTTTGCGACGAGGACCCTCGCGGTTTCTGCAGCAATATTTTTCTAGTGCAGAAGAAAGGCGGAGGTCACAGGTTGGTACTCAATTTGAAAGATATCAATCATTACATGACCTACAAACATTTCAAGATGGAGGGCATCCATCTTTTGGCGGATCTCCTGAAACAAGGGGACTGGCTGGTCCACTGGATCTGAAGGACGCCTACCTGTCTATTCCCATCTTTCCTCCCCACCGACGTTTCCTGCAATTTCAATGGCGGAACCGGTGGTACGAATATTTGGTCCTTTCTTTCGGACTTTCCTCGGCACCGTGGTGCTTCACCAAAGTACTGAAGCCGGTGATAGCTTATCTCAGGGAACAAGGAGTTCGCATGATAGTCTATCTAGACGACATTCTTATCATGGCGCAATCTCCAATTCTGGCCACGCAGCATTTACGCATGACCATTGCTACCCTAAAAAAGTCAGTACTGTGTCCAACCCAAACAATAGATTTCCTGGGTTTTGTCATAAATTCTCAAACGGCTCAGTTGAGTCTTCCACGTTCCAAAACTTCGGGATATCAAGAAGGAGCTGTGCTCTCTGTTAGCCAAACGGATGGTCTCACTCAGAGTGATTGCCAGGATAATGGGCCTTCTAGCGTCCTCCATTCAAGCGATATTTCCAGGGCCCCTACATTATCAGGCCCTTCAGAGACTAAAGATTCAGCATTTGCAGAAAGGCCTCTCTTACACAGATCTAGTCCCCCTTTCACAAGAAGTACGGGAAGAGATCCAGTGGTGGCTGGCCCACGTAGGGGCATGGAACGGCAGGGCCATTTTTGGCTCTCTGCCAGAGGTCATCATAGAGTCCGGAGCCAGCCGTTGGTGCTGGGGAGCGCGCTGCGGAAATATTTCCACAGGAGGGCGTTGGTCCCTAAACGAGTTGGACCTCCACATCAATTGTCTAGAACTCCTTGCAGGGTCGTTCGCGATCAGGACTCTGTCACCCAAACAAGTCTCGTGTTGCATCCTCTTGCGGATGGACAACATCTCGGCGGTTCAATACATCAACAAATTGGGAGGCACGAGGTCCTCTCTGTTAGTGGAAATAGCAAAGGATTTTTGGCATTACTGCCTGAATCATCAGATCTCGGTCATAGCCGAGTACATTCCGGGTCAATCGAATGTAGTGGCAGACTGGAACTCCTGCCACCTCAAAGACTACAGCGATTGGCAGCTCCAACCCCAGATAGTGCAATGGCTGCAGGCGATTTGGGGACATTGCGAGATAGACCTGTTTGCCTCCAGATTGAATCGTCAAATGACCAAGTTTTTCAGCTGGAGGCCCGATCCATTGGCTCTGGCGACAGATGCCTTTTCACAGGATTGGACGCCGAATCTGAATTATGCCTTTCCTCCCTTCATTCTGATCCCCAGAGTGTTCACACAGGTAATGCGCCAGAAGGCGGAGGTGATTTTAGTAACTCCCCTGTGGAAGTCGCAGCCTTGGTTCCCAATATTATTGGAGGCGAGTTGCGACTTTCCCAGGAGGATTCCCTGGTCGTCAGCGATGCTCCAGGGCCTTCACAGAGAGATGCACCCGATGGTAATATCGGGGCAGTTGTCCCTGATGGCCTGGAGACTTTCTGGCAACGTTGGCACATGCCAGGATTTTCGGAACAAGCTTCGGACTTTATCAACCAAGCTTGGGCCCCCTCCACCAGGAAAAGGTAGTCTTCAGCCTGGAAATGCTGGGTTCGTTGGTGCGTGGAACAACACGTGGATCCCGTGGGGGCAGACTTATCCTATATTGTACATTTTTTGTCCAAAAAGGCTTCTGAGGGTTTGGCATATCGTTCCATCAACAATTTCCATTCAGCCATCTCGGCGGGTCATTCTCAGCTTGAGGGCAAACCAATAGGGATGCATCCATTAATTTGTAAACTCTTGAAAGGTATTACAGTAGCTAATCCGCCCAAGCCGAAGTATTCTTCATTGTGGGATGTCTCGCTAGTTCTTTCCTTGTTCAATCAATGGCCCAGCAACGAAATGTTGACAAGGAAACAACTCTCATCCAAATTGGCCATGCTATTATGTTTGGCCGCGTGTAGACGTTCATCGGATATTAAAGCTCTAGATATTACAGGTAGAGTATTTACTCCTGAAGGAGTTTCTTTTAACATCACTTCCAGGACTAAAACTATGTCACGTAATGTAGAATATCATGCCTTCCCTAGCAATCCCAAGCTTTGTGTTATTCATTGCCTCAAGGCATACGAAGAATGTACCAGGTCTCTTCGGCCTGATGGTGTGGTGCAATTATTAATTGCTTTGCAGAAGACTTACAAACCTGTCACTGCGGCTACTATAGCCAGATGGTTAAAATCTGTTATGCAAGAAGCAGGTATTAATACTCAAGTGTTTGGGACACATTCTGTCCGAGGCGCCATGGCCTCTAAGACGTTCATGTTGGGTTCTACTGTTCAGGATATTATGCATTCTGCAGATTGGTCCTCTGAGTCAACATTTAAACAGTTTTATTATAAACCGGTGGGTGATATATCCTCTGTGGTCTTTAATCAGCGTTAAACTAGCATAATACTAAGCCTCCGGTCCTGTAATAGAATCAAAAATTAGCTAGCATTCGCGCCAAGAATTTTCAATTCTATTAAGGACACAGAGGCGAGGATTATCCCACCCGATTACATTACAGTATTGTAAATGTTACCCACCCGTTGTATGTATATTCTGGTTATGCAGAAGTTACGGGTTATTCTGTCTCTCATTCTTTCAGGATCTGAGAAGAAGATGGATTAAGTGTAATCCTGGTTAAGAAGACGTACTTCCCAGCTGGACTGGTTCTTCCACGTTGGAGGATTGTGCTGGACTTAAGTTATTATGTTGGACTTTTACTGTTCGAAGCAAAGAAAGAGGACAATTTCCGGTGATGGTGGCTCTTATGGGGCTCTGCAGGATGTGATGTATACCATGGGTATCATGGGAAATGTAGTTTATTTACATAAATACAAGTTTTTCATTGGCTGCTGTGAGTGGCAATAAATAGAAAGAGAAGCATAATCCTCGCCTCCGTGTCCTTAATAGAATTGAAAATTCTTGGCGCGAATGCTAGCTAATTTTTGATTCTGACTGACATAATTTGCGCCTCATTTCTTAGAATAGGGATTCTTTCCTTTATGGAACACGCTGTGTGCACATAATAATATTCTCTGCACTAACTTTATTTTTCTCTTTTCAGTTCTTTAACCTGATTGATATTTAACTAATTATTGAAGAACCAGAGAATCTGAAACTTTAATTAGAAAATAAATCCCTTTAAAACTACTCACAAACTCTCTTTATTGACTAGAATATTTATTTGCATTTGATTACTTGCCTGTATTTAAGATAGTACAAAAGGGGATGATGGACGGAACGTTTGAGCCAATCAAACACTCACCCCCAGTCAACTGATCTGGGTTTAATCCATCATCATTCTTTAGCTCACTCCACCACCCCAGTTCAGACATGGCCATATGCAAATCAGTCTGACCCTGTGCCTCATGGGAACAGTCCAGCCGGACTGCCAAGCCATGTCTTCCCTGGACCGGAAACAAGCATCCTAGGACCGGTTTCTGGCATTCCAGCCGTCATCAGCCAGGCTTGCTTGAATCCAGTGGCAAAGTGAGCAAGGGACCCACGTCTGGGCATACCCCCGCCAACTTAGGGCGAACAAAGCGATACAAAAGGGGATGATGGACGGAACGCTTGAGCCAATCAAACACTCACCCCCAGTCAACTGATCTGGGTTTAATCCATCATCATTCTTTAGCTCACTCCACCACCCCAGTTCAGACATGGCCATATGCAAATCAGTCTGACCCTGTGCCTCATGGGAACAGTCCAGCCCGAACTGCCAAGCCATGTCTTCCCTGCACCGGAAACAAGCATCCTAGGACCGGTTTCTGGCATTCCAGCCGTCATCAGCCAGGCTTGCTTGAATCCAGTGGCAAAGTGAGCAAGGGACCCACGTCTGGGCATACCCCCGCCAACTTAGGGCGAACAAAGCGATACAAAAGGGGATGATGGACGAACGTTTGAGCCAATCAAACACTCACCCCAGTCAACTGATCTGGGTTTAATCCATCATCATTCTTTAGCTCACTCCACCACCCCAGTTCAGACATGGCCATATGCAAATCAGTCTGACCCTGTGCCTCATGGGAACAGTCCAGCCCGAACTGCCAAGCCATGTCTTCCCTGGACCGGAAACAAGCATCCTAGGACCGGTTTCTGGCATTCCAGCCGTCATCAGCCAGGCTTGCTTGAATCCAGTGGCAAAGTGAGCAAAGGGACCCACGTCTGGAGCATACCCTCGCCAACTTAGGGCGAACAAAGCGATACAAAAGGGGATGATGGACGGAACGCTTGAGCCAATCAAACACTCACCCCCAGTCAACTGATCTGGGTTTAATCCATCATCATTCTTTAGCTCACTCCACCACCCCAGTTCAGACATGGCCATATGCAAATCAGTCTGACCCTGTGCCTCATGGGAACAGTCCAGCCCGAACTGGCACAGGGTCAGACTGATTTGCATATGGCCATGTCTGAACTGGGGTGGTGGAGTGAGCTAAAGAATGATGATGGATTAAACCCAGATCAGTTGACTGGGGGTGAGTGTTTGATTGGCTCAAACGTTCCGTCCATCACCCCCTTTTGTATCGCTGTATTTAAGATAGAGCTGTTTTGGTCAAAATACGGTGGCAAAGATTCATCAGCTTGAGAATAGAATTTGAAGTGGAAAAAGGGTAATGGCAATTAAAGGTAATTGTGCCGCATTTACTAAATTTTCCCAAAAAAGAGATTACTATGAGATTTACGTGTTATCAACAGCATCTAAGTATGTTCGATAAACAGTGTCAAATGCTCTCTCAAACTCAACCAAGAGCAACTCCCCTCGACCAGAAAGCTTGTGTTTGCAGGCCAACGCCGGATACAGTGGTGAATGCTACGAGACAGCATAAAGCTGCACTGGTTTGAATGGACCAGAGTTGAGAGTACTGTGAGAAGCCAACAGGCAGGGATCTTAGTGTAGAGTTTCAGCTTGGTATTGATTAATAAAATTGGTCCATGGGTGGAGCATCAATCACGTGGCCTTCCCAGTTTATGAATTAGGACTATCATGGCTAGGTCCATCTCTAATGAAAACCCGACCCTGGTCGGCTCCTCTGAATATAGGCTGTGCAGGTGGGGAGTCAGCACATTGTGAAACTTGCAGGAAGAGTTCTACCGGGAATTCTTCTAGGCCGTGCGTTTTTCCAGTATTCAGGTATGAGAGGGCGTTGTCAGAAGCACGTACCAGACTTGATCTTCCACGGGAGCTGAACCGCTGAACTTCTCTGCACTGGTGCAAAATTCTCAATTCCCCAACACCACTGCGAGCTAGATGTTAGTCTGCCCACAGTACTGAGGGGGAAAGGGGAATGGGAAGAAAAGAGAGACTGCCACTGTAGTGCTTCTTCTAGCGGAATATCACAGGACCGGACTTCCTGCACCTGAAAACACAAACAAAATATTACTCCGAACCCCAACCCTCGGCTTTTAACTTCCTTAATAATCTTAAGATTACATATATATTCTATACCTGAATTACTCAGTGGAATTGCTTCTCTCTCTCTATATATATATGTATATATGAATCGTCTAGATAATTTCGGTCCAGTAGATTAATGCTTTTGTAACGATATTTCTTGCAGTTATACAGTTAATGAATTGTCTTTTTCTCTTTCAGACGCTGCTGACTTCATAGGCAAGAATGAGGTTAAGGTGGTAAGTACAAATATATATATATTTATAGCTACTTGATGATTAGTTGAGCCAAACACTGAAGATTAGGATTATGGAATTAGTACGCAGCAGTGAATGAGGGAAACATGCTGCGCGCTGTTAGTAATCATTAATAGTCTGTTGTAGGTAGACACTAAATGACTCTGAGCGCCACACTTCTGAAAGTCTCTTATCACAAGGCAGGAGCATTAAGTGGAATAGCCACCAAGCGCTCCTATCTTTTCAGTAGAAAGTCTTTTTTCAAGTAACTCAGCCAACAGTTACGCTGGCCAAATGCTAGTTCCGCAATGTGGTGACTGAAGCAGATAACGAGGGTTGAGAGATTCAAGAAATGAGGAAACTCTCGTTACCCCGTGAACCAAATACCTTAATTCTCCAGTGAAGCCTCCCAGAGAATAAATGAAGGTTTACAGACCTTCCGTAATGCCGCTAATTGCTGAATACAAACTTGGGAGCAAGCGATAGGAATCCTTGCTGGAATTTTCAATCCTGTCAGGCGCTTCACCAGATGAACGCTGCTTCTTCCTCTAGACGATGGTTGAAGTGCGCCGCACACCAGGTGCGCGAGCGCAAAACCGGAAACGCTGTTCCAAACCACAAGGAAACTAGAATGCTAACCCTCCTCTTCTAAAGCGGCCGCCATCTTGGAATTCCGTTGATAAGGGCTTGAATAACATCAGCTAAATCATCAACTGAAACCGCCTTGCAACCAATTGACTCCAGTTGAGAAGCGATTTCCTGCACACTGCCCTCTGCCCTACAATAGGATTAGAAGGAAAACGGCTCCGCTGAGGATAGACTTGCTCAGTTCTGACAGTACCCCCCACCAAGAAACCTCCCCCTCCCTCTCTAGGCTTCTGTGGGTGAGTCTTGTGAAATTCCTTAACCAATCTAGGGGCATGAACGTTAGAGCTGGGTTCCCATGATCTCTCCTCAGGACCAAAACCCTTCCAGTCAACTAAGTAAAAAACGTTCCCATTCTTGATCTTTGAATCTATTATTCTTTTCACTTCAAATTCTTCTTCTGACTGCACTTGAACTGGGGCTGGTGGCAAATCTTTTCTTAAGTTTGGTGGATTTCTTTTGATCAAGGAGGCATGAAATACCGGGTGTATCCTTAGTTTACTGGGAAGTTCGACCTTAACACTGACTGGGTTTACCATCTTTACCACTGCATAAGGACCTACAAATCAAGGTTGACATTTTCTGTTTCCCTTTTTTTTTTTTTGAAAATCTTTTTATTAACATTACCATACACAAACAATTTGCCACAGAATTGACATCCGTACATTCTCTGTAATATAGGAATACCCCCAGGGTATCTGGTAATTCACAGTCTCAGGATCTATATGGTCTATTGCTCCTGAGAATAGGGAAAGCAAGTAAGTTTATGCACTCTGGTA
Source organism: Calotriton arnoldi (assembly GCA_963921515.1). Taxonomy (NCBI): domain Eukaryota; kingdom Metazoa; phylum Chordata; class Amphibia; order Caudata; family Salamandridae; genus Calotriton; species Calotriton arnoldi. The sequence goes on along the minus strand of CAWUFW010001715.1, from coordinate 1,579,125 downwards.
TACGTTTCAGAATATTCTCTACTGAGTCCACACGTTTACCTATGACATGCTTACTGACTCATTACTGTCTATACATAAAAAACCATAATACGCACTTAATTAAAAACAAAAAAAGGAAAAAAGAAACAGAAAAGACAAAAGAACGGAAAAGCAGACAGAGCTTTGGAACGACTCATGCCCATAATACCATCAAAAGGAAACTTACGTAAACAACTAAAAAATAACTGCCAGGGGTCCGCGTGCTCCTATAATAGAGAGAAAATATGCATCGATTCTCTAGGCAGGGACAGGGGGGGGAAGGGGGCGGAACGAGAGAGGGGGGAGCAGCACCCCTCCTCAGGCAGGGGGGCAGGGCTCTCAGTTCCAAGCACTCATGACACTCTAGTCCTCAGACTCCGTCGAATCATTCCCCTCGGCATGGTCCAACACATGTCGAGCCTCCCAGGCCCGAAGAATGTCTCCCCACGGTTCCGCATATGGCCGGCGCCGTTTGTTAATCCTATCTTCCGCAATCAGGGCCCTTTCCTCCGCTCTAGCCCAGCATGAGACATCCGCCTCCCATGATGTCATCAGTGGTGGGTGTGCGGACTTCCAACCAAGCGATATCCGTCTTTTGGCCAATAGGAAGGCCAGGTCAGTAAACCTATGTCCCAGCCTATGAGCTTTAGGTCTCGGAAAGAGGCCCAACAGACAGACCTCGGGAGTACACAACAGAGTACGGGACAACACCTTATTAACCATATCCACTATCCTAACCCAATAAGCAGAGAGCCGCGGGCAGGACCAAATCATGTGATCGAAGTCTGCATCCTCTAGGAGGCACCTAGCGCAAGACAAATCCACTCTATTATAGACCACATTTAGCTGGTGCGGGGTAAGATATGTTCGATGGAGTACATTAAATTGAAGGACTTTAAAGGCCGTATTCCTCGAGACTTTCTTGGGGCCTTTGAGGACTTTCTGCCACTCCTTGTCTGTCAGGCTCCTATGTAAGGTCCCCTCCCATCGCTCCCGTAAGTTGGATAATGAACCCGGGCTTAACTCCAGTATTGCGAGATAAAGCCAACGCACCAGGTGTCCCGCCGAACCCAATGTCACTACCGCATCCAAAGCTGGGTGGGTCTCAGGTTCTTCTGTGCCATCTCCCCACAGTTCCCGCACTGCCCCTCTTACTTTGTGGTAATTTAAGAATTGCCCCGCTGGGAGCTCGTGATATTCTAAAAGGTCGTCTAGGGGGAGCAGTTGCTTATCCCTGTAGCAGTCTCCAATCGTCAGTACACCTACTTCCTCCCAACCTGCCAATTGGCGCCACAATAGTGGTGGGCCCATCCCTGCCTGGGGGATACATGTGAGCGGGAGGCTAGGGGTATAGAGCAATCTATTTCTGGAGCGCGCCGCGCACCTATCCCAGCATTTATCTGCCACCGAGAGCAACGTGCCCATGTATTGAAGTTTCTGGCGTCTGTTGAGAAGCCTGGGAAAGAGCGTAGCCTGCACAGCACCCGCGGGAAGCGGCAACGTAACCAGATCCCTGCCATCTAGCCATCTGGCTAGCCACTGTAACTGCGCCGCTAGATAGTAGGCTTCAAAGTCGGGGGCCCCCAGTCCTCCATCCACAAGCGGAAGCCGCAAAGTCTGCAATGACACCCTATTGCGGCCGCCATCCCATACCAGGTCCCTCAAGAGTCCGTCCAGTGTTTTAAACCACGATCGCGGTATCAGCACTGGGAGGTTGACAAAATAATATAATAGACGGGGCAGGACCACCATTTTGGATAATGCCACTCTCGCCATAATTGGCAACTTAAGAGTGCGCCAGAAGGCCACATTCCCCCGAAGCGCCCGCAGGGCTCCCCTGAGATTCCCCTCGAACAAATCGGCCTGTGTATGGTAGACCTGTATCCCCAGATATTTAAACGACATCGGCGCCCATTCTATGGTGGTCGGCAAGGACAAGGGTCGTTCCATGGCGGGGTGCAGCGGGAACACAAAGGTTTTCTTCCCATTTACTCGCAGGCCCCAATAGGTGGCAAACTCGTCCAGGATGGTTAAGATAGGGCGGACCCCCTGCGTACCATCTTGGAGATAAATCAAAACATCATCCGCATATAGTGAGATAATGTGATGGGCCCCGTCCAGGGATATCCCCAGAGCTGCTCCCTCTCTCCGGACCCGCGCCGCCAGAGGCTCCATTGCCAGAGCAAAGAGCAATGGCGACAGGGGGCATCCCTGTCTGGTCCCTCTATAAATAGGGTAGGAAGTCGAAACCGTCGTTCCTGTGCGCACTCTGGCAGTGGGCTTCCCATAGAGGAGACGGACCCACTGCAGCCATTCCTCTCCCAATTGCATCGCACCCATGACAGCCAATAAAAAGTCCCAGCGGAGGGTGTCAAATGCTTTTTCGAAATCAATTGCCACCACCACTGCCTCAGGATAGTCCTGCAGATCTGAGTGAAACATGACATGGTACAACCTCCTGAGGTTATTGGACGTTGAGCATGAGGGAATAAAACCGTTTTGATCTATGTGGACCAGGCGACGCATGTGGGTGAGGAGTCTCAGGGCCAGTGCCTTACTCAATATTTTGAAATCCATGTTTAACATGGAGAGAGGACGGAATTCAGTTAAGGGAGCATGTACAGTCTTAGTCTTGGGCAAAGGAATGACCAATGCCTCACGCAGCGTGGGCGGTAACTGCTTAGCCTGGAGCGCAGAGGCATAGACGCGTTCAAGCTGCGGAGCCAATATGTCTATATAAGTGCTGTAAAACTCGGCCGGTAGGCCGTCGGGTCCAGGCGTCTTCCCCCGGGCCATGTCCTCGACCGCTGCTCTAATCTCACCTGTGCGAATTGGAAGGCCTAGCGGGTCCCCGGATGCCCGATCCAGTTGCGTCAAGGGTTGGGCAGCCAAATATATCCGCAATGCTTCCTCCTGGGGCAGCCCTGTGGTATCATAATGCAGTTCATAATATTCCCTAAATGCGTCATTGATAGCCCTCGGGGAGGAGAGCGTGCGACCATGAAGATCCCTAACGCTCATAATTGGCGCTCCTCTGCTATCGGATTTGATTAACCAAGCCAAGAGCCTCCAGCCCTACCTCCCTAAAATTTTCTGTTTCCCTTTAATCGCATGTTTCGAGTGGAAATCCAAACTTTATCTCCAGGCTCGAAAACTGGATTTTCTCTCCTACTCTTGTCTGCCTGCTTCTTGTAGGAATCTTTTGCTTTTGTTAAATTTTCAGTGGCTACCTGATAGGCCTTCTGCAAATCCTGTACTACCAAATCAACTGCAGGGACATCACTTTCAGTCTTGCCAACTACCATATTAGGATGCCTACCTGAGTTCAGAAAGAAAGGAGAATAACCAGTGGAAGAGTGTACAGCATTATTATAGGCAAATTCTGCTGCCCAGATCAAGGTTGGCCAATCTCCCTCCTGATCCATCAAGTACAAGCTCAAATATTGCTCTAGATCTTGATTCACTCTCTCCGTCTGTCCATCCGTCTCGGGGTGGAAACTGGTAGACAGACGAGAATCTACTCCTAAGCTCTTTAAAAAAGATCTCCAAAAGTGAGAAACAAATGGTGGCTCTCGATCCGAAATCACTACTCTTGGAATACCGTGATTCTTAACTACATGTTGCGTGAACAAGGTAACCAACTGGGTTGCATTTGGAATGGATTTTAATGGAATGAAATGGCTCATCTTTGAGAAATGATCAACTCCTACCCAAATTGTAGAATAACCCTGACTAGAGGGCAAATCAACAATAAAATCCATGGAAACTGTATGCAATCCAGCAAAAAATTGGAAAGATTATGGAGAAGATTCCCCTCTGCAATGAATAAAAGTAATTATCGAGAGGCCATAAAGACCTATAAAACAGAAATAAAGGCAGCTAAAGCTCTCTATTATGAGGAAAAAATTACCCTGGCGGCGAATTGTCCACGGGAAATTTTCTGAATTGCCAAATCTCTTCTTACCCCTCCTGTGCCTCTTACTACTTTCACAGATATCCCCAACCGGTGTAACGAAATGGCAGAATTTTTCTCCAATAAAATACAAGCCATTTATAACTCTTTTCCCCAAGTGATGGCCCCATATATCTCATTGTCACCTGATGAGACAGCCAAAGAGGGAGACCACTTACTGGAGGTCATTCCCCCCTTGGACCTGCCCTCTTTTCAAGGACTCCTCAGTCAGCTTAAGTCTGGAGCACCGTCAGACGTCGCTCCCCCCAACATTCTAAATTTGATCTCTGAAACAGTATCCCCGGTGGCTCTAAACGTAATAAATGCTTCCTTAGTATTGGAATAGTGCCTTCTCAATGGAAACAGGCCATGGTTAGAGCACTTCTAAAAAAAAACTAACTCTGACCCTGAAGTACTCTCTAACTACCGCCCTATCTCTTTATTACCAGGGATTGGGAAATTGGCTGAGAAGCATGTTAATCGCACTCTCTCCTCCTTCCTTGAAGACAACTCCCGTCTCCATCCTTCACAGAATGGATTCAGACCACAGCATGGTACAGAAACTGCACTATTGATAGCAGTGGAAGAACTACGGAAAATCTTAGATGGAGGAGGCTGTGCTGCGCTCATTCTGTTGGGCCTTAGCGCAGCCTTCGACACGGTAAACCATCAGCTGTTGATTCAAAGACTGAGGAGGATAGGAGTAACAGGAATAGCATTAAAATGGCTGCAGTCCTTCTTAGAGGATAGATCGTTCGTTGTTTTTGAAGAAGGAATTACCTCTAAACAAATGCCCCTTAGATGTGGAGTTCCTCAGGGCTCCTCCCTGAGCCCGACTCTATTTAATATGTATATGAGTTCGTTAGCAGACATAGTTACACCGTTCGACATTCAAATTGTCACCTACGCAGATGACACCCAGTTGGTTGTTGCTCTCAATCAACAGGAAAACACAGGCTCTAAATTAGCCTTATGCCTTGAAAAGGTGTCTAGCTGGATGGACGAATCCTATTTAAAGCTGAATGGAGCTAAAACGGAGCTCATGTTGTTGGGCAATTCCACCTTGTTGAGTATAGATGCCTTCTGGCCTAGCTGTCTGGGGACACCCCCTCCCCAAAGCGCCTGATCAAGAGTCTAGGTGTTATGGTTAGACCAAAAACTGGACTTTAAAGAACAAGCTGGTAAGGTGGCAGCTTGCTGCTTTGGGATTCTTAGAATGCTAAGAAAGATCCTCCCTCTGCTACCCCCTTGGCTAGAAAGCTACTGGTTCAAGCTTTGATTTTGTCTCGTCTGGACTATGCTAATGCCCTTTATTTGGGAGCACCACTCACTACAATAAAAAAATTACAGATAGTCCAAAACTGCGCTGCACGTTTGCTTTCGAACACTCCCAAACGCCTATCTGCCAAGCCGGCACTGGCATCACTCCATTGGTTGCCCATACAGGAAAGAGTCCAGTTTAAGGCTCTATGTATTATGCATAAAGCATTTTCAGGCAAAGGCCCTCCCACTATCAGAGGTATTATCCAACCTTACCACCCCAAGAGATCTTTAAATCTGATAATAAACAACTGGCAGGAGTTCCAAAAATAAAAAGAACTCGAAGCGGAGGACGTCGTTTTTCATTCAATGCCGCAAAGTTGTGGAACCATCTACCTACCGTTATCCGCTTGCAATCCAACCATTCGATTTTCCGAAAGCAACTTAAAACGTATCTGTTTCCTTAGGACTGCTTGTAGTGGGAACCGCAACGCTATTAGCGCTGGGATGCTCTGGAGTAGCCATGCGCTTTAGAAATGCCTTTCCATTCCATTCCATTCCATGGATAAGGAGCTACGGATAAAGGCATGAGCAGACCTTGTGGTGCCTGTCGAATGACCTTTCCCTTCACACATTGTTCACAAGATGCAATGTACTGTCTCACCTGAGTTTCCATGCTTGGCCACCAAAATGATCGTTTCACAAGTTCTAGAGTCTTTTTCACTCCTTTATGACCAGCCAAGGGATTATCATGGAACAACTGAATGACTTCACTTCGTAATTCTTCATTTGGTACATAGAGTTTTCCTTGATAGTAGAGTTTTCTATCTTTAACTTCTCTTTCGGGCTCTCCCTGGATCCAATCTAACATTTCAGTCTCGGTAAGGTGATCCTTTATCTTGTTTTCCAATTCCGAATACGAAATTGTACCAACAATCTTTTCTTCTGGGATAATATGGCCTTCTTTTGAGATTTCTCTTTCTTCTCCAGTATTCAATCGGGACAAAGCATCTGCTTTACCATTAGCTGACCCCGGCTTGTAGGTCAAGACAAAGTTGTAATCTGCAAAGAAGAGGGACCATCTCAATTGCCGAGGAGTAAGAGTTCTTGCTGACTTAAGGAACTGTAAATTTCGATGATCCATAAAAACAGTTATTTCATGTCTCGCTCCCAGTAAATAATGCCTCCATTCTTGAAGGGCGTCTTTTACAGCTAACAATTCTTTGTCTGCAATCGGATAATTAACTTCTGCATCAGATAATTTACGGGATCGATATGCGACTGGATGGAGCTGGCCAGTCTCTTTATGCCTTTGCGAGAGGATTCCACCTATGGCTAAATTCGAAGCATCCACTTCGACAAAGAAAGGTTCTCCTGGGTTCGGATGCAACAGAACCGGTGCTGTGGTGAAGGTTTCTTTTAATAACTGGAAGGCTTCCTCCGTTTCAGTACTCCAGACGAATTTCTCTTTCTTTCTGAGCAAACGAGTGATGGGACTAACCTTTTCAGAAAAGTTATGAATAAAACGCCGGTAGGAGTTGGCAAAGCCAAGGAAACTTTGTATTTCCTTGACTGTACGTGGAGAAGGCCAGTCTTTTATTGCTCTTACTTTGGAATCATCCATGGACACACCATCAGCAGATAAGACAAAACCCAAAAACTCCACACAACTAGTGTAAAATACACACTTCTCCAGTTTCACAAATAGCTGGTTTTTAAGCAATCTTTGCAAAATAGTATGCACACGTCTGACATGTTCTTCCATGTTTGCAGAAAAATGAGAATGTCGTCAATATAAACGACTGCAAAACGATCCAGGTATTCTCTTACTATATCGTTGACAAAGTGCTGAAAGGCAGCAGGAGCATTACACAGGCCAAATGGCATGACCTGGTACTCAAAAAAAACAAAACGAGTTCTAAAAGCAGTCTTCCATTCATCACCCTCAGCCATGCGTACCAAGTGATATGCTCCTCTCAAATCCAATTTTGTGCAGATATGGGCTTCCTTTACCTGATCCAAAAGTTCTGAAATTAAAGGCAGAGGGTAACGATTTTTTTTAGTGACTTGATTCAGAGCACGATAATCAATACAAGTCCTAAGTTTTCCATCTTTCTTTGGAATAAAGAACAGAGGAGACGAGACCGGAGACTGTGAAGGGCGAATGAATCCATTGGCTAGGTATTTGTCCAGATATTCTTTCAAGTATATATTCTCAGCTTCAGACAGCGCGTATATGCGACTACATGGCAAGGAACCACCTGGTTCCAGTTCGATCTTACAATCGTACTCCCGGTGAGGGGGTAGTTTCGTTGCCTCCTTCTCATCAAATACAGATATCAAATCATCTTATTCTTCTGGTACGTCTTGGACTTCCACAGCGCAAATCATACGTGTCTGTTCTGCCAAAAAGGACGATGGAGATGGCTGAGGATCAGAAGTACTAAAGTCGAAGCAATGCCCCAAAAAATAATGCGAATTCATTTCGATTGTTCTCTTGGCCCAGTCGATCCTAGGATTGTGTTCGGTAAGCCATGGTAGCCCCAAAATGAATTGAAATTGAGGGGCGTCGATGAGACTAAAACTCAAGACACTTCGATGTCTTTCTGGTCCAATCAATATGACTTCTTCTGTATCACTAGTTATGGGACCAGAAGATAAGTTGGTGCCATCCACCGCTCGAACAGGTTTCGGCTTTTCTTTCTTGACAAAACGAATCCCTAAAGATTCAGCAAATTTTATGTCACAGAAATTTCCCGTGGCCCCAGAATCAATCATCACAGAAACTTTATTCACTTCTATTTCTCGAAATTTTATCACACAGGAAATTATCAAATGAGGGGCCGAAGACTGCAAAGTATTCACTAATTGCTGAGTATTTGGAGCTGTCTCCTCGGCTGCTCCCACCAGGGCAACTCCTCCTACTGGTGGAGCCTGTCTTTTACCCAATTGTTATTCTTTGGTTTCTTTGGACACTCCTTAATGAAATGACCTGGACTTCCACAATACATGCACAGCTTGCCACTCCTTCTCTTCTCTCCCTTGGTCAAAGGACCACGCACTGTGCCTATTTGCATGGGTTCTTCACTAGTCCCTGCTTCACTGGTCTTGGCTGTATCTGCTTTGATTCTATCAAATCGAGGTGGCATATGTCGGATTTCTTTTCGACGTTCATTTCTTCTTTCAAATTGACTTTGGTCAATTTGCAGAACCAGGTCGATCAATTCTGATAACTCTGTAGGCCTCTTCGGAATTTGCGTAAACCATCCTTTAATTCTTCCTTCAATCCTCTATAAAAAACTGCTGCCCTCTTGGCTTCCGGCCAGTTTGTTTCCACAATCAATTTGTTAAACTGCACCAAATAAGCGACCAGCTCACGATTCCCTTGCTTTAAGTCTAAAAGTTCATTATCTGTGGTCTGCGAGATGGTTGTTCGGTCAAAAATTCTAAGGAACTCCAACTTGAACTCCTCAAAATTGTAAAGTATACGATCATTGGAATTCACCAAAGGCATGGACCAGGCCGCAGCATCTCCACTCAGGTAAGACAGTATGAAGGCTACCTTGGACTGGTCTTCCTTGAAAATCATAGGTTAACATAAGAAGTGTAGGGAACACTGTGTAAAGAAAATCTGAGCCTTGTGTGGGTCACCCAAAAATCTCTCTGGAGGGGCCAAAGGAATTGTAGGGGACATAGCATGAATCACTTGAGTGGTTAACTCAGCAGCCGAAGGAGAAGGGGAAAAAGACGAGGGCCTTTGCTCCTTAGTGCTGGAGGGGGAACTAGAAACAAACTCATCAAACCTTTGGCGAAGAAAACTAGCTTCCTGGCTAGACTTCCTAACCTCTTCCCTTGTCTCACTTAATTGTTTCTGCAAGCCTTCTAACACTGACGCTAAGGCTTTTACATGTATACCTTCAGCCATTCTGCTGGTTTTGGCAAGGCACTTCAATCTGTCAGAAGCACGTACCAGACTTGATCTTCCACGGGAGCTGAACCGCTGAACTTCTCTGCACTGATGCAAAATTCTCAATTCCCCAACACCACTGCGAGCTAGATGTTAGTCTGCCCACAGTACTGAGGGGGAATGGGAAGAAAAGAGAGACTGCCACTGTGGTGCTTCTTCTAGGGGAATATCACAGGACCGGACTTCCTGCACCTGAAGACACAAACAAAATATTACTCCGAACCCCAACCTTCAGCTTTTAACTTCCTTAATAATCTTAAGATTACATATATATTCTATACCTGAATTAGTCAGTGGAATTGCTTCTCTCTATATATATATATATATATATATATATGAATCTCCTAGATAATTACTGTCCAGTAGATTAATGCTTTTGTAACGATATTTCTTGCAGTTATACAGTTAATGAATTGTCTTTTTCTCTTTCAGACGCTGCTGACTTCGTAGGCAAGAATGAGGTTAAGGTGGTAAGTACAAATATATATATATTTTTAGCTACTTGATGATTAGTTGAGCCAAACACTGAAGATTAGGATTATGGAATTAGTACGCAGCAGTGAATGAGGGAAACATGCTGCGCGCTGTTAGTAATCATTAATATTAATAGCCTCTTTTCATTACTGACAACGATGTTGTAGGTAGACACTAAATGACTCTGAGCGCCACACTTCTGAAAGTCTCTTATCACAAGGAAGGAGCATTAAGTGGAATAGCCACCAAGCGCTCCTATCTTTTCGGTAGAATTTTTTTTTCAAGTAACTCAGCCAACAGTTACGCTGGCCAAATGCTAGTTCCGCAATGTGGTGACTGAAGCAGATAACGAGGGTTGAGAGATTCAAGAAATGAGGAAACTCTCGTTACCCCATCCAGCGAAGCCTCCCAGAGAATAAATGAAGATTTACAGACCTTCCGTAATGCCGCTAATTGCTGAATACAAACTTGGGAGCAAGCGATAGGAATCCTTGCTGGAATTTTCAATCCTGTCAGGCGCTTCACCAGATGAACGCTGCTTCTTCCTCTAGACGACGGTTGAAGTGCGCCGCACACCAGGTGCGCGGGCGCGAAACCGTAAACGCTGTTCCAAACCACAAGGAAACTAGGATGCTAACCCTCCTCTTCTAAAGTGGCCGCCATCTTGGAATTCCACCGATAAGGGCTTGAATAACATCAGCTAAATCATCAACTGAAACCGCCTTGCAACCAATTGACTCCAGTTGAGAAGCGATTTCCTGCACACTGCCCTCTGCCCTACAATAGGATTAGAAGGAAAACGGCTCCGCTGAGGATAGACTTGCTCAGTTCTGACAGGCGTCACCGACTTCCTACGGGGTTAGTGGAACTTCCAACTCAGGCCTCTGAGTCCCGTCAATCCTGGGGGTAAGGGGATGTTGGGAAGAATCGAATGTAGTCGCTCCACATGGGATCTGGGTGCGCTGGTCTATAAGGAGCGATAGTGAGAAGCAAACATCTCTGAAATATTTACCGCCGAGGTCTGTTGCTGTCCCGTGTCATCCACTATTTCAGGAATAATCCTGGACAGCAACTGTGAGCTGGCCATCCAGAAAAGAAGTTTGCCCGATATGTCCCTGTTTTCATATACCTATTGAGCAGTCTTCAGCTGAAGAGTTTGGTCTCGGCATGCCCGTTCTTTATCGTGGATGTGGGCTTTCACTAGGTCTTTAACAGTTGCTTTCCTGGCCTTTACAAAGTGTGACGCGGAAGCCACCGTGCCTGAGTTATATTTGCAATAGGCCTCAAGTTCTGAGGTTAATAAGTCCTTACATTCAGGGTCTGTCAGATACCAGGCATTAAGGTGCCACATCGGCCGCCGGGCCGCAGAGGGAGACCCCAGGCAAAGGTGGACAGGCACATGGTCAGAGATACCTCGATGAACAATATTTACACTTGTGACACACAGGGTAGGGTGTCTGGGGCCAGTAGGAAGAACAGACCGATATGTGAGAGGGTCTTGTGGGTGGCAGAGGTGTGGGTGTATTCCTTTGCCCCAGTGTGACAGACCCTCCATATGTTACAGAGGCCCAGCGTCTCGGTCCAAGCCTGTAACACGTTTGTGGATTGTAATCTGTGGGGCATCGGGTCTTCCATCGTATCTAAGTGCACCACAGAAACAGCGTTGAAATCCCCGGCAATGACTGTAATACCCTGGGGAAAACCCACAAGTATTGCGCAAAACACATCCATTGCACTCTGAGGCTCCTGCAGCATCACATAGAAACTGAGAAGGTTAAGTTGTATTCCTTCTACCTTCCCTTCCAATCCCGCACACCTACTCAGAGGGTCTAGGTGCGTTTTGGTGATCACCAGGGGAAGGTACTTCCCTAGGATGATGGCTACTCCTCTCGAGCCTCATGCGTAGCTGGCGTGATAGATTCTGCCATAGCCATAGTGGCCTAAGTACAAGGACTGGGTTCCTAGGAGATGAGTCTCTTGGAGCATAGGCACCGTCAGTGCCTCTTGTTTGGCATACCAAAGGACTGCAGTCCGCTTAATGCTGTCCGGGAGTACATTGACATTCCAGGAGAGGAACGTAATGTCATTCATAGGCTGGGGAGATCAGTGGAGACCTGGCCTTTAAGGGTTGGACCATATGCGTGTAGGATTGATCGGAGAGAACATCTGTCAACAGGGAAAAGCAGGTGAATTATGGTGTTGTAGGCAAAAATGCACATGCCACAGAGAAAAAACAATAACAGAACATGTGAAACAAATCTCAAACCTCAGAAATAAAACCACTTTACCCCCAAATCCCACCACCCCATACTTCCCCCCTGAAGCATCTGTCGCCCCAGTAAACCTTCACAGTCAACTGGAAAAACATTGTAACAGATAGGGGTGTGTTTAATGGCCTCTCCGACCAGTCAAGGAGGATGGTGTCTGAGTCGCTGATAAGATGGGACCCAAGACGACAAAAGATATCCATGCAATGTGAGGGGTCGGCCCCAGCAGACATTGTCCTTTAGCCATCATAAACTTTAAATGCCAGAAGATGAGGGCTTCTTATGGCCCGATCCTGTCTCCAGAACACCCCCCAGCACATTGTCCTTCCGGTCTCAGGCTGGGGGCGGTTGGGCGTGGCACTGTCAGGTCTGTGTCGGAGGTGACCGAGGACCAAATGCGATGCCCTCGGTTCCTTGTGTATTGGCTCCTCCGACATGGTGGGCCTCTAAATGAGTGTGGCCTGGCGAGGGCCCGAGCCCACCAGGCGTGGACCACACCAGCCGGTCTCAGGACAGAAGCTTCAGTTCCACCACCCACTGATATGCTTCATCCTGAGATTCAAAGAAGTGAGAATAGGAGTCGAGTGTGTAACACTTTTAATGTGGCTGGTAAAATCAGCATATAGTGAATATTCAGCCCTCTGAGTTGCTGCTTAACCTCAGTAAATTATTTACATTTAGTTTGTACCGCTTTGGTTTGGTCTGGAAATATCATGATCCTGGAGCTATCAAAAGGGAGATTTCTGAGTCTCCGGGCCTCACGAAGGATTGCATCTCTCTGTCTGTAGTTTATGACCTAGGCGATCAGCGTTCTTGGTGGCGCCCCTGTGGCGGAGGGGGGTTTGGTGGCCAGGGATCTGTGAGCACGCTCCAGGACAAACAACTGGGACAGGGTCCCCGTCGGGACACAGATACTAATCCAGTTTTCCAGAAATCTCTCAGTGTCACCGGCTTCAGGTCCTTTAGGATCCGTTCATGGTGTCCTCAGCGCATGACTCCCGGTGCTTGGTGGTAGAGAGGAGTCTGGATACAGAGGATTTAAGTGTGTGGATCTCATCCTCTAGAGTGGAGACCCAGGACTCCGCCTCGGAGACTTGGTTAGCCACATTACAGAGATCTTGGCGAAGCAGGGTAACATTGATGCACACATCACCTATTCGGGACACAACCGCCTCCTGTGATGCCTGGATGGCCTGTAGAATTGCAGCCATATCTGGGAGATCCGTTGATTTCTGCATCAGAGCAGCACTCATGACAGATGTGGTCAATTTATCCATCTTGTCTTTACCCATGAGGTCTTCCTGGCCTCTCCCAGGCAACAATGACACTGGAGGGAGAAAGGGTAGGGGGACAAATCCCTCCGAAACCTGCCCACTTGCCTCAGCGGCTACAGCCCGGGGGTGGGGGGGCAGCATGAACAACCCGGCGAGCCCTCATGGTAGAATAGGGGAGGCAGTGGTGGCTGCCAGAAGAGAGGGTGATGGCCCTCTTCCCCCCTAAGTGCCCCCTGATGTCGTGGAGGTATGAAGGAGTCAGCCCAGATGAGGGGAGGGGGCAGCCTGAGCAGCCAGCAGTTGTGTGTCCAGAAAAAGGGCCCCCTTGTATGACCAGCCATCCCTAGGACCAGCAGTGCAGCATCCACAGCCAGCACGAGTGGAGAGGAGGCAGCGTGGGGGGGCAGAAGAAGCGGGTAGGTGGCAACAGCCGCAAGGTTCCAGGCTGTCACCCCTACGGCACCGCAGGCCACGGGAAGAGGCCCCACCCAGAGAAGCCAGCACAAGAAGCCCAGGTGGGTTAAGCTGCATGGCCACGGGGCAGGCTGTGGCAAGGCCGCATTGTTTCTCAGGCCTCCCACTCACCTGCAATTGGGTTGGGAGGGGTCGCACTCCCCCGCCAGTCACCAGTCGGGCCTAGGGTACCTGCGTTGTCTAGATTTGGGCACACTTGCTCCTGGGGGCCTGCAGCCTCTCAGCGGGCTGCCGCAGAAAGTCATGGGTGTGGCCAGACATGCTGCACAGCAGGCCCTCTTCATTGCCAGCGCTGTACCGGCAGACCGACAATCCCTGCCTTGCCGAGCTCCAGGACCACCACCAGTTGGATCGGGGGAATCCAAGAGCCCCTGTCAGTGTCGTCCGAGTCCGTGGGCCCTCTCCGGGCTCAAGGATGACTCAGGATGGGTATGAGATCCGGAAGCATTGCTACAAAGCGACTGCCATCTTTGGTGTCCCAACCAAACACAAGGTTTATGGGTGTGTACAGTTTTAACATTTACATTTCTGACATTTTCGAGAATACAAATTTACCAATAAAATTGTATGTTTCTTATTCAAACTGTTGCTCTATCCTTTGTGCATCTTCCTGATTTCAGCTCTCTACTCCAAAACCTAGAGCCGATCAATTTTGCCAAGGCCTTCAATAATTGTACCTTCTCACCTATTCACTCACTCACCTTTCAGAATTCCCAGAAAGGCCTTTATACAATGGCAGAGAAAGACCACCCATTCCCTGACTTCCCCAGAATGAGTGTAATTTTGTCTCTCCACTGAAGTTGATGATCCTCAGGTGATATATTGGAAGCTGACAGAGATCCAATGCATAAAAGGACAGCAAAACATGACTGATAACTACAGTCGTTAGTCCTCCAAAAGCGAAAATGTAGTTAAAAAATTTGCCAGGCAGCTGAAGGGGGCCTGAGTTGATCTGGAAGCTTTTGGCCCAATTACGAGTTCAGTATTAAATAAATGTATTTTAAATGATAAAATCCATCAAATTCATATAAAACAACTTCAAGGAATAATAAAAGAGTTTCCGCAGCTAGTTCAAAAGATTAGGCACTTAAAGCATTGATTATTCAACATCCATTTATAAAGTGCACACATTGTCATATGATAAATATCCTTCGACTGTTCAATTAGTTGCCTCTTGCTATCTAGGGAATATGTAAACTGTGCATTTTATTGTTGTCCCTGTGGGATATAAGACAATAACTTGTTTTTCCAGGTGCTCATCATCAACCCAGATGAAGAAGAACATTCTACCAGCAAATGAACACATTTTGAATGCCCATGGCAGTGCTTGCTAATAGCAAGGGACCAGATGCACAAAGCATTTCTCTGGTTGCAAACGGCCCGATTTGCAGGATCAAGCCGTTTGCAACTGGAAAAATGCTTTTTCAAATGTACAAAATGCAATTTGGTAACTTGCTACCGAATTATATTTTGCAATAGCGATTTGGTATTAGGAAGAGGCGTGCTTAGGGTGTCCCTTACAAATACCACCTAAGATAAAAGGTATCTTGCATTTCTGTAATTCTAGATCTGGGGCAAGGGGAAAAAACACCAACAAGAAAAATGCAGAGTCCCACTTGACCTGTATCTATTCCTATATGCCTACCAGGTGCTCATGGTTCTGACCACCTAACAGAATTATACTCAGTGTACAAATTCATTTGTCAAACATAGTTTATTCTTATTTTTTATATTACTTGATATCACCAATAAACCCATTTAACACTAATCCACAGTTGATATAACATAATTTTGACATGTTATTCCATGGATCACTTTGATGAAACACCTTACAACCAAATTATTAAACACATTACATGCATTAAAATTGAAGATACCCCCACACAACAATCCACTCGCTACTACACAGATCCAAAGTTACTGCCTATCGTTCTCTTCGTACACACCCTGACCCAGCCACTCTACACGTACACGAAACGACATACAACGGAGAAGCAGTTTTGATTTTTAGACGCTGTAGTGTTGTAAGCTGGGATCAATACTAAAAGCTGTCAACGCATGTTTCGGTGCGGGAAATATTTTGGTCCAGCCACCTTCTTCAGAACCACACTACATTACAATTGCTTCAAGGGGTGGTCAGTGGGGGGAATTCTGACATGTAGATCAAGATCACACAGATGTCAGAGTAAAGTAGCACATCCTCAGTTATCCTTTTTCTATTTATTTTTGAAAGCTTCAACTCCAAGAGGCCAACAGAGATAGTCAGAAAAAGTCCTCGTGCTTAGTCCTTCCTGAGCAGGACATGTTTCTTGGTTCTGGTCTGGTCTTCAAGTCTACAAATTCAAATTCATGTTGGCTAGAGATTTAATCCTAATAGTGTTACACATAGAGTGTTACACATATGATGAGTTTGGAGGCCTTTACAGCTCTTTGGGGCACTGCGATTAATGTCACGTGCTGTCTGTAGTAGCAGTCTGTTCTTTGGCGTACAGTCATTATTGCACTTCATTCACTTAATATTCCAGAAATGCTAAAAAGCAACTTCCCGTCATACAGATTTAATTTCACAAAAGTTACGTACATTAATGAAGGGTATTCCATCTAAAATATTTCCATAGGCGACTTTCTGATACCTTTATATTATTTTGGGTGCAGAGTGCAAACTGCATGGCGTTTAGGTAATGTACCAGTATCCTAGGGGGAGGGCTTTACAGATTACAGAAATTTCAAATTTCTGTAATATTGTATAAACATACTCCACTTGGGTGCTCTGAACATACTTTCTTCTGGGCACATCGTCATTTTCTGTAAATTCCTGGTTTTACTATGATGGTGATTGTTCTTGCTGGCATCGCTCAGCAGAAGGCTTTGCAGGGTCATCAAAATAGAGAGCAGAGCTGAAGAATCTTCATTAAACATACTTTCTTGGTCTTGCTTACCAGACAGCACAAGCTGTTTAGTTGGAAATACCTATTGTGGGCTTACAAGGAACTTCCAGTGGGCTTTTAGCCTGCCCTTTGCTAACATTGGTTGACTATATTGCCACTCTAATTTGCTTACTTCTTCTTGATGGCTTTCCTTGTTCATCTTGTATGTGTCCTTTGCCTGGAGCATAGCCTCTTTACCATTTTCTTGAGTTGGCTTACTTGTGTCCTTCCATTGCTCACTTTTGGGGAACTATGTTTTTCTTGATTAAGCACTCCAGAATAGTGCATGTGGATATCAATTTTCTTTCTCACCACTACAACAGCTGGGTGACAAAAGCACTTGATTCCATTATTCTTTGTAAAATCAGAACTTCTGTCAGAACACATCCCTCTGCTCCTTGATACTCAGAACATCTCTCGGCAGCCAAGAAATGCTGTAAGAAGTTTGAAAGACAATTGAGATCTAACTACAACCTTGCTGACAAAGTCCCTTACTAAAGGGAGCACAGCATTCATAAAATATTGGCTTGGACTACCCGAGCAAAGTATTATCATGAGCTTATTGCATTTGCTAAAAATCATTATAAAGAGATGTCAATATATCACACCCTTGCTCATCCTGATGCAGTTTCTACTTCATTTATCTATGCCCAACAGTTGTGCTTAATTCTTTCTGCTTTCTTTCAAGATAAAATTATGAAGTTACTCAGCTCGTTTCTCTCAGACAGTACTTTCAATTGTGCATCATCCCCATCCTCTCCTACTCATTCTTCACACACACTTCAGTTTCTGTCTTCTCATCTTTTGATTCTGTAGCCACTGATGACATTCTTTCGACCCTTCTTGTAACTTCATCTGGTTCTCCCTCAGATCCTTGCTCTGTAACAGTCACTACAGCAGTCACCTCTTTGCTTGCTCCATTTGTGACCTTGCTCTGCAATATCTCACTCATCTCTGGAAAGGTACCTGCTGACCTAAAAAAACACTTATCACCCACCATTCTGAGAAAGCCTTCACTCAACCTCTTGGTCGTATATCTAATTATCAACCTATCTGCCTGCTACCTTGTCTGCTAACATTTCTGAAAACTGCATAAACCAGCAACTAAGTATATTTTGAGGGTCACGCCCTATAAAATACCTTCCAGTCTGGCCCTAATTTCAATGCTGAGACTTCACTTAGTGCAGCAAGCGATGACATGAGATTGATCTTAGGCTTTGGCGGATCAGGTGCTCTCATTCTCTTAGACCTTTCCACAGCTTTCAATCTGGTCTCTCATGATATCATGCTGATATCATGCTAAACAGCCTCAACACTTTGAGCATCTAGGGCACTGTCAACAACTGGTTCTCGTCCTTTCTACATGGACATTCTCAAATTAGGCTCATTTCCATATAGGCTCCAATATACTAACAATTCCAATAAGGCTCATTTCCATTCTGATTAAAAAAATGCATCACCTGTGTAGTCCCTCAAGGCTCCTCACTGTGCCCAAGGCTCTGTAACATTTGTGTGACCCCCTAGCTGATCTTCTGTCTTCTTTTGGCCTTCACTTTTACGCATATGGGGACAACACTCAGCGGATTCCCCACCTTGACAGATACCTCGAATTTCTGCAGAACCAATTCAAGGAATGTCTTTGCTCGGTTGCCAACTGGATGTCTTCTTAGGTTAAATGCAAACAAGATGAAGGTTCTTGTATTTGGCAACTTCTCCATTCAGTCCTCCATATGGTAGCCTGATGTTCTTGACGCTGCTCCAGCCCCCTATTCTACTGCTTGCAACCTTGGGGTAACATTTGACAATAAACTATCTTTTAAGACTCAAATAATAAACTGTATTTAACTTGCTTCTTTATGCTGAAGGCTATCTGGAAAATCAAAAGGTCCCCAAACTCCCCAGATCCTTTAGGAAAACTTTGGCCCAACCACTCATCATCTCTAAGTTGGATTATTGCAATGCGTTGCTCCAATTTCTGCCCTGCTATATACTTTACAAGCGGCAGCTTATTCAAGATGTGTCAGCCTGCCTTATCCTAGGGCTAATCAGGAAAGTAAGAGTCACTGACAATCCTTCTGCTCTTCATGGACCTGTGTTTATCTCATAAGGCATTATACTCTGACAGGTACAAGGCTTCTCTCTTCTCTTTCTGGACTCCTGGACGATGTCTCAGGTCCAGTACCCAGCATCTCGTCAACATTCCTAAATTTAAGATAGCTTGCATTGGCAGACGCTCTCTCTCTCTGGTCATGTCACACAGATCGAATGCTCTTCCCAAAAGTGTCTTCTTTCATTCTGTAAACAGCTCAGAAATCATTTATTGTCCTCAAAACTCTGGTGCAGCACAGTTCATTATTGACAGGAAACCAGTAGTTGGCTATTTGTGCATTTTATAAATCAAAATAAAAATGCTAGGAAATGAAGTGATATCACTCCCCTGTAACATGTCAGGAAGTGACATCATGAGACCTATGACCTTGATGACATCACAGGAAACTATGTGATCTTCAACCATGATGACATCACAGGACGTAAAATCACAGAAGTAAAATTACCAACAATAAGTGCAAGGTTAACAAAATCATAAAACCACTATTATAACAGATAAATGTCTATTTTTGTTATTATATACAAAATAAGTATTATACCGCCATACTATGCCAGGAGCTCAGAGAAGATATGCCAGTTTCACCGTGCACACGATGGATGTACGTTAAACACCGTCATATGATATTTCAGCCAAAAATGGCCAGTCACCCCAAAATGCCCGGGTGAACCCCAAATAGCCAAGCATATTCATCATATGGACCCACACTACCACCACATGCAGAGATATAGCCTTGCTACACAAACCATGTGTGGCCTCACAAGTGCTGGTACAGCCTTAAAGCCACCAGCGCACCAGCCCAGCACAGTGTCATTATGATTTGGCTTAGCCTCAAATGCCCAACGCAACCTCACCTTGAATAATCGTGTGCAGAACCTTCAATCAGCTTTCCTTGCACAGGAATAGCCTCAAATCACCAGCACATCATGGGGAGGTTTAACTTCAAATGCACTGGGCAGCCTCATAATGCACACATCAGGGCTTATTCACAAGAGCCCCTGCGCCGCCAGTGCGTCACTTTTAACATGGGAAACTTTGACGTACGGGGGCATGGGGGGGCTTGTAAATAAGTCCCGCGGTCTCTAACGCCCAGAGCAGTCACACTTGAATGGGTTTATTTTCGAATGCCTACTGCAGCGTTCTTATTGCACGGGGAAGTTCTAGGAAATTGAGTGACAAATATGGGTAACATCGTCATTTTTAGGTCGAGCCTGAGTCAGCGCGCATGCGCTGCTCTGCAAGACTTCTTGTGGTGGAGTATGAAATAGAAGCTCCGCCCACTCTCCAGCCATATTTGTCATTGGCTTGTGTCATTGTCCTTCGTGAGTGCTGGCTTCTGATTCCTTAGCAGGCTTGTTAGTCCCTCCTTAGTACCGCCTTGTCTTCACTTGTTACCTCCCATGGCGATTGGCCCCTTTACTTCAATTGCTACACGAAGCGTCTTCTTTAGTCTGTGAGCACTACTTACATTAATGAGTTTCTCTTACTCTAGGCAGCACACAGGCGCCCGCGTTTACTTTAACCTGGGCGCCCGGCATTATCTCACCCCCACCCCCTTTACTACCTTTTATTGAATTTCTGCCCGAGGGGAAGTGAAGGAGCCTGCAAACTGTTGAGGAGAGCAGCGCTTTCCCATGCCTCGGACACGGTGCCTGGGCTCTCACAGGGCATTCCTAGGCTGCCAGCAATCGGCAAATGTTTGGGCAGCCGAGACATACAGCAGAAATATGTATTCCCCTGCCCCCTCGCCCTGGGGGCACGGTACAGTGTGTGCTTGCCCGTGCGTTTGTGTGTGTGGCTTCAGGGGTTGAGTTTAATGCTTTTATAGCCCACCGCTGCGAATGAAAAGAAAAACAGAAAACTACAAGTTTTATTTTCCAGCGATTTTTGTCTGCCTCCATTCCCTTCCTCCCTCACTTTTCGCCCACTTCCCTCCCTCCGTCTCACGTGCCACTATTCTCTCTCTCTATGTCCATTCCTCGCTCCCTTTTAACGTCCTACCCCCACACCTCTTCACTCTACCTCTCCCCTCAGGCTCTCCACTCCCCTCTCTTCACCCCACCCCACGTCCTGTGCTGTTGGTCGCCCAGCACACTGCTGCCGCTGCCTTGGCTCGCAGCCCTGGCGGATACATTCTGATCTGTGCTAGCGCTTTTTCAGTTTTTGGCAAAACAAACATGGAGTTAAGGAATTCCCCGCAGCAGCTACGAAGATGGCCCGCTTCAGATATGATTGCCATTTTCCGGTGAAACACCTTCTCATTTGCTGGGCCAGATGTATTTGTCTGTGGCGGGATCCATCTTGCTTTTCCTTAGCATCGAGGGCATGTCATTCATTTAATTAAATTTCAGTGTAGCACCACCGAGAAATGTTGGTCACACGAGGCTGAAGGTAAAATAGTTCATTAATGTCACTGGAACCCCACAAAGCAGCATTGCAGCTAGTGTAATGAACAATAATCGGCCACTTATTTTTATATTACTCATTTAATTTTGCTAAAACAGACACACAAAAATATCTCTTGCGCCCATGGGTTTGGCCCATATGGCGATCTGGGGCGCCAGAAGGGCTGGTCTTACAGGCTTGTTGGTGGGCCTGTTTTATAGTCTGGTGGGCTGGTTTGTACTGTCGTTTTTAATCTGACCACGAATATTGCCTGCAGCAAGCACACAAATGCATGCAGTCTTCCATGCCTATACAGCCTGTCTTTACAAGTTTAAAGCTGCCCGACTTACTAAGGTGGGTCTCTTCGTTAGCTATCTGATTTGCTATAAGGGGCCTATTTTCTGTCCAGTCTGATCCCTGCATTGTTCCATAACCACAAACGTCCAAACAGCGCACTCCGTCACCTACCCTTCTTTGATCTTATGCCGTACCCATTGTCGCTTTCTTTAGCATTTTGTCAACATCACTATTTACAATACACACCATTTTATTTATTTGATGCCCCCACAACCACTTAAATATGTTTTTGCAAAATAAGTGCCTAACACAATGGAATACAAACAAACACGGATCGCAACTCTGCGACCAATGTTTAAACGTGCTCACAGTGTTCACAAAGCCAGTCCTCTTATAAGGAAGAGATGGCCTATCGCAGTGAAAAATATTTCCCCTGGAATGACAAGATGGCTCAGTGAGTTGAGTGCTCACAGCTGACATTTGGGCTTCACTTATTATCTGTTGCAACAAACTGACAAAATTCATAATCCCAACGTTACTGATGCTCGTTTTCCCGAGTTTTGCGCCCTATATTTTACACCAGAACAAACCATATTGAATAATGCGTGCAAATGCACTTGCCTGTTTCCGTGCATTATTTCTGCACTTTTCCAATTTGTACGTGCAAATTTGCCACCAAAAGATGTCAAATACAAACTCAAACCTGTAGAAGTGAAATTTCCACTTAGTTCTAAGTCAACGCAAGTGCAAAAATCTGTGTGCATAGGATTTCTGTCCACTTTAGCTCTATCACCGTGAATGATGCTGCTGATGTGATGAACTCACTTGTTCAAATATCAGCAACTTCAACTCAGATTTTCACCCTTCTGAGGATGATAAAATGTGCAACTCTAAATTGGACACTAGGTACACTGCTTAGAAACATTAACCAAAAGGGTATTAAGCACTAAGTTAAAACAATTTGTTAATAGATAGGTGTCATGCAGTCTCCAACGAAGTTACAACAAGTATTTGCGAGAATTTGAGCTATTGGCATTGTAAAGCCTTTTATTTATGTGTTTTGAAAACCTGCAAGCGGCGCGTAAACACGCACTTTGTACTTATAGTCCTTGCTTACAAGAAGCAAGGCTGGCCGTAAAAGACACAATTACTGCCAGCCTTGATTCTCGTAAACAACAAATGTAAGTGGAAAAATTGCATGTTCACACACCGCTTGCAGGTTTTCAAAACACATAAATAAAAGCCATTGTCATTTACAAATCCAATAGCTCAAATTCTTGAAAATGCGAGACCTAATGCATTGCAAATGCTTGTTCCAGTCCTGCTTTTGTTTCCCAAATCATGCCTACACTTGCGATGGGACAGCCATCTTGTTGATGTTAAAAACACTGATTTGTTTTGTTACTCAGAAGTATATTACATAGAAGGGTATGCATGTATACGATATGCATGTCTTCGTGCAATGTACAAGCACAATTATTTAATTTGTTTTCTAAAAAGCGCTACAGAAGTGAAATGCTTGAACAATATTCACTATTTTTGTCGAGCATTTCAGAAACAAAATTTTGCTTCTCGAGAGCAAGCTGTAAATCACCTTATTTATGCCAAACCCTTCCAGCATACCCGAAAGAACAGGAGAAAAGTGAAAGAGTGAGAAGAAAAAACACTTAGAACTTAAGTAAATATCACAAATTGCCTTGAAAATGGATACCATATAAAATGTCAGTGCACAGCTTGCTTTTTAGTGTCTTTGGGTGAACCAAAGAAGAAAAGGAAAAGCTGATCCGGTCTTCTAGCAAATATCTAGTAACAATTGAAATTGGCTACCACAAATGTGCTATTCTTTCTTTTTATTATTTAGGAGCAGACTTTATTTTGCCATTGCCTAAGACATACCAGAAGATGAGGTAGAGAACTTGATGTGTAGGCAGAGCAATTTATGTGTTTGCAGACTTATTTTGTATTGATTCTTGGTATCGTTGTTGATGCCAACAAATGCTGTACTCATTATCAACAGTTGCACGAGCCAATCGAATATAGTGAAGCAAGAATCAAGAATGCGACTCAGAAGGCGAGGACCACTTGGGAGGCGGTGAGTTGTTCAGGTCTGCCAAGAAAGTTCTACCTCACCAGGGACTTGTATCCCGAGTCTGTGTTGAACATGCTGTTTAAATAATGCTTTCTTACATTGAAAGTTTATATTTTCAAGCCAAATCAAATTTCCCCTACAGTATGTTTAGTTAATTTTAATGTATGTACGTATGCAGTATTTGTGAATGCAAACCTAGCCATAAGGCAGCGGAACACTGTGTACAGGGTCAAAGGCAAGCATACAGTAAACGAGTGATAGGAGAGGTAGCTGGGTTTTCAGAGCAGAAGTGTACTGTTACCGAATTGTGGTGCAGTGTTCTTTAAAGAGGTGTGTCTTCGACTCTTTCCTAAATTGGAGCAGTGATGGAGTGGTCCTGGTGGACACAGAGATGTGTTTCTGGTGCTCGGTTTTCTGCCAGCCACCAAAGACAGCCCCCATTAAGGGCATTTTACACGCCACAGCACGTCTCATCCAAGGCCTGAAGAAATGTGTTCACATCAATCCCATGGAATTCCATTGGCACACCATCCCGGCAGGGCCGAACCGGGAACCCAAAGCAGCTCTGGCAAATTTTGTCAGACCAGCCCCCGCATGGTGCATAGCGAGTGCAGGGAGCAAGCCTGACCACTACAAAAGGTGGTTTTAGGGGGATTCTTCCCCCAAGAAAAGTTGGGGGGAAATGATTCTTTCCTCAAGAAAGGTTGGGGGAAAATGACACATTCTACAGCACATTTGTCATTATATATTCAGTTGTGTTAGCTTTTACAGCATAATAAATATTGATCTTTTTATGCACCAGGATATGACAATCTTTGTTGGGGCTCTTCAATGATTCCCTCATTATCATCCTCCAACAGTGCTTCTCATGTCTCCATAGCCCCTCTCTCATACCAGTGAAGAGTGCTTTCTGGACCAAGAGCTACCATTTTGCCAAATCTGGTGTAATTCCGTTCAGCAGTTCGGGCTGTAGCCGTGTCTAAAGTTTCCTATGGAAATGAACATGGAGAAAAAGCATATTAGGACCCCCCCCTTTTTCTCGGCCCCTGCTTGACAAATCATCCCGACACTTTCAACACAGCAGCTGAAGTGAGTGGCGTATTAGTTTTTGAAAATTTTGCGTAGATTCATCAAATGACGCCAAAGATATTGGCAAATGAAAAACGCTTGTCCTATAGAAACAAGGTCCTAACTATATCTACCTACCGGCGGTCATATATACACATAACAGTAAGTTTTGTGGCTGGAATAAGCCCCTTATATTTACACCCTCATGTATAATAACATTTACATGTATTGAATTGATATTGACATGTAACTTGTGGTGAAGCATGGAAAGATTTTTTTAAACAAATAACTGAAATTAACGTATCAGAATTGTCTGAAGCTTTTTTGGAGCGCGCTGAGGTCCGTGCCTGGTTGTCCTGCTAAGGATCGGCAGGCCAGGAGTTGGAGTTTTGATATATATATATATATATATATATATATATATATATATATACATACATATATATTATTCAGCTTTTAGCTAAATAAGATTCATGCTAACAGTTGGTTAAATATATTTTATAGCGGAATCCACCCTATATCGTAATATAGATGAGGGTTTTGGAAGGTATATAATCAATATCAATTTATTTATTTGATGTTTTTATGACTTTTTATTTTTTGCCCGTTGCTCATATATTTTGTATGATATAGATGTGCAAATTCAGGTGATGCTTTTATATGAACTCAGTTTTAAGTATTCACCTTGTATATATATTTATATATTTTATATACTTATATATTTATATATTTATATGTCGGTATGTTTATTTAAGTACCTTTTGCCTGTTATGATGTCCGTTATGTAAACCTCAATCAGGGCAGGTTTTATCAAGTTAAGCTTGCTAAAAGAAAGACCATATTTATGTTTCTTCTATGTTCATTTGTCATGTGACAGGTCACAAGTGTTTGCACTATGCACTTTAAAAGGTATGGCACATCGCAACGCGTTATGTGAACAAGACCTCTGGAAGGTCGAAACGCGTCGTGGCGGAGGTGCGGGGCATATAAAATAAAATTTCATTAGCACCAAGTAAAGGGTCCGTTTTCGTCATTTCCCTGCGGATTGGATGTTTAGTGGCGAACTCCATTCGATATTACCGGTACTGAGTTGCTTCTCCTCCAACCTGGGCCGAGCAGCAGAAAGCAGAGCTTGTCCGGACTCGTCCGTAAAAGGAAACATTACTCCAGCAAGGAGCAAGCTGCGGTAGCCCCCGGACAGTATAGTATTGTCCTGCCTGGAAAGAACGAGGACAGCGGAGCCCGTGTCGGACGACCGGAGCAGCAGCTGAACTATCGTTAAGGTAGGATTATCTTGAAGAGTCCGGTGAGGAGTGTGTGTGACACAGCATAAGACATTGATTCTGGCAGCTTGTGTTAAAAAAATAAACGAGCCCGTGTATTAAGCACCATGTCCGCCGACACGCTGCGAAGCCGTGAGGAGGCAGCAGATGGATTATTTGATGATTCCCCGGCTGGGGAAACAGCAGTAACAGAACGTGTGAGCAATGTACGAACAGGGCAACCCAACGCGAAGGAGCTGTTTAAGAAGTTAGAAAAGCTCATGCGAGCTGAACAGTCAAAATGGTGGGAACATAAATCCCTAACAAGGTACCTGGACGTTGGACGTATTCCAAGAGGATTGCGGATTATGTTGGCGCCCAGTTACGAGCAACCTGATCCCAATATGTTGACAGAATGGGCCACTTGCAATTTGGAATCTTCACGGAGACTCGTGGAAATTCTCGTGAAATATGCAGCAAGTGATCGCATTAAATTACAAGCACAGATTGAAGAAGTTGAAAATGAAATTAGTGAATTGGAAAGCACAGACAATTTAAAAAAACAGCGGGATGATATGCTCGCACGTTTACATAAAGATGAGGAAATTATTAAAAAACGCAAGGCTTACAAATTTCAGAGGGACAAAATAGACTATCAGAACGGCCAAGTTTTCACTTTTGCGCGAAAGTACGATGCAGTGAGAGGAAAGAGTAAAGAAGGCTTACCCTCAATGAAACCAACAAATATGGGAAGCATGACACCAGCCTCTACCTCAGCATCTGAGCTAAGTTCTGCTTTGGAAAGCGAATCCGAAAATGAACAACCTAGAACTAGCTCGGAATTGGGGTTTACCAGAATGTCACTGGCTCAGGAGGTCGACTGTCTCCGTCAAGATCGGAGACAGACATTGCGCCCCCGTGTGCAAAGAAAACAAAATGCCAAAGAAACAACCAAAAAGGCCGAGAAAGACGGCAATGCCGTAGCAGGCGGAAAACAGCCATACAACAAGAAACCAGCAAATGCGAGGTGGAAACGCAATTAAAAACAAACAGCGTCATCACAAATTCCAACGCAGTGATTAATCTATCTAATATTAACTTAAACATGGCTGAGAAACAAATTCTGGCACTTGGCCTTTCATACAGTCCCGAGAGCAATTTCAATTATGCTGAAACACGCATGGACGTTTTTAGGTTCATTCGCAAATTGAAATTGAAAAAATATCATCTGTTACTGACTATGGGGCCGATTCCGATCTCGGTCGGAGGCGCACCCAATACCATTCGGTCGGGAAAAAAGCCATGGGAATGCCTGTTTCCCGACCGATCCGCACATTATTCCGAACGAGCAAGTACGATGCGCACAACAGCATAGAATACGGCCGAGTCGTACTCACCCAATCCAGGTCCTGTCCTCCGACCGAGGCGAATCCGGAAACGCCGAATCGAGTCGCACGGAAGGGAAAATGCAGCCCCGTCCGGCCGGACAAGTACGATGCGCTTTCCGTACGCGCCGAACCCGTCGCTACGTCCGGCACGTCAAAGCTTCCGGGAGAGGCGCACATAAGCTCCGATTCGCGCCACAACACGATCCACGGCTACGAGGCGAACACGCCAGCGACGAGGACGAGGCGAAGCAACGAGAAAGACGAACGAGACGAACCAACCATGAATCCCTTCGTTCCGATCCTACCAATATTCTACATTTACTACCGGAACAGGCACGGACGCATACGGCGCAGAAGGTAAGTCAGACACCAACCACAAAAACATACAACACGTACACGACACATCACACACACACAGAGGGATGCAGAATTTACTTACACCAGCAGCACCATAGGGGCGGGATGCCCATCACCAATGCCACATATGCACACAGGGGCCTGGATGCCTACCACTACTACCACCCTTACCCAGGGGGCTGGATGCCTACCACTACTACCACCCTTAGCCATGGGGGTGCCAGATGCCCACCACTACTACCACCCTTACCCAGGGGGGCTGGATGCCTACCACTACTACCACCCTTACCCAGGGGGCTGGATCCTACCACTACTACCACCCTTAGCCATGGGGTGCCAGATGCCCACCACCACTACCACCCTTACCCAGGGGGCTGGATGCCTACCACTACTACCACCCTTACCCAGGGGGGCTGGATGCCTACCACTACTACCACCCTTAGCCATGGGGGTGCCAGATGCCCACCACCACTACCACCCTTACCCAGGGGGCTGGATGCCTACCACTACTACCACCCTTACCCAGGGGGCTGGATGCCTACCACTACTACCACCCTTAGCCATGGGGGCTGGATGCCCACCACTACTACCACCCTTATCCAGGGGGGGCTGGATGCCTACCACTACTACCACCCTTACCCAGGGGGGGCTGGATGCCTACCACTACTACCACCCTTAGCCATGGGGGTGCCAGATGCCCACCACCACTACCACCCTTACCCAGGGGGGCTGGATGCCTACCACTACTACCACCCTTACCCAGGGGGGCTGGATGCCTACCACTACTACCACCCTTAGCCATGGGGGTGCCAGATGCCCACCACCACTACCACCCTTACCCAGGGGGCTGGATGCCTACCACTACTACCACCCTTACCCAGGGGGCTGGATGCCTACCACTACTACCACCCTTAGCCATGGGGGTGCCAGATGCCCACCACCACTACCACCCTTACCCAGGGGGCTGGATGCCTACCACTACTACCACCCTTACCCAGGGGGGCTGGATGCCTACCACTACTACCACCCTTAGCCATGGGGGCTGGATGCCCACCACTACTACCACCCTTACCCAGGGGGGGCTGGATGCCTACCACTACTACCACCCTTACCCAGGGGGGGCTGGATGCCTACCACTACTACCACCCTTACCCAGGGGGCTAGATGCCTACCACTACTACCACCCTTAGCCAGGGGGGCTGGATGCCTACCACTAACAACATCTCCACTCACAGGATGGCTAATACATGTCGCAACAAGCACACACCAACATAAAGAATGCAACATTAAGACATCCCCCCAACACCATGACAAGCGTGTGTAGACTGTGTCAAATGCCTACGACACAGAACATGATCATCAACATACAATGTGACACCCTATCACATGTGCCACACATAAATGTGTGTGGCCCCCACAATGCAAGCAGGCCATGACCATTGTGGCAATGGGGTCCAAACCCCCATCATCACAGTGACCAAAATGTAAGTGTGGGGTCCTGAGCTGAAGCACATCTTGACCATTGTGGCAATGGGGTCCAAACCCCCATCATCACAGTGACCAAAATGTAAGTGTGGGGTCCTGAGCTGAAGCACATCTTGACCATTGTGGCAATGGGGTCCAAACCCCCATCATCACAGTGACCAAAATGTAAGTGTGAACAAAGTAGAAGCTGCAACTGGCAAACTGCATGGACAAATCCTGGTCTAGAACAACAAACACAACTGTGGCAAAGTAGTGCAGGTGTCCCATTGAAACATAGAGTTGGGGAGGCAAACAGTGCAGTGCAAATAAGACATACCTCCGGCCAGCTGCATACAAACATCACCCATGGTGTCTGACACCGTCAACATACATCAATGACACAATGACAGAAGTGACCATCACAATGCAGACCCACATATTTGCACCAATGGACACACCAATGCAGATACCCTGTGGAGACTGCAGATGGCAGGTGAACAGATACCATACCATGGCAGCAATGGGACACATAAACAATGATCATTGTGCTGACTGATGACCTAGGAGTCCCAGGGACAGCAGGGCAAACACACCAAACAACATACAGATAATGGCACACCATAAATATGCCAATGCAGTGGCGCTGATGCACAAACACAAACAGGCAGACACACACTGCACATCAAACACAACAGGTGAGGGGGGGGACCAGTGTCCCCAGGCAACCACACAACACATGAGGAGGCCTGAAGACCAAACACACAGATGTGCATACAGTGCCACACAAAGGTAACTCAGGGATCCAATTCCCCTATGTGGGCAATCAGGCATTGTCAGATGAGAGGGAGCACAAATCACACATGTCACACAAGCATGTAGGAACAGCAACCCACACAGTAAGACACCGAGGCACCACAGCACCACCCCCAGGGCCCACACAATGTGGTGACCCTGGGCTGCATTACAATACCACTGTGATGACAAAGCCAGATGTCGTTCACACTGTGAACCACAGTCATGTATCCTGAGCAAAGAATTACCAGCACACCCACACAAGCACAAATCAATCAGCATGGCCAGTGAGCCAAGGCCAACATGGAGGCAGGGGTCTTGCCGGGCAACAACTCTCATCTGCACACACTCAACAACACACACCTCGACCACCAACAATGTGCTGCAGTGAAGCGCACATGCACAGGTGACATTGCGCATGCACCCATGACAATACCAGGGGGTGGGTGGGAAGCAAGGTGCAGAAACACAGCACACATGGCCACTCAACAAGACTCCTAAATGTCTGACACACTGCACACTACGCTGTACATGGACATGACGGCAACACCACACCAACCAATGGGATCCCAGCCACAGTCACACACCAATGAAGAAGCCAAGGTCACCCACAAAGAACACACATGGACAACTACCAACATTGCAGCCCTGACCCTGAGGAGTGCCAGCAGTCACACACACAACGTGTCACAAACAATGAAAGCTAACACAAACCGGAAATCACATTACAGGAGTAAACAACAAGTGCTAAGGGAATCCTAACTGTGACCCATCAGCGCCTGCCCACAAACTCAGCCCTGACAGCAAACACACCTATGGGTGACACCCTGATGACCAGTAATGTGCCATGCACCCACATCACAGAGAACCCAGGAGAAGACTCTGGGGGAACATAGCTCAACTCAGCAAGCATCACAAACAGGAACATCACTAGGGATCCCAGCACGCATAGCAAAATGGAAGTGAACACACAGACATGCTCATACAACACACACCTTAGGCGCAGGCAATGTCACAGGAGCACACACTGCCATGAGGGGACTCCACTCCTGTGTGAGGAAAGCTGTGCCATATGTCGCATCAGTAGGGCTCCATCATGTCAGCACAACACTTTGTCACACAGTAAACAATTAGCACCAAATCAAGGCTCCCATCACATCAGCCTGGTCATGGGAGTGTCAACGAAATCATCAGCACAGATCCAACACACATGTACAGCAAGTTGCACTGACAACACAGATGAGTCCTTCCCCATTGATGCCCAAACCTGCATGTCCACTGGAGATGGCCACACGGTCAGGGAAGTAGACGAATTGAACAATGGCAAGCACTACAGATGTGCAGGGATGGAAGCCACAGATGTGACATTGCTAATGTAACTAGGAAATTCCATTGCCAAATATTGTAAACATGTCACCCACAGATGCTGTTAAGGATGACATGGATACACCACAGGATAGGACACTGTCCCTCTGGACCACATGGGCCCTGCCCAGTGACACTTCATTTTCATGAGATCAAAGATCATCATCCCTGCTGCAAGGGCATGGTCAGCATCATCAACATCATGTACATCAGAAGTAATAGCATTAGAGAACAGAAAGTTGCTTTATTCAGCATATGTGTGTCCAAAAACTCAGAGAACAGTAATGCTCCAACAAAGGCCAATGGCCAGTCCATCAAGTAAGTCAATACAGGGTGACAGTGGCAGATGTCACCCTACGCATGCCTGCACTGCACAAAACCAGCGACAATCCACTAGGAGGGGCAACCGGGGGGGCAGGCCAGGCACCGCAGGGACAGGATCAGGGCTCACCAGGAGGAGGCAGGGAAGGGGTGGTGGGTGCTGGAGAGCCACTGACAACTGCAGTGGAGGTGTCTGACATGGTGTGTGCCGGCACAACTGGGGGGCATGGCTCAGATGGTGTGTGTGCTGGCACGACTGCAGTGGACCGTGCAGATGGAGTGGACAGGTCCGCCACTGCAGTGCCCAAGTCAGACAGGGTGGTAGTGGACTCCACTGCAGTGCCTACCTCCAGGGGAGGAGAAGGGGAACAGGCAAGGTGGGCTGGACAGAGGGGGAGGACACCATCACCACATCAGTGGCACAGACAAGCGCAGCGGGGGGTGTGGTGCCGGGAGAGTAAGTGGCAGGGGGAGAAGGCCTGATCCTCTTGGGGATGGTATATCTGTGGGTGGGGGAACCTGGGGCAGGGTGTGGTGGGGGCACCTGTGGAGTGGGGGCCTGAGGGATGGAGGAAGGAGACCTGGTGCCTGAGCTGCAGGGCGGCGGCGGGGTCTTGCTCTTACGACTCCGGGGGACTTGCGGGTGGGGGCCTCAGTCAGTCTGCGCCTGGGGGAGGGTGTCCGGGGGCGAGGGGCACTCTGCTCCGTGTGGGTGGGCTTCCTCTTCCCCCTGGATGCTGGAGCAGCTGGATCATAGGGGATGAGGCCGAGGTCACAGAGGAAGAGCCGCTGTGACTTTGGGGTTGCAGGTGAGGCAGGGAGGGTGCTTTGGAGGGAGAGGCAACTGAGGACTGCGCAGTGCTTGTGGATGTGTGTGTGTGTTCCAGGGCCCCATCCCCTGTGAGTCTGGTTTCAGTCCCCTGACTGTGCGTGCGTGTGCGTTTTGTTTGTGGCGTGTGTGTCTGTGTGCTGGACGTGTGTGTGCTGGTGTGTGCCTGTGCCGGTGTGTGTGTGCTTGGGACGGGTAAGGTGCTGGGGAGTGTGGATGGAGCAGAGGCAGGAGGGGTGAGGGACTGTCTGAGGAGGGACACTACTGCCGTCAGGGAGGAGTCCATGGACCTATTGCCCCTCTGTAGGTCAGACATGCCCGATGAGATGCCCTCCATGAACGACACCAGCTGAGTCAACAGAGCGGTGTGTGCATGGAGGACACTCAGCATGGCTGTCTGCCCTACATGGAGCTGGCAAAGGAGGTACACAGACTCCTCACTCAGGGCAGCAGGGGACACAGGGGCAGGGGGTGCGGTGCCTGGCCCGAAGGAGACACGCTCCCGAACATGGGAGCCTCCACGGACCTGGGGAATGGGAGCCGATGGGAGGGCGGTGGTGGTGCTGGTGGTGGTGGGGACAGCAACACTAGCTGGGGTGTGGTGGCTGCTGACACCCGCCTCCATAAGGGAGTCAACCTCTGAGCCGCTGTGGTCCTCAGCTGAGGTGGATGCTGCTGAGGACTCCTCGGTGTGGCTCCCCTCGCCCTCCGTGCCACTGGGTCCCTCCGACCACTCCTCGGCTGCTGACCCAGTCTGGCTCTCCGGCTCCTCCTGGTCCGTGGAGCTGTCCCCTTCTGTGGCCGTGGATGTATCTGCAATCAATGGGGAAACAGACAGACATCAGTCACCTGCACCAAACGCACACACCACTGTGAGCACAGCACATTACAGAGCAAGCCCTGGCATCATTAGTTGAACATTGCTAAAAGTGCCCTAACTGAACAGGAGAAGCCAATTGTCAGTCTGATGCCAACCATGGCACTCACATCCCACATGGCCTTGCACCCATCTGTCTGGTGTCTGTTGGATAGCAACACCCCAGTGTGGACACATGCACCACCTACACAGTAGTTGGACAGTGCAGAGGACACGGTGTAGCATGTGGGCATGCACACATCACAACTCTTGCCACTGAGTCAGTACAGGTTTCCGGATGAAAGGGATGCCCAGAGTCAAATAGGAAATGCATGTGATGCATACCAGCGACAGACACCATGATGCACCCATGTCCTGATAGCCATCGCCACAATGGTGTGCATGTAGCACATGTCACTCCCCTGCAGGATCATCAATAAGTAGACACATGCCATGGCAGAGGCATGACTGCTAAGTCATACATCACTGTCTCAGTGATGTATGACTTGGCAGCCAGACAACAACACTCTGCACTGTGTCACAATAGTAGGTCATGGGGAATGCAAGTCCTGGAGCTGCACAAGTGCACATGTACATCCCCCACACAACACATCATCTGAACCCTCATCTGTCCAGGTCATACCGATTGGACATATGGGAGACCTGTGGCACTACCCTCTGAACCTGAGCCCCTCACAATCTGCTGTGAATGGGAAACAGCTGCCTGAACTTCACATTCGCATACCCCAGTCTGCACGGGCAGCTGATCAAACACCTATGTGACACACAAGTATCGTCTCCTATGGTCACATCTCCAGTGGAATGCTGAGCCCCAACCGAGAAACACCCCAGCAGTCCTGGCAACAAATCCACAGCACACTGACACAGAGGCAGACACCTGAGGGGTCAAATCACTGCGCACAACGTGTCAGCTGATACACGGGAGTGGGAGTACAGGTGTATTGGATGGGCTGGAGTAGGCATGACTGTCCTGCCCCACATGAATGAGGGATGAGCCCTGGACAGTGGATAGCTGGCTATGTATGTGTGACACACGTAATCTGCACACTCCTGGGGCCCAAACATTGTTCCCACCCGCTGCATGGGTGTGTGCCAGATACCCCAGGCACATGTGGTGGCTCAGCAAGTGGACCGCATATCAAAGCAACACGCAGATTACATGTCCGAACACAGGCATTGTGTGAACAATGGACCCACCCATGATGCCCACAACAGAGTTAGGGAAACAGATGCTGTCTCCCACCTTGAGTGAAGCAAACTGCAAGGACACAGTCCCAAGTGACACAATTCCCTGACTGTAAGGGCCACACCTGGGTATCAGATGAGGAGTAGGCAGTGCACAATAGAGGGACATGGCTCCTGGACAACATGACTGCAGTACTGTGGCAGTTTAACCAGGCCAGAGGAGGGCACATAGCATGTAATACAGAGTTCACAGTGCAGTCTTTGACTCACCCCCTCCTTGCTGCTGTCTGGCCTTCAGCTGCCCATCCAGGTCTGGAAACACCACTGCCAGGATCTGGAGCATGTGGGGGGTCAGGGTCCGTGTTCCGCCCCTCCTGCGAGGAGGCGACAGCTTCAGCTGGACCCGTGCAATCCTCCGGGTCCAGCCCCGAAGGTCCTGCCACCTCTTCTGGCAGTTGCGGATCCGGCGCTTGTAGACCCCCACGGACCGGACAGCCCGGACGATGTCCTTCCAGATCTCCTGCTTCCGATGGGCATTAACCTGTGAGGATGACAAAGTGAAAAGGCCATTACTACACATGCAACATATCCGTGCATGACACAGTTGTATATACATGTCTCAATCACAGGAGCACATGATGTACACAGGCAGTGCAACGCTGCCCATGGACAGTTTGCCAGAAGTCACTACATGGTATCATTGCATGGGAAGTAAAACCTTGTTCAAATGCACTGTCACTGCACCATACCTGTCCAGTGCATGTCACTACACACTATGGGGGGTGACAACTACTCAGTGAGCCTGCTAGCCAGTGGCGTGCAGACTTTCAGCCTTGCTAGTCAGACAAAATGCACTTTCAGAAAGGCAGTGCACAGAACACTGACCTGCTCCCCTGGTGTCCCATACAGCTTGCTGTACTGTGGAAGTAGGCTGTCCAGCAGGGCCTGGTTCTCCTCAAGGCTGAAGGCTGGGGCTCTCTCCACAGTACGTGCCCTTGCAGGGTCCAGAGGGGGCAGAGACAGCAGCAGTGCAGTGGCAGGTGTCGTCCTGGAGCATGTAGTGCAGGCAAGTGAGCTCTCAGGGGAACAGCCAGCAATATATGTGTGCTGCAGAGGCAGATACTGTCCCATGTGTCCAAAGTGATAGGTCCAAGTCGTTTGCATCTTCTGAATCTGGCCAATCCATGGAATAGCAGCACCAATACACGCCCACAGCATCCTTCAAATCTTCAACTTCATGACATACATGATTTTGCAACATTGTTGTGGGTGACCAACTGAATTTACAGCAACCGACTCGTTCGAATTTTGAAAACGCGTCCGTTGCCAGGCTAGGCCATTGACAATGGGTGCGCACCGATCGGTCCATTGCTGTTCAACGCGTACAGGGGTACAACGCGTAGCCGCACACATTGAATGCAATGGGCCGGCCGGGTGCACCGATCGGTCCATTGCTGTTCAACGCGTACAGGGCTACAACGCGTACCCGCACATTGAATGCAATGGGCCGGCCGGGTGCACCGATCGGTCCATTGCTGTTCAACGCGTACAAGGGTACAACGCGTAGCCGCACACATTGAATGCAATGGGCCGGCCGGGTGCACCGATCGGTCCATTGCTGTTCAACGCGTACAGGGGTACAACGCGTAGCCGCACACATTGAATGCAATGGGCCGGCCGGGTGCACCGATCGGTCCATTGCTGTTCAACGCGTACAGGGGTACAACGCGTACCCGCACACATTGAATGCAATGGGCCGGCCGGGTGCACCGATCGGTCCATTGCTGTTCAACGCGTACAGGGGTACAACGCGTACCCGCACACATTGAATGCAATGGGCCGGCCAGGTGCACCGATCGGTCCATTGCTGTTCAACGCATCCCTGTACAAGTGACTGGCATATGTCACCATGCCTGTCTCAGATGAACATATGCCAGCCACAAATAGCTCCCAGGGAGTGAGGGGCACACCTACAACACCACAGCCTGTCCAAACTGTATCATAAGGCATGTAAGGCTGCATTTCCTATTGTGTGTATGTTGGTGTACATGTTGTCCTGTGGGTGTCACCTGGGGGCAGCCACCCCCAGGCTGTGCACATGTTCATGGGGACAGGATCCTGGGTATTACGTGTACATGACCACTGTGATGTGCAACTGTTCATATCTGAGCATGTGCCATGCTCACATTTCACGGTGGTGTATGTGTATGTCATGTCACATACCCCGTGAGTCCCATGTGGGACGGTATGTTTGAGCCAGGGTGACCCAGTGGCACAATAGTGATGGTCCTCCACAGTCTGTGTGCATGTAGTGTTTACAATGTCTCTGATTTCATGTGCACAATGGGAGACAGTCTCCACATCCACGTTGTTTGTGCATGGACTTTGATGTTGTGCGTGTGTGTGTCACAGACGTCCATGTCTGTCCTGCAGAGGCAAGTGGAACCACTACCTGTGGGGGTCATGGTTGTTTTGCTGTGGTGTATACATGATACTCCATGTAATGCCAGTGTCCATGTGTCAATACAGGGTCCCTGGGAATGTACCTGTCGTTGAGCTGTGATGCCTGGGGAACATCTGTCCTCACATGTCACTGTGGGGGTGATTGTAACATGGCAGCAGGAGATGGGAACTGTGACACGGCCTCATGATATCCAATGGGCCAACCTGGGACTAATTGATGCCACTTGTTGAACCGTGATGACAGATGTTGGCCATGTATGTACCATACATGTCCTTACGGAACTGCACACTTCATGTAGTTGTGCCTCATAATGATGTATGTTGGGATATTGAGTGTGTTCAATGCCGCATATGTGGGGTGACTGACAATCTTGCTTACTTCTCCTCTGCACTGCAGGGCTCCTGCTGTCCATCGACCATTCCCAAACCTGGCAACGATGGTGGAACGGGACAGCATCCGACGGTACCGCTTCACCAGGCAGCTGATTGAGGATTTGGCAGTGCAGTTGGCCCCACATTTGCAGCCTGGCCGGCCGTATCCTACAGCGCTGACCCCCAAGGTGAAGGTGATGGCAGCCCTACACTTCTGTGCCACCGGTACCTTTCAACACACTGTGGCGACTGCTGGTGGGATGTCACAGACCATGTTCAGCCGTGTGCTCCGCGATGTTTTGGAGGCAATGTTGCTATACCTGAACCGGTACATCTATTTCCCTAGACTGCAACGACTCACTGACGTGAAGAGTGACTTCTATGCCCTGGGGAGGATGCCGCATGTCATTGGCTCCATTGATGGGACACATGTGGCTTTGGTACCACCACAGGCACATGAACAGGCCTACAGTAACCGCAAACACTACCACTCGGTCAATGCACTGGTGGTGTGTCTTGCAGATATGACCATCTCACACGTGTGTGCCCGTTTCCCTGGTTCAGCACACGATGCCTTTGTGATGAGGAGTAGTCGCATCCCCAGGATGATGGCACAGATGCAGAACCAGCGTGCCTGGCTTGTCGGTGTGTACTGACTTTGTGCCATTGTGTGTGATCTGATCTGTAGTATTCCGCCCACTTTTCCAAGTCAGCTAATGTGCACTTGTCTGTCCGTAGGTGACTCGGGATACCCCAACATGCCGTGGTTGCTGACACCCCTCAGCAACCCTGTGACACCAGCCCAGATGCGCTACAATGAGGCACATGGTCGGACCAGGAGAGTGATTGAGCGGACATTTGGTCTCCTGAAGAGCCGCTTCCGCTGCCTGGACAAGACAGGAGGGTCCCTCCCATATGCCCCAGTGAAGGTGTGCAAGATTATCATCGTCTGCTGCATGCTCCACAACCTGGCAGTGCGGAAGGAGTTGCCTCTCATCCAGGATGACAATGACCAACATCCGCCACCTGTGGAGGATCCTGGCCTGGACCACGATGCCAGTGATGATGATGATGATGGTGATGTCCGCACACAGCTCATCACCAACTTCTTTAGCTGAATGTGAGTATCCTGAGGTGTCATGTCAATGATGTGAGTTAGCATGATATGTGTAGGTGGTGCTCTGGTGCTGTTAGAGTGTGTCCATGGGCTACTTGACTGGATGTGTGTAGCAATGTGTGCTTACAGGTAGTCTGTACTCCCCAACAGTGTTGACATGCTAACTTGGTTCTGGGTGGGTATCTTGTAACATGTATTGTGCATGTGTTTTGCTGTTCTGTCCTGTTCTCCATTGCTTTTGTCTGTGTGTCATTTCTGTCCTTCACAGGGTACTTTCAGATTCGTTTGGTCAACTGTGTCCACCGACGACGTGATTGTACTTCCAGGGTGGTAGCTGTTGTGTCCCTACAGGTGATGTGCGCCACACCCATGGACTTCCTTCCTTCTACAGTTGTTGACTGTGTGCCCGCTGCCAGGTGGGATTACCTTGCATCTGTAGTGGTTACGACATGTTGCAACTGTGTAATAAACCTGTGCTTCACTTTGTGATGTGCGTTGTCTGTGGTCACACATTTGACTGCCATTTGCTTACTGCACCTGTGGGCTACTTGACTACAACTGGGAATAGGTGTGGTGTCTGTGCATTGCACCGTCTTTCCTGGCAACATCAGTGTAGGCAATGAGTCAGATGGCCTAGGTGTGTATGTGTTGTGTAGCCCTGGTGGTGTGTCTCCCTCATATGTGTCACGTTGCCATTACTCACATGCCTGTGTTGTACTTGCTGTTGCAGTTCGCATACACAGTGTAATTTTGCAGTTCATCATCCCCATGACAGCACCCACGTTGGAATCACAACAGAGGCAAGTATGGTGTATTAGTGTGTTTATTGTGATACATTTGTGTGAATAGTGCACAGGATGGTTAGTGCTGTACATTTATATTGCAATCAGAAGTTCCTAGATGAATTGAAAGTCCTGGTAGACAAAATCCCCAGTATCGGGGCCACAGTTGTCTGAGACATTGGTCCAACTTGTACTCCCCATGTCATGTGTGGGAGTTGTGTTGCCGTCAACAGGGTGAACAGTTTGCGCACAAAGGTGATCATCCAGAACAGGTTCAGGCTTCCTGGGGGTTGCACATGGCCATCGGCCTCTCACTTGCCCCTCCTCGGACGACCCCTCTTCTTTGGGGGGGCCCCTGAAGTGCAGGCTGCTGCGGTGCAGGGGACTCTCCGCCAGAGTCATCCTCCCTCCCTGTGGCAGTTGCAGTTGTTTCAGCACCAGATGTTGTTGGCACACAGGGAGGTGTAGACTGGTTGCTGGTCATCTGGCGGAGGCATTGTAATATGTCCCTATGCACCGCCATCATCTCTTGCAGTGTGTCCCACTTGGACTCCACGCGGGACATGTGTGAGTCCAAGCGGGCATGATGGGCAGCCTGCTGCTCTTTGATGTCCCTGAGGAGCCCCACTACCTGGCTGAGCTCTCCGGTGCTGAACTGGTACGCATCGGCTATGCGTGCCAGTTGTGGGTCATCATGCACACCAGACACCTCTGCAAGCAGCGACCTCTGTCTCCCACCTCTCCCACCACCCCTGCCGACATGTGCAGTGCGTGCAGTGGCACGCACAGATGACCCTGGTCCCCTTGGGGGTTGGTGGTGGTGGTGGTGTCCATGGCCCCACGTTGGTCCAGGGTCCCTGTGCTGGTGGTGCTCCTTGTTCTGTCCATTTCGGCAGGGATGGTATTTGTGGTGACAGTCGTTGGAGGGGTGGGTGCAGGGGGTGCAGCTGGTGGTCCTTCTGGTGCTTCAGCTGGTGGTCCTGCTGGTGCTGCATGATGACTTGCACCGGAGGTGCCAGGTTGGTCTTCTTCATCCGAGGAGGGCAGAGGCTGTTCGACACCAGTGAGCTCCGTATCCTCTTGAGCCTGGGACTGGGACTCCTCAGCGTCTGCTGCTGTGTCCCCATCATCACCTGTTTTTGGGAGACACACACAATGTATGTTATGTTTCTGCAGGCATCAATGGTTGACACACCTGACAGTTGTGACTGTGCCTCTGGGTGCGGGCCTGTACATTGCATTGTCCTAAGTTGTCACAGTCAGGGGTTGATATTGGTGTAGCACATTGTCCTGCATTATTTGGGCATTTCTATGTATTTGTTGGGGTGTGAACATGGTCTGCATTGGTTGTATTTGGTTGACAGCCGGCCCTCCTTCCCACCCAGCCAGTCAGTTATCCCACCATGGACTGTGCTTGCATTGCAGGGAGTGAAAGTTGTCTTTCAAGATGTCAGTCAGTGGTGTCCTGCTGTTGGTTGTTGCACAGTTGCCAGCGGGGCCTTGTGCTCCCCACAGCAGTTGCCAGTGTCAGCCATCTTGTCAGTTGTTTTCCACTCCCTGTGATGTGAGCATGGTTCAGGGTGGTGTTGATGGGACAGTTGTGGGGGTGAGCTATGTCTGTGACTATGACTCCCATCATGCTATTGCCTCCACCCCACTTCCCAGCATTCCCATACTTACTTGCTTTTGTGGGGAGTTCAGTGTGTGTGGGTGTGAGAGCAATGGCAAGATGGCTGACAGTGGTGTCCTGCTGTTGGTTGGTGTGCAGTTCCCAGCATGCCCTTGTGCTCCCCACAACACAGCACCAGTGTCAGACATCTTTGATGGGCCTTTCCACTCTCTGTGGGATGTGCATGCGTGAGTGTGAGCTTGCTGGGCCATGTGGGTGGGGGATGTTGAGCTGTGACTACGACTCCCATCATGCTATTGCCTCCACCCCCTTCCCAGCATGCCCATGCTTCCTTCCCTTTGACTCTGCTTCCCTGTGGGGTTGTGTGCCTGTGCTGACAAGATGGCTGACAGTGTAATCCTGGGGTTAGTTCTGCTACAGGTCCCATGTGTGTCCTTGTGCTTCACTCTGCATGACCCAGTGTTGTGGTTCTTTGTGGGATAGATTATTGGGGTGTGAGGCAATGCATTCTCCCAGGTGAGTTGTGTGGAGTTTGTGTTAAGGGGGAGGTGTGAAAAGCTGCTGGTGACTGTGGTCGGTGCTGTGAGTCCTCCTTCCCACCCAGCCAGTCAGTTATCCCACCATGGACTGTGCTTGCATTGCAGGGAGTGAAAGTTGTCTTTCAAGATGTCAGTCAGTGGTGTCCTGCTGTTGGTTGTTGCACAGTTGCCAGCGGGGCCTTGTGCTCCCCACAGCAGTGGCCAGTGTCAGCCATCTTGTGAGTCCTTTTCCACTCCCTGTGATGTGCGCATGGTTCATGGTGGTGTTGATGGGACAGTTGTGGGGGTGAGCAATATCTGTGACTACGACTCCCATGATGCTATTGGCTACACTGACTTGCCCAGCATACACAGAATTCCTTTCTTTCAGTGGTCTTCACTGTGTGTTGGTGTTGTTGTGGTGGCTACATGTCTGGATGTGTTTGTTAGTTATATTTGTGCCACTGCCTAGCTGTAGTTGTAGTTGTGTTTGTACATGTGATGACACGGTTAAATGTAACTTTGAGATGGCATGTGTTGTGTTTATCTGACTGACATACACATTTTGGGATGATTCTGTTCTGGTTGCTGTGTAATTGCTAAGAGTGCATGGTTTGACTCTCCCCTTGACAGTGATGTGTGTGTGTATTGTGGCAGAATATTGTGTACATTTGTTGTGTACTCACCAGGCTCTGGGATGTTTTCTAGTCCATAGACGCTCACTGGCGGTAGGATGGCCCGCACCTTCTCCTCCCAGGGCCTGAGGTATACTGGCTTGGCAGGAGGGCCACTGCCGGTGTGTTTGCTCAGGAGGTAGTCCTTCTTCAGCAGGTCCCGTACCCTCCTGCGCACGTCATACCACCTGTTCTGGATATCAGTCTTTGTGCGCAGACATGGTGATTGTGCGTTCACCCTATTGATGATCCTCTCCCACATCTTTGTTTTCCGGGCGATGGGTGTCTGTTGGACCAGTGCGCCAAACAGCTGTGGCTCTACCCTGAGGATCTCGTCTACCATGACTTCCAATTCACTATCTAGGAACTTGTGATTCTTCTTTGGGGGCATGGTGATGGGTGGTGATGGTGAGTGATGTGTGTGTTGGTGTGCAGGTGAAGGTGTGTGAGTGTGTGTTTTGCTGGGTGTATGTGAGGTAGCTATTTGTTGGTGTGCTGATGGTGTGTGGATTGTGTGAGGGATGAGCTGTGGGTGTGTGGTTGCTGTCTGTTCAGTGCTGGCAGGTGAATTGGATTTGCAAAGGATCATGGTTGGGATTTGTGTCCTTTATATGGGTGGAGTTGTGGGTGTGTCTTTGTTCTCTGTCCCCACCCCCACAGTATTTATTGGCTTTGTAATTGCTTGTTTGGCCTTTTTTTGTGTATTTTCCCTTAGTACTTTCTGTGCATGTTGGAAACGTTCTTGTGACCGAGTCGGACCCTGCAGTTGTCTCGTACGGTCTTCTCCGTTTCGTTCACGCTGTGTTTGTGCTATTTTCTATGCTGCGTACGCGTCGGTCGCGGTGTTTTGTGTTACTTCGGCTCGCAGTTTTGTATGCGTGTCGGTCGTACGGCTTGTCCTCCGTACGACTCAGTCGTGGTTTTCGCGCCTTGCATCGTACTTGGCGGTTTGGAGTTCGCGGGTACGTTTCGGTCGGATTTGTTCCGGGTGCGTGTTGGTCGGTTCGAATTGCGTGTTTTTCCGGCCAGATTGCTGTTTTCCGTGCGGCTCGGTCGTTCGGCTTGGGTTCCGTACGTGTCGGTCAGATTTTGCACGCTTTGCATCGTACTTGGCGGGTCGGGCGCCACAGGTACGTGTCGGTCGGAATTAATACCGGCTCCGAGTCGGTCGGTGCTTTTTCCGGCCCGAATCGGAATCGACCCCTATGCCTAATAAAAATCCTCCTGTACAACTTACAGCGAGCAGTACCAGTCCAACATTGCTCGTAGCAGGTGATGTGGATTTATTATTAGATTTACACCAGCTACAAGGAGAACAATATAAAGGTGATAATTCTAGTGAGTTGGAAAGAATCAGTGACTCAATCCATACACCGTTTAAGCCTAAATCGACTTTTCAACCTGTTATGCTCCATGACAATTTGGACATTTTAAATGAGCAAATAACAACTGACTTGAAAAAATTGTACAAGACCACATTATGCGCCCAACGGAACATCAACCGGAAAAACAACTCATATTCCCAACTGATGAGAAAATTGCAAGCACGAGATAACATCATTGTGAGACAATCCGATAAAGGGGGTAATGTGGTCTTGTGGCCAAGGGATATGTATATGGAAGAATCTATGTCCCAGCTTAATGATAAAGACTGTTACCGGAGAAGTAATATGTAATGTGTCAGGCAGGCTCAAAACAACTATTACCCTAAAGTTTTAGCCT
Organism: Calotriton arnoldi; assembly: GCA_963921515.1. NCBI lineage: Eukaryota > Metazoa > Chordata > Amphibia > Caudata > Salamandridae > Calotriton > Calotriton arnoldi. Next base: position 1,535,448 of record CAWUFW010001715.1, on the reverse strand, counting down.
GGAAAAGTGGAGGGTTAATATGCTCGGATGAGTTTAAGTTTTTAAAAAATTACTACCCTACAATTCCGGCTTTATATTTTATTCCTAAAATTCACAAGTGTAGAGTTAAACCTCCTGGCAGACCTATCATATCTGCATGTAACAGTCTCATGGAAAATACTTCCAAATATGTCGATTATTTTTTACAGAGCTTTGTACGCGCATTACCTTCTTATTTGCAAGACACGAGTGATTTTTTACGGAAGTTAAAGGAGGTTAATTGGGATTCTGATTGCATTTTAATCACACTAGACGTAACGTCACTATATACAAGCATAAGGCACCAAGATGGTATCAAAGCCATCGAGCACTTTTTAAACAAACGACAATGAGCTTGTATATGCACAATAAGATGCTAGTTGACATGATAGTGACGTGTCTGGAAAACAACTTTTTCCTATTTAACAACCAAGTATACCAGCAAACCTGAGGTGTTGCGATGGGGCTTGCTTCTCCCCAAGTTATGCCTGTTTGCATATGGGGCTTTGGGAGGAGCAAGTCCTATCCAACACCTTTGCTGAAGTTATGAACCAACATATAGGTTACTGGTATAGGTATATAGATGATCTGTTCCTAATTTGGAGGGGCCCTGAAGATCTGGCACTCCAGTTTATTGAACGGATCAACTCTAATAACATCAACTTACACTTCACTGCGACCATGAGCAGAGAAAGGGTTTATTTTCCAAATGTTGAGGTGTTCATTAGGGAAGGAAAGGTTGAATCTAAACTACACAGGAAACCCACGGCTGGGAATACTGTGTTGCACGCAACCAGCCATCACCCCAGACACCTCATCCAAAGTATACCCTACGGAGAGATGCTGCGTATTAAACGCATTTGCAGCACCTTGGATGAATGTCACTTAGCCCAACAAGAGAGCAGGGATAGATTCCTGGCTAGGGGTTACACCTCCCGGATTATAGATACTGCCATCGCCAGGACTAACAATATTGCAAGGGAAGATACTCTCGCAGTAAAATCCACCACTCTGAGCGATGATAATACATCTTCAGATCTGACTACCCGTATGATTCTTACATATAATTCACAGCATGGGCAAATTCAAAAAATCCTCAACAAGAATTGGGCATTGGTGCGCAATGATCTAATATTAGGAGAGTTAACATCTAAAACCCCGGATATTACATTCAGAAAGGCAAGATCTATGAGTGATATGCTAGTAAAAGGCAGCCCAGAAGTGATAACATCTAAAAATTGGCTATCTTCCCGCAAGGGATTTGTGAAATGTCCATCATGTAAGGCATGCAGACATGCAATCAGTACCACTTCATATACCTGTCCTTTTAGAACAGAGGCTGTACCGATTACCAAATTTCTGACATGCAAAACGGAGTACGCAGTATATGTGCTGGAGTGTCCCTGTGGCCTGCGGTATGTGGGCAGCACTAAGCCGCAGGTCCACAAGAGGATACTCCAGCACATCAGGGCAATTAACAACTGTGATCCCTTGTACCCCGTCGCAAGACATTTCAAGGATGTGCATAACCAAAATCCAGCTCTTCTAAAATACTTTGTGGTGGATACAGTTTTACCATTGAGAAGGGGAGGTAATCGTGAATCACTCCTCCGTTTATTAGAGACTAGATATATTTTAGAACTGGATAGTAAGGTTCCTTCTGGTATGAACTCTAGTGAAGATTTTTTTACCTGCCTGTAATTATGTCTTGCCCTCTCCTTTCCCTTTTGGAGTATGATGAATTTACTGTTAACTGCTTACATTTTATCAATATGCTGCTTCTAGTTTTTAACCTTGTTGTATTTTTGCACTTTGCACTTTAATTGGGTGGCACTGTAAGAAAAGTTAAGTATAGCACTAGCACTTTATAAGATTACATAGAAGTATGGTCGATGCCCACTTAGGGCTTTATTCAGCTTTTAGCTAAATAAGATTCATGCTAACAGTTGGTTAAATATATTTTATAGCGGAATCCACCCTATATCGTAATATAGATGAAGGTTTTGGAAGGTACATAATCAATATCAATTTATTTATTTGATGTTTTTATGACTTTTTATTTTTTGCCCGTTGCTCATATATTTTGTATGATATAGATGTGCAAATTCAGGTGATGCTTTTATATGAACTCAGTTTTAAGTATTCACCTTGTATATATATTTATATATTTTATATACTTATATATTTATATATTTATATGTCGGTATGTTTATTTAAGTACCTTTTGCCTGTTATGATGTCCGTTATGTAAACCTCAATCAGGGCAGGTTTTATCAAGTTAAGCTTGCTAAAAGAAAGACCATATTTATGTTTCTTCTATGTTCATTTGTCATGTGACAGGTCACGAGTGTTTGCACTATGCACTTTAAAAGGTATGGCACATCGCAACGCGTTATGTGAACAAGACCTCTGGAAGGTCGAAACGCGTCGTGGCGGAGGTGCGGGGCATATAAAATAAAATTTCATTAGCACCAAGTAAAGGGTCCGTTTTCATCATTTCCCTGCGGATTGGATGTTTAGTGGCGAACTCCATTCGATATATATATATATATATATATATATATATATATATATATATATATATATATAGTGAGTGCTCCAGTGATGTCACTGACCATGTCATGAGTGATGTAATATGTGACGTCATCAGGAGTGCATTGCGGGGCGCGAGTTATAGTTAGCTCAACTAACTATAACGGCCGAATTTCTCTGGTTTTGTACGAGTAAAATGTCCAACTAACTATAACGTCCCTGAAACCTGTGGTTTTTTCAATGAATTTCTAAGGTTTTTTAAATGCTAATTTCTAACTATAACGTCCCTGAAACCTATGTTTTTTTCAGTGAATTTCTAAGGTTTTGTAAATGAAAATTTCTAACTATAACGTCCCTGAAACCTGTGGTTTTTTTCAGTGAATTTCTAAGGTTTTTTAAATGCTAATTTCTAACTATGCCTACAGAGGTAGGACATGTGCAGAAAAGAGGAAGAAAAGCGCAGAAAGAAGCAAGAGAAATGCAGAAAGAGGCAACAGAAGTCCAGAAAGAGGACGAAAGGTGCAGAAAGAAGCAAGAGATATGCAGAAAGAACCAACAGAGGTGCAGAAAGAGGCCTTGTTGTAAAGTCATCCTGTGCCCTGGGCACCCCCCCAACTTTTTGCTGACTGGTACTGGTGGTAACTGACTCTGACTGACCCTGGGCTCTGCCTAACCAGGCCCAGAGCCAGTGCTTTGCTGAAAGACACTTAGAATACAGTGAAAACACCTACATACACTAGGGTACACTATGGGTTGGAGTACCCCTGTGATTGGCATGACCTCCCCTGTAAGGCCCTAGTACATAATAGGGCAGGGGGATTGAAACTACCTCTAAGTCCCTAGCATATAATAGGGCATGGCAGTTTAGAGGCCATCAGCCCTTTCCTGCACTTACATGTGTGCACTGCTGAGTCCGAGGTCAGTTTAAAAGTAGCCCTGTGTGTGCAGAAAGAGGCAAGAGAGGTGCAGAAAGAGGCAAGAGAAGTGCGGAAGAAAGAAGCAAGAGAGATGGAGAAAGAGGCAAGAGGGGTGCAGAAAGAAGCAAGAGAAGTGCAGAAAGAAGGAACAGAGGTGCAGAAAGATGCAAGAGGGGTGCAGACAGAGGCAAGAGAGGTGCAGAAAGAGGGAAGAGGGGTGCAGAAAGAGGCAAGAGGGGTGCAGAAAGAGGCAAGCGGGGTGCAGAAATTTGCAAGACAGGTGCAGAAAGAAACAAGCGCAGTACAGAAACAACCAAGAGAGGTGCAGAAAGAGGGGTGAAGAAAGAGGCAAGAGAAGTGCAGAAAGAAGCAACAGAGGTGCCGAAAGAGACAAGAGAACTGTAGAAAGAGGCAAGAGAGTTGCAGAAACAGGCAAGAGAGGTACAGAAAGAGGGAAGAGGGAAGAGAGGTGTTGAAAGAGGAAAGAAGGGTACAGCAAGAGGGGTGCAGAAAGAAGCAGCATAAGTACAGAATGAAGCAAGAGAAGTGCAGAAAGAAGCAAAAGTAGCAACAGAGGTGCAGAAAGAGGCAAGAGGGGTGCAGAAAGAGGAAGAGAAGTGCAAAAAAGAAGCAACAGAGGTGTAGGAGGCAAGAGAAGTGCAGAAAGAGGCAAGTGAGATTCAGAAAGAGGCAAGAGAGGTGCAGAAAGAGAAGACAGGGGTGCAGAAAGAAGCAAGATAGGTGCAGAAAGAAGAATGGGAAGTGCAGAAAGAAGGAACAGAGGTGCAGAAAGACGCAAGAGGGGTGCAGACAGAGGCAAGAGAGGTGCAGAAAGAGGGAAGAGGGGTGCAGAAAGAGGCAAGAGGGGTGCAGAAAGAGGCAAGCGGGTGCAGAAATTTGCAAGACAGGTGCAGAAAGAAACAAGCGCAGTACAGAAACAACCAAGAGAGGTGCAGAAAGAGGGGTGAAGAAAGAGGCAAGAGAAGTGCATAAAGAAGCAACAGAGGTGCCGAAAGAGACAAGAGAACTGTAGAAAGAGGCAAGAGAGTTGCAGAAACAGGCAAGAGAGGTACAGAAAGAGGGAAGAGGGAAGAGAGGTGTTGAAAGAGGAAAGAAGGGTACAGCAAGAGGGGTGCAGAAAGAAGCAGCATAAGTACAGAATGAAGCAAGAGAAGTGCAGAAAGAAGCAAAAGTAGCAACAGAGGTGCAGAAAGAGGCAAGAGGGGTGCAGAAAGAGGAAGAGAAGTGCAAAAAGAAGCAACAGAGGTGTAGGAGGCAAGAGAAGTGCAGAAAGAGGCAAGTGAGATTCAGAAAGAGGCAAGAGAGGTGCAGAAAGAGAAGACGGGTGCAGAAAGAAGCAAGATAGGTGCAGAAAGAAGCAAGAGAAGTGCAGAAAGAAGGAACAGAGGTGCAGAAAGATGCAAGAGGGGTGCAGACAGAGGCAAGAGAGGTGCAGAAAGAGGGAAGAAGGGTGCAGAAAGAGGCAAGAGGGGTGCAGAAAGAGGCAAGCGGGTGCAGAAATTTGCAAGACAGGTGCAGAAAGAAACAAGCGCAGTACAGAAACAACCAAGAGAGGTGCAGAAAGAGGGGTGAAGAAAGAGGCAAGAGAAGTGCAGAAAGAAGCAACAGAGGTGCCGAAAGAGACAAGAGAACTGTAGAAAGAGGCAAGAGAGTTGCAGAAACAGGCAAGAGAGGTACAGAAAGAGGGAAGAGGGAAGAGAGGTGTTGAAAGAGGAAAGAAGGGTACAGCAAGAGGGGTGCAGAAAGAAGCAGCATAAGTACAGAATGAAGCAAGAGAAGTGCAGAAAGAAGCAAAAGTAGCAACAGAGGTGCAGAAAGAGGCAAGAGGGGTGCAGAAAGAGGAAGAGAAGTGCAAAAAGAAGCAACAGAGGTGTAGGAGGCAAGAGAAGTGCAGAAAGAGGCAAGTGAGATTCAGAAAGAGGCAAGAGAGGTGCAGAAAGAGAAGACGGGTGCAGAAAGAAGCAAGATAGGTGCAGAAAGAAGCAAGAGAAGTGCAGAAAGAAGGAACAGAGGTGCAGAAAGATGCAAGAGGGGTGCAGACAGAGGCAAGAGAGGTGCAGAAAGAGGGAAGAAGGGTGCAGAAAGAGGCAAGAGGGGTGCAGAAAGAGGCAAGCGGGTGCAGAAATTTGCAAGACAGGTGCAGAAAGAAACAAGCGCAGTACAGAAACAACCAAGAGAGGTGCAGAAAGAGGGGTGAAGAAAGAGGCAAGAGAAGTGCAGAAAGAAGCAACAGAGGTGCCGAAAGAGACAAGAGAACTGTAGAAAGAGGCAAGAGAGTTGCAGAAACAGGCAAGAGAGGTACAGAAAGAGGGAAGAGGGAAGAGAGGTGTTGAAAGAGGAAAGAAGGGTACAGCAAGAGGGTGCAGAAAGAAGCAGCATAAGTACAGAATGAAGCAAGAGAAGTGCAGAAAGAAGCAAAAGTAGCAACAGAGGTGCAGAAAGAGGCAAGAGGGGTGCAGAAAGAGGAAGAGAAGTGCAAAAAAGAAGCAACAGAGGTGTAGGAGGCAAGAGAAGTGCAGAAAGAGGCAAGTGAGATTCAGAAACAGGCAAGAGAGGTGCAGAAAGAGAAGACAGGGGTGCAGAAAGAAGAAAGATAGGTGCAGAAAGAAGCATGGGAAGTGCAGAATGAAGCAACAGGGGTGCAGACAGAGGCAAGAGAAGTGCAGAAAGAAGCAACAGAGGTGCAGAAGGAGGCAAGAGAACAGCAGAAAGAGGCAAGAGAGTTGCAGAAACAGGCAAAAGAGGTCCAGAAAGAGGGAACAGGGGTGCAGACAGAGGCAAGAGAGGTGCAGAAACAGGTAAGAGGGGTGCAGAAAGAGGCAAGAGGGGTGCAGAAATTTGCAAGAGAGGTGCAGAAAGAAGCAAGAGCAATGCAAAAGAACCAACAGAGGTGCAAAAAGAGGCAAGTGAGGTGCAGAAGGAGGCAAGAGAACTGCAGAAAGAGGCAAGAGAGTTGCAGAAACAGGCAAAAGGGGTGCTGAAAGAGGGAAAAGGGTTGCAGAAAAAGGGAAGAAGGGTGCAGAAAAATGCAAGAGGGATGCAGAAATTTGGAACAGAGGTGCAGAAAGAAGCAAGAGCAGTGCAGAAAGAACCAACAGAGGTGCAGAAAGAGGCAAGAGGGGTACAGAAAGAGGCAAGTGAAGTGCAGAACGAAGCAAAAGAGGTGCATAAATAACCAACAGAGGTGCGAAAAGAGGCAAGAGGGTTGCAGAAAGGGTTAGAAGAGATGCACAAATAGGCAAGAGGGGTACAGAAAGAGGCAACAGAGGTGCAGGAAGAAGCAAGAAAAGTGCAGAAAGAAGCAACAGAGGTGCACAAAGAGGCAAGAGGGGTGCAGAAAGAGGCAAGAGAAGTGCAGAAAGAAACAACAGAGGTGCAGAAAGAGGCAAGAGAAGTGTAGAAAGAGGCAAGAGAGGTGCAGAAACAGGCAGGAGAGGTGCAGAAAGAGGGAACAGGGGTGCAGAAAGAGGCAAGAGGGGTACAGGAAGAAGCAAGTGAGGTGGAGAAAGAGGCAACAGAGGTGCAGAAAGAGGCAAGAGAGGTGCAGAAAGTGGAAGAGATGAGCAGAAAGAGGCAAAAGAAGTGCAGAAAAAAAAGAAAGTTGCAGAAAGAAGCAACAGAAATGCAGAAAGTGGCAAGTGGCAAGAGAGGCGCAGAAAGAAGCAAGAGTGATTTGCACACCATTAGTACCAATTTAGCACCCACCTTTAGCAATAAGTAACAGGTGACCATTCTAGGTTTGCAAAGGGCCTTCCACCACACTGTAACACTTGTCGCTGCATTTTTGGTAACGTTTGAGCTAGAAACAAGGCTTTTTTTGTTCAAATCTGCAGATTAGGCAGCAGATGATGGATTATGTGGCTAATGCGTAAAATGTATAATTGTGCAAAAGTCAGTGCAGCCAAACAGTCGCATAATTCCAGTGGCCCTGCTCATACCTCTGACTAGGTCCAGAAGTGTTCCTCAGTGATTCCTTCTTTTTTTTTGTCTCATAGAGTTCATAATTTAGCTTCTATGGAAACGAGGAAGACTAAACCTGAGGTTACCACTCCACAACACAGACTACTATACCACATAATTACTCTTCATAACACATAATCCCACTCTACATAATTCTTATACACTTTATACCACATACTTTCTATCCACATAAATTCACTGCACAACATACCACATAATTCCACTACACACAAAGTACATCCACTCCACTCCAAAAACATTAGTAAAAAACTTTTAGAGTTACAACGCCAATAGCTCTAACTCTTGTAAATGCAAGACCTATTAGATTACAAATGCTTCTTCAACTGGTAGTCGCGTTTGCAGAGTGGTGGAGAAAGGGGCTGGGCCTCCAACCAGTGCTCAGGAATTCCGCTACGTAGGACTTACAGGAGGTACCAGGAGGGCTTCTTGGCCCCCAAAGTCCATAAGGAGTAAAGTGGACTTCATCCCCCAACCAGTACTGTGCCAGGAGGTGCGTTTGCAGATCGGTGGAGAAAGGGGGGCGTGGCCTCCGAAGACCTCTTAGCAATCCCACTGTGTAGGACTTAGTGGAAGTAACAGGAGAGGTAGTTGGCCCCCAAGGACAACCTTGGGGGCCAACTACCCCTCCTATTACCTCCAGTAAGTCCCACACAGCAGCATTGCTAAGTTCTCATAGCAGGCCACACCCCCTTTCCCCACCACTCTGCAAATGCGCTCCCTGGTGCGCTCTTGCATGGGGATTAAAGTCCACATCGCTGCTGGGGGTCCTTAGGGGCCAACTAGCCTACCTGTTACCTCCAGTAAGCCCCACACAGTGGGATTGCTGAGAGGTGGACACAGGCCACGTCCCCTTGTCCACCACTCTGCAAACGCGCCTCCTGGTGCGCTCTTGGTTGGGGGTGAAGTCCCCTTGCCTCCTGAGGGTCCCTGGGGGCCATCTAGCCCTCCTGTTACCTCCAGTAAGCCCCACACAGCTGGATTGCTGAGAGTGGTCCGAGGCCACGCCCCTTTTTACACCACTCTGCAAACACGCCGCGTGGCACACTGCTGCTCGGGGATGAAGTCCACTTCAGTCCTGAGGTCCTCAGGACACAAGGGGACCTCATCACCCCACCACCAGTGCACCAAGAGGCGCATTTGCAGAGTGGTGTAAAAGGGGCGTGGCTCGGACCACCTCTCAGCAATCCCACTGTGTGGGGCTTACTGGGAGGTTCCTGGTGGCCTAGTTGGTCCCTAAGGACCCTTAGGATTAAAGGGGACTTAATCACTCATTTCATAACGCGCCAGGAGGCCTGTTTGCTTAGTGGTGCAGGGAGGGGGCGGGGCCTCCGGCGAGATGCCGGCTTTTCTTTTTTTAAATATTTTTAGAAGGGGGGCTGTGTGGCCCCCCTTCTTTTAGTATTTTTTGGGCCCTGGGGACCCCATCCCCCAGGGCCCTGGCCAGCCTGGTTTTTTTTGGGGGAGGGAGGCTGAGTGGCCCCCCTCCTGGGCCACTTCTGGCCCCGGGGACCGTATCCCCCGGGGCCGGCCCTCACTTTGGGGACCATGGGGGAAACCCCAATGCCCCTGGGGTCCCTGCCGGCTCCCCGCCTCCTGTGGGAGCCGGCATTGCTTTCGGACAAGGGGAGCTGCTGACATGCAGCTCCCCTTGTCCAAAAGCAATTCTGCTTTGCTTGTTGGAAGCGAGAGCAGGTTTCCTGCTCCCGCTTCCAACTAACAAAGCAGTGTTTGCAATGACAGGGCGGGAGCCTCAAGGCTCCCGTCCTGTCATTGCATACTGCAACGTCCCGGGGGTGGGCACCCCAGGACATTGCTGGAGCCGGCCCTGGGGTGTGGCGGTCCCCAGGGCCATTGAGGGCTCCAGGAGGGGGGCCGCACAGCCCCCTCCCTTCCAGTACAAAGCCCCTGGGAGGTGGTGGTCCCCAGGGCTTGGGGGGGCCCGCGAAGCCCCCCACCTCAAATATATTAAAGCCACGGGGAGGTGGCGGTCCCCGGGGCAGCGTGGGGGGGGGTTGGAGCCCCCCATGCATTTTTTATTCAAGCCCCTGGAGATGGCGGTCCCCGGGGCTGCGGGGGAGCCACGTGCCCCCTGCATATAATTAACTAAGTCCCGGGGAGGTGGCGGTCCCCGGGGCTGCTGGGGCCCCCGCTACATAATTGCACATTGCCCCCTGGACCTGGCCCACCCGGGGGCTTATAGAAAATGAAGCGTGGGAGACCGCGCTTCGTTTTTTGTTTTTTTTCTCGGCCGGATTCACGCACCCAGCGCGAATTTGGCCGATTTTCTTTTTTTTTAAATGCTTTTTTTGGCCATGAGGGTTCTTGTGGGACCCCCTGGGCAGGCCTTGCGGGTCAGGGTGTTTCTACCCTGCCCCCTTTTCTTGTTTTTCATCTTTATTTCACTTTTTTTCTTGTGACTCGGTTACCGAGTCACAAGATGGCTGCCAACACTTCCTGGTTTGGAGTGTTGGCAGCCAATCAAAATGAAGTTTGTGCTCGGGAGGATTCGCAAATCCTCCTCGGTGCTCAGATATCGATATTTTTATTTTTCTCAGGAACTACTGAACGGATTTACACCATTTAAAAAAATGCACGCTTTCTGGACCAAGACCTACCTTTTTGCCAAATTTGTTTTAATTCCGTTCAGCAGTTCTGGCTGTAGCTTTGTCTAAAATTCCTATGGAAATTAACATGGAGAAAACGTGTTTTGGGACCCCCCCTTTTTTGTCGGCCCCCGCTTGATGAATCACCCCCAAACTTTCAAGACAGGAGCTGACCTGCGTGAACCATTAGTTTTAAAAATTTCGCAAAGATTCGTCAAACGGCGCCAAAGATATTGGCCAAAGAAAAAACGCTTTTGAATAGAAACAAGGTCCTAACTATAACTACATACTGGCGACCGCCAGTAGGTAATATATATATATATATATATATATATATATATATATATATATCCCATCAAAAGTTCCTCCGCGAAAGGGGCCTCAGACTCTGGCAGGGCGGCTTCAGTGTGGCAGGCACGGAATACCCAGCCTATACATCCAGCAAAAACCTTTCCCACACGAAGAAAAGCCACTGAAGCCTTCCATGGAGTAAAGACGCTTTATTACATATAGTCCTTCGGTAGCCAGCAAAGAATAAACTGTCCCAACGCGTTTCAGCTCTGCCATCAAGCCTTGCTCACGGGAAAAATGAAAACTGCTTCCAGAAATGACCATGTTATTTTAAAGGCTCCTTAATTGAATGATTCACGGAGCCTGAAAGTCATTTGCATGCGCCTGCGCAGTGAATTCAAATCGGCACTTCGTGTTTTTTATGCAAAGTTTGAAAGCTTCCATATAAAACTTTGCTTTAGTGTCATTAATAAAGGCGAATTCAGTGCGCACATTTCAAATGTCATTCCACAGCTTGCTGGCATACCCTGGCAAAATAATAATAAACATTTCACCTTACTTTCACACGGAATCCATGAGCCTGAAAGGCATTTCAGCTCACATCCCTTACTCCTCCTCCCTGATATTTTTCATTGGAAAATCCCGTCTTTTTTCAGAGATAAGAAGAGCGAGTCGGGCCCCCCGTCTGTAAAACAATCCCATCAAATGTTGCTCCGCGAAAGGGGCCTCAGACTCTGGCAGGGCGGCTTCAGTGTGGCAGGCACAGAACACCCAGCCTATACATCCAGCAAAAACCTTTCCCACACGAAGAAAAGCCACTGAAGCCTTCCATGGAGTAAAGACGCTTTATTACATATAGTCCTTCGGTAGCCAGCAAAGAATAAACTGTCCCAGCGCGTTTCAGCTCTGCCATCAAGCCTTGCTCACGGGAAAAATGAAAACTGCTTCCAGAAATGACCATGTTATTTTAAAAGCTCCTTAATTGAATGATTCACGGAGCCTGAAAGTTATTTGCATGCGCCTGCGAAGTGAATTCAAATCGGCACTTCGTGTTTTTTATGCAAAGTTTGAAATCTTCCATATAAAACTTTGCTTTAATAACATGGTCATTTCTGGAAGCAGTTTTCATTTTTCCCATGAGCAAGGCTTGATGTCAGAGCTGAAACGCGTTGGGACAGTTTATTCTTTGCTGGCTACCGAAGGACTATATGTAATAAAGCGTCTTTACTTCATGGAAGGCTTCAGTGGCTTTTCTTCGTGTGGGAAAGGTTTTTGCTGGATGTATAGGCTGGGTGTTCCGTGCCTGCCACACTGAAGCCGCCCTGCCAGAGTCTGAGGCCCCTTTCGCGGAGCAACTTTTGATGGGATTGTTTTACAGACGGGGGGCCCGACTCGCTCTTCTTATCTCTGAAAAAAGACGGGATTTCCCAATGAAAAATATCAGGAAGGAGGAGTAAGGGATGTGAGCTGAAATGCCTTTCAGGCTCATGGATTCCGTGTGAAAGTAAGGTGAAATGTTTATTATTATTTTGCCAGGGTATGCCAGCAAGCTGTGGTATGACATTTGAAATGTGCGCACTGAATTGGCCTTTATTAATGACACTAAAGCAAAGTTTTATATAGAAGATTTCAAACTTTGCATAAAAAACACGAAGTGCCGATTTGAATTCACTGCGCAGGCGCATGCAAATCCATATAGTTCCCCAGGCCCATTCTGTCCACATCTGAAGCATGAGAGTCTCAAATGTCCCTGCCAGCCCATAGACAGGGTTGTGCTAAAATTGTCCACACTGCCTTGAGCGTCTATAGAGGCAGTAGGCCTAATGCCCTCCTGTAACCTCAGATGTATCTCTCCTATGAAGGCCAATAACCTCAGGTCACTGTCTTTCTGATGAACAAGTCTCCAAGCCCCTGTCCTCTGCGTGTGCATCTTATTGTACATCGAGAGCATGTAGCAATAGCAGGATGCATCTGTCATCTAGAAGAACAAGAAACTAAGACAGTGTCTTGGCTCAAAATAAACAATAACCTTTTGATGAACTATATACCTTATAAAGAGCTTCCGCATTAAAGTTTCCGAAGTGACGCAAATTGTTCTTGCTAAAATGTTCAGCTTTTGTTATGTTCTGTGGTCAAACACCTGCTAATGTTTAGACATTGCGGTCAGCAGTTCCTCATTTCAACTGTATAAAAGGACTGTCCACTGACCAGCTCGTTGATCACCTCTCACAGTGTATTTCACTTGAGGTGCTCCCAGCTAGCTGATTTATTTAGCATTTGATAAGGTTATACTGCTTCATTGAACTTTGATATTCAATTTCTCTCTCTCTCACTCTCTCTTTGAATCCATTTTAAACTTGCCAAGACTGCATAATTTTGCTCTTGATAAGTGATGTGTCTTTGACACCTGTTACTTGCTAGATTGTATGGTGTTATTTTTGATTAATGATGTGTCTTTGACACTTATTGTTACAAAGAACAACAAGCATTTGATTTTCTATGGTGCTTTCAGGTTTGGATCCAGTCAATGGCCTACTTAGGCAGTGTTGTCCTGTGTTTGTCCCAAAGTGTTTAAGTTAGCCGGTTTGAGGAAGTTGCTTGTCACTTCTTGTTTCAGATACAACAGGATGCTCATATTGCAGGAACCGCCAAGATCATGTTGCTAAAAGTAATCTACACTTTCTTTACATTGGGATTTTACAGATGCATAGTCACTTTCTAAGTGATTAATGCAGGAATCTATAAATTGATATGACTCCATCGCCGTTTTCTAAACTGCTGAGTTAACTCCTGGCATAATTTGTAGATCTCTTATGGATGGTCGAAATACAGACATTGGTCCATTTCCTGTTCTTGGCATCTCAGTATTTTGCTGGTCCAGCTCAGAGAGTAACTTCAAAATATTTAATACAGCCATGTCATGGCGAGGTTCCACATCCTTCCCAATCCCATGGCTGATAAGTTTATAAGTGAAAAAAATTCATTTTTGTTGTTTTTTGGAAAATCTTTATATTCAACCTGTATTCCTTGAACATTGGAAAGGTTATTTAACTGTTCAGAGGGTCTCGCCAGTAGGCTATGTGGAGCATAACCTAATGTGTTATTCTTCAAAATGGTCTCTGCAGTTGGGGACATGCTGCCATATAACAATTCTCTTGCAATCATTGCTGTTAATGTTGCCTTGGCAGGATTTAGGGCTACGCTATTGAATTCTTTGGTGTGATGCCATTGATTGGCTCCTACTGCTTGTGCGACTTCAGGTACCATGGGAAGTATTCCAGCAGGAAGTTGCTGATGGCTGAGGTAAGGCATCCTAAACTCATCTTCTTTATTACACCCTGCGCTGTCTTCAACTGAACCTGGCTCAAAAAACGTTGCTTTCCTTCCATCCCCCGTTTTCTTCACCTGCGTCTTTTCTTCCATCTTTAATGCTGGCTTAGGCAGTTGAGGTTGTGGCACCTTGAAACCTAAAAGCTCCAATATATTTTCAGCAGCGTTGCGCTTTGCCACTTTTTTATTGGTGACAAACACTACATTTTACTACATTCCATGGGGAGAAAAATTTCCAGCGTAAACAATGACCCAAAGCAGTACTTAACTTGCAAGGTTATCGTGCTTTACCGGACCATAAGCAAAAACTTATTGTTCACATTTCTGGGAACAATAACACAACATCAAAAGCAACACAGTTTATACATAAACATGGGTCATTTTTTTCAGCCCTACATGGAGATGTAATTAAACAGTATGAAGCACTCATTTTGCATTTTTAATATGCTAACAGGAGATCACATCTTGTAACGCAGTGATAATTTTTGTACCTTACATACAGTTTTTATAACCTTTAAACAAAGACCAAAACACCTACATTCTTGTTGCATTAAAATAAAAATGTAACCCCAAAAAAACTTAAATGGTTAAGCAACACTGTTTAATAATTCCTAAAAGATTTCATTAACATAACCGTTGCAGATTTAAACTAATGTTCAACGACTGCGACTTTGTTTTTTTAACATAAGGGCACACGCATACTTGGCTTCGTTGCCACCTTCTAAATAAGCTGCTGTCTTTCTCTTTGCGTAGCTCATGATTTTTCTGTCTTCCCATTTTCAAGTGACTCTATTGTGTTTCCCTGTAAGATCGGTGTCTTGCGCAATAACACAGTGTGGTGCTGTTTGTGCTCAAATGTTTGGTTCACACTAGCGAGACATAATCTAGCCATGTAAAAAAGTTCCTATAGGGAGCCGGGTCAAGAGTGATTTTCATATGGCTGGGTTTAAATTGGAATGGCATGGGGATCAAAAAACGATGTATTTAGGCCCGTATCTCAGTACTGGGGTGAATGTTTGACATTGTTCAACATTCTGCCCATCAATTGTTCTTTTTGCATTTGTCACCCAGAGTGGAACGGGTATGTCCAGACGTGGGTCTCGTGCTCTCCATGCCACCAGAGTCAAGCTATCCTGGCTGATGAGGGGTGAAACCCCGAAACTGGTCCTAGGATGCTTGTTTCTAGTCCAGGGAGAGCCTGGCCTGGCAGTTCGTGCTCGACTGTTCCCATAGGGAGCAGGGTCAAGTTGATTTGCATATGGCTGGGTTTAAACTGGAATGGCATTGAGAGCAAAAAAATGATAGATTTAGGCCCAGATCTCTGTACTGGGGTGAATGTTTGACATTGTTCAACATTCTGTCCATCAATTGTTCTTTTTGTATTTGTCACCCCGAGTGAGACGGGTATGCCCAGACGTGGGTCCCCTTCTCTCCATGCCACTGGAGTCCAGCTATCCTGGCTGATGAGGGGTGAAACCCCGAAACTGGTCCTAGGATACTTCTTTACAGTCCAGGGAGAGCCTGGCCTGGCAGTTCAGGCTGGACTGTTCCCATGGGGAGCAGGGTCAAGACTGATTTGCATATGGCTTGGTTTAACTGGAATGGCATGGGGAGCAAAAAAATGATGGATTTAGGCCCTGATCTCTGTACTGGGGTGAATGTTTGACATTGTTCAACATTCTGTCCATCAATTGTTCTTTTCTAATTTTGGAGGTGTTCCCTTCTACTTCCACCCTGAAAAATCCTTTTAATTCTACCCGACAGGCATTACTTTCCCATCTGTTTCAAGGGTGAGAATAAACTGGTTACAAGTTCATGAATACCAACCTACTAACAGTTTTGAGGATGTGCACAAAATGTCAGTGCCCACTAATCACCACACTGGGAAAAGCATGATTAAATCACTTTGCAAGTGCAAATTCATATTTTGGGAGTTTCAAAATGAACTATGCCCTCATATGTCAAGTCTTTCCATCCCTCTCCCTGATAAGAACACATCTGTGATTCCAATCAATATTTTGCAGCAATGTAAAAAGAATAACGAGAATGAACAATGAATTATCCTTGTATTCAAGCCATTCGTTAATGTGCAAATAAAAACTGCATTTTAATAGAAGGCACTCTTGCAGCTAGCCTTTCAATTTATAAATAATACGTTCTTGCTCGTGGTGATGGTTATTTGTGCACGGTAGTCAAGTTATCATTGCAGCATTTTGAGGCAAACAGTGACAGTTCACGGTGTGCGCATTATTACGTTCCCACCCATAACCCCCAAAGCGACATTGCAGTATTACTTACCTTACTTAGCCCCATTAGATACTGCTATGTAGCGCACAGTGCGATAGAATTCCTTGATCGGTATAAACCGTCCCACCTCAGCTGTAAGGTGGCAGTATTTCATCATTTATTAAATCATTTCAATGCACACGATTCAATGACTGAATAATGTTATATGTTTGGTGACGTGCTTAAATCTCCACAAAATTAGATTTTGTGTAAAATACACGAACGCAGTATCACAGTATAAAATACACCTAAAAGAGCTGAAATCGGTTTCAAGGTGACAGCTCTCCGTGCCCGGGAAAAAGTGTCAATATTGACCCAGGTCGAGCAGGTGACTGACATATGTGAAGAGTCTGGGTAAACAGAGAGAGAGGGACACGAGCTAAGGGGGTATACCTGACATATGACGCTCTGCAATAAAGTCTGATTCTAAGGCATCTTAATGTGCGTATTGACTGTTATGGCTGTAGCTCTTGGCGGGGGAGCTTGTTGTGAGGCCTGCATTAAGAGGTGATTTCATTATGAGCCACATGGAATCAAGCTTTCCATGGCTGCATAGGCCCATCTTCCCCACCACTTCTCGACCCCTCCCATCCCCCATACTGAAATTGTGTCTATGACAGTGTGTCTTAGTAAGATGTGAAAAGATACATAGGAACTATTCATATCCCGTAAAGGCAACAGCTCCACCGCCATGTTTTTTGAAGTTGGGGCCAATTTGGGATCCTTTCCAGCACGTTTAGACTCATAATTTGCTGTTCCTTTCGTGATTTCTTCCCTCCACGCATGTTCCCCACTTCTTCTTCAACCTGCCCAGCGTTTTCTTTATCACCCCCTTGACGTCTCCTGGCAAGATTGTACAAGCACCATGCCCTATCTGAGGGTTTGCGGTGGTCTCATACTGTTCCATTTAGACCGGACTTCGATGCACAAAAAACGCCCCCGAAACTGGTGCTTTTCTTTGCAAGAAACATGAAGCGAACAATATATGTGTGCGCGTAGTGTTATATGTGACAATAACTTGTTTTAAAGGTTGTTCCACAATGCAGTCTGCTTCAAGCATCATTAAATACAGAGGGGCTTACTTACAAGCCCCTTGCGCCACTTTTGCGTCACTTTTCCCATGTTAAAAATGACGCAAAAAGTGGCGCAAGGGGCTTGTAAATAAGCCCCAGAGCTTTAACTGCCAAGAATTACAAAGGACCGAGCGCTGACTTCGGCACTCCCAAGATGCCTGGCACTAACTATTATGAAATTTGTGTTGACTCGATTTTTTGAGAATCTCAGTCCAAAGCTGGTGAAAATGTTGGCGACCCATGACTACCCGAAGAGATGCTGCAGAATTTGAGAACTATCTGCACAGCTTAACATCCAGCACAAAGTTATCTCCCTGGGTGAGCGCGTGCCAGAGGTGAGGTGGAGCGATGCAGGGGCACATCTTAGAAGGCACTGGGAATATGCACAGAACAGAATGTCCATTCTGTGTGTGCACTTTTCGTGCTTCCGCGGACATACGATGTGCCTACTCACTCGCCCACCAGGTACACACCACCACCAATGCTTGCAGGTAGGGTATTAAGAGACACCTTTCCTACACTCTCAAAGTGGACACTGACCACACATGTACCAGTCAAAAGATGCCAAACATGTCCAGGTATGAAGTTAGTACAAGAAAGAGAGCCTGTCAGCCGACCATAGGATACAGTGCAAGATCGACAGCCTGGAGCAAGGGTGGTGCATGGCCTGTTAATGTCAACACTGGACGGTGTTTGGGAAAAAGAGAAATAAAGGCATGACAGAAAGCATACAAACTGAATTACACAAAATATGTCCCTGTTAAAGGCTACTCAGAGCATTTGGTTTTTCTTCCGGAGGAATGCAATGAACATACGAAGGAAGGTGCTGCATGAAGGCACCTGGAAGCCGACAATTGAGACACTGAAGCACACGCTGACGTCAGCCACAAAGAAGTTGCGGGAGTGCTGTGAGGTGAGGATGGTGGACAAGGCTTATATAATCCCCGTCCCTCGCAGAGATTCTAAGATACTAGAATATAGATTCCAGCCCTTCATTCATGCAAAGCCACATCCAACTGATAATAGTGTTCATTGTTATTTTGGGAGATACGTCATGTTCGCATTTGAGGTGCGCAACTCTGAGGCAAGAGACTGCAATCTGTTAAAAAGCGTGCACACACTCACGCTGCCAAACGTGGCGGCGAGGCGTGCAAGGGGGCTAAAGACGTTAGCCACGCACAGACAGCAGCCAGGGGAAACCTCTTTTTGTCATTTGAATCGGCGGCTAGATCGACTGAAACGCTGTCCCCGTTTGTGGAGAGAAGCCTGTAAAGGACTCAACATCATCCAACGAGAATAATCCTCACTCTCCGAGTGGCGAGCTCCTCCCCTAGACTCCGGGGGCGGGCTTTGCTCCTAGATCATCAATATGCTTCAGTTTGCCCACTGAGCACACCTCTCAGACGTTGCCGACCTTGAAAAGTCAAGTTTCCAGTAACAGAAATTGAGACACACAGCTATACCAGTAAATAAATAGTCTGTCCAGGACTGGACTCTAGAATTCAGTCGCAGAAAATGAAGAGAATGCTCGTCGCCATCTGCCTTGCCTTTCTGGTGAGCTGGGTCCACACAGCTGAGGCGCGGGTGGACGAAGGCACGATGACCCCGTGTCAGCAAAATCCTTGAATCTGGCGGTGGAACACTTCAACGAGGGCCATCGCTACCTCTACAACGTCTGGTCCCTCAAAATCGCGAACGAGATGGTAGGTATGGGCAGGGCGGGTTTTAGGGCGGTGCGACCGGTGCAGCCGCACCTGGCGCTGACTTCGGGGAGCGGCGTGTTCAGGAATAACACGGGTTTAAAAGTACCTGCTGCAGAGTTCCTTGTGCGTCCTGCAGTTTTCAAGCAACAATAAAACTTGCAAGGTAACTAACTGATGATCAATGTTCCTGCTGGAGAAAGATCGGAGTTTTACCTAGGTTCCACTCATGAGAAAGTAGCTCAGAGGGTTAATATGCCAGCTGCAAAGTACGTGTTGTACGCATATCAACGAACTGTATTTTATGTGGCTAGCTCAGTAGAGTTACTGCTTTTGTCATAGAGATTCTTTTGTTACATGAAGTTCATAAATTACAAATCTACTATAGCACAGTGCGCTATGAACTGTTATCAAAGAGCTGCTTGCAAACTGCATGGCATAGGCTAAAATATTTCCTCAAGGGCCACAAAGTTTGGTCTGTGAATTGACGAGATGTGCCTAGATGCCAGTGGGATGCCAGGGAAAGCAAAAGAATATACATCTAGTGGCTGAATTGCACAATGTGAAACCAAAATGCCTGAGATTAATTCCAGCTTCCCCACTTTACCAAATTGTGTGGAATGAAATACACTTTTTGAATTTTGAAGAGACGTTATCATATTTTTATACTTTTGCTGCAAGATAGCTTTGAAAATGAAGGTGTTCCTAAAGTCAAGTGGTGCAGGACCACCTAGTTACCTACTTTTTTAAAACTTCAATTAACCTTTAAATTAAAGTTTTCCTGTGTATGTAACTTCTTTTTAATGTTAGTGCGGAGTTCAGTGAACAGCAGCCCAGTGCTGATGTTGATCAGGGGGCTGCATGTAAAGGTCAGGAGGGCTGTATGCGGGCCCCCGGGCCGTACTTTGAATATAAACACACAACCCTTGAGCACACGCTATGTGTTACCACAAATTGCGCAGACAGTAAACAATGACTATTCTTCTTTCTTTATCTTTCTTTTCTTCAGCAGCGGCTGCTGCAGGTAAGCGCGGTGGGGCGGCTCGGGAGGATTTCGAGAGACGACCACAAGGGGAAATTAATTATTTATTTAATTTTCCCTTGTGGTCATCTCTTGAAATCTCTCCCCTGGCGGCCCCCACCGCCCCACCGCTCTTACCTGCAGCGGCTGCTTTTCTTTCTTCTCATGCCCAGCCACGACACAACATCTTCGGGGCTGTCTTCTGATGTAGTGTGTGTCAAATCTGTCCCGGAAATAAGAAATCTATCTTCACTGTTCCCCGTTTCTGTATCGTGTGATTGAATCAACCCCGTGCCTCCTGTCCCGTCACTCAATTCAGTGGGCCAATTACCCCTCCCTCGTTCCTCTGCACAGCCTTTATAACCTAAAGCGAGTACACTTCCAAAGTCTTACAGCAAGTGGTAACCTCGCCGACCCATATTCAATCTAGCGGAATCTTCTGTGAGTTGCGCAATAAAACAAATGAAATGCATGTGAGAGAGGGTCTATTACAGTGACGCAGCAAAAACCACCACAGCTCCGGCATTTCAAGAGGGCCAGAGCTCCAGGGGCCCTCCTCCTAGGATGACCAGAATTTTAAAGCCAAAAACCGGGACATTTCACAAAAATAGAAGAAGGAATACAATTGTACTTCAAGCAAGCGCACAGAATGACAGCTTTCCTCAGCAGAGAATTACAGAACAGGCAATAAGAACTTACATTAAATGCAATTTTTAAACCCAGTAGCATGTCTGTTAATTAAATTGCTTAATGTGAAGCAACTGCTAACTATCCCTGCTTTGTAAAACATAAAAAAGCACCTCACGCCGTTTTCAGTCGACCCTCTCTAAAAACCGTGACTTAGCTAAATTTCCTGAAATCTGCCGGAACAGTTGGTGAAAAACCGGGACCGTCCTGGCAAATCCGGGACGCCTGGTCACCCTACCCCCTCTGGCACTGTGCACGGGCAGCAGCTGAGAACTTCTCATTGTGTCTGGAGCATGCCCCCCCCACCTCAAGTTACGTTGCGTTACTGGTTTATGGACAGATGAGGAGCACTGGTGGTGATTGGTAGTGAGGGAATTAATCAAGATGGAGATTTGTGGGAGGGCGCCAGCAAAGATTGTCTCACTAGGCGCCACCAGCGCTAAGGGGATTATTCCAGACTTTGATTACCGAATCCTACTCCTCGGCTTATCAGGAATCATAAGGGGACAGGCTTATACAGTGGCACAGAGACATTGATACAGAGAGATGCAGCCCTATAAATGAAAAGGTAAAGAAGTATAAGCAGCCATAGGCAGAAGCAAAGGTGTAGAGAAACAAAGGTACGTAGTATGGGTGTACAGAAACAACGGTACTGCAATGTTTAGGTATATAGGTATAAGCACACCAGTACATTGATACACATATAAATAGGTGCAGAGACAAAAAAGGAAAGCTCTGTAAAATGTGTTCCTACACCCTATGGGTAGGGTTGTGTATATAAGACCCTTACATTAAAAAAATGAATCATTGAATGAACATTAGCTGCATAGGTGCACTGACAGCTCCAGCTCCCCTTTTGAAACACAGTAGGCTTTATTCTTTTTCCAACTCTGCCTACCTTGTCACAAAATGTTTACTCTTTTTTGAGTCTAGGCAAGGTGATGCAATATTTAAAAGAAAATAAAGGGCCTTTGTCAGTAAAACATAAACATGTTCTTAATCAAGAATGAAGTTACTACTACACCAAATATAAGCTGCCAATATGTTCAATAAGTTTCTATTAAATATTCCCTCATTTCAATTTAATTTGCAATATTTTTCATTGAATCCTTGAAGTCATTTCAAATGTATTCTTCCAATGACTGCTAGAGAGCGCATATTTATTTTTTAGGACGTTTTAGGAATGGGATCAATGTACGTTGGTGTACATTTTACATAGTACTGTTGTTTTTAGATCTCACCTGCCAGACAGCTTTTAGCTGTCTGTTTTCAAAACACCAGTTTTGGACCATACCAAAAATGTACAGTAGGCTTAGAGCCCGCTTCTGACTTTCCATTGGATCGCTTTATAGTCACTCTCATTTGCTTGTTTCCGATTCAATGGCTTGCCTTCATCTTCTTGTGTTTGTCCCTACCACAGTGTACTGCTTCTTCAATATTTCTTTGATTAACTAACTTGTATCATTTCACTACTCACATTTAGGGAACTACTTTTTTCTTTTTCATTAAGAACTCCATAAGAGTGCATGTGTTTTTGTGCTTTCTCTTGTGTGCTGCTTACCCTCTCACATGACTGTCCCCCCATTGTGTCCTCTTTACCTCCCCTCACCAGCTTCTCTGTTGCTCTCCTGCCTATCTCAGACCTTGAAATTTATGTTTTCATTTAACAACACTTTTTTAAGGGCCCAGCAGCCACATGCTGCTGTGTCCCTCCGCATTCCAAAAAGTGCTTTTGCACACTTCCACTGTTCCATCGTCCCCACACACTCTTGTTGCTTGTCCCACACCCGCCTTCAGTCCGCTCCTCGCCCGTTCATTGTTTGCTCCCCCACCCATCGCAGCTATTTAGATATTTCTTTCTAATTTAAACTTTTTTGGAGGTCCTGTCAGCTGCCATTTTCTGCCCAGATGGTCCAGTGCCCTAGAACTTCTTTCTCGCAAATAAAATATAATTTTTTTAATTTACCGATCTAAGGGGCATCCACCATTTTAGAATGGTAAATAAGGAAAAAGAAAATGGGACTCGCATGAGTCCATAGGCCCGCGTATGCATGGTCACACATGCACACGCATAACTTATCATGTATGCATGCCTAGGGAATGACCGGCTGCATCACTGCACCTTTTTTTAGGTCTCGCAGACCTGCGTTGCAGCGCGCATGCGCTGCTCGTTCTGCGAGGCTTTTTGTAATCGAGGAGATTTCAGAAGTGGGCTTGAAGCCCCGCCCATCATTCTCATTGGCTGGCGTCATAGCTTATGTTAAACGGTGGCCTCCCATTGAAAATAAGGGCTTCTTTGTTACCGCCCTGTCTTCTTTTTAGACGGCCCACGCGGACTGGATTGTTTGCTTGCTGCTTTACACTGTCCTCGATATGTAGGCGGTAAGCACTATTTTGTTTCATTCGCACACTGCTCAACAACGGCGCTGCTTTTCACATTGGTGGCCAGACACACACGCTGGCCGGATTAGCAAAGTTACACTTTGTTAACCACATCAGCGCCTGCCCACCGCCTCGCCGTCAATTGCTTGTTTTCTGAGCGATCTCCACATGTCTAGTTATTTGGGGGGCATTATTGGTGAGATACGCGAAGCACGCAGACCACTACAGATTGAACTACGCAGTGGGCATCATGTGTATGTGACGTGCCCTGAACAGCAGTTCCCAGAACGAGGACGGCCCTTCGAAGCTCTTTATTGTCGACGTCTATCGGTTGCTTGTCTTTATTCCAGACACTATCGCCCGTGCACCGAGTGTGCGCAGCTTTGTTCCCCGGTGAGGCAGCCGTGCTCCGTGCTGTGGTTCTCCTCACTGCGGTAAGGTACCTTTAAGAATGTAGTGCAGTGGAGTACGTTTAAGAATGTTCCCCGATGAGGCGGCCGTGCTCCGTGCTGTCTTTCCGCTCATTGCGATAGTGTACCTTTAAGAATGTTCCCCGGCGAGGCGGCCGTGCTCCGTGCTGTGGTTCCACTCACTGCCATAGTGTACCTTTAAGAATGTTCCCCGGCGAGGCGGCCGTGCTCCCTGCTGTGGTTCCACTCACTGCCGTAGTGTACCTTTAAGAATGTTCCCCGGTGAGGCGGCCGTGCTCCGTGCTGTGGTTCCACTCACTGCCGTAGTGTACCTTTAAGAATGTTCCCCGGTGAGGCGGTCGTGCTCCGTGCTGTGGTTCCACTCACTGCCGTAGTGTACCTTTAAGGATGTTCCCCAGTGAGGCGGCCGTGCTCCATGCTGTGGTTCCACTCACTGCCGTAGTGTACCTTTAAGAATGTTCCCCGGTGAGGCAGCCGTGCTCCGTGCTGTGGTTTTGCTTTCTGCAGTCTGTACATTTAAGAATGTTCCCCGGTGAGGCATCCGTTCTCCGTGCTGTGGTTTTGCTTTCTGCAGTCTGTACATTTAAGAATGTTCCCCGGTGAGGCAGCCGTGCTCCGTGCTGTGGTTTCGCTTTCTGCAGTCTGTACATTTAAGAATGTTCCCCGGTGAGGCCGCCATGCTGCGTGCCGTGGTTCCACTCACTGCCTTAGTGTACCTGTCATAATAGGACAATTAACCACGTAGCAAGGCATGCCTGTGCTTCAAGTGTACCTATTTTATTTTAAAAGTTATAAATAGCAAAAACAACATCACTGTTAATGCAATACGTCTCGCATTTGCAAAAGAATGAGCTACTGGCATTGTAAATAAAATGCTTTTAATTTATGTGTTTGGAAAACCTGCAAGCAGTGCATTAACAGCACTTTGTACCTAGATTCTTGCATACAACAAGCAAGGCTGGCACTAACTGCGCCTAATTTACTGCCAGCCTTGCTTCTCGTAAGCAAAAACTATAAGTACAACATGCCTGTTTACACACCTCTTACAAGTTTTCAATCACAAAAATAAAAACCATTCACATTTACAATGCCAATAGCAGAAATGCTTGTTTTTTTTCTACTGTCTTCAATACCCATGCTTTCACTACCGGGCTATATCTCCCCCCCCCCCCACCACCTGCTTTGAAAACACTCCTGAGAAGGACTTTTTAGGATATAAGCTGTTTCTGTGTATGCTAAGCCAAGATCTGTCAAGCTACCCAATATAGTAGTAAGTGGATTTGTTAAAAGCTGTTAAAATTATTGTTACTTTGCAGAATGTTTAGTTGGCATATGTTTTTTGCCCATATGGTCTGTGTCATTTCCACCCTTTTAAATAACAAGCACATCCTGCTTCCATCTTTTCTAAGCACACTGCAAGCTCATCTTGTTAGCGCTATATATAAATGCAATTGCAATTACACTGCACCACTTCCAGCCACAAGACTCAAAACAAATACACATGGGTAAAAGACATTGCCATTTACAACGCTATGAGCTCTAAGTCTCGCAAATGCGAGACCTATTGCATTGCAAATGCTTGTTTTTGTTTTTTTGCTGATACTTTACAGCTTTGGGAAATCCACTATGTCAAGAAAGCGAGACCTATTGGCTTTGCCAATGTTTGTTTAATTAGGGCAATAGGAGACTGATATTTGGGCAGTTGGGGTGAAAGAAGGCTGGGGAGAGTTGACTGGCAGTGGGTGGTGTAGGCGATGGATGTGGGCTGGAAAAAACGGCAAAACGTCAGTCCTCGCTGGCAGTATGATGAATAGCTTGTGCTGCAGATGCTGCATCATCACATGTGGTGTGGTAAATAATTTCCCCATTGATTTTTCCCACTGTACTGCCTGGCACTGTTTACCCTTCTAAGAACTGTCTGTGTACCGATCAAAACAGCAAAGTTTGCCCATGAATCTCTCCTGTACAGACACTGCCCCTTACGTAAGACAGCCCCTCTATCAAAGCAGAAATTCGGAAAAACAAAGACATCCTGTCCGTGTTTGTTCTGGGAATGTCCTGGCCATGTTCGGAGGTCATAAAACAACTGTGAAGAAGATGAGAGATTGCTTTTTGTTCTCTCTGGCTTATCTCTGGCAGACTGCGTCCCCACTGTCAAAGCACGCAGGGCCCAACTGGCTGTACAGGGCATCGGGGATTTCCCCGGAAGGCTGGGGGGTCGGTTTTGCAGCAGTGTTGCAATATTGGCCCCCCGGTAACAAAAGCAGCAAGCATTTTATGACGGGGACAGACAGACAGAGGGACAAAGGTAGAGATGGGTAACCACATGAATGCATAATTGGTGCTGGTTCAGCCAATGAGTATCCCATTTCCAGTCAAAGCAAGTCAAATTAGAGGGGTAGAGACAGCAGCAGAGCATCGATGCCCCTTCTATCCTTGGCCTCTCTGCTGGGTGATGATTAACCCTGGGCAAAGCACTACGCTACGCTCGCGTAGTTTGCGAAGTTTGCGCTACTTCGCACAACGCGAATTGCACGTAGCACAGTGCAAACACGCGTAGCGTAGTGCAGCGGTCATTTTTGCTTGCTCGCGGTCCTCAACATCAAGTTGGCGACCGCGAGCAAGCTAAATGACATCCCGGCGAGATTCTCAACGCAGGGAGGTCAGGTTTCTCATTGCGAGTGGTCGCGTATGCTCGCGACCGCTCGCGATGAGAAACTACCAGTCCGCGTTGAGAAAGCTGCCGCTCGAGTAAAAATCTACTCGAGCGGCAGTAAAAGACAGCTCGCACTGTGCAAGATGCCGTTTTCAATGATTGCACAGTGCGGACAAGCATCCGGCACTGTGCAATCATTGCGAACAGTGCACTACGCAGCTCGCGTAGTGCTACGCGTAGCTCGCGTAGTGCGAACTGCACTTTGCGTAGCTTCGCGTAGCGCTACTTCGCGAACTACGCCCAGGCTTAGTGATGATGGACTTCAATTTACATGCCTGTCCAGTCCTCGTTTTTGTTGCATTGAATGCAATGAATTCCTGTAAGAAACAATACAGTATAAAGTACCTGCCCTTTCAATCATTGTCCTCTTTGGTACAATTATATATGTATCTCTGCCATTCAGCATCTCTCTTTCACTAGGACTAGCACACGTCAGATCGCCCTTGTACATTGGACAACTGACTATAACAAGTCCTGGACTTTTTTATTTTTATGTCATTATTATCAAATTTATCAGTGCAATTAGGTCTAATGAGGCAAAAAAGTCACCAGTTAACAGAATTCCCCAGCATGTTAAATAAAAATCCAGGACTGGAAACATGTTATCTCTGTATGTGTAGAGATTTATCAAACTTAGCTGCTTGCATCGCCTGTATCTAATTTAAATGCATACACCAAATAAACATTTGATATTTCTGCATACAATAAAAATATTTGAATTGTGCTTTAGTTTGCCCGAATCCGACAGTCTCTGTTTACTTTCAATATGGACTTGAAGGTCGCTTTGTAATAAATATCTATTGAGGAATAACGACGAGCTGCTGATGGTTAAAACAGGTGACTTGTTTGGTCAGTCACTGCAGAGTGGGATCAGAATATTGTAGTCAGAATATTGTCTGGTATAAATATTGTGTCCTTAATATCTTTCACAAAAATATGGCTCAGTTGGGGTTAATCAAAGAAAATCTGCACCCAGTGGTGCAGTATTTTATAAACGATATTTGTGGGAAAAAGTTTGTCAGACAATATTGCTGACCACAATATCCTGACATTGTTATACCCCGTTCGGAGAGGGTGGCAAAATTAGGGTTGACACCTTTACCACATTTGTTCACGTTTTAATATTCTGCAAAGTCCTGACATGAAGTCTTTGCTATTAATGTTTAATGTGGCCTTTCTGATTTTGGTCACTTTAATTACCCGTCAGGGGTCATTAGGGCAGCTGTAGAACATATTTTAAAGTGTTTTCTTTTAACATTTACCAGAACATTAAAATACCGGTCATGCCAGTATAAAACTGGCCAGGTGGCAACCCTAGCCACAGGGCAAGCAGGGACTACTGAGCCTAAGCCATGGGAAACTAATGGGGAATGCTGAGGCTCACATACTGGGAAAACCCTACTATGGCTCTGCAAACTGGGCCAAGTACAACCCCTTCAGCACTTGAATCAGTTATAGCGATGGCGAGCAGTCACATGCTTCTGAGGGAGATAGTGTGGAACTTATTCAAACAATACAATAACAGATTGTCCAGCCCAATAATTGACTTTGTTAAAGAAAGTACCTTAACACACAACATTCTAAATACTAGACACTACAGACAACAGACACAAATACTTCACTGTTGTGAGATACCTGAACTTGGGGGCCGGTGTCCTCTCCCTTCCTTCTATCTCCATCTCCAAGGTTCCAGTTCTGTCTTGGCAGATATCAAACACAAGGCGAAGGTTACCTCTTTACAAGTTTGTACACTCAGTTTACTTAGCAGTCTACACGTGTTACTCTCTCATTAAGGTGGAGTCTGTCTGTTCCTCCTGCACGGATGGATAAGAACCGCAGAACACATCTGGCTCAGTCCCTCTTCCAGGAGGAAATGTGATGGCTGAATAAAACAGCAAAGAAGTATTCAAAAAAGTGTTCAGTGAAATGCTTTAATTAATCACAGCCACTAGTAATAACTGGGGGTTGCGTCCCAGTCCATCATTATTTTGCACATCATGCTCTTTCAGTTTGGACCCAAGCATATGTAAATCAATATTAACCCTGCTCCAACAAGAAAAGTCCAACCCGAAGTGCTAGGCCAGGTCCTCACTAAACCGGAACATAAACAACCCAAGGCCAGTTTCACCCTGAATTGGACACTTCAGTCTGATCTAGCTTTATTCCAGTGGCACAGTGAGCATGGGATCCATCTCTGGGCGCATCCATCGCACCTAGGGTGTTGCCCTGAAGTATACCAAAAAAGGGATGGTTGGTGTAGGAAGCTGGGTTTCTGTTGCAGTAACCCCCCCCCCACTTTTTGCCAGACTACTGATGCACTTTGACTCTATGTACCCTGGGTCCCTGCCAGTCAGGTTCCCAGGGCCTGTGTTCTTTCCTAAAACTGTACCTTGTACCCCCAATTGACGCCTCTCTGGCCACATGTCAGTCCCTTGTAAAAGGTAACATGGGTACCAAGGGCACTGTGGCCAGGGAAGGCCTCTAAGGGCTGCAGCACTTATTGTGCCACCCTTAGAGGCCCTGTACCTTTACACACACACACTACCATTGCAGGCTGCATGTTTTGGTGCAGAACAAAGTAAAGAGTCGACATGGCCATGCCTGCAACCCACTGCCCTGGCATAGGTCACCCACCCCTCCAGCTGGGTGCACTATACCAGTGTACCAGTGGTGAGGGTACAGGTGCATGAGCCCTGTACCCCTACAGTGTCTAGACCAATTCTTAGACATTGTAAGTGTAGTAATGCTGTAGGAAGGTGGAATCTGACTATATGGTTGCCCCCACTTTTTTATGGTGTTTTGCTGGTTTATGACTTAGTTGGACTGGGATCCTGCTATTCAGGGACCCAGTCTATCTGCTTTCTCTGTAAAATGGTTTCCATGTGCCTTAGGCACATCACTGATTGGAATCTGGAGTGCCCTTATAAGTCCCTAGTATATGGTATACTATGTACCAAGGGCATAGGTACCTCAGAGGCCTACCAGGGGCTGCAGCATGTATTATGCCACCCCTGGAAGGCCATCCAAACTGACACCACAGGTCTGCTACTGCAGCCTGGGTAAGGTGGTGCATGCACCCCTTACTGTGATATAGGTTACCTATATCACTAAATACATACACACATATAAACCTATAAGTCACTCCTAAGGCAGGCCTTATCAATGCTGAAGGCAGAGTGCGTGGTTCCTATGTGAGAGGGTGCCCCTGCATGAGCAGGGCCCCTCTGCAGCGTTCGGAGACCCTTCTCTGATGCTGTTTGTAGTGCAGCCTGACCATATACTCTTAAGCGCATTATAACCTCGCGTTAAATGCTAACTTTGGAATGGCTGCACCTAAACATGTCGTGTTTGGTGTCAAACATCTTGGAATACTACCCCCCCGCCAATTCTGGCGGCGGGGGTAGCATTCCACCCTTCTAGAGGAAAGACATGTTAACTCTGGCTAGCCCGGTAACTTCTTTCTAAAGCCCTGGCATCACAAAATGGATGCTGCTGCCACAGACACGAGTCTGGCCTCCTGCTGCTGGACGAAACTCCGGCAGGGGAGGTCTGGACAATAGGTTTCCTGTCCCAGGGAGGTGTGACCACCTCCCCAGACAGGATAATGTGTATTGGGGCTGGGCGGGAGCACTTTCGGGTGCTTTGAAGTCCTGCACTGGGGGCACATTTGGTGTCCCTGTGCATACCCCAGTTCAAACCGGATCAGGGGCTTGCAGCCCCTGCTTTGGCGCGAACTGGACAAAGGAAAGGGGTGTAGCCACCCCTTTGCCCTGACCCACCCATAGGTGGGGCCACAGAGTAGTCCAACCCCTAAACTTGGTATAAGTATAGGAACCCAGTCCTTAGGACTTTAGATTATCCCTGGACGAAACTCTGAAACAGAATCCTGGACCTTCGACGCTCTACTCAAGATTAGAGGACAGAAGAATCTCCCTTGGGGTCAAGGAGTGACTCCCTGCTTGGCAGGCACCAAAGACGCATCTGTCCGGTCTGCATTTCTGAAGCTCCCGTCGGACGCCGAAGTCTTCGCATCACCAGAGGTGGATTCTCAGACTTCCCGAGGCTACCCTGAGTCCCCAGCAAAGCTGAGGCCCGTAGCTATCGTGGGTAACGTGAGACCGTGACCCCTGGACACCGAGCACATTTGCAAGTGCATCCTCTTCTGGGTCTCCCACGAAGTCGTGCTTTGGGCTTCGAGTAGCCCTAGCCTCCAGCACCAACTGCACCGAAGATCACTGGCCTCCACTCCACGAGTGTCCTGTGAGCCAGATCCACGTGTGACGTCTCGAGGCTCCTTCGCGGTCGCTAGCCCGTTGGCTAGTAGCCCTTCACGAAGGCCAATCTTTTCTTCTTGGGCATCCTGGTTGCTCCAGGCCTGCCCTCACTTACCCTCACTGGGTGAGTTCCCCAGACCTTGCTGGTCTGCACCATCGACGATCTTCATCTTCATCGAGACTTGCCGTTGCCAAGGCTTGTTGGGTCCAATCCGGTCGCCGACACCTCAGCACTCGACAGACATCGTGTACCAGCCCGAATCCTGCTCCTGGTTGCCGACAACGCCTCCTGGACCTCGTGGCTGAAGAGTCAAGACGACCGTCAACGCACCTGAAGCACTCGACATCGGTGGGCATCTGTCCATCGCCTTTCTGGTCACTGGCTAGTGACCCAGACTCTGTCCCCTCTGCTTTCAGGTTCTTCAGATCTCCGATCCACTCTTGGATCCACCCGGACACTTTCCACTTGGTCGCCAGCAGCACTTTGCAGCAGATCGCCATTCAAATCGACGACGAAACCCGACCCCGAAAGACACCTATGCACCCGGCTTCCCTGGGTGAGGTAACACGAGTACTCCGGTGCTCCCGTGGGTAGAGACTCTAGAACGACCTAGTTCTCAAAGGGTTTGCTCCAAGTCCTCCTTTAAGTGTCCCTTTTCTTTAATTTCCTGATCGCGACTTTCTCCATAGAAGTTAACGGCGTATCGCGGTTGTGTAATTACACTGCACGCGTCCCCCGTGGGTCCCCTGTGTCACTACCTTGGGTGGTTCCTTGTGGTCCAAGCACTTCTAGAGGCTCTAGGCCTAGTGTCTAGTTCAGTCGTGGTTCTTATACCACTTTATTGGTATATGGTTTGGTACGCCCTAGGGCCCAAACGTGTATTTGTGCTATTACTGTGTTTAAATAACTTATAACTTGTGTACTTCAAACTCTAGTCTCATAAAGAGACTAGAGGGGTGTGTTTAGCAATAAATACATATATTTTGAATATATACCTGGTGTGGTGCTCTTTCATTTGGTCACTCAAGAGATTATAGACTGGTAAAACAAGCTGATTTACATTCCTTCAAGACTTAGCCTGAAGGCTGCTCTCCATAGCTACCACTAGGATAGCTTTCCAATAAGGTTGTCTTTAACATATCTCCAATAAGGGGTTGTTTGGACTGGTGCAAGGTGCCCACTATAATTAGTGGACAGCATATGCCAGGCCAACTTCTCACAAATGCCATTAGAGTATATGGTGCTGGGAGTTTGTCATTATGAACTCCACAGCACCATAATGTATTACTGAAAACTGTGAAGTTTGGTATCAAACTTCTCAGCACATTAAACCCACACTGATGCCTGTGTGGGTTTTAATGAAAAATGCACTCAGAGGGCATCTTAGAGATGCCCCCTGAAAAACGACCAGCCTCTGGTGGGTTCCCTGACTGGTACACACCAGCCTGCCACCATGAGACATGTTTCTGGACCCCTGGGGTGGGAGCCTTCTCTCCCTGAGCCCAGAAACAAAGCCTTTCCTGGGCGGAGGTGGTCACACCTCCCCCAGGCCTGTGGCAGGGGAGCTTCAAAGGCCTTGCCGCCTTTGTAATGCGACCCCCAGCCTCTCCTGCTATCAGGAGCAGGCCCCATTCCTGTCTCCCCGACTTTGGCGGGAAGACAGGCTGGAAAAATTAGCCAGCCCAGAAGGTGTGCCCAACTCTGCCAACCCCACCCATCAGGTGGGGGAGGCGAGGTGAAACCCACTCTTCAGTGCCTGCCATCTTGCAGATGGCAGGCACTCTCCAATCAGGATTAGGGATTGTGCCCACTCCCCCACGTGGGGTGAGCACACAAAGGGTGTAGTCACCCTAAAGTCAGTAGCCCATTGGGTACTGACCTCGAGACCCCTAAAACACCCCCTAAATACAGTATTTAGGGGGCAGCCCTGAACCAAGAGAGCAGATTCCCGCAACCTACGAAGAATAAGGACAAAAGAAGATGCCCAGCATAGGAGACTGCAGAGAACAACTGACTTGGCCCCAGCCCTACCGGCCCGTCTGCAGTATCCAGAGATCCTGCTCCAAAAGTCACCTCGTCCTGCAGCCGGCGACCTCCAGAACCCTGGGAGGACTGACTGCCTTCAACAAAGACCGGATCTCCTGTGAACAGCAGCTCTCTTCAAAAGAAACTCCCAAGACAGACTCTGAGCCTGCTGAGGACAAAGAAACCCGACGCCTGGAACCACCACTGCACCCGTCGCCTACGGCCCGAGTTCGAGTGGCCCACCAATCCCAGCGAGGTCCCCCAGCGCGTCGAGTCCACCATGGGTTGACCCCTCCAGGACTCCCCGACGTCATCTGCAGCCTCTGCACGCAGACCCCCCCAACCGAGAGTGGCCCGGTAAGGTGAAATCCGACCTCAAAAGACACCCCTGCATCCAGCCGCCCTGGAGAAAAGCACCCGAGGTGCACCTACGTCCCCGAGCCCTCCAACTTAGCTGCCCAGCTGTTGGTTCCTCCCAGAAGTCTTCCTGAACCAAGCCTGCAGCTAAAAACCAAAACCGAAAATCCCCATTGAAAACAACAGGGCACCCGACGCCAAAACAGCACCCTGCACCCAGCCGCCGCTGCGGGTGCACTTTGTGTGCTAAACCGGATTCCTCTTTGCCCTGAGCCTAACACCAGGAGCTTTGCTCCCACAACCTTGTGGCCTGCTCGTGAGCAGCCACCAACCGGAGGCCCCCTGTCCCCCACTGGATAACATTGGGCCTCAGCACTCTGCACCTAGCCGCCCTAGTGCCGCTGAGGGTGCTTTGAGAGAGCATCCTTGACCCTGGGGGAACCCTTGTTCTAACCTCAGAAACTCAACCCCAAAGACCGAGTACTTACCTGTTAACCGATAACTTAATTTCTCTCCATAGGAATACATTGACTGTTTTTCTTTGAAAAATGCTCGAAGTGTGGAGTTGAAGTGTATGAAAACCTGGACAACTACAACTGTGTAAAACTGATCTTACTTACCTTTTCTCTAGGAAATGTCCCAGTGTGATATCTAGGCATATCACACTGAGTAGAAAAAGTAACTTGAAAAGTAATCTGAAAAGTAACTAAAAAGTAATCTGAACAGTAATTTCAATATTTTGACTTACTTGTATTTCAATACCAACTGCATTTGAACCTGCATTCAATTGTAAACACTGCATAAGATTTTGCAAAGCATTTATTTCACTTACCTGTGCCAGGCTTGGCTTGGTTCTAGAAATAAAATAACTTAACAATATTTTTATACAAACAAAATTGGTCTGAGTTCAGTCTTTGAGTGTGTGACATCATTTGCTGATTGAGTGTGTACAACAAATGCTTAACACTACCCTCTGATAAAGCCTTACTGCTCGCCCACACTACCACAAAGAGAGAGTAAGGTGCTATCTACTTTTACCTCTGCCTACCTTTGGGGTTCCATTGGACTCTGTGCACACTATACCTCATTTTGGTATAGTATATACAGAGACAGCTTCCTACAGTTGGAAAGCTTGGATTAATCTCAGTCTCTGGTAATTATTTGGGCCGCACACCAGTCGATCTTTATTTTGCACACCATGCCACCTTAGTTTGAACCCAGCCATATGCAAATCAGTCTTGACTCTGCTCCACTAGGAAGAGTTCAGCCTGAACTGCCAGGCCAGCATATGATGTATAATTCTGTGCAGAAATGCCTTGCCCAGCCAGCATTCTTCAGTGAACCACAGATTGCTGATTCCTTCTCTCCCTCCAGTGGTTATCACCGTATCCTTCAGGTGACAAGCTAAGATCACTTGTATATGCTCATAATGTTTAGGTCAGTCACACAATGTGCACATGCTACCAATGTGCCATTTGATTCTCTCCAGCCAGCTGGTCATCCTGATTGTGATACATATTGCTGACAGATCTGTTTGCGCCATATAATGCTATGGAATTTGTCCAGCCACCCTATGTTCTGTCAATAGCCCTCCTTCCTATTTAGTTCTAGCAGCCATCACTGGAAACTTCGATGACCATACCTGCAGCTGTTTCTTTATACCTATGGTTCTGTATGAAAGTCCTGAATAAGGGGACTTTTTGAAACTTCCACAAGACTACATCCCAGGACACTGTTTCTCTCAGTCCCCAGTTCTGTAAAATGAGGGTTGTCTAACAGAATATTGACTACAGGAATGTCGACATACAGAAATATTGCTAAAAAAACCAATCTCAAAAATATAATTATCTAATACTTAAACAAGAAAAACACAAATATCTTCTACAAAAATATTGCTGTAAAAAATATCTAGTATACCCAAATATCTACCACATAAGTAAAGAAATGCACAATATTGTGATCACATTAAACATATTGAACACTAACCAAATATCCAAAATAACAATATCAACAACCAAAATATTTTTAGAAATCAATAAAAAAACTATATTTAAATTTCCATTAAACTACTAATTTAAAATACAGTGAACTAATTAATAATACCTGAGAAATTATTAATTATTCAACACAAACACAAAATAAAATGTTTCTAAATATTATATAAAATATATGAAACTATAATTAAATGAAATAAAAGAATAACATTATACCAACATTTAATATAGTGCCACGGCCAGCAACCCATGCAGCAAGAGACTAGTTACTGAGCTCCTGGCTTGGGCCCCCTAAATACCCTGTTACATTTATTTCATCACGAGGCCTGAGCTCCCTGGCCACAGCTGAGAGGACTCACAGGTGCTGTCCGGCAACCCAGCTTTTGAGCAGGGTGGGCTGGATTGCTGAGGTGAGACTTTAACACACTGGTAGGAGGGCGCTCAAGAGCATGGAGAGAACTGCTACAGATGCTGGATGACATATGGGACTTCCCCTAACCCTGCTGGCCATGACATCATGATGAGAGGTAAGCAAGAAGGTCATTGAGGCCCCCTTACAGACTGAGGGCTTTCCTGAAAGGCCTGGGTGGAGTGATATAAGAGACTAGCGGCCTGAGGGGGGTTACCCTGGCATTTGACAGCAGGAGGAAACAAACTTAATTGGGAAGACAGTACCGGTCCGGGGGAGCAAGCATACACAGGAGAAATACCGCAGTGTGGGCTATATTGGACCTGAAATAACCTGTGTGGCCCCTGGACAGCAATCATGGTGGCAACCAAGGTAGTATTATAGTTGTGGGGCAGGACGTCACATGCTCTGCCTTCTCACTGACATCTACCACTGTAGCTTAAACTTGACAGCCCTGGGGCCTGGCAGTCCAGAGAAGGACCTAACAGAGCTGAGGGAACCAAACCAGAGACCAGGGAGCTTCCCAGAGCTCCTTCAGTTACTCTTGAACAAAGAGCTGGCAGATATCACAGCCTTGAGGGAAGCCTTAGAAACAAAGATAGATTCAGCGGCTACGGAGGTGGGTATTTTAAGGGCAGACCACTTGCTAACAAGGTGCAAGAAAACAAGACTACCCGTACCACACTGAAACCTGAATCCAAGACAATCCAACTACACCTGCAAACACTCTTTGAGAGGGGCACACTCCTGGAATGAAGAATGGAAGATGCTGAATTGAGAACTCGCCGGAATAATATACAAGTGGTAGGTCAGCAGGAGGGAGTGGAAGGCAATGATATGGTGACCTTTCTGGAAAACCTGTTGCAGTTGGAGGTGGAGCCCACTGGCCTGACTACCTTTTAGGCACTAGAGCAGGCACAACAGGTGGCAACAAGGATGCCCTCCGAGGGTCCTATCCCCAGGACAGTAGTTGACAAACTCCTGCACTATCAGAATTGGGATGTACTTTTCAAGGAGGCCAGGGAGTTGCACCCATCCAAAGTGGAGAATGCTTCAGTGGCACTAGACCCTTACTATGCTATGTTGGTACAAAAGAAAAGGACCTCCTTTGTGACGATGAAGCAGACTACAATACGCCCACCTGTTTCCTGCACATCTGAAATCATAGCTGATGGTACCACATTATTTTGCAAAACACACAAGATGATGGACGGAATGCTGCACATTGGCAAACATTCACCCCCAGTCACAGATCTGGGTTTAATCCATCGTTATTTTGCTTCACCACGCCACCCCAGTTCAGACATAGCCATATGCAAATCAGTCTTGACCCTGTGCCTCATGGGAACAGTCCAGACCGAACTGCCAAGCCATGTCTTCCGTGGACCGGAATCAAACATCCTAGGACCGGTTTCAGGCTATCAGCCTTCATCAGCCAGGATAGCTTGACTCCAGTGGCGTAGTGAGCACGGGACCCACGTCTGGGCATACCCTTCCCACTTAGGGCGAAATGCAAAACACACAAGATGATGGACGGAATGCTGCACATTGGCAAACATTCACCCCCAGTCACAGATCTGGGTTTAATCCATCGTTATTTTGCTTCACCACGCCACCCCAGTTCAGACATAGCCATATGCAAATCAGTCTTGACCCTGTGCCTCATGGGAACAGTCCAGACCGAACTGCCAAGCCATGTCTTCCGTGGACCGGAATCAAACATCCTAGGACCGGTTTCAGGCTATCAGCCTTCATCAGCCAGGATAGCTTGACTCCAGTGGCGTAGTGAGCACGGGACCCACGTCTGGGCATACCCTTCCCACTTAGGGCGAAATGCAAAACACACAAGATGATGGACGGAATGCTGCACATTGGCAAACATTCACCCCAGTCACAGATCTAGGTTTAATCCATCGTTATTTTGCTTCACCACGCCACCCCAGTTCAGACATAGCCATATGCAAATCAGTCTTGACCCTGTGCCTCATGGGAACAGTCCAGACCGAACTGCCAAGCCATGTCTTCCGTGGACCGGAATCAAACATCCTAGGACCGGTTTCAGGCTATCAGCCTTCATCAGCCAGGATAGCTTGACTCCAGTGGCGTAGTGAGCACGGGACCCACGTCTGGGCATACCCTTCCCACTTAGAGGCGAAATGCAAAACACACAAGATGATGGACGGAATGCTGCACATTGGCAAACATTCACCCCAGTCACAGATCTGGGTTTAATCCATCGTTATTTTGCTTCACCACGCCACCCCAGTTCAGACATAGCCATATGCAAATCAGTCTTGACCCTGTGCCTCATGGGAACAGTCCAGACCGAACTGCCAAGCCATGTCTTCCGTGGACCGGAATCAAACATCCTAGGACCGGTTTCAGGCTATCAGCCTTCATCAGCCAGGATAGCTTGACTCCAGTGGCGTAGTGAGCACGGGACCCACGTCTGGGCATACCCTTCCCACTTAGGGCGAAATGCAAAACACACAAGATGATGGACGGAATGCTGCACATTGGCAAACATTCACCCCCAGTCACAGATCTGGGTTTAATCCATCGTTATTTTGCTTCACCACGCCACCCCAGTTCAGACATAGCCATATGCAAATCAGTCTTGACCCTGTGCCTCATGGGAACAGTCCAGACCGAACTGCCAAGCCATGTCTTCCGTGGACCGGAATCAAACATCCTAGGACCGGTTTCAGGCTATCAGCCTTCATCAGCCAGGATAGCTTGACTCCAGTGGCGTAGTGAGCACGGGACCCACGTCTGGGCATACCCTTCCCACTTAGGGCGAAATGCAAAACACACAAGATGATGGACGGAATGCTGCACATTGGCAAACATTCACCCCCAGTCACAGATCTGGGTTTAATCCATCGTTATTTTGCTTCACCACGCCACCCCAGTTCAGACATAGCCATATGCAAATCAGTCTTGACCCTGTGCCTCATGGGAACAGTCCAGACCGAACTGCCAAGCCATGTCTTCCGTGGACCGGAATCAAACATCCTAGGACCGGTTTCAGGCTATCAGCCTTCATCAGCCAGGATAGCTTGACTCCAGTGGCGTAGTGAGCACGGGACCCACGTCTGGGCATACCCTTCCCACTTAGGGCGAAATGCAAAACACACAAGATGATGGACGGAATGCTGCACATTGGCAAACATTCACCCCCAGTCACAGATCTGGGTTTAATCCATCGTTATTTTGCTTCACCACGCCACCCCAGTTCAGACATAGCCATATGCAAATCAGTCTTGACCCTGTGCCTCATGGGAACAGTCCAGACCGAACTGCCAAGCCATGTCTTCCGTGGACCGGAATCAAACATCCTAGGACCGGTTTCAGGCTATCAGCCTTCATCAGCCAGGATAGCTTGACTCCAGTGGCGTAGTGAGCACGGGACCCACGTCTGGGCATACCCTTCCCACTTAGGGCGAAATGCAAAACACACAAGATGATGGACGGAATGCTGCACATTGGCAAACATTCACCCCCAGTCACAGATCTGGGTTTAATCCATCGTTATTTTGCTTCACCACGCCACCCCAGTTCAGACATAGCCATATGCAAATCAGTCTTGACCCTGTGCCTCATGGGAACAGTCCAGACCGAACTGCCAAGCCATGTCTTCCGTGGACCGGAATCAAACATCCTAGGACCGGTTTCAGGCTATCAGCCTTCATCAGCCAGGATAGCTTGACTCCAGTGGCGTAGTGAGCACGGGACCCACGTCTGGGCATACCCTTCCCACTTAGGGCGAAATGCAAAACACACAAGATGATGGACGGAATGCTGCACATTGGCAAACATTCACCCCCAGTCACAGATCTGGGTTTAATCCATCGTTATTTTGCTTCACCACGCCACTCCAGTTCAGACATAGCCATATGCAAATCAGTCTTGACCCTGTGCCTCATGGGAACAGTCCAGACCGAACTGCCAAGCCATGTCTTCCGTGGACCGGAATCAAACATCCTAGGACCGGTTTCAGGCTATCAGCCTTCATCAGCCAGGATAGCTTGACTCCAGTGGCGTAGTGAGCACGGGACCCACGTCTGGGCATACCCTTCCCACTTAGGGCGAAATGCAAAACACACAAGATGATGGACGGAATGCTGCACATTGGCAAACATTCACCCCCAGTCACAGATCTGGGTTTAATCCATCGTTATTTTGCTTCACCACGCCACTCCCAGTTCAGACATAGCCATATGCAAATCAGTCTTGACCCTGTGCCTCATGGGAACAGTCCAGACCGAACTGCCAAGCCATGTCTTCCGTGGACCGGAATCAAACATCCTAGGACCGGTTTCAGGCTATCAGCCTTCATCAGCCAGGATAGCTTGACTCCAGTGGCGTAGTGAGCACGGGACCCACGTCTGGGCATACCCTTCCCACTTAGGGCGAAATGCAAAACACACAAGATGATGGACGGAATGCTGCACATTGGCAAACATTCACCCCCAGTCACAGATCTGGGTTTAATCCATCGTTATTTTGCTTCACCACGCCACCCCAGTTCAGACATAGCCATATGCAAATCAGTCTTGACCCTGTGCCTCATGGGAACAGTCCAGACCGAACTGCCAAGCCATGTCTTCCGTGGACCGGAATCAAACATCCTAGGACCGGTTTCAGGCTATCAGCCTTCATCAGCCAGGATAGCTTGACTCCAGTGGCGTAGTGAGCACGGGACCCACGTCTGGGCATACCCTTCCCACTTAGGGCGAAATGCAAAACACACAAGATGATGGACGGAATGCTGCACATTGGCAAACATTCACCCCCAGTCACAGATCTGGGTTTAATCCATCGTTATTTTGCTTCACCACGCCACCCCAGTTCAGACATAGCCATATGCAAATCAGTCTTGACCCTGTGCCTCATGGGAACAGTCCAGACCGAACTGCCAAGCCATGTCTTTGATGGATTAAACCCAGATCTGTGACTGGGGGTGAATGTTTGCCAATGTGCAGCATTCCGTCCATCATCTTGTGTGTTTTACCACATTATTTTTCACAGAACCTGCAGAGGCCTGGAACAGGCTGGAGACTGTGGTAGTGACACCAAGACACAGAGAAGGCGTTGAGTAAGCTTTATTGACATCAAGCAACAGGAAGCGTCATTCCACCTTCGCCAGCCACTGAGTAACTGATTCTGGTGGAATCCCGCAACCATAACATTCCAGAGCAGTGGAAAAGTACAATAAAGCACTGCGCAATGCAAGTGCAACACTACAACAGAGACCCATGGAGAGGGGGATTTGTCACCCACCCGCTCCCTCCTCCATGACGTTCTCTAAGCCCCAGAAGACACGCAAGAATAACCAGGCACATAGATGTGTTCGGAGGCCGACTAGACTCCAGACTGAACGAGATAAGGCTTCTGCGGTCTGTCGAGATCAGTGGAGTACACCAGTCTGGGGGAGAAAGTTGCATGGCTTCTGGTGCCCAGACATTGGAACTGGACTCTGACACGATCGCCACGGTGGGAGATCGCCCATCTCATGTCACCTCAAGGTCCGCGGATGGCTTATGATAATCAAACAGGTTAGCTGTCTGTGGAGATTGGTTTGGCACCTGAGGGACATACTGGGCAGGCTGATGGACAAGACAACAGAAGTCTGCCGTCTGGGTAGTTTCCTCTGACCTGCATCTTAGAAGGTGGGAAACAGGATGCTAGACCTTGCCCTGGCTGGGAAATTGATCACAAGATATTGGAAGGGAAGGGTGGGCCACACATATACTAGGTGGCGGGCCAAAGTGGAGCAGTGATCAAGGCTGGAAGAGGGGTCACTCCTCCGAGAGGAGGTCAGCAGGATTTGCAGAGACCCACTCTCTGACCAGTGGGCTGAAGTGATCTGTAGCTTTATAGAATATATGGAACAACCCTGAAGTACCAATTGCGGAGCAACCAAACTGAGAATTATGAAAGATCCTGGGGCCACAGGACTGAACACCTAGTAGGGCTGCTGATCGGTGGAGTGCGGGACTCCCAGGCACCATAAGAAAGAGATATGCATTTATGGATGGCCCCCTAAATACAGTACCCCTGCTAATGCTACTGCAGTTGCTCAACCATGTGCATGTTGTACTTTTTATACCTCTGTTATGACAATTAGAAACTCATTCATATTTTCGTGCACAGTACTGACTACTTGTAAGGCACACAATTGCATATTTGTGCTTGTACACTGAAACTAACAGATGGGGGGACTCAGCCAACCAGGGACAGGCTCATGCCCCCATCCCACTGGAGGGTGCATCTCTGGCCACAGGTCAGCCCCTTGTAAATGGTACCACAGGCACCCAGGGCACTGTGACCAGGGAAGACCTCTAAGGGCTGCAGCACTTATTGTGCCACCCTTAGAGGCCCTGTACCTTT
Source organism: Calotriton arnoldi (assembly GCA_963921515.1). Classification (NCBI taxonomy): domain Eukaryota; kingdom Metazoa; phylum Chordata; class Amphibia; order Caudata; family Salamandridae; genus Calotriton; species Calotriton arnoldi. The sequence continues at coordinate 1,494,006 of CAWUFW010001715.1, read as the reverse complement.
ACACACACACACACTGCCTTTGCAGGCTACGTGTTTTGGTGCAGAACAAAGTGAAGAGTCGACATGGCACACATCCCTGTGTGCCATGCCTACAACCCACTGCCTTGGCATCGATCAGTCACCCCTCTAGCTGGGTGCACTATACCAGTGGTGAGGGTACAGGTGCATGAGCCCTGTACCCCTACAGAGTCTAAGTCCATTCTTAGACATTGTAAGTGCAGTGCTGCCATTAAGAGTATATGGTGCTGGGAGTTTATCATTGCGAACTCCACAGCACCATAATGGCTACACTGAAAACTGAGAAGTTTGGTATCAATATTCTCAGCACATTAAACCCACACTGATGCCAGTGTGGGATTTAATTAAAAATGCACACAGAGGGCATCTTAGAGATGCCCCCTGAAAACTAACCCACCTCTAGTGTCCAGGCTGAGTGGTTGCTTTAAGCTGCCACCACCAGACATGTTTCTGGACCCCTGGGTCGAGAGCCTGCTGCTCTCTGGGACCTGAAACAATGCACATCCTGGGACGAGGTGCCAAGCCTCCACCCCCAGGATGGGCAGGGTTCACGAAGGGGAAGCTTCAAAGGCTTGCCGCCTTTGTGAGCTTCCCCAGGCCACTTGCTGCTTTCAGCAACTGGTCCCCACTGGTTCTGACCCTCACTTTGGGCGGGAAAACCAGTGGGAAAAACAAGTGAGGAAGAGAGATGTGCCCACCTCTGCCAACTCCACCCCTCAGGTGGGGGAGGCGAGGTGAAGAACAACTCCCAGTCCTCGCCATCTTGCAGATGGGGGGACTCAGCCAACCAAGGACAGGCTCATGCCCCCCTCCCACTGGAGGGTGGCATAATAGGTGGTGTACCCACCCCAGGGAAGGGACCCATTGGTCCCTGCCTTTTACTTACCTGTAACTCCCCTAAATCTAGTATTTAGGGGCACCCCTGAACCTTGCTTCCTCAGACAAGAAGAAACTACAAGAAGAAGAAGAAGGACCGAACAGCCGTGCAGCAGTTAACAAGAGGAAGACGCCCACTGACTTGGCCCCAGCCCTACCGGCTTGTCTCTCCCTCGTACCTGCTCCTGCGAAATCCCGGTGTGTCCTGCAGCCAGCAACCTCGAAAACCCCGGAGGACCTGCCTGCCTCCAAGAGCAAAGCCTTTGTCTCCCATGAACACCGGATATGTTCATCTGCAACTTCTGGCCTTGGCCGGACACCGCGGATCTGCCCCACCCTGCACCCGCCGTCCACGGCCCGAGCTCGAGTGGGCAAACACCACGAGGAGGTCAACCCGGCGATCCTGACCCGAGATACGGCGACCCCTGACCTACCTCAAGCCTCCAGCCGATGCCTGCAGCCTAAATCCAGAAGGTCCCCCCAACCGCGACCAGTAGCTAGTAAGAAGATCCGACCCAAAAAGGCACCCCTGCACCCGATGCCCCACGGCCTTGTGTGCCCAAACCGACGGTGCCTAACCAACACCCAACTTCCCAACTTACCTCTCGAAGTGGTGGTCGCACCCAGAAGACCTTCGTCCCCGAGCCTGCAGTGCCTTTGCAAACCAGAGGTTCCCCATTGAAACCAACAGGGCGCACAACGTCAAAACAGCACCCTGCACCCGGCCGCCCTAGTGCCGCTGAGGGTGCACCTTTGGTGCTACTTTGTTTCCCCATTTGCCCTGAGCTATAGTCCAGGAGCTTTGCTCCCACACCCAAGTGGCCTGCTTGCCAGCAGCCACCAACCGGAGGCCCCCTATCCCCCCATTGGATAACATTGGGCCTCAGCACTCTGCACCCGGCCGCCCTAGTGTCGCTGAGGGTGTAACGAGAGTGCATCCTTGACCCTGGGGGAACCCTTGTTCTAACCCCAGAAGCTCAACTCCAAAGACCGATTACTTACCTGGTAACCGTTAACTTCATTTATCTCCATAGGAACCTATTGACTGTTTTTCTCTGAAAAATGTTCTAAGTGTGGAGTTGATGTGTATGGAAACCTGAAAAATAACAATTGTGCAAAACTGACTTTACTTACCTTTTCTCTAGGAAATGTCTCAGTGTGATATCTAGGCATATCACGCTGAGTAGAAAAAGTAATCTAAAAAGTAATCTCAAAAGTAACATAAAAGTAACTTACCTGTAATTTTTACTGCAAAATCCATACAAAGTATATGTACAGCATTCCACAGTATTGCATTACCAGTAATTCAAACTGTAACCATTTCAAAGTACATTTACAATTGCATTTCAAACTGTATATTTACTGCAAAGTATTTATCAACTTACCTGTGCCAGGCTTGCTTGGTTCTAGAAAATAAAATAACTAAAAGAATATTTTTATACAAAACCAATTGGTCTGAAGTTCAGTCTTTGAGTGTGTGAAATCATTTGCTGATTGAGTGGGTACAACAAATGCTTAACACTGTCCTCTGATACTGCCCTTCTGCTCGGCCACACTACAACAAATAGAGAGTGAGATGCTATCTAACTTTACCTCTGCCCACCTTTGGGGATCCACTGGACTCTGTGCACACTATACCTCACTTTGGTATAGTATATACAGAGCCAGCTTCCTACATTGGTGGATCAGCGGTGGGATATACAACTTTGCATTTGTTGGACTACTTGGTTACCACCTGATCACACAACAAAACTCTTAAATTGTCTTTAGAATTCTGATTTTTCAAATTGGCATTTTTGCAAAACAACTAAAAGTCTTGTTAGGGCCTTGGTTAAGTCCCTTTAGAATTTTAGAAAAATAAAAAGTCACTTTAGCTAGGGTTAGAGGGGCTAGAAGTTTTTTTAACAATGTCTCAAAACAATAACCCAGCTGTTAGTGAGAATAACCATAATGACATAGAGGACATGGTTGAGGAGCTTGACCTCACCCCTTACCTTCACTTGTCTTTCAAGGAGGTAAGGTCCCTATGCAAACTTAAAAACATAACTATGGGGTCCCATCCCACCAAACAAAAGCTCCAGGAGCTGTTGGCTGGGTATGCTAAGGATCACCCATCTGAAAATGGTGAAGACCAGTCAGATGAGGAAGAAGAGGGAGAGGATGACCAGGTAGATCAACCTCCCCCACTTCTTAGGGAGAAAAGGTCCCCAGTGGCCCTGACTCCAAGAATCAACCTCTCAGTACCTAGGTCCCACACAGGTGGGTCAGGCACTACTGAGGACATTGAGGACAGCCTCAATGAGGAGGACTGCATTTTAGTAAGGCTGACCAAAAGACTGGATCTAGAGACCAGGTTGCTGGCTCTAGAAAGAGAGAGAGCAGAGATGGGCCTAGTACCCATCAATGGTGGCAGCATTTTACTTAATAAGGATAAAGAGCAATCTTATGATCCTAAAATCCCCTAAGGGATTGTCCCTAAATATGAAGAGAGTGATGATATCACAAAATGGTTCACAGCCTTTGAGAGGGCTTGTGAAATGAGAAAAGTAAAGAAGTCACACTGGGGGCACTCCTTTGGGAACTGTACTCTGGTAAGTGCAGAGACAGACTTCTGACCCTTAGCGGGGCAGATGCTGGGTCTTATGACCTCATGAAGAGAACTCTGATTGAGGGATTTAGACTCACAACTGAGGAGTATAGAATTAGATTCAGGGGGCTCAGAAAACCCAGAGTCAGCCCTGGGTGGAATTTGTAGACTACTCTGTTAAGACACTAGATGGCTGGTTGACTGGAAGCAAAGTGCAAAATTATGATGGTCTTTATAATTTGTTTATGAAAGAACACATATTAAGTAATTGCATTGATGAAAAGTTGCATCAGTATCTGGTAGACCTAGGTCCAATTTCCTCCCAAGAATTGGGAAAGAAGGCGGACCTTTGGGTCAAGACAAGGGTAACTAGGACGTCCACTGGGGGTGACCAAAAGAAAGGGGTTACAAAACCTCCTCAGAGGAAAGACAGTGAGCCTCTAAAAGATAAAAGTAAGGAGTCCCAGGTATCCCCCCAAAAACCTGACCAGGAGGGAGGGCCCATAGACACCTCACAAACTAAATCTGGGTACCAAGGTAAGAATTGGGATCCCAACAGGTTATGGTGTCACAACTGCCAAAAGGCAGGACACCAGACCAAGGACCCTAGCTGTCCTGAAAAAAATTACAGCCCCTAGTGTAGCTCCAGGGGTTGCCAGTGTAGCTTTAGAGGGTGATTCCTCAGATGAGGAAGCCCTCATAGCCTTCAACTGGAAAATGGGCCCTAAAGGTGAGTTGGAGATTCCAGAGGGGAGTAGACACTTCCACCACCTACTGGTGAATGGAATCCCAGCCACTGCCCTGACAGATACCTGTGCCAGTCACACTGTGGCACATGACAGGTTGGTTCTCTCAAACCAGTATGTCCCAGGGGAAACAAAAAGAGTAAGGACTGTCCCAGGGGGTGCCACTGTTAGGCCTGTGGCTGTAGTGCTCCTAGAGATAGCTGGGTCCCTTAGATGGAGAAAGGTGGTAGTCGATAAAGACCTCCCCCTTGATTGTCTCCTTGGGAATGACCACCCAGAGGTTGGTCTGAGCCAAAGAGAGGTACTGATCCAATGCCAGACCTCACCCAAGAAACCTGGGGGGGCTCACCCTGCAATCACTGCAGCTAAGCCCCCCCCCTCAAAAAGAAGAAACAGTATAGGAAAGGTGGGCAACTGCTAGCCACAGTTCCAGTGGGCAAGGGAGAATCTATCCCAGTAAAGGAGAACTCCAAAATTGACACTGGTGAAGTTCCCCCTAGCCAACAAAAAGACCTGACTAGTCAGGCAACTGTCCAGCCTGAGTTGGTGGCTCCTCAGCTGGCAGAACAGAGGGTGGAAGAAGGGTGTTCACTACCAAGTGTAGTGACACCCCACCCTAAAACAGCAGACAGGCCCCCCAAACCCAAAGAAGCCTGTAAGGTAGCTACTTCACCTACCAGTGAAGAGCTAAAGGTGTGGTTCTGGGCAATGACAGCTGTCAGTAGCCTCTGTTGGGTGTTAGCCTTCATGGCAACACTGTCCTTGGCATGGTGGCCTAGCTCCCTGCCAAATAGCAAGTTAGGCCCCCTGACCCTATTGGTCATGGTGGGGTTGCTCAAGCTGTGGGTGACCTCTGTGGGTAAGCTGGGCATTGCCCTAGCTAAGTTAGAATTTGCAGAGGTAGGCACCTCTGAACCCAAACTAAAAAGATGGGGTGAAGACACTAAAGAGCTAGGAAAGGAGCATTGGGAATTAGGTCCTGAAACTGTTGAGGTAGGCCAGCTCCCCAAAGGGACTGACCTGGACAGAAGGATGTAAGGCAGAGTAGGCCCTGCAACTTTCAAACCACTTCCTCTACTCTTCCTTGCCTGAAAGACTAGGAAGACTCTCCCAGCTTTGGCTGAGTCTCCTGGCCTTTGGGCTGGGGGGGGCTTGTGTTGGAAAGTGGGTTTCTGTTGCAGTAACCCCCCATTTGTTGCCAGACTACTGATGCACTTTTACTTGATGTGCCCTGGGTCCCTGCCAATCAGGTTCCCATGGCCTGTGTTCTTTCCCCCAAAACGTACCCAATTGGCATCTCTGGCCACAGGTCAGCCCCCTGATAAATGGCACCACAGGTACCCAGGGCACTGTGACCAGGGAAGACTTCTAAGGGCTGCAGCACTTATTGTGCCACCCTTAGAGGCCCTGTACCTTCACACACACACACACACACTGCTTTTGCAGGCTGTGTGTTTTGGTACAGAACAAAGTGAAGAGTCGACGTGCCATGCCTACAACCCACTGCCTTGGCACAGATCAGTCACCCCTCTAGCTGGGTGCACTATACCAGTGGTGAGGGTACAGGTGCATGAGCCCTGTACCCCTACAGTGTCTAAGTCCATTCTTAGACATTGTAAGTACAGTGCTGCCATTAAGAGTATATGGTGCTGGGAGTTTGTCAATGCAAACTCCACAGCACCATAATGGCTAAACTGAAAACTGAGAAGTTTGGTATCAAACTTCTCAGCACATTAAATTCACACTGACGCCAGTGTGGGATTTAATGAAAAATGCACACAGAGGGCATCTTAGAGATGCCCCCTGAAAACTAACCCACCTCTAGTGTCCAGGCTGAGTGGCTGCTTTCAGCTGCCACCTCCAGTCATGTTTCTGGACCCCTGGGTCGAGAGCCTGCTGATCTCTGGGACCTGAAACAATGCACATCCTGGGACGAGGTGCCAAGCCTCCTCCCCCAGGATGGGCAGGGTTCATGAAGGGGAAGCTTCAAAGGCTTGCCGCCTTTGTGAGCTTCCCCAGGCCACTTGCTGCTTTCAGCAACTGGTCCCCACTGGTTCTGACCCCCACTTTGGGTGGGAGAACCAGCGGGAAAAACAAGTGAGGAAGAGAGGTGTGCCCACCTCTGCCAACTCCACCCCTCAGGTGGGGGAGGCGAGGTGAAGCACAACTCCCAGTCCCCACCATCTTGCAGATGGGGGGGATTCAGCCAACCAGGGACAGGCTCATGCCCCCCTCCCACTGGAGGGTGGCATAATAGGGGGGGTGTACCCACCCCAGGGAAGGGACCCATTGGTCCCTGCCATTTACCTACCTGTAACGCCCCTAAATCTAGTATTTAGGGGCACCCCTGAACCTTGCTTCCTCAGACAAGAAGAAACTACAAGAAGAAGGACCGAACAGCCGTACAGCAGCTAACAAGAGGAAGACGGCCACTGACTTGGCCCCAGCCCTACCGGCATGTCTCCCCCTCGAACCTGCTCCTGCGAAATCCCGGTGTGTCCTGCAGCCAGCAACCTCAAAAACCCCGGAGGACCTGCCTACCTTCAAGAGCAAAGACTTTGTCTCCTGTGAACACCGGATTTGTTCATCTGCAACTTCTGGCTCCGGCCGGACACCGCAGATCTGCCGCACTCTGCACCCGCTGTCCACGGCCCGAGCTGGAGTGGGCAAACACCACGAGGAGGTCACCCCGGTGATCCTGACCCGAAATCCGGCGACCCCTGACCTACCTCAAGCCTCCAGCCGACGCCTGGAGCCTAAATCCAGAAGGTCCCCCCAACCGCGACCAGGAGCTGGTAAGAAGATCTGACCCCAAAAGGCACCCCTGCACCCGACGCCCTATGGCCTTGTGTGCCCAAACCGACGGTGCCTAACCAACCCCTAACTTCCCAACTAGCCTCTCGAAGTGGTGGTCGCACCCAGAAGACCTTCGACCCTGAGCCTGCAGTGCCTTTGCAAACTGCAGGTCCCCCATTGAAACCAACAGGGCGCCTGATGTCGAAACAGCACCCTGCACCCGGCCGCCCTAGTGCCGCTGAGGGTGCACCTTTGGTGCTACTTTGTTTCCCCATTTGCCCTGAGCTAAAGTCCAGGAGCTTTGCTCCCACACCCAAGTGGCCTGCTTGCCAGCAGCCACCAACCGGAGGCCCCCTATCCCCAATTGGATAACATAGGGCCTCAGCACTCTGCACCCGGCCACCCTAGTGCCGCTGAGGGTGTAACGAGAGTGCATCCTTGACCCTGGGGGAACCCTTGTTCTAACCCCAGAAGCTCGACTCCAAAGACCGATTACTCACCTGGTAACCGTTAACTTCATTTCTCTCCATAGGAACCTATTGACTGTTTTTCTCTAAAAAATGTTCTAAGTGTGGAGTTGATTTGTATGGAAACCTAAAAAATAACAGTTGTGCAAAACTGACTTTACTTACCCTTTCTCTAGGAAATGTCCCAGTGTGATATCTAGGCATATCACACTGAGTAGAAAAAGTAATCTCAAAAGTAACGTAAAAGTAACTTACCTGTAATTATTTCTGCAAAAATCGATATAAAGTATATGTACAGCATTCCACAGTATTGCATTACCAGTAATTCAAACTGTCACCATTTCAAAGTACATTTACAACTGCATTTCAAACTGTATATTTACTGCAAAGTATTTATCAACTAACCTGTGCCAGGCTTGCTTGGTTCTGGGAAATAAAATAACTAAAAGAATATTTTTATACAAAACCAATTGGTCTGAAGTTCAATCTTTGAGTGTGTGAAATCATTTGCTGATTGGGTGGGTACAACAAATGCTTAACACTGTCCTCTGATACTGCCTTACTGCTCGACCACACTACCACAAATAGAGAGTGAGGTGCTATCTAACTTTACGTCTGCCTACCTTTGGGGATCCACTGGACTCTGTGCATACTATACCTCACTTTGGTATAGTATATACAGAGCCAGATTCCTACACCTGGCATTTGACAGCAGGAGGAAACAAACTCAATTGGGAAGACAGTACCGGTTTGGGGGAGCAAGCATACACAGGAGAAATAGTGCTGGCAGATATCACAGCCTTGAGGGAAGCCTTAGAAACAAAGATAGATTCAGTGGCTATGGAGGTGGGTATCTTAAGGGCAGACCACTTGCTAACAAGGTGCAAGAAAACAAGACTACCCTTGCCACACTGAAACCTGAATCCAAGACAATCCAACTACACCTGCAAACACTCTTTGAGAGGGGCACACTCCTGGAATGAAGAATGGAAGATGCTGAATTGAGAACTCGCCGTAATAATATACAAGTGGTAGGTCAGCAGGAGGGAGTGGAAGGCGATGATATGGTGACCTTTCTGGAAAACCTGTTGCAGTTGGAGGTGGTGCCCACTGGCCTGGCCTTTTAGGCACTAGAGCAGGCACAACAGGGGGCAACAAGGATGCCCTCTGAGGGTCCCGTCCCCAGGACAGTAGTTGACAAACTCCTGCACTATCAGGATTGGGATGTACTCTTCAAGGAGGCCAGGGAGTTGCACCCATCCAAAGTGGAGAATGTTTCAGTGGCACTAGACCCTTACTGTGCTATGTTGGTACAAAAGAAAAGGACCTCCTTTGTGACCATAAAGCAGACTACAATACGCCCATCTGTTTCCTGCACATCTGAAATCATAGCTGATGGTACCACATTATTTTTCACAGAACCTGCAGAGGTCTGGAACAGGCTTGAGACTGTGGTAGTGACACCAAGACACAGAGAAGGCCTTAAGCAAGCTTTATTGACATCAAGCAACATGAAGCGTGATTCCACCTTTGCCAGCCACGGAGTAACTGATTCTGGTGGAATCCCGCAACCATAACATTCCAGAGCAGTGGAAAAGTACAATAAAGCACTGCACAATGCAAGTGCAACACTACAACAGAGACCCATGGAGACGGGGAGGGGGATTTGTCACCCACCCGCTCCCTCCTCCATGACATTCTCTAAGCCCTAGAAGAGACGCAAGAATAGCCAGACACATAGATGTGATGGGAGGCTGACTAGACTCCAGACTGAAAGAGATAAGGCTTCTGCGGTCTGTCGAGATCAGTGGAGTACACCAGTCTGGGGGAGAAAGTTGCATGGCTTCTGGTGCCCAGACATTGGAACTGGACTCTGACACAATCTCCACGGTGGGAGATCGCCCATCTCATGTCACCTCAAGGTCCGCGGATGGCTTATGATAATCAAACAGGTTAGCTGTCTGTGGAGATTGGTTTGGCACCTGAGGGACATACTGGGCAGGATGATGGATTTGACAACAAAAGTCTGCTGTCTGGGTAGTTTCCTCTGACCTACATCTTAGAAGGTGGGAAACAGGATGCTAGACCTTGCCCTGGCTGGGAAATTGATCACAAGATATTGGAAGGGAAGGGTGGGCCACACATATACCAGGTGGCGGGCCAAAGTGGAGCAGTGATCAAGGCTGGAAGAGGGGGCACTCCTCCGAGAGGAGGCCAGCAGGATTTGCAGAGACCCACTCTCTGACCAGTGGGCTGAAGTGATCCGTAGCTTTATAGAATATATGGAAAAACCCGGAGGTACCAATTGCGGAGCAACCAAACTGAAAATTGCGAAAGATCCTGGGGCCACCGGACCGAACACCCAGTAGGGCTGCTGATAGGTGGAGTGCGGGACTCCCAGGCACCAAAAAAAAGAGATATGCATTTATGGATGGCCCCCTAAATACAGTACCCCTGCTAATGCTACAGCAGTTGCTCAACCACGTGCATGTTGTACTTTTTATACCTCTGTTATCATAATTAGAAACTCATTCATATTTTCGTGCACAGTACTGACTACTTGTAATGCACACAATTGCATATTTGTGCTTTGTACACAAACTAAAAACTAATGAAAAGAGATTTCAAAAAACATTTATGATATAAACAAAAGAAAACCAACCAATACAACACCTATAAAAATAACTATTTATTACAACATTAAAATTACACAAATAAACTTTAATAAATATAAATTATATATATATGACATGAACGCATAAGCACAAATTCACACCCTCCAAATAAGGACTAAACAGAAAAAAAATCAAACAAAACAATCAATAAAATTATACTTAAACCAAACTAATCAATAGAAACACTTTACTAATCAAATAGCCACTATAAAAAGGACACAAAATGTGCATTAATTTGCAGTAAAAAGCCAAGTCTTGAAGAAAGGGACTCTCTGCCGAATACTAGATAGAAATCACAAAGAATTGAACTACAAAAAAGAAAGGCAGCTCTAAAGTAATATAAACTAAATAAAAGTAACTAAATAACAGCAACAGTCAAACCTTTAACTTGAATGCATAAAGTAATACAGTGCTTTCTATTTAAATTTCCCAATTATAGTAAACAGCGAGGGAGCAAACCTGAAAATCAGAGAGCATAAAATAAGAAAATCATCTGTCAACTCCAAATTTGATAGACTATATTTAACAAATAAGTAAGTACAATTGAATAAAACAACTCAAAACCTTGTATAGTTTAAAAATAAAAGTAAAAAATAATAACCCCAAAAAATATGCAAAACTATTCTTTGAACATGTAATGGTAAGAAGTGTTCATTTTTAAACAGGCAAAAAACAAGCATCTGTTCCAAAACTTTTCCGAAAAAATTGAAGACCTCAGCAAACAACCCTACAAAATAAAACAACATCAAGTCTGTTAAGTATATATAAAATGTACAACAATGTAATGCACATATAAATATTGCTATCACTTAAAAATATGCTTATTACAAACATGCAATTAAATATGATTCTAAAACCCACAGTTATAATGGAGGAAAGAGCCACTTACATCAAATCTCAAAAAGGAAAAGTGTTAATGACTCACATGGGATATACTTGCAGTCAAGAGAGCACACACACAGAAAACACACTGGATATGCCTCAGTATTATTTAAATTGATGTTATGGGAGGGCTACAACTGGGAACGAGATAGTATTAAAATACAGAGAGCGTAGTCACACTCAAAAGGTGACACAAATCAAAGTTAGAATCATTTTATAATACCTTAGGGAAGCAAGCACTGTCATGGGCTTACATTTAGTCTCCATTTTAGGTTTTCATTTTAACTTAGCATAATTTTCTAATGGCGCTTAGCACATGTTTTTCTATTGCGAGAATGGCCCATGCACACATTTATTTTTACTAGGCATTGTCGCCCTGTAGTTTCCACATTTAGATTCAGGGTTGCACAACTGAGAATATGATGACTAGTTTTATTTTGTGCGTTGGAGACCACTATTTATCCCCAGACAAAGTAAGATACTGCTCTGCACCTATGGCATAAATGTAAGTAAGTAAGTCCGTTTTTATATAGCGCAGCTACTCACCCTTACGGGTCTCAAGGCGCTGGGGGCCGTCGTGGAAATTAAGTGAGCTATTGCCCAGAGTCACATGGTGCTGAGCTGAGCTGCCGCCGGAGCCGGGGATCGAACCGTGAACCCTGTGCTCCGAAGTCAGCTGCCCTGGCCGCTGCACCACACCTCTCCACCCACCCACACGCATAGTGTGATAAGCTAGTCCTTTTATTATTTAAACAGCAACCACGCTGAAGTTGGTGAGAGGTTCACTTCCCACTGGAGTCATCCTGGAATGCTGCTGTGAGCTGTGACTGAGATGCAGCTCCGCTGTCCCCAAACTTCATCTGGAGAATAAAGATAACTGTGCAAAAGAAGTGTGCAGGCCTGCACAGTCAGGCTGGTGCAGTCGTTAATGCACAAAGGCTAGCTTCTTGACATACATTACTAAGGTATGGGGTTAGGTCAATCCAATAGGCCTGGCAGATGGGTACTCCTCACCAGTTTCCCTCCACTGGACCCAGAATCTTTGATGCTCCTGATAAATAGAACTAAATCAGGCTCCCCGGCCGACCCATGCCCGCCTAGGATCTTTCGGTTGGCCCTGCCGGCCCTGGAGAGTCAGATTCTCACTCTCTTGAATAACTCCTTGGCGAATGGTCAAGTCCCCTTCAATTTTAAGGAGGCCAGAGTTACGCCCTTACTAAAGAAACCGGGAGCAGACAAGGCCGAGCTCAAAAATTATAGACCCATCTCCCCAGCTCTGCTCCTGGCGAAGGTTGTGGAGCAACATGTCCTGAAGAACAACCTCAGCGTTCCTGGAGGAACATGAGTTACTCCAACCTCGCCAGGCTGGGTTCAGAGCCCACCAGAGTACGGAGCTAGTCATGCTAGCTGTACTCGACGATCTCAGGATGAAGGCCGATAAAAAAGAGCCGAGCGCCCTGATTCTTTTAGACCTTTCTGCGGCGTTCGACACGGTCAGCCACACAACACTATTGACCCGGCTGACGGCCCTGGGCATTCGAGGGCATGCCTATAACTGGTTAGAATCTTTTCTATCAGGTCGCTCGCAGAGGGTCCAACTTGGTGCCAAGGTATCGTAAAAGGGCAATATCTCCTGCGGAGTCCCTCAGGGCTCTGCACTGTCCCCGCTCCTTTTCAACATATACCTGCAGCCCCTGGTAGCCGCACTAACCAATATGGACTGCCGGGTTTTTAACTACGCGGATGATACCCAGCTCATCCTGAGGATCGATAACTCGGTCTGTGCCCAAGTATCAGTACAGAACATCCTCAGGTTCACAGTCAACTGGATGACTGCAAACTCCCTAAAAATTAATCCAGATAAAACCGAAGTACTAGGCCTTCCCATCAAAAAACAACCCCTGGAGCGGCCTGTTTTGGCCCCAAGAGTTGGGGGCCCCTCCCAGTCCATCGCCAGTTGTAAAGAGCCTGGGAATCAAGATCGACTCTGAGCTCTCTATGATCCATCAAGTCAACTCGGTGGTGGGCACATGCACTGGTCTTTTAAGACAGCTGAGGAAACTGGTTCCTCTGCTCTCAGTGTCATCTCTGAAAACTATAGTATCAGCAACTGTCTCACGACTCGACTATGGCAATGCGCTATATGTCGGGCTCCCCCAGAAACTCACGAACAAACTACAGGTGGTACAGAATGACGCAGCTAGGCTGATCTTCAGGCTGCCTAGAAGAACTCATGCCACTCCACTGCTGCGCAAACTGCACTGGCTGCCTGTTAAGCAGAGAGCGAAATTCAAGGGACTCTGTATTGTCCACAAAGCTCTCTATGGACATGCTCCAGGGTACATAAGGGAACGCCTAATCAAATACGTGCCAGGGTGGGCCCTTCGCTCAGCAGAAGCCGTCCAGCTGGTCTGCCCTCGGGGCAACTTGGCTTCCAAAGGGGACGAGCCTTCTCGGTCCTCCTGCCACAACTCTGGAACCAGTTGCCCGATACCCTTCGGAAAGAACCTGGTCTGCTTCTCTTCCGGAAGCAGCTAAAAACTGTTCTCTTCAGGGAAGCAATAGATACGACGTAAGATCTCTCAATACCATGGAGACCTCCCCGCCTTGACGCTATCCTGCTTCTTCCAAAGCGCTAAGAGACCTGTCGGTGTATATGCGCTATACAAGAATAAATAACATAACATAACTCCCGACATGCTCTCTTTAGCATAGGGAAATTATTGATAGATAGGAGTAACCTTAGTAACATTATGAACAATTAACATGGTTGAATTGTTTGTGTTTTTCACCATTGTAATAATGCTGATAACAATATGTCTTATCTTTCTCATAATCACAGTTCATTCTTTATTTACAAACATTAATGCTTTTGCAATAAATATTTGAAAATGCAATATTGTATCTTTTCTTTATGACACTTGGGGCATGCAAAAGTGGCAAATGAAAGGGTTAGATCTGTTTCCACAATTTCCTTGGGAATCTAACAGTCATGTTTTAGGTTACTGACAACATCTAAAACTCTGTAAGCTTAGGAGCTTAGGATGCAGTACTGTGAGCTTGTCAAACAGATCAACAATTACTGATTATATAATAAGGCTCAGAGCCTGATTATGATCATGGCGGATAGATATCCCGTTCGCCATATTACAAGTTTCAAAGGATATAATGAAATTGTAATTTGGCAGATGGGATATCCACCAAGATCGTAATCCGTCCCTCAGTCTCTATATTATGAAATTTTGTTGTTCTAAATATGCAGTTCTACTAAATTCGTAGGAACCGTTAACAGTTCTAGTTCTCAAGACCCTACAGGAAATATTTTTTAAAGTGTCACGCCAACATTTCCTGACCATACTACAGGATAGCTCCGGATACCGAAACTTAACAAACTCATAACATGAACCAGAAAATCTACAAATGAAGCTCCCGCTACTCCTGAAAATTCCAAGCATAAATATCCCCAATCATTTAACCACAACACTTAGCAAGAAACCCTTCCTTGTGTATGATAGCACTAACAGTGACAGAAGAAGAAGAATGTATGCAGCAGAAAACAGCCTGCTAAGATTAACACTAAGCAACACATGGATAATGGATGGCATGTTTAAATCATGCCCTCTTCCATTCACACAAATGTATACAATACACAGTGAATACCACAACCCAAACATACTTTAGTGTATGCACTTCTGCCCAGCAAACAAAGTGCTACATACTATAAACTACTAACTCAAATAAAATCACAAACTTACAACTACTACACCCCAAAAATTATTATTGACTTTGAACAGGCAAAGTTTAATTCCATATTAAAAATATACCCACATACATCTTTACAGGGCTGTTACTATAATTTTAAACAGAGTATTTGGCGACACCTCCAAAAAGCTGCACTATGTATGATGTACTCAACTAATGCCCACTTTGCCTACAAGATAAAGCAAAATTAATTGCCCTAGCATATGCCCCAGTTACAGAAGTAGCAGCCCATTACAACCTCCTCATGGAATTACCCTTCTACCAAACACTTGAAGACCAACTAGGGGACCGATTGTTTTCTTGGCAGAAAAATTTCTCTGTTGCCCTGGTGGAAGGACCACCTGCCAATTTTATAAATGACCACCAAGCTGGCGGTTATTTATAAAGCATTGCCAGGAACCGCCGTCACACCCGTTCCTGTCAATGCGTTTCGCTATTTGGTGCAGAGCTCCGTCAACATGAAGGAGTTCTGCACCAAACAGATTTATTTTTTTCATTTTATAAAATCCCAAATTTAATTTTTGGAAATAAAAAAGACAATGCCCCCTGGCCATGGGAGTCCTCTCCCATGGCGAGGGGAGCATTTAGCAGTTTTCACTGTCCTTTACCACCAGCATATTTCTCTAATTCCACCCATCTAAATCAGGTAGGCAGAATTGCAGGTCTGCCTCTAACTGCCCTTACTCCACAGAGCCATCGAAAGGGTTTAATCACAGCGGGGACGGAGTAATCTATGAAGTGATTAATCCTGTGGTCCACCCGCTAAATCGGACGAGCAGATATTTATCTTGGTAGTAAGCGTACTCTGTTGCAACAGAATATGCTTAAAGCCAAGGTATAAATCAGGCCCTAAGTCTCCTAATGGACTATTTTGAAGATACTTGGGTTAGCAGGCTGACCCATTCAGGTCACAAACGCCAACTCAAGTATTACATACCATGTTGGAATGTATATGAGACTGCCATGGCTCAATAACCTAAAACAAACAATGAAGTTGAAGGGTGGGTACAACATCTCCCAAAGCACACTAGCTTGAAGCCACCATACACTCGACCAATTCCTAGAAATATTTCCAAAGAAAAAAAAGCTACCAGCAACTTAGAATAATAACATTCTAATACTCAACTAAAACCAAAAGTATCTAAACAAACTAAAGAAAAGTATTAAATACTACAATGCAAAATACAAGTATTTGCTAAAAATAAATGCTTGCCATACTAGAGTCCATAGTTAAAATACTAATCAAATCTTTCCTGTAAAACTAAAATACAACTGCTAGTAATACAAATTTATCAAAGAAATCTATTAATAAATATTTGTTTAATATTTTTTAATATTCAGCCAAAAATATAGATTTTATTATAAACAAAAGGAAGGCAGACAGGAAAGTAAAATGTAATGAGATAAATAATAAATAAATAATATACGTTTAAGCAAAGACATAACACCTTCTAAAAATGCAGCACCTATTACCAATTAGCAATAAATAAATAATATACATAACACATATCAAACTATCACAGTAACAGAAATAACTGTAAAGCAAATATACATTTCCCATCCATTAAAAATAAAATATAACTCACGGTTCTGTTGCGGATTTCCATGATCTCAAATAATACTCAAAAACTAGATCCACAAAAATATTTAAAGGATCCCTCCCCAAAAATGCAAAATCCAATAGAAAAAGAAATCTACAAAAACCATCAGAAACCTGAAAAATAAAGTAGAAAAATGCTCCAGCTGACCTGAAAAATTAAGCAATTTGAAATTAAAAATAATATTGGCTACCTTGTCACCTTTTTTCCTTTAAAGAAAATAAAAATCATAAAATAGGAAATTGTCTCGAGTCTGAAGAAAAACCTGTTTAAAAACACAAAATACCCACCCACCGAAAATTAATAACAACATACACTATTAAGTAAAATAACACTAATTATGAAATAAAAAACATATAATACTGTGTAGTAAAACAATACATTTAACCATATATATTATAGTAAAGCCTAGCAACTACAGGACCAAAACTCACAATGCAACCTACCAGTTAACCACTAAACCACAACAACTCTCTAATCAATACAAGATATGCTGACCCTAAATACACCTCCTAACTACTAAATCCCTCAAAACATAACTTAAAAGTACTTTTTCTTGATCCGTAGACCAGCACACGGGAGATGCAACTACACAGAAGCTGGAAAAACCCAAAATGAGGTGAACAGACTAAGAAATAGCTGTCAAAAATGGGCGTTAAATGAACATAAAGAAAGACTATAGAAACAGTGGAAAGTAAATAATCAACTTTATTAATAATTATTCTATGTTAAAAAGTTATAAACATGTTTAATAATGTTACACAAATTGTGTAAAATATACAAAAACAAAAAAGTGAAAATATATTTAAAAAATACTCACACATTTATATTTTTAAATTTATGGTACTTATAACTATAATAACTACCTATGTAACACTGCACTGTAAACAACATGGGGAAATAATATATATACTCAAATAAGGCTTCATTTTTGTGGTCTGTCGGGCATCCAAGATGGCTGTATAACACAAACTCCACGGTCCCATTCTAATGATCTGATACTGTATGGTACCGTAGAGCAGACACCCGTGAGCAACCTGGTGCCTATGTGATGTCCCGAGCTGATGGGCGGGTGTGCTGGGCAACAATCACAGCTGCTGTGTAGCTGCAGCAACAAGAATGGGCGAGCCTCGGAGACCCGGCTGTGATAGCAACAGCTGGTGAGCCTGAAACTGCCTGCTCCACCACCCACCAACTCAGGCAGTTCCAGGGATCACCTGCATGTGTGCTGCTTCATGGCTGGGGCGAAGCGAGGCTTACGCCAACCCTGGGCCCACAGGAGGAGCTGTTTGGTCAGGAGGTGAGATTCTCTGGCACCGATTTTGGGCAATGGACAGCCCTGCCTCCGGGCTGTGGCCTACACACGGGCTCCAAACCATGCCAAGAGGGAATCCGTTGCCCCAGGCTCACATTGAGCAAGTCTTGCTACACTGCAGCAGTTGGCAATGAGGAAAAGGCAATGCAGTATAAATATATAGCAGATTTCCAGATCTTCACTATAATTAGCGAACTCCACAAATTGGTGAGCCATAATTAGCAGACTCTAATGTGCAGAAATCAGAACTTTTCTCAAGCTCCCTGTTTCACTACTAGGATCGGGGATCCTTGAGGAGAAGTAATGGACAATGCATCTTCCTCAGGCAGCCAATGTCGTAATTTCTTCGAGTGTGCATGATTTCCTGAATTGGTAACCTCTATATCGTATAGATACAAATATGGGCAAGAGAGATTCCTAAGAGAACAAGCTGCCAACTAATTGCTGCAAGACCCTAGGATAGAGATCAGCCTCACCTGATTCTGCTGCAGGGGAGACGAAGGGGAGAACCCAAGCCCTATTTCCATCACAGACAAAATTTGTTTGGATCTTAAAGCCAGCCGCACATCAGTTGATCATAAGCTAAAATCAGTTACTTACTGCATAGACAGGCTGATGAAAAGGATCAGTCATCAGACTATACAGCTAGATGGAGTGAAAAGGAGAGTCTCACATTTAGCGGGCAATTTTACAATGACCACTGAGAAGTTGCTCACGATGGAGAAGCTAGTCAAAGCAATTGCAGCAAAGAATGACGACTTTAAGGCATTCTCCCAATGCATCAACATTACGATTATTGGAGTGACAACTGGCACAAATCCTTGGGTCTGAGACATCTGCCGGGGATCCCTGATTGCAAGAGTAGTCAACTTCCGAGATTGTGATATGATTCTTAGATTGGCCTGAGTTCAAAGTCCTCTACAGGACCAGGTTTCAAACACCTCCATATACACTGAGTTTACTTTAGTAGAAGAGGCAACATGGAGGTTTTTTGCGCTGAAGCACACACTGCCCTCTAAATTCATCAAATATGCGATGCTCCACTCCACCAAACTCTGGGTTGAACTGGGAGAAAAATGACACATTTTTGCATCTGAAACTGGAGCCACCAAGAGCAGCGGGAAGTAGTTTGACAAGATCAGAGCGTACATGACGACGACAGTCAGTCCCAATCGCAGGGTATGAACGATGTGGAATAGAACTGGGAAGCTCCCTACATCTTAGCACTGACAATAATATTTTGGCATACAGTAGGCAAGACTACTGAACTGTAACAAATGAGCCTCTAATATTACAATAGGTTCAATGTACACAATGGAAATGCTTAACATTCACATGTAGTTAAATTGTAGTAACTTTATTGTTGCACTGGTTAACCCTCCCTGGCGCTCACATGTCCTAAATACTTGTTTTGTAGAGGGGCTGGCTGATAACATACCATGCCCTTTTGAATGTATCTTGGCCATGTTTCTTACCTATGTTAGGAATAGTCCTGGATGGGATCCATGGCACTGAAAGTTGAGCTACTCATTGTAGGTGGGAGTGGTATATGCCAATGGAAGAGTTTAAATATCTTAAGAGGTATAAACCACAACAGACATGAATGTCCGTTGAGCAAAAGCCTATTGCAAGAGAAGACACGACAGATCAATATAGTGCAAATGGCTGCTCCAGCTAGTAAGATACTGACACTGTTTTTCCTCGAAAATCAGGGAAATAAACAATTCACACAAAAACAGAAGAGTTATACTTGGACAGACATAGAGTAGACCTAAAATAGACCTAGCAGTGCAACAGGAAACATACATATTGCAATTAAGAATCAACACACTACCTAGCAAATGGGGTGCCCCTAGGTATTTTACCTCCCACAGCTCATATTGTCTGGGGGTGGGTATCGTTATTCGATTTCATATTGATTTTAGATAGGCTAGTCAATTTGTAGATCATGAGGGTGGATATATTATACTGGTGGGGAGGCTCTACAATAAGAAACTCATGTTGGTCAACACATATGCACTCAATATTGATACCCCTGATATATATACAGTCTTGATAAGGACAAACGTTGAGACCCTGATTTGGGGATAAGATTTCAACCTCGCCCATGATCCAGTTCTAATCTATTCCAGTGGTGTGAAGGTCCACAAGTCACTTTCCATAGCAGCGTTAGAAGAAATCATTGGTATGTATAGTCTAATTGATGTGTGGTAACAGTGCAACCACACTGGGCCTGAATACTCATTTGACTCTTTACCATGTAATTCAATGTCATGCACTGATAACTGGCTCATATCAATAGATAAGAGCTCTTGGGTGACTGATATATCATACCAACCTCAAACTGTATCAGACCACTCACCAGTATTGATGCTACTTAAGGTCCTTCACCACAGTAGAGGATCCCCGGTAGAGCATTGGCAGACTTGGTGTTTCAAGAGGAGCTGCAAACAGCCATTGGAGAATACTTTAAATTAAACGAAGGCTCAGTAGCTACCATGGCAACTCTATAGAATGTGTTCAAGGCCTACATTAAGGACACAACAATTGCCAAACATTCTGGCATCTTAACAGATATTTGTACACAGCCGGAGTAGTTGGATGTCAACTTCAAGACTTTAGAGATCAAGATCTCCACGATGTCACAAACCCAATTTCTTAAGGAGGGCCATACCATATGGCAAAAATACAGTGACCTAGCAGACAGAGAGACGACACATTTGGGCAAACTTGCAGGTCTGTCATTGTTAAACCTTGGCTATAAAATATTAGCTAAGGTGTTAGTAAATCACCTCTCTCTGCTGATGGAGAAGATTGTATCACCAGCACAATCCAACCTTCTACAGCAATAAAGATCAACTTGCTCAACATTTTCTATGTCATTCATCATCTAAATCCTGAGATGGACGCTGCTGTGGTCCTGTTTGGTGCTGAGAAGGCATTAAACCCTCTGGAGTGGCCTTTGCCCAAAGCCACACTAGCAAGACTTGGCATATCAGGTTACTTACTCAAGCTATTGATGTTGCTGTATACACACCTGTAGCCAGAGTTTAAGCCAAGAGTTTCAAGGCCTTGCACGTTTCAGATATTCAGGGGCACGAGGCAGGGCTGCCCACTCTCACCACTGCTTTTCATATTGGCCATGGATCACTAGCCCAATATATGCAGGAATGCCATATGCATAGGGGCTTGTGCATACATGACTGTCGGATTCTCCTCTCCAGGTTCACTGATGATATACCCTTATGTGCCAGAAACCCTAGCATAAATGTAGCACCACTGATTAGGGAGGTATTCAGATTTGCAAAATTCTCAGAAACAAATATCAATCGGGACAAGAATGATTTTTTACCACTCACTCAACGCACCCCAAAACCAGAAATAGAGTTTCTAATACACTGGGTTGTAGGAAACTCTCCACAGAGATACTGAAGAGCTATTCAGATTGAACTATGACCCGGCCATCGAGCGAATAACGCAACAGGTGGACTCGTAGATTAGGCTTTTGCTGCACCTGGCGGGTCAGATAGCTCTAATAAAGATGATTATATGCCCCAGATTTCTTTATCTGTTTATAATCAATCCAATCCAATCCAAGTCAGCTTTATTCGACATGATTAGTCATAAAAGTACATACAAATCCATAAATAGGTAAAAAGACAATTACATACAGCACCAACTTGGATTTAAAAGAAACCAGATAAAATTAAGAATAAGCAGATACATCTTTAAAATGTTTAAAAGTAACATTTTAAAACCCATATAGAAAATCTTCTATTAAAAACTATTTTTAATTAAAAACAATACAAATTACAGTGTTCTGGAGGCAATTAATTAAGGCAGGCAATTGAGCGAACCCCTTATCTACGTCACTTGTACATAGTTTTCTGTTTTTGGTTCTTGAAGACACTAACTGCATTAGGCAATTACATAGTGCAGGTCCACAAACGCACCCATTAACTACGTCACTTGGCCATTATTTTGTGAATTTAGTTCTTGAAGGCACTATCATCATTTACCCTGAACTTGGAGAAGTGAGCATGATCTTATTGCCCATGACCAACCCAAGTATTTTGCCATCGCTATGGCTGACGTAGTTGATGTATCGGTTCGCAAGATTCTCTCTGCTTCACTAGCTCTTTTTGTTCCCAAACGTTTGCAGAGTGGTGCTAACCAAGCACGACGTGGACCGACATAACCAGTGCAGGCGAACAGTACGTGGGTCACAGATTCTTTACTGGACTGGCATACTGGGCACAAGTTATCACTGGGTTTGGCCCATCTAGATGTAAAACCTTTAACTGGTAATGAGCCTACCCTGAACTGAAAATACAGCTTCCGATCGAGCGGTTTTGTGATTAAGTCCCAGTATGCTTCAAATTTAGGAATTAGTTTGTTTTGCAGGAAAGCTCCAGTTAAGGTGGACGTCTCACTATTTCTAAGCGTATTAAACTGTATCAATTCCCAATATTTATCTTTCAGAATCTTTTTGGACGGAAAAATAGAATTTGATGGGTCCTCCCACAGGAATTGCATACCTATACTTAGCAGGGACTCTCTAACCTCCTTCAACCATTTAATTTGATGGAAGGTGTCTGCCCTTATTATGTCCTGGAAGCCAGCCGCATAAGCTGCCAGTTCTGGGGTTGTCCACAATCTCCGCCAATATAAAAGGGGTCGCAGTTTAGCTACGTCTGTGATCGCTTTTCTTCCCAGATCATACAGTAAGGGACACGTGGGGGTACTCTGAGGCAAACTAGTTATTTTCTTCATGAACCTATTCTCTGAGACCATAAGCTTAGACAGGTTCTCACAGCCCCAAAGTTCTGAGCCATACAGGGCAGAGCTGACTACTTTCATGCTGTAGATTTCAAGAGCCGGGCTAATTGGCTTAAAAAAAGAGGTTTGATGTTCCTTGTGCAGCACCCCTGCCAGTTGGCGGTGTTTTAGGGATGCCAAGTCAATTTGGTGGCCCCATTTAAGGTTGTCTTGGATATTAACCCCTAAGTAGGTAAACTGCTTGACCTCCTCTAGCAAGCGATCGTTCATACGAATGCCCCTCTTATAGGTCCTATGTGGATTAAAAACCATTAATTTCGTTTTCGACACGTTGACCTCCAAGGCTCGGTTTGTACAGAACTCCTCAAAAATTACCAGCGCTTTTTGGAGACCACTGGGGGTCTTGGAAATGATCAACGTGTTGTCTGCGAACATCAATATGTGTATTCTTTCGCCCGCTAGTAGTGGTGCGTCTGTGGGAGTGGCCCCCATGCAATTTGTTATTCCATTAATATATAAGGAAAATAATGTTGGGGCCAATACACAGCCTTGGCGTACACCCTTTTCAACTGGAAAGGGACTGTTAACCTCACCCTGCGAGCCACATCGAATCCTAGCACTATTATTATTGTGCAGTCTGATAATAAGGGTCAATAATTCAGTAGGCATTCCCATTTCTTGCAGTGTCGCCCAAAGTTTTGCACGAGGGACAAGGTCAAATGCTGATCTTAAATCTACAAAAGCGGCATATAGACTTCCCTTGCCCAGGGACACAACCTTCCAATGAAGTAAAACAAACCGAAACACCTGGTCGATGGTACTTGTGAAGGCCCGGAACCCTGCTTGCAATGGGGATAGAATGTTACATTCCTCAATCCATTCTTGTACCTTATTGAGCACGATTCTACCCGTTACCTTCTGCATGGTGTCAATTAGACTAATGGGCCTGTAGTTTCCTGGAAGTGATTTGTCCCCTTTTTTAAAAACCGGTATTATTTCAGCTCCTTTCCAGGAGTCCGGGACCGGTGCACCCTGGGCAATGGCATTCGTCAATAGTAAGATGTACCGGCACCACCTTTCCTTGTCAGATAAAAATATGTCCCCGGGGATGCCGTCTGGGCCGGGTGCTTTCCCTACCATTATGGATCTAAGTGCGGCTTCTACGTCGCCCCTACTAAAGGCCTCATCCTGATAGAATAAGTAGGTGATGGCACATTCTTCTTCTTCTGTGCTTAAAGCATATTGGGGTTTGAAATGGTTAACCCAGTCCTCCTATGCACTTCAATAAGATTTTTTTGTCCCCTTATGACACAACTCATTAGGCTGTTAAGAATTTGAAAAATGGGCAAGCACATAAGGGAAAATCCTCTTAAGAGAAGCAAGGCGGAGTATAGGTACATTAGACAAAGCAAGGGCATGGGAGCTGCTAGTTGACGAACTGATATCATTTGGTCGTGAAGCAGAGAGGCTATCCTCCCCACAGCCCCCATAACCTGAATGGGGGAAGAGGAACCAGGCTTGACAGCGCAAAAGCTAGCTAATTACCCGAACCTAACCCCCATCACATGCGACCACACAATAGCGAAGATGATAAGTGAAGGACTCCATTGCGGGATCATGCAAGACTCAGACTATTACCCAGAAGAAGCTGCAACTCAAGGGGGGCAGGGGAGGAAGAGGATGTTGAAACAGTATAAGTTGTTGTTGAGGGGAAGCCAGGAATATATGTATATCACTACACATGTAATGCACTGCACAAGTGATGTATGAGAAGCAATTATTTTAAAACTCAATAAAATCTGGTTAAAAAAACTCATTTGGCTGTTATGGGTGTGGAGACAGATGAGGATTGG
The DNA here is from genome assembly GCA_963921515.1 of Calotriton arnoldi. NCBI lineage: Eukaryota > Metazoa > Chordata > Amphibia > Caudata > Salamandridae > Calotriton > Calotriton arnoldi. The sequence continues at coordinate 1,469,652 of CAWUFW010001715.1, read as the reverse complement.
CTGGGAGACCATGATTTTGCCATTTTAGAGGGGAGGATTTGCAGTGCTGTATTTAGAATAACATTTTCTTGCAGTCAGGGTAATTGCCTTATTGACTGGCACCACCCTGACAAAAGAATCTCATACTTCATCCCAGAGAAAGATGAGACAGAATCCATACCCATGGTGCCGGTTGGCTTACCATGATCCAGAACAGAGATTTGCCCAATAGCGATGACCTGCTAGGCCTGGAGTCCCATTTCTGTATTGACCAGCACTATCACTGACAAATAATCCTACACTACCCCTGACTGGTGAAAGCAGAGTCCTGGGCTCTCGCCAATGATAGTATAGTGGAGAAGGAGCAGTTATACATATATAGGGACTTCATAACTCTAGGTCAATTAAGGGCATGCTGTGAGATATTGCCACTAGATATTTTAAGTTTAAAGCGACCGAAAAGGAAGACGGGTCACTGGCTAACCCGATAACAACGGTCCCCTCGATTAACACAAGTCAATCGCAGCCCCCCGGTATAATCCCTACCGTGGAGCCTGAGCGACCAGCAGACATGGACAATTGGATATCAGTAATAACAGATAACAAAACTCCCCTTCAGCTAGGGAGTTATCCCAACAGGCAACCAAAGCTCCAGAAGCACTGATAACCCGAACGGCACAGATCATAATCAAAGGACGTTCGGACCGGGCACCCGGGTCAAATGGCCTACCTCAGACCCTGTACAAGCAGGATATAAAGTTCTGGCCCGACCATTTAGCATCTTTATTTGATTATTGTCAGACCACTTCACTGATACCAGAGTCCTGGCACGGAGCTATCATGCATCCAATCTATAAAGGTGGCGTAAGATTTGACCGAAAAAATTATAGGTTGATAGCCCTCGTGGACGTTGAAGCCAAGTACTACGCTAGTCTGTTGTGGGAAGACCTGTCACTGTGGGCTACACAAAGACATCTACTCCCCTTTAATCAGACAGGATTTGTGGCCAAATCAGGAACTTTAACAAATCTGCTCGCAATATCAGTTTTGACGGACAATGCGGCAGCTTCAAGAACTTTAATTCACTGCTGCTTTGTTGATTTTAAGGCAACGTCTGATTGCGTGCCAAGGGGATTATTGTGGTCCAAACTACAGAAATGGGTGTTTCCACCTCCCTTACTAGAGGCCATCATCCAGCTCCATACAAGCACTTGGATTCGTATAAAATTGGGAGAGGGAGCTCACATCGCAAGGAAAACACAAACATCTCGTGGAGTAAAACAAGGGTGTGTGCTGGTGCCCTTACTTTTTAACATTTGTATCTTGGATTTATCGCAACCTTTTGATGACATTAACTGCCACCCTCCGAAAATTGTTGGCACTCGGGTCAGCAACCTGCTGTATGCAAACGACCTTGTTCTGTTTAGTCATACAAGGGTAGGTTTGAATAGGCTGCTTGACCAGCTATACAATTAAACAATTACAAATAAACTGGAGTTAAACCTGTTGAAAACAAGGGTAAGCACCTATGGGACAAGAAAAAATCAAGGAGGAGGATGGCTGTACAATGGTAAAAGCATTGAAAGGGGATCCTCCTGTAAATACTTAGGGTCCATATAGACACAAGGTGTGCCTTTTTAAAACAACAGCAAGAGGTTGGAGCTAAAGCACTGACACTACAGGTAACATTTACAAAGCTAGCAAAGCGGCTATTCGGCCCAAGTTTGACCCCAATAATAACTGTTATGAAGGCAAAAATGTCCAAATCCTTATCCTATGGTCAGGAGATTATGCTGGGAAAAGACACCAGTTTGTTGAATAAATTAACAGCAAGAATCTATAAGCAAGTGCTGAGCTTACCGAAAACCATATTCCCTGCTCAGATTAGACTTGAGTTTGGCCGTTTAGATCAGCAGGCTATGTAACTAACTACGAACGTCCAGAGTAGGCAGTTTGGAGGCTATGCTGTGGAGGGAAATATCTACCAGTAAGTTGGGGCAAAAACATCACTGTTATCTAGAAGATTCCCTGCAGCTTTTAGAAGCAAAAGAATTCTGGGACACTAATCCATCTCAGCAGGTCCTCAAAACGTACATTAAAAAGAGCATACATCTCTGGTCTTTCCATTCAGACAGAGCACAACTAGCAAAATGCAAACACACCTGGTCGATTATATCTGGGTGCAAGCCAGGGACCATGGTACCATATCTGTCTTGCACCTATGCAGCCTTCTGGAAAAAAATACTTTTGTCCCTCAGGATGGGTAAGTGGCCTTTTCTCTACCATCTACCCAGTTGGCGTCGCATAAATGACAACACAATGTGTAGGAGTTGTGGGTCCAGTAAGGAATCATTTGAACACGTGGTGTGTCTCTGCCCAGCACTGCTCTAAGAACGTAGGGCCCACCTATGGGTGAATGGAACAAACTCAGTGTTCGCACTTGTCAACAGGCCATTATCGCGTCCTTGAACCCGGAGAACTCAGTGCTTAACATTTGGTTCACCAAGTTTGTTACAAGAGCAGCAAATAGGTTCAGCCAATCGGAGAGCCAACCTGTCAATCCATGTAACCCTATATTGGGTTGCTCCTAACTCAATAAGATGATAACTGGTATTTCCCATTGTCCTTACCGATAGCAGCTTTTGACCGTCATTCCCAGCTGCCTACCCAGAGGCTTTGCACTCTCTGCGATTTTACAGCTCATTCTATTTTATGGATTGTTTTGCCCTATTTATAAAAAGAGTTGGCAAAGCCAGGGGATCTGCTAGCAGGACCTTTGTAATCAGTAATTTGTCTTCATTTTAGTATTAAGTTGAAGTTTAATTGTTTATGATTGTCCCCCAAATGAGAACTAATTGAAGGGACTTTGGTTTGCACAAATTCCATGACACCCCTAAAACCCTGCTTGATACAAGTAGTATGGAATCAGAAAATCAATGAAATTCTAGTGAGTGTCAACTTGTTTTGTTTTAAATATTTATTGGTACATACCCCAATTGCTTACTACTGTCCCTGACATGTGAAATAATCCACGGACTAAGGTTTGCATTAATTTATGACATTCGCAAACCCTGCAGAATACAAGTAGTATGGACTTAGAAACCAATGAAATTTTAGAGGGCGCTCTTATTTTAAGTATCTATTATTATATATCTCTGTTTTTATCAGAATGTGAGAATTAATGCACGGAGATTGTCATTGTAATGATTGTTATTAATCAAACAATAAAGTATGTTATTACTTGTATAATGTACTAACATGCTGTTTCAAGGCACTTGCAGAGTACAGCATGGCCCAATGTATCCTATTATGTTAATTAAAAAAAAAAAACACCACACTCGACGCATTTGGTTTCTTGACCATCTTGATTTCTGGCCACTTTGATGCATAATCCACCAGGACTAAAATATCCCTAGATCTACCTGGTAGGGAGTCAATGGGCCCCTTTACATCAATTCCTAATTTGACCCATGGACCAGAAGGACACTCAATCAGAAGGAGGGGCGGTGTCGCTACCTTCAGGCTCTTATCTGCAAACCCACATACCAAACAATTCTCAATCACCTTGTTGATCTCAATATCCATACCAAGCCACCAAAAGGCTTCTTGAATGCGACGTTTTGTGAGCATCACACCCAAATGACCATCATTCCATCTTCCAGGGAAATCTCACTTTCAACTTTACAATACGGTTGTAAAAGAGGGGATAACACCTTCTCTCTGGGTCAACCCTTCTTGACCAACTCACAAACCTGCTGCAGCAATTCATCATTCCTCAAAGCATTCATCCAGTTTTCCTCCGAACCAACACTTAGTTCTGGTATTTCCAATGCAGCCTCAAAGCAATCCTCAGAATCCTTCTCACACAGTTCAAGAGAGTCAAATTCTTCACTCTCATCATTTCGCAGAGGAAAATGGGAAAGAAAATCAGCCCTACTGTTCTTTCCACCTGAAATATGGGACACATCAAACTGATACTGCATCAGCCTAGAGACCATCCTCACAATCCTAGGAGTAAAACATTTGCTGGCACCAGCACCAAGAATGTTGACTAAAGGTTTGTGATCCGTCCATAGACTTAACCGCCTACTCCACACCTATGGGCGAAACTTCTCTATCACCCACAGGCATGCTAGCAACTTCTTCTCAGTAACGGAGTACTGCAGTTCAGTTTTTCTAAGTACTCTTGATGCAAATCCTACAGTGCCTTCTTTATCTCCAGAGCCCTGTATCTAAATGGCACCCAACCTACCTGGCTCGCATCAACAGTAATGCAACAGGATAGCTCAGGATTAAAAGGCTTAAGAGCTCTACTTTTACCTAAACAATATTTGACCTGCTCAAAGTAGAGACGCACTCACTAGACCACTCGAACTTTACCCCTTTTTTGAGAAAATTTCTGATTGTCCTCACCATTGTGGGAAAATCAGGAACAAAATGAGAGAGTCATACTCACAAAGATCCAGTAAAGATTTAACACCCGTTTTGTCACAGGTAGTGGTGGCACCAACAATAGCTTCAATTAGTCCATGTCAAGGTCTAGTTCCTTCCTGCGAAATCAAATGGCCCTGTTATTCTACATCCTCACACAAGAATTTACATTTCTCGGTCTTGAGAACTACACCATGTTTTTCAAAAATGTCCAGCACTCTGTGCAACACAGCTTCATGGGATTGGATGTCCTTCGCATAGATCAAGACATCATCTTGAAAGACTAACACGCCTTTCACCCCACTCAACAAGTTCTGCATTACCCGCTGAAACACAGACGCAGCAGATGCTAAGCCGAAAGGCATACGTCGATACTGGAAAGCTCCTAAAGGAGAAACAAAGGCTGTCAACGGGCGCGACTCTGGATGTAGCTCAATTTGATGATAGGCTCTAGCCAAATCAAGTTTCGAAAAAAATCGAGCCGCTTTGACACTAGCAAATAGGTCATTAATTTTAGACAGTGAGTGTGAGTCAATCCAAATCTCTTTATTGAGTGACCTCAAATCTACATACATGCTCAATTGTCCACACCTCTTACGCGCCACTACAAGTGGAGACAACCACAAGGAAGACTCAGTGAGCTCTATAATTCCTTTATCACCTAGATACTTGAGTTCCTTGTCAAGATCGTCCCTCACACTAAAAGGAACTTGTACTTTATGGGGACAGCATCTTCCTTCATGTTAATCTTGTGCTTGAAAGCCCGAATCTTCCCTAATCCCTCACTGAACACCATGGGAAAACTCCTTTTCCACTTTCGTCCCACCTCATCACACTCAACCACCAAAACCTGTTCTCTGGCACCCGGTCTCAGCATCATCCCAAACAGTCCCTGGTGGAATCATCCCAATATGTTGAGACCCTTGACTGCAACGTAAACCTTCCCCTGATCTTTATTCCCTTGAACATGAGTATTTTTCAATATAGCCAAGAAACTCAATCTAATGCCCTTCATAAGAGACTGGAGAGCGGTCTGGTGGCACATCTCTTCAAATAATTTCTGCTTGATCATCGTAATTCTGGCACCAGAATCAACCAGCAGTCTGAGGAATTTACCTCCATCACTCACCTCTACAATGGGGTCGACACAACACGATTGGTCACCAACAACAGGTTCATTCTCATCACATGAAGAACATTAGGCAAATCTGTGCCTACAGAAATTACTTCCGAAACAAACTCTTCATCAGACTCCACCACACAAGCCACAGTTTTCTTCTGCATTATCTTTTTTAAACATACCTTAGCAAAATGTCCTGTCTTTTTGCAATAATTACACACTACATTGGCTACAGGACACCTACCCCCTTTGGGATGTTGGGTATTCCCACATCGAAAACACATGTTGTTAGAACTGGAACTATCACCATTACTCCTATTCTTAACATTTGTGACATTGCTACTGCGAACATACATTTGTCTAGACTTCCCACTCCCAACAACATTTATAGCTTCAGATGACTTATCATCCAATTCTTTCAATGAGACCTGAGAGATTTCAATTCATGGTGCATCCGACAACATAAAATATTAAAAAGAAAGAAATCGGAAATTCCCCTCCATCCCACCGGAGCCTTGTAAATTGAACTTGAACCGATTTCTACAGCTACCGAGATTGGTAAGTCAGCCAGGATCGCTAAACTACCCTTCCTTGTTGCTAAAGACTAAAGAGGTTAAGAGCCTTGAGTCTAGGGAGCTGTAGGGGGGAGGGGATCCTCTCCATTAGATAAGAGAAGATGGGTTCTCAAGTAGCTTCAAAACATAATTTCTTCTCTGCTATATTATCAGCTTATTTTCCATTGCAAATAGGGTGCAGATTGGGAGCTCCTTAAAGCAATGGGAGGGGTCTCTGCCTTTTGCCAGTGGGCTGCTATCATGATTTTAGCCTCTCCTAGGCAATTACACAGGATAGCTCTATCTGCTTCAGGTCGGTATCGCAACCCTTAAGGTCATACCCCTGGAAGGACAGTGCTTATGCCCTGTAGGATAGGGTACCCTAAAATGCTTTGCTGCACCTGTAAAGCTTCTGTGGCAAGTCCCACCAAATGGGTTCAGCATCTCCCCTAGTCTAACATCCCTTCCAACTCTTAACACTAACCCCAGGTTAGAATTTATGAAATGTAGCTGAATAGTGATACCAGTCTAATAGGACTTTATAGTGTGCCTCTTAACCCAGTATACTATGTATAGTGCTGTAAAGATCCCTCCATAAGGTAAGCCACTGTGCCTCCGAGATGGTCATGCATGTGCTGTTCTGCCACTTAAGTCTATATTAAGTGCCACTACGGGGTAGTGCCTCCGTAAGTGAGATGTTGAGTTGTGATATTATGCCCTTTCATCTAGTTGCCTATCTTACAAATCTCTCCAACGGTGTGAAATCTCTAGTAGGTCAATCTGTTTTTAAGACCATATTCTATTAACCTAGAACCTATTTGAACTGTGGCATTAGGAGAATTTTGCTGGATGAAGTAATTGATTTTAAAAGATTTTAAGGACTGGCATTTCATGAAGCCTTGGGCCTGCCCCATTGTGTTAGTTTTTAGGCTGTAGGCTTTGATATAGGATTAAATTCATCACATTTTAAAAGGGAGGTGGCCTGTATACATTTTATTTTAAGTGTGCTAACTATAGTGAGAAGTGAGGAAAGACTTTCTTTAATTTGGATAAAAGTCAGAGCACAAATGCAGTCAAATTGAAAAAATAAATTGAATCCCTGTTTAAAAACGATGACATGCATAATATGTTACAAGACCTTCCAATCGGTAATACATGGTAATTTCCAAACAATACTCTCATAAGACATGTAAGTTATTCTAAAGTGTGTTTGAGGCATATGTGTGTGCATCCATTGATTATGAAAATGTCTTTGCTTATGATTCTTGTGAATGATAGCCATTTCTAAGCTGCAGAGATCTATAAATTCACTCCACCACTTGTGTGCTCTGGGTGGATTACTACCAAGTCAAAGCTTTGCAATGCAAATTCCAGCTGTAAATATCACAGCACAAATGATTCCATCATATTTCATAGACATGTATGGAGCGAACCCAAGCAGTATTAACTTTATCGATGTTTGATGCGGGAAATTAAGTAATCTTTTCACTTCCTGAAATTCATGTGTGCAATAATCCCTAATTTGGAAACAATGAATAAAAACATGAATAATATCTGCCCCTTGGTCCCCACATTGAAAACACAGACTCATTCCAAAGGTTTTTTAGGTGTATATTATATATCCAATAGCATTGGCTGTGATTATAGTTCTGATACATTGAGCACCTTGTGTCCTAATATAAAACGTTTAATGATCTCATCATCTCTTACAACCTCTCCTATTTTATCTGACCATCTATTTGCTAGATGGGACATATTACCTGATATTAATTCTAGGAAAAATATATATATATATCTGACTGATAAGCTATTTACCAGTCTTTATACCCAGCAAGTTGATATATATGAAAAGGGTTCATTCAAGGTTAACCTTGGCTCTGAAATGATTGTATGAACTTCACACATTTGTAAGTATTTTTTTTTTATAACCTCTTGATGGAACTAAGAGGCCGCTTACGATTGCGGAAGGCCCGTCACCGCCAGCCATGCGATGGCGGTCCTTCCGCAATCGTACCGTGCTTTTCCTACCGCCACATTACGATGGCGGAGGGAATCGCGCTCGGACCGTGGCGGACGCAAAGACCGTCCGCCACGGGTCCTCCAAAAGCAATCTTACAGATTGCCTGGCGGACGGTCCCCATAGCCAGAAATGGTGGTGGTGCCTAGCAGGCACCGTCCACCAAATCACGATGCTGGCTAGATCCGGCATTTCTATGGCAGTGATGCCGCCATAGAAAGGCTGGTGGGGATCGGTGATGGGGGCCCGTTGCAGGCTCCCCTTGTGTTGGGGGAGGGGAGGGTGCACTTGGGGGGTACCATGGTACCCCCCTATATTTCACAGCACTACGTGGCAGGCACCACGTGGTGCCTGCCACGTAGTGCTGTGAAATGCAGTACATGGCATATTGACATTGCGGCGGGTGCTGCTTTCAGCAGCACCCGCCTCAATGTTAATGATCAAGATCCGACCGCCATGGTGGTGGTCGCATCGTGATCGGGTGTGCGGGACCGCCGCATGCATGGCGGACGGTCCCGGGTTACACCAGGATGGCGGACGGACCTAATGACCCCCTAAGTGTTGAGCAATAAGTGAGCTAAAAGACAGACAAACTGGTCAATCAAATAACTGACTCATGTGTTGAGGTGTGGAGCTAGACCATCAACGAACAAAAGTATTATTTGAAAAACTAGGAAGTAAAGGTTTATGCCAGAGAGAAATATATTTATTAATATTAATTATATCTAGATGTTGTGTTATCGCAGACCATAAATGAATATAAATGGGAAAGGATTTAAATCTTGGTTGTTGAAAATATGAAAGATCAAAAAAAACATATAGATGTTGAAAGGCCATGATAGAGGGCCCATAATAGTGTATGATTCCTTATAAAAATCAGTAGTCAGAATCTAGATGAGAAAGCAGACCAATAATATCATTTCTAACAGGAATAGCCCTTCCTTCCTGAGAAAGATGAAGCTGAAGTTCTTGGATAGCAGTGTGAGATTTCCTGCCATACAAATTGTAAAAGAGCTGAATCAATTCTCCTAAACATAGTTGGGAATACAATCAAAGGTAAGGCTCGAAATATAAATAAAAATGTAGGTTGTATTGTCTTTTTAATAACTTTACATTCTGATACTTCCTAATGAGTGCCTATTTTAATTTTTCAAGGAGGCTACAGTGATAACCAGTAGGGATTCATGATTAAGCTGCAACAGCCCTTCAATATGAAATAAAAGATTCACTCCTAAATATGTAGTGTAATATATCATGGGTCAGAGTTCGGAAATATACCAATACTCAAGGTTTGAGTCTCGTTCTGATTAAAAAAATATTCTGAAAGTTTTCTGAATTTTCCCGCCTCTTATCCGATGACAGGAAAAGCTAATGCGTGGGTATTAGTAAAAATAACAATACCATCTGCATAAGCTGCTCACATGATATCAGATCTGTTAACTCTCAAAGTTGGAATATCTATTCTAAGCTTTAGATGTTTCAAATATTGTTCAAGATACAAGGCTAATAGATAAGGAAAAATAGGGCATCCTTGAGCTGTTCCCCCATGAATAGCAAAATCATAGACATCTAACCTGAGCAGTCAGCTGTTCATAAAGGAGCATAATTATGTGGATGGACAATGGATCAAACCTGAAATGAAGAAGAGCTTTCAACAGAAAGAGCCAAAAGAGCCTATCAAAGTCCTTCTCGTCGTCAATCATTATCATTGCAATTGGATTTTGTAGGAAAGTTCCCCTTTTACATAGTCACTCTCACTTTTTGCCTGGTATTTGATGCAATTTTGACAGAAGTGCATTGGATTCCTGCTAAACAGGTCCCCAGTGCCACATCTCTTTCACTAAAACTGTACAATTGTTCCCCAACTGGCAATACCTATAGCACCCCTGTATGTCCCTAGTAGATGGTACCCCTGGTACCTAGGGCATGGATACTAAAGAGGGTCCCCAAGGGCTGCAGCATGTATTTTGTAACCCTATATGACCCCTCACTACCCTCATGCAAACTGCCATTGCAGGCTACGTGACATGGTGCAGACAAAAGTGAAAACACGACATGGCACACCTCCTGTGTGCCATGCCTGCAGCCACTGCAAGCTATATATGTAAGTCCATGTCCTGGCTGTGAAAACCCCTTAAAGTCATTTTTACTGTAGCAAGACTAGCCTCCCATACACTAACACTATGGTACATTATTACATTTATTAATTGATAACTTCAGTTCACTACGGTACATTATTCAATTTGTTAAGTGATAACTTCAGTTTTGGAACCGCTAGAGAAATATTTGTTACACTCACTTGAATTGGAATTTTAAATCCTCTTTAATAGTAAAGTTGGATTTACATTTTTTTTAAATGCCACTTTTAGAAAGTTGGTATTTTCATGCCTTTCCGCCAGTGTCAAGGGTCACATGACTGTTACTGGCTCTCATGTGGGTGACGTATATCTCTCCCAGAGAGTGGACAAAAGGGCCTTAGGTGTGGGGAAGAGTGTTCCTCTCTTGAGCATGATCACCTGGGTGTTGTACCCAGGGCCTTCCTATGCTTCGAAAGTAGCCTGAGGGCTGCACCCAGCCCCTTCCTGACTTCAGAAGATGCCTACCCTGTCACTGACAGATGCAGGTCTCATCTGGTCCCGCCTGTCTGTAATCTCATGACACAGACTAGAGCCAAACTCAGGGGAAAGGGAAGAACTGACCAGAACCAGTTTTAGGGTTAGACAACGAGCTGTCCCCTTGTACACGCAGCAGGCATGGGGTGTAACAGTAGCAACCCAGTATCTTTCATCAGAAGGCTCCTGGACCTGAGATGATTCAGAAAAAGGACTGCCCTGTCTTTCGAAGAAGGAAGACTGGACCCAGGACCCCAGAAGTGACTCCAAGGGTCCGTTGGCTGAACTCCTGTTTGAGCTAAAAGGACACACAAGGTTCCAGAGGCCTCTCCTTCTTTCCAACTGACAAGAAACAACTTGTCATGACCTGGTCCCCCTTGCTGACTTCTGTGGGAGTGAGTCCTGAACTCTCAAATGCTGACCTTATGGGCATGTACCTTTGGCTGAAGTCAGAGTGTACTCCTCTCTGTTCAACTGATGGTTTCAATGTATCTGACACAGAGCAGTGCAGGGCGATGCAAGGCCTCACATAGCAGCACCTCAAAGCTCCTAATCGGCAGCTTCACTGGATCTGATGCAGACAGGCACAGGACGATGCAGGGGCTTGCATCACAGCACTGTACAGTCCCTGTTTGGCAGCCTCACTAGATCTGACACAGAATGGCGAAGGGCAACTCAGAGCCTCACATCACAGCACTGTGCAGCTCCTGAATGACGACTCCATGGACCTGATACACCTCCTAGCCGCCTGCACCTAGTACTGTACCCAACCGGTGCTCCATCGCAATTGACCTAAACTTCTGACTTTGTCCTGGTATAGCGTGACCAGGGCATGACCAGATACCCGCAGGTGGTGCTTCATGCCTTTTGGTGTCATTTTATTTATTTATTGAAATATTCTAAATTGGTTTAGGATTTCTCTTGTGTTGCGTTTCCACTGTGAGTGCTGTATAAATACTTTATACATTGCCTCTAAGTTAAGCCTGAATGTTTTTGTGCCAAGCTACCAGCTGGTTAAGCACAGGTTATTTAGAGACTTTGGGGCATATTCTCAAGGACTTATCGCTGAGTTATCGGCACTTTAGCGCAGCAAAAGTGGCGAAAGAATTATCGCCCCATTCCCAAGCTGGTGCAAACTGCCCACATCGCCAGTTTACCAGCGATAGCTGCCGCGAAAAACATCGCCACGGATGAGAGAGACAACTAACGCTAATGATATGCAGAGAAGGCGTTCCCGTGCAAAAACACACAAAAACACCACTTCGCGATATTCTCAACTTCCAGCCAGGTCTGCGATGCGAACCAAAAACAGGCGATAAGGCGCGTTAGCAGCAGGGATTTAACACCTGCTTTTTACTGGTGTTAAGCAGGACGGCAAACTGCAGTAGAAAGTGAGCCCAGCCCAGAGCCACATCTGAAGACCAACAGATGCCATGGAGACAATGAGCGTGCAGCCTGGAGACCGAAGAGGGCCACAACACCCACCGCAACCACGCCCAGGCCCCACCACCCCCCCTTTGACTACCACAGAGGCAGCGCAGAACAGGACAGCGGACGTTCCCAAAACCCACCAGCCTCAGAGACTCAACGCCAGAGGAAGTCATTGCCCACTACAGGCACAAAAGGACAACCATCCTCCGCATCCTGACCCACATTGCCCACAGGCCAACGGTACCAACACGGCGGACAACCACCATCCCTCCGCAGACGAAGCTGCTGGCTGTGCTGCACCTGTTGGCCCCTGGTACCTCCCTAACAACAACTGCCAGAGTCGGAGGAGTCTCACGGCTAGCCCTATCATACGTCCTCACCCATGTCATGGATGCATGTCCACAATAGCAACGGCGGGCCCCGGTCACCGCACCACACGACAGTTCCAATTCGTAGTGTTCCTGCGCAACCAACCCCAACGCCAGCCGTTGCCAGACGCCACTGTGCCCCAGATCCAAAACTGTAGTAACTGAAATGGGGGTGCGCACGGTCATGAAGTCCAGTAGTCAACAGTAGTGTAAAAACAGTCCTTTATTACAAATACAACAATAAACAATACGAAAAGCACAGCCAACGCCCAACGGGAACTTCATCAGGGCAACGTGTGGATTCAAGTAACTGCATAAGCCGCGGGAACTCCCCAATACCATTCCATACTCCGGAGGTCAGTATCCAGAAACCTGTTGGACAAATGGTGACAATGGTCAAGCGTCCGTATAGTCACAAACCTAATCTGGTACAGTGGATAGCACTTGGACAAACCGGAATGCTCACAGGAAAGACAAATCCTGCACAAAAAGACCGTAACAGAAGTACGTGTGGTCGTAACCTTCGTAGGATAGAAAAGGAAGGTTACGGTCACACCAACTTCTGTTACGGTCTCATGATGCAGGATTACCCATACCTGTAAGCATCACGGTTCGTATCAGCTTGATACCCCTGCACCTTCACTCCCCCCACCCAGCCACGAGGGCGCCGTCGTGACCGGTGGTGCCTACGCGATCCTGTGCACCTGCTGCACCCCAGCCCTGGTCCCCAGACCAGTCCACCAACCAGCGATGAGTGCCCGCCCCTGCGCACCCAGGCCTCAATGCTCACCTGCCGCCACCGGCGTGTCTCCAAGAGGGCCCACCGCGTGCAGGTGCAACCTCCTCAGCCGATCGCTGGATTCCGTGCCACAGGCTCCCAGCGCACCCTGCAGCACTGCACCGTGGAGTCATGTCTGTGCAGCCTGCTGCCCTCGGCGTACACTGCGGTCCAGCTGGGATCACAATTCAAATCGAATCTTGATTGGCAGGACTTCGTATCGAGGCCTACGCATCATTGCAGGCTGCACACCCGCTCAGCTCTTCAGGTGCCACTAACTCAGTGCACCTCAAATCATCGCCACGTGGCGGTAGGCCCGTGCCGGCCTAAGTGCCTCGGATGAAACCAACTCTGTGCACCTCAAGTCACCGCCACGTGGTGGTAGGCCCGTGCTGGCCTAAGTGCCTCGGATGCCACCAACTCTGTGCACCTCAAGTCATGGGCCCTTTATGATTGAGTCTCGTCGTGCGGACGCCATCATGTCACCTCCGGCAGTGGGGAATGTGATGTGGTAGGGCCCTAGGCCCTCATGCATAAATAATGACCACACGGACACACTCAGCTAGATAGTGAAAATGGCCTCGGGCACGTGCGCCCGGCCCCTTTTATTGGCAGGGTCACATGTCCTGTGACGCATGTGCTGGATGGGTGTGGTGTGGGTGTGAATCAGCCCTCAAGGAGTGGCTGTGGCATGCTGACAGCTAGACCTGTGATCAGCAGATCACTACAGGGAAGACCTGGGACATGTGGCGTTGTCGTCCCCCCCTGTAAGCGTAAGCGGAGTGGGCTGGCCTGGCGTATGCCAGTCCAGCGTAGGGGTGTGAACGATGACCCCGGCGCTCTGGGCGTGGTTCCGTTCTGGGCTGGACAAGAAGGTGACTAATGCATGTATCTCTGATGTTGTTGCGGCGCCACCCGGTCCGTAATCGGTAATGTTGCACCCTGTGACTCAAGTCCCACAACATGTGCAACATGTGAATCACTGACCCGACATTCATCCATACTTCCGTACTTGAATGTACATAGACATGACACATCTGTGTGAATTTAATTGTTTAATGCACATTCAGTGGAGTGTTGTAGCTGGAGCAATACAGGGCCATGCAAACCCCACTTTACATTGTTGGCCCGTGGAGGGCCAGCCAGAGTCCTTCAGGGAATGACAAGTACATCGGAAGAGGAAGAGTTCAGTCCGCAGTCTGATAGCTGTGTCATTGGTGTCCAAACAGAATATGGCAGTCCATGTCAAGGTCCAAGGTGAGTGTCGCAGAGTGCATCGGGGGACAGTGGAAGGTGATGATGCAGAGGGCAGAACCAAGCAGAAACAGGCGATATGGCGGAGAAGAATTCTACCGCTTCCTTACTACCAGTAAGGCAGATTCATCCGCATCTTCGTCCTCTGATGTCTCATGTGCCTCACATTTGGGTGGTGATGTTTTCTCTGCAGCACTGTGTGGCACTGACACATCAGGGGCCGGAGGTGAATTGGCTGCCGTACTGTGAGGCACTGACACATCAGGGGGCGGAGATGTGGATGTCGAAGCAGCAGCATCATTCATCTGCGCCAGGCCTTGTGGCAGCAATGCCATGACGAAGATCTGCAAGGCATGGTAGATCCCAGCTACATCACGCTGGTGTGCAGTCATGGCAGCCATTCTTTCCGCCTGCATCCGCTCCCTGTTCTCCACGATCCTCCGCATGTGTCCCAACTACCGGCTGACATCGCTGGAGCCACTCTGACTAGACAGTTGTCCTTGTCTCTGAGTCAGGACTCCAGCGATGTCATCCATGGTTCGTTGGAGAGCATGGAGCGGACTGTGGGTGTCCGTCAAGGACTGTAAGTGGTCCCTGATGGGACTTAGACACCCACGTATGGCATCTAGTTTGGCTGCCATGAGGTCGAACCCCACCCGCACCTGCTCAGCCATCTTCTCCTGGCACCCTAACACATGGCGTTGGAAGGCCATGTGTTGTTCGTGGGGGTCCTGGGAGACAGCCGTGGTGGTGGGTGCTTCCTGCTGTGTAGTCTGTCAGGGGGTGGGGTTTCCTCGATGCAGCTGGGCTGCCCTGCTCCTGGAGGTGGGGTGCCAAAGCTGTCCATGAGCCGTTGGAGGGCGTCGGTGTCGATGGAGGGGAGGTCCTCTTCATCATCAGTGAAGAGGTGTACTGTCTGCTCTGCAGCAGGTGTTGATTCACCCTCTGCAATGTAAAGGGGAGATGCAGTTTAACATTGTTTTCACATGTATGTTGACGCATTGTACAGGTTTACATACAAACTGCATGACAATGTACATTGTGACTGTTTGGGAGGAGCTGCCTATTTGATGCGGGACAGTGGACATTTCGACAACATCACGGATGTGTGTTTGTACTTGTGCATGGGTTTGTTGTGAGATTAGTGATGTGTGGGGAGGGCCCCCTCTGGGCACATAGTCGACGGGGGCCTACTTGCAGTTTCTAGGTGTGCTGCAGTGTGCCAAGGGGATCAGGGACATGCTCCAGAGTAATCGTGGGTGTGCACTGTGCTATGCTTAATTGTGCATGTGTGCCATTGTGCCCATCTCCCCCCGTCCCCCCAGTCCCTGGTCGTTACTCACCCTCTTGCTGTTGTGTCGGCTCCTGTCGAGCAGTGTCCGGTCCCCCAACTCCTGCCACCGTCTCCACACTGATGACTGTGGAGACCATTTCCTCCTCCTGTGGCGCTGGACCCCCACCTCCAGTCTGCATTGCTGCCTTCTGGTTGTTGGCGAGTTTCTGCTTGGTTTTGCGCTTCACATCATTCCAGCGCCTCTTGGCCTCTTCCATTGTCCTCCTCAGCACTCCGATTGCATTCACCTTGTCCACGATGGACTGACATATTCCATTTTTTGTCGCCAATGACACATTGGAGGTGACAAACAGTTGTTGATGGTATTTCATCACCTCCGTTATCAGGATCCTGTTTTCCTGCGGACTGAACAGCGTCTTCCTCTTCTTCCTGTCCTTGTCCTTCCCTGACCCCGAGGTCCCGGCCTGGTCCTCCGGGGGGCTTGTGGGATTCTGCTCGTCCTCTGTTCCTGCTCCGGCTGCCTCCATTGTGCTTCGCAGTTGTTTGGTTTTTGTTTGTGTTTTTTTCTTCTGCTTTCGTAGTGATTTTTCCCGCCTGACGTGTGTGAATTGCAGGCCTGGCGCTGCTTGTCGCAGATTTTTCTATCGCGGTTGGGCCCATCGCAACTTTTTCACGTTCGGGTTTCCTTTTTTATCGCCGTCGCAGTAGTTGTATTGCGGTCATTTGACGCGTTATCGGGAGACTATCGCATGTTACCGCTGTATTGTTATTTTCTTGCGATAGACGGCGATATGAAAACGTGCGTTAGCCTTTTATGGCGATGATTATCGCACGTTCTTGAGAATATCCCCCTTTGTGTTTCACCCTGGCAAGGATTGTGATTATTATCTGAAGTGGGTTTTCCCCCTCTCAACTAACAACCGAATATCTTACAGGAAGGGAAAACAAAATAATAAAGAAGGATTAGCAATTGCTATAGGTAAAACTTTGAGGGCCTTAGATGGGGTAATACATAAGGAATGATATCAGAATATGTTAGTTAGCGACGTCTCTTATTTTCTGATATTCTGCAGGGGCATAGCAGCACCCCTTCAAATCACTTGGGATCTGGTTATGGAGTTCATATTGCCTTCAACTGTGGCTCCTTTGGTTTGAGCAAGGGGGGGGGGGGGCGGGAGGACTTTTCTTTTGGGTGGGCTTTCCGGAGGGGAATGGTGATAAAGGAGGGGTGAGGGTGGAGGATGGCAAAATAAGCAAAAATGTGCAATGATGATGAATAGCTTGGATAGTAGTAAAGCATTTGACTTCAAAATAATGGCTAAGCAATAGGGAGTTGTTCGGCTTAGCCCTTTCTGCTGGGTCTTCCACAAACCTTTTGCCTTCCTCCGCCTATTCTTTGCTGAATTCATTTTTGTTGGCTTTAGGACTCTGAGCAATTTACCACTGCTTACCAGTGCTAAAGTGCTTGTGCTCTCTCCTTAAAGCATGTTAGATTGGCCTATACCCAATTGGCATATTTAATTGACTTTTAAGCCCCTAGTAAAGTGGCAATACCTATGTCCATGGCCTGTAAATTAAATGGTACAAGTAGGCCTGCAGCACCGGTTGTGCCACCAACTTAAGTACCACTTTAAACATGTCTCAGGCCTGCCTTTGGAGAGTCTGCGTGTGCAGTTTTAAACTGCCATTTCGACCTGGCAAAGTAAATCCTTTGCCAGAAACAAACCTTCCTTTTTAATACATTTAAGTCACCCCTAGCGTAGGCCCTGGACCACCCAGAGGGCAGGGTGCAATGTATTTAAAAGGAGGAACATGTACTTTTAAGTTTTACATGTCCTGGGAGTGAAAAACTCTTAAATTCAAGTTCAGGCCAAGAGCAACACGATCCCTGTCCAGCCAAAGCCAGGGTAGACTAATCAATACCTTGATGGGCTTCCCTGCCTAGGCGATAGAACATGGAATTGGAATTTAAAGTCCTAACTTATGGTAAAGTCAGATTTTAAATTACAATTTTGAAAATGCTGCTTTTAGGAAGTTGGCAGTTTCCTGTCTTAGCCATTTGGTGCCTGCAGCCTGTCTCTGAGCACAAGTGCGGGGTGGGCTCCCGCCTCAAGGAACACAAAATGCGGGGTGGGCTCCCGCTCAACTACAATGCGGGGTGGGCTCCCGCTCATAGAGTGGCACAAACTGCGACTGCGCACTACTTTAAAACAAGCATTTGCAATGCAATATGACTCGCATTTACGCGAGACGTATTGCATTACAAATAGGAGTGCGGGCATTTAAGAAGGCACGAACAGGAGTGGAGGGGGTGATGGGGGGGCGAGAAGTGACAAACTGCGGGAGTGGGCGGGGGGGACACAGGGCAGAAAATTGTTTTGGAGTAAAGGGGCCAATAGCCAGGGAAGGATACAAATAACAACATGGCCACCAGGAGGAGGGACTAACAAACCTAAAACCAATCAGAAGGCAGCATTTAGGATGTAAGCCAATCAAAAAGATGGGCGGAGAGTGGGCGGAGCTTCTAGAAAGCTTCCAAGCTATAGTATATACTGCATGTCTCAACGAGACAGCGCAAGCGCTGCCTAGGCGAGACCTAAAGACAGCGCAAGCGCTGCCTAGGCGAGACCTAAAAAGGACCTCAGCCACCAAATCTTCAGTACACTTCTGGACCTGTTGATACTCAGCCAGGAAGAAGGATTGCTGTGCTGCTGAAAGGACTGCCACTCTGGTGAACTGCTGCTCTGAAGGAGCTGCCTCCCTGCTGTGCTGACCTGCTTCCTACTGCCCTCTTGCCTGGGGAGGAAGAACTGGACCTTCAACTTTATCTTGAATCCAGGACCCAAGAGTCACTCAAAGGGCTAGTCTGCTGACCTCCTGATCTTAGCCTCAGAGACATAAAAGACTTCCCACCATCCTGCACTAGCCCCTGGACCCAGCTGCAGTGAGTTCCTGACCCCCAAGTGGTGCCCCTCAGGTCTTGAACCCATGGTCAGGGTTATGAGTGCTGAATTCAAGCTTTTGGACTCTTCACGACTGCGAACGGGCCTGTTTGCATCGAGGCCTTGTCACTTGCTCCGCGATTCAGCGTGAAGCTCCATCAGCCCGACACTTCGCACTCCAGCATTGCCTGCTCACCGGGATCGCCAGCGTGAAGCTCCAACAATGCCCACCCGCGACACTGGCCGGTTCTTCATGCTACGGTGAGAGCCTCCCACGATGCTCTCCCTGTCCCTGCGGCCCTTTTCAACGGGACTCTTGGCAAAAACGTTTGAGAAAGTAAACTTCAGCTGGCCTAAGCTGATGACTGTATTCAGCCTACACTCGATCGTGACCAGCCTGAAAGTGTAATTTTTACCCGGTCCAGCGTGACCAGATAACCCCAGTTGGCGCTTTTAGGCACTAGTTTAATGTAAAATCTTTAAAAATTCAGGACTCGGTTTCTACTGATTGGATTTTTGTCTTTTTGGTTTTGTTTTATTTATTACATTTTTCTCTATTTTTCTAACGTGGTGTTGGATCCTTTTTGTGTGGTGTTTTCGCTTTATTACAGTTTAAAATGTTGCACAAATACTTTACACATTACTTCTATGTTAAGCCTGACTGCTCTGTGGCAAGCTACCAGAGGGTTGAGCACAGGTTAAATTGCAGTTGGCTTGTGCTTCACCCTGACAAGGATTGTTGTTGCTGCTTTTTTCTCACAGGAGGGGCGAGTCAAATAATTTAGAAATTCTTACATGAAATAGCTTATGATCGGCTAATAAAAGGCGTAGTATGCATGCTGAGCTATGGCATATAACTCCTGAGATTGTATGCTTTCAGGAAATTCACCTTACTAAAAATGATTCAGAAAAATTAGCACAACTTGGCTTCAAAACTATTATTTTTATTTTTAGAGTTTTTCTATAGCGAGAACTAGACCCAAAGATATCAGGTATCACAGCGCTTTACATGAGCACCAGTTTCCTTACACAAGGACACATTCATTTTTTGTTAGGCACGGGGAGATTAAGTGATTTGCCCAGAATTACAGGATGTTGAGCGTCGTTGCCAAGACTCGAGCCCAGTTCCCCAGCTTTGAGGTTGACCACTCTAGCTGTAAGGCTACATCCTTTCCCCAAACTATTGGTGATTCTATTCTGGAAGCTCCAATAAGACAGGGTCGGTCTACTGGTAAAAAGTAATATTTCAAAGTGTAGCAAACTGGAAAATAATAGTTGTGCTAGATGGGTTATTGCTAGACTTAGGAAACAATTGTGAGTCCTCACGTTTAATAGTATTTATGTCTCAAACAATTATGATCCCTCAATCTTTCAGCAGCTTTTGCTTGAACTTTCTCTTCGGGAGACTCCTTCATTATCTGTGGTCATAATAATAGAGCAGTCCAGTCAAGCAAAGATTCCATGAATCTAGAAATGTTTTCACATATGTGACTTTCTTGTGCAGCATTGCACCATATCAGGGCCGTCCAGGGAAAGTGTCACGGTTGTTAATGTATTAGGAAGGATTGCAATCAATGGCACAGCTAAACAGACTGTAATAAACAAAAATGTGAGGGAAGGAATGCATGATTTGATCTCAGCCCCTAGTGATCGCTCAGAGCCTGTGGTTTCTGGTGCTCAGCGCCAGCACTTAATCAGCAACACCGGGGCTATAGTTTCATGAGCACCTATTAAGGACAGACTCATTTTTGGTAGGCACGGGGAGATGAAGTGATTTGCCCCGAATCACAGGTTGTGGAGCCGATGCTGAGACTCGAACCTGGTTCCCCAGGTTTGAAGATGCTGAGACTCGAACCTGGTTCCCCAGGTTTGAAGTCGGCAGATCTGGCCATTATGCCACATCCTCTCCCTACTTTCTGGTTAGTAGTTGCCTCTGTTTTAGGTGGCGTTACAGCTGAAATGGGCTGGTGCAAGCTGCCTCCTGACCAGAGCCCCGGCACTTATTTTTTGACGAAATAACCACTGCTCAGAGCTACATTCCAGTAAAAAAAATTCGGGCCACTGTGCCACTCTGGACAAAAACAAGCCATATGAAAATTAGCTTTGGCCGTACCCAATATGAGCAGCCCAGGCTGAAGTGCCAGACTAGATTCCCTCCACATGGGAACATAAGCAAACGGATACTACATTCAGCCTACTAAGGCCTCACCCGTGAGGTGCAGCTTGCATCCTGTGGTACAACAAGAATGCAACCCATGTCTGGTCTTATCTGTCACTCTTAAGATGTCTACTGCAACAAACAACAAATTGATAAAAACAAATGCTTCAATTAATCTCAGACACTGATGACTGTTCAGAGCCATATTCAATTCCATTTCTCACCAACAATACACTCTCTGCAGATACGAGCCACATAAGGCATTGGTGCTATAAAGGGAACAGGGAACAAAAGACAATAAATTGAAGGTAGTTGGGCGGGGTTATGATGATGCAAATAAGCATTACAGTGAATTAAGAAACAGGGCCAGTTTTAGTGCTGGTGGCGCCCGGTGCGAAAATATTTGTTGGCGCCCCCCAATGACCACCTCCGCCACGGATTCCCTCATTACCATCCTTTAACAGTGCCCCTCAAGTCTCCATAACCACGCTCTCTCAGTTGCATTTATATAGTTTTATAGCGCCACTCATACCAGTGTAGGGTTTAAGAGCACTTTACATCACACGTAAATTACACAGAGACAATCAATCATACTTGTGTAAATCAGTTTATAGGAAATGTTACGCAAGACAGAGGACTACAAGGTGTAGGAGTGATGTCATCTATATTGGTAGGTAGTATAGTTTAAGAGTGCCTGGTCTGGAGAAGCACAAACTCAGAATTCAAAATGTAATACCATGGGTGGGGGTTGTTTCTACCAATAAGAACTGATTTCTACCCAAAGGAACCCTTTTTGCAACATTATGATAATGAAAGACTGGGGAAGAAATCATAATGCTCTAATCTATATCTTGCTGTTTGCATGCAGCTCTTTGATGACAGTTAATAGCTCACTGTTCTATATTAGGATTTTAACTTCTAAACTGCAAGTAACAAAAGGATCTCTCTGACACAAGCAGTAACTGACTGACCTATTTACATTATATGCACTTTGTGATCTGCATGGTACACATTCTTTGTAGCAGGTATATTAAGCCTCTGCACTACTTTATGATGAGCTAAAATTTCCACTGGACAAAACTCCGAGCCCTCTCCAGGAAGAACATTAATCACCTGCGTTATCTTGACATTTTTATTGTTGCCTGAAATTGCTGGAGGTAAGGAACGTCTGTCTTCCAAACAAGACCCCCACCCTCCCCCCCAAGTCAGCACCTGGTGCAGTGGCACCAGTCGCACCGCTTAGCGCCGACCCTGTTAAGAAACCACTCTCAAGTAAAATAAGAATTGACCAATCCAATAGAGCTGGAATTTTCTTGAGATAGTACTTGGTATTAGGTAGGTGGCTTTGATTGAATTGCTTCCAGCTGCCCCACAGAGAAATCCAACAATAAAGCAGCATCTTAAGCTACAAGAATAGGGAAGATTTGATTAAGGCCCCTTTGCTGAACAGACTGAATTATTAGACACAATCTGGCTCTATTACAGCCAAGTAGAACAAATGAATGTGTTAGGTTAATTAGTGAATGACACTTTCTTTATGGCAGATAATTATTATTCCAAACAACACACACATCCTAAACAGAAAAGCATTAAATCATCAATTAAATGTTGTTTTGTCAGCAAAGTGAACACATTGAAGTACACACACTGTCTCTGAAATAGAAGCTGCACATCATGTTGTGTCTGCTGTCTAACAAAAAATGTCCTGATGCCACATCACCAACAACTAATGGGAACACAAATGGGAAAATGTAACAGTTCATGAAACAATATGGCCTTGATGGCCAACCCATCCAAGCAATCAGGAACAGCATGTGAAAGCCAATGGCATAAATGGTCTGATGCAAAAGCCCACAATCCATTTCTATACTTCTTCTTACTGTACTGTACCTATTTGAAGAATGCATAGTATAAGTTCTTACTGACACCAAAATCTATTGGTAACCAGGCCCAAAATTATATTGTTGTTCATTTCAGCATTTTATGACTTTATAGAGGAACAGAATTCAGCATTGTTTGTTTGGACAACGCTTCATAACCGGTAATATACTCTTGAGTTACAGTAGAGGATACTCTATCCCTGGTATACATTTCAGAACAAAATGAATGTTAAATGCATTGAAATATCTTGCAGCAGTGATGGAAGCACAACCAGAAACACAATTTAAAAAAATTGTGATTGCTACATCAGAGTGAATATCACAACGACAGAGCTGGAGAATAAACTCTGTTATAATAGCCAGGAAAATATATGGATTCTGTGCTCATCTGCTATGTATCTCAAAATCAAGAAAATGTAATAAATTAATGTTAACTTCCCTTCACCACAGAATGTTTCAGGAGAGACTTTTGTTGATCTCCTGTTTGAAATAAAAGAGACACGCTGTCGTCCCGAAGACATCTGGAAGCCTAACTTCACGCTCAGTGCTTGTAGATACAAGAAATCGGGGGTAAGTGAATCAGAACATTTGGCTGACCCTTTAACAGTTGTGAGATTAGATTTAGGATAGTTCATTTACTATTCTTTATAGAATGTATCAAAGTCTTATAAATAGAAAAAGGGTGTCCAGATGCAGCTGTTACAATGCGCACTGCGGGTACCCTACTGTGATTATTGGTCTCTTGTGGATATTATTCTAACTGCAGTCTTTGTTCCCGGTTTCTCTTTGCCATGGGTGTTTCAGCCTGCGGCGGGCTCAAGTTTCTACCTATAGCTGAAAGACCTTATTTGGCTCTTCACTGATCACTCCAGTTATGAATGACTAATTTAGTTGATTCTGAAATGCAGATTCCATCAAAGATACTATATATATATATATATATATATATATTCACACAAAAAAAAACAAAGGTTGCAGGGACGTTATAGTTATGGTCAGATTTTACTCATATAAAACCAGAGAAATTCAGCCGTAATAGTTAGCTGAGTTAACTATGACTCACGTCCCCGCAATGTACTGCTTATGACCTCACATATTATATCACTCATGACATGGCCAGTGACATCACTGATGACATCACTGATGACATCTCAAATGACATCACTGAGGCATGGGCGTCTCCTTGGGGACCGCAGGGGTACCTGAAGTCCCCACGGTCCTGGCCGGCTCCCGCCTCCTGCGGGAGCCGGCATTGCTTTTTACACCCATGGAGCTGCTGACATGCAGCTCTCTGGGTGTAAAAAGCAAAGTGCTCCACTTTGAAACCGGAGCACTAGTTTGCTATGGGATGGCAGGAGCAGTGGTCCTACCATCCCATAGCAAACTGCAATGTCCCTTGGGTGGGTACCCCGGGACATTGCTGTAGCTCCAGGAGGGCCCCCTCCCATTTTTAAAATGGCCCCGGGGAGGCAGTGGTCCCCGGGGCAGCGGTGGGAGGGGCGCATGGCCCCCCCACATTTTTGTATATTAGCCCTAGGGAGGTGGCGGTCCCCGGGGCTGCATGGGGGCAGCCAGAGCCCCCCACGCATCTTATTTCAGTACAGCACCGGGGAGGTGGCGGTCCCTAGGGCTGTGGGGGTGGCCGCCTGGCCACCCGCATTTCCAAACATTAGCCCCATGGAGGTGGCAGTCCTTGGGGCTGTGTGAGGGGGGCTGAAGCCCCCCCATGCGTTATAGTTATAATCAAATATAGTCCCGGGGAGGTGGTGGTCCACGGGGCTGCGGGAGGGCCACGTAGTCCCCCCACACTTCAAACTATTAGCACCGGGAAGTGGCGGACCCCAGGGCTGCGGGGGCCCATGAGGGCCCCGCATCTTTATTTTTAATTGCCTCCGGGACCTGACCCACCCGGGGGTCTAAGGTAAACGAATCGCGGGAACCCGCCTGAACAGGCATGGCCTAAGTTAGGGTGTTTCTACCGTGCCCCCTTTTCTTGTTTTTTAACGTTTTTGCTCATGACTCGGTTCAACCGAGTCCCAAGATGGCTGCTACACTTCCTGGTTTGAAGTGGTGGCAGACAATCAGTTCTCAGGCAGGAGATCGGGAGGGTTTGCGGATCCACCGCGGCCACAGTTGTATATCTGAGAAATCTTTAAAGAGCTACCTTTCTGCCAAATTTGGTGTAATTTCGTTCAGCAGTTCGGGCTGTGGCCGCATCAAAAGTTTCCTATGGAAATTAACATGGAGAAAAAGCATTTTGGGACCCCCCCTTTTTCTCGGCCCCCCCTTGATGGATCACTCTGAGATTTTCAAGACAGCAGCTGACGTGACTGCATCATTCGTTTTGAAAATTTTGTGAAGATTCGTCAAATGGCACCAAAGTTATTCGCAAAGCAAAAACACTTTTCCTTTGGAAACTAGGTCCTAACTATAACTACCTAACTATAACGTAACTTTGACCTTTGTTTTTTTCAGTGAATTTCTAGGGATTTTTCGATCATATTTACTCCCTAATAGCTGTTACGGTTCTAGTGGTGGACTTACTATCCAGGCATCGATAATTTCTCACAAACTCCTCTGCAATTTCCCCATTTTCCCCGATCACTCTTCCTGACTCCTTCTGCAGCTCATGGACCCTGGTTCTTTCCCGCTCTCTCTTACCCAACAAGGCCGGAAGCTGCCCCACCCTGTCTCCCACTACATACAACCTCCTTTGAGTGGTGAGAGCAATGCTGAGGGCTGCATTTTCTCCCGGATCCCTGTATTCTTTTTACTTAAGTCAGAGTTAACTGTGCCTTTACAGGGTAAGAGGTCCCCCACCCTATTGTCTGCCAAGTCCAAGATTTCTCCCTCTAGCCTATCCACCCATTCTTGCTTCCTCTTTTTTTCCCCTGCTTTCTGCAACATGGCTTGGCCCTGCAGGACTGTCTTATAGGACTCCCAAATCATGACCACCGACTCCACCATACCCACATTTTCTTGGAAGTAGAGTCTGGTGCCTTTTCTTATGCTGTTCATAATGACTTCATTTTTTAAGTACCAAGTGTCTAGTTTCCATCCACCCTTGATCTCCGAGAGAGGACTATGAAGTTCCACCCAAAGGGGAGTGTGGTCTGATATCCCTTTCACCTTAATTCTAGAGTCTCGGAATCCTGCCAAGGATGCATGTGTAGTGAGGAAGTAATCTATTTGTGTGGAGGTATGGTGGGACCTGAGTAGTTTGTGAACTGTTTTATCCCTGGATTAAGAGTCCGCCAAATGTCTCCCAGCCCCATTGCCTCCAGAAAGTTCTTTAAGACCTGTGTTGGGGGCCCTCTTCCTCCTAGGGGATTCTGATCTATATCATTCTGAAGGATCTGGTTGAGGTCGCCCCCTAATATTAGAATCCCCTCCAAAAACTGCAGCAGCACAACCCCCAATTCTATCAACATTTGTGTTTCAATGTAGGCAGAACATACACTGCAAATACATTTACGTTTATCCCATTCCAGGTACCCGATTGGGCATCATATCTCTCTGACCATGAACCCAGGTACCCACCTCCCTGACCCCCTGAAATACAGGCTCCAAACTACCTGTCAACCCCAATTCACAGGGTGCCTGTCACCCTAACAACCGCATATCCA
The DNA here is from genome assembly GCA_963921515.1 of Calotriton arnoldi. Classification (NCBI taxonomy): domain Eukaryota; kingdom Metazoa; phylum Chordata; class Amphibia; order Caudata; family Salamandridae; genus Calotriton; species Calotriton arnoldi. The sequence continues at coordinate 1,443,208 of CAWUFW010001715.1, read as the reverse complement.
TCATGCTAACAAGAGCTCCTTCTTGTCACCAACTGGTACACCACAGTGACTTCTCTTTGGTACAAGCATCAATAGTGTCCATCATATGACACCCCTTGCCATGTGACATAATTTCTGCAGTTTACTTGCAGTAGGCAGCTGGGAATCCAGTTGTGACCTGGCAGAGCACCTTTCCAAGTGCCTTGTTCTCATGGCCATGTGCACCTGAAGGAACTTTGATCCCCATCAGTCAACAGCACCGGCCGACCCATGCCCCCATCGACTCCTCAACCTTGGAAGCAATGAGATCAGCCACCAGCTCACCACCATCTTCATCGCCTCCATCACCACAGGCACCTTTCCTGATGCTTGGAAACACTCGGAGGTCAGACTCCTCCTCAAGAAACCCTCTGCAGACCCCAGCGATCTCCAGAACTATGACCCCATCTCGCTTCTCCCATTTCCCTCTAAGATCCTGGAGAAAGCCATCAACCTTCAACTTACCGAACACCTGGAGAGAAACAACCTGCTGGCCCTTTCCCATTGAGTATTCAGAGCCAACCACTGCACAGAGATGGCCCTGATTGTGCAACAGATGACATCTGCACCCTACTCAAGATAGGATAGTCAGCCGCCCTGATGCTCCTCAACCTTTCTGTAGCCTTCGACATCGTCTCCCACCACACTCTCATCAAACATCTACAACAGATCGGAATCAAAGAGGATGCTCTTAGATGAATGGCTTGATTCCTCATGGAGCACACCCCGAGAATCCACCTCCCTCCCTTCACCTCACAACCCCAGCACACCATCTGCAGCTTCCCTCAAGGTTCATCCCTCAGCCCAACCCTCTTCGACATCTACATGATGCCGCTAGCAGACATCATCAGGACCCACGACATCACCATCATCTCCTATACCAACAACACCCAGCTCGTCCTCTTGCTCTCAGCCAACCCCACCACCATGAAATTCAACTTCCACAACTGCATGAAGAACTTCTCAGCCTGGATAAAGGACAACTGTCTTAAGCTCAACATGGGTAAGACCGAGGTGCTGATTTTTGGCAGCCACACCACCCTCTGGAATGACTCCTGGTGGCCATCAGAAGTCGGAACCACCCCCTCACCGAAGGACCATGCCCGCAACCTCAACATCATTTTGGACAACAAACTCTCCCTGAAACGACAGGTCAACGCCATCTCCTCAGCCTGCTTCCACACTCTCCGTATGCTCTGCAAAATCTTCAAGTGTCTCCCTATCAACACCAGGAAAACAGTGACGCAGGCTCTCATCACCAGCTGTCTGGACTACGGCAACTCACTTTATACAGGCACCACCAGCGAACTCATGAGAAGACTTCAGACAACACAGAATGCTGCAGCCAGACTGACCCTCAACCTGCTCAAAAGGACCCACATAACCCAGGACTTGACAGACTTCCACTGAATCCCCATCCAGAAAAGATGCCTTTTCAAACTCCTGACCCACGCCTGCAAAGCCCTTCATGACCTAGGAACTGCATACATCAACCAATGCTTGAACTTCCACCAACTTTCTAGGATCCTCCCCTCTGACAACCTCACCCTTGCACAGACACCGCACATCTGCCGCACCAGAGGATGCTCCTTCTCCCATCTCGTGGTCAAGTACTGGATCGCCCTCCCCCTACATCTCCGAACATCCCCCTCAATGACAGACCTCAGGAAGAAGCCCAAGACCTGGCTCTTCGACTGAAAACTGCAGCCCAGCACCTGGATACTCCCACTGTGATAAGTCACGCTCTACAAATCCAGCATGATTGATTGACAAGAGCGGACGAATCTTAAGTCTACCGCTGGTCCCTTCGTCCTCCTTGTTGGCTTCCTCTGCCTGGATTTCTGCCTTCCCCCAGCCATGTCATGGACACTCAGTCCTACATATCTGCTGCCCCTTAGGCCTTTCTCCCGACTGCGGACTGCTGTCTCCATTTCTCTCATGGGCCCCGGACCAGGGGCCAACCAATACACGCTCGCCTCTGGCAGTTCCAGATCTTTATCTCCACACATTTTGCCAGCCCTCGAGCCAGTCCCATGCCTACTCTGGTGTGTTGAAGGTCAAGGACTTGCCCTCATGCAGTATCCGAAGGCGCACAGGGAACAGTAATATATACTTCAGTTCTTGCTCACGCAGCTTACACTTCACTTCTCAGACACACCTTCACTCCTGCTGCACTTTGAAGGTGAAATCAGGGCAGATCTGCACGTCCTGTTTTTGAATTGAAGTTTGTCCCGGGAACGTGCTGCCTGAAGATTCACATCTCTATCCCGGTGATGCACGCAATGATGGTTCTCGTTGGGACCCTGGGCCATGGCGGTGGGACAGGCGCTGTGTTTACTCTATGGTAAAGAATTTCAACAGTCCCTTGGGTTTTAAAGTGTGGAGTATTAACTCTTTGAGGAATAGCTCAACACTAGCTCCCTCTGCCCATTCCGGGACATCAACCATGCAGATGTTGTTCTGTCTGGAGCAGCCCTCACTGTGCTCCAGTCTCACCTGCCCTGCTGCACTCTCCTTCAGCAGTTGTTCAACCTTTGCTTTAAGAGTTTTCGACTCATCTTTAAGTGGGGCAACGTTTTCTCAGTTTGTGTGGTTCTCTCATTGACCCTTCTTAAGTCATTCCGCAAAAGAGTGACCTCAGTAGCAACAGTGTATATTTTCGAATCTGATGCTCCAGCGTTGCCCGCATGCAATGCATAGCGGCCATAATGTCTCTGAGCAAGGGCTGTACCTCTCCGCGCTCACTCAGCAGAATTTTCCAACGGGGCCACCACATGCGGGTCCCCTCATATGCAGCCGCCGCACATGGTTGCATATTTGTCTATCTTGGTTTGCTGCCGGTGTTGGCAGCAGCATCCGCCCCAACTCATGTTCTTGCTTCTGAAGGGGAATTGTCGACAGGCGACCACTCCACGCAGGGGGGCCCATAGCCCGCCCTTGTGAGTCCACATGGAGAAGAAAGCCCCAGGGGGGTAGTCACCGCTGCCGACTAGGTGTAAGGAGATCCCCGCTCAGGTTATCTCCAGTCCACTCACGGCCTGTCTCTTCCACCCCCCGCCCCCCCGGCCTTACCCCACCAATCCTCAGTACCAGCAACAAGTCCCTCTCTGGCAGCAGCCACTCCTTATTGCAAAATGCAGTGGGAAGGTCGAGCAGATAAACTCCTCTATTGGTATGGCATCAGTCACGAGGGGGGTCATCGCACTGCACAATTTGCCAAGCAGAAGGACACTGTGCCCTCGCAGTGGGCACCATCTTCTCATGATGTCCCCTGCTACTGAGGCCTTCCCTGGGGAGGAGGAGCACCGGTGCAGGTTGTTATGAGGTGATGTCAGAGCCTGCCCAGTCTGACTCAAAAGTCCCTCCTTGGGCCTTCACTACAATATTGCACACAGATAATGACAGCCGAATCTCCCTGCACAAGGTATTTCTCACTGGACAGCTCTTCCATTTGGCGCCCCCGCTGCTCAGTCCAGCTTATTTTGTGGGCTGGGCGCTTCTCAGGGAGCTGGATGGCGTGCGGCTCCTTTGTGCACCTGGGCCAACACCGCGTCCCTCCCAAGAGGACACACCCAGCCTCGCTGAACAGGACCCTGCGGGCCGGCCTGCCCACCGCAATCAGGACAGTTGGCGGCTTCTGCTTGTGCCGAGACCCGCACACTCACTCCCTCTTTGTCTGGTCCCATGCGGCCTGCTACAGGACCGACAATGGTAGCCATGTGCGCCTCACCTCTTCAGACGCCCGTGGCAAGGAGCGTCAGGTGTCAGCAGGATAATGAACGGATCTTGGGGGACATTATTGAGGGCTCGCTCATGGAGCTCTAAAGAAGAGGAGCCATCTTGCCCGCTGGTCCAAGTATATTTTCACACTCGCACACTTGACTACACTATTCGTAGTTAAAACAACTTAGAAAGGGCCACTCCAGCGTTCATCCAAGCATTCCTTGCAGACATGCTTGCAGATGAGGATCCAATCCCCAGCATTCAAGCCATGACATGGACTATCTCTGTACTTGTCTGTGGCTGCATTTACCTGGCTAGAGACAAATTTTAGCTAGACCTTTCCAAAAGTCTAGAACACTATCATCAGTTATTGAAACTAATTAGGCCCACTAGGAATTTTTAATTCCGCTCATGGAATTGCAGAAATATGGCGACTCAGTGTTACTCTTGTAGAGCGGAGCGCCCATCAAATTTCGCCAGTCAATGTGTGACTGAATTTTTTTCATATTCGAGCAATGCAATGACAACAGGAACAACACGAGGTGCCAGAATGGGAGCTGGCGAGCGCGAGTAATATCTGGCATCCCCTAGCGTGATTTCGGGTTGCAAGGAGGACTTCCTTTGCAATTTTCTAGCGTGGGCGGTCATGAGCGTTTGCGGTCAGAGGGCTGCTTCTCAAATAGATTTTCTACTTGAAAAGCAGCAAAATCAACTCAAAATGATCCTGCGCTTGCGCACTGCATGGTGCAGTTCGCACTGATTCTTCAGTACGGAGCACGCTACCAGTACTAAATTACTGCACGAGCAGTGCGACGTGCATTTTTCCACCCATTTTTATGTAAGTCTGCAAAATTATGGAGTGAAATTCCAAAAGTTCTGCCCAAGCCTAAAACTAATGCAGCTGAAGGTACATGTGCAAGTCTCATTGACCTTCCCATGATGACCCTATATGACGACAGTCCTGACTTTCTGTTAGGGTACTTCTCATAATCAACACCAAGGGAAGTGCTTCCGGCCACTTCAAGCCTGTTGAGGCACAAACCTTTGCCAACTTATTTTCTAGAGTTCCATTTGTCCTTTCAACAATGCCAGAGGATTGTGGTTGATAACTGCAATGGGACTTTTGCTTAAGCTCAAAAGCTGTACAAATTATTTTCAGCAACTCATTCTAAAAATTAGTGCCACAGTCTCTTTTATTTAAAAAAATCTTTATTTAGACAACCGAACATACATAAACTTGTAATAAATACATTTAAGCAATATATTTTCGACCTTTCGGTACGTATGTAAGGGATGTCAATTATTTCTCTTTTCACCCTCCCCTCCTTCGGAGCTACAACCCCACCCAACCCCTCAACCTAGCCTGACCCCCCCCCCGCCCTCCCCACAATACCAAAGGATGCAGATTTGGGTTAAGCCTTACTGTGCACTAAACCTTGGAGTTTGGTATCGATTTTCTTTAGTATCTCAGCTGTAAAATTAACTTAAATAAATTAAATCATATCACGCCGTAGCTTCATTAATCCAATTGGTAATTGGTAACCAGATGTCGAGCCCCCTTTTTTTGACTCTTGAACCCCTTCTTTTGTATATCGCTTTCTCCCAGCGGTAGGTAGCTAGCAATTTCCCCAACCAGCAGTGTACAGAAGGAGGTTCTTTGTCTAGCCAGACAGTAGCCAAGCATAGCCTAAACACCGCCATAGCTGCAAATAGCAAGACCCGATTTGGATTCGTCAATACTTGATTGCTTACTCCCAGCACAATTACTTGAGGCGTGAGATCCACCTCGAACCCCAACATAAGCTTAATATAATTACCCACCTCACCGACCAGAGTTGATAGTCGGGGGCAAGTTGCGAACATATGCACACTGTCGGCGGCACAAAAACCGCAACGGAAGCAGTGTATACCTGTGGAGCCACCCCATTTAGATATCCGTGCTGGAGTAATGTACAAATTCAACCAAGTTTTAAAACATTGTACTTGTAAATTTGCCGAAAAAAATGCAGTCTGGCTCAATACTAAAGAATCCTCACATTCCCCTACCCCTGCTTGTACCACATCCTGCCAACGATTGGTATGTTTTATGAGATCATCCTCCATCAAATTACTAATTAGTTTACAGAATTTGGATATTGGTGATGGAGCCCCTAATGCCAGATCCAGTAAGGGAACTTTATGGCCCCGGATTGCCTTCTTAGATAGATAGTCCCTCACTTGTAAAAATTTAAAGAAATGGTTATTTCCAATCCCAAATTTCCTCTTGATAATGTCAAACGAGTGCATTGTATTGTCCACCATAAGATCACCAATATGCCTTATGCCCCTATCCATCCATGTTCTCATATATCCATCTCAGAATATTTCCGGCAGAAGATCGTTATCAGCCAGAGGGGTATATCTATGAATCCTACTTATTTTAAGTTTCTTCCTAACTGCCGTCCAAACCTTAAATGCTCCCAGCATAATTTTGAATTTCACTCTTTTAAAATAAACAAAATCGATATGTCGCATGAGACAGCCATAGGCCTCCGCCCCTAATACTAACCTATATATTGAAGTGTAAGATGTTTCCTCTGTTGCCGCCATCTCTTTACCCAGTAATTCGGCCATCTGTTGGAGAGCTGACGCCCCAATAGTAAATCTGAAGATTAGGGACAGACCACCCCCCCCCCGATCTCTGGGTAGGGTCATATATTTTAGTGCTCTGCGGGGGCATTTTCCGGCCCACAGGAATTTCGATATTACCTGATTAAAAGCAGAAAACCAAGCCTTATTTATTTCGACTGGGATAGCGCTGAAAAAGTATAGAATTTTAGGTAAAAATAACATCTTAATAACGTTACACCTTCCTAGAAGTGTAAGGTGTAAGCAATTCATTCTATTAAAATCTGATTTAGTCTTATGTAGCAATGGCTCCAGGTTAATTTGTACAATTTCGTCAGTATTGGCAGAGATCTCAACCCCTAGATATCTGGCCTTTCCCACTACCCGTGTATCATTCAGTCCTGCTCTGGAATTTTTCACAATCATCGTCTTATTCTCATTGAGATGATACCCTGAAATTTTACCAAAATCTTTGGCCTCCTTTCTACCTCCTTAATAGCCTCCAATGGATTAGCTGTTATTATCGCAAGATCATCAGCATATGCTAGAATCTTGGTATCTCCGCCAATAGACTGAACGGCCTGTAACTTATTATTCTCTGCAATTTTTCTAATTAAAGGATCTATATACAACACGAATAATAGCGGGGAGCAGGGGCACCCTTGCCGTGTGCCGCGGGTAACTTTAATTACATCGGATGTAGCACCCATCATGGCTATTCTAGCCACAGGTTCCTGATACATACACCTGATGGCTCCAATAAAACTTTTGCCCAGACCTTTCCTTTCCATAATTGCCCATAAAAAGGGCCAGGAGACCCTATCGAACGCTTTCTCAGCATCGAGTAGTATTGCCGCCATAGGGTCTCCTGTAACCTTTGTATAGTCAAAAAGCGTAATTATACGTCGAATATGTTCGATCATGCCCCTGCCCGGGACAAACCCATGCTGAAAGGGGGAAACTAACTTCTTGATGACTTCGGCTAGCCTTTTTGCCAGAATTTTAGAATAAATTTTCACATCACTATTAACCAGCGTAATTGGTCGGTACGAGCCCAGTTCCTTAACAGATTTACCTTTTTTGGGGAAAACTATAATATTGGCATATTTCCAGGAGTTGGGGGCTACCATATCTAATTGTGCTCTACAAAATACCTCCCACATAAATGCAGGGATCTGAGTCTTAAACTTTTTGAAAAATTCCCCCGGGATTAAATTGGTTCCCGCGGCTTTGCCTGGTGGAAGGGAGTCTATAGCTTCAGTTACTTCCTCAGTTGTGATTGGCTTGTCTAAGCTAGCTCTCTCTTCCAGAGAAAGCTGATCCAAAACTTGCCCCTTAAGTAATCTTCAATTTCTTTGTCCCCAGCCGAGACATTGTCAGTATATAATTTTTGATAACATTTTTGAAATGAAGTGAGAATAGCATCGGACTCACTTACCATACCTACAATAGGATCTCTAATTTCCCTGATCCGTGTTTGTACCGTTTTTTCCCTCGTGCGTAAAGCTAGTAAGTGACCCACCCTCTCGCTGTTCTCATAAACCCTGCTCCTCCAAGCCATGTACTTGCCAGCCGATTTTTTGAGGGAGATTTCCGTAATGGCCGATCTTGCGATAGTAATCTTAAGTTGGGCTGCCTCTGATTCTGCCCCTGCAGACAATACCTCTATCAGTTCTGCTTCTGCCTTACCCAGATCCTCATACAAGGTCTGTAGCAAGGCTTTCTCTTTCCTTTGCGCCTCCCAGCCATACCTAGATGTTTCTCCTCTGATCCCTGCCTTTAGTGTATCCCATACTATACCTATATTGGTGCTCCCGAGATTCTCTTCCATAAACCTAGGGATCCATTCCTCCAATTGCTGTATATACCCTTCTTCGCTTAATAGAGCCCTGTTAAATGTCCATTGTGTCTGAGAGGATTGGCGCCCGATATCTATTTCGATCACCAAAGGGTTATGATCCGACATAACTTTGGGATACTTACTTATTGAGCAGCCTTGTAAAAGCTCATGTGACACAAGGAAATAATCCAATCTCGCATGCACTTGGTGTGGTGCACAAAAATACGTAAAGCCTGAATCAGATTCCTTTTTTGCCACCCATACATCTACTAACCCGTGCAGTGACTTAAGTTGAGACAGTGATTTAAAAACTTTGGGTTTACGACCTTGGTACGTCGCTCCTCTATGGTTGGAGACCTGACAGCTCAGGTTAATATTCAGATCCCCGCATAATATCAGAGGAAGAGGCCACCCTACAAGTTCAACCTTCAGCCAATCGAAGATTACAGGATCATCCAGCACTGATCCATATACTGAGCAAAGAGTAAACATTTTGTTTTCAAGGCTGACTTGCAGAATTACCCATCTTCCCATTCTACGGATGATCGCGGAAAGCTACCCAATCCTTTTTGAGCCAATATTGCCACCCCTGTTGTCCGAGTTTCTTGTGTCGTGCAGGCAATAAGTTGATAACCAGCCATCTCTAAAACTTCTTTCCTGCAACCTTCAATATGTGTCTCTTGAAGACATAAAATATCTGCCTTCAAGTATTGAACATCATGGCTACTTCTCCTTCTTTTTTGGGGATCGTTCAGCCCACATATATTAATAGATGCAATTCTAAGTTTCCTCATTGCAAGATAAACTACAATTCCAAAGCATATAACAGTACAGTACAAGAGATACCCAACGAAAGTACCAGGTGCTCATCACCGTGCAAAGATTCCACCCTACCTCCCTTTGGTTTCTATCATCCCCACCCTCTCCCCCTCCCCATCCCCTTCAAAAAGGCAAAAAAGGTCAAAGGACCCTTGTGATGCCTCCTGCATGTGTTGTGCCCCCTAGCCGCTCCCTGCCAAAAAGAAAACCCATACATAAAGAGAAAAAGACAAAACATGAAAAGGAAAACATAACAGATGAATATTCAATTACATTTGCTATCCTACTACCATAGCTTATTTCTTAGAAAGTTCTTTCAAGAGCTCCTGAGCCTGAATCTCCGACGAGAATACTCTCGTTGTACCGTTACAAGTGACTTTAAGTCTCGCAGGGTTCTGTAAAAAGACTTCGCAGCCCAATTATTGAAATGGTGTAATAAGAAGGCGGAGTCTCCATCTCCTTTCCACCGTTGCATGGCAAAAATCAGGTTGGACAAAGAAGGAATGCCCTTCCCCCACCCTCTGTGCATTGGGCCTAGCTTTCTCGAAAATAGCTTGTCGGAGGAGAAAGTTGCCAAAGAATATAAGGATGGCTGTTGGTTTCTCAACTTGCCCAGGCCTCTTTTTTAGCATCAGGGGGAATCGATGCACCCTCTGCACTTCAAGCTCGCAATTCCAGTGAGCCTAGTTCGGGAAAGGCCTCCTTAAGTACTCTCAACATGAAACCACGAATATCGTCCCCTTCCGCATTTTCGGCAATTCCGAGTAGTCGCAGGTTGTTTCTGCGTTGTCTATTTTCAAAGTCCTCCAGCTTCCAAAGTACGTCGGTCATCCTACCTTCATTAACCGATGTTTGTTGCCCAGATATCTCTGTGCTGGCCTCAAGTTGCACAATTATTTCTTCTAAAGCCGTGGTACGTTCTGATATTTCCGAGCAGGCTTTATTGACTTTCCGCACTGCTCCTTGAAGTTTTTTGGTAGCCAGATGAGCCCTCTTATGTTCATGACGTGCCTCGGTTTGCATTTGCTTTAGAGTTGAATATATTAGCTCCATAGATGGGGGTGGTGTTTGAGATTCCGCGCTGTCTTTAGTCTCTACTAGATGTTCGGGGGCTGTCGCTTGATCCCTAACCCCATCCTCAAATTCCCTTTCAAAATGGGTGGCGGAATAATCCCATTTGAGTTGACTTGATTGACTAAAGTCCGAGGTGAAGCCCTTGTCTTTGTCTAACCCTCTTGAGCTCCTCTTCTTAGTGCGAACAGGTGCGTGCTTTTGTGTGTCAAATTTCGTGGGTGAGCTGCCACTGTCCACCCCAGTCAGATCATCTCCTGTTCCATCCTTCTCACTGTTGGATAGTTCAGATTCGTCTGTCAACGAGTAAAATTTATCAAGGTCTGGAGTCGCTGGGATTTTGCCATCTCCCTGAGCGCTAGCCACATGATTCCACTTTAAGGCCTGTGCAGGGGGGAGTTCACCTGTAACTTGCGTGATAATAGCGTTGTCCGTACCTTCTTGTTGTGCGGTGCCCTCGGTTCTTGGCGTCCCCTCCTCTGAGTCCGGTAAAAAATTTCCAGGCGTTTCCATGGGTGACATGGCAGATCTGATAACAGATTTGTCCAGCTCTATAGCCTCTACAGCCTCTAGTGCATTCTCTCCTATGCTGTGATTGCTGTTATTGGGTAGCCCTCCCCTTAGGACCTTGCTAGAACTATCTGAGTTTGTTTTTACAAGAAGGCAGCCTTTACCTTTGCCGTTTTTTTTTCCCGGGTATTTGCGGACCCCCGGCCGGCAAACATCCCAGGCACAGTTTGTTGTTTTGGTCTGGTGCCCGTTTCACTCGACCGCTGTGCCCCAACATCCCTCGCGTTATTTGCCCCGTCTTTGCCTGGTTCCACCCATTGCAGGTCACTCTTGTTTGGGTTAGGAATCAGGCCTTTCTCCTCTGTGGTCGTACGCCGAGTCAAGGATGCCCCTTTGGCTCCAGCGGGAGCGCCGATGTCTTTCAACGCGGACTTCCCTTTCGCCGGCATGATGCAGTAATCAGAGCCCGTCAGCCTTGTCTCTGCGGCTACAATGTTGCGCCCAGTCTCCACCGCTCCGATCTCTGGCAGCCTTCCCGTAGCAACAAAGTATCGGTGAGCTTCCCTGAGCCTCCGGAGCGCTTCCCTTCTGACACCGGTCACCGCCGAGAGAAACGTCTTCAAAGCGCGAGCCGTCAGTGCACCGATTAGCTGCAGCCTCATCAGTTCTTCGTCCTGCGATATTTTAAATCCGCAAATCCATCGGAATAACTGTGAGTAATTAAATAGCGTTCTAGCACATTAAATTAATGGCTTTTTCTCGCTTCATTAGAAACTGACATCAACGCGGCAGGGAGAGCGGCTTTCCACAACGCTCACGCAGCCGCCATCTTGCCTCCACCAAAAAAAAAGTGCCACAGTCTCAATAGAAGTTGGGATCAAATCTCGGAAATAACTCCCTCAACCATAATTTGGCTGCTGTAAGGCTATCCGCTCTCCTTCTGGGAAATGCTTCGACCCATTTTGAGAATAAGCAGACTGTTAGTAAGCTATATTTAAGTTAATTGCAAAGTGGCATCTTAATGAAATCTGCTTGCAGTCTCGTAAAGGGGCCTTCTGATTTACCAATGTGATTCATAACAGTAACTGTCTTTTTCCCATGATTGTTTAGGTGACAAACCAAGCACCTATCAATCACACATATCTTCAGCAAAATGTCAAAAACCTGGGTTCTCCCTACATTTCCAAAATATCCTGACCAGACTATCTCTTACAGCAAGATTCTGATTATGCAAAAATGTACACATCGGTTGCAACATCACATCTGGCAGGATATATTTTTGATTTTTGTTCACATACAAATCTTGATAGTTCTTTTTGTAACCTAGTCTGTCCCATTTTAATTTCTCATTATCAGGAGCCCTCAACTCAGTCAAACAAGTCTACAAAGAATCCATAAAATAGCAGTTCATATTGTTTGCATTTTGTGTACCACCATCATACATAGATTTTTCATTTTCATCTTGTTGAATGACAGTCCCTTCCTGCAGGGCACAATACCTTGCCGTTTGGTCAGCATACTTGTTCTCTAGTGTGACCAAATCCTTGGCAGCCTTATGAGCTTGACATTTCATCACTGCCACTTTTTTGGTTTCTGAATAGCATCCAACAAATCTAATATGTACATACTGTTTTTGATGGGAACACCTGAGGATGTCAAGAACAGAGCTGGTTGTACTCATGCACAACACCAAATCCATACTGACTATCTATATAAATAGTTTCATTCTAATCTTCTGAGAAGCAGTAAGATCTCTTTATAGCAACTAATTCTGCTACTTGTGCTGAAGTCACATTCAGTAAATAAGATGCCTCCAATGTCGAATCTAAGTTATCTAAAGAAACTTCTTTAATGTCTGTCTTGGATTTGTGCATAACTTAGTCAACCTGATGCAATCATGCTTCCATTCATCGTCAACTATGTCTTCCCTGTCCTGACTTTTGTCTGAAATCCAAAGCAGTGTTGCTGGGTTTAGAACATTGCATCTTTGAGTTTAAATGTTTTCTGCTCCAAGTATTACCTGCTCATATCGTATCAACCTGCTGTTTGTAATGTGTTGTGTTTTTGTCCTTATTAATAGAATGTCAACTAAATATGGAACATAAACAATCAGGGTATGACCCATCACAATCTCTTCACTTTGCTCTATTGCCAGGCAAACTGCTGCAACCAAATTTAGGCATCCGGGAAGACTTACAGCAACAGGGTCCAGTGCTCCTGACAAGTATGCTATTGGACACATTAGTCATCCATGCTTCTGAGACAAGAATTAAAAGTGCACTCCCATCTTTTTCATGACAAAATAGGTAAAAAATCATAGTGTAATCAGGCATGCCGAGTGCGGGTGCATGGCACAAACTCCATTTAATTTTTTTAAATGATTCAAGGCACTTGTCATCAAATGGTACCAGATCTTGTACATCATTACATGTCAACCTTACTAAAGGCTTTGCAATCTGGGAAAAATTTGGAATCCATTGCCTTCAGTAACCAAAAATTCCCAGAAACATCCAAACCTCCCTCTTGGTGGTCGGGGGATTTAGTTTCAGAATGGCAGAAATGCGTTCCTTTGAGACTTTTCACACATTTTCTCAATATGGTGTCTGAGATAAATGGCTTCTTTCTCACAATACTGCATTTTTGTTGGAGAGACTTTATGCCCAGTTTCTGCGAAATGATTCAACAATGCAATGGTGTCTAGTTTACAATTCTCCTTTGTCTTAGATGGCAACAACATGTCATCTATATACTGCACTAAGACTGAATTGCATGGTAATTTCAAACTCTCTAAATCCTTTTTCAAAATCTGAGAGAAAAGTGAAGGACTCTCTTTATAATGAGCAACAACAAAGACGAACCCAGTCGGGGATCCAAAGTGAAAAGTATGACCCACTGTAATTCACAGGAATGTTGGGAAACCATTAGGTTTGTTAAAAGAACCCTCATCCACCAACCTGGTTGGTGGCATGCTTCATCATAGGGTTCCCAGCTGGGCTGCCGAGTGCAACCCAGCTGTGCTACAACGCGTGATTTACAGCGGAGCGGGTTTTTTTGTGAGTGAAAGGGACAAGTGCAAGTTAAAAGTACCTCCAGGGTTTCCAATCGTTGATCTTTATTCCTGGGTCTCTGGGGCACGTTTAAAAATGATACGGGATGTAAATGAAGAGAAATTCGTCTTCTATATCCCCATTACATGGTCTACATGTTTCAGGCTCACCAAAATAGTACCGAGGCTTTCGTCAGGACCAAAACAAGGTGAAAAGAAAGTGTGCACACACGCTAAGGTGTGCAGTGAAACAGTGACAATGCCGTACTTACGGTTACCACTGTGAAATAAGTTAATCTGAAACAATAAAACACAACATAGAAAAGAACATAGAAAAATTATCAAATGCATATATGAATACTGATCATAGGGGAGGGTGTGCTGAAGGAAATGCAAACACCCACTGTACAAGGTGAAGTTGTGTTAAAACATTCGTGAATGGTCATCGCAAACAAGCGACAGGATCCACTTTGCACCCAAACACACAGGCAGGCAAATGTACACGGTGAATGCCAAATTGCGCAAAAGGTCATATACTGCGGCATACCGGCGAGTCCAGTGAGGTGTGCACGTGAAGTTAAAATAATGCCTAGAACGGAAGTGCGGGGCTACTAGAGTCCAGCACCATAGCTTTTGCTTAGTTTGCCTGATAAGTGACGTTTGTGCCAAAAAGGTTTTGCAGGCAAAAAACAGTGAGCTTTGAATCTACAATTTACAATAATGCCAGTCGAATGGGGTCAAATAACCGCATTAGTGAGACCGGAAATAAAAAACACACACAGAGGGCAGAGAGGTAAAGCTTACAAAAGCTACTAGGATTGGATAGCTAAATGATCCCGGAGGGGGGCAGACTCCTATAGTCAGACACTGCGGGAAACAGAGAAAGGAGGAAGATGGTCAGATCTCGAGGAAATGTAACTCGGGCACGCGATACTGCCAAGAAAGAAAGCAGCACTTACTTCATCAAGGAGTTCGGCCCTCAAGTACCTACAATCGTCCTCTTCGGGATCCCGGTGATAACGCTGGCTCGCTGCCAAGGCGCGTTTATAGTGTGGACGCCGGAAACCGGTGGGCGTAGCCGTGCCCATCGCGTAGGAAGACTACGACGGCATGACGTGGGCTCGTGTGGATTTAACGCTAAAATGCTAACCTGCTAATTGAGAGGAAAGCGGAAGTGGGAAAATTACCTCGCTTTGAAAAAGATGTTGCACGATCATGCCCCTCGCGTAGGGAGCCTACGGCGGCATGACATAGGCTCGTGTGGGTTTAATGCTAGAGTGCTAACCTACTAATTTAGAGGAAAGCGGAAGTGGGGAAATTATCTCGCTTAGAAGAGATAAAGAAATAAATGTTACACAATCAAAAAATTATTACTGTTACATGATCACGAACAGTTAACCACAGGGAATCAGAGAATCACTAAAAAGGATTAATGCAGTTATCAATTCAAGAGTTATCAATTGGTTGGGGGAAAAAAATACTGGAGGTCAGCAGGAGAGTGTAAATATGCTGACATGCTGAATCAGAAGATCAGTGGTAGAAGGTCAGAAAGTATGCAGACATAGCGTGGTAGGGAGAGATATAAGGATGCCAACCTGGTAGTTGGTTCTGGCTCAAGGAGACTAGAAGGAACGGAAATGCAAACCATGGTGAATGTTATGCAGATCTCGCCCCGACCTGTTTACACCGTATTGATTGAATTCCAGGGTATATTGTCGTTGAGGCCTGTCCTGTTCGTCGCTAGGCGATACACCCAGCGTTGTTCTTTTTCGAACAATCCATTCTGAAGGTTTGGAATGCCGGTGTCCAGTTGCTCGATGACCACCCATCTGAGATCGTTGATGGTATGACCATTTTCGAGGAAGTGGTCCGTCATCTTGGTGGTACTGAGCTTACATCTGATGTTGCTGCGATGTTCGCAGATGCGCGTTTTGATCCTGCGTGTAGTCATACCGACATATCGGAGACCACAGGGACAGGTTATCAAATAGATAACGTTGCTGGAGTTACAATTAGTGTGTTTAATTAACTGCCACGTCTTTCCGGGTTCCAGGTTAAGAGTCTTAGCTGTATTGGTGAGATGACACACGCTGCAGTTCCCGCAAGGGAAGAGCCCTGTCACGTTGGGGAGTCCCCATGCATTCAGAACTGTCAGGATGGGAGGTGCTGGTATGCGAGGGCGAGTTGATACTAAGCTGTCTTTGAGGCTGCATGCTTTCTTATATGAAAACAGAGGCTTTTCCCACTTAAGTTTCCCTGTTCCTAGGTTCCGCCTGTGTTTTTGTATGCTTTTTGATACCTGGTTGGAGATGGTATTGTAGGTCGTCACACATGTGAGTGGTATAGGAGTGGAAGCTCGTATTGTAGTTTCCAATAAGCCCTCTCTGTTCTGGTTTCTGGCACGTTTCTTAGCCGTGCGGATCACTTTTTCAGGATAGCCACGTTCTCTCAATTTTGATGAAAGTGAGTTTGCCTGTTGTTTGTAATCTGAGATATCGCTACAGTTCCTGCGGAGTCTTAGATATTGTCCGAATGGTAAGTTCTCACGTAATGGCCGCGGATGGAAACTGTCAAATCGGAGCAGTGAATTCCTTGCTGTCGGTTTGAAATGCGTCTTAGTTGTCAGCTTTCCATTTGTGGCGATGATATCCAGATCTAGGAATGTAATCGTTTTGTTACTCATTGTGTGGGTAAATTTTAGGTTCCCGTCCAGCTCGTTGATCCAGGGAAAGGAAGGTCTGTAGAGTTTGTTCCAATCCTTCCCAGACCATGAAGATGTCAACTATATACCTCTTATAAAATTTGATGTTGTTTTTATAGGGCATTTCGGAATTCAGAATGTTTTGTGCTTCAAAATTGTAGACATACAAACCGGCTACAATAGGGGCGAACGTGCTGCCCATTGAAGTCCCGTTTGTTTGTAAAAAAAAAAGGTCACCTTCAAATTCAAAAAAATTGTCTTTGAGGGCAAGGCTGGCGCATTGTAGAATAAATGTCCTAGATGTATTGTAATCCCAAGTAGTGGCTTCTAGGGACTTTTTAAGTACACTCAATGTGTCATCTTGCGGGAGGCTGGTATAGAGACTCTCAATATCCAGGCTCACCAGAAATGAAGTGTTTGGATCGAAGTCTAAGGTGTCAAGTAATCTAAGAAGATCTTTAGTATCCTTGAGGTAGGTGGAAGTGGATTGTACAATGGGTTGCAAGAAGAAATCACAGAACCGGGATAGAGGTTCCAACAACGAGCCTATTCCGGATACAATGGGCCTTCCTGGTGGTGGATTCATCTTTTTGTGAATTTTTGGGAGTGCATAGAAATAGGGAATTTTTGCCTCACTGGTCGTCAAAAAATCTGCCTCATGTTTGCTGATAATGCCTTCCATTTCAGCATCTCTTACTAAGGCATGTATTTTAGGGTTTCGCTAGGATTTTGTTCAAGACGTTTGTAGTTCTTTTGATTATTCATCAGACGGGGCATTTTATTTGGTAGTCAACTTTGTTTTGGAGTACTATCCCTCCCCCTTTGGCAGCTGATTTGATGATAATGCGGTCATTGGACCTCAGATTGCTTAATGCCTCAAATTCAGTACCGGTGGTGTTTCTGAATCGATGGCCTTCTACTGCTGTTTCGATGTTGTTGAATACAGTTTGTTCGAAGGCAATGATCTCAACTGGTATGGTGTTAGGGGGAGGGGTGAAATTTGACTTATTCCTCAGGCGGGTATCACCCTGTTCTTCAGGAGTCTCCCATGTTTGATGGTTCTCAAAAAATGCCTTAAGTTTAAGTTTCCGAAAAAACTCCGCCAGCTCACAATGAAGTCTGAATTTGTTGAGTCTGCATATGGGCACGAAACCTAGCCCTTTATTGAGTAAATCTTCTTCAATGGAGGTGAGGGTATAGGAGGACAAATTCGTCACTAAACTCTGTTCGAGCTTGGTCCCGCTTGTTGATCCTTTGTTCTGCTCCTTGTGTTGGCTCCCGGATTCTGGTCCTCTTCCCAGTGTACTTGCTGCTGTCGTCTTCTCCTGCCGCGCCCTCTTCTGCCTCCCCCTAAAAAAGGGAACCTTTGGTTGTTGGTCATAAAAGGGGGCTGAGGTTGCGAGAAAGGTGGATTCCATCCGTATAGCATATGTGCGTTGGGTTGGACGTAAGGGTTGGGAAAAGGCATCTGCCCACTTGGCTGGAAATGTGGCCATGGTTGTTGCCAGTTCTCTGATCGTCCTCTTCCACGTTGTCTGTTCCTATAGCTGCTCCCGCTGGGACCACTGCTTGTTGACAGATCCTCATCAGAGGACCCCCCTGACATCTCTAGTCGTCTTGCAGGTTTAAAATCGGGTTCAGAGTAGGGGTATGTTTTAGCATAGGAACATTTCTTAAGATCCTTCTGAAATTTTTGAATTTTAGATTGTGTCAAATTCTCTTTATATTCCGCCATCTCTTTATTCACCTCATCCAGTTTTTTCTTGAATGCGGTTAGGGTTGTTTTAAAATGATTTTCTGTTGCTTGAATTTCTATGAGGATGGCATCTGACAGGCGTTTGGCTGTCTGGATAATGAAGATGATCCAATCTCTGGTACAGTGCCAGGCTATCTGGGCCCAGTCCCTTCTGAATGCAGCATCTTACAGAAAGATACGTGGGGCATTGGTAACAATTAAACCTTTGGGGGCGGTATTATTTCTTAAGTACTCAGTGAGTATAACCCCGTGCAGCATTGTTCTGATTCTTGTCTTCTTTTTTCAGTAAGATTCTCCCAGTCTGTGCTCTGAGCTATGGTCTGTGCAACATTGAGATTGGCCATCATCTGGGGGAAGCAAGATGGCGGCCGCTTGAGGCTGTAGGAGCGGGCTTGCCAAATTAGCACCGTGAAATGTTTCTTACAGGACGGGCAGACGTTTAAAGAACTATATTCAGCACATACCTGCTCATGCTCCTCAACGACGGGACCCTTGGTGTTGACGTTGACACCCGATTGAGACTTGGCGGCTGTCCGGGGGAAGGCTGGCCGCTGGGGCGCTACGCATTGGAGCTGCTGGTGGAGCGGATTCTTGCATCTGTTGGCTGTCGGCGCTGCCGCGAGAAAGCGATTGCATGGATGGCTCCCAAAGTGGCCAGCTCTACAAAGGGGAAGCCCGGCGTACCCCCGACGGTTGATTCTACCGGTTCCACCGGTTCCAAGGAGAGGCAAGGCAGTAAGCGGACGCCGCAGACAGCGACGCCCACACTGGAGAAGGCGAGGGAGCCGGCTGCAGAGAAAGGAAGAGGCGGGACCTCATCTGGACGCCGGGCGCCGGGGGGCTCTGTGCTGGAAATGCTGCGTGCTACTGGCGAGAAGCAGTCTGTAACTCCAGCGGTAGCTACAGGAGCACCAGAGGTTGAGGAGAAAGCGCTTTCTGGCAGATTTGGAAGAGACAACGACTCAGCGGTGTCTGGAGAGGCCAGTCTTCATACTCTTTTGGCTGAAGAACTCCTTTCAGGCAGCCAGACTGTAAGTACTGAGCTGCCAAAAATAAAGGGAAATCTATCTGAGCCTGCTAGCACAGACGATGTGAGGCATAGTGGGCTATCAATTAGCCAAGATGGGGAAATTGATGAAACTGATGAAGTTGATCAAAATCGGTTTACAAATGGGGGGGAGTCAGGTGGGGCTACAATGGGTAACAGACCCCTAACAACAGTGTCAGCCCAGCAACTTGACCCTACAGGGCTGCCTCATGCCCAAATCCAGAAGCAAGAAATTTTGCACACTAACACTGTGGCAGTGTCAGACCTCAACAATTGTTTTTTTTCTTTATCCGATGGCCCCGAATGGTCGGCTGACGATTTAGGATCCTCAATTACATCCAGTGAAAATGATAGTGACCCGGAAAAGACAGGAGACTCTATCTTTACGACAGCTCGTCGGATTGGACGTAAGAAAACTGGGCACCATCTACAAAGGGCTGCTAGCTTGAAATGGGACTATTCAATAACTGACTCAATAAGTACCACGCAGGATGTGGCTCCCCAGGACACCACTGGCTCGCAAGCTCTGACACTGGAAACTCTCCTGCAAACTATCATACAGCACCGTGAAGAGACACGGCAGATGCCCGCAAAGCCCAGAGTGCGGCAAGGAAATTCCAGGGTGCAGTAAGGAAGCTAACAAAGACCTGCAACACTATAGGCGAACGTCTTACGGAGCTTGAAACTAGAGTAAGTAATGTGGAGACAGAGGTAACCGAAAAGCTTACACAGTCCAACGAACAAGAGAAACGGATTATTGATATACAATGGAAACTGGAGGACAGTGAGAATCGCCAGCGGCGCAACAATTTGAGGATCTTGGGTGTCCCTGAAGGGAAGGAGGGATCAGATATACAGACCTATGTGCTGGATCTTTTTCGGCAAGCATTTCCGGAACTCTCAGACTGGAACTGGCAACAAGAGGTCCAGCGAGTGCATAGGACACCCTTCACTCTGAGAAATCCCATTAGGGAAGGGGCTAGGCCAAGAGCCATCTTGGTATTTTTTGGAAACTTTCTTTTGAGGCAGGCGGTTTTTGAAAAAGCCAGGCCTGAGGCCAGGAGAAGCGTGGGCCATGTCGCTTTTTTCGTCAGACCAGACTTTTGCCACGCCACCGTAGAGAGAAGGTGGCAACTACGCCAGCTAATAAAACCTTTTCAAGATAAAGGCGCAAATGCGTTTTTGAATAATCCTGCCTCCTTGAAAGTAGTCTGGCATGGCTCAACGAGGTTTTTCACATCTGAGATAAAAGCTAAAGAGTTTTTGGCAGGGCTGAAGCCTTATCATCTAATGTGCTGGTGAAAAAGCGTTAATAGTAGACGGGAGGGGGAAATATTGGGTCAGTCTTTTTTTTTTGCCGATATTCTTATTTTGAGGTGTCGGGAAGAATGACATCTTTCTTAAATCCCCTCTATCCCCTTTTCTTTTTCTCTTTTTCTTTTTTTCTCTGGTAATCTCTATTTTTGTCCTGTAAGGTCTTTCTCTATTAATGTAGTGTAGTGTAGTGTTGTTTTTTACGGTAATTCACGGTGGTGGCAAACCGCTCTCCATCTCCCAACAGACCGATGTGCGGTTACTTCCCGTAGAGGGGAGAGAGGGAGGGAGGGGGGGGACCGGGGAGGAGGGCGCGGAGGGGTCAGAGGAAGGGGAGGGGGGGGTAAGGGTTGGCCTGGGGATCTAAGGGGTTTTGGGTGGTGGGGACAAAACGGGGTGAAAAAATTCGGAGAGGTAATTGGTAGAGCTTACAAACCAAACTGTAAAATATTAAGTATAATGACAGAATCTGGTATAAATTGTTCTTATCAGGGTCAGAAGGGAGTACGGACTACCGTCGCAATAAAGAAGGACTATCTATCTAGGGTAAATGGATAAATTAACTATTTGCTCGGTTAATATAGGGGGATTAGGGGATAGGAATAAGCGGAATCGGACTATGGAAATGCTAAAATCTATTAATTTGGATATGATGTGTCTCCAAGAGACACACATACCATGGGACAAGAGGGAATTAATGAGGATAACGGGGTATTCTTTAATGGTCTGTTCTACTCAAACTTCTAATATCAGAGGGGTGGCTATCTTTGCCAAAAACCGAATGGGACCAGCTAAGCGGACATTGGGCGATGCAGGAGGGAGATGGGCCCTGGTGGAACTAGAGCTTGGAATAACAGTTGTAATGGTGTATGGCTCAAATCAGGATGAGCCTAAGATATTTGAGGATTTGGAAATTGAGTTGGCAACCTGGCCTACCCCTCTAATTATGGGTGGGGATTTTAATATTCATTTAGGAGTAGGTAGTATTATGCCCAGTAGGTATCAAGGACGGAAGCCTAAAATATACAGAGCATTACCATCATTAATTAAAAGCCATGGGTTAATAGATTTATGGGAAACTAAGATTCCCTTAGATTCTGGATGTACATATTTTTCTCACCCTCACCAGAAATTTGTCAGGCTGGATTATTTTTTTATTTCAAAGCAGATTCTGGGAGGGGCTGAGATTGAAATACTCCCAAAATGTATGTCTGATCATAATCCGTTGATTTTAGAGGTAAAACTACAGCAAATACATATGCAGCAATCACAATGAACCTTCGATCGGAAACTGTTGGTAGATCAGGAATATATTTGCTATTTTAAAAAGTGGATAATAGAATTCTTCAGTATGAATAGATATAGTGCATCGCGCAACACGGTTTGGGACGCTTTTAAGGTGGGATTAAGGGGGGAGATGGTTAGTTTTGTTGCTAATAAAAACCAGCAACAAGAGAGGAAGATTAAGCTATTGCGCGCTACGCTCCGGGATTTAGAGAGAGAGCATGTGGGTAAAATAATGCGGGGGATGGATGCGGCCGTAACTCAGCTAGACATCACCCTGACTAAAGCGGAGATAGGATCATATTATTCTCAGAAGGCAGCAGCAGGATATCAGACTCACAGGGCGGAGAGTTACGAGTTTGGGGAATCTGTCGGGAGACTACTTGCTTTAAAGACAAGACAAAAATCGAAGAAGAGCCAGATAACTTCAAAAACAAGCGGGGAGACCTCCTATACAGATCCGGGGGATATAGTTAAAGTATTTCATAAGTTCTATCAAGACCTCTATTTGGAGGAGACACCGGGCCCTCAGGGAAATCTATTTGTCAGGACCAGTGAGGAGTATAGGAGGTTGGAGGGGGATGCGCGAGATAGGCTGGGGTCCGAATTTACATTTGAGGAGGTACAAATAGCGATACAGCAGTTATCCTCTGGTAAGGCAGCAGGCCCTGATAAAATTCCATCCGAATTCTATAAAGTCTTTCAAGACTTTGGGACCTGTTCTTGGGGGTACAATATTCTGGAAACCCACCAGATTCTTGGATGGGGACTAATATTATCATTTTTCTAAAGAAGGATAAACCACCGGACAAGCCTACCTCATACAGGCCAATCTCTTTAATCAATGCGGATGCGAAAATTTATTCTAAAATTTTGGCGAATCGTCTCCAGGGGGTCATAGCCAGTCTCGTGTCGCCCTGGCAACACGGCTTCGTACCTGGTAGAGATACAACTGACCATGTAAGACGAGCTGTGGCTCTGTTTGATATTGCACGGGTAACTAACGATAATCTGGCTATGATCCTCCTGGATGCGGAAAAAGCATTCGACGGGTGGCATGGGAGTACTTGTGGGGAACCTTGGCAGCTAAGGGATTTGGCCCTCGGATCATCATTGCAATTAATGCAATGTATAGGGCACCATATGCAAAGCTTCAGTTGATGGGCAGTGAATCAGATATCATAAAGGTGGCAAGGGGTACAAGGCAGGGATGCCCCTGCTCCCCAATTTTATTCGCCCTATATATTGATCCATTTATCCAACTGATAATTGAAAACCAGGCTATTACACCAGTGACAACTCAAGGGTTCAATACAAAAGTACTCGCCTACGCAGACGACATTGCGGTTTTAACACCTAATCCAGAGAGAGCAATGAAGGAAATAGAAACCATGGCTACCACATTCGGAAAGGAGTCGGGGTATCTATTGAATAAGTCTAAGACTCAAGTAGTCTGTACTGAGAATGTCATCTTCCAAGATTGTCGGCGAGTACCTACGGCTACCTATCTCGGGGTCAGGGTTAGCCCAGATATAGATCAGATTGTTCAAATTAACTTTAATCCCATGATTAATAAAATAGCTACTGATCTCAAGCGAATGAATTCACTGCATTTAACTATTATAGGAAGAATTAACGTTTTAAAAATGGTAATGCTCCCCAAGATACTGTATCTGTTTAGGACGCTTCCGGTAGAAATTGAAGGGTCCATAATAAAAACTCTAGGCCACGAGAAACCCGAATGAGACGAACCAACCATGAATCCCATCGCGCAGGTCCTACCAATACTGTACATCTATTACCGGAACCAGTACGGACGCGTACGGCGCAGACGGTAAGTCAGACACCCACTACACAAACAAACGACACGTACCCGACATATGTCACACACACATAGGGATGCAGAAATTACGTACACTAGAAACAACAGAACCATAGGGGCGGGATGGCTATCGCCAATGCCATACACACCCATAGGGGCCTGATGGCTACCACTACCACCACCCCTACTCATGGGGGGATGGATGCCTAGCACTACTACCATCCCACTCATAGGGGGATGGATGCCTACCACTACCACCACCCCTACTCATGGGGGGCTGGATGCCTAGCACTACTACCATCCCCACTCATAGGGGGATGGATGCCTACCACTACCACCACCCCTACTCATGGGGGCCTGGATGCCTACCACTACCACCACCCCTACTCATGAGGGCCTGGATGCCTGTCACTACCACCACCCCTACTCATGGGGGGCTGGATGCCTGTCACTACCACCACCCCTACTCATGGGGTCCTGGATGCCTGTCACTACCACCATCCCTACTCATGGGGGCCTGGATGCCTGTCACTACTACCATCCCCACTCATAGGGGGATGGATGCCTACCACTACCACCACCCCTACTCATGGGGGCCTGGATGCCTACCACTACCACCACCCCTACTCATGGGGGCCTGGATGCCTGTCACTACTACCATCCCCACTCATAGGGGAATTGATGCCTACCACTACCACCACCCCTACGGGCCTGGATGCCTACCACTACCACCACCCCTACTCAGGGGGGACTGGATGCCTGTCACTACCACCACCCCTACTCATGGGGGCCTGGATGACTGTCACTACTACCATCCCCACTCATAGGGGAATTGATGCCTACCACTACCACCACCCCTACTCATGGGGGCCTGGATGCCTGTCACTACTACCATCCCCACTCATAGGGGAATTGATGTCTACCACTACCACCACCCCTACTCATGGGGGCCTGGATGCCTACCACTACCACCACCCCTACTCAGGGGGGGCTGGATGCCTGTCACTACCACCACCCCTACTCATGGGGGCCTGGATGCCTACCACTACCACCACCCCTACTCATGGGGGGCTGGATGCCTGTCACTACCACCACCCCTACTCATGGGGGCCTGGATGCCTGTCACTACTACCATCCGCACTCATAGGGGGATGGATGCCTACCACTACCACCACCCCTACCCATGGGGGGCTGGATGCCTACCACTACCACCACCCCTACTCATGGGGGCCTGGATGCCTGTCAATACTACCATCCCCACTCATAGGGGAATTGATGCCTACCACTACCACCACCCCTACTCATGGGGGCCTGGATGCCTACCACTACCACCACCCCTACTCAGGGGGGGCTGGATGCCTGTCACTACCACCACCCCTACTCATGGGGGCCTGGATGCCTACCACTACCACCACCCCTACTCATGGGGGGCTGGATGCCTGTCACTACCACCACCCTTACTCATGGGGGCCTGGATGCCTATCACTACCACCACCCCTACTCATGGGGGGCTGGATGCCTGTCACTACCACCACCCCTACTCATGGGGGCCTGGATGCCTACCACTACCACCACCCCTACTCATGGGGGGCTGGATGCCTGTCACTACTACCATCCCCACTCATAGGACGGGTAATGCATGACACAACCAGCATACTCCAACATAAGGAATGTCAGCAAAAGACATCCCCCCAACATCATGACAAGAGTGTGTAGTCTGTGTCAAATGCCTACAACACTGAACATGACATTGAACATACAATGTGACTCCCTATCACATGTGTCACACAAAAATGTGTGTGGCCTTCACAATGCAAGCAGACCATGACCACTGTGGGAATGGGGTCTAAACCCCCATCATCACAGTGACCAAAAGGTAAGTGTGGGGTCCATAGCTGAAGCACATTTTGAACATTGTGGCAATGGGGTCTAAACCCCCATCATCACAGTGACCAAAAGGTAAGTGTTGTCATGGAAAAAGCTGCAACTGCCAAACAGCATGGATGATTCCTGGTCACAGAACAACAAACACATCAGTGGCAAAGTAGTGGTTGTGTCCCATAGCAACATAGATTGGGTGAGGCAAACAGTGCAGTGCAAATAAAACATACCTTTGGCCATGTGCAGACAAACATCACCCATGGGGACTGACATTGTCTCCATTTATCAATTACACAATGCCAGAAGTGACCATCATAATGCAGACCCACATATCTGCACTAATGGACACACAAATGTAGATATCCTGTGGAGACTGTAGATGTGAGGTGAACAAATACCATACCATGGCAGCAATGGGACATACAAACCATGATTATTGTGCTGACTGATGACCTAGGAGTCCCAGGGACAGCATGGGAAATCCTCCAAACAACATACAGGCAATGGCACACTAAAGATATGCCAATGCAGTGATGCAGATGCACAAACACAAACAGGCAGCCTCACACTGCATATCAAACACAACAGGTGATGGGGGGTGTGCCAGTGTCCTCAGGCAACCACACAACACATGAGGAGGCCTGAATTCCAATTACACAGATGTGTATACAGTGCCATACAAAAGTAACTCATGGATCGGATTCCCCTATGTGGGCAATCAGGCATTGTTAGATGAGAGGGAGCCCAAATTACACATGTCACACAAGCTTGTAGGAACAGCAACTAACACAGCAAGAGACAGACCCACCACAGCACTACCCCCAGGGACCCCACATTGTGGTGACACTAGCCTGCATGATAATCCCACTGTGATGACAAAGGTAGATGTCGCACCAGAAAGACCAGATCGGGAGGCCGCTCCTTCTCCTTCCTCGCGGCCAAAGCATGGAACGCCCTTCCGCTCCACCTCAGACAGACAACATCGCTCCCCATCTTCGCAAGAAACCTCAAAACCTGGCTCTTCGACAGACCCCCTCCTTGCTGGAATGGAACCTGCACCCCCACCCCTAGCGCCTTGAGACCCTTACGGGTGAGTAGTCGCGCTTTAACAAACCCCTGATTGATTGATTGATTGATTGATTGAACCACAGCCATGTGTCCTGAGCAACAAACTACCATCACACCTACACAAGCACAAATCAATCAGCACGGCCTGTCAGCCAAGGCCAATATGGAGGTAGGAGTCTAGCCGTGCAACAACTCACATTTGCACACACTCAACAGCACACACCTTGATCGCCACCAATGTGCAGCAGTGAAGCTCACATGGACTGGTGACATTGCACATGCACCCATGACAATGCCAGGGGTGGTTGTGGGAACTAAGGTGCAGAAACCCATCACACCTGGCCAGTCAACAAGACTCGTGAATGTCTGACACACTGCACAGTACGCCGTACATGGGCATGACGTGAAATCCACCCCAATCAATGGGATCCCGGCCACAGTCACACACCAATGAAGAAGCCAAGGTCACCCACAAAGAACACACGTAGACAACTTCCAACATTGCAGCTCTGACCCTGAGGAGTGGCAGCAGTCACACACACAACGTGTCACAATCACTGAAAGATACCACAAACTGTAAATTACATGACTTGTGTAACCAACAAGTGCCAAGGGGAATCCTGACTGTGTCTCATCTGCATTTGCCCACATCCCCAGCCCTGACAACAAAGACAACTAGGGATGACAACCTGATGAACATTAGTTTGCCATGCACCCACATCACGGAGAAACCAGGTACAAGATGCTGGATGAACACAGGACAACTCAGCAAGCATCACAAACAGGAACATCCGTAGGGACACAGCTGGTGTAGGAAAAGGGAAGGGAACACACACAGACATGCTTACACAACACACAACACGGGCCCAGGCAATGTCACAGGATTACACACTGCCATGAGGGCACTCCACTCCTGTGGAAGGTCCGCTGTGCCAAACCTTGTCTGTGCACGACTCAAACATGTCAGCAGAACACTCGGTCAGTGAGTCAACAATTACAACACACTGAAGGCTCTGCTCACATCAGCCTGGGTACGGGAGTGTCACTTCAGTCATCTGCATATACCCAATACACGTGTCAAGCAAGTTGCACTGTATACACAGATGAGTCCTTCAACATTGATGTGCTAAACTGCATGTCCAGTGGAGATGGGCCCACAGTCAGGGAAATAGAAACATTGAACAGTGGTAAGCACACCAGATGTGCATCAGTGTAAGCCACAGATGTTAAATTACAAATGCAAAACGTACATCCCTGTGTCAAATACTGAACATTACACCCTCAGACTGCAGCAAAGGATGCTATGGATCCAGACTAGATTAGGACACATATCCCATGGACCACATGGAGTCCATCACAGCAACACTTCATTTTCCTGATCTGAACACTATTACAACAGCAAATGCATGATGATACTCATCAACATCATGTACAACAAAAGCAAAACCACTAGTAAACAAAAAGACGCTTTATTCAGCCAATGTAAATGAAAAATTGGAAGTCCAAAAGAAACTAAGGCCAATGGCCAGTCGACATTCACAGTCCCAACAGGGTGACATGTGACAACTTGTCACCCATTGCTTGCCTGCACTGGTACGGACAGGGGAAATCCCCCTCGGAGGGGCATACAAGGGGCAGGCCAGGCACCGCAGGGACAGGATCAGGGGATGCCGGAAGGAGGCAGTGAAGGGGTGGTGGGTGCAGGAGTGTCACCGGCAACTGCAGTGGAGGTGTCTGACTCAGTGGGGGCCGGCACCACTATAGGGCACAAGTCAGATGGTGTGGGTGCTGGCACCACTGCAGTGGGCCGGTCAGATGGAGTGGACTGGGTCCCCACTGCAGTGCCCGAGTCAGACGGGGTGGTTGTGAACTCCACTGCAGTGCATAACTCCAAGGGAGTGGAAGGGGGGGCAGATGAGGTAGGCAGGACAGAGGGGGGACCCGGTCTCCACACCAGTGGCACAAACAGGCCGAGCATCTGGGTTGGGGGTGGAAGAGCAAGTGGTAGGAGGGGAGGGCCTAAGCAGTTTGGGGATGCGGTATTGGTGTGTGGGGGAACCTGGGGCAGGGTGTGGCGGGGGAACCTGTGGAGTGGTGGCCTGGGGGATGGAGGAGAGAGACTGTGTGGTGGAGCTGTGTGGTGGTGGTGGTGGGGTCTTGCCCTTCCTGCTCCGGGGGACTTCCTAATGGGGTCCTCAGTCTGCCTGTGCCTGGGGAGGGTGTCCGGGTGTGAGGGGCACTCCCTCTGTGTGTGGTGGTCGCCTCTTCCGCCTGTACGTTGGGTCAGATGGATCTGTGGGGAAGAGGCCAAGCTCACAGAGGAAGAGCTTCTGGGAGGGGGGGGTTGCAGGTGAGGCAAGGGAAGGGATTTTGGAGGGAGAGGTATCTGAGGACTGCGGAGTGCTCGTGGATGCATGTGTGTGTGTCTGGGCCCCATCCCCTGTGAGTGAGGTATCAGTTCCCTGACTGTGCGTGCGTGTGCGTCTGGATTTTGGCGTGTGTGTCTGTGTGCTGCTTGTGTCTGTGCTGGTGCGTGCCTGTGCCGGTGTGTGTGTGCTTGGGACAGGTAGGGTGCTGGGGATTGTGGATGGGGCAGAGGTAGGAGGGGTGAGGGACTGTTGCAGGAGGGACACTGCTGCCGTCAGTGAGGAGGCCATGGACTGATTGGTCCGATGTAGGGCAGACATGCCAGATGACATGCCCTCCATGAATGACACCAGTTGTGACAACTGACCCGTGTGTGCATGGAGGACACTCTGCACTGATGTCTGCTCTAAATGGATCTGTTTCAGCAAGTCCACAGACTCTACACTCAGGGCAGCAGGGGAGACAGAGGCAGGGGGTGCGGTGCCTGGCATGAAGGAGACACGCTCCCTACACGGGAGCCTCCACGGACATGTGGGATGGGAGCAGATGGGAGGGTGGAGATGGTGGTGGTGGCGGGGACAGACTTGCTCAATTTTG
Source organism: Calotriton arnoldi (assembly GCA_963921515.1). Taxonomy (NCBI): domain Eukaryota; kingdom Metazoa; phylum Chordata; class Amphibia; order Caudata; family Salamandridae; genus Calotriton; species Calotriton arnoldi. The sequence goes on along the minus strand of CAWUFW010001715.1, from coordinate 1,413,736 downwards.
TCTGTGGTCTGCTGACACCCGCCTCCACAAGGGAGTCCTCACTGGAAGTGCTGTGTTCCTCAGCCGAGGTGGTCGTAGCTGAGGTCTCCTCAGTGTGGCTCCCCTCACCCTCCATGCCACTGGGTCCCTCGGTCTCCTCTGCAGTGGACCCAGTCTGGCTCTGCCGCTCCTCTTGGTCCATGGAGCTGTCTCCTCCTGTGGCCGTGGATGTATCTGCAAACAATCAGGATAAACAGAGCAACATTAGTCACCTGTACTGACCACACACACCACAGGAAGTACAGCACATCACAGAGCAAGCCCTGCCATCATTTGCTAGACATTGCAATAAGTGCTGACACTGATTTGAAGAAGCCCATTGTCTGCCTGACAGTCATTCATGCCACACATATCCTACCTGTCCATGCACCCATCTGTCTGGTGCCTGTTGTATGCGACTAATCATATGTGCACACATGCACCACATACACAGTTGTTGGACATCCAAGAGAACATATGGAAATGTGTCACTCCAAACACATGCCATCTCCTGCCACTGACTCAGTACATGTGTCAGGAAAAGTGATGGGCAGTGTCTCTGTCGATATGCGGGTTTTGGTTCCATCACCAGACACAATGATGTCCTCATGTCCTGATAGACAATGCGACAATGGTGTGCATGCAGGACATATCACACTACTGCTGGATCACCCTTTGCAAGTTGAATGTCATGGCACAGGCCTGTCTGGCAAGTCAGTCATAACTGTCTCCTGTCATAGGGGCAGTGCATACACACAACACCAGTCTGCACTGTGTCACAATCATGGAAGTTTTGGGAATTCAAGCCCTGTAGCTGACAGGTGCACATGTGCACCCCTGGCCACCCACATCATGAGAACTAAGATGATCCCACGTCATTCAAATGAGACATTTGAGTGACTGCAAACACAAATCCATACACATGAGCACTTCACCGTCTGATGAGAATGAACCAAAGCTGCCTGCACCTCAATGTTTCATACACCATTGTGCACAGTCAAGGGATCAGAGACCTATGCATTAACCAATGTGCAGATCCTATAGTCACAACTCAGATGGCTGGCCACCCCAAATTGTTAAACACTCCACGGTGACACAGAGGCAGACACCTGAGTGCACTCTTCACAATGCCCAATATGTATGCTGACACACGGGAGTGGGAGACAGAGTGCCCTCGATGTCCGGAGTAGGCATTACAGTCCTGGTCCATGTGCAACATGGTATTACCCTGAAAACTAGGCAGGTGGCTATGCATGTGTCACACACATGATGTACATACTTCTGAGGCTCCTACCTTGGTCTCTGCTGCAGCATGGGTGTGTGGCACATACCCCAGACATGTGGTGAGTCAGAGCAGCAATTGGAACACATATTAAAGCCATACCCAGAGTACATGTCAGATCACAGGCATTGTGTGAGCAATTGTACCACCCATGCAGCCCACAACAAAGTTCCTGTAACTGATGCTGTCCCCAACTTGAACCACAGGTAACTGCAAGTACACAGTACCCAAGTGACCTAAGTCACAGACTGTAAGGGCCACACCTGTGTATCAGATGAGGAGGGGGCATGACACAAGTGAGGGACATGAGTCCAGGACGACAAGACAGTCGTACTGTGGAAGTGGAACCAGGCTAAAGGAGTGCATAGAGCATGTTAGTCATAGTACCCAGAAAAGGCTAGCACTTACCCCTCCTTGCTGCTGTCTGGCCTTCAGCTGCCCATCCAGGTCAGGGAAGACCACCGCCAGAATCTGGAGCATGTGGGGGTCAGGGTCCGGTGTCCGCCCCTCCTGCGAGGAGGCGACAGCTTCAGCTGGACCCTTGCGATCCTCCGGGTCCAGCCACGAAGGTCCTGCCACCTCGTCTGGCAGTTGCGGATCCTGCGCCTGTAGACCCCCACAGATCGTACTGCCCGGGCGATGGTCAGCCAGATCTCCTGCTTCTGGTGGGCATCAACCTGTGAGGATGACAAACTGAAAAGGCCATTACTACACATGCAACATATCCGTGCATCACACAGTTGGATATACATGTCTCAATCACAGGGGCATATGATGTACACAGGTAGTGCAACTATGGCTATGAACAGTTGTCCAGCAGTTACTAAATGGTATCATTGCCTGGGAAGTAAAACCTTGTTGGAATGCACTGTTACTGCACTACACCTGTTCAGTGCATGTAACTACACACTTTGGGGGTTGACAACTACTCAGTGAGCATGCTAGCCACTGGTGTACACACTGTAAGTCTTGCTAGTCAGACAACATGCACAATTAGTAAGGCAGTGGACAGCACACTCACCTGCTCCCCTGGTTTCCCATTCAGCTTGCTGTACTGTGGAAGGAGGCTGTCCAGCAGGGCCTGGTTCACCTCAGTGCTGAAGGCTGGGGCTCTCTCCACAGTACGTGCCATTGCAGTAGCCAGAGGATGCAGAGACAGCAGCAGTGGTGGTGGCAGATGTCGTCCTGGAGCATGTAGTGCAGGCAAGTGAGCTCTCAGGGGAACAGCCAGCATTATATGTGTGCTGCAGAGGCAGATGCTGTCCCATGTGTCCAAAGTGATAGGTCCAAGTCGTTTGCATCTTCTGAATCTGGCCAATCCATGGAATTGCACCACTTATACACGCCAACAGCATCCTTCAAAAGTTCAACTTTATGACACCCATGAATTTGCAACATTGTTGTGGCTGGCCAACTGAATTCACTGCATCCGACTCGTAAAAGCTTCGAAAACGCGTCCGTTACCATGTCAGTCCATAGCCAATGCGTCCGCACCGATCGGACCATTGCTGTACGACGCGTATTACGTCACACAACACGCATCCGTCAACATCATATGCAATGGCCAATGCGTGCGCACCGATCGGTCCATTGCTGTACAACGCGTATTTTGAAACACAACACGCATCCGTCAACATCATATGCAATGGCCAATGCGTGTGCACCGATCGGTCCATTGCTGTACGACGCGTATTTCGAAACACAACACGCATCCGTCAACATCATATGCAATGGCCAATGCGTGCGCACGGATCGGTCCATTGCTGTACGACGCGTCCCTGTACAAGTCACTCGCATATGTCACCATGGTTGTCATAGGTGAACGTATGCCAGCCACAATTACTTGCCAGGGACTCAGGGGCACACCTACAACACCACAGCCTGTCCACACTGTATCCTAAGGCATGTAAGGCTGCATTACCTGTGTGTGTATGGGGGTCAACATGTGGTTTGTTGGGTGGCACTTGGGGGCAGCCACTCCCAGGCTGTGCACGTGTTCATGGGGACAGAATCCTTTGTGTGTTGTGCACATGACCACTGTGATGTGCAACTGTTCAGTTCAGAGCATGTGGCATGGTCACATTTCCAGGTTGTATATGTGTATGTTATGTCACATACACCCTGAGTCCCATGTGGGATGGTATGTACGTCACAGGGTGACCCATTGCCACAATTGTGATGGCCCTCCACAGTCTGTGTGCATGTTGTGTTCCAGATGTCTCTGATTCCATGTGCACAATGGGAGACAGTCTCCACATCCACGTTGTTTGTGCATCGACTTTGATGTTGTGTGTGTGTGTGTCACAGACGTCCATGTCTGTCCTGCAGAGGCAACAGGGGCCACTACCTGTGGGAGTCATGGTTGTTTTGCTGGCGTGTACATGATACGCCATGTCATGCCAGTGTCCATGTGGCAATACAGGGTCCCTGGGAATCTACCTGTCAAAGTGCTGTGATGCCTGGGGCACATCTGTCCTCACTTGTCACTGTGGTGTGTGTTTGGAACGTGACAGCAGTACATGGGTACTGTGACACAGCCGAATGATTTCCCATAGCACAACCTGGAATTTGTTGTCAGCACAGGTTGAACTGAGATGTTAGATGATGGCCATGTAGGTGCCATATATGTCCATACAGAACGGCACACACATCAAGTACTTGTGTCTCGTAATGATGTATCATGTGATATTTAGTATGGTCAATGCCACATATGTGTGGTGACTGTCAATCTTTCTTTGTTCACCTATGTACTGCAGGGCACCAGCTGTCCATAGACCATTTCCTGACCTTGCAACCATGGTGGAACGTGACTGCATCCGACGGTACCGCTTCAACAGGCCGCTGATTGAGGAATTGGCGGGGCAGTTGGCCCCACATTTGCTACCTGGCCGGCCATACCCTACAGCGCTGACCCCCAAGGTGAAGGTGATGGCAGCCCTACACTTCTTTGCCACCGGTACCTTTCAACACACTGTGGCGTCTGCTGGTGGGATGTCACAGACCATGTTCAGCCGTGTGCTACGCGATGTTTTGGAGGCAATGTTAACATACTTGAACCAGTACATCTATTTCCCTAAACGTCAACAACTCACTGACGTCAAGAGTGACTTCTATGCCCTGGGGAGGATGCCACATGTCATCGGCTCCATTGATGGGACACATGTGGCTTTGGTACCACCACAGGCACATGAGCAGGCATACAGGAACAGGAAAATTTTCCATTCTATCAATGCTCTGGTGGTATGTCTTGCAGATATGAGCATCTCACATGTGTGTGCACGTTTCCCCGGTTCTGCACACGATGCCTATGTGATGAGGAGTAGTCGCATCCCGAGGATGATGTCACAGATGCAGAACCAGCGTGCCTGGCTTGTCGGTGTGTACTGACTTTGTACCATTGTGTGTGTTCTGCAATGTTGTATTCCACCCTCTTTTCCAACTCAGCTAATGTGCAATTGTCTGTATGTAGGTGACTCCGGATACCCCAACATGCCGTGGTTGCTGACACCCCTCAGGAACCCTGTGACACCAGCCCAGATGCGCTACAATGAGGCACATGGTCGGACCAGGAGAGTGATCGAGCGGACATTTGGTCTCCTGAAGAGTCGCTTTCGCTGCCTGGACAAGACAGGAGGGGCCCTCCCATATGCCCCTGCAAAGGTGTGCAAGATTTTCATCGTCTGCTGCATGCTACACAACCTGGCAGTGCGGAAGGAGTTGCCTCTCATCCTGGATGACGATGACCAAAATCCGCCACCTGTGGAGGATCCTGGTCTGGGCCACGATGCCAGTGATGATGATGATGATAATGAGGGTGATGTCCGCACACAGCTCATCACCAACTTCTTCAGCTGATTGTGAGTATACAGAGATGTTATGTCAATGATTTGAGTTTGCATGATATGTGTTGGTGGTGCTCTGTTGCTGTTTGAGTGTGGCCATGTGCTACTTGACTGGATGCGTGCAGCGATGTGTCCTTACAGGTAGTCTGTACTCCCCAACAGTGTTGACATGCTAACTTGGTTTTGTGTAGGTATCTTGTGACATGTATTGGGCATGAGTATTGCAGTTCTGTCCTGTTATTCAGTGCTTTTGACTGTGTGTCATGTCTGTCCTTCACAGGGTACTTTCAGAGTTGTTTGGTCAACTGTGATCCCCCAACACCATGATTCAAATTCCAGGGTGGAAGCAGTCGTTTCCCTACAGGTGATGTGCCACACACCCCTGGACTTTATTTCTTCAACACTTGTTGACTGTGTGGCCACTGCCACGTGGGATTACCTTGCATCTGTAGTAGAAACAACATGTTGCAAATGTGTAATGAACCTGTGCTTCACTTTGGGATGTGCGTTGTCTGTGGTCACACATCTGACTGACATTTGCTTACTGCACCTGTGGGCTAGTTAACACAGACTCTGAATAGGTGTGGTGTCTGTGCATTCCACTGTATTTCCTGGCAACATCAGTGTAGGCGATGAGTCAGATGGCCCTGGTGTGTATGTTTTGTGTTGCCCTAGTGGTGTGTCTCCCTCATATGTGTCACGTCGCCATGACTCACATGACGGTGTTGGCATTGCTGTAGCACTTAGCATGCACAGTGTCATTTAGCAGATCATCATCTCCATGACAAAATACCACGTTGGAATCACAACAGAGGCAAGTATGGTGTATTAGTGAGTTTATTTACATACATGTGTGAGGATAGTGCACAGGATGGTGGGTGCTGTACATTGGGATTGGAATCCAAAGTTCCCAGATGAGTTGGAAGTGTTGGTAGCAGAAATGTCCTGAGTAAAGTCCACAGTCATCTGATACATTAGTCCAACTTAAACTCCCCATGTCATGTGGGAGAGTTGGGTTGCATTCGACAGGGTGAACAGTTTGCACACAAAGGAGAATTTCCAGAACAGGTGTTCCTGGGGGATGTACATGGCCATCTGCCTCTCAGTTGTCCTTCCTCGGACGACCCCTCTTCTTTCTGGGGGGACCCTCACGTGCAGGCCGCTGCGGTGCAGAGGACTCTCCACCAGAGTCATCCTCCCTCCCTGTGGCAGTTGCAGTTGTTGCGGCACCAGATGATGTGGGCACACAGGGAGGTGTGGACATGTTGGTGCTAATCTGGCGGAGGCATGTCAATATGTCCCTCTGCACCGCTGTCAGTTCTTCCAATGTGTCCCACTTGGACTCCATGCCAGACATGTGTGTCTCCACACAGGACATGTAGGAGTCCAAGCGGGCATGATGGGCAGCCTGCTGCTGTTGAATGTCCTTGAGGATCCCCACTACCTGGCTGACCTCTCCGGTGCTATTCTGGTACGCATCTGCAATGTGTACCAGTTGTGGGTCATCATGCAGTCCAGACCCCTCTGCAAACAGCGACCTCTGCCTACCACCCCTCCCACCACCCCTGGCCACACGTGCAGGACCTGTGGTGGCACGCACAGGTGACCCTAGGCCCCCTTGGGGGTTGGTACTGGGGTTGTTGTCCGTTGCTTCCCGGGGGGCCGGGTTCCCTGTGCTGTTGTCATTCAGTGTCCTTGGTCTGTCCGTGTCAGCGGGGGTGGTCTGTGTGTTGGCAGATGTTGGAGGAGTGGGTGCAGGGGGTGCAGATGGTGGTCCTGCTGGTGCTGCATGATGACTCACACCGGAGGGGCCAGGTAGGTCTTTGCCATCCGAGGAGGGCAGAGGCTGTTCCACACCAGAGAGCTCAGGGGCCACCGGAGCCTGGGACAGGGACTCCTCATCATCTGCTGCTGTGTCCCCATCATCACCAGTGTTTGGAAGAGACACACAATGTATGTTATGTTTCTACAGGCATCAATGGTTCAAACACATGACAGTTGTGACTGTACATCTGGATGCGTGCCTGTACATTGCATTGTGCTAAGTTGTCACAGTCAGAGGTTGATATTGTTGTAGCACATTGTCCTGCCAACCTGAAGCATTTCTATGTGAATGTTGAGGTGTGTGCATGACCAGCTCATGTATAGATTGGCTGTACTTGGCCATTCCTTCTCAAGGGCCATCACGTGCCTGACACAGGTGTGTCATCCTTGTCCACATTTGTCCTTTAACAGGGACATACGTGCAATTCCACTTAGGATATCTTTCAAGATTGGGACATGTGTGGTGGCAGTTTTTGCCAGTCTTTGTGCGTCACATTGGTGTGTCTGGACAACATGGTCACAGTCCGGTATGCCTGGGATCTCTTGGGAGTATCTGTGTTGTTGTCTGGATTCCTAGTTCACGTCTCATTTCATACAAGTGATGTTGTTAACGTAGCTAATGATGTTGTTGCTGTGTTTTGTACGTGCAAACGTGATTAATCTTGTCAATGTCCTCCATGGTGATAAGGATTGGGCACGGCAGCTCTCTGGCTTTTCCATTGTCATGACAGTGATGGCCAGTGGTGTGTGTTGCAGTTCTGCTGCTGTGAATAGCATGTCTCCTCAAATGCAGTCCAGCTTGGTGCTTGTGTCTACAGTGTCTATGACAGTGAGTGGTGTGTTGTGTGAAGGATGCATATGTTGCCGAACGATGTGGGAGTGGAATGCAGCTCACAACCGCAACTTGTGTGACTGACACCATGGTACAGTGTCCGGTATATTGGTGTGTCCATTGCATTCACTGTCAGGTGTCCCCTGTCAATGATGTCTCTGTGACTTCCTGTGTGTTTTGTGCTATGTAGTTTGTCTGATTCTCCACAGTTGTCATCTGCAAGTCACACCTTCACAGCCAGGCCAGGGGGCACCCATGGACACTGCATCCCCTGACAGTGTGTGTAAACATAGAGTTGCAATGGCTGTGAGTGGGTACGTGTTTGGGTTGGCCAGTGCATGGGTGTGAATTGCAGGCACATCATTTCTCATGCCCATGTGTCAGCCATCTTGCCAGGGCTTTTACTTTGGGAGTGACTGGTCCCACGTGTGCAATGTGTTTTTGCAGAGTAGGTGTGTGTATGGCCAGCATTGGTGGTATTTGGTTGACATCCGGACATCCTTCTCCCCCAGCCCAGTTATCCCACCATGAAGCATGCCACCCTTGCAGTGGGTGCAGGTTAACTCTCAGGATGTCAGTCAGTGGTGTCCTGCTGTTGGTTGGTGCACAGTTCCCAGCAGGGCCTTGTGCTCCCCACAACAGAGCACCATTGTCAGACATCTTGGAAGTGGCTTTTCACTCCCTGTGATGTGTGCATGCTTCAGTGTGAGCTTGCCGGGCCATGCGGGTGGGGGATGTTGAGCTGTGACTACCACTCCCATCATGCTATTGCCTACACCCCCTTCCCAGCATGCCCATACTTCCTTCCTTTTGAGTCGACTTCACTGTGTGTGAGTGTGACAGCAATGGCAAGATGGCTGACAGTGTGGTCCTGTTGTTTGTTGGTGCACAGTTCACAGCAGGGCCTTGTGCTCCCCACAGCTGAGGCCAGTATCAGACATCTTGGAAGTGGCTTTTCACTCACTCTCTTGTGGAGCACGGTCCCAGGTGTGTTGTTTGGAGTTAGTGGAAGTGGTGTGTGTGTAAGGGCCTGCTGGTAGCTGTAGTCGGAGCTGGCACTCCTCCTCCCCCCAGGCCAGACATCCCACCATGAAACGTGCTTCCATTGCAGGGAGTGCAAGTTGGTTGTCAGGATGTCAGTCAGTGGTGTCCTGCTGTTGGATGGTGCACAGTTCCCAGCAGGGCCTTGTGCTCCCCACAACAGAGCACCATTGTCATTCATCTTGGAAGTGGCTTTTCACTCCCTGTGAGGTGTGCATGCTTCAGTGTGAGCTTGCCGGGCCATGCGGGTGGGGGATGTTGAGCTGTGACTACCACTCCCATCATGCTATTGCCTACACCCCCTTCCCAGCATGCCCATACTTCCTTCCTTTTGAGTGGACTTCACTGTGTGTGAGTGTGACAGCAATGGCAAGATGGCTGACAGTGTGGTCCTGTTGTTTGTTGGTGCACAGTTCACAGCAGGGCCTTGTGCTCCCCACAACAGAGCACCATTGTCAGACATCGTTGAAGTGGCTTTTCACTCCCTGTGAGGTGTGCATGCTTCAGTGTGAGCTTGCCGGGCCATGCGGGTGGGGGATGTTGAGCTGTGACTACCACTCCCATCATGCTATTGCCTACACCCCCTTCCCAGCATGCCCATACTTCCTTCCTTTTGACTCTGCTTCCCTGTGGGGTAGTGTGCCTGTGCTGACAGGATGGCTGACAGTGTTGTCCTGGCATTTGTTTGGCTACAAGTCCCAAAAGTGTCCCTCTGCTTCACACAGCATAACCCAGTGTGGTAGTTCTTTGTGGGATATTTAATTAGAGTGTGAGGCAATGCATTCTCCCAGGTGAGTTGTGTGGAGTTTGTGTTAAGGGGGTGTGTGAGAAAAGCTGCTGGTAACTATGGTCAGACTTGTCAGTCCTCCTTCCCACCCAGCCAGATATCCCACCATGGAACGTGCTTCCATTGCAGGGAGTGCAAGTTGGCTTTCAGGATGTCAGGCATTGGTGTCCTGCTGTTGTTTTGAGCACAACACCCAGCAGGGGCTTGTTCTCCCCACAGCAGTACCCAGTGTCAGCCATCTTGTCAGTTCTTTTCCACTCCCTGTGATGTGAGCATGGTTCAGAGTGGTGTTGATGAGCCAATTGTGAGGGTGACCAATATCTGTGACTACAACTCCCATCATGCTATTGGCTACACTCACTTCACCAGCATACACACAATTCCTTCCTTTCAGTCAGCTTCCCTGTGAGGTGGTGTTCTAGTGGTGGCAAAATGTCTGACAGTGTTTGTTGGTTAGATTTGTGCCACTGCCTTGCTCTATTTGTTGTTAGGTTTGTACATGTCATGACACAGTTACATATCACTATGAGATGGCAGGTATTGTGTTTGTCTGACTAGCATACACATCTTGGGATGATTATGTTTTGGTTACTGTGGCTTTGCTAACGGTGCATGGTTTCACTATCCCCTTGACAGTGATGTGTGTGTATTGTCACACAATATTGGGTATATTGGTTGTGTACTCACCAGGCTCTGGGATGTCTGATAGTCCATGTACGCTCTCTGGTGGTAGAATGGCCCGCACCTTCTCCTCCCAGGACCTGAGGTATACTAGTTTGGCAGGAGGGCCACTGCTGGTGCGATGACTCAAGGCGTATTCCTTCTTGAGTAGGTCCTTGACCCTCCGGCGCACGTCATACCACCTGTTCTGGATGTCTTCCTTTGTGCGCAAACATGGTGATTGTGCATTCACCCTGTCGACGATCCTCTCCCACATCTTGGTTTTCTGCGACATGGGGGTCTGTTGGACCAATGTACCAAACAACTGTGGCTCTACTCTTTCATCTACCAGGACTTCCAATTCACTGTCTAGGAACTTTGGATTCTTCTTTGGGGGCATGGTGATGGGTGGTGGTGGGGATTGATGTGTGTGTGAGTGTGCAAGTGAGGGTGGGTGAGTGTCAGTTTTGCTGGGTGTATGTGAGGGTGCTATTAGGGAAGTGCTAATGGTGTGTGGCTTGTGTGATGGATGAGTTGTGAGTGTGTCTGTGGTTGCTGTCTGATGGTGTTCTGTGCTGGCCGGTCAGTTGAATTTGCAAAGGATCATGGTAGGGATTTGTGGCCTTTATATGGGTGGAGTTGTGGGTGTGTCTTTGTTCCATGTTTTTTTCCCCCAATATTTATTGACTTTGTCATTGCTTGTTTGGCCCTTTATTTTGTATTTTTTCCTTTGTATTTTTTGGGCATGTAGGAGACGTTCTTCTGACCGAGTCGGACGCTGCAGTTGTCTCGTGCGAGCTTCTCCGAGTCTTTCACGTTGTCTTTCTGCTGGGTTTCATGTGCGGCGTACGCGTCGGTCACGGAGTATTGGGTTGCTTCGGCTCCCTGTTTTCTATGCGTGTCGGTCGTACGGCTTGAGCTCCGTGCGACTCGGTCTGGTTTTACACTCATTGCATTGTACTGCGCGGGTCGGAGTTCGCGGGTACGTATCTGTCGGGTTCATTCCTGGTGCGTGTCGGTCGGTTCGATTTGCGTAGCTTTTCCAGCCGGATGGCTGCTTTCCATGCGGTTCGGTCGTTCGGCTTGTGTTCCGTACGAGTCGGTCGTAATTCACAAGCATAGCATCGTACTACGCGGATCGGACAGCGCCGGTACGTGTCGGTCGGACTACATTCCCGTACCGAGTCGGTCGGTACGTTTTCCGGCCTGAATCGGAATCGGCCCCTCAGTTTCTAGATGAACGACAGAAAACAAATTCCAGAAATTAAACTACATCTTCAAACAGTCTAAAACATTTGATTGATCTACCTCCAGATTTAACGTACTACACCCTTGTGCACTCAGGGTAAGCACTGTTGCTGGGATTCTGCACCTACACAGAACTATGTGCAGGAAAACAGGACTTCGGTGTATAGGGGTGTACCAACCTACCACCTTAGTACCCAAAATCCCAAAACCGACTAGCTATAGTGTCTCATTTGTTCTCCGCCAAAATCACGAAGCTACAAATGATTAGACAACCCAGAACACAGCACTCCCGACTCTCTCAGGAATCGCGGTAGCAAGACATACCCTTTCGCTCGCTCACTCGTACTTGTCCACAATAAGAATGGTCAGAGTCACAGCTATAGTTCAAAATGTTTATTTTAACTATCGTGCTCTGTAATGCAGTATAAGAGCCACTACCAGCAGTGAAATGCATAAACTTAGAACAATTAGCATTGTCACAATTCCATAGAATATAAAGGGGGATGTCATTCTATATAGACAGTGGAAAAAGGACTATAAGGCCTAACCACCCTCCCCTTGGTAAAGTGATGTTTATTATATAAAAGAAGATCTCTGGGCTTTGTCAGCAGACCCCCTACCTTAGTGCCTAGATGGAAGCTTTACATCATAGGAACCTCTTAGCTCTTCTCCCTGGAAAGGACCCTCTCCAAGTGTGTGTCAGAACAACATGCATCCCTGTAATATCAAAGCACGAGTCTCCAGCAGCGCAGCTGTGTTAGCATGTTTTGTCTAGATGCTAGGAACTGACCAGAACAGAATAAGAAGGGGCATTGTTTATCGACCTTGCACATCGTGTTCAGACTAAACTCCAAGAGCAGGCAGAGAACGCAGAAAGCAGACAGTTCTCATGTGAAAGGCACAAACAGAGTCTTGCACAACAAAGTCATGTAGTAACGTGCGCAAAAGCAGCATCATGGCAGCCGTGCTCATGTCAACTTAGCAATGTCGACAATGACTCTAACGGCCATATAACACCCTCCCCTTGGTAAGATCATAGTATATAGACAAACAACCAAAACAGATTTCAAGGGTAAGCAGAGTTCCAGAACGTATGAAAAAAAAACAATTTGGAAAAAGTTTAAAAAATATATATATATATAATTATTATATGGATAAATGAACGTGACTAACATGGAGGTGGTGTATCCCTGAAAGCACGTGACCCTGTCAATGCAATGCATTCCAAAAGGTCATCCCTATCGTTAGCAGCAAAGAGGGATGCCATCCAATCAAGTAGGCCGAAGGAACAAACGTGCTCCTCGTAATCCGATGCCTCCAAGAGCATATCCAGGCAACTTGCGTGATATTCAATAAAGCTCCGTTGCAATAGGTTCTGCGCAGCCGCACAGATATCCCATTCTGCCAAGACTCCAAGTGCAGCCACACGCGCCATACGTCCATTCCTAGAACAGGCCTGGTCATGGGCCACTAAGGGACCCATTAACTGGCCATAGTCCGGGTCCGAACATGACGTATTGGAGAGGCACAAATCCAAAGCCCAGTAGAAAGGGCACCGTTGCAGTTGAACACAGGTTGCACGCAAGTAAAGTAGGCAAAGCGAAAAGTGAGTCCATAACTCACGTTAAGCGTCGCTAATGGCAAGCATCCAAAAAGTTGTTGCATTTGGTCACGGTACAGTTGCAATTGGCCTGGCCTGTGCAGTACCACAAGATGAGCAGCCATTGCGTAGCAGGAACAAAAGCAGCAGGATTCCACCAGCTAGCGCCAGTATTAATGGGAACCCTCCGAAGACGCTGGAGTATTACTCCAAATATCGTCTGAAAAGAAGTCACAAGGCCGGATCCCACCAGTTTAAAAAAATGAGCAAGGCCTTCGGTGTCAGACGCATTAAATATTTGAAGTATCAGCTCCCCAAAATGAAGTGGGAGATTCGTGTTCAGAAGTGACTGAATCTCGCTCAAAGTTCTAGCCACCTGTAATTCGAAGGTCTCTCGAGCTGAAGTGAGAGCCACTTCTTGTTGAAACAATAGTGCTTTGAGCCTGCTTAATTTGTTGAATTCTGTTTTCAAAGTCGGAATGGAAGGCCAAATGGAAATATCTACTTTCTCATGCGGGGGCGGAAAAAGCACATTGCTACAACAAGTAACACGTTGTGAAACTGTTACTATATACGGGATTCCTGCCCATAAACCACAGCAGTCGTGGCTATTCAAAATAAGATAACTGCCGTTAGTAAGCAAAGTAAAAGCGGTAATTATTGCTGGGACGGGACTCCCTTTTAAAAAGCAAGCAAGATTAGGTGCGGAAACATTACAAGCGCCGTGCAACTTAACGTGTTTGCAAACTAGGGAGTGTCCCACTGTGGAATCGCAGTCCTCCCCTGTGAGGAAAACTTCCTCATCCTCTCAATGACATCTGTAAGTGAAAGGTAGGGACCATAACTCATGGAGAAACGCACTACCCAGGGGTTCAAAGCGGCCAATCGGGAAATGTTTCATGCAAGATTTAAATTGAAACAGCGAGAAAGGGAGAGAGATAACCCAGTGTATTAACCATACAGCCGAATCTGTCTCCGCCACAGAGAACGGCAAATGTTCTAATTGTTCAATGTGTAATAATGTGTATGAAGCATCTTTCATGGACATAAACCGTTGTTTATCAGTTAAATTAAATGGCAAAAACGATGCGGAAGCATTCAAATAATCCCAAGGTACTTTACCCATTTTAAGAGTCTGTAACGTCCATGCAAACTGCATTACTGATTGTAATTGATTTTGACCATGATATAACACAGATACATCAGTCTGAACAATCTCAATAACAGATGAAACAATATTATCTAAGGTATAAATGCGTGAAGATAGTGTGTTAATGCTATTGTCTACTACTGCAAGGACTTTTTCCAAATTAGCTTTGTCAATCTGTCGTAGACGAAATGCTGCCTCCATCTGCGATAATTTACATATTTCATTGTACGCAGCATAGAAATATCTTTTTGTTCTCGGGGTCCTAGGACCTAGAAGAAAATCAACCAAATTGATGTCACTCGACAACTGAGACAAGTGTTGTTTAACGGAGGACAACGTAGAGTGTTCCAACCATTGCTGGAACAATTTACCCACCGAATATGTTGTGACTGAATGTGAGTGTGAAAAACGTGGATCCGGTCTAGCCTGTGTAAAACCTGGCGTTATATTATAAAAACGCAGTTGGCATGAATTCGAACTGGTTTGCCACAGCAACCAACCGGTAGGGTCAACATCAGAAACATTGAAAGTGCCATTCCGAAAAAGAGTTTGCAAAACATCTATTGAATAATTTGTGTGTGTGCGCCAATTATCATACTCAGCCAAAGATGGAATGGACAGATTATTTAAATTTTTTGCAGTTGCCAGGCCAAAGCAAGTAGTTTGATATACCGTATCATTTAAAAATAACATTTCTACAGGTATTAGGCAGGCACGATGTAAAGTCTCAGTTCCCTGAACCTGCCAAGCCTTAGTTCCCCATACTGTTTTTAAATCAATGGTAGCACTCCAGTGATCATAACCCTGTGTGGCCAATTCAGCTCTAAAGGAATTGGAATAGATTAATTTAGTATGGGTCAGAATAAATTTAGATTGCGTCAACAATTGTAATTTAAAGAAATAGGATTCAGGATTGGACATTTTATAATCCGTGAAATAGGTGAACTTATCCCTGAATGTCTGACAGAATATCGACGGACAGAAAATCGACCTGCAAAAATATTGACACAGAAATATAGAAGTCAAAAATATCGAAGTCCAATCTACATAAAGGTAAGTACAAAAATAGAGAAAAAATATATAGTTGTCAAAAATATCGAAGTTAAAAATATCGTCTTTTAAAATGTTTTAATAATAATGTAAAATTAAGTAAATAATACATATAATTAAAAGAAATATAGTTAAAAATATTAAAAGATATTTAGAAATAATAACTAATACATTAAATGTTAAAATAAATTAAACATATAGATATAAATTAATATATATACTTACTCCACATAGTGCAACAGTAGGGAAAGCGTTGGATAGCATAGGGGTAAAAATTACTATTCCCACTCCAGAGAGTGCAACAGTAGGGAAAGCGCTGGATAGCGTAGGGGTAAAATTACTATTCCCACTCCAGTGAGTGCAACAGTAGGGAAAGCGTTGGATAGCGTAGGGGTAAAAATTACTATTCCCACTCCAGTGAGTGCAACAGTAGGGAAAGGGCTGGATAGCGTAGGGGTAAAAATTACTATTCCCACTCCAGTGAGTGCAACAGTAGGGAAAGCGCTGGATAGCGTAGGGGTAAAAATTACTATTCCCACTCCAGAGAGTGCAACAGTAGGGAAAGCGCTGGATAGCGTAGGGGTAATAATTACTATTCCCACTCCAGAGAGTGCAACAGTAGGGAAAGCGCTGGATAGCGTAGGGGTAAAAATTACTATTCCCACTCCAGTGAGTGCAACAGTAGGGAAAGGGTTGGCTAGCGTAGGGGTAAAAATTACTATTCCCACTCCAGTGAGTGCAACAGTAGGGAAAGCGCTGGATAGCGTAGGGGTAAAAATTACTATTCCCACTCCAGAGAGTGCAACAGTAGGGAAAGCGCTGGATAGCGTAGGGGTAAAAATTACTATTCCCACTCCAGAGAGTGCAACAGTAGGGAAAGCGTTGGATAGCGTAGGGGTAAAAATTACTATTCCCACTCCAGTGAGTGCAACAGTAGGGAAAGGGTTGGCTAGCGTAGGGGTAAAAATTACTATTCCCACTCCAGAGAGTGCAACAGTAGGGAAAGCGCTGGATAGCGTAGGGGTAAAAATTACTATTCCCACTCCAGTGAGTGCAACAGTAGGGAAAGCGCTGGATAGCGTAGGGGTAAAAATTACTATTCCCACTCCAGAGAGTGCAACAGTAGGGAAAGCGCTGGATAGCGTAGGGGTAAAAATTACTATTCCCACTCCAGTAAGTGCAACAGTAGGGAAAGCGCTGGATAGCGTAGGGGTAAAATTACTATTCCCACTCCAGAGAGTGCAACAGTAGGGAAAGCATTGGATAGCGTAGGGGTAAAAATTACTATTCCCACTCCAGTGAGTACAACAGTAGGGAAAGCGTTGGATCGCGTAGGGGTAAAAATTACTATTCCCACTCCAGAGAGTGCAACAGTAGGGAAAGCGTTGGATAGCGTAGGGGTAAAAATTACTATTCCCACTCCAGAGAGTGCAACAGTAGGGAAAGCGCTGGATAGCGTAGGGGTAAAAATTACTATTCCCACTCCAGTGAGTGCAACAGTAGGGAAAGCGTTGGACAACGTAGATGTTAAAAATAACATACTTATAAATGAAATATATATTGTAATTAAATAATGATTTATTAATAAATTTAGAAAAAAAAACTACAAATATATCAAAAATAATAATGACTTTAATAATATTAAATACTTCCCACCCTATTACCCAATAAACACACAACACACTCCACATAAAATTTCACACAATTAAATTAATTTTCAATTAATCAATTAATAAAAATTAATTTGCAATTAATAATTAAATTAAAAAAATGTCAATAACAATAAATAATATGTAATAAAAATTAATTTGCAATTAACAAAAAAAATCATTATCAATACCAATAAATAATTTGTAATAAAAATTAATAACAAATTAATAATTAATTAACAAAAACAAATATCAATACCAATAAATAATATTTAATAACAATTAATAACCAATTAATTAACAAAAAAATTAATTATCAATACTCAATTTTTCTTAATTAATTACTTAATTACAAATAATTTACTTACCACCCTATTCCCCTAAAAACACACAACCCACTCCAATAATAAATTAATACAAATAAAATAATTATCAATTAATAAGTATTTACCAATTAATAATTAATTAACAATAAATGAATTATTAATAACAATAATTAAAAATTAATAGTTACTTAATTAAAATTAAATTACTTCCCACCCTATTCCCCTATAAACCCACAACCCGCTATAGAAATAAAACACACAATTTAATTAAAATAAATTAATAATTCCTAAAAATTATTATTTAATTTACTATAATTAAATTACTTCCCACCCTATTCCCCTATAAACCCACAACCCACTACGGTACTAAAACGCAAAATTTACTTTAAAAAAAAATTACTAATTTCTAAAAAATGTATACATATATTTAAAAAAACAGTACCATACTTAACAAAAAATATAGAACACATACATATTAAATACAAATTAAAATACATAACACTCATATAAATATCGATATTATTAACATCGATAATTTAACTATCGATATTACTAACAACGATATTTGCAACATCGATATTTCTTACCTTAACTTCGATATTCTGGTTGTAGATATTCTTGACTTCGATATTTTGTCCCTACGATATTTAAAACTCGATATAACTGTGCTTCGATATTTAAAAATTGATATTTTGACTGTCCACCCTTATCCCTAAGTGTTTTAGAACTTCCCTGTAAAGGGGTTGGACCATGTTCCCATTGTGTGTAATTAAAAACAGGTCTTAACGTGCTTGTCTTGTGTAAATAATGATGCCCATAATGTTGATAACAGAATAAATCAGCATAATTGGCAGAATTTAAATATAAATCTTCAGCATCAAAAGCAGCATAATACTTTAAATCTGAAAACAATGAATGTACTGCGTGTACATCCCAATTATCGGAATGTATGTCCGGTGTCACCACGTCTCCTAAAGAAACGCAAAACACGTACGGTACGTTGAGGACTTCCGTCGGACCATGGATTTCAAATGCTACTTTATCCCAAACGATGCCATCTGCAACTCTGAAAGCCGAAATGTTCACGAGGGCCTGATCATGTTTCATTATATGGGACGATGTATGAGGGGCCAAAATTCCATCGACCAACTTTACAGCAGAGCGTTCTGGCAGGTAGTGACCATTTATAAGTAAGAAAAATACAGTCACAAATCCTATTGACATGAAGAGGAAAATCAGGATAAGTACCAACCAGATATACGTCCAGGGTGGGACCAGGTAAGTCTTTTTAAACCAAGAGATGAAAATATTTATTTTTGTCGGTGGAAGTGCCAAAGCAGAAGACGAGGAGGAAGAGTCATAGGAGAAGCTTGCACGGTCCCCAAAATAACCGCTTGCTCCCATATTCATCAAAGGCGGTAGGGCGGTATCAGTTTGATGTTGACATGGACTGTTCGGCACTTCACTCTGGGACTCTTCCGCAGGATAAGTATACTCGACTTCTGCAGTGGAACAGGGAGGTGTGGAGACAGGAAAAAGGTCAATAGTAGTTTCCATTTCAACCTCTGCAATACGAGAATGATTCGAAGTGGACGAATGCACCGGATTCATTGAAATAGCGTTGCATGAAACAGCAGGAGTTACACTATTCAGAATCGGCCAGACGGTGTAACTTGACATTGCCCACTGAAATATATCTGTTGTCTTTACGACCAGGTAAAGGTGGTAGTATCACTGTACGAGTACCCTTCAATCCAAGAACTGGGACTGGTGCACGATAAGAGGGACCACATTTTTTTTGTTCTCCAGCTTTTCTCGTATTAGATCTCCAATCTTAGGAAGCCAGCCGGTGACCGGAATCAGCATCGATGTGTCAGTGGAAGAGGGTAAATGTTCAGTTGCGTAGCTGTCACGGGTCTTTTGTAGGTCCTGTAACATAGTAGAATGATTATCTATGTCAAAGGTTGCGGCAGCCGCCACAACGTCTAGACCATCAAGGTCAGGCACAAACATTTTAATGCCAAAGAGCAGTTTGTAGGCGGTCCGTCCACCCAGAGATCTTCTAGGGAGATTATTAAGTGCACGTTGAACTCCATATAAATGGGCCAGCCAGTACCTAAGACTCTAGCTGTCAAAGATTGCTTTAAGTCGTGGTTCATTCGCTCCACAATAGAGTTGCCCTCAGGCCTGTATGGAGACGAAAACTGCACCAGCACCCCCATCGACTTCATCGCGTCCTTGTATGCCTTAGAGGCGAATGCTGGACCATGGTCTGAATGGAGGGTGCCACAGGCAAACATCCCGACAAAGACACGCAAATCCCTGATGACATTTTGAGCGTCAGCACTGCGTTGTGGCCAAACCCAAAGGAACCTAGTGCACGAATCAACTGCAACAAAAATGTATTCATACGCAGTGTCAGAAGAGAAAGGACCGCAGTGATCAAGATATACACAGCCAAATGACCGATTGGAAATACATAGCTGTGTTTGTGGTGGGCGTGTGACCATAGACGGTTTAATTTGTTGACAAATGTCACAAGAAAGCACATAATTACGGGTTTGTTTATATAAACCACGCCACCAATAACGTTGCTGTAAAATCGAGATTGTCGCAGACACCCCGGCATGTGCAGAAGCCATGCCCTCGTGTGCGGCTATGATCAAAGAAAGTCTGCGGTCCATGTTGGGTATCAGCCGATCCCCAACAGATGGAATCTTAGCAAAAGGAACTTGTTCGGGAGATATATGATAAGAGTATTTTGAAGGGAAACCCTGAGGATAAGCAGTTCCCTCCTTCGTAGCAGCTACTGCTGCCAGAATATCATTATCTATTTTAGTCATGGACCTTGTAACTGCTGCTACGGAACACATGGCTACTGCAGATTTGGCCACTTCATCAGCCAAAGAATTACAAAGAGCATGTGCTCCCACACGCTGATGGCCAAGAGTATGGATAACTTGCGTGAGGGACAGACGTTGTGTAAGGTCTGCCACTCGAACCCAAAGCGTTTTATGCTTCATTGCGCTGCCTTTAGAGTCTTGATAGTCATTCTGAGACCAAAAGAATAAGTTGTCATTAAAAGATTAAACACAGTAGTAAGAATCGCATACAATGAGAGTATTCACATTAGGATCGGCAACCTCAAGGGCTATAACAAGAGCACGCAGCTCCGCCAATTGTGCTGTACAGTCTCCAAGTGCCTGAGTATGCTCTATGGAAGACTTAAATTCTCCATTGATAATCGAACCAGCCACAATAGCGCAAGCCACTGAATAAGCGTGTTTGGAGCCGGTAGCCGGTTGAGCCGAGCCATAGGTATAAATGATACATTTATACTCATCCAAAGGAAGCAACGACAAAGGAGGAGGATGAATGTGTTCATACTGTAAAAACTCCTGTGTCTGAAGTGCAGGATCAAAGATAAACGTGACATCAGATGATGTCAAAGAAGTAGCCCATTGTATCCAAAGGGGATGTAGTGCCTTAGAGTTGGGTACACTTGCCTTAGTCACTGCTTCCAAGGCAGGGAAAGGCGTGACCATAAGAATGCGTTTTCCTTGCGCCAGCGAGAGTAATTTCAGAATCGCCATTTGGACCGCAGTCAAAAACATTTCAACATTCGAAAAACGCATTTCTGCCGCACTGTACAAATGTGATTAGTATTCAATAGGTACCGTGTCCCCCTCATTGAACGTCAAGTAGGTGAAACCCACCGTCCCCGGCACTATACGTATCACCAGGTTTGTGGTGTTATCATGCTTCAACCAGTAGTTAGTTGCAAGCATATCAGATTGCAAAGATTGTAGAATAGTGGTATGTTCCGGAAGCCAGCTGGCAGAAGAATATGTTGGTTGTGTCAATGCATAAAGCGGTTTGATACGCTGGGCATAATCGGGGATGTATGTCCTCCCGAAATTCAAAAATCCCAGCAAAGACTGAAGTTTCTTCCGCGTAGAGGGAGGTTGCAATTGTGCACATTTCTCTAGAAAGTGGGGGGCTAACCCCCTACCTTTATTATTGAGCTCATAGCCCAAAAAGAGCACCGCAAAATGAGCGATGTGTGATTTTGCAAAATTGAATTTGTATCCATAGTCGGCAAACGATAAAATGATGCGGTCGACTCGGACAAGATGCGGCATTAGTTCGTCGTCCATCAGGTAAATATCATCCACGTACGAGTACGCATCTGGATCTATGTCATGCAATAAAGACTAAACACGCGCAGCAAAAGCCCCGGGGCTGTTCTTATACCCCATAGGCAAGCGCGTAAATTGTTTCTGATTTCCGACGGCGGTAAATGCTGTCAAGTCACGGCTCTCTGGAGCCAGATTATGACTGTAGAAACCATTGGATATGTCCAGTGTAGTTTTGTATTTTTTACGAACAAGGTTGTTCACCAGCGCAGAACTGTGTGTGTTTTGCACCGCAAATGTACGACAATGACTATTCAAATTTCGATAATCCAATACAATGCGATATGAACCGTCAGGTTTTGATACCGAAAAAGAGGATTATTCATCGGTGATACACAGGATTCAATCACTCCTTGATACTCCAACTGAGTTAGAATGTCACAAACGTGAGCCTTAGCCTCACGTATGATTGGATACTGCGTTTGTGGCTGTGGCATAGACCGTAATGGTATTTCATGTGCCGGTGAATCAATATCCCAGCCCACCTGATTACGGTACACCGCTGGGGCAAGGGCCAAAGCCCACTCAGCTGCGTAAGCCTTTTCATGTTCCTCAGGGGCGTAACTCAAAAACTCGGAAGTATCACGTCCTCCCCTCTAGAAGCGGCTAGCACAAAGGGTGGAGGCCAATCTGCCTCCGCCAACAAAATGTCGTATGAGGAGGTGAGATTTTCCCAGAAAACCGCTTTGATTGGACACTGTAATCACCTTCAATTTGGAAGACAATCTCATAGAGTCTATCCGGTGGGGCAACCCGGGTATCTGCTGTTTCTACTGTAATGAATGTATCAGTTGCTGTCGCCTCCAGACAGGGACACAGTGCCTCCTGCACTATGGTAACCTCCGCTGAGCTGTCGAGCAGAGTCACTGCCCATGTCCAGTCTAGGAGTCGCGTTCTCACCGTCTGAGGCATACTTCGCTGTTAAGCAGCAACTTTTTTCTTCTGATACGGGGGTCGAAAACGAGGCAGTTCCTCTTGTTTGGCTTTAACGTCAAACTGTCGAGGTAGATCTCGTCCCTGTTGTTTTGTCGGACCTTTGGCACGATCCTGGCGTTCCCCACCACTGACTTGAGAGTCCGATGTGGCCTGTAAAGAACGAGGAAAGCGCTGATCAGGGTCTTGAAATCTATCAGGAGTCTTAATTTTCACGCTGTCGCGCAAGTCATAAGTACGCTCAGAAGACTCAGGTGTCGGTGAACCAGCACGCGAACCTTGCTTCTGCTGTTGCTGTCCCTGTTTTTTATTTCTCCAGTTCTTTTTAGGAAAGAACGGGCACCCATCTTTATCAGTCTAGGCCTTTTGTTGAGTTTGAGATTGCGTTTGAGTAAAAGGCTTAACTTCCAGACTATTGCGGCCTAAGGTTTTATAAGCCTTAGCAATAATCTTTGGTAATTCGCGCAGCTTGTCTGCGTCTGCCACAGCCTCCAAGCGGTTAGCCACTTGTAAGCTTACAGCATGACCCTTAACATTAGCAAGGATCATATCAGCAACAATGTCGAACACCCCCACCAGTCTCATCCCCAATTCCAGAGCCGCCTCGGCTCGGTGTTCATCCTGAACACGCTTTATCACGGAAGGGAGTACGGTCATGGAGGGGGTGCCGAAACACATTGAATATACTGCTGCAAACACTCTACCCCAAGTGTTACAATCAGCTAATTCGGTAACTAAGTCCTTAGGTAAACTTATGGTTAGGATCCTGTGTTTCTCCATAGGAGTGGTATTCGGAAAAACAGCTTTCAGCAAGCCGATAAGGGAATTCATCCTTATTCTGTGGACGCTTGCCCATCACTGAATTAACCATAAGTGGACTGATGGTTACAGCACCAGGTCCAGCTGGTTGCGCAGCAACGCCAGGTGATCCCACCTGGAAGTTGCGCGACATGAACTGTATAACAGCTCTATGTATACGTATTAACGAAGTATGTAATCCGCGGAGTTCTGCGATTGTAGCAGTGAGATAATTTGGGTGTGGAGTATACCCAGCCAAAACGGGCCACGTGGCCCCATCTATCGATAACGGGCCCAAACCGACCGGCGTTTTTGGGTGAGGAAGGGCGCCATTAAACCATATTTGGTGTTGCCAAGCCGTCAGCAAAACTTCAAGAGACCTATAAGGCTGATAAATCGGAGGAAGGGCCGTGGCAGTATATTCGTGAAACAAATTATCTGTTCCATCTACCGCCGGAAAGGTGACCCAAGAATAAAACACCTCGAAGCGGTAAGCTGCATCCGCTTCTACAACAAAAATGAGCGCAACACCAGCATTAGGGACCCCATGTTGAGTCAAATAAGCTGTGATTGCAGCCTGATTAGGCTGTGCAATGGCAACCGCCATAATCAATAGCAAAGAATAACAACCTATGTGTGGCAGCGCAATAACGGGTTAATAAGAAAGAGAAGGAACCTTTTAAAATTCAAGCTTGAAAAACCTATAAAACATCAATATAGGAGGCTACACCGTCACAGCCGTCTCCGGAAACAGATGTGAGGGGATTGTGGACAAGCACAAGCACTACTCAGGAGTCTCGCAGATAAGAACCAGACCAAACATTGGCGGCACCATGTTGCGGGGATTCTGCACCTACACGGAACTATGCGCAGGAAAACAGGACCTCGGTGTATAGGGGTGTACCAACCTACCACCTTAGTACCCAAAATCCCAAAACCGACTAGCTATAGTGTCTCATTCGTTCTCCTCCAAAATCACGAAGCTACAAATGATTATACAACCCAGAACACAACACTCCCGACTCTCTCAGGAATCGCGGTAGCAAGACATACCCTTTCGCTCGCTCACTCGTACTTGTCCACAATAAGAATGGTCAGAGTCACAGCTATAGTTGAAAATGTTTATTTTAATTATTGCGCTCTACAATGCAGTATACGAGCCACTACCAGCAGCAAAATGCATAAACTTAGAACAATTAGCATTGTTACAATTCCATAGAATATAAAGGGGGATGTCATTATATATAGACAGTGGAAAAAGGACTATAAATCCTAACCGCCCTCCCCTTGGTAAAGTGATGTTTATTATATAAAAGAAGATCTCTGGGCTTTGTCAGCAGACCCCCTACCTTAGTGCCTAGTTGGAAGCTTTACATCATAGGAACCGCATAGCTCTTCTCCCTGGAAAGGACCCTCTCCAAGTGTGTGTCAGAACAACATGCATCCCTGTAATATCAAAGCACAGGTCTCCAGCAGCGCAGCTGTGTTAGCATGTTTTGTCTAGATGCTAGGAACTGACCAGAACAGAATAACAAGGGGCATTGTTTATCGACTTTGCACATCGTGTTCAGACTAAACTCCAAGAGCAGGCAGAGAACGCAGAAAGCAGACAGTTCTCATGTGAAAGGCACAAACAGAGTCTTGCACAACAAAGTCATGTAGTAACGTGCACAAAAGCAGCATCATGGCAGCCGTGCTCATGTCAACTTAGCAATGTCGACAATGACTCTAACGGCCATATAACAGCACAGTAACCCAAAATAATATTTCGGCCTGAAAAAGAAAAAATTAAAACAGATCCTTATCAAGGTGTAAGCAGCACTTTACTCTACACACCACAACACAGACAAGGTAATAATATCTTGAGATCTTGGATTTACGACAAAATTCGATAACCAACTTAACTTTCTCAGAAATATGTCAAATGGGTTTACAAATATGAATACTACATAAGAACAACAATCAACCCACCAATTGATGCCATTATCATTATTGCATACACCAACCAACGCACCACAGAAACAGAAAACTATCATCACAGAACACACTTCTTATACATTCAATTTCCCTTTCTATACTTACACTTCGAACTCATTCAGAAAGGCACGGCAATATGGCCGGTCACCCTAGTGGAGAATCCAGTATAAAAAAATTGACAAAAATACAAAACTCTCTTCTCCTTCGATTTGGGCATTACGGACCAAAAATTGTCCAAAAATATTTTTGGGCACCCCTTAAAGAGGATATGGTCCAACACTAACCATCCTCTCCTGCCAACTTTGCGAGAGCAACAGCCCCAATATTAATCTGAACCCCAATAATTGATCGGTCCAAAAATTGCCAATAGTATTTGGGCTCCAGAATTCTCATTTGATCAAGCGGTTAGATACTGCACTCTTATCAGGGAAACAACAATTTAGCTGAGTTTAAACTGTACAAAATATAAAGCTCATAAAGGATTGAGTTGTAGATAAAAAATAGGCGAAAGAATATTTATTACAGAAATGTTATAAGCAGTGCATTGGAGTATAGGCAAAAATCATCATCTTAAACAATCAGAGCAGAGTGCAGAAAATAATGCAATATTGTAAACTCAACGAGGCAAATTCTAAATGCCAAACTCGTAAAGAGTACTGAAAGCATAATAGGACATTAAAAAATGGCACATTATCCCCACAAGAGCTCGCAGAGAGTGTATAGACCAAATATTCAGCAAAAAGAAGAAGCCCCAAAGGGGCACAAAAGGGCTGAAAAGAGCAAAAGGATGGCAGTGCACATGGTATCAGAAGGCAAAAAGCCCCAACTACTGGAGCACAGAAGGTTTTATAGCAAAACACACAATTCTATTAATAGATTCTGCAAAGTCTGCATAGCATGATCATGGTGAGGGTTGCATTTGGCAAATCAGAAACGACTACGTAATTATTAGGTCTTACAAAATCAATTAAACACTAGCCCATATCTTAAAGTAATAGAAAACGTCCATTGCTTCCTCAGCATCTGCATGCAGGAGACTGTACAATGTAAATGAAACATTTCTTGAACAATGGCTCACAGAACTCTCACGTCTCCTCCGGAACTTCCAGCGGAAGTCCTTGGAAATGGTACTTTGGGGACACCATGGAAGCCTCATTAACAATGCTATCAGACACAATATCATTTATGTCATGTGCCCAGTTCACCCCGAAAGAAGAGAAGAGATTGTTTTGCAGCGAGGCACTGATTGGGAGGGGGAATGAGCAGGAGCAACTTGAACAGAACACAGAAACAGCATCCAATTCAAAATGTATGGCGTATACGTGTAAATGTGGCCCATCTCACTCATTGCACAATCTAGACTTCTATATGATCTAAACACAACAGGTGTGACTCCATGCACCATTAACACTATAACATTTCAAAACAAATTTTGTATGACAAATTTTGTATGACGTGCGCATTTTGCATATTTTAAAAACTCTACAACACACACACACGGAATGTCAGTTCCATGATCCATGGTTCGCGTAACAGGAGAACATTACACAAGCCTGGTTAAGAGACCGCAATCTGAGACAGAGAAAAAGATCTGGTCACACTAATGATTCACAAAAGCTCAGTACGCTACCACCACTTCCTGTGACTTAGCCAGGACATGGACAGCAGTGTTATGCAGATTATGAGGTCATTCTTGGTGCTCACCTCAGTTCCCCGAACCGATTCTGGATGTTGCATTACTAGGGACAGGCCTAGGCTACTGCACCCCAGCTAGATAAGTATGACGCCAGGGCCAGCAAAAAGTCAGGGTACCCATTTTTTCACGCACTCAGGGTAGGGATGCAAAGCAGGGAACATTCCTGTCCCAATACAATGACCTGGAAAGTAATCAATGGCCTCCATGAACAGGGACAAAACTCTGCATGCTTCAGAGGCATTCGTTTTTTGATTCTCAGAAGCATAACACCTCTACCCCACCATCATTTCCCATTTAGGAAGTATGCAGCCAACTCGCAATTGCATTTCTGACTAAAGTGCTGTGTTGGCACAAACATTTTACTCAGAAATGCTTCACTGCTGCAGTGGTTATTTTTAAATACGGGGATGCCATTGGGTGACCTACAGTGCCTCTGACCTACAGTGGTGTGGGACTCATCCACTGCTACTTAGGGGCCGATTCCGATTCGGGCTGGAAAACGTACCGACCGACTCGGTACGGAAATTTAGTCCGACCGACACGTACCGGCGCTGCCCGATCCGCGTAGTACGATGCAATGCATGTGAATTATGACCGACTCGTACGGAACACAAGCCGAACGACCGACCCGCACGGAAACCAGCTATCCGGCCGGGAAACCACGCGAATCGAACTGACCGACACGCACCAGGAATGAACCCGAAAGAAACGTACCCGCGAACTCCGACCCGCGCAGTACGATGCAATGCGTGGAAAACCAGACCCAGTCGCACGGAGCTCAAGCCGTACGACCGACACGCATACAAAACGGAGCCGAAGCAAGCCAATACTCCGCGACCAACGCGTACGCCGCACATGAAACACAGCAGAAACACAGCTTGAAAGACTCGGAGAAGCATGCACGAGCCAACTGCAGCGTCCTACTCGGTCAGAAGAACGTCTCCTATATGCCCAAAAACTACAAAGGAAAAAATACAAAAAAAAGGGCCAAACAAGCAATGACAAAGGCAATAAATACTGGGGGGAAATGGAACAAAGACACACCCACAACTCCACCCATATAAAGGCCACAAATCCCTACCATGATCCTTTGCAAATTCAACTGACCTGCCAGCACAGAACACCATCAGACAGCAACCACAGACACACCCACAACTCATCCATCACACAAGCCACACACCATTAGCACCTCCCAAATAGCACCCTCACATACACCCAGCAAAACCTACACACACACACCCTCACCTGCACACACACACACATTAATCCCCACCACCACCATGCCCCCAAAGAAGAATCCAAAGTTCCTAGACAGTGAATTGGAAGTGCTGGTAGATGAAATCCTCAGGGTAGAGCCACACTTGTTTGGTACACTGGTCCAATAGACCCCCATGTCGCAGAAAACCAAGATGTGGGAGAGGATCGTTGACAGGGTGAACGCACAATCACCATGTTTGCGCACAAAGGAAGACATCCAGAACAGGTGGTATGATGTGCGCAGGAGGGTCAAGGCCCTACTCAAGAAGGATTACACCTTGAGCCATCGCACCGGCAGTGGCCCTCCTGCCAAACCACTATACCTCAGGCCCTGGGAGGAGAAGGTGCGGGCCATCCTACCACCAGAGAGCGTACATGGACTATCAAACATCCCAGAGCCTGGTGAGTACATAACCAATATACCCAATATCGTGTGACAATACACACACATCACTGTCAAGGGGATAGTGAAACCATGCACCGTTAGCAAAGCCACAGTAACCAAAACATAATCATCACAAGATGTGTATGTTAGTTAGACAAACACAATACCTGCCATCCCATAGTGATATGTAACTGTGTCATGACATGTACAAACCCAACAACAAATAGAGCAAGGCAGTGGCACAAATCTAACCAACAAACACTGTCAGACATTTTGCCACCACTAGAACACCACCTCACAGGGAAGCTCACTGAAAGGAAGGAATTCTGTGTATGCTGGTGAAGTCAGTGTAGCCAATAGCATGATGGGAGTTGTAGTCACAGATATTGGTCACCCTCACAATTGGCCCATCAACACCACTCTGAACCATGCTCACATCACAGGGAGTGGAAAAAAACTGACAAGATGGCTGACACTGGGTACTGCTGTGGGGAGCACAAGGCCCTGCTGGGAACTGTGCACCAACCAACAGCAGGACACCACTGACTGACATCCTGAAAGCAAACTTGCACTCCCTGCAATGGAAGCACGTTCCATGGTGGGATATCTGGCTGGGTGGGAAGGAGGACTGACAGCACTGACCATAGTTACCAGCCGCTGAGCTGTTCTCACACACACCCTTAACACAAACTCCACACAACTCACCTGGGAGAATGCATTGCCTCACACTCTAATTAAATATCCCACAAAGAACGACCACCCTGGGTTATGCTGTGTGAAGCACAGGGACACTTTTGGGACTTGTAGCCAAACTAACGCCAGGACAACACTGTCAGCCATCCTGTCAGCACAGGCACACTACCCCACAGGGAAGCAGAGTCAAAAGGAAGGAAGTATGGGCATGCTGGGAAGGGGGGTGTAGGCAATAGCATGATGGGAGTGGTAGTCACAGCTCAACATCCCCCACCCGCATGGCCCAGCAAGCTCACACTGAAGCATGCATACCTCACAGGGAGTGAAAAGCCACTTCAAAGATGTCTGACACTGGTGCTCTGTTGTGGGGAGCACAAGGCCCTGCTGGGAACTGGGCACCAACAAATAACAGGACACCACTGTCAGCCATCTTGCCATTGCTGTCACACTGACACACAGTGAAGTCCACTCAAAAGGAAGGAAGTATGGGCATGCTGGGAAGGGGGTGTAGGCAATAGCATGATGGGAGTGGTAGTCACAGCTCAACATCCCCCACCTGCATGGCCCAGCAAGCTCACACTGAAGCATGCACACCTCACAGGGAGTGAAAAGCCACTTCAAAGATGTCTGACACTGGTGCTCTGTTGTGGGAGCACAAGGCCCTGCTGGGAACTGGGTACCAACAAACAACAGGACACCACTGTCAGCCATCTTGCCATTGCTGTCACACTCACACACAGTGAAGTCCACTCAAAAGGAAGGAAGTATGGGCATGCTGGGAAGGGGGTGTAGGCAATAGCATGATGGGAGTGGTAGTCACAGCTCAACATCCCCCACCCGCATGGCCCAGCAAGCTCACACTGAAGCATGCACACCTCACAGGGAGTGAAAAGCCACTTCAAAGATGTCTGACACTGGTGCTCTGTTGTGGGGAGCACAAGGCCCTGCTGGGAACTGGGCACCAACAAACAACAGGACACCACTGTCAGCCATCTTGCCATTGCTGTCACACTGACACACAGTGAAGTCCACTCAAAAGGAAGGAAGTATGGGCATGCTGGGAAGGGGGTGTAGGCACTAGCATGATGGGAGTGGTAGTCACAGCTCAACATCCCCCACCTGCATGGCCCAGCAAGCTCACACTGAAGCATGCACACCTCACAGGGAGTGAAAAGCCACTTCAAAGATGTCTGACACTGGTGCTCTGTTGTGGGGAGCACAAGGCCCTGCTGGGAACTGGGTACCAACAAACAACAGGACACCACTGTCAGCCATCTTGCCATTGCTGTCACACTCACACACAGTGAAGTCCACTCAAAAGGAAGGAAGTATGGGCATGCTGGGAAGGGGGGAGTAGGCAATAGCATGATGGGAGTGGTAGTCACAGCTCAACATCCCCCACCCGCATGGCCCAGCAAGCTCACACTGAAGCATGCACACCTCACAGGGAGTGAAAAGCCACTTCAAAGATGTCTGATACTGGTGCTCTGTTGTGGGGAGCACAAGGCCCTGCTGGGAACTGGGCACCAACAAACAACAGGACACCACTGTCAGCCATCTTGCCATTGCTGTCACACTCACACACAGTGAAGTCCACTCAAAAGGAAGGAAGTATGGGCATGCTGGGAAGGGGGTGTAGGCAATAGCATGATGGGAGTGGTAGTCACAGCTCAACA
This sequence comes from Calotriton arnoldi, assembly GCA_963921515.1. NCBI lineage: Eukaryota > Metazoa > Chordata > Amphibia > Caudata > Salamandridae > Calotriton > Calotriton arnoldi. Next base: position 1,382,816 of record CAWUFW010001715.1, on the reverse strand, counting down.
TCCCCCACCCGCATGGCCCAGCAAGCTCACACTGAAGCATGCACACCTCACAGGGAGTGAAAAGCCACTTCAAAGATGTCTGACACTGGTGCTCTGTTGTGGGGAGCACAAGGCCCTGCTGGGAACTGGGCACCAACAAACAACAGGACACCACTGTCAGCCATCTTGCCATTGCTGTCACACTGACACACAGTGAAGTCCACTCAAAAGGAAGGAAGTATGGGCATGCTGGGAAGGGGGGTGTAGGCAATAGCATGATGGGAGTGGTAGTCACAGCTCAACATCCCCCACCCGCATGGCCCAGCAAGCTCACACTGAAGCATGCACACCTCACAGGGAGTGAAAAGCCACTTCAAGGATGTCTGACACTGGTGCTCTGTTGTGGGGAGCACAAGGACCTGCTGGGAACTGGGCACCAAACAAACAACAGCAGGACACCACTGACTGACATCCTGAGAGTCAACCTGCACCCACTGCAAGGGTGGCATGCTTCATGGTGGGATAACTGGGCTGGGGGGAGAAGGAGGGCCGGATGTCAACCAAATACCACCAATGCTGGCCATGCACACACCTCAACATTCACATTGAAATGCTTCAGGTTGGCAGGACAATGTGCTACACCAATATCAACCCCTGACTGTGACAACTTAGGACAATGCAATGTACAGGCCCGCATCCAGAGGTACAGTCACAACTGTCAGGTGTTGGAACCATTGATGCCTGTAGAAACATAACATACATTGTGTGTCTCTTCCAAAAACAGGTGATGATGGGGACACAGCAGCAGACGATGAGGAGTCCCTGTCCCAGGCTCCGGGGGCCCCTGAGCTCTCTGGTGTGGAACAGCCTCTGCCCTCCTCGGATGGCGAATACCTACCTGGCCCCTCCGGTGTGAGTCATCATGCAGCACCAGCAGGACCACCATCTGCACCCCCTGCACCCACTCCTCCAACATCTGCCAACACACAGACCACCCCCGCCGACACGGACAGACCAAGGACCACCAATGACAACAGCACAGGGACCCCGGCCCACCGTGAAGCAACGGACAACAACCCCAGTACCAACACCCAAGGGGGCCTAGGGTCACCTGTGCGTGCCACCGCAGGTCCCGCACCTGTGGCCAGGGGTGGTGGGAGGGGTGGTAGGCAGAGGTCGCTGTTTGCAGAGGGGTCTGGACTGCATGATGACCCACAACTGGTACGTATTGCTGATGCGTACCAGAATAGCACCGGAGAGGTCAGCCAGGTAGTGGGGATCCTCAAGGACATTCAACAGCAGCAGGCTGCCCATCATGCCCGCTTGGACTCACACATGTCCCGTGTGGAGACACACATGTCTCGCATGGAGTCCAAGTGGGACACATTGCAAGAACTGACAGCGGTGCATAGGGACATATTGACATGCCTCCGCCAGATTAGCACCAACATGGCCACACCTCCCTGTGTGCCCACAACATCTGGTGCCGCAACAACTGCAACTGCCACAGGGAGGGAGGATGACTCTGGCAGAGAGTCCTCTGCACCGCAGCAGCCTGCACATGAGGGTCCCCCCCGAAAGAAGAGGGGTCGTCCGAGGAAGAAGAACTGAGAGGCCGATGGCCATGTACATCCCCCAGGAACCCAACACCTGTTCTGGAAATCCACCTTTGTGTGCAAACTGTTCAACCTGTCGAATGCAACCCAACTCTCCCACATGACATGGGGAGTTTAAGTTGGACCAATGTATCAGATGACTGTGTACTTTACTCAGGACATTTCTGCTTTCAACACTTCCAACTCATCTGGGAACTTTGGATTCCAATCCCAATGTACAGCACCCACCATCCTGTGCACTATCCTCACACATGTATGTAAATAAACTCACTAATACACCATACTTGCCTCTGTTGTGATTCCAACGTTGTTTTTGTCATGGAGATGATGATCTGCTAAATGACACTGTGCATGCTAACTGCTACAGCAAGTTCAACACCGTCATGTGAGTCATGGCGACGTGACACATATGAGGGAGACACACCACTAGGGCTACACAACACATACACACCAGGGCCATCTGAATCATCGCCTACACTGATGTTGCCAGGAAATACAGTGGAATGCACAGACACTACACCTATTCAGAGTCTGTGTTAACTAGCCCACAGGTGAAGTAAGCTAATGTCAGTCAGATGTGTGACCACAGACAACGCACATCCCAAAGTGAAGCACAGGTTTATTACACATTTGCAACATGTTGTTTCCACTACAGATGCAAGGCAATCCCACGTGGCAGTGGCCACACAGTCACCAAGTGTAGAGGAAATAAAGTCCAGGGGTGTGTGGCACATCACCTGCAGGGAAACGACTGCTCCCACCCTGGAAGTTGAATCATGGTGTCGGGGGATCACAGTTGACCAAACAACTCTGAAAGTACCCTGTGAAGGACAGACATGACACACAGTCAAAAGCACTGAAGAACAGGACAGAACTCCAATACATATGCCCAATACATGTCACAAGATACCTACACAAAACCAAGTTAGCATGTCAACACTGTTGGGGAGTACAGACAACCTGTAAGGACACATCGCTGCACGCATACAGTCAAGTAGCACATGGCCACATTCAAACAGCAACAGAGCACCACCAACACATATCATGCAAACTCAAATCATTGACATACCAACTCTGTATACTCACATTCAGCTGAAGAAGTTGGTGATGAGCTGTGTGCGGACATCCCCTCATCATCATCATCATCACTGGCATCGTGGCCCAGGCCAGGATCCTCCACAGGTGGCGGATGTTGGTCATCGTCATCCAGGATGAGAGGCAACTCCTTCCGCACTGCCAGGTTGTGTAGCATGCAGCAGACGATGAAAATCTTGCACACCTTTGCAGGGGCATATGGGAGGGCCCCTCCTGTCTTGTCCAGGCAGCGAAAGCGGCTCTTCAGGAGACCAAATGTCCGCTCGATCACTCTCCTGGTCCGACCATGTGCCTCATTGTAGCGCATCTGGGCTGGTGTCACAGGGTTCCTGAGGGGTGTCAGCAACCACGGCATGTTGGGGTATCCAGAGTCACCTACATACAGACAATTGCACATTAGCTGAGTTGGAAAAGAGGGTGGAATACAACATTGCAGAACACACACAATGGTACAAAGTCAGTACACACCAACAAGCCAGGCACGCTGGTTCTGCATCTGTGACATCATCCTCGGGATGCGACTACTCCTCATCACGTAGGCATCGTGTGCAGAACCCGGGAATCGTGCACACACATGTGAGATGCTCATATCTGCAAGACATACCACCAGGGCATTGATAGAATGGTAATGTTTCCTGTTCCTGTATGCCTGCTCATGTGCCTGTGGTGGTACCAAAGCCACATGTGTCCCATCAATGGAGCCGATGACATGTGGCATCCTCCCCAGGGCATAGAAGTCACTCTTCACGTCAGTGAGTTGTTGACGTTTAGGGAAATAGATGTACTGGTTCAAGTATCTCAACATCGCCTCCAAAACATCGCGTAGCACACAGCTGAACATGGTCTGTGACATCCCACCAGCAGACGCCACAGTGTGTTGAAAGGTACCCGTGGCAAAGAAGTGTAGGGCTGCCATCACCTTCACCTTGGGGGTCAGCGCTGCAGGGTATGGCCGGCCAGGTTGCAAATGTGGGGCCAACTGCACCGCCAATTCCTCAATAAGCGGCCTGTTGAAGTGGTACCGTCGGATGCAGTCACGTTCAACCATGGTTGCAAGGTCAGGGAATGGTCTATGGACAGCTGGTGCCCTGCAGTGCATAGGTGAACAAAGAAAGATTGTCAGTCACCCCACATATGTGGCATTGACCATACTCAATATCACATGATACATCATTACGAGACACAAGTACTTGATGTGTGTGCCGTTCTGTATGGACATATATGGCACCTACATGGCCAACATCTAACATCTCAGTTCAACATGTGTTGACAACAAGTTCCAGGTTGTGCTATGGGAAATCATTCGGCTGTGTCACAGTACCCATGTACTGCTGTCACGTTCCAAACACACACCACAGTGACAAGTGAGGACAGATGTGCCCCAGGCATCACAGCTCTTTGACAGGTAGATTCCCAGGGACCCTGTATTGCCACATGGACACTGGCATGACATGGCGTATCATGTACACGCCAGCAAAACAACCATGACTCCCACAGGTAGTGGCTCCTGTTGCCTCTGCAGGACAGACATGGACGTCTGTGACACACACACGCACAACATCAAAGTCGATGCACAAACAACGTGGATGTGGAGACTGTCTCCCATTGTGCACATGGAATCAGAGACATCTGAAACACAACATGCACACAGACTGTGGAGGGCCATCACTATTGTGGCAATGGGTCACCCTGTGACGTACATACCTTCCCACATGGGACTCAGGGTGTATGTGACATGACATACACATACACAACCTGGAAATGTGACCATGCCACATGCCCTGAACGGAACAGTTGCACATCACAGTGGTCATGTGCACAACACACACAGGATTCTGTCCCCATGAACACGTGCACAGCCTGGGAGTGGCTGCCCCCAAGTGCTACCGAAAAACCACATGTTGACCCCCATACACACACAGGTAATGCAGCCTTACATGCCTTAGGATACAGTGTGGACAGGCTGTTGTGTCGTAGTTGTGCCCCTGAGTCCCTGGCAAGTAATTGTGGCTGGCATACGTTCACCAGTGACAACCATGGTGACATATGCGAGTGACTTGTACAGGGACGCGACGTACAGCAATGGACCGATCGGTGCACACGCATTGGCCATTGCATATGATGTGGACAGATGCGTGTTGTCATTCGAAATACGCGTTGTACAGCAATGGACCGATCGGTGCGCACGCATTGGCCATTGCATATGATGTGGACGGATGCGTGTTGTCATCCGAAATACGCGTTGTACAGCAATGGACCGATCGGTGCGCACGCATTGGCCATTGCATTTGATGTGGACGGATGCGTGTTGTCATCCGAAATACGCGTTGTACAGCAATGGACCGATCGGTGCGCACGCATTGGCCATTGCATATGATGTGGACGGATGCGTGTTGTCATCCGAAATACGCGTTGTACAGCAATGGACCGATCGGTGCGCACGAATTGGCCATTGCATATGATGTGGACGGATGCGTGTTGTCATCCGAAATACGCGTTGTACAGCAATGGACCGATCGGTGCGCACGCATTGGCCATTGCATTTGATGTGGACGGATGCGTGTTGTTTTTCGAAATACGCGTCGTACAGCAAAGGTCCGATCGGTGCGCACGCATTGGCTATGGCCTGACATGGCAACGGACGCATTTTCGAAGCTTCAACGAGTCTGATGCAGTGAATTCAGTTGGCCACCCACAATAATGTTGCAAATTCATGGGTGTCATGAAGTTGAACTTTTGAAGGATGCTGTGGGCGTGTATAAGTGGTGCAATTCCATGGATTGGCCAGATTCAGAATATGCAAACGACTTGGACCTATCACTTTGGACACATGGGACAGTATCTGCCTCTGCAGCACACATATAATGCTGGCTGTTCCCCTGAGAGCTCACTTGCCTGCACTACATGCTCCAGGACGACATCTGCCACCACCACTGCTGCTGTATCTGCATCCTCTGGCTACTGCAATGGCACGTACTGTGGAGAGAGCCCCAGCCTTCAGCACTGAGGTGAACCAGGCCCTGCTGGACAGCCTCCTTCCACAGTACAGCAAGCTGTATGGGAAACCAGGGGAGCAGGTGAGTGTGCTGTCCACTGCCTTACTAATTGTGCATGTTGTCTGACTAGCAAGACTTACAGTGTGTACACCAGTGGCTAGCATGCTCACTGAGTAGTTGTCAACCCCCAAAGTGTGTAGTTACATGCACTGAACAGGTATAGTGCAGTAACAGTGCATTCCAACAAGGTTTTACTTCCCAGGCAATGATACCATTTGGTAACTGCTGGACAACTGTTCATAGCCATAGTTGCACTGCCTGTGTACATCATATGGCCCTGTGATTGAGACATGTATATCCAACTGTGTGATGCACGGATATGTTGCATGTGTAGTAATGGCCTTTTCACTTTGTCATCCTCACAGGTTGATGCCCACCAGAAGCAGGAGATCTGGCTGACCATCGCCCGGGCAGTACGATCTGGGGGGGTCTACAGGCGCAGGATCCGCAACTGCCAGAAGAGGTGGCAGGACCTTCGTGGCTGGACCCGGAGGATCGCAAGGGTCCAGCTGAAGCTGTCGCCTCCTCGCAGGAGGGGCGGACACCGGACCCTGACCCCCACATGCTCCGGATTCTGGCGGTGGTCTTCCCTGACCTGGATGGGCAGCTGAAGGCCAGACAGCAGCAAGGAGGGGGTAAGTGCTAGCCTCAACTGTGTACTATGACTGACATGCTCTATGCACTCCTTTAGCCTGGTTCCACTTCCACAGTACAACTGTCATGTCGTCCTGGACTCATGTCCCTCACTTGTGTCATGCCCCCTCCTCATCTGATACACAGGCGTGGCCCTTACAGTCTGTGATTTAGGTCACTTGGGTACTGTGTACTTGCAGTTACCTGTGGTTCAAGTTGGGGACAGCATCAGTTACAGGAACTTTGTGGTGGGCTGCATGGGTGGTACAATTGCTCACAATGCCTGTGATCTGACATGTACTCTGGGTATGGCTTTAACATGTGTTCCAATTGCTGCTCTGACTCACCACATGTCTGGGGTATGTGCCACACACCCATGCTGCTGCAGAGACCAATTTAGGAGCCTCAGTAGTATGTATATCATGTGTGTGACACATGCATAGCCACCTGCCTAGTGTTCAGGGTAATACCATGTTGCACATGGACCAGGACTGTAATGCCTACTCCGGACATCGAAGGCACTCTGTTCTCCCACTCCCGTGTGTCAGCATACATATTGGGCATTGTGAAGATGGCACTCAGTGTATGCCTCTGTGTCACTGTGGTGTGGCCTTGCTATTTGGACTCCTGGAGTGTTTCACAATTTGGGGTGGCCAGCCATCTGAGTTATGACTATGGGATCTGCACATAGGTCAATGCATAGGTCTCTGATCCCTTGACTGTGCACAATGTTGTATGAAACATTGGGGTGCAGGCAGCTTTGGTTCATTCTCATCAAACGTTGAAGTGCTCATGTGTATGGATTTGTGTTTGCAGTCACTCAAATGTCTCATTTGATTGACGTGGGATCATCTCAGTCCTCATGATGTGGCTGGCCAGGGGTGCACATGTGCACCTGTTAGCTACAGGGGGGATTACGTTTCAGAAACTTCCATGATTGTGACACAGTGCAGACTGGTGTTGTGTGTATGCACTGCCCCTGTGACAGGAGACAGTTATGACTGACTTGCCAGACAGGCCTGTGCCATGACATTCCAATTGCAAAGGGTGATCCAGCAGTGGTGTAACATGTCCTGCATGCACACCATTGTTGCATTGTCTATCAGGACATGAGGACATCATTGTGTCTGGTGATGGAACCAAAACCCGCATATCAACAGAGACTTTGCCCATCACTTCTCCTGACACATGTACTGAGTCAGTGGCAGGAGATGGCATGTGTTTGGAGTGACACATTTCCATATGTTCTCTTGGATGTCCAAAACCTGTGTATGTGGTGCATGTGTGCACATATGATTAGTCGCATACAACAGGCAGCAGACAGATGGGTGCATGGACAGGTAGGATATGTGTGGCATGACTGCCTGTCAGGCAGACAATGGGCTTCTTCAAATCAGTGTCAGCACTTATTGCAATGTCTAGCAAATGATGGCAGGGCTTGCTCTGTGATGTGCTGTACTTACTGTGGTGTGTGTGGTCAGTACAGGTGACTAATGTTGCTCTGTTTATCCTGATTGTTTGCAGATACATCCACGGCCACAGGAGGAGACAGCTCCACGGACCAAGAGGAGCGGCAGAGCCAGACTGGGTCCACTGCAGGGGAGACTGAGGGACCCAGTGGCACGGAGGGTGAGGGGAGCCACACTGAGGAGACCTCAGCTACGACCACCTCGGCTGGGGAAAACAGCACTTCCAGTGAGGACTCCCTTGTGGAGGCGGGTGTCAGCAGACCAGAGGCAATGCCAAGCAAGTCTGTCCCAGCCACCACCACCATCTCCACCCTCCCATCTGCTCCCATCCCACATGTCCGTGGAGGCTCCCGTGTAGGGGAGCGTGTCTCCTTCATGCCAGGCACCGCACCCCCAGCCTCTGTCCCCCCTACTGCCCTGAGTGTGGAGTCTGTGGACTTGCTGAAACAGACCCATGTAGGGCAGACATCAATGCTGAGTGTCCTCCATGCACACACGGGTCGTTTGACACAACTGGTGTCATTCATGGAGGGCATGTCATCTGGCAAGTCTGCCCTACATCGGACCAATCAGTCCATGGCCTCCTCACTGACGGCAGCAGTGTCCCTCCTGCAACAGTCCCTCACCCCTCCTACCTCTGCCCCATCCACAATCCCCAGCACCCTACCTGTCCCAAGCACACACACACCGGCACCGGCACGCACCAGCACAGACACAAGCAGCACACAGACACACACACCAAAATCCAGACGCACACGCACGCACAGTCAGGGGACTGATATCTCACCCACAGGGGATGGGGCCCAGACACACACACACACACATCCACGAGCACTCCGCAGTCCTCAGATGCCTCTCCCTCCAAAACCCCTTCCCTTGCCTCACCTGCAACCCCCCCCTCCCAGAAGCTCTTCCTCTGTGAGCTTGGCCTCTTCCCCACAGATACACCTGACACGAAGTCCAGGTGGAAGAGGCGACCACCACACACTGAGGGGAGTGCCCCTCACACCCGGACACCCTCCCCCAGGCACAGGCAGGCTGAGGACCCCATTCGAAAGTCCCCCGGACCAGGAAGGGCAAGACCCCACCACCACCACCACGCAGCTCCACCACACAGTCTCTCTCCTCCATCCCCCAGCCCACCACTCCACAGGTTCCACCGCCACACCCTGCCCCAGGTCCCCCACACACCGATACCGCATCCCCAAACTGCTTAGGCCCTCTCCCCTACCACTTGCTCTTCCACCCCCAACCCAGACGCTCTGCCTGTTTGTGCCACTGGTGTGGAGACCGCGTCGCCCCCCTCTGTCCTGCCCACCTCATCTGCCCCCCTTCCACTCCCTTGGAGTCATGCACTGCAGTGGAGTCCACAACCACCCCGTCTGACTCGGGCACTGCAGTGGGGACCCAGTCCACTCCATCTGACCGGCCCACTGCAGTGGTTGCAGCACCCACACCATCTGACTTGTGCCCTACAGTGGTGCCGGCCCCCACTGAGTCAGACACCTCCACTGCAGTTGCCGGTGACACTCCTGCACCCACCACCCCTTCACTGCCTCCTTCTGGCATCCCCTGATCCTGTCCCTGGGGTGCCTGGCCTGCCCCTTGTATGCCCCTCCGAGGGGATGTCCCCTGTCCGTACCAGTGCAGGCAAGCAATGGGTGACAAGTTGTCACATATCACCCTGTTGGGACTGTGTATTTGGACTGGCCATTGGCCTTAGTTTCTTTTGGACTTGAATTTTTAGTTTAACATTTGCTGAATAAAGCCTCTTTTTGTTTACTTGTTGTTTTTCTTTGGATGTACATGATGTAGATGAGTATCATCATGCATTTGCAGTTGTAATAGTGTTCAGATCATGAAAATGAAGTGTTGCTGTGATGGACTCCATGTGGTCCATGGGATATGTGTCCTAATGTAGTCTGGATCTATAGCATCCTTTGCTGCAGTCTGAGGGTGTAATGTTCTGCATTTGACACAGGGATGTACGTTTTGCATTTGTAAATTAACATCTTTGGCTTACACTGATGCACATCTGGTGGGCTTACCACTGTTCAATGTTTCTATTTCCCTGACTGTGTGCCCATCTCCATTGGACATGCAGTTTAGCACATCAATGTTGAAGGACTCATCTGTGTATACAGTGCAACTTGCTTGACACGTGTTTTGGGTGTATGCAGATGACTGACGTGACACTCCGGTACCCAGGCTGATGTGAGCAGAGCCTTCAGTGTGTTGTAGTCGTTGACTCACTGACCGAGTGTTCTGCTGACATGTTTGAGTCGTGCACAGACAAGGTTTGGCACAGCGGACCTTCCACAGGAGTGGAGTGCCCTCATGGCAGTGTGTAATCCCGTGGCATTGGCTGGGCCCGTGTTGTGTGAGCATGTCTGTGTGTGTTCCCTTCCCTTTTCCTACACAGGCTGTGTCCCTAGGGATGTTCCTGTTTGTGATGCTTGCTGAGTTGTCCTGTGTTCATCCAGCATCTTGGACCTGGTTTCTCCGGGATGTGGGTGCATGGCAAACTAATATTCATCAGGTTGTCATCCCTAGTTGTCTTTGTTGTCAGGTCTGGGGATGTGGGCAAACGCAGATGGGACACAGTCAGGATTCCCCTTGGCACTTGTTGGTTACACAAGTCATGTAATTTACAGTTTGTGGTAGCTTTCAGTGATTGTGACACGTTGTGTGTGTGACTTCTGCCACTCCTCAGGGTCAGAGCTGCAATGTTGGAAGTTGTCTACGTGTGTTCTTTGTGGGTCACCTTGGCTTCTTCATTGGTGTGTGACTGTGGCCGGGATCCCATTGATTGGGGTGGATTTCACGTCATCCCCATGTACGGCGTACTGTGCAGTGTGTCAGACATTCACAAGTCTTGTTGACTGGCCATGTGTGATGGGTTTCTGCACCTTAGTTCCCACCACCACCCCTGGGATTGTCATGGGTGCATGTGCAATGTCACCAGTCCATGTGAGCTTCACTGCTGCACATTGGTGGAGATCAAGGTGTGTGGTGTTGAGTGTGTGCAAATGAGAGTTGTTGCACGGCTAGACCCCTACCTCCATATTGGCCTTGGCTGACAGGCTGTGCTGATTGATTTGTGCTTGTGTAGGTGTGATGGTAGTTTGTTGCTCAGGACACATGGCTGTGGTTCACAGTGTGAACGACATCTAGCTTTGTCATCACAGTGGGATTATCATGCAGGCCAGTGTCACCCCAATGTGGGGTCCCTGGGGGTAGTGCTGTGGTGGGTCTGTCTCTTGCTGTGTTAGTTGCTGTTCCTACAAGCTTGTGTGACATGTGTAATTTGGGCTCCCTCTCATCTAACAATGCCTGATTGCCCACATAGGGGAATCAGATCCATGAGTTACTTTTGTGTGGCACTGTATACACATCTGTGTAATTGGGATTCAGGCCTCCTCATGTGTTGTGTGGTTGCCTGGGGACACTGGCACAACCCCCCATCACCTGTTGTGTTTGATATGCAGTGTGAGGCTGCCTGTTTGTGTTTGTGCATCTGAACCACTGCATTGGCATATCTTTAGTGTGCCATTGGCTGTATGTTGTTTGGTGGGTTTCCCCTGCTGTCCCTGGGACTCCTAGGTCATCAGTCAGCACAATGATCATGGTTTGTATGTCCCATTGCTGCCATGGTATGGTATTTGTTCACCTCACATCTACAGTCTCCACAGGATATCTACATTTGTGTGTCCATTGGTGCAGATATGTGGGTCTGCATTATGATGGTCACTTCTGTCATTGTGTAATTGATGAATGTTGACAATGTCAGCCCCCATGGGTGATGTTTGTCTGCACATGGCCAAAGGTATGTCTTATTTGCACTGCACTGTTTGCCTCACCCAATCTATGTTGCTATGGGACACAAGCACTACTTTGCCACTGATGTGTTTGTTGTTCTGTGACCAGGAATCATACATGCTGTTTGGCATTTGCAGCTTTTTCCATGACAACACTTACATTTTGGTCACTGTGATGATGGGGGTTTAGACCCCATTGCCACATTGTTCAAAATGTGCTTCAGCTATGGACCCCACACTTACCTTTTGGTCACTGTGATGATGGGGGTTTAGCCCCCATTGCCACAATGTTCAATTGGGCTTCAGCTATGGACCCCACACTTACCTTTTGGTCACTGTGATGATGGGGGTTTAGACCCCATTGCCACAATGTTCAAAATGTGCTTCAGCTATGGACCCCACACTTACCTTTTGGTCACTGTGATGATGGGGGTTTAGACCCCATTGCCACAATGTTCAAAATGTGCTTCAGCTATGGACCCCACACTTACCTTTTGGTCACTGTGATGATGGGGGTTTAGACCCCATTGCCACAGTGGTCATGGTCTGCTTGCATTGTGGAGGCCACACACATTTTTGTGTGACACATGTGATAGGGGGTCACATTGTATGTTCAATGTCATGTTCAGTGTTGTAGGCATTTGACACAGACTACACACGCTTGTCATGGTGTTGGGGGGATGTCTTTTTCTGACATTCCTTATGTTGGAGTATGCTGGTTGTGTCATGCATTACCCGTCCTATGAGTAGGGGTGGTGGTAGTGGTAGGCATCCAGCCCCCCCTGAGTAGGGGTGGTGGTAGTTGTAGGCATCAATTCCCCTATGGGTGGGGATGGTAGTAGTGGTAGGCATCCAGGCCCACATGAGTAGGGGTGGTGTTGGTGGTAGGCATCCAGGCCCACATGAGTAGGGGTGGTGTTGGTGGTAGGCATCCAGGCCCCCATGAGTGGGGATGGTGGTAGTGACAGGCATCCAAACATGCCACAGAACTAGCAGAATCCATCCTCACTCACGACATAGACATAGCATTCATCACCGAAACCTGGCTTAATGACTCCTCCCTACCACTCCTGGACACTTTCGTGCCCCCAGGCTTTACAATCACCAACAAAGACAGAAAAGACCAAAGAGGAGGAGGCTTAGCAATCATCCACAGAGACAATATCTGCCTGACGGAAACAGACTCCTTCAACTACAACACCTTTGAGTGCCTAACTGTCAACATCAACACGTGCAACAAAAAACCACTTACCTGCCACCTTATCTACCACCCCCCAGGCAACTCCACCACTTTCACTGAACACTTGTCTGACCTGATTGCCCACTGCTCACTACGAGATGCGAACAACCTTATTCTGGGCGACCTCAACCTACACTGGAATGAAGATAACAACCCGCTAATCCAAAACCTGAGTGAGTTACTATGCAATAACAACCTTACGCAACACTGCACAGAAACAACTCACAATAAAGGAGCAACCCTAGATGCCATCATCGCCAAACGTGACACAGTGACGATAAACCACACACTGCCCGTAGATTGGTCCGACCACCACTTAATCCTCTTCCACCTAACTCAGCCAGCCACTATACAATCCCCCACCCAAGAACAGCCCAATTGGACCAGAAATCTCACTCAGATCAACATGATTGACCTGGAGGAAAAAGTCAACTCCCTCCTCACTACCTCCTCGGATGATCTATCCACGACAGAACTCACTGACCACTATAACACATCCCTGACATCCATTCTAGACCAGATAGCACCTCTGAAACAAAAAAAAACCAGGAACATACCATCCAGATCCTGGTTCAACACGGACATCAACAACGAAAGGAGACAACTTAGAGCCATTGAAAGACTCTGGAGAAACAACCTCTCCGCAAGCCTTCTTGAACAACTCAAAGCAGCTCGAAGAAAATACAAAAAACACATCCGTAACGAAAAAAACAACTTTTTCTGCTCCGCCCTGGACAATGCAAAAAACAGGCCCAATGAACTGTTTAAAATCATCAAGCAACAAACCTCCAAGCCCCCCGCACCCTCCACCCAGGCCTCCAAGGAACTGTTCGAAAACTTCGCCAACTTCTTCGAAGAAAAAATCTCCAAAATTGAGCTCTGGCTAGACACCAGCACCAATCCTGCCTGCGAAAGCCTGCCCCCAGTTCCAATCGAAAACACATGCCTGCACCGCATGAACACATGGAAATCCTTCATTCCCATCATGGAAGCCGAGATTATCAAGCTAATCTCCACCTCCAAACCCGCCTCTCACGTCCTGGACCCTATACCCACTCAATTGACCAAAAAACTCAAACTCTCCATAGCCCCGTTCTGGTGCAGAATCATCAACAGCTCCCTGAGATCCGGCATCATACCTGAATGCCTTAAAGTCGGCCAAGTAACGCCACTACTAAAAAACCAGGCCTTGACTGCATGAACCTGAACAATTTCAGACCTGTCTCCAATCTCCCCCTCCTATCCAAAATCCTCGAGAAATGCGTCCTTTCACAACTGACTGAGCACATGGACAACATCAACCTTCTTGACCCCCACCAATCAGGATTCAGAAAAGGTTACAGCACTGAGACGGCGATCCTCAATATCACAGATGATATCCATAAGTCACTGGACTCCGATCAATGCTGCCTTCTCATTCTCCTCGACCTATCGGCAGCCTTTGACACGGTAGATCACCAACTTCTCATCAAGGCCCTACAAGAAAGGGTAGGTGCCGATGAGATGGTCCTCCGCTGGTTTACCTACTTCCTCCAGAACCGCTCGCAAAGGATAAAAATCAAAAACTTTACCTCCGACCTCCACCCTGTCAGCAGAGGTGTGCCCCAAGGCTCAGTGCTCTCACCACAACTGTTCAACATATACATGGAACCCCTCACCACCATACTTAAAAAGGCGAATATCCCCTTCCACCTATACGCCGATGACACCCAGATCTATCTAGAAACCTCCTCACCAAATGACATCCTCAGACTAAACAACACCCTAAAAGAAATTCAACGCTGGCTGTCCCAAAATCACCTTAAACTCAATCAGGACAAAACGGAGATCCTCCTCATCTCCAACAAAGAAGAGAACCCACAAATCGCAGAATGGCTTAAAGCTATGGATGCTCTAAACGGTAATCTCACCCTGGCCAACTCCGTAAAATCGCTAGGAATCACCCTTGACCCTAAACTGGACATGACCAACCACATCAAAAACGCTGCAAAGACTGCCTTCCTCAACCTGAAGCTTCTCTAAAAATCAAACCATTCATCCCTACTAAAGACCTCAAACAAGCCACCCAATCACTGGTGCTATCCAGACTTGACTACGGCAATGCAACCTTAACCGGCACACAAAATCCCACCTGGTTCCCCTCAAAACAACCCTCAACGCTGCAGCCAGAATGGTCACCGGAATCAGGAAATGCGACCACATTTCACCAGCACTAAGAGAACTAAAATGGCTCCCAGTTGAACAGCGAGCTAATTTCAGAACGGCATGCCTCACGCACAAAGCCCTACACACTGGAAAACCGAACTATCTGGCCGCCAAACTCAAGAGGGCCGGTCAGACAAGAAACCTAAGGAGCTCGAACTCCCTCCTTCTCATCCCCTTGAGAACACGCAAACAAAAAACCGCTGCGAGGTCGTTCGCTGGAAGCGCGCCAAAAATCTGGAACTCCATCCCAGCTGATATCAGAACTATCCCGTCCTTCACAAAATTAAAAAAACACCTAAAAGCCCTCCTCCTCAACCGCTCCCTCCCGAATGGATAGCTGCCGCCCTCACGCTATCCCTGATGCCGTTACTCTCTGACTTTACACCACTCAGATCCACCTCAGCCCGCTTCCAGACAAGTGTGCATTAAATTACGCTGCTTTCAAGATTCTCGGACTACCTCAATAAAGCATTCAACGAGTCTACCTCAGAACTCAATCACTACCTCAAGAAGCCCCAGCACTCTTGGACTGCCGAACTTTATGTTTAAGACTGCTCTACTATGTAACTATTATGAAACACTGTTGTAAAGCGCTCCGATACCCCCGGGTCAGGTCAGCGCTATATAAAACTCCAAAAATAAAATAAAATACAAATAAAATCCAGCCCCCCATGAGTAGGGGTGGTGGTAGTGGTAGGCATCAATTCCCCTATGGGTGGGGATGGTAGTAATGGTAGGCATCCAGGCCCCCATGAGTAGGGGTGGTGTTGGTGGTAGGCATCCAGCCCCCCCTGAGTAGGGGTGGTGGTAGTGGTAGGCATCCAGCCCCCCCTGAGTAGGGGTGGTGGTAGTGGTAGGCATCAATTCCCCTATGGGTGGGGATGGTAGTAGTGGTAGGCATCCAGACCCCCATGAGTAGGGGTGGTGTTGGTGGTAGGCATCCAGGCCCACATGAGTAGGGGTGGTGTTGGTGGTAGGCATCCAGGCCCCCATGAGTAGGGATGGTGGTAGTGGTAAGCATCCAGCCCCCCATGAGTGGGGATGGTGGTAGTGACAGGCATCCAGCCCCCCATGAGTAGGGGTGGTGGTAGTGGTAGGCATCAATTCCCCTATGGATGGGGATGGTAGTAGTGGTAGGCATCCAGGCCCCCATGAGTAGGGGTGGTGTTGGTGGTAGGCATCCAGCCCCCCCTGAGTAGGGGTGGTGGTAGTGGTAGGCATCCAGCCCCCCCTGAGTAGGGGTGGTGGTAGTGGTAGTCATCAATTCCCCTATGGGTGGGGATGGTAGTAGTGGTAGGCATCCAGGCCCCCATGAGTAGGGGTGGTGTTGGTGGTAGGCATCCAGCCCCCCCTGAGTAGGGGTGGTGGTAGTGGTAGGCATCAATTCCCCTATGGGTGGGGATGGTAGTAGTGGTAGGCATCCAGGCCCCCATGAGTAGGGGTGGTGGTAGTGGTAAGTATCAATTCCCCTATGGGTGGGGATGGTAGTAGTGGTAGGCATCCAGGCCCCCATGAGTAGGGGTGGTGTTGGTGGTAGGCATCCAGGCCCACATGATTAGGGGTGGTGTTAGTGGTAGGCATCCAGGCCCCCATGAGTAGGGGTGGTGGTAGTGGTAAGCATCCAGCCCCCCATGAGTGGGGATGGTGGTAGTGGTAGCCATCAGGCCCCTATGGGTGTGTATGGCATTGGTTATTGCCATCCCGCCCCTATGGTTCTGCTGTTGCTGGTGTACGTCATTTCTGCATCCCTATGTGTGTGTGTCATATGTCGGGTACGTGTCGTTTGTTTGTGTTGTGGGTGTTTGACTTACCGTCTGCGCCGTACGTGTCCGTACCGGTTTCGGTAATAGATGTAGAGTATTGGTAGGACCTGCGCGATGGGATTCATGGTTGGGTCGTCTCGTTCGTGTTTCTCGTGGCTTCGACTCGTACTCGTCGCTGGCTTGTTCGTCTCGTAGCCGTGGATTGTCTTGTGGCGCGAATCGGAGCTTATGTGCAGCTCTCTCGGATGCTCTGACGTGCCGTACGTAGTGACGGGTTCGGCGCGTACGGAAGGCGCATCGTACTAGTCCGGCCGGAAGGTGCTGTATATTTGCTTCCGTGCGACTCGATTCGGCGTTTACGGATCCGGCTCGGGCGGGGAACAGGAGCTGGAATGGGTACGTACGGCTGGGTCGGGATCTGGGCAGTTATGCGCATCGTACTTGCTCGTTCGGACGAATGTTCGAATCGGTCGGGAAACACGCGTTCGGCTTGTTTTTTTTCCGGACGAATAGTGTTGGGTGCGCTTCTGGCCGAGATCGGAATCGACCCCTTAGTGTTGGAGCTGTGTTACCAGTTGTGAGAGCTCGGCCCATTTACACTCTTACCCAGAAACGATGATCTTTAATTAGAAGCATGAGAGGTAAAGGGAGAACACTATCAGTCATTCAAAATTTCTAAGACAATTCAACCAATTGGGTCACACAATAATCCAAACTACAACTTTAAAATGAGATTAGTGATATTGTACTCATAATTTCGGAAAAACGTTTACAATAACAAATCTCTGCATAAGAGTATAGAAGTACAAAACAAACAAAACATGTCCTGAAGAGATTTAACCTATACAGAAGAAAACATACCACTAGTTCAATTATTGTTAAGCAGAAGATAAGGAAAAATAATTTTAAATTAAATTCATCAATCGATTTTCAAAAGAAATCATAAGTCCTGTCTTTTCCCTACACTACTCTAGCGGAGACCCACTATTCTAATGAACATTCAGTTAAATTCAAATGAGAATAAAAAGAAGAAAGGTGTCAGCTGCTGGAGTCTTCAGTAAAAACTATTTGGGTCAAGTAGCATAAAGCCACACACGCAGAACATTGGTCTGCACCCTATGAAGTCTCAAGATGTCTCTCCTATAGGAGAAGGGGAAAGAATGAATGCTATCCCTCACTAAGCACAGTATAATATCAATTGTAATGATGGTTCGGCCCTCCACTGCCCGAGACCTGAGGGCGTCCAGTGAGCACAGGAGGTGCAGCAGCGGCGACGGATCAACAAATTGAGACCCTGCTGTGCACAGACCCTGACGATCGGTGGGCAGTTGTGGCCTGAGATGAGTCATTCCAGCTATCCAGGCACTGGACTACTGCATGCTGTCTGCTGTCTAGACTCCGCTTACAGCAGCGGTGAGACCTAAGTACCAGGTGGTGGCGGTACCTTCTATGTGAATCCTGACTACACTGGGGGTTGTTGATTTTACGGAACCCTTCAGGTATTTTCTTATTTCTTATGATTCATTAGTTTTACTAGGGAACAGCCTGACTTCAAAATGGCCACCAAAAAGACGCCCAATGCCTTAATCCACTATTTCTGACCTGCCTGACCTTAAGATGGCGACTATCCACGGACTCCTTTTCAGATTCACTCCCGCCAAGAGGGCTGATGGCAGGAACGAGGGGTTGCCCCACAATTCTGCAGACTTTGGAACTGTCCCCTCCATTCTAAAACTGTTTTACCACGCAATACACCATTATCCCTAAAGTTACCACCATGGTATGCGCCCTTTACCAAAGCACTCCTTTCTCCCCTTGTTAGGGAGGGATCCAGCATTTATTCCCTGGAGTCTCAGAGACCCCCCTGAGAGAGTCCACAGCGTCAAGGGAGCCACACACAGTGGTGGTGTGGGAATGGCGCCCCTTGCCAAAGCACTCCCTCTCCCCTTGTTGGGGAAGGATCCAGTATTTATGCCCTGGAGTCTCAGAGACCCCTCTGAGAGAGTCCACAGCGTAAAGGGAGCCACACACAGCGGAGGTGTGGGAATGACACCATTTCCACTGGGATCACAGCACTCCGGACGTTGGACACTGTTTTTCCTCGTCTCCCGGTTGCGTTTCCTTCACCCCCCACCTCTTTCCCCCTTTTCATTCTTTGTCTACCTCCCAAGCTCCTATCCTCTCTCCCCTGAATCTCTCCCCTTGCCTGCTTTTTCCCTTACGTATATGTTTGTAACACTTGTAACTACGCTCCACAAACTTGTAACTATGCTCTGTAACTGTGTAACTTGTAACTATGTAACTGGTAACTATGATCTGAAACAATTGCTCGTCCTCATGTAAAGCGCTCTGATACCTCCGGGTCTAGCCAGCGCTATATAAAACTTTTTAAAAAAAGAAAAAATTGCATTCAACTGTAGAAAATCCCGCGAGATTCCTTTCCCAGGACATTTTCCAATCCTCCGACCCAAATTGCACACTATCATCTTCTTTCCCACATTAATAAGTTACAGCTTCGTTCGTCCTTGGCCACTCTTCTCCTCCTCCATGGAAATCCTCTCCTCGGCTCGTTACCGCGATTATCACTGCCGACTCCTCCTTCTCAATCCTTGTTATTAATTAAGACAAAACTCCTTTGTGCTAACTAATGAGGCTTGTCCACACCTGCAGTGGAAACAAAATGCGACAAGGCATTCCACATTGAAGGTTAAACACAAACAGGATGGGAGACTGCAACGTGAGCTTGCACTGAAACATAACGTTAGGCTAGAATGAAATTGCACATGAAGTTAAGCTAAAATACACATTAGGCCTCAAATTTATAGCCAACTTTAACACTAGGCTACAGATACGTGCACAAATGTAAAAGCATCACAAAAGATCTCATAATACATGAAAAATACAAAGGTCTATTAGGAATTATTAATAAAGGGACTTTCAAGTGAACATAATGTTGTGTTACACCTAAATCTCCTAGACATTAGTTTGCACATTTCATTTTACATTTTTATGATAAGTCATCATATCTATAGACTTCCCCTAATTATTAATAAACCAGTACATTAATTTTCTCCATTGGTCACGATTTAAACACACATTTTATAAACTGTATCGGTTATACGTTAAGCACTTTTTATATGCAGTATTTCACCTTTCTTTTAGTACATTAATCACACAAAATATAGTTGAGTGCTGACTACTCATAGTTATAATGCACTTATTCGTCTCCAGTGGCGGAGGCAGTAAAGATGACCAAAATCCTTATTTTTTATTCTGCTGTCAGTGGATGCAAAATTGGACAATTCTGTCATTTTCACAGGTTCCCAGATTGCCCCTAATTTAAAAAAGACAGAATGCAGGCAAAGTACCATGCAGAAAAATAATTCATCTTTATCTGTAGTGAAGAATGCATGGAAGGAGCGATTCTCGAGCCATCCAGCTCTGTCAGGCTCGACACACTATAATTACCTTATAGGTAATTTCATTAAATTAATAACGTTGACCCTCCCCTGTCAGTGTTCTTCAAAGTAACATTCCCAGAGAGCAGCTTGTGAGTGGTGCAGGGCTGCTCTAGTGCTAGGAAGAGTTTGCAAGTAGTCACGGCACACAAACTTCCTAGCTGGGAAAGTTGCTTAAAAAAGCACTGTCCATGCAACCTTAATGCAGCTATCAAAAAGTGGCCTGGCCACTCGAGTGCTTCAAAAAGCAGCTGTACTTTTGATTTTGGGCATTTGTTCCTCCATGGACACAGCAGATTAGCTCCAGGGTTAAGAAAAAATAGAAACATTTCACTTGTTATGAAATTCTACCGAAAATTTCATCCACAGCCCTAATAGATCATATGTTGATGGTCCTGTAGTGTCCTAATGGACACTTAACAAAGCAGCCTCTCCATAGGACTGTACAGACACCCACCCCCAGGGGCGGAACTTGGTCAGTAATTTGGGGGGAGGGGGTGCTTCAGATTTTCCAACAATCACGCTGGCATATAATATAAAAATGCATTATACGGGGGTGTGGCCAGCAGCCGGGATCGATGGCCGCACACTAGCGCGGCTCCAGCCCCAACCGTCCTTTCCCGGCATCTATCCTGTCTTTAATCCAGCAACTTAAGCTCACAACGATCGGAGAAGGTGTGTAGAGCCTGGAGACTGGCTCTGGTGGATGGTGAAAGACCCTAGGTGAACCACCAGCGAAGTGAGAGTTGCGGCCTACTGCTGGCGAGCAGCAGCGGAGTCTGGTGAAGGAAAGCCCCGCCCAGGAACGATAGCAACTGGGTTGACGAAGCAGGCGGGCCCGCACAGCTAATTGCCTCACACGAACCTCCTACGGTGGTCGCCTGGAGGCACAGATGGCAGCGGTGCCTCTGCGAAGGTCCAAAGATCTACGATGCACATACCGGCCTGACGCGTCCCAACATAACGTTTCCCCCACCGAGGAGCGCAAGGTCCTGCAGCAGATCGGCGCTGTGACGCGCTCACCTACTCAAGGTCGGGTGCACTAGAGGACATCGGTTTTGCGGTCAGGGTGGACCCGATTCATATCCAAACCAACCCAGCATCCGCCACCGCCAGTGTGGGGCCATAATTTCAGGACCGAAGCCGGCTCACGATTACACTATTGCGAGCTGGCCATACAGTCACTTGCGACCCGAGAAGCACTACATTGCAGACACCCTTCAACGCCGAGCTGAACTGTGTGTGGCGGAGACCTGTAGGTAATCAGGAGTCGGCGGTGAGGAGGGAAGTGCAATCACTACCCCCCGGCCTGAACCGCCTTTCGGTGCCCAAAATGGAACAGCTCCCATGACTGCCAAGAGGGGAATACGCCTCTAAAGCCGGAGACCAGCTCAGCGGGCCATTCATTCCGTGGGACACATGAGGACTCACCTGCAACCCGGCAGTGTATATGCCGCTACAGACCTCAAAACGATAAAAAGATGGTCATAACGGCAGGGAGATAGCGTCCAACTGAAGTAATTACATCTGGCCAGTAGAGACACATGACGCCTTACGCATTCTGTACTAAATCGAATAAAAAGTTGAGGCCTCGATGCATGGCATCACCACGGTGAACCCCGGGAACAAAACCTCACCACCCACCCATTTCTTCTAAGGAGGGTGGGCCCTGCGCGCCAGCGGCCATCACAGACAACCACTATCCCAAAACTGTGCAACCGGGACTTGGCAGCGGGGGAAAACTGACAGGCCACGTGAGAACCAACACGGTGGGCAGCGCTGAGTACCCATCCGCATCGAGTCACTGGCTCTGATTGTGCAATGGCGACAACTAAAGGGGGTCGTGGCTCACACCAGCCGAAAATAAACAAATATGCCTGGCAGTAGTTGCAGGAGGGGGGACCCGTGTGTTCCGGAGAGGACCAAGAACACCAATGGAAGCCGACCGATCCGGATTCCCCTATGCTCCAAGATGTCATGAAGACGATCCAAGGCGTCCGCACCTCATTAGAAGGGCGCATAGACTCCTTCTCCACAGACATATCTTTTCTCAGGGCTGATTTAAGGAAAATAGATGCCAGAGTCAAGGAAGTGGAGGACACCACTCAAAGTCTTGTCACAGATACAGCAGCACTAAAGAAGCAGGTAGCTGAATTGCAAAGTCACACCAAATCACTAACCATGCAACTAGACGACTATGAAGGAAGATCCAGACGTAATAACGTCCGCATTCTGGGAGTACTGGAACGAGCAGAAGGGCCAGCAGCAGATCTATTTGTTGAGGAACTTGTGACTAAGCACTTGCAACACAGGAATTTATCCAACTACTTCTCTATTGAAAGGGCCCACCACATACCGGGCCTAAACCTGAGGCACCCCCCGACCTATCCTGGCAAGGGTGTTCAACTTTAGAGATCGAGATGTCATCCTCCAACGGCTTGCAGTACTCCACCACTCAAATACGAGAACTGTACCATATCATTTTTCCCTGACTTCACGGCCAACATGCAGAAACAAAGACGCTCCTTTCTAGAAGTCAAAAAAGCTCTTAGAGCGCAAGATATCAAGTACCCCATGCTGTTTCCAGCGAAGCTGTGAGTCGAGGCGGACGGCAAAGCCTGGTTCTTCGTGGAGCCAGAAGAGGCACAAGACTGGCTTGAGGGCTTGCGGAGAGTGGGAGCCAAGGGGAACCCGGACCGGCATGAGAGACGAGTCGGGATGCAGCAAAAGAGACAAGATCCCACACAAGGAAATGGGGACCAACACGTCGCAGGAGGATCCTGAACTCAAATGTAGAGTTTAGAACTAAAACTAAGGTGACGAGTCCACCCACAGAAGAAGACAAAGACAACTGCATCTACGAAGTGGGGTCATGAACTAAGAAACAACCAAGAATACCCGAACTCTATAGAACCTGATGAACTGGTAGAAATAACAAAGAAATGAACACTTGAAGAAGCAACGCTCCGCAGCGATTATCAAGGAAATTGCTGAGTATAACTAAACCGTTTCTAATGACTTAAGTAGCAGAATGTCCGATTGATGCGGGGGGGGTAATGCTGAGCCACGACTCCTCCATATAGGGTGGGGAGGGCGACGGGCACTCTGCACAGTTGGGGAAGTGGGCCATTGGACACCGTTGTGCAGGGAAGCAGGGGGGCGGGGGGAGTGTTGGGGGGATAGAATGGTTAATTATTTTATGTTAACTCAGCAACAAAGCACGCCAGATGAAGTACGGTCAGAACCAAACATACAACTGCATACCCTCAGGGCGCTTAAACTAAAATCAGTAATAGAGCCACACACATACTCTGCACATTTAAGGTACATCGTGTGGGGGGATCAACCACTGTGCCGGGTCTTACAGAACAAAGCGTTCTCAAAACAACACTGGCATACACCGAGGACGAGGAAATCAGGTACATACCATATTACGCACCAACGAATTGTATATTTCCGCAGCCACGGCGAAAAACGGGGGTAGGGACCTGAAGATCCTCACATGGAACGTGAATGGCCTTGGTGATAAACTGAAGAGGGTAATTGTCCTGCAATATATAAAAAGGCAAACCCCGGATATAGCGCTAGTGCAAGAAACGCATTTAATAGGTAACACCTGTAAAGCATTAAGCAGATGGGGCTATCGACTTGTCGCGCACGCAGGCTTCACTTCTAGCTCCCGGGGAACGGTATACTTCTCCAGAAAAGCTGCCTATACATGATCAGTAGAACGTGGATAGATGGCCTGAGCCGATTTGCGGCAGCCACCGGTACATGGGAAGGGAGACTGTTAACTGTATTGTCTTTATATGTTCCCCCAACACTACAACAAACTACCTTACAGGACTTAAGTAAATTTATTCTATACCTTCCAGTTGGCACGTTGGTGATTGGGGGCGACTTTAACCTGGCTCTGGATGGGCAGTGTGACCGACAACCCCCACGTAGAGACCCAGTAACCGGGTCGAAATTGGCAGAATTTCTCTCACCTCTTGGGCTGGTCGATGTATGGCGACAACTCAACCCGGTGTCGCGCCAGTTCACCTTTCACTTGGGAGCCCACAAAAGCCAATATCGTATTGACTATATACTCACCCACGCAGTGGATATTCCTGACTTTACTGAAGCCCGGTGCCTAGCTAGGGGTATCTCGGACCACTCCCCAGTACTGACCAGAATGACTGGGGGTCTTCAGCCCAGACGCACCACACTTAGCATTAATCCACGAGTGCTACAAATCCCACATATTAAAACGGACTTGCTAAAAAACGTAGATCTGTACTTCCAAGAAAACGTCGGTTCGGTTGCTTCTTCCCAAATCCTATGGGGAGCATTCGGTGCAGTCATTAAATGACGAGCACTGGCACTAATGGTGGGGCATAAAGGAGAACTAATAAAGCGCGTGGAACAACTGGAGGAAGAGATCTTACTGAGTGAGAACAATCTGGCCCAAGTAACTGACGACACAGCCCAACAAGCGCTTGCGGCCAAGAGACTAGATTACAGACAACTGCTCACGGAGTCAGCTAGAGCTAGACGAAAGACTATATACCATAGGATATATGAACATGGGGAAAGAACAGGTAAACTATTGGCATGGCTAGAGAGGAGGGAGCAGACGAGCAGGTCGGTTCACCAATTCAGGGGTCCGACGGGGGTGGACATAACCCACCCACAAGAGATCGCAGAAACATTTGCCACGCACTTCGAAACAGTTTACACCTCTGTAGTGGGAGTAACATTTGCTGACAATCAAAATCTCCTAGCTACCATCCAGACCTCAGACCTATCGACCGAGTAGAGAGCTTCCCTCGAAGGGGACCCCACGGTAGAAGAACTACAACTAGCGATCCGAGACATAAGCTCGGGCATAAGCAATGGGACCCAACGGACTCCCGATCGAATTTTTCAAGTTGGCAGCAACCAAGTTGGCACCCCATCTTCACCAAATGTACCTAGAAAGCTATGAAAAGGGTTGCCTACCAGCAGAGATCCGATTAGCCACGATAGTGGTGGTACACAAGCAGGGCAAACCAACTAATGATTGTGGGGCATATAGGCCCATTTACCTCCTCACGACCGAGGCCAAAATACTTGCAAAAGTATTTGCGAACAGACTCATTCCACTGATTACCAAACTGGTGCACCCGGATCAATCGGGTTTCATGCGTGTCCGAAACACTGCTTTAAATCTGCGTCGTCTACCTGGTGTCCTGGGCAGGACGGATACATTAGGAGAGGACGTTGTCCTACTGTCTTTGGACGCTAAAATGGCCTTCGACTCCATCGAATGGCCTTACCTCTTTCTGTGTTGGAGAGAATGGGTTTTGGACCCAAATTTATAAAATGGATCGAGCTGTTATATACGGACCCAATAGCACAAATCGTAGTAAATGGTCACACATCATGGCAATTCCATTTGGGCAGAGGAACCAGACAGGGGTGCCCACTCTCCCCGTTGATCTTCGCACTAGTGTTGGAACCCCTGGCAATATGGGTCCGTGGCGACCCTTTGTTACGGGGATTGATATGGACTGAACAGCAGGAAGACCGAATATCCCTTTAAGCCGAAAACATTTTATTATACATGGCGTCCCCCGCCTCCTCAATTCACCGTATCCTTCATATCTTCCGTATATTCGGCAATCACTCAGGATACACAATAAACTGGTCCAAGTCACAATTATTTCCAGTACACGGCCCTCAGCCCAAATTACCAAAAGACTATGACATTCCCGTTGTAATAGACGGATTTCGCTATTTGGGGATATTTATAACCACGGACCCGGCAAAATTCTATGAAACTAACTTACTCGGCCCCTTGACACGCCTGCGAACCGACGTCAGGCACTGGCGAGGCCTCCCGTTGACTCTGCTGGGCAGGGCAGCCCTCTTTAAAATGCTAGCGCTGCCCCGTTTTTTATACACACTGCAAAATACCCCATACAAAGTCCCACACTCCAATTTCTATAGCATTGAGAGTGAAGTGTGCACTTTATTATGGGACGGACGAGCACCGTGTATAGTGATGCAGAAGTTAATGGCAGGATGGTACGACGGCGGGATTGCGCTGCCAGATCTTAAACTTTATTACTGGGCGTCGCAACTAACAGTGATTAATCGTTGGGTGTATGGCTCCCGCGACGAGCCGAGCCCCAACACAGATAGGTGGTTGTTGGGGCTGGGAGGATACCAAAGAGCACTAAACACTAACCCCAAACGACTGACTCTGACAAGACCCACGGCCCGAACAGTTGAAATTTGGCATACAGTCAATAGGAAACTCGGCTGGGATAAAAAAAATCACTCTAACAACCCCCTTCTGGGAACCGGAGGGTTGGGCCGATTGAGCACCTGCCCTGGGTTCGACAAATGGGACTTGATAGGCATCTCATTAGTAGGAAACATATGGAATAATAAAGGGTTGGTTACATTCGCAGACCTCCAGAAAGAATACCAACTTGCACAGTCTGAAATTTTCATATACCTGCAGATTAGCCATGCCCTCAAAGCAGCTGTACCCGGGGGAGGCCCACTACCCGCAGCATCCACCCTCGAAGACAGGCTAATAGTAGACCCCATGCCCAAGAAAGCCATCTCCTTAACATATACAAAACTGATAAACAACCGGCCGGATCAATTGACACAACTCAGGCAGCAATGGGAGGTGGATGTGGGCGAGTTGGAGGAGGACGATTGGCGCAACGCTTTGGCTTCCCCTAGGGAAATTGCCATCCCCATGAGACTGAGCTTGATCGGGCTTAAGACCCTTCACCGAGTCTATCTGGCCACGAGGGTCCTGGTGAAGATGGGAAGAAGGGCCAACACCTATGCCTTAGACGATGTGCAATGGAGGGTACTTATTTTCACATATTATGGGAATGCCCAATTATCCAAACATACTGGGAGGCGGTCACAACACGAATGGAGAACGTAGGGGGGAAAAAACTGAATCCAACCCCAAAACTCTGCCTATTAAACATATGGGAGGCCACGGACTTAACCCAAACCGAACAATCATGGGCTTCACTAGGGTGGGCTCTGGCGAAACGGAATATAGCACAGAAATGGGGAATTGGGGAACCTCCACTGCTACAGTGATGAGTAAGCGATATGGACAGAGCTATGATAGCAGAGGAGGTCGTATTCATGAATAGAGGATGCCCCAAAAAATGGGATCGAAAATGGACGGCATGGAATAAACACAGAGGCGAGATATGCCTGTCCCCCACAGTCAAACTTCACAGGAGGGAGGAGGGGCTACAAAAACTGATAACCGAAGAGGGATTGTGAAAAGATAGTAAACTATGTTCAATGTTGATGTACTTCAGAAGGAATTTGAGTACGTTGTGTCTAAATGATGTCAAATGACTAACTGTACCGCTGTGATTTTGTTATTTTGTTCAATAAAAAGATTATTTAAAAAAAAATGCATTATACGGAGGTGTAGTGAACCACTCAGCTCCTACATGTACGTTACGTGTCGCACGCATACCGACGGCTGGGCACAGTCGGAGGTATTAAATAAAGGAGGACTAGCCGCTCAAGGTTAGACCCCTCTAGCACCCTACTGATGGATGGTGTCTTTCTGTGGCAGCACCCGCATGCAGCCTAGGCCCAGCTATGCCTATGCCAGTGGCCGGATTCAACACTGGCAACAGGGCAGGATCGTCCATCAACACGTGCCAGAGGGTGGGAAGGTGCCCCCACTTCCGCACGAGCATCGCTAAGCCGTGGAATGACTCTCGTCGTGAGCGGAGGCAGCGCACATCAACGTGGAGCCTGACTGCCGGTCAGCCGGAGAAGCCCACAAAGTGTTTCGGTGGTGTGACCTGGTGCCACTTCACCAAAGAAAGTGAAAGGGATGCACGCTGTGGGATGCTGACTATCCTGGCCGCTCAGTGCATACACTCATGGTGCTTAGCAGCAGAAGTCTTCAGAATGCCAGCAATTGTTCTACCCACCACGAGGCAAGGGCCTGAAATAAATGACCGCACCATGCCACAAAGAAAAAAATATATAAGATTTGTGGAGACAAGGAAGATCGCTGGGCAACCACGTGGCAGTGAAGCAGCGGGAGAGTCGCATCTTTCACCCTGCGCAGTAGAGCCCTTCAGTAAGCCGCAACACAGAAGGGGACACAGATCAACACTTCCTCCCACAACCAAGGGCTGTTGAAATAGTGGGCCACATGCCGCAGGAGGGAGAACTAGCCAGGGGTGCCCACCATAGACTATATCATGTCCCAACATGGCCCCAGGTGTGGCGCAGCCAGCCACCGCTGTGCCTGCTGGGCTGACTCGAAGTACCTCAATCCCGATTGCTACAGTGTTGCGGGGATTCTGCAATACACAGAACTATGCACAGGAAAACAGATCCGCGGTGTGTAGGGGCTAAGCCTTCCTACCGCCTCAGTACCCAAAAGCCCAGAACCGACTAGCTATAGTGTCTCATTTGTTCTCCTACATAATCACAAAGCTACAAATGATTAGACAACCCAGAACACAACACTCCAGACTCTCTCAGGAAGACGTACCCTTTCGCTCACTCACTCGTACTTGTCCACAATAAAAATAGACAGAGTCACTGTTATAGTTCAAAATGTTTATTTTAACTATAGTGCTCTATAATGCAGTATACGAGCCACTACCAGCAGCAAAACGCATAAACCTAAAACAGTTAGCATTGTAGCAAGTCCATAGACTATGAAGAGGGATGTCATCGTATGCAGACAGTGGATAAAGGACTATAAGGCCTAACCACCCTCCCCTTGGAAAGAAGAAGTTTTATTATATAAAGGAAGATCTCTGGGCTTTGTCAGAAGACCCCATACCTTAGTGCCTAGATGGTATTTCTACATCATAGGAACGGCATAGCTCTTCTCCTTGGAAAGGTCCCTCTCCAATTGTGTGTTAGAATAACATGCACCCCCATAATATCAAAGCACGAGTTTCCAGCAGCTGTGGTAGCTTGTTTTGTCTAAGGGCTAGGGACTGACCAGAACAGAATAACAAGGGGCATTTTTTATCGACCTTGCATCCATGTTCAGACTAAACTCCAGGAACAGGCAGAGAACGCAGAAAGCAGACGGGTCTCATGTGAAAGGCACAAACAGAGTCTTGCAAAAATAAAGTCATGTAGTAACGTGCGCAAAAGCAGCTTCATGGCAGCAGAGCTCATGCTAACTTAGCAAAGTCGACAATGACCCTAACGGCCATATGACACCCTCCCCTTGGCCAGGTCGTAGCATATAGATAAAAGACCCAAACAGAGTTCAAAGGCAAGCAGAGTCAAGAAGCGCTCGGAAAAAAACAACAACAAAAAACAAATTTGGAAAAAAAAAAAAAAAAAATTGGAATTAATTTGGAGTTGGAAAATCCATCAAAGTACATGAACCTAAGAATGCAAATTGTTCCAAAAGGTCATCCCTATCATTCGTAGCAAAAAGGGATGCCATCCAATCAAGTAGCTCGAAGGAACACACGTGTTCCTCATAATCCGATGCCTCCAAGAGCATATCCGGGCAACTTGAGTGATATTCGATGAAACTCCGTTGCAAGAGGTGCTGTGCAGCCGCACAGATATTCCACTCAGCCAACAGTCTTCCTTCCACTGTCATGCGCCAGGACACTCTAGTCTGAGTAGCTGCGCGCTATATCAAATACACTATTTCATTTAATTTAATTTCACTCCAAGTGCAGCCGCACACGCCATTCGGTCATCCCGAGAACAGGCCTGGTCATAGGCCACTAATGGACCCATTAACAGGTCATAATCCGGGTCCATGCACGACGTATTGGAGAGGCATAAATCCAAGGCCCAATAGAAAGGGCATCGCTGGCAGTAAAACACAGGTTTCACGCAAGTGAAGTAGGCAAAGCGAAAAGTCAGTCTATAACTCACGCTAAGCGTCGCTAATGGCAAGCATCCAAAAAATTGTTGCATTTGGTCACGGTACAGTTGCAATTGGCCTGGTCTGTGTAGTACCACATGATGGGCATCCATTGCGTAGCAGGAGCAGAAGAATCAGGACGCCACCCGCCAGCGCCAGAAATAAGGGGAACCCTCCAAAGACGCTGGAAAAAATAGAATGGATAAAGGCCGGGATTACTCCAAAAATCGTCTGGAAAGAGGTCACAAGGCCGGATCCCACATGTTTAAAAAAATGAGCAAGGCCTTCAGTGTCAGATGCATCCGCTCCCCAAAATGAAGTAGGAGGTTCGTATTCAGCAGCGACTGAATCTCACTAGATGTTCTGGCCACCTGCAATTCAAAGGTCTCTTGAGCCGAAGTGAGAGCCACTTCTTGTTGAAACAATAGCGCTTTGAGTCTGCTTAATTTATTGAAATCTGTTTTCAAAGTTGGAATGGAATGCCAAACAGAACTATCTACAACTCAATGCGGGGTTAGAAAAAGCACATTGCTACATCAAGTAACGCGTTGTGAAACTGTTAATATATACGGGATGCCTGCCCGTAAGCCACAGCAGTCGTGGTTATTCAAAATAAGAGAACTGCCGTTAGAAAGCAATGTGAGAGCGGGAATTATTGCCAGGACAGGCGTCCCTTTCAAAAAACAAGCAAGATTAGGTGCGGACACATTACAAGCGCCGTGCAACTTAACTTGTTTGCAAACTAGGGAATGTCCTACCGTGGAATCACAGTCCTCCCCTGTTAGGAAAAATTCCTTATCTTCCCGCTGACATCTGTAGGTGAAGGGTAGGGACCATAATTCATGGAGAAACGCACTACCCAAGGGTTCAAAGTTGCCAATTGGGAAATGTTGCATGCAAGATTTAAATTGAAATAGCAAAAATGGCAGAGATATAACACCATGAATTAACCATACTGCCGAATCAGTTTTCGCTACAGAAAATGGCAAATGTTCTAATTGTTCAATGTGTAATAATTTATATGTAGGGTCTTTCATAGACATGAACCTTTGTTTATCAGTTAGGTTAAATGGTAGAAACAAAGCAGAAGCGTTCAAATAATCCCATGGTACCTTACCCATTTTGAGAGTTTGTAACGTCCATGCAAATTGCATCACAGACAGTAATTGATTTTGACCATGATATAACACAGATACATCACTTTGAACAATATCAATAACAGATGAAACAAAACTATCCAAGGTATAAATGCGGAAAGACAGTGTATTAATGCTATTGTCGACTACTGCAAGAACCTTTTCTAAGTTTGCTTTGTCAATTTGGCGCAGACGAAATGCTGCCTCCATCTGCGAAAGTTTCCATATTTCATTATAAGCCGCATAGATGAATCTTTTAGATCTGGGAGCTTTAGGACCCAAGATAAAATCAGCCAAATTGATGTCGCTCGACAAGAGAGACAGGTGTTGTTTCACCGACGACAGAGTGGATTGTTCCAACCATTGTTGGCACAACTTTCCCACTGAATATGTGGTGACAGAGTGTGAATGTGGGTAACGGGGATCAGGTCTAGTTTGTGCGAAACCGGCAGTCGCATTATAAAAACGCAGTTGACATGCATTAGAATTAGTTTGCCACAACAACCAGCCTGAGGGGTCAACATCAGAGATATTGAAACTGTCATTCCGAAACAGAGCTTGTAATACATCGATGGTATAATTTGTGTGATTCTGCCAATTAAAATACTCAGCTAATGACGGAATGGATGGAATATTCAGATTTTTGGCAGTAGCCAGGCCAAAACAAGTAGTATGGTACACTGTGTCATTTAAAAATAATATTTGAGTGGGAACGAGGCATGCACGATGCAAAGCTTCGGTTCCCTGGAACTGCCAAGCTTTAGTGCCCCAAATCGATTTCAAATCAGTTGTATCTTTCCAGTGATCATAACCCTGTATGGCCAATTCAGTCCTAAATGAATTTGAATAAATCAATTTCGTGTGTGTGAGAATAAATTTAGATTGAGACAGCAATTTCAATTTAAAGAAATAAGATTCTGGATTGGACGTGTTGTAATCAGTGAAATAGGTGAACTTATTTCTAAGCGTTTTAGAGCTCCCTTTTAAGGGAGTTGGACAATATTCCTCTGCATGTAATTAAAAACAGGTCTTAACGTATTTGTTTTGTGCAAGAAGTGATGGCCATAATGTTGAAAACAGAATAAATCAGCATAATTGGCAGAATTCAAATAGAAATCTTTACCATCAAAAGCAGCATAATACTTTAAATCAGAAAACAATGAATGTACAGTTTGTACATCCCAATCATCAGAATGTATGTCCTGTGTTACCACATCTCCTAATGAAACGCAAAACACGTATGGTATTGTAGTGTAGTTCCTATTTCCCTAATAGGCTCTGCGCATTGGAATAATATACACTATAGGTTTGACATAGGACTAAGGTCGGTATGTCCCTATCGAGTATATTAAACATAATTACTTGTGCCAGCTAGCTCAGAGGCCACTAGAAACTCCTTGAGAACAAGAAGGGAGTAGTTTCTGGCAACCGAAAAACATGACAACTTTTGTTTCCCTTTAGAAGCGGAACACGTCTCAGAATCGTGGAAACAATAGATAACAGTTTCACTCATTCAATCGTGCATGCTTAGTTTCTACAGAGTTACAGAGAAAGGAAAGACGGGCGTTTCAATAAAAGGTTTTATTGAACAGTCTTGTTTCTCGTGTAAGAGATATGTGCTGTTATGATCACAAGACAGTATGCAAGATAAATAATGTACAGCGTGAGCAGTAGAAATAAATAATACTGCGCTAGCATTATCTTTTAGCATATATTCACGTACATAAATAACATGAGCTAAAAATGCGAGTACTCATAAGATGCGTCTCTAAGCTAGTTCTACCCCAATGTACCTAACCTAGTCTAGTAGAAGTAGGTGGAGTATTCTCTAGTCTGGTATACTAAGAGTATGTTTAAGTCTAGTATGCCAAGTATGGTATGCCAAGAGTCCCTCTAGGTTCTAGTCAGCTCCATACCTTGAGAATGAGAGAGGTGGGAATCTCTTGCCGGATCTGGAACTCTAACACCCCGCGAAGGGAGTCAGAACACTGGAAGCTGGATTCGTCTGCGTGCAGGAATGACAACGCCTTCTCAGTGCATCAGGCCGGGATACGGGCTCCTCTGAAGTCGAGGTCTCCTCTAACTTGCTTGGGCAAGGGA
The DNA here is from genome assembly GCA_963921515.1 of Calotriton arnoldi. Classification (NCBI taxonomy): domain Eukaryota; kingdom Metazoa; phylum Chordata; class Amphibia; order Caudata; family Salamandridae; genus Calotriton; species Calotriton arnoldi. The sequence continues at coordinate 1,349,356 of CAWUFW010001715.1, read as the reverse complement.
AGGTATATTTATACCTGGTAGGTGTCTTGGAATGTAAGCATTGACGTGAAGTCGGACAGAGGAAGACGTCAGGAATGAACCCTTAAGGTAAAACGGTTCATACATAATAGATGAGTTCTTGGAGAAATCAATAGTCCTGTGCTAGGGGAACTCCCGAAGCTTAAGGGTCTGGTTTCTAAGAACTCGTTGTGACGTTAGGGTGGACGGATGTCGGTGACCATGCCTGTATTTGGAGTGCACGGTTAATGCCTAAATAAGGACAGGGATTCTATGCCTATATAAGGGCAATGCGAATTGTGCCTATATAAGGACATGATTCAGGAAAACCTATATACGGACCCCTAAAGCGGAATACAACACCCACTCCAATCTTCGATTGAACGATAATACTAAATGCTAAACATTTAAATGCTAAACATAAAATTGAGTACCACATATTGCTAAAAACATTTCTAAAAGCATTTTAAAAGAAGCTCAAAACTGTTGAAATGCAATTGGTACTGTACATTTAAAGCATCGTTTTCATTCTAAGCATATAACGGAAGTAAAATGCAACGTGAATGAAACAGAAATATATACATATGACGAAATGGTCGATAAGTTCGCAAAATCAAAGCCATTGCATATCATGGTATCAAATGAAATGTTAGACAAGTAAGGTGGCAATGTGTCCCTGGAAGTATTCAAAGAAGTCCGTTTTATAAGACTAGTTCTACTGTAAGCAGATTGTTCATTTGCCATGTCATTCCAAAAATTTAAAAAGAAAAAAGATCAATTCTGGGAAAAGTTCCAAGTTTGAAAATTATGAAGGCCAAATTTCATTGTTGCCCTGGTACACTGTGAGCCGAATCAAAGTCAGTGTATGGGTCTGGCGTAAACATTAGATCATCTATTTCCGTAGCCAAAATATCATCCACCGAAGTTGGTGACATTTGGAACACCTCGTTCAGAAGGTTAATTGCACAGAGATGAGAAACATCGCCTTCAGCAGAAGATGCAATGTTCGCGTCTATTGTTACCTGTGTGCCCGTTCGATCCATCTCGTACCTCAGCAGCAGCCAGAAGCGTCTGTGAGATCTCAATGAATGCCGCCATCAGGATTGGAAGCCTCTGGGGACAACACACAGCATGGGCCGTTATCGGGTCCAGCAGAGTATCGATATCCGTTGGCATGACTGATGGGAGTGTTAGACAGGTGTCTAGCACGCATTCTTCACCGCAAAACAGGCAGCATAGAACAGGTAAGATGCAATCTTGCCAGATTGGTCTGAATGACAGGAACCACGTTGTATTAAGTTCCCGTAGACGAGGCATGCCCAAAAGCTGTACTATTCGCTCACGGCATTTCCGTTCAAGGAGTGCTTTCTTCACATCGCTCGGAGTGATGTTGGCGAAGAGGTTTGCCATAGCGTAGTAGGAGGAATAGAAACAGAATTCCTGCAACAAGTGCTAGAATTAACGGCACACCACCAAACACCGAATGTGCGAAGTTTGGGATGATTCCGAGGACAGCCTGGAAAGGTGCTAATAGTCCGGAACAGATGGTCTTAAATACATGTACAATTCCGCTTGTATCTGACATGTTAAAGATACGTCCTATCATTTCTACGAAATGTATAGGGCAGTTTGTACGAATTAAAGCTTGTATCTCAGCCGAAGTCCTTGCAACTTGTAGATCATAGGTTTCTTTGGCCGAGGTCAAAGGCACTGATTGTTGTATAAGCATGGCTTTCATTCTGCTTAAAGTATCAAATCGTATAAAAGAGATATTCAACGAAGGCCATAAAGGCAACTCCCTGACTGTGTCTATTGGGGCAAACAATACTTGCATACAGCAAGTGACCCTGGAGTTGACCGTTACTAGATATGGGATGCCTGGCAACATGCCACAGCAACTCTGATCATTCAACATGAGGTAACTCCCATTAGAAAGTTGTCCAAACGTTGGATTAATCACAGCAGCTGGTGTACCCTGCTGGTGGCAGGACAAGTTTGCCACAGAACCATTGCAAGCCCTGTGTAAAGAAATGTCCTGACAAATCAGTGAACCGCTTAGTGCACTTTCACAGTGTGTACCGCTTAGAAACACTTCACGATCCCCACTCCAACATCTATATGTGTATGGTAAATTCCAGGATGTCTTAATGTATTCTTTACCCAACCTTTCATATTTGCCTGCTTGCATCTGTTTAAGGCAATACTGAAACTGGAAAGTAGTCACAGGTAGACTAATTTTGCCATGAATGAGCCATTCTGTAGCTGGTTTTTCTGCCACTGTGAATGGTAATTTTTCAAGTTTTTCAATGCTCAGTACTGTATACTTTGCTCCCCTTTGTGCCAGTTCGATCTGTTTATCAGTTAGATTGTATTCTGCAAACAGAGTCGTCGTGTTGATAAAACGCCAAGGCACATAGCCCGCACGCAAATATTGCAGCGTCCAGCTTAATAACATAATAGAACGTAACTGAGACTGGCCTTGTTGTAACATGGCTAAATCTTGTTCCAGTATGTCGATAGCAGAGGATACAATACTGTCCAATGAATAAATTTTGGAGGACAAAGTTGTTAACCCATTGTCGACCACAGAGAGAGTTTTCTCTAAGTTAATACGATCAAGTTCACGTATTCGTTCTGCGGCCTCCATCTGTGACACCTTCCATGCTTCATTATAAGCAGCATAAATGCCGGCATATATGAAACGTTTTTGACGCGGTTTTCTTGGTCCAACCAAGAATTCCCTAAGGTCTGCGTCTTCTTTAAGTAAAGATAAGTGTTGTTTCACATCCTTAAGTGTAGATTTTTGCAGCCAATCGAGGCATAATTTTCCTACACTGTATGTTGTTACTACCCCCGGATGCTGTCTTTGGACGTATCGTGGGTCTGGCCTATGAATAGTAAACCCCTGTGTTTTATTCAGGAATCTGTCTTGACAGTTGTTTGTGTCTGTGGGCCAGATCAACCATTTTCTCCAATCAGGATTTGTTCTGTTGAGTTGTAGTATGGTGTCAACTGTAACCGCTACCTGTGTATTGTTATCACTAGCAGGTGTTGGTACAGAAGGTGTTTTCATGTCTTTGATCTTGGCTAACCCAAGGCAAGACATTTGTTGGACCGTGTCATTCAAAAACATTATTTGCTGAGGGACGATACAGGCTCTAAACAAAGCTTCTATCCCCTGCACTTGCCAATCTTTAGTACCCCAGACAGATTTTGTGTCTATTGTGTCTTTCCAAAAGTCAAAACCCTGTCTAGACAGTTGGGCAATAAATGCTGCAGAGTAAATCTGTTTTGCATTTGTTAACATAATTTTCAGTCCTGTTTTGTTTACATTTTTATAGTAAAATGTTTCTAGATCAGATGTATTGTATCCTGAAAAATATGGAAACTTTTTAGCAAATGTTTTTGAACTACCTGTTGGTGGTGTAGGACAATGCTCCCATTGGTTAAACATAAACACATTTCTGGGTGTTGCAGATTTATGCAAAAAATGATGACCATAGTGGTTATAGCAATACAGCTGTTCATAGTATGATGAACCCTCTAAATATTCATTATTAGAAAATGCAGCAGATTTTTCTAGGTCAAACATCATGTCATTTACAGTTTCAAAGTCCCAATCATCAGAAAAGGTACTGGATGAAACAAAATCACTTAGTGAAATCTTAAATAAATGTGGAATGTTCAAATGTTCCGTCGGGCCAAAAATATCGAAATCTGTTTTGTCCCACACTACACCATCCTGTATAGGAACGGCTGTGATGTTCACTGCAGACAAGTCTCTTGTTTCACGATGGGATGATTTGTGTGGTTTTAAAAGTAAGTTCACTTCTTTTCTTTCAATGTCCAAATGGATGTATCTCCCATTTATAAGCACGCTCATAGTCATAACCAAAGCTAGCCAAAGCAGGAAGAAAAATATTCCAGAAATAACCCAAAGTTCAATCCATGGTGAAACCAGATAAGTCTTTTTCAAAAAATGTAAACAGTCTTGTACTTGCTGTTTAAAAGTTTTTGATGCTGGCGACGTCTCGAGCTCACTCAGATCCTCAGAAAACGTATCAAAGTTAATGAAATAGCCAGAAGCAGTTCTGTCAATTGTTGGAATTGCCTCAGGATTTGTAGAAATCGCTGGAACCAGTTGATCACTTGTTACATTGGTGTAGACAGGTGTAGTTGGACGAACTGTTACTTGAGTTTCAAGAGGGATGAGTTCCATAGCATTGTTGCTCAGTCCTTCATCTGTTACTGCTGAATTCTCGATGGTTATCAGTCTTTCAGTCTGAACCTCTTGGATAGTAGGGAGAGGAGTGTGTCTGCTACTAGGTCGGAGTCCACGAGGCCTACTATTTAGTATTGGCCACATACTGTGGTTTGATGAGGTCGATGGACACAAATCTTTTCTCCTTTTTTCCAGCAAGGGGCGGCAGAAGTACTGTTTTTGTTCTGTGTATGGCTAGGACAGGTACTGGTTGTCTGTAAGAAGGTCCAAATTCCTTCTTGTCTGCAATTTTTTCTCTGAGTAGATCCCCAACTTTTGGAATCCAGACAGGCCTTGCTGGGACCGCCGGCTTTTCCCCAGTGGTGGTTGGCTGCAGGAATACGTTGCTTTGTTTCGTTCTTAGTTCATTTAGGTCCTGTAAAACAGCCAAACGATCTTTGATATCAAAAGGTTTATTTTCCACCACTGTGCCTCTACATTCCAGATCGGGCACCCACATTCTTGTCCCAAATAGGACCTCATATGGAGTGACCCCCCTAGAGAACTTCTTGGCAAATTGTTTAATGAGCGTTGGACCCCATAAAGATGTTTGACCCACCCATCACCCGAACCTAATACCCTAGCTGTTATAGACTGCTTTATGTCCCGGTTTTTCCTTTCCACAACAGAATTTCCCTCAGGATGAAACGGAGAGGAGTACCGCAATGCAACGCCCAGATTGGCCATGGCTTCTTTGTAAGCTCGAGAGCTAAACGCAGGGCCCTGGTCAGAATGTAGCGTGCCTATTGCGTATGTGCCGATAAAGACTCGCAAATCTTTTATAACAGTTCGAGCATCAGCCGAGCGCTGAGGCCATATCCATAGGAACCTTGACTTAGTATTTGTGGGATTGCAGTTGTCCACAAGGACGCCTGCGCGTAGATAGTCTAATGCTGTCTAACAATGGTGTCTGTCCCTGGCAGGCTACTTCGTAGCATGGTGTCTGGTGGCGTTCTGCACCTCGCTGTACCTCACAGTCTATGCAGTCATTGATGAAGATGTGAATCTGTGTATTCATTCCAGGCCACCAGTACATCTCTTTTAACGTCAATATTGTTTTAGAGGTCCCTTGATGTGACAGACCCTCCCCCAGATGTGCTTCATAAATCAAAGCTGCTCTACGTTCCATGTTTGGAATTACCCTATCCCCCACTCCAGGGATTTGAGCAAAAGGAACATTGTTCGCATCAATTACATAAGAGTACTTGAGTGGAAACTTTTTCGGTAACGCTGCACCACTGCCTTTGCTCGTAGCATTGACAGCCAACATTATCTCACTGTCTATTCTCGTTTTTTAACGAGTGATCGCAGCTACGGAAGCCGTCTGAACAGCCCCCTTTGCGGCTTCGTCAGCCAATGAATTCCCTGCAACGTGAACGCCATCACGTTGATGACTCAGTGTATGGATCACGTGAGCCTTTGGTAGTTCGCTTTTTAACTTAACTACTTGTTTCCCAAAGCGTTTTATGCTTTATTGTGCCACCTTTTGCATCTTTGAACCCGTTTTCAAGCTAAGTTTGTATATATTCATTATACGACTGTACACAGTAGAAAGAATCGCACACTATTAGTGTGGGGAATTCTCGATCTGTACTTTCAAGTGCCAGTTTGAATGCTTGTAGTTCAGCTCGCTGAGCTGTGCAATCTCCTAGAGATTGGGTTTTTGTGACCATAGGTCTGAAGTTGCCATCGCGCATGCGACCTTTAACGATTGCGCACGCTGCACTGTAAGCTTGCTTACTCCCTGTTGCGGGTTGTGCGGATCCGTCAGTGTAAATTATGAATTCATACTGATCGAGAGGCAGAATCTCAGTGGGCAGAGGACATTCATGTTCATATTGCAGGAACGCTTGTGTTTTCAAATCAGGATCAAAAACATATTCAACATCTGTTGCAGCAAGAGAATTAACCCATTGTATCCATCTCGGATGTAATGCTTTAGCATATGGAATGCTCGCTTTTGTTACCGCCTCTAAGGCCGGAACTGGGGTTACGACAATAATGCGTTTCCCTTGCGCTAGAGCTCTTTCTTTTGCTACAGCGGTTTGAACTGCTGTCAGAATTTTTTCTGTTGAAGTGAAGCGCATTTCTGCTTGTGTATACAAATGTGATTTGTATGCAATTGGTACTTTTTCACCCTCATTAAATGTTAAGTAGGTGAATCCGCATTGACCCGAAATTATTCGGATCACTAAATTGCGTTGACTTACGCGTGTTTGTAAGTGATTTGTTGCTAACATGTTAGCTTGGAGTGAACGCAAGATTTCTGTGTGTGCTTGTGTCCAATTTTTGATTGAAAAATCAGGTTTGATTAATGCGTAGAGAGGTTTAACCCTTTCTGCGTAATTTAGAATGTAAGTTCTTCCAAAATTTAGGAAACCCAGGATGGATTGTAAGTTTTCCAGTGTTTTAGGAGGTTGGAGCAGCGCACACCTTTCTAAAAAGTTAGCTGCCAAGCTCTTGCCTTCACTTGAAAGCTCATATCCTAAAAAGAGGACATTGAGATGGGCAATTCTGGACTTTTTGAAGTTGAATTTGTAGCCCTCAGAGGTGAAGCCCAGTATAATGGTGCTCACCCTGTTCAAGTGTTTGTCCAGGTCATCGTCTGTCAGATAGATGTCATCGACATATGACAATGCCTCATTATCATAAATTTGTAGTAACTCCGTTACTCTCGCTGAGAATAACCCCGGGCTGTCCTTGAACCCTTGTGGGAGTCGACAAAATTGATGCTGTGTCCCCATTATTGAGAAAGCTGTTAAGTACCTGCTTCCAGGTGCTATATTTTGACAAAAGAAACCATTTGAGATATCCAATGTGGTTTTATATTTTTTACGCACAATGTTATTCATTAATGCTGTACTATGTGCATTTTGCACTGCAAATGTTTTAGAACAAGTGTTTAAGTGTCTGTAATCCAAAACTAGACGATAGGTGTTGTCTGGTTTGGAGACAGGAAACAAAGTATTGTTCATTGAAGAGGTGCATGTTTCAATCACCCCTTGGTATTCAAGTTGATCTAAGATCTCCCTGACCTGTTTTTTAGATTCTTGCTTTATTGGGTACTGCCTCTGTGCAGTAGGTTAATTTTTTAGATGCATTTTATGGTGAGGCGAGTCCTCATCCCATCCTACATGATTTTTGTATAATGCTGGGGCCTGGGCTACTGCCCATTTCCTGGCATAAGTATATTTTAGGTGAATTGGAATATAGTTGGAGAAAGCAGGCATAATAATGTCCTCGCCATGTGGGCACTCCCTGACAAATTGTGGTGGCCAGTCTTTTTCTGCTAGAAGTATGTCATAGCCCCTTGAAAGTTTTTCCCAAAAGAGTGCTTTCACCTGTCTAGGTATGTCTCCCTCCATCTGGAGTGTTATTTCATATAACTTTTGTGGAGTACTAACCCTGGTGTCTACAGTCTCAACTGTAATGTACTCATTCAAGTCCACTATTTCCAGAAGTTCCTTCAGGTTCTGGCGAGCTATTGTGACTTCTGCAGCACTGTCCAGCATTGTCTGAGCCCATTCTCCGTTCTTGAGTTGTGTTCTCAGTATCCTCGGCATGTCTGACCTTCAGACCTGCTACCTTCTTCTTTGAGAATTGAGGTTTGGATTTATTTTTCGGAGCGTGTTTGTCGTCTTTCGATTTCACGCGTTCTTCTCTATGTTCTGACCGTCCTCTTCTTTCCGATGTCTGTGACGAGATCTGAAAGGTACGAGAGGAACGTGTATCAGTATCTTGATACCCGTCAGGCTTTTTTAAATTATCCCTATTCCTGAGGTAATACCTCCTTTCAGAGGGCGTCTTTTGAGGAGACCTACCTCGGGATTGAGAACGTTTCTCGTTTGAATTTTGTTTATTAGTTTCCCACTTCTTTTTAGAAGATGTAGGAGTTTGTTTAATAGAGTCCTTCTCAGGACTTTCAGATAGTTTCGGCTTCAATGGTCTTCCACCCAAACTATCTCTGCCTAATTCTGCATAAGATTGTTCTATTATTCTGGGTAGTTCTGTTTGATGTTCTGTAACATCGAATTCCCTTAATCGTTGGCGGATCGCCACTGCTGCTGCCTCCCCTTTAATATTAGATAATATTATTGTTGAGACCTGGTCGAAATTTTTCAGTAATTTCATACCTAAATTCAGAGCAGGCTCTGCCCCGTATTCATTTTGAATTTGTTTCAGGACATCTGGTATTACTGCAATTGATGGAATACCATGTGTTTTAGTATAGATGGCAGCAAAGACTGAGCCCCAAGTGGTGCAGTCTTCCAGTTGTGGTGTGACCCCCATTGGTAAACAGATTGTTAGGATTCTGTGTTTCTCATAAGGGCTAGTATTTGGAAATACTGCTTCTATTTGAGTAATTTTTTGAGCTATCCAGAATGGAATTTGCTCACGTTTTGTGGGCATATTTCCCATGACTGCGTATAGAGTCTGTGGTGTAATTTTTAGTGTATTCCCCTGTTGAGGAGTTTGATTTGGAATGGTTAATGGTAGTTGGACTGTGAAAGTCCGCATGACATATTGGACTAAATGTCTGTACATTTTTATTAACTCTGTGAGTTGAGTAAGTAGTTCCTCGTTTGACATTTCTTCAATGTCAGGATGAGGTGTGTAGCCGGCTAGAATCGGCCATGTTGCTCCTGGTCTACCTAGTGGACCGAGCCTGGTAATGTTTTTGTGATGTTTTAGGGCGCCTTTAAACCAGAGCTGATGCTCCTGGTATGTTAGTGGAATTTCAATATCCTCGAAAGGAATATATTCCTCTGGTGGATCATCTTCTTTGTAGAAGTGAAACAGTCTTGTTACTGAATTTGATTCAGGAAATATTACCCATGAATAGAATACCTCTGTCAGTAAGGATTCATGTGCCTCTATCACGAAAACTGCTCTACCACCTCTTGGTGGTAGGCCATGTTTTATAAGTTTTAGAGTGATGGCTCTTCTTAAGTTTGGATTGATGTCTATGACACCCTCCTCGGTTCCTTCGAAACCTGTAATGTTATAAGCTGTTAAAGCTGGGTGACCCGCAACTTCATCGTTGTCGGAGTCAGGCATTTTGTTTTTTGAAAAATGTAGAACAAGTTTCAAGGAAACAAAAAGATAAGGTGCACAATATTTTGGAACACTGTATCCTTCAACGTTGAACAAACCAAACAACTAATATATAGGGTGCTTCCCTATTTAGTTTTGGCGGATATTTAACCCTACCCACTCCAGATGTCTTATGGAGTATGTGAGTAGGGGTCTCTGAGAAAAGCACGAATGAGTTACTCAGTATCTAGCGTTAAATTACTGCCTTACCAAACCGTTGGGCGCCATGTAGTGTAGTTCCTATTTCCCTAATAGGCTCTGCGCATTGGAATAATATACACTATAGGTTTGACATAGGACTAAGGTCGGTATGTCCCTATCGAGTATATTAAACTTAATTACTTGTGCCAGCTAGCTCAGAGGCCACTAGAAACTCCTTGAGAACAAGAAGGGAGTAGTTTCTGGCAACCGAAAAACATGACAACTTTTGTTTCCCTTTAGAAGCGGAACACGTCTCAGAATCGTGGAAACAATAGATAACAGTTTCACTCATTCAATCGTGCATGCTTAGTTTCTACAGAGTTACACAGAAAGGAAAGACGGGCGTTTCAATAAAAAGGTTTTATTGAACAGTCTTGTTTCTCGTGTAAGAGATATGTGCTGTTATGATCACAAGACAGTATGCAAGATAAATAATGTACAGCGTGAGCAGTAGAAATAAATAATACTGCGCTAGCATTATCTTTTAGCATATATTCACGTACATAAATAACATGAGCTAAAAATGCGAGTACTCATAAGATGCGTCTCTAAGCTAGTTCTACCCCAATGTACCTAACCTAGTCTAGGTGTAGGGAAAGGTAGAAGTAGGTGGAGTATTCTCTAGTCTGGTATACTAAGAGTATGTTTAAGTCTAGTATGCCAAGTATGGTATGCCAAGAGTCCCTCTAGGTTCTAGTCAGCTCCATACCTTGAGAATGAGAGAGGTGGGAATCTCTTGCCGGATCTGGAACTCTAACACCCCGCGAAGGGAGTCAGAACACTGGAAGCTGGATTTGTCTGCGTGCAGGAATGACAGCGTCTTCTCAGTGCGTCAGGCCGGGATACGGGCTCCTCTGAAGTCGAGGTCTCCTCTAACTTGCTTGGGCAAGGGAAGATATATTTATACCTGGTAGGTGTCTTGGAATGTTAGCATTGACGTGAAGTCGGACAGAGGAAGACGTCAGGAATGAACCCTTAAGGTATAACGGTTCATACATAATAGATGAGTTCTTGGAGAAATCAATAGTCCTGTGCTAGGGGAACTCCCGAAGTTTAAGGGTCTGGTTTCTAAGAACTCGTTGTGACGTTAGGGTGGACGGATGTCGGTGACCATGCCTGTATTTGGAGTGCACGGTTAATGCCTAAATAAGGACAGGGATTCTATTCCTATATAAGGGCAATGCGAATTGTGCCTATATAAGGACATGATTCAGGAAAACCTATATACGGACCCCTAAAGCGGAATACAACATGGATTTCAAATGCATTTTTATCCCAGACAATGCCATCTGCAACAGGGAACGCCGAAATGTTCACAAGGGCCTGATCATGTTTCATGATTTGGGACGGTGTATGGGGAGCCAGAATTCCATCGACCAACTTTACAGCAGAGCGTTCTGGCAAATAATGACCATTGATGAGCAAGAAGAATACTGTTACGAACCCAATCGCCATGAAGAGGAAAATCAAGATAAGCACCAACCAGATGTACGTCCAGGGTGGGGCCAGGTAAGTCTTTTTGAACCAAGAAATAAATGAAAATGCTTGTTTTTGTCGGTGGAGATGTCAAAGAGGACGACGAGGAGGAAGAGTCATAAGAGAAGCTCGTACGGTCCTCGAAATAGCTGCTTGCTCCCACGTTCATTAACGGTGGCAGTGCAGCATCAGCCTGATGATGTAAAGAACTGTTCGGTACTTCAATGTGGGATTCATCCGCAGGATAAGTATACTCAACATTTGTGTTGGAAGTGGATGAAGGCACAGCAGGCAAAAGGCTAACAGTAGTCTCCATTTCACCCTCAACGACACGGGGATTAGTCGAAGAAGCAGAAGTCATCGGATTCAAAGAAATGGCGTTGCATGAAACACTCAGAGTCACACTATTCAGAATCAGCCAGATGGTGTAGTTTGACATTGTCAATTGAAATGTATTTGTTTTCTTTGCGACCAGGCAAAGGTGGTAGTATTACTGTACGAGTACCCTTCAATCCAAGAACTGGGACCGGTGCAGGATAAGAGGGACCAAATTCTTTTTTGTTCTCCAGCTTTTCTCGTACCAGATCTCCAATCTTAGGAAGCCAGCCGGCGACTGGAATCAGCATTGCCTTGTCATTGGAAGAGGGTATATATTCTGTAGCATAGCTGTCACGGGTCTGTTGTAGGTCCTGTAACATAGTAAAAAATGGTTATCTACGCCACAACGTCTAGACCATCCAGGTCTGGCACAAACATTTTAATGCCAAAGAGCATTTCGTATGGGGTCCGCCCACCCAGAGATCTTCTTGGGAGATTATTAAGTGCACGTTGAACCCCATACAAATGGGCCAGCCAGTTCCTGCCAGTACCTAAGACTCTAGCTGTCAAAGATTGCTTTAATCGACGGGGTCCGGTGATCAGAGGGTTGTACAGGTACCAAGCGGGTGTTTGGCTTTGCTGGCGGTGTGCCTACTAGCCACCACCCTCCTCCCGAGACCCATGGTGTGATGAGCTTTCACCCAGTGTATACATGTGGAATCCTCCGAAACGAGGTTGGATTCCTTCGTTGACAGCAGGTTGTAACCATACACCCTGTTTCTTTGTTTTCACATTTGACTCACGGTTGGGTGAGCCTTAGCGTGCTCATACCACCGGGGTCTACGCACCTCGGTCCTGACGAATGCCCAGCTATTTGCTTGACAGTGGCAGAAACATGTTGACCATTCACTAGTAGTGAGATTTAGCTGTTTATACCTATTTCAGCTTTTCATCACTTACTTTGTTTTTGTTTTTATCCGTGCCTGGTTGGCCGGCGAATAAAGTTATTGGTTACATCCAAGGCATTTTTAACACTCACTTTTCCCTATCACGTCACAACAATCTTTTACAAGCTCCGCAGTAATTCTGGCGTTGAAGCACACCTGGGAGGTATTCGACCTTCCGGGTGGGGCCCTATGATGAAGCATGTCACCAACTAGGTTGGTGAGTGAGGGCTTTTTATAGAATCAAATTTTGATTCCCCCCTTTTTGCCTGCTCTCTTGTTCAAGGGTTACACTCTTTTGTTGTTTAGATTAAAGATTGCTTTAAGTCACGGTTGATTCGCTCCACTATTGAATTGCCCTCAGGCCTGTATGGACACGAAAACTGCACCAGCACCCCCAAAGACGTCATCGCGTCCTTGAACGCCTTAAAGGCGAATGCTGGACCTTGGTCAGAATGGAAGGTGCCACAGGCAAACGTCCCGACAAAGACACGCAAATCTCTAATAACCTTTCGAGTGTCAGCACTGCGTTGTGGCCAAACCCGTATGAATCTAGTGCACAAATCAACTGCTACAAAAATATATTTATATGCAGTATCATAGGTCAATGGACCACAGTGATCAAGATATACACAGCCAAATGGCTGATTTGAAATACATAGCTGTGTCTGTGGTGGATGCGAAACCATAGGTTTGATTTGTTGACAAATGTCACAAGAAAGCACATAACTACGGGTTTGTTTATATAAACCACGCCACCAATAACGCTGCTGTAGAATAGAGACAGTTGCAGACACTCCTGCATGTGCAGAAGCCATGCCTTCATGTGCTGCTATGATCAAAGGAAGTCTGCGGTCCATGTTGGGAATCAGCCGATCCCCAACTGACGGAATAGTTGCTTATGGAACTTGTTCAGGAGATAAATGGTAAGAATACTTAGAAGGGAAGCCCTGCGGGTAAGCAGTTCCATCCTTGGTAGCAGCTATAGCTGCCAGAATTTCATTATCTATTTTAGTCATGGACCTTGTAACTGCTGCAACGGAACACGTGGCTACTGCAGATTTGGCTGCCTCGTCAGCCAAAGAATTACCAACAGCATGTGCTCCCACGCGCTGATGGCCAAGAGTATGAATAACGTGTGTGAGTGGCAGACGTTTTTTAAGCTCCGCCACTCGAACCCAAAGCATTTTATGCTTTATTGCGCAGCCCTTAGAGTCTCGATAATCATTTTGAGACCAAAAGAATAAGTTGTCATTAAAAGACTGGACACAGTAGTAAGAATCGCACACAATAAGAGTATCCACATTAGGATCTGCAAACTCGAGAGCTAGAACAAGAGCATGCAGCTCCGCCAATTGTGCCGTAGAGTCTTCAAGTGCTTGCATATGCACAATGGAAGACTTAAATTCACCACTTACAATTGAACCAGCAACAATTGCACAAGCCGCTGAATAAGCATGTTTGGACCCAATGGCCGGTTGAGCCGAGCCGTCGGTATAAATGATACATTTGTACTCATCCAAAGGAAGCAACGACAACGGAGAAGGATGAACATGTTCATACTGTAAAAACTCCTGTGTCTGAAGAGCAGGATCAAAGATAAACGTGACATCTGCCGATGTCAAAGAAGTAGCCCATTGAAACCAACGGGGATGTAAAGCTTTAGAGTACGGTACACTTGCCTTAGTCACAGCTTCTAAAGCAGGGATAGGTGAAACAATAAGAATGCGTTTCCCCTGCGCCGAGCGTTCCTTCAGAATCGCCATTTGGACCGCAGTCAAAATCTTTTCAACATTCGAAAAGTGCATTTCCGCCGCTGTGTACAAATTTGATTTGTATGCAATAGGTACTGTGTCACCTTCGTTGAACGTTAAGTAAGTGAAACCCACCGTCCCCGGCATAATACGTATGACCAGGTTCGTAGAATTATCACGCGTCAACAAGAAGTTAATCTCTAGCAGATCAGACTGCAAAGATCGTAGAATAGAGGTATGTTCCGGAAGCCAGCAGGCAGAAGTAAATGTAGGTTGTATCAATGCATAGAGCGGTTTGATACGCTGGGCATAATCAGGAATGTATGTCCTCCCAAAATTCAAAAATCCCAGTAAAGACTGAAGCTTCTTCAGTGTAGACGGAGGTTGCAATTGTGCACATTTCTCCAGAAAGTGGGGGACTAACACCCTACCTTCATTATTGAGCTCGTAGCCCAAAAAGAGCACCGCCAAACAAGCGATGTGTGATTTTGCCAAATTAAATTTGCATCCATAGTCAGCAAACGACAGAATAATTCTGTCGACTCGGACAAGATGCGGTATCAGTTCATCGTCCGTCAGATAAATATCATCTATGTATGAGAACGCATCCGGGTCAATGCTGTGTAACAAAGACACAACACTGGCAGCGAAAGCCCCGGGGCTATTCTTATACCCCATAGGCAAACGTGTAAACTTTTTCTGATTTCCGACAGCAGTGAATGCTGTCAAGTCACGGCTCTCAGGAGCCAAGTTGTGACAGTAGAAACCATTGGATATGTCCAGTATCGTTTTGTATTTTTTACGGATAATACTGTTCACTAACGCAGAGCTGTGAGTGTTCTGTAGTGCAAATGTACTGACAATGACTATTCAAATTTCGATAATCCAGCACAATGCGATATGAACCGTCCGGTGTTGATACTGGAAAAAGAGGATTATTCATCGGTGATACACAGGATTCAATTACACCTTGATATTCCAATTGAGTCAGAATGTCACAAACAGGAGCTTTAGCCTCCCACCTGATCGGATATTGCGGTTGTGGCTGTGGCATAGACTGCAATGGAATCTCGTGTGCCGGTGAATCTCTATCTCAGCCCACTTGATTACGGTACACTGCCGGTGCTAGGGCCAATGCCCACTCCGATGCGTATGCCTGTTTAGCCTCCTCAGGGACATATGGTGAAAAACTCAGAAGTATCACGTCTTCCCCTCTAGAAGCGGCCAAAACAAATGGAGGCCAATCTGCCTCCACCAACAAAATGTCATATGAAGTGAGATTTTCCCAAAAAAACGCTGTAATCGTACGCTGTATATCACCCTCGATTTGGAGGACTATTTCATAGAGTTTATCCGGGGGAGCAACTCGAGTATCTGCTGTTTCTACTGTAACAAATGTATCAGTTGCTCTCGCCTCCAGACAGGGACGCAGTGACTCCCGCACTATGGTAGCCTCCGCTGCACTGTCAAGCAGAGTCACTGCCTATCTCCAGTCTAGGAATAGCATCCTCACCGTCTGAGGCATATTTCGGTGTTAAGGCGGCAACTTTCTTCTTTTGAAACCGGGGTCCAAAACGAGGCAGTCCCTCTTGTTTGGCTTTCACGTCAAACTGGGGAGGTTGATCCTGTCTCTGTTGAGTGGTCGCACCTTTATTGCGATCCTGGCGCTCCCCACCACCGACTCGAGAGTCTGTCGTGTCCTGTAAAAAACGTTGAGAGCGCTGATCAGGGACTTGAAATCTATCAGGAGACTTAATTTTTGTGCGATCGCGCAAGTCATAAGTTCGCTCAGAAGAATCAGGTGTCGGTGAACCAGCACGCAATCCTTGCTTCTGTTGTTGCTGCCCCTGTTTTTTATTTTTCCAGTTCTTTTTAGGAAATAACGGGCGCCCATCCTTATCAATTTGGGCTTTTTGTTGAGGTTGAGTATGAGTTTGAGTAAAAGGCTTTATTCCCAGATTATTGCGCCCTAAGGTATTATAAGCTTTAGCGATAATCTTTGGCAATTTGCGCTGTTTGTCTGTGGCAGCAACAGCCTCCAAGCGTTGTGCCACTTGCAACCTTACAGCATCTCCCTTCACATTAGCAAGGATCATATCGCAAATAATATCGAACACTCCCACCATTCTCATTCCTAACTCCAGGGCCGCTTCAGCCCCATGCTCATCCTGAACACGTTTTATCACGGAAGGGAGAACGGTCATGGAGGGAGTGCCAAAACACATTGAATATACCGCTGCAAACACTCTACCCCAAGTGTTACAATCAGCTAACCGGGGAACAAGCCCTTCAGGCAAACTCAAGGTCAGAATCCTGTGTTTCTCCACAGATGTGGTATTTGGAAAAACAGCTTCGAGTTGTCAAAATTTTTCAGCAAGCCAATAAGTAAGTTCGTCCTTATTTTGCGCACGCTTGCCCATCACTGAATTAATCATGACAGGGCTGATAACTACACCACCGGGTCCCGGTGGTTGTGCAGCAACTCCAGGTGGTCCCACCTGTATGTTGCACAACATGAACTGTATAACAGCTCTATGTACATGTATTAATGAAGTATGTAATACACATAGCTCTGCGACAGGAACATTTAGATAGTTTGGATGTGGGGTATACCCAGCCAAAACGGGCCACGTGGCCCTGTCAATCGATAAGGGGCCTAAACGGACCGCTGTCAAAGGGTGTGGAAGGACGCCATTAAACCATATGGTGTGTTGCCAAGCTGTTAACGGAACTTCAAGAGATCGATAAGGTCTATAATCCCGCGGAACCGCGGTGGCAGTATATTCGTGAAAGAAATTATCATTTCCATCCACTGCCGGAAAGGTGACCCAAGAATAAAATACCTCGAAGTGATGTGCAGCATTCGCTTCAACAACAAAGATAGGATCAGTACCGGCATTAGGGACTCCATGTAGAGTCAAATAAGCGGTAACTGGAGCGCGGTTAGGAGCCACTATGGCCACCTCCATAATCAATAGAAGAGAATAACACCTATGCGGGTCAGCGCAATAATGGGTAAAAAGAGAAAGACCTTTTAAAATTCAAGCTTGAAAAACCTATAATATCTCAAAATAGGAGGCTACACCGTCACAACCGTCTCCGGAAGCAGAAGTGAGGGGATTGTGGACAAGCACTACTCAGGAGTCTCGCAGATAAGTAGCAGACCAAACTTTGGCGGCACCGTGTTGCTGGGATTCTGCACATACACAGAACTATGCGCAGGAAAACAGGACCTCAGTGTGTAGGGGCTAAGCCTTCCTACCGCCTCAGTACCCAAAATCCCAGAACCGACTTGATATAGTGTCTCATTTGTTCTCCTACATAATCACAAAGCTACAAATGATTAGACAACCCAGAACACAACACTCCAGACTCTCTCAGGAATCACGGTAGCCAGACGTACCCTTTCGCTCACTCACTCGTACTTGTCCACAATAAGAATAGACAGAGTCACTGTTATTGTTCAAAATGTTTATTTTAACTATAGTGCTCTATAATGCAGTATACGAGCCACTACCAGCAGCAAAACGCATAAACCTAAAACAGTTATCATTGTAGCAAGTCCATAGACTATGAAGGGGGATGTCATTGTATGCAGACAGTGGATAAAGGACTATAAGGCCTAACCACCCTCCCCTTGGAAGAAGAAGTTTTATTATATAAAGGAAGATCTCTGGGCTTTCTCAGCAGACCCCATACCTTAGTGCCTAGATGGTATTTCTACATCATAGGAACGGCATAGCTCTTGTCCCTGGAAAGGTCCCTCTCCAAGTGTGTGTTAGAATAACATGCATCCCCATAATATCAAAGCACGAGTTTCCAGCAGCTGTGGTAGCATGTTTTGTCTAAGTGCCAGGGACTGACCAGAACAGAATAGCAAGGGGCATTGTTTATCGACCTTGCACTCCGTGTTCGGACTAAACTCCAGGAACAGGTAGAGAACGCAGGAAGCAGACGGTTCTCATGTGAAAGGCACAAACAGAGTCTTGCAAAATAAAGTCATGTAGTAACGTGCGCAAAAGCAGCATCATGGCAGCAGAGCTCATGCTAACTTAGCAATGTCGACAATGAACCTAATGGCCATATAACAATCCCTTAGGTGGCTGTGATTCCTAATGTGTCACAAACTGAGACCTACCCCATTAATATTCATGAGGTAGTTCGATTTGCGACCCACAAGGAATCCCTAAATGAAACGCAGTGATTTTTATACACTATTATTACTGATTTCCTAATTGTGATTTGGAGAGAATCACAATTAGAAAATCGTATTCCTAATATTTGCACATCTGGCCCTGTGTCTTTCTCGAAGTTGAGGCCCAGAGTTTGGGATATCCAAGATTCCAAGAATTCAGCACAGGAGTTAGCATCAAGTTCCGCATTGTCTGGTAGGCCAAACATCCTAATTTTACCTCTGCGATTTGTGTTATCAAGTTCGGTCAATTCTCTAGATAACAGATTGATTTTTTGAGCTGCCACGCTTCACTGTTTCTTTGTAGACATATTTGTGTCCTCCAGCATTTTGATTCTAGATTCAGCTTCTGTAATTCTACCCGCTAGTTCTTTAAAGTTGTTTCAGAGGGCCTGGATATCATGGTACATTGCGGTGGCGCTACTTTTGTTTCTTTTTGTTTCATAGCACATTTTATTGTTTTTTGCAAAGGAAGCAGAAAAACAAAAACAAAAAATGCATAAAGACAATGACTTGTTTGTGACTGTGGTCCCAGTAGCCCCAAGTGGTAGCAAGGGGCTCTACTCCCAACATGATCAGTGGTTTGGCAAAGCACAACATATGTACAGATAGGATCAACACAAACATGTTGTAGCACAGGGTGCTCCTCACCAGCAGAAAGTATCCACATCACTGACAGCCCAAGGGCAGAGAAACGGACTCGTACCTCTGCAGCAGTATTTAGCCAGGAAACCCAGTGCTGTTTCCAGGGAGTCCAAATGTGTTCGTATTTATGTGGGACACGCCGTGCGTTAAAGACCAGCTTCTACATTGCGGTGCAGTAGTCCATGCCCCTCGTCCACTCATGCATAGGGAGGGCCTATTCAGCTCTTCAGTGCCTGGCCAGGTCTCTCTTAGCGAACAAATAAGCTATGGCAATGGGGGCACGTGTAGCCCTTGTGTCCCCTAGCATGTCCATCATCTCCAACATTACGATTTTGGGGTCTAGTTCTAGGCTGCGACATACCACCATCCCAATCCTGTTATTAACCTCTAGCCAATATTTTCTCTTCTTTTGGTTTCTTGAGCCAAATTATTAAGTGTCCATAGCGGAGGATCTGCCTTTGTGTGTTTCAGGCTGGATTTGGGTTCTTTGGTGTCTTTGCCGTCTTTGCTTCTAGATTTGGCTATTGTTCATTGTTCACTAGAGGTAGACGAAGCAAGAAGATGTACAGCCCCTGTAATGTTTAGCAGGATATGTCACAGTTTATTCTTTGCAGATTGTAGGGTGCCGTCAGGGACACTTAGAAGAAGTCATTTAGTATGACCAACCTTGCTACAAATGTGCAGAAATTTAGATTGATTATGGCCTGCATTCAAGCACCAGAAGGTAATTGACAGTGTATACTCTTTCAAGTCCAAAAACATAAAGTAGGCCAGTTACATTTGTTACATAAAGGAATGTCACAAGCCTGTACATGGAGAGGCAGTGATTGTAGATTAGAGCTATAAAAAGCGCCAGAAACTTCAAGTAGGCAAGATATGTTGCACTGCACCTCTGGTGTAGAGCAGACAGACAATATGTCTACGTAGTTTCAAGGGAGGAGAATGGCGATTCTCAGATTAATATGCATAGAGAATCAGGATTTCATTAAAGGCACGGAGGTTAACATATGTTGTATGGACTGAACATCTCTTCTCCAAGTGGGTCTTTTGTTACAGCATTTACCGAAGTAGATGTATCAACCTTAATGTCATCATTCAAATCATCTTGATTTACATCAATCAATCAATCAATCAATAAAAGCTTTATTCGATTTTTTGCAGGAAAATCATAAAAGCACACTCAGTAAAACACATTGGAATTTCATCATCAAAAACTGAGTAAAATAACATTACTTACTAAATGTTTAGTGATACAGAATTACTTAAAAACCTTACGACAATTTCATTCAAATTACATCAGGAATTTCATATAAGAATAGTTTTTCATCATTCAATTACACTTTTTAAAAGGATGCGATTGACCTCGTGAAACATTCATTATCTAAAAGTTGCAGTAATAAAAATGCTGGACGGCATTGTCTCAGACTCAATAACCTTAAAATAAGTAACATCCATCTCCTTCTTTGCATTTCATAGAATTTGCAAAATAAAACTATATGTATTGTCGATTGCTGGGACAGATCATCACATGGGCAATTGCACAATGTTTTAGACTAATCGTTTATTGTGGGGAAACTTATTAAATGATGGAAGATCCCAAATCTAAAACGGGTCAGTACAAGTCTATCATATCCGCGTAATGTAATTTTTAGGTACCGGTGAATGCCATAAGTGGTCAATGTCATTTGGTTGGACTGTACCGATGGTCTTAATGCCTCAGCTGCGAATCTATTTGTCTCCAGGTGCATCATGCAATATCTTTTAAAATCCCTTCTGGTGATGGAAATTATAGAACCTGGGTCATCATAATATTCAGGATGCCCAAGATTGTTCATAAAATCTTTTATGTATTTTAGCCATGGGATATAAAGTACCCGCCATAAAAGGACAGGTTGGGCTTTTATTAGGTCCGAGATATACGGTATCCCTAGTTCAGAATGGCATATATAGGTAGAGGTGCTACCTGGAACAGCCAAAAGGAATTTTAGAAAGGCGTTCTCAACCAGTTGTATGGGTTTAGGGTCACAGTAACCCCACAAACCTGCACCATATGTAGCCATAGTAACACATTTTGCCTGATATATATGCAACAGCTCAACAGGAGGTCTTCTGCCCAATTTCTTTGTAAAATTAGCTAGGGCAGCCATGGCTTTCATAAATAGTAGCTTCCTAGCTTTGACTGCCTGGGACCATGTCCCCTTTTGGTCAAATAAAATACCTAAATAGGGAAATGCCTTGGTAGATTCCACCTTTTTCTTATCGATGAATATGTCCCTACATTTTGTGCTGCCTTTCCCGCAGTTCATAATAAAAGTTTTTGAAGTATTCACTCTAAGACCCAAATTTTCCATGTAGACAGTATAATATGTCAGAGCCCTAATTGCGTTCGGGCCATCAGCACTGCATCGTCAGCGTACAGAAGGGCAGGTATGGGGCAATTATTTATTTGAGGCAAGTCCTGGCACTGCTCCACCAAGGCTTGTCCCAAACCATTGGTGTAGAGTGTAAATAAAAACGGTGCCAGGACGCAGCCCTGTCTAACACCCCCTCTGCACATTGAACGGTGCAGTGCATTCGCCCTTAGCCACACAACGAACCCTTGCTTTTGCGTCGCTGTAAATCTGTCTCAGGAACTGTAGTAATGGAACTTCCACCCCCATATTTGCTAATATGTTCCATAGTTTACCATGAACTATGCAGTCAAAGGCTGCCGTGAACTGTATAACAGCTCTATGTATACGTATTAACGAAGTATGTAATCCGCGGAGTTCTGCGATTGTAGCAGTGAGATAATTTGGGTGTGGAGTATACCCAGCCAAAACGGGCCACGTGGCCCCATCTATCGATAAAGGGCCAAAGGGACCGGCGTTTTTGGGTGAGGAAGGGCGCCATTAAACCATATTTGGTGCTGCCAAGCCGTCAGCGGAACTTCAAGAGCCCTATAAGGCTGATAAATCTGAGGAAGGGCCGTGGCAGTATATTCGTGAAACAAATTATCTGTTCCATCTACCGCCAGAAAGGTGACCCAAGAATAAAACACCTCGAAGCGGTAAGCTGCATCCGCTTCTACAACAAAAATGAGCGCAACACCTGCATTAGGGACCCCATGTTGAGTCAAATAAGCTGTGATTGCAGCCCAATTAGGCTGTGCAATGGCAACCGCCATAATCAATAGCAAAGAATAACAACCTATGTGTGGCAGCTCAATAACGGGTTAATAAGAAAGAGAAGGAACCTTTTAAAATTCAAGCTTGAAAAACCTATAAAACATCAATATAGGAGGCTACACCGTCACAACCGTCTCCGGAAACAGATGTGAGGGGATTGTGGACAAGCACAAGCACTACTCAGGAGTCTCGCAGATAAGAACCAGACCAAACGGTGGCGGTGCCATGTTGCGGGGATTCTGCACCTACACAGAACTATGCGCAGGAAAACAGGACCTCAGTGTATAGGGGTGTACCAACCTACCACTTTAGTACCCACAATCCCAAAACCGACTAGCTATAGTGTCTCATTCGTTCTCCTCCAAAATCACGAAGCTACAAATGATTATACAACCCAGAACACAACACTCCCGACTCTCTCAGGAATCGCGGTAGCAAGACATACCCTTTCGCTCGCTCACTCGTACTCGTCCACAATAAGAATGGTCAGAGTCACAGCTATAGTTCAAACTGTTTATTTTAACTATCGTGCTCTATAATGCAGTATACGAGCCACTACCAGCAGCAAAATGCATAAACTTAGAACAATTAGCATTGTTACAATTCCATAGAATATAAAGGGGGATGTCATTATATATAGACAGTGGAAAAAGGACTTTAAGTCCTAACCACCCTCCCCTTGGTAAAGTGATGTTTATTATATAAATGAAGATCTCTGGGCTTTGTCAGCAGACCCCCTACCTTAGTGCGTAGATGGAAGCTTTACATCATAGGAACCGCATAGCTCTTCTCCCTGGAAAGGACCCTCTCCAAGTGTGTGTCAGAACAACATGCATCCCTGTAATATCAAAGC
The DNA here is from genome assembly GCA_963921515.1 of Calotriton arnoldi. Taxonomy (NCBI): domain Eukaryota; kingdom Metazoa; phylum Chordata; class Amphibia; order Caudata; family Salamandridae; genus Calotriton; species Calotriton arnoldi. Next base: position 1,326,454 of record CAWUFW010001715.1, on the reverse strand, counting down.
ACGAGTCTCCAGCAACGCAGCTGTGTTAGCATGTTTTGTCTAGATGCTAGGAACTGACCAGAACAGAAGGGGCATTGTTTATCGACCTTGCACATCGTGTTCAGACTAAACTCCAGGAACAGGTAGAGAACGCAGGAAGCAGACGATTCTCATGTGAAAGGCACAAACAGAGTCTTGCAAAAATAAAGTCATGTAGTAACGTGCGCAAAAGCAGCTTCATGACAGCAGAGCTCATGCTAACTGAGCAATGTCAACAATGACCCTAATGGCCATATGCCAGCAGTACCGCCATTCAGCCAGTTGCCAGACCCCGCAACTGCGGCCCGAGGTGGGGGCAGTGGATCGAGGTAGTGAGACACTATTTCCGCGCCACACAGGAAACGGATGGCGCTGTAATGCCCTCAATGATGTTGTACCTGGGAAGCGATGAACTGTGCGATCTATTCAAGAATTTACCCAACACTGAGGCAGAGGGTAATTTCAAAGCAGCAATTCTGGTAGTCAACAGACATTTTGACCCTCAATTAAATCCTGATTTTGAGAGATTCAAACTAAGACAAGCGAGGCAGACAGAAGGGGAATCAGTCGACACCTTCTTTGCGAGATTATGCAGGCTGGTGAGGACCTGCGAGGGAATCAACAGACAAGATGAGATAAGGGCTCAGCTCATTCAGGGGTGCCGCTTCTCCAACTTGCGGAAATTAATTCTGTGGCAAGTTGGAATCCCGCTGGATGACATTTTGGTATTGGCCAGATCTCATGAATTGGCTGACAGCAGAGTCAACGAAATGGCGTCCGCCCTCTCCTGCGGCTCAACATCTGCTGACACAGCAAGTGGAGTGAAGGTAAAGGAGGAACAAGTAGAGGCGGTACAGTGGAGCCCGACAAAACCAAGAGGGGCTTGAGTGGCCAAACAGCAGGAGAAAGCATGTGGGAACTGCGGCCTGGCACGACACCCAGTAAGAGGATGTCCCGCCCAAGGAAAAGCATGCCTGAGGTGTAGGCGTCAGAAAACTTTTGCGAAGGTATGTTGCATTGCCGCTACCAATTCCGGACAAGCGCACAAGGAAGAAGACCGGCAAACATCTGGCAACTGTCGCTGGAGGACAGAGAAGAGAAAAAAGCACCCACATCGGCAGCCAGAGGAGACCACCTCGAGGACGATGTTGACAAAGACGTGCTTGACATATCCTTCACTGGAAGGGGCAATTTCAAGCAGAGACAGCCCCCCTATGTGCCAAGTGCAGTGGTAGGTGCCACCATCACAGCTCTTACCAATACAGGGACGTCAGTAAACATTATTGACGAGACTCAATTCTTAAAATTGAAACTCCCGCCCAAGATAAGCCCCACCAACATGAGGATCTACACATATGGTGGAATAGACCCTATTCCTCTAAGAAGAACCATCGAAGTGGTGGTGACAGCAGGGGACATGAAGGCACGTACTAAGTTCAACATAAAGAAGGACAGCAAAGGAACACTACTGGGCTGTCATATAGCAGAAGACCTCGGACTGGTGTTTTTTGCAAAGCAGGTGCACCAATCGCACGCGGAGGGCGTGTTGGAAGAGTTTCTCAAACTCTTCAAGGAACTCGGTTGTTTAAAAGGAGTACAAGTAAAACTCCATATCAACAAATCTGTGAGACCCATAGCCTTACGGCACAGGAGTTTGCCGTTTCATCTGCAACCCCAAGTCGATAGGGAGCTGGAACAGCTGGAGCGAGATGGAGTCATCGAGAAGGTGACTGAGGCCACGCCATGGGTTTCACTGCTAGTGATTGCTCTGAAACTGAAATAGCCCAGAGCAATCTGATTATGTGTCGACATAAGGTTGCCCAACAAGGCCATCACCGGGAACAACACCTTATGCCAACCATAGATGAAATTGTGGCTGACCTCAACGGGGTGAAGTGGTTCTCCAAGCTGGATCTGAACTCTGGCTATCACCAGCTCACCCTGGAGGAACCTAGAAGATACATCACAACCTTTCCCACCCACGTAGGGCTGCTAAGGTTTAAACGACTCAGCTTTGGGGTCTCGTAGGCGGAGAAGGTTTTTCAGGAAGCCATAAGGAAGGCACTGTCAGGACTGACAGGGGTGTTAAATGTCAGCGATTACATCCTCATCTATTCTACCACCCTGGAGGAACATCATGCCAGGCTTCGAGTTACCATGCGCCAACTACCTTAGTGTGGCCTCACGCTTCACTATCAGAAGTGACTATTCTACTCGAATGACATTGAGTTCTTCGGGTACACGTTTTCAAAGGAAGGTCTGCAAGTTGATCCACGAAAAGTAGAGGCCAGCTGCACAGCTGCCATCCCTGGGAACCCGGTCGAGGTTTGCAGTTTCTTGGGAATGGCCAATTCCTGAGGCCTATTCATTCCCAATCTGGCAACACTCTCTGAGCCCCTGAGGTCACTAACAGAAAAAGAGGTCCCATGGGAATGGATCTGCCAGACACCACAGGCTTTCAAGGACATAAAGAAAGTACTCCTCCATGATGACACGTTGGCATACTTCCATCCTGCATGCCAGACTGAACTTATCGTTGATGCCAGCCCCGTTGGGCTCAGCGCTGTGTTGTTACAGATGCAGAGCAGTGACAAGTAGAGACCCATCACATATGCCAGCAGATCACTCACGGTGGTGGAAACCCACTATTCCCAAATCGAAAGGGAGGCGCTAGCGATCCGTTGGGCGTGCAAACATTTTTATTCGTACTTGTGTGGTCAATGCTTCCAGGTGTCAACGGACCACAAACCACTTGTACCGCTGTTCACCGGATCTTCCAGATATGGTTCTCCCCAAATAGAAAGGTGGGCTGTCCTGCTCCAACAGTACTCATTCACGGTGATGTACCGGCCAGGAACAAACAACCACCCCCTTGCAGCAGATCCCTGCCCCCCACTGGAAGATGACCCCTGGGTGGAGCACTTCGTGAGAATGGTTATAGAAACTGCATGCCCGTGGGCCTTATCAATCCAAGAAATTGCAGAAGCCACTCAGACAGATCCCTGCCTTTAAAGGGTTGTGGAGGCACTAAAAAGACACCACTGGAGGAACTTCCTGGATGAAGCGGGGAACCTAACTCCAGAAGAACAGGGCACTCGAACTCAGCTGTGGAGAGGCCGAGATGAGTTCAGCCAGAGCGAAGAAGGGGTCGGGTAGTGGTTCCCCGCAGAGGGGACCCCCCCAGTAGCGCCCATCATGATGGAGGCTCCCTGTGCCAAGCTGTGGTCCTCCATAAGCATGGACTTCAGAAGTTTCCCATACAGTCAGCTGACCCCTGTCTTGATGGACAGCCACACCAAATTCCCTGTCGTCGAACTGGTGCGCTCTATCACATTTGAGTGTGTGAAAACCAGCGCTGGAAAGGACATTTGCAGTACTGGTGCTACCTGATTAAATTAAAACTGACAACGGGCCCCCGATTCAAGGCCACAACTTCAAGGAGTATTTGCAACACCTCAACGTTCGACACCGCCGTATCACACCTCAGTGGCATCAAGATAATGGGGAAGTAGAAAGGTTCATGAGAAGCCCTCCGTATCGGCGTGAACAAAGGGGAAGGCCTGAAGGGCTGTTTGCATCAGATTCTGAGGGTGTACAGGCTAACTCCTCACAGCTTTACAGGGTGTGCACCAAGCGATCTACTGATGAAGCGGCCGACACAGGACCTGTTGCCTAATGGCCTGAGCTGGAAACTCCCAGTTCTGGATGCACAGGCAGCCCAGGAGAAAAGAAGAAGCAATAATGATAGGGCCAGTTGTGTAAAGAGAGCTGCTGAACCCACCATACAGGAGGGCGACCAAGTGATTATCCGGGACCGAGATCCTGGTTGGGAATTTTGGACCCCCTTCGAGAGAGAAGCTTGGAGGGTGGTGAGAGTTCATGGCACAATGGTGACAGCGAGGCGTAGGACGGGCGAGGTGTCCAGAAATGTGTCAGGGTTCTGGAAGGTTCCATGGGAGCCTTTTGACAGGACCAAAGAGAATGATAACACCTACAAGTCGGATATCAGCGGGACCAAGGCCGCACCAAGGTGGAAGGGAGCGAGCACGCTGGGAGGCCGGGGCTCGAGTGAGGGGAACATCCCGAACACAACTGAACCCGAGAGTGGAGGTCAGGATCTGACCCCTACTGAGAACCGCACCAGGGGCCAGCCTTATGGACTGAGCCCCAGCCGAGTCAGAGACTCCGAGACTTTATGTGCTGATCCCTGAAAGATGGAGATCCCAGAAGAGGGTGCCTCGAATATATCTCTTACCTGTTTTTTTGGTTTTATGTCTGTTGTGGTTTTCTTTTTGTGTTTGTTCTGCTGAAAAATTCGATGGGATATAGTGAGCCACCCGGCTCCTACCCGCATGTTACGTGTTGCACGCATACCGACGGCCGGGTGCAGCCAGAGATTTAAATAAAGGAGGGCTGACCGCTCGAGGTTAGACCCCACTAGCACCCTACTGACCTGTGGCATCTTTCTGTGGCAGCGCCTGCATCCCGCAGCCTAGGCCCGGCTATGCCTATGCCAGAGGCCAGATTTACCAGGAGGCAGGGTGCATGACAGGGGCTTAAGGGGCAATGGAAAGTGAGAGGAATGCAGATTAGTAGGGGCAGCAAGAGATGGAAAACACAGTATTTTGTACATCCACAAACATGTTTGAACACTTTCAAAACAGAAAGGGAGAGAATGTGTGTGCGTTTTTGTCTGTGGTATGTAAAAATTCCTAGTGAAATCCGACAGACACATCACCATACCTGACTGACCAGAAAATACATTTATTCATTTTTTAGGGGGTGTAACACCCTAAACACCCTCCTGAAGCTATGCCCCAGCCCACCTCACACCCATCCATCACAGGCATGCCAAGTCAGGTGACCCTGCAGGCACACATGCTTGTGGTCAGTTATATACCCATACCACTTGTGTCTGTGTCATCCTTTACTAAGTGTGTGGGCCTAGGACCCACAACAAAACTTTAGCAACAAGGATGGCTGGAACCTACTTGCTATTACACAATCTGTAAGGAGGCCCACGCCAGCTGTGATGCTTCCACTATAACAGCGTACCTAACGCCAGGCGTGTAGCTTGGTCAATAAGATTGGGGAGGGGTGAGCTTCAGGTTTTCCAACAATCACACAGGGATATTTTGTTAAAAAACATCATATGAGAAGCACGACACAAAGGGGGCTTTAGGGGCAGTGGAAAAAGAGCGGAGGGCTGTTTGTTAGGAGCACTTAAAACACAACCTTTTTCACACTAATGATCATTTTAAGGACTTCAAAACAGAGATGAGTGTGTGTGTGTGTGTGTGTGTGTGTGTGTGTTTTTGTCAGTGTGGGCATGTAACAATCACAGGTTAAATCCGACAGACACTCCATCATACCCGACTGAAAGCTCTAGTACCCAACTATTTACTACAGAATATTTTTTTAGAAGGGTGTAACATCCCAAACCCCCCCACCTGAAGCTACGCCCCTGCCTAACACTGTGGCAGCCAGGCGATCCCGCATTGGGAGCAGAAGGTGCGACATGGTGAAACCTGCCCTGGGAGGTGACCAAAGCATTGGAACACTCCCTTCATGCTGCCCAGTCAAAGCAAGGTTCTCTGCGCTTAGCAGCAGGCTCACAACGGGTCGGCCCTGGAGGCGGTGAGCAAGGCTGTTGGGCTACATTACTCAGCTGATGAGCCATTGATGCTTATCCCAGCAACCCGGTACACACCAGCCCAAACTCACTCACAGGCTCCACTGCAGCTGCTACCTGCCTCCAGCGAGGTGAAAGGAGAAGTGAGGGGAGAGAGTCTGATCGCACAAGAGAGAAGAGCTCTCCAACTCTGCCTCTACCCGAAGGGAATGAACTGGTCTGAGTCCATTGCCCCACCTTTGCTATGATGAAGGAGGGGAAGCATGGCTCAAGCTTCTCTGCAAAGGCGTAGCTTCAGGGGTGGCGTATGTGATGACACCCCCCAAAATAAATGCATTCTTGGCTTGGTACTTAGGTCTGGAGGCCCTGAGTCGGGTCATCTCTCTCTGTATCAGATTTTTTCTTTCTTTATTATCACATATGAGCTCACTTTTAAATACTTGAGTTCAGGATGTGCTCTGTACAAGCACCTCTTATATTTATTTAATAGACTGTAATGTTTCTCCAAGTATAATAAGAATCCATGACACTTTAGGGTTTACATGACTACTGACTTACTTTTTAGGTCACTAATAGCATTGTTTGTTGGGGTGGTGAGCCATGAATGTTTCTAAAATTGATCATTTTTAACAAATGTCTGTCTATGCAGTGATATAAACTAATGTACTACGGTAAAATACTTCATCATGTTAAAGAAATACAATCTCTTCAAAATTAAAAAAGTGTATCATATTATTCCATTATGTTTGTTATACATTCAAAATGTTTTCTTGGCTTGGCTTGTGCACAGACTCATGGAGCCAAGCTAGATCCATGACTCATCTCACTCAGCGCACTCTAATATTTTTCTTGGGCACCTTCCTGTATTTGTGACTCTGGATTAGTGCATGGGGTTATTATTCACTTAATAAAATTATTTGTAAAATTGAGGACTGAAAACATGAAGCCCTTCCCATATGTCCCAAATTGACAACTTTACCAACAAGGCTTGTTGTAGCAGAGATGAATAAAAGCGTGTGCAGTGAAAATACATTTACAATAAGTGATCCCATGGCAGTGCCTCCAATACGTTGTGTTGTATGTGACCGTAGTCATGAGTTCCCTGGAAGAACAACCAATCCCAGTTGGGACGGGCAGGGATGCTTCATCAGGGATGTTTGGGGTGTGATATCCCTCAAATGCATTCTTGGTTTGGTAGTTGATTCTCTGGGCTCTGAGTTGGATCTGCTATGTCTGTCAGTTTTTTTCGTCATTCTCATTTCACCAAGAGGTTTTAACTTTTTGGATTGGGATCTTAAATTTATATATGTATAGATAGTGACCAGTTTCCCAAAAGTAGTAAATCTGCACATATAAAAGTACTCTTTGGATGGGTGCAAAATTTGCTACTATTTGGAATTCAGAAAGATTAGCAGTAGTAGGCTTGGAAAGCTACCCCAGTCTCAACTTTACAGGCATCTTTACTGGCAATCAAACACCCAAAAGGTGATGGGATGAATTCTTGCAAATAGCCTAACCAGTGACAATCGCTCGGTGTAGCATTCTAACCCATCATTTTTCACCCACTGTGTCACTCTAGACAGAGGTTTACCTAATGCAAATCAGTACTGACCCTGCTCCACAGGGAAACCATCCATCCCGAACCTTGGTCATCTCATTGCTCCACCCTGCAGCCCACTGATGTTTTAGTTGGGAAATTTGAGATTCACACCCCCCGAATCTCACTGACTAGGCTATGTCCCTGCTTCTCTGTGCCAGATCAGTGAGACTGAGGCACTCAGCCCTTCGAGGATAGAGATTTCCAGCCAGGGCATTGTGTACCTCCCCTGCTTTTGCAGCTACAGCAGGCGTGGGTTTTTTATGGGTCTCTCCTGTCTACAACTCGGCAGAAAAAAGCTCATAATTAACCAAAGAAAGATGGGTTGATAGAAAAGGGAAAGAAGAATGGAAGGTTAAAAGGAAGGATGAGTGAAAGGATGCATGGGTGGGAGAAAGGATGGGTGAAAGGATGCATGTGTGGGTGAAAGCATGGGTGAAAGGGTGGATGGTTGAAAGGATGCATGGGTGAATGAAATGATGGGTGAAAGGATGCATGGGTGAGTGAAAGGATGGGCAAAAGGGTGCATGGGTGAGTGAAAGGGTGGGTGATAGGGTGGATGGGTGAGAGGATGGGTGTATGGGTGAAAGGATGGGTGAAAGGAATGATGGGTGAAAGGATGAGTGAAAGGGCAGACAGGTGAAGGGATGGGTAAAAGGATGGATGGGAGGATGGATGGAATGATGAAAGACTGAATGATGGATGAAAGAATGAATGGACAACAGAATATAAAGGTGAAATGGTGGATATCAGCGGGTGGATGGAAGGGTGAGAGGATGCATGGATAGATATTTGGCTTAAGGAGACAAGGGAACTCTTCCAGGGAGGGTTGGACTAACTTGCTTCGCTTTCTTTGTGCCATTAGATCTTTGGTTCAAAGTGGGGAGCATCTTAATTTTCTGGCTACTCCCTTGTTTGCAGCCTCCAGGGGTGTTCCTTGCATCCCTCCCCATCCCCCCAAAAGCACTTGCCTTAGCTCTCACAGGACTGCCAGAGGGACAAGTGAGCCTCGGCAAGCAGCTCTTGTTGAATATATGGGCTGAGCATGTTGCTACCCCCCACTGGCCAGCGGTCTTACTGCACCCACAAATCACTGGTAGCAGTAGAAAGGATACTGGTTGTGCGTGCTGCACACCAAAGCCTGCACCCACCCCTGCATTGCTAGCCCAGAAAAGTGAAATTACCGTCCATCTCTTACCCCACCCACCAATGTTCAACAAAAGAGTGCTGTGTGGAGGGAGGAGAACCAGGGCTATAGGAACATGTACTGGGAAGAAATGGCATCAGTTTAAAATTTGCGAATATTGATGGTATTGCCATTACAGGGGAAATCATAGCAGAAAATCTTAGAGACTTTAATATATGTACGGATCTGAAGTCCTCACCACTGTGTATTATGGTAGCCTTTTGTAAAATAATGGCAGAAATCTCTGAGAAATTAAGATACCCCACTAGAAGCGAAGGAAATAAATGCGGGGATGGTTCGACAAGGACTGAGGCCAATAGAAAACTGAGGAAAGCCTTACTGGATACACCGAGAGACAGGGACAAAATCAGTAAATTGAAAGTTATGTACAAAATCGCCCTAGATAAAAGGAAAAGTGAGATGAAAGATAAGATCTGGGACGATTTAGTACAGGCTGCAAAATTAAAGGATAATTCCCTTTTTTGGAAAATAATAAACCAGCCATTCCTGAAAGATAGAGAGGATCCAAGGGTAGAGGTAGTTGTACAAGAGGGGGACTGGATAGAACATTTTGGCACTATTTTTAATCCCAACAACTGCCCTATAGAGCTGCCTACCTCAACTGTATATTCTACGGATGCTGTAGATATCCCAGCCATAAGTTTAGATGAGGTCATTAATGCCCTAAATAAAGCTGCTAACGGAAAGGCCTCGGGCCCCGACGGGGTCCCAATAGATACCTTTAAGGCACATGCCACTCTATGGGCCTCTCTGTTAACACAAGCATGTAACGCAACAGTTAAGGGTTTCCTTCCTGTTTCCTGGACGGTAAGTACAACTGTCCCAATATTTAAAAAAGGACACAGAGGGGGCCCGAGATGCTATCACCCAATATCCTTCCTGGACTACAGTGCCCAATTAACCCCTTCCATGCTCATGACGAGCTGGACTCGTCATGGCACACAGTGCTCGTGTGCTCATGACGAGTCCAGCTCGTCATGGAACCCAGTCAAGGAAATCCCTCTGGTGCGGGCACCAGAGGGATTCCCTTTCATCCCCTAAAGCCTCGGGAGCTGGGGAAGAGCTTCCCCAGCTCCCGAGGCCCCCTGGTTTCCCTGAAATGACGATCGGCGCGCACGTCGCGCTGATCTCATTTCAGTGAAACTGAAACTGAAATGAGCCAAGAGGCTCATTACAGTTTCAGTTTCTACGTGCTCAGGGGCTATCTCAGCCCCTGAGCACGTAGAAACTCAGGAGAGGTATCGTTGGAAAGGGAGAATCTCCCCTTTCCAATGGTACCCCTCACTAGTGGATCCCTGCTTGGGGATCGCCCCAGGAGGGCGATCCCCAAGCAGGATCCACCCACTAGGCACCAGGGAGGGGGAGCGGCCCCTTGGGCAAGGGCCTTGCTCCCCATACAATTTTTAGCATAATTAGTCTTTCTGCCCCCCTGGGGTAGATGGGGCAGTAGCCCCAATCTGCCCCCCGGGGGTAGAAAGCCCACTAGACACCAGGGATTTCTATTTAAATTATATTTAGGGGTGGGGCTGCCCAAAACGGGCATGCCGATGCCCCCATCCCTCCCGGCCACAAAATTAGTCTTTCTGCCCCCTGGGGGCAGATGGGGCAGTAGCCCCCAATCTGCCCCCGGGGGCAGAAAGCCCACTAGATACCAGGGATTTTTTTTTAAATTATAGTTAGGGGTGGGGCTGCCCAATATGGGCATGCCAATGCCCCCACCCCACCCCGCCATCAAAGGTACAGTCTTTCTGCCCCTCCTGGGGGGCAGATGGGGGCAGTAGCCCCCAATCTGCCCCCCGGGGGCAGAAAGCCCACTAGACACCAGGGATTTGTTTTAAATTATAATTTGGGGTGGGGGCTGCCCAATATGGGCATGCCAATGCCCCCACCCCACCCCGCCGCAAGGTACAGTCTTTCTGCCCCTCCTGGGGGGCAGATGGGGGCAGTAGCCCCCAATCTGCCCCCCGGGGGGCAGAAAGCCCACTAGACACCAGGTTTTTTTCCCTCGATACATTTAGGGGTGGGGTTGCCCAAGATGGGCATGCCAATGCCCCCACCCCTCCCCCACCAAATTCCAGTCTTTCTGCCCCTCGGGGGCAGATGGTGGCAGCGGCCACCAATCTGCACCCACCCGGGGGTTCAGAAATACCCTAGATGCCAGGGATTATTTTTTTTATAGGCCCGGGGTGGGGCTGCTCAGAATGGGCATGCAAATGCCCCCACCCTACCCCCAAAGAAAAAAAAACTTTCTGCCCCCAGGAGGCAGATGGGGGCAATAGCCCCTGATCTGCCCCCCGGGGAGGGGCAGAAAGCCCACTAAGCGCCAGGGATTTTTTTTTATATAGGTAGGGGTGGGGGCTGCCCAGAATGGGCATGTCAATGCCCCCAACCCAAAAAAAAAATGCTACAGTCTTTCTGCCCCCCTGGGAGGCAGATGGGGCAATAGCACCTTATCTGCCCCCCGGGGGCAGAAAGCCCACTAGCCACCAGGGATTTTTTTTTACAAAGTTCGGGGTGGGGCTGCCAAGAATGGACATGCCAATGCCCCCACCCACCCCAAAAAGATGTCACTGTCTTTCTGCCCCTCCCAGGAGGCAGATGGGGGCAGTAGCCCCTGATCTGCCCCCGGGGGGCAGAAAGCCCACTATGTGCCAGCGATTATGCTGGCTTTTTTATACGGAGGGGTGGGGGCTGACCAGCATAGGCATCCCAATGCCCCCGACCCCCCAAAAGAATAGCCACAGTCTTTCTGCCCCCTCGGGGGCATATCGGGGCAATAGCCCCTGATTTCCCCCTCCCCAGGGCGGCAGAAAGCCCACTAGGCACTGACTTTTTCGGAATGTGCCTACCTGTTGAATTTGGTTCCTAGCTCTGCCGGCACCCAGGGAAACCTAGCAAACCTATACATTTTTTAAAACTAGACACCCAGGGGAATCCAGGATGGGCTGACTTGACTGGCTCTCACCAGGTTCTGTTACCCAGAATCCCTTGCAAACCTAAACATTTGTCCCAAAAAAACACATTTTCCTCACATTTTTGTGGTGGAAAGTTCTGGAATCTGCGTGGATCCACAAAATTCCACCCACCCCGCGTTCCCCAAAGTCTTTCGAGAAAATGGTACCTCACTTGTGTGGGTAGGACTAGTGGCCGCGACAGGAAACGGCCCAAAACGCAACATGGACACACCACATTTTCACAGTGAAAACGGACCCTTTTTTTGCAAAGTGCCTAGCTGTAGATTTTGAACCCTAACTCTGCCGGCACCTAGGGAAACCTAGCAAACCTATACATTTTTGAAAACTAGACACCCAGGGGAATCCAGGATGGGGTGACTTGACTGCCTCCCACCAGGTTCTGTTACCCAGAATCCCTTGCAAACATAAAAAATTGTCAAAAAAAACACATTTTCCCCACATTTCTGTGGTGGAAAGTTCTGGAATCTGCGTGGATCCACAAATTTCCACCCACCCCGCGTTCCCCAAAGTCTTCCGAGAAAAATGGTACCTCACTTGTGTGGGTCGGCCTAGTGCCTGCGACAGGAAACGGCGCAAACGCAACGTGGTCACACCTCAATTTTGCAGTGAAAAATGACCCTTTGGGCAAAGTGCCTAGCTGTAGTTTTTGAACCCTAGCTCTGCCGGCACCTAGGGAAACCTAGCAAACCTATACATTTTTGAAAACTAGACACCCAGGGGAATCCAGGATGGGGTGACTTGACTGGCTCTCACCAGGATCTGTTACCCAGAATCCCTTGCAAACCTAAAAATATGTCCAAAAACACATTTTCCTCACATTTCTGTGGTGGAAAGTTCTGGAATCTGCGTGGATCCACAAACTTCCTACCACCCTGCGTTCCCCCAGGGCTCCCGATAAAAATGGTACCTCACTTGTGTGGGTAGGCATAGTGGCTGAAACAGGAAATGGCCCAAATCGTATTGTGGAGACTTCAAAACTACCTATAACAAAACTACCTGGTTTTGGGGGGCACCTGGTTTTTGGCCCCGGGCTCGCCGCCATCTAGGGAAACCTACTAATCCCACACATTTCTGAAAACTAGACACCCTGGGGAGTCCAATGAGGTATGGCTTGCGTGGATCCCCCAACGTTTCCCTACCCAGAATCCCCTGCAACCCTCAAATTTAGCTGAAAAACCATATTTTCCACATATTTTGCGTGGAATCACCGTGCTGGCACAAATGTCCTACCACCCAGCGTTGCCCTTGTTCCCCGAGTAAAATGATACCTCACTTGTGTGGGTGTCCAAAGCAGAACTGGCTAAAAACGTATTTTTAAAAAAATATAGTGCTTAGAATTCTCGGTGCTATACCCTAAATCCCTATGTTTTGGGCTCTTCCCAGTCACAGGCCTTTGGCCCACCCACACAAGTGAGGTATCATTTTACTCGGGAGAACAAGGGGAACGCTGGGTGGTAGGACATTTGTGCCGGCACGGTGATCCCACGCAAAAATGTATGGAAAAAGTGATTTTTTCAGCTAAATTTGAGGTTTGCAGGGGATTCTGGGTAGGAAAACGTTGTGGGACCCAAGCAAGCCATACCTCGCTGGACTCCCCGGGTGTCTAGCTTTCAGAAATGTTTGAGTTTGGTAGTTTCCCAAGATGGCCGCCGAGCCCAGGGCCAAAACTCCTGGGACCCCCTTGCAAAACCAGGTTGTTTTGTGATAAGTAATTTTGATGTCGCCTCAATAGGTTTTGGGCCCTTTTCTGTCGCGGGTACTTGACCCACCCACGCAAGTGAGGTATCATTTTTATCGGGAGACCTGGGGGAACGCTGGGTGGGAGGAAATTTGTGGATCCACGTAGATTCCAGAACTTTCCCACATAGAAATTTGAGAGAAAAGTGATTTTTTTCAGCTAAATTTGAGGTTTGCAGGGCATTCTGGGTAGGAAAACGTTGGGGGATCCACGCAAGCCATACCTCGTTGGACTCCCCGGGTGTCTAGTTTTCAGAAATGTGTGGGTTTGGTAGGTTTCCCAAGATGGCCGCCGAGCCCGGGGCCAAAAACCCAGGTGACTCCCTTGCAAAACCAGCTTGTTTTGTGATAGATCATTTTGATGTCTCCTCAATACGTTTTGGGCCCTTGCCTGTTGCGGGTACTTGAACCACCCACACCAGTGAGGTTTTTGGCCCTGGGCTCGGCGGCCATCTTAGGAAACCTACCAAACCCACACATTTCTGAAAACTAGACACTCTGGGGAGTCCAGCGAGGTATGGCTTGCGTGGGTCCCCCAATGTTTTCCTACCCAGAATCTCCTGCAAACCTGATATTTTGCTGAAAAAATCACTTTTTTCGCACATTTTTGTGTGGTAAAGTTGTGGAATCATGGGGCTGACACAAATTTCCTACCACCCAGCAATCCCCCAGGTCTCCCGATAAAAATGGTGCCTCACTCGGGTGGGAGGCCCAAGTACCCGCGACAGGCAAGGGCCCACAACGTATTGAGGCGACCTCAAAATGGCCTATCACAAAACGACCTGGTTTTGCAAGGGGGTCCCATGACGTTTTGGCCCGGGGCTCGGCGGCCACCTACGGAAACCTACCAAACCTACACATTTCTGAAAAGTAGACACCCGGGGCATTCCAGGGAGGTATGACTTGCGTGGATCCACCAACGTTTTCTTACCCAGAATCCCCTGCAAACCTGATATTTTGCTGAAAAAATCACTTTTTCGCACATTTTTGTGTGGTAAAGTTGTGGAATCATGGGATTGACACAAATTTCCTACCACCCAGCGTTCCCCCAGGTCTCCCAATAAAAATGGTGCCTCACTCGGGTGGGAGGCCCAAGTACCCGCGACAGGCAAGGGCCCACAACGTATTGAGGCGACCTCAAAATGGCCTATCACAAAACGACCTGGTTTTGCAAGGGGGTCCCATGACGTTTTGGCCCGGGGCTCGGCGGCCACCTACGGAAACCTACCAAACCTACACATTTCTGAAAAGTAGACACCCGGGGCATTCCAGGGAGGTATGACTTGCGTGGATCCACCAACGTTTTCTTACCCAGAATCCCTGCAAACCTGATATTTTGCTGAAAAAATCACTTTTTTCGCACATTTTTGTGTGGTAAAGTTGTGGAATCATGGGATTGACACAAATTTCCTACCACCCAGCGTTCCCCCAGGTCTCCCAATAAAAATGGTGCCTCACTCGGGTGGGAGGCCCAAGTACCCGCGACAGGCAAGGGCCCACAACGTATTGAGGCGACCTCAAAATGGCCTATCACAAAACGACCTGGTTTTGCAAGGGGGTCCCATGACGTTTTGGCCCGGGGCTCGGCGGCCACCTACGGAAACCTACCAAACCTACACATTTCTGAAAAGTAGACACCCGGGGCATTCCAGGGAGGTATGACTTGCGTGGATCCACCAACGTTTTCTTACCCAGAATCCCCTGCAAACCTGATATTTTGCTGAAAAATCACTTTTTTCGCACATTTTTGTGTGGTAAAGTTGTGGAATCATGGGATTGACACAAATTTCCTACCACCCAGCGTTCCCCCAGGTCTCCCAATAAAAATGGTGCCTCACTCGGGTGGGAGGCCCAAGTACCCGCGACAGGCAAGGGCCCACAACGTATTGAGGCGACCTCAAAATGGCCTATCACAAAACGACCTGGTTTTGCAAGGGGGTCCCATGACGTTTTGGCCCGGGGCTCGGCGGCCACCTACGGAAACCTACCAAACCTACACATTTCTGAAAAGTAGACACCCGGGGCATTCCAGGGAGGTATGACTTGCGTGGATCCACCAACGTTTTCTTACCCAGAATCCCCTGCAAACCTGATATTTTGCTGAAAAAATCACTTTTTTCGCACATTTTTGTGTGGTAAAGTTGTGGAATCATGGGATTGACACAAATTTCCTACCACCCAGCGTTCCCCCAGGTCTCCCAATAAAAATGGTGCCTCACTCGGGTGGGAGGCCCAAGTACCCGCGACAGGCAAGGGCCCACAACGTATTGAGGCGACCTCAAAATGGCCTATCACAAAACGACCTGGTTTTGCAAGGGGGTCCCATGACGTTTTGGCCCGGGCTCGGCGGCCACCTATGGAAACCTACCAAACCTACACATTTCTGAAAAGTAGACACCCGGGGCATTCCAGGGAGGTATGACTTGCGTGGATCCACCAACGTTTCTTACCCAGAATCCCCTGCAAACCTGATATTTTGCTGAAAAAATCACTTTTTCGCACATTTTTGTGTGGTAAAGTTGTGGAATCATGGGATTGACACAAATTTCCTACCACCCAGCGTTCCCCAGGTCTCCCAATAAAAATGGTGCCTCACTCGGGTGGGAGGCCCAAGTACCCGCGACAGGCAAGGGCCCACAACGTATTGAGGCGACCTCAAAATGGCCTATCACAAAACAACCTGGTTTTGCAAGGGGGTCCCATGACGTTTTGGCCCGGGGCTCGGCGGCCACCTACGGAAACCTACCAAACCTACACATTTCTGAAAAGTAGACACCCGGGGCATTCCAGGGAGGTATGACTTGCGTGGATCCACCAACGTTTTCTTACCCAGAATCCCCTGCAAACCTGATATTTTGCTGAAAAAATCACTTTTTTCGCACATTTTTGTGTGCTAAAGTTGTGGAATCATGGGATTGACACAAATTTCCTACCACCCAGCGTTCCCCCAGGTCTCCCAATAAAAATGGTGCCTCACTCGGGTGGGAGGCCCAAGTACCCGCGACAGGCAAGGGCCCACAACGTATTGAGGCGACCTCAAAATGGCCTATCACAAAACTACCTGTTTTTGCAAGGGGGTCCCATGACGTTTTGGCCCGGGGCTCGGCGTCCACCTAGGGAAACCTACCAAACCTACACATTTCTGAAAAGTAGACACCCGGGGATTCCAGGGAGGTATGGCTTGCGTGGATCCACCAAAGTTTTCTTACCCAGAATCCCCTGCAAACCTGATATTTTGCTGAAAAATCACTTTTTCCGCACATTTTTGTGTGGTAAAGTTGTGGAATCATGGGATTGACACAAATTTCCTACCACCCAGCGTTCCCCCAGGTCTCCCAATAAAAATGGTGCCTCACTCGGGTGGGAGGCCCAAGTACCCGCGACAGGCAAGGGCCCACAACGTATTGAGGCGACCTCAAAATGGCCTATCACAAAACTACCTGTTTTTGCAAGGGGGGTCCCATGACGTTTGGCCCGGGCTCGGCGTCCACCTAGGGAAACATACCAAACCTACACATTTCTGAAAAGTAGACACCCGGGGCATTCCAGGGAGGTATGACTTGCGTGGATCCACCAACGTTTTCTTACCCAGAATCCCCTGCAAACCTGATATTTTGCTGAAAAAATCACTTTTTTCGCACATTTTTGTGTGGTAAAGTTGTGGAATCATGGGATTGACACAAATTTACTACCAAAAGAGTTTGCCTTCTCAAGAGAAGAGCTAGCGTGGAGAATCAAATTTGATTCTTATAAAGCCCTCACTCACCAACCTGGTTGGTGACATGCTTCATCATCGGGCCCCACCAGGAAGGTCGAATACCTCCCCGATGTGCTTCAACGCCAGAATTACTGCGGAGCAGGTTAAAGTGACAAGTGCACGTGAATGTGAAGTGATTTAAAAATGACTAGGCTGTATCCGAAAATGATTTTATTCGCCGGTCAGTCAGGCACAAAATAAAAACAATGTGAGTGATGTGATCGCTGAAGAAATTGGTCAGCTAAATCTCACTATGTGTGGTAAACATGTTTCTGCCTTTATGATGCTACTAGCTAGGCATTCGTCAGGACCAAGGTGAAGACCCCGGCGGTATGAGCACGCTAAGGCTCACCCTAACCTGGAGGTCAGATGCGTGAAAAAGTAGGAAAAAAGAATCTTTAAAAACCTACTATGATTGCGGGATCCTTCTTACTTTTTGGAACCCGCAGATCTCTGAAATAAAAGAACAAGAACGAACAAACACACAGACATAAGTATATTCAGTAAGCATGTGGTCATGGGACGTTCATTGTTCCAATTTCAGCAAACAAAAGTGCTCTTCTCGGAGTGCACCGAAAACTATATCTCAAGGAGCTGTCGTGCAATAGTGAGATATGCATGTGCACATATTTTAGAAAGTTATTGAAAGTGGCAAAAGCTGGAACCACAATAAACATAGAAGGTGTCACATTAAGCGCTATTTTTACTTACACGCCTATTGTGACGTGGAAAGCCACAGGGCGTCAAAATCAGAAAACGCTAACGTGACTACAACGAGCTCATCCAAGCGGAATTGTCAAAAAAGGAAGGAATGTCTTACACATAGGGTGATCACTAAACACACCCTGGGTCTCGGGAGGGGGTGGTGGCTGAATGGCACACCCTATAGAAAGGTAGATATAAAACAGGAGATGCATAAATACATAGATATGAAGTTCGGTCCCGCAACAGCAGGCGGTCACTTATCTGTGTAGTAGGGCTGCTCGAAGGAACACTCACGCCGAGAAAGCCAGACACCCACTTGGTACCTGGTTGAACCCTCTGAAAACCGGACCCCGTCGATAGAAAGGCCGGTGTTCCACATGTTTATATAGGGGGGAACACAGCCAGGAGCCTCGGTTTGAGCGTCGGTGTCCCGGGAGAGCCCTAATTGCTACGTCATTACGTATACGGCAACAAAGGGGCCAATCAGAATGAAGTAAAGGTAAATCAATTGGCCCGCAGCGTCAGCAGAAAAGGCTGGGACGCTGACTTCAGTAATAGCGGTGCGGAAAAAACCGGCAACAAAACTTTATTCACAAGCGATAGGGACGCTAAGTCAAATGCCAGCTGTGCTATCATACAAAGTGAAGACAGGATAAAGGGTATTGGTTAGCAGCAAAACCACACGCTTGCTTGTCATGTCATGTGCCTATACCAGTTATTAAAAATGTGAAACACTTCTATAGATGGTAGAATGTGCCAGGTGGTGTATCAGATATTGTCAACAGGGAGTGTCTGAACAGTACACACTCTGTGGGGGTCATGCGGCTGTACAGAAAAAATTGGAACTAAGTTCTGAGTACTGTACTCCAGGGAATATGATCATTCAGCCCCTCTTTATCTGTGCCCAGACGATAGACCCACCTCTGTTCTTTCTCAAACAGAGACTGCGGTATGTTTCTACATGCGGTCACCTGTTCAATGACTGTCCACTGTAAGTCATTAGTGGTGTGATTATGGTGTATGTAATGTTCGCTAAGTTTGGTTGTTATTCTCCTGCATCGGATGTTACTTCTATGTTCCCCAATACGTTGTTTCACCTTACGAGTCGTCATCCCCACATAACGCAGACCACAAGGGCAGGTGATCAAGTATACCACATTTGTGGAATTGCAGTTGGTGTGAGTGCGCTGTGTCCACGTTTTGCCTGGTTCAAGATTGAGGACCTTTGTGTGTGCAGTCAGATGACAAATACTACAGTTGGCGCAAGGGAAATGACCCACTATTCTAGGTAAACCCTAAGCCGTAGTTATGGAAGGATTGCCAATCAGTGTCTCAATTTTGGGTCGTGTGTGGACCAATGAGTCCCTGAGACTGCGGCCCTTTTGAAGGAAAAAGAGGTTTCTCCCATAACCGGTTACTACTAGTGATTATTCTCCAATGTTTGTTAATTGCTTTCTTCACTGTGGTAGAAGCAGTACTGTATGTCGTAACACAGGTAAGGGGAATGTCCTTCTTCATTCGGGGTTTGTCTTCCAGAAGAGCCTCCCTTGGTTGGTTCCGGGCCCTTTTATAGCTCTTACTCAGAATTCTTTCTGGGTAACCTCGATTCTTCAGTTTAGAGGTGAGGTTAGCTGATTGGTTGCGAAAATCCTCCAATTTGCTACAGTTCCTTCTTAACCGAAGGTATTGTCCATACGGTAGGTTTTCCCGTAGGGGCCTAGGGTGAAAGCTGGAAAACTCAAGTAGGTTATTTTTAGCAGTAGGTTTGTAATGGGTCTTGGTAGAGAGGCCTCTCTCTGATTTTGTGATGACCACATCCAAAACCACCTCATGTTGATTACAGGTGTGGGTAAATTTTAGGTTCAAGTCAAGGGTGTTAATCCAGGAAAGGAAGTCATTAAGAACGCACTCTGGTCCTTTCCATATCATTAAGATATCATCAATATACCTTTTCCAAAAACTATGGAAGAGGCATAAGGATTATCACCAGAGAGAATGAATCTGCGTTCGAAATTATAGACGTACAGACCCGCCACACTTGGGGCAAAGGTACTGCCCATCGAAGTACCAGTTGATTGCAAGAACAGATGATTCTTATACTCAAAAAGTTTCTTTTGAGAGCCAGGGTGGCACACTTCAAAATGAAATCTTTAGGGGTCTGATAGTCCCAGACTGTTTCGTCCAGTGCCTCACCCAGGACCCTGATGGTATCGTCCTGGGGAATGCTGGTATATAGACTCTCTATGTCAAGTGTCACTAGTACAGTTGAAGCCTCCTCAATGGTCACCTCTTGTAGAAGGCATAGAAGACTCTTAGTGTCTTTAAGGTACGTGGATGACTGCTGTACAAGTGGTTTTAAAAGAAGTCGCAGAACCGAGACAAAGGCTCGAGTAAGGAGCCGATACCCGAAACAATGGGGCGTCCTGGAGGAGGTGTCCTGTTTTTGTGCGTTTTAGGTAAGGTGTAAAAATAGGGTATAACACCTTCCCCTCAGTCAGGAAAGCAGACTCTTTGCTGGTAATATAACCATTCTGTTCTGCCTCTTTCACCAGTTGCTTAATTTCTGTCTTAAGTTCTGTGGAGGGGTCAGTAGTGAGGGGAGTATAGTTCTTCCTATCATCAAGGAGACGTTGACACTCTTGCTCATAGTCCCCTTTATTCTGAATTACCACCCCTCCACCTTTGTCAGCTGGTTTAATGGTGATTGCAGTATTTGATTGCAAACCTTGAAGCGCTTGATATTCCATTTTGCTAAGATTTTTAAATGTGTTGCCCTCTTCAAAATTCTCTATTTCAAGAAAAACTGCCTGTTCGAAAGTAGTAATTTCAGCCGGTATCCCATAAGGAGGGGGTGAAAGATGATTTCAACCTCAATCCTGTGTTAACTGGATTCTCCTGTGGTTCACTGACTTCTTTACCCTCAAAATAGGCTTTCAGTTTGAGCTTTCTGAAGAATGCCGCCAGTTCACAATGTAGTTTAAACTTGTCTAGGCGGGCTGAGGGGACAAACCCTAAACCCTTTTCTAAGACCTGTTTCTCCACTGGGGACAAAATTACCTCGGAGAGATTTGTAATTAGACTCTCCTGGCACTGGTGCCTGCCTGGGGTTCCTGAGATTTGCTGCGTGTGTGGTTGCCCACTGTGTCTTCTTGTTCCCAATGAACTTGATTCTGCCCTCTCCTCCTGCCTCGGCCTCTGCGGCCTCTCTCTAAAAAAGGACGGTAAGAGTTCTGATGGAAGCGGCTGCGCTGGCATATAGGACGGATTCCAGCCCATTAGGGGGAAAGGTGGTTGTTGGAAGTGCATGGGATGCATACCGGGTCCCGGTGTTGGAAAGTGTGACCACATCGGTTGGGCATAGTTCTGTCTTGGTGTACCCCTATTACCGCCCCTTTGTCTTTGTCTAAAACTCCCATTACTAGACCCACTAGTGGTCGATGTGCTATCATCCGAGATGTCTGAATTGGAGTTATTTTTTGTGGGAGGTATGTAGGTTGGGTCAGCATAGGGATAGACTTTGTCAAAGGCAAATCGTTTTAGGTCTTTTTGGAATTTAATCACTTTCGATTGGGTTAAACCGTCCTTATAATCAGTGATGTCTTTATTAACTTCGTCTAGTTTTTCTTGAAGCCTGTTAAGGTGGTTTTAAAATGGTTTTCCGTCTGTTGGATTTCAACCATCAAGGCTTCTGAAAGTCGCAAAGCTGTCTTAATGATTAGAACAAGCCAGTCGCGTGTACAATGCCACGCGATCATTGCCCATTCCTTTCTAAATACAGCATCCTCTAGGAAGATACGAGGTGCATTAGTTACCAGAAGCCCTCTTGGTGCTGTGTTTGTGCGGAGATACTCGGTAAGGATGGTCCCGTGTAAGATTGTCCTAATTCTATTTCGTTTCTGTTCTGACAATTTTTTCCACTCACTGGTGTGAGTGATAGCTTGTGAGATGGTAGGGTCAGCAAACATAGATGGGCCCGCTAAAATAGCATCAACCTCTGAAATAGAGTAGGTGAGACCCATATTTGCCATGGTGTCTAAATGTATGAAACTCGCAAAATGAGAAGAAAAAGGAAGAAAGGGAGGTTCTGGCAATCATAGACCTCCCTAGGCTCTCACAGCTGTACGCTGCTTAATATCTATAAACAATAGGAGAGAGAGGGAATTTTTAGAAGGAACACTCTTGATCCCCCAAATTGTAGTCTAAACAACAAAAGAGTTTGCCTTCTCAAGAGAAGAGCTAGCGTGGAGAATCAAATTTGATTCTTATAAAGCCCTCACTCACCAACCTGGTTGGTGACATGCTTCATCATCGGGCCCCACCAGGAAGGTCGAATACCTCCCGATGTGCTTCAACGCCAGAATTACTGCGGAGCAGGTTAAAGTGACAAGTGCACGTGAATGTGAAGTGATTTAAAAATGACTAGGCTGTATCCGAAAATGATTTTATTCGCCGGTCAGTCAGGCACAAAATAAAAACAATGTGAGTGATGTGATCGCTGAAGAAATTGGTCAGCTAAATCTCACTATGTGTGGTCAACATGTTTCTGCCTTTATGATGCTACTAGCTAGGCATTCGTCAGGACCAAGGTGAAGACCCCGGCGGTATGAGCACGCTAAGGCTCACCCTAACCTGGAGGTCAGATGCGTGAAAAAGTAGGAAAAAAGAATCTTTAAAAACCTACTATGATTGCGGGATCCTTCTTACTTTTTGGAACCCGCAGATCTCTGAAATAAAAGAACAAGAACGAACAAACACACAGACATAAGTATATTCAGTAAGCATGTGGTCATGGGACGTTCATTGTTCCAATTTCAGCAAACAAAAGTGCTCTTCTCGGAGTGCACCGAAAACTATATCTCAAGGAGCTGTCGTGCAATAGTGAGATATGCATGTGCACATATTTTAGAAAGTTATTGAAAGTGGCAAAAGCTGGAACCACAATAAACATAGAAGGTGTCACATTAAGCGCTATTTTTACTTACACGCCTATTGTGACGTGGAAAGCCACAGGGCGTCAAAATCAGAAAACGCTAACGTGACTACAACGAGCTCATCCAAGCGGAATTGTCAAAAAAGGAAGGAATGTCTTACACATAGGGTGATCACTAAACACACCCTGGGTCTCGGGAGGGGGGTGGTGGCTGAATGGCACACCCTATAGAAAGGTAGATATAAAACAGGAGATGCATAAATACATAGATATGAAGTTCGGTCCCGCAACAGCAGGCGGTCACTTATCTGTGTAGTAGGGCTGCTCGAAGGAACACTCACGCCGAGAAAGCCAGACACCCACTTGGTACCTGGTTGAACCCTCTGAAAACCTGACCCCGTCGATAGAAAGGCCGGTGTTCCACATGTTTATATAGGGGGGAACACAGCCAGGAGCCTCGGTTTGAGCGTCGGTGTCCCGGGAGAGCCCTAATTGCTACGTCATTACGTATACGGCAACAAAGGGGCCAATCAGAATGAAGTAAAGGTAAATCAATTGGCCCGCAGCGTCAGCAGAAAAGACTGGGACGCTGACTTCAGTAATAGCGGTGCGGAAAAACCGGCAACAAAACTTTATTCACAAGCGATAGGGACGCTAAGTCAAATGCCAGCTGTGCTATCATACAAAGTGAAGACAGGATAAAGGGTATTGGTTAGCAGCAAAACCACACGCTTGCTTGTCATGTCATGTGCCTATACCAGTTCTTAAAAATGTGAAACACTTCTATAGATGGTAGAATGTGCCAGGTGGTGTATCAGATATTGTCAACAGGGAGTGTCTGAACAGTACACACTCTGTGGGGGTCATGCGGCTGTACAGAAAAAATTGGAACTAAGTTCTGAGTACTGTACTCCAGGGAATATGATCATTCAGCCCCTCTTTATCTGTGCCCAGACGATAGACCCACCTCTGTTCTTTCTCAAACAGAGACTGCGGTATGTTTCTACATGCGGTCACCTGTTCAATGACTGTCCACTGTAAGTCATTAGTGGTGTGATTATGGTGTATGTAATGTTCGCTAAGTTTGGTTGTTATTCTCCTGCATCGGATGTTACTTCTATGTTCCCCAATACGTTGTTTCACCTTACGAGTCGTCATCCCCACATAACGCAGACCACAAGGGCAGGTGATCAAGTATACCACATTTGTGGAATTGCAGTTGGTGTGAGTGCGCTGTGTCCACGTTTTGCCTGGTTCAAGATTGAGGACCTTTGTGTGTGCAGTCAGATGACAAATACTACAGTTGGCGCAAGGGAAATGACCCACTATTCTAGGTAAACCCCAAGCCGTAGTTATGGAAGGATTGCCAATCAGTGTCTCAATTTTGGGTTGTGTGTGGACCAATGAGTCCCTGAGACTGCGGCCCCTTTTGAAGGAAAAAAGAGGTTTCTCCCATAACCGGTTACTACTAGTGATTATTCTCCAATGTTTGTTAATTGCTTTCTTCACTGTGGTAGAAGCAGTACTGTATGTCGTAACACAGGTAAGGGGAATGTCCTTCTTCATTCGGGGGTTGTCTTCCAGAAGAGCCTCCCTTGGTTGGTTCCGGGCCCTTTTATAGCTCTTACTCAGAATTCTTTCTGGGTAACCTCGATTCTTCAGTTTAGAGGTGAGGTTAGCTGATTGGTTGCGAAAATCCTCCAATTTGCTACAGTTCCTTCTTAACCGAAGGTATTGTCCATACGGTAGGTTTTCCCGTAGGGGCCTAGGGTGAAAGCTGGAAAACTCAAGTAGGTTATTTTTAGCAGTAGGTTTGTAATGGGTCTTGGTAGAGAGGCCTCTCTCTGATTTTGTGATGACCACATCCAAAAAAACCACCTCATGTTGATTACAGGTGTGGGTAAATTTTAGGTTCAAGTCAAGGGTGTTAATCCAGGAAAGGAAGTCATTAAGAACGCACTCTGGTCCTTTCCATATCATTAAGATATCATCAATATACCTTTTCCAAAAAACGCGGGTACTTGGGCCTCCCACACGAGTGAGGCACCATTTTTATCGGGAGACCTGGGGGAACGCTGGGTGGTAGGAAATTTGTGTCAGCCCCATGATTCCACAACTTTACCACACAACAATGTGGGAAAAAAGTGATTTTTTGAGCAAAATATCAGGTTTGCAGGGGATTCTGGGTAAGAAAACTTTGGCGGATCCACGCAAGCCATACCTCCCTGGAATCCCCGGGTGTCTACTTTTCAGAAATGTGTAGGTTTGGTAGGTTTCCCTAGGTGGCCGCCGAGCCCCGGGCCAAAACGTCATGGGACCCCCCTTGCAAAACCAGGTAGTTTTGTGATAGGCCATTTTGAGGTCGCCTCAATACGTTGTGGGCCCTTGCCTGTCGCGGGTACTTGGGCCTCCCACCCGAGTGAGGCACCATTTTTATCGGGAGACCTGGGGGAACGCTGGGTGGTAGGAAATTTGTGTGAGGCCAGTGATGCCACACTTTCCCACACACAAATGTGTGAAAAAGTGATTTTTTTCAGCTAAAATTGAGGTTTGCAGGGGATTCTGGGTAAGGAAACGTTGGGGGATCCACGCAAGCCATACCTCCCTGGAAGCCCCCGGGTGTCTACTTTTCAGAAATGTGTGGGTTTGGTAGGTTTCCTAGATGGCTACCGAGCACGGGGCCAAAAACCCAGGTGACCCCCTTGCAAAACCAGGTCGTTTTGTGAAAGGCCATTTTGAGGTCGCCTCACTACGTTGTGGGCCCTTGCCTGTCGCGGGTACTTGGGCCTCCCACACGAGTGAGGCACCATTTTTATCGGGAGACCTGGGGGAACGCTGGGTGGTAGGAAATTTGTGTCAGCCCCATGATTCCACAACTTTACCACACAACAATGTGCGAAAAAGTGATTTTTTGAGCAAAATATCAGGTTTGCAGGGGATTCTGGGTAAGAAAACTTTGGTGGATCCACGCAAGCCATACCTCCCTGGAATCCCCCGGGTGTCTACTTTTCAGAAATGTGTAGGTTTGGTAGGTTTCCCTAGGTGGCCGCCGAGCCCCGGGCCAAAACGTCATGGGACCCCCTTGCAAAACCAGGTAGTTTTGTGATAGGCCATTTTGAGGTTGCCTCAATACGTTGTGGGCCCTTGCCTGTCGCGGGTACTTGGGCCTCCCACCCGAGTGAGGCACCATTTTTATCGGGAGACCTGGGGGAACGCTGGGTGGTAGGAAATTTGTGTGAGGCCAGTGATGCCACACTTTCCCACACACAAATGTGTGAAAAAAGTGATTTTTTCAGCTAAAATTGAGGTTTGCAGGGGATTCTGGGTAAGGAAACGTTGGGGGATCCACGCAAGCCATACCTCCCTGGAAGCCCCGGGTGTCTACTTTTCAGAAATGTGTGTGTTTGGTAGGTTTCCCTAGGTGCCGGCAGAGCTAGGGTTCACAAACTACAGCTAGGCACTTTGCCAAAAAAGGGTCATTTTTCACTGCGAAATTGAGGTGAGACCACGTTGCGTTTTGCGCCGTTTCCTGTCGCGGGCACTAGGCCGACCCACACAAGTGAGGTACCATTTTTCTCAGAAGACTTTGGGGAACGGGGGTGGGTGGAAATTTGTGAATCCACGCAGATTCCAGAACTTTCCACCACAGAAATGTGGGGAAAATGTGGTTTTTTTGACAATTTTTAGGTTTGCAAGGGATTCTGGGTAACAGAACCTGGTGGGAGGCAGTCCAGTCACCCCATCCTGGATTCCCCTGGGTGTCTAGTTTTCAAAAATGTATAGGTTTGCTAGGGTTCCCTAGGTGCCGGCAGAGCTAGGGTTCAAAAACTACAGCTAGGCACTTTGCCAAAAAAGGGTCATTTTTCACTGCGAAATTGAGGTGTGACCACATTGCGTTTTGCGCCGTTTCCTGTCGCAGGCACTAGGCCGACCCACACAAGTGAGGTACCATTTTTCTCGGAAGACTTTGGGGAACGCGGGGTGGGTGGAAATTTGTGGATCCACGCAGATTCCAGAACTTTCCACCACAGAAATGTGGGGAAAATGTGGTTTTTTTGACAATTTTTTATGTTTGCAAGGGATTCTGGGTAACAGAACCTGGTGGGAGGCAGTCCAGTCACCCCATCCTGGATTCCCCTGGGTGTCTAGTTTTCAAAAATGTATAGGTTTGCTAGATTTCCCTAGGTGCCGGCACAGCTAGGGTTCAAAAACTACAGCTAGGCACTTTGCCCAAAAAGGGTCATTTTTCACTGCGAAATTGAGGTGTGACCACGTTGCGTTTTGCGCCGTTTCCTGTCGCAGGCACTAGGCCGACCCACACAAGTGAGGTACCATTTTTCTCGGAAGACTTTGGGGAACGCGGGGTGGGTGGAAATTTGTGGATCCACGCAGATTCCAGAACTTTCCACCACAGAAATGTGGGGAAAATGTGGTTTTTTGACAATTTTTTATGTTTGCAAGGGATTCTGGGTAACAGAACCTGGTGGGAGGCAGTCAAGTCACCCCATCCTGGATTCCCCTGGGTGTCTAGTTTTCAAAAATGTATAGGTTTGCTAGATTTCCCTAGGTGCCGGCACAGCTAGGGTTCAAAAACTACAGCTAGGCACTTTGCCAAAAAAGGGTCATTTTTCACTGCGAAATTGAGGTGTGACCACGTTGCGTTTTGCGCCGTTTCCTGTCGCAGGCACTAGGCCGACCCACACAAGTGAGGTACCATTTTTCTCGTAAGACTTTGGGGAACGCGGGGTGGGTGGAAATTTGTGGATCCACGCAGATTCCAAAACTTTCCACCACAGAAATGTGGGAAAATGTGGTTTTTTGACAATTCTTTAGGTTTGCAAGGGATTCTGGGTAACAGAACCTGGTGGGAGGAAGTCAAGTCACCCCATCCTGGATTCCCCTGGGTGTCTAGTTTTCAAAAATGTATAGGTTTGCTAGGTTTCCCTAGGTGCCGGCAGAGCTAGGGTTCAAAAACTACAGCTAGGCACTTTGCAAAAAAAGGGTCCGTTTTCACTGTGAAAATGTGGTGTGTCCATGTTGCGTTTTGGGCCGTTTCCTGTCGCGGGCACTAGGCCTACCCACACAAGTGAGGTACCATTTTTCTCGTAAGACTTTGGGGAACGCGGGGTGGGTGGAAATTTGTGGATCCATGCAGATTCCAGAACTTTCCACCACAGAAATGTGGGGAAAATGTGTTTTTTTAAACATTTTTTATGTTTGCAAGGGATTCTGGGTAACAGAACCTGGTGGGAGGCAGTCAAGTCACCCCATCCTGGATTCCCCTGGGTGTCTAGTTTTCAAAAATGTATAGGTTTGCTAGGTTTCCTAGGTGCCGGCAGAGCTAGGGTTCAAAAACTACACCTAGGCACTTTGCAAAAAAGGGTAATTTTTCATTGTGAAAATGTGGTACGTCCACGTTGCATTTTGAGCCATTTCCTGTTGTGGGCACAAGGGCTACCCACACAAGTGAGGTACCATTTTTATCGGGAGACTTAGGGTAACACAGAATTGTAGAGCAACTGTTATTACCTATTGACTTTCGATGCATTTCTGCCTTCCAAATGAAAGACAATGTGTAAAAATAAGTCATTTTGAAAAATGACCTATAATTCTCATGCTAGTATGGGTACTCCCAATTTCGGAAATGTGCAAATATCTACTGTTTCTAAAATCTACATTTTGTTCCCATTTCAGAAATACATAGGTGTCTTTCATAACAATTTTTCCATGTATACATTTTCCCAAAATAATTGCTATATACCCGGTACATAATAAAAAACCATTGCAAGATGCTGCTCAATTATTGGCTCTGGGTTCGTCGGGTTCTTGGTGAACCTACAAGTCCTATATATCCCCACAACCAGAAAGGTCCAGCGGATATAACGGTATATTGCCTTCAAATAGCTGTCATAATTAGAAGAAGTTACAGGTGAAAACGTTGACACAAATGGCTGTTTTTTTCAACTAATTTTCAATTTTTCCTTTATTTAACTGTTAGTTTCTATAAGGAAAACTTTAAGGATCTACACAAATGACCCCTTGCTGAATTCAGAATTTTGTCTACTTTTCAGAAATGTATGGCTTTCCAGGATCCATTATTGGTTTCATACCCATTTCTACCATTAACTGGAAGGAGGTTGAAAGCACAAAAAATAGCAAAAATAGGCTATGTCCCAGAAAAATGCCAAAACTGTGTAAAAAAAGTTGGTTTTCTGACAAAAGTCTGCTTGTCCCTGAAAGCTGGGAAAATGGTGATTTCATCCCCACAACCCCTTTTTTGATGCCATTTGCAGGGAAAAATCAAGACGCTTTCATCTGTAGCCCTTTTTCGCATTTTTCCCCAAAAAACAAAATTTAGCTGTATTTTGACTAATTTCTGGGTCCCCTCCAGGGGAATCCACAAACCCTGGGTACCTTTACAATCCCCATGATGTTAGAAAAAAAGGACGCAAATTTGGCATGGATACCTTATGTGGTCAAAAAGTTACAGGGGCCTAAGCGCGCACTACCCCAAATAGCCAAAAAAGGCTTAGCACAGGAGGGGAAAAGGCCTAGCAGCGAAGGGGTTAATGGGTAGAATCCTTTTGGACAGGTTGGAACAATGGGTGGAGGAGAAACATATTATCACTGACATACAGTACGGGTTCAGGAGGGATATTGGTATGATAGAACAATGTTTTAACTTACATCGGCTTATTAACAAATACACCGTTGTAAAAGAGGGACATGTTTACTAATGCTTCTCAGACTTAAGTAGTGCGTTCGATCTGGTAAATCATAATAAATTATGGAAAAACTCTCTCGGATATGGGTGCCCCGATTATCTGTCCCAATGGTACTCCTACCTGACTGCATGGGTATGCTATGGATCGAAGGGTGAATGTACCAAAAGATTTAAGGTTGCTCTGGGGATCCGGCAGGGGTGTGTCCTTGCTCCTCTGCTTTTTTCACTCTATATAAATGGGGTGGATGAGTGTTTACAGAAAGTGAAGGCTGATGCCCCATGGTTGGATCTCGCCCTGTTCCAATTTTATTATATGCAGACGATGCTGTTCTTTTATCTAGAACAGCAAATGGGCTCCAGCTCCTGATTGATAACTTTGTTACCTTTATGGAAAACAAAGAGATGAAAGTAAACCTAGAAAAAACAGTCATCGAGGTGAGTGGAAAAGGAAGAGCAAATAAGAGGACACACCATATAAGGGGAGAGAGACTAGCCGAGATCCAAATGTTTTCATATCTAGGAGTGCAAATTACTGCATCAGGGTGCTGGGAAAGCCAAATAATTATCTTCAAAATAAAATTTTTGAGAGCCCTAAAATAAATCTTTAGATTTGCGAGCAAAATAGGCAAAAAAACGATTAAGGAGATACTGACGCTATATAAAAGTAAATGCCTCCCAATTGCTATCTACAGCGCTGCATTGTGGGGGTGGACAAACTGTGCCCTGCTGCAAACCTTAGAGAATTTGTTTTTGGCTCGCCTGTTGGCTGTGCCAAAAACTAGCTCAACATATATAATTCATAAGGAAGTGGTAGTTCCTTTTTTAGAGGACGACTTACATGCTAACACTGTCCTTTTGTGGTACAATATATGGAGAAAATTAGGGACAATTTTTACAAAGGCAATAATACTAGACTGCCTAACGCTAGATGCATGGAAAAAAATAAGATGGCTGACTTATATAGACAGCCGCCTAAGAAAAGTGGATAATAGCATCGGAGTTAAGGATACAGTTAAAATCTTACAATATACAAAAATTGAAGTTAAATCTATACTCAGGGGAGAGAGAGAGATAGAAAGAGATACCCAAGAGTGCAAAAAATCTACGGTGTGTAGATATCTGTCAGGCCCGGTACAAGTGGGCCCACAAAACTACTTGATAATTGCAAAGAACACCCAACACATGTTCTATCTCACCAGATTACGCCTAGGAACATTGCACTTAAGGGTCGCTTTTCCAAAAATCGGGGCAGGGACCGATATCTTACCAAAATGTCCATGTGATGATAGAACTAGCCAAAGCACTATGCACTTTATTTTATTTTGTAGTTTTTTTAAGGATCTAAGAAAACAGTTTTTAGTATCAATTTTTAAAACTGGTAAATATATTTATTATCAGAATGCTTTTAACTATTTATGTGCTTTGGAAAATGGGGATATCTGTCTATCTGTTATTACATTTATTAAATCCACCTTGGGAAGAAGGAAAAACATTGCACACTTGGAGCTTTAACTTATGAGGCCACATTATAAATCTATCCTTTATGAACTGTTTGATTATAACGACACTTGACTGATTGATTAAATTGTTTTGAATGAGCGATGGGAGCATCAGGCGACCATAGCTATTAATATGGTTGGACCACTTAGTAGGTTCCTGTCTGCCTCTAAGATCTGGAGATCCTATGTTGTTACATACAAATGTTATAGGTTACCGTCTTTGGGAATGAGCATTGAGATAAGATTAATGTGTCATATTTTAAGTTATCAAACAATTGTATTGATTTTTTATTGTGTACTTTTATGGTTTTATATCTATAAACTGAATAAAGAAATGAATCGAATCGAACATGCACTGGTGAGAGAAGATGAGAGACAAGTTCAGAACACAATCACCTGTACAACAGGGAAACTAGGAGGGCACAAGTCGCCATACAAAAGGGTTCGAAACTAGCTCTGTGCTCATAGAAAGAGGGTTATCCCCTGCTGGAATCAAGGTAGTCAGGAGGCACAAGAGAAAAGAGTGTTCCAGCTCTGTGTTGGCCCCCGATGTAAGAGGGGGGCATCACAGAAGACACCCACATCATGAGGTGCAACTCACAGACAGGTGCAGCTCTGGCAAATAAGCTGCTGTCCAGGTTTCAAGATAAAGAGCAAAGCAATTACAGCACCTCCCCTCCACCCCCCACCCCCCAGATGGTCGGGAGTGCTTTAGCAGCCAGGTTACCCCTACATGCTGACAGACAATGAGGTGGGCAGCAAAACACTTATTGCGCAGACACAATCGTCTATGGCATGTTGTTGCCAGAGGCGGCCTGCCTTGGTAGGAGACAAATTGGAAAATAAAGGAGAGCAGCAGCCAGAACTGATGGACAGTCCATACATGGAGCAAAGTGAGGACAGTTTGAAAAGAGAATGGAAGCACACTGCACCAGAAACACATGGTCTGGTATAGATCACTGGTGCCTGACCTCTTGCTTTATGCACAGTCGTCGGACTACTTACCCCGAACGCTGTTGGACCATTCACTGGTACTACTGTCATTGACATTACCCAGCGTTGCGCGACCGTACAGATCCTGGCGCTTTGCTAGATGCTGTCTTTAAAAGCGAAATACAGTACGCCATTACTGAATACTTTCAGCTCAACATGGGCTCTGTGCCCAAAGACGCCACTCTATGGGAAGCTTTTAAGGTATACATTCGTGGCATTTGCATGACCAAACAGGCATGAGTGTTACGCACCATTCGCCATGACCTTGACGCTACAGAGAAGGCACTGAGGGATCTTGACGCCCATACACTATCGGGCGACCTTCCTCCTTCACTGCATCAACGTGCGAAGCTCATGGAAGACTTCCAGGAGCTCGCTACTCGTGAGACTGCCTACTTGGGGAAAAATGCACGGGCTCGAGTGTATGGGGAGGGTGGGAGGCTGGGGCGGACCTTAGCCAGGCTAACAGACCTCATATATTACTCAATTACAGCTGGACGACGGCACTAGCATTACTCAAGGCGCTGATATCATCTCCACTTTCTTGTCCTATTACTCCCGCCTATACACTACGTGCTCCCCACCAACCGATACTGCTATTTCCGACTATTTAGCGGATGTGGCAATGGTTTGGATTGAAGAGGACCAACAACAAGTTTTGGCCTCGCCGATCGGCGCCGATGAGGTGTCCCAAGCCATAGACGACTTGGATGGTGCCCGCGCCCCCGGCACGGATGGACTCACGGGCGTCTTCTATAAGACATACAGGACCCTACTGGTTTCGCATCTCTAGGAGGTTTATGCAGAGGCACTGGACTCAGGGACACTCTCTCTTATGATGCGAGAGGCTATCGTTTCGCTACTACTTAAACCGGGCAGGCCACCTGATAGGTGTGCCTCGTACACACCCCTATCCCTCCTAAACCAAGACCATAAAATATTAGCCAAGGTGCTCACGACGCACATATCGCTTTTAATCGACCAAATTATCTCCCCTTTTCTGACTGGTTTTGTTCCAAATCGCTCAACCTCCATCAATTTCCGCACGATATTCGCACTACTTAATCAAATCGAGCCTGAACTCCCTGCTGCGGCAATATTATTAGATGCCAAAAAGGCATTTGATTCCCTGGAGTGGCCGTTCCTCTATGCAACGCTTAACAAACTGGGCTTTCCTCGTGGTTTCTGTGCTCTCATCTGTCTCCTCTATAATGACCCAGTGGCTTAGCTTCGAGTCAATGGAGAACTCACGGATCAATTCTGTTTGTCGCGAGGCACCAGGCAGGGTGGTCCGCTCTCGCCCCTATTATTTATCATTGCAATGGACCCACTGGTGCGGCACCTTCAGGAGTGCCATCTCCACCGAGGTCTCAGATTCCACCAGGGGCCTCTCCTGGCCTCACTCTATGCAGATGACGTCCTTTTGTTTGTGCGCAATCCTGTAACCAACCTCCCTCCAATCCTTCGAGAGGTGGTGCGATTTGGGGTCTTCTCTGACCTCGTGATCAACTGGGCCAAGTCCGAGATTTTCCCTTTGACACATGCCACACTCCCCTTCGCACTAGACTCCCCTCTGCGCTGGTGTGATGACCCCCCTCGATATCTTGGCATTATATTACACCGCACAGCAACTGAAGTCATCGCCTTAATTACGGCCCGGCCATAGATCACTTATCGGCGCAGATCGATCGATGGATAACACCCCCATTATCGATTGCTGGTAGAATAGCCATCATTAAGATGGTTGTCCTGCCCCGTTTCCTATACTTGTTTTGAAATATCCCCATCCCACTCACATCTAAATTTTTTGAAACTCTTCGTAGTATGTTAATAAGGCTGACTTGGGCCAGCAAACAGGCTCGTGTGGAATGGCAGACACTCACAATGCCCTTTGCACGGGGAGGCTTTGGAATGCCGGATGTTTGGTTATTTTATTTAATAGTACTGACACACTATGCATATTTTTGGTATCATCCAGACGCACAACTGCAACACCAGAAACCTGAACCCTCACAGGCTCACCCTTGTCCTCTCTCCGCCATTCTCCCTCTGGGCCTCAAGAGATCACTGATCCAGCGCGGCTAAAATAAATTTTTCCTTAGACACTAATCCAGAAAAACACCTACTCAACCTTAATCATACAAAACTTATATCGGTGGGGCCCATAACTCCGCATACATACATTCACTCAATTTTCTGGATCAAATGCTAAGGAAAATGAGCTGCTGGACAAACGGGGTACCTTATTAAATTGACAGAATTATAACCTACACATTATATACATTAACTTAGGATCCTGTTGGTTCTAAACATCAAGGTACTCCGCTATTCGGTCGATGGACCAACTAGTAGAATCAGTTGATGGCGATTAAGTCCAGCTAAATCACAATTAAAACCTTTAACATTTATTAATCACAATTTTATTTAAAGAACCACAGACTCATTTAGAGTTAGCATATAATTTTATCTAAACTCTTTGAGCAAATAAGTAAAGTTCACAATTAGGCAAATACATTTAAAATATCAGTAAGCATTTAAGTAGAATTTTGAGAATAGAAACGGAAAAATACTCATTACCCTTGGCCATAGGGCGATGACAAGAATGGTTCACCAGGAAAGAAAGATGAACCGCAGGTCACAGGATGGGACTCCCAAAACTGACTGACTGACTGTCCCGCTAACCTCCTCGGACGCAATCTCCTCCCGGGCAACTCCCGCAACGGTCTCGTTCCTTCCCCAGTCAAAGTTCGAAGTCCAAAATGACAGAGTCTCTTGCAGCATCAGGATAGAAGAAGCGAAGCATGTACAACGTAAGAGCAGACTCTCTTATACCCTATTCTCTGACTCGCTACACTTAAAGTTGCAATCTTTAGGGGCAGAAATCACGCTAATTGGTCCATTGGAGGGGTGGTGATGGTCACCTCATCGCCCTCCTTGTTCGAACCGGTTTGGGGACAATAACGCATACATTAAGTCTCATGATCAACAATGTCCAAAGGTAATTCAATTTGTTAATGTATTTTGTAACAAACTCCGATGGTCACATATTAGTTCATCCTCTGTCGCTCGATTCTCTCATCCGTTCCCATGCATTTATGCTGAACTTTTGGCACGATTCTTGTTGCAGGTCAGACTGGCCTTGACATCTCTCACTCCGGGCACAGGCCACATACACATGACTGGAGCATTCACTCTGCTCATGCGCGGGGGCCATTTTATTCAGCGCCCGCAATCTCGTCCTTTCCAGCTGCCATTTTTGAAGCACAGCCTAGCAGGCCCGAGCGAAACTAATATAAGAACAAACCCAACAGAAATTAAACACGGAAAATAAGCCTTTCAGTTTACCACCTGCCATTCTAAAGACCCGTGTTAGGTATTACCTAGCAGAAGCGACATTTAAAGCCATTTTACTTACCATCTGCATCCTTAGCCACGGTGCAATTTTACTACGCAACACAAATCATGCAATTTACTCTATTTACTACTCAAATCACAATACTCATGTTATTTTGCTTCACATTTGTAAATAAATTAGATTTTGCAATGCCAGGAAGTTGCCCACGTGTAATGTTTAATAAAAGGTGCATTTGTTGATTAGTTCATGCATTTCAAACGGTTAGTATCATTAATCGTTATGGGGTCATTAACTTCCAAGGGGTACAAAAAATATTTTGTTTTCCCTGCTCCATCAATTCCCCCCTTTGGTGATTTTTAACATCACCACTAAAACCTATCCCTACAAAATTTATCAGAAAATGTTTCTTGTCCACTTGCATTTGTTATTTTAGACAATTGTGTTCTTTTCATCTTGTCTTTTGTACATGTTCTCTTTAAACTCTTCCAATTCGATCTCTCCCATCTCCCGTTCTCTTGTTTCTCTTTTCTTAATTTTCTCATTTTCTCTTTTTTCTTTGTTTTGTCTTTTCCGCTTTTTAATACACACATATGCTAATCTCAATATTAATATTATTACTACTATTAAGGTCACTGGGATTAATATTTTCCCAATTAGAGAACTACCTATTTCGGCGAACCATTTCTTTATTGAGGAAAAACTCTTACCAAGTTTCTCCCAAGCACCTTCAACCTCCAGTGGGGCAATTTCTTTATGTAATTCAGTAATGTTCTTTATATACTTCTGTATATTCTGACTTTTGTCTGGAATGTAAGTGCAACAATGTTGTACCTTCAGCATTCCACAGACTCCACCCTCTTTTGCCAAAAGAATGTCAAGGGCAAGTCGATTTTGCATTACCATAGCTCTCATGGCAACCATTTCAGTATTTATCATCAAGAACCCTCCAGCAGTATTCGTTGATAAACGATCTACTACTGTAGACAATTTCCGAATCTTGTATGCATTCAAAGATATACCCACTGCTGGTATCAATGCTCCAAAAATGTCGCCTATTATCTCTGAGAAGCTTTCCCTTCTCCTACGGGTTAATGGTTTACCTATCTCGTGAATTCCTTTCGTTCCTCTCTCCACGTGAAAAATCTTTGGAAAGACCAGGCCTAGATAGCATGTTCCATAGCAATGGTCCGGCAACCTATAGTAGGCTTGGTTTCCGCAAATATAATAGATTCCTGGGAATACTGGATCTTTTCCTCCTTTGAATCCCCATCCCCCTAAAATTTTGTATGTATCTCGGCACTCACTAGAACCCACGAAATAGTTATCATACATAATACACAATTTTCCCTGTTGGGGTCAATCTAAAACCATGGCTGCATTCGTTTCGCTCTTGTCGTAACTTCCCTCTTGAAACGCCCAAGATGGGGTTTTTGTCTTTTCTCCCGTTGCTTTTCTTTGAAACTTAACCCTTCTGTCTTCCACCATGTCTAAAAAAACTTTTTCTTCCTTTCTTAACTTACAAGTAAGGTTATGTCTAAATGCATAATCTAATGTTAATTCTTTCGCTTCTAAGAAAAATTCTCCAAAAATCTTTGCAAGTTTCACCTTATTTAGTTCAGGGACTACGGGAACTTTAGCAAAAACAGCATCTGTGTCAGTGTAGTAATACTCTAATTTACCTGTTTTGTAAAATAAAGTAGCTAAAACACTACAGGTTATTCCATACGTCAAAGGAAGGTGATGATACGTCACACCTTCTGTTACAGACGCAGGTAACTGCATACATACATAACAATCTCTGACATCCATTGTCTCTACATATTCATACAAGAGTTTTGTGAAGACATTCTTGGAGAAATCAGTTATTGACTTATCCCTATGAAATTCAGTACTATCTATCAGTGTTGCAGTGTTCTTTATGTTAGATTTCTTGTCACTATTCGTGTCATTCATGATTGTAGATGTATTTTCTCCAACTAATCTAAGTGGAATTATTATTGCTAAAATGAACCAAATAAGCATTAGTAAACCTGTACAATAGAAACACATTTTGCACCATCTACGGAAAAACTCACATCTAGATCTTCTATTCTCAGTGTCTACCATGTTGAAATATAATCTATATATATATGTACAGAAAATGTGTTTCCACACCTCAGAATGACTTTTTGCCGTTTTACCCTTTCTTTTATTGTTGACTGGAACCAATTGCTTTTGGTGCCTTTTTTTTCCCCAGAAGTTTTTCTTTGACTTTATCAGTTTGTGTGTCTAGTCCTGTTTTCTTTTCTCCTCTTCAGGATTGGTGCAGTTCACTCTCACCCACTTGTTCACAGTCTTTGTCTGGGTTTTCATGACTGCTATCCACTTCTTTAATGTCCGGCAATGCTATGTATACCCATTCAGGTGACTTGTCTTCAGGATTGGCGCAGTTCACTCTCACCCACTTGTTCACAGTCTTTGTCTGGGTTTTCGTGACTGCTATCCACTTCTTTAATGTCCGCCAGTGCTATATATACCCATTCAGGTGACTTGTATTTCAAGTTAGGTCTTTTCACTCTTTTGGGTCTCTGCAACTGTCTTTTATTTGTTTTTCTTTGTCTTTTCTGACTTATTTCATTTACTTGTTCTGCATTGTCTTTGTTCAAATTTATTAGCTTATATCTCAGTCTTTTAATTTCGTTGGGCCAATTGTCTCCTTTTCTTGGCCTTTTCAGTTCGTTTTCCTTTTCTCCTCGTTCCGCTCTCCAAGTTCTCTTTCTTGGTCCTATTCTTTGTCTTATTTCTCCTTCACTTTCTTCAGATTCTGTCTCAGATCTCACTTCACTTTCTTTAACCTTGAACTTTATGATCTCTGTCTCTTTGTCTGAATCTGAATTTTCTTGAGTTATTTTTATAATTTCTTGAGGAATTTCCCCAAAGCTTGTACTTGGCTGTTCACCATCACTGTCTATTGGTTCAGTTTCTCCTGTTTCAATATCAGTTTTTTGTTTTTCGGATTCTTCTGTTTGTCTTTCACTGGATTCAGGTTAGTCTGCTTCAGATGCCGAACTGGTATCTGATATTTCCAGATGTCGACTTACAGGTCGATCTTCAGGATATGGAACTCTGGTTGTTTCAGTTTCTGCTTCAGATGCCGAACTGGTACCTGATATTTCCAGATGTCGACTTACAGGTCGAGCTTCAGGATCTGGAACTCTGATTGTCTCAGTTTCTGCTTCAGATTCCGAACTGGTACCTGATATTTCCAGATGTCGACTTACAGGTCGAGCTTCAGGATCTGGAACTCTGATTGTCTCAGTTTCTGCTTCAGATTCCGAACTGGTACCTGATATTTCCAGATGTCGACTTACAGGTCGAGCTTCAGGATCTGGAACTCTGATTGTATGGCTGGCATGAATCCAATTTTTCACACCTGCACACTTTACTGCAGTTGTTGTCACCAGAATCACTTGACGTGGCTTATCCCAGCGTGGAACCAAGCAATTTCTTCTTCTGTGAACTTTTATGCGGATCCAGTCTCCTGGACTCAGATCATGAGCTGGTTTTCTCTCGAGTGGTCGCATCCGGCCCAACCTGATGAAACACAGAATGCACCACATCAGCCAATCCTTTGCAATAGTCCAGTACGAGATCATCAGTTATAGTCAGCAGTTTGTTGACAGGTACGTATGCTTGTCTCATTGCTCGTCCCATTATTATTTCATGAGGACTCAGACCTGTTTTTTTGTCTGGTATGCTTCTTAGGGTCATCAACACCAGGGGTAAGGCATCTGGCCATTTGAATCCTGTGGCTTGACACATTTTCCCTAACCTATTCTTTATTGTGCCATTTACTTGCTCTACCACTCCAGAAGCCTCTGGTCTCTAGGCACAATGCAGCTTTTGTTGAATGTCTAGTGCTTCACATATTAGTTGGATAATTTCATTCTGGAAATGCGTTCCTCTATCTGTTTCTATCGTTACTGGAAAGCCATATCTAGGAATGAATTCTCTCAGTAGGAGCTTAGCTACAGTAACTCCATCATTCCTTCTTGTCGGATAGGCCTCCACCCAACGAGAAAACAAACAGACGACCACCAGGACATACCTCAATCTGTTACTCGGGGGCATTTCAATGAAATCCAATTGCATTCTAGTAAAAGAACCTCCTTCACGTCCTATTGTTCCCAAACTCACTACTGTCTTCCTTCCAGGATTTATCTGTTGGCATATAAGGCATCTTTGGCAAAGGCTTTCAGCTATAGCCCTAAACTTTGGGTTGTACCAGGTCTGTTTGAAAAGTCTGATCATGGCATCTCTACCTATGTGTGCTTGTCCATGGTACATCCGTGCCATGTTAGAGATCATGCTATCAGGCATAACTGGTCTTTCATCCCTGTAAACCCAGACTTCATCTTCCTCTATCCGTCTGCAACCTGATTTTATCCAAACGTCTTTTTCCTCATCACTTGCCTCTTCCTGCAATTGTTTCACCTCTTCCCATGTCTCAACTGGGTTAGTAAACAGCAAGGGACATGAAACAATTTCTTTTTCCCTTCTCCGATTCATTGAGGTCATATTTCTGGCACAATATTGAGCTAATTCATCAGCAAAATGGTTACCTACTGCAATGTAATCAGTTCCATTTTTGTGAGCAGTGCATTTTACCACCGCAATCTGTTTAGGCAGCTGTATCGCCTCAAGCAACTTCTTCACAAACTCACCATTCCTAATAGGAGACCCTGAGGAAGTCAGGAATCCCCTCTGGGACCAGATCTGTCCGAAGTCATGGACCACTCCGAAGCCATACTGGCTATCCGTGATCACTGTAATTCGGAAATTCCTTCCCAGTTTGCAAGCTCGAATCTGAGCAATCAGCTCAGCAACTTGGGCTGAACGTATTCCTCTCAAACAAGATGCTTCCATTATGGTTGCCACCGTACACACAGCATACGCAGCACTTAAAACTCCTTCATTTGTCCTCAGGCATGATCCGTCCACAAACATCACATAATCTGACTCTTTTAGAGGTTCATCTCTGATGTCAGGTCGGGGCTTTGTGCAAAACTCAAGCACATCCAAACAGTTATGATCAATCTCATCTTTTACCTCTGCATTTACTGTATCTGGCAGTAAAGTGGAAGGATTCACACTCGTGCATCTTACAATGGTTACATTGTCTGCACCCAAGATCACCTTTTCATACCTAGTCAGCCGACTATGTGTCATGAATTGTGTTTTTGTTCTGGTCAGAAGGATTTCAACTGAAT
The DNA here is from genome assembly GCA_963921515.1 of Calotriton arnoldi. Classification (NCBI taxonomy): domain Eukaryota; kingdom Metazoa; phylum Chordata; class Amphibia; order Caudata; family Salamandridae; genus Calotriton; species Calotriton arnoldi. Next base: position 1,286,076 of record CAWUFW010001715.1, on the reverse strand, counting down.
GTGGGACATATACTCTCAAAGGATATCCCATTGCAATGCCTTCACTCTGTTCCAGACTCACACAAGTAGCAGCTACTGCTTTCAGACATCCAGGCAACGCTTTTGCTACCGGATCTAAAACAGCTGAAAAATAAGCTATTGGTCGTCTCATTCTTCCATGCCTCTGCACTAATACTGAAAGTGTACATCCGTCTCTCTCACTACAATACAGCTCAAATTCTTTCTCATAAGCAGGCATTCCCAATGCTGGTGCTTCACACAAACTTGTTCTCAGTTCCTCGAAAGCCTTCATTTCTTCCTCATCCAGCGCAATCGGATCTTTGACATCACTCTTTGTCAATCGCTGTAAAGGTTTTGCAATCAATGAAAATCCACTTATCCACTGTCGGCAATCACCAACCATTCCAAGGAACATTCTCACCTCTCTTTGTGTCATTGGGGCTCTCATTCCTTTAATAATCCTTATTCTTTCTGTTGTCACTTTTCTTATCCCTTTCTCAATCTTATGACCCAAGTACTGACAGAATTGCAGTTTTGATGGGGACACCTTATGTCCTCCTTCTGCCAAATGATTCAGTAAAGCAATTGTGTCTGTAACACATGCTTCTCTGGTCTTTGATGCCACCAATAAGTCATCGATATATTGGACCATCACAGATTTTTCAGGCATTTTCAAACTTTCTAAGGATTTCTTCAGAATTTCATTAAAAATAGAAGGACTTTCAGTATACCCTTGAGGAATTCGGCACCATGCCAAAATACGTTCTCCAAACCGAAACGCAAATAATGGCTGGCTGTCAGGGTGCAATGGAATAGAAAAGAATGCATGGCACAAATCAATAACTGTGTACCATTCTGCATCATGAGGGATTTGATACAGTATTACAGCAGGGTTTGGCACAATTGGGCAGCAAGGAATAACAATTTTGTTCACTTTTCTCAAATCCTGTACTATTCTATATGTTCCATTTGGCTTTTTCAATCCCATTATAGGAGAATTACATGGACTGCTCATTATTTCTCTCAAAATCCCTTGTTCAATCATCTTATTATTTACAGGTGTTATTCCTTCAATAATTTCTGGCGTCAGTTTGTACTGCGGGGTGTTTGGGTAATTCGTTCCTTCTTTTACACTAATTTTTATAGGATCAACTTCTCTCATTAATCCGATATCTTCACCTGTGAAATCCCATACATCAAACCTAACTGTTCCTTTCAATTCAGTATGGATTTTCTCGGCATCGAACACAGGAAACATATCATACATTTCTGGTTCTAGTTCTGACATTGTCACTTTATACAGAACATCATCATCTGGTGTCTGGAGAGCAATACCATCTGGAGTACAGTAGATGGTACAATTCATTTTGCAAAGCAGATCGCGTCCTAATAAATTTACAGGACTACAATCACACACCACAAAGCGGTGCATATCTTTGAATGGACCAATTTCCACCTCTACTGGTTTTGTAAGAGGGGTTTTAATTTGCCTGTTTGAAACACCTACAACTTGGATGTATTCTCCTGAGAGAGGAAGGTTTGGAATTTCCACTGATCTAACAGTAGAACGGGTAGCACCAGTGTCCACAAGGAAAGTAACATTTACATCATTCACTTTTCCATCCACAAATGGACCTGACTGATCTACCTCTAGAGTTGCGCCAAGCATGCACTCCTCTTCCTCTCCTAGGCACCGTCATAAGCTTTCATCCGATTCATCTCCATCTTGCTGTAACCAATATTGTGAAACAGCAGCTGCGCGCAGCAATTTTGTTACCTGCTTTCCTCCGTAGAATCCTGCCTCTGTACTGTATCTTTGAGGATTTACACTCTTTGGAAGAGGTGGTTGCGGCACCTGACACTGTTGAGTAACTACCTGCGGCTGTTGCAGCTGTTGGTAACTCACCTCATTCTGCACCTGTGGATTTAATGGTTGATTCTCTGTATTAACTCTCGGAGGTAATTTACACTCGTTTCTCCAGTGCCCTAATTTTCCGCAATTATGACATGGCCATTTCTTTTTGGCCTCTTCTATACTCATCTGACCTTTTCCCTTACCAATATCCGGTTTGAACTTGGTCTGTCCTGCGCCACTAGACTGATTATTCATCTGAGCTTCTTGCTGTTCTGCAACCTTTACTTGTGCCCACATTGCCTTTTCCTTGAGTTTACGCTGTCTGGACTCAATATCATCACTGCAATATTTTGCATACCGTAGTACCTCATCTACTGTGCTAGTCTGCCAACATAACATATGCTGCTTAATCATTTCACTTACCTCAGGTTTCAGACCATACACAAATCGATACACAAAATGACTCATGTCTTTTTCACTCAAATTCTCATATCCACTATACTGTTTAAAAGCCAAGAGCAACCTTTCATAATAAGCATGTACAGATTCCTTATTCGCCTGAGTTGTTCTATCAATCTTTACCCAGTCCGTCTCTTTTGATGGAATCTTATTTTTCAGGAATGTAATTGCCTGTTCATATTTTCTCATTACTTCTGAACTTGGGGCTCCTGTTTTTGCATCTCTAGGATATTCTTCCTTCGGCCAGTCAATTGTAATTTTACACTCTGTCCATAAATCCGCAGGAACAACAATCTCAAACAATCCATCCAGATCTTCCCACAATACCTTTGAAACCTTTACAAACCTTTCTACCTGTCTATACCATTCTACAGGCTATTCTCTCAATCTTGGAAAATCATTTGTAAATGACAATATATCTTTTCTGGACCATGGGACGTGTACATAGCCTCCTCCTGGAATTTCTCTCATTGGACATTCTACTACCGTTGGTTCTTTTTCCTTTACTGGAAAAGCCGGTGATGCTTTATCAGTTGTTCCCTCTTTTCTCCTTATCCACCTACTTCTCCACTTGTCTATATCTCCCCATTTTCTCAGTAAGACAATTAGTTCTTTTATCTGTGTTAGTCGTCCTGAAGTGTTCAGATTTTCTATGTCCTTTTCACTAAAATCTACTCTGTACGGTTTCTGCAATCCCCTAATTTTTGCAAATTCTACTCCTAGTTCGTTCGCTGTTTCTTCCAATTTTTCATGCAAGTTCCTAGCTCTCCAAGTGATGCTTTTACACATAAACATTAATTCATCATCTTGATAGGATTTTAATCGATCTGTACCAATAGTCCCTAGAATCAATTCCTCCATATCTATATTTAATCTGGCCACATCCAAAGGTTGTGGTTCGGCATCTTTTTTCTGCAAGCTCCTCACCCAATCATTTAATTCCTCTGCAGTCGGACCCACAGGGGTTTTAGTTAATTCTACCCTGTTTACACTTTTCTCCGGGGTTTCAGTTGCTGACTCGGCTCCTATAGGAGTCTTATTTATCGGACTCTCATTAATTGTCAAATTTACAACAGGTGGACTTGACCTAAATGGACTAACAGAATCCTTTGTCTCTCTATTTTCTGGAATTATTCCTTCTTTTACCTTTTGCATACTAGAATTTAATGGTATTATTAATGAATGTTAGTCTATCTTTTGATTTTCAAATACTGGGATTACTGGCCCTATAGTTACTGGCACAGTCACAGCTTCCATATTCTTTGTCAGTTCTCTTATCTTTTCAGTCAACTCTCTTGTGGTTCTGGCTAGTTCGGCCGTATTACCATTATCATGCTTCACAGTCTGTGGTGTTTCTAGTCTATTAAATGGACTATTTATTTCAGAAAATTGTTCAGGGCTCTGATTTATTACAGTTCTCATTGGCGGTGCATTTGGTGTCACCACCACAGAATCCTGTTGATATGGAGGGGGTCCTTTATTTAAAATGTCCTCCAGCAACTCATCCTCTGTGTCGCTAACTCCATACCCATATTTCTCTAGTACTACATGCTTCTTTTTCTCCGTACACTGTTTCCCTGCAAATTCTTCAACTGTTCTGGCAGGAAACATACCATCCGTCATGTTAGCATACCGCCATCGTCTCATCCTGTCTTCATGACTCAAACCCCATACTCTTCCATGAATAAAATTATAATTCTTTGCACCTCTGTGTCTTTCCCTTTCATACATCTCATCTTCCCATTCACCTAAGGCTTCAAACTGTGTCGGTCTAGGTCTCGGTTTAAGTCTCATCATCTTTTCTCTCAAATTTCAAAGTACAGCTGTGCTAAACAAACCATTTTCCGGAAATGCCAATACTCCATCGTCTTTGGTATATTTCGCCCAATTTTCCAACCAAATGCAAGTATGATAGCCATATTTCACCATCATATAAGATGCTGGTGTTTTCGGCAGAGGAAGTACTTCTCCTTCCCTAGTCACAACCTTTTTATCTTTCTTAAAAAGATTTTTAAGCTTCGCAAACCATGACGGTTTCTCTCTATCACGTTCATTGTAATAAGCCATATTTCACTGTTGTTTTTCCCAAGCTAATTCACACAATTCTTCACTAATCGGTTCTTTCTACCGCTCGGCTATTCCGACCTATCTCAGCGCGTCTCTCACCAACGCACCAATCAGAAAGCTCTACGTCACTCTTACACTAACCTATTCCAGCGCGTCTCACACGAACGCACCAATCAGGAAACTCTTCGTTCTTCCACAACTGGCCAATACCAGCACGGTTCTTGTTGACGTCAGCTCTACTCCTGCTTCTACTGACCCCTCCTTTAAAAAAATTATCGGCACTTTTCTTAACTTTTCTTTTCAACTAAATAGATTAGTTACAACGTAAAACACATTACCATTGTCTGTTTCTCTAAACAAAAGAGATAGTTTATTCCCATTTACAAGAATACTGTTTCGTTCGATAAGGGTAGCACTTCTCTCTACCTTACCCTTCTCTCAAGCAAGAGGTAAACCCGTTTCTCTGGGGATAAAACACATGTGGAGACTACACTGCTCCTGAGAATTAAGGCCAAAGTTTCACAAGAAAACCTGTTGCTATTTCACTCAAATGCAATTCATACGTGAAATTTCCATAACATAACACAGTCTTGTGTTATCACCAAATTTGAAATCAGACAATGCACAATTCCATGTGACTTCTCTTGCCACACGTGTCCACTTCCTACTTCCTGGAAGCTTCAAAATTCTGACTACACATAGCGTAATACAAACTCAACATATAATGTTAGACATGAAAAAAATCGATAATCAATAATCACCAAACTAATCTATAGAAACCATAACTTTGCTACCAAGAAAACTGATCCAGCGCGGCTAAAATAAATTTTTCCTTATGACACTAATCCAGAAAAACACCTACTCAACCTTAATCATACAAAACCTATATCGGTGGGGCCCATAACACCGCATACATACATTCACTCAATTTTCTGGATCAAATGCGAAGGAAAATGAGCTGCTGGACAAACGGGGTACCTTATTAAATTGACAGAATTATAACCTACACATTATATACATTAACTTAGGATCCTGTCGGTTCTAAACATCAAGGTACTCCGCTATTCGGTCGATGGACCAACTAGTAGAATCAGTTGATGGCGATTAAGTCCAGCTCAATCACAATTAAAACCTTTAACATTTATTAATCACAATTTTATTTAAAGAACCACAGACTCATTTAGAGTTAGCATATAATTTTATCTAAACTCTTTGAGCAAATAAGTAAAGTTCACAATTAGGCAAATACATTTAAAATATCAGTAAGCATTTAAGTAGAATTTTGAGAATAGAAACGGAAAAATACTCATTACCCTTGGCCATAGGGCGATGACAAGAATGGTTCACCAGGAAAGAAAGATGAACCGCAGGTCACAGGATGGGACTCCCAAAACTGACTGACTGTCCCGCTAACCTCCTCGGACGCAATCTCCTCCCGGGCAACTCCCGCAACGGTCTTGTTCCTTCCCCAGTCAAAGTTCGAAGTCCAAAGTGATAGAGTCTCTTGCAGCATCAGGATAGAAGAAGCGAAGCATGTACAACGTAAGAGCAGACTCTCTTATACCCTATTCTCTGACTCGCTACACTTAAAGTTGCAATCTTTAGGGGCAGAAATCACGCTAATTGGTCCATTGGAGGGGTGGTGATGGTCACCTCATCGCCCTCCTTGTTCGAACCGGTTTGGGGACAATAACGCACACATTAAGTCTCATGATCAACAATGTCCAAAGGTAATTCAATTTGTTAATGTATTTTGTAACAAACTCCGATGGTCACATATTAGTTCATCCTCTGTCGCTCGATTCTCTCATCCGTTCCCATGCATTTATGCTGAACTTTTGGCACGATTCTTGTTGCAGGTCAGACTGGCCTTGACATCTCTCACTCCGGGCACAGGCCACATACACGTGACTGGAGCATTCACTCTGCTCATGCGCGGGACCATTTTATTCAGCGCACGCAATCTAGTCCTTTCCAGCGGCCAAATATTTTGTTTTCCCTGCTCCATCATCACCAACCGAGATTCACACATTGCTAACCACATGCTGGGCTTGGGAAAAACTCTGTCGATACCTGAAGGCAGACTACCTTTATTCCCCACACTTGCCACTACCAAATAACCCATGGTTATTCCCGACCACTGAAACACTGACAATGCACACGCTCTCCCGATGTCGGCTCGGCGTCATGGGGGATTTGTTTCGCGATGGCCAAATATGCTCAGCTTAGGATATGGTAGAAGGATACGACGTATCCACACTAGACAGATTTCTTTTGCACAGGACGCGGGCCTCAATGGTCACCGCGATGCAGCCCTCAACCGTGGAACCGCAGGAATTTTCTCCCTTATCCACAATAATCACATTGCCTGACAGCACACATCTGGTCTCTCGCTTGTATCGCCTTGCTCAGACACTCCGTCCAGAAGTGGGGGGAGGGGTGCAGGCGGCATGGGAACAAGATCTGGGTCACCCCTTGACGGAGGACAAGACGTGGGCATATTGCTGTGAACAGACTCGCAATATATCTAGCAAATTACAAACACAAACTTCTTCATTTCAAATACTTACATAGACTTACCCCCATGCTCCTTGCTAGGATGGACCCCACCAGCCCGACTGTTGTCAGATGCCAACATGCTGACTTTATTTACTAGGCATGGCACTGACCCCCCGTTCTGACGTACTGGCAGTCGATTTTCAGGCATTTAGAATTAATGATTGAGACTGAATTAACCCCCTCTCCATTACTTGCCCTGCTGGGGTATGACACTTTACTGCTATTGCCCTACTGCTGGCCAAGAGACAGACTTCCCTACATTGGGTTGCTCCACATCGCCGACAGTGAAAGCCTGGATGAAAGATTTACTGTACTGCGACACTACAAGTTACGTGTATGCCACGCTCTTGCCTTTTGCCTCCAGACCCAAGAATATTTGGCAGCCACTCCGCTCCTATTTGCTACTCCACCCTGAACTGACTGACTGAAGCGCCCTTATAGTTGAGATGGATGCTGTGCTCGCTAGCCTACTATGACAAATGTATCCTCTTTTTTTGCCTTTATTCTTTCTTGCATATACCTGCATTGTTATTTGGTTGTTGTTACCTTACCTGCCACTGCTGTACCATATGCTAAATACATACTCTACATGTTACGCACTATGTATACTGTGGCAATTATTTGTGAAAAATTACAATAAAAACAATTTTTTTTTTAAATGGTGTGTAGATTTTTAAGACGTGTCATTGCAGTGAGGGGGCTGTGGTTATATTTACGTGGAGTACATGGTTGAATAATATGATCGTGAGGTATGTGGATTAACTGAGATCAAGAGTATCCTCATAACAGTTGTTATTTATTCTAACCACTTTAGTCTAGAAGTATTACTAACGTACATATATTTTAAAAATAACAGTTTAATAGTAGTTTGTTAACATTGTTTATCTGAGCATGTGTGATACCTTACTGATTTGATGGGATTCTTCAGCTGATCAGTACTGACCACTTCAACAAGGCAATTACTGATGTCCTTGACCAAGTTGCACCGCTTAAACTAAAACAATAAAGAGCAATCCAATCTAATCGTGGTTCAATCTTGATCTCAATAATGAAAGAAGACAACTTAGACTAGCAGAAAGAACTTGGAGACAACACCCCTCGCCTTCACATTTAGCTCTCCTTAGATCTGCAAGATCACTTATAAGAAGCACATTTTCAGTGAAAAAGCATCTTTCCTCCGTTCCCAACTGGATCGTGCTAAAAATAGGCCCAGAGAACTCTTTAACATTGTCAGAAGACAAACATCTTCTGCCCCCCCTGATCTGACGGCCTCCAACGAAAGATGTGAGGAAATTGCCAGCTTCTTCACGGACAAAATTGCCAAAATTGATCAATCCTTCCCTCAAATCAAGGCCTTTACCAATCGCCAAATCTCTCTTAACATCTCCCCTTTCTCCACATCAATCCAGCCTCCTGATCCTTTCTTCAATCAACCTGCTCCAATTGGTTCTGGAGACATCCTTTCCAACACACAATTGAAAAACGACGCCACTTGGACTAATTTCATAACCATGTCTGAGCTCTTGAAGTCTTTAATATCATTGCGAAATTAAAGCCGACCTCTCATACCATAAACTCACTCCCGGCTAAGCTAGTACATAACCTAAACCACATCATTGCCCCATGTCGGACAAAAATTATTAACACCTCCCTCGCCTCTGGGTGCGTCCCTGACTCCCTTCAACTTGGGCAAATTACTCCCATTCTTAAAAACCACAATGCTGACCCTAATGATCCCAACAACCTCCGTCCCATCTCTAACCTCCCACTCTTAGCTAAAACCATGGAGAAATGTATCTTACAACATCTCGACAGACACATAGGCAAATACAACTTACTTGACTCCTTCCAATCTGGTTTCAGGAAAGGCTGTAGCACCGAAACCGCCATGCTTAACATTGCTGACGACATTCATCGTTCCTTAGCGAATGAAGAGGCTTGCCTTCTTATCCTGCTGGACCTCTCAGCTGCTTTCGATACAGTCAATCATTCACCCTTACTGGAATCTCTCAAGAATCGTTCAGGCCTCAATGGCACTGTCCTAAACTGGTTTACTTCCTACCTCCAACACCGAACACAACAAATTAAAATCAACTCCTGCCTCTCCAATCCTACTCCTGTCTCTCTGGGTGTCCCCCAGGGCTCAATCCTCTCCCCCCCCTCTCTTCAATCTCTTCATGGAACCCCTTATTATCATTTTGAAACAATCTGGGATCAATGATCACCTTTACACTGACGACACGCAACTCTACTACAAAATCAAATCTCACAGCGACATCCTTCATCTAAACAACACTCTGAGCAAGATTCAATCCTGGTTTTACTCCAACCATCTAAAGTTGAACCCCAACAAAACGGAAATCATTCTATTCTCCCACAAAAGTAACCACCTCCCTATCCAAGGCTGGATCACTGACCTCAATGCCCTAAACTGTCCGCTCACTCTATGCAAATCGGCTAAATCCTTAGGTTTCATCCTGGACAAAAATTTGGCACTGAGGGACCATATCAATAACTCAGCCAAAGGAGCACTTTTCACACTTAAACACCTCAAAAAAATCAAACCCTTCATCCCTCAAGACGACTTCAAATGGGTTGTTCAATATCTAGTCCTCACTAAACTTGACTACGGTAACGCTATTCTCACTGGAGCACCTAAAGCTCACCTTGCCCCCCTCAGATCTGTGCTCAACATGGCTGCATAGCTTATAGCAGACTGAAAACGGTTTGATCACATCACTCCTGTCCTCAAGTCCCTTAACTGGCTCCCCATCGAAGGAAGATGCATCTACAAGACCGCCTGCATCACCCACAAAGCTCTTCACTCTCAATCCCCGGTCTACTTAACAAATAAACTCACAAGAGCGGGAAGTGCCAGACCGATGAGAAGCTCCAAGGCTCTTCTCCTCGTTCCCCCGTTACTAAAAAAGAAATCTACCCAGACTCGCTCCTTCTCAGGAAATGCACCTAGCATCTGGAATGCCCTTCTGAGGGACCTTCGTTGCAACCCCTCCTACCCCGGCTTCAAAAGAGACCTGAAACGCCATCTCCTCAATAAATACTGGAGCCCATCATTCTTTCAGAACCTGATATCTTGTGGACTCCTGTTCAGGTCATCTCTCTGCTGATCTGCTGGACTTTCGTTTTACCTGAGTTCTCCTTATTGTTTACACCTGCCTTGCTCTCCATGGCCTCTCATGTATTTATCTGTTCTAACTACATTTCTGTAATTTTTTGTGTTCTGTTAAGACTGGCTCTAGCCTAGCCAGCACTTTTTGGTCCCCTAATTTTGTTAACTGTTTTGACCTCTTTTCAGTTACTCCATCCCTCTTACCCCTACAAATGTTTCTTTGTTATATTTAATTGTGTGTTCCTCTGTCACACCTCCCTTATTGTTTAACTGTATGTAACCTTTGATCCTAAGATTTTTTGCCTTTCTCCTGATTCAGTGTTGATATTCTCATGGCCTTGATTGTATTTTGCATGTATCCATTGTTCCATTGATATTTGCCTTGCTCTTGCTCCAGTAAAGCGCTCTGATACCTCTGGGTCTAGCCAGCGCTATACAAAACCTTTAAAATAAATAAAACAAATAAATACTGTAAAGAGTAAAGGTTAGAAGAATACACTTCAAAAAATTTCTACAGCTGCCCTAATGACCTCTGACTGTTGATTAAAGTAGACAAAGACAGAAAGGCCCTGTTAAAAATTAATGCAAACGATTTCATATACAGTTCAATGTAAGAATCATGTCTAGGCCTTTGCAGAGACTCAAAACGTGAACAATGGCCGTATTTTTTTTCTGGGAAAGATGCCAACCCTATCTGCAGGCAGAGGCTGTTACACGCTGAAATGTTGTCTCACAATTTTAGCCGATGTTTCCCTTTTGTTTTTCTCCCTGCCTCAGAGAATGTACCGCTGCCAAGCATGTTTTACTTCTGAAAATCTGGAAGATATCCCAAAAAGGCAAAAAATGACTTGCATTGCAAAGAAGGATGAAAGTCAGGTAATTTCTCTAATTAATGCATCTATTTTTTAATATTGTATTTTGTGATTGACATGTCTTCTAATGGTTTGGCTTTGCCAGTATTCCTACCACTTTCGCGAGTTTTTACAAAAGAATACCACCTACTAAAAACACAAAAAACTGGCTTTGAAAAAAAAGCAAAAACGCAACTCTATATTGTATGCTCGCTTGTCTTGAAGAACAGTCCTATTTGGTTACTATTTAAAATAAAGGCTGGATTCAAAGGGAGCCTTCATCTTCGTTTTTCATTAGTTTCTGTAATATGCAAATTAACGAAGGACTATAAACAAAGTTCCCTTGTCACTCAACCTTCTTTTACCAAAGAAGCAACAAGCATTTGCAATGCATCGGTCTCGCCTTTGGGACCTTATATGTATTTAGCAATGCAGCATGTTAGCCTGGGTGCTGAAACATCTACTGTTCTTTAATATAGAGGGAAAGTGAGCATCAAACTGCGTAACACGCCAGGTATGGGAACACATGGAGAGAAATATTGCCTTTTAGCGGGAAATGATATAGTCCAAAGGTGTGTTTTTAATATAGAATCAGGGCCTTCAGTGGTCATATCACTTAAAATACAAGATTTGGAAAAAATATTATCTACGGGTGCGCGTGGAAGACAATTTCTATGGACCAATCTCTGTGTGGGCAGAAGGACATGGAGGAGGTAGGTAGTATGGGTGGCAGGCAGTGTGTGGAAAGCTGGACACAGGAGACCTTAATAGCACTTAGCATGAATTAATGTACCTCACGACAGGATCCTTCTAATTGGGTATTCATGTTTTTGCCATAGCTTTCTAGCTCAAGCCGACTTGTAGACAGCCCCTGCTTCAGTTGGCAGCCATTGGAGAGTGGTCAGCATGGGGGTAATGCTGTCTTTTCTCTCGGCCCCGCAGACGAACTGCTGAGTGTAGAAAATGCGAGACCTATTGCATTGCAAATGCTTGTTTTAGGACTTGTGCTCTGGTGCTGTGCAAGGGATGAGCAATAAATCTCACGCATCAAGACAGTACTGGATGACTGACACTTCAGGGACACTGGGATGAGGGTATTTCGATGGTACAGGGTAATGTCCTGCAGGGGCACTCGGTGACGTACAATACATGAATGTGTCCCATGTTATCTAGACCCTGGTGTCTTCTATTAAGGTATTATAGAAAAGCTTTCTCAGGTGGGTGCTACGGAGAGTTTTCAAACAGTGAAAAAAGTTCAGCAAGTTGTGTTCAGTTCCATTCGATAACAGCCCAGAGCCTCCTCACATGAGACATCCAGTCACTCGTGGATAGAGTAGCTGCCACCTAATTGTTGCCCGAGGAAACATGTGCTAGCACCACTTTTATTTATATGTTTTTCCCAAAGACCGCTTAAGGGAGAGGCACGCTGCGTAACGAAGAGTGATATTTATTTTGCCGTAAATAAGCGGCGCGGCTTAGTAATTTTCTAGAAAGAGAAAAACGCAGAAAGGCGGCTGCCGCTTTCCAGACTGCTAGGGGCAGCGCTTGGGAAGACTCCTTCCTTGCACTTGCTTCGGCACCCGGGCGGTGTATCACACAGAGCCTGTCTACGTTTAACCCCTTCGCTGCTAGGCCTTTCCCCCTGTGCTAAGCCTTTTTGGGCTATTTGGGGTAGTGCGCGCTTAGGCCCCTGTAACTTTTTGACCACATAAGGTATCCACGCCAAATTTGCGTCCTTTTTTTCTAACATCATGGGGATTGTAAAGGTACCCAGGGTTTGTGGATTCCCCTGGAGGGGACCCAGAAATTAGCCAAAATACAGCAAAATATTGTTTTTTTTGGGAAAATGCGAAAAAGGGCTACAGATGAAAGCGTCTTGTTTTTCCCTGCAAATGGCATCAAAAAAGGGGTTGTGGTGCTGAAATCACCATCTTCCCAGCTTTCAGGGACAAGCAGACTTTTATCAGAAAACCAACTTTTTTACACAGTTTTGGCATTTTTCTGGGACATAGCCTATTTTTGCTATTTTTTGTGCTTTCAACCTCCTTCCAGTTAATGGTAGAAATGGGTATGAAACTAATAATGGATCCTGAAAAGCCATACATTTCTGAAAAGTAGACAAAATTCTGAATTCAGCAAGGTGTCATTTGTGTAGATCCTTAAAGTTTTCCTTATAGAAACTAACAGTTAAATGAAGGAAAAATTGAAAAGTAGTTGAAAAAAACAGCCATTTGTGTCAACGTTTTCACCTGTAACTTCTTCTAATTATGACAGCTATTTGAAAGCAATATACCGTTATATCCGCTGGACCTTTCTGGTTGTGGGGATATATAGGACTTGTAGGTTCACCAAGAACCCGACGAACCCAGAGCCAATAACTGAGCAGCATCTTGCAATGGTTTTTTATTATGTACCGGGTATATGGCAATTATTTTGGGAAAATGTATATATGGAAAAATTGTTATGAAAGACACCTATGTATTTCTGAAATGGGAACAAAATGTAGATTTTAGAAACAGTAGATATTTGCACATTTCCGAAATTGGGAGTACCCATACTAGCATGAGAATTAAAGGTCATTTTTCAAAATGACTTATTTTTTACACATTGTCTTTCATTTGGAATGCAGAAATGCATCGAAAGTCAATAGGTAATAACAGTTGCCCTACAATTCTGTGTTACCCTAAGTCTCCCGATAAAAATGGTACCTCACTTGTGTGGGTAGGACTTGTGCCCACAACAGGAAATGGCTCAAAATGCAACGTGGACGTACCACATTTTCACAATGAAAAATTACCCTTTTTTTGCAAAGTGCCTAGCTGTAGTTTTTGAACCCTAGCTCTGCGGGCACTTAGGGAAACCTAGCAAACCTATACATTTTTGAAAACTAGACACCCAGGGGAATTCAGGACGGGGTGACTTGACTGGCTCTCACCAGGTTCTCTTACCCAGAATCCCTTGCAAACCTAAAAAATTGGTAACAAAAACACATTTTCCTCACTTTTCTGTGGTGGAAAGTTCTGGAATCTGCGCGGATCCACAAAATTCTACCCACCCCGCGTTCCCCAAGGTCTTCCGAAAACAATGGTACCTCACTTGTGTGGGTAGGCCTAGTGCCTGCGACAGGAAGCAGCGCAAAACGCAACGTGGACGCACCACATTTTCACAGTGAAAAATGACCCTTTTTTTGCAAAGTGCCTAGCTGTAGTTTTTGAACCCTAGCTCTGCCGGCACCTAGGGAAACCTAGCAAACCTATACATTTTGGAAACTAGACACCCAGGGGAATCCAGGATGGGGTGACTTGACTGCCTCCCACCAGGTTCCGTTACCCAGAATTCCTCGCAAACCTAACAAATTGTCAAAAAAAAAACATTTTCCCCACATTTCTGTGGTGGAAAGTTCTGTAATCTGCGTGGATCCACAAATTTTTACCCACCCCGCGTTCCCCAAAGTCTTACGAGAAAAATGGTACCTCACTTGTGTGGGTCGGCCTAGTGCCTGCGACCGGAAACGGCGCAAAACGCAACGTGGTCACACCTCAATTTCGCAGTGAAAAATGACCCTTTTTTGGCAAAGTGCCTAGCTGTAGTTTATGAACCCTAGCTCTGCCGGCACCTAGGGAAACCTAGCAAACCTATACATTTTTGAAAACTAGACACCCAGGGGAATCCAGGATGGGGTGACTTGACTGCCTCCCACCAGGTTCTGTTACCCAGAATCCCTTGCAAACCTAAACAATTGTCCAAAGAAACACATTTTCCACACATTTCTGTGGTGGAAAGTTCTGGAATCTGCGTGGATCCACAAATTTCCACTCACCCCGTGTTCCCCAAAGTCTTATGAGAAAAATGGTACCTCACTTGTGTGGGTCGGCCTAGTGCCTGCGACAGGAAACGACGCAAAACGCAACGTGGTCACATTTCAATTTCGCAGTGAAAAATGACCCTTTTTGGCAAAGTGCCTAGGTGTAGTTTTTGAACCCTAGCTCTGCCGGCACCTAGGGAAACCTAGCAAACCTATACATTTTTGAAAACTAGACACCCAGGGGAATCCAGGATGGGGTGACTTGACTGCCTCCCACCAGGTTCTGTTACCCAGAATCCCTTGCAAACCTAAATAATTGTCAAAAAAACCACATTTTCCCCACATTTCTGTGGTGGAAAGTTCTGGAATCTGCTTGGATCCACAAATTTCCGCCCACCCCGCGTTCCCCAAAGTCTTACGAGAAAAATGGTACCTCACTTGTGTGGGTCGGCCTAGTGCCTGCGACAGGAAACGGCGCAAAACGCAACGTGGTCACACCTCAATTTCGCAGTGAAAAATGACCCTTTTTTGGCAAAGTGCCTAGCTGTAGTTTATGAACCCTAGCTCTGCCGGCACCTAGGAAACCTAGCAAACCTATACATTTTTGAAAACTAGACACCCAGGGGAATCCAGGATGGGGTGACTTGACTGCCTCCCACCAGGTTCTGTTACCCAGAATCCCTTGCAAACCTAAACAATTGTCCAAAGAAACACATTTTCCCCACATTTCTGTGGTGGAAAGTTCTGTAATCTGCGTGGATCCACAAATTTTTACCCACCCCGCGTTCCCCAAAGTCTTACGAGAAAAATGGTACCTCACTTGTGTGGGTCGGCCTAGTGCCTGCGACCGGAAACGGCGCAAAATGCAACGTGGTCACACCTCAATTTCGCAGTGAAAAATGACCCTTTTTTGGCAAAGTGCCTAGCTGTAGTTTATGAACCCTAGCTCTGCCGGCACCTAGGGAAACCTAGCAAACCTATACATTTTTGAAAACTAGACACCCAGGGGAATCCAGGATGGGGTGACTTGACTGCCTCCCACCAGGTTCTGTTACCCAGAATCCCTTGCAAACCTAAACAATTGTCCAAAGAAACACATTTTCCCCACATTTCTGTGGTGGAAAGTTCTGGAATCTGCGTGGATCCACAAATTTCCACTCACCCCGTGTTCCCCAAAGTCTTATGAGAAAAATGGTACCTCACTTGTGTGGGTCGGCCTAGTGCCTGCGACAGGAAACGACGCAAAACGCAACGTGGTCACATTTCAATTTCGCAGTGAAAAATGACCCTTTTTGGCAAAGTGCCTAGGTGTAGTTTTTGAACCCTAGCTCTGCCGGCACCTAGGGAAACCTAGCAAACCTATACATTTTTGAAAACTAGACACCCAGGGGAATCCAGGATGGGGTGACTTGACTGCCTCCCACCAGGTTCTGTTACCCAGAATCCCTTGCAAACCTAAATAATTGTCAAAAAAACACATTTTCCCCACATTTCTGTGGTGGAAAGTTCTGGAATCTGCTTGGATCCACAAATTTCTGCCCACCCCGCGTTCCCCAAAGTCTTACGAGAAAAATGGTACCTCACTTGTGTGGGTCGGCCTAGTGCCTGCGACAGGAAACGGCGCAAAACGCAACGTGGTCACACCTCAATTTCGCAGTGAAAAATGACCCTTTTTGGCAAAGTGCCTAGCTGTAGTTTTTAACCCTAGCTCTGCCGGCACCTAGGGAAACCTAGCAAACCTATACATTTTTGAAAACTAGACACCCAGGGGAATCCAGGATGGGGTGACTTGACTGCC
This sequence comes from Calotriton arnoldi, assembly GCA_963921515.1. Classification (NCBI taxonomy): domain Eukaryota; kingdom Metazoa; phylum Chordata; class Amphibia; order Caudata; family Salamandridae; genus Calotriton; species Calotriton arnoldi. The sequence continues at coordinate 1,269,552 of CAWUFW010001715.1, read as the reverse complement.
TCCCACCAGGTTCTGTTACCCAGAATCCCTTGCAAACCTAAAAAATTGTCAAAGAAAACACATTTTCCCCACATTTCTGTGGTGGAAAGTTCTGGAATCTGCGTAGATCCACAAATTTCCACCCACCCCGCGTTCCCCAAAGTCTTACGAGAAAAATGGTACCTCACTTGTGTGGGTCGGCCTAGTGCCTGCGACAGGAAACGGCGCAAAACGCAACGTGGTCACACCTCAATTTCGCAGTGAAAAATGACCCTTTTTGGCAAAGTGCCTAGCTGTAGTTTTTGAACCCTAGCTCTGCCGGCACCTAGGGAAACCTAGCAAACCTATACATTTTTGAAAACTAGACACCCAGGGGAATCCAGGATGGGGTGACTGGACTGCCTCCCACCAGGTTCTGTTACCCAGAATCCCTTGCAAACCTAAAAAATTGTCAAAAAAAACACATTTTCCCCACATTTCTGTGGTGGAAAGTTCTGGAATCTGCGTGGATCCACAAATTTCCGCCAACCCCGCGTTCCCCAAAGTCTTACGAGAAAAATGGTACCTCACTTGTGTGGGTCGGCCTAGTGCCTGCGACAGGAAACGGCGCAAAACGCAACGTGGTCACACCTCAATCTCGCAGTGAAAAATGACCCTTTTTTGGCAAAGTGCCTAGCTGTCGTTTTTTAACCCTAGCTCTGCCGGCACCTAGGGAAACCTAGCAAACCTATACATTTTTGAAAACTAGACACCCAGGGGAATCCAGGATGGGGTGACTGGACTGCCTCCCACCAGGTTCTGTTACCCAGAATCCCTTGCAAACCTAAACAATTGTCAAAAAAAACACATTTTCCCCACATTTCTGTGGTGGAAAGTTCTGGAATCTGCGTGGATCCACAAATTTCCACCCACCCCGCGTTCCCCAAAGTCTTACGAGAAAAATGGTACCTCACTTGTGTGGGTCGGCCTAGTGCCTGCGACAGGAAACGGCGCAAAACGCAACGTGGTCACACCTCAATTTCGCAGTGAAAAATGACCCTTTTTTGGCAAAGTGCCTAGCTGTAGTTTTTGAACCCTAGCTCTGCCGGCACCTAGGGAAACCTAGCAAACCTATACATTTTTGAAAACTAGACACCCAGGGGAATCCAGGATGGGGTGACTTGACTGCCTCCCACCAGGTTCTGTTACCCTGAATCCCTTGCAAACCTAAAAAATTGTCAAAAAAACACATTTTCCCCACATTTCTGTGGTGGAAAGTTCTGGAATCTGCGTGGATCCACAAATTTCCACCCACCCCGCGTTCCCCAAAGTCTTACGAGAAAAATGGTACCTCACTTGTGTGGGTCGGCCTAGTGCCTGCGACAGGAAACGGCGCAAAACGCAACGTGGTCACACCTCAATTTCGCAGTGAAAAATGACCCTTTTTTGGCAAAGTGCCTAGCTGTAGTTTTTTAACCCTAGCTCTGCCGGCACCTAGGGAAACCTAGCAAACCTATACATTTTTGAAAACTAGACACCCAGGGGAATCCAGGATGGGGTGACTGGACTGCCTCCCACCAGGTTCTGTTACCCAGAATCCCTTGCAAACCTAAAAAATTGTCAAAAAAAACACATTTTCCCCACATTTCTGTGGTGGAAAGTTCTGGAATCTGCGTGGATCCACAAATTTCTGCCCACCCCGCGTTCCCCAAAGTCTTACGAGAAAAATGGTACCTCACTTGTGTGGGTCGGCCTAGTGCCCGCGACAGAAAACGGCGCAAAACGCAACGTGGTCACACCTCAATTTCGCAGTGAAAAATGACCCTTTTTTGGCAAAGTGCCTAGCTGTAGTTTGTGAACCCTAGCTCTGCCGGCACCTAGGGAAACCTACCAAACACACACATTTCTGAAAAGTAGACACCCGGGGGCTTCCAGGGAGGTATGGCTTGCATGAATCCCCCAACCTTTCCTTACCCAGAATCCCCTGCAAACCTCAATTTTTGCTGAAAAAATCACTTTTTTCACACATTTTTGTGTGGGAAAGTGTGGCATCACTGGCCTCACACAAATTTCCTACCACCCAGCGTTCCCCCAGGTCTCCCGATAAAAATGGTGCCTCACTTGTGTGGGAGGCCCAAGTACCCGCGACAGGCAAGGGCCCAAAACGTAGTGAGGCGACATCAAAATTGCCTATCTCAAAACCACCTGGTTTTGCAAGGGGGGTCACCTGGGTTTTTGGCCCCGTGCTCGGCGGCCATCTAGGGTAACCTACCAAACACACACATTTCTGAAAAGTAGACACCCGGGGGCTTCCAGGGAGGTATGGCTTGCGTGGATCCCCCAACGTTTCCTTACCCAGAATCCCCTGCAAACCTCAATTTTAGCTGAAAAAATCACTTTTTTCACACATTATTGTGTGGGAAAGTGTGGCATCATTGGCCTCACACAAATTTCCTACCACCCAGCGTTCCCCAGGTCTCCCGATAAAAATGGTGCCTCACTTGTGTGGGAGGCCCAAGTACCCGCGACAGGCAAGGGCCCAAAACGTAGTGAGGCGACATCAAAATTGCCTATCTCAAAACCACCTGGTTTTGCAAGGGAGTCACCTGGGTCTTTGGCCCCGTGCTCGGCGGCCATCTAAGGAAACCTACCAAACCCACACATTTCTGAAAAGTAGACACCCGGGGGCTTCCAGGGAGGTATGGCTTGCGTGGATCCCCCAAAGTTTCCTTACCCAGAATCCCCTACAAACCTCAATTTTAGCTGAAAAAATCACTTTTTTCACACATTTTTGTGTGGGAAAGTGTGGCATCACTGGCCTCACACAAATTTCCTACCACTCAGCGTGTGCGTGGAGTGTCGCTCGGCTAGCAGTGTGTGTAGTGACCAGCAGCAAGTCACTACTCACACACTGCCAGCCGAGCGCCACTCCACGCACACCGCCAGCCTAGTGCCACTCCACGCACACCGCCAGCCTAGCGCCACTCCACGCACACCGCCAGCCTAGCGCCACTCCACGCACACCGCCAGCCTAGCACCACTCCACGCACACCGCCAGCCTAGCGCCACTCCACGCACACCGCCAGCCAAGCGCCACTCCACGCACACCGCCAGCCAAGAGCCACTCCACGCACACCGCCAGCCAAGCGCCACTCCATGCACACCGCCAGCCAAGCACCAGCCTACACACACCACCATCACATTTAGGATTTTTTTATACAAAAAAGAAAACACAAACAAATTGCAAATAGATGCAAACTCGCACATATTTCTACAAGCCAAAAGCCAATGTTCTGTCATTCTTTTTAAAAGGTCGAATACGACCTACAGAATATTGTAATGTATACTAAATGCATTCTGAGTTTCTGTTATTTAATTTTCGAACACAGCAGTTGTTCTGTTTGGGCGGAGGGATACTTTGTATTCAAACAGTGCTTTTATTTTTCACTGCGTGAAAAACATATGTATATTTAGCATCTGTCCTTGTTTCAAACCCTTTTGTAAGAATAGATTGTTGTAACCCTGTTTGTTTCAGAAAACAGACCTTGACCTGATTTACCAGACAGAAAAGAATGTTTCAAGTAGGTATGAAGGAACCCATAATCACATGTTGAACTAAAGACAGGAAAAAACACGGGCAGTCCCTCTCCGAGTGCGCTCTCCTCCCAGTCTCCTACGCCAACTCCCACTCTTTCTTTCTCACTCCTTCTCTCGCTCTTTCGCTGTATCTCCCTGCAGTTCATCTATCTCTAGGTATTTCACTTTTGCTCTTTTTTGTTTATTTTAGCGTCTCTCTCTTTTTCATTCTGTCTTTCTCGTGCTTTCTTCCTGTTATTCCTTCTGCCTGTCTCTCTTTCTCTATCACTCATCCTTGTCTGTGTGATTGTCTCTTTCTCTCACTGTGGGTCTCTCTCTCTTTTTCTCCTTCGTGCACCTCTGCTGTCATGGCTGAAACAAGGACTGGGTCGGATCGGGTCACACTCTTTAAAAAACAAAACATCCCTGGTGCCTAGTGGGCATTCCTGCTGCACGATCACATGATTGTGCAGCAGGAATGCACAAAAGAGGCATCGGGGGAAAGGAAAACCCTTTCCTTTCCCTCGATGCCTCTTTTGATTCAAACCCCCCCTCCCCGAGCCAAAATTCACCTGATTTCCCCGACGCGCTGGAAGCAAATGGCTTCCAGCGCGTCGGGAAGAAAGGAAACCCTCAATGATGTCAGCGCACCTCGCGCGCTGACGTCATTGATGGGGAGGGCGGGGGGAGGCAGGGAAGCCCTTCCCCTGCCTCCCCCAAAAAACCAACGATCGGATTCCCACAGGGGAGCGCCAGCGCTTCCCCGTGGGTGGTCTTATGACGAGCTGGACTCGTCATGAGCACACGACCACTGTGTGCCATGACGAGTCCAGCTCGTCATAAGCATCGAAGGGGTTAATCCAAAATAGCCATAACAAATTATGTGCAAGCGCGGGGCATGCGAAGTGCCGTAGTAGTGACTGGTGCACGGTGTAGGAAAAAATGCAGGGAATGAAAAGGGGGTCTATGCGAGGGGGAGAAACGTCAGTTTGTTTTTAGCTCCCCTGCATATAAATCATGGCTGGAAAAAAAAAGTTTATTTTGCAGATGTCTGGAGCAGGACAAACAAGCAATACAAGAAAGAGCCAATAATATATTTATTTTTTTCGAAGGCGACCTAGACCGATGTTGAAAGTCTCGGGTGCCCTTTCGCAGCAGTACTCAAGCAAACTGTTACTCTTGGCACTTCAAAAAGATGCAGAAAAGGGGGAAATATTTCAGTTTACATTTGCCTTAATACCCTTTTCTACACTCCTACAGTAAGCATTTCATTATTCATTGACCCTTGGAGTCCTTAGCATGGTAGCCCGGAGGGAGAATGCATGGGAGGTCTCTCATGAAACAAAGTGGTTTTATGCGCGGTATTGAGTCTGCGGTGGAGCTGGGAAGATGAAGCACCAGCGCCATAATGCCCACTGTGAGCCCCACTCACCGGGGCTCTTCGTTGCTGCTCTCTCCCTCCCACAGGCTGACTCGGGCACCCTTAGTAAGACTTCCTGGGGCTAGCTCCGCCCTTGGTCAGGCAGTCCGCCTGACTTCCGGTTTTCGCGGCTCTCGGCGGCGGTTTCACCGGGGCATTGGCAATGCGGGTTAGGCTCCCGCTGGATTCCTAACAGCACGCAAATGCGGGGTAAGCTCCCGCTCTACCAAGCACGCACCAACATGCGGGGTGGGCTCCCGCCACGACTCCAGGCAATGCGGGGGAATCCAGGCATCGCGCGCATGGTAATGCGCACTACTTTAAAAACAAGCATTTGCAATGCAATAGAACTCCATTTTAAAAGGGAGTAGGGGTGGGCAAAAAGGCACAAACGGGAGTGCGGGGGGGCGGTGGTGTCCCGAGAAGTCATGGACTGCAAAAGGGGAGGGGGTGAGCCACGGAACAAAATTGTGTTTACAGTAAAGGGGCCAATAGTCATGGAAGGACACAATTGACAACATGGCCGTCAGTAGGAGGGACTAACAAGCCTAAAACCAATGGGAAAGCTGCATTTAGGACCTAAGCCAATAGAAAAGATGGGCGGAGAGTGGGCGGGGAAGCTTCTACGCTACAGTATATAGTGCATGTCTCAACGAGACAGCGCAAACGCTGCCTAGGCGAGACCTAAAAATAGGACTGTCTTGAGGAAAAGGTAGACTTCAGTAGAGCCCGTTTTTAGTTTCTATGAAGCAGGAATGAAGAATTTTGTACTGGCAGCTCTAAGCGCTAGGGGGGTAAATACCCAAAATAAAGAGGGAATGGGACAAAGGAACGTAAGAGGATGGCTGGCTAATGGTTTTGCGGTGGTTGACAAGAAGCACATAGGGAAAGAGGAAGGGAAAGAAGGGGTGCGAGAGTCTGATGAGGGTTGAGAAGAAGGACAGAGGGAAAGAGGGATGAATAAGAGGGAGAGAGGGCTGAGTGAGGAGTAATACATTGAAAAAGAGAGTGGCAGGTTAGAATTATATTACCAGACTCGCACTGGGGAAAGGAGAAGGAGCTGGAGGAAACAGAGTGAGACACACAATAGAGAGCCAATAGAGGAAGAAAGAGTGGGCGGCAGATGTAAAGTAGTCCCTCGTAAAGAAAGAGTGGGCTGCAGATATAAAGTAGTCCCTCGTGCAGTTTAATGAAGGCACTGGAGTGGAGTTGGTGGCTTCCATCCCTACAACCAATACCATTAGGTGACTGGTAAATACTCCAAAAGGCTGAGCGAAGATGTGATTGACAAAATGTCAACACAGCTGCTGAAAAAGGCAGGTCGAAGCAAGTAAATGGCTCATAGGGGCGAACACAAAGCCTACTATATTCTTATTGTTAGCAACAGGTCTGTCTTACAGTTACACTGTCAAAACCCAGATCTAACTAGAGCAATTGCAATTTGCTTCTGCTTCTAAATGGAACTAGTGCTAAAACGGATGCAAATCATCTTTGCACCTATTTTTTTCTTCCTACTTACATGGCTAAATTACCCATTGATTTTCTATGGCTTTAGTGACAAAAATGGAAGCATCCATAAAAAGGCTAAACATGAGTACAATGTCTTATATAAATAAATACTAAGAGAATTCAGGGCCGAATTACAAACCTTTTGTGCTGAGTTTCTGTCATAAAAGTAATGAAAACCTGTGCAAAATGTTTTGGGGCTTTATTTTCAGCACTAGACTTGTTTTGCGCTTGAGAGTGGCTTTGCTTTACTCTGCAACAAGGGTGCATTCCATGGTCGGTATGTGGGCATTCCCGTGCAACCACCCATGGTTTTGGAAGCAAAACCCAATCTACTAACAATAGTTGACAGGGTTCTCCACTAAAAAATAACACTACTTTGAAGCAGGCATTCAAAAGGATAAATAAGTTTATTTCTCCTAGTTTTTCCCACTTTGCATGTGTGCAGCACAAATCGTAAGTGGGAAACGTTTTAAAGTTTGTCCTATTCTGGCATATTATTTTGTAGTGGAAGAGTACCCTTTCTGTACAAAACCTATGCTAGACTCAGGCAGACACCTTTACACTATAGTGCAAAGGTGTGTGTGTGGCTCTCGGTAGTCTGATTGTGCGCCAGCTCTAGGGAGAGAGAAGCATAATGTCCATACATGGCAACATTTTAGGAGAGAAAAGTGAGAGGTTTTAGTAACATAATCAGGATAATGTATTTCTCCCTATGACTTATATCGAGGCCTGAATCAGGTCTGTTGTCAAGTATGGGACTTGAAAGTGAGCTGCCGCAGGGGCAGATATCAGAAATGTAGATACATGTGTTTTCCCCCTTACCTGCCAGGAGCACGGAGAAAGTGCTATGGCAGACAGAGAGTGAATGACAAAAATGCTGTGCACTGGCCTGCGAGAGCAGGTTACTGGCAGCGAATACTACAATTCTCACTAAACCAGTCCCGGTTGGCTGTAGCCCGCAGAGGAATCAGGTTTTTGAATGCAGGAATCGGGGAGCAGGAGACTAGCCTTGAAATCGGTAGTCTCCCGCCTGAATCTGGAGGGTTACCAAAGGGGATGATGGACGGAGCGTTTGAGCAAATCAAACACTCACCCCCAGTCAAGTGATCTGGGTTTAATCCATCATCATTCTTTAGCTCACTCCACCACCCCAGTTCAGACATGGCCATATGCAAATCAGTCTGACCCTGTGCCTCATGGGAACAGTCCAGCCCGAACTGCCAAGCCATGTCTTCCCTGGACCGGAAACAAGCATCCTGGGACCGGTTTCTGGCTATTCAGCCGTCATCAGCCTGAACTGGGGTGGTGGAGTGAGCTAAAGAATGATGATGGATTAAACCCAGATCAGTTGACTGTGGGTGAGTGTTTGATTTGTTCTAACGCTCCGTCCATCATCCCCTTTGGTATCGCTTTGAATCTGTAGGGTTGGCAGGTATGAATGTCATAACTTAGTAGTCAAGTCAAATAGACTTTATTTCGGCAGTCAGACACAGCCATGAAAACACAATACAGATATAAAAACAGGTTAAAAAGTGGCACAATCATCAAATAGAAAAGTGCATAGTAAAACATTCAAAATAAAAGCATATAAGAAGAGAAAAATACCATCAACAGGCAGCTTGAATCTGTTAAAAAATTATTTGCTTTCTCTTAGCAAGAACACATTTTAAGAATGAGCAAACATTCCTGCAGAGCGTGGGGGAGTTCAATGATTGCAAGTACAACAAAGCCTCAGCACATCTTCTAATGCCACTTGCTCTAATTAATGGAACTAAAAACCCCTTCAAATCGGCCCTATAATATTGAAAGAAGAAGGTGAAGTGGAGCATGCTCTGGGAAGAGGACTAATCGCAGGTGCAGATGAGCACATTGGTACGGTCAAATTGGCCTGACAGAAAACAACTGCCACCTAATAATGCCAAACATGAATCTAGTCAGCAGAACTCTGTCCCATGTGGTATCAGTCCAAGACAGATACCGTTCCATATTAGGGGTGGTTTGCAGGTTAGCATACTTCCTGATAGAGATTTTAACTGATTCAGATTCCTCTCTGCTCTTACTATTCCTGGTTGGAGACACTTTCCTAACCTAGGAAAGACCAGCCTGTGATATACAAATAGGAGAGGAAAAAAGCTCAGGTCTCCCCAAGTCGGGAATTTCCTGTTTAATATACTGCAACCATGGATTGGTTAGGCCGCTATCACAGGCAAGGCAATACAAGATACCCTTCCTATTCAGGCCTGCATGGGTTCGCCTAGATGGCGCACCACAACACCAACGGGGCCAGTTTAATAAGGTCTTCAACAGAACCAATGGAAAGCTCCTGGTGAACATTGTAAGTGGCACAGGCTGGGAGTACACCCATTAGATGACCCAGGACCCTGTTCTCTTCAGTCTGGGGGGCAAAGATGTTAGAGCTCCTGGTGAACATTGTAAGGGGCACAGGCCGGGGGTACACCCAGGAGATGACGCAGGACCCTGTTCTCTTCATTCTGTGGGCAAAGATGTTAGTATAGCCCCAGATGCCTGCCCCGTAGATGAGAATAGGGGGACACTTACTCCTTAAAACCTGCAACAAAGGGGCCAGGGGCTTTCTACCGATGCGGGAGGCTAAGTTGTATATAAAGCCAGCGTAGCTGGCAAACCTTTGGGAAGCTTTCTATTTACATGAGCCCCAGTCTCCCTTGGCATGAATGACCACACCAAGGTATGCAAACTCCTCAGTGGAGTCTACCTGTTGACCCTGGAGGTACACGGTTCTTGGTTTAGTGAATTTGGGCATAACTTAGTAGAGATGAGGCTTTCCTGCTCTCTCCCTCTCATGCAACACAGCCTAGCAAATTTGGGTGCGGCTCTGCATTGTGCGACAGTTTAGTAAATCTGGGCCTTAGTTTGGCTTTTCTGTAGTGCATGCAGTGCATGCAGGGAACATTGTAAATTCCGCTATCAGTTGACTGACTATTGTAAAAAAAAAATAGATTGTTCACTAGTCCCGCCGACGAAACATGTCCTAAAAGCCTTTAGAAATGACGAATGTCTGGCTACCAGACACAGCTACTTTACCCCCAAGAAACTGAAGCGTTCGCCGTAGGTGCTTTGTGCCATCTGCGTTTGTCGAAGAGGAGCAACACCAAATGCCGAACAGCACCTCCATACATCTAAGTACTCCACGCACTGCGAGACCAACCGGCTGAAACGCGGAGCAACTATCACCAGTTTAAGCGTATCGTTGAGACCTGCACGCTGCCCCAACAAAGATGGCGAAGCGCAGTACAACATCATGCCATGTGGCTCCCGGTGCGTGCGTGCACCAAACTGTGCCGAGCAGCATGTATCCTTGAGGACGAACTGAATATCGTAGCCGTTGGTAGGGAGAGAATCCTCGCGGAAGCATCCATGCGGGCACTGAATCAGGGAAGCCTGGCGCTTGTCTCGTGCAGCTGTAACGTTGACTTCAACGTTTAAAGTAATGGGCCTGGATTATTTAAAATACGACAAAGTAGTTACATGTAGCCTTCCGGTCCGATCAGAAAAATAGATGTAGAGATGAGGAGGCGATCGCAAAACTGACTTGATATACTCAGACAAACATAACACATTGCTCAATGCAGCTTGATCTGTGAAGCACAAGGATTACTCCTCAATCCAAGCGGGTTGCCTGTACCATCTCTAGATGATGCACGATGTGCCATCTTTAAACACCCGTAAGCATAGGCATAGAGCTGTACGAAGATGCAGGTTGAAATCACAGACAGCTTGAGCAGACTCCAAGCTCCAGAGCAACACGTTGCTGTTCTCATGCAGTACATTAATTTGTAACTGGACATAGGATGTATAAAGACGCATGTCCTGGCTGAGGTCGACCGATGTGTAGGTCACTGGTGGGGCTGTACGGCTGCCGGGCAATCTATCTTTAGTGGCTATACTTGCTTTAAGTTTCCTTAAAATTCCTTTGAAGTTTTGGTTCCTGTAGCTTCTTCTGTATCACACAGGGACAGACTCTTTTAGTTCCAGTTCAGTGTACTTCTAAATGTTAGTTTCAGTAGTCTCTTTAAATTTCTTCTGTGCAATATCTTCTTTTCGTTATCTCTAGATCTTCCTTAAGACCATTAGTACGCATGAATCCGTCTCCAGATCATCGCCAAAATTATTTTGTGATGTATGACAAGTAGCCGAAGAGTATCTTTGTAGATTTTTTATTAGTTTTAGTTACAGGTTAGCATCCTTGTAAAGCAGCCCCACCAGGAGCAGCCTGCCTGCTGCTCAGCCCATCTTCAACTGTCACACCTCACCACACAGACACCCAAACATTCCAATCATCTCCATCACACCAACATTCCACTCAGAAAACTCACACTGGCTGAGCAGCTAGGAGCCAGGTAACATAGGCGTAACATTAATACAAAGGCAGGATATAACAAAAAGTAACACCACAAACCTGCAAAACCGACAATAACAGCATTTCCCCTTCCTCCAGCCGAGACCACACCTCACCTAAAAGGACCTTCCACACCAGAAAGCAGCCCAGGCCAGTGAAGCTACGCTGCTTGGAATAAGCACTTCAGTTACACATTCAGGATCAGGGCCGTCCTCATGCCTGCCTTCAAGCAATAGAAATTCTGGGCAACCTCAGGATGAATCTCCACCAGGAGAGCACACCAGTCCCCCTGACATTCCCGATGCTGTGCCCGCGTGCCACCCCGTGGCACACAATCCATCAAGCCTTTAATTGCAGCACAGCAGAAAGGGCGTGACCCATCTGTATTTATGGCAGCCTGAAATAAAAAGAACGATCTCTACCCCTGTAGACCTGATGGCTCTGCAAGCCTCCCCCTCGTCCTGAACAAGAGCTGCCCCATCCAAGACTGACCATTACATTGGCTTCCTGGTCCCACCATCAGGGTTCACCCCAATGAACCAGAGCTGTGTCGTGCTGCACTACTACGTAGCTCCTTATACAACCCCCATGACATTGCACCTAAACACCTCAATCCTCAGCACAAATGTGGAGACAAAAAAGGTATTCTACACCAGAAATGGAATTTACATGGGGGCTGAGAGGACAGACTCCACTTCTTATGAGGTGAATGAAAATGGGCTTCACTGGGGCAAATACAGAATTTCTGCTCATTTTGGCAGTTCGAGGAGACCAGGGCCATGTATGACCATAAAAGGAAAACATCTGGAGGAATATGAATCATTCATATGGGAGCTCTACATCAAAAAGCTGCTCAACTGGCAGTCATCTTCCTGCATACAATTTGAGGCTCTACATTGCCACTGGATGAACCAGTTAAGAACCCTGTTCAGGAGAATTAACTGCTGCTGCATATGACATACACACACACACACTACTCACATCACTCTTCACATATTAAACACACACACGCACACACACTACTCACATCACTCTCCACATATTACACACACATTAAGCACTGCACACATACACAGCAGCAATGTGTGCCACGTTACCAGGCAGGGCATCTGATTGCTGACAACTGCTCAAACTTGCCCAGAAGTTTGGCTGTGAAATCGATTGAAGCATTGATCGACATGGGATAGTTTGCGGTAGTTGTGCTGACTGCTGCAAGCAACATGACCCAGTCCATGTCCACCACTCACTGATCATGGGTGGGTCTTCCTTTTAGCATGAGGCAGAAATAAGGCACACAAGGAATTATGGGCTATGGCGCTTTTGGGAACCTTATATGTATCAAAATTCCCAATCCTGAGCACATAGGAGCAAGACCACTGACTCACTGTCAGTGAAATTGCACTCACATCCTCGCGGCTCCACCATTAAGTGAGGCCTCCCCCGAGCCCTTGTACTCTCGAGTGTTGGTGTTCGAGGCCCTCCTCCACCCGCAGGTTTACCTGTGCCTCATCCCTGGTGGTCCAGTGGACCTCTGTCTCTTTTCTCTCGCTCCGCTTTTCACTCATTTTCACTCGTTTTTACCCTCATTTTAACTTCTTTTCTGCTCTTTTCTGCCTTATTCCACTCATTCCTCCTTTATTCCTCCTTTTCCCGCCCGTTTTCCCCACCGCTGCTGCCCCAGCGGCCCCTCCCCCCAGCGCGAGCAGCGCGACCGGCCCAATCCAGCTGCCCTCCCCACTCCCGCCTTCCAGCTGTCCAGCCCTCCCTGACCCCTACTTAATGGCGGCCGCTGCGGGGACAGGCGAGCAAGACCACTGACTCATTGTCAGTGAAATTGCTCTCCCACCCTCGCAGCTCCACCATTAAGTGAGGCCTCCCCCGAGCCCCTGCACTCTCGAGTGTTGGTGTTCGAGGCCCTCCTCCACCCGCAGGTTTACCTGCGCCTCATCCCTGGTGGTCCAGTGGACCTCTGTCTCCTTTCTCTCGCTCCGCTTTTCACTCGTTTTTACCCTCATTTTAACTTTTTTTCTGCACTTTTCTGCTCTTTTCTGCCTTATTCCACTCATTCCTCCTATATTCCTCCTTTATTCCTCCTTTTCCCGCCCGTTTTCCCCGCCGCTGCTGCCCCCGCGGCCCCTCCCCCCAGCACGACCAGAGCGACCGGCTCAATCCAGCTCCTCTCCCCGCTCCCGCCTCCCAGCTGTCCAGCCCTCCCCGACCCCTACTTAATGGCGGCCGCTGTGCGGCCGCGCGCAGTGGGCTCACAGCGGGCGCACAGCGGGTGCTCAGCGGGCGCGCCCGTCTTTGTCCTGGACCTCCGGGCCGCCAACGCTACGACCCGGCGACACTCCACGCACTAAACCCAGGCCGCTACAACAACTGCAAACTAGCATCACCAGCCGACACCCACGGACCCTTCAGCTGTCACCGCTGCCGGCACACCTACAGCACCACCAGAAACACGGACCCAGCACAACCCGACAGCAAGAACACTCCAGAGCCGAAGACCCTGCAATGCATCCTCCTCAACGTCAGATCACTCCACAAACACGCCACCGAAATCTGGGACCTCCTCGACAGCACCGCCCCGGACGTAGCATTCCTCACCGAAACCTGGACCAACACCACCTCGGGACCGGACAGCGCCATCGCCATTCCCCAAGGATACAAGATCTCCAGGAAGGACCGCCCCACCCGCCCGGGAGGAGGAATTGCCATCGTCCACAAATCCACCCTCCGCCTGAGCACACTCCCCGACGAGCCCACAGACCTGATGGAACACCTTCACTTCAAGATACTGGCCAGCCCTACCACCACCCTCCGAGGAACCCTCATCTACCGACCCCCTGGACCCCGCGGACCATTCGCCAACTCCATCACGGACATCATCTCCCCGCATGCCATCGCATCCACCAACTACACCCTGCTGGGAGACCTCAACTTCCACCTCGACAACCAAATGGACCCCAACACCACATCCCTCCTGGACAACCTCCACAACATTGGACTCTGCCAGATCGTGACCGAACCCACGCACTCAGCAGGCCACACCTTTAGGAAGGTGGAATCTGACTGCATGGTTACCCCCACTTTTTCCTGATGTTTTGCTGGTTTTCGACTTAGACTGGGGTCCTGATTAGCAGGATCCCAGTCAGACTATCTGCTTTCTCCCTAAATTGGTTGTGCAAGTACTTTAGGTACACTCCAGATTGGATTCTGGGGTACCCTTATAAGTCCCTAGTATATGGTATACTATGTACCCAGGGCCTAGGTACCCCAGAGGCCTCCCAGGGGCTGCAGCATGTATTATGCCACCCTTGAGAGACCATTTAAAATGACACAACAGGTCTGCTACAGCAGCCTGTGTAAGGTGGTGCATGTACCCCTTACTTAGATATAGGTTCACTATATCTATCATAATCACTGCACATATAAACCTATCAGTCACCCCTATAGCAGTCCTTATCAATCCTGAAGGCATGGTGCTGGTTTTTATGTGAGAGGGTGCCCATGTATGAGCAGAGCCCCTCTGCAGCCTTCGGAACCTATATTCCGGGGTTGTTTGTGATGCAGCCAACCATATATACTTAAGTGCATTATAACCTTGCGGTAAATGCTAACTTTAAAACGGCTGCATGGAAACATGTCGTGTTTGGTGTCAAACACCTTGGAATCATACCGCCACACCAGTAACTGGTGTGGGAGGTATGATTCCACCCTCCTAGAGGGAGAAATATGACAACACCGGTACACCTGGTACCAGCTTTCTTGACCCTGGCATTACAAAATGGATGCTGCCAGCCACAGACACATGTCTGCCCTCCTGCTGCTGGACGAAACTCCGGCAGGGGAAGGTTTGACAATAGGTTTCCTGTCACAGACAGGCTTTAGTGTATTGGGGCTGGGTGGGTGCACTCTGAGAGTGCTTTGATGTTTGCACTGGGGGCACATTTGGTGTCCCTGTGCATAGTCCATCTCAAACCGGTTGCAGGAGCCATTTGCTCCTGCTCTGACGCGAAACTGGACAAAGGACATGGGTGTAGCCACCCCTCTGTCCTGACCCTCCCATAGGTGGGTCCCCAGAGTTTGTCCCACCCCTTCCTTGGGTATAAAATAGGAACCCCTGACTACAGGACTTTAGATTTACCTGGACTAAACTCTGCTACAGAAACCAAGTACTTTTGACGATCTACACTTCGTTGGACGACAGAAGAATCTTCCTTGGAGTAAAGGAGTTACTCCCCTGCTGAGCAGGCACCTAAACGCATCTGACTGGTTTGCAGCTACGAAGCTCCTGAAGGACTCCAAAGATTTCTGCAACACAGGAGGTGGGTTCCCGAGGTCTCCGAGGTTGATCTACGCTCTCAACAATTCTGAGGCCCGTATCCCTCGTGGGAACCGTGAAACCCGTACCCCTGGGCACCGTGTACATTTGCAGCAGCATATGCTTTTCGGCGATCCCTGAAGCTGTGCTTTGGGCTACTTGTAGTCCTGACCCCGAGCAGTAATTCCACTGAAGATTTCCGGCCTACACTCCACGAGTGTTCCGTGGGTGATTCAGCTCGAGGTCCCTTCGCGATCCCTGGTCCGTTGGCCTGTGGATCCCTGTGAAGGCAACTCTAACTTTCAGTGGGCTTCCCTGGTTGCTCCAGACGTGCCCTGACTCTCCATCGCTTGGAGAGTCCCCAGGACCTTGCTGGTCCTCACAGAAGCATCTTTCCTCTGACCGCGTGGGTTGCCGTTGCCAAGGCTTGTTGGTGTTCAATCCGGACACTAACCCCCCAGCACTCGACATCCTTCGTGGGACAGCTCGAATCCGGACTGTGGTTGTCGTAGATATCTCCTGGTCCCCGTGGCTGCATAGTCAAGCTTCACCTCATCTCACCTGAAGCACCCGACATCGGTGGGCATTCGATTGCTCCGCTCCTGGTCACGTGAAGTGACCCAGACTTTGTCCCCTCTGCTTTCAGGTTCTTCTCATCTCCGATCCAGGCTTGGATCACACCGGACACTTTTCTTCTCCATGGCAGCAGTACTTTTCCGCATCACGCCATTGAAAACGACGAGGGTTTCCGACACCATTTGACCCCTATGCACCCAGCTCCTCTGGGATAGGTAACACGGGTACCTCGGTACTCTCAAGGGTGCTGGCCTTAGAACCTTCTATGTTTATCTGGGTTTGCTTAAAGTCCTCTCCTAAGTGTCCTTAATCTTTAAATTGCCAACCGCGACTTTCCCATAGAGTTGTACGGAGCTCGCGTCTGTGTTCCCACACTGCACCCGTCCTCCGCGGGTCCCCTGTGTCACTACCTTGGGTGGTTCCTTGGGGTCCCAGCGATTCTACGTGCTCTAGGCACTGTGTCTAGTCAAGTCGTGGTTCTTATACCACTTTCTTAGTATATGGTTTGGTCTCCCCCTGGAGCCCACTGTGTATTGTGCTATTTACTGTTGTTCTAGTGATTTAATATTGTGTGCCTTGTTCTCTAATCTCATAAAGAGGTTAGTAGAGAGTGTTTAGTAATAAATACATATATTTTATATATACCTTGTGTGGTTCTCCTTTCATTTGGTCATTCAGGAGGTTATATACTGGTAAAACAAGCTGCTTTACATTCCTTCGAGACTTAGCCTGAAGGCTGCTCTCCATAGCTACCACTAGGATGGCTTTCAATAAAGGTTGTCTTTAACCTAATCATCAATAAAGGTCGTTTGGACTGGTGCAAGGTGCCCACTTTAATTAGTGGACAGCATATACCAGGCCAACTTCTCACATTGGTGGGCAGCGGTTGGGATTCAAGCTTGCTATTGTTTTACCAGATAATCTCATTGAGTGACTAACTGAAAACCACTAAAGGTACTTAGGTACATATAAATCAAGCCTAGAATAAAGTAAGTTCTACTGAACTTAGAGTTGGGTAAGTCAAGGGCCTAGCACACCCTTTCTCCAACTCAAGAGAGTTTCAGTTCCCACTAGGGTAGGTAGGTGCATACACCACACCACATTAGCATGTCTTCTAGGCCTGAAGCCAGTGGCTCCTTGCCAGCTAAGCATGACCATCTCTCATTCCAAGAATTGAGAACCATGTGTACATCTAGGAAACTGAAGACAGGGAAAAACCCAAATACTCAACGTCTCATAGAGACTTTGCTTTTAGATGACTTCAGAAAGACCCCAGGGTCTGATGAGGCAGGCAAAGGGGGTGGGGCAGCAGAAGAGGAAAGGCCAGGAAGTGAAAACTTCTATGACCTGGACTCTGATGCTGGCCAGGAGGATCAAAATGATCCTAACCTGGACAATCCAATCCTTCCTGAAGGTGAGGAAGAAGGCCTCAGTGGCCCTCTCTTTACCCCACCTGGAAGGGTTAACAGTTTACCAAGAAGATCAAGATCTCCTTCTCAGGAATCTAATCATTCTGGTACATCTGTAGGGAGCTCTGTTTCTCATAGGACCTCTGCCTCTCATAAAAGGGAGTCCTCTTATGAGAGGAAGTGCCAACTGCTTGAGTTTGAGAGAGCTAAGCTCAGAATCAAGAGAGAGCAATTGGCCTTAGATAGGGAATCCCTGGAGCTTCAGAGAGCTTCTAAAAAGCTGGGGCTAGAGCCCCATGGTGGCAGCAACAGTGTCCCTAGGAGTAGAGAACATGCTCATGACCATAGAAACCTGAACAAGATTGTCCCTCCCTACCAGAGTGGGGATGACATCCACAAATGGATAACTGCACTGGAGAGGGCCTGTAAGGTACAGCAGAGGGTCCCTCAGGAGCAGTGGGCAGCAATCTTGTGGCTCTCCTTTGCAGACAAAGGTAGAGACAAGCTCCTCACTGTTAGAGAAGAGGATGCTGATAATTACAAAGTCTTGAAGAGTGCTCTGATTGATGGGTTTGGCTTAACCACTGAGCAATACAGGATCAAGTTCAGGGATACCCAAAAGGCACAGACTCAAGACTGGGTTGACTTTGTAGATTGTGCTACTAAGGCTCTGGAAGGTTGGATACATGGCAGCAAGGTGCATGACTTTTTAGGATTGTACAATTTGATTATGAGGGAGCAGATCCTTAATAATTGTCAAAACCAGCTTTTACACCAGTACCTGGTGGACTCTGATCTGACCTCTCCCCAAGAATTGGGAAAGAAGGCAGACAAATGGGTCAGAACCAGAGTAAAGCCAAAGAATCAGGGTGGTGACCAGAAGAAAGATTCTTCCAAAAACCAAGAGAAAGGTGGGGATAAATCAAAAGATAAATCCACTACAGGGCCCCAAAGGTCCTCTTCTGGGGGTGGGTCCCAAACTCCTTCCTCCCCTGAAAAGAAACCTTATTGCCATATATGTAAGAAGCCTGTCCACTGGAAAAATGACCCCAGTTGCCCTAAGGCCAGCAATAAGGAAAATGTTCCTCCCAGCAATACTACCACTCCTCCTGGTACTACAAGTAGTAATCCCCCAGGTGGTAGTAATGCACCCAAAAAGTTAGGTGGGTTCTTATGGGGAACTGAGGTGGACCATGGATTAGAAAGGTCCCCCTCACAGGCCTCCTCAGTCTGTGATGGTGGCATGGGATTTGCCACTTTTAATGTCAGTCCTAATTCTTTGGGCAAGTACAGACAGGAGCCACTGATAAATGGTCAGAAAGCTTTGGCATTCAGGGATACAGGGGCTAGTGTCACCATGGTGACAGGGAAACTTGTCCCCCCTCAACAGTTTTTACCTGAGTTTAAGTACCAGGTGACCAACATTGATGATATTAGAACAGATCATCCCATGGCCATAGTCAATCTCAGCTGGGGAGGGATCACTGACCCAAAGAGAGTGGCAGTGTCCCCAAACTTGCCTGTAGATTGCCTGTTGGGCAATGATCTGGAAATTTCAGCCTGGGCTGAAGTTGAATACCAGGCCCATTTAAGAATGTTAGGCCTCACTGAGAAAGTTGGTGGGGCTCTTAGGGCCTCAGCCCAATCCAAGGGACATTTTGGAGTGGTGGAGCCTGAAAGAATGGCCCACTCTACTCCACCAGAGAGCAGAAGGGTTGAAGAAAAGTCTTCTACCCCCCAGACTATAGTTAAGGGTCAGCTTCCTCAGGGATCTGATCCTACCCCTAGTGAAGGAACTGCCCCAGAGGTGGTCAGGCCTGGCCTGGCAACACCCCTGATGGCAGGGGACCTTTCCAAGGTGGTACCCAGTATGGAGCAGGTATCCTGCCCCTCTCTACCCTACCTCACTCAGCCTAGGGCTGCAGAGGTCAGGGAGGTCAGTGGACCCCTTAGGGCCCACTGTCCAGAGGAACCCCCCTCATCCACAGATTAGGGGCACCCAGTCTAGTAGCCCTAGCCAGGTGAAAATTCCTCAACCCACTGAGGGATCCATCTTACCATTGGATAGGACCACCCCCAGATGGACTCTGTTGGGCAAAGGCAAACCTGGGACCAAGTAGTTCCAAACCTACCATGTCCCCCCAGTGTTCCAACCAAAGTGACCCAACCCCCAGCTGTAGGCAGCCAGAGGTTGACCCTTAGGGCCAGATACAAGTCAGTCATGGAAAGAAAGGCCTCCATGGTGACCAGTGATCTGAGGAAGCTGAGGCCAACTTTATTAGGGCCTCACTTCTCTACTCAGACACCCCACCAGCCTTTTACTTTGCCAAAACACCCTACAGGTAGAAATCCCAACGTTTGGAGACCATCCAATACCCTTAGGGGTAGGGACTGCTTAGTGGACCATAAGACAGGGGGAATCCATGCTAGTGCAGGATCTTCCTTATATGGCCACTTAGTCAATAAAGGCTCAACTGGACAAGGTTAGCCTTATCTCCTTTCGTTTGGGGGGGGGGGTATGTAGGAAGGTGGAATCTGACTGCATGGTTACCCCCACTTTTTTCTTGGTGTTTTGCTGGTTTTCGACTTAGTCTGACTGGGATCCTGCTAATCAGGACCCCAGTCTATCGGCTTTCTCCCTAAATTGGTTGTGCAAGAACTTTAGGTACACTCCAGATTGGATTCTGGGGTACCCTTATAAGTCCCTAGTATATGGTATACTATGTACCCAGGGCCTAGGTACCCCAGAGGCCTCCCAGGGGCTGCAGCATGTATTATGCCACCCCTGAGAGACCATTTAAAATGACACAACAGGTCTGCTACAGCAGCCTGTGTAAGGTGGTGCATGCACCCCTTACTTAGATATAGGTTCACTATATCTGTCCTAATCACTGCACATATAAACCTATCAGTCACCCCTATAGCAGGCCTTATCAATCCTGAAGGCAGGGTGCTGGGTTTTATGTGAGAGGGTGCCCAAGCATGAGCAGAGCCCCTCTGCAGCCTTCGGAACCTATATTCCGGGGTTGTTTGTGATGCAGCCAACCATAAATACTTAAGTGCATTATAACCTCGCGGTAAATGCTAACTTTAAAACGGCTGCATGGAAACATGTTGTGTTTGGTGTCAAACACCTTGGAATCATACCTCCACACTAGTAACTGGTGTGGGAGGTATGATTCCACCCTCCTAGAGTGAGAAATATGACAACACCGGTACACCCGGTACCAGCTTTCTTGACCCTGGCATCACAAAATGGATGCTGCCAGCCACAGACACACGTCTGCCCTCCTGCTGCTGGACGAAACTCCGGCAGGGGAAGGTTTGACAATAGGTTTCCTGTCACATGGAGGTGTGACCACCTCCCAGACAGGCTTTAGTGTATTGGGGCTGGGTGGGTGCACTCTGAGAGTGCTTTGATGTCTGCACTGGGGGCACATTTGGTGTCCCTGTGCATAGTCCAGCTCAAACCGCTTGCAGGAGCCATTTGCTCCTGCTCTGGTGCGAAACTGGACAAAGGACATGGGTGTAGCCACCTCTCTGTCCTGACCCTCCCATAGGTGGGTCCCCAGAATTTGTCCCACCCCTTCCTTGGGTATAAAATAGGAACCCCTGACTACAGGACTTTAGATTTACCTGGACTAAACTCTGCTACGGAAACCAAGTACTTTTGATGATCTACACTTCGTTGGACGACAGAAGAATCTCCCTTGGAGTAAAGGAGTTACTCCCTTGCAGAGCAGGCACCTAAACGCATCTGACCGGTTTGCAGCTACGAAGCTCCTGAAGGACTCCGGAG
Organism: Calotriton arnoldi; assembly: GCA_963921515.1. Lineage (NCBI taxonomy): Eukaryota > Metazoa > Chordata > Amphibia > Caudata > Salamandridae > Calotriton > Calotriton arnoldi. The sequence goes on along the minus strand of CAWUFW010001715.1, from coordinate 1,248,603 downwards.
ATTTCTGCAACACAGGAGGTGGGTTCCCGAGGGCTCCGAGGTCGATCTGCGCTCTCAGCAATTCTGAGGCCCGTATCCCTCGTGGGGACCGTGAAACCCGTACCCCTGGGCACCGTGTACATTTGCAGCAGCATATGCTTTTAGGTGATCCTGAAGCTGTGCTTTGGGCTACTTGTAGTCCTGACCCGAGCAGTAATTCCACCGAAGATTTCCAGCCTACACTCCACGAGTGTTCCGTGGGCTGGTATTTGGTGATTCAGCTCGAGGTCCCTTCGCGATCCCTGGTCCGTTGGCCTGTGGGTCCCTGTGAAGGCAACTCTAACTTTCAGTGGGCTTCCCTGGTTGCTCCAGACGTGCCCTGACTCTCCATTGCTTGGAGAGTCCCCAGGACCTTGCTGGGCCTCGCAGAAGCATCTTTCCTCTGACCGCGTGGGTTGCCGTTGCCAAGGCTTGTTGGTGTTCAATCTGGACACTGACCCCCCAGCACTCAACAGCCTTTGTGGGATAGCTCGAATCCGGACTGTGGTCATCGTAGATGTCTCCTGGTCCCCACGGCTGCAGAGTCAAGCTTCACCTCATCTCACCTGAAGCACCCGACATCGGTGGGCATTCGATTGCTCCGCTCCTGGTCACGTGAAGTGACCCAGACTTTGTCCCCTCTACTTTCAGGTTCTTCTCACCTCCGATCCAGGCTTGGATCACACCGGACACTTTTCTTCTCCACGGCAGCAGTACTTTTCCGCATCACGCCATTGAAAACGACGAGGGTTTCCGACACCATTTGACCCCTATGCACCCGGCTCCTCTGGGATAGGTAACACGGGTACCTCGGTACTCTCAAGGGTGCTGGCCGTAGAACCTTCTATGTTTATCTGGGTTTGCTTAAAGTCCTCTCCTAAGTGTCCTTAATCTTTAAATTGCCAACCGCGACATTCCCATAGAGTTGTACGGAGCTCGCGTCTGTGTTCCCACACTGCACCCGTCCTCCGTGGGTCCCCTGTGTCACTACCTTGTGTGGTTCCTTGGGGTCCCAGCGATTCTACGTGCTCTAGGCACTGTGTCTAGTCAAGTCGTGGTTCTTATACCACTTTCTTAGTATATGGTTTGGTCTCCCCCTGGAGCCCACTGTGTATTGTGCTATTTACTGTCGTTCTAGTGATTTAATATTGTGTGCCTTGTTCTCTAATCTCATAAAGAGGTTAGTAGAGAGTGTTTAGTAATAAATACATATATTTTATATATACCTTGTGTGGTTCTCCTTTCATTTGGTCATTCAGGAGGTTATATACTGGTAAAACAAGCTGCTTTACATTCCTTCGAGACTTAGCCTGAAGGCTGCTCTCCATAGCTACCACTAGGATGGCTTTCAATAAAGGTTGTCTTTAACCTAATCATCAATAAAGGTCGTTTGGACTGGTGCAAGGTGCCCACTTTAATTAGTGGACAGCATATACCAGGCCAACTTCTCACAACACCCTCGACCCCCTCTTCACAACAGGAAACTCCATCACTTTCAGCCACACCACCGAACTCCCGTGGACAGACCACCGATGCGTCCACTTCACCTTCTGAACACCCACAATCCACAGACATCAGCACCGGCTCCCACGAAGAAACTGGACCAAAATCACCGATGACCAGCTCACCTCCTCACTCAGCAACTCCACACCAACCATCGCGGAAGACGACGACCCCAACACCGCAGCCCGAACTCTGCACAGATGGATCTCCGACAGCAACAACACCGTAGCCCCCCTCAAGAAAAACAACAACACTCATGCCAAGAAAGCTAGATGGTTTACCACAGAACTTCTAGAGAACAGACGCACGTGCCGCCACCTCGAAAAGGCCTGGAGGAACTCCAAATCCACAGAGGCCCATAATGACTTCAGAGCCGCCACCAACGCTCACCACCAACTCATCAGAAAAACGAGGAAAAAGGCAATTGAAGACAGAATCTCCACACATGCGAACAACAGCAAAGAACTCTTCAGCATCATCAAGGAGTTCGCCCAACCCACCAGCGAGTCTACTGACATCCCTACCTCACAAGACCTCTGCGACAAACTCAGCACCTACTTCCACCTCAAAATCAAGAACATTTATGACAACTTCGACGAAGACAACCGACACATATACCCTCACCAGCCACCCCCGAGACCCTGAAGCCAACGATTGACAACTGGACAGCCCTCACCACCGAAGACACACTGAAGACGATGAAGTCAATCCACTCCAGGGCCCCCACAGATCCCTGCCCCCACCACATCTTCAACTTAGCCACCGACACCATCGCACCCATGCTCTGCCACACCATCAACCGCTCCCTGATGATCGCCTCGTTCCCCGACGACTGGAAACACGCCGAGATCAACCCCCTCCTGAAGAAGCCCTCGGCGGACCCCACCGACCTCAAGAACTACAGACCCATCTCCCTGCTCCCGTTCCCAGCGAAAGTAATTGAGAAAGCCATCAACAGCCAACTCGCCACCTTCATCGAAGAGCACAACATCCTCGACTCCTCCCAATCCGACTTCAGAAAAACCACAGCACAGAAACCGCCCTCCTCTCCGCAACAGACGACATCCGCTCCCTACTGGACAGAGGAGAAACAGTAGCCCTCATCCTCCTTGACCTCTCAGCGGCGTTCGACACAGCCTCTCACTGCACCCTAATACGCAGACTCCACGACGCAGGGATCCGGGACAAGGCCCTTGACTGGATCCACTCCTTCCTCTCCAGCAAAACGCAGCGGGTCAGACTCCCCCTTCCTCTCGGACCCTACACCTACCACCTGCGGAGTCCCCCAGGGGTCCTCCCTCAGCCCCATGCTCTTCAACGTCTACATGGCTCCGCTCGCCCCCATTGTCAGAACCTATGGACTCAACATTGTGTCATACGCAGACGACACCCAACTCATCCTCTCCTTATCCAACGAACCCAACACCGCCAGACACAACTTTCAAGAAGGCACAGAAGCCGTCGCCAAATGGATGAAAAGCAGCTGCCTAAACTCAACACCGACAAAACAGAAGTACTCATCTTGGGCCCAAACACCGACGCCTGGAACAACACCTGGTGGCCCCCCGCCCTCGGAAGCCCACCCACCCCCACGGACCACGCACGCAACCTTGGAATCATCCTGGACGCTGAGCTCAAAATGGACCGCCAGATCAACTCCGTCGCATCCTCCTGCTTCCACACCCTCCGGCTCCTACGTAAGACCTTCAAATGGATCCCCCTCGAGCACAGAAAGATCGTCACTCACGCCCTCGTCACCAGCAGACTAGACTACGGCAACGCACTCTAGGCTGGAATAAACAAAAGCCTCACCCGCAAGCTACAAAACATCCAGAATGCCGCCACAAGACTGGTCCTCAACCTGCCAAGACACTGCCACATCTCCCAGCACCTACGCGCACTCCACTGGCTCCCCATCAAGGCTAGAATCATCTTCAAGATTCTCACCCGCGCACACAAGGCACTCCATGACACCGGACCAGCATACCTAAACAGCTGACTCAAATTCCACACACCCCAAAGGACTCTACGATCAGCCCAGCTCTCCTACGCCGTGGTCCCCCGCACCAGAAAGACCAGATCGGGAGGCCGCTCCTTCTCCTTCCTCGCGGCCAGAGCCTGGAACACCCTTCCGCTCCACCTCAGACAGACAACTTTGCTCCCCATCTTCGCGAGAAACCTCAAGTCCTTGCTCTTCGACAGACCCCCTCCTTGATGGACTGGAACCTTCACCCCCCCCTCCCCCCAGGGCCTTGAAACCCTCACGGGTGAGTAGTCGCGCTTTAACAAACTGATTGATTGATTGATAGGGGTCCAGGAAGGTAAGATCAATTTACTGGGGAACTGGAAGGCCAGTAGTGCTGGAATATTCTCAAGAGCACGAGGAAGGGTCTTTGGAGCTGAAGAAGTGGTCTGACTTGCTTCCAAGGTGGGGGTTGGCGGGGGAGATATAGATATTGTTATGCATTAATTAGATATTTCATTGTGTGCTTCCAAAAGGACCAAGGATGTAGCAAGTTGTACATTTCTTTCTACATCAATTAAACTAGCTTTGTATTAACTTAAAGACTTGTCTGTTGGTCCCTAATTGAGTTCCCTGAGGGGCACATCAGGAGGATGGAAGGAAGCAGCTGATGCCCTCTTCTCCATGGAAGGAGCAGCTAAAGGCCTCTTACCTATGGGCATTGGGCATGGGACAGAGGCGTGCCAGAATGGCATCATTCAGTTCCTATAGCAGGGGCTTGAGTGCCTTTTGAAAGACATTCTACAAGGTAGGATGCATAAGATGGCCACTGTGCTCAACATCATCATCATCATCATCTGCAGCAGCATGTCATTTAAAGAGCTCTCCAAGTCCTTAGGCATTCAGGCGCTGGCCCCTTCAGGTGAACAGATAGGTATTTAACACTTTTCAAAAGGAAGAATCCATTCAGTGTGGTGTATTTTTTTAAAATCTTTTTGGAAGATAGTGTCAACCAGTTCTTTAAATATTTTGAGGCCACAACATCTAAAACTTTGTCAGTGTCAGAACCTGATTTATAGGCCTGATTTACAAAACTTGTTAACAGTTTTAAACCACCCATTTCACTAAATCAGACAGTTTCAACACTTAAAGAGCATTTTTTTGATTTACTAAACCCATTTAGCAATTCTGAAAAGCTTTCCAGGATCTCTAAATGGGTTTAGAAATAGTTTAGGGATCTCTATTTGGAAGAGGTGCGTTTTGGGCATCCCTTCCAAATAGCAAGCCGTACCCTGATGTTTCAGTGGTTTGCAACTGTAACTCTGGTCGCAAACTATTAACCAGTTACAGAGTCTCAAGTTGGGAAGTTAACTGATTTGCAAAGAGGAAGTGGTCCTGTTAGGAACCCATCCACTTTTGGAATCATGATCCACTTTTGGAATCCTGGTGGTAACTTTAAAGGGAACACTGTGTGCTCTCACTAAAGTTTTTCAAAACTAAAAACTGTTTAAAAAAAAAAAAAAGCTTTGTTTCTTTTTTTACCTGGTTTCTCAAAAAAAACATTTTTAGTTATAAAATACATTCACAGGGATGATGGCCTGCTGTCACTTGCAGGCTAACATCCCTGTGAAAGTAGCCAATAAGAGTGAATAGCAATTTGGGACCTGCTTAATTATTATTCATTAGGCAGTTTGTAGTGTGACCCACTCCAATTAGTAGATGGGTTGGTTAACAAAATAAGTTACTGGTCACAAAAAAGTTAATAAGCAATCTGTGACCTCGTGTTGCGACCAGGCCATTTGTGTATCAGACCCCTATTTTTTTCTGAGCAGATAACCAATACACGCTTTTCCGAGTGGATGAAACATGATCCCATGCTGTTAAGTTTAACACTTCACTAACTCTTGAGCACAGTTTGTAATTTGTTTATGTTGATCCTAGAAGTGCCGACCAGATGTGTATTGCCATAGTCTAGCTTTGTGCCAACAACCATTCCGGGTTTATTAAAAAACGCACTGACTCTTCCAAGTAGCTGCAGGTGACAGCTGGAAGAGGTCACCACAGTGTTTGTCTGGATGTCCAACGAAATGTGATCAATGCATTGACTTTGTTCTTGGTAGAGATGTAGCGTTCACCTTTTTTGAGGGCCTTGTAGAAGTTATGAGCCCATTTCAGTCAATCATCAGTGAATAACCAGTAATAATCAGTGCCCTTAACTAAAACTCTGTTCGATCAGGGGTTAACTCAATCAGTTATCCAGCATCCAATGCTTTATAGTTAGGAACGCTCTACTATGTTTATACTGATCAGACTAAAATCTCATATTGATGTGAAGATGATCTGGTTATCTACTTCTTAATTGTGGAACTATACACCAGACTGGAGCTGCAGTTGGTGAAGGGCTAAATGTAAATGTTGAACAGCAGAGGTGACAGGCAGCAGTCCTGTGGTATGCTATAATTGATTGGCTGTACATCGGGCAGAACCTTCCTTATCTTCACTTGGGTGCATCTGTCCATAAGAAAAGAGGACAACTACCTGGCTGTGGGTCCCAATACCTCTCAGGGTTCAAAGGCCAAAGGCAGGTATGACAGCATTAACAGTGGGTTATCACCGTTTTCCATAATCGTAAATACAAAAGTTAAGGATCTGTCCGGGGTTAAGATGCAATGGATGTGGCTGGAGGGGGAAGGGGAGGTAGCAGTGTTGTAAAACAAATCATAAATCACTTTCAGAAATTAATCTATAGGAGTGACTGTGCTTCTAGAACAGGCATTATGGACCACGGAACATATGCTATGGTGCTGCTGATGAGAGATACAGCACTGCTCCAATGAGCAGACAGGTTGGGCAGAGGACTGAGGGGCCCAGGAAGGTAAGATTGGTAGGTCCATTTGTTATTTTGTTTTTCAGTAACAAACTCCTACTTTGGGAGTTTGTTAATAAATAACAGAAAAGCAAGGAGAAGTAGTGAAAAACGAGGGAAGGCACTCAGAAAAATGGGAAAAAGAAAGCAAAAAAAACCGAGGCAAAAGCAGGAGAAAGAACTCAGAAAAATGGAGGGAGAGGATGGAGAAAGCAGTAAAACACTAGGCAAAGCAGGAGAAAGCACTCAGAAAAATGGAGGGAGAGGATGGAGAAAGCAGGTAAAAAAACTAGGCAAAAGCAGGAGAAAACACTCAGAAAAACAGGGGAAAGGAAGGAGAAAGCAGTAAAAAATGAGGCAAAAGCAGGAGACAGCACTCCCAAAAAATGTGGAAAGAAAGACAAAGCAGAAAAAAAAGAGGCAAAAGCAGGAGAAAGCACTCAGAATAATGGGGAAAAGGAAGAAGAAAGCAGTAAAAAGCAAGGCAAACGCAGGAGAAAGCACTCAGAAAAAGGGGGAAAGAAAGGAAGGAGAAAGCATTAGAAAGCAGGAGAAAGCACTCAGAAAAATGGTGGGAGAGGAAGGAGGAAGCAGTAAAAAACAAGACAAAAGCAGGAGAAAGCATTCAGAAAAATGGGGAAAAGGAAGGACAAAGCACTCAGAACAAGCATTGGCATAGCCAATAGGTCTCGCTTTTGGGACCTTATAAGTATTTAGTTATGCAGCACAATATCCTTGGTACAACAACACAAACTGTTGCATGGCTAAACACTTGTAAGGTCCCAAAGGCGAGACCTATTGGCTATGCCAATGCTTGTTTGAGGAAGCACATAACTTCTGACCAATCCAAACATGTACACGTGGGTCCCAACATGTGCGCGGAGCCAAAGTCCCTCTCTAGTGATGCTCGCATAATTGCCTGGGGACAGCTGCGCTGTGAAGCCAGACCACAAAAATATAGAAACTTGTATCTTTGTTATCCCTTTTGATGCATGAGCTAGCTCCTGGTTTTGGCATGGCAAAAAGTAGAGGGATCTCATGTCTCCTTTTGCCCAGTGGTGGTAAATGGCACTCGTAGTAGGGAGCGGCCGCCATTACGAACGCTACAAGGCTGTGGTTTCATACACTCCATTGAACATAAGAAAACCATAGCTAGTCAAAAAGGGTGCAATACTGTGCAGGGAGTGCCTGGGTGATGATTAGGGTCAGATATGGAACCTGAAGCCAGTTGAAGTGAGTTTCCCAGTTATAGTGACTTTTTGACTGAAACATAATCATTATTGGTATGTTTTCCCATCTTTTGTTTACATAGGTAGAATTTAGGAACACAGCAAAAGCGACTCTTTAGGAGAGCTGCTTTCATTACAGCCCAAAAAATGGTATCACAGGCAACACATTTTCAGTACGATATGTTCAAGATGTTTGTCAATCCAGATGTTGAGATCTGCATGTCTTAAGTCAATTTTGTTTTTGTTTTCGAGCTCTTGTTTGGAATCTTTCTGTCGGCAGTTGCTCATTTGCCTCTGTGCTGTAACTGCTTACATTCACTTATTGAGCAATATTTATAAAATATTCCTCTTCTGAACTGGAATTTCCACAAAATGAGGTCCTTATTGCTGGCTAGAAGCCCCTGTCAGAAGAACATTCCATTTTGAGGTTCATCCGTTGTGGTGTGGGATAATCCTGCTGAGGAGAGAAGTGTCTAACGCTGTCCTTGGAGAACAGGCCCACTCGGACACTGCTCACTGACTGTCCCTGCCCCTCCATTGAGTGTCTGTTGAGATGTCTGTGGTGCAGTGTAGATGCTCAGCAATCTACGGTTGTCTCGGAGTAACAACTCTCTGCACACTTGTGTAGCGAGAGTAAGGATATTGGGGTACTGCAGTAAGAAACTTTTAATTATTGGGCTGGTAGAGTGATGGTCTGTAAAATACTGGACTATCCGAGAAAGAATACCTTTTTGGAGTGCCAGAATTAGAAACGTTTACATTCTGGAAGTGCCAGATGAAGAACCTGAAAATTAATTTGGTGTCAGACTAAAGATGTGCTAAATGTAGTTGGGTCCCATAATAAGCATTGCGGTATTGGGGTGGCAGATTAAGGATCTCTGTAATATTGGGGTACCAGATAAATAATCTTTGAGGCTCCTGAAATAAGGATTTATAAAATATTGTGGTGCCAGAATAAGGATCTGCAGAGTATTGGAGTCCCTGATTAAGAATCCGTACAATAATGGGGTGCCAGAATAATAACCTGTAACAAAATTGAGGATACAGAATAAGATTCTTTACATTATTGGGTTGCTAGACAAGCTGTAAAACATTGGGGTGTGAGACTAAGAATTTGAAAAGTAAAATGTTGCAAAAGTACAGAATTACAAAAAGCTGCAGCAGCAGAATACAAATCTGTAAATTAGTGTTCATGGATATGGTGGTAAAATAAGGATTATTAGGGCACCAAAATAAAAGGTAAGAAACATTTTGGTGCTGGAAATAGAATCCGTGAAATATATATTGTGCCTGAATTGAAATCTGTAAAAAATTGGTATGCAGAATCACTTAATGAAGTGTTGGGCATTGGGGGCGGGGCACATTTCAGGCTCACTGTTTGTTCTTTGGGTGGGACAGATGTCCACGACATTATTCGGCTGAGTGTAGGCGAAACCACAAGACATACCGGAGGCAGGACGGGGAAGTTTTGTGAAGGTGTTTATCAATCAAGAAGAGGTGTGTTTACGGGCGCGTGAGCTATACACCAGGCACCACGCCCTCCCGCCTCTCTGATTGCTGCACCAGCCTAAAGTGCGTGCTTTACGCCCGTATGGTGGGAGTGGGTGGAAGGTGTTATTAATACTGCGACACGCCCGTCTAAAACCAAATATTCCAGAAGAGAAGGTGCTCTGCGGAGAGTGTGCTGTATCCCGTACCTCATGGGATGATGCACGTTCCCCCTGAGCAGGGCCGCTCACACAGTGCTTCAGACCAGTGGCTGGCCGGGCCTGTCGCTGCTGTAGGGTGACCTTGTAGGACCGGCAGCAGGAGAATGTCTTCTTCCCGAGCAGCCGCCCGCCGGAACTGGAGGAGCTGCACATCCAGGCGCAGGAGGGGCTCAAGTCCAAGCAGCACCAAGGTAGCGCCTCGAGGGGCATCTGCGCCGCCACAAGCCGCGTGCCTGACCGTGGGACACGAACGCCCTAGCAGGAAGTCGGCATAAAAATGCATCCGCTGTACCGACAGCCTTGTGTAACAAGCACGGCAGCAGGGGGAGGGGGGAGAGGAGGGGGCTTGCGCGATTCCCTTGCGGGAGCGAGCGGCGCCAGGAGCGATAATTGCTACCATATGGCGCCAGCTGCTCGCTCCCGCAAGTGAATCGCCAAACGTGCACGCGTTGCCATTGAAGGCAATGGAACGCGTGCACGTTTTTGGCTGAAAAGCCGAATCGATTTCAAAAGGTCTTTTTGCCTACGCAGCGCATGCGCGCTGCGTAGGCGAGACCTAAAAATGGGGAAAAGGAAGGAGAAAGCAGTAAAAAATGAGGCAAAAGTTGGCGAAAACACTCAGAAAAACAGGGGAAAGGAACCAGAAAGCAGTAAAAAATGAAGCAAGAGCCAGCACTCACAAAAATAGGGGAAAGAAGGAGAAAGCAGAAATAAACGAGGCACAAGCAGGAGTAAGTACTCAGAAAAATTGGAGGAGAAGAAGGAGAAAGCAGTAAAAAACAAGGCAAAACAGGAGAAAGCACTCAGAAAAATGGGGTGAGGAAGGAGAAAGCAGTAAAAAAAATTAGGCATAAGCAGGAGAAAGGACTCAGAAAAATGGGGACATGTGAGGAGAAAGCAGTGAAAAACAAGGCAAAAGCAGGAGAAAGAACTCAGAAAAACGGGGGGAGAGGAAGGAGAGAGCAGAAAAAAAGAGGCAAAAACATGAGAAAGCACTCAGAATAATGGGGAAAAGGAAGAAGAAAGCAGTAAAAAGCAAGGCAAACGCAGGAGAAAGCACTCAGAAAAAGGGGGAAAGGAAGGAGAAAGCAGGAGAAAGCACTCAGAAAAATGGTGGGAGAGGAAGGAGGAAGCAGTAAAAAACGAGGCAAAAGCAGGAGAAAGCATTCAGAAAAATGGGGAAAAGGAAGGACAAAGCACTCAGAAAAATGGGGAAAAGGAAGGAGAAAGCAGTAAAAAATGAGGCAAAAGTTGGCGAAAACACTCAGAAAAACAGGGGAAAGGAACCAGAAAGCAGTAAAAAATGAGGCAAAAGTTGGCGAAAACACTCACAAAAATAGGGGAAAGAAGGAGAAAGCAGAAATAAACGAGGCACAAGCAGGAGTAAGTACTCAGAAAAATTGGAGGAGAAGAAGGAGAAAGCAGTAAAAAACAAGGCAAAACAGGAGAAAGCACTCAGAAAAATGGGGTGAGGAAGGAGAAAGCAGTAAAAAAAATGTGGCATAAGCAGGAGAAAGGACTCAGAAAAATGGGGACATGTGAGGAGAAAGCAGTGAAAAACAAGGCAAAAGCAGGAGAAAGAACTCAGAAAAACGGGGGAGAGGAAGGAGAGAGCAGAAAAAAGAGGCAAAAGCATGAGGAAGCACTCAGAAAAACAGGGGAAAGGAAGGAGAAAGCATTACAAAAAATAGGCAAAAGCAGGAGAAAGTAGTGGGTTTATATCTTGTGCCATGGGGGTTATATCTGGTGTTGTGGGGTTACACCTCGTGAAATGGAATTATATCTGGTGATGCAGATATCATCCAATGCCAAGGCAAGTGCTGTGGGTTTATAGCTGGTGCTGTGGGAAGTGCTTTGGGTGCAATCTGATGCTGTAGGTGCAAATTAGTGCTTTGGCAATTGCTGTGCATATAATCTGGTGCTGTGGCAAGTGAAATCTGGTACTACAGTATATATATATATATATATATATATATATATATATATATATATATATATATATATATATATATATATATATATCTCCACAAGATGTCCCCCTGCAAGGACGCACTCAAAGACAGGCAAATCCTGCAAGTTGTAGCAGCATTTTAATTCCGAAAAACCAGACATCACTTGCCAATTTTAAATAAAAAGCCCTACGCGTTTCGGAGCTCCTGCTCCTTTTGCACGGGCTCCATGCATTGTCCTTGGGCAGAAAAAGAGTGAAAACACGAGTCACTTCATTACTCCTTTTATCTCCCTCTGGTGGGCCAATTAGTAATTCATGCAGCATTCTGGGGCTCGTAGTATTTCCACTCTTAAAATCATCCCTTCGGTGGGTTCTGCCAACAAAACAAACAATAAGTGCAATATTAATTCTCTCCAGTGAGCCTCAGTCAAGTAGACTCCGGTTTGATTTCATCAAAACCTGTCTTTCTGTACACTCGAGTGCAGCCAATCTGCACGATGCAGCCCACCATTTCCTTCAGTGGCGGTGCAGTCCTCCCGGCCGGGACTGGCCGGATTACGTCTCTCCACAAGATGTCCCCCTGCAAGGACGCACTCAAAGACAGGCAAATCCTGCAAGTTGTAGCAGCATTTTAATTCCGAAAAACCAGACATCACTTGCCAATTTTAAATAAAAGCCCTACGCGTTTCGGAGCTCCTGCTCCTTTTTCACGGGCTCCATGCATTGTCCTTGGGCAGAAAAAGAGTGAAAACACGAGTCACTTCATTACTCCTTTTATCTCCCTCTGGTGGGCCAATTAGTAATTCATGCAGCATTCTGGGGCTCGTAGTAATTCCACTCTTAAAATCATCCCTTCGGTGGGTTCTGCCAACAAAACAAACAATAAGTGCAATATTAATTATCTCCAGTGAGCCTCAGTCAAGTAGACTCCGGTTTGATTTCATCAAAACCTGTCTTTCTGTACACACGAGTGCAGCCAATCTGCACGATGCAGCCCACCATTTCCTTCAGTGGCGGTGCAGTCCTCCCGGCCGGGACTGGCCGGATTACGTCTCTCCACAAGATGTCCCCCTGCAAGGACGCACTCAAAGACAGGCAAATCCTGCAAGTTGTAGCAGCATTTTAATTCCGAAAAACCAGACATCACTTGCCAATTTTAAATAAAAAGCCCTACGCGTTTCGGAGCTCCTGCTCCTTTTTCACGGGCTCCATGCATTGTCCTTGGGCAGAAAAAGTGAAAACACGAGTCACTTCATTACTCCTTTTATCTCCCTCTGGTGGGCCAATTAGTAATTCATGCAGCATTCTGGGGCTCGTAGTAATTCCACTCTTAAAATCATCCCTTCGGTGGGTTCTGCCAACAAAACAAACAATAAGTGCAATATTAATTATCTCCAGTGAGCCTCAGTCAAGTAGACTCCGGTTTGATTTCATCAAAACCTGTCTTTCTGTACACACGAGTGCAGCCAATCTGCACGATGCAGCCCACCATTTCCTTCAGTGGCGGTGCAGTCCTCCCGGCCGGGACTGGCCGGATTACGTCTCTCCACAAGATGTCCCCCTGCAAGGACGCACTCAAAGACAGGCAAATCCTGCAAGTTGTAGCAGCATTTTAATTCCGAAAAACCAGACATCACTTGCCAATTTTAAATAAAAAGCCCTACGCGTTTGGAGCTCCTGCTCCTTTTTCACGGGCTCCATGCATTGTCCTTGGGCAGAAAAGAGTGAAAACACGAGTCACTTCATTACTCCTTTTATCTCCCTCTGGTGGGCCAATTAGTAATTCATGCAGCATTCTGGGGCTCGTAGTATTTCCACTCTTAAAATCATCCCTTCGGTGGGTTCTGCCAACAAAACAAACAATAAGTGCAATATTAATTCTTTCCAGTGAGCCTCAGTCAAGTAGATTCCGGTTTGATTTCATCGATTTCAACGATGCAGCCCACCATTTCCTTCAGTGGCGGTGCAGTCCTCCCGGCTGGTTTTTCAGAATTAAAATGCTGCTACAACTTGCAGGATTTGCCTGTCTTTGAGTGCGTCCTTGCAGGGGGCCATCTTGTGGAGAGACGTAATCCGGCCACTTCCGGCCGAGAGGACTGCACCGCCACTGAAGGAAATGGTGGGCTGCATCGTGCAGATTGGCTGCACTCGAGTGTACAGAAAGACAGGTTTTGATGAAATCAAACCGGAGTCTACTTGACTGAGGCTCACTGGAGAGAATTAATATTGCACTTATTGTTTGTTTTGTTGGCAGAACCCACCGAAGGTATGATTTTAAGAGTGGAAATACTACGAGCCCAAGAATGCTGCATGAATTACTAATTGGCCCACCAGAGGGAGATAAAAGGAGTAATGAAGTGACTCGTGTTTTCACTCTTTTTCTGCCCAAGGACAATGCATGGAGCCCGTGAAAAAGGAGCAGGAGCTCCGAAACGCGTAGGGTTTTTTAATTAAAATTGGCAAGTGATGTCTGGTTTTTCGGAATTAAAATGCTGCTACAACTTGCAGGATTTGCCTGTCTTTGAGTGCGTCCTTGCAGGGGGACATCTTGTGGAGAGACGTAATCCGGCCAGTCCCGGCCGGGAGGACTGCACCGCCACTGAAGGAAATGGTGGGCTGCATCGTGCAGATTGGCTGCACTCGAGTGTACAGAAAGACAGGTTTTGATGAAATCAAACCGGAGTCTACTTGACTGAGGCTCACTGGAGAGAATTAATATTGCACTTATTGTTTGTTTTGTTGGCAGAACCCACCGAAGGGATGATTTTAAGAGTGGAAATACTACGAGCCCCAGAATGCTGCATGAATTACTAATTGGCCCACCAGAGGGAGATAAAAGGAGTAATGAAGTGACTCGTGTTTTCACTCTTTTCTGCCCAAGGACAATGCATGGAGCCCGTGAAAAGAAGCAGGAGCTCCGAAACGCGTAGGGCTTTTATTTAAAATTGGCAAGTGATGTCTGGTTTTTCGGAATTAAAATGCTTCTACAACTTGCAGGATTTGCCTGTCTTTGAGTGCGTCCTTGCAGGGGGACATCTTGTGGAGAGACGTAATCCGGCCAGTCCCGGCCGGGAGGACTGCACCGCCACTGAAGGAAATGGTGGGCTGCATCGTGCAGATTGGCTGCACTCAAGTGTACAGAAAGACAGGTTTTGATGAAATCAAACCGGAGTCTACTTGAATGAGGCTCACTGGAGAGAATTAATATTGCACTTATTGTTTGTTTTGTTGGCAGAACCCACCGCAGGGATGATTTTAAGAGTGGAAATACTACGAGCCCCAGAATGCTGCATGAATTACTAATTGGCCAACCAGAGGGAGATAAAAGGAGTAATGAAGTGACTCGTGTTTTCACTCTTTTTCTGCCCAAGGACAATGCATGGAGCCCGTGAAAAAGGAGCAGGAACTCCGAAACGCGTAGGGCTTTTTATTTACAATTGGCAAGTGATGTCTGGTTTTTCGGAATTAAATGCTGCTACAACTTGCAGGATTTGCCTGTCTTTGAGTGCGTCCTTGCAGGGGGACATCTTGTGGAGAGACGTAATCCGGCCAGTCCCGGCCGGGAGGACTGCACCGCCACTGAAGGAAATGGTGGGCTGCATCGTGCAGATTGGCTACACTCGAGTGTACAGAAAGACAGGTTTTGATGAAATCAAACCGGAGTCTACTTGACTGAGGCTCACTGGAGAGAATTAATATTGCACTTATTGTTTGTTTTGTTGGCAGAACCCACCGAAGGGATGATTTTAAGAGTGGAAATACTACGAGCCCCAGAATGCTGCATGAATTACTAATTGGCCCACCAGAGGGAGATAAAAGGAGTAATGAAGTGACTCTTGTTTTCACTCTTTTTCTGCCCAAGGACAATGCATGGAGCCCGTGAAAAGGAGCAGGAGCTCCGAAACGCGTAGGGCTTTTTATTTAAAATTGGCAAGTGATGTCTGGTTTTTCGGAATTAAAATGCTGCTACAACTTGCAGGATTTGCCTGTCTTTGAGTGTGTCCTTGCAGGGGGACATCTTGTGGAGAGACGTAATCCGGCCAGTCCCGGCCGGGAGGACTGCCCCGCCACTGAAGGAAATGGTGGGCTGCATCGTGCAGATTGGCTGCACTCGACTGTACAGAAAGACAGGTTTTGATGAAATCAAACCGGAGTCTACTTGACTGAGGCTCACTGGAGAGAATTAATATTGCACTTATTGTTTGTTTTGTTGGCAGAACCCACCGAAGGGATGATTTTAAGAGTGGAAATACTACGAGCCCCAGAATGCCTCATGAATTACTAATTGACCCACCAGAGGGAGATAAAAGGAGCAATGAAGTGACTCGTGTTTTCACTCTTTTTCTGCCCAAGGACAATGCATGGAGCCCGTGAAAAAGGAGCAGGAGCTCCGAAACGCGTAGGGCTTTTTATTTAAAATTGGCAAGTGATGTCTGGTTTTTCGGAATTAAAATGCTGCTACAACTTGCAGGATTTGCCTGTCTTTGAGTGCGTCCTTGCAGGGGGACATCTTGTGGAGAGACGTAATCCGGCCAGTCCCGGCCGGGAGGACTGCACCGCCACTGAAGGAAATGGTGGGCTACATCGTGCAGATTGGCTGCACTCAAGTGTACAGAAAGACAGGTTTTGATTAAATCAAACCGGAGTCTACTTGAATGAGGTTCACTGGAGAGAATTAATATTGCACTTATTGTTTGTTTTGTTGGCAGAACCCACCGAAGGGATGATTTTAAGAGTGGAAATACTACGAGCCCCAGAATGCTGCATGAATTACTAATTGGCCCACCAGAGGGAGATAAAAGGAGTAATGAAGTGACTCGTGTTTTCACTCTTTTTCTGCCCAAGGACAATGCATGGAGCCCGTGAAAAAGGAGCAGGAACTCCGAAACGCGTAGGGCTTTTTATTTAAAATTGGCAAGTGATGTCTGGTTTTTCGGAATTAAAATGCTGCTACAACTTGCAGGATGTGCCTGTCTTTGAGTGCGTCCTTGCAGAGGGACATCTTGTGGAGAGACGTAATCCGGCCAGTCCCGGCCGGGAGGACTGCACCGCCACTGAAGGAAATGGTGGGCTGCATCGTGCAGATTGGCTGCACTCGTGTGTACAGAAAGACAGGTTTTGATGAAATCAAACCGGAGTCTACTTGACTGAGGCTCACTGGAGATAATTAATATTGCACTTATTGTTTGTTTTGTTGGCAGAACCCACCGAAGGGATGATTTTAAGAGTGGAAATACTACGAGCCCCAGAATGCTGCATGAATTACTAATTGGCCCACCAGAGGGAGATAAAAGGAGTAATGAAGTGACTCGTGTTTTCACTCTTTTTCTGCCCAAGGACAATGCATGGAGCCCGTGAAAAGGAGCAGGAGCTCCGAAACGCGTAGGGCTTTTTATTTAAAATTGGCAAGTGATGTCTGGTTTTTCGGAATTAAAATGCTGCTACAACTTGCAGGATTTGCCTGTCTTTGAGTGCGTCCTTGCAGGGGGACATCTTGTGGAGAGACGTAATCCGGCCAGTCCCGGCCGGGAGGACTGCACCGCCACTGAAGGAAATGGTGGGCTGCATCGTGCAGATTGGCTGCACTCGAGAGTACAGAAAGACGGGTTTTGATGAAATCAAACCGGAGTCTACTTGACTGAGGCTCACTGGAGAGAATTAATATTGCACTTATTGTTTGTTTTGTTGGCAGAACCCACCGAAGGGATGATTTTAAGAGTGGAAATACTACGAGCCCCAGAATGCTGCATGAATTACTAATTGGCCCACCAGAGGGAGATAAAAGGAGTAATGAAGTGACTCTTGTTTTCACTCTTTTTCTGCCCAAGGACAATGCATGGAGCCCGTGAAAAAGGAGCAGGAGCTCCGAAACGCGTAGGGCTTTTTATTTAAAATTGGCAAGTGATGCCTGGTTTTTCGGAATTAAAATGCTGCTACAACTTGCAGGATTTGCCTGTCTTTGAGTGTGTCCTTGCAGGGGGACATCTTGTGGAGAGACGTAATCCGGCCAGTCCCGGCCGGGAGGACTGCCCCGCCACTGAAGGAAATGGTGGGCTGCATCGTGCAGATTGGCTGCACTCAAGTGTACAGAAAGACAGGTTTTGATGAAATCAAACTGGAGTCTACTTGACTGAGGCTCACTGGAGAGAATTAATATTGCACTTATTGTTTGTTTTGTTGGCAGAACCCACCGAAGGGATGATTTTAAGAGTGGAAATACTACGAGCCCCAGAATGCTGCATGAATTACTAATTGACCCACCAGAGGGAGATAAAAGGAGCAATGAAGTGACTCGTGTTTTCACTCTTTTTCTGCCCAAGGACAATGCATGGAGCCCGTGAAAAAGGAGCAGGAGCTCCGAAACGCGTAGGGCTTTTTATTTAAAATTGGCAAGTGATGTCTGGTTTTTCGGAATTAAAATGCTGCTACAACTTGCAGGATTTGCCTGTCTTTGAGTGCGTCCTTGCAGGGGGACATCTTGTGGAGAGACGTAATCCGGCCAGTCCCGGCCGGGAGGACTGCACCGCCACTGAAGGAAATGGTGGGCTGCATCGTGCAGATTGGCTGCACTCGAGTGTACAGAAAGACAGGTTTTGATGAAATCAAACCGGAGTCTACTTGACTGAGGCTCACTGGAGAGAATTAATATTGCACTTATTGTTTGTTTTGTTGGCAGAACCCACCGAAGGGATGATTTTAAGAGTGGAAATACTACGAGCCCCAGAATGCTGCATGAATTACTAATTGGCCCACCAGAGGGAGATAAAAGGAGTAATGAAGTGACTCGTGTTTTCACTCTTTTTCTGCCCAAGGACAATGCATGGAGCCCGTGAAAAAGGAGCATGAGCTCCGAAACGCGTAGGGCTTTTTATTTAAAATTGGCAAGTTATGTCTGGTTTTTCGGAATTAAAATGCTGCTACAACTTGCAGGATTTGCCTGTCTTTGAGTGCGTCCTTGCAGGGGGACATCATGTGGAGAGACGTAATCCGGCCAGTCCCGGCCGGGAGGACTGCACCGCCACTGAAGAAAATGGTGGGCTGCATCGTGCAGATTGGCTGCACTCGAGTGTACAGAAAGACAGGTTTTGATGAAATCAAACCGGAGTCTACTTGACTGAGGCTCACTGGAGAGAATTAATATTGCACTTATTGTTTGTTTTGTTGGCAGAACCCACCGAAGGGATGATTTTAAGAGTGGAAATACTACGAGCCCCAGAATGCTGCATGAATTACTAATTGGCCCACCAGAGGGAGATAAAAGGAGTAATGAAGTGACTCGTGTTTTCACTCTTTTTCTGCCCAAGGACAATGCATGGAGCCCGTGAAAAAGGAGCAGGAGCTCCGAAACGCGTAGGGCTTTTTATTTAAAATTGGCAAGTGATGTCTGGTTTTTCGGAATTAAAATGCTGCTACAACTTGCAGGATTTGCCTGTCTTTGAGTGCGTCCTTGCAGGGGGACATCTTGTGGAGAGACGTAATCCGGCCAGTCCCGGCCGGGAGGACTGCACCGCCACTGAAGAAAATGGTGGGCTGCATCGTGCAGATTGGCTGCACTCGAGTGTACAGAAAGACAGGTTTTGATGAAATCAAACCGGAGTCTACTTGACTGAGGCTCACTGGAGAGAATTAATATTGCACTTATTGTTTGTTTTGTTGGCAGAACCCACCGAAGGATGATTTTAAGAGTGGAAATACTACGAGCCCCAGAATGCTGCATGAATTACTAATTGGCCCACCAGAGGGAGATAAAAGGAGTAATGAAGTGACTCGTGTTTTCACTCTTTTTCTGCCCAAGGACAATGCATGGAGCCCGTGAAAAGGAGCAGGAGCTCCGAAACGCGTAGGGCTTTTTATTTAAAATTGGCAAGTGATGTCTGGTTTTCGGAATTAAAATGCTGCTACAACTTGCAGGATTTGCCTGCCTTTGAGTGCGTCCTTGCAGGGGGACATCTTGTGGAGAGACATAATCCGGCCAGTCCCGGCCGGGAGGACTGCACCGCCACTGAAGGAAATGGTGGGCTGCATCGTGCAGATTGGCTGCACTCGAGTGTACAGAAAGACAGGTTTTGATGAAATCAAACCGGAGTCTACTTGACTGAGGCTCACTGGAGAGAATTAATATTGCACTTATTGTTTGTTTTGTTGGCAGAACCCACCAAAGGGATGATTTTAAGAGTGGAAATACTACGAGCCCCAGAATGCTGTATGAATTACTAATTGGCCCACCAGAGGGAGATAAAAGGAGTAATGAAGTGACTCGTGTTTGCACTCTTTTTCTGCCCAAGGACAATGCATGGAGCCCGTGAAAAAGGAGCAGGAGCTCCGAAACGCGTAGGGCTTTTTATTTAAAATTGGCAAGTGATGTCTGGTTTTTCGGAATTAAAATGCTGCTACAACTTGCAGGATTTGCCTGCCTTTGAGTGCGTCCTTGCAGGGGGACATCTTGTGGAGAGACGTAATCCGGCCAGTCCCGGCCGGGAGGACTGCACCGCCACTGAAGGAAATGGTGGGCTGCATCGTGCAGATTGGCTGCACTCGAGTGTACAGAAAGACAGGTTTTGATTAAATCAAACCGGAGTCTACTTGACTGAGGCTCACTGGAGAGAATTAATATTGCACTTATTGTTTGTTTTGTTGGCAGAACCCACCAAAGGGATGATTTTAAGAGTGGAAATACTACGAGCCCCAGAATGCTGCATGAATTACTAATTGGCCCACCAGAGGGAGATAAAAGGAGTAATGAAGTGACTCGTGTTTTCACTCTTTTTCTGCCCAAGGACAATGCATGGAGCCCGTGAAAAGGAGCAGGAGCTCCGAAACGCGTAGGGCTTTTTATTTAAAATTGGCAAGTGATGTCTGGTTTTTCGGAATTAAAATGCTGCTACAACTTGCAGGATTTGCCTGTCTTTGAGTGCGTCCTTGCAGGGGGACATCTTGTGGAGATATATATATATATATATATTGCCACAATGTAGCCCTCTTGTTCGACGCCGGCGCTCTTGGGTGGGGCGGTGCGTTTCTTCCGGCAGAGCCACGCCGGTATTTTATGAAAACAGACAATTGATGGATGTGGAATATTACAATCAACTAACAAGTGATCCCACAATAGAAATTCAGAATAAATTGACTTTACACCTACAAAATTGGTTTGAAAGGGATTAATAGACGAGGAAGAACGAAAATATCTCAGCCATAATCATCCAACCTTGGCAACATTTTACTGCTTACCTAAAATACATAAAAGCAAAGTTAATCCACCGGGGAGACCAATTGTCTCTGCTAATAACTCGTTACTTGAACCGATTTCAAACTATATTGATCACTTCTTGGCACCCCTTGTCAAAGATCTCAGTTCCTACCTACAAGACACCACAGATCTCCTACAGAAATTAGAAGGAGTCTCATGGCAGTCAACTTACAAACTAGTGACCATGGATGTGATCTCGCTATACACGAACATTGAACACCCCATAGGGATCCAGGCATGTAAATATTTCTTAGGTAAAAGAAACATCCAGTATCATCAACATAACATCATGTTAAGTGAGATGATTTCTTTATGCCTGGACAACAACATCTTCTTATTTAATAAACAAATATACAAACAAATAAAAGGTTGTGCCATGGGCTTTTCCTTTTCGCCCAATTATGCCAATTTAACAATGGGATGGTTCGAACAAAAACTGGCATGGACCTCAGAAAATGATGATTTCATGGAAAAAACCATAATATGGCTACGCTTCATAGACGACCTCCTGATCATTTGGGATGGTACTGAATTGGAATTCAAAAGTTATTTCGACAAACTAAACAATAATGAGTCAAAATTAAAATTTACTTTTGAGATCAGTGCAAAAAAAGTAACCTTCCTGGACACAGACATCTATGTGGAAAATAATTCCCTTCATACAACGTTACATCGCAAGAAAACAGCCTCTAATGCGATATTACATGGTGAAAGCTTCCATAATGAATCATTGAAATGGAGCATCCCATATGGGGAATTCCTAAGACTAAGGAGGAACTGCTCAGCTGATACAGAATTTACCAAACACAGCGAACAAACAAGCAATAGATTTCAGAAACGCAAATACCCCAGAAAAGCAATTGAAAAAAGTCTACAAAGAGTATTAAACCAACAGCGAGGGGATATACTCAACAAAACATCAAAAAAGAAAAATGATCCAGCTAAACTTTCAACAATAAGACTGATAACATTCAGTGCAGAAAATAAGAGTCTGATTAAAATTATCAAAAAGCACTGGGGAATTTTACTTTTGGATCCAACTCTAACAAAAATCATTCGTGACCATCCTAATGTGACATATCGCAGGGCTAAAAATATTGGAGATAAAATCATACATAGCCATTTCCAGGAAGCACCAATAACAACGTGGCTCCAAAGAGAAGGTTTCTGGCCATGCAAACAATGCAAGGTGTGCAAGATTGCAACTCATAAACGAGAAATTGACATCAAAAAGGGCACCAAATGGAAAATAAAGCAACATCTCACCTGTAAAAGCAATTATGTAATCTATATGGTAGAATGCCCATGCAAGTTGCGATACATCGGAAGCACAATCTTCGAAGTAAAGAAGAGAATTCTCGAACACGTCCGAGCCACGAAACATAAGGACCGAACAAATGCCATTGCAAAGCATATGGAATTAAATCATGAAGGCAAATGGGAATCCTTAAAATACTGGGCCCTAGAACAAATTCCACAATCAGAGAGAGGTGGTGATCGCAAAAAGATTCTGCGACAAAAAGAATCAAGACACATAGTGGCATTCAGATCTTTGGATCCGAGAGGCCTCAACCAAAATGAAGAACTTTATGTACACCTCTAATAAACCATTCAAAGAAAATGAAAGACATAAGGAGAAACAAAGAAAAGAACTCACCAGAGAATTGAAAAGAAAAGATCTAATTAAGAAAGAGACATGAAGAAAATAAAGAACGAGTAAGCTGCAGAAAACAAATCATTGCCAAGAATGGGTTAAAATTGTTGCCATTCTAAAAAAAGCTCACCGGAGAGCAACAACTGAGAATGAAGGCACATTAATGGACACTAAGCGAAATTGGCCGTAAATGGACTAAATGAACTGTTTTTTTTAAATAACATCACATTGAAAAATGAGCACATTCACATCACTTATAAATTTGACTTTTCACAAGTTTTTATAAATGTTAAACTACACTAACCACAATGCACTTAGAAGAAAACAGGAAGTAACTGTGTGCAAATAGAAATAAAAGATGCCCTTTTTCTATGTTACACTATCCCGTGAACAAGCCTTGTGTTAAGGCGAAATGCGTTGGGCATGGCAATTGTCTAAAATAAATCCGCCCTGATTCCTGCACACGAGTGAGTGTGTTTCTATCATTTTGCCGAGAGGCAAATCCCATGTATATATATATATATATATATATATATATATATATATATATATATATATATATATATATATATATATATATATATATATATATATATATATATATATATATATATATATATATATATATATATATATATATATATATATATATATCAAACCAACTTTTTGCCCAGAAGATCACGCCACACACAGGGAGGTAAGTTCCTTCTATTTATTGCAGGTAACAGCAAAACAGGGCTCCTTCATTTCAGCATATCGAACTGCCAAACGCGTTTCGGACAACCACGTGTCCTTGGTCACTGGCATCTCAAGTGTGCATGGCATTCAGGGAACTTAAATATCACAAAGTCCCGCCTCAGTGGGCGTGTGCAACTGCATCCTGGATCTTGTAGTATATATATATATTTATAGTGTGTGTGTGTGTATACATGCTCACCACAAACATACACCTTTTCTTTTTCAAGTTTCTATTACTGCATGAACACAGGGCTGTATTGAATAAATAATGCATTGTAGGTGAGTTATTTGAAGTTCACAAATCTCATCTTACCACTATAACTCTGCATTATGCAAAGAAAGCTTGGTTCTCCTTGCAGGAGAAATGTAAAGGGGATTTTTCAACTCCCTGCAGCTTTTGTTTACAACTCACAGTTTATTGAATACAGCCTGGCGATGAACCAAGTATTTAATGATCCCTATTCCTATTTAGAATTGGACATCCGCAGATTTTTTTCAGAACAAAAATTGGATGATTTAGAATCCGATAAGGAAGCAAGAAAGAAATCAAGGCATGGTTAACAGGAGGCAGAAGAACTCAGCACAAGCAGTTCTACAGGACCAGTTTAAGCTCCAACAGAATGTAGCCATGTTGATGCTCCTGTAAATGATATTGGATTGTATTTTAATTAATCAAAAAACGAACAGATGATTTTAAATACAATCTACTAATAAATACATATACCCCACCAGAAAAGTATGACTTCAAGAAGGACTCAGGTGGAACACGCTTTTTCCGCCATGTGTGGATTAATCAATATTTACCATGGCTTAGCTAGTCTCGACAAATGAAAGGTGTGATTTGCAAGTATTGCACAGTTTTTCCCCAGCCAGTTCATCGTGGGACACAAGGAGCATTCATAGCTACACCTTTCATTAAATATAAAGACTTCCATGAAAGTTCATGCAACCATGTTTCATCATCTTGGCATAAAAATGCACAAGTGGATGCAACTCACTTTTTGGCAATCAGAAAGAAACCAGAAACAAGTATTGTTTGCCAAATAGACAGCACTGTGAAAAGGCAAGTTAAATAAAGTCGGAAAAACGTATTTCCAATTTTGTCCACTATCTTATTTTGTGCCACACATGGCATTGCTTTACGTGGGAAAAAAGTACAACCGGAAACATGCAAAGTCTGTACCAATTTCGCATTCAAGGAGGAGATGTGATCCTAAAGAACCATCTGGAAAATGCACCAGTTAATGCACGATATACATCAGTTCCAATTGAAAATATGAATTGATTACATTATGAAAAGAAGCATCAAGAGAAGATCTAGTATTCTTGGTAAATATGTCAAATGGATTTTCAATCATTACTGATGAAAGTGCTGACATATCTGGAAAAGAATAGATGTCACTTGGAGTACATTTTGCAGACACAAGTAGCACCATAGCTGTCATTAGAGAAGAATTCCTTGGATTTGCAAACTGAAAAGAAATGGATGTTATCTCAATTGCAAATATGATTATGTATATATGTTATAAAGTTGGATTAAACTTAGAAAAACTCCATGGCCAAGGATATGATGGATGCTCTACAATGGCAGGAAAGGAAGGTGGTGTTCAAGCCATAATAAAGAGAAAATATCCTAAAACTGCTTTTGCTCACTGCACTGCACAAAGACTGATTCAGAGTTTGATGGTCCGTGGGCCGCCAACCTGGGGTGGCGCCTCAATGGCGATGTGCACCGGCAGACCGACCGCCTTTTTATGACTAAGGTGATCAGACCGCCTTGAGACCTCTGCAACTGCCTGGGATCCATAATCCCTTGGTGGTGGCGTGGTGGTCTGGCCTAGCAATATGCTGGAGGTGGTGCTGCAGCACCACCAAGCATATTCTGAGTTTCCTCACAGCCACAGTTTTCATGGCAGTAAGCCCGCCATGAAAACTGTAGGGCCTCCTGTTAGCTCAGGGCCTTGGGGATGCATGCATGCGGGCACGTGGTGTGCCCTCCCTGTGTGCATGCACCTCCTGTTCCTGCACGGCATGGACTTGACAGACCATGGCGTGCATGAACGGGTTTTGGTGCTCCCTCGGCGCTGCAGTGCTAAGGCAAACTTATGAGCCTTTGTGTTGCACTGCCGCGGGACCGCCAAAGGACCGCCTGCCAGACCATGAGGAAACTCGTAATCTGGTGGGCGGTCGAGTTTGGCGCTGTGGGAGCGGGACGGTGGCATGCTGCCACGCTCCCAAACTCATAATCTGGCCCTTAATTTGGTTGTTAATGACCTGAATGCTGTTCCTGATATACAGAATTCTATTGGCACAGTGAGGCCATCAACACGTTTTTCTGTGAGAGTTCAAAAAGATCTCTTATTCCCAATGTGCCACTGCTGAGTGAAACACGATGGACAGCAAAATACAAGAGCATTTTTAGCTCAAACTTTGAAGAGATTTTTAAGCAATTAAGCTTACTGGTCACTACTGCATTAGGAAAAACACATCAGGGTGCATGTCAATTGCAATGTTCCTAAAGTACAGTAAACTTTCTCTTTTGCTTGACCATAATTTCAAATTACTCATCAAGATTGGAATCTGTAAGCCAGGCTTTCCAAGCTGTTCAGCTTGATATCCTCAAGTTGTGTAATCACTTGCAAGACCTTCTGACTGTGTTCCATGATCACAGACAAAAAGCAAATGTTCAAACAATGGCAGAAAAATTGAACATCGAACTTTGTGTTTCCAGACAGTGTGGCCGACAAGTATTTCATTCTAATTTTGGTTCCTCTTCAGTGGAAGAATACTATTGCCAGTCTATCTATGTGCCATACATGGACTCTATCATTGCATCATTTGAAAGCCGGTTTGGTAATGAAAACAAGAAAAAAATCAGTCTGTTCTCACATTACCCAAAATACATGGCAAAAATGACACTTGAGAAATACAAATGCCAGATTGCAAACATCAGAGAAATTTATGACATTATAAACCTGGAAGCCTAAGCAGTCACACATTTTGAGATCTGGTCAACGAAGGATGAGCAGTTTGACAATGTGTTTCTGGATTTGGTAACCCACACAGATGTATTTCCATAAGTCCAGCAAGCAATTCTCATTGCTTTCACATTACCAGTGACTACTTGTACAGTGAGAAGACCTTTCAGTACAATGGGAATAGTGAAAACCGGGTAGAGGTCGACTATGGCAGCTGATGATCGCTTGTCAGGTTTGTGCATGATGAGCATACATCGAGCAAAAATTGATGAAAACAAACAACAGCTGATTGACAAAGTAATTGATAACGTTTACAGTTCCTTTTTCAAGATCACTAACCAGTGAACAAAAACTGTATAAAACTACTCATTGAAAAATTTGATTGTTGAATTTGAGCTAAAGTGTAGATGTTTGCAGTTCCTAACCTGCAACAGTTATCCATTTAATGTTTATATGTTTTATTTTCCAATTTGTATGAGAACAGGTGTTATTTATATACATAGATTTAAGTTACTATATTTAATGTTATTAATGTATTTAAGTTAATACATTTTCAAAATAGATACATTTGTCATATATTTTAATTGTCATACCTTTGTTCATGTTAACACCAAATGCAGATTCGACATGTTTTTATTTTTTATAATTCAGTTATAGTGCCCTGTTCATGTGTGTATGAATAATGTGGTGCATTCAATAGTGTTAACATAAAAACAGATTAGAAAATTGCTAATCAGACATGGCAGCTTAATCCTTCTATTAAGCTTTTGCATTGTCAAAAAGGGTTGGAGGAAGGATGACATTAAAATTATGCCCCCCCACCCAAAAAGTCTGCGAATGCCCATGCTGCCACAAATGAAGTAATCTTTTATCTACTTAAAGTTATGTCTTTGGGTTCTTTAAAATAGTCCCCAGTTACGTGAGCTTTTCTGCACTAAACTGTAAGCGTCCACTCTACAATAACCTGCTCCTGTGCATGCCTGCATTATCACATTAAAGTGTTGTGTGCCTTCTTCGGTGCTTTAAGTTTTTATCAGCCTAATCTGATGTTGTGTCACTTCCTGGATCCTGAGAGTGGAATAGTAAAAGCATTCTCATCAGCACTGGCCAGCTGTATGCCTTTGACCCATTTTTTTCTATCATGTCGTTAGTTTCTCAAATGTAATCACTGAGAAAACACCTAATTTTCAATAATCACAATCGAACAGCCTATTAATGTCATATCTCTTCTATTTCAGAACCCGCCAAATCACCCCTACTGTGTGATACCGGAACCTTATGTACCATTCCTGCATCCTGGCGTAGGTTCTTTGTCATCAATCAATGTTCCCGACTTTTTGGAAATTCTGGAAATTACCGACAAAAAATACAAAACCGTATGACCACCAGTGGATATCCAGCCAGCCTGCTCCCTGGCAGATCAGATGCTGATGATATAATTTGGTCGTTGGCATTAGCACTGCTTATTTGTGCACTCTTGTATGTGATTCGAGTACGCAGTGAATTACAACTCGATTAACTATATCGTCTCCTTGGGTTCCGATTTTTGTGTTGTCCAATTACATCGTATTAAGGGTGTGGCCTTCAAAGTATTGAACTTTAGATTGGGCCAGTGTGAGCAAGGGGAGGTCAGAGTTCATGCTGTAACTAATGGGTGCAGGTCGGGTTGGGGGAAAGGGGCGATGAGAAGCAGGTAAGTTGGACACTATCCCCACACTCAAGAGCTGATAGTCAAAAACCTTTTACTCATCTAGAAGAAAGGGTTAAGGAGGAAGGTGACAGAGAGAACTTCAGTTAACTTTCTTGAGAGAAAATCATAACATTCCATGTCCAGCATTTTGAAACTCAATCCACGTTTTGCAAAGTCTAACACCATTCCTAAAGATTTGAGAGCAAATGACTCCCATGAAGTAGGAAGTCAAAAGTTAATTCGGGTATTAGGGAGAATTCTCCTGATTTATGTCTTTATTCCAAAAGCACGCATTTCAATGGAATGTATTGGAGGTTCAAGCTCGGTAAAGGAAGTGGTCGTCAGGACTCAGGCAGGAATTCAAGGAAGAGAAACTAAATGTGGCCCAGTTTAAGAATGTTCCAGTGGTCCAAAAATTAAAGTCACTCTTTAACTACAATGCATTCATGGAATCATCGACTTCTAGCTCATTATTTAGCTGTTTCCATTTTTCCTGCTCTTAAAGATCTCCAAAGTGGGTTTAACTGAAGTACTGCGCACTCGTGTGAGGAGGGGAAAGCTACTCCAATCACTAACCTTGTGGGCGGATTGCCTGGTGCACGATCTTGGAGAGGCCAGCAATGCTTATCAATGGTGAACTTTGGAGTATGTCATGCAAACATGTCATATGTGTGCTTGTTGGGTCAGAGGTGTGTGGTGGAGCCAAATGGAGCCTAGGATTGTTTTGAGTGATGTCTGTGTGTGTCTGTGTGTGTGTGTGTCTAATATGTGAAGAGTGATGTGAGTAGTGTGTGTGTGCATGTAGTGAGATATAGATCTCAAGATTCACAGACATATGGATGTTATATATGAAATGTTTTTTTATCAAAATATGATATTTTAGTTAGAAAAGGTGATCCTATGTATTGCGGCCACATTAAAGCCAACAAGGTTATGCAGAGTGACCAGGAGTGAGACTGTATTCAACTAGGAGAGACTCACACCTAGTGACTAGGATGTCAGGTGTGAGAAACTCCGCCCCAAAAATGGGTCTCAGACCTAAATGAAGAATGAATAAGTGTGACACTGTTCTCCAAGCAGTGTTTAATTTGATCCGCTTGTTGCTGGTGGGGCCCCCCAGCACCCATTTCCAGGGAACCACATTTATTTTACCTCATCAGACTTTGACCCAGAACAAGAGAGAAAAATACAAAAGAAGAAGGAGGAAGAGTAAATTTGAAAAAGTGACAAGAGAAGAAAATGGGAACCAACAAAAGTAGTAAGATAACGGAGCATGGAATGTCTGGTGGTGGATTAAAAAGGCGTGAGGTAGAATCAAGACTACGCAGCCTTGGTATTCAGCACCCCCACAATCAGCAGCACTGCCAATGGGCTTCTGAACAAAACTTTGGTCTCGTCATTTATTATTTTTTAAATTAAGCACTGTCTCCAGGAGGTGAAACCAAGAGCTAATGAGTCAAACGAGTGGTATTTGAGTCATGCTAAACACGTGTGAGACTATGTTCCAAGGGTGAAAGTCACACTTACTGAGTGAGATGTGAGTTCTCTAAGACTCACACCAATTGACTGAAAATTCGGATATCTGAGACAAACGCCAAATTAGTCAGTCTTGAAATGTGTGAGAGTTTTATCCAGGGAAACGTACGTGTCTTGGTGTTGCATGTAGTCTAGTAGCTAAATTGTCCACTGCGAAGTCAGAAAATCTTAAATTGTAAATTTGCTTCCACATTTTACCAAATTGTGTTATGTTTGTCAAATACAATTATCGTCACATATCCCAGTTTCTGTATGATCTAGAATAGTGACTACTTTGGAACAGACTAGTGTTGTCATCGTTTTATAACCAGTTAAAACCCACCAGGCTTGGCATTATAGTAGTGCTTGGAATCGGGAACATACTACATACAGTGGCTTAGCCAAACGTACATGAAGGAAAAACAAGAAAGTTACAGGCTT
This sequence comes from Calotriton arnoldi, assembly GCA_963921515.1. Lineage (NCBI taxonomy): Eukaryota > Metazoa > Chordata > Amphibia > Caudata > Salamandridae > Calotriton > Calotriton arnoldi. The sequence continues at coordinate 1,219,101 of CAWUFW010001715.1, read as the reverse complement.
CCATGCACAACCATACTAACACACCTACACACATACACGTGCACAATGCACAAAGACAACACGCATGCAGGCAACACACATAGGGCCACACTTGTACAAAGACAACACAAAATGACACATAAGTAGGCACTCACAGCATAAAAAACTAACACACATGGACACCTGTTCACTGGACCTTGTCAAGTGTGAAATTTTCAACCAGTCTAGAGTTTTTGTCCAAGAACTTGTTGAGAATTTTACGCCCCAGTGAAAAATCCGAAATGACAATTTTCAGAATGCAAAGCTGTCATGGCTAATAAGATATCAGACATGACATGGCTTCTTGGCAGCAATGTAGTGTCAAAATAAAGGACCCCCTGCTACTAATAGTAGTTACTAGGGCAGGGAAAATACAATTCTGAAAAATAACACCCCTAGGCAACAATTGGTCAAGTAAATAACAAGACCTGTTCCAACATACTTATGATATTATGGACTCAGTGTACATGAGATTCATATTAAAAACTTTGTTTTATTGATGCAATTTCATATAATGATATTATAAAAGAATTATTTCACAAACATATAAAACTAGACCACAACAATGCAAAATACTTTCTACAATAGATTGACACAAATATATACAATAAACAAACATGTATAAAGTGCAAGAATGAACAATAGTTATAAATAAATTTATAACTAGACACTAAACAAACATGTAAATACATCATAGTTTACAGAAAGTGGCTAATTGATATATTTTCTTATTTTGATGATTGTGTCAATCTATTGTAGAAAGTATGTTGCATTGTTGTTGTCTAGTTTTATATGTTTGTGAAATAATTCTTTATAGTATCATTATATAAAATTGCATCAATAAAACGAAGTTTTTAATATGAATCTTATGTACACTGAGTCCATAATATCATAAGTACATTGGAACAGGTCTTGTTATTTACTTGACCAATTGTTGCCTAGAGCTTTTATTTTTCAGATTTCTTGGCAGCAATGCCCATGCCAGAATTCACACGTGGATTCGTGAAAACTAAAGCAAAAATAGAATGAATAAACACTGTCAGGTTTACCATTCTACAAAAAATGTCAATTTTCTGATTCTGAAAATGCACCAGGCCAACACACCATGCCCGAGGGAGAAATTCAATAATACAGGCCATAAGTATGAGAGATATCTGGAGAGGGGTCCACAGGAAACACAGAAGCTACTCCTACTACTCAGGGGTCCACAACACACACTCCCACATAGCAGTAGTGTAACACAGGCCCCAGCAGCCCCTTGCAGTGCTGAGGGGGCCCAAAGCTCCAGAGGGCCCCCTCAGCACCGTACTCTGACCAGAGAACCCCTGATTGAGTCTGGAGGGGGCCCCTCCACGTCCCTTGCAGGTGGGCCCTCTCAAGTTTCCTTACGCCAGTGCCACATATACTATTTCTTCACCCCGATATCGACCCTTCATAGATCCATAGAGGCAGAATATAAAGTCAGAGTGATCTCCAACCACTCGGCATCACACTAGAATCACCCCGAATCTGGGGAAAGAGCGAATGGAAGATAGCCTGGGCTTTAAAGTGGGATGAAAAAACTGGGGGGGGGGGGGGTCTCACAAAGGGGCGTGGCCAATGTAATTAAGAGCATGGCTTAAAACACTTACACTAAAAAGCTGTGCTTAGCATAGTGTGTCACTCCACTGGTATTTTGCTACTTCTGTCCTTGCATCCAGATATATAATACAACAAGTAACATTGCACCTACAACAAGCCAATAGTTGTTAGGTGCTTAAGACAAATAAGCAACAACTATGGGTTCGTTGTATAGAATATTGAAAATGCTTCAGTTCTGAAATGATGAAACTGAAAATACTATAATGAGTCTCTTTGAAGTTACATCAAAGGCAGTGAAGGGAGGTACTACTGCAGAGTTAAGATTTCTTTTTCACCCTGATGCTGAGGGCAAAAATGAAGAGCCCGATAGGGACCCGTCTCAGCACCTGCTTTTTAGAACTGCCGGAGCTTGGGAGGACCCAGCCCACTTTAAGCCCTGAGAATAGCTGCATGGTGTCTAACGTACAAAAAAAAGAAGTGGTACGCCTGCAAATCGTCACAGAGCACTACTTCAAAGACAACACATCCCAGAAAAGGCTGGACTGGGCTACTCCCCTTGATTTTATCTTTTGGACACACGCCAGTACCTCTTCAATTCTGTCTAAAATAGTCCTTATACACAATAAATATAAGGTTAGTGAGTTTGGAGTTCTATGAAGCAAAGATTCATATTGTTTTCGACTGCTAATCTGCACAGCCAACTAACACTCTGCGGGCAGATTTACAAGGAACAGATGTATCTGCATAGATGGGTCAGTTTCCTTGCGCCAGTGCCAAATGTCCTTGCGCCACCATGGATGCGCTGTATTTACAATACAGTGCTCCATGGCGCAAGGATTAACAGATGCGTCAGAAATACTGATGCATCTGTTGGCACAAAAGTTACACATTGCTGGAGTTTCTCATGAAAGTGACGCAACTCCAGCAGTGTGCCACAACAGATAGGTGAGTCCCATACAAAAAGCCCTGCGTCATTCCTTACCCCTGGTCTTGTCATAAGGTTTCTGCACATACAGAGCTATGCACAGGATAATAGGACCTCGGAATATAGTGGTGAGCCAACCATAAACCTTAGCACCCAAAACCCCAACCCAACTAGCCTTAGCGTCCCATTGGCACCAATGTACCAATGCTTAGACAACCCAGAACACGGTATCTCTCTCTCAGGACTCGCAGAGGCAAGAACACTCTTTCGTCACATTCGTACCTGTCCACAACATGCGTATGAAGAGACACTGTATAGGTTAAAATGTTTATTTCAACTTACGTGCTCTAAGATACAGTACACGTGTCAGTACTAGTAGCATAATACATAAGAACAATATAATCAGCATAGTTACTACTCCATAGAATACGAACGGGGAAAGCATCTCATAAAGCAGTGGATATATGTCTAACTAACATTACCACCCTCCCCGTGCTGGAAGCCAGTTTATTATAATAATAGAAGACCTTTGGGCTTTGACTAGCGAACCCCCATACCTCAGTCTCTTGATGCAAAACTACATCAGCAAACAATCACAGCTCTTCTCCCTGGAAAGGTCGTCTCCAAGTGCTATCTTAGAGCAAGCGAGCGCATTATTAAAAGCACACTATTTTCTCAATGGCAGCTGTACATGGTGTTATGTCTAGGTGCGAGGGACGGGCCAAGTCAGTAGGAACCAGGGAGTTGTTATTCGACCTTGTAACTGTTGTTCAGACTGAGCCCAAAAGGGAACAGGAGAAAAGGTGAGAAACAGAATATGCAGACTGTTGTAGAATAACTTGGCAATAACAGAGGGCGACAAAACAACATCCAATAAAAACGTGCGCAAGAGTCATCATGGCAGCCAGGCCTGCGGTGACGTAGCCAGACCGGCCAGGAGGCCATGAGCCACAAGACACCCTCCCCTGGACAGTCCATCGGCCACGACGAAAAGGAAGACAGAGTTACAAACACCTGAGCAGAATAGAGGTGGTCCACTGACAACTAACGGCAAGTCAATCAATCCAAAAATGTGAAAGAGCAGAAAAACGCTATACCGTCCAAAAGGACATCATTGGAATCGTCAAAAACGTAGACGCCATCCAGTCCAACAGGTCAAAGCTGCAGGAATGTTCTTCAGAGTATGGAGCATCCAAAAGCAATGCGGGACAGCTTGCGTGATATTCAATATAACTTTGTTGTAGGAGATCCTGAGCAGCCGCCCAGATATCCCATTGTGCCAAAATCCCCAGTGCAGCCGCACGCATCATAAAGCCAGCAGCGGAACAGTCCCGTTCATGGGCCTCTAAGGGACCCACCAACCGAACAAAATCCGGGACCGACAATGACGAATTGGAGAGGCAATAATCCATGGTCCATGTAAATGGACAGCGGATGCAAGACATCACAGGTTGCACGCAAGTGAAATACGCAAAGCGAAAGGAAAGGGTGTAGGACACACTGATAGTTGCCAAGGGCAGAACATCGAAGCCAACCAGAAGTCGCTCACGGAGCAGCTGGAGGCGTTCGGGATCAAGAAGGGCCCAGTGGAGTGCAGCCATTGCGCAGAAAACAGACCAACAGCAAGACACCGGCCGCCAAAGCGAGGATTAATGGGAAACCACCAAAGACGCTAGAAAAAATAGAATGAATGAATGCCGGTATCACACCGAAAATAGTTTGAAAGGTGGACACGAGGCCAGACCCCACAACCTTAAAAAAGTGCACCAGACCCTCAGTGTTTGATGCGTTAAAAATACGATGAATTAACTCCCCAAAATGCTGGGGGAGATCAGTGTTCAAAAGGGCCTGTATTTCACTGTGGGTGCTCGCCACCTGGAGAATGAATGACTCCCGGGCGGATGTGAGCATAACCTCCTCATTCAATAATAGGGCCTTTATTCTGCTCAACTTATTGAAATCTGCCTCCATGGTAGGAATGGAAGGCCAAATAGAGCTATCAACGATGTCGTGAGGGGGAGGAAAAAGCACATTCTTGCAGCAGACAACTCTGTGCGAGACCGTAACAATATACGGAATGCCAGCCTGTAGGCCACAACAGTCTTCGTTATTTAAAAGCAAATAGCTACCATTGGTAAGCAAAGTAAAAGTAGGAGAGATAGCAGGAGCAGGAATACCCTTTAGTACACATGCAAGATTTGGAACTGAAACGCTACAAGCCCCGTGCAATTTAATATGTTTACAAATAAGCGAATGACCCACAGTTGAATCACAAGACTCCCCCGTGAGGAATACCTCCTTGCCGTCTCTAAGGCATTTATACATGAAAGGCAAGGACCAAAGTTCATGCAGGAAAGCACTACCCAAAGGCTGGAAACGGCCTACAGGATAATGTTTCATGCACGAACCGAATTCAAATAGGGAAAAAGGTAAAGCTATAACCCCATGAACTAGCCACACCGCAGAATCTAGTTCCGCTACAGAGAATGGTAAAGGATCCACTTTTTCAATATGTAACAAAGTGTAAGATGCATCTTTCATGGACATGAACTGCTGTTTGTCAGTCAAATTAAAAGGCAGAAAGAGGGCAGTGGTGTTTAACAAATTCCAAGGAACTTTACCCAACTTAAGGGTTTGCAAAGTCCATGCAAACTGCATCACTGAACGCAACTGATTCTGACCATGATACAACATAGAGACATCATCTTGTACAATATCAACAACAGAGGATACAATATTGTTTAATGTGTAAATGCGGGAAGACAGGGTATTGATACTATTGTCAACAACAGCAAGCACCTTTTCCAAATTTGCTTGGTCTATTTCCCTAAGACGGGAAGCAGCTTCCATTTGTGACAGCTTCCAGAGTTCATTATACGCTTCATAAATGAATCTCTTCGGTCGGGGACCACGAGGTCCCAAGATAAAGTCAGATAAGTCAATAGTGCCTGATAGGAGGGATAAATGGTTCTTAACAGAGTCTAAGGACGAATGTTGTAACCATTGTTTACATAATTTACCAACCGAATACGTGGTCACAGTACGAGTTTCAGTAAATCTTGGATCAGGCTTGTCCTGTATGTAGCCAGGAACTGTGCCATGAAAACGCAGTTGGCATGCATTAGATGATATGGGCCATGCCAACCAGGGTGACTGTAACGCCATAAGGGACATATTAAAACGCAAACTATCATTTGGAAAACTCGACAAGGATGGGATGGTTGGCGCATTTAATTGTTTAACGGTAGCCAACCCCCAACACGTGGTCTGATGAATGGAAGCATTTAGAAATAGTATTTGGGCTGGGATAAGGCAAGCACGGTGCAGGGCCTCAGTGCCCTGCACCTGCCATGGCCTCGAACCCCAGATTGATTTTAAATCCACTGTGTCTTTCCAATACTCATAACCACCCACCGCCAAGGCGCTCAAAAGGGAACCAGAATATAGTAATTTAGTGTGGGTCATCATTATTTTTTGAGTCGATGGAGATTTTAATTTAAAATAATATGACCCAGGGTTCGATCGATTAAAATCAGTAAAATAGGTGAATTTATTTCGAAGAGTTTGGGCACTACCTGGTATGGGGTTTGGGCAGTGTTCCCATTGGGTGTAAGTAACAGGGCTGCGTAGTGCACTTGGTTTGTGGAGAAAATGATTTCCCCAATGCTGGTAGCAATACAAATCGGCATAATTCGCAGAATTCATATACAAGTCTTCAGCATTAAAAGAGGCATAATATTTTAAATCAGCAAACAATGCTTCAACTGCATGCACATCCCAATCATCAGAATGAATATTACTTTTACTACATCACCCATCGAGACTCGAAGGACATTTGGTACATTAATAATTTCTGTCGGGCCATGTATTTGAAAGTTTACCGCATCCCATACGATGCCATCAGCAACTGGAAACGCTGAAATGTTCACAAATGTGTGGTCACGCTTCATGATGTGTGAAGAGGAATGTGGAGCCAAAGTTCCAGCAACACTGTTCACAGCAGAGCGTTCAGGTAAATAGTGACCATTGATGAGTAGAAAAAACACTGTGACAAAGCCAATGGACATGAACAAAAAAACCAAGAAAAGTACCATCCAAATATATGTCCAAGGTGGAATCAAAAAATTGTCTCTAAACCAGGATACAAAAAGACTAAACTTGGACGGGACTTGTGATGAGTTGGAATCTGAATCAAAAGAATAACGTGTCGGGCTCAGTGGTGTTGGTTGGTGTGCCACTGACTCTGTGGCGGGATAAGTATATTCGTCCTCGGCTATGCAGGGTGATGCAGGGGGTTCAAATATATTTTCAGGAAAATCAACCATCTCCATGGTAACATCAGTGATTGTTCTTGCAGGCGTGCCTCGAACGCTTGTCCGATAAATGGCAGGACAAGAGACCGCTGGTGTGACACTATTTAGGATAGGCCAGATGTTGTAGCTTGACATTTTCCACTGAGATGTATCTGTTTTCCTTGCGACCGGGAAGCGGTGGTAGGATGACTGTACGTGTTCCCTTCAAGCCCAGTACTGGAACCGGTGCACGAAAAGAGGGGCCGAATTCTTTTTTGTTCTCCGCCTTCTCTCGTACCAGGTCGCCAATCTTCGGAAGCCAGCCGGCTACCAGAATCTGCACAGCAGGGTCTGTGGCTGAAGGTAAATGTGCAATCGCTAGTTTGTCTCGGGCTTCTTGTAAGTCCTGTAACATAGTAGAATGATTATCTACATCGAACTTGGCGGATTGCGCCGCCATGTCTAGACCATCAAGGTCAGGCACAAACATTCGTATGCCAAAGAGCATTTCGTAAGGGGTCCGCCCACCCAGAGGCCTTCTAGGGAGATTATTAAGTGCACGCTGAACGGTATACAAGTGGGCCAGCCAGTTCCTGCCAGTACCTATAACTCTAGCTGTCAAGGATTGCTTTAAGTCACGGTTCATTCGTTCAACGATAGAGTTGCCCTCAGGCCTATACGGAGACGAAAATTTCACCCGCACCCCTAAGGAGCCCATTGCGTCCTTGTAAGCCTTAGAGGCAAACGCCGGACCTTGGTCAGAATGGAAGGTGCCGCATGCAAAAATTCCCACAAAGACACGCAAATCCCTAATGACATTTCGTGCGTCAGCACTCCGTTGTGGCCAGACCCAGATGAACCGTGTGCACGAGTCCACTGCCACTAAGATATATTTATAGGCAGTGTCTGAAGAAAATGGACCGCAGTGATCCAAGTAAACACACCCAAAGGGTCTGTTCGAAATTGCAAGCGAGGTCTGCGGTGGTCTTGTGACTGTTGAAGGCTTGATCTGTTGACAAACGTCACAGGAAAGCACATAAGTACGTGTATCTTTGTATAAACCACGCCACCAGTAACGCTGCTGCAAAATGGCAATTGTCGCAGACACACCAGCATGCGCCGAAGCCATGCCTTCGTGTGCCGCTGCCATCAAGGAAAGTCTGCGGTCCGCGTTGGGGATCAGCCGAACCCCAACGTTAGGTATTGTTACATAAGGAGCCTGATCGGGACCTATCTGGTAAGAATATTTAGAAGGGAAACCTCTAGGGTAATTAACTCCTTCTTTTGTTGCAGCAATAGCTGCCAAGATATCAGTGTCTATTTTAGACATGGATCTAGTAACTGCTGCTACTGAACACGTGAGTACTGCTGATCTGGCAGCTTCATCTGCCAGACTGTTACCAACAGCGTGTGCGCCCACTCGCTGATGGCCTAGGGTGTGAACCACCTGTGTGAGTGGCAGACGTCTTTGTAATTCTGCCACCCTAACCCAAAGCATTTTATGCTTGATTGTGTTGCCTTTAGCGTCTCTATAGTCATTTTGCGACCAAAAGAACAGATTGTCATTGTATGATTGAACACAGTAGTAAGAATCGCACACGATTAAAGTGGTCACATCAGGATTTATGAACTCAAGCGCAAGCACCAAGGCACGCAACTCGGCCAATTGTGCGGTACTGTCCCCGAGTGCCTGTGTATGCACCACAGTGGATTTGAACTTTCCGTTCACAAACGTACCTGCAACAATAGCACATGCGGCTGAATAAGCATGCTTGGAACCCGTGGCCGGTTGTGCCGAACCATCGGTGTAGATCACACAGTCGTAATCCTCAAGCGGCAATAAGGACAAAGGAGGAGGATGAATGAATTCATACTGTAAAAACTCCTGAGTCTGGAGAGAAGAGTCGAAAATGAAAGTGACATCCGGAGACGTCAAAGATGTTGCCCATTGAATCCAACGGGGGTGCAAAGCTTTAGAGTTCGGAACACTTGCTTTCGTCACTGCTTCTAGGGCAGGATAGGGTGTTACCACCAGAATGCGTTTTCCCTGTGCCAGTGCGCGCTCCTTCAGGATCGCCATTTGCACTGCTGTTAGCACTTTCTCCACAGATGAGAACCGCATTTCTGCAGAGGTGTATAGATGTGACTTGTATGCGATGGGTACTGTATCACCTTCATTAAAGGTTAAGTACGTGAAACCCACTGCCCCTGGAATGATTCTAATCACCAAGTTTGTGTGGTTATCACGCGTCAAAAGGTATTTAGACTCAAGAAGGTCTGTCTGCAAAGACTGCAGAATGGAGGTATGCTCCGGAAGCCAAGAAGACTTCGAAAAAGTAGGTTGTATCAAAGCATACAATGGCTTGATACGCTGGGCGTATTCGGGAATATATGTACGTCCGAAGTTCAGAAAACCCAGTAAAGACTGAAGCTTCTTCAGATTAGTAGGAGGGCACAAAAGTGCACATTTCTCCAGAAAATGGGGGCTAAACCCTTACCTTCATTGTTGAGCTCATAGCCCAAGAACAAAACGGTAAATTCAGCAATATGGGATTTGGCAAAGTTAATTTTGTATCCCTGAATCGCAAATTCAAGAATAATGCGGTCCACCCGGGTCAGATGCAGAAACAATTCATCGTCTGTCAGATAAATGTCATCCACATACGAACAGGCGTCTGGATCGATGCCGTCTAACAAAGAGACAACACGAGCGGCGAATACGCCTGGACTATTCTTGTAGCCCATAGGAAGACGCCTGAATTTGAACATTTTACCACCGGAAGTAAAGGCACACCATTGGCCACTCTCCGGGGCTAAGTTGTGCGTGTAGAATCCATTTGAAAGGTCAAGGGTCGTTTTGTATTTTTTACGAACAAGACTGTCTACAAGCGCAGAACTATGGGTATTTTGCACCGCAAAGGTCCGACAATGAGAGTTCAAATGCCGGTAATCCAATACTAAACGGTACGATCCATCGGGTTTAGAAACCGCGAAAAGGGGATTGTTCATAGGTGATACACAGGGTTCAATTACTCCCTGATATTCCAACTGTGTCAGAATTTCGGAAACTGGGCCTTTGGCTTCACGTTTTATGGGATATTGGGGTTGTGGCTGCGGCAACGATCGCAAAGGTATTTCATGGGGGGAGATTCTTCGTCCCAACCCACGTGGTTGCGGTATAACGCAGGAGCCAGGGACACAGCCCACTCTGCTGCAAGAGCCTCCGCTTTGTCCTTTGGGACATGTCGAGAAAAGCTTGGAAGGATTACCTCCTCCCCGTTACGCGCAGCAAGAACGAATGGGGGTGGCCAATCCGCCTCTGCTAACAAAATGTCATATGAAGAGGTCAGATTTTCCCAAAAAATACCTTTAATTACTCGCTGTATATCACCTTCAATTTGGAGGACGATATTAAATAGTCTGTCAGGGGGTGCCACTCGGGTGTCTGCTGTTTCAACAGTAATGAATGTTTCAGTTGCTGTCGCCTCCATATGAGGACGTAGCGCCTCCCGCACTATGGTTACTTCCGCGGCGCTGTCTAGGAGGGTTACTGCCCACGTCCAATTCAGGAGTCTCGTTCTCACCGTCTGTGGCATATTTCGCTGTTACAGCGGCAACTTTCTTCTTCTGAAATTGTGGTCGAAAACGTTGAGCGTCTTCTTCTTTTCCTCTGACTTGTTGTCGAGGCTGGTCACGTCCCTGTGGGGCCTCACGGGCCCTTCCTCTATCCTGGCGGTCTCCTCCACCGGCCTGTGACGACGTCTGTGCCTGTGAAGAACGAGGAGAACGCGTATCAGGGATCTGAAACCTATCCGGTGACTTAATTCTCGCTCTATCGCGTAAATCATAAGTACGTTCAGAAGAGATTGAAACCGGGGATGCGCCTCGCGATCCCGGCTTTGTCTGTTGCTTACCCTGTTTTTTCAGCCTCCAGCTCTTTTTAGTGAAGACTGGTTTCTCATCCTTCTCAGATTGAGATTTGGTTTGTTGCTGTTGTGGTTGCGATTGTGTTTGCAGTTTTGCAAAGGCTTGTTACCCAGGCTATTTCTACCAATAGTTTTGTAAGCCTGGGTAATAATTTTCGGTAATTCTCGAGGCTTGTCCAATTCTGGGACCAAAGCCAAAGCGTTAGCTACTTGAAAGTTCACTGCATCGCCCTTGACATTCGCAAGGATCAGTTCAGCTACTACTTCAAACACTCCCACTAGTCTCATCCCTAATTCCACAGCCGCTTCAGGGCCGTGTTCATCCTGTACTTTTTTAATTACAGAGGGGAGAACTGTCATGGAAGGAGTACCAAAACATTTTGAATATACTGCTGCGAATACCTTACCCCAGTTGTCACATGCTGTCAACTCGGAATTAAGTCTTTTGGCAAACTAATCGTTAAAATACGATGTTTATCCACTGGAGTTGTATGTGGAAAAACTGCCTCCAACTGATCAAACTTTTCTGCAAGCCAATAAGGAAAATCATCCTTATTTTGTGGCCGTTTGCCCATCACAGAATTTACCATGACGGGACTTATGGTCACTCCGCCTGCAGCAGCTGGTTGGCCAGGCACTCCAGGAGCGGCTCCATGGATGCTGCCTGTAACATATCGCACTAACGCTCGATGCACCTGCACCAAGGCCGCATACATAGTGCGCAGTTCCGCGACTGGTATTGTCATATAAAGCGGATGTGGGGTGTACCCGGCCAAAACAGGCCAAGTGGCCCCTGCTATAGATAAGGGGCCTAAACGAACCGTGGTAGTCGGTTGTGGGAGGGCGCCATTAAACCAAACACGGTGTTGCCAAGCCATGAGCGGTACTTCAAGAGTAGTATAAGGTCTATAGACAGCAGGAACAACGGAGGGTTCATATTCATGGAACAGATTATCGTTCGCATTCACCGCTGGAAAAGTGATCCAAGAGTAGAACACTTCAAAGTGGAAAGCCGGATCGGCTTGAACCACAAAGACTAGTTCAACTCCCGCGTCTGGCACTCCATACACCCGTAAGTGATCCCGGAGTGCTGTGCGGCTATGCGCCGCTATGTCTATACCCGCCATTACGAACGGGTCTATTCAACAATCTTACACGAGGCAGCACAAAAAGGGTTATATCTAAGAAACCTTTTTAATAACATCAAGCTTGAAAGAACCTACAAAATCTGCAATATAGGAGGTATCGCCGTCACACACGCTTCCGGAAGCGTACGTGAGGGGTTTGTGGACAAGCACAAGTACTACTCAAGCGTCTCGCAAGTAAGCTGCCCCACTCGTTGGTCGCACCATGTCATAAGTTTCTGCACATACAGAGCTATGCACAGGATAATAGGACCTCGGAATATAGTGGTGAGCCAACCATAAACCTTAGCACCCAAAACCCCAACCCAACTAGCCTTAGCGTCCCATTGGCACCAATGTACCAATGCTTAGACAACCCAGAACACGGTATCTCTCTCTCAGGACTCGCAGAGGCAAGAACACTCTTTCGTCACATTCGTACCTGTCCACAACATGCGTATGAAGAGACACTGTATAGGTTAAAATGTTTATTTCAACTTACGTGCTCTAAGATACAGTACACGTGTCAGTACTAGTAGCATAATACATAAGAACAATATAATCAGCATAGTTACTACTCCATAGAATACGAACGGGGAAAGCATCTCATAAAGCAGTGGATATATGTCTAACTAACATTACCACCCTCCCCGTGCTGGAAGCCAGTTTATTATAATAATAGAAGACCTTTGGGCTTTGACTAGCGAACCCCCATACCTCAGTCTCTGGATGCAAAACTACATCAGCAAACAATCACAGCTCTTCTCCCTGGAAAGGTCGTCTCCAAGTGCTATCTTAGAGCAAGCGAGCGCATTATTAAAAGCACACTATTTTCTCAATGGCAGCTGTACATGGTGTTATGTCTAGGTGCGAGGGACGGGCCAAGTCAGTAGGAACCAGGGAGTTGTTATTCGACCTTGTAACTGTTGTTCAGACTGAGCCCAAAAGGGAACAGGAGAAAAGGTGAGAAACAGAATATGCAGACTGTTGTAGAATAACTTGGCAATAACAGAGGGCGACAAAACAACATCCAATAAAAACGTGCGCAAGAGTCATCATGGCAGCCAGGCCTGCGGTGACGTAGCCAGACCGGCCAGGAGGCCATGAGCCACAAGACAGTCTGAGCAGGCGTAGGGATTTTGACGCGGTGAAGGCGTAGAGTGAAGCAGTGAAATGTTGTAAATTTCACTGCGTCGTCCTACATGGCTTTTTGCGTGGGAACGCCCACCCTGCATACATTTTACCTGGCGTAGGTATAATGTGACGCAGGGCTTTACAACGTGACGCATCTCCCTAGATGCGTTACGTTGTAAATTGGCCGCATTGTTTGCACCACGGTTGCGCCAAAAAAAGTGACGCAATGGCATAAATATGCCCCATAGTTTCTGAACCTGAATGTTTTAAATGCTATTAAACTTTTCGAAATCAGAAGAATGTGTTGTTTTACTTTAGAAACTGTTGCTGAGCACTGCACTTAATGATAGCCTTCAATTATTACTATCACTAAAGGGTCAAGATTAATAGCTATGCAGCTCTGTTAAGAAACCATGGGTAAAGCTAAAGCCACAGAGGAAACAATGGGTCAACAAAACCCTGAGTCCATAATATCATAAGTACATTCGAACAGGTCTTGTTATTTACTTGACCAATTGTTGCCTAGGGGTGTTATTTTTCAGAATTCTTGGCAGCAATGCCCATGCCAGAGTTCACACGTGGATTCATGAAAACTAAAAAAAAATAGAATTAATAAACACTGTCAGATTTACCATTCTACATAACGTTTACAGATGTTGTGGTGGCGATAGGGGCTGCACCTTATGTACAAGGCAGCGTTAAACCACTTAACGTGGCTTAACGCTACCTTGTACATAAGGCCCCCTTTCAAGCTATGGTTAGCGTGAAAGGGGCGTGCAGTAGGTGTTGCGGTGGGCGTTCCACCGCAACACCCATTCATTTTGACGCTGCCCCCTATGTACAAGGGTGGTTTACATAGGAGGCAGCGCCAAAATTAAGACCAGGTAAATCCTGGTCTTAAGTTGGCGAAACGAGGAGAAATGCATTATTTCTCCTTGTTTTTGCTTTTTCCATGTGTGCTGCCTTGTGCAGCACACATGGAAAAAGCAAAATGCCATGGTTTGTTTATGTACAGGAAGGTGTACCATCCTGTACATAAACAAACCTTTTAAAAAATGCAATTTTGTCACTTTCATGTGTGCTGCATGAAGCAGCACACATGAAAGTGACAGAATGGGATTTTAATATTGTTTATGTGCAGGAAGGGACACCTTCCTACACATAAACAATCTTCCCCTGCACGCAGGTGCCTGCGTTGGCGCTAAGTTGCTGAACTTAGCGCCATCGCAGGGGGAAACGCAAGGCTGCACCACATTCTTGTAGATATGGTGCAGCCTTGCGTTTCAGAAGTGGCGGAGTGCGGTGTTAAACCAAGGAGGCTAAGGCCTCTCTCTGCCACTTCCTTGTACATATCCCCCTAACTGCGCTGGAGCACCTGAAAAAAGTGACCACATTCCGGGTGATCTCTATCTCTCTGAACCCCTGGTCTGGGCTCCATATATTAATTTACTTTTTAACGTAATCCTTATTTCTCGGGTGCCGATCCCTGATACCTATAGGGGAGCCGAGCTTATACACATCCATAAGAAGGGCAAATACATCAATCGCACTAATTATTGTCCGATCAGTCTGATCGATAATTTGCAAAAGGTATTTGCTAGTCAAGTACTGATCAGACTTACTAATTGAATGGAGGGTAATAATATACTCAGCCCGCTCCAGGTGGGGTTTCATGGCAAAATAAGTACAATTGACCAGGCATTCCATTTGGCCCTCTCATATTTCAAAGTATGTCACTCTCCATAAAGAAAATCTATGTTGACGTGAGGGCAGCATTTGACATGGTCTCAAGGAAGAACCTATGGAAGGCCTTGTACAACATGAAAACTCCTGAGTATAATATTTTAATTTGTAAAAGTTTACGCTAAGACACCTATGCTCAAGTGCGATGGGGGGATTAGGTGGAGATCACAGACTGAATTGTGATTAAGAGTGGGGTGGTACAGGGCTGTATGCTAGCCCCAACACTCTTTCTGCTATATGTCGATGTGACTACGAATTAGATGGACTGTAACAATGGCTTACAGACAAATGGAGTTAACAAAGTGCCAATACCCCTATATGCGGATGACTCGTTGTTGTTGCCCAAAACACCTATGGGACTCCAACCAATGTTAAACCAATTTGTACAGCTCTGTGCATCGAGAGGGTTGGGATAAAACACTACTAAAACAAAGTACATGGTTTCCAAAGGACATAAAGTTAAAAAAAAACACAAATGTAAGTGGGCAAGGTCCTGCTGAACAACTACCCAGCTTCCATTATCTTGGCATCAAGCTAACTGAAAAATTCAGTTGGGGCACACAAATTGAAAAAAAGCTCCTTTACAATTATACATCGTTATAAAGCTATATTGGCCAACATTCCAGAACAACATGCAGGGCAACCTCACTGGCCCGCGAAGGCTAGAGATTACAGGTACAGAGCGCTGCTCTCTGCGGCGCAGAAATCAGGGGTGGCCATAGATGTAGTGCCTAGAAAACTGCAGAGAATACATTTGTTAGATCACTAGTAGCCTTACCAATAAGTACTCCCCTGATTCCGCAGTATCGGGACATGAAACTCAGATGCATCTCTGACTTGGCCTTTTTAAAACCCCTGCTATATTGGATAAGAATTTGGCGCACCCCAGAGACTGAAACCTACAGGAATTACCTTAAAGAGCTATTGGCTCTGGACAAACAAGGCATTAAACCTTGGCTCAGGCACACAAGTACCTGGCTTTACAAGATTGGCATGAGTAACCTGTGGGTTAAACCTGAGACTCTTACATATATTATCAGTATGGGATTTAAAATCCGCCTTTTGGAACTGTCATGTCTGTTCAACTCATAGAGATCACCTCATAGACAGTTTAACTAACCCATACCTAGAACACAAACCCATTCCAGGTTTTAAATAATTTCTGGATTGAATTACGCCTTCGTTTGCCAGGTCACTCTATATTAAATTCAGGCTGGACATGCTTCAATTGGACGTTTTTACATTCAAATGGAAACAAGTTAATTCTGTTCATGTCCATGTGGGTATCGTCAGGAACCAGGGATTTGTTTTTTTTTTTGCCCACAATATGTCTATATACGCCCTAAATGGCTAGGAACAATTTGGCTAAACCTTGGAATCAGTCATTATCTTTCTGCTTTAAGAGTGTGAAAATCAGATACCACAGAGTATTTAGTTTTCTCTGAATGTAAATTTTTACACTCCACTTGGCATAGATGGCTGAAGATTTTATCACGTGTATCCTAGTGGCTGTAAAAATGTACCTAGCACTTTTCACTGAGGCTTATGAAAGTGATATTGCATTTTTACTATATGTTGGAATCAATTTATGAGTTTAAATACCAACTAAAATCAAACTTCTATTTTGTACAGCTGAGAACCAATGTGTGATTACTAATGATATTTTGTATTCAGCTATGAATGGATTGTTGTTGTTTTTGGACTCTGTTTCCGAAATAAACAAATTTTATTTGATTTGATTTACCACAGAAGGGGGTTGGGCTTAGCCCATTTGAGCTCCTTTATAAACACTCTGTTAGGGGACCTTTCTGCCTTGTGACAGAGAGGTAGATGCAAGCTCTCAGGAAATCCCCTCAGGATGCAGCCAGGAACATACTAGCTCTCTGTATCCAGATGCAGCGCTTCTGGAAGAAAGCTAAAGACAATCTTGAGGCAAGTCAAAAAGTGATGAAACTCTGGTGTGAGCAGAAGGCCACTCTGGTAGCATTTCAATCTGGCAAGAATATGTGGGTCAGTGGAGCCCAGAGCTCTCCAGGCTTGTTGAACAGGCCCATATGAGGTGAAGAAGCAAAAGGGGATACCACCTACCTGGTGGATCTCAAGACCCCTAGAAACCCCTTAAGCGCACACTCCACATACACCACCTCAAACCACCCTTTGAGAGGTCTGAGGTCACCATGCTCCTGATGGCAAATGACAGAATGGAATAGGAGAGATAACCTCTGCCTGATCTCCTGTCCTCCAACAAGCTTAATCGGTCAGTGGAGGGTTTCAACCTCTCCCCTATTCTGACCCCAGAGAAGCAGAGAGACGGTTGTCAGTACTGGGACAGTTTGCCTCATTGTTCTCCCTTACCCATGGGCTCACACACTTGTGCACCCTCGACATAGATACTGGGGACAGTATGCCTGTCAAAAACAAAATGTACAGGTTGTCGGATAAGGTGAAGGCAAATATGAAGAAGGAAGTCTCCAAGATGCTGACGTTAAGGGTTATTGAGCCCTCCAACAGTCCCTGGACCAGCCCAGTTGTGCTGGTCCTCAATTCTCCTCAGCGGGAGTCACCCTAGAACTCAGGTTCTCTGTGGACTACAGAGGACTCAATTTCATCACTAAGACACTCACCCCACCTCGAGCTGATGAGCTCATCAACAGGCTTGGTGCTGCCAAGTTCCTCAGTACTTTAGATCTCACATCTGGGTACTGGCAGATTGCTCTGACTGAGGGGGCCAAAGAGAGGTCTACATTCTCAACCCCAGAGGGCCACTTCCATTTAGCGTGATGCCCTTCGGATTAAATAATGCCCCGGTCACCTTACAGAGGTTAGTGAGAAGGGTCCTGGCTGGAAAGGAGGCATTTTGTGTGCCTACCTAGATGACATAGCTGTCTTCAGCTCCAGCTGAGAGGCACACATGTCCCACATCCAGGAGGTGCTTCAGGCTCTTCAGTAGGCAGGCCTGACTATCATGGCCAGTAAGTGCCAGAAAGGGCAGGGATTTGTGGTGCATTTGGCCCAAATGGTGGGTGTGGGCAAGGTGCAGCCTTCCAGGCCAAGATTGAGACTATCCTGGCCTGGCAACCCCCCAAAACTCAGACTGAGGTGAGGGCCTTTCTGGGACTCACTGGATATTACTGGATGTTTGTTAGGGAATATAGCACCATAATTGCTCCCATAACTGAGCTGACTTCCAAAAAGTAGACGACAAAGGGGAGAGAGGCCTGTCAGAAAACGTCAGCACCCTCAATGAAGCTATGTGTACAGAACCTGTACTCAAGGCTCCTGACTTCTCCAAGGAATGTATTGTGCAGACTGACACTTCTCAGAATGGCATAGCAGCTGTCTTAATACAGCTAAATGAGGAGGGCCTAGACTAACCTGTAATCTTCATTAGCAGGAAGTTACTTCCCAGGGAACAGAGGTAGAGTGCTATTGAGAGGGAGGCCTTTGCTGTGGTCTGGCCGCTGAAGATGCTGAGATCATACGTTCAGACAGATCAGAAGCCCCTCGGATGGCTCATGCAAATGAGGCATAAAAATCTAAAACTGTTGAGTGGTCCATCTTGCTAAAGGAAATGGACTTTACGGTGGAACACTGTCCAGGGTCAGACCATGCCAATGCTGATGATCTATCCAGGTTCTTCCGCCTTAGTGATGAGAACGCCCAGGAGGTTCGTAGTTCTCCCCTCTTGTCAGACTTAGGATGGCCTTACCCCATATGTTTTGCCTTCCTTCTCCATGTTTTGCAGAAATTGTTTTTGTAGGCCTTAGGACTCTGAGCACTTTACCACTGCCGACCAGTGCTAAACTGCATGTGCTCACTCCCTGAAACATGGTAACATTGGCTTACACCCAATTGGCACATTTGATTTACTTGTAAGTCTGTAATAAAGTGGCATTGCATGAACCCAGGGCCTGTAAATTAAAATACTAGGAGTAGGCCTGCAGCACTCATTTTGCCACCCACTTAAGTAGCCCTTTACGCATCTCTGGCCTGCCATTGCAGCCTGTGTGTGCCATTTTTAACTACCATTTTGATCTGACAAAATAAACCTTTTGCAGGCCCAAACCTTCCTTCTGAGTACATATAAGTCACCCCTAGGATAGGCCCTAAACAGTCCAGTGGGCAGGATGCAGGGATTTTAATATGTTGGACATGTAGGCTTAGGTTTTACATGTCCTCGTAGTGAAAAACTCCTAAATTCGTTTCTCACAACTGTGAGGCTTATCTCTCCGGTAGGATAGCATTGAGTTACCTTAATCCACTTAATAAGTGATAACTTTCAATTGGGAACAGGTGGTGAAGTTGAGTATGGTCTCTAAAGAATTGTAACTTAAAACACTCTTTAATGATAAAGTCAGATTTGAATGTCATAATTCAGAAAAAGCATCTTTTAGAAAGTTGGCAATTTCTTGTCCAAACCATTTGGTGCCTGCAGCCTGTATACTGTATCTCATGACTTGGTATAGCTGGCAATTGGTCTTTGTGTATTGCTCCCAGACAGTTTGACATAGGTTGAATAGGTGTTGGCAGGATGGGCCATCTCTGACTTGATAGAGGGAAGGAGCTTCCACCTACCACACTTGCACATCACAGAGGCTCTGCCTCAGCACGCTCACAAAGGGTTTCACACTAGTCTATTGCACCTCCAGACAAGCTAGTGCTAGGGCAGGGAGGCAGAAAATTCTAAATACCTCTGGGGTGGAATCTCTAAAAACTTCTCCTAATTTAAAGCTGGCACCATGTATAAAAAGTGGACCCTCAGACCCCACTCTTCAGTACACATCTGGGCCTTTGGAAGACTCAGAAGCAAGAATGACTGCTACTCTTCTGCCCTGCTGCTCTGCTGCATGAGTGAGAAGTGTGTGCTTGTTTGCTTGTTTTTTTGCTTTGTATATTGCAAACATACCCTGTAGGGTCTGTTTAACTAGCTTCTATGGTGACTGGGTGGTTAGCATGATAGCACCACCTGAACTTGTTCTATCCATATATATTGTACTTCCTATTGGACACCTATAGCTTGCAATAGATGTGCAGTCACTCAGGCCTAGTCACCAAAGCTATCAAGATTTGACTCTGCATGAGTGAGAAGGACTGGAGCTGGATCCTCAAGCCACGACCACCTGAATGACTCCAAGGGCTAGTTGGCTGGCTTCCTGATCAGAGCGTCAGGGATAGAACGGGCTGCTGTGTGTCCTACCTCACAAGTGGTGCCACCCCAGTCCTGGACCCTTGGAAGTGGGCCTGGAAGTGCTTTGCCAGCCCAGCTGTGGTCTCTTGAGCACAACCAATGCATCTTCTTGCAGTGCTGCATTGGAACCATTGTTGCACAATGCATCCCCGACACAGGACCCCGCAGCTCTTCAGAACCACTGCTGAGCAGCGCCTTCTCGATGCAAGACTTCGCATCGGAGCCCTGCAACTCATAGGAACTGCTGCTGCACGATGCACTGTCAGCGCAGGACTTCTCTTTGAAGACTGCAGCCCATCGAGCCCGCCGCTTCACGACGTATCCTCTACGCGGGATCTCACAACATTCCGCAACCTCAATACTTTGTTTAGCGGGCCTAACCTGGTCCCTGTATCCGGCCTGAAGCCATCATGGTTGGCCTGAACTTGTGACTTTGAGCCAATCCGGTGCTAATAAATAAACACAGTTGGCACTTTGTGCTTATAAGCATTATTTCCATCTAAATGTTTAAAATTTCATATCTCCGGTTCTGATGATTGGATTCATGTTTTTTTGGTGTCAAATAATTTATTAAATTGTACCCTATTTTTATAAATTGGTGTGGGATTTTTTCTTGTGTTGTGTTTTCACTTTATTAGTGTTTGAAATGCTGCATAAATACTTTACACTTTGCCTCTGTCAGCGTGCACACTTATCCTGAAATCCAACTCATAGGTCGTGCCAACGGCTAGGACCAAGAGTTGTGTAGTCCCGGTATGGACTTTGGTGCCCTTCAACTGGAACCGTCACTATATCCATTTGATTAAATTTACATGGAGATGCTGAAACATTCTTATGAGCATGACAGACAAGGGTTGTGGTTTCAAAGCTTTACATAAAGAATTAATAGGCAGATTACAATAAGCATGCCATTATGTAAATTTAGCAGGAAAGCATACAAATCTTATGTACAAAGAACTCAGTGCAGTCCTTAGTGAAATCCGGCATAGATTCGATTTCTAAAGGTGGGGAAAAAGGAGTCTTTTGGTTACAGAAATCCACGTCCTTTTATTGGACTCTAGACAAAGACATTCATACGTTGTATGCGAATATGTGATTCTTAGGATTTTCACCAATAGGGAAAAAGCAAGAAGAAACATTTTACTACAGAATACATTCAAAGATTCTCTTATGGTAGTAATATATTAGGTTTTATTCATTCTCATAGCTTAGTTGAACATTTGAGCGATACATTGCTTAACAATAGCCTGGGATAGTTGGAATGTCCTTGGTTAGGCGCAGTAGGAAAAGGTTTCTGGAAACACTCTCTATTTATTTGTGAGAACCCATTCATGCTTTATTTTGAACAGACATACAGCAATAATCATCACATGGTTTGTTGTGACGTTGATGCAAGATGGAGGACAATGTAAACACAATCTAATGTTAGCATAAGCTTGATTCGTAATGTGTGTTATAGAAAGGAAAAATCACTTCCACAGCCCCCCAAGATGATTTTTAAATCATAATTTAATTTATTTATTATAAAACATCATTCTTCAACTTTGGATTCTTCTTCCTGGATTCTCTCAAATCCTTCAAGGTGTCATAGAGCTTGCTTTTCATTTCTTCAAACCTCACATGAAGTCTCTTTCTTTTTCTTCCTCTTGTTGCTGACAGGTTCTTATACCCAAAATCTATTCCATTCTGTGATGAAATTCATTTGAAAAACTTCAAGGAAATCAGCACATATTCAATGCCAAATAGTATAATCAAGATAGGAGTTAGAAGTACTTTCAGAATTCCTCCACCTACACTACCAAACCATGCTCCTATTTTAAACCCCTTTCCAATGGATCCAAAAAAATATTATAATCCTTCCCAGCCTCCTGACTCTTTCATCTCAGTTAGTTCATGTGCTGTGGTTGTAATGTAATATAGCCATGAAGCTGCCTGTCTATGCGTTAAATGTACACACAGCATTCCCGAGCGTGAATGACTTTGCAAATTCCGCCTTCCTTTGCAAGGAGTAAATCCAATGCAAGGCGATTTTGCATTATTATTGCTCTCATTGCAAGCAATTTCTTATTAATCAAAGTTAAGGCACCAGCAGTGTTAGTCACAAGCTGATCAACTAAACTGGACAGTTTTTTTAATCTTTACGTTGTCTAATGTCAATCCTATAGAAGGAACGAGTGCTCCAAAGATATCACTAAGAATCTGCTAAAATTACGTTTACTTCGCCTAATATACTGTTCGAGAGGAAACTCTTGCTCATTAGTTCG
The DNA here is from genome assembly GCA_963921515.1 of Calotriton arnoldi. Classification (NCBI taxonomy): domain Eukaryota; kingdom Metazoa; phylum Chordata; class Amphibia; order Caudata; family Salamandridae; genus Calotriton; species Calotriton arnoldi. The sequence continues at coordinate 1,196,906 of CAWUFW010001715.1, read as the reverse complement.
ATAGATCCTGGGGAAAACATAGGCTGCATAACAAATACCCGTCCAGTTGTGTGGTAGCTGGAAATAAGCTGATTTACAACACACATAATAGATACCCTTTATACTAACCTCTAAGTTCGAAAGAGTTTTTTCTTTGACTAAATAATTATGCTCACACTCGCTCTATCCTAATCTTTCAACTGTCTCATTTCTATCTGGCCGCCGTATTATACATAAAGATCCCTTCTTGGTGGGTTCAATGTTTAATCTTGGGGGCAGATCCCTTAAGGTTGCCTTGCCTTTCCCAATTATGCGCTCTGCAATTGTCTTCTTTTCTCCCCTTTCCTCATCTATTCTTATCCTTTCATTCAGTTTGTCTATGAACACCTTTCATCCTGGTTAATTTTGCAGGTATACATTATGCATGCTCTGGTTAGTAGTGCTCATGTTAGTCACAGGAGTAAAGAATTTCATCATGTACTCACGCTGATCACTTGACTTAGATCCTTTGTAGAAGCGAGAAAGTGAGAAATATGTGTAGCAGACAACAAATACAGATTTTCCCCACTGACAATCGGCACATTTGCATTAAAGTCAGAATAAAACAATTTAATAGTATTCTGTCAATAGAAGAGATTTAAAAATACAGAATAGGAGAAGGAGTAGGACAGGGGTAGATGAAAGCATGCTGCTCCTTCAGCTACAGAAGCAGAAGATAAGAACAAACAAAACAGTCCTCTACCTCCATAAATTTTACATATTCAGACAACATTTGATAATACACATTATAACTATACACAGTATCATGCTGTGGAAGGTGTGAAACCTTACTCTCATACAGGAGAGATTGTCTCGGGTCTAATGGTGAAATTTGTTGAAATATGAGGGTTATCCCCTCACAGCAAGTAAACATCCAACAGTCATCCAAACACAGAGACAGAAATGGTAACCCCCAAACTCATAAGCAAAATCTTGCAGCGTTGCTGTGCCATGTTTAGCTTAAATTAGATCAAGGAAGTCTCAGATAAAACGCTAGTCCTCTAGTTACTATCCTATTGTCTCTACCCTATCTCACAAGCTGCCAGAAATTTTATTCTGCGACTACTGGAGGCCTAAAGGAGCAATCTTCCTATGACTGTTACCCTAACTTCCTGATTGCCCTTTTTGACATTTGTCAGTAGTCAATGTGAATAGGCTCTTGTTACAACAAGTTTCAGTCTCAGGGAGGCTCACCAACGTCAGTCAAGCAGTCGTCAGAGTCAAACTGGATCTTTACTGCAAGATATGTCCAATCAGGGCCTGAATATTTCCGGTTGTTCTTTCTATCTCTTTTAGGTCATTTGGCACTGATCGAGTCCAGGCTTTCATCCACAACATCAATCTGGTCAATCTGTTATTGTTCTTCTAACTCACTTTCGTCCCAAATCGCGTCTGCTCTCTTCTTGGGCATCAACAATCTTTTTTGGGTTGTAGTAGTTTTTAGTAAACTTTCCTTTGAAGTGCTCGAGATCTCTGGCTCTGATGAACCTGATTCACTCTCCAAGGTGGAGCGTCCTTGTCCCGCCCCAGTCTCTACTTCTTGTGGAAGTTTGTGCGACTGGTTAGTCTCAGCCTTCCATGAGTTTTCACTGCCCCGGTTAATGCGTATTCTCAATCCAGCAGTCGGTATCACAGTGGTCACTGGAATAACAGCATTCTCATCAGTCTTTTACTTTGCATGATGCTAGTCTTATGGAGATTGTAGACCATCAGTCTGGTCTTCATCTTATTCTAAAGCCTCAGACACCGCAAACCTGGGGCGAATTTGTGCATTTTGACTCCGCTTTTTCCTTTTCATGCCTTGCCCTCTTGGCATTGGGGGCATAAATCCAATTCGGCAGACCAACACACTTGACAGCAGTGTTGGTGACTAGGATCACTTGGTGGGGTCCTCTCCAGCGTTCCTCCAGACAAGACTTGCAGACATGCTTCTTGATGGGGATCCAGTCACCAGGGTTGAGGTAATGCCCTGGAGACCCATGGACAGCTGGAGTAGCACGTCGACCTGATGAGAGATAGAATGCACTAAATCAGACAATCCCTTGCAGTACTCGAGGACCAGGTCACAAGGGCAGTGCCGGTACAGGCTGTATTTGCATGGCTCTTCCCTTCAACACCTCATGTGATAACAATCCAGTTCTTTTATAAGGGTACGTCGGATAATCATGAGCACCAAAGGAAGAGCGTCAGGCATTTGAGTGAAGCTGGAGGCACAAGCTTTAGCCAGTTTAGTTTTGATTGTCCAGTTTAGTCTTCCTACAATCATTGATGCTTCCGGCCTGTAGCTACAGTGGAGCCTCTGGTCAATCCCTACGGCTGTACATAGTAACTGCATAATCTTACTCTTGATGTGAGTTTCTTGATCCAATTCAAGATGGACTGGCTTCCCAAATCATGGTACTCCCGCAACAATAGTTTGGCAGCTGTTAGGCTGTCACATCTCAGGCCGGGATATGCCTCAACCCATTGTGAGAATAGAGACAGAATGATGAGGATGTACCTCAATTAATTACATCGGGGCATTTCTACAAAGTCAATTTGGAGATGACTGAAGGGACCATTAGATTTTCCATTGTGGCTCATGTCACCGCAACTCTTTTGCCCACGTTTTGCTTTTGTCTGATAAATACATCGCTGGCACAAATCCCCTGCCATCGTTCTGAAGCAAGGATTATACCAATACGATCGGAAGGTTGACACCATTCTGTCCCTGCCCACATGGGTTGGACCATGCTTGTGTCACACCATAGGAAGCAGGAGGGAATTAGGGAGAACTGGTTTTCCCTTGCTAGACACCCAAATATTGCTGGCGTCTCTCAAATGTCCCATCTTTTACCATTTGCCCTTTTCTATCTCTGGGGCAGTATGTTGAAGTTCTCTTATCTCATTGAAGGTATGTACAGTATTCAGTAACATGTTGGATACAATCTCTCCTTCTGTATTATATGGGTCATCTAAATGGAAGGTGCTGGACTCAAGAGTGCACTATCAGGCAATTTTGTCTGCATAGCGGTTGCCTCTGCTGACAAAGCCCCTGCCACTTTTGTGTGCTGCACACCTTACCACCACGATTTCCTTTGGCATTTGGATAGCATTTAACAAATTGTAAACATACAACCCATTCTGAATGGGGCTACCAGCTGAGGTCAGAAACCTTCGCTGCCACCATAGCTTGCCAAAACTTTGCACAATTTCAAACCCATACTGGCTGTCTGTATAAATTGTGACTTCTGAGCCTTCTGATGTACAGCAAGCTCTGGTAAGGGCAATTAGTTTATCTACTTGAAAAGAAGGTACATGGCAAAAGTAACACGCTTCTACTACTCCACTCAGTGTACATACAGCATAAGCAGCTCTTAGGATACTGCATCAGTCTCTCAAGTCGGTTTCTCAAACAAGGAACATCAACAAAAAGAGTAAGAGCAGATTCAGGAAGAGGAGCATCCAGAATATCGGGCCTTGGTTTTGTGCACAACTCGGTGACGCTAACACAGTCATGGTTGAAATCACCCACATTGTCTCCCTCTGGTGTGGCAAAAGAGAAGCAAGGTTTAGTGTGCTACAGCCCTTAATGGAAACCTTTTCAACTGCCAAAATGATTCTCTCATAGCGGGTTAGACAGCTGTTTGTCAGATGTTGGGTTCTGGTACGGGGCATGAGGATCTCAATAGAGTGGGGCACCATTACATTTAAGGGATAGCCCATCACAATCCTTTCAGTCTGCTGTATGCTGAGGCTCACTGCTGCAACTGATTTGAGACAGCCAGGCAATGCTACAGCCACCAGATCAAGCGTAGCTGAAAAATAGCTGATGGGGCTCATAGTCTCCCCATGGGCTTGTGTTAGTTCAGAAATTACACACCCATCCCTTTTGTAACAAAAGAGCACAAATTCTTTCGTATAGTCTGACATTCCAAGAGCGGGTGCCCCGCAAAGTAAATTTGTGAGCTCCTGGAAGGTTTCCATGCTTTCATCATCCTTTGGTACCGGGACCTTGACATTAGTGTCTGTCAGCCTTATCAAAGGCTTCACCACAAAGGAAAAGGTCAGGATTCATTGTCGGCAGTAGCCTACCATGCCCCAAAACATCCTCACTTCTTTCTAGGTAGTTTGGAACCGTACCTTCAGGATTGTCTCTATGCGATCATGGGACACCTGCCTCACTCCTTTCTCTAGCTAATGTCCCAGGTATATGACTTCTCTCTGACAGTATTGTAATTTTTCTGGTGAGACCTTACGCCTGTTCTCAGCCAAATGGTTGAGCAAAGTGATAGTGTCTTGTTTGCAAGCCTCCTTAGTCACAGAGGCAATCAAAAGATCATCAATGTATTGAATTAATGTCAAGCTGCATGGAAACTGCAGGGACTGTAGATTATTTTTGAGTATCTGATTGAAAGAAGATGGGCTCTTCATATACCCTTGTGGAGCGTAACACCCCATGAGGGTCTTCTCTTGGAACTGGAATGCAAAGAGGAACTGACTTTCACCGTGTAACGGAACTGAGAAAAAGGCTTGGCAAAGGTTAATGACCATGAACCACTGAGCCCCTGGAGGAATTTGGAATAGGATCACGGCAGGGTTTGGTATCACAGCATAGCATGGAGCGACAATTTGATTAACCTTTCGGAAGACTTGAACGATCTTCCACTTTTTATTTGCCTTCTGTAGGGTCATGATTGGGTAGTTACATGGACACCAGATGATTTCCTTCAGGATGCCTTGCTCTGTCATGCTCTCAATGACAGGGGTGAGCTCTGTAATGGCTTATGGGGTCATTTTGTGTGGGTGACTCTGTGGGAAAACAGCTTTGGGTCAGAGGGTAATCTTTAAGGGCTTAGCACCTTAAATCAATCCAATCTCTCAACCTGTGAAATCCCAGTTCTCCTACTTGACTGTCTCTTTCAAATCTACTGGCAAGTCCTGTGTCATAATGACTGGATGTAACCTGACAACAGGGTCTGGGGACTGCAACTTAAATTCAGTGTCAGCCGCTTGTGTTTCAATTCTGACCCCATCCTGCTCGTAATATGTGACGCCGTTGAGTTTGCAAAGGAGATCACGCCCTATTTGGGTTATATCGATGCCACGTTCATCTGCCACCCTCTCCATCCTTGCATGTGTTTCTGTTGCCACTCTTGCTGCTTCCTTGCTCACATAGAGCAGCTCATTCTCCCTGTAACATCCTAGGTAATCCAGTGCCACATTTCCCGTTACAATTTCCTCAAATTCCGTTTTCAGCTGTGTAGGATTTATTTGCTTAATGATTTGACCTACACTTGGGTGAGCTAGCTGACAAATCCGTACTGTTTGTTTGACCTATTATTCCCCCAGTGACTGAGTTCCCTCTTTCCAGAGGAACTAATGCCATTCTTCCAGACCGCTGTGCTGAGTCCTGAGGTATATTTGGGATAGGTTGACTTGGGCTGGTACTAACGGATGCCTCGGCCAGGGGAATGATTAGGATACTTAGCTGAAGCAGAGTACTTATTACAACGGATACGGGGGTCTGAGCAAAGGATGGAATGGTTGTCTCTGTATAACTTGGTGGTGCATGAGCCTCTGTTGCTGTAGAGGGTTCTGCAACTATTCCTGTCTCGGTTGGCACTGGCGCAGTACTGCTTGGTGCATCAGCTGCCGCATTATTTGGGGGTAGTCCTGTACTAAGGAGCTTATCTATGAAGGCATCTTCCTCCTCGCTCTCTGTTTCTGTCTCCCTCTTTGTTTTTTCATTTTCCTATTCTTCACCTTCTAGCAGAGGATAGGCCCCAACAACGTGATAGCCCGTATTTGCTGTTGCTGGCTGGAAGGCCAGGAGGGGACTCGTTTTTCCAGGAAGCACTAATCCTCAGAGGAGGGGCCTTGCTGCATTCCCTCCGCCACCACGTATTTATCACCTGAACCTCTCCCGTGGCGCGGGCACCCGTATTTTCTGCTGCTGGTCAGGAGCTGACTCGTTGTCCCAGCAAGCACTAGTCCTCAGAGGAGGGGCCTTGCTGCATCCCCGCTGATGCAGCGCATTTAGCGCCTGAACCTCTCCCGTTGCCAACAACGGGCCCCTCCTGTGCCCATCAGCGCCATGAAGAGCCAGGGCAGGGCCCCCCTCTTGGTTTTTCCATTGAGGATTGAATGGTTCATTTAATCACCCAGGTACTGTTGCCATTCAGTTACATGTGAAGCACTTTTGATGCATTTCCTGTGTAGGCACTGATTGTTGTGTGTTTCCACACTGGCTGGGGTACTGACTTTTTGTTCGCTTGTGCAGTAGCTGGGGATGTTATCCCACAACTATCACTGAATTTGCTTTTTGTCCGTATAGCTGCAGGGGATATACCTGGATGTATTGGGGAGGACTTCGAGCCCTAGATGACTTTGAGAGCCCCACATACTGAGAAGGAATCACGTTTTGTGTTTGCTTGCTTCCCAATTGGCCTCAACCTACTGATTTGATGCTTGTTTTCATACCATGGGTAAAAGGAAATTAGTTGCACATTTGCCATCATCAAAAGAACGACCTCTAACTACCAGTATAACTAGGTTCCTCTGTGGTGCACTGATTACAGAAATTGAAAGGGTGGAAGAAAGGCTATGAGCCACTTGGAAAGCGCTTTTATCAGCACAAGACGCATGAATTAATGGGGCTGGATTGTCCCTATGCCAGGCCTCATCTAAGGACTTAGGAAAGGGCTTTTCTAATCTGTGTGTGCTTAATGAGGAACTTGTAATCAATGCTAGCAATTCTCCCACCGACAGCACCAAAAATGTGGACTCGCCCCCATCCAAAATGAAGAAGGGTAGTGGGCGGGGGGCTAACACACACATTGCAAAGCCCCCAAACAACCCTAAAGTTATTCCCTCACTTAGTGTTGATGTCAATCCACCTTCAGCTAGTCGGAGTCTCAGAGCCAAAGTTCTGTCCGCAAAGCTGGCACATGATGGCAGTTCTGTGCATTCTGCTGTCACTAAGGAGGTGGAGGAGGTAGCTCTGGCAAAAGCCTTGGAACCAGTTCTTGGGGTACTTAAGAGTATTGATGCGTCACTAAAGCTATTAATTGAGCAAGGGTATGGGAGGGGTGAGCCTAGTGGATCGGAGGTTTTGAACCCAATGTGTGCCAATGCTGGCCCAAGGCCAGAGGCCACCGAGTAGGGAACACTGCTGGAAAGGAGACTGCCTGCCCAGCAGCTAGGGTACCATCAAAATCATTGGGCAGTTTGTTACCGCCTAAGGAGTTTCCTTCCAAGCAGTGTCCTGCCAAAGGCCAAGGCCAAAGGGGAGTCCCAGGTCCACCTGTTTTGGGCACAGAGGAGATAAGTGAGAATAGGGCAGGTGATCGTTTTAAAGAGGAATATGCTTTGAGGCTCCCTTGCTACATATCAATCAAAATGAGGATGTCATTCAATTAAAGAGCAAGGGTGAACTGGCTGTGTAGACACGTGGCATTAGATAGTGGCATTAGATAGTTGCAATACTCTGTATAATAACATCATCAATGTGCAGAGTCAGCTGGGTGGGCTGCAGCCCCAAAGGGAGACTGGGGATTATGTGGTTATCAATTTTAGGGACCCAAATATGGTGGGCTTCTTATACTGTCCTGCGAAGGTTCCTCTCACACCAGCATCAAAGCACTTCCCCTGGGCTATTTTTACAAACCCCACCAGGTGGCCCTACCCAGTTGCAACTGGCCCATTACCTCTCTGAACAACCCATTCACGATTCCAACTTATAATCGTTTTACTCCGCTCAAACAGGTGGATTGACTCCCCAGTAAGACACATTTGAGGGGCATAAGTTCTAATATTTTTCTAACTGGAGGGATAAAGCCCCAGCCGCGATTGTTGGGACAGTTGTGCCAAAGCAGAGATGGCCTGATACCTAGTGTTTCTGTTGCAGTGACACAGACCACTGGGCAGGAACCCATTATGACATCTCCCCAGGATGATGCACGCACTCCTCAGGGTGATGTTTATCCTCTATGATATTTGGACAATTCTGGGGACCTTGCGGCTCAAACTAGTTCTGATATTTCCTCTAGCTTCCAGAATGCTATATCTATAACAGATCTTGTTTGCTTATTTTGGAATGTGGCTGGGTTGCTTTTTAAGCAGGGTTCCGCAGATAGGCCCGATCTTTTCAGGAATCACCATATTATCTGCCTTCAAGAGACCAGCACATGTAATACAATATACATCAATGGGTCTGTTGCTATAGCCGCCCCTCCCCCTGTTATTTATTCTAGAATGGACCATCATGGGGGGGGTCTATTAACGTTCTTCTCCATCACACTAGATGCTAGGATCATTAAAACAACCTCGACTCACTCCACTTTTAGATCATATGCTTAACGTTAGACACCAAGGGAATGTTTATTATTGTAAATTTCTATTACAATAATTTTACCCCTTCTATATGGAAATAATAGACTACCTTGATCTAGCTTTTGCTGAGTTCTTGGACAGCTGTGAAGGGGATTTTGTGGGGGAGACTTTAATTGTAGGCTCTGTACTTTTTCTAGTACCTCTATTCTTATCCACTTGGGCAGCGATAGAAAAGACTTGTTTCACTTTGAGCGTAGCCCGTCCGGTGACACCGTGAATGCTTTAATTAGCAAGCACTTGCTTATACTCGCATTAGATTTGCGGGTACCCCTTTAGACGAAAAGATTATTTTCCTTGATGTTCCATGGTAAAGGTTCTGGGATCCTAATTGATTTTGTCATCTTCTCAGAAAAATATAGTCGCAAGGTTGTTGATTTTGCGATCATAGACAATTACTTAAGCAACCACAAGCCACCAATTGTACAAAGGCATATGTCGCAAATGGGCAACAGTGGATCCAGAGGGCTTTCTAAATACCCTTATAGGAAAAAATGGGAACCAACTGATAGGTTTAGAAGATGAAATAGACTCTGTCTATTTTCTAAACGCGTTCTGCAAGTTAAGCAGCACTGTAAATGAAATGCTAACGCTTACTAATTCTTGCAAGGCACCCCCTCCCTCAAGAAGTGGTTTGATGGTCCTGCTCACTGGCACATAGGAGTCTTAGTTCTGAGGGTGGTGGCAGAAATGAAGCACTGTAAATGGTTGTATAAACAGGCAACTAGTAATACAAAGCTAGCAATAAGAAAGAATGTCTGGGAACAGCTACACGAGGCAAGTATAAATAGTGACACTCAATATTTTTGGAAAATAGTTAATGCCCCTTTTTTGGAGAATTCCACAACACAGGCGTGGATGTTGTGATCCCACAACTCAAATGGGTGGAACATATCTATATGGTATTTGATAGTCCTGGTGATACTGCGCCTACCCCATTCGTAGGTCGCCGTTGCAGTATTGCCAGGACTGTCACGCTAAAGTAGAGCGTGTCTCCAGCGATCACTGGAGGAGGCATACAGATTACCCAAATTGGGTCAGCCGCTTGGCATCAATTCTTAAGGTACATTATTTTTGGGAAGAAGAATACAAACCAGGATGGGAGGGTCCGAGGGAGGTTTAAAGACCAGCGCGGATTATATCCCCCAGTCAACATATACAAAACCGTAATGTCCACAGGTCTCGAACCGCTACCTAGAACTATGGTAGCATGTATGCCTATAGTGCACCAGAGACTTAACCTACACAGGAAGTCCTAACTAAAGGACGGAATCCCATCACTCACCGAAGTGACATGCTTCATCATCTGAGATCTCCTCTCGGCTGTAACTCCTAGTACAGCCGAGGGCTACGACCCCCTCACTGTGAGGGAGGAGCACTGGGATGTTTTTTTGATGTTATTACTAAATAGGGGCTACTAAAACCCACGATGAAGAGCTACATATGTTATGTAAGTGATGAGCGCAGTGCAACCAAATGTGAAAAAGTGAGAAGTGAGCTAAAACTAACTAACAAGAGAAAAAAAAAGACATTTATTGGTTATCTCTTGTTGTTAGGATTAAAAACAGTGCTACTGCAGTTTTAACATAATAACTGCAACGTCGGTCTACATGTTTCGGCTATCATGACCTAACAAGTGTCTAGCCTTCTTCAGGACCTAGATGTTGTGTGCTACTGCGTGATGTGTATTCAAAAAGGTGTAACTGAAAAATAAATGAAACAGATACAACCTACGACACCAAATATCTCTGCTGGAGGGGTATGGTGCGCTGGTGAACACGTAAATTACGAGTAAGGGACCTCACCTCACCTGGCAACAGCTCAGGACGTGAGGCACCGCTCTCTCCGTAGGTACCCCGGGCTTCTCAAAGCGCTCCGGTTGCAGCTTTGAGAAGCCAGGGGTACCGACGGAGAGAGCGGTGCCTCACGTCCTGAGCTGTTGCCAGGTGAGGTGAGGTCCCTTACTCGTAATTTACGGGTTGACCAGCACACCATGCCCCTCCAGCAGAGATATTTGGTGTCGTAGGTTGTATCTGTTTCATTTATTTTTCAGTTACACCTTTTTTAATACACATCACGCAGTAGCACACAACATCTAGGTCCTGAAGAAGGCTAGACACTTGTTAGGTCATGATAGCCGAAACATGTAGACCGACGTTGCAGTTATTATGTTAAAACTGCAGTAGCACTGTTTTTAATCCTAACAACAAGAGATAACCAATAAATGCCTTTTTTTTCCCTCTTGTTAGTTAGTTTTAGCTCACTTCTCACTTTTTCACATTTGGTTGCACTGCGCTCATCACTTACATAACATAAGTAGCTCTTCATCTTGGGTTTTAGTAGCCCCTATTTAGTAATAACATCAAAAAAACATCCCAGTGATGCTCCCTCACAGTGAGGGGGTCGTAGCCCTCGGCTGTACTAGGAGTTACAGCCGAGAGGAGATCCCAGATGATGAAGCATGTCACTTCGGTGAGTGATGGGATTCCGTCCTTTAGTTAGGACTTCCTGTGTAGGTTAAGTCTCTGGTGCACTATAGGCATACATGCTACCATAGTTCTAGGTAGCGGTTCGAGACCCGCGGACATTACGGTTTTGTACATTATTTTTGGGTACTTAGTGATTGGATTCCGTACAGTTCACCATTAGGTCCTGACAGAGCGTAAACATTTCCTATAGAATTTAGCATCACTAATGGCAAACCAGCCTTGGGCTTCAGACATAAAACTGCATTTAAAAAGTGACACACAGACATTTGGTGCTACAAAATGAAAACATGAGGCTTTGATATTCACAGGATTTAGTCAGACGCTTTCCACTTAGCAACCCATGTAAAACATTGCACAATTAATTCATAGCTTGCTTTTAAAAGGACTAGTTTAGATTTTGTTCTCACTATGGGATGTGATTTTAATTTGTAAAAATGTTAAATATGTGCATTCGTAGAATATAAATTGTATTAGAATTAACACAACATTTTAAAATGTAGAAACACAGAAACAGCTCATGATTCAGCTATTGCTCTGTAAGCTCCAGTTGACCTTCCAGATAAGCAAAGGAATGTCTCCGTGTGAAAGAAGAACTCTTAGCATAATTTACAGCATGTAACCTCGGGGGGCCTTATCGTATTTTAGCTGCTGGTAAAATGGTTCATTTTAAACAAAGAATTCTTTGGTTTAGAGAGAATAGAAAACGCACATATTTTAAAAGTGCATTACCATGTTATGTTTAATGTTTCCTGCTTAATTAATAAGTTCTTTTGCAGCTAATGTTATGTCGTTAGTTAAAAATATAATGTTTCTTAAGTGAAGGTTACGAGATGAAGTTATATTAAATAAGATGCAGAATATGTCATGGGAAGGATTTTGCCTGCCTGATGAATGACGTGAGCAGACAGCAGAGGGGTAGAGGTGTTCTTTTGGAGAACGCTGGATTCCAGTTGGATGCAGAACGAAAATCATGCCACATGCGTTGTAACATTATTTTTGATATAAACGCGTTCCTAGCTTAGGAGTGTCAGAACCCTTGCAGAACACTTGCAGAGACCTTTGTGAGAGACAGACTCAGACAGATTCTGAGACAGAAAGCTGCAGAGGCGTTTCAGACTTTGATGCAGAACAGAAGGAAGCAGAGCAGATGTGATTTGCAGATGCAGGGAAGGAGAGGGCAGATCTTGGATGGAGAGCAGAACTGAGGCAGATGAAGGCAGATTAGATGCAGGTTTTGTTCCATTCTGACTTTTATTAAAATCCCCAAGCTTTATGCTTGGACTAATTGGCTTTGCCAAATCTTATTTGCTTTATGCTTTATTTCTGTTTATTGGAGATTCTGAAATTATTAATTATTGATTTAGCTTTATACTAATCTCACTCTTTTTTCTATTCTTGAACTCTTTATGAGTTCTGTTAGAAATGGGATCTCTGGTTGGCTAAGGCTTGCGCCAAAGCCAGGCAGAGACCACCACTCTAGTGAGGGCGAGGGAGTTACACGCCAAAGATAACCCCTGCTCACCCCCTTGGTAGCTTGGCACGAGCAGTCAGGCTTATCCCGGAGGCAATGTGTAAAGCGTTTGCGCACGCACACAGCAACAACATACCAGGCACACTACAAAAAGAACTCCACACAAGGTTATATCAAAAATAGCCTTTGTATTATCATAAAACACATTAGAACAGTACTCACATAATATACATGGTGCCACCTGGCACTAGGTCATATTTACAAGAGATTATTTACACCTGACAGGGCCAACTGGACCACTGTCAGGACCAGCACAAAGCGAACTTAATATATGTAGCACATATCATAAACGTACAACCAGTAATCACTGGTAACCACTGTACTCAGCATCATCCTGTAACATAAACCACATTATGCACAGTATCACCTAGGCGCAAAATACATTATACGCCAACCTCACCAGCATAAACACATTATGCACACATCTCATAAGTCTAAACGCATTAGAACCTAACCTCCTAAGAAAACTCACATTAGGGGTAAAAAACACAGTAGAAAATGACTAAACTTCAACATAGGATGTCATAACTCACAACCTAAACGCATTAGGGAATAATAACCTCACCAGCATAACCACATTATGCAAAACCTCATAATTATGAAAGTACATTTAGAGGCATAAAACAGGGTGCGTAAATCATAGTAAATGCATCACATTTCCTAGCACCACATAATCACATTCGGGCCTGGCGCCCTATAAACCTAACAGTCCAGCTGGCCAACTGGCCATCTCAAAAGGGGCTCAAATGCCCTATGTCCAAAAGTGAGGGCGCGCTGCCAATGCAGCAGAAGTCAAGGGTGCGCAATTGCGCAAACCTAAACGTAGCAGCTGCCCACTACTTGCTGGGCAGCTGGGAAAGTACTGGGGCAGAGGAGTGCATCTCACTCCTATCTCATCTCTCAATAATGTCCCCAAAGAATGAATGGCCTAAACGTTGCAGCTGCCCACTACTGCTGGGCAGCTGTGCATCACACCTGAAGGCCTGGCACTCACTGTGCCCTTAGAACAAATATGCCATTATGCCAGGAACGTTGCAGCTGCCCGCGCTGGTGCGGCGCAGCTGTGAATTGACAAGGTACAGGGGCCTGGCATCACGGTGCCTTCTGGGCCCCCACTGGGGCTCTACAACCCAAAATGCCCCCAGCGTTACAGATATGACACTGGTACTACACGTACCCTCTGAGCCCCACTCCGGGACTCCTAACATAATGGCCCTCTTCGGGCGCAGCTGCCCTCTAGCAGGCGGGGCAGCTGTGGCCATGGTAGAACTGGGAGGTGCACGGGCCCCTCTTAAAACAAATCTGCCCATCGTTGGAGCGGCCCTCTATCAAGCGGGGCCGCTCGGGAAAGAGGCACCGGCATGGTGCCTTGACTTCGCTCCCCCCAGCCATCCCAACTCACCGGGCTCTCTTGCTGGCTTCACCCGGGCTCCTCTCGGCGCCACTTCTCCAATGCGGCTGGGGCAGGCACCGACAATGTGCCTCGCGCCCCCTCCGCCTCACGCGCCGCGGCTGTTCTTCGGTTTGCCAGTGCGGGGTGGGCTCCCGCCTGGCTACAGCGTCTCCCTCTTCACCCGGGCCCCCTCCTGGGACCCCGGACTTCACTGTGGGATTCTTGGAGGCGGGGTAGGCTCCCGTACTCCCTTTTCGCACACTGGGGCTCCCATCGGCTCACGGGAGCCCGCACCGTCACGGGCACCTCTTCCGGCCCTGCCGCCGGCCCCGCCCAGAGGCAGGCAAACCTTGCCTGGCTTCCGGGTCGGCAGCCATTTTCACTCGGGTCGCGGCGGTGATTCCTTCTTTGATGCAAACGCGGGGTGGGCACCCGCTCGAGAATAGATCACGGAAGCGGGGTGGGCACCCGCTATCCTCACAGCATAAAGCGGGGTGGGCACCCGCTCATCAATTAAAGCCAAAGAGCGGCAGAAACGCGGGGTGGGCTCCCGCTGAAGGCACAAGGCGGGGATTCCCTCCGCTGGGGATTCCCTCTAAAGGGCTGCAGCTACGCGCTGCGCAGCCCACGCACTCTTCAGGGGAAGAGTAAATTAAAGCAGAGCGCTTCCCAGGGCGCCAAAAGGATGCAGCAGCAGTCCTCCCCTAAGGGAGAGCAAGTCCTGGAAAAGTAAAGGGGCATGCAGGGCCCAGGGAGGCAGGCCCTCCTGGCAGTTCCCCCTGGGCCCTCAGCAGCAGCACGCCCTGCAGGATCAGCACACCAGAACTGCACAACATTATGGGGTCACAGCCCCTACATTTATACACAGAATTCCTTTGTCTAAAGGTGCAGGGCTTGGGGGATACCAGTCAGAACTGGTTTAGGGGAGCTTTGGAGCACTTTGTTTTGTCCAGCTCCTCTCTCCTTTTCATAGTGTAGGCTAGGGACATCAGACGCACCACAGGAGGTGGAGCCAGCATTGTAGAGGGAAGGCACAGCCCTATTCAGGTCCCAGGTGCAACTCCTCCCACCCATCTACATGGAGATCTCTCCATTCAGCCCTGCGCTGACTCACCCTGCCCCTCCTGGAGCCACACACACCTCCCAGCCCCTGTCACTCACAAAGCCAGACATGCAATTCACATCAGGCAGGCAGACACAGAGCACACAGAAATGCCAACTTCTAGAAGTGGCATTTCTCTACCAGTCACCATAAATCTGCGCACACCATTGCGCAGCATTTATTCTCACGAGTTCGCACATACTAAACTCGACCCTGCACTCCTCACATAACAGGAATTACCACTGACACACTCATCCTCAATGCATTCCTATGGGAGGGCAGGCCAGTCTCACCACACACGCACACAGCGCGCACGCACTTTACACTGGACCACAGTGCTAAAGTGCCCAGAGACTTAAAACTACTAACACCAAGTTACATATAAGGCAAAAAGTTCAGGGGTGAACCTGCCAAAAAGGGCCAAGTCCAACACAACCCCCTTCCAGCCAAAACGCAGGGCAGACCAATCACCACTGTGATGGGTTTCCCTGCTTGGGGCGATAGAACACGGACGCGGGCCTTCACTGCAGGGACACCCTCCGGTTCTACGCCACTTGTAACCCATGGAATCCATCTAAGAAAAAAAACTCAGGACCAACTAGGCTACCCCACAGGTACTCCTTAGTTGTCCACGGCCAGGACCAGGCCCTAGGCCACCCAGATGCCACTGGTCCTTGCCAATCCACAGAGTGGGGGGCAGTAACCCCTGGCATACAATAGCCATTTTCCACTCTCCCTCTCAGTGTAGTTCCAAACTACCACTGATCCTTCAACCTAGGATCCGCACACTCAGGCTGACCAGAGGTCACGGGCGAAGCGTCTCCTCACCCTACCTCTACTTCTGACGTTTCGCGCTCTCCCAGGAGAAGCACCTACCAGAACACAACTCTCCCACCAGTTCAGGACCTCTCTCCATCCCTGGTCTACCACCTGGGACATAAATTCACTGGCTGCACCGGGGTCAGAGGCGAGGGCTCCCTCCCTATGCACCCCCTTCCAGAGTCCGATACCCTCCCAACTGGAGTGGTACCCCCTAGAAGGCAAACCGGCCAGGACACTGATTACAGCCGCCCTGCTGTCCAGGACAGGCAAACACCTGAACCTGGCTCCCCAACCCAGGGACGCTACCCTTTGGTCAGATGCCTGGCGAACCAGGACTTCCGGGGGAGCACGCATGCCCCCCCATCCTGAAGAGCAGGGTCCCTTCACTTAAGATAGGCCCCACCTGCCCTCAAGGTAGTACTACCATACTCAGCCAGGGACCCCAAAGATCCCGGCCAGGCCTGTACCACCCCCCAGAGGGTAACACATCTAATGTGTTGTGTGACAGTCTGCCGGGCACAAACCCAGGGCAGAAGTGGTGTTCCCATGGCCCCTTCTGGACCCACTGGTTTTTCCACTGGGGAACGTCTCCCCCTCTCACCCCTCAATCAGGACTTCTGCACCCTCCACTTAGGAGCGGCGCTGCCCAACACTAGGATCGCTGGAGCTCTGATTACAGACACTCCATGTCCTCTAGACACTGGGAGATCCTCCTCAAATGGCCTACAAGTACAGCCTAGGCCCCCAACCTGGTGTTCCCTGAAGAAACCATCCAGGCCCTGGGACTGGGTTTCGGGCACACTCACTCCTCCTCTGAGACAGGACGTGAGCTCCTACACCCCTCCCGCTACACTGGGACCTAGCTGGGCTACACTGAACCTCTTCCACCACACAGGACCGGAAGATACCCGAGCCACTCTTATTGGACTCACTCCCCCATGCAAGCTCCTTATTTCAGAGAACTCACACCCAATCGTCCAGTGCAACACACCACTCATCCACAGGCGCCCCCCCGGACTGGTGAGACAGTATCTTACTGCCCCTGAATCTCAACCTGCCCCCCTCTTAACCGGGAACCAGGTACCACCGTCTGGGGACCGGGACTTTCTGCACTGGACTTCATGTTGCTGCCACCACTGGATCACACCCTTATTGGGGAACCCAGAAGACTCACACTGCACTTAGGGGATAATCTACCCTCCCGAGCTAGTGACTCCATGCCAATTAAGTCCCCACTGTAGGCCAACCCTAGAACCAGCAGACAGCACAGGGGCAGTCCCTCCCTCAGCTGCAGGCCAACCCAAGAACCAGCACAATGGCTCAAGGGCAGTCCCTCCTCCAGCTTTAGGCCAACCCAATAGCGGTCTGCACAAGGGCAGTCACTCCTCCAGATTCTCTGGTTTCTGTCCTTGGCAGGACACTCAACTCATAGTGCAACATAAAACACATTTCAAAAAGAAATTACACTTAAAACAAACTCAGAAACAATAATCCCCATCCATGTGACTATCTAAAATGCAGAGCTTTGTAGTGCAGCCAGTTGTCGCTGTGGTACTGCGCAAACGCAAGTCCTAATCCTCACCGCTGACAACCAATGTTAGAAATGGGATCTCTGGTTGGCTAAGGCTTGCGCCAAAGCCAGGCAGAGACCACCACTCTAGTCAGGGCGAGGGAGTTACACGCCAAAGATAACCCCTGCTCACCCCCTTGGTAGCTTGGCACGAGCAATCAGGCTTATCCCGGAGGCAATGTGTAAAGCGTTTGCGCACGCACACAGCAACAACATACCAGGCACACTACAAAAAGAACTCCACACAAGGTTATATCAAAAATAGCCTTTGTATTATCATAAAACACATTAGAATAGTACTCACATAATATACATGGTGCCACCTGGCACTAGGTCATATTTACAAGGGATTACTTACACCTGACAGGGCCAACTGGACCACTGTCAGGACCAGCACAAAGCGAACTTAGTATATGTAGCACATATCATAAACGTAAAACCAGTAATCACTGGTAACCACTGTACTCAGCATCATCCTGTAACATAAACCACATTATGCACAGTATCACCTAGGCGCAAAATACATTATACGCCAACCTCACCAGCATAAACACATTATGCACACATCTCATAAGTCTAAACGCATTAGACCCTAACCTCCTAAGCATAACTCACATTAGGGGTATAAAACACAGTAGAAAATGACTAAACTTCAACATAGGATGTCATAACTCACAACCTAAACGCATTAGGGAATAATAACCTCACCAGCATAACCACATTATGCAAAACCTCATAATTATGAAAGTACATTTAGAGGCATAAAACAGGGTGCGTAAATCATAGTAAATGCATCACATTTCCTAGCACCACATAATCACATTAGGGCCTGGCGCCCTATAAACCTAACAGTCTCCCTGGCCAACTGGCCATCTCAAAAGGGGCTCAAATGCCCTATGTCCAAAAGTCAGGGCGCGCTGCCAATGCAGCAGAAGTCAAGGGTGCGCAATTGCGCAAACCTAAACGTAGCAGCTGCCCACTACTTGCTGGGCAGCTGGGAAAGTACTGGGGCAGAGGAGTGCATCTCACTCCTATCTCATCTCTCACTAATGTCCCCAAAGAATGAATGGCCTAAACGTTGCAGCTGCCCACTACTGCTGGGCAGCTGTGCATCACACCTGAAGGCCTGGCACTCACTGTGCCCTTAGAACAAATATGCCATTATGCCAGGAACGTTGCAGCTGCCCGCGCTGGTGCGGCGCAGCTGTGAATTGACAAGGTACAGGGGCCTGGCATCACAGTGCCTTCTGGGCCCCCCACTGGGGCTCTACAACCCAAAATGCCCCCAGCGTTACAGATATGGCACTGGTACTACACGTACCCTCTGAGCCCCACTCCGGGACTCCTAACATAATGGCCCTCTTCGGCGCAGCTGCCCTCTAGCAGGCGGGGCAGCTGTGGCCATGGTAGAACTGGGAGGTGCACGGGCCCCTCTTAAAACAAATCTGCCCATCGTTGGAGCGGCCCTCTATCAAGCGGGGCCGCTCGGGAAAGAGGCACTGGCATGGTGCCTTGACTTCGCTCCCCCCAGCCATCCCAACTCACCGGGCTCTCTTGCTGGCTTCACCCGGGCTCCTCTCGGCGCGGGGACCGGCGCCACTTCTCCAATGCGGCGGGGGCAGGCACCGACAATGTGCCTCGCGCCCCCTCCGCCTCACGCACCGCGGCTGTTCTTCGGTTTGCCAGTGCGGGGTGGGCTCCCGCCTGGCTACAGCGTCTCCCTCTTCACCCGGGCCCCCTCCTGGGACCCGGGACTTCACTGTGGGGTTCTTGGAGGCGGGGGAGGCTCCCGTACTCCCTTCTCGCACACCGGGGCTCCCATCGGCTCACGGGAGCCCCGCACCGTCACGGGCACCTCTTTCGGCCCCGCCCAGAGGCGGGCAAACCTTGCCTGGCTTCCGGGTCGGCGGCCATTTTCACTCGGGTCGCGGCAGTGATTCCTTCTTTGATGAAACGCGGGGTGGGCACCCGCTCGAGAATAGATCACGGAAGCGGGGTGGGCACCCGCTATCCTCACAGCATAAAGCGGGGTGGGCACCCGCTCATCAATTAAAGCCAAAGAGCGGCAGAAACGCGGGGTGGGCTCCCGCTGAAGGCACAAGGCGGGGGATTCCCTCCGCTGGGGATTCCCTCTAAAAGGGCTGCAGCTACGCGCTGCGCAGCCCACGCACTCTTCAGGGGAAGAGTAAATTAAAGCAGAGCGCTTCCCAGGGCGCCAAAAGGATGCAGCAGCAATCCTCCCTAAGGGAGAGCAAGTCCTGGAAAAGTAAAGGGGCATGCAGGGCCCAGGGAGGCAGGCCCTCCTGGCAGCCCCCCTGGGACCTCAGCAGCAGCACGCCCTGCAGGATCAGCACACGAGAACTGCACAACATTATGGGGTCACAGCCCCTACATTTATACACAGAATTCCTTTGTCTAAAGGTGCAGGGCTTGGGGGATACCAGTCAGAACTGGTTTAGGGGAGCTTTGGAGCACTTTGTTTTGCTCAGCTCCTCTCTCCTTTTCATAGTGTAGGCTAGGGACATCAGACGCACCACAGGAGGTGGAGCCAGCATTCTAGAGGGAAGGCACAGCCCTATTCAGGTCCCAGGTGCAATTCCTCCCACCCATCTACATGGAGATCTCTCCATTCAGCCCTGCGCTGACTCACCCTGCCCCTCCTGGAGCCACACACACCTCCCAGCCCCTGTCACTCACAAAGCCAGACATGCAATTCACATCAGGCAGGCAGACACAGAGCACACAGAAATGCCAACTTCTAGAAGTGGCATTTCTCTACCAGTCACCATAAATCTGCGCACACCATTGCGCAGCATTTATTCTCACGAGGATTCGCACATACTAAACTCGACCCTGCACTCCTCACATAACAGGAATTACCACTGACACACTCATCCTCAATGCATTCCTATGGGAGGGCAGGCCAGTCTCACCACACACGCACACAGCGCGCACGCACTTTACACTGGACCACAGTGCTAAAGTGCCCAGAGACTTAAAACTACTAACACCAAGTTACATATAAGGCAAAAAGTTCAGGGGTGAACCTGCCAAAAAGGGCCAAGTCCAACAAGTTCTGACTGACATCATTTGTGCCTCATTTTCTTAGAATAGGGATTCTTTCCCTTATGGAAGGCACTGTATGCAATTTATAATATGCTCTGTACTAACTTTGTGTTTCAATTATCAATTCTGTAACCTGATTGATACCTGACTAATATATGAAGAGTCAGAGAATCTTAAACTTTAATAAGAAAATAAATTCCCTTAAAACTACTCACAACTCTCATTATTGGCTAAAATGTTTATTTGCATTTGATTATTTACCCATGTTTATGAAGGAGCTCTATTGGTCAAAATACTGTGGCAAAGATTCATCACCTTGAGCGGAAGCAAGGGTAATGGTAATTAAAGGTAATGGTGCCACATTTTCTAACTTTTCCAAAGAGAGATTACCCTGAGATTTCCGCGTTATCAGTTTGGTAGCAGAGGTAAGGTTTTACATCTTGCTCAAAAGGAGCAGAGTTTACGTTAACGCCCTGAATGGAGCTACAAAATAATTGCGCAAGTTAGAATAAAGGCCCAAGTCCCAAAAAGTCCTGATTCCTGATCCGAATGCCCAGAACTTGAAGACTGGCAAAGCGGTATTAGAAGGCGGTCCGAGAAGGCGGTGGCTGAAGAAGGTGTGAATATTAATAGGGAGCAATGTGTTGCAGTAATTTCTGATTGCGGTAATTGCATTTGCGGTAATTGCGTTGAATTAGATCATGGTATGCGGTAATTGCATGGAGTGTGTTAGATTGCGGTGATGATTTGATTGTGTAATGTCTTGCGGAGTTTGAATGAAAGTCGAGTGAATGTGGTTTCGGGCCGGACGTGGTCCAAGGATTGAGATTTGAGATTCAGGTCCCGAAGTGGCCTAAGATCCCGGGATATATTGAAAGGTGTAGAAGACACAGAGGTTGTGATTGTCTGACTGGAGAATTGAGGCATTGTCGTGAGACATCGTCAACAGCTCTACCTAAGACAGGGAACTTTGTGTGAATGGGACAAATGCAAATGATGTAGTAGACATTGTGCGCAAAGGGGAAACTATATTGATGCAGGTAATTCCACACTGGTCGAGGTTTCACAGAGAATGTGCATTCTTTGAGTGATTGAATTCTATCTATCTTTTAGAAAGGCAGACAATTTCAGATATAAGATGATTGTGTGAGTGAATGTGTATGGAGAAATTGTGAAGGAGGGTGAGCTGCTGTGAGGAGTGAGAGTGGGATCAGAGCGTGCCGTGCTGTGACAGGTCAGTTGTGTGATTACCGTATTAAGATTGGTTGAAAGTCTTAAAGAATTGAAACTGTAACAGGATTGGAGAAAAAAAAAATTGTTTACGGTATTGGATCAAAGCATTGCATTGAATTATTGCAAACATGAAATTGGTTAAAACTTTAAGGAATTTTGGGGAGGTAATTTGACAGATTAGATTTGGGTCGGTGATGAGGCACCTGTGGGAATGCCTGCACATTTTATGTTAACAAATTTGGCACTATTTTCATGTTTGTGGATTTGCCAATGGTGCAAGGTTACTGAGAAAGAGGGTCCTTTGAGTTTCCCAAAATATGGTACTTTTAAACTGCAAATTATTGACAGAAATTTTATCTTAAATAAAGTCACCATCTAGAGCCGCTCAATTTGAAGCCTAAGCATGTGGGAAAAGAGCGCAAGAGACAAGGAAAGAGAGGACAAAAGGGTAAAGGATCAGATACCGTAAAAGGAAATTAAGGATGACAAAAGGCCTCAAACCACTAATGATTTAGGGGATTAAATATTGGATGCATTGTTAACTGAGTGTCCACCACCTTATGTGGTCCCCACTACAAATTCTGATAATAGTGTACCAGCAAGTACCTCAGTGGCTACTGCTTCTGTTGAACCAAGAGAAATACAGATTGAGAGAACTTTACAGACATTTCAGATTGCCCCACAACCTATTGACTCAATACCGACAGTGATACCTCCAGGTGTTACTGCTCAAATTGTGACTGATCGGTAAAATACTACAAACTGTCGCTGCGCAAACAGTGCCCTGACAAATTGTGACTGTCCTAATTAATATGGTCCCAACTCAAGAAGCTCAAAGAACTTTAGAAGGAGTAATTACATCAGGATTTCCCTCAACATCTTGGAATTCACAGGTTATAGAACGGAAACTGCCCCAGACAGTTCAAGCATTGAAAGATAGAGGTAGGATTGTCTTTAGAACACCAATAGCAAAGGAAGAAACACATTTATTTGAAAATGAGATTTTTCGACCATGGTTTGAGGAAGCAGTAAGGATTAAAAAAATAGAGAGCATGGTGGAACAAATTGACCCAGAATCCAAAAAAGAGAGACCACTTAATGTTTCAAATTTAAAAATTGAACTTAAAGAAATTATCAGGGATTGCTTAGATCTTGAGAATTGGAACCAATATCAGGAAAAAGACTTAATTTACCTGAGTAAGGAAATTACAAAATGTGCAGTAACTGCACATGACAGACTGACTGATTCGGGACAAAAATATGAAATTGATGTTTGAGGAAGTTTTCCATTTCAGAAAAGTTACAGGGTAAACATGGATGATGAAGCAATTGAGACAACGCATTCTTCACGAATGCGATTACACATTACAGAATTGGTGAAATGCATTTGTAAATGGAAGAGTTTTGAGAAATTAGGAAACAAGTGGACAAGGAAACATGAGAAGAAACAGAAACCAACAGACCTAGCAAGGAAACATGAGAAGAAAAAGAAACCACCAGACCTAGTTGAGGAAAATAATAACCAGGATGAGGGAGAAGCTTCAGAAATAGTGGGAGAAGTGCATGTTCATGTACCATGGGACGAAGGTGAACTTGCAGCATTTGTGAACAAATTTCCCAAATTGAGAGACAAGCCTGTACTGTGGTACTCACAAGTTGATGGATTTGTTGAAATTTCAAAGGTGTTGTGGATTAATTTCAAAATGTTCTATGACAGTGCAAAGCCAATTGAATTGAGGTCTGAATGCAAAGTTGTTGTGAAGTGGCCAAGTGAGGAGACAATGAGAGATTCTTGTACTAATGCACCATCTTCTGTAGTTGTGGAGAAAAATAAAGCAGTGATTACTTTTCTGAAGGGCCGAGTGCCACCAAAAGATGTTGATTGGGTGAAGATCAAAAGAACCTCATAAGAACTAAAAGAATCGGTTCATGAATTTTGTGAAAGAGTGTTTCAGGAGTTTCAACAGCAGAGAGTGTCCTGATGTCAGTGACATGAGATTCTTTGTGTCTCAATTTATCAGATTAATGATTTCTGGTCAGATCAGTGTGCCCATACAGCAAAATGTGGATGGTTGGCAGAGAAAGTTGATAGATGGGATTGCGATGGATGAAGGGTACTGTAGTCATGAATGAGTAGTGAAGCAGAAAGAATTTAAATAGGAACTTATGATTGCTCAGAGGGGATTTCAGAATAGGTCATTTGCAGGGAATGAAGGTGAGATACAAGGTGTGGTTCCACAAGCAGGAGTACAAGGTGCACAAGGAGGATTTGGTGTTTCACAGGACAGAGGTAGAGGAGTTTCGATTGGTCCAAATTCAGGTATGGATGTCGCAATGCTGAAGACAATGGCTTTTTGCCATCTTTGTAACAGATTTGAGCATTGGAAGAGGAAATGTAGCCTTAAACCTGACGCAGTAAATAGAAATACACAAATACAGGCAGAAATGCAGATGAAAAATGTGCCAGGTCAGCAAATGCAGATGTCAAATCCGAAACAGGTACCAATGACACAAGTTCTCCAAGCCCAGATGGTCCCACACAATATGGGAAACCCTAAAATTAACTTGATTGAGTTATCTAGAGCAAATTTGAATTCTTTTCAAAACCCAAATCAGTCTTCTGTATTTGAAAGTGACTGTTTTAGCCTCGACCTTTCTGAAATTACCAGAAGCACTGTAAGCCTGCTAGGAAGACATTTGTGGTGCAAATTAAACTGCACAAATTACTGTACACTGGATGATGTTGAAAATCAGACTCCTGATGAGGATGTATAGTTTAAAAAGGCCGAACTAGAGACAGCTGTAGGATTGGTTTCAGAAATGACAGTTGAAAACTTACCCTCTGATTTGGAAGAAACAATGAACTCAGAAGTATATGAGTTCACAGAGAAAGATATTAGATTGATAGAAGGAGCAGAACAAGATCGCGTCAAATTAAAATCAGATGCCATGTATTCAGCAACACCATCACCATCACACAATTCGACACAAGAGACAGTTGAAGGAATTTCATCAGTAACTGAAGATAAACTGAGCAAGGGACTTTTGGAGGAATTGATTGGAAGTTCATGTAACTCTCTGATCACAGGTTTACAGAAACCCAATGAGAAGTGCAGAATAGTGCAGGAGATTAGCAACATAATTGTTCTATGTTGTCCTATGGTACCGAATCCAACCAACACACCTTTTCCAATTGCATGTACTGAAGAATGGCTTACTGTTATTGATTTTTGTCAGGTTTATATCACAGGGCCATTGCATGAGGATAGTCAGGAGTACTGCCAAAAAGATGATCAATATCTGGGACACATAATTGAAAAAGGAGCTAGAAAGGTGTCACCAGAGAGAGTGGAAGCAATTCACCAGATGAATCCAACTCAAACACAGAGAGAAGTTAGAATGCTTTTGGGAATGGTTGGCTACTGTAGACAGTCGACACCAAACCTTTCCCTAGTGTATAAGCCTTTACTGAGGCTGGCATACAAGGATGTGTCTGATCCACTTCCATGGGACAACGATTGCACAAAAGCATACCTAGAGCCGAAAGAGAAAGTGTGTCGTGCCCCTGCACTAGGGATGCAAGTTTATTTAAAAGAATATACACCAATTTGCAGTGAGAGGGAGGGCTGTGCTCTCTCGGTACCTGTTCCAAAACATGAAGATGTTCAAAAGTCTGTGACGAGTTTCCCAACAACCCTTGACCCTATTGTAACAGAAATGCCCAGCTTCCTTAAATTAGATGCTGCGGTTGATGTCAGTCACAAAAAAAGTGAGAACATAATGATGGGATGTCCAGTAACTGAAATGGTCCCTTATTTTGTGGAGTTGCTACTTAAAAATCTTGTGATCAAAACATGTCTAAATTCAGTTGTATTGAGTCTACTGCCAGTAAAGGAAAATGTTTGCGAAGTTGAACCTGAATGTCTAGGTGTCATGTATCTATGCATGAAGCCAAGGTTAGACACTAATGATGAACCCCTTATTGAGCCCGATCATGTCCATTTTGTAGATGGCCAATGTATAAAAGGTTACAATTGCACCTTAGGAGCATCATATGTTGTGTGCACCATGAATTATGTTGCTGAAGCTTCATTGCTACGAGAAGTTACCTCAGCACAAGATACAAAATTGAATGCCCTTACCATAGCATGCAGTCTAACAGCTCAAATGGGATTCACTATTGTCATGGGAAAGAGGGATGCTAATACAGTTGCACAATATTGTGTCCTGCTAGCCTACACACTTAAGGGAATTTCACATGTGAATCTGAGAAGGACACTGTCTATTCAATGTTGATGTCAATCAATCAATCAAAGAAACTTTATTCGATCCATTTAAAAATAGAGATCATAAAAGTACAAACAAAAGTAAAAATATTTGTGTTCAAAACAATTTGCACAATTCCTAATTTGATTTTAACTCCAAACATACTATAAAGACGAATAAGTTTAAGAATACATTTCATAAATACTTATTACAGATATCCGTGTTACAGGTGTGTCAATAAAACTAATAACCAATTCATCAAGATTCACAAGGCATGTACTGCATGATTTTCCTTCTCCTTAGACATGCCAATAAAAAGATAGCTACAGGAGTACTAACTAGAGAACACCGCTCCTCAGCGAGTAGACCAGTAGCCCCTGCACTCACCATCTATGCAGCCAAAGCAGTAAGCTCAGCCCTCTATGGTGCTGAGCTATGGGGCTTCGAGAACGTAGATTGTATTTGTAGATCTGAACATAAGTTCCTAAGAGGCTTAGTGTCGCTCCCTTCCAACGTCCCATTGAAACCTTTGATGAGCGATATGGGTAGACGCTCTTTCAAAGACGTAGCCAGGTTGCGGCCACTATTATTCTGGGCTCGTTTGTGCCGGACTCCTGAGCTATCCAATTACGCCTCAGCATTGGCAGAAGTGATGACCCTAGATGGCTGTCAAAAAATTCACTGGGTGTGTACCATAAAGAAAATGCTAACTGCGCTCGGCTTTAAGGAATCGTGGGACTCACAAATCCCGCCCTGTAGGGGCGGAGCTTAAAAAGACGCTATTGGGCCTGGATAGATGACCAAGAGCTTAACTATGCTGGGGTAGGTAGACTTACAGATGAATTTTACTTTCACAAACAGGTTATCTCATTTGAACCCTACCTAGATTTCATCCAGGCACCGCGCGACAGAACACTCTATATACAGTTTAGGATAGGATCACTTCCAGTTCGAGAGTTTACTGCAAAGTGGCGTGTGCCACATCAAACATCAAAGGAGTGTCCCTGCTGTAAGGTGCCTGCTGAGAGTGTAGCGCATCTTATGT
Organism: Calotriton arnoldi; assembly: GCA_963921515.1. Lineage (NCBI taxonomy): Eukaryota > Metazoa > Chordata > Amphibia > Caudata > Salamandridae > Calotriton > Calotriton arnoldi. The sequence goes on along the minus strand of CAWUFW010001715.1, from coordinate 1,170,001 downwards.
TCGCTTGCCCTTTCTATAAAAATGCTAGGTCGAGATGGCTTAAACCCATCTGCAGACAATTGGGAACTCAAGAACATTGTATTGCCCTGCGCATTTTAAAATCAGACGCACGGACCCTCTTTGCCTGCGGTGTGGCTAAGTATCTCGGCCGCGCCTGGATAACAAGACATACATTTTTGAGTGGGGTTTCATGATGAATGTTCATGTTTTTGTGTTAGTTTTAACGAAAATTGCTTGTATATCTTAAATTCCATTGTCATTTTATACTGTATCTTGCGAGGGTCATTTTGATGAATTTTACGTTTTTATGTTATTTTTTAACTAAAACGATTTACACAAGTTGCACTGTCACTTTAGATGATGAAAGCTGGTATGGAATGTTTTTATTTTTTATTTTTTATTTTTATTGTACTGTGCTCCCAGATTTTGCAGTCCGTTCTTCCCAGCCCTGGGCTATTATGAAACCCAAGAATTGATGGACTTTTAAAGTTTTTATGTCCCGTTTTTTATTCTGTATACTGTTTAGGGATGGAAATAAGAATGTCAATGCTTTTAAGATACTTTGTTATCGAAATAAAGCTTTAAAGAAAGAAAGATATCCGTGTTACAGGTGTGTCAATAAAACTAATAACCAATTCATCAAGATTCACAAGGCATGTACTGCATGATTTTCCTTCTCCTTAGACATGCCAATAAAAAGGTAGCTACTGAAAAACATACAAATGGATCCGAAAGTTTCTTTAAGAAGTATATTGCAGGACGACATTGGTTAACATTAATTTTCTTTCAGATTGTACATAAAAATCTGGTTCGTTCATTTTTATAAAACCCACAGAAAAATAGTATATGGAGATCAGACTGCTCTGATCCACAGTCACAGGGGCAAGGTACCTGGTCAGCATGTCTAAACCTCTTTGTAGGGAAGCCCAGCATGAGGGGGATTAGTTTCAGCCGAAATCTAATCAGGATGAATCTCTGCGGTGAATTTCTTATATGCTCTAAGTATGAGAAACCCCCAGATGGTATTCCCGGGGAGGTATGGTACAACATCACAGTAACCTTGGAGTAGTTTACATTTTGGCGCTCATGTGTCAATTTTGCTAAGAATATAGACCTCAATTTTCCCTTTGTTATCGTATTACACAGAGTCGGGTTAACAAAAAGTTTTCCCAATCCTATTGACATCAATGAAGAGCTCACATATCCGAGCCAGGGAATTTTACAGGTATTGTCCAGATCTATATCATTTTTAATTATGAGCTGGGTCAGGTTCACTGTGTCTCTGCACCAGATCGAATGCCACAAGAGTACTGGGACAATCATAATATTGTCGATAAAATACGTGATTTCTAATTCAAGATTGTAGTTGTAATTTGAATATGAGATAGGGACGGCATACAGTTTCTTGTAAAACCTATCCTCCAAAATTTGGAGTTGCATTGCCGTGGCCATCCCCCATACCCCTGCCCCATAAGTTGCTGCTGTTTCTATCTTCGCAAGGTATACCTTTTTTATTGTCGATAATGGTTTAGACCCTAGTCTTTTTGCAAAAGTTCTGATTACTTCCATACCCCGCTCCATTACTAAAACCCTGTTATTGACCATAGGTGCCCATGACTGTTTTTTATCGGTGTACCCCTACATATGGAAACGAGTCTACAATCTCCAGTCTCCGTGAACCTATTGTAAAGTTCTGGGATCTTCTTGAAGATGAAGTCCCAGTAATAAGGACAAAGGACTTTGATTTGTTCACCTTCAAACCCAGTGAGGACATAAATCCAACATAGGCCGTTTTTAGGCGCTGAAGGGCCACCCCTGTTCTTGCAATTAAAACTGCATCATCAGCGTATGCTAAAATGGGCGTAGGAGTGGAGCCAAATTTGGGGACGTCTGGGGTTACTCCTAGGAGAGCTGCCTCAACTCCATTAGTGTATACAGAGAATAAAAAGGGGGCGAGGACACAGCCCTGCCTAACACCTCGTTCAATCTTAAATGGGCGGTTAATTATCCCTCTTTTCCAAATCCAACACGAGCAGTGGCGTTGGAATACATTTGTCGGATAAAACAGATTATTGCCGAATCCACCCCCAACTTCTCCAATATTTCCCAGAGCTTTGAATGAATTACACAGTCAAACGCTTGACTTAAATCCATAAATGCCATAAAAGTCTGGCCGGGCTTCGCTCTAATGTATTTCCCAGTAGTTAGTGATAAATTGAGGCACTGGTCTATAGTGCCCCTACCACTCTGGAATCCATACTGTGATTGCATAAGAATATTCTTTTCGACTGCCCACTCTTCCAACCTATTTAATAGTAGACGCCCCATGAGTTTTGCTGTGGTGTCTAATAATGAGATCGGCCTGTAATTCTGGGGGTTATCCTTAGGGCCCTTTTTATGAATGGGAACAATGACACTGGTTTTCCAGGAGTATAGTGGAGTGGTTTTTACTATAGCATTAAAAGTGTTTGTTAGAAAAGGGGCCCATAGGTCTTGATAATCAAGAAAAAGATCAATAGGTACCCCATCCGGGCCCGGTACCTTGCCCCTAGTGCACTTACTCAGGCCCAGTTTGGTCTTCAACTGAGAATATCAGTTGATCTGACTGCAACGGGTCAGTGGACCTAAAATCAGTGGGAAATGTATCACAGGTAGCAAAATCTGTTTCAAAGTGAGCCACCCATGTGTCTTCATTAACATGTGAGTCTAGGGAAGGGTCAGTTTTATTTTTAAAGAAGGGTGCGTTAATCACCCCCCAGAAATCTTTACTGTTATTCTAAGTTGCTGCCTTGTCAAGATTCTCCCAAGCTTCTTCTCTTAAAGCCTGTTCTCTTGATTTTCTAGCCGCTAGGTATGCCTTCCGAAGTAACTTAATCCGATCCCTATCCCTAGGTTGTTCCTTAAGTGCTATATGAAGATTTTTAGATGCTTTAGAGCATTCCTGGTCAAACCAGCGATTTAATGCTGGGTTTTGTCGTGGTTTAGTACGAGTTAAGGCAATTTTAATCTTCTCTAGGAGGTTCTCAAAATTTGTGGGAACTGATTCACAGTTATCATCTAAATCCAGAGATTTTAAAACCAACCCCAAATTCTCTGTCACAATTTGTGAGAGCAATTTTGTCTTATTTACTTGGAACCATTTTAGTTGGAAACCGTTTTTCCTTCCCAATATTGGTTTCTCCATTCTTAGCGTTAGGTTTTTATTTGCTACTCCTAGTAACATTGATATGAAGATAATGGCATGATCACTAGACGGGGAGTTTTGAGTATCAATTTGGTCAATCCTTTCCCTAATAGAGGTTGATGGTATTACAAAATCAATGGTCGACACATAGTCATTACGAATAAAGGTCTTATCATGATCCCCTGTAGATGGGTCTGTACGATTACAGATTTCCAGATCCCTCATACAGATGATCCTGTTTAGACTATTCCCATGATTGTGGTGTTCAAAGTGGTAAATTGGCTCCCTCTGGTTATCATCAATGCCACACGTTTTATTCAGCTTATGTTTACATAGCTGCGTGTTAAAATTTCCTACCCACACTAGGTTGACAGCTTTCTTCCTCTGGATTTGCATGAGTTTATTCAACTCAAATTCTATAGTACCTATCATTAATTGTGGGTCAGTAAGATTATTATTATAAAAATGTATTAAAAGCCAGTCCTGGTATATATCATCCTCAATCAGTAAAAAATGAAATTGTGGGCTAGGGGTAAAAAAGTGTTTTACCTTAATTGAAAGTGTAAGAGAGATTAAGGTTAAAAGACCTCCTTTAGCTCTTCCTGCTACCGATGGTACAGCATTGGTTTGATACGAGCAATAACCGTCTACGTGGATGTCTTCCCTAGACCACGTCTCCTGAAAACATAAAAGATCCTGATGCTGCCAAAGTGCTAACCATAAGGGGTTTTCCAGTTTAGAGGCTATGCCTGCTAAACTCCAGGTGGCTAATTTCACATGCAAGCCAGGCCACCCTGTTCTATGTTTTAGTCTAATAGAGCAGTGTCGGTTAGATGCCGTAGGGCCCCCTGAAATCACCGCCACCTTAGTCTCTGGTTTTGGGTCTACACTAGGCAGTCAATCGCACGCCTCCAAGTCTGCAAGCAGGGCAAATCTGTTTCCTACAGTTAGGCCCGGAAAATCTAGGGTGTGCCTATTAACAGAATTGATTACCTGATTGCGTGCAGTGCTCTTATTGAGGACAATGATCCAGAGAGTTTGCTTAATAGGGGGGGGGGGGGGATTGGCGATAAAAGTACTCCAGTAATGTAACAAACATCTGTGATCTATGATTGCCAGATTAGCTGAATTTAGCCAAAAGCAACCTGACTATTGCATCATCATTAAAATTTACTACTACACAATCACCAGAATGGGCTTCCCGTGAAGGGCCCACCCACCCCACTCTCCTAGCCATAATGATAAGGTAATGTAAACTTCTGTCGTAACTGCCACTATGTGTAGTTAACCAATGTAACTATTTGTTCATAAGTTGTTGGGTAGATTCCTTTTGGTCTTCTCGTAATCTAGGAACGTTTACCAGGACGAGTACAAGTGGTGCGGATGCTGGAGGAAGATCTAAAAGTGTATATGCGGGCTGGTCAGTTTGAGGAATTCGGCCTGTTTCAGATGACGGTGGAGCTGTTAAATCTGCTGTCAGGCAACTCTCTACCCTGCCCCCCCCTAAGCTCCTCCATACATTGTGCTAAACCCCCCTCAGGCACAGGTACATCATGCATCCTTGGAGTCAGGGTAGTGCCCGATGTTTGCCCCTCCTTGTTCAGTCTATCAGGATTGGATGTGCACTGAGCCTTGGATACTGTTAAATGGCTGCAACGTTTATTTGAATCAGCTCTCTTTTTCCCAGTTTGAGATTGCAAATCCCCTGGTTGCTGCCATACACCACCAAAATGTAGGCCATTTTTACCATTCTCTTCCCAAGAGGAAAGTCGTTCTTCTATTTTAATCAAGCAAGACACAATTGGCTGGAGTAAGTTAAAGACCTTCTCCTCCAGTTTTTGACACAGTGTTTCGTCTTCTAGTAGTTGCACGCGGATAGTATCCACTGGATTTATGGGCAGCTAAGCTGCCTATGGTTTTATGGTTGTCACAGGGTTACCCTTCACATTTCTAACTGTTTTTTTCCTTTGGGTGTTGGTTGGGTAACTAAAATAGAGGAAGAAGATGGTACTGGGTCCGGTATGGTCACGGAGGGACTACTCGAAGCGGCGATGGGAGACTCACCTTGCACAAGTCTGTAGGGTGGCACCCTGCTAAGGTCAGGGGGGGGCAAAGTTTTAGTTGTATTGTTTCTTCTCTCTTCCAAAGAGAGACGGCGCTCAGTCATCTCAATCTCATGACACAGTACATTTGCTGCCCTTAATAGAAACGTATCCAGTGTGGTTACAATGCCCTCCCCAGGTTTATCAACTGTAGCCTTTCTCTTACCCATTAGAAGATATCCGGCAGACTGGATAGGTCATGGTTATAAGTCTACGGGGCCAGGTGTCAGAGGGGGGCCCAGCACAGCCTCCTGCGGGCTCCAACGTGCGTGGACAGGCTTTGCCAGGGTGTGGCCCGGGCGCGTCCGCCCTCGTCCCGCGCTGCGGGAGCCCTGGTCTGCTTTTGGCGCCTCCTGGCGCGGCGTTGGCGGCTTCGCTGCCGGGATGCTGACTGGGAGCTGTGGTCCTGCTCCTCCCGGTCCGTCAGGTGAAGAGTGGCTATGAGGGCTTGGCGATGTCAATAGCGTACACTCTGGAAGAGTTAAAATGGGTACAAGAAAATGTTTCAGAGGCAGAACAACAAGGGTGGATCAGGACAGATTTTGAGAAAAACATAAATGACATCCAAATGTCAGCTGATGGGAGACCAGTGTTGCCAGACAGTTTGTCGTTTCCAATGACACAATGCATGCATGGACATACACACTTAGAGAGGGATTCAATGAAACATCTCTTTAGAAAGAATAGATACCACCAAAAGTTTAGGAAGCTTGCAGAAGAAGAGTATCATCGAGATGTGACATGTCAACAAATGAATGCAGGGAAAAGGGCACGCGTTACATTGAGTCACATAGGGAGATCAGAAGGTCTCTTCAATGGAATTCAAAAGAATATCATCAAAATGCCTAATTCCTACACAACCAGAAGAAATTACAACCACACAGTGGCAAATGTGTTATTGCAAAAATCGATCTTTAGGGATAGATTGCCAGTTTCTCTGAAATCAGATCAAAAGACCCACTCTATCAATGAGGTCCGGAAAATGATATGTGCAGAACTACAGATTGAACAAGGATTGCACTGTAGTTATCAACCAGAAGTTTCGAGCATAATCGAGCAACACAAAGACACCTTAGAGCAGAGGTCTTCAAACTGTGGGGCGCGACCCCCAGGGGGGTCGTGGAGTCCTAGGAAGGGGGTCGCAGATTCCCCAGCTTCACTTGTCCCTGAAAAAATACAGCCGTCCTGGGACGGCTAATTGAGATCGTTGTCAGCTGCTTGCCTGAATGAAAGGCAAATGCGCCTTATCTGGTAATCTGCAAGTGTAAAGCATGCTTGGGGGCAGTTCTGGATCTTTGTGAAGGCAAAGATGCGTGTTTTTTTTAGTGGAAGTGCAAAGAGTTAACGGCTGGGAAGTTCTTGCTTTTAATTTTAACTGCATTTACACAGCCCTTAGTGCCCCTAAAGAGGTGTTGAAGGGACAGTTATGTAAAAAAAGAAAACTGCATTACATACGCTCTGGTATTATTAAAACCTACATTTTGAAAGCACCATTTTATTGTAAATCTATGCGCACGTTTTGCAGCATTCTATCTTACCCTGTGTGTGATGCAAGTATAAAAATTGACTTACATATTCACAGTGCTTTCCGTCACAGGCTGTGACTTCGTAGCACTAAAAATACACATCACTATTCTCCACTGCACCAATCAAGTTTTAATTCTGTGGTTCTCTGGTTACACACAGACCTCTGCAGTGCATTAACTAATAGAGGTTTCATAATGTACTACAGTGCATTTCCCACTGAGCAATAACTTTTTTTTATTTATTTTTCATTTACGCTGCCCATTATTTTATATGTAGATACCTGAAGGTGAAAGACCTAAAAAACGTACAGAATATTTTGGGCTTATTTATGAGAGGCGTGTATCGCCAAAGCATTACTTTTTTTGATGCTCCGGTGGCGCAAGCATCTCAACCATACCTATGAGGCAGTGCAAAGTCACCCTGCATGGCTTTGCATTGCCTCATAGATATGGAGTAAGACATAGCAGTGCAAGTCACTACGTTGCCTTACTCTGCGTCAAGGAGGTGTGCCATGGGCTTTGCGTGGGGTTCCCACGCAAAGCCCATGGATTTTGATGCTGCCCCATATTTACAAAATCACGTAAAGCTGGGGCAGCTCCAAAAACTGACGCCTCTCCAGTGGAGGCGTAACGAGGAGAAATGTTTTAATTTCTTCCTCGTTTTTTCCTCTTTCCATGTGTGCTGCATTCTGCAGCTCTCATAGAAATAGGAAAACGCCCCTCAGGATTGTTTTGGTGAAGGAAGGTGCCTTTCCTGTACAAAAACAATTCTGCCTACGTTGGTGCTAGGCAGCAATTTGTGAAGGGAAAAGGACTGGAATGCACCGTATTTCATAATTACAGTGCATTCCTGCCCTTTCACATTGGCATAGGGCAGCGCCGCAAGAAGACTTGCAGCGCTGCCCTACACCAATTCCTCATAAATTAGGCCCTTTGTTTTTAGCTACACCTTTGGCTACACCCCTACGCTCAATGACCTTTGGTTTGCTAAACACTGTTTAATATCATTTCCCCACTGTAAAAATTATTTGCTGTGGTAATTGGGGGCTGTTAGAAATGGGGGTCTCTAGTTGGCAATGGTTTTCACCTTTGTCCAAGTAGGGACCCTTCCTTCTAGTCAGGGTAAGAGGGATACACTACTGAAATAACCCCTGCTCACCCCCTTGGTAGCTTGGCACGAGCAGTCAGGCTTATTTCAGAGGCAGTGTGTAAAGGATTTGCACATAACCAACAGCAATACACTGAAGACACTACAAAAGGACACCACACCAGTTTAGAAAAATATCCAATACTTTATATATTCAAAACAAGACTAAAACGATAAAAATCCAACATACAGTACTTAAAAATATGTACTTTGCGGGGAGCTGGCGTCGGTTGGTCCGGACTGCGGTGTGGGACGGGGCAGTGTGTTGCAAGACTTACGAGCAGTGCCCCAACCCACGGTGCGGTCACGGTTGTCGAAGTCAGTGACGGCATCGGTGAGACCAGGGCGGCGAAGTGAAGCGAGGCGGTGCGGAGTGCGGTGCCCACAGGTCACGGTGCAAGCAGCAGCTCGGCGGCTGTCATCAGTGAGACCAGGGTTGCGGTGCGAGATGCAGCGGTGCCCTCTGCGGTGCCTTCTGGGCACGGAGCCAGCAGCAGAGTCAGTGACGGAGTCGGTTGCTTTCCCCTCTGTGGCAACTGAAACCACGGTTCCAGAGGCGGTAACCAGAGGTCAGTGAAGTCTTTGCGGTCCCTGAGACTTCAGAACAGGAGGCAACAAGTAAAGAAAGTTCAGTCCAGTTCTTTCACTGCCCAAGGCAGAAGCAGCAACTGCAGGCCAAACCAACAAAGCAACAACACAGCAAAGATGCAGTACTCCTCTTGGCAGTTCTTCGAGCTCTTCTTCTTGGCAGGTTCCTTGATTCCAGCGAGTTTTAAAGTTCTAGGGTCTGGACCCCAATATTTATACTCAGTTTCTCTTTGTGCTTTTGGGCTGAGAGTGCCTCTGCCCAGCCCAAACCAGTTCCATCTTTTCTGGCCCAGCTTCCTGGCAGGAGGTGGAGACAGCATTGTCCAAGGCAGACCAGGCCCATTCAGGTGCAAGGAAATCTCCTCCCACTACTATAAATACAGCCCAGGTCTATTCAGCCCAGCCCTGACTCATCCAGGAAAGGCAGGACACTCCTTGACCCCCCAGTGGCTGTCTGATGAGAATGCACATCCCCAGCCCCTGTCACTCCAAAGCCAGACAGTCAATCCACAAACCCAGCAGAGGCACACAGGATGGCTAAGCAAGAAAATACATACTTTCAAACACAGAACATAAAAATTATCTTTACTAAAAGATGCATTTTTATTCAGGCATGCTAAACCCCATTTCTCTATCTTGTCACAATGGGAAGATATGCTTATAAGATGTTATAAGTAAACTCCCATTCTATCCTACGGGACAGATAGCCTTTCCATAGTGAAAAATGAAACACACTGTAATTCACTACCAGGACATGTCTCACACACCAGTACATGTCCTACCTTTAATATACACGGCACCCTGCCCACAGGAGTACCTTGGGCCTACCTTAGGAGTGACTTACATGTAAGAAAAGTGAAGATTAGGGCTTGGCAAGTGTGTGCACTTGCCAAGTCGACATGGCAGTTACAAACCGCGCAGACACTGCAGTGGCAGGTCTGATAACCCTTTTCAGGGCTGCATGGGTGAGTGGCATAATCAGTACTGCAATCCCACCAGCAGCATTTGATTTACAGGCCCTGGCACCCTCAGTCCACTTTACTAGGGACTTACTAGTAAGTCAAACATGCCAATCATGGAAACACCAATCCATAATACAATTTACAATAGGAGCACTTGCACTTTAACACTGAAAAGCAGTGAGAAAGTGTGCAGAGACACTGAACCAGCAAAAACAGAGCCAAAACTAGGAGGTCAGAAAAGGAAAAAAACAGGGGAAACATGCAAAAAGATGCCAGGTCTAACGGGCATTTATGGTTGTCGATAGATGTTGATGATGAGGAGAACCAGTTTCTAGAAAATTTTGTCAGAAGGGGTCCTTATGCCTAAAAAGGTTTGACAAGGGGGTCTCGACATCAAAAAGTTTGAAGACCACTGCCTTAGAGTCTCGCTTTGCAAAAGTCTGTGTTTCAACATCACTAAAGTGGCTTGATGCTGTACCTGTAAAAGCACTTGTCAAAATCACAGATGAGAAGATAAGCCATTGCTGCGAAGGATTGGCTAATGTGGTGCATACAGTTCCTCACAAAGTTGCAGCTGCCACGCGAGATCTGCATAGTGAACGGTGCGACAACCTCGATCTGAGAGATGGTGTTGTGATCGAGAACCTCGTTCTGAAGACTTGGTTGAAACCAAGATGGAAAGGCCCGTTCCAAGTGATCCTTGTCACAACGACTGCTGTGAAGTATGGTGGGCTTCCGAACTGGGTGCATGCCTTCCATGCTCGTAGGGTCCTGTGTCCCCTTGATGAAACAGCTCCTTTTCCAGAAGAGACGCCAGCAGTGGTCGAAAGGCCACGGGTGAGGGTCAGTTAAGCTGTAAGGGAACACACTGAGTTTGAAGCAGCACTAGAGCAAACCGAGGTGGGACTAGAAAAGCAAGAAGTGTAAACTGGCTAGGATGAAACTGGTATTGAAGTGGTGAATGAGCCAGGTCTAGCCTCTGATGAAGGAACTAGTGCTGTGGGCCCACAAGTGGATGTGGAAGAAAGCTGGCTAAAGGAGTATCCAAAAAGTACGCAGTGGTCCCCTGAAAAAACATTTGCACCCATAGCTGAAATGTCTGAATCAGAACTAAGTGAAGACGAAGGTGGAAGGCTTGGGTTCAGAAAGTCAAAAAGATCAATGGAGCTCTGTCGGAGTTTTTCAGCACCTGAGTGGTCAAATTGCATGGACAAAGCACTGAACATTGCAATGGATGAACTGTGTGATGAAGGATTTGAACTGTATGAGCCACTCTGATTTCAAGCCTGAGACAAAAAGAACTGAGAAAATCTGAAACAATGACTGAGAACTATCAAAAGCTGAAAAGAAAACAATAATTGAAAAATGAGAGAAAAAGAAGAAAAAAGAACTGTCCTGTTAGACCTTTAATATTTTAGTTACTTATTTTACAGAAGACTAACCTAGGTCCAAGAAAAAGCTACAAGAAGAGTTAGGGATAATATTTTTAGAAGAACACAGAGTAGGTTTAAGGTTTGTCTATTTAGAAATCTGAACTGCTGAAAACTAACTGTTCTAAAAAGCTACTTACAGATCTCTGCACTGAACTTTTGAGCTTGGCTCAATATGATCTGATTGCAGATAAAACTTGTGTTGCCTTAGAAATAGATGTAAAATTTTGTGTGCTCAATTTTAGTAATAACACTGATACTGATCATACTACTTAGTAGGGTTCTATTACAGACCAGCTAGAAATTAGGCCTACTAATGAAATTATCACATCTACACACACCATAGATGAGTAGCAATATTTTAGGTAGAGATAAATATGTCTGATTCAACTAATACTAAGGGTGCTCTTTAAATGATATCACATGCAAAATTAACTTGGTGTGATGATTTACAAATCCTCAGAGGTGTGATGATTTAAATCATCAGAGGGAGGACTGAAAGAGCATAAACATTTCCTGTAGAATTTAGCATCACTAATGGCAAACCTGCCTTGGGGTTCAGACATAAAACTGCATTTAAAAAGTGACACACAGACATTTGATGCTACAAAATGAAAACATGAGGCTTTGATATTCACAGGCTTTAGTCAGAAGGTTTCCACTTAGCAACCCATGTAAAACATTGCACAATTAATTCATAGCTTGCTTTTAATATGGCTAGTTTAGATTTTGTTCTCACTATGGAATGTGATTTTAATTTGTAAAAATGTTAAATGTGTGCATTAGTAGAATATATATTGTATTGGAATTAACACGACATTTTAAAATGCAGAAACACAGAAACAGCTCATGATTCAGCTCTTGCTCTGTAAGCTCCAGTTGACCTTCCAGATAAGCAAAGGAATGTCTCCATGTGAAAGAAGAACGCTTGGCATAATTTACAGCATGTAACCTCGGAGGATTATCGTATTTTAGCTGCTGGTAAAATGGTTCATTTTAAACAAAGAATTCTTTGGTTTAGAGAGAATAGAAAACGCACATATTTTAAAAGTGCATTACCATGTTATGTTTAATGTTTTCTGCTTAATTAATAAGTTCTTTTGCAGCTAATGTTATGTCCTTAGTTAAAAATATAATGTTTCTTAAATGAAGATTACGAGATGAAGTTATATTAAATAAGATGCAGAATATGTCATGGGAAGGATTTTGCCTGCCTGATGAATGACGTGAGCAGACAGCAGAGGGGTAGAGGTGTTCTTTTGGAGAACGCTGGATTCCAGTTGGATGCAGAACGAAAATCATGCCACATGCTTTGTAACATTATTATTTATATAAACGCGTTCCTAGCTTAGGAGTTTCAGAACGCTTGCAGAGACCTTTGCGAGAGACACACTCAGACAGATTTAGAGACAGGAGGCTGCAGGGGAGTTTCAGACTTCGATGCAGAACTGAAGAGAGCAGAGCAGATGTGATTGGCAGATGCAGGGAAAGAGAGAACAGACATTGATGGAGAGCAGCACTGAGGCAGACGATGCAGGCTTTGGTCTATTCTTACTTTTGTTTAAATTCTCAAGCTTTATGCTTTGACTAACTGGCTTTGCCAAGGCTTATTTGCTCTATGCTTTATTTCTCTTTATGGGAGATTCTGTAATTATTCATTATTGATTTAGCTTAATGCTAAACTCACTCTGTCTTCTATTCTTGAACTCTTCATGAGTTCTGACGGACATCATTTGTGCCTCATTTTCTTAGAATAGGGATTTTTTCCATTATGGAACACACTGTATGCAATTTTTAATCTGCTCTGTACTAACTTTATTTTTGCTATTATCAATTCTGTAACCTGATTGATACCTGACTAATGAATGAAGAGTCAGAGAATCTCAATCTTTAATTAGAAAATAAATCCCTTTAAAACTACTCACAACTCTCATTATTGACTAAAATGTTTATTTGCATTTGATTATTTACCCATGTTTATGAAGGAGCTCTTTTGGTCAAAATACGGTGCCAAATATTCATCACCTTGAGCGGAAACAAGGGTAATGGTAATTAAAGCTAATAGTGCCACATTTTCTAACTTTTCCAAAGAGAGATTACCCTGAGATAACCGCGTTATCAGTCCCAAACACTGTGTAGATTAGATTCCCTCGGTCCTGACAAATTGCACATTGATCTTTACTGACTCTACGATGGCAAGAAACATGTCAACCTTTTAAACACCTTTGCTAACAGGGATCATTGTCCCCACTGGTGGCCATCACGTTTTTAATTGGACAAGCAAACTCGCCGAATAAAACCCTTCTTAGAGAATTGCTTGGTCTATTTTTAAACCACTATTCACTATACACTCACATCTACATATCCTCCAATCTACACCCAGGGCCCTACACATGCACTTCACAGACGGCATTTGAACAAAAGATCTCCGATAAAGAGCCCCCTCGAGGGTGCCCGTTGGGTATTGCAGCGCCAGCCCGACAAGGAGCAAGCCCAATGATGAAGCATGACACCCATTCAGGTGTGTGAGAGCCCTAGTTCCAAAAGAAACCATCCCCCTACCTTTGGTTCCTGTATATCTGACCTGATCCCTTCCCTCTTTGGAACTGCATACCTTTAATTGTTACGATTTATCCCGGAGCACGTATGCTGGACCTTAATACGCTCCTAGTCCCCCTTTTTTGTGATTGGGTACATCTCATAAGGGTCAGAGAGTCACAATTTGACAAATCTATTGAAGCAATCTTTAGGTTTGCAGGGAAATTGGGATCAAACCCTTGGATGTATAAGGCCCAGTACTGCTTTGTCCGTACATATGACGCAGGAATATGGGAGTACACAAATATTTCACGTCTACATGTTAGGGAAAATGTGTTCCTGCAGAGTTTATTGTCTGTTTCTACCAATGTACCCATTTATGCCTGCCACTCTGAGCTGGGTTTACCATACCTTGAGGATCATGTCAGATTAGTCTCTCTTTTGTTGTGGCACTCCATTTGGTCCAAACAGGAAACTCCATTGAACCAGGACATAATCTCTGATTGTCTACAACTGGATCATGTCAAACGTGAATGGTTGAGGTATATTAAGAACCAATTTACTCTACTGGGGGGGACAGAATGTTTTTCCAGGCCACATACTATGAGTACTTTATCAAAACAATGTTTAAAAGATAAGTTTTACTCCATGCAAGGAAGAAAAAGCGAAAACCAAGAATTTAGGAAAAAGAGTGTGAGTGCCCATCCCCTAATAGTTACAAATGATTGCATGGAACCCTATTTGAATTTTTTACCACACCATTATCAGCATTTTACCCTCTTAGGCTTAGATTTAATATTGCGCACCTATTCGTTTCATATCTCAGACATATATATAATGACTCAGCTCTGGAGCCATGTCCATGTGACTGAATATCAAATCAATCTATGCTCCAACTGTAGACCAGCTTTGTTGTACCTGCAGTTGTTACAATCTGATTATATTCGCATGATGATTCATAAATTTATCTCAATCTACAGTTAGACTGAGAAATATGATTGGGAAATTACATTCTGTTGCACATGTCACTTATTTAAGTATGAACTCTGGAATTTTACATTTGTATATTATATTTTTATTCTGTTTTAACTATTTTTAATTATGAATATATTGTTACTATGTATTGTTAGATTTTAGCATGATGTTCTTTTATGGTTTACATCAACCGAATGATGATGATGAGGCCCTAACAGTCTCGATGACTTCCTTTTGACACTTTCTCTGTTTTTTCTCATCCTCAGTGCTTCTCCATGAATGAGCCCTACTATGGATTTTTTATTCAAATTGCTGTCTTTTCTTTTCCCATTTGTTCCCAAAGGTTTAAGGCTTCAAACTGTGTGGGCCTAGGCTGTGGTTTGAATCATGCAGTCTCTTTCTCAAATTCTCTATTCGAGGGATATGAAAAGTCCTGCTCAGTGGAAACTGATGTTTCCCATCTTTGGATGTGTATTTGTACCTTTGGCTAAGCCACATGCATGTGCGGTACCCTTTATTTGCTGCCTTTGGGAGGAACCTTCTCCTCCTTGCTTACATAGTTCTCCTTTTTTGACAAGGGATTCCACATTTTAGCAACAGTCTCAGTCACTCCCAGTTTCAACCTCTCACTTTTTCGACACAACAATCGCACGATTCGTCAACCAACACCAGCATGTCACTGTCAAAGGTCATTCTATCATAGTGCGGCTTAGGCATCTGACAGACAGTCCCTGCACAGCACCTTGTTGACGCAATGCTGCAGTACTACCCGACCACTTCTAGATCACTTTACAACCTTTTTCACCATTTGCCTGCTTCGGCTACCCAAAGTTCATACAACAATAAGAATGCTACCTACTTTCATGCAACAATGAGTCCTAGACCTGCGAAAGTCACTATGCTCAGCACCTCCACTTCCCGTGTACTAGGAGCGGACCGCCACCGAGCCCAGTTAGTACATTCATACAAGAGAAGATTAAGTTTCTAATTTGGTGTAACTGATAGCGCCTCACAGTACACCTCACCTACCAGGCAAGTTCAACAGTTCAATATTCAGCTTGAGGTAAGGTTCAAAAGTCCAAGAATATAATCAGAAATGCAATAATTATTTTTCCAACAAATCCAACAATCAAAGCCACATCATAATTGTTCTCAAATGTAGTCCACCGCATTCCACCGCTATGCGCCTACTACAACTCCCAACATGCATACTTCCTCAAACACTTCATTTTCTCATTTCGCATGTCATCCCTATAGATACATTGTTATTCTTCTTCAGCCACCTTGTCTCTCTGGACTCAGGGTCAGGTTGGGACTGAGTCAATTTAGATCTTGGGGGAAACTGGACAATGAAGGTTCAGTACTCGGTTCTGCAGACAATTATATTGTCAGTTATGGGTCAGCTCCAATCAGAACCATCACCTTACCACCAGATCTTTCAGCGTGCAGACGTATCCTGAAATCCAACACATTGGGCACACCAACAGCTAGGTCCGGGAGCGGAGTAGTCCCGATACGGACTTTGGTTCTCCCCGACTGGAATCGTCGCTATATCTATTTGGTTAAATTCACATGGAGATGCTGAAACATTCTTATAAGAATAACAGACAAGGGTTGTCCTTTCAAAGCCTTATAAAAGAATTAATAGGCAGATTACAATAAGCATGCCATAAATCAATTTAGCAGCAAAGCATCCAAATCATAAGTACAACAAACTCAGTACAGTTCTTAGTGAAATCCGGCATATATTCTACTTCTAAAGATGAGGAAAAAGGGGTCTCTCGGTTACAGAAATCTACTTACTTTTATAGGACATTAGACAAACACATTCATACATTCTATGCAAACACATGATTTTCAGATTTTCACCAAAAGGGAACAAGCAAGAAGAAACATTTTACTACAGAATACATTAGAAGATTCAGTCATGGTAGTAATACACTGGGGTTTTAGTCAATCTGACAGCTTAGTTGAACGTTTGAGCTGATACATTGTTTAGCAATAGCCTGGAACGGTTGGAATGTCCTTGGTTAGGTTCAGTGAAAAAAGGTTTCTAGGAAGGTTCTCTGTTTATTTGTGAGAACCCATTAATGCTTTATTCAGAACAGAAATATAGCAATAATCATCCGCTGGTATATTGTGACACCGATGCAAGATGGAGGATAGTGTAAACACAATCTAATTCATAATGTGTTTTATAGAAAGGAAATATGACTCCCACACCTTTAAGTTAAGCTTTTGTGCCAAGCTACCAGAGGGTTAAGCAAAGGCTAATTTGGGTTTTGCTTGTGTTTCACCCTGACAAAATTTGTGGTTGCTGCTTGAGTGGGTTTTCACCACCCTCAATCAGTAACCCAATATCCAACAATGGAAATTTTCGAGATCTCTTCTTTTGTTTATTACACAGCTGAGCCCATTTTCCTGACATTTTCCTCTGTTGAGGTAATCTTATTTGCCGCATTCAGCCTCATTTCCTCCATTCCATAATTTAGTCTGAAAATATACCATCCTCTATGTTGTAGTTTCCAGCGTCAAGTTCACAACTTCCCAAATGAGATAAGAATTTGTTCCCCCTTTTGTAGGCTAGACAGATATTCTTCATCTTCTGTGGATTTCTATGGTTGAGAAGAGGTATGCTACTGCTTTGTTTAGGCAGGACCCTTTACCCGCTTTAAAGAAGACCCACGGTGCCCAATTTGCACCAGAGTTCTTCCCATGGTGGCCATGTTTTATAGTTAATTCAGCTGCTTGAAGACTAAATCATCAAATGAAAGTCTTCTATAAAGTATTGTGTTATCAAGTCTCTGCTTCAAAGGGTTGTTTCCTTTGGTCAGTAAATGGAGGTCTAGGATCGTTAGACCTCTGTGGGAGCAGAGAAGAGCAGATTTTTATGACAGCCTATTGCCAGTCTTGCCCCTACTGTGGCTCGTCAGCATATCTCATGTTACCTCTGGGCTCCTCTACTGGGCCCCACCTCACAATCCTACACCAGGGTTCTCACTCTGAGAACCCTTGGGAGCGATATCAAAGAAAGGCAGGCGGAGTCAACTCAGACCTAGGCATGGTGGTAGAAAGAAGCAGACCCTTGAGTGCATCAAAGTCTTGCTTGCTAGATGCTGTGTTGCCACAAGAGCAGCATGGTGGCCCCATGCTTTGTAAAGGATGCGTGGGCTCCACATTCTACCTCAAGCTTGGAGGAGAATGGAGGAAGTAGGAAATGCCTGTATGATTCACAGAACACACCCTCAGTCCAGGTTGAGCTGTCCTGCATCTGTAATCTCATGTATTGCCTCTAGCTTCTCCTTTGTTTGGTATTGCAGCCCGATACTATACCGTAAGGTACATGTGAGCCTCTCAATCCTCGCAGGTTGCTGCTCCAATGAGGCTGGTGATCATGCTCCATCTTGAATCACCAAAGGTGCTTTTGCATCCAGCTCCAATGACCCTGCAGGCTCTTCTCTCCAGAGCTGCTTTTGCACTCCTTCACAGGTTGGGCAAAGCTCCTCCTTTCTGACTCCTACCCTGTTTTTGTGGGTAATGGAAAGAACTTCTTAGGATGGGGAAATACAGGGCTGGAGGCAGCCATGACACAGATCTGAAAAGAAATCTTCTGTTCTTCAATCAGCTTAGCAACCACTTTAAACAATCTATAATATGACACTGTCTAGGGTGGGTAACTAACCTCACTTAACTTGATTTTCAATGTTCTTTGATGAGCCAACATGAGCTGAATTTATCGTTCTCCCAATCAGTGTGATTGGTATGACTAGTTGGTTTTCTGTTATGACCACTTTGCATCTGCCTTGCACCGTTCATGTCTAACATGCATTAGTGTCCGTAGGGTAGTTTTTGTACTTGCTTCTAGGTGTTGCTGCCCCCAGCTGGACTGTGCTGGGCCTTGTGGGTTACTCTCTTAGTCAAGTCATCGAAGATTTTACCCATTGGTCAATTAAACCTTTTATAGCTGACATGAAGCATTGAAAGGGAGAAAACATCAACAATACAATTGAACTTGTGAAGCACATGTGACTCCACAATGAGGACCAGGAATCGCTGCAAATGATTAAAGAGTTTTATTTGGATTTCCAAACAATCTAGTAAATATGCCAGCCATATGCAGATTCAATAAGTACATTAGTACAATACCAAAGTGAAATATCTTAGTTGGTTAAGACGCAATAAAATGAGATACAGAATTGTGACAGCCACAATTACACTATATAAAATAAAAGTGAACAGGTATTCAATAAAGAAACTTCCCTTCTCTACTCTAACATTGGCCAAAAATGGGATCACCTAACAAGGGATATTTCTGGAGCATAGAAGCAAGAGGTGTCAGCATGATCAGACTTCAGTAGAAGTCCAAAGAAAAGGAAATAAGTGTTTCGCATAAAGCTTCACACTCCCAAGAATAAGACAAGCAGAGAGGTCTGTAACTCTAAGTCTAAAGGGAATCTCTCCTTACCCAAACTATGTTCACACCACCAAGAACCAATAAGAGCACTACTGAAGTGTATCTGCAACATAACTCTGAATTCCCAATGCATCGAACTAAGGCTATCGTTCTCAGCCTTAAACAACTTGCTATCCTGATACACGGTGAACAGAAAGCTTCTTTCGACCATTGTTTCTCCCCGTTCAATTCCATGTCCCTCTCAGGCCTCTCTATCAGTCATCTGATACAGACAATGAGCCTTTATTCTAGCTAATGAAATAATAAATAAACTTGCCAGAGAAGAAAAACATGCTGGCAAGCAAAATACATTTCAACTGAGGTCTGTAGTTAGGCTAACTTAATTGAGCATTTATTAATGTGCACTTCGATTACATGGTTGTACATGCATACGTGTAACTTTAGAAAAACTATAAAAAGTGAGCAAAAGAATTCATGTTTACATATGCAAATGTAACTTGAAGTGAAAGTGTAAAACGTGAATAAAGAATAATCAAATCATGTTTAAACTTAACATTAGCGCACATTTATATAAATCTCTACAGTGAATACATTTCAGTAATGTGTTTAAATGTGTCACACACAATAAGATTAAGGCACACAATGAATATACTGTCAGGTGCGCGTATATGAGTGCACTTCTGCGATGTGTAAGGGTGGAGCCTAAATTACGCTGCTCCACCCCCTAGAAACATTTTCAATTTGTTGTGTTTGAGAGCCACGATGGCTGTCTGCAGGCATTCATCTGTTCTCCTGACTTCCTTCTTTCTTCCATGGGGATGGTTTTTATGAAGGCGTCTTGCACAAATAGTTCCACACGCTCTTTGCCTTGAACTTTTCCACATTGACGTATGGCCTAGAATGTCTTGATAGATAATAAGCTATGCTGTAAAGTTCTAATTGGTATTGCACCCTAAAGTCACATTCTAGTGGCTTTGACTTTTGGAGATAGATGCGGGATGGGCCCCTGAAGCTTGAGATCAGTGGTTTCTGGTTTGTTATCACTTTGAACAACAGGTGAAAATGTCAACAATACCATATGATGGCTTTTTTTCCCTTCTCTATTTGTGAGTAATAGGTGTCTGTTTCAGTCAGAGATCAGACTGTGAATGCAATGCTCTTGCTCCTGGACTAGGTTATCCTTAAGCCAGCAGCGACTGTCCTTCTCAGATAATCTTCCTTCTTCCATGTAGATGGCTTTTGTGCAGGCCCCTTGCACAGATAGTTCCACATGCTCTTCGCCTGGATCTTTTACACATTGGTGTGTTCCTAATTACCAAATAGAACTTTAATTCATGCTGTAAAGTTCTAATTGTTAATGTGCCTCAAAGTCATGTTCTAGAGGCTTTGATTTTTCGAGTCAAATGGGTGACGTACCACTGAAGCTTGGGATCAGTGTTTTCTGGTCTGTTATCACTTTGAATCTATAACCACATAGGTGTAGGTGACAATACTATATGATGGCTATTATCCCCTTCTCTATTTGTGAGTAATAGGTTTCTATTTTAAGGAGAGGTCAGATTGTGAATACAAGGCTCTTGTTCCTGGAGCAGGTCATTCTTAAGCCAGCACGAGCTGTCCTTCTTAGCCAATTGGGTCAAGAGGAGAACCTGACTTGCAGTTGGCAAGTTCAGTTGCAGATTACTCATATGTTATGGGGGCACAACTAGACAGAAGCGGGCTGGAAAAGGCATGAGACGATGCTCCTAGATTGATGGAGCTCTGTACTGGAAATTGCTCATATATGGCTAGGATTTTCCAATAAAAGAAGCATGAGAGGCCCTCACAAAGCTCCAAAGAAGGGGTGAGAATGTTTTTAGTTGCCATGGGAGAGAGAAAGGAGTTGACCAATTTGAACAACTGTTGAGGTATAGTTGCAGCCCCCAAAATGGACCGGGCAATGAAAGATTTTTGGGCCATCTGAATAGTTGCATAGTATTTTTTTAGAGCGGTCTGATAGATCAATTTAGCGCCCTTGTCATATTTAGTCCTCCATTGCCTTTCCAATCTTTTATAAAGTGATTTCTCCAACTTAACGGCATCAGAGAACCAAGATGCAGAGGGCTTTATCCTCTTTGAGGAGTGGGCTTTCCAAGGTGCAATGGTGTCAATAGCCTTCACATGAGCCAGCCGTTGAAACACGATGCGTCTTGTTCTGGGTCCCTAGTCCTATGACAAGTGAAAGTCTGAAGAGACAACAAAAAAAGAGACTTAGTGATTTTATTCCAGGGTCTGGACATCTTTTTCAGTCTTTGTGGTCTGAAGGGAGTGGGGGTAACAACAAGAAAAAGGATCAGAACATGGTCAGATCAACTAAGTGTCAGAACTGGCTTTACATTAACTGTCAGAGGGTTAGCCAAGATCCGGTCCAGTGTGTGTCCAGCACTGTGAGTGGGTTCCTTAATTAATTGCACATGGTTAAAGCCTTCCAAAGATTTCAGAAATTGCAGAGCAGGTTTATTCTTAAGGTCATCCATGTGAAGGTTCAAGTCACCTAATACCACATAGTTAGCGTGAAGTGGGGATAGTTGACCTAAGGTGTCCATCAAAAGCTGCAAGGAAGCCGCTGTGGCATCAAGAGGGTGATAGATAGGCACACCTGATACTGCAATGGTGGGAGCTAAAAAGATAGCGAAGGACATGCCTTCAATATTATTAATGTTAGTTAGTTTTGAAACGAAGCAGGAGTTAGCAGTACGAAGTATAATAGCCACACTGCGCCCATTTTTGTCATTTCCATCAAGGTGTTTGATAGAGAAGTCTTGGGGGATGGCCAAAGCAATATCGGCAGCTGAACTGCCTTTTAATCAAAGTTTCAGTGAGGAATAGTAGATCCCATTTATCATCAATTAACAGGTTAACCATATCAGGAGCATGTCTAGGTGAGGAGCGACAATTTAAAAGGCCTGCCAAGTACGAGGCTCCTGGGGGAAAGAAGGAGCGGCACCTGATCCACCCTGTGGCACACGTCTGTTGTCTTTGTTGTGTAGGGGGCTGCATGGTTTAGGAGCTTCAATGGAGAATCCATGCTCAGGACACTTGAGTCCCATTCCTGGGTTACCAAGGATGAGCTCACCTGCATGAGCACAGGATAAACTGCGTAGAGCAAATAGTTCGGCTTTGGTGTAAATCCTATGGGGTGCATTATGGCAGGGATTACCAGCAGCATGACTGTGCTGGCCGTTATCCGGACACGGACGGGCGCAGACGGACTTGCTCTTCGGCATGCCAGCGGTGTGCCTGCTGTGCGTGTCCACAGCATCATTTGATTGAAATAGTCTCTGGCCACAATACAGCTGGAGCACAACCAAAAAAATAATGGCGTCTTGACATCGGTACAGAAGGAATCAGGAAGTAAATTCAAACTAAACGAAGAAGTTGAAACTATAGCTCAGCTTGTTGGAATTCCTGACCATAACTAAGATGTTCTCAATGTTTTTAGTGAGCCAAAAGAGAGTGAACTGACACTTCACTAACCGTTTGATTCCTCCACTGAATTGGCTCCTGAAGCAATTGTGCCATTTGGTCAAAATTTTCCGATATCTACCATAACTAACCTTTCAAGGAAAGAGCAAACATTTAGTGAAAACTATCTGCTCAACAAGTCTTTCACATATTAAAGGAAGAATTTTACTAAAGCACTTGTTGTGGTCCAACCAGATATCAACACGCATGTTGTCCTTGTTATGTTATGTTATGTTAAAGACATTTGTTAAGCGCACGTTCACCGGACAGTTTCTTGGCGCTGGGGTAGTGAGTAAGGTAGCAGCGGTGGGAAAGTAGCCTAGTTATCATACGCCTGGGAGAACAACCAGGTCTTCAGCTGTTTCCTGAATAGTGTGAAGGAGGTAATGGACCTCATCTCCACAGGGAGCGAGTTCCAGAACTGAGGGGCTAAAACCATAAATCTGGAACCTCCATGTGTCTTGCGTTTAAAAGTGGGAGTGACCAACAGATTCAGATGGGAGGATCGCAAGTTACGAGAGGGGCATAGCGTAGAATCTTAGAGGAGATGAAGGCTGGACTGTTGCCGTGAAGAGCTTTGAAAATAGTACATCCCAGCTTAAATACACAACGCTTGACAACTGGGAGCCAATTAAGGCTTTTCATCAGTGGCTTAACGTGATGCCATTTAGGTTGGTGAAAAATCAGTCTGGCAGCTTGATTCTGGACCAGCTGAAGGCGTCTTAGTTGGTAAGCCGGGATGCCTACATAAAGTGAGTTGGCATAGTCCAATCGGGAGATGACCAATGCCAGGATAACTAGAGTCAGGGCTTCCCTGGACAAAAATCTACTAATCTTCTTTATTCTCCACAGTTGAAAAATACCAGCAGAGACCACCGAGCCGATCTGAGCCTTCATGGACAGATCGTTGCTTATCACTATGCCCAGGCTTTTGGCTGAACTGACCGGTAAAGGAGGGCAGCCCAGGAGAGAAGGCCAAAAGGTGGAGTTCCATGGATTAGCAAGCCCGCCAGTGAGGATAAGCTCAGTTTTATCGGGGTTGAGCTTCAGTTGATTTTCGTTCATCCATTCACTTATGAAGATCATGGTATCTTGAAACTGATGTTTGGGACAGAGCAATTGTAATGGTTGTTATTCAACAAGATAAAGATGGTGTTGAACTCCCGGTGGAGTTCTTTTCTAGGAAGTTCTCTCCTGTAGAATCAGACTATTCGGAATTGGAGAAGGATTTAATCGCTATTAAGGATGCTTTTATTGAATGACGCCATCATCTCCTGTGAGCCAGTTTCATAGGAACTGTTCGTTCAGACCAAAGAAATTTACAGGTCCTCCATCTAGTTGAGTGTAGAAAGAGCTGACAAGCCAGATGGAGCTATGTCATCCAACAGTATGATTTTGTAATCACTTACATTTGTGGAGATTTGAATGTAGTTGCGTATAGTCTGTCAAGACAATTTGCAGAAAGAGAGTTTTCTGATCCTAAGGAGCAGGTTCTTCCTACTAATGCCTTCAGAGCAGCCTTACTCACTTCATTTTTTGACCAAGTTTGCAAAGAAGCTAAGAACATAGATCAATTTTGTTTCAGTCATCACTTCCCTTTATCTCAGTTTAAAGTTGAAAAAGCGATGATTTTCTTTCAAGGAAAAAAATTCTTACCTACAAAGGTTCTTTGACAAACTATACGCAAGATGTTTTATGATAATCCCTATGCAGGTCATAAAGGTCTACAAATAACAGAAGGACACATAAGAGGGAAATTTTGGTGGCCTTCGCTTCATAAGGATGTCAAGGAATTTGTCAAAATCTGTGAAGCTTCTGCCACAGCAGCTTTTTGAAAAGGTCTGGACTTCTCTTGAATCTTGAAATTGAGGATTCTGGTCCAGCTATACAAGAAGTTCTAGAAGGCCAGGATCTAACTCAAAAGACCTTGATTGGTTAAGAAATGATCAAATAAATCAGAGCAAGCAGGCCAATTGGCATCCCCAACTCGCTCCTGTGTATAAGATTGGAGATTTAGGGCCTGATTTAGATCTTGGCGGTATGGCTACTCCATCGCAACAGCCACAGAGTATCCATACCACCAAGAGTGTGGTCCGCCTGCCTGATTTATATGTGGAGGACCTTTGGTTTAATCATGGCAGAGACTACTCCATCACCACCATGATTAAACCCCTCCAACAGCCCAGAGCTATTGGAGGCAGACCTCTAATTCCACCCACCTAATTTAGATGGGCGTAATTAGAGGTTAGCTTTCACTGCTGTCACCTCCAGGAAAACCCTGGCAGTAATGGGTAGTCAAAACTGCTAAATGCTCCCCTTGCTATGGCAAGAAGATCATTTTGATTTGTTCTTTCAAAAAGAAAATCCCACTTTGTGGTTTTCTTTTTGGAAAGAAAAAAAGAACAGTTTGATGGTCGTCTCTGTCCTGTTGACAGAGCTGTGCGCCAAATTTAAAAAAGCAGTGACAGGAATCGCCATGGCGGCAGTTCCTGTCAATGCTTTAGAAATTACAGCAAACGTGGCGGTTATTTCTAAATTTCGTGGGTGGGGTAGCCTGGGCCTGGCAGATGTTAAGTCCTCTGCTAGGCAAACAGAGATTATTCTGTCCACCATTGTATGAATCAGGCCCTTAGTTGGGTTGTCATCTTCCAATCTTCCGTATTCCATGCATCCTTCCAAATTATGTCCAAAGTTTTAGAGACCTTTTAAAATCGTAAAGATCATCAATCCAGTTGCAGTTAGATTGGAACTGTCTCAAAACAGGAAAATGCACCTTTCTTTTTATGTATTCTTGATAAAAACCTCTTGTTAGCCGCACTAAGAATGAGTGTCCTAAACCTATTCTTATCAATAATCAACCTGAGTATGAGGTCCAAAACATTTGTCATTCTTCTTACTGAAACAAAAATCTCCAGTCCTTGATTGCTTGATGATGGATTAAACCCAGATCAGTTGACTGGGGGTGAGTGTTTGATTAGCTCAAGCGCTCCGTCCATCATCCCCTTTGGTATCGCTTTGTTCGCCCTAAGTTGGCAGGGTATGCCCAGACGTGGGTCCCTTGCTCACTTTGCCACTGGATTCAAGCTAGCCTGGCTGATGACGGATGAATGGCCAGAAACCGGTCCCAGGATGCTTGTTTCCGGTCCAGGGAAGACATGGCTTGGCAGTTCGGGCTGGACTGTTCCCATGAGGCACAGGGTCAGACTGATTTGCATATGGCCATGTCTGAACTGGGGTGGTGGAGTGAGCTAAAGAATGATGATGGATTAAACCCAGATCAGTTGACTGGGGGTGAGTGTTTGATTAGCTCAAGCGTTCCGTCCATCATCCCCTTTGGTATCGCTTTGTTCGCCCTAAGTTGGCAGGGTATACCCAGACGTGGGTCCCTTGCTCACTTTGCCACTGGATTCAAGCTAGCCTGGCTGATGATGGCTGAATGGCCAGAAACCGGTCCCAGGATGCTTGTTTCCGGTCCAGGGAAGACATGGCTTGGCAGTTCGGGCTGGACTGTTCCCATGAGGCACAGGGTCAGACTGATTTGCATATGGCCATGTCTGAACTGGGGTGGTGGAGTGAGCTAAAGAATGTTGATGGATTAAACCCAGATCAGTTGACTGGGGGTGAGTGTTTGATTAGCTCAAGCGCTCCGTCCATCATCCCCTTTGGTTTCGCTTTGTTCGCCCTAAGTTGGCAGGGTATGCCCAGACGTGGGTCCCTTGCTCACTTTGCCACTGGATTCAAGCTAGCCTGGCTGATGACGGCTGAATGGCCAGAAACCGGTCCCAGGATGCTTGTTTCCGGTCCAGGGAAGACATGGCTTGGCAGTTCGGGCTGGACTGTTCCCATGAGGCACAGGGTCAGACTGATTTGCATATGGCCATGTCTGAACTGGGGTGGTGGAGTGAGCTAAAGAATGATGATGGATTAAACCCAGATCAGTTGACTGGGGGTGAGTGTTTGATTAGCTCAAGCGTTCCGTCCATCATCCCCTTTGGTATCGCTTTGTTCGCCCTAAGTTGGCAGGGTATGCCCAGACGTGGGTCCCTTGCTCACTTTGCCACTGGATTCAAGCTAGCCTGGCTGATGACGGCTGAATGGCCAGAAACCGGTCCCAGGATGCTTGTTTCCGGTCCAGGGAAGACATGGCTTGGCAGTTCGGGCTGGACTGTTCCCATGAGGCACAGGGTCAGACTGATTTGCATATGGCCATGTCTGAACTGGGGTGGTGGAGTGAGCTAAAGAATGTTGATGGATTAAACCCAGATCAGTTGACTGGGGGTGAGTGTTTGATTAGCTCAAGCGCTCCGTCCATCATCCCCTTTGGTATCGCTTTGTTCGCCCTAAGTTGGCAGGGTATGCCCAGACGTGGGTCCCTTGCTCACTTTGCCACTGGATTCAAGCTAGCCTGGCTGATGACGGCTGAATGGCCAGAAACCGGTCCCAGGATGCTTGTTTCCGGTCCAGGGAAGACATGGCTTGGCAGTTCGGGCTGGACTGTTCCCATGAGGCACAGGGTCAGACTGATTTGCATATGGCCATGTCTGAACTGGGGTGGTGGAGTGAGCTAAAGAATGATGATGGATTAAACCCAGATCAGTTGACTGGGGGTGAGTGTTTGATTAGCTCAAGCGCTCCGTCCATCATCCCCTTTGGTATCGCCTTGATTGCTTTGAGGCAATATCATCCTTGTTTTTGTGAACCAGCAGATGCTGCCAATGCTTCCTTTCTATCAAACAGTTTTCTAAGAAGAATCCTTTCAAACCCTGTGCTCCTAGGGGGAGATCGAGCATTACAGAATAGCTGAATGCAGCCTAGGGTTTTCACCCGTCCACATTGTGCAGACCGTCCCTCTGCTATTTAGGATTTAGGGACAACTGCTGCGCAGACATGCAGCAGACACAAGTAGTGGGTGCACCATGCCCATCTCTGCCTGCTGGCAACTGGGATGGGCCCTAGGCCAGGGACGCTGCTTCTTCTTTCCAGGTAAATAAAGAATTAATTCTGTCTCTATGGAGTGCCCCACTACATCTTACAACTCTTGCATGCTTACCTTTGCATCCTTCTAATTCTAAATTTCATACTTGAACTGCCTCTCGTGCCACCCTGGCTATTCCTCCCTCTTTACCTGAGTCCTGTCTCCTTATAGGACCCTACACTGAGCTTCACTCTTCATTCTTCATTAAACAGTTCTACTTTCAATTTGAAAAACAATATTCCTAAATCTTGTGACTGCTCACTTAAAATTGTCTTCCTTCTACTTAAAACCTGCTTCTTGGTCAAACACAACTTAAAGTTCAGTAACATCCTTCTTGACCATGAGCTTGACATCGCTCTTATCATTGAAACAAGGTTGAAAGAGAACTCTACTCATTGCCCTTGCACTCCCCCTACATTATTATATTAAACATCTTAATCAACTCTTCCACACTGGATAAGGAGATGAAGTCATTTTTAAATCTCATCTCATGGTGTTGAGCTTTACTCCAACTCTGTGAAAGACTCTGAATCTCTGTCTATGACCTTAACTGTAATCACAAACTCTCTTTAAAGAAAATATTAATCAACAGTCCTCCCGACCCTGTCAAATGCTTTACAACCTCATTTCTCAAAGTTATTTCTACCATTAGCTTGGATACTGACTAGCAAATAACCCTCTGGGATTTCAATCTTCATTTTAATGATACCTTTGAGAAAGCGGCCCAAGATCTAGTCCACTCCTGCACAACCTTTCAGCTTAATCAGTTAGTGTCTGAGCTTATGCATGCAGTTCGCCACACCATCAACTTCATTTTTCCCTTTAAGGAGTTACTTAATATCATCTCAGAGCATGAGCCTACTTGGTCTGACCATAAAGCTATATTCTTTCACAGCCTTGGCTCTTAGCCAAGATCCCTGTTATAAACTCTCCATTTGCAAACTTGCCTCCACCCTCGAAAATACAATTCCTATCCCTCCCTTGAATATAAATTCTCTTTCTGACAACTACAATAGCTGGGTCACGAAAGCACTTGATTCCATTATTCTTTGTAAAATCAGAACTTCTGTCAGAACATATCTCTCTGCCCCTTGATACTCAGAAGATCTCTCTGCAGCCAAGAAATGCTGTAAGAAGTTTGAAAGACAATGGAGATCTAACTACAACCTTGCTGACAAAGTTCCTTACAAAAGGGAGCACTGCATTCATAAAATATTGGTTCAGATTACCCGAGCAAAGTACTATCATGAGCTTATTGCATTTGCTAAAAATCATTATAAAGAAATCTCAATATAGCACATGCTTGCTCATCCTGATGCAGTTTCTACTTCAATTATCCCTCCTCAACAGTTGTGCTTGGATCTTTCTGCTTTATTTCAAGATAAAATTATGAAGATTCTCAGCTCGTTTCTCTCGGACAGTACTTTTGTCATGTAGTTCCGACCAATCCGTAGGACCTGCGCATTTGTTGGCCAACATAAACTTTGGCTGAGGTGCCTAGACTAATTCCGGGCACCCCGCAGGATCTGTTGGACTAGAGACCAGCTAGCTCACAGTGCCACCATAAGCCCCCCTAACCTTACCAGGGAGTGGATGGTTTCTGGCAACCACTGAACATGACAACCCTGACCCGTCAGGGATCATGGAAACAATTTAGGACCTTTCGCTCAGTCACTCATGCTTACTTGTGCTCAGAGAAATATACAGAGAATACACACTGGGATGTTTTCAATATATTTATTAAAGCAACATTATTCTTGTATAGAATGCATGTGCTGCGATAATCAGTAGACAGAAGCAGATGAAAGTGATTACAAGCACCAAGAGAGTAAATAGTAGATACAGCTCTACCATTGTGCTAACACAGTGTATATATGCAGGCATATAAACAAGGCAGTAATCAGGGTACTCCAACTATGCACACCCTACTCTGAGTGAACCTAGAGTGTGTGTAGGTGAGTAGCCAAGAATCCCCCCAAGGGGCGATCCTACCCCATTACCTGGCGGGAGAGAATGTAGGAGCCCGTCTTGGTCACAAACTTGACACCCCCTCACGGAGATGTCACACTGCTGCATGGTGAAGTCTCAGCATGCAGGGACCCTCGGTGTCAGCTGAAGTGCCTTCTCTGCTAATCTTTTGGGATGCTCTTTATTTATAATAGAAAGCAGCTTTGCGATGTGCGTATAGATTACCGATGTTATGGATATGTAGATAGCCCTGTTGCCCAGTGTATCAACATAGAACTACATTTGTACCAGTGCATAGAAGGGCCTTATACAAGATGTTCGAGGCATCGTGATAATGTTGTGTGAAGCTAAATGTGTAAACAAAGTAGTTTCAGTGAAACTAATCCAACATTGTCGTGCACGCAAATATGTGCAAAAGGTCACAGCAGAAATGTTATTGTGAAAAAAGGACAATGTAAGAAATTAGCTGTTTTGCTACATGGGCCTAACCCGGGCACATAACACTTTCACTTGTGCATCATCCCCATCCTCTCCTACTCATTCTTTACACACACTTCAGTTTCTGTCTACTCATCTTTTGATTCTGTAACCACTGATGACATTCTTTCGAATCTTCTTGTAACTTCATCTGGTTCTCCCATTGATCCTTGCGCTGTAGAGGTCACTACAGCAGTCACCTCTTTGCTTGCTCCATTTGTGACCTTGCCCTGCAAAACTTCACTCAGTTCTGGAAAGGTACTTGCTGACCAGAAAAAAAACACTTATCACCGACCCTTTTGAGAAAGCCTTCACTCGACCTCTTGGTCCTATCTAATTATCGGCCTATCTGTCTGCTACCATAGACTGCTAAAATTTCTGAAAGCTGCATAAACCAGCAACTAAGTATATTTAGGGTCACGCCCTATCAAATACCTTCCAGGCTGGCGCCTGCCCTAATTTCAGTACTGAGATGCAAAAAATATTTTGTGCCTAAATGATTAAAAAAATAGCACATTTTTGATCGCTAATTTCTATTGCTACTACATAGTTGCTAAAAGTCCTGAACCAGCTTTTCCTTTTCATCTTTGATTCGCCCAGAGACTCAAAAAAGCAATCAGATGCACTGACATTTTGCATGGTATCCATTTTCAAGGAAATTGGTGATATTTACCTGAGCTCTAAGTTTATTTTCTTCCCACTGTTTCACTTTTCTCTTGTTCTTTCATGTACACTAGAAGAGTTCAACGTAAATAAGGGGCTATAGCTTGCTTCCAAGAAGCAAAGGGGCATATTCTCAAGGACTTATCGCCGAGTTAGCGGCACTTTATCGCAGCCAAAGTGGCGATAGATTTATCGCCCCATTCACAAGCTGGTGCCAACAGCCGATACCGCCAGTTTCCCCGCGATAGTAGTCGCAAAAAACATCGCCACGGATGACACCGGCAACTAACGCTAATGAGATGCAGAGTAGGCGTTCCCGTGCAAAAAGCCACAAAAAAACCACTCCGCAACATTCTCAACGTCCAGCCAGATCGGCGAGAAGAGCACAAAACATGCGATAAGGCGCGTTAGCAGCAGGGAATTAACACCTGCTTTTTCCTGGCATTAAGTCGAACGATAACCTGCACCAGAAATGGGAGCCCAGCCCACAGCCACACCAGAAGAACAACAGATGCCATGGAGCAACTGATCACGCAGCCGGACACCCAAGAGGGCCACAACACCCACCGCCCGCCCCCCCGGACCCTCCCCGGGGCCCTACCCCGGACAAAGATGATTTACATCAACGTTACGAAATCATGAACAAAACAATTCGCCTGATGTCGCACAAGTACAACAATCAACATTCATGTGTGGTCAGAAAAAGGAGAATCATTCATTCCTCTTTGAATTACCAAACAAATCATTTTTATTCAAATCTAACTCAAAACAACTATTCGGAAGAGTCATGGCGGGTCTTCTCTGGACAATCTGTAAGACACAGCCTGCAAGACAAAATACAAGATAAGAAGGTGTGTCATGCGCTCATCAAAGGACAGAGAGAGAGAGAAGGAGAGAGAGAAAGAAAGGGAGGGAGAGAGAGCGTGAAAGAGAGGGAGAGAGAGAAAGGGGGAGAGAGGGAGAAAGAGAGGGAGAAAGAGAGCGAGAGTAACAGAGGAAGACAGAGAGACAGTGAAAGGGGGAGAGAGAGGGAGAGGGAGAGAGAGTGCCGACACTGCGGACCCAGGCCTCACTGCTCACCTGCAGCCACCGGTGTGTCTCCAACCACGTGCTGGTATACACCGCAGTCCACCAGGTCCCTTATCTGAAACAGAGACCAGATGCATGAATGGCAGAGTACAAATCATTGCACACGCCATCATCGCTTGGCCGCACCTGCGCACACAGGCTGCTGCACCCCAGCCCCTCCCACCGCCCAGCGGTGTTTGCCCGCCCCTGCGCACCCAGGCCTCACTGCTCACCTTCCGCCACCAGCGTGTCTCCAAGAGGGCCCACCACGTGCCGGTGCAATCTCCAAGCCCGGTGTCCTCGACCTCGGCAGCCTCCACATCATGCAGCCCCGCCCCGCGGGCCACTAGGTCACACACGTGATTCTGGGTCTTGATTTCGCAATGGCAGAGATCATACCAGTGCACACGGCATCATCGCAGGCTGCACACCCGCTCAGCACCATAGGTGCCACTAACTCTGTGAACCGCGAGGCAATGTCACGTGGCGGTAGGCCCGCGCTGCCCGCTGGCTCAGGCCTACACTGCGGTCCAGCAGGGCTCACACAAATCCTTACCAGTCCGGACCGCCATGACGGCGCATCATCGCAGGCTGGACACCCGCTCAGCACCTAAGGTGCCCCTACCTCAGTGCACCGAAAGTCACTGTCCCGTGGCGGTAGGCCCGTGCCGGCTGCGGTGTTACCAGTGCCACCAACTCTGTGCAATGTAAGTCATGGACCCTTTCTGATTGAGTCTCGTGATATGCCAGGCGGACGCAGCCATGTCACCTCCGGCAGTGGGGAAGAACTGGGACACGTAGCGTTGTCGTCCCCCCCTTTATACGTAAGCCGAGTGTTTTATTCACATCCAATGGAGTGGTGCAGCTGGAGCAGTACAGGGCCATGCAAACCCCACTTCACATATTCGGCCCGTGGAGGGCTAGCCAGAGTCCTTCAGGGAATGACAAGTACCACGGAAGAGGAAGAGTGCAGTCCGCAGTCTGATCGCTGTGTCATTGGCAACCAAACAGAATATGGCAGTCCAGGTCGAGGTCCAAGGTGAGTGTCGCAGAGTGCATCGGGGGACAGTGGAAGTTGATGATGCAAAGGGCAGGACCAAGCAGAAACAGGCCATATGGCGGAGATGAATGCTACTGCCTCCTCCTTACCAGTAAGGTTGCTTCACCCGCATCTTCGTCCTCTGATGTCACATGTGCCTCACACGTGGGTGGTGGTGGTATGTCGGCCGCACTGTGTGGCACTGACACATCAGGGGCCGGAGGTGGATTGCCTGCCGCACTGCGAGGCACTGACACATCAGGGGGCGGAGATGTAGAGGTAGAAGCAGCAGCATTCGTCTGCGCAAGGCCTTGAGGCAGCAATGCCATGACGATGTGCTGCAGGGCATCGAAGGTCCCAGCCACAACTCGCTGGTGTGCAGCCGTGGCAGCCATTCTTTCCGCCGTCATCAGCTCCATGTTCTCCATGTGCCCCCGCATCTGTCCCAACTCCCGGCTGACATCGCTGGAGCCACTCTGACTGGACAGTTGTTCTTGTCTCAGTATCATGACTCCAGCGATGTCAGCCATGGATCGTTGGAGAGCATGGAGCGGACTGTGGGTATCCATCAGGGACTGTATGTGGTCCCTGATGGGAATCAGACACCCATGTATGGCATCAAGTTTGCCTGCCATGAGGTCGAACCCCACCCGCACCTGATCGGCCATCTTCTTCTGGGCCTCCAACACACGGCGTTGGAAGGCCATGTGTTGATCGTGGGGGTCCTGGGAGACGGCCGGGGTGGTAGGTGCGTCCTGCTGTGTGGTCTGTGCAGGGGGTGGGATCTCCTCGATGCAGCTGGGCTGCCCTGCTCCTGGAGATGGGGTGCCGAGGCAGTCGATGAGGTCTTGGAGGGCTTCGGTGTCGATGTCGGAGGTGTCCTCCCCGTCATCGGTGAAGAGTTGTTGGGGCTGCTCTGCAGGAGGTGTTGATGCTCCCTCTGCAATGTGAAGGGGAGATGCAGTATTACATTGTGTTCACATGTGTGTTGACGCATTGTACAAGTTCACATACAGACTGCATGGCAATGTACATTGTGGCTGTCCAGGAGGTGCTGCCTATTTGATGCGGGACAGTGGACATTTCGACAACATCACGGATATGTGTTTGTGCCTGTACATTGACATCTCACATTTCCCTGCTATGCCAAATGTGATTGGCCAGTTTCTACACACAGGCGGCACCTGTGGTGTCCTCTGTCCTGTTGTTAACGTGTTGCAGTCTGTACCACATTGTTGTCAATGCTGATGTGCTCTGCATGTCATGTGTGTGCTGCATTTTGGGGGGGTCGCCCCTGCAGCTCTGATTTGGCTGCCCCTTGTCCCTTTCAGGCGGTGTGCCTTTGACATCTGTGCCCATACAGTGCTGCGATGTTTCAGACTAGGGTGGATTTGGGTCTTGGTGGCAGTTGGGACTCTGGGGCATGGTTTGTCCGCAGATGTGTAATTGACGTCAGGGGTTGTCTGTGCAGGTGGATGTGTCAGAGTGTGACCTGCTCCTTTACGGATGTGGTCCACACTCCGCCACCACAGTGTGGTGGCGTGCACCATATCATGGTGATCGGACTGCAGCCATGCTAATCGTCATGCAGTGTCACTTGCATTGTCAGTGTGGCTCACGGACCCGCAGCTTTGCTGGGTTCAGCACATGTGCATGGGTTGGTAGTCAGATGAGTGATGTGTGGGAGGGACTCCTCTGGGCACATAGTCGACGGGGGCCTACGTGCAGTTGCTATGTGTGCTGCAGTGTGCCAAGGGGTTCAGGGACATGATCCAGAGTCATTGTGGGTGTGCAGTGTGCTATACTCCATTGTGCATGTGTGCCATTGTGCCCATCTCACCCCGTCCCCCCAGTCCCTGGTTGTTACACACCCTGTTGCTGTTGTGTCGGGTCATGTTGAGCAGTGTCCAGTCCCCCGACTCCTGCCACCGTCTCCCCACTGATGACTGTGGACACCATTTCCTCCATCTCATCCAGCTCCTCCTGTGGCGCTGGACTCCCACCTCCAGTCTGCATTGCTGCCTTCTGGTTGTTGGCGAGGTTCTGCTTGGTCTTGCGCTTCACGTCATTCCAGCGCCTCTTGACCTCGTCCATTGTCCTCCTCCGCACTCCGACTGCATTCACCTTGTCCACGATGGACTGCCATATTCCATTTCTTGTTGCCAATGACACAGTGGAGGTGACGAACAGATGTTGATGGTGTTCTACCACCTCTGTGATCAGGATCCTGTTTTCCTGCAGACTGAACCGCGTCTTCCTCTTCTTCTTTTCCTTGCCCTTCCCTGTCCCCGAGGTACCAGCCTGCTCCTCCGGGGGGCTTGTGGGGTTCTGGCCGTCCTCTGTCACTGCTCCGGCTGCCTCCATTGTGCGTTGCTGTAGTTTGTTTTTTGTTTGTGTTATTTTTTGGTGCTTTTGTAGTGGTTTTTTCCGCCTGATGTGTGTGACTTGCAGGCCTGGAGCTGCTTTTTGCTGATTGTCTTATCGCGGTTGGGCCCATCGCAACTTTTTTCACGTTCGGGTTTGGGTTTTCATCGCCGTCCCGGTAATATTTTCACTGACATTTTGCGCGTTAGCGTGAAACTATCGCATGGTACCGCCGTGTTGAGAATACAACGTTAACACAGCGTTATTTTCCCGGGATAGATTGCGATGTGCAAAGTTGCGTTAAGCTAATTTTGCGATAATTATCACACGTTCTTGAGAATATCCCCCAAAGTATTGTTTCAGGAAAGCTGGACAAAAATAATGAATACAGTCCAACATTTCATGGCATGGTGAGCAAAAAACACGATGGATTTAGGCTCAGATCTCTGTACTGGGGTGAATGTATGACATTGTTCTGCATTCTGTCCATCAACTGTTCTTTTTGCATTTGTCACCCCGAGTGGGACGGGTATGCCCAGACGTGGGTCCCGTGCACTCCATGCCACTGGAGTCATGCTATCCTGGCTGATGAGGGGGGAAACTCCGAAACCGGTCCTAGGATGCTTGTTTCCAGTCCAGGGAGGACCTGGCTTGGCAGTTCGGGCTGGACTGTTCCCATGGGGCACAGGGTCAAGACTGATTTGCATATGGCTGGGTTCAAACTGGAATGGCATGGTGAGCAAAAAAACGATGGATTTAGGCCCAGATCTCTGTACTGGGGTGAATGTATGACATTGTTCTGCATTCTGTCCATCAATTGTTGTTTTTGCATTTGTCACCCCGAGTGGGACGGGTATGCTCAGACGTGAGTCCCGTGCTCTCCATGCCACTGGAATCAAGCTATCCTGGCTGATGAGGGCTGAAAGCCCGAAACCGGTCCTAGGATGCTTGTTTCCAGTCCAGGGAGGACCTGGCTTGGCAGTTCGGGCTGGACTGTTCCCATGGGGCACAGGGTCAAGACTGATTTGCATATGGCTGGGTTCAAACTGGAATGGCATGGTGAGCAAAAAAACGATGGATTTAGGCCCATATCTCTGTACTGGGGTGAATGTATGACATTGTTCTGCATTCTGTCCATCAACTGTTCTTTTTACAAAGTATTTTTGGCCATTGCCTAAGACATATCAGAAGATGAGGTACAGAACTTGATGTGTAGGGAGATGTGTTTGCAGACTTAGGGCCTGATTTAGATCTTGGCAAATGGGTTACTCCATTACAACGGTGACAGATATCCTGTCCGCCTAAATATAAATCCCATAGGATATAATGGGATTTATATTTCGGCGGACGGGATATCCATCACCTCTGTGCCAGAGTAACCCGTCTGCCAAGATCTAAATCAGGCCCTCATTTTGTATTGATTCTTAGCATCATTGTTGATGGCAATAAATTCTATATTCTTTATTAAGTTTTGAATGCGCCAATCGAAAACCATGAAGCAAGAATCAAGAATATGACTCAGAAGGCGAAGTCCACTTGGGAGGCGGTGAGTTGTTCAGGTCTACCAAGAAAGTTCTGCCTCACCAGGGACTTGTATCCCATACTCTGTGTTGAACATGTTGTTTGTTTAATGCTTTCTTACATCGAAAGATCTTATGATCACGGCAAATCAACTTTCTACTACTGTCTATTTATTTAATTTCAATGTATGTATGTATCTATGTATGTAGTATTTTTAAATGCAAACCTAGCCAAAAGGCAGTGGAGCACTGTACAGGGTCAAAGGCAAGAACACAGTATACGAGTGATAGGAGAGGTAGCTGGGGTTTTGGAGCAGATTTGTACTATTATAACATCCTTGAGTACCATGGAGTGGGAAGCCATGTAGCATGGCTTTACTGCTATCCAGATGCAAGAATACAAGTGCTTGAAAAACCATTCTGAAGATGCTTTCCAGAAGAAACTATTTCATTTTCTTTCAAAGAGAGCGCTGATACCAGTCCATATTTGTTTTTGGGAGATTTGTTGCTTGAGAGTGAGGTTGGTGTCTAGGTTGAATCCAAGTTACTTGGCATTCAGAGTGGGGTTCTTTCCATGATATTTCGTAGTTTTGCTAAATTTTCTGATTATATTATTCATTGCTATTTGCATCATCCAATAAACTCATATAGTTGTTACACTTTCTAGATGGTGCTAGGTCACCATCAACCTTCAATAATTATGTCTCAAAATATTCACAAACCAACCCATGTTAAGGGCCACATTGTAGACCATATCTGGACTGCTAAAATGAAGATAAATAACCTCCAGATTTCTCTTTGCATGTGGTCTGACTACTCCATCATTACATTCTCATGTCCCCTTGCATATACAAAGGCTATGACAAAACAAAGACCACAGGCATATGCAACAATGGACCAAAATTAGCATAAAGGATTTTAGTAAACTATAAAATAACTCTTCTTGTACTCCACTTAGGTCCTTGGAAAAGTAAAGCAAGGTCCTTGAGAACTGACTATGTTCAGCATCTGATATGCACCTCTGAAATTTCTAAAGACATAAGTAATCATTGTCAAACAGCTCCATGGTACTTTCAGGAATTGAGAGAAACCAAAATGAAAATGTGACAGCTAGAATGGAAAGGGAGAAAATGATATAATGAGGGAGGCAAGTTAGAGTATAAAAAAAGAACAACAAATTATAAGCATTTGATTTTCAGCACTAAACAAACCCACTACTCGGGCAAATTTAATAGTGCAAATATCCACAAAAAGCAAGCTTCCAAATAGTACACCAAGTGTCTGACATCTCGAGAACCAATCCACCTTCTCCGGCACTCTGTGAGCAATTTAATAATACATTTTCAGATTAAAAAAATTTCCTGACGGAGAAGCTCCAACAAGGCTAATTTCTATAAGGCACTACGGAGTCTCTACCCAATATCACAATTGTTATGGAATTTCTAAAACTATCATAAGATCTTTCTATAGCCATTGTACATTTTAAATCCGACTCCATGTTCCCTCTTCCAGTTCTAATTCCCAGACATATCCACAATACAATTTTAAAACCTATCTTTTCACTCCTAAATTTCTCATTTGAACAACAAGTGATATCATCGTCATTTAAATGGGCCACAATTATCCCAATACTTATAAAACAAGACTCAGATTAATCTATTCTGAAAAATGTTTGCGCAATATAATTACTGCCAACAGGAGCCAAAATCCTGGAAGACCACATTGTTAAGCAACTTTGCAATCATTTTTAAAAACACTAAGGTTCTAGGACAACTCACCAGCTGACTTTTGTCCATTACATAGTATGGATCAGTCCTCCTCTCTATCAGGGATGACTTAAAAACTGAATATGATAATGATCAGGGTCTTATAAATCCTCTAATCCTACTGGACCTAATATACTTTCTTGCAGGGCTCACTCAAGAAGTTAGGTTAAAATCTTATAAAACTTCCAGGCTGATTTGGAGTTACAAATAGGTTCATCTCTTTCACGTCATTTCTTTAACATCTTTGTGTGTCCTCTAGCAAGAGCCCTACTCAATGGAGGCATTAGAACCCATATGTATGCTTATGACACACAGACGCTACTACATCTTGAAGGAAACAAAATTGAAATTATCATATAGATACAGCAGAAGATGCTAGGTCAACCGCAACTTAGATAATCTCTCTCATTTGGAGATGTGTGCAACACAGTCCTTGAGTGTTTTTCCCACTCAGTTGAGGCCAGCAGGAGAAATGGAACAAACAGTGTAGTGGGGAATACGAAACCACTGAATTTTAGAATGCACTATTTAGCCACTGCCATAGTAGACAAGAATTAGAGAAAAACGAACTAATGACATAAGCACTCCCCCATTCCGTTCCCTCCGTATTTTATTTATTTATTTAATTTATGCTTTTTTATATAGCACGCACTTTACCCGAAAGTGTCAGAGCGCTTTACATTAGAACCTGTTACATTACATAAGGACTTCAGAGTACATGAATTACATATAAAATACGAAACAGATACATGCGTCTAAGCACAAAAAGAAAATGTTACAGTGGTGTGTATGAGAGATGTGCAATTTAAACTAACAGTGTATATATAATCTGACATATATGCGGGAAGTGAGCACAAAGTATTGGCAAGAAGTGAGCGCAAAGAATTTTGAAATAGCATACTGATATTATATAGCATAGCATTATGAGATCGACAGGTTGGTCAGTTTGTAGGTGCCTCAAGGGATCCCCGAACTGGTACTGGCTGTAGGGTTGAAGTCCGGGTGGTGGCGTGCCAAGGTCGTGTGCTGGACCCCCATCCCCGGGGCTGTCCTTAAGCTCATACTGGGCGCCCAGCTGTGGGAAGAGGGGTAGCTTGGCGCTGTAGGACAGGAAGGCTCCATAGCCGGCAAAGGGCAATCCGAACATGGAGGTGAAGAAGTCATCGGTGCGCAGGACGACAGAGCTGTGAAGAGAGACTGGGGTAGCGGAAGCCGGCCAATCATCTGTGCGCCGCTTGATGGCATTAATGCAGAGAGACTTGGGCAGCACGAACAAACGGGGCGGGCAGCCGATAGTATCATGACATGAGGCAGGAGAGACGGCCCTGAAAAAGTAGCCTGACCATAGATGAGCCACAGGCTCACCTTGGGGAACACCGTCGGCTCCTTCAGACCCGATGGTGCAGTCTCTAAGATGGAGATGGATTCTTGAGGATTACCTCCTTGTCAGCCCTCCCTGTCCCAGTCCAAACCACATGAGCATAGCTCCTCCCACCAGAAACTCCCAAGCAAAACTCTAAGCCCATCCCTTCCCTCCAGGCCACTCCCACACCCTGTGGCATATAACACATGACCCCCCTATCCACATCCTGTTGTTTTTTTCTGCTGGATGTGGTATCCGGGCATGACTCTTCGTGGGGGGGGGCCTGCCGCCTCCCGTTGGTAAGTGTGCGGCGGTCTGCATTGAGCGCCCGTTGTTTAACCCTGCGTGCCTGCCTGGGTGCGTTTCTAAGTCCCTGCTATAGCGGGACTCGGGTTATGGGGGCTGGGCTGCCTGCTAGGGTAGTGGCGGCCCTGCTGCGGCTTCCCCTCTTCCGGGTTGTTCCCTGCTCTAGAGGGAGGGGAGGTGTGTGGGCGCGGATGCGCCTTTATCAGCGCGCCGAAGGGGGGGGCTCGGTTCTCGTTTCCGAGTCCGAGTTGCCCCGCTGTTGGACTTTTGGAAGATACGGTGACTCCTGCCTCGTGGGACCCGCGGGGGCGCTACGTTGTTTTTGGGCGGCCGGGGGCTGTTCCCCGGTTCTGGCCTCTGTTATATGAGTCGGTGTGAGCTGGGTGCGGGGACGTGGCTGGGGTGCCTTACCTGGAGTGTTCTCTGTAATGGGCGGCTTCTGGGGGTGCGGTCAGCTTTTTCTTTACAGCAGGGGCCTGCTTTGGTCAGTATTTTTATGGGTTGCTACGATGTCTCTGGTTGGCCGGTTTTGAAGCCGGCCTCTGGTATTGTTGGGGATTGGCTATGGGTCATGGTGTTTCACTGATTGGCCCTTCTGGCCTTGGTTGATTGGTCGGTGTTTTATAGGAGGTTGGTTACTCTGCTTTCCTGTGTCCATCATGGAGGGTAGAGGTTCAGATGTGGGTGATCTCCGATGTGAGGAGGAGGTGGTGGTTGCTGGGCCTTCCGCTGCTCCTTCCCTGGCTGAGGTGCAGAAGATGATTGAGGCCACAGTGGCTGCGGCTTTTCTGGCCCGTGATCCCAAGGGGCCTAAAAAGCAGAAATTGGATGCCTCGGCGGAGGTCGATCCGGACGTTGATTCAGATGAAGAGGTGAAGGGTCGTTTTGACCAGGGGGCAGACCTTCGCTGTGTTCTGCAACATGTTCGGGACAATTTGGGGTTCCCTGGTCCCTTGGATGGTGGGGAGTCGGAAGACTTTTTCGCCAATTACCAGAAGAAGGAGCCTGAGTGCCTTCCTATTCATAAATATGTGAGGAATGTGCTTGAAGGCGAGTGGAAGGATTTTGACAGGCATTCCTTTCCCCTGTTTCTCGCTAAGAGGTATCCTTCACAGGGGTTCGCTGAGGAATTTCCGTCTGTGGTAAATGTGGATTCCCTACTGGCTGGTATGGCTTCTCAGAGCCTGGTGGTGTCCAAAGATGCGGTTCCCTCTGATCCTGGGGACAAACGGGTGGAAGGGGCTTTAAAGCGGTCCTTTGCTGCCTCTAATCTTGCAGTTAGGCCTGCGGCTTACACTAGCTACCTGGTTCAGCCGCTTCTGAAGGACTGTCAGGGTATTTCTGAGCAGCTCTTGTAGGATGAGGCTCCCTCTGAATCTTTGGCCATGTTGGAGGAGCAGCTGCGCTTCCTGGCGGATTTGTCCTTCGATTCCCTTAGTGCGGCAGCTGCTGCTGCTGCTGCTGGGACTTCAGTGGCTGCTCGGAGGCAGTTATGGCTTAAGTCTTGGAATGCGGAGGCTGCTCAGAAAGCTGTCATAATGAAGCTTCCCTTCACGGGCTCTAAACTGTTTGGGGAGCCATTGGAGGTGTTAATTAAGAAGACGGCGGAGGACAAAAAGTTGTTGGCTCCGGTTCGCTCCTCGCAGAGAGGGAAATTTGCGGGTTATAAGCGGGCGTTTGGGCAGGCGTTTCAATCCAAGATGGCTGTCCAGCCCTTTCGTGGTTGGGGACATGGCCGGGGTGTCCCTTCCTTCCACAAATCCAAGAGTCAACAGGGTGCCTCCTCTTCTTCAGGGCCCTCCAAGTCGTGACTATGTGGGGAGTTCGTTGGTGGCACCGGTTGGGGGTCGCCTCACGTCTTTTTTTCCTGTTTGGGAGAAGTTCGTTCGGGATTAGTGGGTCCTGCAGGTTATCTGGCTGGGCTACAGGATCGGGTTTGGGGTTCCTCTAAGGGATGTGTACAGAGCTACCCCTGTTCCCAGGTCTCGGGTCAAGTGTCGGGATCTGTTGGACGGTGTTCAAGACTTGCTTTCCAAAGGGGCTGTCATGAGGGGGCCTGTGAGTCAGCAGGGTCGGGGGGTTTACTCGATCCTGTTTCTGATCCAGAAGCCAAATGGGGACTACCGTCCTGTCCTGAATCTGAAGGCTGTAAATTTGTGTATCCCTCATCGGTCCTTCAAAATGGTGACTCTGCAGTTGATTCTTCCCTTCCTGTCGGTGGGGGATTTACTGGCTTCTCTGGATCTCCGGGACGCCTACTTTCATGTGCCGGTGCATGCGGCTTCGCAGAGGTTCCTGCGTTTCTGTGTGGGGGTGGATCATTACCAGTTCCAGGTATTGCCGTTTGGACTGTCTGCCTCTCCTTGGGTGTTTACTAAAGCATTGGCGCCCTTGGTGGTATTGTTGCATGCTCGGGGGATCCAGGTATTCCCTTACTTGGACGATTGGTTGATTTCTTCCTCTTCTTTCCTTCCGGCTCAGGCCCATACCCAGGAGGTTTGCAGGCTCCTTCAACAGTTCGGGTGGATTCTGAACTTGGAGAAATCCCATCTTTGCCCCACTCAGGAACTGCTGTTCATTGGGGGAGTTTTCAACACCAAGTTGGGAAAAGTCTTCCTGTTGGAGCCCCGCAGACTGACTCTGATGCGCGAGCTGAGGAAGGTGTTGGGGGCTCAGTCTTCCACGGCTCGCCAGTGGTTGCGTGTTCAGGGGCTGATGTCGGCTACTGTGATGATTGTTCCTTGGGCCCGTTTGCACTTGTACCCCCTGGTGAATCATGTTCTTGGGCATTAGGATCCGGCCTCTCTGGATTACGAGCTGTTGATTCCGGGGGGTGTGGCCATCGCCCGGGAGTTGTCCTGGTGGCTGGTTGATCAGAACCTCTTTCAGGGCTCGCCCTTTGTGTCCCAGGAGCGGTTGGTCCTGACGACCGATGCCAGCGAACTAGGTTGGGAGGCGGTGTTGGCTCACGAGTCGGTGCAGGGGATTTGGTCTGTGCTGGAGGCGGGAATGTCTTTGAATTGGAGGGAGTTGAAGGCGGTTCAATTGTCATTGGCTCATTTTCTGCCTTGGGTCCTCCAGAGGGATGTGATGGTGCGGTCGGACAACACGGTGGTGGTGTGTTATGTCAACCGCCAGGGGAGTGCGAAGGTGGCTTCCCTCAACTTGTTGGCTCAGCAGATGTGCCAGTGGGCGGAGTCGCACTTGTTATCTCTGAGGGCTTTACATCTGCCGGAGGTTTTGAACTCGGAGGCGGATCGCCTGAGCAGGGTGTTTCCCTCCCTGTCCGACATGTGCCTGACGCAGGAGGTGTTTGGTTGCCTGATGGCTCTGTTCGGGGTCCCGGTGGTGGACCTGTTTGCGGCTCTGGGGAACGCCTTTAGGGAGAGGTTTTCTTCTCTGGTTCGGTCAGACGCAGTTTGGAGGGTGGATGCCCTGTCCTTCTGGTGGGATGGGGGCCTAATGTATGCTTTCCCCCGTTTGCTCTAATTCCGCGAGTCCTGCTGAAGGTCAAACTGGATCGGGCCTCATTGGTCCTGTTGGCTCCAGATTGGTCCAGGAGGCCTTGGTTCCCTCTGTTGTTGAGGTTGGCGGTGGGGCCTT
Source organism: Calotriton arnoldi (assembly GCA_963921515.1). NCBI lineage: Eukaryota > Metazoa > Chordata > Amphibia > Caudata > Salamandridae > Calotriton > Calotriton arnoldi. Next base: position 1,126,519 of record CAWUFW010001715.1, on the reverse strand, counting down.
GCTGGAGGTTGCCGGTGGTCCCTTGTCCCCTGTCGTTTCCCCCTCTGTCTCGGGGGTGTCTGGTCCGACTGCGACTGGCAGGTTGGCTGTTGAGAGGTTGAACCTTGTGGCTTTGGGGTGTTCTCCTTCTGTGGCTGAGTTTATTCAGCGGTCCAGGCGCCCTTCGACTCTCAGGTCCTATGCCAGGCATTGGGTGTCTTTTCTGACTTGGTGTACGGCTCTGGGGTGGTCTGCATTGGAGGTGAATCCGGTGCGTATCTTGGATTTTTTGAAAGATGGGTTCGACTTGGGTCTGGATGTGTCCTCCCTGAGGGCTCAGTGGGCGGCTATTTGGGCCTTTCGGGGTTCGGACTGTGAGCTGGTGGTCCCCTTGGTGTCCCGGTTGTTGAGGAGTTGTTTCCGCCAGAAACCTGTCATTAAGTCCTTTGCTCCTAGTTGGGATCTTCCTCTGGTTTTGAGGGCCTTGCAGGGGGCTCCCTTTGAACCTCTGCATGAGGTTTCCTTGCGATTTTTAACGATTAAGGTACTTTTCCTTGTCGCTATTACCTCGGCTCGGAGGATTGGTGAGTTGGGCTCCTTGCTTTGTTCTGTGCCCTTTTTGTGTTTTTTTCCTGATCGGGTTGTTCTGCGGCCTGATCCTTCCTTTGTTCCCAAGATCCCTTCCTTGTTTCACTGCTTGGAGGATCTGGTTTTGCCTGTTTTCTGTCCGGATCCTCTTTCGGACGTTGAGGTGCGGCTGCACTGTTTAGACGTTCGGCGGGCTCTGGAGGTGTACTTACTGTGTACTAAGCCTTTTCGTAAGGTGGATTCCCTTTTTGTGACCTTTGGGCTGGCTGGTCAAGGTCTGAAGCCTTCTGGGGCCACTCTCAGTCGTTAGCTGCGGTGGGCTGTGGGAGCTGCGTATGATCCTTGTGGTGTGTTGGCTCCCGGGTCGGTTCAGGGGAGGTCGACTCGGGGGGTGGCTGCTTCCTGGGCTTGTTTTCAAGGGGCTTCCATGGCCGAGATCTGCAAGGCTGCTACCTGGAGTTCTCCTCACACCTTTATGTCCCATTATCGTTTGGTGGTGGGTGGGACTGAGTCTGCTGGGTGTGGGGACGCGGTGTTGCGTTCTGCTCCGGTGGTGTGACTTTTTGCTGTGCTAATAAAGTCTGTTTTTGCTACTGAGTGAAGCCGATTCTTGCTTTGGTATCTGCTCATGTGGTTTGGACTGGGACGGGGAAGGCTGACGAGGAGGTAATGTCCGGTTATTTACCGGTAATATTCATTACTCGGAGTCGTAGCCCTCCCCGTCCCAGTCCGGGTTCCCATCCCTCCCTCCCTGTTCGGCTTCTTGTGCTTGGTGGTACAGGATGTGGATAGGGGGGTCATGTGTTATATGCCACAGGGTGTGGGAGTGGCCTGGAGGGAAGGGATGGGCATAGAGTTTTGCTTGGGAGTTTCTGGTGGGAGGAGCTATGCTCATGTGGTTTGGACTGGTACGGGAAGGGCTATGACTCGGAGTAATGAATATTACCGGTAAGTAACCGGACATTCTCTTTGATCTCTCATATTTTGACCTAATTTGGCTACTTGAAGCCAGGAAATTTGGAATGTATACCTGAGAAAGTTGACAAAATATAGAAATCTCGATAGTCTTGTGATCATATGCCGTACTATGAAAAATAATATCCTTACTGGTAAAAGTAATATATACCTTCAGCTAACCCTTTATTATTGCACCTTGAAAACTAGTCCTTTGAAAACATGGGTGACTTGGAGCCTTATAAACAAGCTAATTTGAGTGAGATAGATAATTATGACACCATTGTGTACATTCAGTATGTAAAACTGCACAATACCCATGATGAATTCGGATTTAGTGGTTGCAATGATTAATATGTAATTGCTTGCACTTAGTGATTAACATTATAAATTGTAAAAGATAAGTAATGTATTGCACTTTAAAAACGGGACCTTTGAAAACATGGGCTACTTGGAGCCTTATAAACGAACTAATTTGAATAATAATGATGATTATGACACCATTGTGTACATTCTGTGATGAAGTTGGATCTAGTGGTTGCAATGATTAATATGCAATTGTTTACACTAATGATTAACATTATGAATTGTAGAAGAAAAGTAAAGTATTTCATTTATTTTTCTATGTTTACGTTTACACCTCTGACTCACCTTGCGACATATAGTCTTTGTATATTGTTTGATTCACTCACAGTGACGTAGTTAAATAGCTTCAAAACGAACCGTTTTGATCAAGACCCACAGTGGTCGAAACGCGTTGCTTTGTTGCCATTAAAAATACCTTGAACTAATCTGGTCTGGAGTGGCTCGTTTTCTACACTGGGATTTTTGGTGATGGTGGTTGTGGGAAATATATATATGCATATGAAGTCTGTCACTGTTTCTCAGAGGTTTACGAAGCCACGCCAGCCTCAACTTCACTCGGCTCTCACTCGGCTTCAGGATATAGACACGGCACGTCCAACTTAATTTCCAAAACCGGTTTAGTTTAGCATTTTATTCATTCCACCACTGGATGAGCAGCAGCTGCCTGAAGCTCAACTCGGAGAAGACAGAGGTTCTTGTCCTCTGACCCTCCCCCTCTGCATGGGAAAACACCTGGTGGCCCACCGCCCTCGGCAGCCCCCCCACCCCCACAGACCACGCCCAAAACCTTGGCATCGAACTCGACTCCTCCCTCTCCATGACCTGACAGGTCAATGCCGTCACCTCCACCTGCTTCAACACCCTCTGCATCCTCCGAAAGACCTTCAAATGGATCCCCCCGAATCAAGAAAGACCGTCACACGTGCACTCACATCCAGCAGACTGGACTACGGAAACACCCTCTAAGCCGGGATCAACAAGTCTCTGCGCCGCAAACTCCAGACCATACAGAACACCACAGCTAAGACTCGTCCTCTGCATCCCTCGACACAAGCACATCTCCCAACACCTTCATAACCTCCACTGGCTCCCCGTCGAGAAGAGAGTAATTTTCAAGATACTCACCCATGCCTACAAATGCCTCCACAACACTGGACCCCAATATCTCAACGATAGAATCTCCTTCCACGTACCCAAGAGGAACCTCCGATACGCCGACCTCACCCTCGCTGAACCCCCACGCATCCGCAGAGCAAGAACGGGTGGAAGAACCTTCTCCTACATCGCGGCGAAGACCTGGCAAGCTCCCGATCGACATCAGACGCGCCCCCACCCTGCACATCTTCAGGAAGATCCTCAAGACCTGGCTCTTTGACCGACTGGAACTGCCCCCCCCTCCCCCCCAGCGCCTAGAGCCCCTCACGGGTGAGTAGTGCGCTTAAAACTCCCTGATTGATTGATTGACCAAGTGCATCACAGAAGCAAAAAGCGGCCTACGCATTTCGCCCATAGCCTTCCACAGGGCCATAGAGACGGGCATACAGAGTGTATATTTAGAGGAGCTGTACGCTCCACACCAATACCACATTAAAAAACTCTTCTCATTTCATTAAAGAGAAATGACCTATTTTTTAATCAGCAAAACCAAAGGGGATGATGGACGGAGTGTTGAACATTGCAAGCACTCACCCCCAGTCAACTGATCTGGGTTTAATCCATCATCATTCTTTAGCTCACTCCGCCACCCAGTTCAGACATGGCCATATGCAAATCAGTCTGACCCTGTGCCTCATGGGAACAGTCCAGCCCGAACTGCCAAGCCATGTCTTCCCTGGACCGGAAACAAGCATCCTGGGACCGGTTTCTGGCTTACAGCCGTCATCAGCCAGGCTATCTTGAATCCAGTGGCAAAGTGAGCAAGGGACCCACGTCTGGGCATACCCTGCCAACTTAGGGCGAACATAGCAAAACCAAAGGGGATGATGGACGGAGTGTTGACTATTGCAAGCACTCACCCCCAGTCAACTGATCTGGGTTTTGCTATGTTCGCCCTAAGTTGGCAGGGTATGCCCAGACGTGGGTCCCTTGCTCACTTTGCCACTGGATTCAAAATAGCCTGGCTGATGACGGCTGTAAGCCAGAAACCGGTCCCAGGATGCTTGTTTCCGGTCCAGGGAAGACATGGCTTGGCAGTTCGGGCTGGACTGTTCCCATGAGGCACAGGGTCAGACTGATTTGCATATGGCCATGTCTGAACTGGGGTGGCGGAGTGAGCTAAAGAATGATGATGGATTAAACCCAGATCAGTTGACTGGGGGTGAGTGCTTGCAATGTTCAACACTCCGTCCATCATCCCCTTTGGTTTTGCTATTTTTTAATCACACAGCTCGATTTCCTACTAAGTGCCATTCATCAGGCTGTAGTTCAAATGTTTGGCGTAACACTTTCTCAAAATAGCGTATTCAATATAATACATACTTTTTATTTTATTATGTTTACATCATAAATAAATTATATGACTTTCCTTCTAATTGTACTAAGGATAAAGGCGGAGGGAGTGTTTGGTAAAGTACCTTAATTGTGACATTAATACTGTTCTCTCCCTTGCTCTATTGATAACCTATCGTCCTTATTACACCTGGGTTGTAGCCCATGAATGAATGACAATCTTTTAACAGTTCAAAATCGTTGTTCTTCATATAAATTAATTTCTAAGGAAACAAAACAACAACTTATCATCTTTCCTGAAGTTTACGCCACTGTTGAAAGTCCTATGCTTAATATCTTTAATCTAAAGTGCTAAGTGCTCATCTGTAATATTCGGGGTGCTCTACAACAGCAACCCCCAATTTATTACTCTCCTTGAGTACTATTCAAATTCATATAAAGTGCAAACATAGATTTATCGAATGTCTTCATATGCCCGATCTAAAGTGCTCGGTGCTATCTTCTCTTTTGGTGAGATAATGACTTGATACAACAAGTTCTTCACAAAATAAGTCAAACAGATACTTTTCTCCATAGTGTTTGTTTATCTTTCTAACGGAATTTACAAAAATCTGAAGCAGATCTAAAGTGCATCATGCTAGTTTATCTGCTGATAAGGTGCTGATTCCATATTACCTATGAGGGGTACTCAATATTTCCACAATGTGCATTGCAAATTTGAAGTGCATCATGCTTGTTTATATATTAATCGGTTTCTAGATTTAAAAGGATGCTGTCTAAAGTTTTAATACTTAAAAAAAAAATATATATATACATATATATATATAGGTGAGTGTGTAGCCTTTGCTTTTTTCAGTGAATATATATATATATATATATATATATATATATATATATATATATATATATATATATATATATATATATATATATATATATATATATATATATGGAGGATCTTAAAAAACGAAACCTCAAAGTGAAACGAACTGAAAAAGAATCAAGTTTCGGGATCGCCAATATGATCAGCTGATACGCAAATTGAGAAACAATCAGGAGATAGTAATCAACAAGTCTGATAAGGGCGGTAATATTGTCATCTGGCCAAAAAAGATTATGTACAAGAAGCATACCATCAGCTAAGCAACACAGAATGTTATGAAAAAACTAACATAAAAGAATATAATAAAGCTAAAGAAGGCCTAAAGAAAGATCTGATGCAATGGAAAAGGCAAGGTCTGATTTCCAAAGATGAATTTAACTTCATGTACAACGAATTTCCGGTGCTTCCAACAATGTTTTTATACCCAAGATACATAAGGAGAGGATACCGATTCCAGGCAGGCCAATAATCTCAGCCATTAAAGGAATTAGTGAGAACATTACCCAGTATATTGATTACTATCTTCAAGACCATGTACAGAGACTACCAACATATATTAAGGACACAGGTGACTTTTTATCAAAACTGAATGCTATCACATGGACGGAAGGGCTGCTGCTTATAACATTGGAAATAGAGTCCTTATATACAAGTATTGACCATCTAGCAGGTTTAGCAGCAGTCAAACACTTTCTAGATACAAGACCTCTGATCAACTACAATCATAACATAATGTTGATAGAATTAACTAGATGGTGTCTTTTTAATAACTTTTTTCTGTTTGGCAAAGAGTTGTATAGACAGAAACGAGGAGTGGCGATGGGAGCCTCCTTCTCCCCCAGCTATGCCTGTTTGCATGTTGGCTGGTGGGAGGAGGAGGTTCTTAAAACAACCCATGCTGCTGAGTATTCCGCCCATGTGCTACATTGGCTTAGGTTAATCGATGATATCTTTATAATCTGGAGAGGAGACTTGAATAGTGCAAGGAATGTTATTAAAGATATCAATGACAACACAGTGAACCTAAGATTTACATCTAACATTAGTAGTCAATCAGTGGAATGTTTGGATGTAAGGGTATACATATCCAATATGAAATTGGAAACAACCCTACATAGAAAGAAGACAGCTGGAAACACAACATTACATGCGAGAAGTGCCCATCCCAAGCACCTAATAGCCAGCATTCCCTTTGGGGAATTCCTGAGGTTGAAGAGAATCTGTAGTACAGAAGTAGAGCTAGAAAGGTGTATGGAGGACGCTACAAAGAGGATTAGAGCAAGGGGCTATAGTAAAATAATTTTAAAACAGGCAGCAGGAAAAAGCAAAGTCCAGAACGAGGGAAACTCTACTTGAACAATACAGTGAGGGATGTGAAACAAAAATACCAACAGTAATATCTGATACAAGCAATGTGGATACAACAGCTAGACTCATTACGAGATTTACCAGTGAAGACAGGCAGATTAAAGCCATTATAAAGAAAAATTGGCCAATAGTACTTACCGATGCTGTTATGGCCCCCAGATTACCAGAGGTGCCGTCAATAACTTTCAGACGAGCACCATCCATGAGGGCACAGTTAGTCAAATGTAGCCCAGAAGTCAGCCCTACCACCTCATGGCTAAAACCAAAGAACGGTTTCTTTAAATGCTCAACATGCAGAGCATGTAAATTTGGTGTTAACACCACTCACTATGAGACACCATTCAATACCAATAAAATAGCCATTAGAGGGAATTTTAACTGCAGGACTGACTTTGCTGTGTATGTTCTCACGTGCACTTGCGACTTGAGATATGTGGGCAGCACTAAGCTGCAAGTGCACATGAGAATCTTACAGCGTTTAAGAGCCATAGTCAACAGCGATGCCACATACCTGGTGGCACGGCATTTTAGGGCAGTACATGGCAACAAACTAGACTGCTTAAAATACTTTGTTATTGACTCTGTCCCCAGCCTCAGACGAGGAGGAAATAGAGAGAGAATGTTACGTCAGCTCGAGACTAGAATGATTTTAGAGCTTGACAGTAAAACACTGCATGGGTTAAATAACACTGAAGATTTACACAACTATCTGTAAAACATCCCTCAGAATACTTTAATAAAAGGCAGAGAGCCCACATACCCACCTTGGTATAAGCAAACATTATGGACTCAGTGACTTGACATCAGCACTATGTTCTAAACAAGTACCCAGGCATATTTTCACAATAAAGATATAAGACAAAGAGAAGTACAACACCGTAATAGGCTCATTAACAGATAGTAAAAGGATAAGAATTTATTGAGCTTAGAAGCAATCTGCCCTGTATTTTAACTTAATTTATAAAAACCCAAAAATATTTTAAAAATATAGAAAAATGTAAAAATATAAAAAAATATGATTTCATAAAAATGAGAAAAATTTCTGACTTAGGGTGATAATCAATTTTTGCACTTTAAAGCACTTTAGCACTTTTATAGCAATTTGCACTGTAAAAATTAGCAAGCACTATAGCACTTTCCAGGCTAATTATGCACTTTATATTGCTGCTATACGCTCAGGACTTTTAGAATTTCCAATTTTATAGTTTTTGAGCCTTTTCTTTTTAAGTTGTGCCATAACAATGTACATAATGAATATACATTGCATGAGTTTACTGTGGAAGGATTCTGTACTGCATTTATGCGGATATATAAGAGCATCACACTTGTAATTCTTATTATATGGATGTCGATCTCTGCGGTATTCTCAAGCAAATAGAAATGGTTGAGCAATTTTAACTATTTCAATAAGATTATGGATTTTAATGTATGTATTCATGTATTTATAGAAAATTTTGGCACACGTAATGATGATTAATATTCATGAATTGGAAAGCTAAGAAACAATGACCCCACAGTGGGATAATTCATGTAGCGTAAATGCAACAACTTTGGAAAATATAGTCTGTTTTCTATATTTAGGAAATTACGTCACAGAATGGGTGGGTATTTTAAGATGGCCGCAAAACAATGTCAGTATGTGATCAAGGTCACCTTGTGACCGAAACGCGTTATGACTGTGAGGTGTGGTGAAGAATAATTAATACTAGCGTATTAAGTGGAGTTCGTGCCTTTCTGTTCAACCTTACCGAGGAGGAGGGGCATACGCTGTTCTATATATATATATATTCACTGAAAAAACCATAGGTTTTAGGGACAGTTATAGTTACAAATTAGCATTTAAAAAACCTTTGAAATTCACTGAAAAAACCATAGGTTTTAGGGACAGTTATAGTTAGTTGGACATTTCACTCGTACAAAACCCGTGAAATTCCCCCGTTATAGTTAGTTCAGCTAACTATAACTCGCGCCCCCGCAATGCACTGCTGATGACGTCACATATTACATCACTCATGACATGGTCAGTGACATCACTGATGACATCACTGATGACATCTCAAATGACATCACTGTTGACATCATGCAGTGACTGTGTGTTTCTGTAAAGTTTAAATATTTTTAATATATATAGGAAAAGACGTATTGAAGAATGAGTGGGTGTATAAGTGTCTGTATGGATGATTTAGTAGGTGCGTGACTGACTCTATAAGTGAGTGATTTAACGTATCTTACTGAATGCATGGGTTAGTGACTAAACTGGGTGAATGTCTGTATCCGTCTGTCTGTTGCTGTGTAAGTGGCTGCATGGGTTTGTGAATAGCTACATGAGTGTGTATATGAGTTATTGAATGGTTGTCTGAGTATCTGTATGGGTGCCTGAGTGTTTGTGTGAGAGGGGTGTGTGCGACTCTGTGCATAGATGTGTGAGTGGGTGATTCACTGGGTGGATGGTTTCAAGAGTGCATCTGTGATAGACTGTATGGGTGGGTAAGTGTGTGTAAGAGTGTGTTAGTGAGTGAATGTATGTCCCAGTGGTACATGTGTGAGTAACTACATATGTGAAAGGCAGTATATATGTGTGTTGGAGTATATAAATAGCTATTAGCGAGAGTGAGTGATTGTGATAGTGGCTGTATGGATGAGTGTGTGCTTGTATCAGTGATTGTATAAGAGCGTAACAATGTGCTAGTATTTGTATGATTAAGTGAGCTGGTGTGTGTATAACTGTATAGGTGAGTAAATGGCAGTGTGTTTAATTATTTGCATGACTGACTAGGTGTGTGAGTACCTCTATGGATGAGTGGCGGTGTTTGAGTGTCTATATAGGAGTAAGAGTGCATATGATAGTCCTGTACTGAGTGACCATAAGTATGAGTGACTGTACGGGTGAGTGAGTGGATGTGTGTGTGTAGACCTAAGAATCAGTGAGTGGGTATGTAGTTATTGGTGTTGGAGTGTCTATAGTTTTGCGAATGGCAGTCTGTAATTTAGATTGGGTGTATCAAAGGTTATATTAGGGTGTGAGGAGCTGCATCAGATTATCACGTGGATGATGTCATCAGTGATGTCATTTGAGATGTCATCAGTGATGTCATCAGTGATGTCACTGACCATGTCATGAGTGATGTAATATGTGACGTCATCAGCAGTGCATTGCGGGGCGCGAGTTATAGTTAGCTGAACTAACTATAACGGGGGAATTTCACGGGTTTTGTACGAGTGAAATGTCCAACTAACTATAACTGTCCCTAAAACCTATGGTTTTTTCAGTGAATTTCAAAGGTTTTTTAAATGCTAATTTGTAACTATAACATATCTGAAACCTATGGTTTTTTCAGTGAATTTCAAAGGTTTTTTAAATGCTAATTTGTAACTATAACTGTCCCTAAAACCTATGGTTTTTTCAGTGAATTTCAAAGGTTTTTTAAATGCTAATTTCTAACTATAACGTGTCTGAAACCTATGGTTTTTTCAGTGAATTTCAAAGGTTTTTTAAATGCTAATTTGTAACTATAACGTGCCTGAAACCTACGGTTTTTTCAGTGAATTTCAAAGGTTTTTTAAATGACATTTTTTAAATGTATTAATTTTTATATTAATTTTTCTCATACTGATTTACTACATTTTTAGAAACAATTTCTTTTACATATTTTATTTTTTAAATTACATTGTAATTACATTATACATTACATTACAAAAAATACTTTCTCAGAATGAATTACTTTAGTTTAAATACTTAGCACATAGGCAATAGACTTTTAAGTACAGTAGTTACAGTTGTTGCAATGGGCAACACATTTTCAAACACAATGCAACATTCAGCTCAATGTGAATTTCTAGTTAAATGCAATTAGTTACTTTATGGATTACTTTTCTAACCACAGGACTGGATCCTAGATTCAGTCCTGGGACATCTCCTGTAAACAGTTGAGTAAAAGCGTTTTGGTTACAGTCGTGATTTTTAAGGAATATTATTGTATTTTAAAAGTTGACACTTAGAAACTTTTCCTCATAGAATCACCAATGTTATCTTATGGAAGGAAATTCACTTAGCAGGTAAAAACTGTTATCGTTACTTTTTCTTACTCAGTGTTGGATCCTGGATCCAGCACTGGTGCATCTCCTGTAAACAGTTGAAAAAATGCGTTTAAGTCATACAGGCGATTTTTAAGGAATATTTGTAGTTTCTGAAAATCGACACTTTGAAACTTTTCTGCTGAAAACCAGACAATGGATTCCTATGGAAGAAAAGATAAGTTACTGGTAAGTACGGTTAAAATTACTTTTCAGGGTCAGTGCTGGGCTAAAAGATGCAGCACTGGGTTCTCTCCTGATAACAGGTGAGTAAATCGGAATTCGTATTTCGGCTGATTTTAGAAGAATAATTTAAAGTTCCAAAACTCCACACTTAGAAGAATTTCCAAGTGAAACCAGTCAATGTTAGCCTATGGAAGGAAATTCAAGTTACTGGTAAGTACGGTTAAAATTACTTTTCAGGACCAGTACTGGGCTGAAAGATGCAGCACTGAGGTCTCTCCTGATAACAGGTGAGTAAATCAGAATTCGGATTTCGGCTGATTTTAGAGGAATATTTGTATGTTTCAAAAATCAACACTTAGAAACTTTTTCAGCAAAAAGCAGGCAATGATATCCTATGGAAGGAAATTCAAGTTACTGGTAAGTACGGTTAAAATTACTTTTCAGGATTAGTACTGGGCTGAAAGATGCAGCACTGAGGTCTCTCCTGATAACAGGTGAGTAAATCGGAATTCGTATTTCGGCTGATTTTAGAGGAATATTTTAAAGTTCCAAAACTCCACACTTAGAAGAATTTCCAAGTGAAACCAGTCAATGTTAGCCTATGGAAGGAAATTCAAGTTACTGGTAAGTACGGTTAAAATTACTTTTCAGGACCAGTACTGGGCTGAAAGATACAGCACTGAGGTCTCTCCTTATAACAGGTGAGTAAATCGGAATTCGTATTTCGGCTGATTTTAGAGGAATATTTGTAGGTTTCAAAAATCAACACTTAGAAACTTTTTCAGCAAAAAGCAGGCAATGATATCCTATGGAAGGAAATTCAAGTTACTGGTAAGTACGGTTAAAATTACTTTTCAGGACCAGTACTGGACTGAAAGATACAGCACTGAGGTCTCTCCTTATAACAGGTGAGTAAATCGGAATTCGTATTTCGGATGATTTTAGAAGAATATTTGCACAATGGTGAAGGGAGGGGCGGGGCCTGAGGTGACATCTGTGCAAACGCGCCCCGTTGCGCGTTTTAAGTTGGGGGATTAAGTCCCCTTGAATCCTGAGGGTCCCTAGGGGCCAACTAGCCCACCTGGAACCTCCAATATGCGCCAGGGGGCTGCGTTGCAGAGACGTGTAGAAGGCCACACCCCTTTTTACACCTCTCTGCAACGCAGCTCTGTGGCGCTTTCTGGATGTACCTGTTGGGCTAGTTGGCCCCCAGGGACCCTCAGGATTGAAGGGGATTTAATCCCCCAACTTAAAACGCGCCACGGGCGCGTTTGCACAGATGTCACCTGAAGCCCCGCCCCCTCCCTTCACCACTGTGCAAACGCGCCCCGTGGCGCGTTTTAAGTCGGGGATTAACTCCCCTTGAATCCTGAGGGTCCCTGGGGGCCAACTAGCCCAACAGGTATATCCAAAAAGCGCCACAGAGCTGCGTTGCAGAGAGGTGTAAAAGGGCCGTGGCCTCTGTACACCTCTCTGCAACGCAGCCCCTGGCGCATACTGGAGGTTCCTGGTGGGCTAGTTGGCCCCAGGACCCCAGTATTCAAGGGGAATTTGTTCCCCCTCTGCAAACGCGCCAGGGCGCGTTTGCAGAGTGGTGAAGGAAGGGGCGGGGCCTGCGAGCCCGATCGTTTTTTGTCCCCTGAAGGGGGGCTGTGTGGCCCCCTTCCTTTTTCCTGTTTTTGGGCCCTGGGGACCCCATCCCCCAGGGCCTTACCCCTTTTTTAAATTAAATAAAAAAAAACGGGAAGGGGGCCGCGTGGCCCCCTTCCCTGGGCCTGTATTGGCCCCGGGGACCCCATCCCCGGGGCATGGCCTCGATTTTTTTTTTTTTCTTTGGAGGGGGGCTGCGTGGCCCCCCTCCTCACGCCATTTAAGGCCCCGGGGACCCCATCCCCCGGGGCCAGCCTTTCCGTTTTTTTTAAAAATGTATTTTTTATTTTTGGGGGAGGGGGGCCGCGTGGCCCCCCTCCCGGGCCACTACTTGCCCCGGGGACCCCATCCCCCGGGGCTGGTCCTCTCCGTTGGGGACTGTGGGGGGTCCCCAATCCCCCCACAGTCCCGCCGGCTCCCCGCGTCCCTTGGGAGCCGGCATTCCTTTTCCACATGGGGAGCTGCTAAGATGCAGCTCCCCATGTGGAAAAGCAATGTGCTTTGGATATTGGAAGAGAGAGCAGGTTTCCCTGCTCTCTCTTCCAATATCCAAAGCAGTTTGCTATGGCAGGACGGGAGCCGCGAGGCTCCCGTCCTGTCATTGCAAACAGCAGTGTCCCGGGGGTAGGCACCCCGGGACACTGCAGGAGCCGGCCCTGGGGGGTGGCGGTCCCCAGGGCCATCAAGGGCTCCAGGAGGGGGGCCGCGCGGCCCCCCTCCCTTAAATTGCACAGCCCCGGGGAGGTGGTGGTCCCCGGGGCTCTGGGGGTCCGTAATGGACCCCCACATTTATTTTATAAGTGCCCGGGGAGGTGGTGGTCCCCGGGGCGTGTGGGGGGGCTGGAGCCCCCCCCACACCTTATTCAAATTAAAAAAAGAAGCCCCGGGGGGTGGCGGTCCCCGGGGCTGCGGGAGGGCAGAAGAGCCCTCCTGCACTATTTTTGCAATAAAGCCCCGGGGGGTGGCGGTCCCCGGGGCTTGGGGGGCCCTTTGAGGCCCCCCACACATAAAATTAACCCCCCCCAGCTTGCCCCCGGGACTTGGGCCACCCGGGGGCAAAATACAATCGAAGCGCGGGAGACCGCGCTTCGATTTTTTTTATTTTCGGCAGGATTCGCGCACCCTTTAAAAAAAATTATTATTTTGTGCCCAGGGGGTCCTTGTGGGACCCCCTGAGCAAACCCAGGGGGTCAGGGTGTTTCTACCCTGCCCCCTTTGTGCGCTTTGCGCACTTGTTTCTGTCCCTCGGTTCTACCGAGGGACAAAATGGCTGCCAACATTTCCTGAATCGGAATGTTGACAGCCAGCTGACAGCCAATTAACATGCAGCTCGTGATCGGGACGGTGCGCGCAGGGTGCGCTCAGGGTGCGCGAATACTCCGTGCCCATAGATATCACTATCTTTTTACTTTTGATTTTCTCAGCAACTACTGAACGGATTTACACCATTTAACAAAAAGGGTTCTTTCTGAACCAAGAACTACCTCTTTGCCAAATTTGGTGTAATTCCGTTCAGCAGTTCGAGCTGTAGCCGTGTCTAAAGTTTCCTATGGAAAATTGCATGGGGAAAACGCGTTTTGGGACCCCCTTTTTCTCGGCCCCCGCTTGACGAATCCCCCGAGACTTTCAGGGTAGGAGCGGACCGGAGCAGGCCACAAAGTTTGAAAATTTTGCAAAGATACGTCAACCAGCAAGAGAGTTATTTCAAATAGAATGTCGCGGATTTCCTATGGATAATAGGTTGTAACTATAACTATCTACTGGCGACCGCCAGTAGATAATAAATATATATATATATACAAAAAATATGTATGTATACATAGCCAGTAGGTATTTATAGTTAGGACAAAAGTTTCCATAGGAAAAGCATTTTTTGTTTTGCCAATAACTTTGGCGCCGCTTGACGAATCTCCACAAAACTTTCCCTTTTCGGTTCAGCCAAGAAAAAAGGGGGGTCCCAAAACGGGTTTTCTCCATGTTATGTCTATGGGGATTTTTTGTTTTTTTAACACGACTACAGCCCGAACTGCTGAACTGAATTACACCAAATTTGGCAGAAAGCTAGATGTTGGTCCAGAAAACGTGCTTTTTGCGATTTGGTGTAAATTTGTTCAGTTGTTTTTCAGATATCTAACTTTAAAAAATATAGATATATGGGGATGCGAGTCCTTATGGTGGACTCGCGGATCCTACAAAAATTTGATTGGCTGCCAACACTTCAACCAGGAAGTGTTGGCAGCCATCTTGGGACTCGACTTGAAGCTTTGTCCCAGAAAAAAGTAAAAATTAAGAAATGGGGGCAGGGTAGGAATACCCTGATCCCCCAGATATGGTGGTGGGGTTTCTTAGGGATCCCGCCAGGGGTAAAAAGCATTTTTTGAAATTTTGCTGTGGACTCGCGGGTGGATCCGCGAATCCGCCTCAACATGTTTTAAAAAACGAAGTGCGGGCTCCTGCACTTCATTTACTATAGGCCCCCAAGTGGGCCAGGTCCCAGGGGCATTATAAAAATATAGGAGGGGGCGCATGGGGCCCCCCTCCTTGGGCTATTCTAAGCCCCGGGGACTGCCACCTCCCAGAGGCAGTCATTTAATTATATGTGGGGGAGCCTCGCTGATCCCCTGCTGCCCCAGGACAGCCACCTCCCGGGGCACAAATGCCAAATTAAAATAACGTAAGGGAGTCCCTATGGCCTCCCCCGCAGCCCTGGGGACCACCACCTCACCGGGGCAAGTCTTTTAAAATAAATACGGAGCTAAAGTTATTAAAGGAGGGGGGCTGCGGCCCCCCTCGTGGAGCCCTATATGGACCTGGGGGCCGCCACCCCCCAGGGCTGGCTCCAGCAATGTCCCAGGGTGCCCAGCCCCAGGACATTGCAGTTTGCTGTGGCTTGCTCATGCCAAGCCATAGCAAACCAGCTCTGCTTTCAACAAGCGAGAGCAAAAATGCTCTCGCTTGTTGAATGCAGAAAGGGTCTGTTTCCGTGCTTGCTGGGAAGCAAGCAGGGGAACAGACACTGGTTTGGAATCCAGGGAGCTACAATTAAGTAGTTAAGGAGGCGGGGAGCCAGCAGAGACCGCGGGGGCCTTCAGCCTCCCCGCGGTCCCATTAGTGACATAGCTGCCAAGGTTTTAGATTGCTATATGTGACGTTTTCATAATTTCAGTGTAATTATGAGTGACATTCAAAGACTATGAGTTGACACTTACTCCCGAGCAAAAATCATGCAATGAAGATGAGGGAAACCAAAATATCAGAAATTGCACCCATTTGAGCAACAACTTGACACACAGAGAGTCTGTCCAGAATCTCCACGTGGGATCTGACTGTCCCGAGACCAAGTCAGTCTGTCAGCCTGTCATGACTACTAATTATCATAAAGTATTAGCAAGATACGGCATCAGAAATTCAGGATGTGAGAGACGCCACCCCAGCACGGGGGTCTCTGCTGCCTCAGCCTGCTAATAAATGATGATACGTACTAGCCACGACATGACGTCAGAGCGGGTTGCAATACGGGGCAAGCCTCAGGAGACAAAGGCTGCACATTCAGAAAAAAGCTAATTATGAATTTATTACGGACTGACTCAGGAGCTTGGATTTTTCACCGTCCTATGACTTCAGTGAGTAGCATTGATAGCAGCACCAGGTTACTCTAAAAATTGTGGCAGTGCCACAGTTTGCACTTGCGCAGCATTAGGGGCCTACAAGCTGTTCACGTTAAGGTTCTGGTTACAGGGAGAGGTGCAAGGTTTATAAGAGGCAGAGGGGATAAATGAGGCGGGGATATAAGAGGCGGAGAGGATGGTAACGTGTAGGGAGGATCAGAGGCACAGGTGGCTAAACAGATATGGGGGACTCAGGATGGAGTTCTCACCAAAGAGCATCCAGCTGTTGTCCGACAGGCAGTCCATTATCCTGAAGAATTGTTCCATCACCCAGGCAGGAAGGTTCAGTAGTACTTGGGGTGTGAGTCTTGGAACTCCCCCACAACAGGAGCTAACTTCATTTGGGTCTCTTGGTGCTGCCAATAAAAGCAACAGCCCATTTGAGGGGTTCACAGCTGTGATTATTGTGTCCTCCACGTCACACAGTCCAGCATTGTGAGAACATCCATGTGAGGAAACATCAGAGAACCCCAATAGAAACCCCCCCTGACTCACCTCCCAACTTGCCTTTGTGGTTTCCATCTCTTCCAGGCCCAATGACGTCAACAGGATCTGGAAAACAAAACAAACATTAAAGGACTATCCTTCGTTTACACAGGAGGAGAGCGAGGACGTCAAGGTGAAGAGCCAATCACCATCGTGGGATTGAGGAGAAAAGGAAATCCTACGAGACAGGAAGTGGCTCAAAAGGGGAAGGAGGAGTGAAACCTGCAACGCGGTAGACGTCGGGGACAAGAAGGTCGATGCGGAAGATGCCGAGGAGGAGAAAGTCGACGTGGAAGACGCCGAGGAGCTAGTCGACGTGGAAGTCGCCGAGGAGGAGGCAACTGCTCAAGAACCATGTGACCAAGATGGTTGAAGGGCAGTAAAGATTTGAAAAGATTATGGAGAAATTCCTGGCTGTAGCTGAGGAGGACCAAGAGAAACTACATAGGACTCTGGCTGAGCAAGGCTAGAAACAAAAATCCGTCATAGGGAAATTGGCAGATGCTCTCGCTCAACCACGGAGCCACACAACCCTGCCCTCTGTGGTAAAGCAAAAATATGTTCCAGGAGAGGATTCTGACTTCTTCTTCTCAAATTTTGAGAGGATGGCAAATGCTGCCACATGGTCCGAAGACAAATTGAGTCAGTACCTGGGCCCACTCCTTTCTGGTGACCTTCAGGCAGCCTACCAGGTGGCCAATCCCCTTGAAACCACCCTTATGTAGAAATTAAAAGAAGCATTTTGGAAAGAATGGGGGTAGATGAAGAAACATATAGGATTAGGTTAAGACAAATCAAAGAAGGACCTCAGGAGACTCCAAGAGCCCTATACTACAGGGTGAAAGATATGGCAGATAGATGGCTGATACCCTTGGCTTCTTCTAAGGAAGAGATATTGGAAAAAAACCTGTCTGTAACAATATCTCCCCTTCTTGCATCCTCCCATATAGCCGTGGGTTCGCCAGCACACACAGTTAAATTTGGAGTGGGCTATAGAGATAGCCAGTGCCTAAAATCGAGCACAAGAACTGCAAAGAGGAAACATTCATGAGGAATCCCGTTCAAACCCTAGAAGCCTCTTCCCACCCCTGAAAAACAGAGACTGTAACCTTAATCCCAGGACCCTTACATATACCTTCCCGGCCTCCCCTAACCTAGGACCCCAATGTTTTCAGTGTGGGGCCTTTGGCCATATTGCTCGGTCATGCCCTTAGAAGGAGGAGCCCATGGATGTAGGCTATACCAGGGCTCTCTATTGCACACCCTCGGGAGACACCCTTCCTTATTACCATCAGAAATCAGTAAATGGGGAGCCTCAAAAGGCGCTAATCGACACAGGATGCCTACAAAGCGTTATGAGACCCCAAGCCGTCCCAGGAGGGGTCCAGAATACGACCAGAGTTGTCAACATGCAATGTGTCCATGGAGACAGCAAAGCTTATCCAATGACGGAAGTGTCTGTCCAACGCCAATCCTTCGTCCCACCCGTACACCTAAGTGTAGGGTTGATTCCAAGACTGCCCAAGCTCTTAGTCCTATTAAATGATTTCCCCCGTATGGATAGCCTGCTTAGTGAAAACTGGAAAGAAGGGAAAGAGTGGAGAGAAACAGCTCCATTTCCACAAGTATCGATCATGACTGGACCGCAGGGAAATCCCGGAAAAGTAGGAAACAAAGAGGAGAGGAGAAGAGAAACTGGACCCATGATGTTTTGTCCAATACCGAAAATGGCATTTGGGAACCTGATAGGAATTTTCATGCAGCCCAACGAGAGGACCCCACCCTCTGAGAGGCATGGGACCAAGCTACAGCGGAGGAACATCCTCATCAAGTAGCTCCACAGTTATATATCCAACGAGGATTATTGTACAGGAAGGGAGGAAGGAATATTCTGTCCCAGTTATTGGTACGTCTCCCCTTTCGGGAAAAAGTTCTATTTTTAGCACATGGGTGGGCATTTTGGGGCTGAAAAAAATCGAGAAAGCCATCCTAGACAGGTTCTACTGGCCTGGAGTTTTTCAGCAGCTCCGAAAGTATTGTAAAGAATGCCGCATCTGCCAAAAGAACAGCCGATTTATACCCCACAAGCTTCCTTGAGACCCTTACCCATAATAGACGAACCTTTCACTAGGGTGGGGATGGACATACTTGGGCCCCTTCTTCCCTCCCGTAGTGGATACCGCTATGTATTGGTCTTAGTGGACTATGCTACAAGATTCCCTGAGGAAGTGGCAGTGAGACAGCCTGATACAAGGCAGGTGGCCAAAGCCATGATTAATATTTTTGCCCGAGTTGGATTTCCAAGAGAAATCATCACCGACCAAGGGACCCCGTTTACCTCCAAGTTAATGAGACCGGTCTGCCAGCAGGTTTAAATCAAACAAATCTGCACCGCCGCATACTATCCCCAAATGGATGGCCTGGTGGAGCGGTATAACGTAACATTAAAGACCACCCTAAACAAGCTGCTAAATCTAGAAACACGAAAATGGGAAAATATGCTGCCCCTGGCATTATTTGCCATACATTGCGGACAACAGAAAAGCCTGGAATACTCTCCATTTGAGTTGCTATATGGGAGACAACCCCGCACTTTGTTGGACATGGCAAAAGAGGAGTAGGAGTAGGAAAAAGATGAGTCTAGGCAACTGCTAGAATATGTAACCAGCCCAAAATCCCATCTAAACCAAGTAAGAGACATTATAAGAACCAATTTAGAACAGGCACAGGTCTCTCAGAAAAAGCAGTTTGATAAAAAAAAAGCAAAAGAACGTACTGTAAACGTAGGGGATCTGGTGCTCCTCATGCTGACCACCTCTGAGCATAAATTGTTAGGCCAATGGCAGGAACCCTATAAAATCATCGAGAGAGTGACCTCAGTGACCTATCGTCTAGAGATGGACCAAGTTAGAAAGAATGCTCAAATTTTCCACATTAACCTATTAAAAAGAATGGGAGGGACCTAGGCCTGCTTTAATGGGAATAACCCTGTCACTAGCTGAGCAAAGCTTAGATCCAGAGTTGCCCTTTCCTCAAAAACAAGAATTGAACGCCCGTCTACAACCACTTCAGTGTATTCTCTTTGACACCAGGGAGGACATCAGGCATAGAACATGCAATACACACCTTTATAGGGAAAAAGGTATGATGGTGCCCTTATCGTATCCCAGAGTCTCGACGGGAGGCCATTGAAAAAGAAGTCCAACAAATGTTAGATCTGGGGTTCATAGAACTGTCTAAGAGCGAATGGAATTCCCCTATAGTGATCGTTGCAAAACCGGATGGGTCCATTCAATTTTGTATCGATTTCCGAGCGATCAATAAAATATCCCAATTTGATGCATATCCCCTCCTGAGAGTTGATGAGATGATAGAGCTGTTGGGTAAAGCACAATACATCAGTACTTTGGATTTGTGCAAAGGATATTGGCAGGAAACCATTAAGAGAATAGGATAGAGAAAAAAACGCTTTCTCAACATCAGGGGGGCTATATCACTTTAAGGTACTCCCTTTCGGGCTACACGGGGCACCAATAACGTTTCAAAGACTTATGAACATAGTGCTCCAACCCTGTGAGGCATTTACAGCCGCCTATATAGATGACATAATCATCTATAGCTCCTCATGGAAGCAACATCTGGACCACCTGACTAAGGTGATACGGACCTTAGGAGAAAGTGGCCTAACCATCAATCCAGCCAAGAGTCATTTAGCTGCAAAATCGGTGAAATATCTGGGGTACTTTCTAGGGGAAGGGTACATTAAATCCCAAGAGGAAAAAGTAGCCGCTATTTCACAGGTACCTTTCCATAAAACTAGAAAAGACCTCAGGGCCTTTTTAAGTCTTTTGGGATACTATAGAAGATTTATTCCCAATTTTTCACACATAGCTGCACGCCTAACAGATCTCGCAAAAAAGAATGTACAAACCGAAAAAACCCTTCAGCAACCTTCCAGTAAAGAGGTACAAGCCTTCCAACACTAAAAACAAACCCTTACCTCATAGCCCTTCCTTCTCAGCCCAGATTATTCTAAACTGTTTTTTCTACAAACCGATGCCTCTGAAAGTGGATTTGGGGCAGTACTATCTCACATTGATAACCAAAATCAAGAAAGACCCATTATATATATCAGCCACAAGCTCTTCCCTCGTGAAGCAAAATATGCGGTTATAGAGAAAGAAAGGTTAGCTATCAAATGGGCCATTGAGTGACTAAGATACTACCTTGAAGGTAGAGAGTTCATATTGTACACAGAACATGCCCCTTTAAAATGTCTATCACGAAATAAAGGACACAATAACAGAATACTACAATGGTTCCTGGCGTTACAACCCTTCCGATTCACCACCTTACATAGAAAAGGAAAAGAGCAGGCAAATGCGATTACCTGTCCAGGTACCCACTAGATTCTTTTTTTGCAAGCAAGAAAGTTAGGGAAGGGGGGTGTGAGGAGACATCAGAGAACCCCAATAGAACCCCCTCGACTCATCTCCGGACTTCTGGATCCCGATGACATCGACAAGATCTGGAAAACAAAACAAACATTAAGGATGGACTACCCTTCGTTTACACAGGTGTAGAGCGAGGACGTCAAGTGGAAAAGCCAATCACCGTCGCAGGAGGAGGAGGAGGAGAAAAGAAAATCCTACGAGACATGAAGGGGCTCAAAAGGGGAAGATGGAGCGGAACTTGCAACACAGTAGACACCGGGGAAGAGAAGTCGACGCGGAAAACGCCGAGGACGAGAAAGTCGACGTGGAAGGCACCGAAGAGGAGAAAGTCAACGTGGAAGATGCTGAGGAGGAGGCAACTGCTCAGGAACCACAGGAGACTCCCGGGGACGACGAAGAAACCTACCTGCCTGATTTGTGAGGAGGTGACACTGAGCTCAATTGGAGTCCGGACAAGTGATACGAGGACTGGTGGTCACCCGAACAGGACGTGCAGGAGCCGCCGCAATCCAGGAGAGTTGCGGCAGAGAAGTATTGTGACGTGGCAAGGGGTGGAGGTGGAGAGTCAGGGGAGGCTGGGGATTGATGTTTCTCCCATCCCTACTGTTTTTCTTTTGTTGGTTATTTATTGTTTTTCCCTTTCCCCTCTTCCTGTCTTCCCTGCTTAAATAAGGAGAAGAGAGAGAGAGTCTGCATGCCGTAAACCCAGCACCACTTGCACAAAGAGAACCAGACACATATGTCCGAAATTGTTGGTGTTTCATTTTGCATAACTCCTAAGTGGGAAAACAGAGTTCCCTACCAATAAAGAAAAAGAAAGAAACAAAACAAGAAAAGGAAAAAGGAAAAATCCAATCACTTCTTGGTTTTTGTTTTCCCTTTGGACACTTCATACTGTAGTGTCCAGCTGGACACGTTCTAGTGTTCTGCTTTGTTGTACCCCACACTTTACACCCACCCACCACAGGCGTCACCGGTCAGGTGACCCTGCAAATAAAAGGGGCCGGGCGCACGTGCCCTTGGCCAGTTCCAGTACCACAACACTAGTGTCTGTGTCCCTCATTATTGAGCATGTGGGCCTAGCGGCCCAAGATATTACAATGGCGACGAGGGGGTCAGCCCCCGCGTGTCACCGGAGAGCTGTTTTCACTGGTCGTCGTGGGGAGTAGTACAGCGTAGGTCTC
The DNA here is from genome assembly GCA_963921515.1 of Calotriton arnoldi. NCBI lineage: Eukaryota > Metazoa > Chordata > Amphibia > Caudata > Salamandridae > Calotriton > Calotriton arnoldi. The sequence goes on along the minus strand of CAWUFW010001715.1, from coordinate 1,104,231 downwards.
ATACCCCTGCCCCCCCCCCCCAGTGTCTGCCGCCAGCACGACGGCAACCGTGACTGCCCAGGAGAAGAAGTCGGACCGTCACCGCGGAGAAGCCTCAGAAGCTCTAATGAAGAATACACGACCTGCATTACAACAGAAGCCGCCGCCGGAGGTGACCCAGTCCCGTGACCAGTTTGATCACCCCAAGCAAGGTAGCACGGAACAGATGAGGAACAGGCCTCATGGCCCACTGCCGTGGTCCCAAGACAGTGGCGGACCTGAACTGTGCTCGATCACCCGAGGGCAGGAGGCGAGCTCGCGGGTAGAACTGGGCAGCACAGCTGGAAGACATCGTGTGTGGGGGTTTATTTTATTTATTTTATTTTTATTTAATGCATTTTTATATAGCGCGGACTTTACCCGAAGGTGTCAGAGCGCTGTACAATAGAACCAGTTACGTTACATGAGAAAAATGGTACAAAATAGAACGTTACAAAAATAAACAGGAGAGGTAGAGTAAAACCATATAGGCAATAACACAATATCAGACACAGCAATCAAGGGTGGGGAATGAACAAGAAGATGTTACAAATTTACAGTGATGAACTAGCTTCCTGGAGGGGTCTGAGAATGAGGGTATTAGTTCTGGAAGTGTCACAGGCAGCACCGCGCTGCCAGCCTGCCTGAAAGGGGCGAGAGACCGCTCCTGTTCCTGACAATGTCCACGTGGGCCGACAGAGAAGAGGGCGAAGAGAGCCCGCAAGTGAGGAAAGAGAAGCCGTCACTAAGTAAGGTCCGCTGCATGCTGCTGCCTACCAGCCCGTCTTGCATCCCAGACATTCCCTAAAGTACTGTTTGTAATGAGCGTGGTGTTCGGGTCGAACAGAAGCCCGGATTAGTGTCACCAGCTGAAACGCCCGGGGAAGCGGCAAAGAGAGTGCAGAGCAAGTGTTTGACTAAAGTATCCCCCTGCGTTAGCCTGCGTGCTGCCCTTCAGGAATGGCGCCCCGCTGGTGAGAAGTGCCCAGTCCTTCCTTGCACCCATCCTAGCAGAGCCCGTGAGAGGTGACACCGGCAGCGTCAGTAAACTGGCCGCAGCGCCACCTAGTGGCTGCCCGGTAAACCACACCCAGCGCGCAGAGGCAGATTTCATGCCCCGCAGGTCGCCGCCTGCTATCCCGGCAAAGCGTGCCATGTGGGGGTGCATCCAAAGCACTGCATCTGTGTCTCCCACACACCGCAGCTGGCCCGAGTGTTGCGAGGGGGAACTTCTCATGCCAGCTGTGGTGTTCTCCACATCGAATAAATAGACAGATAGACGGACGAAGTGTAGAAAGGTCCGTTTATTCACCTCAGCCACCAACAACCTTTAACAGAATCCCCACAGCTCAAAACCCCCCAACATTCTTTATTGGAACACAACCTTAGCATTCTACATTGGATCCTTAAGATGTCACACATCTTCTCTCCTTATAAAACAAACAACAAAACAGAATACAGAAGTCAATGATGGAAGCGAAAGATCACATGACATATTCCTAAAAGAAAAGATGCGGTGAACAATGAACAGCTCACATGACAAAGTCTTTCATATGAAATGGTAAACTGCACAATCTCGCACTCTTCTCTCTATTGTTATCAGGCAAAGGGTGCGAGTTTGATGAAGAAGGATTGTTACGCGTGTTCAACGAACAGGTAGGTAACTCACCCAAAGTAGGTTGAGAATTGACAGAGACCACACGACTCTTATTCCAAATCCTACCATCCTCAGTTTTCACAGCATTTCTGAAGATCTTCACAATTCTTCTTATTTTTGAAAACTTTGACCAAGGTTGACATCCCACTGGCACCCTTATTTTTACAAAGTCACCCACTCTCAAACTATTGTATTGCACACATTTCTTGTCATCAAAGTAGTGTTTCCTTTCCACTTGTTTCTGTAGCTCTCTATCCCTCCAATCACCAATGCAATTGTCCTTCAGACCCTTATTTAACGAGATCCACCCAGGACATAGTTTAGAATTGGGAGCCCTACCTCTAAACAGCTCAAAGGGGGACCTACCAGTGGTGGAGTGGGGAGACATGCGATAGGCAGAGATCCTATCTTGCAACGCCTCTTTCCAATTTAAATTGCTCGCCCTTGCCAACTGAATACTCTCTTTAAGAGTTTTGTTGACCCTCTCAATAGCTCCGTTGGTTTCAGGATGATACACAGCACTGCGTTTGTGAATAATCCCACAACCTCTCAAATACGCCTGAAACTCCGAAGAGCAGAACTGAGTCCCATTATCAGAAAGCAAGGAATTTGGATAACTCTCCTTCTTGAAAACTTCTTCTAAAACTTTTATTACACTCAAAGATGAAATGTCTCTTACCGAGCGTACCTCAATCCATCTTGAGTAAAGATCCAGAAGGACTACCAAATAAGGAGTATCCGATACCCCTTGTAAAGGGCCAACTATGTCTATTGCTAACTCATCCCAGGGATATTTCGGTAGTTTTCTGCAAACCATGGGCATTTGTCTGGTCTTGAGAATCTTATCACTGGAGCAACACTCCAAACAGTCTCGAACCATTTTTTCAATCTCTCTATCCATGGCGGGCCACCAGTAAAGCATCCTCAGATATCCCTTGGTCTTCACAATCCCTAAGTGACCAGAGTGAGCCAGAGTTAATAGTTTGCCTCGCACCCCCACCGGAGGAACCAGCTTGGTGCCTCTCACCAGTAATCCATCAACAACAGCCAACTCATCAGAGATCAGAGACCACGGCTTTACCAAATGTTTGTTTTTGCCTGAAGAAATTAATTCTATTACTTTTGATATTTCCTCATCCTTCACAACTTCATTTTTCCACTCTAACTCATCGACCGCACCAACAGTAATTTCACACACGTTTACCACATCATCCGGTATAACCTCCTCCTTATCATCAGAGTTAGTGACATCCACCAATCTAGAGAGACAATCAGCCGACTTGTTGATAACACCTGGAATATAATCCACACAGAAATCACACTCTTGTAAAGAAATGATCCACTTCCTGATTCTAGAAGAGATTGAATCCAAACCCTTCTTAGAAAACACCTCTTTAAGTGGTTTATGATCAGATAAAACCTTTACCTTTGTTCCCCAAATCAAATTCCTAAACTTCCTTAATGCCCAAAAAATGGCAAGAGACTCCTTTTCTATTACAGAATAGTTTAGCTCTGAGCCTCTTAAACATCTAGACGCACAGGCGATAAGTCTCTCAACACCACCACTCTTCTGTAAAAGCACCGCACCTAAACCCTTGGCACTGGCATCAGTGAAGATTAGGGTCTCATCTCCCGGCACAAAAGAGTGAAGAGAAGGTGCTTCTTTAAGGTCTTGCTTGATGGCAACAAACTCGTTGGCACACTCTGAACTCCAATCAAACACCGCACTTTTAACAGTTAGTCTCCTAAGGGCATGAGTCTTATCAGCATATCCCGGAATGAACTTACTGTAAAACTCAACCATTCCTAAGAAGGAGAGTAACTCCTCCTTATTGAAAGGTTCACTGACGTTCTCAATAGACTTGACCAAGTCCTTCTTTGGGAAGACACCACGACCTGTTATGCAGTGCCCCAGGTAGTTAACTTCCTCCACAGCAAACCTACACTTCTCCTTTTTTATTGTTAAGCCCGCCTTCCTCAGACATTCCAAGACAGTACACACTCTAGAATAATGCTCTGTTTCAGTGCTACCATAAATCAGCAAGTCATCCTGATAGCACTTTACCCCAGAGACCCCTTTGAGGACATTGGACATGATCCGTTGAAAAACGGAAGCTGCTGAAACTAATCCGAAAGGCATCCGTCGAAATTTATAGGTTCCCATGGGAGTGACAAATGCTGTCAATTCCTGCGAACCCTCATCCAACTCCACCTGATGGTATGCGGATGCAAGATCTAGGGTTGTGAAAAACCTAGCCCCTACTAGAGTGCTGACCAACTCATCTATGTTGGGCAATGGGAACCTATCAACAATCACTTCTTTGTTGAGTGAGCGCAAGTCAATGCAAAGGCGCAGCTCACCACTGGCCTTCTTTGCGACAACTATGGGAGCCAACCACTCCGTCGCCTCCACAGGCACTATGATCCCTAAATCAACCAAATGCTCAATCTCCTTTTGGACACCAGACTGTTCATTCAAAGGTACCCTTCTGACTCTAGCAACCACCGGTATGGCACCCTCTTTCAGTCTTATGTGATGTTTGTAACCTTTAAGGCATCCTAATTTGTCCCCAAAAACATCAGCAAACCGCTCGGCTAAGGTAGACCAGGAATCTCCTACAGACTGAACCACGACTTGAGGTTCTGTGTTTGGATTGAGAATGACGCCAAGCGAACGTTGATGAGTCCACCCCAACAGTGCATCCCCACACTTAGCTACATAAACTTTCCCAGAGATATTGCGTCCCCTAGCTCAATGCAGGATGTGAAATACCCCAAGAGAACTATTGGCACACCACCATAACCCACGGGAGAAACATCTCCTTTCATTAGTGCGCATTTATCTTTAAAATAGTGATCAAAAGTATCTTTATCTATCATAGTAAGATGCGAGCAAGAATCGAACTTCATCTCAAGCCCAACACCATGAATCTTGACCACATGGGAAGGATGATTAGCTTTCTCTACATCTACCTGATACATAATCTCTTTTACTTGTGGGTGATCTCTAATTTGGGCTTGAGGTTGTTCTCTTCTTTTACTCTTGGTCCTACACCATTTTGCATAATGACCTTTTCTCCCACACGCGCTACAAGTAATGTTAAGAGCAGGACAGAACGGAGCATTTGCTCTATGTCCAGTTCTGCCACACCTAAAACAGATGAATCTGTTGTCATTGGAAGAGGCAAAAGAAGGCAAATAAGAAGTACCATAAGAAGTACCCTCACCAGCACGAGGATGTTTGTCGCTCTCACTGACAACAGGTGCTCTGTTTTTTACAAGACATACAACTTCCTCAACACTGGAATTCGTAATACCAGACTTATCTCTTGTAACACTCAATTCGCGAACACACTTCATCATATGTTCAAATCGCTTAGCTATTGCGAGGACCTCGTCCAGGGGTGGCTCTGTCTTTGAGCCACAGTTCTTCCCTTATTTTGTCGTGTGCGCATCTCAACACGAACTGATCTCTGATCCTTTCTTCTACGGCCCCTCCAAATTTGCATGACGCTGCCAGTTTCCTCAACGCTGTGACAAATTCTTCAATCGTTTCATCCTTTTTCTGCTCCCGTAACCCAAAGTGGTACCGTTCCATTATAGTGCTCAAACGAGGCAGATAGTGCCTATCTAATTGAAGGATGCATATTTCATATTCATTAAGAGATCTTTGGTCATTTTGACTGAGATCTGGCAAATGTTCCAATACATCCTGACCTTCACCCCCTAAACAGTGCAAAAGTAGAGAATGCTTCCTCTCCGCACTCAAGTTTGTTCCACAAACACGTGCATAGTTGCAAAAATTTTTTTTCCATTTTTGCCACTTTATCGTGGGCTCACCTGGACTGTTAAGAAAAAACGGTGGTTGAGTTAAATTCTGCATGCTTTACACTTAGCCCTTTGTTCCAACTTCAAAGCTAAACCCTTAACTCTAATTCTAATGTCAAAACATTGTGCACTTCACATTGCTATCGCAGTGAGATTAATATATTGTGACCCAAATTGTTCCTTTATCTTTTTTTTTTTTTTTTTACGCTTGGTTATCTCTTTCCAAAACCCACACTTCAAACCTTTTAACCATCTACTATATTTTAAAATGCAACACAAAAAAAAAAAAGATTTTTTTATAATGTTCAATAAAGTTCCAGTCACTGTTACTATTGTTTTGTAACCAGGGTCACCCCCAGCGTCACTTAGCTATTCCAGCACGATTGTGAGGTGTGCCAGTCACCGTGTCTTCTTTTGCTGGCCTGTTGCACCAAAAACGACACACCAAACCTCCTTTATCCCATTCACCAACACCGGACAAAGCACACTGGCTGGTGGAGATCTTCCCAACTTGTCAAGATGGCCGCCGAAAACGTGCCCTGATGTGATGACGCTCCACAGTGAGTGGCGTCCTTGTTTGTTTCACTGCTCCTCTAAGCGTTATGCCTCCTAGCAACCAGACGCTCCTTTACGCTGCACGCTCACTGTCGCAGCCGTCTTCCACTCACTTCGTGGAACGCATATGCGTTTCAGCTTCCCGCCCCTCCGCACTCAACTCCTCACCGGATATCCTTTGCTCCGGACACACCATGCGTCGCCGCATCAGCCGCTGGAGAAGTAGGCTACACTTCTCTTACAGATCCCAGTCAGCCACTGGAGGAGTTTCGCGTTGAATGCCTGGAGGAAGCGCTGAATTCGTTTCTTCCCTTCACTGGATGTTGAGGTGAGAGCCACACCGCCACGCTCGTCGCCAAATTAATGTGGTGTTCTCCACATCGAATAAATAGACAGATAGACGGACGAAGTGTAGAAAGGTCCGTTTATTCACCTCAGCCACCAACAACCTTTAACAGAATCCCCACAGCTCAAAACCCCCCAACATTCTTTATTGGAACACAACCTTAGCATTCTACATTGGATCCTTAAGATGTCACACCAGCCTTCAGACAGAGCTACTCTCCTACCTGACCAGTAAGAGAGCCCACAGTACTAAGAAGGCTGCCATAGCATAGCCCCCACATTAAATAATCACCTACTAACCCATGTGGCTGCTCCGACAAGGGCTGAGGGGAGAAAGGATGGGCTGCCCTTCCCCCGCACCTGCATCTCCACTGCAGCGCGATCGCCAGCTTCAGCCAAGCCTGCCGGGAGAAAATTGCACTACACTGCCACCTAGTGGCCATCTCTGCTTACTGCACCTGTGGAAAGGGAGCACCTACGAATGCAAACGCCCGCAGCCTCAGAAGAGCTGTCCTGGCCTGCAGAATGGTGACTGAAGCAACCCCACTAGCAATATTCTTCAGGACAAGCAATAAAGCACAGCATGTGTTAAAATAACTGCCCTGCTTTAAGTCCAAGGGGAGGGACTGGTAAAGCCCTGAGAGACCCAACATGCACAAAGATACCTCAGTCAAGAGAAGCATCATGTAGCCAAACAAGGTCCAGCAAATGTAGGGACACTACAAGCAGCCAAGCCCTGATAGTCAGCCGACTAGAGGTACAAGAAGCATTGTAAGCGGCACAGGCCACCTAGCAGCCATCTGCCGCCACCGTAATCAAGAAGACCCAGCTGCATGTCCCTAGTGGCGAACAACCACCACCGCAAGCGAAGGTACCGGCATGCAAGGTGCCAGTGAAAAGCACCAGCCTATTCTCTTTTTTTTTTTTGCACCATTATTTTCACCCGGGTGTGGTGAAGGTTTCTGTTCTGCCGTCCGTGACAAAACACTCTTACTGACCATCTCTTTTCTACCCTTCCCTTAACGCCTCCCAGGGGCCCCCTCCGGAGAAGTGAAAAACCTAGAAGAGACAAGAAGAAGGAAAACAGAACAGCAAAGGATCAGTGAATGTTCACCCTGATTCGGACTTAAAATAAATACACATCAAAATGACACCCATACGGCCTCCTCGCTTCTTTTTCCACCCATCCCTCCCACAATCCACAATGCTGGAAGGATGTGTTTTCCGACAGTGGAGTAATGCTAAGTGACTGGGGCCCCCTACAAATGTGGCATCTGTGTCAACCTGGGGATTCTGTCATTCGTGGTCTAGCTGCCCACCCTTAGACACGCATCCCACAACCCCAAATAAAAACCTCAGTTTTGCTGATCGTGACCATTACAACAAATTACTTATTTAGATCACATGAAAACTCGCGAAGGTGTAAGAATTTTTAAAGAAAGTAATATAATACGATGAAATCCTGATGGTCATTTTATGGAGAGAAGGGGCTGCGATGGTAGAACATGAACGAGGAATAACTCCTTGGCAACTTTGAGAGAAGTTGTGTCTCTGTAAAAGGAGTTTTGCAGTCTTTTCTTTATTAGTTTCAAATAGAGCATGAAGATTATAATGACAACAGTTAGCGAGTACATGCTGTTTGCAGAGCACTTAGAAATTAAACAGAACTGTGGGCAAGCAAGTGTAACGCTTAGCAAACCCCTCCAGCACTGCCATCCTCTCTGCTCTGGGCACAGCACCTCCCATTGCTCTTGTGAGTGCTCCTCGGCTCTGGTCTTACAAACATAACTTCTGCCCCCTCGCACCACCCACTCAATGACTTAATGTTCTGTCACAGGCGGCAAATGGACAATGTTATGAAGGCCAACATGGCCCAGTATACCACCACATACCAGAGCCCATGACAGAGTGGAGCAAACAGACGGGCATTACTTTTCAAAAACTTTAAAGTGCTTGGAAGCACATCTTTCAACAGTAGCGCTGTAAGAGGTCACAAAGGGGGTAACAGCTCTGAGGCAGACGTTTAAGAAAAGGCACAGGGATGTTCCGTGAGGTTGTTTTATATGATTGATAGTGGACCCCTGTCCTTACTGGATGACAGAGAGGTGAAGCGCTGAGATTCTTATGAGACAGACGTATAGCAAGGGTCGTTAAGAGCAGTGTGACCTACTTGGGTGGTGATAGGGCAGAAGCGTGCAACACAGCCACTAGGACATCCCTAGCCAGGCTGGCATTAAGACTTGCGTACTATTGGAAATTACCAGACAATATACTACGATTTCTTACAAGGTTTTTGCTTTCCCAATAGGAAAGGCAGGGAATGGTAACAATAACTGTGTTTGTTGTATAGCGCTTCACACTGCACTTCAGCTGTTTCTAAGCTCTGAAAAAATGTGTTTTATTACCCAATTTAATGGTACGAGATTTACCAGCCTAGGGTGGACGGTACCAGAGTTGGCCTTGCTGGTACCCGAACACAGATTTAAAGTAAGGTGGATCAGGCAGCCCGTAGTTTATTTTCTTAAAAAACAAAATCAACACTATTTAAGGTCAGCCTCGTACAAGAAGGGCCGGAGACAGACAGACAGTTGACTGGTGACAGGCGCTCTTGCTATAGGATAGAAGTCCAGTTGGCTGTGCTCACTTTTATGTTAGTGGGACCCTCATTCCTGCATCTACTCTTATTCAATTCAATTCTTTCTTTATTCGTCCTTCCAAAGACAGGACATAAAAGATACACATGGATAAAAACATCATATAAAATCAAACTTATCTCAGCAAATACAAACTCATTTTCTGTTTAAAAAGAATACATCAGCAAACAAAATACAGTACTATTTTCTCGGGACTAAAGTGGCAATGCAAAGCATTTGGGTTCATAGGTAGCAGCAGGTATTATCCAATAGTGCAAAAAGATCGACTGTAACCATCAATAGCAGCAAATGTTATCCAAAAATGCTTGAATAATAAAATCAGTCCTATAGAGGAGTTAGCAGCAGGGGTAAGCAATTTAGCAGGAATACTAATACAATCCTTACAAAAAATGGTAAAATCCACTAAAATTAAAACAACATGTTACTTCTCTTTGCTAGAATACATTCAAAAAACTCCCAACGGCAAAACAGACATCACGATCATTGAGTTGCTGCAAAAAGTACAACGCCGCTTTGCACTTTGAAAATTTGTGTCTGCGTAGAAGAGGTATTAAAAATTTCCTGGTAAATGGAAGATAAAATTGACAAAAAAATACAAAATGTAAAATGGTTTGACTCGAGTGTTCATCACAAGGGCAAATAGTAATAGATTCCGAAGAATACTGACCCATGGGGAAACATATCAACCAACGAAAAGACCCCAGCCTGAATCTAGACAATAAATTCCTTTCGTGCACATTATTTACATATAAAAGATACAGGGCAATGTAGGGAGGAACTTGTATAAGACAATAATCCCTGACAGTGGGTTTGGCTACTTCAAACAATTCCCTAGACGATTCTTTATGTTTTCAGAAGCTCGCCAAAACCCTCTGTCGGTCCCCTTTACCAATTAGTTCTGGGTGTTCAAACAAAGAAGAACACCCAAGTTCCGTAAGACAAGTTTTAATGTATTGGAGCCAGGGGATGCAAAGGCCTCGAGGCCTTCCTGTACATTAACAAACCGAAAATGCCAGTTTGCTTTTTCCATGTGTGCTGCTACATGCAGCACACATGGAAAAAGCAAAAACAAGGAGAAATAAAGCTTTTCTCCTCGTTTAGCCACCTTAAGACCTGATTTATCTAGGTCTTAAGTTTGGCGCTGCCACCTATTATCGCCGCCCTTGATAATAGGCAGTAACGTCCAACTCAATGGGTGTTGCGGTGGTACGCCCACCGCAACACCCACTGCACGCCCCCTTTCACGCTAAGTTTAGCGTTAAATGGGCTTCTATTCTCAAGGCAGCGTTAAGCCACTTAACGTGGCTTTAAGCCACGTTAAGTGGGTTAACGCTGCCTTGAGAATACGTTTCTGGCCCTATCGCCACGGGAACGTCAAAAAAAAGTGACGTTCCCGGGGCGATAGGGGCTTGTGAATATGCCCCATAGTGTTTTGTTTGGTTCTGTGGTCTACATGTCAGGTGATTTGGTTCAATCACGTGAGATAATTTAAATGTACCAGTAAAGTTCACGCTCGTTTAGTCAGCAAAATCACTTGGGTGAACGGTAACGTTGACGTGCGTGGGACTAAAGGTAACATTGAGTTTGTTTAGCATGGGGGGGTTTGAAGGCACTATTATTAGTTTTGTTGTTTTTTTGTTTTGAACACAAGGATATGCTTTAGGAGGTTATGAATTCACTTATCTCGAGCGAATTTTGGGTTACAGAGCATGTTTTTTTCAGCATGGTGCTGACCTCGAGGGGTGGGGGGCGCTGTGTTTAGCAATAACTTATGATTGGAGAGCTGAGGGGTACTTTTGCCCAGTGGTAGTGAGAGAATCCGAGGAGGCAGTCATGGGGCGTGGGGGCGTCAAAAATGATTGTCGCACCGGGCGCCACCGGCGCTAAAGCCGGCCCTAATGCCAAGACAGCTAACACAGCTGCATTCCACTGGATGGTGCCAGCTGCTGATGTGCTGTGCTTTTTTTTTTTTTCCTAAAAGATATATTTATATATTTTGCGGCAGGTTCTCCTCCTACGAAGTGTCCCATTTTAATGTAATGGCCGCGGTCCCACAAGAACATTTTACATGCCTATTTCCAGGAAAACACCCACTCTGAAAAGCTCTCACTGCTCTCCCAAAAGAGGCCCATTGATACCTCCTGTTTCATTCGCCCTGCAGGTTAGTGTCCCAGGCGTGACCATCTCACACCGAAGAGAGAACAGGTTGAAACTGAGCAAATAAATTCAAAGAACTGGTTCACAAAAACAGGATCCAAATCACCCTGGCCCCAGACTGACCCTAAACCAGCGATAACATGAACAGGGGATAGAAGCTTCAAAGCAAATACACGAGTTTTGCACCGTGAACTTTGGATTGTTGTCGTAAGGACTGTTGTCAAAGCGTGCGTGGTCGATTTTGTTGCATGTCCTAAAATGTTTAATAGAATGACTTCTGCATAGAGAAAAACTCAGGAAAGAATGGTACATTTTATGAAGCGCCCACTTTGTGCACCACACAAGGCAAAATAATTGAGTCATTTACTCGGTGGGGACATGTTGGATCATCGTTTCTGACCGAGGACTGGCTTTGAAGACTAGACTCAATATTGATATGGCCATTTTTGGCTTTATGGCCCACGTTGAAGTAGCATTGTGTTCACCTTAAGTTAGCATCTTTTGAGGACATACCAGAAATGTTCTAGAAAGACCAATTGTGAAATTGGTTTACATCCCTAGTCTTTTAACATTTTGAAAATGTAACCACACTGAAAATAAAATATAATTTGCTTTTCTGTAAGAACTTTGAACACAGAAAACTGTGAAGTCGAGCGACTTATACAAAAATGTGCGTCCAAAACTTTTTTAAAAGATCACGTTTCTGTGCCCCTGCTCAATAAAAAGATCTACTACCTGTCCAGTAAGACAAATGAGATCAAGAGACAAACTAGGACGACAGCCAGCGAAAAGAGCGCTCAGAGGAGTCATAAGTGACGATATTCTTCAGGGGCAATCTTTCCGAAAATGTCCGCTTTGCTGCTCCCTTGGTACATTGGGTTACCCCTAGAGTTCTGGCCCATGCTCCTCATCACAGTAAAATGAAATACAACTGACGTAAACCTACTTTCAGCCAATGGCATAATAACCGTGCAGGACATGGGTGATTTATCCCCTACCCCATGATTTTGGAGTGGGGGCAACCCAGGTGAAAATATCGTTCCAGATATTGAAATGACAGTTGAAGAATAACAGTGACAGACAGAACATGTCTCTTTGAAGCCAAACTGCACATCGTCTGTCTCCTTGAAGCACTGTAGCCTGACGGGCAAACTCTGTGGGGGCTCCAAGACTTCTTTGTTTTGTTAATTATTTAATTGTGGTCAGTTGAACCTCCCCTAAAATCGTAACTATAATTCACGTACCCCTACGTACAGTTTTCTCATCATTAATTTCATTGCAAATGTTGCAGTGATATTATCAATGATGTCATAGAAGATGTCATGAGTGATGTAATATGTAGGGTAATTAGCAGTACCTGGTGAGGGCGCAAGTTATAGTTACCATAGGGCACGAGTTATAGTTAACAGAGATAACTATACCTGGTGAATTTCAGTGATTTTGTCGGTTTAAAACGTTACATTGTCACTGATATTCTCACCTAACTATAACGTTACTTTAACCTTTGTTTTTTTCAGTAAATTTGGAATGTGGTCTGGTCGAGACCGTTGTCGAGACCGTTAACATGAGGAGAAGGCATCCGTGGTAAATTGAGCGAGCTCAAGCCCTGACTTAGGGATCAGCACTAGGAGTGCCATACCCCCACCACCTGTGGGGAGGATCCCAAAGAAACTTGCAAGTATCAGAGGAGCGTCAAGGACCCCCCAGCGGCAGCCTCGCGAGGACCATGTGTGAGGAAATCATGAACACCCAACTGCTGCTACCTCTTTGGGGCCGTGTGTAAAGAGATTACTGTAGATGCTGTTGCAGCTTCAGCCCTTGCAAAGGGGATGCGCTCGGAGACTCCGGTCGTTCAGATCCTGCTGGTGCAGCTAAGACTAGTTTACGGGTCAGACGGCCCCAGGGGAATTTGCCTGCCATATAGTGCTTCGGCGCTGGAAAACCTTTGATTTTAATATAGAGTCGGAGTGGAACTCCTGAGACTCGGACTACTAGTAGGGCTTAACTTGAATGTCTCCTGTAGTGAATGGGGAATAACCACTACCTCTAGCTAGAGGGGAGTGAGACTCAGGAACCTGCTTATAAAACACTAGAGCCCTGGCCTCAGGTAATTGTGTGTATTGTTTGTGAATGCCTTATTTTACTTTGTGTTTGTATATAAATACTCTTGTTTCATAAAAGCAAGTATTTAACTGGCAATTGCTGCTTCTGAACATATTTTGAGTTGTGAGCCTGTGTTCACCACCCTGTGTCTAGCTCTCCTCTTGCCTTCTAGGGCACAGAGAATATTACGGGTGGTGTTGTACAGGACATGAAAAGAGGGTTATGAATACCCTGCAATGGTGAATGAGACATTTGTGTAGTCCATGTTGACAGAACAAGAGCAGAAACCTGTGAGTTAATCAGCCGCTGGTGCAGGGAGTGTCCTTGAAATTATTTTAGTGTGAGCAATAGCACTAACAGCTCTATGACTGGTTAGAAACTGCACAGAGTGGCTGTAAATGCTTATGTAGAGAGATGTTCAAGGAGAATGTCTTATGTTAGGACAGGGGATAAATCCACTAGGTAGGAGGAAGATGTCTCTCTCAAAGTTTCCAAGACTGGAATAAGGTTTTTCTAGAAAGAGGTGCAAGACAATGATGGACTTAAGGCCTGGACAGTTGAGCACTAGCCTGACCTGAGATACCAGTAAGAAGATTCTGTATTACCTTCTTGCCTGTCAGCTTATGATGGCACTAGGAATGAAGAGAAGCCAGTTGGAACCCGGTGCTGATCGTTCCTGAAAAGCAGAAAGTAGATTATACTTGCCAGTTCCTCATTAAAGTGCTTCCAACCAGTAGGTGAAAGGGCACGACCACAGCTCTATGAAAATTCCTGAGAGAACATTTGCTTAGAATAAGCAAGCAAAGTAATAGGTTGCATGTGGTGGTAGGGGATAAAAACTGAGTAGGATTAGCAAAGTACAGAGGTCATAACCAATAACCCTTATTTCTTTCTTCCAGATGCCAAAGAACTTGGTAAACCTTCTTTTCTCCTGCCGAGCATCTTACCCTTCCACTTTCCTCTGATACTTCTGTCCAATGTCTTGTGACTTGTTTAGGTAGGGGCAGCATCTTGAGGTGCTGGTGAATCCCCGGCAACCCTGAAGGGTTCAGCAAGAAGACACAGGACGGGTTGAGTATCACATGCCTAACAATAACAGGACTATTAACAGGTTGTGATAAGCTAAGCTATCAGAACCATGTAAGCATTGAATAAGGTAGGCTACACAAGGATCCTTGGGGGATTCCACAAGAAACCTCCCTGAAGATTGACTGAAAAGGAGTGAAGACAACAGCTTATTTCCTATCATACAGGAATGATTCCAGCCAAGTCAGTCTACTGCCTCTCACTTCTAGCTCTCCTAGGTTAGAAAGTATGATGGACTAGAATACAGCATCCAAGGCAGCTGATAGACCAAAGATGATCATTACTGCAGATCCTTCCTTGTCTAATACAAGACAGATGTTATTTTGGCCTTATCAAGCTTCTCTACACTGCTCTGCTAGCTAGTGTCGAAACTGGCAGGTTTATTTACAAGCCCATACACTTCAGCCGGGGCACACTTCAGGGCTGTCCCCTCTTCCAGCTTCTCTTCTCCTTGGCCATGGAGCTCCTAGCACAAAAACTGCAGGCCCAAGGACGTGACTGGGGTATTCCTTTGGAAGACGGCATACATGCCGTCTCTCTCTATGCCAATGACATGCCTCTTTGCGTATGTGATTGAGCCCCTGCACGCCTCCTTTGCTGCTGTCCCAGGACTCAGCGTTAATTGGAATAAGTCTTGCCTTTTTCCTCTAAAGGTTGAAGCGGCGGACCCTGTACTCTGACTGGGCAAGACGACAGTGCAATGGCAGCCGGACACGTTCCGCTACCTTGGCATTCAGATCTACCACAATGCTGCAGCATTGGAAGATGAAAACACTCGCAGAGTGTTGTCGTCTCTCTGCGGCAAATCTCTGTCTGAAAGACTTTACCACTGTCTACTTTACTACTTTGCCAATGTCCCCACTTCCCTGAGCAAATGTTTCTTTATTACACTTGAACAAATGCCTGGTGACTTTGTTTGGCATGGTAAGTGCTGCCGGGTGGCCTAGTCGCGGACAGCAGCCCCCAATTTTGAACATTACTACCTTTCAGCCCAACTGCAGAGTGTGGCACGCTGCTTTGCTGAATGCAACCTAGATGGCATGGCGACGCAGACGACCCCATTGTGGACGCTGGAGCGCCTGTTACATCTTTTCTATCCCCTGGTCTGTGTTCCTATTCCACCTTTCCGTCTTTTATCTGTGTCACTGCGCTGCTTCCGCCACTATTTGTGTCTCACCAATACCTTGGTGCCATACGCCACCCTCCTCCCACTGCACAGAACTCCTAGAGGGCGAGCTTACCTCACTCTGCCAGCGATTGCCCCTTGGCACAAGGCTGATGTTGACACCTTGGGTGACCTCTTTTCCGGTACTGAGCTCATACCGTTTGCAGACCTGTGCAATTGCATAGGCCTTCCCTAAGGCAGTTCCTCATCTATAACTCAATCGTGGGCACAATAGGTGTGCATTGGAGGGCACTGCAGCCCAAACCAAATACGCATCAGGTAATCCAAAACATACATCTCTTGGACACAGGACGCCACCTGGTCACATGGCTCACTAGGGCGATGTGAGACCACACCTGCTTACCTCTCCCAACACTACGTGACTGGTGGAGAGAAGGACCTAGGCATGCAGTGCAGTGACACACAATGGGCTGCGATACTGGCCTACCCTGCAGCTGTCACCTGGAATGTGTGGTTTAAGCTCATACAGATTTACATTCTACACAAGGAGTACCTTACTCCTGCAATGATTAATCAAATCTTCCACCGGACGGACACAGCCTGCCCCCGTTGTCTACGTGAGAATGCAGACTTCATATTTATGTTTTGGTCCTGCTCCATGCCTACGGATTATTGGTCATCTGTCACAACCCACCTCTCCCATGCTATTGGGGTCCACTATGCTCGTGGGGTGCCTGTGCTCTCGGCTTGGTTATACGCACTAAGGGCAATAGGGCCTTTGCCAGCTTTCCTGATCTGGCACGCTCCTTTTGGCCAAGCTGAGAATCACGCGCGCCTAGAAATTGAAGGCTACACACCGCTCTGTTGCCTAGGCCCGCTTGATGGAGGTGTCGGAAGAAGCAACGGCCTTGTACTCGGAGGAACTACAGGGTCTCCAGAAGTATCCAATCTCTCAACAATGGGATGCCCTGCTTGAGGCCTTTAAGACTGGGATAGACGTTTCCCTACGACGGGCTAGTACTTCCATTTCACTACCTGCTGCTGATACCTTGCCTGTTGCGACACCTTCCTGGCCGCTACTGTAGACCTGAACTCTTGACTTGCTTTCCTTCTCCCTCCCTTCTCCTCCCCCCTTCCTCCCCTGCCTATAGATTCCTCCTGTCCCTAGGTCCCTCTAATTTTGCAACTTACCCACAACACTGGTGTTCCAAATGTACTTTATGCTCATATAGCACCTTCTCTAATGCTGATGGGTTTCCCCCACCTGGATGATACGGGACTGAGTGCCTTGTGCGTCGGCTGCGTGTGCCTATGTTGCTCTTCCTTTGCACCACCACCTTCCCTCTTCGATGTGTGTACGCATACACACCTGTCCAAGTCCCTTCAACCCTTCCTTATTATGAACTACATACTACCTATGCCTAACTATCACTCTGCTGTCTATGTAATAAAACATTGTTTTGTACTGTCGAAGAGACGTTAATGTTCGCAAATACACAATGAAAACATGTTTAAAAAAATAAGACTAATCTTATCTAATGCTCTACTAAGACAGATTCTGTGCTATGATAGAGGTGAAAGCTTGATTGAACATGGCTTAGCAGCATACTATGTTCAAGAAAAGCAAAAAAGTGAAGATTAACTGCAGCTTCTAAGATTTTAGACTAGACAGCAGTAGAGATATGTACCAATAAATAGTGGTCCACCATAGATCTTGTTAAAACAGGCGATAACACCACTTTTTCCCCAGCTTTTGGGAGCGGTTGAAGAAGCAATAGAAAAATGACAAAGCAGTAATGGTTTTTGAGATCAAAGTACTTGCTTCTCAAGGATTTTAAATGGGCACCTGTCGAGCGACTATGCAGAGGAGGCAACATCCAGTTTAGCTACAATTAAAGACTCATCAATTGGGGTGAAACAGTGTAGCACAGCTTCCTGAGTGCCCCAGTGTTGTAATCTAAAGAAGTCTAGTAGTCCAGGTGTAGATTAGGTAAATTGATTTATTAAGTAGTTAAGAACAAGAGCTATAGTAAAGAGCCCAACCAGAAGCAGCCTTCCTGCTGCTCAGCCCATTCTCCAACTGACTCTCACAGACATCCAACATTCCACTGCATCACCACGCACCAACATTCCACACCACACTCACACTGGCTGAGCAGCAGGTATAACAGATCTCCCTTCTTTACAGGGAACACAAACACAATGCAAATGTCCAATGAATGATTCGCATTCGCAGAAAAATACATGCATGGAAATAAAAGATGGACCAATCGCAAACATCTGATGATGACCAGAAGACATGTCTGTCAACATCAAATGTAATGATAGTAAAGTACAATGTAATAATTGACCTTCATGTCAACATATAATATGTAATGCATCTTCTTTTTGAAAATGGTTGGACAGTCTTTCAAAGAGGGATATCCTCCAAAGTCCCCCAGACTTCCTCCACTGTATTTTCTTCCCCTCCTCTTGGTGTTGGACAAAATAATGCACATTAAATATCGAGATACAGAAATATTGGGGAAAAAAATATTGTGGTACAAAAATATTGTGATGCGGTAGGTAAGTAATATTGTTTTCAAGATTATCTGTGTTTTTAATATCGTTTTCAATAATATAGTTGTAAATAACATCGTTTTTTAATTATCTTTATGTGTTTTAGTTCATATATTAATTTTATATGTTAAATATTGTTTTTGTAATTGTTGACAATATTTTTTAGTCTAGTTTGTAATTTTAAGTGATTTATAATTTTCAATTTAACTGCTAATAGAAATTTATAGTGTTGTAGTGGGTTGTGAGGTTTTTAGGGGTACAGGGTGGGAAGTTAATTAAGTATGATTAATTACCAATTAAATATTAATTTAGTATTAATTATTTAATTGATTGTTAAATATGTAAATGGTGTAATTATTATATTTTGTAGGTTATATAGTAGGTGCAGGTTGTTGGGTTTGTAGGTGTACAGGGTGGAAAGTTAATTAATAATTATTTATTAATGTATTATGAATTATTTAATTGATTATTAATCATGTAAATTGAATAATAATTATAGATTTTAAGTTATATATTAGGTGCAGGCAGTTCTGTTTGTAGGAGCATAGGGTGGGAACCTTTTTAAGTAATAAATAATTAATAATTCATTATTCATTTAGCAATAATTAATTGATTATTAAATATGTTAATTGTGTTATTTATATTTATTTTAGCTACATTGTAAGTATGAGGCAATAGGTTTGTGGGAGTATAGTGTGGGAACTCAAATCAAATAAACTTTATTCGATTTTTTGTAGAAAAAAATCATAAAAGTTACACAATAATGAATATACAATCTACTATTTAAAAAGGCTAATACCTTGCATATATACATCTTAAAATATCACTAAAATCTTAAAATCACATCCTCAATTACTCGGTGCCCCATGTGTTCTAAAAATCAAACTGTCTCATGCTATGTTTCCCATGTAATACTTTTCCTTTTTTTCAAAATGGCCTTCAAGAGACCAGACATGGCTCCCACACAGTAAACATTATCCAATCTTTGTAAATAGAGGAAGGCAGGTCGACATTGTCTCCATCCCCCGCCCTTCAACATTGGCAAAATCCATCTAGATCTTTCTACTTTATAAAATTTACAAAATAAAATCACATGTATAGTCGTTTGGAGAGACATTTCATCACAGGGGCACCTACAAAGCTTGCTGTTCCAATCATTTTGTATAGGGAAGCTAACTAAACGGTGGAAGTTGTCGAATCTTAATCTAGTGAGGACAAACCTATCATAACTTCCTAAGCACCATTCCAAATAAGGTTGAATGGTGGGACATACAAGAGTTATCTGATGTTTAATAACTGTATTTTTATACATTTCTGAAGCTGCCCTTAGAGATTCAAGATGATCCTGACAAAGAACTTTGAACTCCTTCCTAGAAATTGTGGTCAGTGTAACAGGGTTTCTATAAAAATCAGGTTTTCCCATGTCTATTAAAAGCTTCTAATGTACCTTAGCCATAAAATCTTGTTTGCGTAGGTTAAACTCATAGCATCACTTATAATCTCTCTATTTAACTGTGTGTGATATGACGTCCATACTCTGTGCCATAACAACAATGGCTGCATCTTTATCAGATCTGAAATGTATGGAATCCCCAATTCGCTATGGCAATTATAAACTGATGTACTCTGTGGGATTGCTAATATAAATCGTAAAAACTTATTTTCCTCTGTTTGTAATGTAGCCACGTCCTGATAGCCCCAGACACCAGCCCCGTACATTGCTACACTCATACATTTTGCTTTGTAAATTTTAAGGAGGATCCCCGGGGTCTTTTACCCATTTTAATAGAAAAATTCATCAGTGCCCCAATTGACCTTTTAAAAAGAAGAGTTCTACTTTTGACCGCTGGACTCCATGATCCAGCATGATCCAGTAGTACACCCAGATAGGAAAATGTGTTAGTTGCATCTATCCTAGCTTTTCCCACAGGGAGACTTTTGCAACTTTTTCTCCCTTTCCCACATGTCATCACAAAGGTCTTCTTAATGTTAAGTTTTAGGCCCCGACTATCCATAAAACCAATGTATGCATTAAGAGCACTCTGAAGACCCAACTGAGTTCTGGCCATAAGCACTGCGTCGTCCGCATAAAGAAGTGATACTATGGGCTTGCTGTTATAATAAGGTGGGTCTTTTGTCCTGACCGTTAACTCATCTTCCAATGCGTTAGTATATAATGAGAAGAGGAACGGAGCCAGGACGCACCCCTGCCTCACGCCCTTTTCTACCGGAAATGACGCAGTGCATTCACCCCCAATTCCATGTCTCACTTTTGCTGAGGCCCCCTTATATAATTGCCTCAAAAACTGAACTAAAATAGGGTCTACCTTTAATTCCAGCAAAATGTCCCAGAGTCTATCGTGGTTTACGCAATCAAAAGCGGACGTAAGGTCCACAAATGCTACGTACATTTTCCCTTCTTTAGCTTGGGTGTATTTCCCTGATATCATTATAAAATTCAATACCTGCTCAATGGTCCCCAGCCCCTGTCTAAAACCATACTGCACTTTACTTAAGATGTTATTGTCCTCCGCCCAAGTTTGTAGTCTATTCAGGACTATTCTGCCTACTACCTTAACCAGGGAGTCCAAAAGGGATATCGGGCGGTAACAAGCAGGGTTATCGCGTTCTCCTTTTTAAAAATTGGGATGATCACAGATTCAGACCACGTCTTGATGAAGCCCTTCTCGCAGCATGCATTCAAAACCTGTGTCAGCAAAGGGGACCATAGTGCTGGAGAGTGTTTAAATAAATCCATGGGCACTCCGTCAGGCCCAGGTGCCTTTCCACCTTTACTTTCATTAATAGCTGCCGTGACTTCATCTAGTGTTATATTTATCCCAATGGTCACAAATCTATCCAGCCCATCTTGTAACTGTAAATCATAATCAGTTGTGTAATTATCTGCCCCCTGGAACTATACACCCTCGAAAAGAATTTGATCCAAGACTCCTCGTCTATTGCAACTTCGATCCTGGGTCCCTCATTATTTACAAAAAATGGAGCATTTACTGCCCGCCAGAACATAGTACTGTCCCTTTTCTTTGAAGCCTCATAAAGCGAGTCCCATGCCTCTTCTTTTATTTCTTTTTTCCTATTTTTCCTAGCCAGATTATAATTCTTTCTACATGCACTAATTTCCTCCTTATTTCTCACATCTTTGTGGAGGGCGCGCTTCAGCATGTTATATGCTTTCGTACACTTTGTATCAAACCACCCATTAGTCCTTATTTGGGATGTCATCTTTTTTGCTCCTAGAGAGTTTTGGATCTCCAGAGTAATAGAGGAATAAGCCCTCAAAATATCACTATAGTCTGCACTCTCTTGTAAACATACCGCTAAATGTTCATTAGCATTAATTACAATTTGTTTCATCAATTCTTCAACTTTGATTTTTTTCCCCCATCGTAAAGAATAGCCATTTTGGCGTGCTAAGGTAATATTTTGTGACAGTGCCAGATAACTACAATTTGCTTGTTCAACTTTATGTGGAATAATTACACGGATGCTCAGAGGCAGATGATCGCTAAGGGTAATGGAGTGAATATTAAATTTATCGAACCAGGTTGCGTATCTATTGGGAATGATTATAAAATCTATTAGCGAGGCAAAACCTCTGCCAATAAAAGTTGGAGCAAAATCGACGCGTGGAATGCTCAGATAGTTTGCAAAGCCCAAATCATGTCCTGCCATAAGATCATTAAATGTATCTCCCCTTACATTATGTATAAAATGTGGGATATACATATCTTCTTCATCATGTAGCCCACAATGCCCTTTTTCCGAGTTACCACATATACCAGTATTAAAATCCCTCCACATATAAAAATCATATCAACTTCATCTGGTACCCTTAATTTGTACATTTCCTCGCTAAGCGAATTTATAACCCTACCCAGTTCGTCCTGTTCGATGTTATTATAAAAATTCACTAAACATAATACTACCGGAGAGTTCAAATAAATGCCCAGCAATTGATAATAACTCGTTGAACTAAGCTTTTCTATTTTCCTAACCGTTATCAGGTTTGAAATATAAACACTCAGACCTCCTTTGTGTCTTCCATGCATAGATCTAACAGCCGGTATATGGAACGTCTTATACCCATCTAAATTAATCTGTTTCAATAACCAGGTCTCCTGAAAACATAAGATGTCAAAACTATGTATAAAATCTAACCAAATAGAATTATTAATTTTTGATTGTAGACCGGCAATATTCCAGAAGAGTACCCTTATTCCATCAGAAACACAAACAGTTGGACTATCATGAGTTGTACTTCCCTTGGTGTTTTCATTTATCTCACCATCATTATTAGCATTTATAGAGCCTCCCACACTAGCTTCCACCTCTACTACCTTATTTGCCTCATCACTATAATCCTTTATCCTACTAGGGACAGGATTGCACTCCCCTTATCACGCTCTCGTATCATCTCATTTATTTCTAGGGATGCAGTTTGTTCAGCATAATTATACTCGTCCCCAATAACCTGAAGTCAATCATTCTCATCCAGAGATTGGAGTGGCAAAAATCTATTAGAAACCTCTATACTATGTACCTGCTTTCTCCAGGACTGTGCATGGAGATGCCTGTCCTGATTTTGATTTGTAGGGCCAGGTTGGTAGAAGAAGCTCAAGGGATATACCCTAATACCTACTTCCAAATTATCATTATTGTTACCCAGCCTATGGAAAATTTCCCGGACCAAAGTGGGACTTCCTAATGAAAGTACTATACAATCCCCTTGCGTATTTTTTCCAATTGTTCCTACCCAACCGACCCTTCTAACCATCTTAAATGCCGAAAACATATCTTGGACTAGACCCGTTCTTATTCCCAAGAAGTGTATGGTCCTATTTCTCAGTATTTCCCAGGTTTCCTTTTCTCCTTCAAGTAACGGGGAACATTTATCAGAACCACTGAGTAAGGTTGCGCCGCAGGAGGCAAATTTAAGATTTGCCTATTCTCCAATTGCTCTGGTAATGTTATCTTCTCTTTCCCTGTGTTTAAACCTGATTCCCTCTGTTGACTGTAATCCTGACGTGTATCCATCCTATCAATAATCCTAACTGGCTGTTCATTGTTATTATCTTTAGTGTTCAGATGGCGTAAGTTAGGGATGTCACTCCTTCTCTCTGGATCTTTTATATTATCCTTGAGGTCCACTATAGGAAGCCTATCTCGATTTTTAACCAATAATGCCAAGTCCAACTCTATTTTGGCTAGTCTTAATTCTACAGCCTCAAACGATTGTTTAATAAAATTACTTAGATCAACTAATTCATTCCCTGTATTGGTTACAGCCACGTTAAAATTCCCTTTCCCCCTCCTTTTTTTAATTTTCCTATCCAAACCTTTATTTTTGGACTGTATCAAGTTACTATTCCCCTGTTTGTTCTCCTGTTTGTTCTCTGCTACCAGCATCTGCAGGTCTTGCCCAGTTGGAACATTCTGTATCAAAACCTTTGGGCTACTCGGCCCTTTTTTTAATTTCGGGATGCGGCATTTTTTAGATGGTGGCGAACGCTCAGCATCCAGATCACTGATGATATTCTCTTCACCACTAGTCTGGATGCAACCGTTAGTAAGCTCCCTATTATGACTTCCCAAAGGCCCCTTCTCCCCCGCCTCTTCAAACTCCGTCTGTTGTAGGTTAATGGTTTTACTCGTAATATCCACTTCCTGAGAGTTCCCTTTAATGGACTCCTCAACCGTGGATATTTGTTTATCTAGTGCTCCAACCGCCCCCTTAAGATATTTCAAAATAGTTTTATTCACATCTGCTGATTTACTGCCAGGTTGTACTAGGCTCACACTTTGAATTTTCCTCTTCCCCATTTTGCTATCTCTTGAGGTTAAGCTAATGATATGTACTTCCCACTACACAGCACACCGTGTTTACTTATTATTTAAAACTGAACAATCAGGGGGAAAGGTCTTACAAAATCTAACGGTTAAGCATCCACTAAATGATACAGTCTTAATGAGCGCCCATACAAAGCAATTCAAGCCAAGAGACCTGGCCCAGCCCAGCCTCCTCCGGACTCTGACGGGCTAAGACGGGCCCGTCTTGGCCCGGTCTTCGCCCGTGCCGAGCCCGCGCGCGTCCCGCGTTGCGTTGCCGGCTCTGTGCCTTGTAGCGTCCTCCAGGGAGCGGGGCTAAAGTGCGCTAGTGCAGGTTAGGGGCCAGGGACAGCGCAAAAGCACCAGGAGTAGTCCGTTGCAGAGCGGATCCCGCCGTCGCGGTGCCGGCTCTGTGCCTTGTAGCGTCCTCCAGGGAGCGGGGCTAAAGTGCGCTAGTGCAGGTTAGGGGCCAGGGACAGCGCAAAAGCACCAGGAGTAGTCCGTTGCAGAGCGGATCCCGCCGTCGCGGTGCCGGCTCTGTGCCTTGTGGCGTCCTCCAGGGAGCGGGGCTAAAGTGCGCTAGTG
This sequence comes from Calotriton arnoldi, assembly GCA_963921515.1. NCBI lineage: Eukaryota > Metazoa > Chordata > Amphibia > Caudata > Salamandridae > Calotriton > Calotriton arnoldi. The sequence goes on along the minus strand of CAWUFW010001715.1, from coordinate 1,079,711 downwards.
CAGGTTAGGGGCCAGGGACAGCGCAAAAGCACCAGGAGTAGTCCGTTGCAGAGCGGATCCCGCCGTCGCGGTGCCGGCTCTGTGCCTTGTAGCGTCCTCCAGGGAGCGGGGCTAAAGTGCGTAGTGCAGGTTAGGGGCCAGGGACAGCGCAAAAGCACCAGGAGTAGTCCGTTGCAGAGCAGTGTGGGAACTCAATAAATTAATAAAATTAATAAAAACAATTAATTCATAATTAATTATTACATTTTTTAATAATCATGTAAATTGTGTAATTGCTTTTTATATATATAATTTTCCTAATAAGAGTTGTATATTTCTGGTGAACAAATAGGATTATTAAAATATGTTATGTGTTTGAGGAACATACTTGAGTGGGAATAGTAAATATTACTCCTCTGTAGTCCAACACTTTCCCTACTGGTGCACAGACTGGAGTGGAAATAGCAAATTTAACCCCTCTGAAGTCCAACGCTTTCCCTACTGATGCATAGACTGGAGTGGGAATAGTAAATTTAACCCCTTCAAATTCTAACGCTTTCCCTACTGTTGCACAGACTGGAGTGGGAATAGTAAATATTACCCCTCTGGAGTCCAACACTTTCCCTACTGTTGCACAGACTGGAGTGGGAACAATAAATGTAACCCCTCCGAAGTCCAGCGCTTTCCCTAATGTTGCATAGACTGGAGTGGTAATAGTAAAGTTAATCCCTTCAAATTCCAACGCTTTCCCTACTGTTGCACAGACTGGAGTGGGAATAGCCAATCTTACTCCTCTGAATTTCAAAGCTTCCCTACTGTTGTACAGGTTGGAATGGTAATACTAAATTTTACCCCTCCGAAGTCCAACACTTTTCCTACTGTTGTACAGACTGGAGTGGGAATAGTAAATTTTACCCCTCCGATGTTAAAGCTTTTTCTACTGTTGACAGACTGGAGAGGGAATAATACATTTTACTCAACCTAAGTCCAACACTTTCACTACTGTTGCACAGAATGGAGTGGGAATAGTGTATCTTTTGTTTTTTGGATTTAAAAACTTATGTTTTTCTATTATATATATATATATATATATATATATATATATATATATATACATATACATACATATATATATATATACACATATACATACATATATATATTATTTTTTTGTTACATTTTTCATATAGACTTGTTTTTAAAAATTTTGTAATATTTTTATAAAATATTTTATTTATTGTTTTTCTATATTTAGGTAAATTATTTTAATGTTTTATACTTGTGTTTTAATATTTTTTATGTTTCATTTAAACATATAAATATATATGTATGTATACATACCTATATTTATCCTTTTTATAGTAGTAAATTAAAAAATATATATAAATTAAAATATATATTTTTATTAATAGTGTTACATTATATATACACATATATAAACATATATATATATATATATATACACACGTGTGTGTGTTTTCAATATGAGCATATATTTATATGCATTTTTTTAATATTTAAAACTATTTAATATACATTGTAATTGGTATATGTTAAAATATTAAAGTTTTTCTATTTTATACTATATATACTGAACATCAATATTTTTGTATTATTTTTTATGATATCAATGTGAAACGATATATATTTTTCAAAGTTTTTGTGCTTACCATGATAAATATAGGGAAACAATATTTTTGCAATAGATATTTTTGACACAATATTTCTGTATCGCGATATTGTTGTAATCAATGTTCTGTCAGTGATCCCTCCTCTTCCTACCTTTTATTATTGCTTCATTTAAATCATGAGACCTCTTTTGCTCCTTGGCACCAATTGGCTGTTTGCAAACCTCGCCCTTTGATTTGGGTGGCTGCAGTCTGCTTCTGCTCTTGGTCATGTGCAACACATGTTCTAGAACATTGGCCTATTGTGGTACTATGCCAGTGGCTGCTTTTGCAGAAAATGCCCTTTGTTGTGTTTTGTTTTGAATATTTTACTGTTTGGCACAGGCTGCCATTGCACGTGGCTATGTTTATATGTGTAAACTTGCTTCCATTCCACCTGCCTTTTATCCAGTGTTCTGGAGCGTTGCTGTCAGTACACTGGGAGCGGCTGGAGTAGAAGGAAGGTCACAAGAGCTATCTATAATTGTAATTGGTGTTTCAACTTCAATAAATACATCTTGGAATAATAAGGTCTGGACTCTACACCCTTCTCTTTCTTGTACTTTGCTCAAAACCACAGTAGACACTATTACACAAGTGTCTCCTCCGCTCATTCAAATGCAGGGCTACCAGTGTCACAATTGTTGCAGTTGACCAGGGACCTAGCGTTGGCAGGAGCCACCGCACTGGCTGATGAAATGTGTGCTGATTTAAACTGGGTAGTCAAAAGTGGACCATGTTAGGCCTGTCTCTCAGGTTCCTGCTATCAGGTGTTTACCTACACTGTACAACTATATCCCCCTATACTGCTAACTGGGGTCTATCATCTATGCTCTTTGTACTGCAAACAAGTACTGTTCTTTTGATGCTCTGCGCCCGTCGCTGTAAATTCATTCTTGTTTTCCCTACACTGATCAACTTTCTCCCTCTACATTCATCACCTGGGTTTTCTAAACTCTACATCTCTGCCAACAATGCTGTAAAGCAGGTTCTCTGCTCCTCCACAGTCTGCACATTCTGCTCTGCACTCCCAATCTCTCTGCACTGTTTCACATCATTGTGTTCTCAATGATGTACTCCCAGTGCTGTACGCTTGGCCTTGTGCTCTCTGCATTGTACCTCCATGATTTGCTTTTGGTGCTGTGTATTCTACTCTGTACACCCAGACCTGTGCCCTCTACTCTTTACTCTGGGCCAGGAGCTCCCCACCCTGTGGTGCTCGCAAGACGTAGAATAGTGGGAGATTGAAAGAACCTGGATGAGCATGGCAGAGTCCAGCTCTAGGTGGGAGGGTGGCAGACCCTAGCAGTGCTTGGCTGACAACACCAAAGGGTGGCTGAGTCTGCCAGGAATTCTCCAACAGGAATCCACCAGGTAAAGTGCCCATTCAATTTTATCAGGGTCCTCAGCCAGGGTGCTGTCTCAGGCTGTGAAAAAGACACACAGGTAGGTCAGACCATGTACAGTAGTAGTAACTATAAATGTCATAGTGAGAAAAAAGAAACACAGTGTCACAGTTTTCTTAATTAAATTCAGAATATTCAGTGTTAAAAGGGGAGACCTCAGGTGTATGGTTTTTAGGTCTCGCCTGAGCCAGCGCATGCGCTGCTCTGGCGAGACATTTAGTGTGTGGGCTTTAAAAAGCCGACCACAGCTTTTTGGCTGGCATAGAGCGTGCGGTTACACGCACAATGACGAGCAGAGGCGCCATCTGGCTTTCCTCTCTCGTCATGGTGCGCGCACATCGCACACCACTCGCCAGCCTGCTTTCACTTTTGCCGTCGCGCACGCGCTTGTTTTTTTGTTTTTTTTTAGTTTACGGTGAGCTGACGTGACCTGCATGTGCATCTGGTAACAATTATCCCAGGTCAACCTGTGCCATTTCTACTTTTTTTTTTACAATTTTATCTTGCGCTTTGTTTTTGTTTCCCCGTGATAGGGACGTGTATTAGCATCTGGTAATAATTATCCAGAGTGCCACTTTCCCGAGTTAAACTTGTGCTTCGTGTTTCCTGAGTTCAACTTGTGTGATTTCTACTTTTTTTCCCCCTTTTATGTTGCGCTTTGTTTTTATTTCCCCATGATAGGGACGTGCATATCCCGAGTGCCACTTTCCTGAGTTCAACTTGTGCTTCGTGTTTCCCGAAACAATTATCTCGGTTTAACTTGCCATTTTTACTTTTTTTCTCCCACTTTTAGCTTGCGCTTTGTTTTAATTTCCCCATGATAGGGACATGTATTAGCATCTGGTAATAATTATCCGAAGTTCCACTTTCCCCAGTGCTTGATTACACCTTATATACGCTATTTGTCTTATATTAGGAGTCGCAGCCTAATTAACAGTATTTTTGTCTCACTCTGTTTTTTTGTTTTTTATTTATTTGCGCACAGCACAAAGCAATATTTTATGTTACTTTTTACGCGTCACTTCTAAACTCTATTTAAACTCCACACCCCCCACTCTCTTATTGTCTCTCTCCTTCTTTCTCTCTCCCCTCTCTAATTATCTCTCTACTTAATTAACTCTACTCTCTCTCTTTTTTAGCCTCATTCTCTCTCTCACCCCTTTATCTGTTTCTCTTTCAAACCCCTTCATTTACTCTCTCTCCCCTTCTTTCTCTCTATCTATCCCGCTCCACCCTTTATTCTCTGTACACCCTTTCTCTCTCTTTCTCTCTGTCCACCCTCTCTAATTCTCTCTCTCACCTCTCTCGCTCTACCCTTTATTCTCTGTACACCCTTTCTCTCTCTTTCTCGCTCTCCACCCTCTCTAATTCTCTTTCTCTCCTCTCTCGCTCCACCCCTTTATTCTCTGTACACCCTTTCTCTCTCTTTCTCTCTCTCCACCCTCTCTAATTCTTTCTCTCTTCTCTCGCGCCACCCTTTATTCTCTGTACACCCTTTCTCTCTCTCCACCCTCTCTAATTCTCTCTCTCTCCTCTCTCGCTCCACCCTTTATTCTCTGTACACTCTTTCTATCTCTTTCTCTCTCGCCACCCTCTCTAATTGGGCATTATATCTTCACTCTCTCTCTCACTCGGAAACACCACAGCATCACTCAGCATCACCACAGCATCACTCATCGCAACCACAGCATCAATCAGAGCTAGCACAGCATCACTCAGCGCCACCACAGCATCACTCAGCACCACCACAGCATCACTCAGCACCACCACATCATCACTCAGCACCACCACAGCATCACTCAACGCCATCACAGCATCACTCAGCGTAACCACAGCATTACTCAGCACAACCACAGCATCACTTAGCTCCACCACAGCATTACTCAGCAGCACCACAACATCACTCCGCGCCACCACAGCATCACTCAGCACCACCGTAGCTTCAGTCAGCGACACCACATCATCACTCAGGGCCAACACAGCATCACTCAACAACACCGCAGGATCACTCAGCACCACCACAGCATTACTCAGCACCACCACAGTATCAATAAGCACCACCACAGCATCACTCAGTACCACCACAGCATCACTCTGCAGCGCCACAGCATCAATCAGCATCACCACAGCAGCAGTCAGCAATACCACAGCATCACTCGGGGCCACCACAGCATCACTCAGGGCCAGCACAGGATCACTCAACGCTACCACAGCATCACTCAGCACCACCACAGCATCACTCAGCACCACCACAGCATCATTCAGGGACACAACAATATCACTCAGCGCCACCACAGCATCAATCAACACTGCCACAGCGTCACGCAGCACCACCACAGCATCACTCAGGTGAACCACAGCATCACTCAGGGACAACACTGCATCACTCAGGGACAACACTGCATCACTCAACACCACCACAGCATCACTCAGCACCACCACAGCATCACTCTGGGCCACCACAACATCACTCAACTTCACCTCAGTATCACTCAGCACCACCACAACATCACTCAGGAATACCACAGCATCACTCAGTACCACCACAGCATCACTCAGTACCACCACAGCATCACTATTCGCTACCACAGCATCACTCAGCGCCATCACAGCATCACTCAGCACCACCACAGCATCACTCAGCACCACCACAGCATCACTCAGCACCACCACAGCATCACTCAGTACCACCACAGCATCACTATGCGCTACCACAGCATCACTTAGCGCCACCACATCAGCACTCACCACCACCACAGCATCACTCAACACCACCACAGCATCCCTCAGCACCACCACAGCATCACTCAGCACCACCACAGCATCACTCAGCACCACCACAGCATCACTCAGCACCACCACAGCATCACTCAGCGACACCACATCATCACTCAGGGACAACACTGCATCACTCAACACCGCCACAGCATCACTCAGGGCCACCACAGCATCAATCAGCACCACCACAGCATCACTCAGCACCACGACAGCATCACTCAGCGCCACCACAGCATCACCCAGCACCAGCACAGCATCAGTCAGCACCATCACATCATCACTCATCACCACCACAGCATCACTCAGGGCTACCACAGCATCACTCAGGACCACCATAACATCACTCAGGAACACAACAGCATCACTCAGGAATACCACAGCATTACTCAGGCCACCACAGCATTACTCAGCGCCACCACAGCATTACTCAGCGCCACCACAGCATTACTCAGCGCCACCACAGCATCACTCAGGAACACCACAGCATCACTCAGGAACACCACAGCATCACTATGCGCTACAACAGCATCACTCAGCACCACCACAGCATCACTCAGCACCACCACAGCATCACTCAGCACCACCACAACATCACTCAGCACCACCACAACATCACTCAGCGCCACCATAGCATCACTCAACACCACCACAGCATCACTTAGCAGCACCACAGCATCACTCAGCACCACCACAACATCACTCAGGGGCACCACAACATCACTCAGCACCACCACAACATCACTCAGCGCAACTACAGCAACACTCAGCACCACCACTGCGTCACTCAAGCACACAACAATATCGATCAGGGCCACAACAACATCACTCAGCGCAACCACAGCATCGCTTTACACAACCACAGCAACACTCAGCACCACCACAACATCACTCAGCACCACCACAGCATCACTCAGCCACACCACAGCATCACTCAGGGCCAACACTGCATCACTCAGGGCCAACACTGCATCACTCAGGGCCAACACTGCATCACTCAGGGCCAACACTGCATCACTCAGGGCCAGCACAGCATCACTCAGGGCCAGCACAGCATCACTCAGGGCCAGCACAGCATCACTCAGCAATACCACAGCGTCACTCAGCAACACCACAGTGTCACTCAGCACCACCACAGCATCACTCAGCACCACCACAGCATCACTCAGCACCACCACAGCATCACTCAGCACCACCACAGCATCACTATGCGCTACCACTGCATCAATCTGCAGCGCCACAGCAACAATCAGCACTACCACAGCATCACTCTGCACCACCACAGCATCACTCTGCACCACCACATCATCACTCTGCACCACCACATCATCACTCTGCACCACCACATCATCACTCAGGGCCACCACTGTAGTGTAGCTCCTATTTCCCTAATAGGCTCTGCGCATTGGAATAATATATCCTATAGGTTTGACATAGGACTAAGGTCAGTATGTCCCTATCGAGTATATTAAACTTAATTACTTGTGCCAGCTAGCTCAGAGGCCACTAGAAACTCCTTGGATAACAAGAAGGGAGTAGTTTCTGGCAGCCGCAAAACATGACCACTTTGTTTCCCTTTAGAATCAGAACGTGTCCCAGAGTCGTGGAAACAATAGATAACTATTTCACTCAGCTCAATCGTGCATGCTTAGTTTTCTCCAAGTTACACAGAAAGAACAGACGGGCGTTTCAATAAAAGATTTATTGAACAGTCTTGTTTCTGGTGTAAGTAAAATGTGCTGTTACGATCACAAGACAGTATGCGAGATAAATAATGTACAGTGTGAGCAGTAGAAATAAATAATACTGCGATAGCATTATCTTTTAGTACATATGCCTTTACATAAATAACACAGACTAAAAATGCGAGTACTCATACGATGCGTTTCTAATCTAGTTCTACCCCAATGTACCTAACCTAACCTAGGTGTAGGGAGAGGTATGAAGTAGGTGAAGTATTCCTTACTATGGTATACTAAGAGTATGTTAAGCCTAGTATGCCTAGTATGCCAAGAGTCCCTCTAGGTTCTTGTCAGCTCCATACCTGAAGAATGAGAGAGGTAGGAATCTCTTTGCCAGACTCGAACTCCAACACCCCGCAAGGGAAGTCAGATCACTGGAAGCTGGACTCTCTGCGTGCAGGGATGACAGCGTCTTCTCAGTGCGTCAGGCCGGGAAACGGGCTCCTCTGAAGTCGAGGTCTCCTCTGATTTACAGGGGCTAGGGAAGGTATATTTATACCTGAGAAGTACCTAAGAATGTTAGTATTGACGTGAGTCGGACAGCGGAAGACGTCATGAATGAACCCCTAAGGAATAATGGTTCATGCATAATATATGAGTCCTTGAAGAAATCAATAGTCCTGGGCTAGGGAAACTCCCGCAGCCTAAGGGTCTGTTCTTCATGAACTCGTTGTGACGTTAGGGTGGACGGATGTCAGAAACCATGCCTGTATTTGGAGTGCACGGTTTAATGCCTAAATAAGGGCTGGGATTTTATGCCTATATAAGGGCAGGGCGAATTGTGCCTATATAAGGACATGATACTGGAAAGCCCGTTTATGGACACCCTAAGAGGAATACAACACCCACTCCACTTTCGTGTGTACGATAATACTAAAATGCTAAACATTTAAAATGCTAAACATTAAATGGAGTACCGCATATTTAAAAATATTTCTTAAAAGCATTAAAAAACATAGTAAAAAATGCAAAAGGTACTGTACATTTGAAGCAAATGCTTTTCATTTCAGGCATAAAGTTCGAAAATAAATGCAATTGGAATGAAATAAGCAGTAATATTTACATGTGACAGAAAATGATCGATAAGTTGTTTCAAAAATCAAAGTCATTTCATGTCATGAAAACTAATGAACTGTTTTAGACACACAAGATGACTAAGTGTCCGTGGAAGTACCGTGAAGTCTGTATTATAAGGCTAGTTCTACTTTAAGCAGATTGAAGTGCCATTTTCATTCGAAAAATGGGAAAAAGTTCAATATTGGTAGAGTTCCAAGTTTTTTTGAAAATGAAGGCCAAATTGTTACTGCATCTCTGGAACACTGTATGCTGAATCAGAGTCAGTTTACGGGTCTGGTGTAAACATGAGATCATCTATTTCTATAGACAAAACATCATCCACTGAAGTTGGTGTCAGTTGGAACACCTCGTGTAGTAGATTAATTGCACAGAGATGAGAAGCATCGCTTCCAGCATAGGTTGCCGCAGCAATGTTCGCGTCCGTTGTTACCTGTGTGCCTGTAGATCTTTCTCGTACCTCAGCAGGAGCCGGAAGCGTCTGTGAGATCTCAATGAATGCTGACATCAGGATTGGTAGCCTCTGGGGACAACACAGAGCATGGGCCGTTATCGGGACCAGCAGAGTATCGACATCCGTTGGCGTAGCTGATGGAAATGTGAGACAAGTGTCTAACACGCATTCTTCACCGCATAGCAGGCATCGTAGAACAGGTAAGATGCAATCTTGCCAGATTGGTCTGAATGACAGGAACCACGTGGTATTCAAGTCCCGTAGACGAGTCATGCCCAATAGCTGTACTATTCGCTCACGACACTTTCGTTCAAGGAGAGCTTTCTCCATTTCGCTCGGAGTGATGTCTGCGAATAGGCTGGCCATAGCGCAATAGCAGGAAGAGAAATAGAATTCCGGCAACAAGTGCTAGAATTAATGGTATGCCACCAAACACCGAATGTGCAAAGTTCGGGATGATTCCGAGTATTGCCTGGAAAGGTGCTAACAGACCGGAGCAGATGCTCTTAAATACATGTACAATTCCGGTTGTATCAGACATATTGAAGATACGTCCTATCATTTCTACGAAATGTATAGGGCAGTTTGTACGTATTAAAGTCTGTATCTCAGCCGAAGTCCTTGCTACTTGTAGATCATAGGTTTCTTTGGCCGAGGTCAAAGGCACTGTTTGCTGTAAAAGCATGGCTTTCATTCTGCTCAAAGTATCAAATCTTATAAAAGAGACGTTCAGCGAAGGCCATAGAGGCGACTCCCTGACTGTGTCTATTGGGGCAAACAATACTTGCATACAGCAAGTGACCCTGGAGTTGACCGTTACTAGATATGGGATGCCTGGCAGCATGCCGCAGCAACTCTGATCATTCAACATGAGGTAACTCCCATTAGAAAGTTGTCCAAACGTTGGATTAATCACAGCAGCTGGTGTACCCTGCTGATGGCAAGACAAATTTGCCACAGAACCATTACAAGCCCCGTGTAAAGAAATGTCCTGACATATAAGTGAACCGCTCAGTGCACGTTTACAGTGTGTACCGCTCAAAAACACTTCACGATCCCCACTCCAACATCTATATGTATACGGTAAATCCCAAGATGTCTTAATGTATTCCTTACCCAACCTTTCATATTTGCCTGCTTGCATTTGTCTGAGGCAATACTGAAACTGAAAAGTAGTCACAGGTAATGTTATTTTGCCATGAATAAGCCATTCTGTAGCTGGTTTTTCTGCCACTGTGAATGGTAATTTTTCCAGTTTTTCAATGCTCAGCACTGTATACCTTGCTCCTCTTTGTGCCAATTCGATCTGTTTATCAGTCAGATTGTATTCTGCAAACAGAGCTGACGTGTTGATAAAACGCCAAGGCACATAGCCCGCTCGCAAAGATTGCAGCGTCCAGCTTAATAACACAATAGAACGTAATTGAGACTGACCGTGTTGTAACATCGCCAAATCTTGTTCTAGTATGTCGATAGCAGAGGATACAATGCCATCCAATGAATATATTCTGGAGGACAAAGTTGTTAACCCATTGTCGACCACAGAGAGTGTTTTCTCTAAATTAATACGATCAAGTTCACGTATTCGTTCTGCGGCCTCCATCTGTGATACTTTCCATGCTTCATTATAGGCAGCATAAATGCCGGCATATATGAAACGTTTTTGACGCGGTTTTCTTGGTCCAAGCAAGAATTCCCTAAGGTCTGCGTCCTTTTTAAGTAAGGTTAAGTGTTGTTTCACATCCTGTAGTGTAGACTTATGCAGCCAATCGAGGCATAATTTTCCTACACTGTATGTTGTTACTACCCCCGGATGTTGTCTTTGGACGTATCTTGGGTCTGGCCTATTAATAGTAAAGCCCTGAGTTTTATTCAGGAATCTTTCCTGACAGTTATTCGTGTCTGTGGGCCAGATCAACCATTTTTTCCAATCAGGATTAGATCTGTTGAGTTGTAGTATATTGTCAACTGTCACCACTGCCTGTGTATCGTTATCACTTGCAGGTGCTGGTACAGAAGGTGTGTTCATCTCCTTGATCTTGGCTAATCCAAGACAAGATGTTTGTTGGATGGTTTCATTCAAAAACATTATTTGTTCAGGGATGATACAGGCTCTAAATAAAGCTTCTATCCCCTGCACTTGCCAATCTTTAGTACCCCAGACAGTTTTTGTGTCTATTGTATCTTTCCATAAGTCGAAACCCTGTCTAGACAGTTGGGCAATAAAGGCTGCAGAGTAAATCTGTTTTGTATTAGTTAACATAATTTTCAGTCCTGTATTGTTTACATTTCTAAAGTAAAATGTTTCTGGGTCAGATGTATTGTAACCTGAAAAATATGGAAATTTACTAGCAAATGTTTTTGAACTACCTTTAGGTGGTGTAGGACAATGTTCCCATTGGTTAAACATAAACACATTTCTTGGATATGCAGATTTATGCAAATAATGATGACCATAGTGGTTATAACAATACAGTTGTTCATAGTCTGATGAACCCTCTAAATATTCATTTTTAGAAAATGCAGCAGATTTTTCTAGGTCATACATTATGTCGTTAACAGTCTCAAAGTCCCAATCATCAGAATAGGTACTGGACGAAATTAGATCACTTAGTGAAATTTTAAACAAATGTGGAATGTTCAATTGTTCCGTCGGGCCGAAGATGTCAAAATCTGTTTTGTCCCACACTATACCATCCTGTATAGGAACAGCTGTGATGTTCACTGATGACAAGTCTCTTGCTTCACGATGGGAAGATTTATGAGGTTTCAAAAGTACGTTCACGCCTTTTCTTTCAGTATTCACATGGATGTATCTGCCACTTATAAGCACGCTCACAGTTGTAACCAAAGCTAGCCAGAGCAGGAAAACAAAAAGTCCAGATATAATCCAGAGTTCAATCCATGGAGAAACCAAATAAGTCTTTTTCAGAAAGTGAAGAAAGTCTTGTACTTGCTGCTTGAATTTGAATGATGCTGGCGTCGTTTCAGGTTCACTCGGATCTTCTGAGAATGTATCAAAGTTAATGAAATAGCCAGAAGCAGTTCTATCAATTGTTGGAATTGCATCAGGATTTGTAGAAATCACTGGAACCAGTTCATCACTTGCTACATTGGTGTAGACAGGTGTATTTGGACGAACTGTTACTTGGTGTTCAAGAGGGATGAGTTCCATAGCGTTGTTGCTTAGTATTCCATCTGTTGCAGCTGAATTCTCGATTGTTATCAGTCTTTCAGTCTGAACCTCTTGGATAGTAGCGAGAGGAGTGCGTCTGCTACTAGGTCGGAGTCCACGAGGCCTACTATTTAGTATTGGCCACATACTGTGGTTTGATCAGGTCGATGGACACAAATCTTTGCTCCTTTCTTCCAGCAAGGGGCGGCAGAAGTACTGTTCTTGTTCCTTGAACTGCTAGGACAGGTACTGGTTGTCTGTAAGAAGGTCCAAATTCCTTCTTGTCCGCAATCTTTTCTCTGACTAGATCCCCAACTTTTGGAATCTAGACAGGCCTTGCTGGGACAGCCGATTTTTCCCCAGTGGTGGTTGGCTGTAGGAATACGTTGCTTTGTTTCGTTCTTAACTCATTCAGTTCCGGTAAAACAGCCAAACGATCTTTGATATCAAACGGTTTATTTTCCACCACTGTGCCTTACGTGTTCAAGGTCTGGTACCCACATTCATGTCCCAAATAGGACCTCATATGGAGTGACCCCCCTAGAGAACTTCTTGGCAGATTGTTCAATGAGCGTTGGACCCCATTAAGGTGTTTGACCCACCCATCACCCGAACCTAATACCCTAGCTGTTATAGACTGCTTTATGTCCCGGTTTTTCCTTTCCACAACCGAATTTCCCTCAGGATGGAATGGAGAGGAGTACCGCAATGCAACGCCCAGACTGGCCATGGCTTCTTTGTAAGCCCGAGAGCTAAACGCAGGACTCTGGTCAGAATGTAGCGTGCCTATTGCGTATGTGCCGATAAAGACTCGCAAATCTTTTATAACAGTTCGAGCGTCAGCCGAGCGCTGAGGCCATATCCATAGGAACCTAGAGCATGAATCCACTGCAACCATGATATATTTATAGTTACCGTCCCTTTGCAAGGGACCGCAGTGGTCCAGGTAAACACAAGCTAATGGTTTGTCTGAAATTAACAGGGGTGTCTGCGCAGGACGTTTCACTGTTGAGACTTTCATCTGTTGGCAAATATCACATTCTAAAACATAGTTTTTAGTTTGTTTCCGAATGCCAGGCCACCAATATCTTTGCTTGAGTAAAGATACTGTCGCTGAAACACCTGCATGGGCAGAAGCTATCCCTTCGTGTGCTGCTAGGATTAGTCCTAATCTGCGTTCCTTGTTTGGAATTACCCTATCCCCCACTCCAGGGATTCGAGCAAAAGGAACGTTGTTCGCATCAATTACATAAGAGTACTTGAGTGGAAACTTTTTTGGTAACGCTGCACTGCTGCCTTTGCTTGAAGCATTGACAGCCAACATTATCTCACCGTCTATTTTTGTTTTTGAACGAGTGATCGCAGCTACGGAAGCCGTCTGCACAGCCCCCTTTGCGGCTTCATCAGCCAATGAATTCCCTGCAACGTGAACGCCATCACGTTGATGACTCAGTGTGTGGATCACGTGAGCCTTTGGTAGTTCGTTTTTCAACTGAACTACTTGTTCCCAAAGCGTTTTGTGCTTTATTGTGCCACCTTTCGCATCTTTGAAACCATTTTCAAGCCAGTTTTGTATATATTCATTATACAACTGAACACAGTAAAAGGAATCGCACACTATTAGTGTGGGGAATTCTCGATCTGTACTTTCAAGTGCCAGTTTGAATGCTTGTAGTTCAGCTCGCTGAGCTGTACAATCTCCTAGAGACTGAGTTTTTGTGACTATAGGTCTGAAGATGCCATTTCGCATGCGACCTTTAACGATTGCACACGCTGCACTGTAAGCTTGCTTACTCCCTGTTGCGGGTTGTGCCGATCCGTCAGTGTAAATTATGAATTCGTACTGATCGAGAGGCAGAATTTCAGTAGGCAGAGGACATTCTTGTTCATATTGCAGGAATGCTTGTGTTTTTAAATCTGCATCAAAAACATATTCAACATCTGTTGCAGCAAGAGAATTAACCCATTGTATCCATCTTGGATGTAATGCTTTAGCATTTGGAATGCTTGCTTTTGTGACCGCTTCTAAAGCTGGTACTGGGGTTACGACAATAATGCGTTTCCCATGGGCTAAGGCTCTTTCTTTTGCTACAGCAGTTTGAACTGCTGTTAGAATTTTTTCAGTTGAACTGAAGCGCATTTCAGCTTGTGTGTACAAATGAGATTTGTATGCGATTGGTATTTTCTCACCCTCATTGAAGGTTAAGTAGGTGAATCCGCATTGACCCGAAATTATTCGGATCACCAAATTGCGTTGACTTACGCGTGTTTGTAAGTGATTTGTTGCTAACATGTTAGCCTGGAGTGAACGCAAGATTTCTGTGTGTTCCTGTGTCCAGTTTCTGATCGAAAAATCAGGTTTGATTAATGCGTAGAGAGGTTTAACCCTTTCTGCGTAATTTAGAATGTATGTTCTTCCAAAGTTTAGGAAACCCAGGTTGGATTGTAGGTTTTTTTGCGTTTTTGGAGGTTGGAGCAGCGCACACTTTTCTAAAAAGTTAGCTGCCAAGCTCTTGCCTTCACTTGAAAGCTCATATCCTAGAAATAGGACATTGAGATGGGCAATTCTGGACTTTTTAAAGTTGAACTTGTAGCCCTCAGAGGCGAAACCCAGTATAATGGTGCTCACCCTGTTCAAGTGTTTTTCCAGGTCATCGTCTGTCAGATAGATGTCATCGACATAGGACAATGCCTCATTGTCATAAATTTGTAGTAACTCCGTTACCCTCGCTGAGAATAAACCTGGGCTGTTCTTGAACCCTTGTGGGAGTCGACAAAAGTGACGCTGGGTCCCCATTATGGAGAATGCTGTTAAGTACCTGCTTTCAGGTGCTATGTTTTGACAAAAGAAACCATTTGAGATGTCTAATGTTGTTTTATATTTTTTACGCACAATGTTATTCATTAATGCTGTGCTATGTGCATTTTGCACTGCAAAAGTTTTAGAACAAGTGTTTAGGTGTCTGTAGTCCAAAACTAGACGATATGTATTGTCTGGTTTGGAGACAGGAAACAAAGGATTGTTCATTGAGGAGGTGCATGTTTCAATCACCCCTTGATATTCAAGTTGATCTAAGATCTCCCTGACCTGTTTTTTAGCTTCTTGCTTTATTGGGTACTGCCGTTGTGCAGTTGGTTCATGTTCCAGATGTATTTTATGGTGAGGTGAGTCCTCATCCCATCCCACATGATTTTTATATAATGCTGGGGCCTGGGCCACTGCCCATTTCCTGGCATATGTATATCTTAGGTGAATTGGAATATGGTTGGAGAAGGCAGGCATAATAATGTCCTCGCCATGTGGGCACTCCCTGACAAATTGTGGAGGCCAGTCCTTTTCTGCTAGAAGTATGTCATAGCCCTTTGATAGTCTTTCCCAAAAAAGTGCTTTCACCTGTCTAGGTTTGTCTCCCTCCATCCGGAGTGTTATTTCATATAACTTTTGTGGAGTACTAACCCTGGTGTCTACAGTCTCTACTTTAATGTGCTCATTCAAGTCCACTATCTCCAGACGTTCCTTCAGGTTCTGGCGAGCTATTGTGACTTCTGCTGCACTGTCCAGCATTGTCTGAGCCCATTCTCCGTTCTTGAGTTGTGTTCTCAGTATTCTCGGCATGTCTGATCTTTAGACCTGCTACTTTCTTTTTGGAGAATTGAGGTTTTGCTTTAGTTTTTGGAGCGTGTTTGTCGTCTTTCGATTTCACGCGTTCTTCTCTATGTTCCGATAGTCCTCTTCTTTCCGAAGTCTGTGATGAGATCTGAAAGGGACGAGAGGAACGTGTATCAGTATCTTGATACCTGTCAGGCTTTCTCAAATTATCCCTATTCCTGAGGTTATACCTCCTTTCAGAGGGCTCCTTTTGAGGAGACCTACCTCGGGATTGAGAACGTTTCTCATTTGAATTTTGTTTATTAGTCTCCCACTTCTTTTTAGAAGATGTAGGAGTTTGTTTAATAGAGTCCTTCTCAGGACTTTCAGATAGCTTCGGCTTCACTGGTCTTCCACCCAAACTATCTTTGCCTAATTCTGCATAAGATTGTTCAATTATTCTGGGTAGCTCAGTTTGATGTTCTGTAACATCAAATTCCCTTAATTTTTGGCGGATCGCCACTGCTGCTGCCTCCCCTTTAATATTAGATAATATTATTGTTGAGACCTGGTCGAAATTTTTCAGTAACTTCATACCTAAATTTAAAGCAGGCTCTGCCCCGTATTCGTTTTGAATTTGTTTCAGGACATCAGGTATTACCGCAATTGACGGAATGCCATGTGTTTTAGTATAGATGGCAGCAAAGACTGAGCCCCATGTGGTGCAGTCTTCCAGTTGTGGTGTGATCCCCATTGGTAAACTGATTGTTAGTATTCTGTGTTTCTCATACGGGCTAGTATTTGGAAATACTGCTTCGATTTGAGTAATTTTTTGAGCTATCCAGAATGGAATTTGCTCACGTTTTGTGGGCATTTTACCCATGACTGCGTATAGAGTCTGTGGTGTAATTTTGAGTGTATTCCCCTGTTGGGGAGTTGGATTTGGAATTGTTAATGGTTGCTGAACTGTAAAAGTCTGCATGACATATTGTACCAATTGTCTGTAAATTTTTGTTAACTCTGTGATTTGAGTAAGTAGTTCCTCATTTGACATTTCTTCAATGTCAGGATGAGGTGTGTAGCCGGCTAGAATCGGCCATGTTGCTCCTGGTCTACCTAGTGGACCGAGCCTGGTAATGTTTTTGTGATGTTTTAGGGCACCTTTAAACCAGAGCTGATGCTCCTGGTATGTTAATGGAATTTCAATATCCTCGAAAGGAATGTATTCCTCTGGTGGATCATCTTCTTTGTAGAAGTGAAACATGTGTGTTACTGGATTGGATTCAGGAAATATTACCCATGAATAGAATACCTCTGTCTGAAAGGATTCATGTGCCTCTATCACGAAAACTGCTCTACCTCCTCTTGGTGGTAGGCCATGTTTTATGAGTTTTAGAGTGATGGCTCTTCTTAAGTTTGGATGGATGTCTATAACACCCTCCTCGGTTTCATTTAAACCTGTAATGTTAAAAGCTGCTGCTTGGGCTGGATCAGCCGCAGCTCCACCGTTTCCGGTCTCAGTGTCGGAGCCTGGCATTTTGTTGTTTGAAAAATGTAGAACAAGTTTCAAGGAAACAAACATAAGGTGCACAATATTTTGGAACACTGTATCCTTCAACGTTGAGCAAACCAAACAGCTAATATATAGGGTGTTTCCCTATGTAGCCGTGGTGGATACTTAACCCTGCCCACTCCAGACGTCTTTGGAGTATATGGGTAGGGGTCTCTGAGAGAAAAAGCACGGCTGAGTTACTCAGTATCTAACGTTGAATTACCGCCTTACCAAACCGTTGGGCGCCATGTAGTGTAGCTCCTATTTCCCTAATAGGCTCTGCGCATTGGAATAATATATCCCCTAGGTTTGACATAGGACTAAGGTCAGTATGTCCCTATCGAGTATATTAAACTTAATTACTTGTGCCAGCTAGCTCAGAGGCCACTAGAAACTCCTTGGATAACAAGAAGGGAGTAGTTTCTGGCAGCCGCAAAACATGACCACTTTGTTTCCCTTTAGAATCAGAACGTGTCCCAGAGTCGTGGATACAATAGATAACTATTTCACTCAGCTCAATCGTGCATGCTTAGTTTTCTCCAAGTTACACAGAAAGAACAGACGGGCGTTTCAATAAAAGATTTATTGAACAGTCTTGTTTCTGGTGTAAGTAAAATGTGCTGTTACGATCACAAGACAGTATGCGAGATAAATAATGTACAGTGTGAGCAGTAGAAATAAATAATACTGCGATAGCATTATCTTTTAGTACATATGCCTTTACATAAATAACAGACTAAAAATGCGAGTACTCATACGATGCGTTTCTAAGCTAGTTCTACCCCAATGTACCTAACCTAACCTAGGTGTAGGGAGAGGTATGAAGTAGGTGAAGTATTCCTTACTATGGTATACTAAGAGTATGTTATGCCTAGTATGCCTAGTATGCCAAGAGTCCCTCTAGGTTCTTGTCAGCTCCATACCTGAAGAATGAGAGAGGTAGGAATCACTTTGCCAGACTCGAACTCCAACACCCCGCAAGGGAAGTCAGATCACTGGAAGCTGGACTCTCTGCGTGCAGGGATGACAGCGTCTTCTCAGTGCGTCAGGCCGGGAAACGGGCTCCTCTGAAGTCGAGGTCTCCTCTGATTTACAGGGGCTAGGGAAGGTATATTTATACCTGAGAAGTACCTAAGAATGTTAGTATTGATGTGAGTCGGACAGCGGAAGACGTCATGAATGAACCCCTAAGGAATAATGGTTCATGCATAATATATGAGTCCTTGAAGAAATCAATAGTCCTGGGCTAGGGAAACTCCCGCAGAATAAGGGTCTGTTCTTCATGAACTCGTTGTGACGTTAGGGTGGACGGATGCCAGAAATCATGCCTGTATTTGGAGTGCACGGTTTAATGCCTAAATAAGGGCTGGGATTTTATGCCTATATAAGGGCAGGGCGAATTGTGCCTATATAAGGACATGATACTGGAAAGCCCGTTTATGGACACCCTAAGAGGAATACAACACCACAGCATCACTCAGGGGCAGCACAGCATCACTCAATGCCACCACTGCATAACTCAGGGCCAGCACAGCATCACTCAACAACACCACAGCATCACTCAGTGCTTCTTACACTTTTTAATTACAACTTCTCAGCATGCTGCACAGCAGCCACACTTCTCTACAGCACAGCTTAGAAACATTGGCAAAGTCAATAGCTCTACCTAAACACTTATAAGGCCCCCACATTGCATAGCCAATAGGTCTCGCCTTTAGGACATTATAAGTGTTTAGTTATCCACCACAATATCCTTCATTAAACAACATCACATGTTGCATGGCTAATCACTTATAAGGTCCCAAAAGCGAGACCTATTGGCTATGCCAATGCTTGTTTTGTGTGCTTCCAGATCGCTGTCAACTAATCAGTTGTGCTCCCTTGGACACTGGCACCACGGCCATGAGCAGTACAAAAGAAATAGCTACTTACCTTCGATAACAATATTTATGTTGGGTACTATATCTTCCTCCCGATTCCTCACCCTATGAATATTTATTAGGAACGAGACTGGATCCGAAAACGTTTTCCCAGCAATAGTTCTCCAGCGCCACAAAGTGATGTTATGAGCTTTATCCACCATAGGATGTGACAACATCAGGACATATAAGGTGCAAACTGGCAGACTGGTGTCACTTCCTGGAAATCTTTCAGCACCCCATTGAGGTGTGCAGAAAGGAACCAAACGAGCATTGACGACAACAATTACAACATAAGATACTTTTCAGTATTTTGAGAGCTTATTAATAACTGCACTAACTCAGAAGGAGGGAGTTATGGAATCTTTCGGACTATATGGAATCCACCAGAGATACTGTTACCATAAGTAAATAATTATTTCCTTAACTTTACACCATGCTCTCTCAAACATAACACCTTTGTGAAACATTAAAGGTGATGACGAAAGGCCAAATGCAAACAGAGAAACTGGTACAACTTACATCTCTATCTGAATTGCAAGTAAGCCTGATTTTCCAGCGCCCCCATGGAAGGCAGCCAAAGCCATTCCCACACACCCCGCCGGGTTACGATTGTAATCCGTGGCAGGCGGTGGCACTGCGGCGCTGCGACGGCAGCGGTCTGTAAGCCTCATTGGAGTGCCTTACATGAAGACCGCCTAAGTGACTGCGCCATCTGCAAGTTCCTGCACGGTGCGGCATGCACCATGTCGTGCATGCCACACTGTGCAGGAACTCGGGTGCATAACTACAGGGGGCCACAACATGTGCCCCCCTAATTGCACCCCCAGGCCCTGGAGTGGCAGGGGGTCCTGTTAGGGACCCATGTGTTGCCTCTCCACCACCATTTTCATGGCGGTCGCACCGCCATGAAAAGGGTGACAGTGAGGCAACTCAAAATATGCTCAGCTGTGCCTACTGCGGCACCGTCAGCCTATTCTTGCCAGTGAAAGACCGCGAGCCCACAGGGGACCCTTGATCCCGGCAGTGCTGGCAGTCTCATGGCGGTCCGACCGCCGCAGTTGTAATGCTGCGGGAAGTTCTGCAGTGCAGGCGTAGTTCGACCGCCACAGCGACTAAAGCATTCCTATGGACAGCTGTAGTCGTAATAAGGCCCCAAGTAACTGGCAGATTTGAATAAGAGAGTGGTCTTCACCGGTAAACAGACATAATATCGAAACAAAAATATCGAATGGACACAATATCGAGTCTAAAATATAGAATGGACATAATATCGAATGGACATAATATAGTCGTTAAAAATATCGAAATTAAGGTAAGTAAGATCGATAGTTAAAATATCGAAGTACATAATATAGGCATTAAAAAATATCGAATTTTTAATAATATCGATTTTTTTCTAAGTGTATTGTATGTTAGTATATGTGTTAAAAGTGTATATTAGTTGTTGTAATGTATGTTTAATTTTTTTAAAGCAATGAATTTTATGTTATTTAATTTTTGCGTAATTTAATTCCGTAGCGGGTAGTGGGTTTATAGGGGAATAGGGTGGGAAGTAATTTAATTAAAATTAAGTACATATTAATAAATATTAATTGGTATTGATAATTAATGTATTGTTAATTAATTATTAATTGGTAATTAAATTTTATTAATTGGAATTTTTTTAATTGATTAAATGGTAATTATGTTAATTCAATTAATTAAATAGTTGTAGCGGGATGTGGGTTTATAGGGGAATAGGGTGGGAAGTAATTTAATTAAAATTAAGTACATATTAATAAATATTAATTGGTATTGATAATTAATTTATTGTTAATTAATTATTAATTGGTAATTAAATTTTATTAATTGGTAATTTTTTTATTGATTAAATGGTAATTATGTTAATTCTATTAATTAAATAGTTGTAGCGGGATGTGGGTTTATAGGGGAATAGGGTGGGAAGTAATTTAATTGAAATTAAGTACATATTAATAAATATTAATTGGTATTGATAATTACTTCATTGTTAATTAATTATTAATTGGTAATTACATTTTGATAATTGGTAATTTTTTTTTATTCATTAATTGGTAATTAGTGTTATTAATAATATTTATTAGTATTGATAATTAATTATTTTTAGTAAAATATTAAAATATTACTTTCCCTACTGTTGCACTCTCTGGAGTGGGAATAGTAATTATTACCCCTACGCTATCCAACGCTTTCCCTACTGTTGCACTCACTGGAGTGGGAATAGTAATTTTTACCCCTACGCTATCCAACTCTTTCCCTACTGTTGCACTCTCTGGAGTTGGAATAGTAATTATTACCCCTACGCTATCCAACGCTTTCCCTACTGTTGCACTCACTGGAGTGGGAATAGTAATTTTACCCCTACGCTATCCAACTCTTTCCCTACTGTTGCACTCTCTGGAGTGGGAATAGTAATTATTACCACTACGCTATCCAACGCTTTCCCTACTGTTGCACTCTCTGGAATGGGAATAGTAATTTTTACTCCTACGCTATCCAATGCTTTCCCTACTGTTGCACTGTCTGGAGTGGGAATAGTAATTTTTACCCTCCCGCTATCCAACGCTTTCCCTACTGTTGCACTGACTGAAGTGGTAATAGTAAATTTTACCGTCCCGCTATCCTACGCTAAAAATATTGAATATTTTTATAAATATTACGTTAATATATTTATGTATTAAAAAATGAAAATGTATGTTTATTTTTTTAAGTTACATTAATTATTTATTAATTTTAAAGTTATTTAAGTATTTTTAAGTATGTTTTAGTTAATTATATATATTATTTCATTAATTTTACATTACTTTTCATACATTTAAGAAATTCGATATTTTGACTGACTATATTTTTTACAACTATATTTTGGAGTCGATATTTTTGTACTTACCTGTTTGTAGATAGGGAGTCGATATTTTGGCATTCGATATTTTTACTTCGATATTGTTGTAGGTCGATATTCTTGCTATCGATATTCTGTCAGTGATCCGTCTTCACCACATACAAAACAGTCTCCAATAACAGACAGCTTAAAGAAATTAAGGGTCACTTGGGAAAAAAGATCTGGGGCCAGTGGAGGACATTGACTGGGAAGCAGCACTCATGCACCCAGGGAAAGTGGCATTTAAGGCGTGTTTAAGACTAAGGGCCTGATTTAAAGTTCAGGAGAGGGGTTACTCTGTCACAAACATGACAGATATCCCGTCCGCCGTATTACAAGTGCATTATGCCCAATGGCACTTGTAATACGGTGAGCAATATATCCGTCATGTTTTGACGAAGTAACCCGTTGGCCAAACTCTAAATCACGCCCTAAGACAAGTCAACATCCACCACAAAACATACTATAACAGGAGTAGGCTCTATATGATGCAGCAAAGAGCAAACGCTAACATGTACAAAATGCCTTCCTACCTACAATCTGGCACTGTAATAAGATCCATGTACTCCTCAACATTATCCATAAGCCACCATTCGATGATACGAGGATGACGTATATTATTTGAGCTAAACATCTCCTTACCTTGTTTTTTCATTAGAATACATTCCTACCTACATCCTGCTCTTCTTAGAATTCATCCTTCTCCTCCCCATCTCCGTGTATATCTAAAGAGTATTCATTGAGCTCTGCCCAACATTATGCACCTCATCTAACAACACAAACTCTTCCTCTTATTCAAGTTGTTTCTGCTCTTTCTGTGTGCCATGAAGGACATACTGCTTACGTATGCACTTATGGACAGCTTTCTTTTTTTATTGCACATGAAACCAGCCTTGCCTCAAAACACTTTTCCCAATTTCTCTTTATAAACTTTTTCCAAATGTTTTATCTTTCTGAGATATTTATCTACCTTTGAATTTTTTTCTCCTTTTCTTCAGATAAAGACCAATACTCTCTCTCTCTCTCGCTCTAATATATAATCACGCTTTGTTTTTGATAAAACAGCCTCTTCTGCTTCTTTTACTGAATTATCTTTTCACTCTTAATAAATGTCTTTATCTCTCCATCTTTATAATGAAGCATAATGCTAGCTGCTTATCTTGCAGTGAAATCCTCTCATTAGAATGAGTCCTAAAACAGTGCCCTCCAAAATGTTGAAATGAGTAGTGCTGTTTGACCAAGGAAGTCATGCAACACAGCCCTGGTATAGTAACCATCAAAGCCTACTAAAAAGTGAGAAAATAAGCTTTTGCAAAAGTGAACAGTTTAGAACAGATGGCCACCCTGCAAAAGAGCTAATCATCTACTCTATCCTTCAGTGTATGGTTGATGTTATAGAATACCACATGCCTCGCGTCCAGCCTATCCTGTGCCTCGTTCTCCTTGGTGGGGAGAGGGTCGGGAGAGATTGGAAGAATAATGATCTTGCTCAAATGAAAGGCAGGCATACCTTTCTAAAGAAAAACAGGGCTAGTGCGAACAATCAGTGTATCTGGGAAGAACACAGTGGCCAGACTAAATGGACCCATAATTCACCAACCCTACAGGCTGATGAGCAGTGCAGTTGAATATGAAGACATTTCCAGGGAACTATTCTGAGGGAAGTATATGGAAACAATGAAGGAAATTGAACACCCTTATCTGGAGAGGATAATTTTCATCACCCCAGGGTAAAGCGCCCACTCATAGTCTCCAGAGAAGGACAGCTTAGAGTGTCTGCTCTCACATAAAGGAAGCCCACAAGGTAAGTAGCAAATGAGAAGATGTCTTGTTGTACAGCCAACCGCACTGCCATATTGCCTCGAAACAGAGGGTCCATGACTCCACAACATCATGTATTTTGATGTGCCGACAGAGGGTGTGTTGTCTGATAGACTTGAATGGTGCAGCCTGAGATGGAAGAGAGAAAGACCTTCAGAGTAAGAAGGACTTCTTGCAGCTCCAACACCTGTGGTCGCTGCTCTGTCATGGACCACAGGCACTGTTCTGTGATGTCACCCAGATTAGTGCTGCAGCTAATCAGTAGACATCTATGACTATGGCTGCAGAGGAATGAAAGTTGGAGAGTAATCTACCAGTGCATGTTCATGAAGACAGATGTGTATCAACACCGTATTCAAGAAGCTGCTGTGGTGCTTCAGACACTGTTTCCTGAGGAAGCACTAAGGGTTTTTATCCACCATCTGGCATGCAGCACAAACAGGATGAACAAGGTCATCAGGTCTAACATGCATAGGACTTGTGGGTCGTGGCTGAGCAAGATGGCGGCGCATGAGGAGAGCACTCCCACCCATTACAACTATCCTGTAATCATCTTGCCACCTAAATACAATCCCACCACTATACAGGTGTGGGCAGAACTCCTGGAACAAGAATTTCTGGCCCCAAGGCTCGGGATGGTCTCCTTTGACCGGCTGCATCCAGCACCCAAGATGGAGGCTGGAGTAGCCTGTAGTAGTGGGTATATAGTTACGTGTATAGTGTGAAGTGTCCCCTTTAAATGGAATCTGTAGAACTTGTAGAATGTATTGGGGTTCTAGTATTTATATGATGACATGGAATGTGGGGATCAGTTAGAGATGGTGCTGCAGAGCTGAGATGATTATGTACATCCTTGTACGGAGATACATGTAATAAACTGCATGGAGCCTTTGCATGTGTGTACTTTGTTACTACAGTGTTTTGGCGATGAGCGGGAGCTGTGATCAGCAAGCTGACTCAATGCATGACAAGTCGGTGTAAGATTGCTTTTAGTAGATTAAATCTACCACTTTGTGAAGACTGTACCGCGCTGGAAAACGGGAGACGCATTAACCCATTCCACAGCAGTGCAATGAATAGACTTTTGGCTGCGTGCCGATACTTTTGTGAAGAACTAACCATTGCTTGGGCGTGCGCCTTGCTGAACTTTACCAGAGCGTGTAGAGGAGCGAAGCATTCTCGCACCAGCAATCGCGAGCAGCGGGTTAGAAGACTGCCTGTAGAAAACAACATGCAACAATGTTCAGCACGTTTGTGAAACAAGCCCAAATTCCAGAGGAAAACAACGCATGGCAACGCATCAGCTCATAGTACTTGTGTGTTCTTTCAGTTCAAGAGAAGCGCTGTGAATGCTGAGTAGTGGTGACATTAATTGTTTGGCAATCTAGCAAAGAGCACTGTTTATTCAGTAAGGTAAACAAGGACGTATGAAGCTCTGTAAGTGACTAACTTTATATGTGGTAATTTTGTATGCTTTGTTGTGCTCACTTCAACTCAATATGTCACCCAGAGAGGCTACAGCAGCTTCATTCAGTAAGTCTGCACATCCTTTACATTTAAGTTCACCCAAGGAGTTTTCGGCAACTCCTGGGGAACCGGCTGTTCAGTGGAGTAAGCCGAAGGAGTACTTTCATTCTAAATAGCAAACATGGAGGATAGTAGTGATCCCTTGACAGCGGAGAGAGAAAAAAAAGAGTTCTTATGTATTTCCTGGGGCCTGAAGGGCTACATATCTGTAACCAGCTACAGAAACAAGAAAGGAGTGTTGGTGATATAAATGTGTTTAAAAGTGTAATCTTGGATCTGGAGGAACATTTTTTGCCCACAGTATGCATAGAAGTAATGAGACACGCTTTCTTTCAAAGGAAACAAGAGAAACATGCATTAAAAGCATTAAAAGAATTGGCGATCACATGCAGATTTGAAAATCTGCACGATGAACTTGTACGTGATCAGATAGTGATGTATGCTAAGAACAAGTCCATGCAGGAGAGGTTATGGGTAGAAGGTGAGGCTAATTTTATAGACATTGTGGCAATTGTAAAGAAAGCAGAGCTGTCTGAGTGTTGCGCCAAGGCTAACCTTGCACAGGAAAAGAAGGTCGTAGACTCCGTGAATAAAGTGTGATGCAGCAAACAGAAGAGTATTCAGACCAGTGGGCGATACACTGACCAGAGAAAGGATACAAGAAAGGGGTATAATTTGGAACAAGCATGGAACATTATTATTGTATGTTTTTGATGTGGCAGTACATCACACTCAGCTAAGTTCGATAAGTGTCCCTTAAAATCTGCTAAGTGCTGGGAGTGTAGCTTAATAGTGCAATATTCTAGAGTGTGTAATAGATAGCAAAGAAAAAAAGGCACCACTAAAGTAGCATGTGTGAGAGAGAGTGAAGAGGAGGTTTCCTCAATAGAAAGTGAGGAGGATGAGGAGGTAAAAAGCAAAGGGCATAAAAAGGTAGTGTTGAACATTGCAGGTGAAGGGACAAGTAAACGGTTGTGTTGGATATCATTTGGAGGGGTTTCATTTCAGGTAGCTGCTGACTCTAGGTCTCCATACACTTGGAACCCTAGGATATTTCCACAGAGAGTTACACAGAGGAAAGAATTGATATGGTTGGGTTCAGGAAGTTAGTTTTCATGTTCAAAAGCAGACATGCATTGTGTAACCTGTACATTGCCAAGGAGGGACCCTCAGTGCTGGAAGTATCAAAAATGATTTAGATCCTAATAGCTTAGAACAGGTCTTGGTGGATTGTGATGAAGAAGACACAAAATGGTTGGTGCTAGAGGGGTTTCCCACAGTATTTCAAGAGAAAATTGGAAAACGTAATGGGTTTGCCCATCAAATATGACTAAAGGAGAGAGCCACACATAAGATCCATAAAGCACACAATATCCCTTTCATTGTCAGGGATAGAGTAAAGAAAGAATTAGAGAAGTTGTTAGAGTTACATATCATTGAACCGGTGGAGGCATCTGAGTGGGTTTCTCCATTGGTCATAGCCAGGAAGGTCAGTGGCAAGGTGAGTCTGTGTGTGGTCTTGAGGGGACTGAATAATAACATAGTGGTGCATCAGTTCCCATTGCCAAGAATAGATTAAATGATGTAATTAACTAGACAAGAAAAGTGGTTCCCAACTTTGGACTTGTCTGCAGCGTACCACCAGGTGGTATTAGATACTAGCAGCAGGCATCTCACAATGGTTTTTACACCATTCGGCTGCTACCAATTCAGACACATGCCTTTTGGGTTGGAGTCAGCTGCAGCAGTGTTTCAGAGGCTTATGGCACAGTTGTTGGAGCACATTCCAGAAGTTAAATTCTTTCAGGATGACTTATTAGTCATGGGTAAAAGCAGAACACATCACAGTGAGGTACTAAGAAAAGTGTTATGTATCCTGAAAGTAAAAGGATTGTCAGCAGAGAGTAATAAATGCAGATTTGCACAGAAAAAAGTCACTTATTTAAGCCATGAAGTCAGTGATGAGGGGATCAAACCCAAAAGGAAGCTGGTGGAGGCTATAATGAGTTCTCCTTCCCCACAGTCAAAGGATGAGCATAGATAATGTCTTGGTCTAGCTGAAATTTATTCAAAATTCATGGAAAATTTCTCGCAGAAGGCTCATGAAATTAGACTTTTATTAAAAAACAAGACCAAGTATGTGTGAGATGAGGTATGTCAAAAATCATTTGAAGAGGACACGCGAGCAATTGACAATGCTCCAATGTTGCAGGGTTTTGACCCCAATTCAGATACATTTGTAACTACTGATGCCAGTGGGAAAAGTTTAGGCAGTGTGTTGACCCAGAAGAATGTTTGACGTAACGAGGCTGTGATTGCGTTTGTATCATGTTCCTTGTCTGCCACGGAGGAAAAATACTCCATGATAGAGAGAGAGACATAAGCATGCGTGTGGGAATTACAGCATTTTTTAAAGTTCATATGGGGAAGGAAGTTCACGTTAAGGTCAGATCATATACCCTTAACCAAACTGCTAACTACTAAAGGGCTATCCAGAGCGTCAGCAAGAATCTCAAGATTATCTATGAGGCTACAAGACTTACTGTATGAAGTGCAATATGTACCAGGGATCAATGATGTTACAGCTGATTTCTTAAGTAGAATATCACTTCCCCTCAGAGAAATCAACCAGGATCCCTGGAATGAGTGCTGTGTAGCTGGTATCTTTACGGATGAGGGAGCCAACAGTATACAGAAAGAGAAGTGGATGGAAGCATACGGTAAGGATGAGGTATTGAAAGGGGTGAAGGATAAGATTGTGAATGGTTGGGGGTCTACCGGTAAATGTGTGGTAGCTGGAGAAATGAAAGCCTTCTGGGAGGTACAAGACGAATTAAGTGTGGATGACATGTTTATTTGCAGAGGAGAAAAAATTATTCTACCCATTGGTATTAGAGAGAACATAATCTCAATTGGTAATGAATGACATTCAGGCATTATGCGTACCAAACGCAGTATTAAAATGTTATATTGGTAGCCTAAAGTGGATTTAGAAACTGAGAGATTTCTAAGAGCGTGTACTGAGTGTGAGAGTGCAGACACATCTCAAAAGACTTTAAATCCTCCTGTGTCCTCATTGGGGTGTCCAAAGATGCCATGGGATGAGATAGCACTGGACATTATGGGCCCTGTTACGTGGTGTGGTGGCTCATGTAGGTACATTGTAGTTCTTGTGGATATGTTCTCAAGGTGAATTGAATGGCTGGAGCTGCCCAAACTTGTTCTTCCGGCCACTTCATTGGGGAAATGGTGGGGGCAGAAGCCGACCATTGAGGGGGATGGAGTGAGGAGGCGGCCTCACCCGGAGGTCGCAGCAGAGTGGCGAGACGCTCGGCAAAGAGTGGATATTGCTACTCCACCAATGATATAGAACCGGAGACAGAACGCCATCCGCTTGTTGTAACCTGCCCCAACAATTGCGCTGAAGTGGAAAAAGTGAGTGCTTGGCAGGGTGTACTGCTTATGGAGACGGGATTGTCTCCTGTGCTGATCTATCGATATTGGGGGGCAGGTGAGGAATCGCAGAGGAGCACTTGCTGATGGGGTGGCCCCTGCCTCGCAGATGCACCTGCCTGCCTTGGGGAGTCTGAAATCTTTCTGGCCATGCTCCACATGGAACCCAGAAGGTAGCCTGAGTGCCTAAGGGTGACTGTGGCTCCATAGATCTGTGGCCTTGAGGAGCCTGGCAGGACGGAACAGATCTCTGGCCCCTTCGGGGCTCATAGCTGACTTGGTTACCCCTGTGTAACATCTATGTCAGCGGATGACCTTCTCTGATGCCTCCAAAGGGTAATGTGATGCATAGCTGAATGGAGGGCTAGATTATGCCAGTTTGTGCTCGGTGGCAGCTACATGAAATGTTACTTGATGGCTCCTATTACCTTGCATGCTGGGTATATGTTGTGGTTCTTTTCTTAACAGATAGATGGGGGTTAGGACTCAAGCTCGACAGCAACCTCCCATGCCTTTGCAAATCTGCACACGTGTTTGAACTAATGTTAATTTGCTACTTTTGTCATTGTTGAGTTTAGATTTTGGTGGTCAAAGTATGTTTTGCCATGACCAGGGTATGGGGGATTACCTAAAATGGGGCATCATGCTGGTGCACCCACTCACTGGCTGCACCACACTTTCTGTACAACGCTTCACACGATCCTCATATGCTGTGTATACAGTGGTTGCCTAAACATGGGTGGCTGCTGACGGCAACCCGGTGCCTGATGTCCTCCCCCACACAACAGGCCACACTCCAGTGACAGTCCCCCTGACACTGTCCCTATGACAGACTGCTTTCTACCCGAGGGGTGGTCTGCCCTCTGGTTCTAGGATACATCTCAATATGATTGCCAGCTTTTTTGTGTTCAGAGAATGTTATTTATTTTCAAAGAAAACAAAAACAAGCAGCAGAAGAAACAAGAGTTGCAGTGACAGTACAAATAAGCCAGACACTCTGAATGTCCCGGACACTAAGTGAACAAATATTGATCTACACATTGAACATTACGGGAAACCTTGTAATTATAGCTGTAGTTGTTATAGCATAAACATGAGGGTGGTTCATCCTGTAGGTAGGAGACGAAGTTCAATAACTGTGGGTTTATCCCGGTTGGATTGTATGCAAACCAGGTCCTCTAGCTAAAGAGTGAAAGTGTAAGGCGAGAAAGAGGAAGAGGGAGATAGAGGGCTGCGGCTACATTGAGCAAAAATGATTAAGGGCCATGGGTAGATCCTTGAGCCAGATGTCATACACCTGGGAGTCGCATATAAGGCATATTATGGCGATTTGTGTTTTTTGTAAGTATACGTCAAAAGCATCTTATAAGCGTTGGGCGAGGGTCAATTAAATTTAGAACATAGGATGTCGCCCGCGCTACTAACTGAGCATAATAAGCTCCACCATTTTCAAAAGCTGAAAGCATAGGGGATTTCCAATCAGAGAGGATGGTTTGGGTTCCTAGGGAGAGGAGATGATCTGACAGTAAGAAGGTGGAGTGGTCAAACTCCTTTGCACATGGGTTGGCCTGTAGGCCTAAGGTCGTTGTCAGGAAATCAATTTCTATTGGGATGCTTGTGATTCAATGTAGTAGGTCCTAAATTTTGGTCCATAGTGGAGAAGTCATCTTGCAAGTAAAGAACATGTGTTGAAGATCCCGAGGGGCCTCCCCACACCGCCAACATGTGCCTGAATCCCTTAGTCCCAGTTTGTGTAGTCTGTCCAATACATTTTGTGGGTAGACCAGAATCTGGACTGAGCAAGGGCAGGAGTGATTTTGACTTCAAACGGTGAAGTCCAGATCTTGCGCCATGTTGTTTCTTCTGGGGGTGGGTACCCATTGTCTGGAAGTGAGATTCCCATTTCTTATTATCTAATGTTAGATTTTGTCCGTTATGTGTATCCAGTAGCTTGTATAATTGGGAGGCTGAGTGCCCCCTTCTTCTAATGGTTGCCAGAAGCGCAGGCAAGTCTGGTTTGTTAATTGTCTTCAATTTGCTTAGAGCTGTTTTAATGGGTAGAAAATTTATAGCGGTCAATATTAGGTAGATCAAAATTCTTTTGTAGGGAAGAAAAGGGTATTCGGTTGTTAGGTGATCATGGGCTAGAGATGGTGTTTATACCTTTGTGGGCCCATGTATCCCAGAATAGAGTTTTCCCATCCAGTTTAATGGCGTGATTATACCACAGTGAGGAAAGGGTCGAGCCCTGTATGCGATGGTCTAAGCGTTTGTCTAACAGGAGGAGTGATATTGCAGTATCTTTTATGATTTGGTGTGAGTGAGCGAGAGGGAGTTTGAAAATGTTGTGGATTATGAGGGCTGAGCTGAGAAGGAGTGGTGAGACTAGCCTCAATCTTAAGCCATTGGGAGGGTGGGGCTCCTGTGTGTTGAACCAACAGGCACTCTGTGCAAGCAAGTAGGCTCTTTGGTAGCAAGGGAATTCCGGGATATTCATCCCCCGGAGGTTTTATTTCTTTTTAGGACTTTCATAGCTATCCTTGGTTTTTTCCCTTTCCAAATAAATTCAAAAATGGCGTTGTCCACTGATTTGATAAAGTTAGAGGATAAAAGCACTGGAAGCATGCTGGAGATGAAGTTGATCAGTGGAGCTATCATCATCTTCACTGTACCGACACAACCCAACCAGGTGTTGTCATTGAGTGACCACATGGCGAGAAGTTCTTTAAATTTGTTCAGTGTTTTTGTTCATTGAGTCCGATGGCTGTTTAAGGTCTTGAGAGAACCACATGCCCGAGTATTTGAGGGCAGAAGGTTTCCATTTCAGGCCAAACTTGCCAGTAACAACAGCAGTGCAGTGTACATTTAGGGGGGAATACCTTTTTTTGTCTATATTTAAGGAATAGGCTGCAACCTGTGAGTACCTACTTATTTCTTCCATAATAATTGGTATGGCTAGTGAGGCATTTTCAGTAAATAGTAGTACATCATCCGCATATGGGGCAACTACTTGTCTACCAGACGGGAATTCTATACCTGGGATTTTAAAATTGTTCCTAAAGGCAGCAATGAGATGTTCAATAACTAGTAGGAAGAGCAGAGGTGATAGAGGGCATCCCTGACAGGTGCCCTGTGAGAGGTTAAAGTAGTGGGAGAGGTGTACGTTCACTCTCACCCTTGCTGTTGGGCCCGAGTAGAGTACCATGGACATGCGTATAAAGTTATCTCCAAGGTTATATTTCTGTAGGGTGACTTGCAGGAAGGATCATGAGAACTTGTTGAAGGTTTTTTCTGCGTCAAGGGCTAATTCCGCAGTTAGGGAAAGGCAAAGTTTTGCCCGTTTCTAGGACATGGCAAAATGTCCTGATGTCAGCTGCCAGTCTGCCCTTAAGGAAGCCTGTTTGAGTGTTAGGGATGAGTTTTTGGACCGGAGGGCTGCAATCTTATCATTTATCTTGCAACCAATGTTAATCAGTGAGATCGGCCAGGTATTTTTGACATTTAAATGGTCTTTCCCCTCCTTTGGTATCACTACTATGATGACCTCAGTGTTTGAGCCTGTGATCTGGCCTTGGGAGGCATATTCGGTGAATAGAGCGTGGAGAGGATCGGACAGAATATCATTAAATGTCTTATAGAATTTAGCTGAGTAGCCATCTGGGCCGTGGGCTTACCCCGTTTTCAGAGAGCGGATAGCCCCAGAGATTTCCTCTGACGTTATTGGTTTATTGATCTCTAGCTGATCGTGTTGGCATAATTCTGGGAGGTCACACAATTTGAGATAGTGAGAGATTTTGGAGGGGGAGGCAGGTGTGTTAGAGTTGTATAACTCTGTGTAAAACTTTCTGAAGGAGTCAAGTATACCCGGGGTGGAGTAGATGATAGTCCCGTTATTGTCTCTAATGGCCGGGATGAGTAAGCTATTTTTGGTGTACTTCAGGTATTTTGCAAGGGCTTTGCCCTCTCTGTTGTTGTTGCATAAACTGTTGACTTTAATTACATCTATCCATTTCAGGGCCCTCCAGCTTAGTATTTTGTTATATTCGTACTGCTCAGCACGCAGTTTGGGGAGGAGTGATTAGCCTTGGGAATTCTTAAGTACAGTGCTGGTTTTTGAATGGAGCCTTCCAGTTCTTTGAGGTGCGTCGATATGGCTTTATTTTTAGCGGATGCCATGTTTATTAGGATCCCCTCAGTGTTGCTTTAAGAGCATCCTAGTGTGAGGGCGTGGCTTACCGGGCCAAGATGGTGGACGCACCTTGAGAGTGCTCCTGGACCACTCCGCCATCCGCTCAAAATCCTCTCGTCCTGCGGGCCATCCTGCCCTGAAATTCACCGCCCCCTCAGCGCAGCACCTCTGGCTGTACCTCTGGTTGTGCGTAGTCCCGCATTTCACTGCCCCTCTGCTGTTGATCGGCCGGCCGGGTCCCGCGGCTAAGATGGCGGCCCCCTCGCCCTGACTGCGGCGCCTGCCGCCCTTGGATTGCTTTGCTCGGCCTCTTGCCCGAACGCCTGAAGGGGCGGAGAGGCCCTCCTGCAGCCGGACTATCCAGGGGAAATCGCTGGCTCCGGGATGATACCTGTGTCCTTCTCCCCGCCTCGCCCGGCCGGGCTCAGGCGGGCGCGGCCGCAGTTTCCTGGTTCCACCCGCCGGCGCTGGAGGGCGCGAGCCCGGTGCGCGGCGGCCCAGCTGCCTGTGTCTGCGGTGACGGCTGTGGCTGCGCCCCGGCCCCCCCCTGCGGCGCTGCTACGGCATCGGCTGCCATATCGGGCAGCGGGGGCTGGAGGGTGGTGGCGATCGATCCACGCCTGCCGTGAGGCGACTCCTGTGACCCGGGAGCTGACACGTGGCAGACCTTTGGACGGGTGAGTCCCGGCGGCGGATGGGGTCCAGGGATATTTGCTGAGAGCCCCCCCGCGTGCGCGGGAGGCCGGCTGAGGTGGGGACCGACCCCGGGTTGTGTCACCTGTCATTTGGCCCGGCTGAGTCCCCTCCCCTCCTGAACTCCGCGGCTTCTGGGCCGGCTCCCCTGGGCCTTGGCGGCATCTTGTGGCGGCGTCCTGAGGCCGGCATTGAACTCCTGGCAGGGGTGCCCTGAGGGGTGGTACCGGCCGCAAACATCGAGCGGCGAGGAGCCCTTGGTTGGGGCCCTCAGCCGCCGTCCTGCCCCCCCAGCCTATTACCGCCTGGCTTGAGGAGAACGCAGGAGCTGTTGTGGAGGCGCTCCCCCTGGCCTGGCCCTAAAGCCCTAGTTCCACCCCACCATCTCCGGAGACAGTGTCACTGGCAGCGGGGGCACTCGGCCGCACTCACCGAGCAGCATCCAGATCCGTGTGAAGACCTCCCTCACTGGCCCCTATTGTTCTGCGTCTGCTGGGTCCACAGGCCCGTCTTGCTGCGGCCGGGGATGGGGTTCTGGTTTGGCCTCCCCCCGCATTGCTACTCATTGGGGTTGAGGCCTGAGGGGGTAGAACCGGCCGCAGGCCTCGAGCGGCGTGAGGCCCACGGAGGCGCCTCTCCCACCGGCCCCTCCGGCCCCTCCACTGCTGCCCTGCTCGAGTGACGCCTGGTGTAATCTGCGGGCCTTGCGGGCAGGAGCCTCCCTGCGGCCCTGGTCCGGAGCTCTCCCCCTTTGTCATTGGGGGACCATCCTGCCTGCGGAAGTAGTCTCGGCCGCACATACCGAGCGGCGGTGGGTCTGAGTGGGCCTCCTCCTTGCTCTGGCTGCCCCCTTTTTGATCTTGGCCCGTCCGGGGGGGATCACCGGCCCCCTGCTGCACGACCCACCTGAAGAGACTCTCAGAGTCCCCCGCCCTGTGGAGTGTCACCATGGGCAGATCGGATAGACTAACCAAGACCCCTGCCACCCAGACTAAAATGGACCGTTTCACCACCACAGATGTGGGGGCGACCGGGGGTACCACGGACCAGGAGCCTCCACCACCCGCGGATTTGTCCACCATCCTACAGGCCATCCACGCTTCACAATCCTCGGTGGAGGGCAAGATCGCGGAGGTGCGAGTGGATATGACTCTCATCCGGCAGGATCTCCGGAACGCCACGGCCCGGATCAAAGAGACTGAAACCCGAATTTCCACAGTGGAAGACGACGTCCAGCAACTTAAGGGGCAAGTGGCTCGTCTCCAATCGCACACCCAGGAGTTGCACCGACGGGTGGAGGATGCCGAAAACAGGTCCCGGCGCAACAACCTCCGCCTGGTGGGCTTTCCGGAGGGAGCGGAACAGGGCCGTATGGTGGACTTCCTGGAGAGGTGGCTGCGATCGTGGGTCCCTGAGGGCTCTCTCTCCCCATGGTTCGCGATTGAGCGGGCCCACCGTTCTCTTGCCCCTAAACCACCACCAGGTGCGGCCCCCCGACCGGTCATAATGCGGGTTCTCAATTTTAAGGACCGCAACGCTATCCTGGCTGAAGCCCGCAAACAGCAAAGGCTCCACTATGAAAACCATACAATCATGATCTTCCCGGACTATACTCGTGAGGTCCAGGGTCAGCGCCGCTCGTTCGGTGAAGTCAAACAAAAGCTAAGAGCACTCAACATCCAATATAGGCTCCTCTTTCCGGCACGCCTGCGAGTGGTGTTCGCTAACAAGACCCTGTTCTTTGACACTCCTACTGAGGCCTGGGCTTGGGCGATGGAGGAGCGTCCTCTACGAACCAGCGACCGGAATCCACCGCCAGGGGAGGTGGACGGCGGGCCCGTCCACCCCGCGCCTTCCGCTCCCCGGCCTCAGCGCAATCGCTCCCGCTGGCGCCGTGGCCAGAGACGAGCCCGGTCAGACTCCCCGTTGGGCCCCTCTCGGCAGCCAGTAGTGTTTTCTGAAGAATCCTCGGCTGGGAGGCGATCCGGCTCGTCCGGCCACCTGGACCGTGGGGGTATCTCGCCCCGGCCCTCATTGCTGGACCTCCCGGACACGGACCTTTCCCGTAGCCCGACGCTTCTGGGGGACCCTGCTTGAATTTGTCTCTGCCTGCCGGGCCCGGCTCTGCAGCCGGAGACTGTGCTTTGACTCATATTGTTTTTCCTTCCCAACGGACTTGATTATGTACATCCTGTCATGAGGAGGGGTCCTCCACGCTTTCCCATTCCCAAGCGTTCTAGTTTGGTCTTTAGTTCAATTTGTTTATTGTTAGGGCGACAGATGCTTCCGTTCCTGAAGTGTAGGGTGGGGGATGGGATAGGGTGGAGGGACCGTTGTCCCGAGTTCTCCTTTTAGTTTTAGTTTGTTTTTGTTGTTTCTCAGTTTTGTCGCACCAGCACTCACATGGCACCCTGCTCTGTACCCGGTGGGACGCAATGACTTCTCTCTGGGCACCTAACCAAGTCTTCAGGCGACCCAGCTCAGGGCCGGGCCTCCCTTTGGGATTTTACCTCCTCACTGAAACCCCCTGCCACTATGCCTGACACACCTCTGCTAGGGGCCTCCCTGTGCATCATGTCCTGGAACATCAATGGCCTCCTGGACCGTTTCAAGCACATGGCTGTATTACGTTATGCACAACGTCTTGGGGTAGAAGTCCTACTGCTACAAGAGACGCGCTTGTTGGGTAACCACTGCCCCTTTTTAGTACGCTATGGTTACGATAGGATTTGGCACTCAGGGTTCACTCGGGGGGTGGCGATCCTGGTGAAACGTTCTCTTCCACTCGTGACTGCGCGTGTCGTTCACGATGCCCAGGGCACCATCGTGGCCCTTAGCGGCACACTGAACGGTAGCCCCCTCAATCTTGTGTCGCTCTACTCTCCCCCTTCAATGTTAACAGCGACCCTAGCCAAATCCGCCAACCTCCTAGCATCCCTACCTTTGGGTCCCACTTTCCTCGGGGGCGACTTTAACGCAGTCTCCTCACCCGCCCTAGACACGACCGGCCCCCCTTCCCCTGGTAGACTTGCGTAGGCCAAACAGCTGACGACTTGGTCCGAATCGCTGGATTTATGCGATGCGTGGCGTATTTGGCACCCACACTCTAGACAGTTCACGCACACCTCAGCGGCTCACCATACGCGGGCGCGTATCGACACCATCTTCGTTCCATCGACGGACTGTCTCATGATTCGAGACGTCTCTATCCTCCCCCGTGGCATCTCTGACCACTCCCCGGTGATGATTCACACGGGCTCCCCTCCCGCCTCTATGCGTCAGACGTGGAGGCTAAACGCTTGGTTCCTTCAGGACAAGGAACTCCAGAAGGTGGTGGGTCGGGAACTTAAGCAATACTTTCTGTCCAACGAAGGATCCGTATCCTCCCCGGGCACCCTGTGGGAGGCTGGCAAGGCTACGATTAGGGGGGTCACCAAGGGCCAGCTCAAACTCCAGCGGCAGGCTCAACTGGAGCAAATTACCTCACGGGAGGCGCAGGCACTGCGCCTTGAACGTGCCTCCGCCCGAACCCCGGATGCATCCGAGGTGAGACTTCTTGCCCCCCTCCGTTTGGAGATTAAGCAACTGTCACTGGAAGTGGCCAAACTCCTCTGGGGCTCATCCGTGGCCAGGGTGTATTGTTGGGGTGACAAAAACGGCTCACTCCTCCACCGTTTAGCCACATACCCTAGGGCAAACCGCATAATCCCTGAAATCTTGGCTCAGGATGGTTCAGTGTGCCGCTCCCCAGCTGAGATGGCCCGCGCCTTTGCTTCATATTATCACCAATTATATGAGGCCAAAACTCCAACCCTCTCTCTCACGGGTCTATTGGAGGTCGGGAACGGCCACCTTCCTCGCCTGGATCCGATAATTCAGGAAGATTTAGACCGCCCCATCACCCATGAAGAAATTAGGGAGGCGATCACCCTTATCTCCTCCGGCAAGACGCCAGGCCCAGACGGCCTCCCTCAAGAATACTACGCTCACTACATTGAAACTCACCCCTCACCTTGCGGATCTGTTTCGGGAGGCAGTAGAGAATGGATCCTTCCCCCAAGAGACGGATATGGCCACCATTGTGGTTCTTCCCAAGTCCCAGCAGCCCTCGCAACGGTGTGCGGATTACCGCCCTATCTCCCTCATCAATACTGATGTAAAACTGTTCACCACGGTCCTCGCCCAGTGGCTCAAACCCCATCTATCTGTGCTGGTTCACCCCGACCAGTGCGGGTTTATGCCCTCACGTGGCACCCGGCATTGCCTCCGTAGACTGCAATTGGCCTTGGCCCACCGCCACCTGCTCACCCCATACCTAGCGTTTCTCCTTGTAGACTTTGAGAAGGCCTTTGACTCGGTGGACTGGGGATTTTTGGAGGATGTCCTCGACGAGATGGGCCTCGGCCCCCACTTTTGAGCTATGGTCAGGGTTCTTTACGCCCATTCAAGGGCTCATGTCCTGGTGAATGGGGTTCTGTCGGAACCCTTCTCGGTCTGCAGGGGAATGAGGCAGGGATGCCCTCTTTCCCCCCTGCTTTTTGCTCTGGTGATGGAGCCCTTGGCATCCTTGATACGATCGCGCGAACACGTGCGGGGATGGGATTGGCCCAACACCGAAACCGACAAAATCGCCCTTTATGCGGATGATGTCCTCATCTACTTAGCAGATCCCGCCCGGTCAGGCCCCCATTATCTCCACATCCTGCATTCCTTCGAACGGGCTTCTGGCCTCCGGCTGAACCCCGACAAATGAGTCCTGGTTCCCATCCACCTGTCCCGAGAATGCTTCGATTGGCAGTCCACCATACCACTTCGCCGTCAATCATTCAAATACCTGGGGATATGGATGACTCTACTCCCTGAGCTTAGCTGGGCCCTCAACGTTACTCCCCTGGTGAGAAGGGCTAAGGCGGACCTCCAGAAGTGGCAAACACTGCCCCTGAACCCCATGGGGAGGGTCGCCCTTTTTAAAATGATGGTTCTCCCCCGGTTCCTCTACGTTCTTCAAAATACCCCCCCTATGCTTCCCCAGGACCTGGTTTCGCGAATTGGATAGCATGGCCAATAAGTTCCTTTGGGGGAAAGGTAGGGCCCGACTGGCTTTGAATGTCTGAAGGATCCCCTCGTTTGACGGGGGCCTGGGGATGACTCACCTATATCTGTACTACCTTGCCACGCGCCTGCTCTCTATACATGACTGGTTCAATGGGGGTTGGTCTGATCCGGCTTACAGGCTTGAGTTGGGTGAATTGGGCCTGACCAAGGTTCAGTCTATGCTGTATGGGGCTCCTATCCCGTCCCACTTACCAGAGGTGACGCGTTCCGCGCTACTGGCCTGGCGGGCCGCACTGCGACACACCAAGTGGACACATACACTGACCCAGTGTACACCCCTGTGGCAGGGGACCTGGATCAAAGAGGTTAATGGGCTGCGGGGTTTCCGGGCTTGGGACCTTATAGGGATCTCACAACTAGGTGATGTATGGGTGGGGGATCATATGCGTTCCTTCAAAGACCTTCAAAGTAGATACTCCCTGCATCAGTCGCAGTTCTACAGGTACCTGCAATTGCGACATGCTCTCCACACACACCTCACAACAGGTACACGGCTTCCTGACCATAGCCCGCCTGAGGCACAGATTATGCTGGGGGACCTGGGGAAGGGTGGCATCTCCCGCATCTACTGAACATTGATCAATAACACCCCTACTTCCCTGGATCGACTACGTGCTCAATGGGAGGAGTGGGTGGGTACCCTGGAGGAGGAGGATTGGCGCGACGCCCTTATGGCCCCTAGGACGGTCACCGCCTCTGCCAGGCTACGTTTGGTACAGCTCTACCATTTACATGCAGCTTACCTCACCCTGGTGCGCCTTCATCGAGCGGGATTTAGCCCGATCTCCGCTTGCACTAAGTGTGGTCACGATCCAGCTGATTTTCTCCACATGGTGTGGGCATGCCCCCGCTTGACGCAGTTCTGGGGGATATTGAGGAGGAACTCACCGAGATATTGGGGTGGGAGGTTCCCCACAATCCAAAGCACACGATCCTGGGTATTACTGATGGGTTGGATGGGTCTAGGAACGAGAAGTTGTTTTTCACTACAGCAATGGTGGTGGCCAAGAGGGACATAGCGGCCTCCTGGAAATGCCCCGACCCCCCCGAGTGTTGGACGCTGGCAGATTGGTGTGGATTGGTGTGCCACGCAAGAAAAAATCATGTATGAGGCACGTGGGTGTCCCAAGAAATATCGTAGGGTCTGGGGGAAATGGTTGGGGGGTATGGTTTAGTCTCAAGGGGAATGTCCAAATCCATGTTGCTTTGCATTTATTCGAGTTCGTAAACTGAGTCACGCACAACCTTGTATGTACTCCTGGACTCTCATGGTGTCGTGATGGTTGGCTGGTGTCTTTTGTCAAATCATTAAAATCAATAAAAATGTGTTTATCAAAAAAAAGAGAGCATCCTAGTGTGTTGTGTGTGATGTATCATTCATCGCATTTTCTTTGAGGAAGTTCATAATGGCCAGCTCTATCTGGGCTTTACACCAGGGGTCGTCTAGTGTGCCATCATTAAGACGCCACTGACGGGAAGGAGGTATGGGGTCATTGAGGTTTAATTTATTGTAATGGGACTGGGCTCTCTAGCAAAGCACTATAGAGTGCATTCTTTCCTTCGCTGCCGGAATATACAAATTGTCTGTCTGAAAGAAAGGGACAAAATGGCACCCAAATTGGACAAACCGGGGAGGATTGGAGTCAAGTAAAAGGTACTTCCTATTCAGCTTTCTCTTGAAGCACACTGATGTGGACAATGGTACAAAGTTGAAACGCTTCTCACATCTGAGGAACTTGTGAATGGCTATGGTGGACATGTGGGCCAATTCCTGATGTACAGAGGCCTATTGGAGGCGATCAGAGGAACATTGAGTGATGGGTGCCTGAACTTCCTAAGTGCGAGGCGTTTACCACTCTCTTGACGCATCAAACACAGTGCAAGGCGCTGACACTGATGCAAAGGGCACCCGCATTCTACTCTTCCGTAACGTCACTGAAAACAATGTGGGAACAAAAGATAGGAGAAGACATTCCGAAAAAAATGGTCATAATCATAGAGTATACAAAACAGTAAATAGAAATCTGTCCTTTAAATTTGCACAGTTCAGTTATCTGCACTGAACCTATTTGTCTCTGGCGCACTTCGCCAAATGTTCCCAGGAATGGCGGCACCATGATTGCTGTCAACACTGATGGAGCTCACTGATACTTAGGGGCATATTCACAATGAAGTGACGGAGCGTGGTGTTAGCCTTGTTGGCTTAACGCCACGCTTGTGCAAGGGTGCCTGCGTTGCAGGGAAATATTGTTGATGTGCAGGAAGGTGTCCCTTCCTCCACATAAACAATCACCACTGGCGTTTTGTAACTTCTATGTGTGCAGAATGCAGCTCACATAGAAGTTGCAACGCGTCATTTTTTTTAAAAAGATTGTTTATGTGCAAGAAGGGACACCTTCCTGCACATAAACAATGGCATTTTGCTGTTTCTATGTGTGCTGCACAAAGCAGCACACATAGAAACAGCAAAAACAAGGAGAAATAAAGCATTTCTCCTCGTTTCGCCATGGTAAGACAAGGTTTTTTTTGGTCTTAATTTTGGCGCTGCCCCATATTTACGCCACCCTTGTAAATATGGGGTAGCGTCAAAATCAATGGGTGTTGCGGTGGAACGCCCACAGCAGCACCCATTGCCCTTCCCTTTCACGCTAAGTATAGCGTGAGAGGGTGCCTAATTTACAAGGCAGCATTAAGCCACGTTGAGTAATTAAGGGGAAGCCCGTATCGCCACCACAATGCTAGTAAAAGTGATTTTCTGGTGGCAATAGGGGCTTGTAAATATCCCCCTTAGATAATACTATTGCAACATGTTTTAATAAAATGGCCCTCTGCGGAAATACATGACGACTCACACACACAGACAAACTGGTACAGGTGGAAATGTTACGGAATGGGATACAAGCCTGCTTCAATGACAGGCCAAGATGGACGAAATGCCCCATTAAGGAGGAACAGAAGTCATATTCACCTATGGTACACGAGATTCATTCTGCTGAACTGGGATCTCGCAGGGGAGGGTGGAGGGTGGTGCACCTTAGTGGTAGTCAACGAGAAGTGCTGGGGGGTCAGCAGGGGAGAAGAACGTGGGTAGGACATGGATTTATGGTTTTTATTGACCTCAGATGTTTGTAAATCAGCAGTAAAGGGGGATAAGTGTGATGTACAGGCGTGTTGAGGATAAATCCTTTCCTCAAAATGTTATAGA
Organism: Calotriton arnoldi; assembly: GCA_963921515.1. Classification (NCBI taxonomy): domain Eukaryota; kingdom Metazoa; phylum Chordata; class Amphibia; order Caudata; family Salamandridae; genus Calotriton; species Calotriton arnoldi. Next base: position 1,037,477 of record CAWUFW010001715.1, on the reverse strand, counting down.
AAGGGGTGATCGTGCTAAGGTTACACAATTGTTATGCCCATAGAAAAAGATAATAGCTCACAATGTTTGATGCTTTATTATATCTACGGAACACACATATGCTGTACAACTTGTTGTTGCCCTACTATATAACCGAATTTATGCTGTATGCAAAAATTTAATAAAGAGCTATTTTAAAAAAAAAAACAGGCATAAGAGTTGCAGAGAATCATTTCCAGAATCCATTGCTGGAGGAAGAGGAAAATCCTTCATATTTGTTGTGTCCACCATCACACTAATGAAGACCAACCTCTTTGGGCAGACAAGTTGAGACTTCTGGGCATTGACGGTCAAGCCCAAATTGTGGAGGAGGGTCACGGTGCATTGAATTTGTTCAATCACCAATATAGGTGACCCCACCTTCCCCAGCCATTCAAGTTTAGAAATACATGTACTCCCGACCTCCTGAGATGAACTGCTACTACAGCAAGCACCTTGACAAATATTCACAGCACAGTTTTCAACCAAATGACAGAACCACAAACTGATAGTGCTAAGACCCATGGTGAACTGTAGGTGACACATATGAGCTGGGGAGACTGGTAGATGAAAGTAACCGGCCTGGCAATCCTGGAAAACCAACCACTCTTTCTCTCGAAAGGCCAAAAAAACCTGGCTCGGGGACAGCATTTTCAACTCGTCTTGCCAAATTAATAAGTTCAAGAGGCGGAGGTCCAGGAATGGCCTCAGGCCTCATCCTTAGGGGGGTGAAGAAGTACAGGGAATAATATCCCATGCACCTCCCTTCCTTGGGCACCATTTCCATGTCCCCTTTGTTTAGCAGGAAAGGGACCTCTGCCTCCAAGAAAGAGGCGTGAGCCAAAGAACACAAAACGGTTAATGGAAGGTGGTTCAGAGGTGCAGACATGAAGGGGATGGCATAGCCCATATGAATGAGCTGAAGCATCCAGCGCACCTTTTGATTAACTCCTGATCGGCGGAATAAATGTGAGACTCTTGGTCCACCAGAAGCTGGTGTTGTAGAAAAGAGTCAAAGTCGTTTTGACGGATATGCTGTTGAAAGCTGAGGAACGTTATTGGTAAATCACTGATAAAAGCTCTGGATCCGCATTGAAGAGGTGCAGAAAACCAGAAAGTGATATCAGCATGCCAGTCGACGCCTTATAGTCAGTCAGTCAGTCAAATCAACTTTATTCGGCTGGTTAGAGCCATAAAAGTACAACATAAAACATCTGTAAACATAAAACATCGTATAAACATTATTTAAATCCATAAAAAATCCGTATCTTTGTGTATTTAAAATCCATTAAAACATCATACAGAGGGTAATAAAAACCAACCACAATTATGACTATCAGATAACTTTAGCCTATAATCCGCATAGACATACTATCAGTCTTGTTCAGAACGATTAACTCTACTTCATCCTATTCCTGTATCTAATTGCGCCAGTTAAAAAACTGGCTACCCCCAAGCAAATTACAGGTGAACTTAACATTTGCAAGTAGACCAAAGCTGGCCTTACTTGCACAAAATTTTGATCCCTTAGCAGCCTTATATATCATGAGGTGATCGCATCCTGGGCGGGTGAAAATATTTCCTGATTCAGAGCGTGATTTAGAGATCGGCAGATGGACAAGGGCCATTGCATATAATGCACTTGTTACACAGCTGACGGGATATCCGTCAAGTTTGTGATGGAGTAACGCGTCCGCCGAACTCCAAAGCAGGCCCTCAGTCTGGCACCGGGAGGATATTTATAAGCTGAGGAATCTGCAGGGAGATATTTTCAGCAAAATGACTGGAAGGCTTAGGAAGTGTATAAGAAACATGATCGAAATTTCTGGATGCTTGTGCGGCTGTACCATAATGTGTTATACATTGATAGTGGGGGTGAATCTGTAAATCCTGAACAGATTTGGGCTACTTACCCATCAAATATCTTTCAATATATTAGTGTTTGCTGACTGACCTGGCCTCAGCTCTGCTCAATGACTGTCTGACCTGGCCTCAGCTCTGCTCACTGACTGTCTGACCTGGCCTCAGCTCTGCACACTGACTGACCTGGCCTCAGCTCTGCTCACTGACTGTCTGACCTGGCCTCAGCTCTGCTCACTGACTGTCTGACCTGGCCTCAGCTCTGCTCACTGACTGTCTGACCTGGCCTTAGCTCTGCTCACTGACTGACCTGGACTCAGCTCTGCTCACTGACTGACCTGGCCTCAGCTCTGCTCACTGACTGTCTGACCTGGCCTCAGCTCTGCTCACTGACTGTCTGACCTGGCCTCAGCTCTGCTCACTGACTGTCTGACCTGGCCTCAGCTCTGTTCACTGACTGTCTGACCTGGCCTCAGCTCTGCTCACTGACTGACCTGGCCTCAGCTCTGCTCACTGACTGACCTGGCTTCAGCTCTGTTCACTGACTGTCTGACCTGGCCTCAGCTCTGTTCACTGAGTGGCCTGGCCTCTGCTCTGCTTACTGACTGTCTGACCTGGCCACGGCTCTGCTCACTGATGTAGTGTTGCGCTCTAGTGGTCGCGCGCTGGCGCGATGACGTCAGCGCGGCCGCCATCTTGGCGGTGCAATAAGCGCCAGACATCGGAGCGGCACGGACGTGTTCCCGGCGCTCTCCTCGACTTTACCTTTTGCCTAATAAAGAGAGTTATACCAACGCAGAGTGGCACGTGATTGGGGGGCAGTAATACAAGCATTACAGTGGCGACGAGATCGGGATAAAGAACAAATTCGGGAAAAAAAAAAATAAATAAAAAAAAAAACGATCCACATCTAGCACAGTCAGAGGACACGAGGACTCACAGGAGACGTGGCAAAGCGGGAGAGCGTGGCAGAGGACGGTCCCACTGCGAACCAGAACCACCGGAACAGGTAGTGGTGATCAGGGACAGCGCACAGCCCCAATACATAGAAGGGTGGAGAATAGGGGAACAGGAGGCGACACCCCACACCCTACAGGACATCCAAGGCCCTGGCGGAGGTGGAGCAGCGCAGCGACGGGGGAGCACAGGGGCCCCACCACGAACACACACCTCCCAGAAGCACAGGCACACCAGGCAGTCCAAGAGGTAACGCAGAGGCACCGGAAGGTAACGCAACAATGTGCGCGCAGGCGTCTACACTCACGACGCCCATACCCTTTCTACCGAAACCAGGCGAACCCCTGATGAAATGGGAAGACTGGAGGGAGTACTTCACGAACTACCTAGATGCCCTAGAAGATGAAAACGGAGAGGCCTTCCCCAGCAAAAGGAAGAAAAGGATATTACTCCACAACCTAGGCCCGGAAGGACTCAGAGTTTTCCAGAACCTAGTCCCCATGCAACGGCTGGCCGCAGACGATGATGTGTTCCAGCACGCGATCGATGACCTGAACAACCATTACAGACCTGCAGTGTGCACGTCCATAGACAGATACACCTTCCAACAGAGGAAACAAGCGGGAGAAGAGTCCATAGATGACTACGTGGCAGCGTTGAGGAAATTGGCGATCACATGCAAATTTGGCGCCTTGCACGACGAATTTATCAAAGACCAGATAGTCATGCACACGAAGAACACAGCAATCCAAGACAAATTGTGGGTCAACGGGGACGCCACACTGAAGGACGTCATTGCCATGGTAAAAAAGGCGGAGCTATCAAAGAGATGTGCCGAGGCAGCGAAAAAAGAAAATACAGAGCGGACTATGGTCAATAGAGTTACGGTATTAGAACCTCCGGGCAGTGGAAAAAGAAGGGAGACCGAAGGGAGAGCCCAGAGTAATTGGACTCCACAATCCACACAGGCACAGAAATCAAACAGGGAGAGTAACACCACGTGCTACAGGTGCGGCAGTTCATTCCATGCGGCAAATGACAAGCGATGTCCAGCCTTCCGAGCCAAGTGTATGTACTGCGGACTTGTCGGACACTATGAAAAAGTGTGTCGCCGCAAGGTGAAGCGGTCAACAGTCAAGTACGTCACACAAGACAAGGGAGGTGTAGAGGAAGAAGAAGAGGAAGACGACGTGTTGTGCATCGACGATCAAGTTCTAGGCATAGAAGGAAGTCGCTCCAAGAAACCGCAGTGTGATATGGTCGTGGGAGGTGTCCAGATCAAGATGGTGGCGGATTCCGGCTCTCCATTTACCATCATTCAAAAGTCAGTGTGGGACGAGAACTTCAAACCCAGCCTGGGATCACACCTCGAGCCCCCAGACATACGTCCAGTCACGTTCACAGGAGAACCCATCCCGATGGAGGGATATCGAGTCCTGAAATTTGAGTTCAAGAACCGCTGTGCGGAGTGCAAATTGTACGTAGCAGAAAAAGGTCCTTCTGTCCTGGGATGGATGGACCAGGGCGAACTGGGCATACAATTGAACCCAGGAGGGGACACGCAAGTCCTGATGACCTGCACAGATAACCAACCAGACTTCGTTAAGATGAAAAGAGAATTCCCCACGGTATTCGGAGGCAAAGTGGGAAAACTGGCGAAATTCACACATAGAATCGAACTCAAGGACAACGCCAAACCGGTATCCCACAAGGTGAGGAACATACCGCTAGCAGTCAGGGAAGCAGTGCAAAAAGAGTTGCAAAGATTAGAAGAAGAAGGGATCATCGAACCTATCAACAGCTCGGAGTGGTTGGCCCCGTTGGTAGTAGCGAGAAAACCCAATGGCAAAGTTCGTTTGTGTGTGGACCTGCGCGAATTAAACAAGTGCATAGTAGTAGAAAAATTCCCATTGCCTAGAATAGACGAAATGCTGGCGAAGACGGAAGGTATAAAATGGTTTTCCACAGTAGATCTTGCCTCTGCCTATCATCAGATAGCACTGCACAGCACGAGTAGGAAACTAACGTCCTTCATTACACCATTTGGATGTTACCAGTTCCGCAGGATGCCGTTTGGCCTGGCATCAGCAGCTGCGGTATTCCAAAAGCTGATGCACAAACTATTCAAGGACATGGAGGGAGTACAATACTTCCAAGACGACATCTTGGTGATGGGCAAAGACCGAGCCGACCATAACACAAAACTAGCAATGGTGTTACAAGTTTTGGAAAGGAATGGCCTGACAGCTGAATGGGAGAAATGCAGACTAGGGATGGCGTCTGTCACATACTTGGGTCATGAGATTAGTGACCAAGGCATCACACCCAAACACGCAAATGTCAGAGCAATATGTGAAGCTCCGGCGCCGACAAGCAAGGAAGAAGTGAGATCATTCTTAGGGATGGCCGAATATTACAGCAAATTCGTGCAACACTTCGCCACCAAGACACATCACCTGCGACTACTGGTACGAGACAAGACAGCCTTCCAGTGGACAGAGGAAGCGCAAGGAGAGTTTCAGAAAATCAAGGAGGATGTCAGCAGAGCGGTCCCCCTGCAAGGTTATGATCCGCACGGAGAATCCATATTAACCACAGATGCGAGTGATAAAGGCCTAGGGGCAGTCCTCATGCAGGGAAAGAAGAATGGAGAGCAAGCGACCATCAGCTTCGCGTCAAGGACATTGTCACCCACAGAACAGAAGTTCAGCGTGATAGAAAAAGAGATGCTGGCGGTGGTGTGGGCCATGTCAAAGTTCCGCCAATTTCTATGGGGCACAAGATTCCAACTCAGGACGGACCACAAACCCCTTGTCAAGGTACTAACGTCCTGCGGGCACGCAAGTGCCACACCCCGCATCGCAAAAATGACCCTGAAATTGTTAGACTACAGGTATGACGTAGAATACATCCCTGGAGCCAAGAACAAAGTGGCGGACTACCTCAGTCGAGCTTCAGCCATGGAAGACGCACCCGCAAGTACAGACGAGGACGAAGTCAGAGTGGCATTCACGGGAGATCAGGAGCAGGCGATAAGCGGGCAGGAGTGGAAGCAAGCCTACGAAAGGGACACGGACCTGGAAGACATCAAGGCATTCACCATACAAGGGTGGCCAGAGAAAAGGCACCTGAAAGCGGAACAAAGGAAATTCTTCGAAGTAAGGGAAGAGCTATCAGTAGGAGACCAAGGAACCTTCCTGTTTAGAGGGGAGAGAGTAATCCCTCCAGGATCGTTGATACCACACCTGCTGGCGTTGTTGCACGAAGGGCACTTGGGCATCGTAAAGACGAAGATAAGGACCAAACAAATGTACTGGTGGCCTGCAATGGATAGTCAAATCGAGAGACATGTAAGAGAATGTGATCAGTGCCAAAGAGCGGACAAGTCACAAACGTTACTACGTCCGGCACTAGGGAAGTTTGACAATCCAGCCAACCCGTGGGAGGAATTGTCTATAGACATTCTTGGTCCGGTGTTGGATGCGGAAGGGAACCCAAAATACGTAGTAGTTCTCATAGATCGATATTCTAAGTGGCCAGAACTGGACATACAGGAGGTGATGGACACAGAGACAGTGCTGAAGTTTCTTACAGCTACCTTCCTCAGAGAGGGTATTCCTCGTTCCATCTTGAGCGACAATGGACCTCAATTCACATCAGAGAAGTGGAACCGGTACATGGAACGAAACGGCATCCAAATCAAGCACACAGCGGTCTACCATCCGGCAGGGAATGGTCTTGCTGAAAGGTTTAATCGAGTAATAATGGGGTCCATCCAATCAGCCATAGGAATGGGAAAGGACTGGGAGAAAGAAGTGAGAAGTATGCTGTGGGCCTACCGAATCACACCAACCGGCACAGGATACAGCCCGTTCCAAATCCTAAGAGGACGTGAGCCGTTCACGAGGGACAATCTAGCGTGGAAAGAAAAGACGGTCACGAGTAAATGGTCCCCGGCAGTCGTGCACCACAATTTAGAGAGAGCCCAGAGAACGTACACAGAACAGTACAATAAGAGACGCAATGTGAAAGGAACGTCCTTGGAAACAGGGGAATGGGTTAGAGTCAAACTTGCCCAGTTGAGGAGGAAAGGAGACAGCAAGTACAGCCTGCCCCTGAAAGTCGAACAAGTGTACAACAGAGCTGCTTTACTCAGTGATGGGAACGTCTGGTCGCAAGATCGCATGTCCAAATGCAACAAGATACTACAGTGGGACAAAGAAGAAAGATCAATGACACATGAGGAACAAAGGTTGCCAGCAAGAGAGACAACCCCAGGAGAAGAAGAGATGGACCAAGAAATAAAAGGAAATAGGGAAGAGCAGGACGAGAATGATAATCTAATAACCGAGGAATGGCAGGAGGACAATAGTAGGACTCTGGAGAGAGAGAGCCCTAAAGGACAAGGAGAAACGCCAGCCAGCCGAGCAGATGGAAGGGGAGAAGTATCCACCTCCACTCCGGTAAGACGTACAAGGGCAGGGAGACTTGTAGTAAGACCTGCCAGATACAGAGACTATGATTTGGGAGAAATGAAGTAACTCCCGGCCGAGAGACTATGGGACTACCTTCCTATTGTTATAAGTTTTGTGTGTTTGATAAAGAAGGGAGATATGTAGTGTTGCGCTCTAGTGGTCGCGCGCTGGCGCGATGACGTCAGCGCGGCCGCCATCTTGGCGGTGCAATAAGCGCCAGACATCGGAGCGGCACGGACGTGTTCCCGGCGCTCTCCTCGACTTTACCTTTTGCCTAATAAAGAGAGTTATACCAACGCAGAGTGGCACGTGATTGGGGGGCAGTAATACAAGCATTACAACTGACTGTCTGACCTGGCCTCAGCTCTGCTCACTGATTCTCTGGCCTGGCCTCAGCTCTGCTCACTGACTGACCTGGCCTCAGCTCTGCCAGTGTTTCTGAGACTAGCCCGGCACTGCCACGTTTCCTGGGATCACCGACACACCACACAGCACCGCTGCCGCACTTTATTGAGAAACTCCCATCTCCCGCCAATAATAATTCAAAGAGTGAGTTGAGAGTAAGGTCAGTATCTAAAGGCAGTGATATTTTAAAAGTGACTGCGAAAGTCCAACAATTTCTAAACACACAAACGCTATTTCCTGCCGGGTGCCTCCTACTATGAGCTCTTGACATTTCCGCCCCGTGTTATCCAGGACTGAAGTTTCGCCACGATGAAAGCAGGAGCAGAAGTGAGGCTGTGCACCCACTGGCCCCTGTGACATTAAAGAGTTGGCTCACAGCCATGCCCTCAGGCCCTCAAAACTCCCCTATTTACTGCTGAGGGTTGTATGCAGAGCAAGAGGTGACCTTCATTACTGTTAACAACATGCGTAGGAAGAGCAGTGCTGGCCTTAACTTTTAATTATGTGCCTCGCAAATATGGGGTTGACTTAAATGCGATCGCCCATTGCGAAATATATATATATATATATATATATATATATATATATATATATATATATATATATATTTCCCACAATGCTCACCACAGGCACCAGTAGCCCTATAAAGATATTACATCCCAGATTCAAAGTATCGTAGTTATGCAAATTCCCACAATTAGGTTCCGTGATTTCAAGACATAAGAGAGGAAAAGTGTATATTTTTTCAAGTTAAATGAAGACTCCTCTAAAACCTGAGCGTATATTGCTAAGGATGTTGAGGTGTTTAAGTTGGTGCTAAGCCAAACAATATTTACCTTACTCCCTCTTTCATCGTATACAGCCCAACAAATTGTCAGTCATGTCCTCGAAAAATCAAGTGGAACATTCCGCAAGGTGACATGAGGGCCTGTCACAGATAGTTACCGTGGAAGCGACTGGATGAGTTAATGGTTCACCAGAATCAATATCAGGCTGAGTTAGAGTCAAGCTCGTGCTTGAAATGGACAGAAGGAAGGGTCTGTCCTCAGAAACTGCCAGCGCCTGGGTCACTTTGTACGGTGGTGTCACAGTGGTCCTTCCAAGACTTGCCCATACTCTGCTGTTAAAAGACTCAAAGAGCCAGTCAATACCAAAGCCTTCTATTTAGGCTGGAGAAGAACATTCTTCTTTACAAAGTCTCTTTTTAGGGCAGCACCAGGAAGAGAATCCAACATCTCACACTGAGAAGATAAGCCAATGGGGAGGCCACTGGTGATCCTCTGGCTGAGCGCCATCATTGCCACCACCTCTGGTCAGGTGCGGCTGGAGGAGCTCTCAGAGCTGCAGCAGAGAGCCCTTGGCCTCACGCTGGAGCAGTTCCACGAATCCAAGGATGTCATCAAGGGATTCAAGGTACTCTCGTTGCAGGAGGCGACAGAGGCGGTAAGAGATTCACAGATGGAATACTGGGGCATTTAATGGGGAGTCGTTGGGGGGATATGTTTGTGCCATGGAAGGGAGTGGTGGAGAGACTTTAGATCTCATCATTATATTAACAAATGTACAGAATTGTCGATGCCACCTGAAAAACATTGCCCCATCTGCTCATCCAATTTCATGCAGATGTAGCACAGCAGATTCTTCTTGTCTCCCTGCTCTCTGCTTTCATATAGATATGATCAGATTGCAATATTGTTCAGTCCAGAAATTAAATCAGTCCTGAAGAAGGCTTCTACATTCTGAGCTCCTGCCACAGGCACACAAGTATGGGCTGAAACTTCAAGTCAGAAGGATGTACCAGTGGAATGGGGCAACATTGTAGATTTCCCGTTCACAAGGGCCTTCAGAAGTATTGTCATTACATGTTCAATTAATTATCGAACATTTGTAAACTATTTCATATATATATATATATACATATATATATACATACATATACACACATATATATTTTAATATTGCTTACTATAATACATATCGTTCCAGAATATGTAAGAAATAAATATACAGTTCTATTTACTGAGGTGTTGGATATGAGAAGGGGAGAATGTCTAGGGAAAAGGATGTACAGGACAACAAGTAGTCTGTGTAACTTGGCACGATTCTGTCCATGGCTCCTAAAATTATTCAGTAATGGTTTGTCAGAGCGAGAGTGGTCGTTGTATGTGAGATAATCTAACCTGGTGTGTGATGTTCTCTGTCCCAGGCTTTCTGAGACAAAGGCCTTTATGAGACAGTCTGGCTCGTGTCCTGCTCCAAGGCTATTAGATGTAGGTCTCCCTTGTAAGGTGGGTCATACATTTCCAATACTTCTAGGCGCTGTGAATGACTTGCATGGCCGTATTGTCCAGTGCTTAATTTGTGCTGGGGGCTGTAGGTGGGTGACTCTGGCACTCATTCTTGGGAACTTTCTCGTATATTTCATCATCAGACTTTGACTCACAGCAAGAGATAGAGAGACAGAAAAGGGAGAAAGAAGGAGGAAAATAATATGAAAACAGTGACAAATGGAGAAAGAAGGGATGAACAAAGAAACAGCAAGAGTGAGATAGAGACAGGAAGTGTAGGGCGGTGAAAGAAAGAAGCATGAGGTGGAATTAAGATTAGGCATCCTTAGTAGTCAGCGTGTAGCAGTGCGTTGACGGGCTCCTAAGAAAATCTTAGGCCCTTGGAATTACATATATATATATATTGTTTTACAAACTAAGCACAGCTTCTAGCATACCTTCTAAACTGACTATTTTAAGTCTTAAATGTAGTCGGTCTGCTTTGTATAACCTCTAATAGTTTTGTAATATTTTGGAAAGTGTGTTGACAATCCCCTGAGCTGGAGCATTACGTCACCATAAATACAGGCTGTGTCTGTTTTATTAATAAATGAAGAAGTGTCTCCATAGGAAATGATATACTGTTCAAACCCAAAATCTGTCAGTCACTGCTATTGATATATCTTGTTTCTTGTTATGTTATAAGATTTTTACAGCACAGAGGTCGCCATTGAATCGACTTTTTGGAGCTGGGAAACGTATGTACTACGTGCAAACCCCACCACTGTAAAGAAAAACCTACCTAATCAAGTACACAGAATTTGTGTATAGCTGGCAGGTTAAAAACACACAAGCCTGGGGAGACCCAGTAAAAACACTCACTGAGTAATTGATGTGCTTAGTAAGATGGATATGACGTGCCTGCTTCAGACAGGAAAGTATAGCAACTCGAATTTATATTTGCTTATGTATGTATGTATGTATGTATGTATAGGGTTATGTGGAAAAGAATCGCTGGGCGATCTTTGGGCTATAAGAAATGACCTGGGCACCACACCAGGTGGATGCCGTTTACATCAAGGGTTGCTTTTCTTGGAAATTTGGGAGTGGGGTTGGGCTCTGCCGTAATCCGAATGAACTACGGTGGTGTTATCTGTCTTTTTTGATTTGAGGGGTGACCACATCTCTCTGAGTCACAGAACATGTCCGCTTTCATGTGATCCGTCTGGATGTATGCTGCAGTAGTTGTAGTGCAGTTTGGTTGAGGCTAACCAGTTCCTGTCTGGGGTGATTTGTCCTTGACATTGGATCAGAGGGGTTGAGGAAGATCTGACAGCCTGCATCTGTTTTCTTGTATGAGGGACTGATAGGTACTCGTTGAAGGTCTCAATTCTAGGTGTTTGTTGGAGACCTATTTGTTTCCAACATATATATATATATATAGAGAGAGGGCTTTTGATCAGCTGTTTGTTAGTTCTTGCTACAGACAGCTTAACTGTGTTTTGGCAAGACTTATTGTCTCCAATACATCACCTATATTTAGAGTGGGCTTTGGATGAGCCCCTTGCTCATGTGTGGGTGGCTTTGTTGTCTATTTTACTTCCCTGCTCCTGATTCAATGGTTTTATTCCCTGTTCTTGTGTTTGCCCAGCCCAAGTGGATAGTGTCGTGAATGGTTGATGTATCTTGCACTGCTGACGTCAGACCTGGCTTTGCCGTGCACACGAGAGAACCTTTTCTCACCAATTTGCTGATCATCATCTTGCTCATTTTTGGCTACTTGCCACACTCTTGGCAGGCAGCAATCTAACCATGTTTTTTTACCATTTCAAGATTGCGGCTCATGAGTGCCCATGTGCAAGCATGCATGGGGGTACCTTTCAGTTTGATTTATTTTATATTTGTTGTGTTTTTCTTTGTAGGAAGGCAAAGGGATTTTATTGAGATGAAACTTGTAGCTCCAGAATTGGTTGAGGGCTTGATTTCCTTAGACCAGTGCACCTCCCTTTCTGTAGGCTCCAATATCTGTTTCAAACTGAGGCCCCCAGATGGTGGCAAGGATCCGGGGAAGGAAAGCTCTGATAGCATTAGTACAAGGTGCCGCGAGGGCCCAAAAGTTAGAGCTCTGACGGTTCATTCTGTCGACAATGGTCTGGCTGAGGTGGATTGACTGCATAACTCTCCCGCTCTTTTGGTGGCTGGCAAAATCCCCGTAGTTTTTTATTTTGACATGCTGTCCATTATTAGAGTTCGTGAGGAAATTATCTGCTCTGAAAGGAAGGGGATCATTTGTAATCCTACTGTTCCTAGGGTCTACAATATGGCTCCCGAAACCCCCAATGATATGTTGCAAATTCATCCTAGCACACATACCACCCCACAACATTTGCTAGCTAACATACAGCTAGTAAGTTGGAATATAACTGGCATCAAAGCTAAATTGGCTGATGTAGACTGGGAAGGATTCATTGACAAATGTAACATTTGTTTTTTCCAAGAGTCTTGGGCAGTAAATAAGGTCTATAGGCAGGGTTTTTACTACATACAGCATCGAAGCTATAGCTTTGACAGCAGGTAGGCCTCTGGGAGGACTTACTGTATGGATTAAAACAACCCTCGATTGCTTAATCAAGGTTATCAAGATTGATTCCGTAGACCATCTTGCCCTTAAATATATCCTGAAGTCAGGGACCCCATATTTTTGGGTCAAAATCTATAACAGGGTTGTATCAAACAGGGGCAGCCCTATTACCCGAACCTGGGGCAAACTGAAAGGTATAATACTAACAAGGGTTCAAGTACATAATCATACGAAGCATAAATATAATACAGTGAGAAAAATTGAATCACAAAAACCATTGATACCCATACAAAATATATATACAATTTTTACTAAGACAATATTACAAACATACAATACAATTTTAGACTAACAGTGCTCACACAATTACATAAAACCAAAATCAGTGAATACAATTACCAGTGTAAACAGAAAAACAATGGCAGAGGCAAATACATTAACAAAAAAGCACTGATAGGACAAAACACAAAACCAGGAGTGGCAATTAATGCATCCTCTTGAATAGATGCCAAAGATAAGCATCAACGGCGTTGGGTGGCCAATGGGTGGACATCTTCAAATCTGATAATAAAAAGAAAGAGATCTATAGAATATTCAGGGCAGCATTGACACCTCCTCAAAACTTGGCCGTACACGAAGATTTGTTTTCAAGTTTGAAAACATTCTTTGAGAAAGAGGTTAAAACCCATAATAATTTCCCCAAAACGCATGAATGGGTTGACCATCACTGCAGAGTGCCAAAAATTGACTTGGTGAAAGCCCTAAAAAGTAATATAAGGCCTGATATCATTAGTTCCAGACGGAATGATGCCAAGGTAATTAAGACAAGCAAGACCCAGTGGGAAGCCAAGATTTGGGAGGACCTGCTGGAAGCAGCGAGAGGAAAGGACATTAGTTTGTTTTGGCATCTGGTGACCTATAATGGACGTAGGTATTTTTCACGCCCTGAATGTCAAATCACCGCGGGGGAGTGGGTCAAGCAATTTACAGCTCTCTATGCAGAGTCATTAAGGTATAATAGGGTAACCCACAATTGTCCACGGACCTGGATAATGATCGGTATGAAAAACAATGGTCCTACTCTCCCCCAGGCCCACTGGGGGAGAGTGTCTGACACTCTCCCCCAGTGGGCCTGTACCTGACATCCTCCCAGCCCTCCCCCTTTTTCACAGATGAACATTCTCTGTGCATCATCAGGAAAATCATGAAAGGAACACTTGCAAATCCATGAGGGACAGGCCTATGTGTAAAACTGGTGTTACTGTAATTCACGACCAGTTTACTAAGGATATTGAAATGCGAAACTGATTGTTGTTTAATTTGCTTGCTGGATTCCCCTCCTTTATATCTGTCTTACTCCACGAGCACTCCTTTCTCTCACACTCCCCTTGGAGCAACCTTTCTCTATTTTTGAAACATTGAATATGGTGATCTGTGATAATAAGTAACTATCTTTTGAGAATATACATGCTTGCGTATTGAAGAAATTGGTGGTACATCAATGATCCAATGTTAAACCTATATGTACCTAATGCCTTTGACTAATGAAACTAAATTGTAACGCCTAGAAGTCTAGGACCTCTATGCAGAGTCAATACCTGAGGAGAGTACCCACATCCCTGGGACCTTTCTTACCACCTTGGCAACAGGAAGTGAGCCAGTGGGCTTTACATTAGCAGAAGCCCTTAATGCGCTTTATGCACAGAAAGAGGGGGAAAGCTCCTTTTCTTGACAGAATTCCCTGTGGTATGTTTTGCTCTGAACATCTCATCTGGTGCCCTTACATTAATTTTGAGTCCGATGCGATAGCAGCAGGTGCCCCTATACCCAATTCATGGAAAGAGGCAGAAATTATTCCTATTTTTAAAAAGGGAGACAGGCAAGATCCATGTAATTATCGCCCTATAAGTCTAATCGATGATATTAAAAAGATTTATAGTAATCAACTTTTGACAAAATTATGGGAATGGATAAGGTCTAACAATGTGTCGCTGCACTTTTAAGCAGGTTTTAAAGCCAACACAAGTACGGTTGGTCAGGTCCTACGGTTCCTGACCATAAAGTGGAAAACAATCGATATTGATTGATGTTTCTTATTTGTCGCATTTGTTAACTTACAAGCTGCTTTCGACCTTGTTCCCAGGGGTAAACTCTGAGAGGTCCCTGGGAAAGCTGGGGCTCCCTCTGGTATATTGTGTTTGATCCAGCAATTATATATAGGTAATTTTGCTAGAGTCAGTTGGGGTCCGGGTGGTGTAACAACTGGAGACATTCCCATCAGATAAGGTGCCCGCCAGGGATGTGTCCTGGCACCCACACTATTTTTATTATTTATTTATGGATGCGTCACCTATCTTTTGGACTGTGAGAACAACTCCTCTAAAATGGCTGAGTCCAAAGTGCCGGGTCTGCTCTTTGCAGAGACCACTCTTCTTCTCTCTAAAACCTTGTGGTGTCTAAGCACCCATTTGGGGAAGTTTAGTTTATTCTGCAAGGACGATGGTCTAGAAATAATGAACAGCAAAACTAAATATATGGTATTTAGCCACCAGAAAAAAGTCAAGGGGAATGAGGTTCTAGAGGGTACCAGTTTATAGGGTCTCCGAATTTGACTGCCTAGAGGGTGAGACTCAATAACTCCCATAGTTGGACCGCCCAGATTGGAAAAAGCTTACTGACTCTCAAACATAGAGCTGGATCCATTGTATGGTTTGCCAATAGGCCCGCTTCATACTCTCTTTCACCGGCATTAGAGAAATTTAAGGTCCAAGCGTGCGGGTCAGCTCTATACAAGCTGATTTGTGGGGCTACTGTAACCTTGATTCACTAAATAGAAGTGAAAATTATTTTATTAAATCTTTGCTGAGGCTCCCGAAAAGTGCCCCATTACTCTTGTTAAGATTTGACTTTAATTTCAGAGAAATTTCAGACATAGTTTGTTTAAAACCCATGTTACATTGGATCCGGCTCTGGACCAGAATCTCAACTGTATCCACAGGCAGTCTCACAGACTCGTACTTGTCCTTTGAATGTGCTCCACAATTCGAAGAATATATGGACTATGCAAGTGCCCCATTTTCAAGAACACATTTTATTAAATTTAGGCTAGGGATTTTGCCAATCGCATCCTTCACTTGCTCATGGAACAAAAAAAAAGATGTTTCTACCAACTTATGTCCCATGGGCTGTCAAGATGTTGAAAACGAAAAACATTTACTATTCTTTTAGTGTGCTTATGCAAAACAGCATGCTCGTTAATTGCTCCCCTGTGCAAACTCTTTAGGCTTGAAAATCGGCACAAAGGCCTGAGAATCTGCAAGTCAGATAATAGGCGTAACAATGTATATCCGGTCGCCAACTACTTACGCTCAGTGATTAATTTGTATAAAAATATAAGTGCTGGGGATCTCGTCAGGAGGCAGCTTGCACCAGCCCATTTCTCCTGTTAGCACTGCCTAAAACAGAACCAACTAATAACCAGGAAAATGGGGAGAGGATGTGGCATAATGGCCACAGCTGCCAACTTCGGAGCAGGGAAACCAGGTTCAAGGTTCGGCGTCAGCTCATCATCCTGTGATTCTGGGCAAACCACTTAATCTCCCAGTGGCTACCATAAATGAATGTGTCCTTAATTGGTGCTCATGAAAAGTGCCAGTGTTGTTGATTAAGTGCTGGTGCTGAGCACTGGAAACCACCAGCTCAAATTAAGCACTGCTATAGCTCAATTTGGCACATTAGATCAAAGGCTGTTGGAAAATAAATTCATGTTAAGGGTGTGTTCATAATGTTTTTAAAGTCTCATCTTGTTTTTTAACGCACTGTGCACTTTAAGCCTATCTAAGATAGACGTTGCCTTCAATCTGTTAGCATTTTTAGGGCTTTCTGGGTTGCATAGCGGACCCTTTCCAAGCTCATTTTAGGACTCTCTTTGAGGTTTTTGTCTCTCTGGTAATTGTTTTAGCATGGAGGTACTCTATAGTGTTTTTTCTTCTGTTAATAGATGTAGTACGATCTTAAGTTATTTTAATTTATTTGTATTGAAATGAACTGTGTATTTTATCCACTATGTATTTTATGTAATATCCGTATGATTTTTACTGTTCACTTTTATGGTTCCTTGAATCGAAATAAGGTTGGTTGATGATGATATGTTGGCATGTGTGGAGTGTGGTGTTGTGGGGTGAGCTGCAGTGATGTGGTAGTGAGTGACGTGTTTCTATCTGTTTTAGTAAGGAGTAATGTTAAGTGGAGGAACCATCCAATGTAGTATGGCGGAATGCCTTTTGTAAAGTGTGTGATACGGTGATGTAATGCAATGTTGGGTAGTGTGATTTGGAGTTCCACTGTGATGTATATTGTTGTGTGCTGTTTGGCAGAAAGGGTATGTTGATACTTATGATGATACATTTGAGGTTGTGTGTGGGATGATGAGTTTTGGTAAGGTGTATTATGGTGTAATACGGTGCACAAGGGTGTGGCCTGGTGTTGTGATACGGTGCTGTAAAAAGTGGCATAATGTGGTGTGTGGCGAAAAGAATGAATGGATTTTGTGTATCCATTATTAGTACTCCACATTACGGGTTCAATTTTCATGACATTCTATAGAAATTACTGGTATTGTTTTGTGGGTGCAGCAGAACAGTGCCCAGCCATACTTTGGAAGTACTGTGCTGTAGATCATTCTACGGTGTAGTGAAACGGCTCAGATTAGATTCGTGGGTTTTTATGCATGTTGTGAATGGTGTGAATGTTATGATCTGCTGAGATATGGTGTGATGTGATCTGATGCTTACTTACTTTAAACTTTATTTACTTACTTTAAACTTTATTTTGGCTGTAAGCCATAAAAGCACATGGAATAAAACATACATAAAACATTTGGCATTTACAGTATAAATGTGCAAAATTCTGTGCAATAATATAACCAATGAAGCAACCTATGACTCCTTGCTATGAAGCGGGCTCCTACAGCGTAAAGATTTAATGCGAATTGTCTGGCGGTGCTTGGTACCTCCCTAGGCTTAAATTAATTGTTAACATAATTGCAAATCCAAGTATCCTGAAGCTAAGCAAACGTGGCTTTCTGGGTAATAAAATAGGTTAATCACCTGCTAAAAGGTTAGTACAATATAAAACTCTAAAATTGATCCTGTTATACAACAAGTATTAGCCTTCCTATTCTCCAACGATTGTACAGCTGCAATGTTACTGTTCACCACTGTACAAGTTTCTTATGAGGAATACTTAACTTGTACCTTATTCTCCACACACTCATCCAAACAAGAGAGAGCAAAGATTGACAACCTACATGTGTCGTATCTCAGAATCCTGAGTGCTTCCTTATGTTCCTTAACTCCCAATTTCTGACAGAGCGGAATAATCCAACACCTCCTTTGCGACACGTAGATTGGGCAGAAGAAGATAATGTGCTCAATGGTTTCTTTTCGATCCCCACAGGCCGGGCAAATCAACTCCTTTGCCCATAGTACACGCTCTCACTTTGCAGTAAAGGCCCGGACAGGTAAAGTTCCATACCGGAACTGCAAGTAGAGACGCCTGGCTGGAGGAGGTTCTATTTCGTCCAGAAAGTCCTCTAGATTAAAGGAACCGTTAGCTGTGAGATAGGCATTTGTTAGAGTTCCATGGCTCGACTGGCTATGGATGCAATTATCTCTATATTGCCAGTATGCAGTTTTAATATGTAATTTGGAACTAGCCTGGAGGGGGTATTCCATAGACTCTCAAGGCCGATGGCTATTAATGTACCCTTTACATGCTTTAGCCATGGAATTCTGCTAGAGCCCACTTGGGACAAGATTTCCTCTAACCCCTGTCAATAAGCAGATAGCTCCTGGGTGACCCAGATCCTCCTCCAATAAAGTATAGGGCACAGTGCCAATTTATCAGAGATATTTCTGGCCCCAAGGTCCAGTCTAAGTGGGAGCAAAGGAGTGCTTACTGGTAAACCTGATGCAGCTTTAGGGGGTGCAGAAAGGAGTGGTGAACTGGGGTGAGAGTGGAAGAAAGGTGTGGTATGCGCTAGGGTGTGATGTGATTTTGTGTTGGGTTTTTGGTAATTTGCTATGATATTGTACACTGTTGAAGTGTGCATCGTCTTATGAGGTGAGGTAGGTTTTAGATAGTGGGCAATAGTATGGCATGTGTGATATGGTCTGGCCAGGTACTGAGTTGAATATTTTGGTGCTGGAGTGTAATGAGGAGTTTTGTGACATGATCAAGTACATGCTGTGGAGTGGAATTTGGTAGTATGGAGCAATATAGTGAATATTCTGTGGAGTGGTCAATGGAAGTGTGATGTGCTGAGGTATGGTAAAATGTATAGTGGTGAAAATAGTTGTGCTTGGGTGTGGCATGGCAGTGATGGCCGATGTGGTGTTTTGTGTCATGGCGTGATGTGGCGAGGTGTGGTATGGTTTGATTAGAGTTCAATTTTGTGGTTTTATTTAGTTGGTATAGACTGTGTAGGAATTATGCAAGTTGTGTTGTCAACTCAATTTATATAAGATGGGCAATGTGTGGTATAGCATGGACTTCAATGAAATGATGTGTTTTTGAATAGTGTGACGTGGTGACCGTAGGAAATAGGGTGATGCAATGTTGTGCGTTGGTTGGCGGTATGTAAAATGCTATGAGGTGTTTGGTGCTGGGGTTGGTGCCGGCTGTTGTGGAAGGGAGAGCTGTGTCGTGAAGAGGTTGTGCTGTGCGGTGTGACAGTGTAAAGTATGGTTTACATTATGCAGTTTATGTTATGGTGTTTTAATGCAGCGCAACAGCCGTGTTTTAACTGGTGGTTGGCCAGAGGTTGCTGGTGGTTGGCTGGCGCTGCAAAGTGCGTAGTTCCACAGTAATGCTGTTAGTGTGTGTCTGTTTTAATGAATGATGCCTCACTGCCTGTATGTCAGTGTCCTCCTCTTTTAATGTCGGTGCTCTCTTTCCCGGGATCCCACTTTTGCGAAAGTTAATATACATCACTGTCCTTGATTCAGTGTATGCTTCCTTGCCCCAGTTTCAGTGAATGTGTTTCTCTCTCCATGTGCAGGTAAAACTGCATACTTTTATTGTTAACAAAACTTTACAGGAATTTTAATATTGACTGCAAAGTACAGTTGCACGTTGTTCTTCCCACTAGGACAGAGCTATAAAGAGCTCGAACAGATACCTACCTATGAGGGAGATCTTGCCTCCTAATATTTATATTAAATACTTCCCACAAGATCTGTTGTGTGAGTTTTCCACTTTCCTCTAACCCAAACATGCCCTACACCCCTGTACACCCCAAACACTACACTTTTTCTCTTGAAGTGTGGTGAATGCTTCCTGCTCCTATGCATGCATGCCCACCGACAACTGTGATTACTGAACATGTACATTGAATTTTCCCTATATGTAACTATTTTTACAGCAGTGAAAAAGCCAAAGCTAATAGTGCTAACGGCTGAAACACATATCCACTATTTTTACAATGAAAAAAGGAAGAAAAATGCTATATGAGTCATCATCTTCAAGCTATAACATTTCTTGGGCAAGGCCTAAACTTGTATTGGTACTACACAACTCCTACACAACTCGTATTGGTACTACACAATTGGTATTTGTACTACACAACTTGTATTTGTACTACAAATCCTGCAACGCTTTACAATCAATCATTATAGTCAACTACAAAAGAACAGGTATCTGGTCCTCAACCGCACTATATTATTTTGGGGCATGTTTTCACTTCAGTAGCCCAGGATGCGGCAAGTCTGTGAGTGGATTCACCTGATTGGATGCCTTTTGGTTTAATCGACAATGTAACATTGATGAAAGCTCATCTTAATTCTTTACTTTTCAGGATTTTTCCGCTGGAACATTCGTTCGTCTGCAACTAAATCTCAAGCAAACCGCTTGCAGCAAAACCAATCGAGAGAGAGTGGACTGCAAAGTGCTCAGAAATGGGGTGTGTATCCTTCTGTTTGTGTTCTGCGCCCTCTACTGGTGCCTCTGTGATATGTCGCGGACTAGCCGTGTCTGCTCCCGCCTCATCACAAGAATCTGTCGCCCTCTTAGCCCTTTCCCTTCCCGCCACCTGTCTCTTGCGCGCGCCTAAACACCTCCCCACTCTTCTCAACAACCAACCAGAGACACCTCTAGTCTCCAGAAGATCATAGTTCCTGACATAATGGGTGTTCTGGATGCGGGGAAGTGTTACAGTCCAGGCCTCTGCCTTCCCAGCGGCACAACCGGAACACAAACATCATGCACACAGAACCCTTACCTTCCCGCTAGTACCCCAAATGTTATTAAAGACCCTTTACAGCAGCTAGGTTTATTTAAGTTTTTCTTTATTCCAATATTTGGATCTTTGGGAGAAGCGGTGTAACATTTACATTACCTATTAACTGAAGTCAACCCAACTTTCCAATACATTTAATGCAACCCTAATATCGAAGTTAGAAGTCTAGCCCATTGTGACAGCATTATACAATTTGAAAGTTACCTTGTGGGCGTTTTCAATGACCAGGCCACAGGAGTTCAGTGAATCTGTAGCCACGGCGTATTCCGCATACTTACATAATTACCGCATTTGCCACATAATCCACCAACTGCTGCATAATTTTCAGATTTCAACAAGAAATGTGGGAGGTGAAGTGGGCCTCTTCACTTTCTGCAGGGGGGGTCTTCATTTTGCGTTATGCCACTGGTACCTCTTCGCCTCCTACTGGCCCGTTCAACCATAGCCGAGGTTCTGAATTATATTTCACCAGAAAGGACTGGAACTTAAGCATGGCAGAGAAAATGACTACAGAGATAAGAAAACTATAATAATGTAAGATACAACATAACCATTGACAAACCCCAATACAGCATTGCATGTCTTAAAATTACTAAATAGCAAAATGCTTTTGCCACAGAATGTGCTGCATTATGCCACATAATTTCCTTTACTTGCTCTATAATTTATACAACTGACATAAGCTTCTCCTCCATTGTGGTATAATTCTTGTGGCTGTGCTAATATCCCACACCTTGGGCGGGATTGCTAATGTATGCGTTATTTTACTGTTAAGGCCCTGCCACTGGAAACTTGCTGCAGTGGCTGTCCTTTACCCAGCCACTCCAGGCCTGTATCTGAGGATGACTTTAAACAGCACCTCTCCAGATCATCGTTTGTGGTAGCAGCTGATAAAGCAAAACCTGGACTGCCCAGTCACCATCCTTTAATATGATTGGCTGGATGCTAAGGTTAGCTACCAGTCCTATTGCCCTACTAATCACTGTATGGCCATGCCACGCACCTTACCTAACTCCTGGAATCGCCACTACTACATGACAAGCCCTATTTCCTGCTCTTGAAAAACTGATATCCTCCATGGGGGAGTAATTACGGCATGCTCTAATTTTTACTGATCCAGTAAACTACACACTCTTACTCTACCTTTGCCAGTGGCGGTCATGGAAACTCACAAGGAGCAAAACTTTGCAGACCTCAAAACCCATGGGTAAATGGACTAGGGGCCAGATGTACAAAAAAGTCAGTTTTCAATTTCCTAATTGTGAATTTTTGCGATTCGCAATTAGAAAATCGCAAACACCCATGTACAAATGTGTCATAGACACATTTTACGATTCCCAGTGGGTCGCAAATAGACCTACCTACCTCAGTAATATTCATGAGGTAGATCTCGCTTTGTGACCTATTGGGAATGGCCTGCACTCACAGGGATGGTGGCCTGCTGAGGTCAGCAGACCACCATGTCTGTGATTGTTTTTTAAATAAAGCAATTTTTTTTGTAATGCAGCCCGTTTTCCATAAAGGATAACGGAATGCATTTCAAAAACAAAAATGAAAAGCTACCTTTTCATTTTTTAGGAGAAGGCAGTGGTCCAGGGGACCACTGCCTACTCTTAAAAAATTTTGACACCCACATTCACAAAGGGGAAGGGGTCCCTTGGATGTTGGTGGTAATTGCAAATGTTTTGCGACCGCATTCTCAGTCACAAAATATTCATACATACCAGTGCAACTCATTATTGGGAAGGGACTCCCTTAACACGCCCCTTCCTAATAGCAAAATAAGGTTTGCGAATCGGTAATAGGTTACCTACTTGCAAAATTGGATTAGTACATGCCAAAAAGCAATTTACCGGTTGCAAATGGCCCGATGGGCCATTTGCGATCGCTAAAATGCTTATTACATCTGGCCCTAGGAGAAAATTCCCCTGGGACATCTAAAGTCAGCCAGTTAAGCCAGAGATCATACTTTGGTATTTATTTAGAAGCTTTATTATCACTGATGTAGAACCTTCTTCAGACTTTCTTCTGATCTGACTCAACCAAACAGCCTTCTGAAATAAGCAGCTTTGCTTCAGGTTAGGCTAATCAACCCCACTTCAGTCACAATCTGTTTGTCTTAAACTTCCCATATTTCTCCAGGTTTCTTAACTGTTGCTAGTTCTAACACATCAACATTGCACTGGGTATTCACAACTAAATGAATATATTAATTCTGGGTCTTGGTAACCCAGGAAACCAAAGCGTTTGTTGCAACAACAGGCTTCCCAAGAGAACTGCTTTATCCAATGTTCACTCTCTGCGCCCACAATAGGCTTTCCATTGGGTGTCAAACATTCTCAAAATCCAATCATGGACAGCGTTAGACTTCCCTAGGTGTTGCCGACTCCGTCTCCAAAGTGTTGAGAATTGGACAAACTTAAAATACATAGGGGTATATTAGCAACGCTTTGCGATAACTATCGCAAAGCGTGCTTAGCGCTCATTTTCCTAACGCCGGCTATCGCAGGTATTTATCGTGGAGATTTCGCGTTATTAGCAACGCGTATCTCCAAGGCAATAAAGATTCCTGCGATAGCGGGGAAATCGCCGTTTTGCATGGAACATCGCTGGTTTTCTAGCGATGTTCCCTGCAAAACGGTGATAACCTTGCTGATACGACCCTGTGGTCGTATCAGCAGAATCCACCCCCTATGTTAGGGATGGCTAAGTCAGGATTTAAGCAGACGTTAGATTTTGGCGAAAACAGCAGTTTTCGCCAAAATCTAACCTCTGCTAAAATCATGTGGGCTGCCTTGTAAATATCGCGATGTGAACATCAGCGATATTTGCAACGTAGTCCATCCGGGTACGCTCCAGTAACGCCCACTTTGCATCTCATTGGAGATGCAAAGGGAGCGTGTTAGAAAAAGGGTGCTAACATGCGATTATGCATGTTAGCACCCTCTTGTTGATAGGGCGATAGTCTTATCTCCCGTTTTTCTGGCTTTTAAAGCCAGAAAAACGGAGATAAAGCCCTTGCTGATATGCCCCATAGTTCTTGGAATGCCATCGTCCAATCTTCATAAAGTTTTCACACAGCAAGATTTCTGATGCTATGCTAGAGATCTTAAAGGAAGGTGTTCTGAGCTGCCCATATTACAATCCACATTGCAGATTATAATGCAGCTTCAGCACCTTCTATTGCAATAAATTCTTGGATGCTCCTCAGTGTCCCGACGACCTGTCATCGGAGCCAAAACATTGCAGGCTCAACCACTGCTTAAAAAGAAAATTGAAATACGGCACCAGATTTGTCTCCTTTTGTATCCTCAGCTGCAGTCAATTTTTTTGCTTTTGCTATCCTTTTCTTTTCATAGCTATTTCTTTGTTTATTGTGTTTTTGCACTCACCCTCCATGCTGTATTTGATGACAAATTCTGGATTCATAGTGCCTGCAGAACACTCACTCTAGTGACAGTGGCGGGATTTATAAAGCGCAGCGCTACTGAAGGAGTGTCTGGACTCACTCTCGGCCCTCACCACTAGCTTTTCTTTGTCTCACTTGCCATTTTTAATTTTTTGCCTACCTTACATGTTCATTCCACTGAAGCGTGAAGCACAAATCTGACTCCTAGCGTGCCTGATCCTTGATTCCCTGGTCCGTTTCTTCTTGATCGAACCTCCTCTGGTAGCCTAGGGGCCCATGCTCCCCAGACGATCAACAACTAAGCACCAGTAATGCTTTGCAGAAGCCCCTATTAGTAGAGACCATCTGGGTATCCTGGAGGTCTCATAGAGTTGCTTGATTTGCTACCTGATGGTAAACACTATGGGAAGAAGCACTCCAGATGCCATGGCCATCTAGCAATGAAAAATGTAATTTTTCCATTACTGAACCTGACCAAGGTCTATGGCAGCCTGCAGGGCCGTCAGCTTGTAATGTGTCATAACTGTGGACTCACCCTAACCTTTTCACCTCCAGTTGTTAGTCTTCTGGACAAATTATGTCCCTGCCAAATCAAAACTGTGATGTTAAAACATGGCTATGTCTAAAAACACAACCACAATAACCATTGGGAACTCCAAAGTGGAAACATTACAACCTCTATTCTCCTTGCACTCCAAAATGACAAAAACCCCAGCAGTGTCCACATGTAGCAAATAGCTACAAGAATCTAGACCGGTAATAATCCATGAGTAAGAAGACAAACAGAGGTATACCCCCCAAAAAATGATCCAGATCCATTATGGGTTTTTCTTCTAGCCTCTCTTTCAAAAAACTTGCAAATGTGATCCTCTTCTGAGCTTCACTGGGAATGGGCCCTTTTGCTTCTCTGCTCTCAAGTCTGTGTTCGGCTTCTCTGGGAATTCCTCTTCCTTCCTTCTCTCGCATCATTCTCTCCCGCTTCCCTTTTGCTTCTCACCCCATCGCTGCCACACCTGCATTGGAGAATAACATTTATTCTACCTTTCGTAACGGAAAGTTTCAATTCTATTAAGGACACGGAGGCAAGGATTAGGATTAGGCATTTCTTTCTTCTTTAATTCAAACAGCAGCCATCGTAAAGAAATAACAATCAACAAAGGACTTCATATCCCATGAAGCCTAAGAAAAAACCATCAAGTTAAAAAAACAATGTCCTTCCAATCTGGAGACTCCCGCCTCATTAACTGGTATTGACCCTCGTCGGATTCCCTCTTTCTTCCTGCGACCAAGCCGACAGTGGAAGATTATTATTCCTGCTTTGAGGTCTCTGCACCTATGAACAGAAAAGGAGCAATGAAACACTGGAAACTTGGTGTCTGTCAACAGCGAGCCAACATAGCACTTCAACTTCATCACAGACGAGAAACCAGGAAAAATCTTTACTTACACTTAGACGTAGATCCGATAACCCGGTTGGGTCATGATTCATCTATGGGAGGGCTAATCCTCACCTCTGTATCCTTAATAGAATTGAAACTTTCCCCTATGAAAGCTAGGACATGTTTAATTCTATGTCAGGACACAGAGGCGAGGATTAGGCTAGTTCAAAGCTTATCCACCACTGGAGCCGCAATGGAGGAGACTGGTTTAAAATAAAACCTTTTAAAGGTTGATACTGACGATCAGTCTACTGCACTCAAGATATCCTCCAAGCGAGCTCCTAACACAAAGGCTTTTGATGCCATTACGCCCCTCGTTGAGTGTGCTTCAAAAATCTTCGTATCAATGCCCTTTTCTATCATCACCCATTGGACCCATTGCGCTATGGTTGGGGATGAGAATGCCTTAAAGGGCCTCCTCAAAGCAATAATCAATTTCCTCTCCCCATGAGGTCGCAACTCCACTGTCATGGCTTCATAGGCCTTGATACACCTCACTACACATAGTTTGGGCATCTCCGGAAAGGCCGGGTAAGAGATCACCTGAGACTGGCATTTGGTGCGCCGAGTCACATGGAAGGTGATTCCATCCAGAGTGAAAGAGAACCCCGAAATATCCAGGGCCCTGACATCCGAAACCCGTCTGCAGGAAATCAGACACACTAACATGGCCAGTTTGGAAGACAGTTGCTTACGAGAGAGGTATTTATTGCTTGGCTACCCTGACAACAGATTCAAGACTTTGTTGACATTCCACAGGACCGAGTACCTCGGCTCCAAAGGGAGAGACAACCGGATACCACGTAACAACTTCCTGACCAGCGGATGTTCTCCAACTGGGAGATTTCACACGGTTGCATGGCCAGGCAAGATCGCAGACCGAAAGGTATTGACCGTATGGTATGCAATTCCCACTGACGCCAGGGAGGCTAGAAAGTTCAGGATGTGGGCAGCGTCTGCCCCCACAGGATCCAGACTCCATCGCAGACACCAACCCATCCAGCGAGATCAAGCCGATTGGTACAGCTTAAACGTACCATTCGCCCAAGCTTGTGAGAGGAAGTCCGCAGCGCTTCTCGAAAGGCCAGGACTTGCCATCAAGACCAGTAATCCTCCACGCCATGAGCGGGAGAGAGTCGCTCATCACTAGAGGGTGAGGATTGCCGGCCAGATCGCTCAGGAGATGAGGCAATGGGTGTAGACAGATTGGAGAAGCCTAGGAAAGTTCCATCAGAACTGGAAGCCATCCTTGCGATTTCCATACTGGGGCGATCACCCCCAAGGGGTCGATTACGATGTCATCCGGAAAGCATTCCGACCGATTCGGTTCCGGAATGCTTTCCGAACAACCCAGATCCGGGGAGTCCGACCGAGCGATTATGATGCATCTGGATGCTTCCGGATACGATTCGGTCGGACTCCCATTGACTTCAATGGGAGCCTGAGTTCCGAACGAGAACACAGGCTCCCATTGACAAAAGGGGTGGTTGGGGAAAACCTTGCACCCTGTGTCGGGCACCCCATGGTGCCTGCCACACTGTGCATGCATGGGTAGGCGGGTCCCTTGGGTACCGCCACGGACCCGATTCAGAGGGCCCTGGGTGAAGAGGGGGCCTGCTATGGGCCCCCAAAGTCAGATTCCAACAGCTGATTAGTTTCAGAACCACCGATTCGGAAAGGCTGCCTGAATCTGACATCCTAATCGCTCAGCTGGAAATGAGCTCCGTAGACTGCTACGATTCGGCTCCGACCGACTCGGCTACTCCCAATGCCTTTCGGAACTGAGTCGGACAGTTCGAATGCTTTCCAGCCATCGTAATCGCTCGTTGGGAAACGTGTCCGAGTCGGTCCGAAAGGCAGGTTCCGAATCGGATTCGGACGAATCGAATGCCGTTCGGAGCCTTTCCGGACGACATTGTAATTGACCCCCAAGTCTGCTTCCTCCCGTCGCACTTGGGTCGTCAGCCTCATTATCATGGCAAAGGGGGGGGGGGCATAACCCTGTTCCACCGCCCAATCCTGGAGGAAGGCATCTGTGGCTACTGCTTCCGGATCTGGTCTCCAGCTAAAGTACCATTGAAGCTAGTGATCGAGATGAGATGTGAACAGGTCGGTTGTGAAAGGACCCCAAAGTGCTTGCAGATACTGGAACATCGGGGGAAACAATCTCCAAAGACTTGAGTCCCGCAGGTGGCGTGAGTGCCAATCCGCTACCTGTTTGAATGATTCCGGGTGGTGTTCCACCGTCACCGAGACCTGATGTTCCAGGCAATAGTCCCAGAAGTTCTTGGCGAGGTCTGCCAAGGCCTTGTAACGAGTTCCTCCCAGAAGATTGATGTAGCAAACCGCCGCCACGTTGTCCATCTTCAGTAGGACCCAGGGCTGATCTCTGTCCCTGGTCCCAACACCAAACCGCGAAGGAGCCCGCCATTAACTCAAGACAGTTGATGTGAAGAGACCGCTCCGCGATGGACCAGCTAACGCCGGTGGTGAACTCTCCACATCGGGCTCCCCATCTTGAACCTTTGGCATCAGATTCGTTCACAAGATCTGGTTGGGAGCCAAATATGGCCCGTCCATTCCACGCTTCCATGTGTGCGAGCCACCAATGAAGCTCGTCCTTTGCTTCCTTCGATAAAGGTACCTGCTGGGCGTACGTTAGACCCCATTGCAGGTGGGACACCTTGAGCCTCTGGAGGGCCTGAAAATGAAGGGGGCCTGGGAAGATGGCCTGGATCGAGGCCGACAAGAGGCCGACCACTCTGGCAATGCTGCGCAGGGCGGTCTGAGGTTTCCGTAAAATCTGCCGTACCTCGTGGCGGACCTTTGCCATTTTCCTGGAAGGGAGACTCAGCGTGGCGTCCACAGAATTGATCACGAATCCGAGGAAAGTGATCGAACGTGCAGGCACAAGACTGGACTTCGCTTGATTGATTACGAATCCTAGAGACTGAAGGAGTTCCACTGCGGACTGCAACTGATGAGACAATGCCCGGGAACATTGGTTCATGAACAGCACGTCCAGGTATACAATCATTCGTATGCCCTAAGCTCTCAATTGTTCCACTACCGGGTGAAAGACCTTGGTGAAGCACCACTGTGCTGACGACAGGCCGAACGGAAGAGAGGTAAACTCGAAGGTCTGGCCTTACGATTGGAACTGGAGGAACTGACTGTGCAATGGAAAAATAGGGACCGTAAGATACACGTCCTTGAGGTCCAGCTGGACCATCCAGTCGCTGGGACAAAGGAGGTCGTGGAACAGGTGTATACCCTCCATCTTGAAGTGGCGGTAGACTGGCCACTCATTGAATTCCCAGAGATTTATCACCGGCCGCTGACCCCCGTCCTGTTTCTGTACCAAGAACAGATTGCTTAAAAATCCCCCTGGGGGGGGCGTGGCCTGGACTCGGATGGAGTAGGACGCACGCTGCTGGTGCTCCGTCTCCCGGGGTCGGCCTAAAGCGCTTTGGGGGCGATCTACAGCACGGGGGACACAGGCGGTGTCCCCCGATATCATTAGCAGTGCTCCGGCGGCGGTCCTGGGCCGGTGGTGGGAGCCCTCTGCCCGAGTGTCGCCCACCGGGGACGGCGTCGGGGGAGCTCACGGCCGCCATTTCGAGGACACTGGGCGCTGGAGGGGATACAGGCGGACGGACCCGCGGGGCGGCCACGGCGCCGGGAGAAGTGTGATGCGCTGGGAGCGCTGGCACCACTACAGCGGGGGCTCCGGACAGAGGCGGCAGAGCGGGAGCCTGGAGAGAGGGCAGACGGACGAGGCTGAGGTCCGGCCCGCCATTTTGTGGGAAGAGTGCGGCGGAGCTCCGAGACCCGGAGAGATTGAGACGGGCTGCCCCCGAGTTCCAGAATCAGGTACGGCGAGCGTCTGGACTGGGGTGGCCCCGTGTTGGTAGGGGGTGCCCGCTGTGATCCGGGGGCTTGAGGCCTGGTGATAGTCCCCCCCCCATTGACGAAGATCCAGGGGCCGGGGCGGGCCCTGCACCCGGGTGTGAGCCAGCTGCTATCCCGGTGGAGCCCTGAAAAACCTGGAGGTGGGGACCGAGGAGAGCGGGTTTCGGAGGAGCCCTTGAGCCCCCACGGATCGGTGGGGGGGGGCGAGGACCCTGATGCAGCGGGCTGGACACGGGAGAGGATCGGAGAGAAATTAGGCCGCGGCCATCCACCTCCAGGGCTACCTGATGGCCCTCCTCGTCCGTGCTTGGGGGCCCCCCGCTTCCCGCCCGGTGTAGCAGCCCCCACTCATTAGCGGCACACTACCTCGGAGAGGCTGGCTGGGAGAGTGCGGTTAGGGGGCAGTGGCCCCGGTGGTAGCAGTGGCCCATTGAGCAGTGGCCGATCAACTTGGACTGCGCAGGAGCTAAGCACTGGGGGACCCGGCAGTGAGACACAACAGTGGACGTCCTCTATGGTGAACGGACCCAGGTGGCCCTGCCCTGCCCTGATCACCCGCAAACCTTAAGCACTCCGGGGGGCCGGTTCGGGCACTGGGGGGGAGCCCGGTGCTGGCCGGAGACCGCCCAGGCTGCACCAAGACCTGCGCTAGCAACATGACCAAACCTAGAGGGACGAAGCCCGCGGCGCATACCACCACCAAAGACACCTCGGTTAAAGAGCTGTGGAGCAAAGGCGCCTTGTCGTCTCGGCCGGAGTCCCCTACGATGGCATCTAACCTGACAGACCCTGAACAGGGCAGCATCACGCAGGCAGTATTGGCTACCTTCCTACAGGAGATAAAATCTGAGATCTCATCCCTAAAGACGGAGGTTAAGACCTACATGACGGATGTGCGCCGGACGTCACTGAACTGGGTAACCGCGTTGATGATATCGAGCGCACGGTGGACTCCCGCACGGAAGACCTTGAAGATCTCCGGCGAAGGGTCATGTCGCTTGAAGAACAGAACGTGGAGCTCCAGGCTAAACAGGAGGATTTAGAAAACCGGAGTCGCCGGAACAACCTCCGCATACGAGGGGTGCCGCGGGGGGCGGAGGGAGCGGACATACTTACCTACGTTGCAGACCTCCTCCACACTGTCCGGGGGATGAGGATATTTCCCCCGACGCTAGACCGGGCCCACCGAGTCGCTCCCCTGCGAGGCAACCCCAACCTGGTCCCTGACATCCTGACCAGAGTGCATTTTTATGCGGAGAAGGAGGCGATTCTCGGGCCTCCAGGGCGGCTGGAAAACTGGACTACGCGGGCCACAGTATCCAGATCTACCAGGATCTTTCGCCCCTCACCCTTCGCCGCCGTCGGGACTTCCGACCAGTGACGGCCAAACTGAAGGCAGCCAACGTCAGGTACCAATGGGGACACCCCTTCGCGATAATCTTTCACTGGGAGGGAAGACGGAGGTATCTACGTTCACTGAGGGAGGCACTCCAACTGCTCCACATCTCGCAGGATTCCCGACCCGCCTCTCCCACCCCTGCAGATTCGGCCTCACAGATATCACTGCGCCCTGAATGGTCCAGGGTGAAGTGCCAGGGCTCTGGATCCTCGGTGGCCAACTCGAACTCCAGTCAGGCTAAACAAGACATAATCCGCCACTTGAGAGCACTAGAGGAGCCCCAGAGGCCGTCGGAGAGGACCCATACGCCAGGGCACGCAGTGACCTCGGACCCCGGGGCCGGGAAATAACTTTTGACCAGTGGCCAGGTGTCTCATTTAGTCTGGAAGAATGTTTGCATGTATTAGTATCCTTCTGATGGAGAACTGCAGCTGTTGTGTTCCGGAAGCCGCTCAGACACATTGTAGGTCCGGGAGGTGGATGGCCCGCCTATGCCCGAGGCGCAGAACTACCTGCAGGAAAGTACTTGCCGCTATGGCCTCTTGCCTTTATGGGTGAGTCCACTCTTGCCTCTCCCCATGAAGATTGCCATTGGCGCCTGGGTTGGTCCTCGGTTAACGAGGGTGAACTGGACGATTTCGGACACGCCTGCACCTGGATTACCGTGGTTCTCCGGGCTCTGCCCCCGCGCCCGGGGCGGCCCACTGGGAGACGCCTTGCTTGGCCTCCTGCGAGTGGGCCTACTGAAGACCCTATGAACTTTCGGGACGCCCGGACGGGCCTCTCCTGATGACCCAGCTCTTGGACGACAGCTAAGTGCCAAAACGATGTTGCTAAAGTTTATGTTATATGCACTGTTTGTTTTCAGGTGTCCTTGATGACTACGAGGCTGCATACTCGTTGTTTGAGTGTTATTGTTTGTTCTTTTAGCATTTCCCCCTTGACCCCGCCTTGCCGAAGGGAGACACCACGGGGCGCCCGCTGAATGCCATGGGCCTGCGCTACTTCCCCTCCTATCCCCTTTTGGAACCTGTACAGGTGCCTGGTCTTCTCCTGACCTCTCTCCCGGGCCGCGGAGCCCCGAACAGATTGGCATGGGCTGAGTACACACGCCTGATCCGCTCTCCCCCGGCCCCTGGGCCTCTGGACTCTCCTACCGCTATTGAACTTGGGTGGGGAGGCAGTCTTCATATTGGGCCCCGGTGGTGCTGGACCTTGCTCCCCATGCCGATCCTTGCTCTTGCGATTGGCTGGGTCTCTGCGGAGCCCCTGTCGGGGGCTCGGGCCGTGCTCGGCCCGGGATGCCCGCTGCGGTCGCCCTTTCAGGTGCGGGCCCCGGACTGGGTTTCTGGTGGGCTCCCACGCCCTCTCCATGATGAGGTGAATGGGTCGACCCCCGGGGGAGGGCTGCGAACCCTCCTTCTTGAACTCCACGGTCCCCCCTCACCATGTCCTTAGTCCCCAAGAGGAGTGACTTCCTCAGAGCCGCCCTGGTTCTCACCACTGGGCCGCTCCAGGACTGGACTGGATTCTTTGGGCCCTGTTGGCCAATTGGTTGCTGGTTATTCTTTACACTTCCTGCCTCCTTTTCTTTCTTTTCTCACTCTTTCTTTTTCTTAACTCTCTGGCCCTGGGGGGGGGGGGCTCTGTTTGCGGGGAGCTGGTCTGGCCTTCTGGCATGAGTCCCTGGGAATGATGGATACAACGCATGCCCGCGTGGGGGAGGCTGGGGCTGGATACGTCCCGCAACGCCTAGCCACATACCCATCCACAGGGAGCTACAAATCTACAGTATGGAAGGGGAGAGGGGGCGTGACTGTACTCGAGCGTGCTCCATCCTACCTGATCAATGACACATCTTAAATGTTTGTCCCTTAATGTTCGGGGCTTAAACTCACCGAACAAGAGGCGACAAATCTGGAGGTATCTCCTCTTAAACGATCCCGATGTTATCTTCTTGCAGGAGACCCATCTTCTCCGCGGGGACTCTCCCCGCATGCAACACCCTAAGTACCCCCTGCAGGCATGGGCCTGCGCGCAGACAAAGACTGCGGGAGTGGCTATTATGTTTAAGGCTGGTCTTCCGGTGCAGATAGTCCGCACCAAGCGCGATGGAGAGGGAGATACCTTAAACTGGCGGTCACAATGCAGGGCAAACCCCTTATCCTATTCAACGTCTACGCCCCTAATCACGCACAGGACACCTTCCTTAGGGATCTTCTCCGGCTTCACCTCTCCCAGGAGGCAGACCCCGTCATTCTTGGGGGCGATTTTAACTTGGTGTGGGACCCGGGACTAGACCGCACTACTTCTCTGTATCAGGGTACGGGGGCCATGTCGGCATCACTTAAGCATGATATCACTGCCCTGGGGCTAGTGGACGCTTGGCGTTACCGGGAGCCCGATGCAAGGGACTACTCCTTTTACTCCCATGTACACCGGTCTTACTCCCGTATTGACTTCTTTTTTATCTCTCAATCGCTTGCTCGTTCTTTAGAAGATGCTGCGATCTCGGACATATCGGTTTCGGATCACGCGCACCTAGAAATTAACTTGTCTGGAATAGGCAGACCTCCGGGGTCTACCCCCCGATGGCGTTTTCCCCCCCAGGTTCTGCGTGACCCAGTAGACGTGGCGGAATTGAAACAAGCCATCCAAACCTACTTTACTCACAATGACCTCCCGGAAACCCCGGCCCCCCTTTTATGGGATGCTTTTAAGGCTACGATCCGGGGCACTATCACCTCTATTTCTATAGCCCGTAGGCGGGAGGCTCGATTAGTGGAGGACAACCTTGGACGAGACATTAAAGCACTAGAGAGACAAACGCACTCAGCGCCTTCCCTGTCTGCAACAAAGAAGCTCGCATCTCTCCGGGGCCAACTCAAAGCCATCCGGGTGAATAAGGCGGAAGGCTCACTCCTTGCGCTGAAACAGAAGTTCTATGGAGGGGGTAATAAGGTGGGCTCCATGTTGGCGCGTCGGCTCCGCCTTCAGATCTCCCGTAACCACATTGCCCGAATTGCCAGACCGGGGGGAGGGTGGGCTATCTCAGAGCGAGATAAACAGATGGAATTTAGGGCGTTCTTCTCTACTTTATACGGCGAGGGCGATACCTGCCCCGATCGCGTGGCACCTTTCCTGGATTCGTGCGACTGGAGGCCGTTGACCCCCCGCCATAGGGATCAATTGGAAGAACGCATCACAGCGGACGAGCTTTCGAAAGCTTTGAAGAGTATGCCGACTGGGAAAACCCCGGGTCCGGATGGGATCACGCTGGCATTCTACCGTCTCTTTCTTCCGGAGCTTCAGGGCCCCCTGCTACGCCTTTTTAACTCATTTGCTGAGGCGGGATCCGTTACCCCAACCATGGCTGAAGCAGAGATTGTGCTGATCCCGAAGCCCGGGAAGGATCCCTCCGCCTGCGCATCATTTCGCCCCATATCCCTACTTAATGTAGATGCCAAACTCTACACTAAGATACTGGCACAACGTCTGGCGCCCTTGCTGCCGGACTTGATAGACCCCGACCAGGTGGGCTTTATTCACGAGCGGCAGGGGCGGATAACCTGCGCCGGGTGGCTCACCTGGTACAGAAGGTCCGCCACCAGGGAATCCCCGCCTTCCTTCTCTCCCTGGACGCGGAGAAAGCCTTCGACCGGGTCGACTGGTCTTTTCTTCGGGCGGTTCTTCTCCGCATAGGCCTAGGGCCTCTTATGGTTGCCCGCATAATGGCACCATATGCAGCCCCCTCAGCGCGCATCCGCGTCAATGGCACCTTGACTCCGTCGTTCCTCATCCGCAGGGGCACCCGCCAGGATGCCCACTCTCACCGCTGCTCTTCGCTTTGACGGTGGAACCCTTGGCGATTGCTATCAGACAATCGGCAGATATCCGGGGTATCCGCATGGGGGTGGACCACAAGATAGCCCTTTTGCGGATGACCTTCTGTTGACGCTCACGGAGCCCGCGACCTCTCTCCCGACACTCCTGGATCTTCTCTCTCAGTTCGAGCTGACGTCGGGTCTACGAGTCAACCTTCCTAAATCAAGTGCGCTTAATCTCACGCTTCCCCACGGGTGTTGGAAGACCTGCGGACCATTAATCCCTTCAGGTGGGCCCCCACTTTCATACGCTATCTGGGCATCAACATCACAGCCGACCTTTCCACCTGGACGCAGGCTAACTGGCCGGACTGTAGAACTTCCATACGAACGGACCTACGCCGGTGGAAGTTACTACCCCTGTCCTGGCTAGGACGCCTCAATGCGATCAAGATGACCCTTCTGCCAAAGGTCCTCTACCTCTTTCAGGCACTCCCCACACCAATCCCGCACAAGGATATTCTGGGCCTCCAGCGAGAAATGGTTACCTTCATCTGGGGCGGGGGAAGACCACGACTGTCGACCAGGGTTCTGATGCTGCCGAGAGACCGGGGGGGTCTAGCATGCCCAGACCTTATGACCTATTATTGGGCCTCCCATCTGAGGTACGTCTCGGAGTGGTCGGTGCGAGCTAGCGAAAAGCACTGGTTCCACATGGACCGGGCCGCGGCGGGCCGTCCACTCTGGGACTTGGCCTGGCTGGGTAGATCTGCTAGACACCCAAGTGCTTATATCGCTATCCCCACACGCACTGTGTTGGAGATCTGGGACAGAGTCGCGGTCCCCCGAGGCCTTACTACCTTTCCCTCCCCCCTCACGCCGGTGCTGCTTAACGCAGATTTCCAGCCAGCTTCTCGCCCACCAGACTTTCCGACCTGGGCAAAAGGCGAATGTCGCATTATAGAACAACTCTTTGAAGATGGATCCTTCAAATCTTTTGAACAATTCGAGAAGATTTTAATCTCCCTACGACGGCGCGGCTTGAGTACTTCCAAATCCGCCACTGGTTGCGGGCCCCATCGTATATGGAGGGCGCCACGCGTCAGCTCACGCCTTTTGAACTCCTGGTTCGGTCGTTCGATGGATCCAGGGGACTGATCTCCCGGACCTACAAGGCCCTTCAAACCTCACAGACGATATCACCCCACACGTACCAAACCCAGTGGCAAAGAGATCTTGAGACGGATATTCCTCCCGACCGGTGGAGGCAGCTCTGGCGGGACATACAGCGTAATTTTAAATCGTTAACACAGCAGGAGTCCGCGTACAAAATTATGACGCGCTGGTACTATACACCTCTTCGACTCCAACGAATGTTCCCTGGATATGCTCCTGCTTGTTGGCGATGCTTAAATTCTCTGGGTTCATTCCTCCACGTTTGGTGGGCCTGCCCGCTAATTGTGCCGTACTGGGCAGAAATTCTCGATCATGTTAAAGCAGTAGTGGGTTACCCCCTGCCTAATGAACCGGGAGTTGTTATCCAGGGCCTCCGTCCTACCTCTCTTAAAGCCATGAAACCTGCGGACTGGCGCCTGATTTTCCACATGCTCACTGCTGCAAAGCAGGTCATCGCATTGCATTGGAAAAAGGCCTGTACTCCACCGGTCCCGGTATGGATCACGCGCCTATGGCAGGTCATAGCAATGGAACTCTTAACCCACAGACTGGCACATACGGACGCCAAATTTCAGCGTACCTGGCACCCTCTGATCCAATACCTAACACGGCTGGAGCACGCTCGCTATGTACCTCCTCGCCTACGCGCCCTGCAACTTTTTGCGGACCCACTACTGCCTAGAGGGGGCACACCCGACATCGACCACGACTGATAAGACCTGCTCCTGACCCTCTCCGACCATGCCGCTAATCAAGGTCAGGGCTGACTGCTCCGTGGTGAGCCTTTCGCTCCCCCCGAGCCCTCCTTTCCCTTCCCACCAGCTGGCCAGAGAACTGTTCTTTCTCTTCTTCCTTCTCCCTTTCTTTCTTTCTCTTCTTGGTCACGCCACTTTTCAAGTTCCCCGCAGAACAGCGCTCACGCCAACTCCCAGGGTACTTCTCGACCGGCGTCGGGGGCTCTGGCTGACCGAGGTGGTCCAGGGTGGTCGGCTCCCAACCAGCCAGTGCCTATTTAAAGCGCGCAGCGCATGGCCCTCAATATCGATAGGGTACGGCCCTCCCACTCCTATCCACCACTCACTTGCAGCGGGAAGAATGAGTGGGACTTGCCACATGACCCTCCTAGCACTTACCTATTGCACGTCCGGCCATGTCAGCTCCAGACCATCGGGGCCTACTACCCTTCCCAATCGTTAGCGATCAGCCATATACCGCATAACATAGGACACCGCTTCGCCTGAACTCCCCCGCAAAGATACAGCACTCCACTAGCGGGCTCAGTGCCGCTTTCCAGGCTAGAACAACGGTTTCCTTACACTGACAAGACGATACATATTACACAGCCACAGGGTGCTATGTTTTGTTAGCAGATGCGCTGTTGCCCTATCGCTGATGAGTTCCCCCAATGCGGCCGGCCCGAAGTGGTTGTAGGCGGCATGCTGTGTGCTTCTTCACCCGGTCTAGCCCTTGGCTGGCATTGACAACTGCGCTGCCGGCCCGACTGGGATGTAGGCAGAACGCTGTGGATGTGACCTTTTTATCTCTCAATAAAGGTTTTTGAAACTTAAAAAAAAAAAAAAAAAAAATCCCCCTGGGTGAGGGGAGGAGCGACGAATAGCCCGTTTTGCCAAGAGCTCTTGCACCTCTCACTGGATAAGGGCGAACTCCCTGC
Organism: Calotriton arnoldi; assembly: GCA_963921515.1. Taxonomy (NCBI): domain Eukaryota; kingdom Metazoa; phylum Chordata; class Amphibia; order Caudata; family Salamandridae; genus Calotriton; species Calotriton arnoldi. Next base: position 999,787 of record CAWUFW010001715.1, on the reverse strand, counting down.
CGGAAAAGCGAAGCGGAGGCAGCGGGGATACCTGGAAGGGAGAGCCGTAGAACTCCACGTGAAACCCCTGCACCATTTGTAACACCCTAGCCTTGGCTGTAAGGGCCCGCCAGTTATCCAGGAATTGTGCCAAACTGCCCCCCAAGCAACAGCATGAGATAAGTAAAGCATTCGGGAGCCGTTGCGTTGTCCACTGTGCCGGGACCGACCCCTGGTGGGGTAGAATCCTCCAAAGCGTGATGAGTCCTGCCACTGTCCCCTCTGAGATTGTTGGTCTCTGCCGCAGGCGGACTGAGAGGAGTGGCCAGCCGAGCGCCCCCAACCATGGCCGGCCCCGCTGAAAACCCGCGCATTGAAGATGCGCTTTACTGTCGACTGGGCCTTGTCCAGGGAGTTGAAGGTAGAGCCAAATTTGCTAAGCTCCTTGACGAATGGATCGTCAAAAAGCCTGCCCTGAGCCTCCTGGCCTGCCTCTGACGTGGCTAGCTCTCCTAACTTGGGATCCAAATTAATGAGCAATGACCTGCGCCTTTCTGTAGAATTGGCGCAGTTGGCGTTGCCTAGGAATATATTTGCTCTCTGCGCCCATCTGGAGAGGACATCGGGTGGAATCAGGGCCCCGGAAGCCTTGGCTTCTTCCACCATGTCAAAGATTTTCACCCAGGGGCCCATGATGTCCAACAACTTGTCTTGGCAGGCCCGCCAAGACCGGTCTATGCCCTTCTTTGGGTCCTTGATATATTTGGTCAAGAAAGTCCCCATCCGAGCGTCGATCTCTGGAGTGACCGCTACCTTACGTTCCAGTAAAGGACAGGGGCACTCCGCCCTACGGCGGGAACGGACCTCCTTGTCCAGCAGTTTACGTAGCCGACTGGCCACATACTTTGCTACCTTCTCACAGGGGATCCACTCTGAGTACCGGGGATGTAAGAGCTCCTCGGGCTCCAAGAGGTCCGATTGGGCATCCCGTGGGGCCTCAGCTGCCTTGCGGGACTCCGGTGGCAGAGAGGGAGAAGGACGCCAGGACCGGTCATGGTCTGAGTCGCCATCGGACCCTGTAGGGGATTCGTCAGAGGGCTGAGGAGAGGTAGCCAAGCCGGGTTCACCCGGGGGTGGAAAGGCCCGCTGAGTCTCCACTGGTGGGGGAGGGGGCCTGGTCCCCAAGAACGCCTGCTTCAACCTGTCAAGGGCATCCAGGTCCACCCCCTCGGGGTGGGGGTGTTTACACTGGTTCCCGGTAGGGGACCTGCTCTAGAGGTTTAGGGGCCGAGGGCCCAGAAAGTTTCTCCCTCGGTGTGAGGGGTTGCAGGCATCGTTGTGCCAGGTCCAATAATCTCTTCTCCAGAGGGGCCACTGCTTCCGAGACCGCCCTGACAATGGAGGCATCCACCACACCACAGAAGTCATCTGTGACCGGGAAATATTGCATGTCCTCCTCTTCCTCGTAGTAGTCATCAAAACCCTCCATGAGGTACATATCCCAGGAGGCTTTGAGGGGTAGAGGTAAGTATAAGGGGGCCACCCACCAGGGAAGAGGGAATACACCATTTGGGATGGGGCTCAAAGATCAATATCCCCTAAGAGGGGAAAACTGCTTAATGGGGAGAGAGAGCAAACACACACACACAGGCCTCTGAGAGGCAGCCCAAGTGCCCTGCACAGTCACTGCAGGGTTAATTGGTCTAATCGACAGGAGCAGAAAGACTCCCTTTACTTGTATGGGCAAGAGAAACTGAAAGCCTGGGCTCATCTGCTGAATTAGTGCAGGAACAAGCAGACAGCAGTCCTACCCCGAAGGGTGTTCAGCTCCATGCTGGCCAGGGTGAAACCTGAGCAACTGACTAATGTGGGCAGAGGCGCTCGGCAGTGGCCAAAACTGATGCACTCTCCGCTCCGCCTTAGCCCAAAGACAAACGTCCCAGTGAGGACGGTGGAGGCGCGCCCTCTGACGGCTGGAAGACAGCCGCGCACTCTGGCTTCAAAGGAGATTAACTCACAGCTGCGTAGGAGCGATGAAGCGTTCCCGCGGCCGCCAGAGCGAAGTGGAGACTTTGTTACACATTAGCATAACACTCGCTTATATCATGAAACCAAAACCAATATGCTGAAGAGAAAAACAAGAGAGGGTTCCTCCACTTAACTGACACTGGCTGCAGTAGCGAAGAAAGAGGGAATCCGACGAGGGTCAATACCAGTTAATGAGACAGGAGTCTCCTGATTGGACGGACATTGTTGTTTGAACTTGTTGTTTGAACTTGATGGTTTTTCTTAGGATTCTAGGGATATGAAGTTCTTTGTTGATTGTTATTTCTTTAAGATGGCTGCCCCCATATGCCACCCAAAAAAGCTAACGCCAACAAGGTCTCCAACTACTTCGCGCATTCAAGTTCCGGCTCGTCAAAGGAGGGAGAGACGCAAAGGGGGGGCAGCATGGCGCTCACCAGGGAAGATTTGCTGACCTCCCTCAGAGAGTTCAGAAAATATCTCCGTGACGACATCAAGGCGGACATGGACGCCTCCTTCGACACTTTCAAGGCGGAAATGCGGACCAAGCTGGTGGCCCTTCAAGCTGATGTGGATTCGGTGGGAGCGCGGACCCTAGACCTGGAGGCGAAATGCCAAGAGCTGGATGAACGCTTGAGGCCGGTGGAGGAAGACGCGGCGGAGCTCCGTGATCAACTGCGCGCAACTGTGCTCAAGTGCGAAGACCTGGAGAATCGCTCTCGGAGAGACAACATTCGGGTCCGGGGCCTAGAGGAGGGCAGCGAGGGCCCGGACCTGGAGGCATTTGTGGTGGGCCTCTTCTGTGCAGTCCTTGGCGAGGGGGGCCCGGAAGTACAGCTAGAGCGGGTGCACAGGGTAGGTCCAAAGTTACCCAGCGGCGACAGGAGGCCGAGAGATGTCCTGGCGAAGTTCAGCTCCTTCAAGCTCAAGGAGTTGGTTCTCCAAAAGGCAAGAGGAATGGACAAAATAACTTTTCAGAATGCCTCATGCTCTCTATTCCAAGATGTGGTGCAGGCCACTCTGGGGCGACGACAGCGGTTCCGACCAGTAACAGAAGCGCTACGAGAGAAGCGCATTAAATACTGCTGGACCTACCCTTTTGGCATCGCCTTTCAATTGGACAATAAACGGGCTCCACTGCACAGAGATGGAAGAAGCAGCAGAGCTACTGGGCATCAGCCCTTCCCCATCAGAACGAGTGTCCACCTCGAAGAACAGCGACGGAGGATTGCCGAAAGAACGTCGCGGCGGAGATCCATGGCGTACGGCGAGACGGAGGGGAAAAAAAACAGCACCGGAATGAGACAAAGGGACCCGGGTCCTTTTGCATGGCCCCGCGAAACCAGACAGACTGCAGCTAGGCATTTTTTTTGAGCAGGGGTCAGAGGAGCTACGATGGGGACCCTGCAGAGTCGAGAGCCCTGATGGGCGCACCGCAAGCCGTGTTTGGCAGCAGGGCGGACACTGAGCGCCTATTGTTACTGGTTGTCGGCAGGGCCAAGGATTACTGCTCCAGACACACCTGCAGAATATTAGTAGCCTCATAGGTTTGCAACGGGGTTCCTGGGAGCGGAATTGGGCTCGCTCCTTGAGATGGACAAGGCGAGGCCCTCCTCTGGGACGGAGAACCCCACAATTCTCAGTTCTTGTTTTTTCTTGTTTACTGTGTTTATTCTGTTGTGTATCATGGTTTCCACACTACCACAGCTTGGGCCGGGGCTTGGGGGGGGGGGGAGGAGGAGAGGCGGGTCACATATCAGGGGAAGGGGGGAAGTTCCACAATCCCGAATAGGGGCACCCAACCGCCAACATGGCAGTTAATTGTTTTTCCTGGAATGTGAGGGGCCTAAACTCCCCCAACAAAAGGCACATTATATAGAAGTACCTTACGGACCATCAGAGTTTGGTAGCTGCCCTTCAGGAAACCCACTTAAAGAGTGGGGAGGATGCCAGACTGAAACATAAAAGATACCCCCAGATTTTTCACTCTTCGGCTCCCACCAAGAAAAATGGAGTAGCTCTCCTCTTCCATTCCTCGGTCCCCTTTCATCTTCACGCTAACTAAATCAGATACAGCGGGGAGGTTCCTGATGGTGCGGGGGGAGCTTAGAGGGCGGGCCTGTACCTTCGCCACGATATATGCACCTAACACGGGGCAATTGGACTTCATGGAGAATTTTCTCACAGCATTGGAAGGGTTTGCGGAGGGAGATATCTTACTACTAGGAGACTTTAACCTTATATGGGACCCGATGCTTGACACAACACAACCTCACAGGGCAGCGGGAGGGACATTCAGCAAAACCCTCAAATCCTCCCTTCAGCGTTTGGGTTTACTGGATGCTTGGAGGGAATCCCACCCTACTTCCAGGGACTACTCCTTTTTCTCGCATTCACACAGAACCTACTCTAGAATCGATTATGCCTTCCTCAGTAAATCCATGCTTCCCTCTGTGGCGGTCGCAAACTTTCACTCGATATGCATCTCCGACCATGCCCCGATGGAGCTTGTTCTTAATTGGCCTAACCCACATGCAAGACACAGGAGATGGTACGTCCCCATTTTCCTATGCAGGGATAGACTCCTTAGGGACGAATTGAGAAGGGCAATCACGGAGTACTTTCCTGACAACGACCGCGCCAGCACATCCTGTCGTGTAGTTCCTATAGTACCCATGCAGGACCTGCGCGTTTGGATAACATAAACCGTGGGCTTGGTGATAGACTGACTCTGTGCACCCCCACCGCGTATGTTAGCCTGATTTGCATTAGCTAGCTCACAGTGCCACTAGAATCTCCTCTTATCGGGGAGAGATTGGTTTCTGGCAACCTTGGATCATGACAACCCTGATCCCTCAGAATCGTGGAAACAATGTACTACTTTTCGCTCAGTCACTCGTGCTTACTTATTCGGTTTGTCTCAGAGAGCTACACAGAATAAACAGTCTGGGAGTATCAATAAGTATTTATTGAACAGTTGTTATTCTAGTGTAAAATATATGTGCTGCGACAACCAGCAGACAATAGCAGAGATATATTATCAGCAGTACGATAAAAGTGAAGGGGTAGAACAGTTCTACCATATTGCAATAATCATGAATACATACATGAATATAAAAAGCATTATGAAAGTGCGCGTACTCCTACGATGCCTAACTAGATGTACCTGAGTGTACCTAGCATATGTGTAGGTCTAAAAGCCTAAGAGCCAAGAATCCTTCTAGGATTTAGTCGAAGCCCATTACCTGAATAGAGAGAGTGTGGGACCCCGTCCTGGTCTCGAGTTGGACACCCCGCAAGGGCTGTGTTAGACCGCTGTCAGCTGGAGCGTCTGCATGCAGGACCTCTCTGGTCAGTGTGTCGGCATGGAAGTCTCGGTTCCCTCTGTCTTACCGGGGTAAAATGTGGTGTATTTATACCCTGAAGATTCTAGTTGCTTCGTATGGTTTGTATTGGGCCTTGTTAGGCTTGAGGAAGACGTCAGGGGTGAACTTTGTACATACATATTATGCAGGTGGTGTATTCCTAGAGAGTCATGCATAATTGATGAGTACAGTGTGGGCCTGTGTTTGGGAAAAACCCTGCTGTATTCAAAACCACAGGATAGATAATGTTCAGCCCTCAGAGCTCGTTGTGTACTAGCGAGGACCAATGTAGGTGAAAGATCATGCCTATATAAGGAATCATGACTATAATAGGACATGTATAGTTATGACCGTAATAGGGCATATGCGGCATTGACCATAATAGGGCAAGTACGAATATGACCGTATTAGGGCAAATACGAATACGTCCATTTTAGGGCATGTATGAACGGGTCTACATTAGGGCCTCTATACGGGACATAACATCCACTCCTCTTCCGAACAGGATGACAATGACCATACTTAAAATCTGGACAATTTAAAAACATTTTAAAAGCAAGTAAAAACATGGTTTTAAAATTGTTTAAAAAAAAAATTTCTCAAAAATATTTCCAATTGCCACTTTAAAAAAAAAAATGTCTATTTTGTTTCTCCATATAAATTGCTTCACTCAAAGCGGAAGAAGGCCATGCTTTTCTCAAGCGAAAGTGTCAATTTAGGAAATGTTCCAAATTTGCTCGCTTATTATGAAAACGAGTGGAGAAGCCGAATTCTTTCCCAGGATGCGATGAGCCAATTCGAGATTAAGTGTCCTGGCTGGGAAGCACCACATTATCAGTGTGAGCTACTGCAGACGACAAATCCAACGCCTCACAGAGAACGTCAATCGCACATAGATGGCATTCAGCACTGCCAACAGTCGGTGCTGCAGCAGCTTGTGCGGCAGTTGTTACCTGGGTGCCTGTGGAGGAGCCACCTAACCCAGCAGGAGCAAACGGCACCTGTGGATTCTCCAGGAATGCATTCATCAGAATTGGAAGCTGCTGGGGACAACGCAGAGCATGGGCCTTTATGGGGTCCAGCATTGCATCCGTGTCCGGAGCCGCATCTGATGGAAACGTTAGACAAAGATCCAACGTGCATTCTTCTCCGCAAAACAGGCATCGAAGAACAGGTAAGATGCAGTCTACCCAGACTGGTCGAAAGGATAGAAACCAGGAGGCATTGAGTTCTCGCAGGCAAGAAATGCCCAGAAGTTGTACCATGCGTTCACAGTATTTCCGCTCCAGGAGCATGTTCGCCATTCCCTCGGGAATTGGGCCGTCCATTGCGTAGCAATAGTATTATAAATAGGGCCTCTGCAATCAGCAATAGGATAAGCGGGAGTCCTCCAAATACGCTTCCCAATACAGAGTGTATAAAATTTGGGATTACTCCGAGGACTGTCTGAAAGGTGCTTAATAGTCCTGACCCTATGTTCTTAAATAGGTGTACAATACCGGTCGTATCAGACATATTGAAGATACGTTCCACCATTTCTACGAAATGAAAGGGGCAGTTCATACGTATAAGCACCTGTATCTCAGTCGAGGTCCTTGCAACTTGAAGTTCAAAGGTTTCTCGAGCGGAGGTTAAGGGCACGGTTTGCTGTAAAAGCATGGCTTGTAGTCTGCTCAAAGTATCAAATTGTATGAAAGAAACGTTCAGTGAAGGCCATAGCGGCGCCTCCTTGACTGTGTTCAGGGCGGAAACAATACTTGAATACAGCAAGTAACCCTGGAGTTAACGGTGACCAGATAGGCGACGCCCGGAAGCATCCCACAGCAACCGTGATCATTTAGCATCAAGTAACTCCCATTCGAGAGCAGCTGGAAAACCGGTGTGATCATGGCTGCTGGGGTCCCAGTCATGTGACACGATAGGTTTGCTACTGAACCGCTACAGGCTCCGTGTAGAGAAATATCCTGACACATGAGAGAACCGCTTAAAGCGTTCTTGCAGTTTGTACCACTCAGATACACTTCTCGATCCCCATTCAGGCATCGGTATCTATATGGTAACTCCCAAGTTTCCTTAATGTAACCCTTACCCATCTTTTCATATTTGCCTGCCTGCCTTTGTTCAAGGCAATATTGAAACTGAAACGTAGTGACCGGCAGAGTGATTTGGCCATAAATTAGCCATTCAGTTGATGGTGATTCGGCTACAGTGAATGGTAACCTTTCCAGTTTCTCAATACGCAGCATTGTATATTTGGCTCCCCTTTGTGTCATTTCTTTCTGTTTATCAGTTAGATTGTATTCTGAAAACAGAGACGTGGTGTTTATGAAACGCCAGGGCACATAGCCTGCATGCAAAGATTGCAGCGTCCAGCTTAACATCATAAAAGAACGTAACTGAGATTGCCCGTGTTGTAACAAGGCCAGATCTTGTTCTAATATGTCGATTGCCGAAGATACAATGTTGCCTAAGGAGTAAATCCTGGAGGTCAAAGTTGTTAACTCATTATCCACTACAGCTAATGCCTCTCCAAGTTAACACGGTCTATTGCCCGTATCCTTTCTGAGGCCTCCTGTTGGGATATTTTCCAGTTTTCATTATAATAGGCATAAATGCCAGCATATATGAAACGTTTCTGACGTGTTTTCCTTGGGCATCGTAAAAAATCCCTAAGGTCTATATCAGGTGTGAGTAAGGTCAAGTGATGTTTTACTTCTGTGAGTGTTGAGGTTTCTAGCCAATCAAGGCACAACTTCCCAACACTATAGGATGTCACTACCCCTGGGTGTTGTCTCTGTACATAGCGTGTATCTGGCCTATGGATACTAAACCCTTCGGTTATATTCATAAATCTCTGTTGACAGGTGTTTGTGTCAATGGGCCAAACCAGCCATTTCGTCCAATCAGGATCTGATCAATTGTAGTGGAGAATGTCATCTAATCCTACCCCTTGTATGGTTGAATTCTGCCCCCCACGCATCTGTGATGGTGCTGGAAACCCTGGTGTGTTCATTTCCTTGTTCTTGGCTAGTCCAAGACAGGATGTCTGTTGCACAGTGTCATTTAGAAATATAATCTGCTGTGGAATGAGGCATGCTCTAAAAAGCTCTTCTGTTCCCTGGACTTGCCAGCCCCTAGAACCCCAGATTGATTTTAAATCTATAGTGTCCTTCCATAGGTCGAAACCCTGTGTAGACAACTGGGCCATAAAGGAAGCAGAGTAAATCTGTTTGGTGTTAGTCAACATAATTTTCTGTTCTGATGTTGTTGCCACTCTGTAATAAAATGACTTTGGGTCAGATGTATTAAACCCTGAAAAGTATGTGAATTTCTGTGCAAAAGTTTGCGAACTACCTTTTGGAGGTGTTGGGCAGTGTTCCCACTGGTGGTATTCAAATACATTTCTAGGTGTTATGGATTTGTGCATGAAATGATGACCATATTGTTGGTAACAGTACAATGTATCGTAGTCTGAAGTACCTTCTAACATTTCATTGTTTGGAAATGCTGCAGTTTTTTCTAAATCAGACATCATATTGTTTACAGTTTCAGTGTCCCAATCATCAGAAAATGTACTGGAGGTAATGATATCACTTGAAGAAATGTTAAATACATGTTTAAGATTTAAAAGTTCAGTCGGACCGAATATATCGAAATCAATCTTGTCCCATACTATACCGTCCGGTATAGGAACTGCTGTGATGTTCACTGAAGACAAGTCTCTTGGTTCACGATGTGAAGACTGGTGTGGCTTTAAAATCAAATTGACTAAAAGAATTAAACCATAAAATCAAATTGACTCTTTGGGCTGTAGAGCTCTGCTGGAGATATCGTCCATTAATAAGCATACTAAAAGTTATAATCAAACCTAGCCAGAAAAGAAAAAATAAATTCCCAGTGATATACCATAGTTCTATCCAAGAAGACACCAGGTAAGTCTTTCTAAAAAAGTGCAAAAAGTCAATGAGTTTCTGTTTGTGTGATTTTTTGGCTGGCGTCGTTTCCGGCTCGCTTGGATCCAGTGAAAACGTACCAAAGTTAATGAAATAGCCAGAAGCAGTTCGATCAATTGTTGGAATTGCATCGGGATTTGTTGAAATCAGATTTTGCTCTTGACGAGGAATGTTGACGTAGACGTCTGTAGTTGGTCTTAATGTAACTTGGTTGTTAAGTTGATTTTCATTTTGAAGTCGAACTTCTTGTTGAAGTGGAACGAGTTCCATAGCATTGTTGCTCAGTCCTTCATTCCGTACAGGTGGCTCTTCAAACGTGATGAGTCTTTCTGTTTGAACTTCTTGGATTGTAGCGAGAGGAGGGCGTCTGCTACTGTGGAGTCCACGAGGCCTACTGTTTAGTATCGGCCACATAGTCTGGTTTGATTAAGTCGATTGAGACAAATCTTTTCTCCTTTTTTCCGGCAAGAGGCGGCAGAAGTACAGTTCTTGTGCCTTGGATTGCTAGAACCGGTACAGCTGTTCTGTAGGATGGTCCGAATTCTTTCTTGTCTGCAATCTTCTCTCTGACCAGATCCCTGACTTTTGGGGTCCAGACAGGTCTTGCCGTTACTGCCTTGACTTCCTCAGTGGCGGTCTGCTTTAAGTGGACGTTGCTTTGGTGTGTCCTGGATTCATTTAGATCCTGTAAAACAGCCAAACGATCATGGCTATCAAATGGTTTTTCATCCGCCACTGTGCCTTCACAGTCAAGATCAGGTACCCACATTCTTGTCCCAAATAGGACCTCGTAAGGAGTGACACCCCCTAGAGAGCTTCTTGGCTGATTGTTTAGGGCTCTTTGTACCCCATATAAGTGATCGACCCATCTACCGCCCTTGCCTAATACCCTAGCTGTTAAACATTGCTTTAAGTCACAGTTTTTCCTCTCCACAACGGAATTTCCCTCAGGATGGTACGGAGAGGAGTACCGCAATGCTACGCCCATTCCTTCCATGGCCTCTTTGTAAGCCCGAGAGCTAAACGCCGGGCCACGGTCAGAATGTAAGGTGCCAATTGCGTATGTGCCGATAAAGACTCGCAAATCTCTTATAACAGTTTGAGCGTCAGCACAGCGCTGAGGCCAAACCCATAGGAATCTAGAGCAGGAATCCACAGCAACCATGATATATTTCTTGGCCCCATCAGATTGTAGGGGTCCGCAGTGGTCCAAATAAACACATGCAAGAAGTTTGTCTTATTTCAGCAATGGTGTCTGCGCCGGGCGTGTTACGGTGGAGCCCTTCATCTGCTGACAGATGTCGCACTTTAAAACATAGTCTTTGGTCTGCTTTGTTAACGCTGGCCACCAGTAGCGCTGCTTCAGTAAAGAAATAGTCGCTGTGACGCCTGTATGCGCAGAACCCAAACCCTCGTGTGCTGCTAGAATTAAGCTTTGCCTACGATCCATATTTGGTATTACTCTATCCCCCACTCCAGGAATCTGAGCATATGGAATGTTTTGTGCATCTAACTTGTAAGAGTACTTGAGTGGAATTTTTTTTAGGTACTGCTGTGCTGCCTTTGCGTGAAGCATTGACAGCTACCATAATCTCGCCGTCTATTCTTGTTTTTGAACGAGTGATTGCAGCTACGGAAGCCGTGCGAACAGCCCCCTTTGCGGCTTCATCAGCCAATGAATTCCCTTCAACGTGAACGCCTTCACGCTGATTACTCAGTGTATGTATCACGTGAGCCCTTGGTAGTTCGTTTCTCAACTCCACTACCTGTTCCCATAGCATTTTATGCTTAATTGTGCCACCTTTTGCGCCTTTAAACCCGTTTTGGTCCCAATGATGTAAATATTCATTGTACGACTGTACACAGTAAAAGGAATCACACACAATTAGTGTGGGGAATTCGTGTTCCGTATTCACCAGTGTCAGTATAAGTGCTTTTAATTCTGCCAAATGAGCTGTGCAGTCTCCTAGAGATTGCGTTTTAGTGCAACTAGGATGGAACTTTCCATCGCGCATGCGACCTTTAACAATTGCACACGCCGCGCTGTACGCTTGCTTACTCCCTATGGCCGGTTGAGCAGATTCGTCAGTGTAAATAATGTATTCATACTGATCTAGAGGCAAAATTTCATTTGGTAGAGGATATTCTTGTTCGTATTGCAGAAATGCTTGTGTTTTTAAACTTGGATCAAATCTGTATCCAACATCCGTTGCAGTAAGAGAATTAGCCCATTGTATCCATCTGGGATGTAAGGCTTTCTCATTTGGAATGCTAGCCTTTGTAACAGCCTCTAAGGCTGGTACTGGGGTCACGACTATTATGCGTTTTCCCTGAGCCAGAGCTCTTTCTCTTGCTACAGCGGTCTGTACTGCTGTCAGGATTTTCTCTGTTGAAGTGAAACGCATCTCTGCGTTTGTGTACAGGTGTAATTTGTATGCGATCGGTACCGTTTCGCCTTCATTGAAAGTCAAATAAGTGTACCCGCATTGACCCGCTATTACTCGGATCACTAAGTTGCGTACGTTTACGCGTGTCTGTAAATGTTTAGAAGCTATCATGTCTTCCTGTAGGGAACGCAGGATATTTCTATGTCTCTGTGTCCATTGTCTGACTGAAAAATCAGGTTTTATTAAGTCGTAGAAAGGTTTTACTCTTTCTGCGTAATCCAAAATGTATGTTCGACCAAAATGTAGGAATCCCAGAATTGATTGTAAATTCTTTAATGATTTTGGAGGTTGGAGCAGCGCACACTTTTCTAAAAAGTTAGCTGCTATGCTTTTTCCTTCACTTGACAGCTCATACCCTAAGAACAGGACATTGAGATGGGCAATTTTTGATTTTTTAAATTAAATTTATAGTCCTCAGAGGCGAATCCCATAATAATGGTTCTCACCCTGGTCAAGTGCCTCGGTAAGTCATCGCCGTCAGGTAAATATCATCCACATAGGACAATGCGTCTTCATCCAAATTTTGGAGTAACTCTGTTACTCTTGCTGAAAATACCCCGGGGCTAGTCTTATACCCTTGGGCTAGTCAACAAAATTGTCGCTGGGACCCTAACGCACTGAATGCGGTCAGATACCTGCTTTCAGGCGCTATATTTTGGCAGAAAAATCCATTTGAGACATCAAGTGTTGTTTTGTATTTTTTGCGCACAATGTTATTCATTAATGCGGCACTGTGTGCATTTTGAACTGCAAATGTCTTTGGGCAAGTGTTTAAATGTCAGTAATCCAAAACTAAACGATATGTGTTGTCAGGTTTCATTACGGGAAACAAAGGATTGTTCATAGGTGAAGGGCAATTTTCAATCACCCCCTGGTATTCTAGTTGATCTAGTATCTCCCTGACTTGTTTTTTAGCTTCCTGCTTTATAGGGTATTGCCTTTGACCATTTGGAGAAACTTTTAACGGGATCACGTGGTGGGTTGAATCCTCATCCCAACCAACATGATTTTTGTACAATGCTGGAGCTAGGGCAACCGCCCACTCCTGCGCATATGCATATTTTAAATGTATGGGAACGAGGTCGGAAAAGACTGGAAAAATTATCGTTTCTCCCCTAGGGCACTCCATGACGAATGCTGGCGGCCAGTCTTGCTCTGCTAATAGGATGTCATAACCAGATGACAGATTTTTCCAAAATAGACCTTTAACTTTTCTGGGCTTGTCCCCCTCCATCCGGAGTGTTATCTCATGTAACTTATGTGGGACGCTTACCCGAGTATCAGGTGTTTCCACCATGATATACTCACTCAACTCCGCTGTCACCAGAAATTCCTTCAGGTTCTGACGAGCTATCGTTACTTCTGCCACGCTGTCTAGCATCGTCAGAGCCCATTCCCCGTTCAGAAACTGTGTCCTCAGAATTCTGGGCATGTCTGATCTTGAGACCTGCTACCTTCTTCTTTTTGAACTGAGGTTTTGATTTTTATCTTCTTTTTTAGGTGCGTAGTCCGCAGCGCATTGCGTGTCTCTGGACCTTCGCTCTCTGAGTTTTTTGATGAACCCTGAAAGGAACGAGAGGAACGAGTATCAGTATCCTGGTACCTGTCAGGTTTTTTAATATTATCCCTGTTCCTGAGGTTATACCTCCTTTCAGAGGGCTCCTGTTGAGGAGACCTACCTCTGGATTGAGATCTGTTGTCTTTAGACTTTTGTAGTTTTTTATTTTCCCACTTCTTTTTAGAAGAAGTAGGTGTCTGCTTTGTAGTGTCCTTTTCAGAACTGCCCACCAGTTGTGGTTTTAATGCTTTCCCACCTAAACTGTCTCTGCCTAGTTCTGCATACGCAGTTTCAATTATTTTGGGTAGTTCGTGTTGTTGATCCACTGGACTGAACTCCCTTAGGCGTGGGCGGATCGCCACTGAAGCTGCTTCCCCCTTAATGTTAGCTAGTATTATGGCTGATACTTGGTCAAAGTTATTTAGTAACTTCATCCCTAAGTTTAGGGCAGGCTCTGCTCCATACTCATTTTGTATCTGTCTCAATACGTCAGGTATTACTGCTAAGGATGGGATACCATGTGTTCTGGTATACATGGCAGCAAAGACTGAACCCCAAGAGGTGCAGTCCTCTAGTTGTGGTGTGATCCCCATGGGCAAGCAGATTGTTAGAATTCTGAGTTTATCACAGGTGGTAGTATTCGGGAATACCGCCTCAAGCGGAGTTATTTTCTTAACTATCCAGAATGGTATTTCTTCGCGTTTTGCGGGCATTTTGCCCATTACTGCGTGTACTGTTTGAGGAGTAATTTTATTTCCTGTACCCTGAGTCGGAGTACTGTTTGCTGCACCTGCTGGTGCAGGTTGGATTGTTAAAGTCCTCATGACAAATTGTGTTAAGTTTCTGTAGATTTTAATTAAATCTCTATGTTGTATGAGTAATTCTGGCTGTGGCATTGTGCCAATGTCAGGATGCGGTGTATAAGCCGCTAGTATCGGCCATGTGGCTCCGTCTCCTCCGAGCGGGCCTAATCTTACTCTTTGTCGTACGTGGGGTAGGGGGCCATTAAACCAGTAATAATGTTCCTGGTAAGTGAGTGGAACCTCTATGTCCTCAAACGGACAATATTCCCGTGGTGCATCTCCTTTTATATAGTAGTGAAATGTCTTTGTTATGGCATTTGCTGCTGGGAATGTAACCCATGAATAGAACACCTCTGTTTTGTTTGATTCGTGCGCCTCAATCACGAAAACAACCATGCCACCCCTCGCTTGTAAACCATTTTCTAATAGTCTTAGGGTGACTGTCATTCTGAATTTTGGTGCAATCTGTATTGCATCCGGAGGATCTTCTCCCTCTTCTGAAAAATTCAGTTCAACTCTTTCATCCCCCGAATCAGGCATGTTTTTGAGGAAGAAGTGCTCACAGGGAACTAAGATAAGGTCTTATGCACAATTTTTTAGGAACTAAATGTCCTTTCAAGCTTGATTAACCAACAAATAGTATTTTCGTATTACTCAGCTGCGGCGGATTTTGTGCCCACCCATTCCAGACGTCTCTGGTGTTTTGTGAGTAGGTTCTCTGAGAATAGCACGACTGAACTACTCAGATTCTACTGTTAAATAAGTACCCAACCAACGTTGGTGGCGCCATGTCGTGTAGTTCCTATATCGTTTGGATAACATAAACCGTGGGCTTGGTGATAGACTGACTCTGTGCACCCCCCCCCGCGTATGTTAGCCTGATTTGCATTAGCTAGCTCACAGTGCCACTAGAATCTCCTCTTATCGCTCAGAATCGTGGAAACAATGTACTATTTTTCGCTCAGCCACTCGTGCTTACTTATTCGGTTTGTCTCAGAGAGCTACACAGAATAAACAGTCTGGGCGTTTCAATAAGTATTTATTGAACAGTTGTTATTCTAGTGTAAAATATATGTGCTGCGACAACCAGGAGACAATAGCAGAGATATATTATCAGCAGTACGATAAAAGTGAAGGGGTAGAACAGTTCTACCATATTGCAATAATCATGAATACATACATGAATATAAAAAGCATTATGAAAGTGCGCGTACTCTACGATGCCTAACTAGATGTACCTGAGTGTACCTAGCATATGTGTAGGTCTAAAAGCCTAAGAGCCAAGAATCCTTCTAGGATTTAGTCGAACCCCATTACCTGAATAGAGAGAGTGTGGGACCCCGTCCTGGTCTCGAGTTGGACACCCCGCAAGGGCTGTGTTAGACCGCTGTCAGCTGGAGCGTCTGCATACAGGAGCCTCAGCGTCTCTGGTCAGTGTGTCGGCATGGAAGTCTCGGTTCCCTCTGTCTTACCGGGGTAAAATGTGGTGTATTTATACCCTGAAGATTCTAGTTGCTTCGTATGGTTTGTATTGGGCCTTGTTAGGCTTGAGGAAGACGTCAGGGGTGAACTTTGTACATACATATTATGCAGGTGGTGTATTCCTAGAGAGTCATGCATAATTGATGAGTACAGTGTGGGCCTGTGTTTGGGAAAAACCCTGCTGTATTCAACACCACAGGATAGATAACGTTCAGCCCTCAGAGCTCGTTGTGTACTAGCGAGGACCAATGTAGGTGAAAGATCATGCCTATATAAGGAATCATGACTATAATAGGACATGTACAGTTATGACCGTAATAGGGCATATGCGGCATTGACCATAATAGGGCAAGTACGAATATGACCGTATTAGGGCAAATACGAATACGTCCATTTTAGGGCATGTATGAATGGGTCTACATTAGGGCCTCTATACGGGACATAACAATCCTATGCCACCAATTGGGATGCCTTTAAGGCGGTTATTCGGGGCAAATGCATTGAGTTAGCCACCACACTTAGAAACCAGCAGAAGGGGGAGCGTCTCCTCTTAGAAGAGGCACTACAGATTGAGCTTTTGGGGAGTTCTACCGAAAACTCTATACCGTGGAGCCAGTGGCGGTCTCAGCTCAAGAAAGCTACCTAGCGTCTCTTTATCTCCCTCAGGTCTCTGCCCATACCAATGAGGAACTTATTAGGCCCTTTACAGGGGAAGAAGTTCAGAAAGCGATTGACGCCTTGAAAATGCAGAAGGCCCCCCGGCCCGATGGGCTTACAGCCCACTTCTATCGTACGTTCGCTTCTGAACTAGTGCCCCAGTTGGTGTCCCTTTTTAACGACATAGCAAGCTGCCAACAGGTAACGGGAACCATGGGGGAAGCTTTAGTCATGGTGATTCCCAAGCCAGGGAAGGACCCTATAGAGTGCGCCTCCTATAGGCCCATTGCGCTTTTGAATTTGGATGCAAAATTGTATTCTAAGATTTTGGCCACTCGCCTAGAGAACCTCCTTCCTCCCTTAATTGACCCGGACCAGTCGGGGTTCATAAAGGGTAGGCAAACACATGACAATTTGAGGAGAATAACGCACATCCTGGAGAAGGTGCAGAAGAAGAACATTCCCTAGGCCCTCCTCTCGTTGGACACAGAGAAGGCCTTTGATCGGGTCGATTGGGCCTTCCTCCTGCGGTCCTTGAGACGGTTCGGCTTCAGTGAAACGTTTATTGGCATGATACAGGCCAACTATCACCTTCCCAAATTGAGAGTCCTAGTGAATGGGGCAGCTTCAGACGCCTTTACACTTTCGCAGGGGACAAGCCAGGGTTGTCCCCTGTCTCCCATGCTATTCGCTCTTAGTATAGAACCCCTTGCAGCGCGGATTAGATCGAACCCCAACATAAAAGGTGTCACCTTTGGCCCGGACGACCATAAAATATCTCTCTTTGTCGATGACGTCCTTCTCCCTATCATGGATCCCTTGAACTCGCTCCCGGCGATCGAGGCAGAGCTTGATAGCTTCGAAACAGTTTCGGGATTCAAGGTGAACCGGTCAAAGTCGTTTCTGCTCAACCTCACCCTACCGGGGGTAGTAGTGGATCAAATCAAGGAGACTTCCCCCTTCTGTTGCGCGGCCAAGGAGATCACGTATCTTGGGGTCAAGCTTACTCCAAAAGTCGCCAATCTTCATAGGGTCAGTTACCCGCCTTTGCTCCGCCAGATCAAGGCAGACATGACACGCTGGAGAACTTCCTATACCTCTTGGATTGGGAGAATAAATGCAGTGAAGATGAATATCCTACCACGCCTTCTTTACCTCTTCCAGGGACTCCCGATCCCTGTGGGAAGGGACCTGTTTTTAAAATTTAACAGATGCTTACGAAATTCATTTGGCAGGGTCAAAGAGCCCGTCTTTCCAATCGAGTTCTGACCCGACAGCGAACAAGGGGGGGCCTCGCCCTTCCAGACTTCTGGGCCTACTATCAGGCGGCCCAGCTCCGGGTGATGACGGAGTGGTCACTTTGAGAGTCCGAAAAGCACTGGCTCCACATGGATCGCCAGATTACGAGTAGGACCATATGGGATCTTCTGTGGTTAAAGAAGCAACACCGGCCCCCCAACGCATACATAAGCACCCCCACGGCCACCACTCTTAGGGTTTGGGATCTACTCACAAAAACACTCTCCCTGACAACTTTCCCCTCTCCTTACACCCCCATCCATTTCAATCCGGATTTCCCTCCAGTACAACACGAGGGACCTTTCTCGCAATGGAGACAGGGGGGCTGCCTCACAATTTCACATTTATTTGACAAAGGGGAACTCCTATCATTTGAGGCGTGCGCCAAAGCTTTAAGCCTGCAGCCTGCAGCCCGCAGAGCGCTTCCACTACACGCAGCTTAAACACTGGGTGCAGCATCCCCTGGTGCGGCTGGCCGCCACCAGGGACCTGCTCCCAATCGAGAAGTTTGCGCAATCAGGGGCGGCCTCCAAGGGGACCATCTCCTTTCTATACTCCCTCATTCTAGACTTGAGTCCTCAGTCAACCCCTTGGCACAGGGCATTCTGGTAGGCTACTCTCGGTAGACATGTAGCGGAGAGTCAGTGGGTTCGCCTGTACAAGGATATCTCACAACATAACCGTTCTATGCACCTCCGAGAAGCACATTATAAAATACTGTATGATTAATACCTATACCCCCAGAAACTACAAAAGATATTTCCCTCCACGTCGGATAGGTGTTGGCGGGGTTGTGGTTTGTTAGCTGACTTCCGGCACATCTGGTGGGACTGCCCCTCCATCCAGCCCTTCTGGAAGGAAATACTCTCACAGATAAAACTGATACTGGGCTACCCGATCCCGGGCACTATTGAACATAGCCTCCTGGGGCTGCGGGACCCGATATTGAAGAGGCAAACGTACGGGGACCGCTCCGTCATGTGGCTATGCCTAGGAGCCGCCAAGATGGCTATCGCAGCGGCCTGGAAAAAATCAGAGGCCCCATCCATCACGCGGTGGCACGCCAGGCTGTGCAGAGCATTAGCGCTCGAGCGTCTGACAGACATCACAGAGGACTCTAGAAAGGGGTTTGAATACATCTGGTCTCCATTGGTGGCCTACTTGTCAGAGGGCCTGCCCCTATTTGCGTGTAGCCCTAGACTGCAGGCACTTCACGTGTTCCATATCTAACTGAAAGAGAGAGCGCCTGGGGCATATCCATAACAAGAGGGTTTGAGTCTTGTCCCCCGTCTGGAGACCCCCCCCCCCCCCACGGTGGTGCCCGATTTAAAGCTTGTTTACCATGATACACCTGTTTGGTTCACTCACAATTTTTCCTTTATCTTTTTGTTTTTTCTTTTCATCCCCTGTCACGTGTTTATTCTGACGTTCTCTTATCTTGGCAGGCCCAGCTTAGGGTCAACAGTCTGGGCGGGACAGACTAGTATATCCGAGAAGGGGTTGCACACCATGGCAGATTGTGATAAACTGTTTTCCGTGACAATAATGTTGGTTGATGGGATGCTGAAGCATAGTCAAGGGTGGGGCTGAGTCCTTGTGAATAAGCTGTTTATACCTGGCAGACAACTGTAACTCTCAGCCGGTACAATGTACTTACTGTGATCGCCATGTTCTTTTGTTCTTAAATTGATATAAACTCAATAAAAAGATTTTAAAACAAAACACAGACTACTCACTATATGTAAAAAAGGTCGCTTTATTGAAACAGGTGCACATCACAACAGAATAACCTGGCAACTGCCTTACAAAACTAAAACCTTGCTATACATCCGTTAGACTACCACCTGGCCCCACCCCTACAATCCCCCCAACATGCCCCACCCTGCAATTAACACATTACAAACATTACAAAGTATTGCATTTCAACATTTCCAACTTCTATTAACCCTACATCCTATGCCTGTAAGTATGAAACTGTAAATAACCAAATGTCCTAAACTGAACCTTGAACTACCTGCCTACCCTTTCCTTGCACATGGTTCACTAACTGGCAACGTCAACCAAACTTCTGTCAACTCCTGGCAAACTTTGCATGCGCCCGCCACCCAGAAAAAGGGGGTTGCACAAAACCTTTTTATGCCCCCCCACTAGTCTGGTACCTGTTCCTCCCAAAATCTACAAGTGCACATTTAACGTTCTGGCCAACACTTCCCTAATCTCCAACAGTTAAAGATCCATACCCAATATGGACAAATGGACCCCATCGCCCAAAACAACTCAACCGTGTCGATCCGTATATACGAATGGCAGATCCTGCCAAAACCAATCCCCCTACAAAAACAAGCCATCTCGCTATTCACCTTTCTCCATGCTCTATCTATTGTCCCTGGCTTCAAAGCACCTCTCCAAGCCCTCCTGGGCACAAACTCCGTCCACAGGACGAAACACCCTGACCACTTCTCTTTTATGAGTGCTAAATCCCTCTTCATACTCTGCATCAACATCACCCCTTTCTCTTTACACAAACCGTTCTCCCCTAAATGCAATACCAATACATCTGGGCACCTACTGCCTACCAACATACTATTCAAACAGTGAATCAGTTTTCGCCAACACATGCCTCCTTTTCCCTTCAATGTGATCTTAAAAAGGCGTTCATTGAAACCTAGATTCTGGACAAAATAACTCTGCAGTGCCTGCACTTGTGTCTATTTAACAAATGAGTGTCCCACCACCCATGT
Source organism: Calotriton arnoldi (assembly GCA_963921515.1). Lineage (NCBI taxonomy): Eukaryota > Metazoa > Chordata > Amphibia > Caudata > Salamandridae > Calotriton > Calotriton arnoldi. The sequence continues at coordinate 979,478 of CAWUFW010001715.1, read as the reverse complement.
GGCCATTTCCTCCGCCGCTGGGCCGGACACCAAACCTGAAAGAAACAAAAAGGCAGTAAATTTCACATAGGACCCTCCACCGTGCACATATCCTCCTCCAATCCCCGCACAGAGCACCTGTAACACTGTGGGTGTAACATCTTTATTGCTTGATTAATTAAAATCATTGCAATCACAACATCTTCACATCTCAATCTTAAAACCAGATTAATCATAAAAAAATTCATTACAGACAAAACATCTTCCCTTCACATAAAAACTGTCCCATATGTACAAGTTAAAAACTTATCAGTAAACTCAGATCTAGCCTCCCAACATCATTAATTACATAGTCATATTGCACATTTTAAATTTTAAAATATCGGTATGCGCAGCATAATATTTCCTTGTGCATAGCGGAAAAATAACTACTGAATAACCATTGATTTCTACTGCAAAACATAATACATATTGTATTACTAAGTGTTAATGATAAAGTGCAAAACTAACTGAGACAGGGAGGTTTCTGTTATACATTTAGTGCACAAATTACATTTCAAAGTGCTAATGTGCAATTATTGCAACAACCATCATATCAAAACAATAATAAAGTGCATCAATTTACTAAAAGGTCTAATGTGCAATTATAGCAACAACCGTCATATAAAACAAGATTAAAATGCATCAATTTACTGTATGGTGACACTTCCATCGTTACATTTCAGATTGTCACCCTCACAACATAATATTCAAATGATAAAAGTATGGACTGCATAGCACTATTAGTCGGCAGCCATACAAATAGTAGAGAACTACCTTATTATATCAGACATTTTTCAGCTGCCGATAAAAATGTTACCAGTTGACATAGTAATGGGATCGATTCACCTGATAGTGACATGATTAAAGCCCGACGAGCAGATCTCATCCCGCTCACCTGAAAAAATGGTCTCAAAACTGTACGTCGGAGATTAATCAAATTGGGGCACACACACACTATATGGATTAGTGTTTCCTGTGGCCAACCACAAAGTCTACAGTTAGAATCCGACCACTGCATGATCCAGGATTGCGTGCCCTCCTTTGTTGGGTTTAATCCCATGCGTAACCTTAAAAACGTATTTTTAATCTTCGCTGAAAAGAAGACATTCAGATACGGCTGAATACGCAGGGATTGGTATGTATTAATCACATACCATGCATAATTTTTCTCAGCTAGTGCATTTTTATCCAATCTAAGCGATTCAACACTGTGAAGACCAACGGCCCAGCCACATGATTTCATCCTGCGCCCAACCCCTGCGTCCTGCCTCTGACGTTGCGCCGATACGAAAAGAGTGGGTACCATAGTCTGCCTCCGCCACCCTTAAGCACCACAGAGACTTCCGGAGAAGCGGTAATAGCTGATATGCTGTAACACGGTCGCCTGCCCTGTGCCGAAAGACCACCCCCACTGCCGCTCCACAATGGCGTGACATTTGTGATGCCCACCAAACCGGGTAGGGGCCTGGTGCCTCCACTGCCTGTAATATGACCCGTCTACCCTGGTCCTGCTGATCTGTTTTTGATCCACTCAGCCATATCTCCAGCCTACCCTCCAGCGTGACCACGTCCTCCCAGCACACCCCAGATCCCTTCCTCCCCAGCAATTCTGACACCCGAAATGCCCCAAAAAACATCCACACCATCAATATGGAAAAAAGACATTCTTCCTCTTCATCCCTGCACACTTCAGGTAATGCTGCTAGTACTTTGCACAATAGCTGCCACGTTATTGGCTTCCTAGCCTGCCCCGAAGGGCCCTGCTCCCGCCCCCAACCTTCCAGCATCCTATGCCCCAGTTCACCCGCCTATGCAGCATAGCCCCACATTAATTTATCCATAAATGCAATCCCCGCCAATTTCCCGGCAATGGTCCCCCTTGAAAGACTTCTCTCAATCAGGTCTAGGATATACTGTATGACATCCTCCGCCCGCAACCACATTTTGTCCCACCGCTGTGCCCTGGAGCACAAAAACTCTTTCCAGGTCAAGACATACGTGGCCTGCGTGGATTCCGCAATTGACCCTACCACCAATTGTTACATCCGGCGTTGCCTACGTACCACAGATGCTGAGGCAAGGGCTGCTGCCAGTGGTTTCCTCTCTGGTGGTATCCACCCCTGCCCCAAAACAGTTGAACAGGGGGTGCTGCCCCCCGCATTTGAGCACTCATGGCAGAACTTACAATATTCGGCATGCAAAGCCCTTTATTGGAGTCCCAGCAATTTCCTCCTGCCCCCTATTGACTCTTCCTCGTTCTACCCACCCCTTCCCAGATGGGGCGCCCTTGAAAGGGATGGTAGACTATGAGCAATCCGGTGGCAGTGAATATCATTTTACCACCTTTCGCTGCCCCCATCGTGTGTTGCTACAGGTCACTGTCTAGTTCCCCCCATTTTGTCTCAGGGGCCCATGCCAATCGTGACCTGAATTCTTCATTGTACTGGGCCCACGCATATCGTCCCCCCGGAATTTGTGCCTTACAGATGACGTCCATGTATTTAAACATAGCGACGCAACGCTCCGGGTACTTTTAGCAATATATGCATGCGTAAATAAGGAAGGCCGCTGTCCAATTTTCAATTGTAAGGGGAACCTTTGGCCTCTTGGGCAGCTCGTACTCTTCCTTCTTGGACCCTTCTTGGGACCTCACCTCTCAATAAAACAATTTGAGCATCTCTACATAGTCCCCTTTTCTATATGAGCTCCTTTGTGGACAGCATAATGTGCACCCCCAAAGGTTTGATCACCCCCATATAAGGTAACTTCTCAAATTTTAACTCCTTGCTCTCATGGCCCTCCTCTTATCCCCATTATTAGCCTCCTCCCCTGAACTACCTTCTTCTCTACCTACCCCCGGGCCTTCCGCCTCCCTCGTGCCTACCCTCATGTCTGACACATATTTCCCCTTCTGTGAACAACCCCTCCTGCAGCTCCCCAGCGTCCACACCAATGGAAACCATCTCAGGCTTCCCCGTCATGCACCTGGCCTAACCTGGCTCCAAGGACGGTGCCAATAGAGATGCAGTCCATCTCGCCAGGGGCCTCGATTCCTCCGGCGCTGTTGCTGGTCTCGCCGCAGGCCACGATGCCCTTGTTGGCCTCTCCGCACAGCCCTGCAACACATTATGCACAACATTGGAGCTCCCCCGTCCCCTTCATCGTCTTCCTCCCTTAGCGTGCCTTCTTCAAGGCAGCACCTCAGTGCTATGCAACTTCTCTGCCTGCGGCCATCCTAGGCCCGCGCGTACACTTGGCGGCGGTGCCCCCTTTGATCAGTACATCCTTAACCCTGCGTCCGGGGGGCTGACTGAACTCTTCCGTGCCACTCCGGCACTGCTACCCACCGACTGTCCATCAATCTCTCTCTGGAAGTCGTGCAGGACCAGCCAGATACTGGGGACAGCAAGGACGTTCTGGGTCTATTTGTGCTGGCCAAAACAGGCTCCCCCGCCGATATCGGGCATGCCATTCTGGGCCCAGCCCTCTCTTCGCCGCAGTGACATTGAGCCGCTCCCAGCTCTGCTGAGTCAGCCTCCGTGCACCGTTCGTCGACTTGCAATAAAAATGGCTTGACTGGTGTGCTGGTTCTCTGCCTCATACCCAATCGCTCCACCATCCTACCCCTCCCACCATCTCGTCGCGTACCTGAACCTGCTTGAACTACCTCCATCACCTGCTCTCCTTCCTCCTCCCCGGTCCATTCCAACATTGCTGCGATGACCGCAGATGCAGACCCCTGAACCAATGCTGCCGGCCCACTTACCTGCTTGTCCTGACCTAGATCCAGGAAACCCCCCCTCCCGTCCCTTCAGTTACAGAGAACCCTTGTACCACTGCAGGGATCCCCGTTTTGCTAAATAGGCGTCCAGCTAGGGCATCCCTGCCCCCCCCTCTAACCTCCTCCCCCATGACTTAAAGATATCGAGTCCCTCCCACGCCCTGGAGTCCCAACCCTGATCCTGTTCTTCAGGCACCTCATCCACCTCCCCCTCCATCCACTCTTGTCCTTCTACCTCTCCGTAGACACCTCCCTCCTGCACCCTATACACCTCGGGCCCACATCCTCTTCACCCTCCTGTTCCAGCCCCCAACCCTCCCCTTCTCTTGCATCCCCATCCGTGGTGCAGTCTGCCTCCCCAGGTAGTCCAAACACCACTGTCCCATTCATATTCTCCTCCACTCCCCCTCCCACCTCGTATTCCTCTAAGTGTTCATTAAATGATGCCCTAGTGAGCTCCTCACATGAGGCAGCCGGCCGGGCCTGGCCCCGCACAATCCTTGTTTCTGAGCGGGTCAGCGTTATAGCTGATGCCACTGTGGATGAGCCCCGCCTCTCTCGCGGGGCCCCGTAGACACAAACAACGTGTACTGGGGCTGCGCTCTCCTCGCTTCCTGCCGCGAAGCTGCATGTGGCCTCACCCACTGAGGGCAAGGGCTCGACCACACCCCCGCCTCTACACTCGGGGCCGGAGCCGCAGAACGCAACCTGGCCCCAGCTCGCCGCATGCCCGAGGTGCCGCTCTCCTCGCATAGAGCAGTCCCTTGCACTTACCCCAGCATTGTGGGCACCAGACACAGCCCTCCATTTCATTGGTGGGGAGCACGCTGCTATCACAGCGGCCACCCCCGCCGATGCCTGCCGCATTGGGCGCACAGACCCCGTGGCCTCCGCCACCACGAGGTCCATGTGGCCAGGCTCTTTCAAGAGGAGCGTTGCTTCCAGAACACTGGCGTCCTCCATCTGAATGGTAAGCCTCACTAATGTCTGTCTGAACTCTTACAAACTGGAACTCTTGCTCGAGTAATGCTAACCAACTATCATAATTCGAAATAACTACACCCTGCTACCAGCCACCAGGTCACCAAACCTAAAATGGTGGCAGGGAGCCCAAGCTCACAACCCTAAATAGCCCTTGGGTTATATTGGGCTACACCGATGCAGCCCAAACTAAACTCAAGATGGCAGTCCTCTGGACTGCCCCACCCTCCCAATCTGCCCAGGAGGGAACCTCCCTCCAGTCGGCTGCCCCCAATTGGGTTTGAAGGGGATGAGACGAGGTTGTACCACACACAGTTTTATTTGTGTAAATACTACAAGAACCTGGGGGGAGACTGAGCATCATAGACAACTCAAGTTTGGATCCGAGATGTCACTGACAGCCCTTCTTTGGTGAGACTTACCGATATACAATTATATATGTTGTTTTCTCCTATATGTCACATCTCCAGTTTTGTCTCCATTTCTCCTTTCAAACCTGCTCCAAATTGTTTTCATTTATCTCCATAAGTGGCTCTTTTTCTGCAAGCTGCTCCTACTTTTTGCGTTATCTCTCTGGCTCTCTTTTATTCAACCCCACTGCCCCCATCTTTCATAGTCTTTGAAAACCATATTGAAAATGCTGCTAACCCTCTCTCCCCTGTGGTTCCTGTTGTTAGTTTCAGTGTCCACTCACTGTGTTCGTCTTCCTTTCTCAGAGGGAAATAAACTGCATCGCCTGCTTCAAGTTTGAGACGTACGATGAAATGGTCTCGAACCCATTTGTGGACTGTTTGCCGGTGCACCAGCTGCGGAAGGTATGCATGCAACTGCTGATCTGTTGTCCTACCATCATGGATCCTGCCCTGACACCCACCAGCAGTAGGTCACCATAGGGCTAGTTAATGGCAGCATCCTGTGCCAGGAGAAAGGATCTGTATGTTTGCATCCTGCAGTCACCATTGAGGACTCACATACAAGTTCCTGGAGTTCTGCTGTATAATTATCGCACTCCAAAAGAAAATTCTATACCTGGGTGTCCCTTATTCATTGGATGCAATAATTCATACTTACTATGAGTTTTATCATGAAAAGGTGCATAAAATGCAGATTTTGATCCTTTCCACAGCAAAATCCGTAAATCCTGGCATGTACCAGGTCGTTTTCCTACCGTACTTTTTTGGCAGGTTTGACCAGCTGAAATGTATGGCGACTGGTTAATTACTGGGTGTGGTAAACTGCACATCTTGCAATTGTGATCCCTAAGCAAACATGTTTGCACAGGAGTTCGCAAAATTACGAAGCACTCGTAATCAAGACCTAAGGGTAGATCAAGCATCCCGCCTATTGCTGGTCCACGCAGAAGTCCCATGGAATTACATTTTGCCCCAGGACTGGGGACCAGTGCAGATGTTTCAAACAATCTCATAATACAGAACAAGCATAAACAGAATCAAAGTGACACCCATCCACCAATAGTATACCTACAGGGGAATATCTGTGACGGCGATTCTGCTGAAGGTACAGAGATCACCATTGAGGGTATTTCTAAATATGTCCTCTGTCTAACAGGGTGGAATGTCCTCCACCAGCCTGATGGACAGACTAAATACTAGCAAAGTAGAAATCATACCCTAAGTACTTTTTGCACATGGGTTCACTTTTGGAAGTTTATTGGGATATTATATATCGAGAGAAGTACCTTGCTGCATAAAATATCCCAAAGCTGCTCTATGAAACTTTCTTTGTCATTTTCTGCAAAATATATTACTTTCTAAATCTTTCCCAGTCTGACACATTTATCCACTCTCTGAAAGATGTACTCTATGGCACATCTGTCGCCAACAGTTGCAGCAATTCAAGTTTCAATAACACACTGAATCTATAGAGATTAAATATTTTGTAGCTGACTCCTGGACTCGAGCTGGCTCTCCCACCTCTGGTCTTAGTGGGCCTCCTTATTGCTGTTCACCGGGATACAGTAATGTTTATTAAAAAAAAAAAGTAGAATGCCTGAATATTACATCTAAGCCTTATTGGATGAGGATCCTGTTCTATTTTGTTATTTTAATAAATTAGACCATTATTAATAAGAGGTATTTACTTCTGTTGTTGCTCACTGTTCTTCATGACTTAAACTCTACCAATGCCAGTGTGATTCAATTCATGATACAAATGCAATGGGCTTGATTTTGAGTTTGGTGGTCAGGGTATTCTGTCCCAAATGTGATGGAGTACCCTGCCTACCAAGCCCTCAGTCTGCTTGCCTCAGTTCGAGACAGGCAGACCTAAATGGAATACTTCCTCCGAAGTCCTGACAGAGTAAGTGCCATCAGAGGAAGGACATTACACGACCTACCATCTATAGGGGAGACAGTGTAATGTGTTTTTCTCCCATATGTCACTGAAAGGAAAAACCTGATGGCGAGGGACATAAAAAAGATAATGACCTTCACACCCTAGGAGAAAATTCCCAGAGTGGGGGATAGTTTTTTTGTTACTCGCAAATAAACTCACGCTTTGGGAGTTTGTTTCTGAAAAACAAAAGCTTTTGAAAAGTTTGGTGAACGGCAGTCAAGACAGATGACAGCCACTAATCAAACTGATTGTAGATTGAAAGGAACTGCCTTGACAGCCGTTCCTTTCAATGAACAGAGATGCCCACGGGTCCGGAAATCATCTCTAAAGTTAGTAGGCAGCAGTTCATCAGGATGGCGAAATGAATGTCCTCCCCTACCTTGACGGACCGTACTCGGTCCGCCAAACCATAAATTAGGTTCAAATTTCCTATGATTTGTCATTCATTGGACTATGTGTTTTTATTGTGTTTTTATTGAACAGGAGAGAGAAGGCATGAGAGAAAAGGCCTGCAAACAGATAGAGCAGAAATACGAGAGTGGACTGGGTTTTCCTGGAGTCTTCAGCTTCTCAAAGTCCTACGCTTGAGCCTCTTCTGTGACACAGGTACTGCCAACAGCATCTGAAGCGGCAGAGAGATCGCAGAGGGAAAGGGGGGAGTTGTAGGGTAGGGCAACGTGGATGTCAAACCAGAAAGAAAGGTGCTGGGAAAAGATAGTGTTCAAGTAGATCTTGACTAGGCAATGTGCAGTTAAAGGTACCATGAAGAAACCTTTCCTGAAAATACAGGCAGAAATAGGGACAGTTTGGAACCCGCACCTCAAGAGATCACTTAGAAGGGCCAACTTGAAAGTTCAAAGATAAAGGAATATGAAGGATGGAACATATTACTGAAATGGGTAGAAAGAGAAATTATAGCACTTCAGAGAAGATAACTCGAAGAAGGAAATAGAGAGTATAAGATAAGTGTTTGTAGACATTACTGAATGTAGAAGAGAAATTAAAAGACGAACTAGAATTTGTATTACAGATGGGGCGAGGAAGAAGGCGGAGAGAGAGACATTAGCAAGATATTTAATAAAATGGATGGAGGGAAATAACAGGAGCAGAGAAGGATGGGGAGAGATGTTACAAGATAAGAGAGCAAAACTGGAAGGGCGCCTTGCATTAAAGAATTTTATTTGCTCTATACATAAAATGTCCAGGAAAGTTGAGGACTTTACAAATAATGGCAAGTAATAAGTTATAACCGAACAATACTGGTTTGATGAAAGGGAGAGGTTATAGATGCTAAGACCCCACAGGAAAGCGCAAACTGGATCCATCTTGGGTGTCTCCTGAGACCTAAAATTTCTGGTTAAAAGAAGGTTGATCCCAGTGGGGTATTTGTTCTAGGATGTGTGAAGAGAGAGAAGAATTCACATGAAAGAAATATTTCAAGGGAAACGGATGAAAAAGGGTATTTGCGACATTTCATTATACCGAGGGGACAGGTAACAAAAGAAAGAAGGAGCTATATGGGAAGGAATTCGAGCAGTTATGGGTAGGCAGAGCTGAAGGACAAAGAGATTTCAAGATGAAAACGTGAAGTGAAAAATGAAGGAGAAAAATGAGACGGTATAGGAAATGAGGGGACATTGTACGGGGAAAATAAAGGGAAAACAGGAAGAGAAAAAGAAGATATTGTTAGAGGAGACAAGGGGGCTATTACAGGAAGGAACGCAGGATCAGTGTGAATGCCAGAGAACCTACTAAATAACGAGGAAGGGGTGAAAGTACAACAGGAAGGGGAGAAGAGAATATAGGAGAAGGTGGAGGTGGAGGGGACTACAAGGGCAGGTGAAGCGATCATTGAAAGAGAAAGGGGGAGATTAAGGATGAGAAAGGGAAATGTATGGAAGAAAGAATGAGCAAAAATACAGAAAAGGAAGAAGACAGACCTTCTGGGCGAAAAGAGAATTGTTGCAGGAGTGAGTAGGAGAATATATAAAGTTCAAAAGCATAATGGACAAAATGGAGCTATAATAGAGGCGAAACAGTAGGAAAAGGACGCTATAAGAGAAAAGAAAGTGAGGGGATCATAGAAGAAGGAGAGATTATAGGAGGAGACACATTTGAGATTTTAGGGAGAAGAGGAGTTGTAGGAGAGGAAGTAAGTGGAGAGATTGCATGTTGAACAAAGGGGGAGAATATACCACGAACAAATGGAAAGTAGGAGGATAGGAGGAATAAGGAACAAGATTTCAGAGAAAGAATGAGACTTACTCGATTTGATGATAGAGATGGCAGGACAGGATGAAGGTAAGAGGAGGGAGTTGCAGAATGTCATTTTGATATAGTCAAAGATTTTGGTCTGATCAGAAAGGACATAAAAAAAGAATGTAAAGTGTATAAAACTACTGAATAGATCCTACAGTTTCTTGGTCTTTCTCATGTAAAATGTGAGAAGCGTTCACATTTAATAAACTATGTTTTGATCTGGTACCATCCCCTCTGTGGGAGTAAAAGTTAAACATGAATTTGCCTCTTTTTTCCTGTGGTTAATTGAGCCAGTGAGATAGTTTGGGTGTAAGACAGCCTGTTGCACAGATGATCACTGTGTCACATTCAGGCCACAGGTTTCAACCTGAAAAAGATAGCACAGTGGATTAATGCACCGGCTCCAGGGATCGGTGACAACCCCACAGAGTACACATTATAATCTAAGCCTGACTAATTGACTTTTAACCTTCTGTTGCTAGTAAACTGGGTCCTGTAATATGTACCTGTTACACTTTATGAATGGTCAATACTATAACAACTATTTCTGCATTTTCTTTCCTTTAGGCCATTCCAGCTTGGCAAGGTGGGAACCAGCCCCATGAAGCATGGCCGCTGAAACTCCATTAAGATCAGCAAAGTCTTGGAACGTCTCATGTTGTCCTTGTCTCAAACCCTACTTCCTGCTTCCAAAGCTCTCCTAGTGTTAAATGTATAACTTAAAAAAGAGCTTCCTGTCCAGTGCTCACCACAGCTTTCTTAATTTTGTTTCTCTTGATTAAACCCTAGGAATCAACCTGTTTGTGAGTCAGAGCGTGTTCATTCAGAGGTAACAATGTGTGAGGGGAACATTGCTGGAGAACTGACCGATGCAATGAGCACTTGAAGCCCAGAGACACAAGACTTGTTTGAGGGCAGGGCTAACCTACAGTCCTAAAAAGAGGAGTTTATGGGTGGTATTCCCAAAGCTTCACTCATAGAATTGGGATTTGAACAATTTCTAGCCCTAAATTCCACTGGTGACAGTGGAAAACCTGTGATTATGTTTAGGAAAAGGGGTGATGTGTTGGGTGTTCTGAAGGGAAGGTCAGTGGAGTAGAAATTGGAAATGTTAGGAAACCACACAAAGTCCTGCCTTTGTGCAATGGTGGAGGGTGGGTGCCATTATGATATCATCTTTTTAAAAAAACTTTATTCATCATTTTCATTTCTAAACAATACACATCAACATAATGCCCATGTATATATATGGATACATGGATTTATCAGTATGTAATAAATACATCAACAGTCTGGCATGTAAGACGACATTCGAAGCAGCCAAATTAGAAAGACAATAGCAGAGCATGGTGGGGTGGTAGTGCAGAGTTGTCCAGTCTTCTCTGCCGCGTCTCCAGTGGGTCGAAGTGAGCACTGAGCGAAAAAACAGATAGTTAGCAGGTCAGTCCGATACATCATAATCCAATGTCAGTAGGTAGTCCCACAGTGGTTGCTATATATCCTTAGGCCTGGAGGTATGGGGCAGTAGTGTGGCATAATCTTCACTTGTTTTATCAGCATAAATCATGCTTTTTCACCCTGCAGAGTCGGTGGGGCTTGACTTGCTGCCCCAATGCAGTGCCAGACCTCGTTCTGCGAGCCGTATTGCAATGGCGGTGAATATACAGATTCCTTTTGGGATGTCATTAAAATATCCCAATAGGGCAAGTAGCAGAGCAGGTATAAATGTAACTCGTGTCATAGTGGAGATTAAGGAGAAGATTTTGGCCCAATATGTTCCTATATGCTGGCATGTCCAAGTCAAGTGGGCGAACTCAGCCTCGTGGTGTGGCATTTAGAACACTGGGACGGTCGCTTAGGGTCAATTTGTGCTAAGTCCCGAGGTGTGGTGCAGGCCCGGTATAGAAATTTGTAATGTAAAAGCTTGTGTTTATGATTAAAGGAGATGAGTTTAGTCTGAGTGCAACAGTAGATTTTTATAAGTAATGATTGTCCCAGGTCGTGTTCTCAGGCATCCCTAGTCCGCCTATCCAGTTCGGGTTTCATGGCTACGCATGCTTGGTATAATCTGGAAACTAACCTACCCCATCAGTGTCTCTAATAATGAATGTCAATGGAGAGAAGTCATCTGGAGTAAGGGTGAAGCAGGGTATACGGGAGCACAGTGTATCATGGAGGCATCTGAGCACAAAGTGGTCTATATATGTGGCATCCCTGAAACGGGTATCGTCTGCGTAAGTACATGACCATGCTGGAAAAGGGCCCTAATAGTGTGTAAATTGTGTCATTATAAGGTGCATTGGACTAGCTTTTCCTGTGTCAGGAAGAGCCAGAGGTTGTTTGCTAAGGGTATGGCAGGCAAGTGGAGGATGCCTCTCCCTAAATGACGACGGAGCTTCCTCCATGCCCAGCTCGTGCTTGAAAGTCTTTGTATGTCAAAGGGGGTCCATGGGAATGCCTTTAGGGAGTATGGAAGATAGTAGAACGTGCCCTGCTTGGTCTTGCTCAGGTGTCGTGTAGGGAATATAACGAGCATATGGATGTTACCAGTGATACGCAAAGTGGTATTGTGCTGCAAGATAGTATAACTGCAAATCAGGCAAACCAAAACCTCTTCGCTCCTAGGGGATCACCAGGGTGTTCCATCTAATCCGGGGTCTATGCCCTGCCCATATAAGTCGCCGTAAGAGGCTGCATAAGGTGGTAAAGAAATTTTTAGTCAACAGAATTGGTATGCTCAGGAATAGGTGCAAGGGAGGATGACCATTTTTATGATCGCCACGCATCCTCGAGGGGTGGGGTGGGGGGTTAATCCATTGATCAATCTACATAGATACCCTATCGATGGCTAGTCCATAATTCAGGTGGGTTATCTGTTCTTTCTCCCTATGTTGGGTAATTCCCAGGTATTCTGGGGAGTCTATACACTAAGTCAATTGATAGTCAATGCTCTCATGTTTCATAATATTAGTGAGGGGGAAAAGTTCTGATTGGCCCAGTTTATGTTAAGGCCAGAAAAGCCGTAGAATCATATGATTTCACGTATAAGAGGGGAAAGGTTGTCAGAGGGGTGACAGACAAAAAGTAGTGTATAATCCGCATACATAGACATCAGTAGTGGGACAGGGGTAAAGTGCAGTCCACAGTGTATATGTTTCTCTTGTAGATGGAAAACCAGGAGGTCTATGGCAACAATAAAAAGGGGCGGTGACAGGGGGCATCCTTGTCGGGTCCCTCTGATCACTTGGAAGTGGTCAGTAAGAGAACCCTTCACTCTTAAACTGGCCACCGGACTTGAATATAGAAGCATAATCAGGGCAGTATATCCACAGGGAAGTCACAGTTTATCCAAGGTTGCTTTTAAAATTGACCCTTCTAAAGAATCAAATGCCTTTTCGGTGTCTAAAAGGGCTACCGCCGCATGGACATCAGGGGAGATCCTATTTAATACCGTGAAGATTGTCTGCAAATTTAAGGACGTACATCTGTGGGGAACAATTCAGTCTGAATGGACGACAGAACCTGTTCTATTAGGAGGGATAATCCGGTTGCTATTACCATATCTAAGATTTTATTATCAAGGTTAAGTAGTGAGAGTGGGGCGGTAGGAGGTACAGAAGTGGTAATCTTTGCTAGGCTTCAATAATAGTGCAATCACAGCTTCCCATAGCATGGGTGGGAGAACTCCTGCATCGAGTGTTTCAGCATGCATCTCGAGCAAATGCGGTGCAAGTAAGTATTTGTACGCCTTAAAAAAAGCCCGTGAGTCCTTCAAGACCGGGGGCCTTGGATCCGTCAAAAGCGTCTATTGCCTGAATTATTTCCTAGCAGGAAATGGGTTCCCTTACGAACTGTCGCTGGCATTTTGTGATCCATACCATTGCGATCTCAGCGAGATAGGCTGCAATCAGCATCCCTCAGTGTGTGGAGGAGTAGAGTTGCTCATAATAGTGCAGGAGCCCCTCTTTGTTGGAAATCTGCCCACCTGCAGCTGTCTGCAATGGAGGAATGTACCCGCTTAGTTAGTTGGGAGATAAAAGCCATGCCAAGGTGCAGCCGAGGCGTTCCCCCTCTCCATAGCGTCTGGCTGTAGCATACTTTCCCAAGTATGCCGTTTTCAGCCAGATCACGAAACTCGTTCATCAAGACTGAGCAACGGTGTAACTGAGGCTTACATTGTAGTTGGGAGTCTTCATGGTCAATATAACACAGTTCAGTCTTTATACAGGTAAGACGGGCACATATGTCCCGTAGTACTCAACGCATGTTTGGAGATGCATACTCCATGGATATATGACTTAAAGGCTTCCCATAGAGTAGCCTGGGTGGTGACCGAGCCAGTATTAAGTATGAAGTATTCAATGATGGAGTTATGAAGCTCTGAACGGAAGAGCATTGCCCGGGAACCAGCTGCGTTCAAGGCCGCCCCCATATGGTACTCTCAACACCCTTCGCACCGGAGAGTGATCTGACAATGTGCATGGCAGGTTTGCCACATCAGCCCTTCACTTGACTGCGTTTGCAGAGATAAACCAATAATCAAGTCTCGTCCATACTCCGTGGGGCACAAAATAGCAGTGGTGGTGTGTTGCAGGAGCCAGACGTCGTGTAGTGCATAGGTATCTATGATGTCTCACAGGACATGTACAGCTCGTGGTTTGCTACTCGCTTGTGAACTTGTGGAGTCTACCAGTGGGTCTTGCACCATGTTTAGGTCTCCTCCCAAGATGAGCAGATCAGTCTGTACCTGTCCTATCAATGCAGAAAGTTCTTGAAAAAATTTGTCGGTATCTACAGTCGGAGCATAGACATTAACCAAGAGAGCACGTCGGTCAGCCAATATACCAGCTTCTATGACATATCTGCTATTAGTGTCTATAAAACTGTCCGTGGGTGTAAAGGGAATACTTTTATGCATTAGTGTGCATACTCCACGCGCATAGCAGGTATAGCATGAGAAATAGCGAAGGGTCCCCCAGGGAGATGCAAATGTGTAGGAATCACGGGGTGGGAGATGAGTCTCCTGGAGAAAGGCTATTTTCACTCCATGTCTCGCTAAATAGGGGAGAACTTGTTTGTCTTTACAGGGTTTGTTGAGGCCACAAATGTTTCATGTCAAGAAGGTAAGTTCCACTGCCCTTTCCTTCCTAACCTGCGGTGTCATTCGAGAGGCAGGTGTGTGAATGGTTGTTTATTTGTAGGTATAAGAGCTGGACATACCAGATGGGCATTAATAAACAAACACAACATAATCGTACAAACTTAGCAAACTCTCCCCCCACCCACACTAGATGGTAAGACATCCAGCGAATCCCAATAACAATCAACACAAAAACATAAACCCTAACAATCTGCAACATGGTATACACCTCGGGGAAAGGGCAATGCTATGGCTGGTGGGACCTGGAAAATAAACATATATACATGTTTGGGTAGAGAAGCTATAGTTAGCGGAATTAAGTTATCAGAACAAGGTCAATGGCAACAGGGGCAACAGGAATCGGTCCATGACTGAGACAGCGGGGAAAGCTCTAGTCGGCAGGAGGTGAATATTGGTCAGCCCTGGGGGGATTGTTCTGCGGCCGCAGCAGCCAAGGCGGATGAAGGGGCGCACTCTGGAGTGTTCCGTCGGGAGGTTGTTTTGTCCATACCTTGTTGTTTGGAAAAGTCAGTGGCTTCTGCTGGAGTGTTTAAGATGCAAGATTTTCCAATCCCCTCAATCTGCAGCCGAGCTGAATATAACATGGCGTATTTGAGGCCCTTTTTGCGGAGGGAGTTCTTCACATCCAAGAATTTGTACCACGCCTCCTGAACAGCTATGGTAAAGTCAGGGAATAGGGAGATGATGGAGCCTTGAAACTTGTAGCGGGCCTTGCTCACGAGCCAGCTGCAGTACTGTGTCCCTATCCCTGTAATTTAGCAGGCGGGCGATAATAGGGAACGGGGTCGCCAGGCAGCAGTCTGAGGCCAAGAGATCTATGAGAGCGTTCCACCACAAATGCTGGCGTGAAGTTCCAACGGTCAAACAGGTCTTCCAGGTGGCAATCAACAAATGTGTCCGAGTGGCCCATATCTGTTGACTCCACAATTCCCAGTATGCTGATGCTATTGCAGCATGAGCGCACCTTCAAGGTCTTTGTTGTTTCCCGCAAATGTCTTGAGTATGCATGGCAGTTTTTCCAAGATTTTCACAGTTGTCATTGCCCCCATCCTCCAGACCAGAGATACGTCTATGGCGCCATTCATTCTGGTGGCCTGTCGATCCAGCCTTTCACCCATGCAGTCGAGTCTGTTGGTGAGTGCATCAAATCTGGCGTCAATCAAGCGAAATCCAGTGTGGAGTTCAATCATGATAGCAGCGGTGCCCTGCGAGGCCTCCAGACCTGCAGCTCTGTCTGGACCGTTATTAGTGTCACAAAGGGAGCCCTGGGCCCAGGCAGGCTTGGATTATTCAAAAAGTAGTTTGCATTGTTTGGGGTTGGTGCAACCCATTCAAGGGTCCTGCAAGTAGGAACAGGAGGCTCACCAATAAGTGACAGTATATGGTGCAGGCTGCGACACACCCAGCAACGTATGCACACTGTTCTCTACTCACCGCCTACAGTGCGGTCGTAGAGTAGTTCAAGGTCTCCTCAATGCCATCCAATGACCAGCAGTGCACAACCTGGCCAGAAAGGAGGCAGGCACCGGGGCGAGTGCGAGCCTCGAGTAATTAAATGTGACAGTGTTATGGGTTGCAAGGTTTCCAGCAATGAAGGCCGCTCAGCGCTGCACCAGTACCACAGTCAGGCTGGATCCACGCCACCCGCTGGTAATGGAGGGGGGTCCAACAGCGCACTGCAGTTTAAATAATAATCCTCCGCCACTATGGCAGGAGAATTAGTGTGAGGCCTCCCGGCCCAAACTATGCTGGGCATGAAGTCTGTGCGGCCGACATGAAGAAGTGCGGCTGTTCACAAAATCCTCCCATAGATTGGGGCAGGGAAACAGCCCAGGCGTCCCCCACCTGGAGGCAGTGGCTTACTCACCGGTACAGCAGGCAGGTCCACACTGGGAGGTCACATCGACACCGTACCTCTCCTGGCGCATCAGGGTTCCAGCGACAGTATTTCAGGTGATCCCTGCCGACTCAGGCAGGGGATTGCAGATACCGCGGCAGCCCAGTGTAGTCACTCCGCTGGTTAGGGAAGGTCACGCTGCCCCAGCGAGGTTCGGTAGCCTCTGCCTCAGGCTCACCCGCGGCCCCTGTCGCCACTGGGCCTCCGAAGAGGGCGCTGGGCTGTAAGCGGACCCTCTCGAGTTATGCAGTTAGCAGGCCACCTAGTCCGCATCCAAGGCTGCAACTGGTATCACCCCCTTCTAAACATCCGATACAGCCATCCGAATAGGGTTAAATGGCAGCGGGGACAGAGAACCTGACAATATTGGGGCTGCCGTAGCAGGAGCTTCACAGCCAGTTGGCCATCTTGGTCACTGGCGTAGCCACGTCCCTCTATAATATAATCTTCTAACTTGAGATGAAACTTGGTGCCATCTGTGAATATATGATAGCCAATCGTGACAATATCTAGGATAAGCAGTGCTAATCCGTGCTGTATATTGAAGAAGTATGTTTTAGGGAAATGAAATGAAATGAAAAGGGCTTTTATAAAGCGCATGGCTACCCGGAGGCATCCCAGCGCTGTGACAGTAACTAGAGTTGAAGTGAGCCTCTACGGATAGAGCCAGGTCTTCAAATGTTTTCGGAATGTGAGGTGATTGGGTTCTTTACGGAGGTCCAATGGAAGGGCGTTCCAGAGTTTGGAGGCGTTGTAAGAGAAGAGCCGTCCCCGGCTTTTGGCCTTCTTGATCTTTGGTATTGCTGCTAGGTGGAGCTCATCTGAGCGTAGTCTTCTGTTGGCCTTGTAAGGACGGATCAGATTTTTGATAATGGGTGGTCCGCTCCCTCCCAGGGACTTATGGGCGACACACATGGCTTTAAAATGGATTCTTTCTTGAACCGGGAGCCAGTGGAGCGCGCGCAGAACAGGCTTTGCTGAGCAGCGGTTGTGGGTCCCCATAAGCAGCCTTGCAGCAGAATTCTGCACGATCTGTAGTTTCGTGATAGCTGAACTAGGGGCACCCAAGTAGAGGGCATTGCTATAATCTATCCGAGACAGAATTAGAGCTTGGACCAGCAGTTTTTTGGCTCGACTGGGTAGGAGGGGAAGCACTTTACGTATAATTCTTAGCAACCCATAACAAGATGCTGCCGTCTTCCTGGCTTGGGTTTTGAATGAAAGGTCTTGGTCTAACCAGATACCTAGACTTTTGATCTCTGTTTTTGGGGATGGTGCTGGCCCCATACAGGCTGGCCACATGGTGTTTGATTTAAAGCTTAGATGGTTGCCTAAAAGTGGCAGTTCGGTTTTATCACCATTGAGTTTTAGATGGGATAAACTCATCCATTTGGCCACTTCTTCAAGACAAGAATGGAGAACAGTGGACGTCTGGTCAATCTGGTTCAATGCGACGACGAGCTGTGTGTCGTCAGCATATGTTACCATATGAATCCCAAAGGGGGAGGTGATATCCGCCAACGGAGACATATAAACATTAAAAAGTGTGGGGCTCAGTGATGAGCTCTGGGGGACTCCACACCGAAGGGGAATGGGTTTTGAGCACGTGTCGCCTTCAAAAACCTGGACAAGTCTATCTTCTAAAAAAGATTGGAGCCATAGTAAAGCGGTGCCGGTCAAACCGATACTCCTGAGACGGTGAATCAGAATTTGATGGTTCACCGTGTCAAAGGCTGCGCTCAGGTCGAGGAGAATTAAGGCAGACGAGCCTTCCGCATCCAGGATCTTTCTCGATTCTTCCACAACCGCTAATAAGGCGGTCTCTGTACCCTGACGGGGGCGGAAGCCTGTTTGTGAGGGATGGAGCAGGTTGTGGAACTCGAGAAATGCGGAGAGTGTGTGAGGGACATGTTTCTCCGCAATTTTGCTAATTCCTGGGAGCAGCGAGATTGGACGGTAATTGCCCAGATCCGCAGGATCCAAATGCGGTTTTTTTAGCAGTGCTTTTATCATTGCCTTTTTCCACTCGGGGGGGACTATACCTGACGCGAGGGAAGCGTTAATCAGGCCAATGATTGTGGGGGCGATTGTAGGTACTACCAATTTTAAAATATAAGGTGGTGCCGGATCTAATGGTGACCCTGATTTAACGGAGGAAAGAATAGCTAAAAAAGATTCATGGGTCAACAAAGCGTAGGGCTCCAGCTGATGTTCATATTGACACTGGCCCAGATCCATAGGGCCGGTTATCATATCACTGTCTCTTTGGGGGAGTCGCTTGAGAATATTCTGAACTTTAGTAGAGAAATATTTCACAAGTTCATTGCAGCGGTGTCCCGAAGGGTCCGGCGCAGTCTGAGGAGTAGGAACTTTAAGTAGCTTTTTAGCTATGAGAAAGGTTTCTCTCGAGGAGTTCGCCGCGGATGTAATCTTTTCCTCATAATAGGCAGCCTGGGCTCTCTTTATTTCTGCCTTGTATATTCCGATGGCTGTCCTATATTCTTGTTTTTTACTAGGTGAAAAATCTTTTCTCCATATCCTTTCTAGTTTTTTGCATTGTTGTTTTTGGCTGCGTAGTTTAGATTATAGTGTATTAGACTTTGCCCACAATAAGCAAATAAAATTGAATTGAATTCAAGGAAAGACTTAACTATAGCTAGAGCCACTGGCATTATGCGGCAGAAGAGGGCCAAATTATGCGGCAGGATGACTATTATGTGGCAAGAAATTGTAATTGTAGTGCTACTGCAATATTTTGTCATTTTTACACTTAACACTGTCTGGGCATAGGTTGTAGCTCAGTTTAGCACCCAAACATAGCAATAAGCAGCAGAAAGGTCACCTTGCATCTGGGGTACGTGAATACCATGTATTTAGGAGCAGCGGAAGCTCTGGTGAATGGCCTACAGGTGGTCCAAAATGCAACAACTAGGCTACTTCTACATCTTCCTATTCGCTTCCACTGCAGCAGCACTAAAAGCACTGCATTGGCTACCTGGTGAAGAGATGCGGGGGGGAGAGAGAGAGAGACCTTTGATTTTCAGGGAGTTTCTTGGGGGTTTTTTTGTAACATAATCGAAGATCATATTACGTCACTTTAAACTTTTTTTTCATTGAATGTCTCTTTTTTAAATTTGAGGTTAGAACATATTAGTATACCTAACAATATCGTCTTTTTGAGGTAGTTTAATCATATTCTGCCCACACTCCCACTGCACACGGCATTCAACCATGGGTAGCAGGGTGTTGTTGCAGGTCCACCCCTGTGGGTGGTGAAACCTTCCCTGCGCAGCTTGCCCTTCATGGTCAGCTTACAGCCTTCCCACCTGCCTTCTGTTCACCTCCTGTGTGCCCCTGCCGTCCCTCTTGCCCTCCATGGTGCCTTGCTGCCCTTGCCCATTCCAGGCCATCCACTTTGATCAGCTTGCTTCCACTTCCCCTGCATTCCTTCTGCCTACCCTCCATTTGCCATGTGTGTGCCCAACCCCTCCTTACTGCCCTTCTTAATCAGATTGCTGCCTCTGCCCATTTCGGTCTGCCCTCTGCATGCTGCTCCTGCCTGCCCTCTGTTCTCAGTGTGAGTGTCCCTGTCCCTCTCCCACCTGCCCTTCATGGTCCGCTTGCTGACCCTGCTAATTTTGGCCTGCCCTCCATGGCTACCTTGCTGGCATTGCTCCATCTCCTCTCTTTCTCGTTGGGACTGTCCCTTCCCCCTCCAGCCTACCAAGCCTCGTCAGCTTGCTGCTCCTGCTCATTCTGGCCTGACCTCCGTGATCAGCTTGCCGCTTCTGCCCATTGCAGACTGAACTCCATGGTCAGCTTGCTGCCCCTGTCCCTCCCTCCTGCCTACTGTGGACCGTTCTGCTGCCCCTCCCACCGCCCGTCTATCCTCTGTTGTCTGTGCGCTGTCCCTGTCCCGTCCTCTTGCCTTCATGATCTGTTGTGCTGCTCCTGCCCCTTCCTCTTGTACTTTGTGGTCCCTTGTCCTGCAGGCACTCCGTAGTCATTGTGCAGCCCCTGCCCCTCCCACCTATCCCCTGTGGTGCATGTGCTGCCTGGACCCCTCCCTCCTGCTCTCTGTGGTCTGTTGTGCTGCCCTTGCCCCTCGAATCTGCCTTTCTTGGTCGAAGGGCTGCCCCGCCCCTACATTCTGCCCTCAGTGGTCTGTAGTGCTGCCCCTGCTCTTCCCGCCTGCCCCCATTCTACATGTGCGATCCTCTGCCCCATCGCGTCTGCCCTCTACAGACAGCTTGCTGACCTGCCTTTTTGGCCTTCCCTCCATGATCAGCTTACTGGTCCTGCCCTATGTGGTCCGCTTACCTCCCCCCTCCAGTCTGCCCCCTGTTCTCCGTGTACTGCTCTTGTCCTTCCCTCTTGCCCTCCGTGGTCCATTGTGCAGTCCTTGCCCCTCCTGTCTGCATTCTGTTATCCTAGTGCTGTCCTACCACTACTTCTCATCCTCCGTGGTCCGGTATGCTGCACCTGCCGCTTCAGGTGTTCATATGCCCCTCAAGACTGCCTCCGTGGTAATTTCGGTGCCCCTGCACTTCGCAACTTCCCTCCACGGTTGTGATGCTGCCCCGCCTCTTCCTCCTGCCATCTGTGGTCCGTTGTACTGCCCCTGCCCCTTCTGCCTGCCTCCCATTGTCCGTGTGCTGTACCTGCCCCTCTCTCATGTCATCCACTGTCCATTAAGCTGCCCTGCCCCTCCAGCCCACCCTCTGAGGTAATGTGCTGCCCCTCCCTCTTGCCCTCTGTGGACCGCAGTGCGGCCCATACTCTGCCCGTCTGCCCTCTGTTGCCGGTGTGCTGCCCCTGCCACTTCTTCTTGCCCTTCGTGATCTTTTGTGCTGCCCCTGCCACTCTCTCCTGCTCTCTGTGGACCCCGGTGCGGCCCGCCCGTCTGCCCTCTGTGACCTGAGTGCTGCCCCTGCCACTTCATCTTGCCCTTCATGATCTGTTGTTTTGGCTGTGCCCTCCCTCCTGCACTCCATTGTCCTTGTGCTGCCCTACCACTCCCACACTGGTCTGTGTACTGCCCCTACGCCACTCTCCTGTTCTTTGTGGTCTGTTGAGCTACCCCTGCCCTCCTTGGTAGTTGTCCTGCCCCTATTCCTTCCTTCAGCCCTAAATGGTGCAAGTGCTGACCCTGCCCTTCCTGTCTGCCCTCTGTTGTCCATGTGCTGCCCCTGCCTCTCCCTGCTGCCCTCTATGGTTCTTTGTGCTACCCCGCCCCTCCCTCCTACACTCAGTGGTCTGCTGTGCTGCCTCTGCTGCTCCTATGTGCCTTCCATTGTTGATGCGCTGCCCTTGCACCCTTCTAACCGTTCTCTGTGTGCATGCCCCTGCCCCCCGATGCCCGCCCTCTGTGGTCAGCTTGCTGTTCCTGTCCATCCAGCCTGCCCTCCATACTCAGCTTGTAGCACCTGCAAATTTCTGCCTACCCTCTTTGGCCAACTTGCTACACCTGCACCCCTAATGCCTGCCTTATGTTATCCTTCCATGTGCTACTGCCCCCTCCTGTCTGCCCTCCATTTTCCACAGTGCTGCCCTTTCCCCTTCCACCTGCTCTCCGTTGTCCTTGTGCTGCTCCTGCCCCTTCCTCTTGCCCTCCGTGGTATGTTGTACTACCCCTGCCCCTTCCTCTTAAACTCTGTGGTGCAAGTGCTGCCCCTGCTCCTCCCACCTGCCTTCCATTCTCCGTGTGCTGCCCCTGGCCCTCCATCCTGCCCTCCATGGTCTGTTGTACTGTCCCTGTCCCTCCCTCCTCCCTTCCATGGTCAGTTGTGCTACCCCTGCCCCTCCCATTAGCCCTCCATTCTCCATGTGTGTGCCACTGCCCAATTCTGACTGCCCCCTGTGGTCAGGTTGCAGCCCCTACCCCTGCTCACCTCTTGCCTGCATGTGAAGTTGCGAGCTATGCACAATTATTAGCACTGATATGCCTTTTGATGCATGTAATTGGGAATTCACAAAACATTTACAGGAGTACTCACGAAAATCCTTGACTGTTGCAGAGGAGTACTCTTGAAAAGCTCTGTGAGTTCTGAAAATGCGTTAATCTGCACCCAAACAAGGGAGTAAATACAAGGGGAGAGATTTGTTGTATTGTAATTGTAACATTTATATAGCGCTTACTACCCCTGACGAGGCGTTGAATCGCTGTTTCTGCGAGTAGCATGCTACTCCAGAACCAAAAAAGGATTAGTGGTGAATTAGCATAGGGAGATATTAAATAAATTTCAGCTGTGGGCATGTGAGTTTGTTATTTGGATTGAAAAAGGATAGTAGAGGGGTAGAAGAGGGAAGAGTTTGCATTATATAGAGCTTCCTACCCCTGATGAGGTGTCAAAGTGCTTTTTGGTTGGTAGCACGCTACTCCGTATCCCAAACAGGATTAGTGGGGAATTAGTATAGGGAAATATGATATTAATTAGAGCGGTGGACATGTTAGTCTTTAAATTGGATTGAAAAGGAAAGTGTGTGGAGGGAAGGGTCTAGAAAGTGTATTTTTTTTAGCTCATAGCAGTAGTAGGAGGTTTGGGATGAGTAAAAGGGGAGGTGGAGTGGGGAAGAGTCAGAGGGAAAGGTTTAGAAAGGCTTGTTTGGGAGATCTGAATAGTAAAAGCGGTATGAGATGATGCAGGGAGGGGTAGAGGAGGGACGAGTCTAGAAAGGGTTATATTGTGGATCTTAGTAGGAGAATAGGGTTTGGGATGAGTCAGAGAGTGGAGGTAGAGGATATATTGAGAGAGGTATACGGTGAGAAATAGGGTCGTGCATTGGAGAGAGTAGTAGGATGAGGTTTGGGATGAGTCAGAGAGTGGAGGTAGAGGATATATTCGGAGAGGTAAAGGGTGAGATATAGGGTAGTGCATTGGAGAAGATGAATAAGAAGTAAAGTAATCAATATAAAGATACATAAGTACATGGAAGGTATATATGGATGAGAAGGTAATATATGTGGATTTTAGTTGTATTTTATAAACTCAGACTTTCAAGTGTTGCTGTACTTTAAGTTATTTGTTTTTATGTATTTCTTTTGGAATTCAATAGTGAAGCAATTGTCGATAAATAGTTATGATAGAAGATGTTACTTATTTATGCAGTCACCTATGTACATGTTAAACATAGAATAATATAACCATAACTAATGTTGCGGGGATTCTGCACATACACAGAACTATGCGCAGGAAAACAGGACCTCGGCGTATAGGGGTTGTACCTTCCTACCACCTTAGTACCCAAAATCCCAAAACCGACTAGCTATAGTGTCTCATTCATTCTCCTACATAATCACGAAGCTACAAATGATTAGACAACCCAGAACACAACACTCCCGACTCTCTCAGGAATCGCGGTAGCAAGACATACCCTTTTGCTCACTCACTCGTACTCGTCCACAATAAGAATTGTCAAAGTCACTGTTATAGTTCAAAATGTTTATTTTAACTATCGTGCTCTATAATGCAGTATATGAGCCACTACCAGCAGCAAAATGCATAAACCTAAAACAGTTAGCATTGTTACAATTCCATAGAATATAAAGGGGGATGTCATCATATACCGATAGTGGAAAAAGGGCCGTAAGACCTAACCACCCTCCCCTTGGTAAGGTGAAGTTTATTATATAAAGGAAGATCTCTGGGCTTTGTCTGCAGACGCCATACCTTAGTGCCTAGATGGAAGTTTTACATCATAGGAACAGCATAGCTCTTCTCCCTGGAAAGGTCCCTCTCCGTGTGTGTGTGTTGAACAACATGCCTCCCCGTAATATCAAAGCACGAGTTTCCAACAGCGCAGCTGTGTTAGCATGTTTTGTCTAGATGCTAGGGACTGACCAGAACAGAATAACAAGGGGCATTGTTTATCGACCTTGCACATCGTGTTCAAACTAAACTCCAGGAACAGGCAGAGAACGCAGAAAGCAGTTCTCATGTGAAAGGCACAAACAGAGTCTTGCAAAATAAAGTCATGTAGTATCGTGCGCAAAAGCAGCATCATGGCAGCAGAGCTCAGGCTAACTTAGCAATGTCGACAATGACCCTAACGGCCATATAACACTAATATGTACAATTGTTAAGCAGAACTAACAAATATCTATATATTTATAAACATAATTATTATACATGTGTATACAAAGCAATACACATATGTAGGTACACATCTATGGGCTCTATGCGCCTGTGGCGCTTAGATAGTTTGAAGCAGGGATTTATTGATTTTATATGTATTGTGCTGGTTTTATGTTTATAATTTGTATTAACTAATATTCTAAATTTTGATTGATTGATTGTTTTATCCAGATTGACAGTCCATTTAATTGAACAAATTCAAGGAGTTTGTGTAAAAGGCACTGGAGTCTGATTCTGTTTCTGGACATTAAAAGTGCATTGTCAGCATACAGAAAGCATGTAATAGGCGTGGCACCAAGCTTGGGAGAGTGTGCATTGACCTTCCCTAGTTCCTCTATTAGGTCAGCAATAAAGATATTAAAAAGAGCTGGGGCCAAAACACAGCCCTATTTTAAGCCAGTTGTGGTGTTGATTGTACGAGTGAGGGTACCGCCATTCCCGATTTTACTTGAAGCCTGGTGTCCCTATATAAAGCCCTAATCCATTTTCAAAGATTGGGCGAAATACCCCAGTGATTAATTTCTGCGGGGTACTGGTGTGTTGCTTCCATGGATAAAGGTGAATCCTTTGAAATTTGTGAAGTAGGGGAAGAGGCACCACTAGATACAGGACACTTGCGTAATTTACCTGTGACATCACAAGGATGATAATGACATGCAGTTTGTGTGGGTATTCTTGTGTGGTAAGATGGGTTGCAGTGTTTGCATTGAGTGAAAAGCACTTGTTCTGACTCCATTCACATGGGGAAACAGGGATACGTTGGAGTACATAGTCACTCCAAGATTTCTTACCTCACTTGATGTAACCGGTGAGTGTAGGTTAGTATATTTATTCATATGTTCACAGGCAATAAACTCAGTTTTGGGACAGCTTAATTTAAACATGATGGGACACTCACCGAGTCAGGACAAGTCTGAGCATTTTGAATTTGACAGTTTCAGGATAATGGGTGTAAGTGGTGTAGTTTTAGCAAGTTCGGTTTAATGAATTGATTAGGTGCTGCAAGGGACTGAGGCAGATGTTGAACACTGTTATTGATACCTTCATTTGCCGACCTTTGAGATAGCAGAAGATCTAGTTTAGGATACTTCCTTGTAGCTTTTCCTGCCTCAGTAATTGAGGAAATCTAGTTTAGGATCATTTCTCGTAGCTTTTCCTACCTCAGTAAATGCAGTAATCTAGTTTAGGATACTTCCTTGTAGCTTTTCTTGTCTCTGTAATTTAGCATGAAATTCATGGTGGGCGATCTCAAAAGCCAAGCATTACTGCAGGAGTAGTAGTGCTGCCCTTGATTATTTTTCACTGCCAATTTCAGATCAGCCCAGATGGATCCCAAGGTGGACCTGTGCCTCTGCCTGGGAGTAATCCAGATTCCCAGTCAGAGAGTATGCTGCTCTCTTCCACAAGGACAGAGATCTGGAGCAGGCAGCTTTCCTCCCCCAGAATGGGAATTTAGAGAGCAGCTTGTATTGGCAGAGTCAGACATGGTAGATGGGAATCATACACCTGCATGAATAAAAATATTTTTTGTACCACCTTTAAGTATCTCTACGGTCATTCTGTGCATGTGAGTATGTTTTTTTAAGAGGACACATTTTCAAAACACACTGAGTTAGCTCAAGGGGTGCATCACTAAGATCACTTCAGCTCCAAGAAGATGATCAATCTGTGATGTATGCTATACAAAGGGCTACTACAACTGACGTCTCGTTGCATAGGGGTCCACTTGATGCCGATGAAGAATCTTGGGGTGCACCCCGCTGCATACTTAAGAGACCCCAGTCCAATGCATTTTCTGTTTTCCAGACTAGTCTCCCCATATTCTAGCCTCCTTCTCTCTGGGTTGTAATAGCTTCCTCTTTCATATAACCTTGTGCTCTTGTGTCTGTACATGGCTCCGTAACACCTTCCTGCTCTCCAGGTTGTGGTGAGGACTCTCCACTGTATACTTTACTCTCCCGACTATTCTGAAAGTCTCTTGAATGTGTAGTCATTGTCTTAGCAGTTTGCACCTGTGACCAGCGACTTAAAAATAAAAGTGGTCAAAAATAATATGTTCTAGTTTAGCAAAGTGGTGTCTCATGGAAATGTCATTTATATGGAATGGCAGGACAGCCAATACCGTATATTTAAGAGGCATATACTACTGCTCTTTTGACAAGAATGCAATAAACTGGGGACCTGATTCCCAAAGGGCCTCTGCACTCGTGGTAGAGGCCCCGCAGTCGTGGGGGAGTCTCAGCACTCGTGGTGGAGGCCCTACAGTCACGGGGGAGTCTCGCAATCGTGGTGGAGGCCCTGCGGTTGTGGGGGAGTCTCCGCACTCGTGGTGGAGTCTCCGCACTCGTGGTGGAGGCCCTGCAGTCGTGGGAGAGTCTCGCACTCGTGGTGGAGGCCCTGTAGTCGCGGGGGAGTCTCCGCACTCGTGGTGGAGTCTCCGCACTCGTGGTGGAGGCCCTGCAGTCGCGGCGGAGTCTCCGCACTCGTGGTGGAACCTTCACACACGTGGTGGAGGCCCTGCATCTGCTGGGAAGTCTCCGCACTCGTGGTGTAGCCTCCGCACTCGTGGTGGAGGCCCTGCAGTCGCGAGGGAGTCTCCGCACTCATGGTGGAGGCCCTGCAGTCGCGGGGGAGTCTCCGCCCTCAGGTGCGGAGAATGCCCGACGACTGCGGGGGGCCTACGTGAATCAGGCTCTGTGTTTTTTTCAGGAATGTAATCTACCCGTCTTAATATTAAGAAAGTCACAGCACGGTGAGAAGGAGAATTATCCCTATAAGTAAATTTATCAAAACACCCACCTTTGTTTAGGAAAAAGGTAGAGGCCAAATTTAGGAGAGGAAGAATGATAACATCATTAAATATCAGAGATATGAAAAAAGGGATGCGTCCGTATATATTTAATGTTTTGATATGAAAATGGCCGTTGTTGTAGAACTATTAACTCCATTAATAAACATATAAACAGTAAAATTCAACAGTGGAACCCATCCATCCACAGCACCTGAGCTGCTATCCCTCTATTATTTTAACCCTTCTATACTCGGGGTTGTGTGCACACTGAAACGCACCCACTGTCACAGTGCAAGTCCCCTCGGGAACATAACAATTGAAAACACAAGCAAAGGTGCACCACAAATCAAGCTTAAGAGCAAAAAAGAAAAACAATTTTGAAGTCCGTGGACAACACAAATATATTTTTCAAAATATTCCTTTTTAATTTAAATTCAGATTTTTTGTTTAAAAGATCATGAACATCAATATTCACAACGATACAGCCGACGCGTTTCGTCCTTATACAGGACTTCTTCAGGGCATTGAAAATTGGAATAGGTCAATCTCAGCAATAAGCCAGAGAGTGGCCAAATCAACCGCATATGTTGTTTTCCACGTCTATATCACGACTTAGGTATCAATTGTATTGCGGGTTCCTCAAGGTCATAAAAATAAGATAAGAGTGCAGGACGAATCCAATGTTGAGACACAAGTGACTACGTAAAATATCATAAAAGAAGAAGAATCACTCCTGAGCCGGAATTAACACCTATTAAATAAGGATTCAACTTGCAGAGTCCTTGTGTTAAGGAGAATATGCCAACCTTATTAGTAGAGTCCCAAGAGTAGGTATATATATTAGCGTAAATCTCGCAAAAAGGGTTATAACGTCCGTTTTCGCCGAGACGACTGGTTATAGGAGACGTGAAGACAGCCTGATTCCGGCTGCTGGCAATAACTTTTGCCTACAGGACGC
Source organism: Calotriton arnoldi (assembly GCA_963921515.1). Lineage (NCBI taxonomy): Eukaryota > Metazoa > Chordata > Amphibia > Caudata > Salamandridae > Calotriton > Calotriton arnoldi. The sequence continues at coordinate 951,139 of CAWUFW010001715.1, read as the reverse complement.
ACCCGAACTAATTCGGTTTGGGTCTGCTTTTTACTTTGTTGAGGTTAACTTTATGGTGATCTACGTAACTAATTGGTCGTGAGTAACCCTTTTTGCGAGATTTACGCTAATATATATACCTACTCTTGGGACTCTACTAATAAGGTTGGCATATTCTCCTTAACACAAGGACTCTACAAGTTGAATCCTTATTTAATAGGTGTTAATTCCGGCTCAGGAGTGATTCTTCTTCTTTTATGATATTTTACGTAGTCACTTGTGTCTCAACATTGGATTCGTCCTGCACTCTTATCTTATTTTTATGACTTTGAGGAACCCGCAATACAATTGATACCCAAGTCGTGATATAGACGTGGAAAACAACATATGCGGTTGATTTGGCCACTCTCTAGCTTATTGCTAAGATTGACCTATTCCAATTTTCAATGCCCTGAAGAAGTCCTGTATAAGGACGAAACGCGTCGGCTGTATCGTTGTGAATATTGATGTTCATGATCTTTTAAACAAAGAATCTGAATTTAAATTAAAAAGGAATATTTTGAAAAATATATTTGTGTTGTCCACGGACTTCAAAATTGTTTTTCTTTTTTGCTCTTAAGCTTGATTTGTGGTGCACCTTTGCTTGTGTTTTCATCCATTAATAAACATGTTTAAAGGATTCCAGATAGCGATGATGACGATACAAGACGAGTTAACGATTCAGCCAAAACAGTAAAGATTCTCATGGACCGTGCGTCCTATCAGCCTGTGAAGGTGGATACAAGGCACTATACCACTGAGGGGATTTGCAACAGCACTGGCAGCATAACTACTTCGAAACCTCTACCCCTGACATGGAGCGACCACCTTGCCATTCCTTTCAATATCATAGTCAGTGGTGTAACATAGGCCCCCGCAGCCCCCGAGGTGTGGGGCAGTGGCATAACACAGGCCCCCGCAGCCCCTAGGTGCGGGGGCCCCTGATCTGCAGCGGTCCCCCTCAGCACAGTACTCTGGCCTGAGAGCTCCGGATTAAATCGCAAATTCTGTTACGCCACTGATCATAGTACCAAAAATACTGCATCTTCAGGCTACTGCCTCCAAGAATTCTAGATCATGCTTGAAACAACTTGAAACTGGACACCCTTGAAATGATAATGATGATGTTTTATCCACTTCTGAGACCTTCAGCTGTCCTGAATCTGTGATGTCAAACTTCAATGAAGGACTATCTAAAGAATGTGACCCAAGGATCCCATTGAAAAAACATACACATTGCTTCACCAAGAGACACTCAACACTCAGAGCGTCGAACAGGGCACCAGCAAACAGAAGGAGGAAAGAACAAGACGAGGACCGCAGAAATAGACATACCCATCAATCACACAGGAACCAAGAGAAGAGAAAAAAGCAATAGCACCAATCTCATCTCATGCACCTTCCTGAGTAGCCCACATTGGCCATACTGCAACCTCACGTTGAATTTCAGACTATCAAGGAAAGAAATATAGTAATATAAAAACATTGTGACCTAAATATTCACACAAAACATTGTGAAGTTAATTGTATATAGGTTAACAGAAACATACAAAGTAGGGAATCTAAGATAACTGCCACTGCGATTGCAGCTTTGCCATCTGAGTTGCCCCCCTTGAACAATCATGAGGCAGAGCAAGATGGTGGCTACCGCTTATCATAGATGCTGCAACGCACACAAGAGGATGGTTAAGGTACCACTCAGTGGCACTGCGAAAGGCAGTGCCAGGAGATCAGTGAGGTTGTCGGAGAGCACTGCACGTCTAGAGAAACACAACTGGGAATCAGCCAGCTGGCACTACAGTCCTGTTAGGCTGTAGTAAAGCACCTCATGAGAAGGATGGGACATGCAGACAATGTGACTAGTGCCTCACCCTGAAGGCTTGGCTTGACTGAACTGGGCACTTCATAAATGTCAGAAGCAACTCCCCAATCTAAGGGGCTGATTATGAGTTTTACGGTCCAAGGACCGCCAATATCATGGTGGCGCAGCAGTGGCGGTCCGCTGATTACAACTATGGCGGTTGGACTGCCATTGCACCACCACAACCACCAGGGATTAGAGATGGCGTGGCCTGAGGCACTGCCAAGCATATTACGACTTTCCTCACCGCCAGCAGTCTCATGAAGGTTCTTCCTCCATGAAACTGCTGGTGGAGAGGAAAAAAGGGGTCCCGATACCTCTGTATATGGGGGTGCATGCAGGGGGGCACATGTTGTGCTACCCTGTAGTTCTGCATCCCCAGTTCCTGCACGAGAAGGAATGCACAACGTGGTGCATTCCTTCCTGTGGAGGAACGTGCACTGGCGGTCCCGCAGCAGTGCAGTTTAAGACTCACTATGAGCCTTTCAACTGTACCACTGCAGAACCGCCATGTCGGCCACCTGCCAGACCACAAAAATAGTTGTAATCTGGTGGGATGCAGTGAGTTTGGCGGTGCGGGAGCGTGGCGGTGGCGTGCCGCCCGCTCCCACACCACCAAAACTCGTAATCAGGCCCTAAGTCCTCAGGCACTACTGTGGTTGAAAGGAAGTTGTTTGAGAGCTAGCAAGAAATACAGTGCAGCGAACCGTGCCAAGATGAGCACTTCAATAGAAGGGAAAAGGGATCCACGCCCTGAAACTGACACACCACAGGTGGTCAAAGGAAGGGGCGGGCAAGGAGGCCTTAAGCTGATCTTGCCTGACCCATAAAGTTACCTTCTCTCACAGAGCCAGCTCCAGGGCGACCCTCGCTCGACACCATCACCAAATCTGAAGCTGCACAGTACATAGCATCATCACATTTCATCTGCAGGTTAACCTAAAAGAAAGTACCTTGCCTATAAGCATGTTACATTTACCCATCAAGCACCTACGCCCTATTGAAAGTACTCCTAGCTGGACTATGGCGAGAAGCAGCAAAGCCTGAATCTTTAAAGATATGGTATACAACAGGGAACCATCGGGAAAACGACATGAGGAAAAAATGTTGCAGGGAGGGCCACAGTTAGAGACACTCCCAGAGTGAGAATGGAGCTATTGCCAGGAAGGAACAATGTCGATATCCCATGTGCTACTTGCAGAATGTAAGGGCAAACATAGGCCAATATGTGGTGGGACCATTTAGCACCATCTTGAACAGAGCTGGAGATAATCCATTCAAAACTGATAGAGCAAATAGAGTGGCAAAAAGGAAGCCTAGCTCGAACTACCCAGACATTCTAGTGAGAGTCCACTGCTTTAGCGAGAAGCGGATGATTATGGGCAAAGTGGTCCTCGAACCTGGCGATGGATGCAGTTGGACATGCCATCTTTTTAGGATAGAGTACCCTGAGCCCCACGCCAGGGCCCCCGAGTTGAGGCACCACACCCAATGATTGCGGGTGACCAACAGTGGATCCCCCTTGAATTTGACAGTGGATCACTGTATGGTTTTCTATTGTATTATTTCATTTTGAGCACATCTTCTGGAGCAGAAGCACATTTACTTTAGGCCCTGAGTAATGCCGAAACACCTCATCTGAGGGTACAATGGCAGAAACATGTTGACCTTTCCAGGTGACACACTTCAGCAGGTTTAATTCACTCCTGCAGTGTCCCTTGTTTTAATCCTGACCCAGGAGCACACAAATAAAGGTGCACACATACCCTGTAGCAAGTTATAAACCACCACATCACTTGCTGCATGCTCAGCTTACCTCACTACCATTCAGCTCATTGTATGGCACCTACCATTTGTCTAGAAACATCTGTTGAGCTCCTCCTTCCTAGTGAAAGAGTTGTTGCCCGCACAGTGACTAGATCTCACAGTGCGAGGTTCCCGATGATGAAGCATCCCACCTCTGGTGGGTGAGGAAAGTCATCCTTAAAAAGGACTATCCCATCCAAGTTAGGTCACCCTTGTTCCTTGTATCTGTTTTTCTTTCCGGCTTAGACCCAGTTGTTTGTTTGTGTGATATTATTGACAAAGTGGGTCAGGGGAGACCAATCTCCTGAAATGGAAATCTTCCAAAACCCGTCAACGGTGACTCTGGCTGAAGAATGCCTTCAAACCCATCACAAAGTTTTATGGAACAAGAGCATCTCTGACTAAACATGGCCTTCAAACCTATCACAGATTACTATGGGACAAGAGCATCAACTGTAGTTGAGGCCCTCCTTTCAGACTGATATTTTAGTGAGTTGGGGATCAATGCGCCTTTTGGTCACTGAAGGAAGCAATTTCTGCCCGGGAACAGAAACTGAAATAGGCACCAGCCCAAAAAGGGAACGGTCACCTTGAAAGAGATGGCAAAGGGCATTGTGCCAACAAGACAGAAACTGCCTGCACTCAGCAGAGATCCTAGACAGCAAAGAAAAGGAAGGTAATGTGACAGCTCCTCAGCATCAGAAGAGATTCCAACTCAAAGGCCACAAGATTGACTGAAACGAGAAAAATAGGCACCAGAAAACGAACATCTAATACTGCACATGGGGAATTTGCAAGGGTTTAGGTGTCCTGAGAATGGTGATGTTAATTAGGTTGGGGTGGCTGGGCTTGGAAGAGATTCAGTCAGTACTGAAAGAACTAGACGCACCCAAGTCTCTTTCCTACCTTTCACATTCTATTTTTCGAAAAAGGGAAAAATGTTGAACAACCCTAGAGAGGTACTTCACAGGGAGTGAAGTGAAGATGGCTAAAATGTGAATAATGTTTACTGTTGTTCTGTTTCTGGGCGTGGGGCTTGGAGCGGAGAATATGGGAGAGATACATACCTGAGATATCACTGAAATATTGCTTTTCTCCCCCCATAGTGGGGCAAACCGAGCCATTCCTTGAGCCCTGACCTGTGGAGGGTAGGGCTCAAGGAATGATGTTGAGGCTCGGACTTAACAATGGGGTTTACAGTCACTACATCTAATGTCAGGGATCTTAAAAGCCCAGTTGGGTGCTTAAATGCTCTGCAGGAGGCATCCACCATAAAGGTGGACATACTCTACCTTGAGGAGACATATCCTTTGCAATAGGATGAAGAAAGACTGCGCTCCCGTTTATTCCCACAGCAATATTTCTCTTGGCCGTTAAAGAAAACAGTGGGGGTGGATATACTGATAACGGCTGCTGTTTGTGGATTCGGCAATTAAAAAAGACAAGAAAGGCCACAGAAAGGCGATCAATGTTAGATGGTTTGGTCACCTGCTCTGAGTGGCATCTGCGTATGCCCTGAATCGGGGGTAATAAGACTTTTTGTAACAGGCTATCCAAGAGATAACATAATTTTTCTGAAAAGCCACTACTTATTGAGGGTGACTTTAACCTGGTAACATACCCACAGCAGATACATTTCTGTAGACTTATACCTAAATGACTACTCACTCTTTTCTGCAGTACATCACACATACATCCAGATATACTTCCTATTTGTAGATAAATGACTAACAGTCATGATAGAATCTATAGATCAAGGCGCTCAGGTGCTCTTCGATTACCAGGAATTTTATTGACCTGTCGGGGGGTGGGAGATGAAGGCAACAGAACCTGGAAGCTAAACAATTCCCTACTTAATGGATCTGGTAGACACGGCCCATAACAACACCAGTGAAATTAGAAAAGGGCTAGTTGAGGATATGCTAAAAGTCCAGGCACCTTCATCAAGAAAGCAGCTCACATAAAGGTGATGAAGGAAGCCCTGCTACCCAAACTCATGCAAGACCTAAGGGAGAGGGAAGACCAACAAAAACGTACTCCCTCCAGGACAGAATGGCATAAATGAACAAGTTATCTTCAGTAACACTCTTTGTGGTAGACACACTAACTGTGGATAGATTCCTTTCCTTGTGAATATTCTCAAGGCGTCAGACCGGATCCGGAAACTTTAACGCAGCACTCTTGCACCACCGGTAGGTGGCATGGTGCGGCTCTGTACCAATGTTGTTCCACTCTGGAAGTCACAATGAGCAGAACTGCATATATGTGCCACCCATTTGCGCGGACGTCAGATGCTTTCTAGGCTGTGTGCGCCCTCAGATGCAGAGCCTGTCGGCAGATTGGCATGACCAGCGCACATATCTCTAGATTGGGATCTTTTTAGATGGGAAAGATTACAGTTCACAGAATGGGGAGGTGTGGGTGAGGAATCTGTGGTTAGATAGAGCACTCACCACAAAGTGTGTTATAGAAAGTAAGTAACTTGCTCCTAGGATGTGCACTTCAAACTGCAGATTCATCATGTTGTGAATAGATACCTTACTAGTACCGCCCCAGGTTTTGGGTCTGTGAAACAGTTGAGACCAAAATGTCATGCAGGGCCAAGCGGGCAAGCTACCCATCTTGACAAACCTGACTATCCAGGCAGTAGTGCTTTGTGAATGTGTGAACTGACGCCCACTTTGCAGCCTGGCAGTTATCCAAGACAAGCACTCTGTGTGCAAGTGCCGTGGTAGTACCTTTGGTTCTGGTGGAATGAGCTGTAAGCCCTCTGGGAAATACTTCTACTGCAGAGAACAATCCATCAAGAGATGGCCTGTTTTTGCACTACCTTGCCTTTATTTGCCTCAGAGAATCCCACAAAGAGTTGATAGTCCACACAAGGTTCCTTGGAACAATCAATATAAAAACTGAGGGATACCACACTTTTCTTGCCTAATCCAGTGCCACTAGGATGACTTGGACCTGGTCTTTCCTGATATTCTTTGGAAATCACAGCATGAGTAATAGCAGCAGAAAGGCATACAGGAGCCCTGAGAGCTCCACCCAAGATAGAATGAGTTTCAGATGGATAGCCCTCTAGGGAACTCCAGCAAGTAAAAGTGCAGACATTGCACGTTCTTGACCATGGTGATACAATGGAGCCGGGATTCTCCCCATTTTAGGAAGGTGTATTGCACTATCTCTGGGTGTAACTGCCATTCGTGGTCAGCTAAGCGCCAACAGTTGAGTTTGTCCACCCTGGCTTTTAGAGATCCCGCCAGGCGGTTTACTACCGGAGAAATCCCTTGACAGTCCAGCCACTTCCAAAGGAAGAAAGCCTCCTGGCACAGAACCCAAGAACCCACCCTGCCCGTTTGTTGCAGTACCGCATAGCGGTGGCATTGTTCGGGAGCACCTGTGCCAGCCTTCCTCTGATGGTGGGTAGGAAAGCCTACAGAACCAAGCAAATCGCCTACAACATCAACAGATTGATGCGGAGCTCGGCTTCTGCCGAAGATCACAGTCCTCTGATCTACACCTTTCCCAGATGGTCTCCCCAACCCAGAAGTGATGAATCCATCACCACTGTCAAGGTGGGTGATATAATTGAAGACAAGACTCGGGTAAGTGTTGAGAAGACTTTATTCGCTACACCACCACAGTCCAGTGCCCTGGAGTCAGCTGTGGAATCTTGAGGATAGGGTCAGTAAGAACCAAGGGGAAAGAAAAGAGGGGTGGACGGAATGTACCAACTACCAGATTATAACACACCTCTTATGCAAGGTGAACAAAAGAAAGGGAAAGGAGAGGAGGAGAGCGAGAGAGAGAGAAAAAACAAAGAGCATAAGAGAAGGACAAATAATAGGTCATCCAAGTGCATAACATAGGTACCAACTGAATAACTCAGGGAGAGCAAGGCAACTAGAACATTCATAACTCAGGTTAAACTATAGTCTTTGGCCCACACCGGAGTAGTCTTATTTCTCTGGGAAATTCTGGGAACTTGAGATACCATATTACAAGTACTTCCGTCTTGGTCGGACCTGTCATTGTTCTTGGCTCCTACTTGATCCGATTTGGCGCCGGGCCCTTCCCCACCATTGTGAGGAACAATTCTGTCCATACTCCAGGTTTGGCCATTCTCAAGTTGCACCACATTCTTGTTCACCTTAGTGATTCTGAAGGGTTCAGAAAATCTGGAGGCCTCCCTCCTGCGAGGTTTAGGAAGGTCAACCCGAACCAAGTCTCCTTTCTGAAACAAACGAAATTTGACATGCTTTGTGTGGTCATATCTGCTCTTATATTTGGCCTGGTGTTCACACACTTTCTTGGAAATTTCGTTTCAGTCCACAACACACTCCTTTTCCTTCTTCAAGCTAGGAGGTGATAACCTCGTCCTTGGTGCTCTACCTTTTAAGGACATGAAAGGGGATATCCCTGTGATGGTGTTGGGAGTAGAGCAATACGCCCAGATGGTGTTTTGTAAAGCAGCTAAAGCAGATGTGCCAAGGGACTCCGCCCTTTGTAAGCACTCTTTAAACATCCGGTTCATCCGCTCTACTAGCCCATTAGCGCGGGGGCAATACAAAGCAGTTTTAAGGTGAACAACACCTAAGTCACTCAAAAATCCTTTCATGTTGTCGGACGTGAACTGCACCCCATTGTCCGTGACCAACACATCAGGGATGCCTTCATCGAAAAATGCCCCTTTCAAAAATGATTTGACTGTTTCGGTGTCTATTTGATGCACGCACTTGAACACTACCCATTGTGTGTGGTAATCCACTAACACTATGATGAATATGGGGAGCAAGAGTCAGCAAAGAGCGACATATGTTTCTTGTCAAGTGTGATGTTGCATGAGGGAAACGTGTGGTTTCAGTGTTATCTTGAAGTTGGAACACAACTTTTGGTCTCAGCAAGAGGTTCATGTTCAATGGCAAGGACTGGTTTGTTACGTTGTTCTCTGCAGACTCTTGCCAAGTGACCTCTTCTTCCACACTTGTGACACACAACTGCTCTCGCTGGGCAAGCTACATTGTTTGCCAAATGGGCTGGACTGCCACATCTGTAGCACTTGGGTTTGACCGCTGAAGAGAAGGTGCTACCGATTTTGATTCTGTTGTCCTTCCCTGTCTCTTGTTTGTTGATGACATTAACCTCAGATAGCTTGTCTCCACCCTCTTTCATACCCATGATGCAGTCAGCCGTGTGTTCAATTCTTACTGCAATGTCAATTGCCTCTCTTAGGTCGGGATTTGCAACCAGTAGTCTTTCTTGGATCTTCGGATTATTGGTACATCTGACCAATTGATCTCTAATAAGTGAATCTTGTAGCAACTCATACTCACACGTATTAGCTAAACCTTTTAAAGCAGCAATGAACGGTTTTACTTTTTTATTTTTTCCTTGTACTCTTGAGAAGAATTTGTGCCTTTCCAGTACTATGTTAATTTTCTTTCCGAAGTGCTTCTCTAACCTATTCACTGCGGCTTGAAATACATTTTCATCTCCATCGCTGTCCTCACCATCCAGATCGGACACTGAGATATTATCATAAGTTTTACGACCTTCAATACCCAAGTTGTGAAGTAGCGTGTGTAACTTCCTTAGTGGTGAGAATTTTTCCTCCCCTATGCAATGAGATAGGATTCCAACAATCCAGACCACTGTTTCCACAGTAAAAGAGGTTCCCCTACCTCATTAAGAAAAGGGGTGGTTGTTACATGTTCGCAGAGGCCATGGCAAACAAATGAAAGGTGGAAAAGTCACAACGTAGATCTTATTTAAGCTGGATAATGCCCCCCTAAAGCTGTGCCCATCAGCGAATAAGCACAATGTGCACGGTGTTTGATAGAATAAACCAGCTGTGCCTATCAGCGACAGAGAACTGACAGGCAGTGGTTACTATAGATGGCTGTGCCTATCAGCGAAATGAGCACGTATGCACTGGTAAGGGATGAACAAGCTGTGCCCATCAGCATATACAGGAAGTGACAGGCAATGTAATGCGTAAAGGTCAAAGCTGTGCCTGTCAGCGCTGAAGAAAAACACCACAAAGGAACGACAGGCTGCTGGTCGAACAAAGAGTAATGCAGTGCCAGTCAGTGTTAAGGCAATCGAAGAAAAATGGCAGGTTTTAAACCATGCACAGCCGGGGATTCTTGCAGCTGGCCGCAGAGAATACACACCTCCTCCACAAACCACCCAGGAGGGGGCGGCAACCACCAGAACGCCTTGCCTGAGGGGAGGAGTAGAGAACAGCAATGCGGAAACAGTCAGCCCAGGGAGGCGGAGACTGGTCCGAGAATCGTTGACGATGAGGAGGCGCTGAGGGAATCGTCGGTGCGAGCTGTTCACCCGCTGACAAGAACGCTCACACATGCGGCGGGCGCAGTCTCTGAAGAGACGCGCTGAGGAGATCGTCGGGTAAAACCGCTCACATCGATGATGATGAGGCGCTGAGAGAATCGTCAGTGCGCGCTGTTCACCAGCTGACAAAAATGCTCACACATGCGGCGGGCGCCGTCACTGAAGAGACGCGCCGAGGACTCCGCCTAACTTGAGGAAAACTACGGTGAACAGAAAGGCTGGGAGCACCAGCTGACCCAGAGTGGAGCGGTGAGTGGTGAACACCACAGTGAGCGCAACAGTGTACCCCAAAGTACCGCACAGGCTACTGCTGGCTGGGAGACAGCGTACGATGGTTCCACCCCAGTCTCGAAGGAGAGGAGCAGGTTGAAAATAGCTGGGCGTCGCGCTGGTTCCCAATCCAGGGAGAAGGGAACACTTGCTGGCAAGCGCAAATCACAGTATCTTGAATCCTCACTGGGAAGAGGATTGTACAGCTTGAAGAGTCAACAGAAGATGCTTACTACACCGGTTGACAGCGGGACACCTGATGCATACTTCTGAGGTGCAGGTGTAGTAAGAAACAGGCTACACTGGAGAAGAAGTTGGGGGTGGTGGTGAACCGTCCCCAAACGGTAAATCGTCGCCAGTGATATAAGGGAAGACAACACTCAGGTAAGTGTTGAGAAGACTTTATTCGCTACACCACCACAGTCCAGTGCCCTGGAGTCAGCTGTGGAATCTTGAGGACAGGGTCAGTAAGAACCAAGGGGAAAGAAAAGAGGGGGTGGACGGAATGTACCAGCTACCAGATTATAACAGTGGGTTACGGGGAGGCTCAGGGTTACAAAAAAGCATGGGTTTTGGCTAGCTACACGGGACTTAGAGCAATGAGAGGCATCCAGAGGGGCACCTGCCAGGGCTGTTCCCTTTTACCCATACTTTTTTGCACTTACTTCAGTCCTTCTTGCAAAGGTTCATAGACAGCCCCTCCATCAAGGGTACTAAATAGGGACTCAACACCTTTAATCTCACAGCCTTTGTAGAAGACATCTTAATAGTGGTTTTGAAACCAGACCAATCCCTGAAAAAGCTTCTGTCTAAATGGGGAAGATTTCAGACAATAGCAGACTTCCACAATGAACAAAACAAACACAAGAGACAAGAGCTGGTGTTGAAGAGGAGCTGTTGGGAAGATGACAGGCATGTACTTCTTTCCAGTGGTAGAGTATTTTGAGACTAACTGAGCTTCAGGAAATGGCTGGTTGCCAATGCATTCCATTCACTCCACTATTCAGTAATACCAACTTTACCCCTTGACGGGAAACAGGCAAAATCAAAGATTGGGAGGATGGGGAGGGCTTGAGATTACAAGACCTTTTTGACAAAGGAGATTCCTTCAGTCACTAGCTTCCTCTATACATCTGGTCTCTAGAATGCATCTGATCCTAACCTCGCAGCGGGCATGTAAGATTTCCATTCCAAGCACAATGGAAAGGGAGCTCAAGATCTTTCTCACAGCCACAACTTTGCCAGAAACATCCAGGGGAAAGAGGCAGTCTACAAGACTGTGTACAAATGCCTCTATTCACCTGTCAGGCTGTAGGAGGGGTGTGACAGGTCAGCCGCCATTTCTCATATTCTTTGGAATTGTCCTTAATTGGCTACTTTTTCATCTTTTATCTTGGAAAGATTCCAGCACGTGATTGGTGAAGTGTTAATGGAATGGACGAGATGATACTTTCCGGATGCTCTCAGCTAGGAGCATTTCAACACATTCCATAATAGGGATGACTATATCCCACCTCCTTTTGGCTGCCTAGCAAGTATTTTTAAAACTGTAAGGAAAATACCAATTCCCAAGGACAGATGACTGGCTACAAAGAGTGTGGTCGCCATTGAGTCACGTGAAACTGGCATATCGCACCTTAGGTATGGAGCACATGTTTTGTATGTGATGGGGCCCAATTACTCCATATTTCAATCAAGATAATAGTGGACTATTGTGCTCAAATTAGTGAGAGCGTTGGGTTTCTTACATTGTGACAAATATCTGCTATGAGTATTACATGGAGATAAGAATAAAGGGGAGGCTGGAGAAGGGGGATCAGAGGACAAGAGGAGTTCCTAGAGTTGGGTATGTGTGGACGAGGTAGGGTGTTGAGTTGGAGTTTACAGGGGTGGGAAAAAGGGAGACTGCTTCTTTTGGGCTGGGGGAGTTGATAGGTGGGTATGCCATTGTACTTCTTGATCTAAATTCACTTAAACAATAATTGAAATATTTTTTTAAAGTATTGTCTAAAAATGCCTCCATGTATGTATCATTCAAAGTTAATAAGTACAATATTTTTGAATAATTAACATACGTGATCACACATGTTTGTGGTCACCTTCTCTGGAATTAAAGTAGAGCACCTGTACACTTCAAACAAGATTTCCATTGTTTTTAAGTCCAAATAAAGGAGTCTTGATCGTTTATATTTCTGTAGCATGCACAGATGTTGTAGTGTTTTTACAAAATTTAACATTTTATTACAGGGTGATTTTTTTTTGTATTTTACTATACCACGTTAAAGACATCTCTGACATGTTACATATAGAAATAAATATTAAAATGTGGCCTAGTTTTGTCTTTTAAATACTAAGGGCCTAATTTAGAATTTTTCAGATGGAGCACTATGTCACAAATGCGACAGAGTACTTTGTACGGCAAACTCTTGGTCCACCGGTCTCATTTAGAGTCGAGCTAGACTGATTTGCAACGGAGTCCGCAAAACCTTCGGTCCACCCGCCTCATTTAGAGGCAGGCAACCATAAGTATTACATTTAGGGAGCCCCCGGGGACGGAGCTAGCCGAGCTACGAGATGGATGCAAGCTGAAAGAGCTCCTCTCGGATGCGGGCAGAAACATAAGAACAGACGGCACAAATGAGCCGATAACACTCGCACCAACAGATCACTCCACTATAATCAAAAGCTCGATGTCATCGACTGCAAAAATGGACTTGAAACACCTTGGAACCGCAGCATGGAAACTGGAAATGTCTGTGGCCTAAAGCGCGCCGCGGCAACTGGACGCCGGGCTGAAGTGTTTCACGCATCCAGGACGTACGGCACGTCGGCCGGTGAGCGTGGCAGCCGAGTGCCCGGTCCGGGGCCCTGACTCGGAGAACCCTCCCGCGCACTGAGAAAACTGGGAGAGGAAGTTGGTGCCTGGCGACCCCCACCCCCCCGATGGTGAAGACATCAGCCTGTAATCGGACGGTGAGAGAAAGCGGAGTGTGATGCGCATCGACGCGCGGTGCAAACTGCGTAGCGGGGGGGCCGCGCTGATATCGCTTCAACATCGAAGGGAATAGAAGCATAGGCTGCATACCAGGGCGCATTGCGGCTGGAGAATACCACGAACCACCGATCTCCGGTGCGGCTCGCTGAGACGGGGACGCAAAAGTGGTGAGATACGCAGGGAGCAGACCTGGGCCTGGCGCGCCGGCACTGGTGAGATATCACTCTACTCTACTGAGTCCTCGGCTGAGAAGCAGACTGCGGGGGGCCCCGCGGGCTCTGCGGGTACACCGGCGGGGGCCGGCTGTGATTGCGCAGAGGCACAGGGCGGGGGCCGGTGGAGGCATCGGTGAGACCCTCCCGCTGAGACTTAACGATCAATATCCGAGGAACAGGAGCGGGTGAGCTGACAGGCGAGAATCCACCTAGCCGGCACCCCACAACACTGCGCGATTAAATCTGGCACTAACGGTATCGAAACACGGACGCCGAAGCGACCCTAGAAGGAAACGCAGTCCACCTGTGGAAACAAACGAACAACTAACTGCTGGGAGCCAAACTACAAGTCACAGAGGGCCAAAGAAAGGCGCCATAGCTGGCGGCTAGCCGGGAGCGAGACCTACCACTGGGATATACGAGCCTGCATCAGGGGATACCAAAAGTCTGAAAATGGGGAAAACAGATAAAAATCAACCAAAACTCACTTTTGACCAAACGAAAAAACCAACAGAGAACGTCACAGAAGAACAACCAACGACTGCGATGACACATACTGGCGTGACAAATGATGATGTACAGGCCATGTTTGCCACAATCCAAACTGCACTCTCCAACATAGATGGCAAGATTGACACACTAACACACAGAGTAGACCGCATGTCCGAAAGAATGGACCGCCATACGGAGAGAATAGATATGGCAGAACGCCGAATATCGGATGTGGAAGATGTCAATACTCAGATGGATACCAAACAGAATAAAATGGACAAACAACTAGAAGGGCTGATGGCTAAAGCAGAAGATTTAGAAGCGAGGTCAAGAAGAAGTAACCTACGCTTGATGGGAATAGCAGAAACCACCAACACTGGACCGATGGAGAGATATGTGGAGCAGCTGCTAACCACTCTGTTAGGAAGAGATACCTTTTCGGAAGTGTTTATAGTCGAGAGGGCGCACAGATCTCTGGCCCCCAAACCACTCCAGGAGCCAGACCGAGACCCATAATTGCCAAGATACTTAATTTTAGAGACCATGATGCGGCCCTGCGCAAAGCACGTGAACTGGGGACTTTACGCCACGAAGGCATGGAAATAGCTCTATATCCCGATTTCACACAGATGGTACAGGAAGCGCGGAGGAAATTTGGCCCGGCAAAGCAAAAACTGCGAGACCTACAGATCAATTATGCAATGCTGTACCCAGCGAGACTAAAGGTAACTGACGACGGAACCACTAAAATTTACAACGAGCCTAAAGAGCTCATGAAATACCTGCAGTTGAAACAGGCACAAAGCACGAGGAGGAGATCACCCAGAGACAGACAAGGAGACCAAACGGCTCTATCAGATGTGGAATAAAGGCCATCGCTTTTTTGCAAGTGTTGGAACAGACAACGGTGCCCACCGAAGCCAGTGAGAGATGACGGAATACAGTTGAATAGAAAGCTATGGAAGGCCGAGATGGTGCCAGTCCATAGTGACCAACAGGTTAAGACTGTATGTTCCGCTTAACTGGTGGGAAGTATAGAAACTATGAACAACGGCAATTATCGGAAGTGGAGTGGAATCGCAAAACAGATAAGTACCATGGAGAAATGGCGAACTATCACTGACTGAGAAATGGGAGGGTAATTACACGCTCAGAAAATGTACAATGATCACCAAGGCTGAGATGAAACAAGAGCTGGTAATGTAAAGAGTCTGAAGCTCAATGTGCAACGAAATGTTAAGTAGGGCGTCCCCTTGTAGATGCCTCGAAGGGAAACTAGGCCTGGCAACTCCCGCCCCTGGTGTACACCACAACAGTTTAAATTGTTTTTGAATTTGTATAAGAGGGATGGGGTTACAAGTTATGTTATGTATATTTGGGGATGCCTTCGCTGTCCTGAGATTAGCGAAGTGGGAGGAGGGAGGGGGGAGGGGTGAAAACCAGAAAATACCAGACGGAGACAGACAGACAATCGAACGTTTATTTGCCCAGCGGCTACACCTAGGGCACCAGCAGACAGGGAGTATTAGAAATAGTAGACATGGCTGACAGGCAGAAGGGTGAGCGGAAGATGACGCTCTTGACCTGGAATGTACGTGGGCTCCAAAACCCACAGAAAATTCGTAAAGTACTAACCTACCTCGATAGACACAAAGTGGATGTTGCTTGTATCCAAGAGACTCACATACCAGAATATAGAGAGAACAATGTAGGGCATAGATGGGCAACATACCGGGTGGCGGCCTCCTATTCTAATTACGCCAGGGGTGTTATGATACTGATTAAGAGAAATACTCCTTTTACCCCTATCGCAACTATTAAAGATGATCAGGGTAGATATGTCATAGTGCGAGGCAACTTTGGGGGCACAGATCTCACGATTATAACAGTATATGGACCAAACACTGATGACCCAGCGTTCTATGAGCACATTAGGGCTAAACTACGCGACTTACAACCCAAAGCCATTGTATGGGGGGGATTTTAACACTTGTCTTGACCCCGCACTAGACCGTTCGACTGGAAATGAGAGATATGGCAGGAAGGCGGCTCAGACGCTTAGAGAGGGAATGGACGAGTGGTCCTTAGTAGACGTTTGGAGACTGAGACATGCAGGACGTAAGGACGGAACCTGCACATCAACAACATATAACACTTGGTCTCGGATCGACTACTGGCTAACCACACAGGAGGTTAGCACATGGGCAACAGAAGTGGAGCACCTACCCAAAACACTGTCCGACCATGCCCCGGTAAGACTCACGCTAGCTATCCCTACACATACCCCACGACAATTCACATGGAGACTATATCCATCGGCACTATCGGACCAGGTTTACCGTAGTGAATTACGCCAAGCTATTGTGGAGTATTTTCACCAAAATACGGGATCCGTTAGCAGCACACGCACAGTGTGGGAGGCTTTCAAGACCACCATACGGGGCCATTGCATCAGTAAACACGCAGGCATACTTAAGGACATCCAACAACAACTAACTATGGTGGAACGGGATATCAGAAGCTTGGAGACAGCATATGCTGCCACACCAGATCCAAAATTGCTAGCGGATATACGGGGGAAAATAGATACATTTCATAAACTGGCAGAGGACGAGATAAAATATATCTCGCGTAAGCACATAGCAAGGAATTATGGAGAGGGAGGGAGACCTGGATGAGCCCTGGCATATAAAATAAAACCTGCGCACACTACTTCTTATATCACACAAATCACGAATGAACACGATTCTATTATACGATTCCCATTATACGACACGCCTTCTATCCTAGGAAGCTTCACACAATATTACGCACAACTTTATGCCACACAAACGGTAGCTTCTACGGAAGGTATATTTGAATATCTAGGAGATATTGCGCTGGCCTGGCTGTCCGATGAGCGACGAGAGCAATTGAGTCACCATATAACAGAGGATGAACTGCGCGAGGCCATCAACTCACTTCCAAACAACAAAGCACCGGGGCTAGATGGCCTCCCAGGCGAATTTTATAAAGAATATAGAGACCTATTGTTACCCTACTTGGCCGAAATGTATGAAGAAGCCTATGAGGAAGGGCTGCTTCCAGTGTCGTCACGAGAGGCCCTCTTGATAGCACTGCCCAAACCTGATAAAGATTTAACAAAGTGCGATTCCTATAGACCGTTATCTCTTATAAACATAGATGTTAAAATTTTAGCAAAAATAATAGCTAAACGAATACAACCCCTTCTATGCTCTCTAGTATTACCAGACCAGGCGGGGTTCATTCCATCCAGATCAACATCACAAAACTTACGCACAATCTTTGAAATGTATCACAGCTTAAACCCAGATATGCCGGCAGCAGCGGCGTTACTGGACGCGGCAAAAGCTTTCGACTCGGTGGAGTGGAAATTCATGTTCACAGTCCTGGGTAAAATGGGGTTTCCCAAGCCGTTCATACGCTGGATAGAATTGCTATATACTGAGCCCATGTCACGGGTGCGAATAAACGGGGTCACATCCGACCCGATTGGCATAAGTCGTGGAACAAGACAAGGCTGTCCACTCTCTCCAATTTTATTCGCATTAATACTAGAACCGTTAGCCTGCAAAATTAGGCAAAAACATTGTAACTCCGCTTTACAGTTTAGTTTACGCCCCATTGGTATTTCTTTATATGCCGATGACATGGTGATATACACACGAGAACCAGATACATATCTCAACCCACTCATTAGAGAATATATTAGATTTGAAGCCTACTCTGGCCTCAAAATAAACTGGGATAAGTCGGTAGTAATACCGCTAACAGCAAACACACCACGCCCCACTCTTGATTACCCTCTAAAATGGATTACAGACCCGGTGAAATACCTAGGAGTCTGGATACATCGAGATCCAGAAATAGTGATCAGAGAAAACTATGGGAAGGCACTGTTCAAACTTGATGGCCAAGTAGACAAATGAATTAAGATGCCCCTGTCATTAGCTGATAGAATAGCCATACAGAAAATGATAATCTTACCCAGATTTCTCTATTTATTCTGGAATATACCGATTTGGCTAACAAACGCGATTTTTGCACGATTGCGGACTGCTTTGCAACGATTGACATGGGCAGGGAAACAAGCGAGACTCAGCTGGAACATATTAACACAACCGTATCACCTGGGAGGGTTCGGAGCACCTGATTTCCAATTATATTTTTACTGCGCACAAGCGCAACATGCGCATTATTGGTTGCACCCACATGCACATATTCCACATATAGCAGCGGAGCAGGATAGCGTGCACACAGACACCCTGACAGGGTACATTATAGATCCCCAACGATACATGCCGAGAGATAAGATACAAACAGTGCAGTGCACGTCCAGAGCTTGGTACACACTAGCATACCGAGCACAGAAACTCCCATTGTACGCCCCAGCAATGCCCATAGCTAATCATCCCCGAATTTCAGTCACGCAAGAAAAGAAAATGTTTCAGTTACTAAAAGAAATGAGACTAACGGACATGGGTAGTATATTCCCACATAACCAGTTTATATCCAGAACTGACCCGACACTTTGCGCACACCAAACGCCCCTTAAAATATTTGCCTATTTGAGACTGCGTACAGCGATTAAAGACCTATATACCTCATTCCCGGAGGAACCACAGCCACTTAGAGCATTACAGATTTTGCTCACAGCACCCACACGCACAAATCTAGTAGCGCGCCTATATAATGCATCGATAGAGGAGCAGAGGAAAGGCCCCAACAAATCACTACAAAGATGGGTAAACACAATAGGAGACACGATTGAGGAAAGTGACTGGGAATACAGTTGCACACAATTACACCTACTTACATCAAATGGCAACTTACGGATTATACATTTTAAATTTCTACACCAGACGTACTACACCCCGGTAAAGTTGCATAAATATGGTCTCAGAACAGACGATAAATGCGTACGATGCCATGCATCTAATGCGGATTTCTTACACATGGCATGGGCATGCCCCCACCTTTTCCAATACTGGCAGAACGTCACTGATACCTTGACGACAATGCTAGCCGAGCACATACCAAACAAACCGGTGATTTGCTTATTGGGGATCTGGAAACTTAAACAAATCAAGAGACGGAAACTCCTGGCTGTGGCACTCTTACTGGCTAAACGACGAATAGCGATAAGATGGGGCAGTAAACGACCCCCCAGGCTTAAAGACTGGTTAACAGACATGACTTACTGCAGAGAGACACTGGAAACTTACGCAGAAGAATTACCACAGGCTTCTAGACCCCGGGATTTCTGGGAACCACTGGTCCAGTTCCTCCAAACAACACAAATGAGCAATTGCCCTGATGGAACTGGGTAACACCGTATAGAAGGTCGAACCGCTTGAGGCTGAGTATAGATCCATCGGTAATAGACTCCGATACAGTATATACAAATATGAACGAGGGCAGAGATAAGCAATGTAGGCCCACAAGTAAAGGAACATCCACTGGTCAGGTCCGTAATAAGCTGTAAATGTGATATGTCTATGGTCCAAATCCTTGAAATGTGATTGGGGGGGAAACTATGTAAACCATTATGAGATGTTAGTAACTGTCTAAAATGCTCTGTTCTGTCTGGAATAAAAATAAAAAAAATAAAAAAAACATTTAGGGAGCCCCCGTTGGCTACGTCAATGGTAAACTTCCTCCACTGGCCCAATGGTATAGGGACCATTAGAGAAAGGACTTTACACAATTTAGTGTGGACGATGTAAAGTCTTTTTTCAGTACATTAGTTTTATGGTTTTAAAAAAACAAACTCCCACTTTAGGAGTTTTGTTTCTGAAAAACAAAAAAACTTTTGAAAATTTGACGACTGACTGTCACGACTGACAGTACCATACATCCAACATTTCCTACATTGATAGGGTCATAAATTTCATGTTTTTCAAAAACAAAAACGTTTGAAAAATTAGACACTGGTCGTCATGGCTGACGTACCATCCATCAAACATTCCCTACATTCATAGGAAACAGCATGATGGCAGTACCTGTCAATGTAAAGAGTTCCACTGGATTGGTAGAAATTGGGTTACTGATTGACTGGGGTGTAAGCCCCGGTCAAGCAACAACCACAATCCTAGTCGGAGTAAGGTACAAGCAAACCCCAAATTAACCTGTGCTCACCCTCTGGTAGCTTGGCACAGAGCAGTCAGGCTTAACCTAGAGGCAGTGTGTAAAGTATTTGTGCAACACTTCAACCAGTAAAACAGTGAAAACACCACACAAAAGGATTCCACACCAGGTTAGAAAAATAGAGCTTAATTTATATAATAATACAAGACCAAAATGACAAAAATCCAATCAGTAGAAAGGGAGTTATGCATTTTTAAAGAATAAACTGCAAAATACAGGAAGCGCCAACCATGTCTATCCAGCCACATGGGTCAAAGTCAAAAGTTCAGGCTGACCGCGAAGGAGCACGGGTCGGTTACAATCCCAGATTAGTCCTGCTGAAGTTTACCTTCTCAAGTTTTGTGCCAAGAGTCCCGCTCGTGGGGAAGTAGTTCGCCGGGGGCAAGGAGAGTGTCGCTGGCGATGGTGGGCGGGGCACAAACACCAGGCCAGGCATCGCAGACGGCTGGGCTGGAGCCTCTTTGTGGTGATCCATGCGGGCGGACGATGCTTGCTGTGAAAACAGATGAACTTGTGGCGGCTTGCGCTGATTCCCGGTGAGAGCAGCGCGGTTCTGGTGTGAACAGGCACGTTTGCGGTCATGAAAAACCCAAAAGCTTGACTTTAAGAGCTAGAGAACCACACCAAGGACCCAGGACCTCAGAGGCACCTCTTGGGGTTCAGGAACTCGATGAAAACAGGTGCAGGAGCTGTGGGGAGTGGGTTATGCCCCTGAGACTCAGATCAGGAGGCCAGCAGACTAGCCCTTTCAGTCACTCTGGGGTCCTGGGTTCAATATGGGTTCCAGGTTCAGTTCTTACTCCCCAGGCAATAGGGCAGCAGGCAGCAGGTCAGCACAGCAAGACAGCAGCTCCTTCAGAGTGGCAGTCCAGCTGAGTGGCTGTGCTTTCAGCAGTCCAGCAGATCTTCTTCCTGGCAGAGTATCCACAGGTCTAGAAGTGTACTGAAGTGGTGGTGTCAGAGGTCCAGTACTTATACTTAGTGGTTCCTTTGAAGTGGGGAAGACTTCAAAGACATGCTTTTGAAGTGCACAGATGTCCTCCCTTCCTGTCCTGGCCCCAGACTCACTACAGGGGGGAAATGCAGCCCTTTATGTGAGGTCAGGACACAGCCTATTCAGGTGTGAGTGAGGCTGTGCCCAGCTCCTCCCTCCCATCCTGCCAGAGATAGCCCATTGAGAAACACCTAAGCTCTCATTGTGTGTCTACGAGGAATACACAAAGCTCAAATGCCAACTACTACAGGCACCAAATGGCAAAAGCCAAAAAATGACAACTTTCTAAAAGGGGCATTTTCAGAATTGCAATTTAAAATTTGACTTTACCATAAGTTTGGATTTTAAATTGTGATTCCAGAGACACCAAACTTGAATCAGTTATATATTCCCATTTGAAAATTACACTTAGAAAATGTCATAATGTAATCCCATTGTTATCCTATGGGAGATATAAGCTTTGCAGTTGTGAAAAACGATTTAAGTGTTTTTCAGTACCAGGACATTTAAACTTACAAATACATGTCCTGCCTTTTAAATGCACTGCACCCTGCCCTCTGGGTTGTCCAGGGCCTAATTTATCTGTGACTTACATGTATAAAAAGGGAAGGTTTGAGCCTGGCAAAAGGTTTATTTTGCCAGGTCTACACAGCAGTATACACTTCACACACAGGCTCTGCAAGAGCAGGCCTGAGACCTGCTTAAAGGGCTACTTAAGTGGGTGGCAAAATCAGTGCTGCAAGCCCACTAGAAGCATTTCATTTACAGGCCTGGGTACATGTAGTCCCACTATACTAGGGACTTATAAGTAAAATAAATATGCCAATTGGGTATAAGCCAATATTACCATGTTTAGAGGAGAGACCACATGCACTTTAGCACAGGTTAGCAGTGTTAAAGTGCTCAGAGTCCTAAGGCCAACAAAAATGAATTCATCAAAAAGCAGAAGGAAGGTAAAACTTCTGGGGGTGACCCTGCAGAAAGGACCATTTTCCAACACGGAGCATTGTCCTCTGTCATTGTGACGAGTATCATCCCCCAAACTCAAAATCAGGCCCTAAGAATGAATCTAATTTAAAATTTGTTATATGAACGTTTATCAGTTAACCAACCACCACTTTCCCAATCTGTAAAATGTTCAAAAGAGAAATATTGATCAGGTAAACAAATAATACCTAATCAATTTCTAAAAACGACAACCTCTTACTAGATGTGCTAGTTGCAACTACACGACTGCATGCTAATCTGAACCTGGAGGCAATGCTTTAACAATGCAAAAAAAATCAAATCAAAACTCCGTTGGATTGCAGTTTCATTTAATTTTTTTATGCTAAAAACATTTTGGGCTCAAGTTACAAAAGGCCATACATTTACACCAAAGATTTGCAAATTTAAGACTGCCTGTAATTCTCAAAACTTTCCCAGGTCACATGTGAAAAGCTCTGCCTGTTGCAGCTCTCCCGGTGTACTTCAGAAAGTTTTTTTTGTTTTTTTTGCTACGCCTGTGCATTGGCATTTTTGCAAGATTAATTGTGCATGGGATACACTTATACCTCCTGAAATACCAGCACCTTTGCCCAATAGCATATTTTTTTCATCACTGGGGAAAATACTTCTCCAATTGAGAGGCCCGTTTCCTTTTCCCTAAACCCTCACAAAGATTGGGGTGTTACATTTCCCCTCAGCCATTTCTAAGGTGGGAAGTGGTTGGAGGGGAGGGAAGTACTATCCACAAACGTCACGTCTGTAGGTCTTCATAAACTTTGAAGGCAAACTATACTTTAGAATGCCCATAAATCTCAAACCTAGCCTTTTAAATGGTCCTTTAATTATATGTGAGTATCTCTTTGAAGGATGTAAACCATGGGATCCGATTTACAAATGGATTCATCCATCGGAGTTGAACTTAGTTATGCAAATAGCTCTATATACAAGTGTAAACCCAAGTTTTGTATTCGCAAAAAGTACCTTTTCACTTGTAAATGAATTTACTCACAAGTAATATTAAATTGTCGTGCTGTTATGATACTTATGAACAAATCTGATCAGAGGGGCGAGTTATTGGCATGGGTATTTCTATCTGAAAGGTGATCACCTACCTGCATAATGCCTCGGTAGATACATTCCCACTCCCAATATGTTCAGAGATTTGATGAGAAATCGAGGAAGTATATGGAAAGACGTGGCTCTATAGGAAAAAATACTTTTCTCATGTGGAAGGAAAAAAAAAAAAATTGTAAAACTGCTTTTGGCTGTCACATTTACGCGTGTGTAAATATACATGCTACATTTATGTGTGTGCTTTTTAAGAATCTAGCCTATTTTGTATGTATCCTCTACTTCAGAGTTTGAAAGCATGGGCAAAGTGGGCAACTGCCCTGGACCCACAGCTTCCAATGGACCCCGTAAGAAGGGGAACTTGCTCTCTGTTGGACCCGTCTCTTTTATTTCTATAACAAACCTTTTCGCACGACCTCTGCCTACCTCTGCCTCTCTCTATATCCATTATCATCTTAAGGATTTGTACTGCACTGGACAAGGAAGGTTTCAACTGTTTTGTGTGATCTTGTTTCTGAAATTTTAACATAAATTCAGTATGGATGGGCAACAGGCTGGCTGAAAGTCGTTTTGAATAGGGGCTCCCATGAGATATATTTTGCCAGGGGTCCCTAAAATCCTTGAAATGACACTGCAAGTCCACTTCAGGAAATTGTAGCAGCACACAAATTGACTTATTCCATGCACGTGGACAGTTGACAAAAGTGGAGGTTTCTAAAGTGAATTTGTCCAGCAGCAAGGCTCTCTGTCCTATCAGATTCTGGAAGCAAGGTTAGCGTTCAAGCTCTTTGCTGGAAATCTGTGATCTCCGTATATTGATGTTTTGCAAACAAGATATGTTGATATGTGGTTTTAACCTGAAATTAGACTTTTCTCAGTTTCTGATTAAGATTCAACCTGCAAGATAATTACCCTCTAGGAGCCAACCACAGAGAAACATTTGGTTTTGTACAGCTGCCTAATTTACAATTCGCACTGCTGATTGAGTCCAAAGCCAGGATGGTATTAGCACATGAAAGTGCCTGCTCCGTCTTCATCCATCTTCTCCTGTTACAAACACAGCTCCCTGTTGGGAGAATTGCAAATGAGGATCTGTAATCTTTGTAACCAGTGTTCAGCGGAATCTGTCTTGCTGTGCCACTCCAAGCACTATAGTGAATTTACTAATCCACAACAAATACCTAATAATATTTATTTACTGGTAATTAGTACATAGCTCAGTTTTGTTCGATTTTTGCGATTTGTGAAAAGAATTATTTAACTCATGAATTTAAAACATAAATATTACAATTCATATTCAATAACACTAAAGTTATAAGAACAACCAGGAACTGATTCCAATTAGAGTATAGGGAACCAACCTTTTAACTGCAATTAGTTCATTGATTTGAGATGATGAAAACATAACACACTCAAACAGGGTTCCAGAGATCAAAACAACAGACACTACTTAGTTCAGTGACCTGAGATCAAGACAACATAACACGCTCAGGCAGGGGACTAGCGATCAAAACAACTGACAATGGTGGTACCACACCACTCTCTGTGCTTCACTTGTACAAGTATGTTTAGCTGGTTTGATCCCAAAGCATCTCAGACTTAACAGAAACATCTGAATCACTTATCAACAAAGAACAAATCACATAACAACTAAAAAGTAACTTTCTGGCTACATTTATTAAACAAAGAAAACAAGGACAGGCGTCAGGCTCATGTTGCGTCTTTCCGGCTTGTGAACAGAGGTAGAACTGAAGAGCATGCAGTCAAACACCGACAACACAAAACATTGAAAGGAGGTGGATCATCAAGAAGAACTTTGGCACTTTTCCCAAACACGAATGGACACTCTGAAAGTGTGTTCAATGCACAGACGTCACGCTGAATGGGTGTTTCCAAGCAGGGGCCATGCTCAGATTTTGAGGGCCTCCTCGTGATGCAGGTTTCTGTGGAGCTAGATCTTCGTCCAAGGTGCTGGGTTCTCAGAAGACATATGAACTGGGGTCATTCCGCAGGTCCAGCGCCATCTCAGCCTGGGCGATGGTGTCATCTGCCCTCTTGCTCAGTTCTTTACACTCCTGCAGAACATCGTTGAACTGTTTGTAAGCCTCTTCGATGATGGTGCTCTGAGCTGGCTTCAGATCCCAGTAGCCCTCTTCTACCCAGGGTTTAGCTCCTCCAGTGACCTCTACAGGCCCATTGCTCAGAAACCTTTTCAGTGAACTGTCAATGTCTTTGCAGAGCTGATAGAGGTCGCTCCCCCTGCCGGAGACAATCTCACCATCAATCACCCTGAGAGTGGGCAGTACATCGAGCACGCTGGTCCGGTAGGCACCTGCGGCACACATAGGGTTGCTGAGGTTGCTGACTGGGTCCCTCAAGCGAAGGCTCTCCAGCTTCCTTAGCCCTGCCAGGCACTGTAGGCCCTCAACATTGCTTATAAGGTTCCCAGCCACATTCAGGCTCTGTAAACTGTCGCAGGAGCTGAGGGGCTCGAGAGAGGCAACCCGGTTGGCAGATAAGTTCAGAACCACCAGCTGCTTCAAAGACGCTAGGGGTCCCAGGTGGGTGAGATTGTTATTGGACAAGTCTAAGCGTTCCAGGTTAAGACAATCCCCAATGCAGCCCAAGTCATATAAGGCCAGACCTCTGATCTTCAAGAAGAGGATGGACTCTAGATCAAACTCACCCGATCTTGACTTTAGAAGCTCAGAAGTAACTTTTGAACTTTCTCTTTCCTGCTCCTTCTCCATCTTGGCCTCCATTTCCTCTGTTTACAACTTATAGATTGCTTTCAAGTGAGAAATTGCTTTGAACAAACAGGTAATTTGTTAATAGTCCTCGGTGCAGGAATCTGAATTGCAGAACTTCCAGTATCTAAATCCAAGCTTGTGGGAGCAGCAGAGGAGTCTGTATCAATCAGCGTCTGATGTGAAATTGGGAAAACACAAGGACTGATGTTAGGACACCGAGCATGGAACTTACGGAAGGGCTCCACTTATCTACCCCACTCCATGAGCATCGGCGTAGAGTCTTGGTGAATTAGGGTAGATAATGTTAGGAAGGTCTCAAACAGGAATCCTTGTAGGTGGAGAAGAATATGACTGATGGTCTGGAAGGGTTCCTATCTTCTAAGGCAGACGAATGGGTGAATGAGGTTTAACGTGATGAATGTACATCTACCTGGAATAAAAGAAGGAAACAAGGTCAGAATTCCCACCTCAGACCGTCGGCATACACTATATCCTACCTAATTCCACCAGATACTCTTAAAAGAGACATCGACACAATGCCACATAAGGACAGTAAGAATGATCCAGTCCAGCCACACCTTTGTTGGGGTTACCACCACAGAAGGCCTTCAACGCTCTCTGCCTTACGCTCAAAGGTATTCAGCAACAAAATAAAACTCCCTGCCCCAGGATGATCCCTCTCTCATCCCAACCAAAGTATTCTGAATACACACAGCACCCATTCCCTCAACCAGAAAACACCTCCTAGCAATTGAGACTGTCTAGGCAGCGCACAAGTGGATTTGCCTATTTGTTTGTTCATACTTGTGCATGAGTGCCTGCAACATTAGACCGCATTTCAAAAAACAGATCTGTAGCTAAGAGGAAGCCTACAAACGTCTGATGAGAAACGCATTGAAAAGTAGCACTGATGATGAAAACTACAACTTGGTTACCTGAATTTAAAAGATTCCCTTTTTGACAAGTGGAGCACATATGTGGGGACAATCTAGTAGGTAGGTAGGTAGGTAGGTATGTATATATATATATATATATATATATATATATATCATAAAAAATGACCTTCCCTCAGTGGTCATGAACGAGGCGCACACTGGCGAAATTGATTTTCAATATTTATTATGTCACACGAACTCCCTCGGACAGACGCGTTTCGGCTGCACGCCTTCCTCAATGTCACTTGTTTGGGGAAAACTGCGTCATTTTTAAAATAAAATGTTAAAATCATTAACATAGAGAGAGGGCAAAACATTTCATTCGGGGGGTAAAAATATATATATATATATATATATATATACACATTTCTAAAAGACAGGGATGGATGGGATGTAGGGATGGATGGGATGTTTAACGTTAAGTAATGAAATGATCACAAATTACATTATTCCACCAAGAATAAAAAAATAAAAACGGTAAAAACAAAGAACTTAGAAGACTGTACTCTGATTTGAAGAATGATATTAATCGAATCAAAATATTGACCATATATAGGTTGCACCACAAAATGAATTTTCTCTTGGCAATTTCATAACGTGTTTACTATTGATCAATACAATGATACTTGTATTGATCTTAAAAGAAAGAAAAGCAGAGTTATTGATTGCAATCTAAATCTTCACGTTTCAGAGGGCAGAAGGAATATTTATTCACTGAACTATATTTATGGGTTGATAAACAGATGAAATAATATTCCGAGTGGAAAAATCGAATACTTAGTTGGGCTTTTGGTGACACCAGAGTCAAAATCTTTTCAGCAAAACGGTCTGTATTGCAGGTTTCAATATAAATATTGGGGTAGAGAGGTCTTTGGATAACCTTTTCCTGAACTACTCACTCTTTAAAGGTATAGTGAGGCCTCTATACCTAGTGAAGTTATAAGTGCACTATTTGGTGAAACCAAGCTCCCTTCCGTAATCTTACTGTATTTGGGTGTAATCCAAATTTTGAATTGAGATTTGTTAGTAAAATCAATTTATTCTCTAGCAAGTTAGCATTCACGTTTCATATGGGCTGACGGCATGCTCAGTCGCTTTTTAAAAGCATTAAGGGCCTGATTTAGACTTTGGCAGACAGATACTCCATCACAACTTTTACAGATATCCCATCAAACTCATTAAAAGTGAATTAGGATAGTTTAAAGGCACTAAGGGCCTGATTCAGAGTTTGGGGGACGGGTACCCAGTAACAACCATGATGATATCCTGTCCGCCTTCTTTCAAGTGCATTAAGATATAAAGCACTTGAAATAAGGCGGATGGAATGTTCGTTGTGTTTCTGATAAGTACTCATTCATTCATTCATATCATCTTTATTCGATTTTGTGAACAAATCATAGACCATTAAGCACTCAAATGAGAATTATGGTCTGTCCGCCAACAGGGTTTACTTGACAAATTGAGCCAAGCTTCTGTCAAGACACCAGAGTGGCCGTACTTCACCTTGTAAATCCAGTCTTAAATGAAGACGTGAAATCAGTGTGTCCATGATAGTCAGGTTGGGGGGCACCTGCACTGTTCTATTAACATTATATCTGATGCTTCTTTTTCTATTATTCCAAATTTGTATTGCCATTTCATTTTCTTTATTAATCTTATTATAATTTTAGCAATTTATGTTTACAACCAGCTTTCCAATGCCATACCTAGTGACTTTGCCAGTGCATGTTTAAGGAGTATTGCTTTCAAACGATCTATTATTGTTGGAACCCTCAATCCCATATGTAACTATTGGTATTACTTTTTTAACCTAGGCTTGTAGCATGGGCTAAGCTGAAAGACCCCAAATTTTCACATTAAAATGGCATAGCCAGTGCATACTCATCAAGGTTTTAGTAAACACCATCTGCTGAAGTTCTTTCAAGCATTGCTGTTCATTGCACATAAACTCAGAGACATTATAAATGTATAATTTGCCACTCTCCGAAGGTTAGTCCCAACTAACACCCCTCAAAGTCTGATTTGTTTTTGCCAAAGAACTTGGTGTGACTTTTTATAGAATAATTACCAGATCATTTACTTTACAATTCGATTTTATTTTTTTATTTTTTATTTTATTGATTTAGATCTCTAAGGAGATCAACAGTTATACTGAATACATAATTCCATCTCTTAATGTAAAATTATTCTACACACATTTTAAAAACTCATTTTAAAACATACATAAAATAGATTTAATTAATTTATAGCAAACAAGTTCATTCGGTGGGTTTTGAAAAAGGTGATCAAATCAGTGGTGGAAAAAAGGTTATGTCTAAAAACAATAGGTCATTTACTTTACAATATTCACACAGTGTATGGATTTGTCTTTGCAGCCTGATCAGCATAGTATAATCAATCATTGGCTGCAAAAGCCCGCTGAACTGCCTGCAAGTGATCTCGGGTGTGAAACCTTGGACAGCATTTAGAACCTGCAGGCGTGTCAAAAAAAGGGAGAAAAGATTGGTGCAAGGACAGAACCTAGATTAAATGTCCTTAATTTCTTCATTTCCTTAGTTAAACCTACTAAAACTTTATATAATTCAAATAATGAATATTGTCATCAGATACTTATGCAAAAAAAAAAAAAATCTGAAATTGTATAAAGCTTAATAAGATTGAGATTTGTTAATCCTCATCTATTGATCTATCATGTAAAAACATCTAAAGGAGGATCACCCGGTATTAACTAAAGAGGATTGCGTCCAAGCTTGATCTTATACCCAACTTTAAGTATAATGGGAGCTGCAGCGGCCTGTTCTCGTCAACTAAAATCTGATAATTTGGCAACAGTTTAATCTACAGGCAATGCTGCTGCCAAAAGAAGATCACTTTCCTCTGAACTTCATAATTAGAGGCAAAAGAAACCGAAGAAGGAGTTTAACAGACTTTAAATGGGCAGGCGGAGGTCAGGCTGTTTGTCGAAGACCAACTACAAATAAAGCACATAATCCAAATGCTACTTTTACAAAAAATCAGTGCGGTCCAGTCCGTGGCTTTTGACTTGAATCTCAGCCACCTATTTACAACCCCTTGAAACCGTGGTAGGCTATTCCGAGGCCCAGTGTATCCGTAACTACAGAACTTCAAGAACACCCCAAAATAAAGTGACCCATGTGGCCTCATAAATATAGATGAGGAATCTGATCATTTTTGCCACAATGCTTACGGGGAAGCACTCAATCAGATGATGGTCAAATATGATTTTTACCTTCTTAGAGGAGCCAGTGGTGTAAATGAGACCTCTAATCCAACTTTTATAGGCAGAAACTCTAATTCTATAATTGATCATGTATTGGTTTCTGCCTCTGTAAGCCACTCGTGTGGTAACCTTACTGTGGTACCCTCATTGTTTAGTGACCATAACCTTCTAAAACTAACTTTTTTTTTCTGGGGTAAAAAGATGGATGTTTTTAACCCAGTTAACCATATAAAACCGGTCGGGGCAAATGGGCTTACAATTAAATGGACAGGTGTCGATCCCTCCTTGACAATGAGGAAAATAGTGACTTCCAACCAAAGTGAAATTGCATATTGTCTTCAGGAGGAAATTACTCCATTAGTACTGACCGAGAAGTTTTTTAATATTACTAAATCAATTAAATCTATTCTAACAAAGACCCCTGGGCCACTAGGTGGTAAGAAGAAGGGGTGGTTTGACAGTGCCTGCACTAAAGCCCTAAGGGGCTTGAAGCATGCCCTGTCTCAATCTCCACGTGACCTATCTAATATTCAATCCTTACGGAATTAATATAAGGCAGTTATAGTGGCCCGGAAAAGGACACTTAAGGAAGAGGCTTGGGAAAATTTGGCTCTTGCAGCAAAAACTCGAAATAACAAACTTTTCTGGGAGACGGTAAATGCCCCATTTTTAAAGAATGATAACACTCCAGAACTCTGCTCTTTTGTCCCAGTGGACAAATGGGTGGAACATTTCTCAGAAATTGTTGATAGCAATAGGGAGACGATCATGTGGCAGGATGGGCTGTTAGATGTGGGAAGTAACCTCCCCCTGAACATCACAAATGAGGAAGTCATTCAGGCTATCCATGCGGGTGCAGGGGGACGGCCACCAGGGCCGGATGGTGTCCCGGTTGACGTTTTTAAAACAGCGCCTACTCTATGGGGACCCATCCTAACCAGAGTGTTTAATATAGCTGCCACAGATATAATCCCTAAGACCTGGGGTGAATCAATTATCATTCCCATATTTAAAAAGGGGAATAAAGAAGACCCTAGAAATTATCGCCCAATTTCACTTATAGACACAGCAATGAAAGTAATGAGTAGGGTCCTCCTTTTAAGACTTGAAGAATGGGCAACCGAATACTCTGTTTTGATACCAGTCCAATACGGGTTTAGAAAACGCTTAGGGACTGTCGAACAATGTACTAACCTAGTACTGCTTATTGGTAAATATACTAGGGCAAAGGCAGGATCCCTATATCTCTGCTTTGCCGACCTAAGCAGTGCATTTGATTCAGTGGACCACCATTTGTTGTGGTCAACCCTAACAGGGGTGGGAGCTCCCAGGGCTATTATTGGGTTCCTCTCCTGCCTGTACGAAAAATTATCTACCCAGGTCCGTTTTGGTCCCCAGGGAGAATGTACACCAAATTTTAAGGTAGGACGGGGGATTCGGCAAGGGTGCGTATTAGCACCAATTTTATTCTCTTTATTTTTAAATGGATTGATAATCACCTACAGGCAATACAGGCCGACGTCCCTATGGTGGCAGGTCGTCCGGCACCAATTTTATTATATGCGGACGACGCCGTACTTGTTGCAAGAACCCCAATAGGCCTACAGAGACTGATGGATGCATTTTCTGACTTCATGTTACAGAATAAAATGGTCATAAATAAATCTAAAACATACACTATGATTTGTGGGCCCAAACCCCCTAAAACTTTTTATATTGAAAAAACTCCTATTAAGACTGTGAATTCCTTTTGTTATCTAGGTATTGTTTTTGCGGACAATGGCTCTTGCTCTCAACATATTTCATATACCAGAGCCAAAATGAGCAGGGCAACTCAAGGTATTTTTAAATTTTCTTCCAAACTGGGGAGTCGGCCAGTTAATGAGATGGTAGCCTTATTCAAAGCTAAAGGAACAAGCATAGCCCTGTATGGGGCAGGGCTATGGGGTCATTCAAATACTAAAGTCCTGCAAATCCAAGAAAACTTGTTCCTGAAACGGTTGCTTTATTTACCGTCATCTGCATCCAATACCATTGCTCATTATGAGGTGGGTCTCCAGGTTTTAGAAGATTTCCTATTGGCCCGACCTCTACTACTGTGGGATTCAATATGGAAAAGGGAAGAAACAGGTTTTACTAAATCAATTATTTTAGATTGTCTTAAATTGCAAAATGCTCTTAAAATTCCATGGCTGCTATACGTTAATACTGTTCTAGAAAAGATATATAAAACATCAGTATGGACAGAAATGTCCAAAACTTTTTTCTACTCTAAGAAAGAAATTAGAGACACCTTTTTACAAAACAGGATAGAGCTAAGGTTATTGACTGAAAAGAACAAACCTATTGTGGCTCAGTATATATCATATAGCAGCGATATGACACTAATAGCTATTTGTCATATGTGACTTATGCACAGCATCGCTTTGTATTAACGAGATTTAGATGTGGCATTGTTCATTTTCTTGTAGCTTTTCCTACTATGCGGTCCCATCCGCCTGCCGATTTTTTATGTCCATGTGACAATCTAAGCAAACAGAGCACGTTGCATTTTATGCTGTTTAGTAAATTTTATAAGATTTTTAGATGTTTTTATTTAAAGCCACTATTTATTACTTTTAACATCAGGTCATATAAAGAGGCTATGAAATTCTTGGTAAGATTAGGTGACCCCCTGACTTGTTAGTGTCGCACTGTTCATTATGAAAGCAATTAATGAGAGGAAAAGTATAAGATCATAGGAGTATCGATTTGATATGGTTTTAAATACGATTAGTTTTATAAA
Organism: Calotriton arnoldi; assembly: GCA_963921515.1. Taxonomy (NCBI): domain Eukaryota; kingdom Metazoa; phylum Chordata; class Amphibia; order Caudata; family Salamandridae; genus Calotriton; species Calotriton arnoldi. The sequence continues at coordinate 918,197 of CAWUFW010001715.1, read as the reverse complement.
TTATCATTTTATGTGTAATAATTATGAATTCCCTCAATGATGTATAAGTATGAACGTTATGGTCAATACATATGTGTATGTTGCAATGTTTTTATAATATGATTGTATTGGTTTTATTTTTACAATGACTGTTCTTTTATGGCTATCTTTAGATAGTCGAATAAAGACTAATGAGACTTGAAGTGACCCAGTTGCTCTGCTATTTTAAACCCTCAGAAAACATTCCATTCCAAATCATGCTTTTCCGTGACCTTTCCGGAGCGCTCCTGCGACAATTGCATCTTTTCACAAAGGCCACTAATACCTACGTGATTGCCTTACCAAGCCAAATTTTTGTCTTACTTGTGCTTGGCTACTCATAGATGATAGTCAGATTAGCATTGCCATGGATCCAGACACCGCCAAATCTGATCCAAGGAGGCAAATGGGCCATAACAAAGTCCAAGAATTAGTTTTACTTTCATTATCTTCACTACTCGAATAGCAGAAAGGTTATCCAGCTATCTAGACAATTAACAGAAAGCAAAGATTAGATGCGATTGGGGGAAACTCATGTTACTAAACATTCTCCCAGCTAATTATATCTGGGAATGCTGGTTAACAATTACTACAGGAAAAGCCATTTAATCTGATTTTTTCAACATTTGCTGAACATAGTCTTGGTTTTACTAGGGTTGGCCAAAAGTTATTTATTTTCATTGCGCCTATCTGAGCTGTAGCAGAGTCCTAATCAAGTCAATGCAGGTCTGGTTAAAACTGCCCAGCTCATCTGCATACTGCAAGTTCTGTCTGTGATCTAATCCTGCATTTGGAGGGAAAGAACTTGCATTAGATAGTGGCACACCAGAAAAATCAAAACAGGGAACACGGATGTTCCTGATAAACCCCAAGTTTACAGAACTCTCTTCCGGACTACATCGGCTAAATCCAGGCCTTCTTGCTTTACAGAATGACTTCTAAGCACATCTCTCCAGACTTTACCTGCCTGACTAATTTCCTCTTGGAAATCCTTTCTTTCTACAAACCTGTTCTTTTTATAGTGGTCCTAGGCCGCTTTTTTTTTTTTAATGTAAAGATCTTTGCTGGGTTGAGGTTAGGTTTGCCCAATACAAATATATAAAATAAATAAACAATTTTTTTTTTTTAAACTGTAAGAACGAGGTCCAATCAAGAAGGCAAATGGCATGTGTGGAAGAAGCCGCCTCTCTGCCTATCAATCAGACGTGACCTTCTACATTGAGCTTAATCATGAAATTTAAGATTATCTTCTTTGCCACTTCTTCTCTTCTCGCCACCCTTTCGCCATATTCACCTTTGCTGCAATGAACCTTATTCTAATGTTTTTGTGGTCAATTGAGTTTTTTTAAGTAAAAATTAGTTTTAGCATTTGTATAATCAGCCTTTTATGCTTTCTCTCCCCCACCCCACTTTTCATGTGATTATATTGAAGATGGATGAATGGCAATTGCTGAATACATCAAACAAAAATGAATAGTGATCACCCCCATATAAACAGCTCTGCATATTGAGCACATACTACAAAAACGTGTGAGTAACCATTAGAAATCTGGTATGCCAGACTCAAGCTTGCACCCTTCCAAAGTTGATAATGCAAGCACCATTAAAATGGGTGAGAGCGGCGCCCGTTGTTAAAGTGCCAAATGCAATCTAATCTGTGGTGGGCGGGCCCCAAATGGTTAATATTACTAAAAGATTCTTGAAAGAGAACTGTACCATTCCTATATTGGTATACCTCACTACACTACTCACATCTGCATGTGCTACTGGTGTCTCTAAAGGGGGGCCCGATGGGGCCCGTGCCCCAGCTACATATGTCCTGGTCTCACTCTGGCCGGCCAACAAAGCTGATGAATATCCCCTGGAGGATAACACAGAAAATAGCAAACAATGCACCTTGACAAGCACATGATTATGTGCAACCATCTTTCACTGCATGGTGTGCGGCCTGAATATTGATGACAGAATATAGAGGAAGGGAAAAATAGAGGACAAAATGTCAAATGGTAAGTAAATACAGATTTTCTATACCTAATTCCACAAATATGAACTTTGATAATATATGTATCTTCAAGGTTCGTAGATGTGGAGTTAGGAATAGTAAATCTAAACTTCTGTTACATGCGTTTACCTTTCGATATTTTGGTCTTCAATATTTTGTCCACAATATTTTTGTCCCACGATATTCATGGCCTCACTATTCAGTAATATAATCCACTGCAGAGCAGAAATTTTTATGGCAATGCCTGAGCCTACGTCTTTACTTAAAAAGTTTAGTTATATCTTTTTATGTATGAGTGTATCTATCTATAGTTACATATATTTAGGGGGGCGTGGCTAGCCAGCATGGCCGAGTAGACGTGCTTCTACGGAGCTCCGCTCGGTGGCCCTAATTTTGTTAAAATCCTGAAACATCCTGCCCCCGCTGTGAGCGCAATTGGATTAATATAACGCTGCGGGCACCCAGGCGGCCGTCGACAGCAGCTGTGACGCGGACATTGCCCCCCGGGCCGCTGAAAAGGTGCTGGGGCCTCGGAGGGGCGGTGTCGCCATCTTGGACTGCCCCGGGAGCTGACTGCGGGAGACGGGCTCTCGGATTCGCCCCGAGGCCGCGACGTGGATTATTGCATCCGGATTCCTCTTCGGGAGTGTGGGTCGGCTGCCTCCCCCTTCGGCGGACTGAGCGGTGCACCGTGAGTGTTGTGTGGCACGCAGGGGGGTCCGTGGTGCCGTGCCGGAGAGGCCTGGGGCTGATGCTGAACGAGGAGGTTGTGGAGGAGGCAACCGTCGGAGCCTATAACTATATGCGACGGGACCCGGGCGCTTGCGGAGGGGCAGGGGAGTGACTGAGGGCTTCCTACCTGCGCCCCCCCTCCCTTCTGGGAATGGAAGGCTGAAAGGCGGATAATCTGGGCCAGAGCCGGAGGCCGGGATGGGACGGCGCCTCTAGATCACACCAGCGCGTCCGCAGTGGAGTGGTTTGCTGGGTGTGGTTGGAACCCGGAGCAATTGCGGGGCCCCCCCTCCCGTGGCGTGGGAGAAGGGCCATCATTGAAGAGGCCTGGAGAGACTGAGCTGGGGCCAGGGCCGGCACAGGTACAACGCTGGATTTGTTTCCTTGGGGGACCAGGCCTGCACCTCGCTGAGGGAACTGTGCGCTGACCCTCCTGCCTGGTGGATGCGCTGAGGGTTCATCGGGGCTGCGCCACGACTGGGGAGAAGGACCAGTCCTGATGTCTGGGCGCCTGGTGGCCTGGGCCTGTGCTAGATATACCCCAATGGAGGCGTACAAGTGGGTCTGATGCTGCTGGGGTGGACCCCTGAGCTCTGGGAGTCGACATCACAGAGGGGCTAGTGGCTGGGCGACCCCCCCATGCGGACACTTGGATGGTGCACCCTGATAGGACTGCAATCATGGGGAAAGATAAAGCACCCAAGGCTCAGACAAATAAGATTTTGAATTACGCTCAGCCCATTCCCCATGGACCTGGGGTTGAGGAAGAGGAGCCTGCGGGCGGCAGGAGGATTGATGAGCAGGGGGCTGCGGATGCTCCTACGTTGGTGGATGTCATCCAGGCAATTCAGACAACCAGGAACGATATGATCCACAAAATAGATGCGGTGGCCGTCGACGTAAACCTTCTGAGATGTGATCTACGAAAGGTTTCGGACAGGGTGTCAGCTACTTAGCGGGACGTGGACACTCTTAAAATGGAAGTCAAGAATCTCAGTGCCACGGTGGTGGAACTCAAGCGACAAGTCATAAAACTAGATGACCGGGCAGAAGATTCAGAAGGGCGGTCAAGAAGGGGGAATCTTCGCTTTGTAGGGTTCCCTGAAAAGGTGGAGGGCCTGTCTGCCGAACTGTTCCTTGAGGAGTGGATAATGAAGGAAATGGCCCCAGCGCGACTATCTAAATTCTTTAGCATTGAAAGAGCACACAGGGCGCTGGCGGCGCCACCTCGGCCCGGTGCGCCCACTAGGGCAATTATTGCGAAGCTACTTAATTTTCGGGACAGAGACCTGCTCCTGCAGATGTCCCAGAGTGGACGGCGCTTCTTTTTCGAAGGACATTCTTTATCCGTGGTACTCATAGTACGGCCCGCGGGCCGCCAGGCCTTCATTGGCGGCCCACAGACCTTGCCTTGCAGTTTTCACGGCCGGCAGTAAACACAGAAGATGACCGCAGGAGCATACTAGTGAATACGTATTAAATAGGTATTCACTACGTATGCTCCTGCGGCCATCTTCTGTGTTTACTGCCGGCATCTGTGACGTCAGGGCACCGTCCGAAAGCTTCCCAAAAGGCCCTTTAAAAGTCAGCTGTAAGCGCTTTCACAGCTGACTTTTAAAAGGGCCTTTTGGGAAGCTTTCTGTTTGGACAGAGACAGATAGAGGCAGAGACAGATAGAGACAGAGACAGAGATACAGATAGAGACAGAGATAGATAGAGACAGAAATAGATAGAAACAGAGACAGATAGAGACAGAAACAGATAGAGACAGACAGAGACAGACTGAGACAGAGAGACAGACAGAGACAGTCAGAGACAGATAGAGACAGAGACAGTCAGAGACAGACAGAGACAGATAGAGACAGACAGAGATAGAGACAGAGATAGAGAGGGACAGACAGAGACAGATAGAGACAGGGACAGACAGAGATAGAGACAGAGAGAGATAGGGACAGACAGAGACAGATAGAGACAGAGATAGAGACAGATGGAGACAGAGACAGATGGAGACAGAGACAGATAGAGATAGGGACAGATAGAGACAGACAGAGACAGATAGAGACAGAGACAGATGGAGACAGAGACAGATAGAGACAGAGACAGAGAGAGACAGATAGAGACAGAGACAGATAGAGACAGAGACAGATAGAGACAGACAGATAGAGACAGAGACAGGGACACACAGAGACAGGGACAGACAGAGACAGATAGAGACAGACAAAGACAGATAGAGACAGAGACAGATGGAGATAGACAGCTGGAGACAGAGACAGATGGAGATAGAGACAGATGGAGATAGAGACAGATGGAGACAGAGACAGATGGAGACTGATGGAGATAGAGACAGATGGAGACTGATGGAGATAGAGACAGATGGAGACAGAGACAGATGGAGACAGAGACAGATGGAGACAGAGACAGATAGACACAGACACAAAGGGAGATAGAGACAGATAGAGACAGATAGAGACAGAGATAGATGGAGACAGAGACAGATAGAGACAGAGACAGATAGAGACAGAGACAGATAGAGAGGGATAGAGCTAGAGAGAGAGAGAGAGAGAGAGAGAGATAGATAGATAGGTAGATAGAGAGAGAGATAGAGAGAGAGATAGAGAGAGAAAGAGCGATAGAGAGATAGAGATAGCTAGAGAGATAGAGATAGATAGATAGATGTGTGTATGCCGGGTCTGGTGGCTCAGTCGATGAATGCGTCCGCTGCAGGGGCCTGTGTTCAACCTCATGGTCACAGGTGTTTTTTTTTTTTGCTCTAGCCCCGCTCCCCTCTCCCACTGACCCCGCCCCCAACGGTGCAGCCCTTGGCCACAAACCACACTGTAAATTTGGCCCCCGAGAGAAAGTTTGTGAGTACCCATGTTCTATATCGTTGTATCCAGATTACACTCAGCGAGTACAAGAGCAGAGGAAGACTTTCATCGTGGTCAAGCGGCGGCTGCGGGACTTGAATCTGAGGTACAGCCTGATGTTCCCTGCTAAACTCCGAGTAGAAAATGAGGGGCGTACACTGTTCTTCTTAGCGGCGGAGGCGAGCGACTGGTTGGACGAGAGGGGCCCGGGGGGGGAGACGGCTGGTGCCCTCCACGGCTTCCACTGGAGCAACAGGGTCACAGAACTCGGTGCGGGCCGGAGGCATCCAAATCGCCAGTCGCAAGCTGGACGGGCGGCGAGCTCCGGTCACATAAAAGTTCTGCAAGACGGTACCCTTCAGGCATCGGACACAGAGGCAGTGCCGGACTCTGTTGATTTGAAGCCGGATCTGGAGGATGGGGCGGCTGCACTAAACAGTGGACATTAATAGCTGTCATGAACGGACAACTCGAGGGACAGTGTACAGATAAGTGTAATAACAGTGATTGAGGCCGAACTGGGGGCGGGAGGGACCTGTTTTTGGGGGCAGCGGAGATCGAGCTGCCCCTTTATTTTTGCTTTATTGTCTGTATTCACTATTGCGTATGTCTGGAAATGGTCACAGTGGGAGCAAGGGCACTCACGGGGCTGTGACGCCCCCCAGTAGAGTTCAGGTGCGTCCGGGACGCTAGAGAGTAATCTCGCGGCCGGGCGAAGTCGGTTCTCTAGCACAGCAACAGATGGGATAGACCTACCCGTGTAATAGGCGAGGCCGGAATACCTTTCTGCCTCTGAATACCTGTGGGGGGAACTAATGTTTACAGCGGGTAGGAGGGGTTGAGGTTTGGGGCGGTATGTGCTGCTATTTGTTTGGATTACAGCGTATACATCAAAGGTAATGCGACTGCCCGGGAGGTGGGGGAGGGGGAGGGACTGTTTGATTTTCAATGTTCTTCTAGTTGTTATGGGAGTTTCAGGGTCATGGGAAATTGCATATACGTCACATAAGATGCCGGGAAAGAGTACTGGTCATTTGTGGGGGCGAGAGACGGAAATGATTTGTATACACCAACGTAATCATGTCAGTACAAACACTGAAGATACTTAACTGGAACGTTAGGAAAAAAAAAAAATAGTTACATATATTTAGAAATGCATCAATAGAAAATCATATTTAAATATAATTATGTATATTATAGTTAAGATCGTGTTTGTATAGGAAATTTATTTTTTGGTTTGCTTATATCTTTGGTGCCATTTGACAAATGTTCATGAAACTTTCCCCAAAAATGTTTTCCACCTCAGCTTATTCCTGGAAAGTTTTGGGGGGATCAGTCAAGTGGGGGCCAGGAAAAAATGGGAACCCAAAACATGATTTTCCCATTCATTTCTCCATAAGAACTTTAGACACAGCTTCAGCCCAAACCTCTGAATGGGCATACACCAAATTTAGCAGAAAGCTAGATCTTGGTCAGGAAAGAGTGCTTGTTGTGATTTAGCGTAAATCCTTTCAGTCGTTTTTGATTAATTAATGCTCAAAAACATTGTATATTTCACGTCGTGGAGGCTCCGCGGACCCGAGAGATCTCCTACTGAGACCTGATTGGCTGCCACCACATCAACCAGAAAGTGGTGGCAGCCATCTTAGGACTCGGGACTCAGTCCTGAGTCTGAGAAAAATAGCACACAAAGACATGAGGGCGGGGTAGGATACCCTGACCACATAGGCTTGGTGGTGGGGTCCCAGTGGGACCCCACCTGGAGACAAAAAGATTTTTTTTTTTATTTTGCCACAAATTTTTGGAGGATCCACAAATCTCTGGTAAAATGTTAATGAAAAAAGCACAGCCTACTGAACTGTAAAAAAAAAAAAGACCCCCCCATTGAGTGGGCCAGGGATTTGGTGGGCGGCGCATAGGTGATTTTAGGGGAAGGGGTTACATGACCTCCCCCTCCCCAAGCCTCCAGGAGGCCCCAGCAACCCCATTCCCTAGGGGCAATATTTTAATGAAGGCGAGCAGGTCCCGGGGACCCCATCTCCTGGGGCTGACATCTTTGGAAAGAGGAGGTGGGCATGTGGCCCCCCTCTACAAGCCTCTAAGAGGCCCCAGGAACCCCATCCCCCAGGGCTGAAATATGTTAAACGGGGGAGGAGGCCACAGGGCCCCACTCCATGAGCAGAAAAAGGTCCCTGGGGACCCAACCCGGGGGCCGAATGCTTTAAAAAATAGGGAGGAGGGCTATGTGGACCCCCTCCACAAGCCTTTGAAGGCCCCCCGGGATCCCATACGCAGGGCCAAACTTACATTAAAAGGGAGGAGGGCTGCGCGCTGCCCCTCACCGAACCTTAAAAGGCCCCGGGCCAGCTCTATTACTCAGTCCTGGGGAGCCCACCCCCGGAAAAGAGTAGTTTCCTTGCCAGCATCTGTGTGGGCAGGAAGACATATGTTTGCTCCCGCCTGGTGGGAGCATTTCTAAATCTCCCGCCAGGCGGGAGCAAACATCACTTCCCTGCCTGCAGCAGCATGGGCTGGGAAGGCATGTCATCTCCCAACCGGCGCAAGATTCAAACATGCTCCCTCCGGGTGTGAGCAGACTTCTATTCCCCTGCTTGCACTCCTGCGGGCAGGGAAACAGAACAGATATTGCTCCCATCCGGAGGGAGCAAGCATAAATAGCTGCTCCCTTTAGGCGGGAGCAATGCCGGCTCCCGCACTGTGCAGGGAGACAGCTGGGGCTGCGGGGGCCCTAGGGCTCCTCCTGTGAACCACAATTTGAGGTTTGTAGGTTCCCAGAGTGTGCACTTGGGCACCTACCTGTGGCCCCAGGGGATGGGGTCCCCATGCCCAAGAAGGGTCGAAGAGGGGGTCCACACGCCCCCTCTCCTTAATTATGTAATTTGTCCCCGGGGATGGGGTCCCCAGGGATTAATAAAGCTTGGGGAGAGGGCCGTCCAGCTACCCTCCTGCTTTATTATGGATTTTGACCTTGGAAGATGGGGTTACTGGGGCCTAATTAGGCTTGGGGAGGGGGGGTCCGTGCTGCCCCTCGGTGAGAATTTCAGTGAGAACTTTACATTCTAAATGTACAAACCACTGATATTCACCAGTTATAGTTAACTCTGGTAACTATAACTTGTGCTCTAAGGTAACTATGACTCGAGCCCTCACCATGCACTGCTGATTACTCCATATATTACATCACTCATGACATCATTGATATCTATAACATTTGAAATTAAATTATTGATGGGAAAATAGAGCATGGCGGGGCGCGAGTTACAGTTACCTTAGGGTACGAATTATAGCTACCACAGCTAACTATAACTGGTGAATTTCAGTTCTTTTGGATGAAAAAAGCGTTACGTTGTCACTGAAATTCTCATCTAACTGGAACGTTACTTTAATTTATTTATATATATATATATATATATATACAGTGGCGGTGCGTCCATTGGGGCGTTGGGGCGTTGCCCCACTAAGCCACATGGACAGCACCGTCACGCCTAAAATTTCATTCGTGCTACAGTAAAAGTCTTGCAGTCCAGTCCGGTAGCGTTTAATTTGACACGCCCGGCCCGAGGCAATCGGAAGGCGCTGAAGGGGGTGGGGCTGCGGCAGCTTGAGTGACAGACTGTCACTGATAGTGCAGCTGCAGCAGCAATAGTAGTGCGCATGTCCATTTTTGGGCTGGTCATTTTAGGACCAGCCCGAACATGCGCACACTACTCCACTGCGACCTTTTCTCTTAGGAGAGCGACTGTCTGGCGAGGGACCCGAGGGTGCTTCATGCAGCAGCCCCCGGGTCTCAAAATGGGCGGGGAGTAACCCTGCTCTAGCCAATCCTGGCGCTGCTAATGCAGCGCCTGGATTGGCTGAGACTCCACCGCGCAGCCTGGTGCATTTCAAACTGGAACACCCTGAGGCGGCGCGTGATCCGATCCGGGAGTGTAGAGAAGGAGCGGAGGTCGGAGGAAGGTAAGTTTTCTTTATTTTAAATTAATTACCGTCGCCGTCCCCCACGCAACACTCCCCGTCACCCCCCCCACCCGCCCGTCTGTCTTGCCGGCCGCAACTGTCCTGGTTTAGTGCAATTTTATTTCTTCTTCTAGTAAAGTAAACGTATTTCGTTCTTTTCTGGCCTTCGCCGCCCCATTCTGTTCAATTCCCCAGGAACAGACGACGCCTCAGTAGGCCTGAATCGCGGGGATTGTTTCACATCATCGGTCCATTCAGCCTCTCCTCCCCGGTTGTAAAACACAACCCATTGCCAGGCGAACAGTGATACTATTGTGCCCGAGCACTATACCACCCAGATTTTACCTCAGCGTCCCGAGACCCCCTTTTTGTCTGCAGTCAAAAGAAAACATTTGCTAAGGGGTGGGGAGAGGGTGTTCCAATTGCTTTACTAACATGGAGGTTAAAGGAAAGATTGATGGGAGAAAGTTCACCTAAAAACGAGGATACATTTCTCGCTGGCCGAGGGCTGTTGTAGCTGTGTGGAGTGTGGAACTCTGTGCAGGACGGAGCTTGGTTAAGAGCAGAGAGAAAGAGAACATCGGTAGTTCTGCAGTTCTGCTATCCATACTGAAGCATACGTCTTAGACACAGTGTTGTAAGACACAGATTTACCGGCTAGGCTTCACTACAGAACACAGGAAATGTTTAACTCCGACTGGTCAAATGGCACCTTGTGAGTTTGGTCACAAGGCCCAGAAGACTGACTTTACGACATCACTGATCAGCCCCCACATGGACATGCATTTACTGATGCGAAAGAATTTCCAGAAACAATACAGCTTGTTCATAGCCTTGGGACTTTGAACCCGTTATGTACATTTAGTTTTAGGAACGTACATTCAGTGTGCGGAACGTACGCTCACTCCAATCAATAGACATTTATTTATTCAAACCCACATCTGCTTGGACCCAAGTTCCATATGCAGATCATTTACTGCCTTTGTTAACTATTGCGACCTATTCTTATGCCCCGATGTTCGCGTGTCTGACCTTGCTTCGTAAGTAGTCCTTATGTAAAAATTCTTGGATTCTCACTTTGATATTTGACTTTTGCTCTGCCTCTGCGCATAGCAAATTCATAATTAAATTCGACCTCACTAATACACTTTTCTTAAAAAACAAAAACAAAAAAGACTGGATAATTTTCCAACTTTTCAGGAGCCGCTAAGTGGCTTCTGCTGGCCAAACCAAAATTGGTCTAATTTGATGAGAGGTTTAGGCTACTTTGTCGAATGTTAAACAAGGGTGTTGTGTTAACATGTTCTAAAGGGCTTATAGATTAGGAAATGCCAGATACTTTCACCAAACTTCGAATGTGCACCAGTCTCTAAGAAAGGTGGGTACCAATGAATGACGTGGCTGAAAAGAATATCGAAATCTTAGTCGGCTTCAATGTTGCTTTCGGGTGGTGTCCCAGACGAGGTTTCCAAAACGTAGTGTGTTCTCAACTGAGGGCTGAACATGTAGAGGAGAACATAACGTACACACGAATAAACTATACATTGAAATTAAATAAGACATGTAGTGCTCAACCAGAGCACTTGTCACAAGAACTCTGACCGAATGCTCAGGGCTTTTCCAAATACCCCAAACGAAAGTTTTCCGCCTCAAGTTCCTCCCCTATCTGTTGTTGCGGTCTCCTGTCTGTTGGCATGCCCTGCCCGTGGTTGTGCTGCCGTGTCTGTTGCACTAGCCTGCATATTGTTGTAATGATCTGGTTGTTGCAGTGTGCTGTCTGTGTTTAGTCGGCCCTGACTCTGTTTGCACTCCCTTTCTCTTGCGCTGACCTGTTTCTTGTGTTTCTGTGGCATCGACCTCTCGCTTATTTTGCCACACTGTATGTTGCACTGCCCTATATATTGTTGCAGCCCCTGGTTGTTGCCCTGAACTGTCAGTTGCTGCGCTGCCACGTGCGTTGTTGTGGTGTCATGTCTGTTGCGAGATCTAGTCTGTTGCGCTGGCCTCTGTGTTTCTGCTGCACTGTTGTTGCGCACAGCCCTGCATGTCACACTGCCTTTGCGTTACCCTGCCCTGTGAGGTCTTGCGTTGCACTGGCTGTTGCACTGCCCGCTCTCTGGTTCTGCTTATCTGTCTCCTCATGTGCCCTGCATTACGCTGTTCGTTGCGCTGCCCTGCCTGCTGCACTTCCCTGTCTGTTGTTGTGCTACTCTGTCTGTTGTACTGCCATGTCTGTTGTTACGCTGTCCTGCCTCTTACACTGCTCTGCTTCTTGCATCTCTGCACTGGCTGTTAGACTGTCAACCATCTCGTTTGCCTGCCCTGTCTTTGCACTTCCCTGTCTCTTAATAATCTGTCCTGCCTGTTGGACTGCCCTTCCCCGTCTCTTGTTGTGCTGCACTTTCTCATGTTGGGCTGCCCAGTCTTGTTGTGCTGCATTGCTTCGTGTTGTGCTCTCCTTTCCTTTGTTGTGCTGCCCTTTCTCTTGTTGCGCTGCCATGTCTCTTGTGGTCTTGTTGGTTGCTAGAGACCGTAGAGAGAAATCAAGAGACAGAGCGTGAAAGAGGGTGCAAAGAAGAGAAAGACAGACCTAAAGAAATATGGATGTAGATAGAGATAAAATGACAGAAAGAGATACAGGCCTAGAAAGAGAGAAAACAGATACTTGGAGATAAAGTCAATGGAAAGCAAAGAGAAAAGAGACACAGAACGCACCTGTAAACCAAAATGTCATGCCTGGTGTGTAATGGAACTAACCTGGATGTAATTGATAACATAAGAGAGAGAATAGATTGATAAATAAAGCAAGAGAAATGAAGCGAAATTGAAAGAAAGATGAAGAGCCAGAATGAGAGAGAGGAGAGAGTGAGAGTGTGTGTGGGAGAGAGAAGCGATGGATTGTTAGAGAGAACGAGAGAGAAGGGGTGAAACAGAGAGAGATGGAGCTAAGCAGAGCCAGAATGAGAGAGTGTGGCAGAAAGAGAGAGGGGTATAACGAGTCTGTTGAGATAGAGAGAGAAAAAGAGGGACATAGGAAGTAAGACAGATATAGGTATGAGCATACGTACACAGTTATCTCTACTATAATCAGACACTGGGACAGACCATTGAATGTTGGAATGTAAAATCTTGTCCCGCTTTGGGGTAACTTAAAATTTTGTCTGCTACAGGAATTTTTATATATGAGAGAATGTTAATTTGCTTTGGCAAGTCATGCATTGTACACTGCACTTAGCCCACTTGAAATGACACGTGGGAGGCCTGCTTTGGCAGTGAATTGGATCTGGAATTTCTGAGTTTGAGTTGCATGGTCAATATTTATGTGTCACTTTCATAGTTATTTAGACTGTGTTTCTGTTTTATACTGTTTCTGCCAATATGTAACTTTGAGCCACAGTTTTGGTTGATTTGGATTGCAGTGGCTCAGTTTATTTGGTGATTCACAATTCTAATCATGGGTAAAACATGGCTTGTTGAACATAGATGAGATGTACTTGCAAATTGTTGGATAGCGTATTGCATTTCAGTTTTTCAATTTGACCAATCTTTTACCAACGAAATACGAGTGTCTTCCAGGTCGAGGACCACACTGCTTTTTCTCTTATCTGTCTTGTATCAAGACCCTGCTGGACTATGGGGTGAAAGCAAGTTTGAATAAGCAGCTACCTATGTTATATGACATCTCTTTATTAATGTAATAACTGCATTTTCACAATTTCTTTATTAACCTTCCTGCTTTCTCAAATTTGCTTGAAAATGCACCATTTGTCCACTCTTTTTCAAAAATTTCTCGGGTGAGAACCCCCGAACTCCCTTAGGTTGTTCGGACTAGCTCGCTACGCTCACTCGCTGTGGTGCAGTATGCCAATCATTTTACGCCACACCACTTTCAAATATCACCAGCCGCCCTGTATATATATATATATATATATATATATATATATATATATATATATATATATATATATATATATATATATATATATATATATGCATACACACACGTGCACGCATGCACTCCCAGTGTTCGTGATTGCCCTTTGCAGGTGCCCCACCAGTTTTATCTGCGACTCATTAAGTCCCCCCTTAAAAATGACTTCTAGAGACGCCATTGAATTGTGCAGAATCCTAATGGGCTCCCTGAATACAGGGTTCAGGTGTACCCTATTGCCTTCTTCCTGCCTCCACTTGCTGTCGAACGCTGATTTTGATTGGAACATCCTTTACACACCCCTCCTTCCTTCCTATTCCGTATCGATCCCACAATGCACTCCTCCCCAAGGGCTCCCAAGCAAGGTGAATGTTAGCTTAGTAGGAGTATGGGGAGGGGGGATGTGGTTCCCCTTAGCAACGGTTGCCATGTATGAAGGATAAAACGTTCTCTCTTTCCACTTCGCTTTGGTAAAATGCCAGTAAATAGATGTCGAGGTCTATGTGTCCGCAGAAGTAAGACTGGAGAACTGTGCAGTATGGCTGCATCTGCTTAATTGAATTGAATAGATAAAGGGCAGAGCACGTGAAAAGGAGGTCTGTGCCTAACCAGCCAGTCATGTGTTCGAATCCCGGCGGGGCCTACTCGGCCTACCATCCTACCACGCACGGTAGATCAAATGAGTACTTTTGAGTTGTCTAAAAGTGTGTCTACTATAAACTAACCGTTCGTACGTGTGATGTCACGAGCACACAGCACACTAAAAGAAGCACCTTATGGAAAGGAAACCTCATCCCCAGTGCCATCTGCTGTCCCAGCAGTTGCTGGTCAGGGGAAAGGAAGCCATCTAAGGAAGGGGTCCTTCAGAGATGTAAGAACAATGGCCGTCAAGGCCTGGCCTTCACGCGCAGAAGAGATGCGAGTCTGCAAGGTGTGGAGTGGGACTGAAGTTAACAGACGCACGTAAAGCACAGACAATACGGTAGATAGATACAAGTGCTCTGAAATCCCTCGAGCAGTCTCACAGTCCCATGCGTGGGCACACTTATGAGCCATGAGGGCAGCCATCTTTTTATAGGCGCTGTATGACTCATGACTTTTAACTCTGGCTAAAGCCAGATAAGAAGCCAAAATATGCACACACAGACACACGCGGACGGGTACAGATAATGTAAATCTGGCACACAGGCAAACTGTGCTAACGGACACAGAAACACTATGCACAACACCAACAAATCAAGCGTATCGGACACAAAGAGGCAACTTGTGCAAAGACACAACCAGACGAGCACATAGACACAAACAGGATGCATACAGACACACAGACATGCATGCATACAAACAAGATATCCATAAAGACATGCATGCATACGATAAGCATACACACACAAACAATGCAGCCATAAAAATCACAACCCAGATATTCAAACGGACACAAAGAAGAAATGCATAAGTTACATAGACGTATGACATGTAGACATGATACACATAAAGAAGACATGCAAATTGACACTCAGACATAAAGCATGTATATGGACACAACCAAAATATTCATACCACCACACAAACAAGAGATGAATAAAAACAGACACACAAGACATGCAGCTAGACACGCAGGCATCAGACATGCGTAGAGACCCAAACAAGACGTGCATATAGACACACAGATCTACAGTGCGCATACAGGCACAAGGACATAAGGTAAGAATATCTATACAGTACTCACAGACACACGTTACTCACTCATTCAGCGCTCCTGGGCAGTCTCCATCGAGGCACAGCTCCCGAATGTGAGCTTTCATTCTTGATAACAGAAACCTGCACAGCAGAGCCGTAGACACCGACAGGAACACCATATGTGCGAACGCCAATGACAGCATGTACTGTGACAGTCAGAACGGGCATTGGACAGACACAGCGCTAACATACATCACACAAAGCTGGCTACGGTTCACCATGCCATAGGAAAACACATTCGACTACTATATTCTCGTGACAGAGGCTACCTATCACACATCCTGTGCGACACTAGCAATGGGCACAGGCGTACACGCTCGCTCCATGACACACTGCTCCTCTGTAGCACTCGAGGTACCCGTCCTCTGTGCAGCGGACCCAGACACACGGAGGCTGATGGGCACAAAGACCACAGTAGACCAATGAGGTGTCGGTTGCCATCTCTTGTCCTGCAGGGTAACTCTCAGACACAGGCACACTGTAGAGAGGCACAGGAACAATGGACAGCGGTGTGTGGGGGGCATCGGTACCTTCCTCGAGGTGTGGAGCTTCGGGGTGGGGGTCTGTGCCAACCACAGGAGCAGAAAGAGACCCCCTTCCCTTGGCCACCACTAGTCATATCCCAGGAGGCCCATGCAGGTGTTTCTGTACACATTCACCATCAGACAAGAAGACACCGTGGATAAGAGTACGGGTTGTATCCTACTCAGCAGACCCTGCTCCCGGGGCATTCATCAGGGCCGCGAAGAACCTAGAGACGGTGACCCCCTCCCCCACTGGATCTGCAACCCCAAATCTCCAAGCATGCACTTCTTACCCCAGGAGCATCCGTGGACCTGGCGGTACTGCTTCTCACTCCAACAACCTAGAGGATCAGAGCACTGCTGTCTATTGTGCGGCTGCCCCCGGCAGGTGACAGCGGACCCCCGGGTGGGCTCTCAACCCATCCCCTTCACCGGGATCTTTTCTGCATTGCCCACGCCCCCCAACACACACACATACATGCCCGTCCCCGCCAGCCAGGCCGTTGCAGGGCGCCTCTGCTTTACTGCGCCTATCAGTGTTTAGTATTTGTGTGTTAGCGCCTATACCTACAGCCCCCGCCCCCAGGCGGCATACCTCCGTCCTCCCGCATCCAGAGCCCTTGCCCCGCTGCCTGGCTCCTCCGCGCTCTGAGCCCCCCGGTCACTCGTGGAGCAGGCTGCAGATGCAGCAGCGAGGTTAACTCTTGCAGCGCCGCGGCGCAGACAATGCTCCAGCCTGAACAGCTGAGCTCTCGCCAAGGCTGGGTGGCGGGGGAGGGGGAGACCATGAATACACCGATATCAAGGTGGTGTCGGGGGCACGCTGTGGACAAGACAGGCTGGGGCTATCATATGCCACCGTCTGCACAGAGAACACGTCAAGTCCTAATTAAAACATAGTGTTGCATATTACCTTATGCAACAATATTGTACATACTGGCTTCGTGTGTTATGGTGTGCAACCGAATGTAACTGTAGGATGGGGGATGTTAAAGTGTGGAACTGGCTGGCACGATACGGTATAGCATCCTGCACCGTGATAGTGTAAGCTGTGATGTGCTCCAGGGTCTGCTGGTATGGAGTAGTAGTAGTTCTCAGTTCAACACTTATGTAATATTGTGGTGCTCACAGTTATACATCATGTATTCATGTAGTACTTGAAATGCTATTTTATGGCATCGATTAGAATGTTATAGTTCACAATGTTTTGTTATAGCAAAGGAAGTTTTAAAGGCTCTTATTATAACTCGTGCAGAGTGGTAGCAATGCACTTTTCAGTGTTTATACCATGCCCCATGATTACAAGTGTTACCAGCTATGGTATTAGCTGGTAGTATAACTGTGCCCAGTAATACCAAACCCAGTACTACCGCTTGCTTTTCCGGTCACAAATTCCACCTAGTTAAAGCAGGTGGAATTTGTGAGCAAAAAAGGGCCTAGAATTCGGGTGAAAACATATGTTAAACATATAGAATTGTAGAAGGCTAACAGTGATGTTTTTCACCAAAGGGTTCTGACAAGACAGATAGACAATAAGAGCAAAGCTCAAGTTGTCAATGATCCTGGTGGGTGCATGAATTGGCAGAGGGATGGATGGATTCATGGATGGATGGGTCTGGGTGGGCGCATGGTTGGATGGATGGATCTGGGTGGGCGCATGGATGAAATCACGGGGGAAAGGATAGATATGAACAAACTCTTTTTAAACAATAAACTTTAGTGGCATTTCAATACAACTTACATAACAAGAAACACATATCCCTGCATAATCACATAGCACATCTTACCATTCTGAGTACGCATGTAGACAAATCAATGCTGACAGCGGCACCACAAGAACAATAGGGAGGTCACAATACCTTTCTGTTAGCTATCCACTCAGTGAGCCCCTATCACAAGTGTTTGTGCCCCCGACATCTGTCATAGTATAATTTGTCTGGGAATACCAGGAATTCTAAACATTTCTGGGAATCCCATATTTTCTGGTGCTTGTTAGGGCAGTTCTGGTGCATGCGTACCAGGATCTCGAGTGTTATGCAGTGGTCTAGGTCGCATGACCAAGTTTCCTTGTCTGGGAGGGTCTCTCTATAATAACAACTAATAAATCTGGTGGTCTACAACAGGGAGCTGCAACTGAATTATCAAGTACCTTCGTCAGTGCCAACACCCAAAATTACCAACAAGTGTGAAGTAACCTTTGCGAACTAATCGGATTTCCATCAACTACCAAGAGAGGTCAGTGTCATCATTTGGATATCCTTCCTTCCTACCACCACTCCTCTAAATAACAGAGGAGGGTCACGTGGATCGGATTTCAACCAGGTCACGAAAATCACAACAGAAGGAAATGGAAACACAAAAGAGAGACTCTGTATTCACCTTATAACAGGTCTCACCAATGAATATTGATTACTACAGGGTGATGGAATTAAAAGTGCAGTGCAAGTGAGTGAAGATAAAAAGGATTTGGAAGAGAAAACTCCTTTTAATACAAATATCTCTACCAGTCCTATTAAAAATAGTGCAAAAG
Organism: Calotriton arnoldi; assembly: GCA_963921515.1. Taxonomy (NCBI): domain Eukaryota; kingdom Metazoa; phylum Chordata; class Amphibia; order Caudata; family Salamandridae; genus Calotriton; species Calotriton arnoldi. Next base: position 899,878 of record CAWUFW010001715.1, on the reverse strand, counting down.
CAGCTTTGAACACATAGGCCGCTTCTCAATGGTCAACAAGTTTCAGCCTTTTGGGCCAGTCGCCCAGGCTTTCTTCAGGACCTAAACAACAAATTGTAATGCTACTTCCTTACCAAAATAATCATGGGACTTTTATATGCATAAAATTATCAAAAAAATACGACCTTCTATATGGTCAATCCTCATTACAAGCGGAGTGTTCTTCACACCTGTAACAGATAAGCACATCAAACCCCTTTGTAAAATAATAAGACAGTTATAATAACTCCCCAACATTAATTCATCCTTAGTGATACACTCATTGGTTACTCCATATACCAATAAGTTATTAAAGTTACACTGCTATAACCATTATTCCGCTGGTGCACTCACCTGTCTTGTATGAGGTCAATACCTCACCTCACCTGGTAACAACTCAGGTATGGGAGACCCCGCCCTGTAAGTAGAGGAAAATCACTTTTAAGGGAAGAAAACTTATTTTATCTTTCCCTCATTGAATGCACTTCATAATGAACTTAGCAGCTCAAATAAAGACACCTTCCTAAAAGAGACACTCAAAATTGCAGTTTCAACTTGTGAAGCAATGCTCAGAAAAACTTAGCTCTGCTCACATTCCTTATCTCATTTGTCCTTCGATATCTAAATTGTCAAGAATTATGGTACTTCGTATTCTTCACTGTTCAGACATACCAAAAATACATGTAGTGAAATGGACTGAACTAGTCTCACTGTCCATGAGCTTCTACGTCAAAAAACTAGCCGTACCTACAGAAACAGACAGCGTAAACTAGCGCTCTACGACTGATGAGGTATAGAAGTGTATAAAACGGGGAAGGACCCAAAGTGTATCAACGGAGCAGGGAAGCCTCAAGAACTTCCAATCCTCCTAATACAGACATGGCCAGCGCAATGATAATAATGTATGCGAAAAACGCATGATATAGCAGCGCAATAACAACACTGACTCAGCTAGAGGTCTTACCTCTCCGTCGGTGCCTTGGGCTCTCCTGAGTAAGTGGGAGGTGCGCATGCGCCTCTCTTTTCCGGCTTTGTATCTTACACGGCGCTGCCGGCAGTTGAAAATGGCGTCATTCTGGACTACAGAATGACGTCATACTAACCGGAAGCTGTAGTTCTCTACTGGAGATTACGGGAACTTAATAAAATAGCTCCTGCTGCTTCTTATATGCAAATGTCTTAACTCATTTACTAGTTCGATCATTTGTTAAACCTCCTGAATACATATATACACAAAATCAGAGACTATTTAGTGAATGTATAAAAAGACCACATAAGGGTGTAATACCTCTTTTCACCTAAATTTCAACTTCATAGTGGCCTATGTATCTGACACGGAACTGCTTGTAATTACTAATGGCGTCATTCTAGATTGAAAAATGACGTCGTTATTCCCGGAAACTATAGTTATTTTCTAAATACAACGGGAACTAATTGAATGGTGGTTCATGGTGGCTACACTACAGATGGGACCTCTATTCGTCTTCAAATTTCTAAAATACAAGAGACATATTTAGGAGGATACATCTCAATATCTATATCCCAGCTAGCCAATCTTGGTGTTGTAGATAAATCACAGTAAACGATCATAACTACTACAGAATCAACTTCCTATAGCTGCTGTGAAATACACATGACTGGTGGTTATAACTGCCTCGATTCTTCTCTATATTGAAGTATTATAAGGCAGTCCAAGGTATACCATCGTTCAGGCCTCTGGTGTCACTATGGAGTTTAAACACTCACTTTTTTTCCTTACCGAAGAGAAATCTGGCTTTATCAACAACATGAGATGGTATATATGGTTTTTCTAAAACCGTCCACATGAAATCATCAGCCTGATGGGCAAACTCAACAAAATGTTTCGTTAGTTTGGTATTGGTTTTTCTGCATCTAAATGTGCTTTTATGTTCTAGCATCCTGAGCTTCACTTTGCGAGTCGTCATCCCCACATATTGGTATTTGCAGGGGCACTGTATCAAATAGATCAAATTATCACTGTTGCAATTGGAAAAAGTTTTTTGCACCCAAGGTCTCATAGTTCCGATATCAACTGTTTTTGAATGCCTTGTTTGTGGGCAAATAGCACAAGCTCCACAAGAAATAGTGGAAGAAGCTTCCAATGAAGGGTGGATCACACCACAGGAAACATCATTTCTCCAAACCACTCATCCTGTGATGCCGTATTTCTATACTTTACCAAAAGTACATAAGATCCAACGACCACCACCAGGGAGACCCATAATTTCAGGGATAGGCTCAATTCTTGAGCCTTTATCTACTTTTGTAGATTTTTTCTTAAGGCCTTTGGTTAAAAGAATGCCGACGTATCTTCAGGATACAAAAGATGTGTTGCGCCTTCTACCTACGGTGGAATTCGACTCGGAGAGAGACTTGTTAGTCTCCTTCGATGTTGAATCACTATACACATCTATTCCTCAAGATGAGACGTTAGATACAATTGCCTCTATCTTGAACAACACCGACCTAGACTCTATTACACCGGTTCATTTTATCATGACCATGGCTCATTTGGCCATGAAAGATAATTTTTTCAAGTTTGAGGAAACGATTTACCTGCAAGTCTCGGGAACGAGCATGGGGAGTGTTTTTGCGCCAAGTTTGGCTAATCTATACGTCCATACCTTCGAACAAGACCATGTGTTGAATGACGATAAACCCTTCCACGAGTCGATTAGACTATGGAAGCGTTATATCGACGACATTTTCGTAGTGTGGCGTGGTGATTTAGAATCGGTGGTACAGTTCCAACAATGGCTCAACACACGGAATAATTTCTTGAGATTTACACTAGAGGCTCATAAGAACAGAATAGCTTTTCTCGACTTATCTATTTTTGTCACTCCAACAGGATTGGAAAGCGAGCTTTATCGGAAACCAATGGCTCGTAATTCCCTCCTAAGGTATGATAGTCAACATCCGAAGGCCTTGCGGAACAATTTGCCATATGGCCAATTTTTACGAGTGAGAAGAAATTGTTCGACCTTCGAGCAATATAAGCAACATGCCCAGAATTTGTCTCACCAATTGACAGAGAAGAAGTATCCAAAAAAACTTATCAAACGAGCATATAAACGTGCTAGTAACAATCATAGAGAGGCGTTATTGGAACCACAGGCCGAGAAACCATCCTTGGGGCGTCTTACTTTTGTGAATACGTTCAGCACGCTAACCAATGGTATTCAGAAGAGTATTCGCAAGAATTGGCGTTTGCTGAACATTTGTAAGAATAAAATTCCATTGCCTTTGTTTGCATTTAAAAGAGGGTACAATCTTCGTGACAAATTGGTGCACACACGACCAAAAGAGCAAGGATTAAGGAGAACGGGCACACTCTGGGACTTACCTCCGGTCCAGGGTCATTTTCCTTGTGGAGCTTGTGCTATTTGCCCACAAACAAGACATTCAAAAACAGTTGACATCGGAACTATGAGACCTTGGGTGCAAAAAACTTTTTCCAATTGCAACAGTGATAATTTGATCTATTTGATACAGTGCCCCTGCAAATACCAATATGTGGGGATGACGACTCGCAAAGTGAAGCTCAGGATGCTAGAACATAAAAGCACATTTAGATGCAGAAAAACCAATACCAAACTAACGAAACATTTTGTTGAGTTTGCCCATCAGGGTGATGATTTCATGTGGACGGTTTTAGAAAAACCATATATACCATCTCATGTTGTTGATAAAGCCAGATTTCTCTTCGGTAAGGAACAAAAGTGGGTGTTTAAACTCCATAGTGACACCAGAGGCCTGAACGATGGTATACCTTGGACTGCCTTATAATACTTCAATATAGAGAAGAATCGAGGCAGTTATAACCACCAGTCATGTGTATTTCACAGCAGCTATAGGAAGTTGATTCTGTAGTAGTTATGATCGTTTACTGTGATTTATCTACAACACCAAGATTGGCTAGCTGGGATATAGATATTGAGATGTATCCTCCTAAATATGTCTCTTGTATTTTAGAAATTTGAAGACGAATAGAGGTCCGATCTGTAGTGTAGCCACCATGAACCACCATTCAATTAGTTCCCGTTGTATTTAGAAAATAACTATAGTTTCCGGGAATAACGACGTCATTTTTCAATCTAGAATGACGCCATTAGTAATTACAAGCAGTTCCGTGTCAGATACATAGGCCACTATGAAGTTGAAATTTAGGTGAAAAGAGGTATTACACCCTTATGTGGTCTTTTTATACATTCACTAAATAGTCTCTGATTTTGTGTATATATGTATTCAGGAGGTTTAACAAATGATCGAACTAGTAAATGAGTTAAGACATTTGCATATAAGAAGCAGCAGGAGCTATTTTCCTTCTCCTACCTGGCAGCCAAGACCTGGAACTCCCTCCCCACTCACCTTCGGCGAACCCAGGACCATCTCTCCTTCAGGAAGCAGCTCAAGACCTGGCTGTTCGAGCAGTAACTTACCCCCTCCCCCAGCGCCTTGAGACCCTCCCGGGTGAGTAGCGCGCTCTATAAATGCCGTGATTGATTGATTGATTGATTGATTTTATTAAGTTCCCGTAATCTCCAGTAGAGAACTACAGCTTCCGGGTAGTATGACGTCATTCTGTAGTCCAGAATGACGCCATTTTCAACTGCCGGCAGCGCCGTGTAAGATACAAAGCCGGAAAAGAGAGGCGCCTGCGCACCTCCCACTTACTCAGGAGAGCCCGAGGCACCGACGGAGAGGTAAGACCTCTAGCTGAGTCAGTGTGGTTATTGCGCTGCTATATCATGCGTTTTTCGCATACATTATTATCATTGCGCTGGCCATGTCTGTATTAGGAGGATTGGAAGTTCTTGAGGCTTCCCTGCTCCGTTGATACACTTTGGGTCCTTCCCCGTTTTATACACTTCTATACCTCATCAGTCGTAGAGCGCTAGTTTACGCTGTCTGTTTCTGTAGGTACGGCTAGTTTTTTGATGTAGAAGCTCATGGACAGTGAGACTAGTTCAGTCCATTTCACTACATGTATTTTTGGTATGTCTGAACAGTGAAGAATACGAAGTACCATAATTCTTGACAATTTAGATATCGAAGGACAAATGAGATAAGGAATGTGAGCAGAGCTAAGTTTTTCTGAGCATTGCTTCACATGTTGAAACTGCAATTTTGAGTGTCTCTTTTAGGAAGGTGTCTTTATTTGAGCTGCTAAGTTCATTATGAAGTGCATTCAATGAGGGAAAGATAAAATAAGTTTTCTTCCCTTAAAAGTGATTTTCCTCTACTTACAGGGCGGGGTCTCCCATACCTGAGTTGTTACCAGGTGAGGTGAGGTTTTGACCTCATACAAGACAGGTGAATGGTTATAGCGGTGTAACTTTAATAACTTATTGGTATATGGAGTAACCAATGAGTGTATCACTAAGGATGAATTAATGTTGGGGAGTTATTATAACTGTCTTATTATTTTACAAAGAGGTTTGATGTGCTTATCTGTTACAGGTGTGAAGAACACTCTGCTTGTAATGAGGATTGACCATATAGAAGGTCGTATTTTTTTGATAATGTTATGCATATAAAAGTCCCATGATTATTTTGGTAAGGCAGTAGCATTACAATTTGTTGTTTAGGTCCTGAAGAAAGCCTGGGCGACTGGCCCAATAGGCTGAAACTTGTTGACCATTGAGAAGCGGCCTATGTGTTCAAAGCTGCTTTTGCACTATTTTTAATAGGACTGGTAGAGATATTTGTATTAAAAGGAGTTTTCTCTTCCAAATCCTTTTATCTTCACTCACTTGCACTGCACTTTTAATTCCATCACCCTGTAGTAATCAATATTCATTGGTGAGACCTGTTATAAGGTGAATACAGAGTCTCTCTTTTGTGTTTCCATTTCCTTCTGTTGTGATTTTTGTGACCTGGTCGAAATCCGATCCACGTGACCCTCCTCTGTGATTTAGAGGAGTGGTGGTAGGAAGGAAGGATATCCAAATGATGACACTGACCTCTCTTGGTAGTTGATGGAAATCCGATTAGTTCGCAAAGGTTACTTCACACTTGTTGGTAATTTTGGGTGTTGGCACTGACGAAGGTAGTTGATAATTCAGTTGCAGCTCCCTGTTGTAGACCACCAGATTTATTAGTTGTTATTATAAGTTGTATTGGGGCTTGGTCGTTAAACTTTTCCCTAGGACCCTTTCTCCTTTGGAAATGTTTATGAGGGTCTTTCTATGCCATTTATGTGCAATGTCTTGTACTGTAAAAACTTCTGGTTTACCTAATTGCTCCAATGTCTAGTAGAATATTGAGCAGGTCACACTTGGGTCCACCTAGTTAAAGCAGGTGGAATTTGTGAGCAAAAAAAGGGCCTAGAATTCGGGTGAAAACATATGTTAAACATATAGACTTATAGAAGGCTAACAGTGAATGACGGGGATGTTTTTCACCAAAGGGTTCTGACAACAAGACAGATAGACAACAAGAGCAAAGCTCAAGTTGTCAATGATGTCACTCAGAACCCTCAAATGAAAAACATTCCCCTAATTCACGTTTTACCCATCTATAATTTTGTGTTATGTATGGCCCCCCAAATCAAATTTTGTTATCCACTATTGCCACGTCGTAGCAGCGAATTACCAGATTTAGAATCTGGTGTAAATGGTAGAGGGTTCCTATGGAAGCCAATGCATAACAACCCAATAATACCAGTCCAACATGTTAATCTCCATTCCGGGCCTCATACTTGTGATGACAGGTAAATGGGGTGGTAATATGACAGTGTGGTTTTACCACTAGGGTGACCACCAGCTCGTAAACTGAGCACAGTGTCAGTTATCCGTTACTGAGGTCATAACGGACAGCATTTGACCGTAATTTGAGGAAGTTCCATTTTACAGGTTTGTGTCATACTGTGCAGCTAACAGCTCCCATGATGTCATTTAACCCACTTTGCATTTGCCAGAACAGACATTAGAACTGGCTTCCAGAACACTAGGAAACGCTGCTGTGTAAAGAGCACTGGAAGGACCAGAGAGGTATTTTTTGAAGAGAACAAATAACATTGTGAAACACTTGAAAAGCTCTTGTCTGTTGCCTGTTGTAGGAAAGTGCCCCTTTTTGTCACGGTCACCCCCACTTTTTGCCACTGGTACTAATGTTTTTATACTGATGTGCACTGGACCCCTGCTAACCAAGCCCCAGTGCCAATGCTCTTTTACTAAAAACAAGGTAAAATTGTACAATTTTAACACAAGTGGCACACACTTTAGCACCACTGTAAGTCCTAGTAAATGGCACCCCTGGTACCTAGGACATGGGTACTAAAGAGGGTCCCTAAGGGCTGCAGCATGCATTATACCACCTTAAGGGACCCCCATACAAACTGCATGCTGGCTGCCATTGCAGGCTACATGACGTGCAAACCATGTGTGAAAACACAACATGGCACACTCAATGTGTGCCATGCCAAAGTCACTGCATATGATATGTGTAAGCCACCCCTACAGCAGGCCTTGTAGCTCTAAAGCAGGGTGTATTATATTACATGTGAGGACACATCTGCAAGAGCAGCTATGCTCCTGTGCTGTCCAGTTCTATAACTAGATGGTACAAGTGACCAGGGAAGCCATCTTATGTATAAGTACTGGGCACTGGGCATTACGAGTTCCCCAGTTACACGATGGCTTTACTGAAACCTATGATGTTTGGGATCAAACACCTTGTCTTAATAAATCTCTACTGTTACCAGTACTAGATTTATTATGACATGCACACAGAGGGCACCTCAGAGGTGCCCCCTATTAAAACCTACAATTATCTAGAGTGCTTGCTGACTGATATAGTCCAGCTTGCCACCACAGAAACGTTTCTGACCCCCTGCAGGTGAGAGCTCGCACTCTCTGAGGTCAGAAACAATGCCTGCTCCGGAGGAAGGTGTTCACACCGCCTCCAGCAGGATGGCTAGTGATTTAGCATATCAAGGCCAAGGGCTTCATTTTCCCCTGCCGCCTTTGATATGCAATCCAGCTTCCCCAAGACGTTGCAGATGCCACCGCCTGCCCTGAGGCCCATTTGGCACCAGGACAGGTGGGAAATTAGCTATGCAGTAGGCATGTTGCAACTCCAGGCTAGTCACACCCCTAAGGTGGGCTATCTGATGTGCTCCACGAAAGAAGGGTTCCACCATCTTGACTTTGGTAGAATTCGGAACTCAGACAGGGTAATGCCTACTCCCCACATGAAGTGGTCATATGGGGGTGTAGTGACCCCAGGGGTAAGTAGCCCATTGGCTACTATGCTTCACTCCCCTTAAGTTCCCTAAATTGAGTATTTAGGTGGCCCCCTGACATCAGGAACTCAGATGTGTCTCCCTGAAACAAGAAGAAGGACAAAGAAGAGCTGAAGACGTGAGATCTGTGGACCACCACCAACATTGGCTCAAAACCCTGCCTGGCTTCTGCTCTCCTGACAATCACCAACATCGACTCATCCAGAAGTGGAACAGTCTCACCAAACCCTTGGAAGTCTGCCCAGCACTTCATCGACCCAGCAGCATCTCCCTTGGATTGGAGGAGCCACGTCCCTGCACAAGCAGGTACCAAATGCATCTACCCGGTACAGCGTTCTGTCGACCCCCGGGCCCACTGAGGGAACAGCACTCCAAAAAGCGGTCTTGGTTGCTCCAGGAGGTTAGATTTGTCTCCCTGCCAAGGTTGGAGACGCCAGAACCCCCCGGAGCGGCCAAGCGCCAATACCCAAGGTACCGGAGTCAGTTGCAAGCACCAAGGCTTGTTTGTGTTCAGTCGTAACACCACCACTGCCAAAACTTACCTGCATATCAAGGGACTTCAAGAGAGGCCAGCTCCACACTGAGAGGGGCCCTGCTGTGTTTCTTTTCCATCTTCTGCACATACCCAAGAACCGTGAGAGCCTCTAACTCACCGACAACAAAGAGAGCATTTGGGATTCAAAATTTAAGCACTGTAAGTCAATAAGGGTCGTCTGGACTGTCTACATGGTGTACCTCATTTTGGTACACTACATAAAAAGCCAGCTTCCTACACCTGTTGTGGTTATACTATTATGGTTTTCAAATCTATTTTAATTCTGTGCTGTTTTTCCCTCGTGCAATTTGGCACAACGCTTTTTAAGCACCTATGTTTTTATTTGTTTAATTTGGATATTTTTATTGTTATTGTTTATGAAGGACTGGGAGACTGATGGGCGCATGGATGGATGGGTGGATGAAGAGTGTGGGGATTAATGTAGAGGGATTAGATGGTTGTATGGATGAATTGATGCTGCATTGGTCAGGAAGATAGATGGAGCTGCATTAATGGAGATATGGATTGATTGGCACATTGATGGATGGGTGGATGAATGGATGGGTGTTTGGGTGGATGGATAGATGAACAGACAAATCTGGGAGTGAGGATGGTTCCTGGTGGGTGCAGGAATTGGTAGATTCATGGATGGATGGGTCTGGGTGGATGGATGGGCCTGGGTGGGTGGATGGGCCTGGGTGGGTGGATGGTTGGATCTGGGTGGGTACATGGATGAAATCACGGGTGAAAGGATAGATATGAACAAACTCTTTTTAAACAAAAACTTTAGTGGCATTTCAATACAACTTACATAACAAGAAACACATATCCCTGCATAATCACATAGCACATCTTCTCATTCTGAGTACGCATGTGGACAAATCAATGCTGACAGCGGCACCGCAAGAACAATAGGAGGTCATAAATACTGTTCTGTTGGCCATTCTCTCAGTGAGCCCCTATCACAAGTGCTTGTGCCCTGTTAGACTTGGTACCATTGGCGTGAGTCTCCCTTCCATTTTTTCACTGATTGCCTCCTCTGTTTTTGATATGTCTGCTGGTTTAGATGCTTTGGGCACTGTGCCACTGCTATTCAGTGGCACAGTGCAAGTGCTCCCTATGTTAAATTGATGTATTGATTAGTGACTCCATGATTGGATTATTTGATTTACTGTCAGACCCTAGTATAGTGCACCCTGTGTGCCCAGGGCCTGTAAATCAAATGCTGCTGGTGGGCTTGCAGCACTGGTTGTGCCACCCACAGAAGCAGCTTGTAAAGTGTGTCTCAGGCCTGCCATTGCAGAGACTGTGTGCAGTCTGTGACTGCCATGTCGACTTGGCAAGTGCACCCACTTGCCAGTCCCTAAACCTTCCCTTTTCTGCATATCAGACACCCCTAAGGTAGGCCCTATGGCAGGGTGCATTGTATGTAAAAGGTAGGTCATGCCCTGATGTGTGTGGCATGACCTGATAGTGAATTACAGCCTATTTCGTTTTTCACTATTGCAAGGCTACCTGTCCCCATAGGCCAGAATGGGCAGTTTGATTATAACATCTTATAATCCTAACTGACCCAGGGAACATGGTAGAAATGTAGTATGCCTGAACTCAGAATGATAAAATCCATCTTTTAGTGAAGTTGGTTTTAACATTGTGTTTGAAAATACCACTTTAAGAAAGTAGGTATTTTCTTGCCTAACTATCCAGCCTGCCTCTGCTAGCTTGTGTATTGTATGTCTGGTTTTGTGAGTGACAGGGGCTGGGGGAATCCAGGAGACAGGGTGAGTCAGTACTAGGCTGAATAGACCTCTCTGCATTGGGAGTGGTGGGAGGAGTAGCACCTGGGCCTGAATAGGGCTGTGCCTGCCTTACACAATGCTGGCTCCACTTTACTGTGGTGTGTCTGATGACCCTGGCCCACACTGACAAAGGAAGAAGTTGTGCACTGGCAGAATGCACCCAGAACTGGTTTGGGCTAGGTACAGGACCCTCTGCCTTCAGAGGACAAAGGATTTACTGGTATAAATAGTGGGGCCCAGACCCCAGAACTTTAGAACACTTCTGGAACAACAAGACGAACCTTTGCCAAGGAGAAGAACCAAGGAAGCCGCAGGAGTTTGGACTGCCCCTCGGCCAGTGTGCTGTTTGCTGGGTTGGCCTGCAGTGGTCTTCATTGCCAAGGAAAGAAGAAGGAACTTTCAAAGAACTTTCATCATCTTGCAGAATATTTCTCCAAGGGCTTGAACTAGAGCTTGCCTCCTGCTGAAGTCTCAGGGCTACAAGGCTTCACCACCAGCTCCCTCCTGAATTCCCTTGCTGGGGATTCTGTCTGCAGAAGGCTGCGTGTCGCTGGGAGCTGGAAGCGCGACTCAACAAGAAGAAGCGTGTCGCTGTCACAGCTGTTGCCGTCGCATCACCAGAGAAGCGTGTCTTCTTCGCAGCTGCCTGCCGTCGCATCACCGGAGAAGCGCGTCTTCATCGCAGCTGCCTGCCGTCGCATCACCGGAGAAGCGTGTCGCCACCGCAAGGGTCGCCGTTGCATCACCAGAGAAGCGTGTCGCCGTCGCAGCTGCCTGCCGTCGCATCACCGGAGAGGCGTGTCGCGGCTCCAAAGGTACAGAGTTCGCCGCACGGCCGTCGGGCGTGCACTCATCTTCACGTCGTCGCATCGCATCAAGGGCGCACTCATCGCATCGCACCGGATCGTCGCATCGCATCGAGGCGCCTGCTCGCCGCATCGCCTTCCCTGCGGACCCCTTTCTTTGTTTTGCGTTACGCATCCAAGGTACTTTTGTGAGAAACGTGTCGCATTTATCATCATCTTGAACTAAGTTACTTCTATCATCTTTAAGTCTATTTTGAGTACAGTATTGTGGATTTTTGTCGTTTGTGGTCTTGTGTTAAGTCTATATAAAGAATACTTATTTTTATAAAACCTGTGTGGTGTCCATCTGTAGTGTTTTCACTGTATTACTGTATGTGTTCACAAATGCTTAACACACTGCCTCTGAGATAAGCCTGTCTGCTCGTGCCAAGCTACCAAGGGGGTGAGCAGGGGTTATCCAGTAGTGTAATCCCCCTTTCCCTGACTAGAAGCAAGGGTCCCTATTTGGTCAAAGGTGTATACCGTTGCCAACTAGAGACCCCCAGTTCTAACATTGGTGGTCAGCGGTGAGGATTCTGGACTTGCATTTCTGACTCATATACAGTGATTGGTGTACACTACTAGTGAGTGCAGACCAAACGCAACCACATACTTTTTTGGTAGAAATGTTTTTCTCCTTGGACTGTTATTTTTTCTGAGAACTGCCAATTCTTACTACCATGAGCCGACCAGCATCTGTTGCATCTATGGATCTAGAATTTGAGGAAGAGAGGTTGGAAACCTACAATGTGAAACAGCTAAAGCGCTTTTGCAAAAAATTTAAAGTTGCTACCCCAGGCGTTGCCAAAAAGGAGGAATACCAAAAGGCGCTGAGGGCCTGGGTGGAAGCAAGAAATACCCCTGAACTGGTGGCGTAGCCAGTGGGGGATGCAGAGGGGCAGCTGAATATACCATTGATTCCAGCCAGGGCAGGGGTACCGTCCCCGCCTGGCAGTAGCGTCTCTTCCAAAGGCCCATCCCCAGGAGAGCTGGAAGACAGGGAAAGAGACAGGGCGCACAAGCTGGAGATGGCCAGGCTCAAAATGGAGGGTCAGAGGGACCTAGAGAATAGCAGGTTGTCCTTGGAGAGAGAGAAAATGAGGATGGAGCATGAGAGAATGTTGAGAGAGTTAGAGCTCAAAGCAAAAGGCTTAGAAATCAATCCCTCTGGTGGCAGCGCACCATCTGTGCCTGCAGAAAGCAGAGTCCATATCCCCAAGGATGTCATAAAGGAATTCCACAGACAGGAAGATATTGGGCAGTGGTTTGCAGCCTATGAGATAGCAATGTTGGCCCACCGGGTCCCTGAGAAGGATTGGGGAGCGGGGTTGTGGGGCCGCTTTGTGAGTGAGGGGAGGGATACATTGTTAGACCTACCCAGTGAGAATAGGATGTCTTATGCCCACATGAAGGAAGCCCTGATGACAAGGTATCGTTTGACCCCAGAACTCTATAGACAGAGGTTCAGGAATTGTAAGAAGCTGGAGGCAACTACCTGGGTGGAGTATCAGTCTTTCTTTTGCAGCGCTACGGATGGTTGGGTGAAGGGTAGCAAAGTGGATACTTTTGAAGCGCTCTATGATTTGTTTGCATGGGAGCACTTGTCTGCTAATTGTTTTCCAGAGCTATGCCAGCACCTTATTGATAGCAACTTAACTAACCCTAGGAAGCTTGCCGAGGAGGCGGACCGCTGGGTCAGCGCCCGGGTCCACAAGGGTCACGTGGGAGACTTCGCCAAAGGTGGGCAAGGTTCCCAGCAGAAGAGTGGGGGGGACAAGGGTAAACAGAGGGAGTTCCAGAAAGGGCCCCAAAGTAATTCCCAAGGGAACCAAGGGACGGGTTCCCAGCCTCCCCCTGAGAAAAAGCAAGAGGCCCGACAGGTAAACCTTCTTTACGTGTGGTCAAATGGGCCACCGTTGGTATGATGCACAGTGTCCCATGAGGGATTCCAAAGCACCACCACGTGCACCACCCCGTCAGATGGCGAGTGTAGCCCTGGGGGGGGAGGAGATGGGTGCCCAAGGTGGGTGGGGTCCCGCAGAAATGTCCCTTGTCTCGCTAGGAGACTGAGATGGTCCCTGAGACCCAGCTGCCTGATAACACTAAGAAGTACAGGCAGTGGGTGACCATCAATGGCCATAGGGTGGAAGCTCTCAGAGACACTGGGGCTAGTGTGACAGCTGCCAATTGCCAGCTGGTGTCCAGAGAGCAGGTTATCCCCCCTGCATTCTTCCCTGTAGTTGCCGCGGACTACTCGCAGAGCCAGTGTGAGGTGGCTCAAGTTCCCTTTGAGTGGGGGGGGGGTCTCGGGTACTCTTCAAGTAGCTGTGAGGCCAGCCATGCCTGTTGATTGTCTGTTGGGCAATGATTTAGAGAGCTCCCCTTGGGCTAAGGTGGAGAGAAGGTCTCATCTGGAGATGTTGGGTCTGCCTGAGTGGGCGTGTGTGACCACTCGGTCTATGGCAGCCAGTAAGGGTGTTGAAGAGGTTCTGGAGCCTGAAAATATGGCCCAGACCCCTGCCTTAAAGAGAAGAGGTAGGGGGCGCGGGAAACCGGCCCCCATAGTTCCCACGGTCCAGGAGGAGGCAGACCTTGAGGGGATGCCCTGGAACCTACAGGGGAACAAGTGGCCGAACTGGGGGACCTGCCTGAGCTGACCCATTGGCAGCAGGAAGGAGGCCCCTCCAGGGAGGAATTTTGTGAGGAGCAGAAGAAGTGCCCTTCTCTTGTGGGTTTGCGGCAACAGGCAGCAGGTGATCAGTCTGGATCACATTCGATCTACTGGGAGAACGACCTCCTGTATAGCGAGCCTAAGGTTGCTGAGCCTGGGTCAGCCCGTGTGCTGGTGGTACCCCAGCGCTTCAGAGCCTTCCTACTGGGTTTGGCTCATGATGTGCCTTTAGCTGGACATCTGGGGCAGAACAAGACCTTTGAAAGGCTTGCCATCCACTTTTATTGGCCCTAGATGCGGAAGAGTTCAGACACTCATTGTAGGACTTGTCAAACTTGCCACGCAAGTGGAAAAAGTGGAAGGAAGCACAAGGCTCCTCTCCAACCTTTCCCTGTAGTCAGTACCCCCTTTGAACGGGTGGGCATTGACATTGTGGGGCCACTGGACCCCAAGGCAGCCATGGGCAACAGGTTTATCCTGGTCTTGGTGCACCATGCTACCCGGTACCCGGAAGCCATCCCTCTCAGGACAGTGATGGCCCCCGTGGTGTGATGTGCACTGATGGGGATTTTCTCCCGTGTGGGGTTCCCCAGAGAGGTGGTGTCAGACCGTAGTACAAACTTCATATCAAATTATATGAAGTCCCTGTGGCAGGAGTGCGGTGTTACCTATAAGTTCACCACTCCTTACCACCCCCAAGGTAATGGGCTGGTTGAGAGATTCAACCGGACCCTTAAAGGCATGATAATGGGTCTTGAGGAACCTATGAGGCGTAAGTGGGACGTCCTCTTGCAATGCCTTCTTTTTGCTTACCGTGAGGTGCCACAGAAGTCCCTAGGGTTCAGTCCCTTTGAACTGCTGTATGGTCACCCAGTAAGAGGACCTTTGAGTCTGGTCAAGGAAGGCTGGGAGCAATCTCCCAGGAAACCTCCCCAGGATGTATACAGTTACATGCTGGCCTTCAGGAACCAGACTAGGCGATTCAGACAACTCGCTCAGGCGAATCTGGAAGCCAGCCAGGAGGAGATGAAGCGGTGGTATGATCAGAATGCCACTCTGATTGAGCTTCAACCTGGGCAGAAAGTTTGGGTCATGGCCCCTGTAGAGCACTGTGCGCTCCAGGACAGGTGGACCGGACCATTTGAGGTGGTGGAGTGCAAGAGTGATGTCACCTACCTGGTGAACTTGCGGTCTCCTAGGAACGCTTTGCGGGTCCTGCATGTTAACCGCCTGAAGCCCCACTTAGAAAGGTCCGAAGTGGGCATGCTCCTAGCGACAGATGATGGAATGGAGGAGGAGACTGAGCCTCTTTCTGACCTCCTGTCTGCAACAGAGCAAGATGGGTCAGTGGATGGTGTCAGCCTCTCTGCCACACTGACCCCCTGAGCAGCAGCAAGATTGTCGCCAATTGTTGGGACGATTCTCTGATTTGTTCTCCCTGGTTCCTGGTGTCACTGAGTGGTGCGTCCATGACGTGGATACTGGGGACAGTCCTCCTGTGAAGCACAAGGCTTACAGAGTGACTGACAGGGTCAGAGCTCACATCAAGGAGGAGGATTCCAAGATGTTTGCCTTAGGGGTGATTGAGTCCTCTCACAGCCCTTGGGCCAGCTCAGTGGTCTTGGTCCCAAAAGCTGCTGCGCCTGGTGCCACAACCGAACTCCGGTTCTGTGTGGACTACCGAGGACTCAATTCAGTCACCAGGACTGACGTGCACCCCATCCCCACAGCTGATGAGCTCATTGATCGGTTGGGGGCTGCCCGGTACCTCAGCACATTTGATTTAACGTCTGGGTACTGGCAGATCGCCTTAACTGATGGGGCCAAAGAGAGGTCAGCATTCTCCACACCAGATGGGCACTACCAATTCCGGGTTATGCCCTTTGAGATGAAGAATGCCCCTGCCACCTTTCAGAGGTTGGTCAACCAGGTGTTGGCTGGACTGGAGGATTTCAGTGCCGCCTACCTGGATGACATTGCAGTGTTCAGCGCCAGTTGGGAAGAACATCTGCGCCACCTCTGGGAAGTGTTGATGGCACTGCGAAAGGTAGGCCTCACGATCAAGGCGAGTAAGTGCCAGATCGGGCAGGGTTCTGTGGTGTACTTGGGGCACCAGGTAGGGAGCGGCCAGGTGGCGCCCCTACAACTCAAGATTGATACCATGCTGGCATGGGAACCCCCCCCAAGACCCAGACACAGGTGAGAGCCTTTTTAGGACTCACAGGGTACTACAGGAGGTTTGTCAAGGGGTATGGCAACATTGTTGCACCCTTGACTGAGCTGACTTCCAGGAAGCAGCCCAAGAAAGTGAACTGGACTGACACCTGTCAGAAGGCTTTTGACGCCCTGAAGACTGCCATGTGCACAGCACCCGTGCTTCAGGTGCCCAACTTCTCAAAGGAATTCATTGTCCAAACAGACGCCTCAGAGCATGGTGTGGGGGCTGTTCTATTACAGATTAATGAGGCGGGCCTAGACCAACCTGTAGCTTTCATCAGTAGGAGGTTACTTCCACAGGAACAGAGGTGGAGTGCAATTGAGCGTGAGGCATTTGCTGTGGTCTGGGCATTGAAGAAGTTGAGACCATACCTGTTTGGGACTCACTTCCGGGTTCAGACAGACCACAGGCCCCTCAGATGGTTGATGCAGATGAGGGGTGAGAATCCAAAGCTGTTGAGGTGGTCCATTTCCCTACAGGGGATGGACTTCACGGTGGAACACCGTCCTGGTACAGAACACGCTAATGCTGATGGTCTGTCCAGATTTTTCCGCCTTAGTGAAGAGGACTCCCAAGGGGTTGGGTAGTCCTCCCCACATTTCAGTTGGAGGGGACACGTGTTAGACCTGGTACCATTGGCGTGAGTCTCCCTTCCATTTTTTCACTGATTGACTCCTCTGTTTTTGATATGTCTGCTGGTTTAGATGCTTTGGGCACTGTGCCACTGCTATTCAGTGGCACAGTGCAAGTGCTCCCTATGTTAAATTGATGTATTGATTAGTGACTCCATGATTGGATTATTTGATTTACTGTCAGACCCTAGTATAGTGCACCATGGGTGCCCAGGGCCTGTAAATCAAATGCTGCTGGTGGGCTTGCAGCACTGGTTGTGCCACCCACAGAAGCAGCTTGTAAAGTGTGTCTCAGGCCTGCCATTGCAGAGCCTGTGTGAAGTCTGTGACTGCCATGTCGACTTGGCTAGTGCACCCACTTACCAGTCCCTAAACCTTCCCTTTTCTGCATATCAGACACCCCTAAGGTAGGCCCTAGGGCAGGGTGCATTGTATGTAAAAGGTATGTCATGCCCTGATGTGTGTGGCATGACCTGATAGTGAATTACAGCCTATTTCGTTTTCACTATTGCAAGGCTACCTGTCCCCATAGGCCAGAATGGGCAGTTTGATTATAACATCTTATAATCCTAACTGACCCAGGGAACATGGTAGAAATTCGAGTTTAGTATGCCTGAACTCAGAATGATAAAATGCATCTTTTAGTGAAGTTGGTTTTAACATTCTGTGTTTGAAAATACCACTTTTAGAAAGTAGGTATTTTCTTGCCTAACTATCCAGCCTGCCTCTGCTAGCTTGTGTATTGTATGTCTGGTTTTGTGAGTGACAGGGGCTGGGGGACTCCAGGAGACAGGGTGAGTCAGCACCAGGCTGAATAGACCTATCTGCATGAGGAGTGGTGGGAGGAGTAGCACCTGGGCCTGAATAGGGCTGTGCCTGCCTTCCACAATGCTGGCTCCACCTCTTGTGGTGTGTCTGATGACCCTGGCCCACACTGACAAAGGAAGAAGTTGTGCACTGGCAGAATGCACCCAGAACTGGTTTGGGCTAGGTACAGGACCCTCTGCCTTCAGAGGACAAAGGATTTACTGGTATAAATAGTGGGGCCCAGACCCCAGAACTTTAGATCACTTCTGGAACAACAAGACAAACCTTTGCCAAGGAGAAGAACCAAGGAAGCTGCAAGAGTTTGGACTGCCCCTCTGCCAGTGTGCTGTTTGCTGGGTTGGCCTGCAGTGGTCTTCATTGCCAAGGAAAGGAGAAGGAACTTTCAAAGAACTTTCATCATCTTGCAGAATATTTCTCCAAGGGCTTGAACTAGAGCTTGCCTCCTGCTGAAGTCTCAGGGCTACAAGACTTCACCACCAGCTCCCTCCTGAATTCCCTTGCTGGGGATTCTGTCTGCAGAAGCCTGTGTGTCGCTGGGAGCTGGAAGCGCAACTCAATGAGAAGAAGCGTGTCGCTGTCACAGCTGTTGCCGTCGCATCGCCGGAGAAGCGTGTCTTCGTCGCAGCGGCCTGCCGTCGCCTCACCGGAGAAGCGTGTCGCCACCGCAAGGGTCGCCGTCGCATCACCGGAGAAGCGTGTCGCCGTCGCAGCTGCCTGCCGTCGCATCACCGGAGAGGCGTGTCGCAGGGCCTGTCGCGGCTCCAAAGGTACAGAGTTCGCTGCATGGCCGTCGGGCGTGCACGCATCATCTTCACGTCGTCGCATCAAGGGCGCACTCTCATCGCATCGCACCGGATCGTCGCATCGCATCGAGGCGCCTGCTCGCCGCATCGCCCTCCCTGCGGACCCCTTTCTTTGTTTTGCGTTACGCATCCAAGGTACTTTTGTGAGAAACGTGTCGCATCTATCATCATCTTGAACTATGTTACTTCTACCATCTTTAAGTCTATTTTGAGTACAGTATTGTGGATTTTTGTCGTTTGTGGTCTTGTGTTAAGTCTATATAAAGAATACTTATTTTTATAAAACCTGTGTGGTGACCATCTGTAGTGTTTTTACTGTATGTGTTCACAAATGCTTAACACACTGCCTCTGAGATAAGCCTGTCTGCTCGTGCCAAGCTACCAAGTGGGTGAGAAGGGTTATCCAGTAGTGTAACCCCCCTTTCCCTGACTAGAAGCAAGGGTCCCTATTTGGTCAAAGGTGTATACCGTTACCAACTAGAGACCCCCAGTTCTAACATGCCCCCTACATCTGTCATGGTATAAATTGTCTGGGAATATAAAAAATTCTAATAATTTCCAGGAATCCCCTATTTTCTCGTGCTTGTTAGGGCAGTTCTGGTGCATGCATACCAGGATCTCCAGTGTTATACAGTGGTCTAGGTCGCATGACCCAGTCGCTCTATGCCATTTAGTTCAATGTCTCGTATTGTAGAAATGTCCTGGTTTCCCTAATTGCTCCAATGTCCAGTTGAATACTGAGCAGGTCACATTTGGGTGTGAGCTCAAGAAATCTCCCTAGCCCTTGCGACACTGTGCAGACCACGCTAATCCAAAACGTCTGCATCCCAGAACATTGACAGGTTGTGTGCAAGAAGTCCCTCTCTGAATCGTTATAGCTTAAGCATGAAGATTAGGAGTCACTTCAGAAGGCCTGAAACTCAGTGCATCTCCACTGCATCTCCGTTGATAAGGTAGAAAACTAATTTAAGCATGAGGCCCAAGAATGTGCCACATATATGCAACATTTCAAGGGCTCAAGGGCCAGAAAATACAGGATCTTGGTGGCAAAGAAGGAGATCCTACGCATAGCAGGACACTCTGGCCTCCTTATCTCTGGTCTAGCCAAAGCCTGTAATTTGGGCAATTGTGTGGAACTATTCCACAAGAGGGTCTATGGCTAAGGAAAATAAGAGTGGGGATAAGGAGCAGCCTTGCCTCATACCCCAATCTACTGGGAAGGAAGGAGACAGTGTTCCGTTAATACAGACTCGAGCTGCGAGTTGTGTAAAGAGGAGCTGGATGTACCGGATAAAGCTCAGGCTAAAGTTCATCTTTTCAAGGATATCGCAGAGAAAGTCGCAATTTACACAGTCAAAGGCTTTTTGGAAGTCTGTCTTAAGCAGAGCAATGGGCCCATCCAAGCAGTGTGTCCATGCCAATGCATTAAGAGTGTCCGAATGTTATGCCTTGTAAATTGGTTTAGCACGAACTAATTTGGATCTGGATAGACCAGGGGACAAATCACCTGAGTAAGGCAGTTTGCTAGGACCTTAACAATAATTTTGATCTCTGTTTAGCAGAGAGATGGGCCTGTAAGAACCATGGGTGTCAGTCAGCCTGCAGGGCTTATGGAATCATGGTACTCTTGACCTTTTGCAGTTCAGATAACAGCTGGCAGTCCACCACAGAGATCCTGAACAGGGCAAACAAACGTGGGATTACCTTGCCCAAGACAATCTTAAAAAAATTCCACTGGGAAGCCATTGGGACCCGTTGTTTCAAGATGGCCGATTGCCTCACCTAGCTCTGTAGAGCTGATACATTGGCCAGTGTTTGCTTTGTCAAAAGAAAAGCAACGCATGAAAAGGTCAGAAATAAAGTCCTGCGTTCCATCCACATGGAGAGGGCCACCCATCACACGCAGGGCTTGGCAATAATCAGCAAAAGCATGAGGGCCACAGATACTCAGTGATTGGACTACCTATGGGATCTAGGATCTGGCCAATGAGGCAACTTGGTCGACTCGTTTAGTGAGCCAACGGAGAAGCTTGCCTATTTTGTTTCTCCAGTGGTAGATGTGACGCTGTATCACCAGCCAGAACTCGCGGGCTTTGTTTAGATGAGTCTGCCAGGAGCCATTATGGTGGAGTATCTGTAAGAGTTCAGGTGTATGTGAAGTAGCAAATTAAGTTTCCAGGGTGAGAAGCCCTGTGTCTAGTCACAACATAGTTTCTTTCTGGAGTCAGTTGCACTTGCTATGCTACTAATCACAGCACCTCGGATCGTGGCCTTAATTGCTTCCCATACACTCTATGGGAAGGGCATCGTCCAAATATTAATTTGAAAGTGCAAATATCTGTCTTAATCTGACAGGTGTCTGGCAGGAACATGTGTATCTGTAATGCGTCCAAGGATGAGGAGTGGCATTAGAAAGTAGTTAAGCCTAGAAAAAGTGGTGTGAGCCCCAGACTAAACACTGCAATTGGTGTTTTTTATTGCTATCACCAGCACGCAGGTACACACATTAAACATATTGGTTTTGCTCATGCTTGTTTATGTTTTATCATGCTGCCATCTGTCATTTTTTGTAGGACAGAGCTTGAAGCTACTACCCATGCCTAAGCCCTTTCTAGGCTGGTGGAAACAGGGGTAGGGAAAGCAGCACTAAAGGGAGGTTGGCTGAAACCCCTCACTAGGTTCATCAGAAACAATCAATGCAAAACACACACACACATACATGCTACCTCCCAAATGACAATATCTCTATCAAATTCTGTTTGGTGTGCATGTTTGCTAGTTTTAAATTTTGAATAAGTCCTGTTCTATAAATATATATATTTTCTCAATAGCGCTATGTATAATACAAACCAAAGAAAATAAACCTGCTATCAAATGTACTAGTGTCAGCTGTGTCTTTACTTTACTTTTATATCACTGTTTGACCTAATCAGATGTGTCCGTAAAATGGACATGTTGTCCTGTAGTTTTGTCCTGAAGTGTGACCCTTTGTCCTGAACTTCTACAGACACTGCCCAGAATTTGACTCAATGCCAGTTGGTCACGCCACTCCGTCCTCCTGGCCATCTTGTAATAATGTCCATAATGTGGTAGAGTATGTTATGATAATATATAATGGTAACAATTTGAATACCATGCACTGGTACTAACTGTATGATGCAGTGGACCAATGAATGCTATGCTATTTTACTGTATGTAATGTTATTGGACATGCTTTGCTGACGTGTGCTCATGTAATATAACATGTTGCAGTATGGTATTGCACAGTATCTCATGCTACGCTACAGTAAGTTAGGCTGTGTATTTTGGGATGGCACAGTAAGTTACAGTTAATTTGCATGACATGGTAAAGTATGTTATGGAGCAGGTATGGTGTGGTGTACCAGTTTGCTTCACCTTACTTTGGAGATTTATTTCCATCATCCTCTACTTTGTGACTGCAGGCAGTGTTGGCTGCCCTGTTCCTGTGAGATACAACTGTGATGACTTAGTAGATAAAGGTGCTATTGATTCACGAATGCGCCGTGCTTTACAGAATTTTATACATTCTGCCTTCCATTGGCTTGTATCCCAAGAGGGCTGAGTGAAACTGCTTTTTACATCGAGCCTAGCAGCGCGCATGCGCTGCTCTGCGAGGCTTGCAGTATTTAGTCAGGTTGGTTAGGCCACGCCCACCGCTTTCCATTTGTTCCTACTTGTGTCTTTCTTAAATCCTTTGTTCTTATTGGCAAGACGCTGCTCTTTGGCCCGCCTTTGGGTGTGTTTTTCACTTTGTGGAGACCACTCATATTACATGTCCCCATACATTCTGATCGTATTTCCCGTGTTTGTCGCACTCTTTTTTAACTCAATTGGACCCGTAGCCATGAACACAGCAGCCCTTTGTAACTTCCCTGCCACGCACCTTTCACAAAAGTTCCTCATGTATTTGTTTTTTCACCCCCGCCGCACACATTTCAAAAGTCCCTTGTTTCCTATTTCTTTACATGCTAAAAGCGGCCGCCCGCAATTTCCTTTAGTTTTCATTATTATTGTTACAATCGCGGCACCCACGAGGGTGCCACGATTGCATCAAAAGTAAGAAATAGAAAAAAAAGTACTTTCTTTTATTTCTTTACTTTTTATGCAACCGCGGCACCCGTGCAGTTGACACGATTGTAACCTCACATAACCCATGCCAGCGCTGCCAATGACAGTACATACACACTTACTAACCTTCACACTCCTACAAGTGTGACAAGTCAGACTATTCCAGGCCCCCAAAGCCAGAAGAATGGCTTGGGAGGCAGGTATTAGTCATTGTTAATGTAAATTGAACAAATAAACCGCTGTTGTTGTGTTCATACCAAAATGAGCAGGACAGCTCCACCATGTGGCAGACTGTCATAGCCCCGGTGCTGACAATAAGGTGCCGGTGCGGAGCACCGGCTCAACTTAAGCACTGTGTGGCCCCCATCCACGTTCGCCATTCCAAAATGACACTTTCTGCTCGAATTATGCAAAAAAGTGTACGCAGGGGAAGATAAAATTACAGACAAATATGTGAAACCCAAAAACCGATTTCACGAAAGATTAGTATTGCATAACAAAAATATCGTCTGGGGCCCTAACAGTAAAGTCACATCAGAGCAAGCACTGACATTTCGAATAAGTCTAGCTTGTAATCGAGAGTGTGGTTCACTGACATAATATCGAAACCAGAAATTTAGTGCTACAGAACTGGATGCCTCTAGCCCAATTCCAGCAGTCTACCCACCTAGGTCGCTGGTATAGCCTCCTCCAAGCTTGCTAGTTCCTGAACAGGTCCTTCCTCCATGTGGAGTCGACTTGGTCTGCACTCAAGTATATAGCCATCTAGGGTCATCCTGTCTATCTTGACTCATTGGTCTTATCATCTATATGCAGGGGCGGTGCGTCCATTAGGGCGCTGGGGCGTTGCCCCACCAGCCGCCCGCGCCCGCAGCTCCCTCGGCGTCTCTGAACTTAAGTAAACTCTCAGTTTACTTACGTTCAGAGACGCCAGAACTGCTGACATGCATGTCAGTCAGCATGACGTCGGACCGCCCACCCCCTTCAGAGTCTGAAGGGGTGGGCGGTCAGCGTCATGTTGACTGACAGGCATTGTCAGGGGCAGGCAGCAGCACAAGTGCGCTTAAGTGGGGAAGGTGAGCGAATTTTTCGCCCGTGCCCACTCATGCGCACTGGTGCCTGCTCAGGCTGGCGCATGCCCATTACGGAGCGAGGTTGAGCAAAGGCTCAAACCTCGGTCTCCTAATGGGCTGGCGGGCGGAGAGTTACCGTGCCCTAAGTCAATCCTGGCGCTGCTGGAGCGCCAGGATTGGCTGAGGTTGCCACTCACTTGCCAGAGCCTAATCTCTTCTCAGCAATGACCCCCTGCACACGGTTGGGGAACATTCCTAAAGCCTGTAAGCACATTGTGCCTGGCATCCTACCGTCTTCATCATCCGGCTGCACCTGGGGGCCGCGGGATGCGGTACCAGAGCTCAGGCAACCTGCCGGAACAGTTGAGGATCATGTGGATGGCGAACGCACCTCTACCGCCCAAAGATGCAGCTGTTGAAGGCGCCAACGGACCCGAGGTGGCGCGGACCAGGTAAGATAATATTTATTTTATTTAAACCCCCCCCCCGCGAGCCGCGACTGAGTTACGTACATAGCACAAACACAAACTGAAAGGTTTGCACGCAGATCTCTGCCGCAGGTACATTAATCCACTGAGCTGTCCAGTCCGCACTGAGCGGCCCTTTCTTTACCTGTCTAAACATTGGAGGTGTGAAGTTGAAAGGTTTCGGACACAGACACTGAGCCATGCATTGCATCAATATCAAAGCCGAGAAGTCCAAGCACCCGGAAGTAGCCCTGTGCTGAACGCAGCGCTATACAAAACTCACAATAACAATCTTGGAGTAGGGCTTATAACAATGAGTTTCATAGGTTTCTCTTAACTTACTTTTGTGAAAATGGATTAAGCTCAAACACTTCAAAACCACTTCCTCCTAGGTGCTTCTTTGTCGCGCCGAAAGATCAAGTCAGTTCAATGCCACGCGATAGGGGTCCGATGCCAAATGGTGCAGTTCTCTATTCTGCAGTGTGGGAAACTAGTTTCATAGTTTTGCAGGGTATCTGCCAAGTCTGCATAGCTGGGATACGGATGAGAAGGGGGCATCTAGACTTCAGCATGACACTTGTAAACAAGAGACACCGAGATCCACGGCTGCCCTCAAAAAAAGTTTGTCACTGTATTCCAATCTGTCCCCTAATCCCTCACTTCCTTCCACATACTCCCCGAACCCATTACGGCACTCTCGCACATTTCTCCAGTCACACACAGCACCCCAAATCCCCTAGAGGACCCCCACCACCTCATTTACGCCCACACTACAGGTTCTCACTCTTTACATCTCCCCTAGCGCCTTGCTGATCCAACTCCCTTCTAGGGTCTCTAGGCGCCCACAGCTGGCCTCATAGACCCCTCACTGCACCCCACTTCACCTCCTCCACATCCTATCAGCACCCCTCACCTGTCCTGAGAGAGCTCCCAGCTCACCTTTGCTTGTGATCCTTTCAAGAAATATATCTGTGCTTTATTCGGATTGGTGATCTACCTCCTATCACCCACTACATATTCAGGGTTTAACTGCACTGGCTGAGTAGCTAATTTCTGGGTATAAAACATCATACAACAACATTTTGATAAGTTACACTCATGTTTGCCGCCTCACAGTTTGCCTTCTCTTGCAGCTCATTAACCAGTATGTCTCCAGGTTACTTGGAGGGTGTCTTGTTATTTGAACACGTGCTACAGAGTCTTCTAGAAGACAAGATTTTGATTACGCCCGACGCCTTAGTCAATAAATTCCGTAACTTGTCAATCCAAGGTGAGGTACATTGATAGCAAAGTGGGCATTGGTCACACCTAGGTTTAGACGGTTCTTCAGTGCTGACATGTTGTTAAAAAGTGAACTTTCTTTATTTGGCAGAGTCATTAAGAAAAATTCAAAGAAAACGTTTAGACTGGCTCCACAGATTAACGATAGCCCTATGCCCAGCTGTGAATGATTTCAAGTCCCCAAACAGCTCTGCCTGTGCGTGTCTTGTCGGCCATGTTCCTTCAGCCAATGTGAGCCTCAGTTCGCCAGCTCCGCCTGTGTGTCTCACACTTGTTGAAGGAGCATTCACCCAGTGGCGTTTACCTATATGTTCACTGTCTGTCCCCTTCATGCCCAGCACTAAGGAATGAAATCGAGCCACACATTGCTTGTGATTTAAATCCTGAGAGTTTTAGGCGTTTCATATAGATGTGCTTTTTCCAAA
Source organism: Calotriton arnoldi (assembly GCA_963921515.1). NCBI lineage: Eukaryota > Metazoa > Chordata > Amphibia > Caudata > Salamandridae > Calotriton > Calotriton arnoldi. The sequence continues at coordinate 873,925 of CAWUFW010001715.1, read as the reverse complement.
ATAACCAGGAGCAATAAATGTTCATGGGCACTTGTGGTTCTAATTGACGAAGGTTGTGTTCATGTAAATGTGAAATGTTGCAAGTTTGTCTCGTGTGCTTGTTCTGCAGCAACCGCTTCTAAGGCTAAGTTATCTACCTACACCTGGAAGCTTGTTCTCATGCTTCCCTCTAAAATAATTTGAGTAGCAGGTGATACCATAAAATGAGAAAGGACAGCCTATACTAACTAACATACACACAAGACATTGCAATATAGTCAGTTAATTACAGTATGTGTAACATATTAATGTATGGGATTCCTATGAAACATCCATTAACAAGTTTACAAAGCTGTACAGATTGGTAGCAGCCAGCATTGCAATTAGTTTGGAAGATATATGAGTTACCCTAAGAAAATTTCCAATGTCCCCAGCATCCTCAGAAGTGGACAAGGTCCCTGCAACTGAGGGTGGAAGATGTGAGATTCTCTGGAACGTGTGTAGAATGCTCTCTGCTGTCACACACTTATACATAATGTTTCAGGACCCTTTCCCTGAGGTTTGTTGAACAATGAGGTCCAGTCCAGGGCTTTAGTTGAAATGCGCCGAAGAGAATGCACGAGTATGACTGAAAAAGCTCGGAAGACGAGACGCAGATCTTGTCCTCAGCCTGGACGCTGCCTTTATTTAGAAAACAGAGCCTTTTGTTTTGGCGTGCGCAGAATAAACTACATGCGTGTATATTTGAATTTGGGGATTGCACTGAATATTACTTTTAGCGCTACTAAACTGCCATAGTAAGCGATATATACAATAAATAGCATTGTTATTTAAGTCGGTAGGAATTTATGGTACCACTAGGATTGCCTCCTTTTTTGTAGGAAAGATTTTTTTTTTTAAAGTCATTTGAATGATTGGTATTCCTCAGTCTCTCTCTTCTTGCTGGCAGTTTATTTTCTGGCATGTTTAACAGCCTCTGTGCAGATGTGCATGTGAGCGGGGCGCTGGCAGTTAGAACCAGTTTGGTTCGCTGCAAAATGAAGTGCTCACACTGGCCATTGTTAAATCTGCCAATAGATTCTGCCAGATCACATGGATCGGCGGTTCCTAATCTTGAGCCATTTATTAAAGTCATGGTTTCAATTTCGGAAATGTGTTCCAGATCTGTCTGAACACAATATTCAGTTCTCTGGTGTGACTGAACTTGCTGGAAGCCTGAAATTGTGCCTGATTGATGCCATGGCGACTTAGTAGGTGTTGCTAAATAGGTTATAATCTGGAGCACACTGAGGAGATCTGCGGTACGTGGCTATTTATTTGATGCATTACATGCATTCTGTATGTTTTAAAGACAAAATGTCAGGTAGAGAAATCATGTGAGGTGGTCGTTTTACTGTAATTTTTTTGTGTGATTTGATTGCTTCCTAATCTTGGAATGTTTGTTCTCCTTCTTTCTGTTTCTGTGTTTTTGAATGATTGACAAAAGCTGGGAGGCAGTCCTTGGTTTCTACCTCTGGCCTGGCTCCTTACCAAGTGTGCGGTTATTTGTTCCTCCATTGCTGTGCTTCTTTTTCTGGAATGATTCGCATAGCGTCATTTGCCAGTGATGTCATTGTATATACACAAATAATGGTGTGCTGGTGTGAGCTAACCTTTCCTGCTTATTGCTCGACAATAGCGGTCTGAGATTTAAGGTTCATGTCTGTACACCCAGAAGATGTGATTCGAAGCAGAGTTTGAACTCTGAACAGAGGGTGGCTCGTATTTGGCCTAAGAATGACATTCTACAGACGGGGTCTGGGCAATTTACATACAATGGTATGAGAATGTAATCTAAAGGATGAACAAGAAAGTCTAGGTACAATCGTTAAGATCTAGTTTGCAGAGTTTGGTTTACATTTTGGGGAGAGCTAAATAATTAGCTGAGAGCTATGAGGGTGATATCACTTAACACTTTTAAACACTATTACGAGAAATCTGTACTTGGGACGTGCCCTGTACTGGTCAGATTCATCCAGCTTGATGGTGGAACGAGGTAACTAACACTGATACGAAGATTTTCATGACCCGGACAAAACTGCATTTGCCAATTTGGTTTTCCCCTACCGTAGCAATGTAGGCATTTTTAGACCTTTTGTGAAATCTGGTGCCCCTTTGTATAGGGGGTTCTCCGTTGGATGCCTTCAACTGCTTTAACGAGTGGAATGCCTTGGTCTGGGTACAAATACCAAGGATCTAGTGGCAAAATGTGAAAAAGCAAGCTGTGCATGGAAGGTCCACAACTAGATAGTTGCATTAGTCAAGTCTGTGCATCACTCAAGTGTTAATAATTTGTCCTCAAGACTGGGAGGTGGGACATTTCTAACGCTAAGCAATTGGAACACAGCAGCTGTAACAGTGGAGGAGATAATACATTTATATCTCATGAAAAAGATACATTTTAACGTGGGTTCTGGTGGCAGGTAAAGAAGAATGTGGAAGGCAATGTTGCAGGAAGAGTGGGATCGGGAAACTCAAACATTGGAGATCATTGGGCCATCCAGAGTTTAATTTCTGTAAGGCACTCTGAGACGTCTTTTAAGGCAGAAGCCTACCAGACAGCGCAGCTGTGTGGTTTTAAAAGACTTCTTGGGGACATTCTGAAAGTTTCCCTGGCAATGCAGTCCACACATTGCGTACTATTGCCTTAGTATTTTTAACTTGCATTTGCTTGCTTTCTATTTGCTGGCTTTATTTGTTTTAGGCTGCCCGGCATGTCTTTGTCCCTCCTGTAGAGCATAGCCTGTTAACCACCTCTCGGACTTGCTCCTTGTATTCTTCCACGTGTGCTCACTTTCTGGGAACTCTTTGTTTTCTTTTTCGTGAGGCGCTGTGCATGGCATGTCCTGTTTTGTGCTACAAGCACAATTCCCAAAGTTCTGTTGTTTTTTGTTAGCTCGCTGATAGTGGACACAGTCCCTCCTGTCTGGGTTTGTTGATTTTTGCTGATGTCTGTGTTATACACACACACTTCTCTGTCCCCGGCTGCTTCCGTGAGTTTTTCTGTCTGTGATGTACCCACAGTTTCCCTTGTTCTGTTGTTTTTAGTTCTGTGTATTTGTGTTACGTACATGATATCTTCTGCCTGGTTTTGTTTGTTTATTTGCTGATGTTTGTTTAATACATGCTGTTTTGTTGGGTATATTGTGTTTCCTATTATCTGCATATGTTAAATGCCACTTGGAACGTCCTGAACCTCTGAGGGTGTGACTGCTTCCTTTTCCTCTGCCTCATTTATCTTAACCAGCTAACACCCAGTGACAAAGCCAATCATACTGAAAGGCTTTAGGCGTATGTCAGTTGCTGTGCCATTTATCAGGATAAAGTTACATCTCAGAGACGAAACCAAAATACCAGTCTGATGGCACACTATGGGACTCACAGAAATGTATTTGGCATGTTCCTTTATAGGGAGCACCCACTTTTTCATCTCACTTAAAGACCTGTCAGCACATATTTCTATATGACTGGTTACAGTCAGCAGCTGTGGGTGCTTCCCGAAGTCTGGTTAGAGCATATTTTTCCAAAGTTAATGCTGCATGCAGTGCAAGACACTGGGCAAGCATACATTTTAAAGGGCTAAAGTTGTCATGCAGAACAATTTACATATTACAGTAACTGTTGAACAAATTAATGCAAGAAGATACGGGGCAGTTTTTAATGTGTTTAATATTTCAAGACTATACGTTCCCACTGCTTAATAAGCCTTGCTTTATCGCTGCATTCATTTGCTTTAAAATGCACCATTTGCCAATCTTTTTACATTTCTTTCTCAGGAGAGGGACTCTCCCTAGACCCCAGGTTTGTCCATTGAACTTGTTCACATCGCTAACTAGTGTTTTCTATTGGAAAGGGTAGAGCCAAAGCAGTCTTGCTTAGTACCCTAGCCCTCTTCAGAAGTCAGACTTGCTTGGCAACCCAGAAATTCTCTGAAATAATGTATGAGTTTTCTTTTATGAATGCCTAGAAGAACTGAATTTTTAGTCCATTTATCACAGAAATAGTGCTGAAAATTGCACCTAAAAGATGCCAATTTTTAAAAATTTCTTCACTGGGGAGAACCCCCGAACCCCTTATTGCCGTCGGGCTGTCGCTGCGCTCGCATACGTTGATTCGTTCTGCATACGCCTCACCAGTTTCAAATTCCACCAGCCGCCCCTGTCTATATGTTTAGCTCACCTTACGACACTGCCGGATCTAAATAAACATAATTCACACAGACTTGTTGATGTACTGTTAAGTTGTACCTGTATTGTTTCTAATAGGACGAAACGCTGGGGAACAGTCCCACTGGGTCCTTTCGACATAGCTATTATAAATTATGATGGTGATGTAATTCGTGCATATGCTATGCAGTTTGTACACGTGAATGTATCTCTGTTACATAAATGCCTGAACAAAATTTCAATAAAAAGAATTTTTAAAAAAGAAAGAAATTTCGTGCTAACAAAATATTGTGTCAAAAATATTGAGCACAAAAATATTGTTTTTCTATACATATAAAGGTAAGTACAAAATATCGGAAAAAAATATTGTGTTTACACTAATATCCAAAAAATATATACAAAAATATAGTTTTTTAATATATATATAAACATATATATATATATATATATATACATACATATATATATATGAATATATATAGAGAGCCCAGCTGCAAGCGCCTGGAGCGCCGACATCACTGCTGTGCGCCCAGGGGGCCCATTTAACGACTCGCGACACCCGCTTCGCGGAGCCGCTCGCCGCCTACCAGCACCTTGAGGGGACTCCAAGTCCCAGAGAGCCCAGCTGCAAGCGCCTGGAGCGCCGACATCACTGCTGTGCGCCCAGGGGCCCATTTAGCGACTCGCGACACCCGCTTCGCGGGAGCCGCTTCGCCGCCTACCAGCACCTTGAGGGGACTCCAAGTCCCAGAGAGCCCAGCTGCAAGCGCCTGGAGCGCCGACATCACTGCTGTGCGCCCAGGGGGCCCATTTAACGACTCGCGGCACCCGCTTCGCGGGACGCGCCCGGGCCAAGGGCGGGCCCGTCCTTGCCCGTCATCGCCAGGAAGAGCCAGGGCAGGGCTTCCTCCCTTGGCTCTTCTACTCTTGAGGCCTCAGTGGAACTTTTCAGGACTCGTGGACGCTAGTTGTTTCAAATACTGTGAGTTTTATACGCATAGACATTGCATAGGTGGTATATTGTATATTTGCTCAGGGTACACTTGGATATATTGGCCAATCAAAACGTATTTCAACACCTGAGTATTTGGTTCTCTGTTTTAATGGGGAAAAGGAAACTAACTGCGAGTGCTAACAAGGAGGGTAGGTCACCCGAGGGGCGCAGAAAAATTAGGGAAAGCCAAAATTGCGCGTAAATCGGCAGCCCAAAATTGTGTTTTTAGATCGTATAGATGAATTATTGGTAGAATGTCATGATATTTTAGCTCCTCCCACCAGCACCCCTGCTAATACATCTAAGTTAAGGGAACAGCATTCCACCATCGAACCAGATATAGAGCCTAGCCCTGTTACAAAACAAAGCGAATTCCATCTATATTTACTAAGCGCACAACACAAAGCTCCGCCCCCAAGGTTTTTAAGCCTCTCGAGCATATCATTGATATGCAGTGTGCAACTGAGGAGCATGGAAGGGAGACAGGATTTTTCCCCCCTCCTACTCTTGAGTCAGATAATTACATCGATAACAGCAGGAATGACATGCACACAACTGTTAATATTTCACTATCTAATCGATTTTCGCCACTTCAAGACCAGACAGAATTAATGGCGGATCGACAGGAAGCAGTGTTGGGAGTTAATCCACAGTGTAGTAAGGGTGTAATAGGTTCAAATAGCCTGAATGAGGTCCCTGGGGAAAGGGGGGAGCTCTCCCGAGTACAGCATCCAATGGAAGAGAATCTCACTTGTAAGCTTATTGCCGAACTAAGGGATGAAATTAATTCGCTTAAAACACTAATTTTAGTGCTTTCAAACCAAGTGAAATGCTTGACAACAAGCGAACAACCGATTGTAAAACCTAGTGTTTTGCTCCCTAGTTCCTTAATGGTTCATGCCCCTGCCAAAGAAAATGATTCCTCTGTAGGGCTTATGAGAAATCCAGCTCCCTAATGTCTATTCAAACATGCCGCCCATTAGCACATAGAAATATAAGTCCTCCCAGACTAAAGCAGACGGTGAATAGAGATTATAGTACTCCAAGGCAGACTCAGAATCATGGTTCCAACAAGAGCTCTAAGAGTATTTTTTGACTAATGTGCCCAAAGTTTTATTGGTAGGTAGACAAGAGGACCAACATTCACTACTCAATAAATCAATCCACTGGATTAGAAAAGTAAGAGGGTGTAGATCTATCATTAGAGACGATATTCTCTGGGCTAAACGAATATCAAATGGTGCCTCCCCACAGATTTTATTGAACTCCACTTAAGTGATGAAAATTTAGCCCACTGTTTAATTGCTCTAGAAGCAAGAACTTGCTCCCCAACAACCACAAACATCCAGATGAAATATAGTCCCTCTGGTTTAGCACAGCCATATATAAATAGAAGAGTTAGTGTCTTGAAGGGGTCTGATTCATCCTTAGCTCAGAATGACTGACTGAGGTGTCACGACACCACACCCTGCAAATACTCTAGCCCCTATGACATAAACATTGATCAGGCTCCGGAGATATTCCAACCAGAAGGCTCAACAATTCCTTCCATAATGCCGCTTCGTTGTTCTGAGCCTTTCAATTCATTGCATTCTAGTGTGGGAAAAGAAACAATATCAAGGTTTGATCAGCAAACCATCTCCCGAGTCTCACAGACGTGTAGACCATTAGAGAGGTGCCACCATATCATTCCCCGAGAATTAGATGATACAAATTCAACACTCCGTATATTGACGTGGAATGTGGCTGGAATAAAATCTAAGATGCAACTCCCCCACTGGATTGAATATATTACCCAATTTGATGTATGTATTTTACAAGAAACCTGGGCCACTACTCCGACTTACATCCCTGGGTATGTTACTTTACATCGATCGGCTGTTACCGACAGACCAGGAAGACCAGCGGGAGGGTTATTGATCTGGATTAGGATTGATTTGTTATGTACAATAAGAGAGATTAAAATTAATGATCCCAATATACTCGCAACTAGCCTCGGGGGTAGAAATGGTAGGATGGTGGACATCTTTAATGTTTATGCCCGCGGGACCAAGGCAGGCACATGCTCACCAACTCTTCATGCATTAGAAAACACCCTTGAAGAGAGGGAGATATCAACACCCCTGATAGTTGCAGGAGATTTCAATTGTACGTACGAACCATTATGCATAATAGATGTATCTAATAGTGACCAGGTAGAGGCATATTGGCATGTTCCCCCCCTTGATTTACCCCCAATAAGAAAATGGACACAAACTGCCCTGCAGCTTCAGGCCATATCCCTTGGTTATGGACTTAGGGCAGCTAATGGCCGTACAAACTCCGACAAGATGGGAGCCAATACCTTTAATAGAACATCTAACATGAGTCGTATTGACTATGTTATGATAGATATCAGGTTATGGCCAGAAGTACTGGATATGGTGGTTGGAGAATCAATTGACAGTGACCATAATCCACTTGAGCTTTCCATGACCTCCTTTTGGAGTAAAACTAGTGATATCTCAGAGATAAAGCTCTCGTCTAAGGATTTATACCCCACAAATGACAATAGACGATTAAAATGGGCACGGGTAGCATTGGATACTGACAAGATTGAAGCTATAAATTTAACCTTACAAGAAAATATTGATAGGCTTTATAATAGAGCCGATCAGCAGGATGAGCTTAAAGTGGTCACAGATATACACTCGTCCTTTTTTGCCACAGTTAGCTTCCCATTTTATTTGTTCGAGATCTCATCGTAAGAAGACGTCTGCTAACTCGCATTATTCCTGGTTTAACAAATTATGTAAGGCGGCACGGTCACTTCTGGCAGCTGAGATTAGAACCAAAAACTATACTAATATAAGTTCAGCTAGAAGAGCGTATAAGAAAGTTCAGAGGGAAGCCAAAAGGGATCATGTGGAGGATCGCTGGCAACAGATTAATGCCGCTTGTAAACTTAAAGATCAAAAGCAATTTTGGCTTCTTGTAACAAGGGGAGACGCTGAGAGACCGAGTTCTCCCACTAATAATATCACAGCGGCAGCCTGGTTTGACCACTTTTCCGGAATTTATTCTGGAACTGGAGTATCCACTCCTGGAGGCACTTCTTTAGACTTAACTAACTTACAGACTAACGGTAACTTTTTCTCTGAAGCAGATATTACTGAAAGTATAAGCTCTATACTTAAAAACAAAGCATCAGGCCCAGATGGAATACCTGGTGATGTTTTTCTAGCTAATATTTCTAACTGGTCTAATTATATGTGGTTACTAGCCAATGGTATAGCTGCTGGGGCTCCTATACCCCCTTCTTGGCAAGGAGCGGAGGTCATCCCGGTTTACAAGAAGGGGGATCGATCGCTGCCCTCAAACTATAGACCGATAAGTTTGATAGATGGGGCGCAGAAAGTTTTTTCTCGTGCCCTGCTTATTAAAATTACTGATTGGATGGAAGGGAATGGTATATTATCCCCCTTCCAAGCAGGGTTCAGGAAAAAAGTTAGCACTATCGATCAGTTTTTCGTTTTACCCTTTTGGCCTGGAAGTCTGTGATATTGGAACAGGGTAGTCTTTATACTGCTTTTATTGATTTGAGGTCAGCCTTTGATCTGATTCCAAGGGCTACACTTTGGCAAGTTTTACATGATCAGGGGCTCCCTCACAACATTTTGGCACTTCTTATACGCCTTCACGAGGGAAATTATGCTAAGGTACGTTGGGGAGACCAAATGCAACTGACAGACCCAATAAAGGTTGTAAGAGGGGTGAGGCAGGGCTGCGTCCTAGCCCCCACCTTATTTTCACTCTTTGTAAATGGGGTGGTGAATTATTTAGCGGAAGCCCATGCGGATGCCCCTTCATTGGGGAGCGATAAAATAAGCACATTGCTATTTGCGGATGACACGCTATTAGTTTCTAAAACCCCAAGTGGCCTTCAACTGCTATTAGATCGCTTCATGTCTTTCTGTGAGATGAGAGGATTAGAAGTAAATACCTCAAAGACAAAACTTTTGTTAATGAACCCCCATAAATCGTTTAAAGGGAAACTATTATTGGGGGGATTCCGCTGGAAAGGGTGGATTCCATTGTATATCTTGGTATAACCCTCACTGAAAAAATTGATTGGAAACAACATATTTCGAAGCAAATTCTACAGCAGAGGAAGACATCTGGGGCTATAATCTTAGAACATAGGTCATCACAAACTAGACCGATTGCAGCACCGCTACAGATTTATGACCAGAAGGTGGTTGGCTCGGCTCTCTAAGGGGCTGAAATCTGGGGATTTGATCATTTGGAGGGCTTGCTTTTTACAGAGAACAAATTGCTAAGATCACTTTGCTCACTCCCCCAGAGTACCCCGCTCACTCCTTTGCGACTAGATTTGGGCAGAACTACAATAATGGATAAAGCGAGGCTTCGACCTCTTCTCTTTTGGCTTCGCATTAAAAAAATACCTGAGCTTGTTCACTATGCGATTGCTATCGAGGAGGTTCTTAAGTTGGATCGTTTTAAAAAAATTGGCTGGTTCTGTAACATCAAAAAATTGCTTTTTGAAATAGGCCTGGGAAACCTTTGGGAAGAAAAGGACTCTAGCTTACTGCCTAGTAGAGAGTGGGTCAAGTCCTACTATTGGAAATGGGTGGCAGAGAGAACAGTCATACAAGTGAAAGGAGGTCGACTCACGACAGAATTTATGGAGTTTAAGATAGTTGGTGTGTACGAGCCCTATATGGACTTCATCACTGTCCCGCAAGAGAGGAAGTTATTTATCCAATTTAGATTTGGATGTCTTCCCTTAAACTCCTTTACTGTGTCATGGAATAGCGGCTCCCAAGTCAAATCATCCAACTGTCCATGTTGCCCCGAGATAGAGGAGACGACTAAGCACATTCTCTTTGCATGCCCTCTGTATAAAAATCCAAGATCTAAATGGTTAGCCCCTGCTTGTAGACAACTAGGAACCCGTAGTCATTTAGAGGCCCTACGTATCCTCAGGACAGATACAAGGCCACAAATAGTATGTGCAATGGCCAAATTCCTGGGGAGGTTCTGGTTCATTAGGAGGAAGATGCTAAAATGAACTGAGTATACCATTAGATTAAGTATCACTCCTCACAAAGTATCCAGTCCACACTCGATGTCTTATGATCATGTCACTATATGCCTCATGTTTAAATTACAGAAGACTGTGCAATACTGTATTTCTGCTAATTATGCACTAGCACTTTATGTACTTTCTATGTGTTTTTAGCTTGTATGGTTTTATCATCTTGGAAGCTAGTTCCTTTTAATTTGTTTTTAGATTTTAATTGCTCGGGTTTTAATATGTTTTGTCGCTGTATAAATAATGTCATCTATTTTGGCTTACAATTTTCATTATGAAAATCTTGTTCTAACTACTATACTTCTGTACGCCTATGCACTTTGATGGTCTTAACGACCGAATAAAGTTTTATGATGATGATATATATATATCTATATACAAATTAAAAAATAAAAACTATAACAAATAAACTGGAAATAACTTTAAAAACATTACCAATTTAATTATACATAAAGAGTAAACAATATAAAAATACGTTTTACTAAAAAATCTTAAAAATAATATAAATTTCTTAATATAAAAATTATTGTAATTAAATACGCAAACAATTAAAAATAATATATATTTAAAGAATATTAACAAAATTATTACATTTTAGAAATAATAAATATTCTATTCCCACTCCAGTCAGTGCAACAGTAGAGAAAGCGTTGGAACAAGGAGGGGTACATTTTACTATTCCCACTCCAGTCGGTACAACAGTAGAAAAAGCGTTGGACTCAGGAGGGGTCAAATTTAGGATTCCCACTCCAGTCAGTAAAACAGTAGGAAAAGCATTGGATTGCGATGGGTAAAATTTAGTATTCCCAGTCCAGTCTGTGCAACAGTAGGAAAAGCGTTGGACTTTGGAGGGGTAAAATGTATTATTCCCACTCCAGTCAGTGCAATAGTATGAAAAGCTTTGGACTCAGGAGGAGTAAAGTTTACTATTCCCACTTCACTTGGTGCAACAGTAGAGAAAGCATTGGACTCAGGAGGGTGTAACATTTGCTATACCCACTCCAGTCGGCGCAACAGTGGGAAAGCATTGAGCTCAGAGGGGTAAAATTAACTATTTCCACTCCACTTGGTGCAACAGTAGGGAAAGCGTTGGACTCAAGAGGGGTAAAAGTTACTATTTCCACTCCAGTCTGTGCAGCAGTAGGGAAAGTACTTCATTTCAAACACATAACATATTTTAAAACATGTATTAATTGTACAAATATATAAACTAATATAAAATTCATATATATACATATTAAAACCAATTAAACAATTTCCATAATTATACATCTTTAAAAATAATTAATATCAAATAAAGAAATCCTATTAATTGATTATTTAACGATATTGTACGAAAATGTAGTAGATTGCACTGTAATAACTCAAGATTTGACCCTTACTGTACCCCGACGATCACGACCGAATCACATCTTGTTTTTAAATTATGTGAAGTTATTAAGGCTATAGAAATGAGTGCTGGAGGAAAAGCAGCAGGACCAGACGGGATCCCTGTGGATCTTTTTAAAGCTAATTTAGATTTATGGGGACCCCTGCTGACACAAGTATTTAATGACTGCATGAGAGAAGGGACATTTTTAATTACATGGGCCGAATCGGTAATAGTGCCCATTTTTAAAAAGGCAATAGAGTTGACCCAGCTTGCTACCGTCCCATCTCACTCCTGGACTCTACAATAAAGATTATAGGTCGGGTTTTATTGGATAGGTTGCAGGTGTGGGCAGATGAGCATAAAATTTTAAGCGATCTCCAATATGGTTTTAGGAAGGGTATGGGTACTATTGAGCAAGGGTTAAATTTACACATCATTTTGGAAAAATATACAAGAGCTAAGGGGGAGAATTTTTATGGTTTTTGTTGATTTAACTGCGGCTTTTGATTGTGTTGTTCATCATAAACTATGGGTAATTTTAGAGAATCTAGGAATAGATATTTTAATTATTAATTTTTTGAGGCAGCTATATTTAGGGGCTAGCGCAAAGGTCCGGTACGGAAGGTGTGGTGAATGCACTAAACCTTTCCGCGTACAAAGAGGAGTGAGACAGGGATGTGTCCTTGCCCTTTCCTCTTTACATTGTACATTAACAAGTTAGAGGAGGTATTGGTTGAGAACTGTAATGATTTACCTCTCGTAGGGGGCGACCCATCCCGCACTTTTATATGCGGACGATGCGGTTTTAATGGCCCGAAACCCGCTTGCGCTCCAAAAGGTTGTCAATATTTTTTCAGATTTTATGTCTAATTTGGGACTCAATGTTAATTGCTCGAAAACTTTTTCTATGGGCTGTGGTAAGGGTACTAAAAACAGGGCGGGCCCCATTTTTATCTACACAAAACCTATTATCAGTGTTAAAGATTTTTCATATTTGGGGATTCTTTTAGCGATTCTGGATCTTGGACCCAGGCTATTTGCACAAGACGGCTTTTGTTTTCCAAATCAGTAAAGGCATTGATCAATTTTAGCCAAAAGCTGGGCAAACGGCCACCATGTGAACTACTGCAAATTTATAGGGCTAAATGCACATCTGTCGCCATTTACGGTGCAGGTATATGGGGATATTCTGATGTGAGTGCTCTACAGATTATAGAGAACCATTTTCTTAAGTTTATTTTGGCTGTTCCGGATAGTACGGCAAATTATATATGCCATGTTGAGCTAGGCATACCGTACTTAGAGGATTTGATCAGGTTACAGCCAGTTTTATTATGGTTCAAAATCTGGACGGTTGATGAAATTACATTTAATCGCTCTATTTTAAATGATGCTTTGAGATTAGATGGGGTTAGCTGTTTTAGATGGATTCAATACGTTAAAACGTTTTTAAGTAGTATTGGTCACTCAGAATATTTTTTTTTTTAATGTTTGAAAAGCTTTATTTTGAAAAAGGCAAGAAATACAAGGCCAGCAAACAGATTAAACATAGTAAAAATAAACACGATAGAAAAATTGGCAAGTATATGAAAGGGAACAAAAGCTATTTAAAATTTTTCTTTTAAGGGATGGGGAAGAGGGGGGAAATCTTACACATTGATATAATGAGATAATGCATATTTACAAAGGAGTGTGATTAGAATGTCAATTGATAAATAGAAAGCGATAAGCCAACCATGGTAAAAAGCAGAGAATAGAGGAAATAAACATTCATGGAGGTTTAAAATTTTCAGAATGTAAACGGGATTTATCAGCCAAAGTCAGATTATCTAAATGAATCGTAAGAGGCAACCAGAAAAGGTCTCTATTAGCCATTGATTTACATGAGGAGGCGAAAGCAATGTCAAGTCGATGAAAATGGCAAAGATTATTCCACCAGTGTTGGGTCGAGAGGTTTGTAAGATTTTTCCAGTTCAGAGAAATGTGTTGGAAAGCTGAGAGACATCATAAGATCAAAAAGACCATGATTATGAGAGGGAAGGTCTAAAGAATCAGATAAACTGCCAGAGAAGAGAAGAGGTATGGAATAAGGGATAGAAAGATGGAACAGACGAGAAATGTAGGACCAGACTTTCTTCCAAAAGGTGAAACCGAGGGACAGAGAAAGAAAAGGTGAATAAGATCAGCAGCTGAAGAGCCACAGGTCCAACAGTTAGAGACAGTGGTGTGAGAAAATGTAGCGATAGAGACAGGGGTGAGATAAAGTTTATGATAAAGAAAAAACATAGATTGAGTAAGAGAGGCAGAGCGTGAGATTTTAAGAGAACGGGACCAAAGTTTGTCCCAAAAGGAGATGGTCCATTCGCACCCCAGGTCTGATTCCCAAGAAAGTTCCAATTTGTTTTTTGTGCGTTCTAAATTAGGAGCGGAAAAATAGTTATAGATAAGAGATGCTTTAGGTAGAGAAAGGAGTATCTTAAGAAGAGAATTTTGAACTACAGGAGGAGATGAAGAGGGAAGCGAATAGTAAGTGTCTAGAATAATTGTGGTAAGAGTAATGAATTTCTGTAAGAAGGATCGAGGACAATGAAATAAGAGTTGGAATTGAGGGAAGGAACAGGGAGATAACCCATCAAATAGGTCTTTAACCCAAATTATACCCTTCAATCTCCAAGATTTCCAAAAAATGGTCCTGTTGTTAATGAGAATAAGGAATTGTGCCATAATGGAGATTCTAGAAAAGATTCTCTAGAAACGGGATTAGAGTGTAGCAAGGGTTTCAAAAGGGAGCAAGTGTGTTTAAACAGGGGAAGAGAGGTAAAAGGGTTTTTGGCCGAAAAAACCATAACTTCTTTAAGAGAGAAGGGTAATGATAACATTTGTTCAATAGATAGCCAGAGGGGTTGAAGGGGGAGAGCTCGGAAAGGAGCCATTTCGATGCCTGCCGCAGAGAAAATGACTTATGATATAGACGAAAGTCAGGAAAGTTCACACCCCCATTAGACTTTGGCGTGCGGAGAGAAGATAAAGAGATCCTGGCCTTCTTGTTCTTCCAGAGAAACTTAGAGAGGCAAGAATCGATCTGCTTAAAATAATAGGAGGGAATATGGACGGGGAGCATAGAAAGAGTATAAATCAGTATGGGGGTGATCATCATTTTGATTGAATCTAAACGACCCCACCAAGAGAGAACAAGCATTGGCATAGCCAATAGGTCTCGCTTTTGGGACCTTATAAGTATTTAGTTATGCAGCACAATATCCTTGGTGCAACAACATCAACTGTTGCGTGGCTAAACACTTATAAGGTCCCAAGGCGAGACCTATTGGCTATGCCAATGCTTGTCATTAGCTAGCATTTGATATTTAACCTGTGGTGCTGTGGTCAGTGAATAAATGGACCCTGCAGACACGCAGACAATGGACGTCTCACAAAACATAGAATGACGTTTAAAAAGTGGGTTCTGGATATGCACAAGTAGCATCGATGCCTTTAGCAGCATGGTGAAGTGCTTCGGCGTGCACTGTGGCGCTATGCCTACACGTGGCACATGCTGTCTGTAGTGCAATCTCGTGCACCCAGGCATGCCATGGAGTGTTAGCAGTTCTTATTTTATGTTCATCGTGACGAGGTGGGTAAATTGTAGTGTTAAAAGCGATGGGTGGCTGTTACATCTGAAAAGATAGACCTCAAACTCTTGGCTGTGTTACATTTATTAGCAGCAATATCTTTCATTGGAGTTGTGGTCGAGTGAGTAAATTAATTGTCGGTTTTGGAGACAGAAGACTAGAGCTTTAGTTCTGTTCCGTTTTTATTCGCTAAACAGTGTGATCCTGTGCAAATTATTTTTATCCCGTTTGTATTGTCTGCGAAACTGGGGTACTTGGAAGAAGTCTTTTGCTGAATTTAGATTTATAATCTAGGCAGTAGCCTATTCGAGCCCGTATCGATGTTGAAAAACAAACCTTGCTTTAACTTTTGGAGAAGTGAGTCTATAGAATGCGAACTGACTGGGTGCCCAGGACTCCACGCGCACACTCTGGGTTGTGCATTTGCCGTGTCCTTTTGCATGTGGTGTTTAAGAGACAGACTTTGTATATAAAGACTGATAATTACGTCTGCTCTTAGGGGTCCTTTTAAACAAAACGATCTGTGGCGATTAGGAACCTCCTTGGGGCAAACATATGGCTGCACTTCCTCCTGTTTGAAGTCATTTGACACTTTGGAAGGACGCTGGTTGTCTTGAAATAAAACCCTCCCGTTAAAGGGAAGCATTTGAAGTCTCACGGGCTCGGACAGCCACGGAGTGGGGCTTCTCATTGTTTGTTGGCAGATTGTTTGTGCAGTTGCTTTTCATGTCTGCTCGCTGTTTCCCGGGTGTTTGTTCCTTTCTGCCTTCTTGGCAGACAAATCTGGGGAAGAGAACTCAGAGGGTTAGTGCAACTGCTGCAGGTGCATGCGGCAATCTGGAGTGGGTTTACTACCGAATCTAGCCTTTAATCCTACCGAAGTCTATAAAATAATTATTATTTATTTATGGCAACCTAAAACCTGTTGTGTACTGCGGTTTGAAGCCAAAGCAAGCGCTAAACCGGAATGCGTTATTTTAATAGTCCATTTCCACCGGAGTAGCAATGGGGTTTGCGCGGAACGTGGTCTGTCTCTGGGCAGTGTCCATTAGGTTGGGGTTAGGAAACGCAGACCCTTCGCTCGGCTTTGCAGGACATGGCAGACTTGGTCTTAATTGGCTTTCTTGGAGGGAAAGAATAGGAGATTTGCAGCCCTGTAGTAGGAAGCTGGGGTGACGCCTCCAAAAATGTCTGGTACTCATTTCAGAGCAGCCCACCTGTGGGCACTGTCCCAAATATGTGTGGGGTGACGAGAAGTTGGAGGGCAAGAATCGCAAGGGGGAAGTCGCAGTGTCTCCAGCACATGTTGCACTCTTTATTTGCTCTCTCCCAAACTGGCATATTAATATTAACAGGCGGCGAGTCAGTGACTTAAAAATAGATTAATTTATTTACCCTACATCTATTCAAAAACAAAGGGCATCACAGGTATAGATCGCTGGGAAGAAGTGGTCGGTAACCCGGTACCAATGATAACTCAAATGGCGCTGTCTAACATAGATTGGGCAGAGGCACAGGCAAAATGTGCAGTAGGTGAAGGCCATAAAAAATGGGGAAGCTCCAGTAGCGGTGGTGACATGCGAAGATCAACAAGCATTGGCCGCGCGGCTGTAAAAGTAATGCCGCGCGGCCGCGAAATGAAATAATTAAAAAAAAACAGCACAAGCGCGCGCCTCGCGCGGCAGCAGGGGGCCTGCGCGATTCCCTTGCGGGAGGGTGCAGCAAGGCGCGATGATTGCGACCAAATGGCGCCACCATTTGGCGCTGCGCGCTCCCGCAAGGGAATCGCCAGACGTGCACGCGTTGCCATTGCAAGCAATGCAACGCGTGCACGTTTTTGCCCCCAAAGCTGTGCCGATCGCTAAAGGTCTCTCCTATGCAGCGCATGCGCGCTGCGTAGGCGAGACCTAAAAAGGGGGTTCCAAGAGGAAAGTAATTTGTCAATTCGAGATATAACGGCAGACATATTTAATTTGACAGAAGTCGTGATAGAATTGGAGAACGACATACCTAAATATTTGATTTTTGAGTTATTCCATGCGAAAGCAGTAGAAGAAAAAGAGTGGGGTAAACAAAATTTAGTAAGAGGAAGAATTTCAGTTTTGTCTGAATTAATTTTATAGCCAGACACAAGGGAAAAGGAAGTGAATTCATGTAATAAAGGAGGAATAGAAGTTTCAGGTGTAGAAATGAAGAGTAAAATATCATCCGCATAGGCGGAAAGTTTCAGGTGATGATCCCCATAGGAGAATCCTGAAATGGAATCGTTATTACGAATTGAAGATAGGAACGGCTCAAGAGCCAAGACAAAGAGAAGAGGAGAGAGGGGCAGCCTTGGCGGACACCGCGTTGAAGAGAAAATAAGAAGAAGTATAGCCATTAACTAATACTGAAGCTCTAGGGGCAGAATATAATAATGAAATAAGAGAAATTAACTTGGGACCAAAGCCGTGCCATTTCAAAGATGCAAACAAAAAGGACCAATCAACTCTGTCGAAAGCTTTTCGGCATCGACAGAAATGGCCGCCAAGGATTCGGAGAGGAAGGAAATTTTGTTCAAGACATTAAGAAAAAGACGAGAATTATCTGAAGTCAATCTACCCTTGACAAAGCCGCACTGCTCCTTACCAATCAATTTGGGCATAAGAGGGTCTAGGCGTAAAGCAAGTGTTCTGGCAAACAGTTTATAATCAACATTAACTAGTGAAATTGGGCGGAAATTTTTACAAAACATAGGATCTCGACCTTCTTTATGTATAAGACAGATTGTGGCCTCCTGAAAAGTGCCTTCCGTCTTACCAGCTAAAACAAATGAATGGAAAAGATTAAAGAGCTTAGGAAGTAATAGGTTAGAGAAATGGAGGTAAAATTCAACAGAGAATCCATCTGGACCAGGAGTCTTACCCTTCTTTAGAGAAAGTAAGGCAGTGGATAATTCATTAAAGGATAAATCTGATTCAAGGTTCGAGAGATTTAGATGAGAATTAGACGGAGTTGGGAGATTATTAAGGTATGTTTGGATAAGGGAGGAAGATGGAGGAGATTCTGGAGTGTAAAGGTCTTCATAAAAACGTTTAAACTCATTAAGAATATCCTGGTTTTTGTAGATGAGAGAACCATCTAAAGAGCAAATAGATTCAATCAAAGTACGATCTTTGCGTACTTTAAGGTAATTCGCAAGAAGTTTTCCTGCTTTATTACGACCACCATAGTAGCGAGCGCTACTGCGGAGAAGTATTGAGGATGCATTATCGGTCGAAGATTTATTGAACGCTAATTTGGCTCGTATCAAATCTGTTGGTATAGTGTCCATGGAAGAAGTATAAAATTTATGTTCTAAATTCTTAATATGTGTTAAGGAGACTTTTTGTTGTTGAAGGAACCGCTTCTTTTTTTGGATACAAAATCTATAATAAAGCCTCTTGCAGTAGCTTTAAAGGAATCCCATAGTATATGAGGAGGGGTATCAGGGTCACTGTTAAAGTCAAAAAATTCCTTGGCAAAAGAATGAAAAGAGGAAGAGAAAAAAGGGTCAGAAAGAAGGTGATTGTTAAAACGCCAACGGGAGGACCTGGTTCGTGGAGGGAGCAAGTCGAGATCTGTCACAATTGGGGCATGATCAGAGATGACAATAGGTTCGATAGAGGAGGATATCAGATTTTGAGAAAGAGATTGAGAAAGAAATATATAATCTAAACGGGAAAAAGAGTTATGAGGAGGAGAGAAAAAAGAAAAGTCTAAAGTATCAGGATGGGAGAGTCTCCAAGAGTCAACGAGGTGTGTCTGAGAGATAGTGTTAAGAAAATGTTTATGAGTTTTGTGGGGAGTGAAGCGAACTTGAGATTGGCGGTCAAGGAAGGGATCGACTATTTGATTGCAATCACCTCCTAATATAAAGAGATCATCTCTGAACTGTATACTTTTCTGAGTAACCAGAGGCCAAAAAGTACAATCAGGCTGTGTAGGACCATATATATTGAAAACAGTTAAAGGAACTTTATTGATCAACATTTTAACCAACAACCATCTACCCTCTGTATCAGTTTCTTGTGAAATAATCTTACAATTCAAATTCTTATGGCATAATAATATAACACCGTTTTTCTTATTAGTGGTAGGTGAGAATAAAACTGAACCCACCCAACCTCTTTTTAATTTTAACGCCTCAGTATCTGTAAGATGGGTCTCCTGTAAAAGAGCTAAATCCGGGTTATAAGATGCCAAATGAGAGAGTATTCTCTGTCTTTTAATCGGATTAACAAAACCTTTCACATTCCAGGAGATAACTCTGAATGTAAAAACATTGAACGGACATAAAATACAAAATATGCATCATCAAAGGCATGAAAGATAAGAAAGGGAGGAAAGAAGATAACCAATAGGAAAATGGAAAGTGTAAGACCAAAGAGGGAGAAAGAGGATTAGAAACAATAGGAAGGGGGAAAGGAAGGAAGGAGGGAAGAAGAATAAAGAAGACAGCACATGTCAAAACGACGACTGTAATACGTACCTTAAGGAACAAGAGACAAAAACGAGATGCGGCAAGGGACAACGGAAACAGCACACCCAACAGGGAGCAACATACCACACCAGGACATCTATACAATAAACTCGATCAGGAGCAGGAGTATGAGATAGGGATAAAAACTAGTGATTACGGTGAACCTGTAAATATAATAAAAGATATATATAAGAAAAAGGGGAACAAATAATGAAATTAATTAAGCCATGACGGACCAAAAATAGAGTAAGAAGAAGAGGAAGTAAAAGTAGGAATATTTAGGAAAGCGATAAAACAAATAAAGAAAAAGATGGTGATGGACAGAAAGAATAATAGTATGAATAGCAAGGGGGAGCAGGTAGTATAGCAAAGTGTTCAATAATCACAGAAATAAGAATAGAGAATATGAGAGAGAGTAGGATAAAGCCAACAATGTACCTGTAAAGGAAATAGATGTTGATATATAGTAACAGTAGGAGAGAGGAGGAGGCAATAAAGAATTAGAATAACAACTTCAATATAATATCACAATGAGAAAAATATAAAAGTCAAGATCCAGAGGAAGAAGGGGTAGTTTCCATTGATGCAGAAGATTGGGATTGGATGAATCTGCGGAGATCAGCTGGGTCTTCAAACGTGGAAGTTTTGTTAAGGAAGGTAACTTTAAATAGACAGGGATGAAACAAACCATATCTTGCACCCAAGGAGCGGAGAGCAGGGCGAAGGTCCAGAAATTCCTTTCGACGTTTGGCAGTCACTGAAGAAAGATCCTGGGAAATGAACACCTTGGTGCCGTGCCAGGATAGGTTCTTTTGGCTTTAGCAGCATTAAGAACCAACAGAAGATCAGTGAATTGTAAAAATAAGATAATTATTCCACGAGGGTTGGAAGGGGCAGATGAGGAAGAAAGACGAGGACCCAGTCTATGAGCTCGTTGTAGGTTCAGTTTGGTGGTAGTAGGGAGGCCCAGAAACTGCGGTAGAAAAGATGCAAAGTACGTAACTGGGTCATCACCTTCAAGGCCCTCTGGAAGGCCATAAATGCGTAAGTTATTGCGACGGTTCCTATTTTCCAAATCCTCAGTCGCCCTCTTCAGATGTAAAATTTCCTTCTCCAGCAAGGATATTTTAGAAGATGAGGCCTGTACTTCAGTAAGATGATGTTCCACCACAGTCATACGGGACTCCATAGAAGACCATTTATCGTCCAACGATTGTAAACGACATGTTGTTTCCTCCATAAAAGGACGGAGAGCGCGTAACTCCTCCCAGACCATGTCCAATGACACCGGAGAAGAAGATTTAGGTGGTGAAGGAGGATCTTGCTTAAGCCTCTTGCCGGTGGTTGAAGACAACGATGCTTTAGATGCCATACTGATGGAGTTTTTTGTGAGAGTAGAGCAAGTCTCCTGAGACGAAAGTCCAGATAAACAAGAGAATTTATTGAAAGTAGAAACGTTGGCTCCAAAAGAGTTAGGATCATGCACTTCCACTGTTCTTGTGTAATGTAGTAAACGTCTACTCCTGCCCATGAAGTGGGGTAAGGAGAACGCCGAAAAATGGTGACGTTACACAGGAGAGACAGTACTTCAAAGGAGACACCCAAATCGGCGAAAAAGCAGTTTCCCACGGATAATGATAGTCAGGTAGTCAGGTAGGGGGGGAAAATGCATAAAATGTGTAGAAATGTCAAGAAAAAGGGGCGTCAATGGAGGAAAAGTGAGGAGAAATCCTGCATAAAGTAGAAACAAAATGGCGGCCGTTGATAATACAAAACAGTCACCTGTATAAAATTATTTCAGCAAATTATTGACCATCTCTGTAAAAGGCATCCCTGGAAAGCGCCAACCTTCCGATTTAAGATTATGCCATTTTGGTGGTAAAACGAGCAGTGAAACCGCTCCGAAAATGCGGCAAAAGTCCGGTGGGAAACGGAGCTCCGACGCTAGGCGGCCATTTTAGGTCGCGGTGCGCGCGTCTCAAGTCACTCAGAATATTTTAATGATCCCTCATCAATGTGCGGTGAGTCAAGGAATGATTTTAAAATTAAATGTTAAATTTTTTGCACGAGAAGAGGGCTTCAAATGAGTCTAAAAAATCTACTGTATCAGCACATCAACTTACACTTTCTAGTGTGGGAATGCAACCATATTTGAATTTAACTATGAGTGACTATGAGCGTTTTTTATTAACTCGATTTAAACTAAACATTTTACATCGTCTAGTTACTTACCCAGACATGAATGATTGGTCTAAAGAATTGATTAAATGCCCTTGTGATGAGATATCCGCACAATCTACAATACATATCATGTTCTTCTGTAAATATTACAGTAAACCCAGGAAAAGATGGATTATTCCTGTTTTACAGAAGTTTGGTATAAAACAATGCCGTCCTGCGTTATTAGCTTTGCAACTTTTAGATGTTGTGTTTATTGTTGCTGCAGTGTCCGCTTTTAAAAAATGTACTTAAGTGTCGTAAATCTATTGTTTTATGAAATTTTGTAATTTAGAATATATTAATATAGTTTTTATCAGATGTAATATTGTGCTTTTATGGTTGCTTGTGACTGGTAACCGAATAAAGAATATATTTGATTATTTAATTATATTCCCACACTATACTCCCACATACGTAGCAGCCCAAATTTAAAATAATTAAAGTAACAAAATAATTTATAATAAAGAATTAATTGTTAATTGTATATTATTACTTATATGACTTCCCACCCAATACCCCTATAAATGCAAAAACCTGCCCCTAATATATAACTTACGAAATATAATAATTACAGAATTTACATAATTATCAATTAAATTAATTATAAATTAACCATGAATTAATAATACTTAATTGACTTCCCACACTTTACCCCTGCAAACCCAACAACCCACACCTGAAATAGATCTTAAAAAATATATTAATTACACAATCTACAAAATTAATGATCAATTAATATGAATTAAAAATTAATAATTAATTATAATTAACTTCCCACCCTTTACCCCACAAACACAGCAACCCACACCTGAAATACAACTTAAAAATATATTAATTACACAATTTATATAACTATCAATTAAATAGTTAATATTAATTACTCCTACAAACCCCATAACCCGCACCTAAAATATAACTTAAAAAATATATTAATTACATAATTAATTATCAATTAAATAAATAATATTAATTTAAAACTATTTAATAATGAATTATAATTCATTAACTTACCAACCTGTACCCCTACAAACCCCACAACCCGCTACAACACTATAAATTACAATTAACAATAAAATTAAATTTAGGGACGTGCTCTCGCCGAGCAGCAAAATGGCCGCATTGTAGGCAAGCTCTGACGGCCGAGTCAGGAATCCTTCAGCCACAACGCGTTTTGGGACCCCCGATGGCGACACTGCGAGCGGAACCTCGGGGGACACTGACGGTTCCGAGTGAGCCGTGGCATACCCTGAATTAGCCTGCAGCCTTTATCCGGAGATGTGCGGTGCGGGACAGTGATTGCGGCCTGCCTGACCAGTGCCCTGGGCCCTGACGGATACTGGGCGGATTGGCCTGCTCTGGGCGTGAACTGGTAGACTGTCTGCCGAACTTGGGCCGCCTGGACTGCTCAACACCTCGGTTGAGGCCCGGGGGTAAGGAGCTGATTTTAAGCAGCGGGGGGCCTAGCAGGAGTGGTGCTGCAGATGACTCCTGCGTCCCCTGTGCCGTGAGGTGCCCGGCGCCGTTCTCTGTTGGTCTGTGCTGTGCCCCCCCTACTCCGAGCGGCAGCTGTGCTACAAGCCCAGCCGACAACTTGGGCACCCCGGGGCCAATACCCAGAGCCCTGGGAGAGGACTGTGAGTCCGCAAGCACCCGACAGCAGAGGGACTCAGCGGCCTACCGGGGGTCGAACACGCAGGCTGGTGGAATCAAGCCTCAAAGTCCTCAATGCTCATGCTGGCGGGGCGACGTCTAGAGCAGCGCGGGGGCCCAGGACTGATTTTATACACTCTCTGGTGCAGCGTGGCCCTTGCAGCGAGCGGGCCCGCAATAAGTGTTACTTTGGGGCCCCGATCTGAGCGCTTGGGGTGACTGGACAGAACGAGGTGCCCCGGTCTTCACTTGGGGGAGGAGGTGGTGTCCGACGCCCCCATGAGACAGGCCTAGCGGGGACCAGCCCTGTGACATACACTTCAGAAGCACGCACACATCAACTCGGAGCACCGGGTTGCTGACTTCTCCTGGACCACATAAAATCATGGGTAATCATGACAGTCGGAAGACTAAGCTCTCCTTTGAAAGGAGACGTGGTGCCAGGTAGGCGGACCCCACCACAGACAGCGGGGCCGCCTCCTCTCAGGCAGATGATGTCGACGAGCAAGATTTGGACTTAAAGGAGATACTTCTGGATGTTAAGTCCATCCTAAAATACATAGACTCTAAACTGGACCTACTAACCTCACGTCTAGACAAAGTGAAGAGCCGAGTGGATGCCCACGACTCAAGGCTTGATCACCCGGAAGCTCGCGTTTCGGAGATGGACGACAACCAAGCAGCCACGAGGGTACAACTCCTGCACATGGACAAGGTGTTGGAGCTCATCAAACTTAAGAACGAGGACCTCGAATCCCGGTTAAGGCGAAATAATATCCGCATCGTGGGGGTGCCTGAGACCACTGCGATCTCCAGAATAGAGGATTTCATCGAAACCTTGTTAAAAGAGCTCTTTGGTGCAGAACTGTCCTCAGTATTCATCGTCGAAAGGGCTCATAGATCACTGGGCCCCAGACCTCCACTAGAAGCTCCCTCACAGCCCATTATAGCCAGTTTGCTGAACTATAAAGACTGCGACACGGTCCTTAGACTGGCTAGAGAAATGCGCCAAATCCAATACAAGGAAGACAACATGTCGTTTTATCCTGATTTCACTATGACGGTGCAGGCAGCCCGTCGTGACTTTTTACCAGTTAAAAGGCTGCTGCAGCAAGCAGACATCTAGTACGCCATGTTATTTCCCGCCAAGCTTGAAGTCATGCACGAGGGCAAAACGCTCCATTTCACCGATGCGAAACAAGCACTAAAGTTTGCCAAAATGAAGTCCAAACGAAATCTACCCCTGGCGAGATAGCCGCACTCCTCGATAGAGACGCAATTAAGTGACATGATTAACAACGCTCTACTTCAATGATACACTGCAGTCCATGATGTTTGATGTTATTTTGGCTGACAAATGTCCTGTCTCCTTACTTGTTGTTTCCTTATCGTCATGTGATGTTGATGAATAGTTGCATTGTGGCTCTGATTATAGATAAGCTTGCTTTTGCTAAAAGTTGGTCTGCGTCGGTGCCGCGGCCGGGGGTCCTCCACAGCTGCTTTACTCGGCCACACAGCCTTCAAGGCGGGTAGATGGCTCGGAGGCTCCACTGCCCCTAGGAATAACTCCCAGATGCACATGTTGTGGGTAGGGATAACACAACCTAATTGGGGGGTTGGTGTGGGTGGTGGGAGGGCTGAGGGGAATGTTGATGTTAATGGGTTGTTGGGGGGAGTGTTTAGAATACTCTAAAAGTTGTTGGCTAAAAGACACAAATAACTACTCCACCGCTTGTAGTACATGCATATGGGACGTAATACTCATCATTACAAGCAACACATGGCATCCCTCTCGGGATGCAATCACTCCACCTCATTGCAAGGATGACTAAGCTTGCCACGGTTATCTTTGTCACATGGAATGTACGGGGCCTAAACAATGGCAGGAAGATTCGCCTTGTGCACGCATACTTGATCAGGCACAAGGTTGATATTTGCTTCCTCCAAGAAAATCATTTAGTTAATAATTCTCTTCCCACACTATTCACCCGGAGCTGGGGGCTATCTTATACGTCGGCCTACTCTTATTATGCGCAAGGGATTTGTGTCCTTATGCGGAAGGACCTGCCTAGGAAAACCCCACACTGTGTTGGTGACAAGGAGGGCCGGTACGTCATACTAGCGGGCACACTCTATAATCATCCCATAACTCTTGCCACAGTGTACGGGCCTAATACGGATGACCCCGATTTCTTCATTAAAGTATGGCATCTAATTTCGGGCATGGGCCCACCGACTGTGCTTTGGTGCGGAGACGTCAATGTACCATTGGACGACACGCTAGACAGAGCCGGCAGTTCCAGGTGGCCCCATCCCCTAGCAGCCACAACACTGCGTACGATAATAACTGACAACCACCTCACTGACGTCTGGTGAGACGCGCACCGCAAAACACGTGAAGTCACATGCCTATCACTGCAATACAAAGCATGGTTTAGAATTGACTATTGGCTAGCCATGAAAGACATGCAGCAATGGGTATCGAAGGTCACCCACCTACCACACACCCTCTCAGACCACGCCCCGGTTCAATTAGTTCTTCATCCCCCTCATAGTCTTCCCTATGCATTCTCATGGAGATTTGCCGCAGGGAGCCCTCAGGCACGCGGCCTTTAAGGATGAGATAAGGGTGGCTATCTTCGAGTAGTTTGAACAGAACACTGGCTCAGTGCACTCATCGGCAGTACTTTGGGACGCGTTCAAAGCGGTTATACGCGGAACATGCATAGCTAAACAACATGGCATTCTAAAATCTATTCATGGGTTGCTCTCAAAACTAGAAACTGACATCGCTACGCTGGAATCCCACTTCTATCACTCTAATGATCCTAGTACACTGGCCGATATTCACGACAAGATGTTGGCATATCAGGAAGAGGTGGTGCAGGAGGCCCTCTTTCTGCGTAAAGAACCTCAGACGCGTAGATATGGTAAGGGGGATCGACCTGGGAAAACACTGACCAGGCTGCTCCAGAAGCCTCACACCTCAGCCTATGTCTCTGACCTTCTGGATGCAGACGGCCGGAATCACTCCTCCACCCCAGATCTTCGGCGGATCTTGGCCAACTTCTTTGCATACCTTTACTCCGCCACTTCAATAGCTGAACATGGAGATCTGCAGGATTATTTCGATGCCATCGAATTAGTCTGGCTATCCAATGCACATCGGGACTTCTTAGACACTCCAGTCACAGTAGAAGAAATACAACAGGCAATTGCCAGCCTCCCTCCAGACAGAGCCCCTGTTCTAGACGGACTGACCACTGCTTTTTATAAAGAGTACTCCCAAATTTTAGCTCCCAAGCTCCTGGACGTCTACCAAGACGCCTTGGAGGCAGGCACACTACCCCCATCTATGCGGGAGGCTGTAATAATCACGCTTCTCAAGCCCGACAAACCGGCCAATCAATGCGACTCCCATCGTCCTCTGTCCCTCTTAACACAGACAATAAAATATTTGCAAAGGTACTTGCGAACAGGCTCCAAATGCTGCTCCCAGTAATGATAAGACCTGACCAATCAGGCTTTATCCCTGGCCGATCTACAACCCATAACCTCAGAATTTTATTTGCAGCTATGCACCATTTATATCCACAAATCACAGCAGTGGCCACCTTGCTGGATGACACAAAGGCTTTCGACTCGCTGGAGTGGGAGTATCTATTCTCGCTGTTGCGTCGATTAGGACTAGGCTCCAACTTTATCGCGCAGGTCCGACTTCTCTATTCCCAACCCACCACCCGAGTGCGCCTCAAAGGACAAATATCAGATCCTTTCAATGTCACTAGGGGCACACGGCAAGGATGCCCACTTTCTCCCTTCCTATTTGCCATCACAATGGAGCCCCTAGCTGCACATATCCGCCAACACCATGCTAATAGAGGGTTTGTTTTCACAACCCGTGGCTTAGTTATATCTTTATATGCTGACATTACCCTTTATGCTGTAGACCTCGAGACTAACCTTGGCCCACTGATACGCGAAGTCATTAGATTTGGTGGTTATTCCGGCATACAAATAAATTGGGCCAAATCTATACTCTTCCCTTTGATGGAAGCCACCACCTTTACTCCGCTGGACTACCCGCTCCAATGGGCCAATGGTCCAGTTAAATACTTAGGTATCCTGGTCAGTAGGAATATTGAAGAGTTATGGCAAGCCAACTTCGGACAAGCCATGAATTGGCTGGAGGACCGTATTCCACTATGGTCCAAGCTTCCCCTGTCCATGGCAGGTCGCATAGCCATCGCAAAGATGGTTGTGCTTCCCAAACTCCTCTACTTATTTGTGAAACAACCCTATCCCGATCACCATCGCCTTTTTTAAACGCCACCGCTTCAATTTCATCAAGCTGGTCTGGGCGGTTCTGCAGCCCTGAGTGAAGTATGAGTTGTTGACACTGCCACAATCACAGGGTGGGAAGGGTGCACTGGAACGGCAGCTGTACGCACTGTGTGCCCAGGCTCACTTTTTGCACTATTGGACCTACCCCACACCCTTCCAGCTGTACATTGCAGTTGAGATAGACAGAACTGCCCCATGGCCTTTATCTACAGCATTATTCCTTCCATACAAACCGCCTACCTCCGAAATTGACACAACGCAATGCAAGCGCTGGGCATAGGCTGGGCTGGCGAAACGTGCAGGCACCACACCACTCCATGCCCCATCTATTTCGGTGGCGCAGTACCCCCTGCTGCCCCCTGCAAGATAAAGGCGCAATTAGTCACGCCAGTAAAATGAATATCCACACCTTTGCAAATCTCTACCCAGGAGACCGCTTTCTTGGCACCCCGTCGACCACCACTATTACCTGTACACCTCTAGACACCTTCCTTTATTACCAACTATGAGCAACATGCTGCGTGATCCACAATACTTTCCCCGCCCCCCCGCAGACGCTCACAGCATTAGAGCACATGTACACGACACCATCGCACCGCAAGATGATAATGTCCCTATACAATCACATGCAACAAACCGCGCCGGCTGCTGTCCCGACAGCTCCAGAGGTCTGGAACGCGGACTTAGCTCTCACCCTAACCGATGCACAGTGGGCTTTCTGCTATGGCCAGTTTAAGATGCTAACCCCCAATGACAGATTACATCTTATACATTTCAAATGTTTGCACCGCTTGTATCGAACACCCACACAGATATTTCGGATGGGGTTATCCCCCGACTCTCACTGCCCGCACTGTCACTCACTTCTGGCAGACTTCTTACATCTAGCTTGGCATTGCCCTGCAATTGCTGCTTACTGGGAAGAGGTTTTCCGATGATAGGAAGAGTCACAAATGTGCCAGTTCCTCCATCTCCATTAGTGGGTCTATTGGGCTACGTTAGCGATGCACTTCACGGCTCCCGAAAACTGATCGCTTTGATGCTCCTTCTTGTGAAGCGCAGAGTTGCAATGCACTGGGGAAGGCCTCGGGCCCCAAACACCCAAGATTGGATTACAGACATCACATACTGCCATGACCAACTTTCCAACTACTGGGACCTGATGCCTCTGGGAACCCGCCCTCGCGACATTTGGGAACCTTTCACCACTTACCTTCGCCAGAGGGATAGTCTCACTCCCGACCCTGGTGATAATCTCGTTCTTATACATCCAGGAGCTCCACACAATACTGAACCGCCCTCACCAGAACACACTGGGCACAACAGTCATCCATCTTCGAGATCCCCCAAATCACCGCCTTGGGGAACCTTCATATTGCAACACGATACAGGGGGTTCGGTACCCCTAGGGTTTTTGGCTGCTTAGAAGTCTGATTTATGCATATGCTGCATTTCAGATGTGTAGACAATGCCTTTAATTGTTAAGCATCAAGCCGATTGTTTATTAAATGCCATCGATTTATATATTATATTTATAATAATTTAAAAAAAACAATTAAATTCAATTTAAAAAACAAAAAATTACAAACTATATTTAAAAACATTAACAATTATACAATTTATAAAAATCCAATTAAATATATACTAAAATTCATAAAGATAATAAACAAACATTTTTACAACTATATGTTTGTAAACGATATTAACATAGATATTTTTGACAACAATATTACTCACCTTGGAAAATCGATATCTTTGTAAATGATATTCCTGCATCATGATATTTGTTTATCACGATAATAAAAACTCAATATTTCTGTGACTCAATATTTTTTACTCGATATTTTGCCCAAATACCTGAGAGCGAATCCTTCAGTTAATGGTGAGTTTAGGCACGTGATAAGTCATCATACATGCACTATGTCACTCATCCGTGCATTTATTCACCCACCCACTGACTCACACCTCCTTAACCATCAATGATAGAACACTCACACAAACTCAATAGGAGTTTAACAGATAAATTAAAAGAGTAAAAGAAGAAACCATGTCACTGCCTAAAAGTGGTAGCCCTATGCTTGAAATATATAATAAAATTATACACAGCAGCTAGTGACTGACCTGCAATTGTATAGTACATAATCGTTGTTTTCAAATTCTAACATGGCTGCCGGGTTTACAAACAAAATGTTGGTCATCTTGGGGCAGTGTATTGCAGATACCATTCCAACATGGTCGATCAATAAATATCACAGTGTGAGGCTATCTTGGAATGGTGTTGTGCACCAACAAAACGATGATTCACTATTGACAAAAACATTCTAAGATGGCTGCACGGTTTTGAAATAGTGGTTATGCAGCAGGCGGTACAATGCAGATGAAATAAGAGCAAACTGAGCTAACTAGTAGCACTATAGCTGCAGGGAGCTCTAAAACACAATAAAATGGGAGAAATAAAGAATAGAAAACTAATACATAAAAAGAGAAAATGGAGAACTATGGACCTCATTAGGATGAGGGTCGGACTTACGTCCGACCACCATCCATTCGGAAATGGGACCGCCCGACTACAAGTCGGCGGTCTCACCAGCCCAATTAGGATGCAACCGCCACCACGGCGGTCGCAATGTCTATCTTTTGTATTGCGGCGAGTGCTGCGCGCTGCAGCACACACCCCAATACAAAACAAGAACATCCTACGTATCCCTGCACTATGTGGCAGGCACCATGCGGTGCCTGCCACATGGTGCAGAGATATGTAGGGGGGCACCATAGGTTCCCCCCAAGACCCAAAGCTGAGGCCCAAGAGGGGGGCCCGCTGCGTGCCCCCAATGTCTCTTTCCCCCAGCCTTTTCATGGCAGTTTCACTGTCATGAATGGGCCAGCGGAAAGGAACATTGTAATACCTACGGCGGTGCCTGGCAGGCACCACACCATTGTAGGTATTACTGCTCCTCCGACTGACCGACGGGCTCCTTGAGCCCGTCGGATCCGTGGCGGTCGGTTTCTCTGACCGCCATATATCCGCCCGCCATCATTATGAGGCGGGCAGGAATCCTCATTCCGATGGCGGTGACCCCCACTGACGGGCTGTCGGTGGCGGTCCCACCGTCATCGTAATCAGGCTCTAAATGACTGGCTGGCGAGCACTGAGTGACGCGCACTCATATACAGGTTGATGTGCATGGGTGATCCGGCAAAATGTTATCACTCACAGGGCAATATAGCCAATGGCTGAAGTGGGATGACCCATTGTCTTGTGTGGTACGCTATCATGACAGGAAGCAGGATATGTATGACACTTGAACAGTATGTATTTGTATTTATGTATCATGTGTATTTTTTATTAATTGTTTTGATCACAAAAGCCTGGCTTACACCTAAACCTGGCAGGCCATCCTTAATAGGGTCTATTAATGATTATCACAGTGAAAATCTTCTACCCTTAGGATTTGTTAGATAGGGTAACCAACACCAAAACTACTACTACTACATTGCCTACTGTGGAATTTTGTGAGATTCTATGTACCAAAATACTAGTCTAAAGGCTTTTATACGATGGAATAACAATTCACCTTTAAATGTATATTGGCCTTAATATAGGCATACCAATATATGTAAATTAGACCTACTGCCTTTGTTGACACAATAAACAGAGAAGACCAATTACATCTAACATAACTTTTCCAAAGCGCCATTCTGGTGTGTAGCCTTTATCAATGGTTTATCACCATAATCAACTCCAGCCTAATGTACTGTTCATACACTTTCCTACAAAGGTCAGGCATACATACATAGATTTACAAATGCAAACAAGACTACAGCTGGAAAATAATATACTATCCCTCCTAAAAGGGCCTACCAGAGATTATCAAATTGCAAATTGTCTACTCCCAGAGCTTGTCAAAGGGGATCACCAACATCAAAATCAATGTCTACTACGATAACCTGTGAGATTAATAATATCAAAATACCCATCTAAAGCCGTTAACACAGTGTCATAAAAATCCACGCATAAAGGCAGATTGCCTTTAACACATGCTGTTTATAATAGGTCAGGCCTGCTGCTTTGTCGTAACTTTTAATAACAAGTAAGTGAGACCTATGGTCACTAACATAACTTTTCCCAATGAACTAATCAAGACTAGTGCCTTTATCACTGGCTCGTCCCCAAAAGCAACTCAGGGCTACTGCACTGAGCAGAAGCTTTGGCACAAGGTAAGCTTCAGGCATATAGTCATACAATTACAAATATGTACGAGATAACAGTTGACAAAACAATATACAATGGCTCCTAACAGGGTTTAACAATGACCGTTAAAGTGCAAATCCTCTGCCACCAAGGTTTTTTCATGGAAGTAAACAAAACCACAAAAACGTGTGCCTACTGAAGTAATCTGTGGGACTCGTGTAACTAAATGCCTGTCTATAGGTTTTAACAGTGTAATACCAATCCACCCTGAAAGGCTTTTGAAATATTTTTTCACAATAAATTAGTCAGGCTTTCAGCTTTCTCCTAACTTTTCAAAATATATAGAAACCGCCTATGGCACCTAGTATAGTGTTTCCCAACAAACAATTAGGCCTATATTCCTTATCACTAGCTTATCACCATAACTAGTTCAGGCCTACTACATTGAATGTATGCTTTCCCACAAGGAAACCATCTGGTATGCAGTTACAAAATTACAAATATGTACAAATGTACTATTAGCAAAATAATGTACAACCTCTGTTTAGAGGGTCTAAACAGGATTATTACAGTGCAGATCCATTACCATAAGGTTTTGTCAGTGGGAGCAACTAAAACCAAAAACTTTGCCTACTACAGCAATATGTGAAATTACATACAACAAAATGCGTGTCTACATCATTTAACACAGAGTAACACCAATACACCATTAAAGACATATTGACTTTAGCATATGCTTTTCACTGTAAAGTAAATTAGACCTATAGTCAGTCATTATCTTTTATAATAAACAGATCAGACCTATGGCATAAGACTAAACTTTTCCAAATGAACCAATCGGGCCTATTGGCTTGTCACCATAACCAGTTCAAGCTTAATACATAAACTTTCCCATGAATTAACCATCACGCGTATAGGCCTTCATTACGATGTCGGGCAGACCGCCACGACAAGCCGCCGTGGCGGTTTGCACGACATCCAGGGCAGCGGTCTGACGGCCAGATTACAACACCGGTGGTCGGAGCGCAGTGGTCGGGGGGAAAGACCGCAACCTCCGACAGGCCCAAGGAGCCCGTCAGGGCGGCGGTCGGACTGTAATCCCTACAATGGAGGCAGTGCCTGCGCAGGCACCACTGTAAGGATTACAATGTCCCTTTCCCTCAGCCTTTACCTGGCGGGCCCACCGCACTGTAAAGGCAGACAGAAAGCGACTTTGGGTGCCCCAAGCAGAGCCCCCATTACCTGTGGGCCACTACTCAGTGGCCAGGGGGGCACATGTGGTGACCCCCAAACATCAATGCACCGTATGCCAGGCACCACATGGTGCCTGGCACATGGTGCATGGATGTTTAAAAACATTCCTTTTTCTACTATGGTTTGTGCTGCGGCCCTTTTCCGGGGCTCAGCAAAGCTGCAGTAGAAAAAGGCATGTTTCAGACAGCCTACATGGCGGTTGAATCAGAATATGGCGGGTGGGACCGCCGACTATTTGTTGCGCGGTCCCAATCCCGCTGCGATGGCAGTCGGACACTCGTCGATCGCCATCATTGTGAGGCCCATAGTCCTAAAATCATAAATATGTACAATATTAACTAACAAAACAATACACAAACCCTCCTAAGAAGGGTTGATCACATAAGGTAAGATACAGCGTTGCTGTCAAACCGAGCCTAAAATTGATACAAAATGCATTTTCTCGTCTCACAGAGTCTGAACAGCATCTCTAATTACTGTTGAAGTGTACAGGTTCCGTTTTCTTTCCCTATTTCTACGGAAAGCGTTGCTTTCATCATTCTCCGTCTGATTCATTTCAAGGCATGTACTGTGCCAGTGATCAATACCCAAGTTTCCAAGGAGACACATAGGGCCATATGTAGGTAATTTCTATTTACCGATTCCTAAATACCGAATTTTACCGATTCTGTATTTAAGAATCGGTAAATAGAATGTAGGTAAACATTCGGTAAATTTTACTGATTCGGTAATATTCGTTATTGCCTATTCGGTATTTACCGAATCGGTAATAGGGGGAGCATATTCAAGGGTGGCAGGGTGTCAAATTGACACCCTGTTGCACCCCTGAATCGTGCATGTGTGCACATGTGGCGCACATACATGCCCTAAGGGCATGTATGTCTGCCACATGGCACTTTAAAAAAGCACAAAATTGCTTTTTAAAGGTATTCGGTATTTACCACCAACTTGTAGTTGGTGGTAAATAACGAATCCTTAAACCAAAATGCACTCACTTGAGTGCTCTCTACATAGGATTTAAGGAATCGGTAATTTACCGATTCCTTAAAATAATGAATCGGTAAATTACCGACTCCCTAAATCCGGCCTCCTACATCGCAAAGGGCTAAATACCGGTCGGTAACGGGAAATTTACCGATTTTCGGCCGTTACCGACCGGTATTAGCCCACCTACATATGGCCCTTAGAGAGTACACAAAGAAACTTGCTCGCTATTGACGTCAGACAGTCGAGGTGAAGCCACATCTCCTCCAGTGTAAAGGGAGTGGAATCTAAGTGGGTAATGGATGTTAGTCACCTCAGTACATTTCTCAGCATCTTGACATTTCTTTCAGAACTAGTGTTGAATGAGGATGCACTGACAGAACCGATTTTGGAAAGAGTGCCTGTTCACCCGAGATCAGTACTTAGTTCATAAACAAGAAATGTGGAGGGTCAAACTTTTTCTTGGGAACCCAGTGCTAGCACTGCTGAATGCCAGGATTGCCAGATACCAAGGGTGCCTAGCCCTAATTCCACCTCATGCCCATTTCTTCCACTAACCCCCACCTCCAGTCTCTTTATCTCACTCTTGTGGGTTCTTCCTCATCCCTGCTTCTCCTCTTTGTCACTGTTTTCATACCTTTCTCTTCCTTGACCTTTCTTCCTCTGCTGCCATTCTCTCGCTTGCTTCGTTTTAAAAAGTATGATGCTGAAAAATATGCTTTGCATCCAAAAATGAGTGCCCATGTCCTCTACCTTCACCTGGGAACTCTAGAGACTAGGGCCCTGATTATGAGTTGCATGGTTCTGGTAAGGTGCAAACTCCACACACATAATTACTGTTATCTTTAAACCCCTGGGAATGGGTAATAACTGTGCGGACACTGAATTACTTTGTGGTATTATGCATGTTATTCCTTATTACTAGGGGTTCAATACACTCATTCTGTGTGGGGGCGAGGGTGGAAGTAGGGGGCAGGGAGAGCAAGCGAGGGAAGGGGAAGAATAGTGATGGAAGGAGGGAGCACTGCACCCTTCCCGTTTGCCAGAATAAAATGTCGGGAAGGGCCCGTTTTGAGGCTTAGCTGCGGTTGCAGCCGAAGTCTTAGGTAATTGCACCTGCTGAAATTTCCAGTTGGTAAATTCGGGAAAACCGGGTGCTGAAACACCAGGTCAGTTGTGATCAGGCAGACCAACGTCCCACACCGAAATCCCACTCCGCCCGACTTGTAATCAAGGCTTATGTGAACAGAACCTTGTTTGACATTGCACCGCGTCAACAAGGTGAACTACCTTATGGTCATGGATAAGGTGATAAAGCTTCTGTAGGTGAATTCCATCAATATGATGAAACCCCTTTGTAAACAGAGACGGTGGTTTATGCCGGTGTACTTTGAAATGCTGGCAGACACAACCCAGAGAAATCTGTGGAGAGCTTATTTCTTTCTTTCAGCCTCTCTAAAACAGAACAGAGACTTATGATCAGGAGTTGGCTTCAATCCTTTCCATCATCAGCAATGGGAAGGCAAGCTGCACACACATCTGGAAACAGGAAACCACTTCTTTCTGCTCCAGAACAGCATGTACATTGTAGCTGGTGTAGTGAAAAAGAAACTGACAAGAGTTCAGAAATACTGTCAACTTTGGAGTGTATCAAGAGATCCGAATTTCTGTGCAAAACATATGGTCCTCGTTCCAAAAAGGATTCAGCAAGAGCTTAAATTTGGCGATGACTATAGCCGACTGAACATCTCACAAAATCTCTGCCTGTGTGCAAGTTAGACTATCTCGTCAATTAGCTGGGCCCCTTAGGTATATGCCGACTTTTGCTGGACTTTAAGGATATTGACACTAGAGCTAAAGGCAGAGGTTTGACAGAAGTCTGACTAACAGGCCACAAAGATCTCAAATCTCTTCACACAGCTTCTAATGCTTGATGAGCAGAAGACTGCAAGGCTGTGGTGGCTGCAACATAATGATTGCCATAACTGTGTACAGAAAGACCATGATAAACCATCTCCTGTATCTGCATGCATTCCTTTGAAGAGAACACACACCAAACGTACCCTTGACGCCACCATGTGTCATGACAACAAGAGAAATGCCAGGTATTTGGGTGCAAGCAGTGGAGAAGAGTACCACATTGGCCCAGAAAATAGCGAAATGTGCAGTAACTTCTGTTACTGCACTTATCGCAGTTAGGATGGCTAACCACAGTTCCCACATACATTTTGAAAACTTTGAATTCATCAGGTAAAAAATGCCTAATAATTATGGGATTATGCAGGTTTTGGAGCATTAATCCCCAAAATCTGCACGGTATGTCCTTTTCTCGAGGACAAACTCCTAATTGGGAGTTATTTATCTGATTCAATAAATCTCGACCTAGGGGAGTGAGATTTCGTTGGGTTCGATAAATATCTGCCCAAACGCCAGGCCATTTGTAATGAGGACCAAAGCCTCTAAACACAGAAGTCAATGAGAACTGGTCATTGACCAAGAAATAGGTCAAATGTAAAATGACATTAACATAGATTTGTTCAAATTTATGGAAAACTGACTGGAACCCTATAATAGGTGACTTCCAATTAAAAGGCTAGAGCTATGGGATTGAACCAATCCATGCCACAGTGTCTAAAGCGAAGAAGTTAAGGGATCATATTCCTTTCACCTGGGTGATCCATGTGAAAAGGGAGGAATACCAAGTTGGTTAGGTGGATCGCTGCCCTTTATGAACTGAATGACTTTTCAAGAATAGGTGATGCTAGTCGATTACTCGGTTTATGGGTACACCGAGCTGCTCATAACAAACTGCCACAACAGTAGGCGCTTCAGGCTTGCCTGGTAGCTCCATGAGGGAGAGTAGATGTGAGTTGCGGGTTGTTGCAGTCATAGCAATGGCAGCGTTCCGACAGTATTAATTTGAGACCATGACTTACACATCCTCACTCAAGACAATGCTGTGAAAAAGACATGAGACTGACAATGAATGATGTTCTTCTTGAGTATGGCAGTCAGAGTCTGCATTAGAGCTGTCCCTTCAATTCACTCCTTGCTAGGCAGCATTGTGGGCTGCAGGTGCTTTCATTTATGTAGTTCACACCCAGCCCTCGTTCCCTCACATTTGTTATGTTTGTCTTTTTCAGTTTGTTTTCCTCTAAATTCTTCTTTAAATCCTGTAACCCTAACTCTACATCTTCTTGTAAGCAAACCCCTTGTTTCTTTTTTAGCAGACCTAGGAGCTGAATCCTGGCTGGACTTGTGGCCCAGCTGTCCTATTTCAGAGGTCTGGCAAGTCTTGGCAGGTATGATATTCTTGCGTCTCTGAGGATAATATGTTCACCATAGGTATTTATGTCATGATGACTTGTACTAATATACACTACCTTCCTCTAGTTAGGATTTTCTTCCTAGCTTCCGTTTTTTTCAAGATCCCCTTCTTTCTGGCTTGTATCTTTCTCCTCCCTTTCACCCAGATTTCACAGATGTTGTCTGTGGCAGGGAATTAATTCCAGGTTTTCTGTCTTAGTGCGAGATCAGGAGGTACTACGGTTTGTGGTAATGAATGGCAATGAATCCGAGGATGCAGACAGTTTGCCATGCCAAACATTTGTTCACACGACACAAACTCTGCAGCCAATCCCGACTCTACGTGCGCAGACCACTAAAACAATTGCTTATATCTTTAACAAGTCAAAGGTAGCCCAAGCCAAAACAGCCACATTGTTGGGCGTGGTTAATTAGCTTCAGTCGGACAACCGTTCCCCTGCGGCAATGGCTGCTTTGAAGGCCTCTAGATGGTTGATGACTGATAGGCCATAACTGGTACCGGCAAACTCACTAACAAGAGGTAAGAATGGTTACCTCTGTCACCAGAATCCAGTCTCCATTTCCCTTCTGGTGATGCCAGAGAAATTGTCAAGAGATCCACATGTGCTTCTAACATTCACTTGTTTTTGAGCAAACTGCTAAAATATATATCAGATACATCTAAGGTACAGTTCATGATATCCAGTGCACAAAAGACGCCTTAACAGGACCACTCGTGATTTTGATCAATAGTCCGTAGTTAACAGATCGTGGCTTGTGTTTGAATTCAGAGAAGTGTTTGAAATACCTAACATTACTCGTGTATGCATGACTACCGACTTTACTCCAAGGTACCCAGAATCTTGTATTCTATACTGCGCACTTGCAACGGTTCTATCTGGAGTGACTTCACTACTGCTCCTTTTTATTGAGGAGTGAGAAAGGACCTCAAAGATGCTTCAGCCTTAGACTCAGTAAAGTGCCCACGACTAGTGCAATTGTAATTCATTTAACACTTCAGGGAGACCAACAAGAAAAGGAAGACAAAGGAGACGACGTATAGAGAACAGATGATCTTCAAGTACGGTACACCGAACATTGAAAGAAGATATGTTGGTTCTCACCTATAACAAAACTATGCACAAAAGTAGTGTGTAACCAAAAAGAAAACAAATAAGGTCTTTGTGACTAAAAGAAGGTCTATATTTAGACTGTGGCAGACAAGGAATATTAAATGCAAATCTCCATAGTACACCACTGCCCAGTCTTAGCAGACAGTCATCGATCAAGCATAGCGTGTTCGTATTTTCAGATTCATCCATGCACTTCTTTTATTACATTAACAAAATGTAGGCCTCTTGAAACTTAGAGACTAAGGAGCTTCAGGCAATTTCATTAGCCACTCATTTCATATCCACTTTTGAAAGCTGAACTGGTAGTTGTTACTCTGCTCGCTTCTGGGAACATCAATTAAGAGACAGAACTGATGATTACACTGTGTTCAGTTGAAAACCATAGTGTTTGATGTGACTAATTCCCAAGTCTATCCTGTTATCTCAGGTACTCCAGAGTAGCACAAACTCAATCCCTCAAAAGATTAGTCCATGCAGAATATCAAATGCATTTTCAATAGACTTTTTGGATTTTATTTCAACAAAAACAAATGGGCAGTGCAATGACCCTTTAACAGTTGTAGCGATGCTCTGAGTGTCCCATAAGAACAAACGCTGTAGAAAACGTTCGATGAGAAGCTGTTACGGGTTTATTTGGCACTCTATCTCTCCAGAAGGTGCTCTCATATTTTAAATGCACAGCCCACCTCTGGAGTGTAGCCATCCATTGATTGCACAGGGATCAATGCATTTACTGCTTGGAACCTCGGCCTTTGATTTCAGTCCTCCTGAATCAGTTGCATTCGACCACTAGCTCTTTTAGCTGTTTTTTAGTATGGCATAAAGTCTTGTAGGGATCCAAGAAAGTGATGAGTGCACAACAGCCTTCAACATCCACTAAGAGCATTTCAAATAGCTCATCATGTCTTT
This sequence comes from Calotriton arnoldi, assembly GCA_963921515.1. Classification (NCBI taxonomy): domain Eukaryota; kingdom Metazoa; phylum Chordata; class Amphibia; order Caudata; family Salamandridae; genus Calotriton; species Calotriton arnoldi. The sequence goes on along the minus strand of CAWUFW010001715.1, from coordinate 834,158 downwards.
TAGCATATGCAATGAGAAGCTGTGTGACAGCATCTTATCAGTCAAACACAAATTATAAAAATATTTTCAAGGACTGCACAGTGAGAAGGTCTGCTGATTGTCTGAGGAAAAACTTCTCCCACTGTGCCACCCTGCACAGATTAGCATATGTGAAAGGTGTCAAGTGGCCCATTAAGAGAGTCCAAGCTGGGGGGGCGTGGCCAAAGAGGCCAAGATGGCGGTCAAGCTTTAGCGAGGCTCGCGTCGCCCGACTATCAGCTACATCCATCCTATCTGACAGTGACCTCATGAACTCCCCCCCCACCTCCGAGACCTAGACACTGGGGGTGCCCTAGACACTCTTACCGGCGTTTCTGGGGGTGACAACGGAGCAGCGAGACCTATGATGTGAGAACCAACCTGCAGGTGGGCCAGACAAAAGATGGTGGCTCCGATGCCCCCACCCCACGGCCTGTGAGGGGCTGATGAGCGCGGTCCTAGGACGGGGCAGAGAGCTGGAGACTCCAGGAGTCGACGGAGCGGAGCAGGCCCCCCGGCCCACGAGGGGGAGCCCCTTGAACTGTGGCTGTGACTGCTTGGTCCTTGATGGTGGATCCGACTCCAGGGCGGGAGCAGAGAATGCGGCAGAGCCCACCCAGTCCTGGGGCAGACTGTGGACGAGGCAGTGAACAGCCCGCCCCTCTACTGCAGGTAGGTTAGGTTCCATGCTTTGGAGCCCGCTGGCTCCCTTATCCCATCTGTCCGGCCAGCCCCGGGGCCCTGCACAGAACAGCAACTGCCCGCATTGCAGGACTACAGGTGAGTTCGTAGGAGCCCTAAGTGCAGGATCCTGGATTACTCCAGGGGACCGTGGGGCCTGACCTGACCCCGGTGATGCTCAGAATACTGCCTTTCTTGTGACCATTGCCTGTACATAGAACCTATGTCCTGCAGCATCGACTCTAGCACCCAGTGGATCCATTTCCCCACCAAGGGTGGGGTGCCTCAGACTTTTGTACCACGCTCATTCCTCCTACCCCACAAACTGCACACTGTAGGGCCAAACCGGGCAGTGCTCCAGCACCCTGTATGAACTGGACACTATTGCTGCGTACCCTCACCACTGCTGCTCCATCGCCACTGGGAGTCTCCTTGGAAGTGTTGATTGGGCTGCACCCAGAGTCACCGGACAGGCGCTCTTCCTGGAAGGGGTCGTGGCTCCACCTCTGGGGTTCCTGCTCGTGCACCCCTGACTGCACATGCTGCCCCTTGGCAAGTGGGTCGATGTGCCTGGGCTCTCTCCCAGTTCGGATCGGGCCTACTCTCCGACCATGGGACTAGCCACTGCAGCTGGACTGTTCAGGGGAGCTGGGGCCCCCTTGGGTGGGATGTTCGTACTGACCTCACCCTCGGCTGCTCTTTACCAGAACTTCTCAATGATGGGGCACAGCAAACTTCCCCCGCCCACATCTGCCCAAACCAAAATGGACTAATATACAGCCCGCCATCAGATAACAGAGACTGCCGAGGCCCCCCCACCAGCCACACCCCAATCCACAGCAGACCAAGGCACAATCCTCAGGGCAATTCAGGACTCGCAGGAGGCAGTTTAGACCAAAGTCTCCGATCCCCGGATAGACCTCTCACTGATGCGCCAGGACCTGCGCAGGGTGGTCGACAGAGTGGCCGAAATAAAGTCATGGATCTACATGACTGAGGATGAAGTAACTATGCTTAAGCGCCAAGTGTCCAAACTGATGGCATCAGTTGTGACCCTGTACGAAAGGGTGGAAGACGCCAAAAACTGCTCAAGGCGTAACAATGTGCATCTAGTTGTACTCCTTGTGACTTTGGAGACCTCGAGTCTGAGTGTACTTCTCAAAAACTGGTTCAGATCATGGGTCCTGGTGGACAACATCTAACATTTGCGTTATTGAGAGAGCGCACCAGTCCCTGACAAAGAAAGCTCCGCCTCGGCCAGTGATACTACAGGCCCTCAACATCCGCAATACAATCCTACGCAAAGCCCCAAATCAGCCGGATGTCGAGCACCAGAACTCCAAAGTCATGATTTTTTCAGATTACATCAAGGCGGTACAACAGCGACAACACTCCTTCGAGGAGGTGAAACAGAAACTCCGTGCTCTCAACCTCCGCTACATCCTTCTTTTCCTGGCCTGCCTCAAGGTCATCTTCCAATCTTCTACCCACTTCTTTGACACTCCGGAGCAGGCCTGGGAATGGGATGCAGGGAGACAATTGCGGCAGCTCTCCGAATTGGAAGATCGCCGGGACGTGGGACTACTGGGACCCTCCCCCCGCCGCTCCCGGCACGGAAGTCCAGGAAGGAGCGCTCCAGGTCTCAGAAGTCAAGGTCTGGCTGACAGGAGGTGGGCACGTCGCCAAGTCCGCCACTGGGAGAGAGGACTCAGATGGCGGCAGAGCCAGATGAGACCTTAGGGGCACCCGACAGCTATTTAGGTCCCTGGATGATGTCCCAGGCTCATGGGCGTGACTTCCCCTGCTTCCCTCAATGTGTCTGGAGAGAGCAGGACCTGCAATGACATATGACTGGCTGAGGACTCTCGAAGTGCTATTGTATGACCCAGATCTAGCCCTTGCCTGTTGGAAGGGGGGCGTGGGTGGGATCCATGTGTGGTACATATCACTGCTTTGTAGCTATGTTGATCTCTATGACGGTGTATGAATTGTCTTCACTGGGAAATTCACATCTAGTTGATTATCTGAGCGCTGTCCGTAACAATATCTGTCTTATGGGTGTATACACTGCCAGGCAAGAAGTATGATGTGGGGGGAGTTTGGGGAACCTACGTTCGTCCTGATGGGACTGCTATTTTGTTATAACTTAGTTCTTACCTTTCAGGTACTCGCTCAACGAGCTCACCAATGCAATTTCACTGATTCTTTAACTATGCTCGGGATGGACATGCATAGACAATCCCTGTTCTCGGCGGGTCCCCAAATATCCTGCCTTCACCACACCATATACTCCTATGATTACAATACTCTCTTGGAATGTTAACGGTCTTTTAGACCGTATCAAGAGATCTGCTGTATTGCGCTATATCAAGCGATACAAACCAGATGTAGTCCTGCTGCAGGAAACACACTTATTGGGCTCCACAGCCCCTTCCTTGGCTGCTTCAGCTACAATAGAGTTCTATACTAGGGCTTCACCAGTGATTCTAGGGGTGTTACCTTCTTATTGCATAAATCCCTTCCGAAGACAGTTATCAAAATACATGAGACCCCCCAGGGGAGGTATGTGGGGGTTGAGGGGCGCATGGCTGCCAGGCATTACAACTTTGTTTCTTGTTATATCCCCCCGCAGCTGCTGCAGCCCACCCTACAGGCACTCCAATGCCTAATGATGACCCTCCCCCCGGGACCACCCTGGTGGGAGGGGACTTTAATGCAGTTCCAGAGGGACATCTCAGCGATCCCTTGCCCTGGCTGGCGGGCTCGTTTGGCATGTTTACTGACCTGGGCCGACTCCATGGGTCTCTGTGACGCATAACGTTCCTGGCACCCATCGCTACAGGCATACACACATCACTCCGCATCTCACAATAGAGAATCTCAGATTGACTTGCTGTGGCTGACGGGGACTGATCTCTTTTCACTACAGTCCATCCGGATTCTCCCGTGTGGTATATATGACCATGCCCCTTCCTAGTGGAATGGGGTTTCCGGCCGACAACTCTGAGCCCTATCAGGAGATTTAGTACGTGGCATCTAAGGGATCCTGAATGTTCCTCCATTGTAGAGGAGAAGTTTCAAGCTTTTTTTCGTGCTAATGAGGCCTCTGTGTCGTCAGTGACAACGATGTCGTCGAGCAAACCCTCCATGAGAGGACTGCTTAAAGTTTATGTGAGGCGATGAGAATCTCTGCAACAAGCGCGGGTGGCAGACCTAGCGACCCAAATACTTAGTTTTGAGCGCGGGTCCCGGAACTGTGGTGCACAGGATGTGCAGCGCCTACTAGCACTAGCACGGTCCAAGCTGCGACAGACCTCCCTTGAAGAGGCAATTCAATACTGGAGGGCCTCGAACCAAGGAGTGTATGAGTCTAGGGACAAATCCATTAAGCTATTGCATTGGCTGGCGATCCGCAATGTCTCCACTAGAGTAGTGCCCGTCATCAGTAACTTGCCCGCAATCTCCAGGAGGAGCTGCTAACAATCGCTCAGGTCTTCGCAACATTCTTTCAAGCCATCTATGCACGTTGTCCAACGCCCCCAGTGGAAACAGAGACCTTTTCTCTAGGACATCCCAATGCCCTCTTTCCCATGCACCCTGGCCCATGAGTTAAACCAACCTATGACGGAGGAAGAGGCCAGCCAAGCCATATCCGGACTCCAAATGGTGAAAACCTCAGGCCCATATGACTACCCCATTGAATATTATAAGAGGTACCGTACCATTCTGACACCCACCTGCTGAACTTCTATGCAGAAGCGTTACAGCGGGGATCATTCCCTCATGTCCTAGATTGTGCTACTATTGCTGTCATCCTTGGGGAGGGCCTGCCTCTAAACGAGTGCTCCTCCTACCGCCCGAACTCCATTATTAACGCAGACATTAAAATCTGTGCTAAAATTCTGGCCACTCGGCTGACTAAAACATTATCACATCTCATTCACCCAGACAAATATGGATTTATGCCTGGCAGAAGCACTCGTTACTGCATTCGTCGAGTACAGACGGCTCTCTCCAAGGCACAAGGTCTGGACAGTTCCTTGGCCCTTCCCCTGATAGACTTTTGTAAGGCCTTTGACACAGTCTCCAGGAACTTCCTGTATGTGGTCCTCCTGCGAGCAGGCTTGGGAAGAATATTTCGCAAGATGGTCCATCTCCTGTATAACAATCCCATGGCTCAGGTTCGGGTAAATGCCATTCTGTCCACCTCCTTCCCGATCCGAAGAGGCACACACCAGGGTTATCCCCTCTCCTCATTACTATTTGCCCTAGCTATCGAACCATTGGCATGCCTAATACGCTGCAATGCACAGATACTGGGCTGGAAGTGGGGGAGGGGACTCGGGGACCCGATAGTGCCGTACGCAGATGACATTCTGCTTTTTCTTGGTGGCCCTCAGGTCTCTGGTCCCCGATGCCTGGAGATCCTTCATCTTCACTGCGAAGCCACCGGTATTCAGATTAATGCAAGTAAATTCGAATTGGTGGAGGTGAAAGGGGACACCATGCGGCGATGCTAGTGCCCTACTATACCTCTTCGACTGAACTCCTTTAAATACTTGGGGATTCACATATCACACCTCCCGGACTTGGCTTGGATCCTTAATTTTGTGAGATTGGCATTAACCCTTGACCGGGACCTATGCTGTTGGAGAAACTTGTCCCTCAACCCTATGGGATGTAGAGCACTCTTTAAGATTCGGTGTTTCCCCCATTATTTGTAGCGAATTTCCCGTACCCCATCCCCCAAGGATGGTTCAGCACCTTGACCTTCAGACTCACTACCTTTATATGGGCCGGTAAGTGCCACGGAGTGGTGTTTAACTCGGCACGGAAATCACTGTTTGATGGGGGTCTTGTGGTGTCAGACATCTATGGGTACTATCTGGAGGCACAGCTGGTGCCCATCAATGATTGGTTTACAGGAGGTTGGGATGATCCTGCCTATTGCTTGAAACTTTACTTAGTGGGCTGTGAGGGACTCCTTGACCTGCTTTATGGGGGGCGTCAGCCCTCAGCGACACCGTCATGTACTCGAGTGGCGGTGCGTTGTTGGAGAGAGGCGTTGCGCTTTGTTTGGTGGGACCGCTGCTTGATGGGATTGACCCCCCTCTGGTAGGGCACATGGCTTCATCAGGTCTTTAACCTTAAGGGCTTTACCCAATGGGACCGGATAGGAATTACGTACCTAGGAGATATCCATAAAGGGGGTTATTTGATGTCCTTTTAAGAACTAAAAGATCAGTATGCTCTATTTAACACACAGTGTTTCCGCTTTCTTAAGCTACGGCATGCTCTGCAGACCCACCTTCCCCTGGATGCCCAGGTCCCAGATTACAGTCCTCTTGAGGCCAAACTTTTCATGGGAAGCCTAGGAATGGGAGCGATAGCTAAGATCTACAACTCCTTGATTATCAATGCATCATACACAGAGGGCACTAACAGAAGAAAATGTCATTAGGAATATGGTTGTTGATGGCCAAATGTTGGATAAGCGGCATACTGAGGAAACACCCCATCCCAGATTTAATAAATCTCCTGCACCACTGGAAACACAGTATAGAGCCCACACTGAATAAGCTAGCTATGAATGAGATCAAAAGCCGCCATAGAACAGGAGCCATACAAGGAGTCAAACACCAGACAGATGACATCTTCCTCCAGACGTAACTCCATATATTATAATTTTAAAAGGTGCACCCAAGCTAGCTCCCCAAGTTAGAGAATCTTGGACTGAACTCAGAAATAAAGTGGCACACTGGATGGCAGGTTTTAACTTAAACATCAACCTCCTTTGCGAGGAAATTATAATGGTGAGGCGTGTGAACTGGGTGGGACCTACAGTAAAAAAAAGGTACAGGGGATTGCATAACTGTTAACTTTCGACACCCAGAGATGGTAAGCTTTATGCTTAGTAAGATTCAATCCAAACAACAGCACATGACCAATTGGGATGAGCAAGTGATTGCTGTACCACTAGGCTTTTTCTATAAACCCCCACCCCTATCGGCAACCCACTTACTGATAGAAGAACAAATTTGGCATCTACATCTAGTATGGTACCTTTAGTAAACTGTTCTAACCGATATGCACCCCTGTCAAATCTAGCTGAACAAGATTGACAAAATGATCTAGGGGAGAGAGTAACAATCCATGCTGGCGAAATTATCCATAGGAATATAAATGACAATCAAGTAAAAATAGTCCTTGATAGGATGACCCAAATAAAGATTAGGTCATGGAACATCGCTGGGATCAGGAGGAAGCTAAACGATAAAGAATGGCTGGAAAGTATTAAACATCTCCAAGTATTATGTCTCCAGGAGACATGGCATACTCAAGAGCCATATATCGACGGTTTTGTAACTATCTCAACACCAGCGATACCGTCAGCCTCTGGACGAGCAAAGGGGGGTTTGGCAATCTTTATTTCAACTACAGCACCTATAGAACTTAAAAAGTCGTATAATGGGTCCCCCTTTTTTCAAATAGCCTTATTGATAATGGGGGAAGAACCACCCATTTGTAGTGGTTAATTTCTATAATAATATTTTTAATGCTACCCGCTATAAAGCTGCGAAGGAATTAGAAATAGCACTGGCCACTTTTACAAAGGGGGTAGATCCTGAATATATATGTATTTGGATGGGGGATCTCAACATTAGTAAATGCTCTCTCTCTGGAAAAAATGCATGTGGTTTCTCAGATATTACTGGGAACAATTTACAACACTTCCCACATGATTGCTATGGGGAAGCTCTAAATGAAGTCCTCTGTAAGTACAGCCTGGAGTTATTGGCTCCAAGGGGAGAAGATGGAGCAATAGTTTACGCTACCTTCCACGGCAGTGGAAATGCATCATGTATTGATCACATGATGGTGTCCAGTGCCGGCCTTGCTTCTTGTGGCTTGCTAACTACCGAATTTAGCAGATTTAGCGATCATGCCTCACTGACCTTGAACATATATGTCACCATAGTCGAGCCTGTGGATAAGTTAATGCTGCCAAATGTAGTGGCAGCCGGGAAAAATACTGTTACCATCAAATGGACGGGTATTGACGAGGATATAATGCTAAATAGGGTCGTAAATGACAATATGGAAAGCTTCTCTATTTGTACTGATGCGGATTCCTTGCCTGAAGAAATTATAACCGCTTACGAGAAAATCACAGCGGCAATATCTAATAACTTAAGAAAGGAAGTAACACTGAGAAAGAGACAGGCAAATGGTTGGTTTAACCATGATTGTACACGGGCAAAACAAGACCTGGTTAAAGTCCGACATAAAATACCGCGAGATAGGGATGAAACCAAGCGACTCAGACTTCTATTTAAACAAGCATTAAAAAACAGGAAGAGGGAGGTACAAGAGGAGGCCTGGTCAAAGCTGAATAAAGCAGCAGAGACCAGAGATTCCACCTTATTTTGGAAGGTGATAAATTCACCTCTGTGGAAAGACGATCAAGATCCTATCGTCGAAACAGTTATTGCTCCAAAGGATTGGCTCACCCATTTTAGTGGAATTTTTAATGCGTCTATTAACAATATAGAACAGCCCTCCCCTATTGCCGGGATACCTCTTGGACAAATTAAATTGGAGGAGGTCACCATGGCAATAAATAGGATGAAGCAGGGAAAGGCCCCTGGACCCGATGGGGTCCCAGCTGATGCATATAAAAAATATTTAGAGCTGTGGGCACCCATTTTAACCCAGGTCTGTAACGTAGCTGCTAATGGCCACGTTCCTAAGACCTGGACAGATAGTGTTATCGTCCCAATCTTTAAAAAGGGGAACCGATGTGATGCAAGATGCTACCGCCCCATATCCCTTTTGGACTCATCTGTTAAGATCATGGGGCGTATAGTATTGGAAAGATTGGAGAATTGGGTAAACGATAATAACATCTTGACTGAAACTCAATATGGCTTCAGGGGGGATATGGAGACGGTAGAGCAATGCTTAAATTTACACTTAATTATAAATAAATACACTATGGCAAAGGAAGAAAACATCTATCTATGCTTCGCAGACTTGAGTTCTGCATTTGATTGTGTAAATCATGTCAAATTATGGGAGGTCATGACGGAGATGGGCGCCCCTGCCGATATATCATTTCTCTCACAACTATACTCGAGGCTGACATCTAGAGTAAGATATGGAAGGGGAGGGAAATGCACCACAAACTTTAAGGTATCAAGGGGAATACGACAAGGGTGTGTGATTGCTCCACTTTTATTTTCATATATATAAATGGAGTCGATAAAACCCTTCAGAACCTCAACACAGATGCCCCGAACATAGGTGCGAGACCGACCCCTCTGCTCCTGTATGCAGACGATGCAGTCCTAATCTGGAGAACTGCAAATGGACTGCAAAAGCTGATTGAAGTGTTTGATTCATACTTAAAATTAAACCTCACCAAAACGTTTGTGATGACATGTGGTAAAGGTAGGGTCAAGAAAAAGACCCATTATGTCAGGAAACATAAGCTAACTGAAGTTAAAAATGTATTTCTCTTACTTGGGTGTTCTTTTCACCTCTAATTGCAACTGGACCCCCCATCTAGATCAGACTAGACTCAAATTAATTAGAACTATAGAGGCGGTTTTTAGATTTTGCAATAAGATAGGCAGTAAACCCATTCGAGATATGTTAAAAGTATACGGTAGCAAATGTTTACCTGTAGCTACCTACGGTTCTTTAGTATGGGGTAATGCCAATTGTAATGGACTGCAAACCTGTGAAAACTACTTCCTATGCCGTATGCTGGCTGCCCCAAGATCTACGTCAACATATATCCTGCACAAAGAATTAGACGCATTATATGTCACTGATCTAATCCAAGTAAGAGCGCTTTGTGCTTGGCATAACATCTGGTGCAAGGAAGGTTTAAAATTTACTAGGGATGTTATCACGGACTGTCTAGCTCTAGACAACACAAACAAGATACCTTGGCTAGCATATATGGACAGCCTACTAAAGAGCATTAACAGAGACTTATCAGTAAAAAACCCCACAGCCATACTACAATTTGGTAAGAATGATGTGAAGAAACTGTATTTGGAGAGAGTATGCCAAGTAAGAGCCGGGAGAGAGGAAGGAAAAGTTAGCGTATTAAGATATGTGGCTAACAACGAGTCACTTGGCCTCCCAAACTATTTGGTAAAAGTCACAAACACGCAGGATAGATTTTATTTAACACGAATGCGGCTGGGTATAGTCCATGAATTGGTGGCTTTCCCTAAACTGAACAAATGGCAAAAAATAGAACATAAATGCCCATGTGAGGGAAAAGCCAACCAAACAACGATGCATTTTATGTTGTTTTGTAAGTTTTACCAAGATATTAGAAACCAATTTTTACGTCCAATCTTTATCTTACAGAAATTATTTTTCTATAAGGATGCGATGAAATTTATATGTACGCTTGAAAATGAATTAATCTGTAGTGCTGTTGTTGGCTTTATAACTCGGGCCATACAAAGAAGGAAATCCTTAAAATCTTTAGACCAACTTGTTTATGAAACTGAATGAAGGATGGCTCTGGGTATAATGTACCACATGATTAAGTGGGATTACTTAATGATGTGGCCTGATGAAGTTCTTAATCAAAGATTATTGTATATTTTTATAAATGTGATTATAATTTTTAAACTGTGTGTACTTTTATGAATCCAACAAAGATTTGAATAAAGTTTTTATTGATTGATTATCAATTCCCCCAATGGCTTTGATTCCCTTTGGCAAAAGTGTGTGAACTGGGTGGGCGAAGTGGATTATGATGATTGGAGGCATGCCTGGGCCCCCAAGGAGCTTGCGATATCCTCACGCCTGTGCACGGTCCAGGTAAAGTACCTGCATGCAACGTATCTTTCCCCACGTCGCATGCAATGGATGTTCCCTAAAGCCCAGGCTGCATGCGCACGCTGCACACTCCTTACCGCCGACTTATATCACGTGGTATGGGACTGTCCAGAGCTGCAATCCTTCTGGGATGGGCTGAGGCAGGAGATGTCGACGGTTTTGAAGCGCTCGATTGACTTGGGCTCCCGAACTGCACTGCAGGGGCTTGTAGAGGAGCTGGGGGTCCACGCTCTGAAAGGATTTTCATAGGGCTAGCCTGTCTGGTAGTCAAAAGAGATATTGCCTGCCTGTGGAGGCAACCTACACCCCCCTCGATACAAATGTGGTGATGGGAAGCTGATTGGTGCGCGCAGCAGGAAAAAACGATTTATGAGGCACTTGGCTGCCCTCAAACATGATAAAGTGTGGGGAAGTTGAGAGCTTATTGTGGACTATCATCATGAAGGGACTGTTTTCTGACACAACTGTCTCATGTATTGCTGTAATCCAGAAGTGTTCAGCTCTTAACGATTGTAATGCTTTGGATGTTGCTTGCTGTATATACACAATAAAAATTAGTTATAAAAAAAAAAAAAGAAAGAAAAGAGAGCCCCAGTTAGAAGAAAAAAACAAAAAGGGCAGAAAATCTTCTTGGCAACCTTATAGCTCTTAGCTGTAAATACAGATAAAAATGGACGTGTTTGGCAAGGCACAAACTCTCCCTGAAATCAGGGAAGAGAAAAGAAACAAGCATAATAACCAGAAATAGAATCTAGTTGATGTTCCTACTCGGATAAGTAAAAATCGTGGACAAAAATATTATCAAGAGGGGGAAGAATGTGATAAAAAAAGAGGCAGGGAACGAAAGCATTGCAACTCATCTTCCTCTTGTGATTCCCGCGTTTACACATGCTTCAAACAGGAACTGATATCACAGGGAAAGACAAAGTTACGTTTTGGATTGGGAGCATTGGATAACATCTCATGGACAGACCACCATCTTGAAAAGGGCTGTTTGTAATATTTGTCCAGGCCATTTTCCTGGAATTCATGGCATTTGTTTAGCAAATGAAGAAGCCTAGTTTGACATCTTTTCCACCACGTTGAATTCTGTAGTTCTGCCACTGCTCTTTCTTGTCCCGTCCTTAGCGGCTTGCAGTATACCTCTCCAGGTGACCATGAGCACGGAGACACCAGAACAACCCAGGCAGAGAGGACACCCAGTCACAAGCTGCACATGGCTGTAAGGCAGCAAATGGAGTGCTCCTTCCTCCTCTGAATGCATAAAGTCTCTGGCAAGCTCTTGGGAATGCTCTCGACACAAATCTCAGCACAGATGTAACAGATATGCAAATTCATACCGTAATCTTGCCTATCCAGGTACCACTCACTTTTCTAAACCAGAAAGGAGCGCCATTTGCATACAAAACAGAATAAGGATAAGCATTCAGGTCCGAATTTAAGCCATTCAATTTGAATTAGCCTATCATTGCTGAGCCTGACAATCTAGCCTGGGCGAGTGGAGCCTTTTGTTCACAAACATTGGCTTATGATTCTCTCGCAGCATTGAGCATAACTGTACAACCTATTATCAATAACTCTTTGTGATTGAAGGTTTCTCTATGTGGCAACACTATTTAGCAGGAACTGTGGACAGCTCTACAAATAAAACAAGCATTGGAAATGCAATAGGTCTTGCATTTGTTAGAGTTGGAGCTATTGGCATTGTAAATGCCAATGTTTTTTACGTATGCAATAGATATGCCCTTCCCACCTGAATAAAATAAAGAACGCCGTTGTGTGTTTTTTCTGTAGTATTCTGTATAGCATGAAGGACCTGTTATTTTAAAAAGCTCTTCTGTTTCATATACTTCAAGTATTGCAGGGCAATTTAAATATGTAAAATCAACACAATACTCCTCTACTGTGCAAAGTGTAATGCTATTTGTATGAAAAGCATGCATTATGTCAACTGTGCATACAATTTTTAAAAGCACTGCTCAATTTGGAAGAAATGTTTAATAATAAACATTAGTGTTTTAGGACAAGAAAAAATACCTTCAAAATGAAACCTGCCAACTGAAAAAGATGAACTGCAGCCAATTTTAGGAAAATAATGAACAATGAGGCAGTAGACCAACAGTAACACATCACCTTAACCTGGCTCTCCATGGCGCGCTAGTTGAGAAAAAAAAGCCATGGCTAATGCGGATATTCCAGACTCAATCTCTTTCCATCGCTTCAGGGGATTTTTAGTGAAAGGACTGTGGCTGCAAGCAGGAACACAGTCTCATCGTTTGGAATGCAGAAAACCTTAATAACAGACATACCTATTAAAACAGTTTATGGAAGGCATGGATAGTTAGGTGATTTCTTTAAAACAAGCATTTTGCATTGGATTATGAGCAGGAGGGTTTTGTAACATAGCAAATAAGAAAACATTTTAAGAAAGACTACTTTTACTATAGTCACTGCCAAGGATTGGTCACATGCTTACACCTCATGCCACTCTGGCCCCTAGGGCCAGGCAATCTACAGAGCATACCGTATTCCAAAGATGAATAAGTTTAACAGACAAATCCACTCACTGAGCCCAGGATTTTGAAATGTAAAAAGGGAGAGAAGTGATGAACATTGCAAAAAGAGGGCAATTATACCTCTCCGCTGCAGCACTACCTTCAACTATTGTCTCATTCATTCAAAGGTGAATGCAAATTTTACACAGCGCCTCAAGCTGCATGTACCGGCTTTGAGAGGAGACACTGCCCTCACCCAAAGGTACTCGTGGATGAAAGAGAATGGGCAGGACTATGCCATGAATTAAGCCGCCTGACCTGCAGGCTGAATGCAGAATACTCTGAATTTGATGAGTTATCTGAAAGTCTATCCTTAAGGGGCCATTATTACTAACATTACAAATTCACTTCAGGCAAAGTACCATCATCAACCCCAGCATAATCACAAGTGCAAGTAGTTCATGAAGTGCACAAAGTGTGTGTAATGTAAAGCAGTAGCTTTCTGCAAACATTTAATCTGCTCAGACACAAAGAATTGCACTACACCTCTAATTTGCAAAAGGAGTCAACTCCTTTGTACACATTATTTCCAGAACTGGTAAAGTAACGCTGCCTTCAAAAGCAATGTTCTGAAAGCATAGTTAAAAGAAAACCTGACGTTTGCATGTTTAGTTATTTGAGGAAGGCTAACCTAACCAAGAGAAACTGAGCACTGAAAGGGTGGAACGGATGAGTGAATAAGGGCGGGCACTATTATTATAAATGAATCTGAATTGTTTCCAATTATCTGGATTTTGTATTTTGCTTTTTTTTTATATAAAGCCCGTCAACAAAGTAAACAAGGCTAATATAAAACACCTGCAATGGTGCCGTAGCGCTAGGAATGAAAATGGCAGTATAGACTCCACCTTAAAACAAGCAGTGTTGTGAGGGTGCAGAACCACAGGCTATCACTAGGTGTACCTTGGGACCTATGTTGGCTACATATGGAACTGCACCCTGCAACATGGCTAGGGAAAGGATATGGCACAGCAGTGGGGACTGGGGAGCGCGAGATCCGAGTCTGGTGTTGGCTGATTGTTTAATTTCCCCCAAGCGCATGGATAGGAGCGCTATATAAATAAAAGCGACTTATTTAAGATAATAAAAGAATTTAGTTTGTAAAGTAACAAAAAAAACAAAAAAAAACAGCAGAGGCCTCGGAGGGGGGTTGGGGGCATGCGAGCAGTGTTGTGGGAGGGGTGATGGGGAGGCACGTAGATAAAGCGACGCAACGAAGTTTCATTGCACAAGTAAACAGAAGTTAACAAGTCAAGAGGCAGTCCAACTAAAAAAAGTATAAATAACCTGAACAGCAAGAACATATGGAAGGGGGCCAGTCCTTATGGGGGATACAAAATTCGAAATGGAGTGTATTCACCAATGAAAAGCAAGCATTTCAAAAGGACAGCAACAGGAACCAATGAAAAAGATAGGCGCTTTTTCAAGTCCATATCCTAGATACAGCATGTCTCGAAGAGACAGCGCAAGCGTTGCCTAGGCGAGACCTAAAAACTAAGGTTCTTAATGGCAATGAAATGTTCAAACCACCAACTTTGGAGAGTTACTTCCATTCAACAAATTCCTGAAGAAAAACAAGGCATAGAAGAAAATCTTTATCATGAAGGAAATTCGAGTTGTATGTGTTTTACACGAAACATAAAAATGAAGAATATGGTTCTGACAGCCGCGGTCTGTGCAGGTAACAGCGGTGGGGCAGTGGGGCCGTGTTGGGGGGATTTCGAAGGGACAATGCAGAGGGAAAATTAATTATTTATTTAATTTCCCTTCTGCATCGTCCCTCGAAATCCCCACCAACACGGCCCCACCGCTGTTACCTGCACGGGTTCTGATGAATTTATTTAATTGAACCATAATTAACTATTTTTTTCAGAATGGTTTTCAGCAGTTTGTCAAAACCGATCTGGAAAAAACTATTTTGAAGAAACATTTGCTTCTTCTTGATTGTTTTTTTCTTTATCCCTTCTAAGCCCCCTTCACTTAGTCCCCCTTTTGTTTAAATAGGGAATTCCAACTTAAAACTCTTTTCACCGTTCCCCCCTACATTTCTTTTACTTCCCTGTCTACCCCTAGTGCCCTGTCTGTTTTCTCCTACTTTTGTTCCTTTAGTGATGAGCGAATCTATGACAAAGCAGTCACTTTGTCCCATTACCTAAACAGTCATGGCACTGATAGCAATATTTTTGAAAGAGGATGCCTTGCTTCTCCTGTCGATTTGTACTTGTTATTCCACTTATTGTTTTCTGCCTTCTTATCTCCCTAAGATACATCTTATTTTCTCAGCTCTTTTCTGATAGTTTGGTTTCCATGGCTGTGGCAGTAAAACTGGCTTTGCTTCCTCAATTTTGCATTCATTCGATTTTTCACATTTGTTTGTAGTGACTGCTTCCTTCCTCCAAGTATCTCAGTTTGGATCCACCCCCTCCTCCTTTCGTGTTGGTGGATGGCTTCCTGGAGTTTGAGGTTGGGACTGTTTTAAATTAGACTCCTTTCTGGTCAGCTACAATTTGTGGTCTTCTGTACCAACTAAAGGCCAGATGACCACTTGTTGGAGCCACTTTTATTTTGTGCATGGACCTCGCCCAAGGCATAATTGATTCTATAATTTCCCTCAGTTTGTGGGTTGGGCGTATAAATGGATGGGACTACCCAGTGCTTGAAATGGAAAAATAGAAGTGCAGGTACTCTGTAGCAGAGTACCTGCTTGTTTCTGAGAAGTGCCGGTACTCTCCAATTAAAAGTATTGCATTTCTCGTGAGAAGTGCCGGTGCTCTCCCTCTCAAAATAAAAAAGTGCTGGTACTCCGTACCGGGCAGTACCGGCCCATTTAAAGCACTGGGACTACCTAGTGGCTCCGGTTAGTTACTCAGTCGGAACCTAATCCATTATCCCTGGGTCTGTTTGGGCATTAAGCAGCTCACAGCAGAGAATTGCCAATAGAGACGCTTAGTAGTTGCTTGCCAGCTTCATGAGCTAAAACAGAAACTAGCTGGTGCTTTTTGTGGCCTCTGTAATGGCGGAGATCTAGCATTCCAAGGTACATTCTTATGCAATGAATGATGTATCCACATTGAAGATGGCATTACCAAAGAGACAGCAGATGTAAGATGGACAATGTATTTCCAAGTTAAGAGCTGGCCTTGAGAAGAACAGCCGAGTTCCGACCAGAAAGAAAGATGGAAAAAAACACTGCAGTTTTCTAATCGCACCAAGCCTTCAATCCAGAATCAGGAGTTAGAGTCCTTACCAGAAAAATCCCTCCCTGAAATTGTGTCCAACCATAAAAGTTGACCAGCAACAACCAGTGAAGCAATCCAGGAGACTGCAACGTTAGGGGATCCCTTCGGCACCTAATCCTGTTTGGAGGAGATTCTTTGAGCTCGAACTACTAAGTCCAATGTTAACTTTTGCCAGGTGGACCAACTTCTGCCACCCACAAAACATTGCAGATCCACCAGGTTCAAACTAGATAGTTTCATCTTGCTAGGACTCACACAAAGACATAAATTATTTATTTTTAAAGACACTTCCTGAGACGACTGAAGTTAATAACTGTCTACTTTCCACTTTATTCTAAAACTGCAATAATTAACAGCAATTTGCTTGTTCTTTATAATTGATCCATCTAGTGTGCTGAGTACACTATCTAGTAATACCCATTATTTTTCGTATTCTTTTACCTAGACTCTTTGTTATATGACCAGCAGGGTTAAAGCCTTAAGCCCAGTCAAGCTGTGGAGGAGTGAGTCAGAGGTGCCTTAGCAAGCCTATAGGGCTTAAGAGTGTGGCTGCAACTTTTCGCTTTTTGAGGGCATGAGTCTATATGTGTGCATGCTAATTAGGAAATGTAATCAATTTTCAGGTCCTTAGGGGCTTCAGATTATCTCCGAATCAATTGTGATTGCAAGACAAAAATATGAAACACACTGATTTAGGACAATGGAAGCGATGGTCGCACAGGGGATTGGGGATAAATAAGGGACAGGTCAGAGGTGTTGGAGGTGGAGATAAAACTGTAGTAAGATATGTAATATATATATTATGTGATAAAGATCGCAAGATCGAAACGCGTCTGTTTCGTTTGCCAATAAAACACCCGTAAACTAAATACAGCGTTGGCGTGGCTGTTTCTTGTGGAAGAGGAGTACGAGTGGAATATATATATATATATATATATATATATATATATATGTATAGTAACCCATTAAACAAAGGAATCTCCGCAAATATATATATATATATTTGCGGAGATTCCTTTGTTTAATGGGTTACTCAATAAGCTGAGAAAATAAACTTTGGCTGACCGTTGAGGTCTGCGGTGTGGGGGGCGGGGGGGGGTTGTAGGCAACTGCTGCTGACTTTGGTGAAGTTGTAGAAAAGAAGTGTCATATAAAAATGGGCTTCAAGAATATCATTTTTTGTATAAGTATCCATACCCATCCCTTCATCTGTAAAGTAATCCTTACCTATGACCACCGGGGGAGATGGAGTAACGTTAGTGAGAACTGCCAGACTAGGCAGAGGCTTACGCGAAGACTGCCTTTGTGGTTTCGAGAACTCAGTAGGACCAGTGGGCTGGCTGCACTGTTCCCTGCCTTTCCCCAGTGTCAGTAGGAAGCAGGAAGTGGCCGGGGCAGAAACAGAAGCCTTTTGGGGAAACGAGGAGGGAGGATGACATTACTGGGACTGAACATGGAAAGAGGCAGCAGCCAAGATCCTCTCAGACTTCAAAACATCCTATCACAGGCAGTCATTCCACCTCAGGGCATGGCTAACCCCAGCACCTCTGTATCACACAGGATGTGGGAGGAGACATATATAAATCCCGACCTAAGACAGAGGAGGTGGAACAGTTGCTGAGGGCAACAGATGGACTGACACTTACTCCTTTCTCTCTTCTCCTCGGTGTAGCATGGGTGCTAGACAAAGAGGGTGGTGGGAAGGAAAGGGGCACCTTGGGTGGAGTACTCTGGGTGGAGGAACAGTTACAGAAGGCAAGAGGGGACTGACATTTGGCTACTTTCTCATCTGGATTTGGGAAGAGAGGAATCCTGGTATCTACCTTCAAAATAAAAGGCCCCTGGTGAGAGGAACCTAGGTGCTGAAAAGGTTTTGCAAGACAAAAGATCCCTGGTGAAGGGAATCTACATGATGGAAAGGCTATGATTTTGAAAAAACACCAGGAAAAGACAATCTAGAGGCTAGAAAGAATGTGATCTGGAAGGGAATAGAAGGAATGGAAAGGCCGTGGACTGGAACAAAAGCTCAGGCGAAAGGAACCGAGGGAGAAAATAGAAGACCCTTGTAGCATAAATTGTTCCTTCTAAAGTACTAATACTAAGTGTAAAATACTAATACTAATAGAGAGTTATGAAGCAAAGTCCAAATAGCTCTCAGGTTATGCTTCTTTCCACAGAAAAAATATTCAGATGTTAGTGAAATACTCAGCGGGTTAATGACCTAATACTGATGACGGGTGACGCTGCTGAAGGAAGCAATGGTGGATGTAAGGAAGATAAAGAACAAGCATTGGCAAAGCCAATAGGTATCACCTATGCAAGAGCTATTGGCTTTGGCAATGTGTTCTAGCCAGGTTGTACACCAGTGAGGCTGCTGTTCAGCATGGTTAAAAGTTAGTGGCATAGAGGAGAGTGCGGTGGGATGGAGTGGGCTAGATTGGGGTAAATTAGAGTGGAGTAGATTGGGGTATAGCGGTGTGGGGAATATTGGGGTAGAGTGGAGTGGGGTAGATTGTGGTGGGGTAGATTGGGGTAGACTGTAGTGGAGTAGAGTGGGGTAGACACAAGTAGGGTAGGGCAGATTGGAGTAGAATGGGGTAGATTGGAGTGGGGTAGATTGGATTTGGTAGATTGGGGTGGGGTAGACTGGAGTAGACTGCAGTGGAGTGGGACAGATTGGAGTGAATTGGGGTAGAGTGGAGCGGATTGCGGTAGACTGAAATGGTTTGAGGCAGATTGGGGTAGATTGGAATGGGTAGATTGGACTGTCATGGTATGGGGTAGATTAGGGTGGAGAGGGGTAGATCGGAGTAGAGTGGGGTTGATTGGGTGGATTTGAGTGTGGCGGATTAAAATGGCGTGGGGAAGCTTGGAGTGGAGTGGGGTAGATTTGAGTAGAGTGGGGTGGGGTAGATTGGAGTGAAGTTCAGAGGGGTAGATTATAGTGGAATGGAGTAGGGTAGATTGGAGTGGAGAGGGGGAAGATTGGGTGTATTGGAAAGAAGGTAGATTGAAATTGAGTTGGTAGATTGGAATGGAGTGTGGTAGACTGGAATGGAGTGTGGTAGATTGAGTGGGATGGAGTGGGATGGAGTGGGGTAGACTGGGGCAGACTGGAGTTGGGTAGATAGGAGTAGGGTAGACTGGGTTGGGGTAGAGTGGGGTGGGGTAGGCTGGGGTAGATTAGAGTGGGGTACATTGGAGTGGGGTACATTGGGGTGGATTGGGGTAGAAGGGGTGGGGTGTATTGGGGTAGGGTGGGTTAGACTGGAGTGGGGTAGATTTGAGTGAAGGGGCAGATTGCAGTGGGGTAGATTTGAGTGGAGTGGGGTAGATTAGGTGAAGTGGAGTGGGGTAAATTGGAGTGGAGTGGAATAGATTGTGGTGGAGTGGAGTGGGGTAAATTGTGGTAGATTGGAGTGGGGTAAATTGGAGTGGAGCATGGTAGACTGCAGTGGAGTAGGGTAGATTGGATTGGAGTCGATTAGAATGTGGTGAAGTAGGGTAGATTAGAGTGGGGTGGGTAGAATGGAGAGGAGTGGGGTAGAATGGAGAGGAGTGGGGTAGACTGGGGTGGATTGGAGTAGATTGAATGGGGTGGATTGGAGTATATTGAAGTGGGGTGGATTACAACTTTTTGCCCACTTTTAACGTAAGATGACCACGTAGGAAGGCAGGCAGTAAGGGCTGAGCAATGAAGATATCAGATGACCCAAGTGCCAGCCTTTAAGAGGGCAAGTCTCCATGGTAACACAAACATCTCAATAAGACTTTCAAGAAAACATTAGCGCTGGCACGGCACAGGTTCACCCTTTCAACCTGAGAGAACTTATACACTGATGCCCACCCTTATTTGAGAGCGTTCCTAAACCACCTACAGAATGTAAGCATTCTAGAAAGGAATTGGGATCAGATGCACTACCATGCATGGGCATTGCCAAAACCTCACAGAGAAAAGTCCCATGCCAATCAATCAAAGCAGATGTAAGACTGATAGATAAGCACGGTGACCTAAGTTGCCCTATTTTCTGTTTAAAGCCATACATGAGCTACACAGAGAAATAATTCAGTAGGACTAGTGAAGGAGAGGTCTGAGATTGCTTCCTTCTGGGGGAGAAAGGTTGTATATTTCCAGTTTCTTTTTAAGATATCTTGCTTGTAAATGTTTTCAGTATTTGCTGATTGAAGAACTGAGGCACAGCACACTCCACCTCTTTCATATCCTATCATTTCCTTTTATGCCACTTCCACAGGTCTTCGGCTCTTTTAATTGACCTAGGAGGGGTCCAGCGCTTCATACGGCACTGTTGCCATTTCTAAGCACTGCAAATGTCAGATGTTGCTATTTCCCAATGAAATGGTACTTGGAGCCAGATGTACTGACGCATTTTAGCGTGCGCAAACGGGTCTTAGACCCATTTGCGCAGGCTAAAATGCATGGGCCCATGTACAAACAGTATTTTGCAACTCGCAAATAAATTGCGACTCGCAAAATACTGTTTTGCGACTCGCTATTAGGAAGGGGCGTTCCCTTCCTAATAGCGACCGCAAAGCTATGTACAAATGTTTTTCGACCGCAATTGCGGTCGCAAAACACTCGCAAATTACCACCTACTTCAAGTAGGTGGTAATGCATTCGCAAATGGGAAGGGGTCCCCAGGGGACCCCTTCCCCTTTGCAAATGCATGCAATATTATTTTTTAAGGGCAGGCAGTGGTCCCAGGGACCACTGCCTGCTCATAAAAAATGAAACAAAAACGTTTCATTTTTTTTTTTTTAAATGCATCCCGTTTTCCTTTAAGGAAAACAAGCTGCATTTTTAGAAAAAAAAGCTGCTTTATTTAAAAGCAGTCCCAGACATGGTGATCTGCCGAGCCCAGCAGGCCACCATCCCTGGGAGGGCCTGTCATTCCCAATGGGCTCGCAAATTGCGAGAGGCTCATTAATATTCATGAGCCTCGCAATTTGCGACCCCATTGGAAATCGCAAACGGTGTTAAACACACTGTTGTACATTCCAAATTGCGACTCGCAATTGAGCGCAAATTGCGAGTCGCAATTTGGAATGGTCGTACATCTGGCACTTAATGTACTGACCCCAGACGGACGGTAGTCTGAGTTGGCCTTGCCAGGGTGCAAATATGCGATCTGCACGTCTCAAAAGAAGCCAGAAGCAATCTGGCATGCTAAATACAAGTAACCACTATGACGGGATTCTTCATTTGATACCTAAAGAACCAGGTCCCATTCAATGAAGTGTCTACACGGACCAAATGCCATGTCTAAAAATGACCTTGTCCATCGTGACCAACATTTACCGCTAGCCAGCCAGGTCATACTGGCAACCAGCTCTACTGCAGACCCACAATAAGGCCCGACAAAGATATGTACAGGTTTTCAGCATATTGTTTCCTAAGCCCACTGAACTGTCTAAAATAAACATTATAATGTCTTAATCAAACCAATTAAATCAAAAACATTTGTAAAGCGCATGGCTTCTCAATAGAGTGTCCCAGCACTAACAGGTCGATAAGGCGAAAGGATCTACAAGTGAGAGTTAAAACACTTCATTAAAAAGCCAAGTCTTCAACTGATGTTTAAAAGACTCAGGATCCTTATTGGCTCTTAGAGGCAAGGGCAAGGAATTCCAGCCTCTGGTAGCCATAGCAGAAAAGGAAGAATCACCCCATCTTTTCTTCTTTGTCTTGAGCACTACTGTCAGTAAAGCCTCAATAGAGTGCAATGTTCTTGAGGCTGGTAGTGCAGTAGCCTGTTGGACAAATAGCTAGGGCCCAGTTCATAAAAAGCTTTGTGGGCTAAAGTAAGTCCCTTAAATTTCACTCTTGCCTTGACCGGCAACCAATGCATTTCTTTAAGGTGGGCATACACCGTGCTACTCCTAGGAATCTTGAGTAAAAGCTGAGTAGCACCATTCTGCACCACCTGCAATCTTTTTAACAAGTACTCCGGGGGACCCCAATAAAGAGCATTCGCATAATCCAGCCGGGACATTATCAAAGAATGGATCCCCAACCTTTGACAGAAAGTCAAGAAACTTCCTCAACATCCTGAGGAGGCCAAAACATGTCCCGACCATGCTTTCAACTTTCAGATTTAAAGATGAGATTATTATTAAAATTTTACTCCTAGATTTTGCATTACAGTGGAAGGAGTCGGAGGAGAGGGGGATGAGCTGGTCCAGATCTCACCTCCCCACCGTGGAGGGGGGGGAACCAAAAACTGACACCTCCGTCTTGCTAGTGTTACATTGGAGATTGTTCCGAGACATCCAATTAAACACTGCAGAAAGACACAATTTGAATTTAACCTGGGCAGTTGAAAGGCCGCCCTCCCATGTTAATATTAACTGATTGTCATCAGCATAGGAAATAATCTGCACCCCAAAAGACTCCAACAAAGCTGCCAGTGGAGCAAGATAAATATTAAACAATATCGGGCTTATGCCGAGCCCTTGGGAAATGCATACTTCAAGGGCTTACTCTAGAGCGACTTCTGCCTATATATGATCCCACTTGGGATATTATTGCATATATATTTTTATTATCACTTTGCACTATGCACTATCCTTACAAGCAAGACTGTCATAACATCTGAAAGTGTGATGCCTTAGTTTGTTTTAATGAACACTTAATAGCAGGACACTCAGACACTGAAGACATTCACCTAATTAAAATGTACAATTACGAGCTATCAGAACCTATTCACTAGGATCTCTCCATATAAGCCCAGTAAATGTTAGAGATGGCTGTGATTAAACCTGCATGCAGCACCTTATCTTTCACTTAGATATTCATTCCAAAAAAAGATTAGTCATTTCTCATTTTTAGCTCAAAGCCTACCATACAGCACAGCAGTCTGGTTTGCTAAAGACATCTTGGGGACTTGGGGACATTCAAAAAGGTTCCCTGTGTTACAGCCCACCGACAGGGCACCAGAAGAACACTGACTCAGCGCGCGCTACGAACGTAGACGCTTGAGTGAACTACATTTCCCATGAGCCTCGGCGCGATGACGTCATGACGCGCGCGAGGCATTCCCGTCTTAATCCCATCCAGGGCAGTCGGACGCTGCCGCTTACTTTTCCTGGAGGAGCCGCGCTGAGTATTAGGAGGCTGGTAAGGGTGTTATTAGCACCGACCCTTTGTTCCTCTTCTTGCATCTACAGCACCATGCTCAGAATCTTATAGTGGCAGTGTGGGGGTCCAGCGCTACTTGTTTGGTTGCTCCGTTGGCGGAACCAATTGCCGGTTCCTTGCGGAGCAAACCTTTTCCGTGGAGCCCTACTTCCGGTACTCTCTCAGAGGGAGAGAGTTGTACAGTATTTCCAGGTCTCCCTCGTCCGCTTGCCTCAGTAGCTCTTCTTAGGTTGGTGGGGGCAAGCCACTTTAACTCGTTTTCCCTGTTGGCGAGCTACCTTAGCTCTTGCAGGGAAAACGCCTATTGTTTCATCAAGAGGGCAGGATTGCCCCAAACTCGTTTTTTCTGTTGGCGAGCTACTTTAGCTCTTGCGGGGAAAACGCCTATTGTTTCCTTATCAGTTAACCTTATTATCTACAACTCACCGCCAGGAACTATTGGTGGCTCTGCTATTTACAGTTTGTTAAGTCATGCAATTGATGTTGCCAAGTTGAACACAGCCTTATCCAAGACGCATTGGAGCTGCAGGCTGGATTTGTTTGTTCTTGGGAGTCATGTTGGTTTCTTTATATATCCAGTAGCAGGGGTATAGAGAGTGAGCAAGTGGACGGCTCTTCCACACCCCTGTCTCAGTCTACAGGATATTAGTACTGGTATGTAGATATAACCTGTGTTCAAATCTCTACTTGATGTTACATGTACCCTGCAAGTACTTATCATGGTATTCTTTCTCCAGAGGTAGCAGCATACTCAACGTGCGTGAAAACTCCCAGAATTAGCAGAGAAGATATTTCTTTCCTTACAGGTACTACTTTTAGTTATGCAGACTCTCCTTCCAGAGGGGTCAGGGTAGGATAGGAAACACCTGTGTAAGACTGCTATTGTTTATAGTTGTTTTGGTTGTCATTTCAGGTCTCTCTCCCTGCTGTCCCCTTCCTACCCTTCCCCCGCTTGACCACTCCATTGAGTCTGTGTATACCAATTCAGACCGTGGTGGTGTCGAGAGGTGGACCATTTTTTGCAACGTACGATCCTGAGGATTCCAGGCCACGACACCCTGGGAATGAACTCCACCTGTTGCTTACCATTGGCTTTGTGGTTTGTAACTCACATTTGCTGGCTTTCTATTTGCTGACTTTATTTGTTTTAGGCTGTCCAGGATGAGTTGTCCCTCTCAAGGATCAAAGCCTTTTCACATCAACTCCCCTTGGATTCCTCCAAAATGGCCCCTTTCTGTAAATTTTCTTCTCATCTTGTCACATCTGCTTTGCATTGAAAGACCAGGTCACATGTCATGTTCCATTCTAACTTTTCTCTCTCTGGCTTCAAAGTGAGAGAATTTATGTGACAATCTTGCTGGATACTTGGGGTATGAAAGGGTATTTTTTAGCACACAACTGTGCAAGTATTTCACAATATATCAGAATTTGGAACACAAATTAAGCACATTTTTTGTTAATTCTGAAGTGTGTTGGAAACACATACTTTAATATATTCAAAACAAATCATTATACTAGGTGATCCCAATTCCACATATTATCGTTTGTGCACTGTATAGTTTTATTAGTAAAACTGTATGTCTGTGCAACTGTAATGGTCATTTCAATTGAAAATATGTTTTCTGTAATAGCAGTCTGCTTTCACACCAAGCATACTCCACTCTTCGCCACTACACTCTAGTCTGCATACTCCACTCCACTACACTCTACTCTGCACCACTCCACATTATACCACTCCACGCCATTGGACTCTGCGCCACTCTGCACTACTTCACTCTATGCTGCTCTATTCTACACCACCGCACTCTTCGCCACTGCACTCTACACTACTCCAGTCTAGGCCACTCCAATCTACTCTGCACAACTCCACTCTACACCACTCTGCAATCCTGCACTCTGCACCACTGCACTCTATGCCAATACACTATATGCCAATACACTTTATTTTGTAACACTCAACCCTATGCCCCTGCACTCTACGCCAATCCACTGTACACCACTCTAATCTACTCTGCACCACTGCACTCTATGCCACTGCATTCTACACCACTGTACTGTATGCCATTACACTCTACTTCACTGCACTCCACCCTGCACAACTTCACTCTTCGCCACTTCACTATACTCTGAAACAATCTAATCTACGCCATTGCACTCCACTCTATGCCGCTCCACTCTACACCGTTCTACTCTAAACCACTGCACTCTCCACCAATGCACTCTACACAACTGCACTCTACGCCACTGCATTCTACGCCACTGCATTCTACGCCACTGCATTCTACTTTGCACCACTGTACTCCACGCCGCTGCTCTCATGCCACTCTACTCAACGCCACTGCACTCTAGGCTACTGTACACCACTGCACTCTACAACACTACTCTACAAGACTGCACTCTCTGCCACTGAACTCTCCGCCACTCTACTCCACACTACTGCACTCTATGCCAATGTACTCTATGCCTCTCTACTCTGAATCACTGCACTCTATGCCACTGTACTCTACTCTGCACCACTGTACTTAAAACTACTGTACTCTACTGAACACCACTCTACGCCACTGCACTCTACACCAATGTACTCTACACCACTGCACTCTACGATACTCTACTCTGCGACACTGCACTCTACGCCACTGAACTCTATGCTGAACTACTGCATTCTATGTCAGTGCACTCTACGCCACTCTATGCAATGAAATCTATTTTAAAACTGCTATTTTTCACTGCAGGTGTCTTTAGATTTATTTTCCTTGTTTCTCTAAACTGTGCAAAGACTACTGAAAGTCAAATCCCCTTATCCCCCCTCCCCAATCTAAAAAAGGCAAAAATAGCCCTAAGCTCTAAGCTGAGTGTTTAAGAGACTGCGTAACCAGTTTTGTAGTTAGAAATTGTTTGTAAAGTGTATGTAGCACTCATTTTGACTAGAAAAACAAGGTTTTTTTTAAGTGCGCAAAATGCAGTATCTAGTAGTTTTACATTTGGGCCTTACCTGCGGGTTTGAGCATGAGCTGCAAAGTGTGAATTGGACCAGAGTGTATCAAAGGAGATTGGGTGCTCAGGAGCAGCTCCCAGCCCCTCTGCACACCAGTTTCAGCTTCACTGATTGTCCCAAAGGGCACCTGGCCAGGCCTCTGCCCTCCTCTAACACCTGTTCGGCCTCTTAAGTTTAAGGTCATATGCTCTTTAAATAGGCTTCTTATTGGCTGTTGCACCTGTGTTCTCAGTAGTTTCTAGGGCTTCTATTGTACTTGGGGCTTAGGGGTTGGGTTCTTATTGGTTAATAGGGCCCAGGCTCTCATTGGGTCTAGGGTTTAGGGCAGGGCTCTGATTGGCCCAAGGTCACCTGATCACTAGGGCTATTTTACTTTAGGGCTCAGGGCATCTCACCCCGGGCAAAGAGGACAAGGGCAGAGAGGACATGGGCAGTTAGATAAGGGCAGTTGCTTGTTTGGGCCTGTTCAGTTCGGGTTGCACCTATGGCCAGAAATATTGCCCTGTTTACCATTTACCAGCTACTACCTTAAACCATCCATATCCTCTAACATACAAACACAATCTCAGCAAACACACACTGCTCATTTACAACATACAAACTCTGACAACATTACAATGTCTCATCAACTACTACAAAACCTCACAAACCACATCTATACACCCTTTCAACCCTACTGCCACACAATGGCACTTCCACTCCCACATAAACTACCACTCTATCCTATACCACTATCAAATTCACACATTATCAACACAATACAAACCCAAATTATACATAACCTTCATTCCTTCAAACACACACTCCCTGTTCCTACAAAACACCAGCTCTACTCTCTACTCACACCTAACAGACCCCTTTCCATCACCACCAACCCTATAGTCAGCCCTCTCTCATATCTTCCACCAACACCCTCCTCCTCTTTATACCAAAAACACATAACCAAACAATCCTTACACTCCACCATCTCACATATGACCTCTTCCTGCCACCAAATCCAATACAAATACTCATAACCTCTGTACATCTCCTCACACACACCACATACACGCTCCTCCAGTGTACATCATCCTTACCATTCAACTTCCAATCACCAACAGTACTTTACATCCAAATCCTTCACAAAAATTCACTACATCAACATTTCATCTCAGTACTCCACAAAAACAAACCATAACACACACCAGCACATCACAACCACACACACAATGTCATACTATATTCCGTCACAAAATAGAAACAGACACCCACTCCCACCCTCTTGACTACACAAATAATACAAATCATAAACCAGCTTTAATCCATAATTTACTATCTTCACCAACACCTATTACAAACACCCAAACACATCAACACTCATTCACCTGCCTCTCATCCATTGCACAATTTATAACCTTAAAACATGACCTACGTGCTCCACCACCACCACAAACCCATACACCTTTCACCCTAAACACACGCAAACGAAATAAACAACATACTACTCTACACTAGGGGTGGGTGTAGTTACATGAAAGCTCTGTGGATTCCGCGGAGTTCCGCAAAAGGGTGGAAATCGGCACGTCATGCTGCTTGAACTGATTTTTAGCGCCCGGAGCTTGTTCCACAATAAAAATTCAGTGCAAACGGTACCATGCAGCATGCCAGAGAGCGCTGCACCTCGAGTTGGTTTTGCTGCCACTCAAGTACATTTTCTACTCGAGCAGCAGCCTGCGAATGCCTACGCTGGGACATAGTCTTCCTCACCGAGACCTGGCTCAACCTGTCATTTGCCCCTGACATCGCCACAGCTACTCCCGACAGATCACTCACAAGGACCGCGTCAACAAGCCAGGAGGGGGAATAGCCATCATCCAGAAACAGACCATCCAGTGCACCACCGACAATACCACCACTTCTATGGAACACCTCAACATCACGCTCCACAAAGAAGGCAAGTCGACAATCAGAGGCACCCTTGCATGCCGACCCTCAGGCCTGTGCTATTGCTTCTGCAACACCATTGCCGACTTTGTCGCACCCATCGCCCTGAATTGCAATGACTACATCTTCCTCGGCGACCTCAACTTCCACCTTGACAACCCGATTGACAACAACACCGCATACCTTATTGACAGTATGAGCAGCCTTGGGCTCACCCAAATCGTCTGTGATCCCATGCAGGACACACGCTGGACCCTATCTTCACTTCCAGCAACTGCCTCAAGTGCAGACAGGACTGACCACTCCATTGTGCACTTCAGCATCTTCAGCCCCCACACCGCCACCCCCAAGATGGCCTGCCTTACCACCGCAGCTGGAGCAAAATTTCAGAGACCCGCTGGACGGATGCCCTCAACACCTCCAGCCCAGCTGCCGCCTCCAACCTGGACGAGGGAATTAAGAACTTCAACAACTGGATCACTAACTGCGCTGACAGCATCACCCCTATCAAGAACAACAGACACAGAAGATCCACCCAGCAGGCCAGCTGGTACACCCAAGAACTCAGAACAGCGAAACATTACTGCAAACAACTGGAGAGGAGATGGCACGTCAGCTAGGATACCTCCGATAGGACGGCCTTCAAGACCTCTCTCAAACTTCAAACTCTACCCCCGCCTGCTAAGGGCAACAAAAGAAGAATACCATTGCTGCACGCATCGAAACCAGCGCCAACAACAGCAAAAAACTATTCAACATGGTCAAAAAATTCTCCAACCCTGCAGCCAGTGAAAACAACATCACCCCCTCACAGGAGTTCTGCGACCTCGCCAGCTTCTTCCATGACAAAATCGCAACCATATACAGAAACTTCAAACCCCAACCCACAGCCATGGACTTCCTCAACCAACATGCCCTCGCCGAAACCAACACAATCCATGCACTGACCGCCTGATACCAGCTCTCCACCAGGACACCACCTCCATCATGAAATCCATCCACTCAGGAGCTCCCACAGACCCATAACCGCACCACATCTCCAATCTCGGAAGCCACATAATCGGACAGGAACTCACCACCCTGCTCAGCACCTCAATCACCATTGCCACATTTCCTGAAGTCTGTAAACATGCCAAAGTCAAACCACTATTTAAAGTGTGCTCCGCCAACCCCAGCGAACTAAAAAACTACCGGCCTATCTCTGTGCTCCCGTTCATGGCCAAGGTTCTGGAAAAGACTATCAACAGACAACTCATGAAACACCTTGAGCGGAACCAGTTACTCGACTTCGCCCAGACCAGTTTCTGCAGCAATCACAGGACCAAGACCGCCCTGATAGCAGCCACTGACGACATCCGAACCCTCTTACACCGGGAAGAAATGGTGGCTCTGATCCAACTCGACCTCTCGGCAGCCTTCGACACCAGATCCAACCGCACTCAGATGAATCGCTTACTTCTTCACAAGAAGGACACAGAGGGTCCGCCTATCACCCTTCACCTCCGAACCCAGGTATATCATCTGCCACATCCTCCAGGGCTCATTCCTCAGCCCTACTATCTTAAGACTACACAGTCTCAACATCATATCCTACATAGACGACACTCAACTCATCCTCTCCCTCACCGATGACCCGACCACCACCAGGACCAACTTCCAGAGATGCATGACAAGCATCGCTGACTGGATGAAGAACAATTGCTTGAAGTTAAACACGGACAAGACGGAAGTACTGATCTTCAGCAACAACAGCAACCCCTGGAACGACTCGGGGTGGCCCTCAGACCTAGGACCCGCACCCATCCCCACCGACCATGCCAGAAACCTCAGAATCATCCTTGATAACAAGCTCACCATGAAATCACAGATCAACGCTGTGCCCACGCCTGCTTCTTCACGCTGCGCATGCTACAGAGGATCTTCCGATGGCGATTCCTGCACATGAGAAATACTGTGACACAGGCCCTCATCACCAGCCGACTGGACTATGGCAACGATTTTTACGTAGGGATCACTGCACACCTCCTACAAACACTTCAAACCATCCAGAATGGCGGAGCCAGACTCGTCCTCGACCTCCCCCGACGAACCCACATCACACCGCACCTTAGGCAACTCCACTGGCTCCCAATACAGAAGAGATGCCAATTCAAGCTGATGACCCACACAAAAAAGCCCTACACAACCAAGGGCACCCCTATATAAACCACTGCCTCAACTTCCACCAACCTTTGAGAAGATTATGCTCCGCTTACCTATAACTCGCCCACACAGCCTGCAACCACCGAAGCAGAAGCAGAGAACGCTTCTTCTCCTACACTTCAGCAACGACATGGAACAGCTGACCCTGCAGCTTCGGACCATCACCTCACTTCCGGAGTTCTGAACGGCCCTCAAGACCTGGCTGTTCAAATAAGAACATCAATACCTGGAAGTGCCTGGATACCCTACCGGGTGATAAGCAGGGCTATATAAATCCTTGACTGACTGATTGCTTGATGCAGAACTAAAAAAGGTTAAACGACAAATTGCTAAGCTGCAACGCACCTGGCTCAAAACAAATAACAATTAAGACAAACTTTACCTACACAAACTTAACAGAATATACAAGTCAACAATCAAAAAAGCTAAAAAAAAAAAGGTACTATTCAAACAGATTTCAAAATGCAAAAAAAGAATTTTATAAAATTCTCAATTAATTTCATAAACCTAAATGCACATAAGGAACTTGTCCCATTTTTGATGAATTTACTGACAAGCTGTCAAATTATTGCACAACCAAAGCAGACATGTTGGACTCCTATTTAAAACAAAGGAAAGTCACCAGCACCAACCCATTTCCCAACCAAGGGTAGGCTAACCCACCTTCTACATTCCTTCAAACAACTCCCAAAAAGTGAATTTATGGATCTTGTCAAAGCAAGCAGGCCTGTCGGCTGCTCTTCTGACCCTTGTCCACCACAAATCTTCAAGAACATTCTTTTAACTACCTCTGCTCCCACACCCATCAGAAACATCACCAATAATTCCTTAAATATAGGAGTCTTGCCAGAAGACTTAAAAAAGGCACACATATGTCCATTATTAAAGAAGACAAACCTGGACACGCATGACCCAAACAACTACAAACCAATTACAAATGAACCTTTCTTGAGCAAACTTATAGAAAGAGCAACATTCACCCAGATGTCACAGGTCATTGAAGATAACTCCATCCTTTCCGACTTCCAAACAGGATTCCATCCAAGAAGAGGCACAGAATCTGCCCTCATCGCCATCTTGGATGACCTTAAACACACAGTAGACCAGAAGGGGGTCATTGCACTACTTCTCTTGGACCTTTCACCTCCCTTCGACATAATTCATCATGACACTCTAATCCAAAACCTCTACGAAGCAGGTATAGAGGGGACTGCTCTCAACTGGATCACATCCTACCTTCAAAATAGAACACATTTTATCCATACTCTCATCCAAATTGTACCTGAAAAAAGCAGGGGTCCCTCAAAGCTCTATCATCTCACCCATACTTTGCAACGTCTACATGAAGTCATTACCAGCAATGATCAATAAATTTCAACTCACATGCTATAACTACACTGAGAAAATCAAATACTTCTTAAACTGGAAAGCCCCAAAGACATTGGAAACTGAAAATTCATCAGTTGCCTCAGAGCCATTGATCAGTGGAAGACATGGAGCCATCTCAAATTGAATGGGCCTAAACAGAAATGTTCATATGTGGCGATTGGAAGAATTATGATCCACTCTGCGCCTGGCCTGACGATCTGGGACTACCTCCTAAAGTGTCCAAGGAAGTAAGAAACCTTGGAATTACGATGGACTGCAAGCTATGAATGAATGCCCAAGTGTATAAGTTAGCAAGATCAAGCTTCGTTACTATGAAAACTCTGCAACGCATCTTCCCCCCCCTTGGATTTCCACACAAAGTCCAAGTCACCATCTCTCTTGTACTGTCTAAACTTGATTACGCCAATGGCCTCTACCACGGATCATCTTTATCAACTATGAAAAGACTATAACAAATTAAAAACTCTGCTGCCAGACTATTCCTACATGTAAAGCCACAAGCCCACATCTCCCGTTTCTTGAGAGCCCTACAATGTTTACCAGTTGACAGAAGATCCACTTTCAAGCTGCTTTGTATCACACACACAGCAATACATGGAACACGACCACTTTTCATCAGGAATAAAATCACTAAATGCATACAACAAAGGAACCTCTGCTCCAAATTGGCAACTCGACTCAAAACCCCAACATACAAGAAACAAACCATGGGTGGTAGGTACATCGTTCTCCTTACCCCCAATCATAAGATCCACTGCTAACTATCTTATTTTCAGAAGACTATTCAAGACTTGGCTCTTTCCTATATGACCACCATACTCAAAACACAAGTACAGCATATGCTTGTGCATGTAAACATGTATAATTTGATTATATATATGTATTTAGATAAGTGCAATTCTTTGTACAAATATATATACTACTTATGGTTTAGAAATATATAGATATTCTTCTGCTTAACAAATGTATATATTATTTATGGTTATGATATACATAGTCGCTGCAGATGGCCAAATGTGGCTAGCAGCATTTGCAACGCAGTGTACATGGAGGGTTTTTTTGATTAGACTTATGTGGACAGGCTTTATTGTAGCCTTAATCACATGCATCTTGATTGTTTTTATAAGGCTACATGTACGGAATTTTCCGGTAATCATTTACTTACACTTCAGCCTTTATTATCTTTCAACGCCATACTATTAGCAGAGTGCTACCTTTAGGTTACCACAACTCGAGACACTGCACTATTCAGTATTGATGCGCCGTGCGTATGTTTGTATATACACTTACTGTTGTGGCTCTGAGGGATCGACTGATTTGAAGTCTTTCTTCTCAATTTACATTAAAGAGCCAATGCTTGTCTTATTTATTCGTTTGTCACATTACCTGTGTATATATAGATTCATTCTATAAAAGTTATTATTATTTACAATTATTGTTTTTTCACTTACTTGTGTCTAACTTCTATGTCCATTCTGACACATGGTTGCTGTGACAACCCGGTAGAGTGACTTTTCTATAATGTGATGGAATTTCATGGCGCACGATGTTGTGAGCAAGGCTGCTTGCCGTCGAAACGCGTCAAGGCTTTCGTTTGGATTAAAATTTCTGTGTCAAACTTCCACGGAGTCAGCGCCTGTTATTGTGTTATTAACAGGATTGGTGTTATATTTAAAGATTTTCCGGAATCTCAACGCTGACCCTCCTCGATCAGGAGCACCGCGCACCCGGATCTGCATGGTATTTATCAGAAAAGATAACGCGGAGCCCCCCGCAGCGAATATTTCCACTCACTTACCGAAGGCCTTCAGACGGGAACATTGCCGATCTTCTGGGTGGCCGGAGGGCCAATGGAATTTCAGGTAAGCTCCCCATTGTCGGTGCTTAGGTATTGTGAGTGCAGCGAAGTGGCTGATGGGAGAGGTAGTCCTGTAAACTTGTATACGGGCAGTGGATGACAGGGCTATTCGGACCACCAACGATGGCCGAGGAGTGGGTCAGAGAGCGGGAAAAGGCAGCAGTGGATATATTTAATGATGACAGGAGTGGTTCATCGGAAAAGACAATCATAGAAACAGGAGCGTACTCGAAAGGCAATGATTTAACAAAGTTATTACATGAATTAGAGAAATTACGGAAAGCAGAAATTTCAAAATGGTGGGAGTGCATGTCACTCCAACGCTATCTGGATGTAGGGCGCATCCCCAGGGGACTGAGGATACTGGTAGCCCCCACTTATGAAAACCCGGATCCTAACATGTTGCGCGAGTGGGCGGACAACAGTGCGGAGTCGTCCCAGCGCATGCTACAGATTCTAGTGAAATACGCTACCAGCGACCTGGAAAATATACTTGCGAAAATAGACTCAATATACAGGGAATTAAAGAAATTTGAAAATCAAGACGAAGTCATTAAAATGCAAACAGAAATGGTAAATAGGTTGCAAAAACGAGCAATCAATCAAGGAAAGAAAAGCAATAAAATTCCAAAGGGATAAAAACGACTACCAAAACGGAAAAATATACACCTTCTCAAAGAAATTTGAGAACATACGACGACAACTATCCACAGCCGTAGGAACCCCAATGACAGCGACAGAGCCTAGTAGCTCAGAACTAAGTTCAGAAATTGACACAGACTTAGAGGATAGTGCGACCAGCACATCAAGTAGAGAAGGGCCCTCAGTAATACAAGAGTTGCGTTTTTTACGGTTGGAGCGCACAATGCACCTCCGACCTCGGCCCCTATGCCAGGAGCAAAAAGGCAGAGGTGCAGGAGGAGAAAAGACAGATGTTGGGGCGGACAATATAAACACAGGGGCAAAACAAACAGCCAGAAGAACACGGAGGAAATGATGATGAACAAAGACATTGATAACACAGTTATTAACCTTACCAACATGGCTCTAGACAATGAAGAACAAAAGATTTTATCCTTGGGTCTTACATTCTGCACGAAAACTAACTTTGATTATGTTCAGACCCATGTAGACATCTTTCAATTTGTCAGGAAACTGAAGTTGCAAAAGTACTTTTACAATGCTACAAAGAACCCTAAAGAGAATGAGGAACTGTGTCATACCACCTCAAGTCTATCAGTAGAGGATAGGACTCTTCTCCAGGACATGAATGAGCTACAATATGGTGAACCAAGGATCGGAACTTCACCTACCGATTTGGCATCAGCAATGGGTATGGATATCTATGGCAGCACACGTACCCCCTACAAACCCAAATCGGTGTTTCTAACCATCATGCCAAGAGATGGGTTAGACATTTTCGCAGAACATGTGATCAAAGACCTCAAGCAACTGGCAATTCACTCCAGCAAAGATTTTACACGAACTGATCACAATCGCAGGATACAGTACACTAATTTAATCAATAAAATTAAAGAACGGCAAGACATTGCAGTGCACTGGTCAGACAAGGGAGGCAACGTGGTGCTCTGGCCGTTGGAAATGTACAATAAGGAGGCACAAAAACAACTACAAGAAAGAGAGTGCTATTGTCGAGTAAGCCCTACCAGCATCCAAGGAATCAAAGAGAAATTCCATACTGCACTCTATGAATGGAGAGGTGTAGGATTAATTTCCAAACAAGAACTTGACTTTTTGAAAACGGATTATCCCAGCACACCGCAATTGTATCTTATACCTAAGATACACAAGCATGCAAGCAATCCCCCTGGAAGACCTATTATATCTGCCATAGGGGGACTATTCGAGAACACTTCAAGATACATTGACTTCTTTTTACAAAAATTTGTATGTGAACCCCCCTCATACATCACGGATACGGGAGATTTTCTGACTAAGATATACAATTTTGCATGGAAAAATCAATATGTACTCATGACGCTTGATGTTAATGCACTCTATACGAGTATCAGACATAGGGATGGTTTAAAAGCCCTAGCATACTATCTAGGCAAGAGACCCATGCACCTATACCAGCATACACAAATTCTGCTCCAAATGACTGAATGGTGCCTTGATAATAACATCTTTATTTTTGATCAACTCACTTACAAACAACTACAAGGCACAGCCATGGGTACCTGCTTCGCCCCCAGCTATGCAAATCTGCATATGGGCTGGTGGGAGGAGCAGGTAGTCATGACCACTTTCGGAAGGGAAATGTCTGAAAATGTCGTTTTGTATGTTAGGTATATTGATGACCTGTTTTTCCTTTGGCAGGGGTCTCAAGAATCAGCGTGCAGATTTGCACTAGATCTTAATGCCAATAATTTGAATTTGTCATTTACCTGCAACACCAGTACAGAATCTATACACTTTCTTGATTTACAAATATTTGTGGAAAATAATGAGCTGCACTACAGAACATACAGGAAGCCAACTTCAGGCAACTCCATTTTACATGCCAGCAGTTTCCACCCCACTAAACTCAAGTAAAGTAACCCCTATGCTGAGTGCCTTCGAATGAAGCGTAACTGCAGCACTGCAGAGAGTCTAAGGGGAGCCACCAATGATCTATTCTTGAGGCTTGAGTCACGTGGATATAGCTCAGAAACACTTAGGACAGCCCAGGCTAAAGTTTCACGTATCAAGAGAGAAGACTTGCTATTCAGTCAGTCTAATAGCAAGAGGAAGAACACTATCACACAAGCAGGTACCCCAAGACTCATCACTGGCTACAACACATACCACACTAATCTCCGTAAGATCCTTTACAAGAATTGGCAGATCGTTAGAAGCGATCCAGTCATTGGCCCTAACACCGCCCGAGTCCCTCCTATATCTTTCAGGAGAGCCAAATCAATGCGAAACTAATTAGTACGAAACTCACCTATGATTAACAAGCATTGGCATAGCCAATAGGTCTCGCCTTTGGGGCGTTATAAGTGTTTAGCCAGAGCTACTGACTTTGCCAATGTCTTCAAGCTGTGCTGTAGAGAACTGTGGCTGCTGTGCAGCATGCTGAAAAGTTATAATAAAAAAGTGTCAGAAGCATTTTTGTTACTTTATATATGACCAAGAAGGCATTATGTAAAACTGAACGACCATATTAAAAAAAGTATTTACAATAAAAAATTTCCTCAGTTTTCTTTTGTTCTTGCAATGCTGGCAACTTGTTTCTGCCTATTCCAATGGTTGTTTGTTAAAGCTTTTTTTTTTTTGAGGGGGCATAAACAATCGGAGGGTGAAGGTTGGGAACTAGTACCTGTATTATAACACTAGCAGCGGCCAGACGCTAGGGGAGAATTAACAGATGCCAGATTCCGAGAGCAGGCTGAGGTGGTGCTGAGTGATGCTGAGGTGGTAGTGGTGGTGGTGGTGGTGACTGGTGCGGAGACGATGCTGATGTGATGCTGTGGTGGTGCTGAGTGATGCTGTGGTGGTGCTGAGTGATGCTGTGGTGGCGCTGAGTGATGCTGTGGTGGCGCTGAGTGATGCTGTGGTGGCGCTGAGTGATGCTGTGGTGGCGCTGAGTGATGCTGTGGTGGCGCTGAGTGATGCTGTGGTGGCGCTGAGTGATGCTGTGGTGGTGCTGAGTGATGCTGTGGTGGTGCTGAGTGATGCTGTGGTGGTGCCGAGTGATATTGTTGTGGCGCCGAGTGATGCTGTGGTGGCGCTGAGTGATGCTGTGGTAGCCCTGAGTGATGCTGTGGTGGCCCTGAGTGATGCTGTGGTGGCCCTGAGTGATGCTGTGGTGGCCTTGAGTGATGCTGTGGTGGCCCTGAGTGATGCTGTGGTGGCGCTGAGTGATGCTGTGGTGGCGCTGAGTGATGCTGTGGTGGCGCTGAGTGATGCTGTGGTGGCGCTGAGTGATGCTGTGGTGGCGCTGAGTGATGCTGTGGTGGCGCTGAGTGATGCTGTGGTGGCGCTGAGTGATGCTGTGGTGGCGCTGAGTGATGCTGTGGTAGCGCTGAGTGATGCTGTGGTGGCGCTGAATGATGCTGTGGTGGTGCCGAGTGATATTGTTGTGGCGCCGAGTGATGCTGTGGTGGCCCTGAGTGATGCTGTGGTGGCGTTGAGTGATGCTGTGGTGGCGCTGAGTGATGCTGTGGTGGTGCTGAGTGATGCTGTGGTGGTGCTGAGTGATGCTGTGGTGGTGCTGAGTGATGCTGTGGTGACACTGAGCGATGCTGTGGTGGTGGTGAGTGATGCTGTGGTGGCAGTGAGTGATGCTGTGGTGGCGCTGAGTGATGCTGTGGTGGTGCTGAGTGATGTGGCGCGGAGTGATGTTGTGGTGCTGCTGAGTAATGCTGTGGTGGCGCGGAGTGATGCTGTTGTGGCGCTAAGTGATGCTGTGGTTGTGCTGAGTAATGCTGTGCTTGCGCTGAGTGATGCTGTGATGGCGTTGAGTGATGCTGTGATGGCGTTGAGTGATGCTGTGATGGGGTTGAGTGATGTTGTGCTGGTGCTGAGTGATGCTGTGGTGGCGCTGAGTGATGCTGTGGTTGTGCTGAGTGATGCTGTGGTGATGCTGAGTATTGCTGTGGTATTGCCGAGTGAGAGAGAGAGTGAAGATGTATATCATGCTTCGGAAATTATGGCTACTTCATTTCTGCTGAGAGTCCTAAAGCCATTTTATTACAATGCACAGTTCCCAATTCTGCTTAAGTGCATTCAGCTGAGCACACGGCCCAGGTACTTCACAGAAGTGCTTTCTCACAAATGGTATGGAGAAACGCCTGCACCGCACACAAGGGAAGCGAATACTAGTCAATCATGTTAAATATAAATATATACATAAGTATGCACTAAATAAGCAAGCATTTCGGTGATATAGGTTTCAATGTTTTTCAACAGTGCTAAACATGAAGTCAGAATATTTTGAACACAGTCACACTAAAAATAAAAAGAATAAACTTGCAGATGCGCCTGTAGAAAAGAGTTGACTTTTCTGTCCGGTTCCAGAGGGGACATCAGTCTAGAGATGGGGCAGAGAGGAGAATTGGGAGACTACATCACTTCAAAAACCTGACTGAGGTTTACAGGGAAGCAGAACAGCAGAACGCTGTTGTTTTTCATGTGACTGTAGTCCAGGGCCGTCAGTTGGTAATGTGAGCTGCTGCTGCGATCGAAACATCAGAGTCGTGACAGATGGCAGGCAGAGCTGCATATGCCATGACGAGAGAGTTAATGAGCCATGACGAGGAAATGAGGAAGAGATAGGAAAGGCAGATGGCGGCTTTGCGCGTGCACGCGCGCGTAACAGCAAGCCTTAGGCCACAAGCAAAAGCTTGTGGTCGCATTTCTAAAGCCCCCACTCACTAAATGTCTCGCCAGACCAGCTTGCGCTGGCTCAGGCGAGACCTAAAAAGGGCACAGATTGGCTGAGGACACATAGGGGCTTTCAAAGGTGTCCCAAATGTAAAGCCTGCCGTCATGGGGTTAACACCAAGATGGTACAAACACCTTTTAGACAGACACCTTTCAAAATTCGAGGAAGCTACATCTGTAAAAGTGATTTTGCCGTCTACATCTTACAATGTACCTGCAATAAAAAATATGTGGGCAGTACCATACACCCTGTACATGTAAGAATTCTACAGCACCTCAGGGTGATTACCAACGATGACCCCAGTTACCCTGTCGCTAGACATATCAATCTGTGCCATGGTGGCAATGCGAGAGATATATCCTACTTTGTAATAGACACCGTCCCCAAGAACTCAAGTGGAGGGAATAGACAACTGGCACTTAGGAGGTTGGAATCTAGATACATTCTCCTGATGAACTCCAAAATTCCGTTCGGAATGAATGCTGATGAAGCACTATCAGTGCACCTGTAAGCTACTGCTGCCTGTCCCGCTTTCTCTCCCTAGACACTCCCGGGTCTATGGAACATCTCACTTTATTTTAACATTAGTCACTTGGGCATCTTGCATCACATGAATAATTGCTTCCTTTCATTTCCTTTTTGAGTTGGGTACCTGCACTGTTTCTAGTTTACTCAATGGCGACTCTATGCCCACTGGGGCTGTATTCCCTTGTCCCTCATAGTCGCTGCAGATGGCCAACTGTGGCTAGCAGCATTTGCAACGCAGCGTACATTTAGGGTTTTTTTGATTAGACATATGTGGACAGGCTTTATTGTAGCCTTAATCACATGCATCTTGATTGTTTTTCTAAGGCTA
Organism: Calotriton arnoldi; assembly: GCA_963921515.1. Taxonomy (NCBI): domain Eukaryota; kingdom Metazoa; phylum Chordata; class Amphibia; order Caudata; family Salamandridae; genus Calotriton; species Calotriton arnoldi. Next base: position 794,027 of record CAWUFW010001715.1, on the reverse strand, counting down.
CATGTACGGAATTTTCCGGTAATCATTTACTTACACTTCAGCCTTTATTATCTTTCAACGCCATACTATTAGCAGAGTGCTACCTTTAGGTTACCACAACTCGAGACACTGCACTATTCAGTATTGATGCGCCATGCTTATGTTTGTATATACACTTACTGTTGGGGCTCTGAGGGATCGACTGATTTGAAGTCTTTCTTCTCAATTTACATTAAAGAGCCAATGCTTGTCTTATTTATTCGTTTGTCACATTACCTGTGTATATATAGATTAATTCTATAACAGTTATTATTTACAATTATTGTTTTTCACTTACCTGTGTCTAACTTCTATGTCCATTCTGACACATGGTTGCTGTGACAACCTGGTAGAGTGACTTTTCTATAATGTGATGGAATTTCATGGCGCCCGATGTTGTGAGCAAGGCGGCTTGCCGTCAAAATGCGTCAAGGCTTTCGTTTGGATTAAAATTCCTGTGTCAAACTTCCACGGAGTCAGCGCCGGTTATTGTGTTATTTACAGGATTGGTGTTATATATATATATATATATATATATTCACTGAAAAAACCATAGGTTTCAGACACGTTATAGTTACAAATTAGCATTTAAAAAACCTTTGAAATTCACTGAAAAAACCATAGGTTTTAGGGACAGTTATAGTTACTTGGACATTGCACTCGTACAAAACCCGTGAAATTCCCCCGTTATAGTTAGTTCAGCTAACTATAACTCGCGCCCCGCAATGCACTGCTGATGACGTCACATATTACATCACTCATGACATGGTCAGTGACATCACTGATGACATCACTGATGACATCTCAAATGACATCACTGATGACATCATCCAGTGACTGTGTGTTTCTGTAAAGTTGAAATATTTTTAATATATATAGGAAAAGACGTATTGAAGAATGAGTGGGTGTGTAAGTGTCTGTATGGATGATTTAGTAGGTGCGTGACTGACTCTATAAGTGAGTGATTTAACGTATCTTACTGAATGCATGGGTTAGTGACTAATCTGGGTGAATGTCTGTATCCGTCTGTCTGTTGCTGTGTAAGTGGCTGCATGTGTTTGTGAATAGCTAAATGAGTGTCTATATGAGTTATTGAATGCTTGTCTGAGTATCTGTATGGGTGCCTGAGTGTTTGTGTGGGAGGGTGTGTGCAACTCTGTGCATAGATGTGTGAGTGGGTGATTCACTGGGTGGATGGTTTCAAGAGTGCATCTGTGATAGACTGTATGGGTGGGTAAGTGTGTGTAAGAGTGTGTTAGTGAGTGAATGTATGTCCCAGTGGTACATGTGTGAGTAACTACATATGTGAAAGGCAGTATATATGTGTGTTGGAGTATATAAATAGCTATAAGCAAGAGTGAGTGATTGTGATAGTGGCTGTATGGATGAGTGTGTGCTTGTATCAGTGATTGTATAAGAGCGTAACAATGTGCTACTATTTGTATGAGTAAGTGAGCTGGTGTGTGTATAACTGTATAGGTGAGTAAATGGCAGTGTGTTTAATTATTTGCATGACTGACTAGGTGTCTGAGTATCTCTATGGATGAGTGGCGTTGTTTGAGTGTCTATATAGGAGTAAGAGTGCATATGATAGTCCTGTACTGAGTGACCGTAAGTATGAGTGACTGTACGGGTGAGTGAGTGGATGTGTGTGTGTAGACCTAAGAATCAGTGAGTGGGTATGTAGTTATTGGTGTTGGAGTGTCTATGGTTTTGCGAATGGCAGTCTGTAATTTAGAGTGGGTGTATCAAAGATTATATTAGGGTGTGAGGAGGTGCATCAGATTATCACGTGGATGATGTCATCAGTGATGTCATTTGAGATGTCATCAGTGATGTCATCAGTGATGTCACTGACCATGTCATGAGTGATGTAATATGTGACGTCATCAGCAGTGCATTGCGGAGCGCGAGTTATAGTTAGCTGAACTAACTATAACGGGGGAATTTCACGGGTTTTGTACGAGTGCAATGTCCAAGTAACTATAACTGTCCCTAAAACCTATGGTTTTTTCAGTGAATTTCAAAGGTTTTTTAAATGCTAATTTGTAACTATAACGTGTCTGAAACCTATGGTTTTTTCAGTGAATTTCAAAGGTTTTTTAAATGCTAATTTGTAACTATAACGTGTCTGAAACCTATGGTTTTTTCAGTGAATTTCAAAGGTTTTTTAAATGCTAATTTCTAACTATAACGTGCCTGATACCTACGGTTTTTTCAGTGAATTTCAAAGGTTTTGTAAATGACAATTTTTAAATGTATTAATTGTTATATTAATTTTTTTCATACTGATTTACTACATTTTAGAAACAATTTTTTTTTACATATTTTATTTTTAAATTACATTGTAATTACATTATACATTACATTACAAAAAATACTTTCTCAGAATGAATTACTTTAGTTTAAATACTTTGCACATAGGCAATAGACTTTTAAGTACAGTAGTTACAGTTGTTGCAATGGGCAACACATTTTCAAACAATGCAACATTCAGCTCAATGTGAATTTCTAGTTAAATGCAATTAGTTACTTTATGGATTACTTTTCTAACCACAGGACTGGATCCTAGATTCAGTCCTGGTACATCTCCTGTAAACAGTTGAGTAAAAGCGTTTTGGTTACAGTCGTGATTTTTAAGGAATATTATTGTATTTTAAAAGTTGACACTTAGAAACTTTTTCTCATAGAATCACCAATGTTATCCTATGGAAGGAAATTCACTTAGCAGGTAAAAACTGTTATCGTTACTTTTTCTTACTCAGTGTTGGATCCTGGATCCAGCACTGGTGCATCTCCTGTAAACAGTTGAAAGAATGCGTTTAAGTCATACAGGTGATTTTTAAGGAATATTTGTAGTTTGTAAAAATCAACACTTTGAAACTTTTTGCTGAAAACCAGACAATGGATTCCTATGGAAGAAAATATAAGTTACTGGTAAGTACGGTTAAAATTACTTTTCAGGGTCAGTGCTGGGCTAAAAGATGCAGCACTGGGTTCTCTCCTGATAACAGGTGAGTAAATTGGTATTCGTACTTTGGTTGATTTTAGAGGAATATTATAAAGTTCAAAAACTCCACACTTAGAAGAATTTCCAAGTGAAACCAGTCAATGTTAGCCTATGAAGGTAATTCAAGTTACCGGTAAGTACGGTTAAAATTACTTTTCAGGACCAGTACTGGGCTGAAAGATGCAGCACTGAGGTCTCTCCTGATAACAGGTGAGTAAATCAGAATTCGTATTTCGGCTGATTTTAGAGGAATATTTGTATGTTTCAAAAATCAACACTTAGAAACTTTTTCAGCAAAAAGCAGGCAATGATATCCTATGGAAGGAAATTCAAGTTACTGGTAAGTACGGTTAAAATTACTTTTGAGGATCAGTACTGGGCTGAAAGATGCAGCACTGAGGTCTCTCCTGATAACAGGTGAGTAAATCGGAATTCGTATTTCGGCTGATTTTAGAGGAATATTTGTATGTTTCAAAAATCAACACTTAGAAACTTTTTCAGCAAAAAGCAGGCAATGATATCCTATGGAAGGAAATTCAAGTTACTGGTAAGTACGGTTAAAATTACTTTTGAGGATCAGTACTGGGCTGAAAGATGCAGCACTGAGGTCTCTCCTGATAACAGGTGAGTAAATCGGAATTCGTATTTCGGCTGATTTTAGAGGAATATTTTAAAGTTCCAAAACTCCACACTTAGAAGAATTTCCAAGTGAAACCAGTCAATGTTAGCCTATGGAAGGAAATTCAAGTTACTGGTAAGTACGGTTAAAATTACTTTTCAGGACCAGTACTGGGCTGAAAGATACAGCACTGAGGTCTCTCCTTATAACAGGTGAGTAAATCGGAATTCGTATTTCGGCTGATTTTAGAGGAATATTTGTATGTTTCAAAATCAACACTTAGAAGAATTTCCAAGTGAAACCAGTCAATGTTAGCCTATGAAGGAAATTCAAGTTACTGGTAAGTACGGTTAAAATTACTTTTCAGGATTAGTACTGGGCTGAAAGATGCAGCACTGAGGTCTCTCCTGATAACAGGTGAGTAAATCGGAATTCGTATTTCGGCTGATTTTAGAGGAATATTTTAAAGTTCCAAAACTCCACACTTAGAAGAATTTCCAAGTGAAACCAGTCAATGTTAGCCTATGGAAGGAAATTCAAGTTTCTGGTAAGTACGGTTAAAATTACTTTTCAGGACCAGTACTGGGCTGAAAGATACAGCACTGAGGTCTCTCCTGATAACAGGTGAGTATATCGGAATTCGTATTTCGGATGATTTTAGAAGAATATTTGCACAATGGTGAAGGGAGGGGCGGGGCCTGAGGTGACATCTGTGCAAACGCGCCCCGTGGCGCGTTTTAAGTTGGGGATTAAGTCCCCTTGAATCCTGAGGGTCCCTAGGGGCCAACTAGCCCACCAGGAACCTCCAATATGCGCCAGGGGCTGCGTTGCAGAGAGTGTAGAGAGGCCACACCCCTTTTACACCTCTCTGCAACGCAGCTCTGTGGCGCTTTCTGGATGTACCTGTTGGGCTAGTTGGCCCCAGGGACCCTCAGGATTGAAGGGGATTTAATTCCCCATCTTAAAACGCGCCACGGGGCCTGTTTGCACACATGTCACCTGAAGCCCCGCCCCTCCTTCACCACTGTGCAAACGCGCCCGTGGCGCGTTTTAAGTTGGGGGATTAAGTCCCTTGAATCCTGAGGGTCCTCGGAGTCCAACTAGCCCACCATATACCTCCAAAAGCACCACAGAGCTGCGTTGCAGAGAGGTGTAAAGGGGGTGTGGCCTCTCTACACGTCTCTGCAACGCAGCCCCTGAGCGCATATTGGAGGTTCCTGGTGGGCTAGTTGGCCCCCAGGGACCCCCAGTATTCAAAGGGAATTTGTTCCCCTCTGCAAACGCGCCAGGGGCGCGTTTGCAGAGTGGTGAAGGAAGGGGCGGGGCCTGCGGGCCCGATCGTTTAAAAAAATAAAAAATAAATGTTGTCCCTGAAGGGGGCTGTGTAGCCCCCTTCCTTTTTCCTGTTTTTGGGCCCTGGGGACCCCATCCCCCAGGGCCTTACCCCTTTTTAAATTTAATTTTATTTAAAAAAAGCGGGAAGGGGGCCGCGTGGCCCCCTTCCCTGGGCCTGTATTGGCCCCGGGGACCCCATCCCCCGGGGCATGGCCTTTTTTTATTTTCTTGGGAGGGGGCTGCGTGGCCCCCTCCTCAGGCCATTTAAGGCCCCGGGGACCCCATCCCCGGGCCGGCCTTTCCATTTTTTTTTTTTGGGGGAGGGGGCCGCGTGGCCCCTCCTCTGAGCCACTACTTGCCCCGGGACCCCATCCCCCGGGCTGGCCCTCTCCGTTGGGGACTGTGGGGGTCCCCAATCCCCCACAGTCCCGCCCGGCTCCCCACGTCCCTTGGGAGCCGGCATTGCTAGTTCCACATGGGGAGCAGCTGACATGCTGCTCCCCATGTGGAAAAGCAATCGGCTTTGGATATTGGAAGAGAGAGCAGGTTTCCCTGCTCTCTCTTTCAATATCCAAAGCAGTTTGCTATGGCAGGACGGGAGCCGCGAGGTAGGCACCCCGGGACACTGCAGGAGCCGGCCCTGGGGGTGGCGGTCCCCAGGGCCATCAAGGGCTCCAGGAGGGGCCGCGCGCCCCCATCCCTACATCAGCACAGCCCCGGGAGGTGGTGGTCCCCGGGCTTCGGGGGTCCAAAACGGACCCCCATTTTAATTTGTTAGTGCCCCGGGAGGTGGCGGTCCCGGGCGTGTGGGGGCTGGAGCCCCCACACAGGTTGTTTAATTTTTTTAAAAAGCCCCGGGAGGTGGTGGTCCCAGGGGCTGCGGGAGGGCTCAGAGCCCTCCCGCACCATTTTTAAAAGAAAGCCCCGGGGGGTGGCGGTCCCCGGGGCTTGGGGAGCCCTTTGAGGCCCCCACACATAAAATTAAACCCCCACCATGCCCCCGGGACTTAGGCCACCCGGGGCAAAATACAATTTTTTTTTTCGGCAGGATTCGCGCACCCTGAGCGCATCCTGCCGATTTAAAAAAAATTTTTATTTTTGCCCAGGGGTCCTTGTGGGACCCCTGAGCAAACCTAGGGGTCAGGGTGTTTCTACCCTGCCCCTTTGTGCGCTTTGCGCACTTGTTTCTGTCCCTCGGTTCTACCGAGGGATAAAATGGCTGCCAACATTTCCTGAATCGGAATGTTGACAGCCAGCTGACAGCCAATTAACATGCAGCTCGTGATCGGGACGGTGCGCGCAGGGTGCGCTCAGGGTGCGCGAATCCTCCGTGCCCATAGATATATATGTACTTTTACTTTTGATTTTCTCAGCAACTACTGAACGGATTTACACCATTTAACAAAAGGGTTCTTTCTGAACCAAGAACTACCTCTTTGCCAAATTTGGTGTAATTCCGTTCAGCAGTTCAGGCTGTAGCCGTGTCTAAAGTTTCCTATGGAAAATTGCATGGGGAAAACATGTTTTGGGACCCCCTTTTTCTCGGCCCCCGCTTGACGAATCCCCCGAGACTTTCAGGGTAGGAGCGGACCGGAGCGCCCCACAAAGTTTGAAAATTTTGCGAAGATACGTCAACCGGCAAGAGAGTTATTTCAAATAGAATGTCGCGGATTTCCTATGGATAATAGGTTGTAACTATAACTATCTACTGGCGACCGCCAGTAGATAATATATATATATATATATATATATATATATATGCTATTTTATGTTTAAAATGCATATATGTAACTGCATAGTTTACATATACGTTATTTGATTATATACTTATGGGTCTCGGTTTTATTTTATCTATCATAATTTGTAAATATGAGCATAAGAATTGTATCTATAAGTGCTTCACTACTGAAATATTGGAGAAAAACAAAATAGAAAGAATGAAATATAAATAAAAGAAATAAAAAATAAAACAAAAAAACATTTTTTTAAACATTAATACAAAACATAAATAAATCAGCTTCATGTACAGCAACACTTGAAAGTCTGAGCTTCTAACTATTTATCCATACATGTACATATGGGACTTTATATAATACAACTTTATATCTCTTTATTATTTTCCATACACATGTATACCTTCTATGTAGTTATGTATCTATATTTTTATTACTTTACTCCTACTGTCAAACAAAAGCATTCAACCCTCTCCAATTCACTACTCTGTCTCATCCTATACCTCTTTCAATATATCCTCTACCTCCACTCTGACTCATCCCAAACCTCATTTGTACTACTATGGTCTCCCTAATAACCCTTTCTGGACTCTTCCCTCCTCTATCACTCCTTTGACTCATTCCAAACCGAATTTTACTACTATAACCTTACAAATAACACTTTCAAGACTCGTCCCTCCTCTATCCCTCTTTTGACTCATCCCAAACCTCATTTTACCACTATGCAGTGGCGGTTTCTCGTACCAGGCGTCGGGGCTCCGCCCCCTTTACTTTTGTCCCCATCACCATCTCCACAATAAAAACAGAGGTTGCTGTTTATGTTTTTAAAAATGCAGGCTGCACTCACCTAAATTCGGTAAATAGTATACATCCTTGTTTTCTGTGTTGGGGCCATAAGTAATGCACAATGCCAGCCTGAGTCACTGACGCTGAGTGACGCTGGGCAAACTATTTGCCGGGCTGACAAGCTCACCGACCTGAGGCCTGTGAGGTCATCAGCTCGGCAAACACATAGCCCAAAGGATCAGTCTCCACCCCCTGATGACGTGGGGGTAAAGTTAGCCCCGGGCGCTTCAGGTTTAAGCCCTGTGGTGCCGGGGCTTCACGTCAATCAGGGAGTGAAGAGCATGGCTACCCCACCCATTTCCAACTCGTCACGGGGGGTTGGTCCCACCCTGTGACGAGTTGGCAAGGGGTGGGGTAGAGGCTGCAGGCAGGCGAGAAGCGTAGAAATTGAATCTGTGCAGTTTGTCCACAGGATTCCTGAAGACACACTGCGCAGACTCGAGTTTCTGTTTCCGGTGCTGCACTGTATTGAAGGTGCATCACACGTGTACGGCACTACACAGTGATGGACTGTTTGGCAGCCAGCAGCAGACCCTTGGACCCGGTGGCGGCGTGGAGGGAAGGTTGCGCAGGTGTCCACTACAGTTGTCTGGGACTGGTGGCTGCGTCACTGCTTGCAGAGTCCAGATGGTCCTCTGCAGACTCCCAACCCTGTCTCACGAGGTGAGTGATTTGTATTTTACGGCTTCATCTGTCCCTGAAAATGATTAGATCAGCAAGTGTGTGTGCTTTTGTTTTTTACCTCGCAGTTTTAATTAGCAACTGCGTGCGTGATTTAACACATAGATGCGCAACTGAAGCAGTCGTTGTACTGCCATCAGCCGATTTGTACATTTTCATTTTAAACTCGACGCCTTTTTAATCGTAAAGTGACCTAGTTTGCCACATTTGGTTGCTCGGTGCTTTACCGGCTGCCTGTGTGTTTTTCTCGCCAGGCTCCTTTTTTGTTGGTTGCTTTTCTGTAAGTGTTTGGGGTTTTTTGGGGGATATTTCGCTCAGCTCCGTCTCATGTGCGTCAAAATTTTAAACTTTTTTTTCATTCTGTGCGGAAAGTTTCCAACCCACGTGACTTCCAGTTTCATGGTTCTCGGCGCCGCTTTACCAGAAACCACAGTGGTCCCCAAGCATAGCGAAAGATGTCACCGAAACAAAGCGAGATATCTACAGGCAGATAGGGAGAGCTTGGGAGGCAGAGAGAGCAGTGGAGCAGAGACAGAGAGTGGCAGGAGGAGGGAGAGGGGCATTCGGGCCAGAGACAGAGCTCTGAGTGTAAGAGGGCAGAGACAGAGGGGCAGTCAGAGCGGGGAGAGTAGGAGGGCAAAGAAGGGCAGAGAAAGAGAGGCAGTAAGAGAACCGCAGGCAGAGAGGGGAGAGTAAGAGGGGGGAGAGCCTGCGAGGCAGAGAGAGCAGTGGGGCAGAGACAGAGAGTGGTAGGAGGAGGGAGAGGGGCAGTCGGGCCAGAGACAGAGCTCTGAGTGTAAGAGGGCAGAGACAGAGGGGCAGTCAGAGCGGCGAGAGAAAGAGCACGGAGCAGGGCAGAGACAGAGGGGCAGTCAGAGGACAGGCAGAGCGGGGAGAGTAGGAGGGCAGAGAAAGAGATGCAGTAAGAGAACCGCAGGCAGAGAGGGGAGAGTAAGAGAGCAGAAGGGCAGAGTCAGAGAGGGGTAGAAGGAGGCAGATGGGTAATTAGAGGACCACTGACAGAGCGGGGAGAGTAAGAGGGCAGAAAGCACTCGGGGTTCTTCAAATTAAAGCAGGGTCCACTTTCACACGGGGTTCTTAAAATTAAAGCAGGGTCCACTTTCGGATTCAGGACCAAGTATCAGTGCTGCTCAATGGCAGGTTCCACCATAACTTTCTGACATGGATAGATTATGTGTGCCAAACTGAGCCGATCTGCTCCTATTTATAGATTGGTGTCCGAGAGCACCCAAAGTACGTCAGAGAGAGCACGTTATTTCACTTTAGTGATGTAAAGAGGTCTGCAAATGCAGAATACCTACTTAGAGTTTCACATTATTGCTAGTGTTAGAAACCGCATCAAAGGATCGTTGCCGCGTAAGCTAGGTGGCTGGCACGCCATTTGATGCCTTTAACTTAGTAGCGTGAAATGCAGTGCAATTTGCGCAACAGATCCTGCTGACAGAAGGCGAGAGTAGAGGTGAAGTGGGAACCTTCTTCTCTCAGCAGACTCCTGAGGCCGAGTGAAGTCATCACTAACACAGCGAGGTAACGTTTAATAATGGAAAGAGTAGGCAGTTTTTTGTTTTTTTAATGTTTGTGCTCCTGTTTTATGGTCTGGAAGGCTGTTTTTACTGTTTATTTCTCTGGTACTACCACAAACATTGTCTGCAGCAGGTAAAGTGCATGCAATCTCCCATACCTTGCAATACACCTATATGTTCTTGGACTTTGATGTTTCTGGGGGTACAGAGCTGACCTCGGGTGACTGTCCAATTTACAGGCAATTCTATCGATTATGCAGCAGTGATGCACTGTTGTGCTTTGTTATGATTTTTAAATATTTTTTTCAGCAGTTTTTCAACTGTTGGCTTTTATATTTTATAGAGCAACAACATTGTAAACTGATGCATGTGATCGATGTGTCGTTGTGAGAAATAGTTATGGAATGTATTTGGGAGATGATGTATTCCGTCTAGTGTCCTTTTTCAATAAAAGCCACAATGCCGAGGCAGGATAGGACTGTCGCTGTGTATGTCTAAGTTATTACAGAAGGAAGTGTGTTTTCACATTAAAGCTTTCATGGTGGGTATTGTGCCTTACACTGCCCACTTATGTTTTTATTTTATGTTAGATTTGTGACAAATAAAAATACAAGTCAGGTTTAGTCCAACACTATGTCCCTAGACTGCTTACTGGGGTGCAGGTGTACTTTACTAGAAGTGTTCAGCCTCCTCCTTACAATAATGCCATTAACAAAGAGGCAACTCCGTTGTCGTGCACCCTATATGTGGTCTAGATTCTTGATTCTTATTGCTTTTTCATTTTTTTTGTCTAAATTAGCTTAAAATGCACTATTTGCCCTTTTTTTCTTTCAAAAATTTCTCAGAGGAAGAACCCCTCCCCCTGATCTTGACTTATATCGGTTGGGCTCACTTGGGGCTAACTTTTTACACTTTGAAAAATCACCAGCTGCCACTGCTTTACTTATTTTACGAGCTCAAACAGATAAGGTGAATGCTTCAACAAAAAGAGCATTTTGATGGCAAATGTGCTATGTATGAATGGTACTCAGCATTGTTATCTCAAAGTCTGTTATGAAGTTCTGTGCTTATACTGAATAAGCAACTACCTATGTTATTATATGACATTGACATCTCTTTATTAATGTAATAACTGTACCTTCACAATTGCTTTTTTAACCTTCTTGCTTTCTCAAATTTGCTTGAAAATGCACCATTTGCCCACTCTTCTTCAAAATTTTCTCGGGGGGGGAAACCCCCCCGAACCCTCCTTATGGCGATTGGGCTCGCTCGCTATGCTCGATCGCCACGGTGAGCTCCACCGCACATTTTACGCCACACCACTTCCAGATGTCACCAGCCGCCACTGCCACTATGATCTCCCTAATGACCCTTTCTAGACTCTTCCCTCCTCTACCCCGACCTAGACTCATCCCAAACCTCATTTTACTACTATGATCTCCCAAATAACACTTTCTAGACTCTTCCCTCCTCTAACCCTCCTTTATCCTATTCAATCCAACTAACATTAATCCACCACTAATCCACTCAAGGTTCTGGAGTAGTGTGCTGCTTATCAAAAAGCACTTGAACACCTTGCCTGGGGTTGTAGGCACTATATAAATACAATTAGAAATACAAATACAAAATATGCCACTCTACTCTGCATCATTCCACTCTATGCCACTGCACTCTGCAGCGCTCCACTCTACGCCACTGCTTTAGATGCCACTGCACTCTACGGCACTATGTACTACTGTGCGCCACTGTACTCTGCACCACTCTACGCCACTGAACTCTCTGCCACTCTAGTCTACTCTGCACCACTGCACTCTATGCCACTGCACTTTGCACATTCCACTCTGCACCACTCCACTCTATTAAGCAACACTCATCTACACCACTGCATTCTACGACACATCATTGTACGTCACTGAATTCTATGCCGCTAAACTCTTTGCCACTATACTCTGCAACACTCTATGCCAATGCACTCTACAGCAATCCACTCAAATGTAGGCCACTCTACGCGTCTCCACTCTATGCCACTCCAATACAAGGCACTCTCTGCCACTCCACTCTATAACACTCTACTCCACACTTTTCCATTCCACCCTACGCCATTAACTTTTAGGCATACTGAACAGCAGCCACGCTGGTACACAACATGTCTTAAACAGATTGGCAAAGCCAACAGCTCTTGCATAGGTGAGACCTATTGGCTTTGTCAATGATGTTAAATTCAATTACCAAATCAAAATGACCACTCTTCGCCCAGGACAGATGATATACTGAACCAATAAAGACATATTGACAGGTGGAAAGAGACAGCATTCAACATGGCCCATGGATTGTCTTTTGGCCTCCAAAGAACCTTGTCAACATTTCAGTGGCTAATAGCTACGCACTAGCTTCAGGTGATGGTATGGGTAGGTACAGTCATCCTATGAAAATATTTGAAGCATCTCCTAAAACATGTTCAAGGATAGTGCTTGGGTTGCCACCTGGCCGGTTTTTTACCGGCACCACCGCTATGTTCATATCCTAGATGGTACAAAATTAAGCAAAATCACCTAAAGCCGATATTTTTGGCCTTTTTCCCAACATCCTTCAAACAGCAAATATAAATAGAAAGCACTTTTAAATGTGTTCTAGGGCTGCGTTTATGATCCATGACTAATAATTAAAGTAAGCAAAGAATACAAACGATTTTCTTTACAGCTCTATTTTGTATCACGTCACAACCTTAGCAGACTCTTAAAACAACAAATGGACAGCATTTTTCTCGTAAAGGTGGCAATCCGAATGGTAACTTATAGTGAAAGCAAAGGAAAACGTGTCCTGGCTAAGATATGGAACTGTGAGAATGAGCCTGCAGCTAGTCTTGGAGAGAGTAGAGACTGTCTGTCATCCAGGTTAGGGACTTCCATGCAGTAGCTTCCAATAAAGTTTATTTACAGTTTCTTCTCTGCCCTTATTGACACCGATCTATGTGGTCTTGTGAACTCAGCAGTGCCAAAAAAACATTATGAGAAAAAAACATTTGACAGGGTAGGCCCTGAGCACACTTTGTTAGCCACTGTCACTTTCTGTACCACCATGTAGATCTTATGTGGGTTACTGGGTGGGAATATTTTGTCTATTTACTTCGGGAGGTGTTCGGTTTAATCTTGCACAACCAATGACGAAACATTAATTTATTGTAGCCCAGGATTAGATTGGAACATAGAACATGGCAAAATCTTGGTTGTAGCTTCAGGGGGTGTTTGGTGTGTGACACCCCCAAATATATGCATTCTTGGCTTGGTAGTTGGGTCGGAGGGCCCTGAGTCGGGTCTGCTATCTCTTTGTCCGTTTTTCTTTTCCTGAGCCAAGAATGAACAGAACAGTGATCTTTAATGTAAATGAGAGAGAGACATTTAAATATACTCATCTGGTGGGTGGATTTCAAAATGTGAAACCAGATAACCTAGAATCAATACCGCCTTCCCTTCTTGTCCAAATTGTGAGAACATAGGCAAATATTTTAGTACACAGAACCTCTTTTTTCTTTCTTATCACATATGAGTGCACTTTTAAATACTTGATTTCGGGATGTGTGCTGTACAAGCGCTTCTTATGTTTGATTTAAAAGACTATAGTGTTGCTCCATTTATAATAAGAATCTAGGCCAAGTTTAGAGTTAAAATGACTAATGACATCTCTTAGTTCACCAACGGCATGAGTCATAAATGTTTCGATCACCTTTAATAAATGTCTGTCTATGTAGTGATATCATCTGTTGCATTAAGGTGAAACGCTTCAGTGCATTAAAGAAATACTCTTTTTTAATTTTGAAGAGATTGGATCATATTTTTACTTAATGTTTGTTGCACTATATACATGCTAAACATTTTCATGGTTCGGCTCATACACATACTCTTAGAGCCCAACAAGACCCATGGTTCGGCTTGTCTTATTAATATGCCTGCGTGCCCTCCTCTGTTTCCGACTCAGGCTTTCTACATGGGGCCGTCAGTCACTTGATAAAATGATTTGTTAAACGGGAGGGCTAGAAACATGGAGTACTGCCCACATGCACCGATTCGACAACTCTACCATAAAGGCTTCTTATAGCAGAAACGAAGATGAGTGCATGCAGTGAAAATAAGTGATCCCGGTACAGAGATTCCAGGCAGTTGTATTTTATTTGACCATAGTCATGAGATTCCAGCCATACTACTGCCAATCAAACACGCAAAAGGTGATGGGATGAATGCTTGCAAAGAGAATAACCATGAAGTGGCATGATTTTCTATTTCACACATGTTCAGTCTCTAACATTAGGCTTCCAATAAGTAGCGTGCTACCTGTACAGAAAGTGATTCAGTGCTTTGCCAGGGGTAGTAAATGCTTAACAATAAGTATCCCAAGCAGTGGCGGCTGGTGACATTTGCAAGTGGTAAGGTGTAAAATGTGCGGTGGAGCGCACCGTGGCGAGTGAGCGTAGCCCCATTGCTATAAGGAGGGTTCGGGAGGGCTTTCCCCCGTCGGAAAATTTTGAAAAAGAGTGGGCAAATGGTGCATTTTCAAGCAAATTTGAGAAAGCAAGAAGGTTAAAAAAGCAATTGTGAAAGTACAGTTATTACATTAATAAAGAGATGTCAATGTCATATAATAACATAGGTAGTTGCTTATTCAGTATAAGCACAGAACTTCATAACAGACTTCGAGATAACAATGCTGAGTACCATTCATACATAGCACATTTGCCATCAAAATGCTCTTTTTGTTGAAGCATTCACCTTATCTGTTTGAGCTCGTAAAATAAGTAAAGCAGTGGAAGCTGGTGATTTTTCAAAGTGTAAAAAGTTAGCCCCAAGTGAGCCCAACCGATACAAGTCAAGGTCAGGGGGAGGGGGTTCTTCCTCTGAGAAATGTTTGAAAGAAAAAAAGGGCAAATAGTGCATTTTAAGCTAATTTAGACAAAAAAATGAAAAAGCAATAAGAATCTAGACCACATATAGGGTGCACGACAACTGAGTTGCCTCTTTGTTAATGGCATTATTGTAAAGAGGAGGCTGAACACTTCTAGTAAAGTACACCTGCACCCCAGTAAGCAGTCTAGGGACATAGTGTTGGACTAAACCTGACTTGTATTTTTATTTGTCACAAATCTAACATAAAATAAAAACATAAGTGGGCAGTGTAAGGCACAATACCCACCATGAAAGCTTTAATGTGAAAACACACTTCCTTCTGTAATAACTAAGACATACACAGCGACAGTCCTATCCTGCCTCGGCATTGTGGCTTTTATTGAAAAAGGACACTAGACGGAATACATCATCTCCCAAATACATTCCATAACTATTTCTCACAACGAAACATCGATCACATGCATCAGTTTACAATGTTGTTGCTCTATAAAATATAAAAGCCAACAGTTGAAAAACTGCTGAAAAAAATATTTAAAAATCATAACAAAGCACAACAGTGCATCACTGCTGCATAATCGGTAGAATTGCCTGTAAATTGGACAGTCACCCGAGGTCAAAGTCCAAGAACATCAAAGTCCAAGAACATATAGGTGTATTGCAAGGTATGGGAGATTGCATGCACTTTACCTGCTGCAGACAATGTTTGTGCTAGTACCAGAGAAATAAACAGTAAAAGCAGCCTTCCAGACCATAAAACAGGAGCACAAACATTAAAAAAAAAAAAAAAAACTGCCTACTCTTTCCATTATTAAACGTTACCTCGCTGTGTTAGTGATGACTTCACTCGGCCTCAGGAGTCTGCTGAGAGAAGAAGGTTCCCACTTCACCTCTACTCTCGCCTTCTGTCAGCAGGATCTGTTGCACAAATTGCACTGCATTTCACGCTACTAAGTTAAAGGCATCAAATGGCGTGCCAGCCACCTAGCTTACGCGGCAACGATCCTGTGATGCGGTTTCTAACACTAGCAATAATGTGAAACTCTAAGTAGGTATTCTGCATTTGCAGACCTCTTTACAGCACTAAAGTGAAATAACGTGCTCTCTCTGACGTACTTTGGGTGCTCTCGGACACCAATCTATAAATAGGAGCAGATCGGCTCAGTTTGGCACACATAATGTATCCATGTCAGAAAGTTGTGGCGGAACCTGCCATTGAGCAGCACTGATACTTGGTCTTGAATCCGAAAGTGGACCCTGCTTTAATTTTAAGAACCCCGAGTGAAAGTGGACCCTGCTTTAATTTGAAGAACCCCGAGTGCTTTCTGCCCTCTTACTCTCCCCGCTCTGCCAGTGGTCCTCTAATTACCCATCTGCCTCCTTCTACCCCTCTCTGACTCTGCCCTTCTACCCTCTTACTCTCCCCTCTCTGCCTGCGGTTCTCTTACTGCATCTCTTTCTCTGCCCTCCTACTCTCACCGCTCTGCCTGTCCTCTGACTGCCCCTGTCTCTGCCCTGCTCCGTGCTCTTTCTCTCGCCGCTCCGACTGCCCCTCTGTCTCTGCCCTCTTACACTCAGAGCTCTGTCTCTGGCCCGACTGCCCCTCTCCCTCCTCCTGCCACTCTCTGTCTCTGCCCCACTGCTCTCTCTGCCTCGCAGGCTCTCCCCCCTCTTACTCTCCCCTCTCTGCCTGCGGTTCTCTTACTGCCTCTCTTTCTCTGCCCTTCTCTGCCCTCCTACTCTCCCCGCTCTGCCTGTCCTCTGACTGCCCCTCTGTCTCTGCCCTGCTCCGCGCTCTTTCTCTCGCCGCTCTGACTGCCCCTCTGTCTCTGCCCTTCTCTGCCCTCTTACACTCAGAGCTCTGTCTCTGGCCCGACTGCCCCTCTCCCTCCTCCTGCCACTCTCTGTCTCTGCTCCACTGCTCTCTCTGAATCCCAGGATCTCCCTATCTGCCTGTAGATATCTCGCTTTGTTTCGGTGACATCTTTCGCTATGCTTGGGGGCCACTGTGGTTTCTGGTAAAGCGGCGCCGAGAACCATGAAACTGGAAGTCACGTGGGTTGGAAACTTTCCGCACAGAATGAAAAAAATGTTTAAAATTTTGACGCACATGAGACGGAGCTGAGCGAAATATCCCCCAAAAAACCCCAAACACTTACAAAGAAGCAACCAACAAAAAACGAGCCTGGAGAGAAAAACACACAGGCAGCCGGTAAAGCACCGAGCAACCAAATGTGGCAAACTACGTCACTTCACGATTAAAAAGGCGTCGAGTTTAAAACGAAAATGTACAAATCGGCAGATGGCAGTACAACGACTGCATCAGTTGCGCATCTATGTGTTAAATCACGCACGCAGTTGCTAATTAAAACTGTGAGGTAAAAAACAAAAGCACACACACTTGCTGATCTAATCATTTTCAGGGACAGATGGAGCCGTAAAATACAAATCACTCACCTCATGAGACAGGGTTGGGAGTCTGCAGAGCACCATCTGGACTCTGCAAGCAGTGACGCAGCCACGAGTCCCAGACAACTGCAGTGGACACCTGCGCAACCTTCCCTCCACGCCGCCACCGGGTCCAGGGGTCTGCTGCTGGCTGCCAAACAGTTCATCACTGTGTAGTGCCGTACACGTGTGATGCACCTTCAATACAGTGCAGCACCGGAAACAGAAAACTCGAGTCTGCGCAGTGTGTCTTCAGGAATCCTGTGGACAAACTGCACAGATTCAATTTCTACGCTTCTCGCCTGCCTGCAGCCTCTACCCCACCCCTTGCCAACTAGTCACAGGGTGGGACCAACCCCCGTGACGAGTTGGAAATGGGTGGGGTAGCCATGCTCTTCACTCCCTGATTAACGTGAAGCCCCAGCACTACAGGGCTTAAGCCTGAAGCGCCCGGGGCTAACTTTACCCCCACGTCATCAGGGGGTGGAGACTGATCCTTTGGGCTATGTGTTTGCCGAGCTGATGACCTCACAGGCCTCAGGTCGGTGAGCTCGTCAGCCCGGCAAATAGTTTGCCCAGCGTCACTGACTCAGGCTGGTATTGTGCAATACTTATGGCCCCAACACAGAAAACAAGGATGTATACTATTTACCGAATTTAGGTGAGTGCAGCCTGCATTTTTAAAAACATAAACAGCAACCTCTGTTTTTATTGTGGAGATGGTGATGGGGACAAAAGTAAAGGGGGCGGAGCCCCGACGCCCGGTACGAGAAACCGCCACTGATCCCAAGCAATCCACAACGTGTGCACCGCCATGTTGTACACTGCAGTCCCTGGGCTCATCATGATGGGAATGTATTCATCATATAGGATGAGAGCAGCGACAATACAGGACAGCTCGGATACCGAGGCCATGGGGTCGAGGTCTGGGTCGAAAACAGAGACAGCCTGCAAAACTTTGCACTCAAATGGAGTGCTACACTACAAAATAAAAAAGTGCCTCTGCTGGAACGCAGGCACAGACAGGAAGCAGTACTTGGTCCAACCTCCACGGCATGAACACACACAAGTCCAAGGAGGAAGCCGAAGGCAAGGAGGAGGTGCTGCCCAATAAGAAGCAAGGGAATGAGAGCAAGGAGGGAGCTAACCAATGGTAAGTAACGGTAAGTAATTGGCAGGCTCTAAACCCCTTTTAAGATTTTTTTGTTTCATTACGAGAGATTTTGCAAGCATTGTGCAGATGAAACCTAAAAAAAAAAAAAATCTTAAAGCAACTGAGGTTGAGTACACCACAGTCTATACTAACAATGGGCTCAGACTAGTTTAAAACTGAAAACAAGACAACACCAAGGAAAAAAACTCTGTGAATGCTGTGGCATAAAAACATGAAAACCAGTGAACAAATATCCCACGGGAAGGATGTGCCTTGGGTTCTGCAAGCAGCTACTGCATGTGCACATACACTAATTCGCTCTATCCTGCCCTCTTCCCTTCGTCTCTTCTATTTTCAGCTCTTTGAGACATCATTAGCATGGCATAAAGCAATACACATATGAGAAACATAAAATAAATCATAAACACAGAGCAGAACTGTGCAGATTTCATCTACTGCAGCAAAGTTCTGGTGCTACATCAAGGAAAGTCACCCCAATGCCATTCACTATCTGGAGTTAAAAGGCTAACTAGCTAAAATCTCAAATTAATCAACAGAATACTACTTCACAACCATGCAGTCCCCATCCAGCAGCTACCCAGAAAACCCAAACATTGCCAACACAGGATAGAACAGAGATTGAACGAGAAGCAAGAACAGTGATTCTTAACCTGTGGTCCAGGGGCCCCTAGAGGTCCGTGACTCTGTGGTATGGGGACCGCTGGGGTTCGTGACTCCTACTCAGGAGGTCTGCAACTGTCTAGATTATAAAATTAAATTCAGATCAAGGGACAGCTTTAGGTTTGTGCGGCCGATGCCGCAGCACTGGGTTCCAGGCTCAAGGGCACTTCACTTTAAAATATCATACTGGGTTGAAGGCACAGGCTGCAGAGTTCTTCGCGTGACCTGCAGTTTTCAGGCGATAGGATAATAAAAATGTCAAGTTAACTGTGGTGATTGATATGCTTGCTGGAGAGGTCTGAGTTTTGTCTAGAGGAAATTTTGACTCATCACAAACAAAGAGGGTAAATGTGCCTTCTGCAAAGCACAACATTTAACATAAAGATCACAGATTTGTATATAATGTCGATAGCCCAGTGGGTTCATGATTTTATCATGGAGATCGTATTACTACTTGCATAAGTTGCAATCCTTCTAATATAGCACTGTAACCAGAATCGAACATCTGAACGCAAATGTCAAGGCATTGTTTTAGAAACACTGGGGGGTTTTTTTTATCCCTCAATCTTTTTTTTTAGGTTGAGATTAGCGGTGCAGCGCATGCGCTGCTCGCTCTGCGAGGCATGCAGTATTCAGTATTTCGTGGAAGCTCCGCCCACTCTCCGCCCATCTTTTTCATTGGCTTAGGTCCTAAATGCTGCCTTCCGATTGGTTTTAGGCTTGTTAGTCCCTCCTCATGACAACCATGTCGTCATTTGTATCCTTCCATGGCTACTGGCCCCTTTACTCCGAACACTATTTTCTTCCCGTCCCTCCCACCCCCTCCCGCAGTCCGTGACTTCTCCGGCCCCCCTGCCCCCTCCCGCGCACTCCCGTTCGTGCCTTCTCGCCTGCCCGCACTCCCGTTTCCAATGCAATAGGTCTCGCGTAAATGCGAGTCCTATTGCATTGCAAATGCTCGTTTATTCTGAGGTTGCTAAAAAGGGTTCCTTTGTATAGCAATAGCGAGAGAAAAGAGAAAGAGTCTCTTTCACACTGTGAGCACCAGATGGGTCCTCATAGCGTGGGTAAACCCTGACAGAACCAGACAAACACTATCTGTGTGAGGACCGATGCGTTAGGAGGACCGGTAGTGTGTTTAGGTACTTTCGAGCGAGTGTATCAAAAAACTATCATTGCTGTTATGTCCGCTTTATAACCTACCCTACTATCAAATAGTGTGTGGAGTTACAAAAGTAAATACACACTTCATTACAGTCGTTGGGGGTTGGAGGGGGGTGGATGTTTGGGTGTGCGTGATATAAAGCACTCAGACACCCTATATTGGCAGGAGTAGCGCTATAAGAAATTCAATTAATAAAAGCCAGACCTGGATTGATAAAGTATATACACATAACTAAACCAAACTGAACACTTTAAAATGCTCAGTGCATGTGAAGGAAATAAAAAATGGGGGTAAAAAATTAAGTTGATATCCTTAGCTGGATTTGCGGGAGCAGCACATGTGCGTCAAACAGTAGTATGGATGATTAGTGGCCTCAATTGAAGCACTAGCAGGCTCTGACAAAAAGAGAGGCTGCATTAAAGGCAAAAAGGACAAAGCAATATGGTAGAAATTATTTCATAATTAGTGTAGTTGTTTGATGTATACTTGTTTCTGCATTGTTGTGTATTTTGTTAAGTTCACATCCTACAATTTTTTAGGCAAGGGTCACAAGCTCCGAACAGTGATTCATTGGGGGTCCACAGAAGTCAAAAAGTTAGGAGCCGCTGACCTAGAACATGCCCTAAAAACAACACAATGCACTGGGAGACATATCTTGCAGGCCATCTCACTGTGCGTGCAGACATTCACCAAGCACAAGTTATGTTAGTATAGACTCGAACTTGGGAGTGGCTGACACGTATCAAACCACAAACTCAGTGAGGGTAGAATCTGTCAACATGTGTCTGGGAGAAGCAGTACCTTCGTACACTTTTCAACATCGTACTACATGGGATTTTTCTATCCACAGTATGGATCAATTTCTTGCAAAGGGTTAAATTTGATTGGGTGCTGAAATGTGTGCACATATGGAGAGTCCAGATCCATAATGGCCTGTGTCCAAAACCTTAGCTCCAGTCTCCCTTCTTGCAACTGGAGGAACATGCAGAGTACAGGCAGAGAGGAAGTGATGGTCAGGTTCGTCAGAAGGAAGGGAGGCATAGGCTATCAGTTCAAGAGTCAGTAAAATGAGCTATAAGTAGTCGCTTGTTTAGGCCAGTCAGTCAGTCAAAATAGATTTATTCCGGATTACACACCATAAGATACAATAAAACATAGTATAAAAATAGCATACATTATCATAAAGTAGCATTCAAAAAAATACAATTGTGCCACCACAAACATATCTCAAAACACAGAATAAGATAGTATTTGTACGATACACTCAGACCTTAAAATGGTAAAGGTAAGAAAATTTAGTGTATTGTCACCTTAGAGTCCAAGTAGCTGGTATATAGCGTGAAAAGATACATTTCGTATTTCTATACGTTTCTGGTTTACATATTTCTACTAGCCTATTTGTGTCACTTTCACTCACACTCTTTGTCAGTTGACCAAGCTAATTAATCTTTATAGTAGCGTTTAGGGGGCACAGACGCAAACAAATGGTTATCTTCCTCAATCGTATCAATACAATTATGAAAATATGTGAATTTTTCAGGGAGTGCTTCAGATGTGTGGGAATCTATTTAATAGTAGAATGCCAAACCTAAACTGAATATACAAGATTTAGTGCTAGTGAAGGTTTAATCTTATCCAAGTACACCTCGAATTTAAGTTCCTTGATAGGAATGCATGGGCTAGTGAACCCTCACAGCTATTTCTATTCAGTTTTTCTTTTAACCATAGCTTGCATATTTTTTTACTTTAACTTCTCATTCTAGCAGAGATAGAAATGGCGCTAGACCACAGATCAGGCATGCCGTTTTCGTAGGACAAGCCCTGAAAATGTTTGAAACAAGCGCGTGGCCTACCCATTGCGACCCCACACCTCACATAAACATTCTCTGCAATGGCTTAGCTCTCGTGTCTCCAGACTCATTTCCAAACAAATGCGGTCTGATTTTAGCTAGAGGTGAGACACTGACCATACCTATATCTATCAGTAGTGGACTGGCGAGTGTGCTTGCTGGCATTCTCACATGGGGCTAGTACTGAAACATTATATCCCCAGATTTCAGCACAATATAAGGAGGCATTTTAGCATTGTGCTTTACATACTTGTATAGCCAGGGTGAAGATATCCTCTGCGAAACCTAAAAGCCTTCAATTTAGTTTTTGATTTAACGGCTAAGCCCTCAAGTCTATAGAATTCCTTGAATTTATTAAAGAGATTCTGTATCCCTTGGGGTATCTTTGAAACCAAAAGTGCGTTGAGATCTAATAGTAGCATGGAAATCCACAAGCGACCCAATACAGGGGACTCACAGACTTTACCATCACAAACTGTGCTATTTGATTGTTGTATAGAGATAAAAACAATTGCGCAAGTCAGCAAACTTGGCAAAAGGCTTTGAATTTTCACCACTAGTCCTACTTTGCACAGTGGCACAGTTGTCGTGATGAAATTTTTCTAAAATGTTCATTAAACCTGGTGAAACACTCACTTCACACAGGGATGTCCAAAGGAGGCATAATATTGTTGCAGGTCAACAAATATCACATACAGTGGCATTATCCGAAGTACCAAAATATTTTCTATAATGAAAATGTACCTAGATGCCTGATCCACAAAAGTCTTTTTTAAATCCTGTTTGACAGTGGGAAGGTGCATTCTTTCGCTATACCCAGAACTCAGGTCTTGCCAATACACCTGAATTTTTTTAGGTCGAGACTGAGCAGCGCATGTGCTGCTCTGCGAGGTATGTTGTATTCAGGTAGGGACTTCAAGCTACCCACTCTCCGCCCATATTTTTCATTGGCTTGTGTCATTGTCCACTGTAAACTGCGACTGTTCATTGGTCAATGGGCTTAGTGGTCCCTCCTTAGTACCGCTGTGTCTCATTTTGTAACCTCCCATCACGACACCCCCTGTTACGTGTGTTGTTACTCGGTAGGCTTTAATTACAGCCTCCGAGCACTATTTTCTCAAATAGCTTTGTCCTGCACGCTCTAACGCTTTTTTTTTATTTTATAGCACGGGCGCTTGCATTTGCAATTAAATAGGTCTCGCATTTGCGAGAGTTTAAGCTTTTGGGATTGTAAATGACAATGCCTTTTATTTATCTGTTTTAAAAACAACACATGAATAAAAGGCATTATAATTTACAATGCGAGACCTATTCCATTGCAAATGCTTGTTTTTGAACACTATTGGTCAAACGTATTGGATGATACTTTGCAGTGTCTGTGAAACTGCACTATCACTGCATCTAAGCATGATTTTGGTTTCAAGGCTCCTTTAAAATTGCATTACTAAACATTGTAATGTAATTCCCAATTACACGGTCTCAGAATTGTATAGATCCATTGGAATTGTATCTAGGGGCCTTTCCCCATTCTAATTACTAAAAGAACCTTATGAAGGGTAAAAGGTTTCAAGTAAACATTCTCTGGGAAGAGATCATGAGAAAGTGATCCCTCGACAGACTCATAATACAGGGAAGAGAGATGCTTAAACCAACAATCTTGATGTGATATATTTGTCTGGTTTAGCAATATGCCTCTTACTATCATGGGTCACAAGATGCCAGAAGAGCCCTTGGTCCTTTGTTCTGATGGCATTAAGCACGTCTGACTATCTGGCATGCTCCCATTTCCCTTTCTTCAACTATGATAATTTTGCATAAAGTCCTAGATACCTTTACATCCTGTGAATTCCTGCTTTTTATGGCTTTCAAGAGACAAGTCTTTGCCAGTCTACACTCTCAGTCAAATCATAGATATGTCTTAGCTCACGCTGCCTTCCTGCAGATTGCGGGTTTTGTGAGATAGATAGCCATTTGGTCAGAGAGAGCTGTGTAACGTGTAATGCATTCATGTAGTTTTACATCTTTGGGGTTAACTGGCTCATTACTTCCCTAATAAAATTAGTGATAAGGGGTAAAATACACCGTGCTTCAACATAATCCAATTTTAACCTATGGCACACATTTATGACCTTTGTATCACAGTCCTCTACCAGCAAAACTGGGTGCTTAAAAGCAATAGCCGTAAGATATAAAAGAAGGGGTCATGATTACTTCTGGAAGCTCTGCCACCACCCTGTCACTCATGTGGTTCCAGCTAGAAAGCCTAATAATAATATATATAGTCAATATTTATGTTTACAATTGTTAGAAGAGAATAGTCTGTTACTATCCAGTAGAGTTCTGCCGTTGTAAGTTAAAGCTGTCAGCCTACAGTTATGAATATATTTTCCTTTCATCCGAGGGATATCCCAAACATTGACCTTTTCTTCAGTAATAGATACATACCTCTTCAGTGGCTCTCAAATTGTGTTAAAATCAGCGGCGACCATGATTATAGGCTTTCCTATATTGTGGCTACGTTTCTGGAGCTCTTTAAGCCGGATATCTATAATATTAACAGTGTGAGAGTCAACTGAGTGTTTTGTGCTCCTATTTTAAACATTAAAAAGCATTTATCAGTGTTAAAAGTGAGTAATAGCTGGTGAATATCTGGTGTGCCACAATCAATTACTTTAATTGTACACTTCAAGTTCATATGAATGCAAATCGCCAGTCCCCCTAGTGGTCTCCCCTAGGGCCCTTGATTGCAGGCAAATTGAAAACTATATATCCAGTCATGTGTATTGGGTTTATTGCCCATGACGTTTGCAACATACAGATTGAATGACTGCATGCACAGTCACACCAATCTGGGAATGTTCATTTTTTGAGAGATGTCTACATTACAGTGAAGTAATTTTATGTTTGTCTTGCTTAATTATTTGTACAGTCACGCATACAGGTCATTACACCTAAGTATGCCTCCTGTATTTACCCCTTTGTAATCTTTTATTCAACCAGGGATACCACCAAATTAAAGGATACTTTAGTGGATTATCGCATGGTTTTTTTAAATCATAAAATGGACCGAAATCATTGTCCTGAGAGAAGAAATATCTAAGAACTCCCTCAGAAAAAGACTCACTCTGAGGTCGAGTCCACCCTGGTAGTAACATCATACCAGGGTGGGACGAGGTGGCAAATGATGAAGCATGTCACATTACGTGAGTGAGCCATCCTCGTCCAATTCGTGGAATTGCCTTTAATTTAGGTAACAAACAACTAGCAGCACATAGAGAACTCATTGGGTCTCTGGCACTAACCTGCTGACTTGCTGATTAAGCAAACAGCATTTCTCTGAGGGTATCGCGCCAATTTTTGTGTTTGTTTATCTTGCTTGTATCACACAAAATTCAATTTGCCTGGTTCTTGTACACTCTCAAGATGGAATAACATGGTAGATTCAAAGGCGGTAGCTACTTTAGTAGAAGTGACTTGGATTAGAGAAATCTTCTTAAGGGCCCGACAAAATGAGTATCAGCCCAGGCGCTCAAGTCCAAAGCTTAAAATTTGGAGAATGTTAGTGGCAAATCCCTCATGTCAGACTGGCAGATGATGCATTGGGAATTGAATAGTGACATGGCCACACTGTATTCCAGAAAGGGAGCCTGGGCAATGCATGTACCTGCAACAATTGTTCCCTAGTATTTAACGGTTTACATCAAATTCATTTTTTACCAGTCACATCGTATCCATGGTTAATTATCATTCAGTTTGATATCTTTTCAAAGCTTGTCAATCAGGTGACTGCAGACAAATAACACTTGGAACTATTTTCAAGAAATTGGTGTATTTTTAAGCTTCTCTGCTAGCTAAAGTAAACTGTTGACCAAATATAACATCATGAACATAAAAAGGGGTAGGAACACTCAGTTCTTGAGAATCGGAATTCTGGCTCCAGCAGCAAACAGGGAGAAGGATATTTTAGGAAGAATGAGGAATATGATCTTTTCTCATGAGCCATGAACCCCCATGGCAATCTGATACTATTATGCAAGGGCAAAAGAATGAGGACAGATGTAGAAGTTATTACTGATGGTCCACTCTCTTGGTGGTGTAGGAATACCATCCCAGCCTCAGTATTCAGCATGGACCTAATAAAGGTGGTCATTTGTTATCGGGGGAAATCAACCCCAGACCAGTTTCGACCTACTTAGGACTCTAGGCCATAGGTCTCAAGCTATACCTCACTGATGAGACCTAAGTAGGTCAGAACCGGTCCGGGGTTGTTTGTGTTCCCATCTGGAGGGCACCTGGCCAGGTAGTTATGCATGGAATGTTTCTATTGATTGCAGTAGGGTCAAGACTGATTTGCACAAGGCGGACCTTTGTCTAGAATGTAAGAGAGGGTCAAAAATGAGGATTTGGAATGCAGCCTCGAGCAATAGAGGGTGGCTGAGATTAATTCAAGCATTCCTTCCACCGCCTTAAACATAAATTGGCAGTGCTGTCCTGTATGTTCACACTTACGTTGCTCCCCTTAAACTAAGAGCCCGGGCCAAATGCCCTACAAGACCATCCTCCGATTCAATAAGATACGTCAGTAACTTCCCTCACCCACATTTATCATATGGGTCTGAACCACCATCTCCTTTCCCCCCGTCTCTCAAGCAGGTCTGTGACAGTCCTCCATATTTAGCAAACTTATTTAACTGGCTGATCCATTTCCTGTTTAAAACACGTTTATGCCCACTCTCCTCCCGCCCCACCCGATTGGTCCGAGGCTTCGTCCTCACATGTATTGTGCAGGACTGGTACCCCCTCTTTCACCGCTTTACTATTAATCAGGAAACAAGAGCCCTCGCCTTAAATATCCGTCAGATGGGTGGCAGTAAATCGCTCTTTCACTGTACTGAAACTTCCATGTGACGACACTGCCCTCCCCAAACCCTTTTGGGCGATCGATGGGCGAGAGTTATTAGGAACCCGCAAATATATCTTAAGTAACAACATTTGGATAAAGGCAGGTAGGGGACTGTGCTCCCCCTTCGACCACTACGCTTCGCCACACACACACAGGCTCACTTTGTACGATTCCAGTCTCTGCACACTTCCTAGAACCTACACGCACACACACAAGCGCTGTGTTCATTACCTTCCTCCGCAGAGCCACGCCTCCCTGCAGCAACTCCTGCAGTGCTGTTGCTATGGCGACGGACGCATGGAAAGGGAGTCTCATGTTCTTTGTTCTGGAGGAAAAAAACGTCAGCCTTCTTTCTCCCCTTATTTTCGAAAGTATTGAATGACATTTGTATTGTAGTTTACGTGTAAAATGTGCTTTTACCTTTTACGTTAACAAAAAGGGTTCATTATAAATTATATTTGACTGGCTGCGAGTCTCCTTTTTGTATTGAAAATCAGATGCCACCTATGAATTAAAATGTCCTCGTCCACGTAACACCGTCTCATAGTTGATTAGTCATCACATGCTTGCAACGCAATTCTTTTATTTAGTTTAGCATTAAATATACTTCAGACACATATAGCACTGCACAGCTTCATATTATTGAACAACCTAAAGCTGGAAAAGTGACAATGCTGTATGAATATTGCAATGAAAATAATAAAAGTAGTGTCAAGCGGCCTTATGGTGGCATAAGCACAAAACGACCTCACAATAAATAGACAGAAAGAACTATTGAAAATATACATTTTTGGGGGAAAGTTTTATGGAACAGCACACTTCAGTAAACTAACCATACCTCTCTTTACAAATCATAAACTCTCTGAATAACCATTCCAGCAATATTTAACCTTTTCTAGACTATCTACTCATCCTGCTCTCACAGTACACACATTCCCCTACGTGTAACCTCTCTTTGCAATCTCATAATATCTAGCCCCCTCCACCCAAGTTACTTGACCCAGTTTTCCCCTTGCATGAGCTCACCCTAATATCACACCTACCTCGTATTAGTTTAATGCACCACCAGACACTGTAAGAAATTATTCAAACAGCTCCCTCAGCACACAGGACTAAACCAATAACCAACAAAATTCTATAATAACTAATGACCACTGGGTTAACCACTAGGTTATGGAGCAGTTTACTACCCATCATACAGCTCTTCAATGCCTTGTCTGGGTAGTAAGCACTAGATAAATTAAATTACAATACGTCACTAATGTAGCGCAAAAATAAATTTTCCATTGTAGGGGTGCATTATAATCACACGTGTAGACTGCATCCGTATATATTCTTTTATTGTGTTAACCTAAGTTTTAGAATTTTGTAACGTGATAACATGAACGTGGTGTATTTAGGCCATTATGGATAATACATGAAGGATAAAGGTGAAATAATCAAAAGTAATCAGCAGAAAACACTAACAGAAGCACCCATGTTGCACAGCTGACAACCATTTATTGCTGAATGTGTTGATTAATTGTGTCATTTTATGTGTAGGTAGGAATATTAATTGAATGTGCCTTAATTTCTATGTAATTCATAAAGCTCATGTTCCATTTCTCTTATGTTAGCTGAATTCAGTAGGCCTGAAATGCATTTACCCTGGAATCTCTCGCATTAGAATTAATAATTGAAATTCATGTGCACGTTAGATTCTGTTCTTTCTCACATTTCTGTTGCAGGTGGAAGAATCATCCTTGTTAGTTAGAATAATGTCTTTGTTTTAGGAGCTAGGCAAGGAGAGAAGGGGATACATTGAGCGTTGATACTGATAATGGAGAACTGTTGTACTTTCTCATCGGAGAGAGCCTGGGAATCAAGGTCATCTCACCGTTGCTCGGGAGCATCGCTGCACAATGGAAAAGTACCTATGAGGATGTGGCCTGACCCGATGGCGTGATTCGGCAAGGATCCTGGGTAGCCACCTGTGCTAGTGATGTATCGTATTAGGGAAAGAGTCCCACACACTTCTTCTCTGCCTCAAGCGAGAGAGCATCTTAGAACGAGCTCCGTACCTTCATTCTACCTGACCCAAAGAATGTGGGGAGACTTCTAAGGAACACCTCACAGGCTGACACCTTAACTGATTTTGCCTTGAAAATGCTTATTTAGGGCTGTCACGTTAGTACTAGTGTAGGGACAGATTAATGCTTTATTCCCATGAACGTTTGATGCAGGGGAACTTGTACAATTGCTCCCTAACCTTTTGTATCCTGATTCTTGAACTAATCATCTTGTGCATGTTGCACCGCCTTAGCTTCATTTGTAGATTTGGCTTTGTATTAGTTCCAATGTATTTCTACACTCTCATTTTGAGGTGTCTGTTCGTCCAGTTAATTTTGGCTTTCTAATAAACCAACTAACCTAAATTGGCAGTCTGTGATTCTTGAGAGCCTAAAAAATTGGAATTGAAATGATTGACCTGTTAACGAATTGTCTCCCCCTACGCTATCTTGCTGAGAAAAAGTACCATCGACTCGAAGTTCTAGAGCAGATCTAGAACGTGGAAACTCGGCTCCTTCAGTTGGTAGCAGAGGATGGTTCTCACATGATGCGGGGGAGAATCCAGAAAATCTAGAAACCCTAGAGCTCCGAAATAGAGCCCAATGATCAAGAACGGACAGCGACGGTCTTGACGGAGACCAACAGAATTTGATGATGCAGCGAGAACAGCAGCGAACGGAAGAGTGAGCATCAATAGGAATGTATCGTATGGCAGATTGGGGGAGTGCTGTGATTGTGTGATGTCTAGAGGAGTTGGAGTGAGAGTTGAGTGAATGTGGTTTCAAGCCGGACGTGGTCCAAGG
Organism: Calotriton arnoldi; assembly: GCA_963921515.1. NCBI lineage: Eukaryota > Metazoa > Chordata > Amphibia > Caudata > Salamandridae > Calotriton > Calotriton arnoldi. Next base: position 764,294 of record CAWUFW010001715.1, on the reverse strand, counting down.
ATTGAGATTGGAGTTTCAGGTCACAAAGTGGCCTAAGATCCCGGGATATATTAAATGGTGTAGAAGACACCGATTTGTCTGACTGCATTTTTGAGGAGTTGTCTTGAGAGGTCATCGGCAGTTCCACCTAAGACAGGGAACTTTGTATGAATGGGAATTATGGGAATCGAGTGGCAAACCTTGTGTACAGGGGTGGACTATATCGATTCGGGTGACGAGTGACGGTCGAGGGTTGCCGTGCGTGAGTGCTCTTGGATGAGTAAATTCTATTGATCTTGTAGAAGGCAGACAATTACGGAGTTGTGATTGCATGATTGAACGTGGACGGAAAATTGTGAAGGAGGGTGAACCGCTGCGAGGAGTAAAGGTGATGTCAGAGCGTGCAGCGCTGCGATAGGTTGGTTGGTGTAATGCCGCGCTGGGATTGCTTGGCAGTCATCAGGAAGTTGTGATTGAGAAAAATCTTGTCTATCCAGGGGACATTTTGATCTAATCATGCAATGTTTTAGGGTGTTGCAGGATTTGTTCAGGGGAGATCAGGGAGATGTTACTCGAGTGGGTGAAGAAGCACCGCCAGAGGATATTCCAGCACATTATATGGCAACAAAAGTAGGACTCCATACTATAATTTGGCTTCAAAATTGGCATAAGATCACCGAGGGGATTTGGCATTTCCGTGCTACGGCTCATTTCAATTGGAGGTGTTGCATTAGTTGAGAGGAGTGATATCTGCACTGCAGCCTTTGCCTAGACCAACACAGTTTGAGGCATTAGATGCGTGGATGTGAGCAGCACATGCAAAGAACAGGGAGAGATTTCAAGGGAAGATGAAGAAGGCAATGAAGGCATATCAGGATGCACGATGGGACACACTACTTAAGAGATGGAGGGTAGACATCATTGAGGGAGAGAGGTTGTATCCAATGCTGGTGAGAGAGGGAAATTCTCAATATAGGAATGGGGGAGAAAATGGAAATGATGGAAGTGATACGGACAACAGCTTGTTGGATAGGCTGTTATCGGAGCGTCCTCCACCTTACAACCCACATTCAGAGGAGGGAAGGCGAGAATTGACGAATGCAGGGAATACGGAAGGAGTGTCAACATCCCATAGGCTGTAGTGTAGGGATTGTGGGAAGGATCTCAACGGGAGTAGGAGGAACAGGAATATCTGTTTTGAGAGGTACAGAACCAAGTGGAGTCAATGTTGCTTCACGGTTACCGGAAGCCCTTCCAGTACTGGTTACCATCGGACCTGTAGTCCCAGTGTATGACGCAGACTCAGTGGGAAGCCCTAGTCAGCAATAGTCATGGTTGGAGGAGAGAATCCGTTTAGGAGGAAGTGGGACCAAGAATGGAAACAGTCTGTCCTTGGTGCCTGTGGAAGCCAGTACCCCATTGCCAGCGACTGCAGATCCTTCGAGAACACATATTGGTTCTAGTACCATACGATTCGTATCTTTAGCGAAATCGAACTCAGATTTGAGAAAGGTGGGAAGCTCCAGTGAGGGGACCAATGGGGGTAACACAAGAAACAAGAGCAAGTCAGGGAACCTCTGGAAACCATCATGTCCTAGATACTACAAAGTTAGAGAATTGGCTGAGGGACCGCAATAACAACAGGGAAGGACAGAATAGTACGTCGAGTTAGGGCACGATCAAGGCTGTGGTGAAGGCAAAGCTGTTGGATGTGGTGAGGTTGAAGGCTGAGGTGGATGAAGTAATTAGTGGGAATTTGCCTTTGGAGAGGATAGAGACCTATGAGCTGATGAGTTATTGTTTGTACCTAAGGATGTCACCCGCAAGGCGAGACAAGCACATGAGAAGTTATCGGAACTGGCTCAGAAATATGATGTAGATTTGTCTAGAACAAAAATGCTGCAGGGAAACCATAGGCTGAACTACAGTGACCAGGAATTGGAAGAAAAAAGAGTAACAGGCTTGAAAACACACATTCGAGAGCTGATCATAGGGATACGCGCTTGGAGTATGCTTGATTAATGGGGAAAAAAATGGTCAAAAAAGAAGAGCATTAGGAAGGTGACCGGAGAAAAGCTACCTCCAGGAGGGGGAACATCAGGAGTTGAGGCTTATCCACTGCAGGATGTGCCTAGTGGAGGGTATGTGCACGTTCCTTGGAGTAGGGGTGATTTAGCTGCATTCACGGTTGATTTTCCTAGACTGAGGGAAAAGCTTGCCGAATGGTACAAGCAAGTTGAGCGCTTTGTCAAGATCTTGAAGGCGTTATTGATTAATTTGAATACATTGTTTGGCATTTTGATTCCTAGTGATTTATGGTCTGCTTGCAAAATTGTTATCGATTGGCCTTCTGCTGAGTCAGAGTCCTATGACCGACGGTCCTTCGCCCTTGGCTATGAAAAATTACGAACAAGTGATTACATGGTTGCAGTTCAAAATAGCCCCACAAGATATCGACTGGGTTAAAATAGACCGAACAACCCAGGAGCCCAAAGAGTCAGTACATGCTTATTACGAACGGCTATTGCAAACCTTCAAGCAATACCAATGTGGAATGCCAAAGAAATGATCAGGCACAGACAAATGGAGGTACAATAGGTCCAAATCAGGGGAATGCTCAAGGAGGGGTTCCGAATGTTCCAAACACATCTGGACAGGGAAGAGGGAAGGGTGTCCATATAGATCCCAAAACAGGAATAGACAGTGCCACAGTAAAGAAAACGACCGCTTGCCATTTGTGCCACAATGACGGTGCCTGAGTGGGGAGGAAGACTCTACTCTTGGAGCAGTCTTAGAGGTAGACCAGAGTAGACCATATGTGGAGGCAGATGTAGGTGGTCATCCCATTACATTCTTGATTGATACTGGCGCTACCCGTTCTACTGTGAGATCTGCAGTAGTCCCAAATCGACCCCTCTCTGGAAAATCGATCCAAGTTGTAGGAGTTGCCAACAAGAGAATGACAAACCCTTTGACAGAAGAGGGACCAATGAAAATTGGAACCTTTCAGGATCAACACCAATTTGTGGTGTGCGATTCGAGTCCAGTCTGTTTGTTAGGACGTGATCTCTTATGTAAACTGAACTGTACGATCTATTGCACGCCCAAGGGAATTGAGCTACAGACCAATGATGATGACATTGCATTCAAGTTAGCAAATCAGACCCACTGCACAGATATGTTTCCCGTTTTGACGGTGAAAGACATGCCGCTGGATTTGAGAGATACTGTCTCTCCAGTGGTGTAGGACTTCATGGGAGACGAAATAGGGCTGATTCGAGGAGTTGAGCCAATCCGTATAAAAATTAAGCCCAATGCAGAATTTCAGAGAACACCTCAATACGACCTGACCCAGGGAACGGTGGCAGGGATTACACCTGTGACTCATTCCATGATTGCGTAGGGTATATTGGAGAAGATCATAGGACGTCTGTGCAATTTACCAATCTTGTGATTGCAGAAGACTAGCGGAAAATATTGCATAGTTCAGGATCTTAGAAAAATTAATGCCATTGTGATTCCATGTTGTCCCATGGTACAAAATCCATCTGTGATCTTGTTCCACATCCCTTGCGGAGCTGATTGGTTTACCGTGATTGATTTGTGCCAAGCATTTTTCTCCATCCCACTGCATGAGGAAAGCCAATTTTTCTTTGCTTTCAGTCTGGAGAACCATGTCTTTACGTGGTGTCGTAACCCTCAAGGGTATACTGAAAGTCCATTTATCTTTAATCAAGTCTTGAAAAAGAACCTTGAAAGCTTGATTTCAACCCAGAATTCAGTGCTAGTGCAGTATATAGATGATCGTCTAATTGCATCGGACACAAGAGGCTTGCAGGGACGATACCATTGCCCTACTGAATCACTTAGCTGAAAATGGACACAAGGTGTCGCCGAACAAGCTTCAGTACTGCCTAACTGAGGTTCAGTACTTGGGTCATCGCATCGAGAAAGGCACGAGGAAGGTGTCACCAGAGCGAATAGAGGCGATAATGAGAATGAATGCGCCCACCACACAAAAGGAAGTCAGGATGTTTCTGGGAATGGTTGGCTACTGCTGACTGTGGATCCCAAATTTTTCCTTGAAAGCGAAGCCCTTACAGAGGCTGACTCATAAGGATGTGAGTGATCCGGTACCCTGGGGTAACGATTGCTTGGTTGCCTTATTTGGAGCTGAGAGAGTGCCTTTGTCGTGCTCCAGCTTTAGGAATGCCTGATTACAACAAAGCGTTTTCGCTGTTGTATTGCAAAAGGGAAGGATGTGCTCTTTCTGTACTCACCCAGATGCATGGGGGTGTCCGTAGACCAGGGGCCTATTTCTCAGCTACATTAGATCCTGTAGCGTCAGCGTTGCCCGGATGTCTCAGATCCGTTGCTGCAACAGGTGTCAGCATTGAAAGGTGTGAAAGATCGTGATGGATCATCCACTTACTGTAAATGTTCCACACTAAGTTGAGCTTCTGATGACAAGAACCAAAACACAGCATTTGACAAATAACAGGTTGACAAGGTATGAGCAACTCTTGGCAGCGGACAATGTTACATTGAAGCGATGTTCTGTGTTAAACCCTGCTACCTTGTTACATGTTCCAAATGCTGATGGGGAAGATTGTGAGGACCATGACTGTATGGATATTGCTGAACTCTGTATCAAACCGAGACCAAACATTGTCAATGAACCATTGTCTGATTCTGATCAAGTCCTTTTTATTGATGGTTCATGCTTAAGGGACAATGAAGGTTATCTGAGAGCAGCATTTGCTGTCTGCACCATTTCTGGAGTTGTAGAAGCTGCTTGTCTACAGGGAGTATACTCGGCACAAGTAGCCAAAATCATTGCTTTGACCCATGTATTGTATCTGAACAGATCCGAGTCACCATCTATACTGATAGCCAGTATGGTTTTGGTGTAGTTCACAAGAGGTTTCCCAACGTCATCAGGATCTCCTATAAGGAATGGGGAATATCTGAGACAACTGTTAGAAGCATTGCAATTACCAAAATAAGTGGCTATTGTGAAGTGTGCCCCGCATGGGAAGGGGGAGGATTTTGTGCCAGTGGGTAATAGATATGCGGACGAAGTCACTCGCTTTTGTGCCACCCATGCATGCATCTTTAATGGGGAATACTTTGGCGAGAGCACAGAGAAGACCGAACTCAGCATGATGCTAGCTGTTGCAGATACATGGGTTGAGGTCAAGTGTTTGCAATGGGAAGCATCAGATCAGGAACAAGTTGGTTGGATCAGAGCAGGATGTGATAAGAGGGAAGACGACATTTGGGTTTCAACTGATAGTAGAGCAGTGTTACCGGACTGTTTGTTGAGTCCAATGGCGAGACAGATTCATGGAGCAGCTCACATAAGGAGAGATGCAATGGTGAGGTTGTTCAGGCAAACTTGGTTCAACCCGAGATTCCGTGTGAAATTCTGATGCAGTGTGTCATCAATGTGTCATGTGTGAACAAATGAATGCTGGAAAGAAAACTGTGGTTGTTTTAAGTTACATTGGGAGGTTCTTTCAACCGAATACAGTTGGACTTTGTCAAAATGCTTGTTGTAATGGATTGAGATACATTCTGGTTGTTGTGTGCATCTTTTCAAGGTGGGTGGGAGCTTACCCGACTAGAAGATGTGATAGCCTCACGGTAGCAAAATTATTGTTGAGAGAGCTTATCCCGCGCTCTGGGTTTCCAACTACATTGGAGTTGGATAGAGGAACCCATTTCGATAATGAGATCATGAAGCTGCTGTGTACTGCCTTAAACGTTGATCGGAGACTGCACTGTAGTTACAGGCCAGAAGCGCCAGGAATGGTGGAGCAGATTAATTGGACTCTAAAGATTTGAATAGCAAAGGTGTGTGCCTCGACGTCTTTGAAATGGCCTGATGCGTTGCCTTTGGTCTGATGAGGTTGCGCAGCATTCCAGACAGTAGAACTGGGCTATCTCCGCACGAGATCATCATGGGGAGAGCGATGCACTTACCTGCAGTGCCATCCACAGCGTTAATTAACATCACCGATGATTTTGTCCTTGATTACTGCAAAGGATTGGCTAATGTGGTTCGTTTTGTGTCTCACCAGGTTGATCCTGCGACAGCACCAACTTCAAAAGACCTCTGCCACAACCTAGGCCCGGGAGATTGGGTCCTGGTCTGAAAGCATGTAAGAAAGAACTGTCCTGACTCACAGTGGCATGGTCCGTACCAGGTGATCCTAGTGACGAACACTGCTGTGAAGTGTGGCGGTCTGCCGAACTGGATACATGCCTCCACCGTAGAGTCTCCGGTCCCTCGGAAGAAACAGCTCCTCTCCCAGAAGTGCCTCCAGCCGAGGTCACAAGATCACCAGAGAGTAAAAGCCAAGCTGTGGGGGTTCCTGAAGGGGCTGGATTCCCACCAAGTCGAGCTGAGGGGGGTCAAGCCAAACAAAGCCCAGGTATAGACTCTCAGGGAGACGGTAACATTGCGAGTGGTGTAGAGTCTGACTCAGCAGAAGAGACTGGTGTGGAAAGTGGTCTTAAGCTGCCAAGGAGGAGAGAGGTTGCAAAGGAATCGTGGCCAGTGAGACAGAGCAGGCAAAATCTGAGACTTGCCTCCGAGAAGGATCTTGCTCCACTAACTGAATCATCTGAATCCAATCAAAGTGAGCCAGAACAAGCTCAGGGGAGTGTGAGGAGGTAGAGAATGGCAAGAGTGCCGTGCCAGAGATACGCCTCTCCTGAGTGGACTTACCTTGTTACAAATGCTGGGGAGAGTGAGATCCCGGACATCGATACTGATAATCGAGATGAGTTCCTGGAATAGAAGCTAACGCTGTTTTGTCATTAACTGTGCCATATCCACTGAAGCTGAGTGGCTCGCGTAGTTTGATTTTGGAAGATATCCAGTTCCCGAGTTTTGGAAACCAGTCACTGCCTCAGGAGATCGCAGCATTCCGAATTGAACTCTTACAGTGAGTCATTGACGAAATTGGCTCTGATCTTGGAGGAGTTCAGACAGGGGAGACTAGCTACGACATCTGTTTAGGTCGGTCTACTTTACAGCGAATTGTCATGTTGTGATGACATAGGTCATCAGAGGGGGGATAGATGTTGCGCAAAAATCAGGGGAGCATTGTAGGGGAGCATTATAATTACACGTGTAGACTGCATCCGTATATATTCTTTTATTGCGTTTACCTAAGTGTTATAATTTTGAAACGTGATAACATGAACTTGGTGTATTTAGGGCATTATGGATAATACGTGCAGGATTAATGTGAAATAATTAAATGTAATCAGCAGAAAATACTAACAGAAGCACTCATGTTGCGCAGCTGACAACTATTTATTGCTGAATGTGTTTATTAATCATGTCATTTTATATGTAGATATGAATATTAATTGAATGTGCCTTAATTTCTATGTAATTTTGTAAAGCTCATGTTCAATTTCTCTTATGTTAGCTTAATTCAGTAGGCCTGAAATGCATTTTCCCTCTAAGCTCTCGCATTAGAATTAATAATTGAAATTCATGTGCACGTTAGATTCTGTTCTTTCTCACATTTCTGCTGCAGGTGGAAGAATCATCCTTGTTAGTTAGAATAATATCTTTGTTTTAGGAGCTAGACAAGGAGAGAAGGGGATACATTGAGCATTGATACTGATAATGGAGAACTGTTGTACTTTCTCATCGGAGAGAGCCTGGGAATCAAGGTCATCTCACCGCTGCTCAGGAGCATCACTGCCCAATAGAAAAGTACCTATGAGGATGTGGCCTGACCGGATGGCGTGATTCGTGAAGGATTCTGGGTAGCCACCTGTGCTGGTGATGCATCGTACTAGGGAAAGAGTCCCACACAATTCTTCTCTGCCTTAAGAGAGAGAGCATCTTAGAACGAGCTCCATAGCTTCATGCTACCTGACCCAAAGAATGTGCGAAGACTTCTCAGGAAGACCTCACTGGCTGAGTCCTTAACTAATTTTGCCTTGAAAATGCTTATATAGGAATGTCACGTTAGTACTAGTGTAGGGACAGATTAATGCTTTATTCCCATGTACTTTCAATGCAGGGGAACTTGGACGTTTGCTCCCTAATCTTAAGTATCCAGTTTCTTGAACTAATCATCTTGTGCATGTTGCAGCGCCTTAACTTCATTCGTGGATTTGGCTTTGTATTAGTGCCAATGTATTTCTACACTCATTTTGAGGTGTCGGTACATCCAGTTATTTTGGCTTTGTAATAAACCAACTAACCTAAATTGTCAGTCTGTGATTCTTGAGAACCTAAGGAATTGGAATTTAAATGATTGACCTGCTAACGAATTCTCTCCCCCCACGCTATCATGCTAAAAGTTCTAGAGCAAATCTAGAACATGGAAACTCGCCTCCATCACCTTTAAACAACTTCAGGGCATTGAGATGTTTATTACTAGTTGAAATTCAACCATATCACAGATACTGACTGACCCTATCCATTAATTTTTAGTTACTATGCATCGATCAAAAGTCTTCATAAGCATGAGGTTGCTAGGAGAAAGGGCCATCCAGCACACCCACTTGTCTCCTTTTCCCACCTACACCTGACACTGACATGCAGATCCTGTATGCTCTCCTGACTTTACTCCTGCTGTAAACAGCAAATATCTCTAAAAATGATACACAGAAGAGCGTAGCGTGGACGCCACCGACAAAGATGGCAGTTGCACATCTTTAGGCTCTGCTTGCAGTCGCGCCTGTAATCCATCCTCATCCAGTGGCAGGCTGTCAGCAGAGCGACCCAGACAGCGGCGACTGCAGCGGGAACAAACCATGGCCCTTTTTCAGCCGCTGATCGGTTGCAATCCCCTGTGTACTGCTCATTTACCCTGCACCGTGGCCCATGATAAGCCTGAAGAGACTGAGCAGGAGGAGGAGGCCGAGGTCGGAGCCCTGGTGCCAACAGCACACCAAGAGCGAGGCGCTCCTCAGAGGGACTGGTGCCCTGTTGAGGGAAGTCGAGGTGAGGAGCACCCCAAGATACGGCAAGTGCTGCGCTCCTTTGGCGGTGCAGAGCGATGAAGCCGAGTCTAGGCCCGCGACGTTGCCTGCGTGAGCAGCTTGTGACTCCGCGACAGTTGGAGGAGGGAGGGGACCGACCCTGGTGCAGAGGCAACATCAGCGGTTAGAAACTCCCTGCCCCGGGACACCAGCGCATCACCTGAGGGGGCAGTGGCGACGAGCACTCTGGGGTACAGTGGTAGAGATGCACCCCCGCCATAGGTAACATCAGCGGGAAGAAACTCCCCTGGCCTGAGACACCAAAGGGACAGTGGCGACGTACGCCCCCCCCGGGGGGGGGGGAAATCGATGCTGGGGCGGCCCAAATGAGGGGTATGGATTGTGAATGACACCGAGCTGCATCAGAGTGGCAGGGTCTGGACCCCTAGCCCAGAACCTTGAGGGCGATAGCACTGATAAAAAAAGACTCAGCGGTGAAGACTAGACCCGTCGGCATGACCCTGGGCCAGGCCTGTAGCCAGGAATATGTGGTTGGGGGGGGGCTGGCCCGTATAATTACAACATCATGAGAAAGTTCTGGCCAGGTTATATTGCCTTAAAGTTTTCGAAAAAAAATCTGCTATATTAATGTGATTTCAAAGCAGATGAAATTTACATTTGCATTTTGTTGATTATAGTATACACTTCCCAGAGGATTTTTGGTGAAAATGTGCAACAAATTATGTATTTTAAAGCATGCCAAGTAAAAATTAAGATACTTTTATATTACAATATTACAGGGTGAGGCAGAATGGTCAGGTTTTCCATAAGAGATTTTGGGAACATGAATGTGCAGCCGTGTACATTTGACATTTGTAAGGTTAGCAGCCCTGGTCAAAATATTTTAAGGCAACTTTGGGAATGCCACCCTAGGAGTTTAGTCTAAGGTTGAGGCAGATTAAACATCTCACAGCTTATTGGAACATTTACCATAACCAACACTGGATATAATTAAAATGCAACTGTATAGGAGATTTGGTAACTTTCCTCGAAAGCAAAAATAAAAATGAATAGCATATTGTCAGTAACATTATGGAACAACCGACAGAATTATAACAGGTTATAGGTGGTTTGTTATCTCCAAGGAGTGTCAGAAACGCCCCTAAATACCAAGTAGTGCCTCCAAGAAAAGATATGTCAAAGTATAGGACAAATAATCCATTTTCAAGATTCCATGTTATTATTATGGGAGTGAGCTTGCATAAACTTTCTAAAAATGTTTGTATCTGCTTCACATCAGTGCCAGATTCCTAATGCACCAAAACATCTGTGGGAGGTCTATGCTAACTATATATTTCCAGTTTTTTGTTAGTTCTGCTCAAAGGTCTTCTGTGGAACTTTATTCAGATTCCAAAAATATCAACTGTTGCACTCCCCAACTGGAGCGCACACCCACTTTCAATTCCATAGCTGTATTTTACCTTGGTACTAACATACTACATACGTCTGTGATACAACAACCAGCAATGTGTGTTGAAAAGCATCCAAACTACAAAGTTACAAAATGAATAGCACACTAGATCTGAAAATTATACAAATACAAATGAAGTTGTACAAAAGCAATGAATTACAGGAATATTTAAAAAAACATTTATTTTACTTGAAGTTGTATAATTCCTTGATTAAAGAATGTTTTTTCATTCAAATAAGAAAACTCCACAAATGTATGTTTACTACACACAGATAAAAACTGGAAAATCACACCATCATATCTTCAAATTGTGTGAAGTCATGTACTCTTCAACATGAAGAACAACAAGGCATCATCTACATCTTTTTGATAAATACATTTCAAAATCGCTCATTATAAATTAAAGGCTAACACACACAATGGTAACACAACATTTTGTTCAACATTTCTATATTGAAAAATATGTGCTCACTTTCAAAAAGTGGATATGGAGATTTACATATGAAGACACAAGGGTAGATCCCGATGCATGCATCCAACAGTGTTCAGATAGTGGCTTTAAATCTGAAACAGTAACTAAAAATTCAAATTGTACTAGTAATAACAGAAACTCAGGTTCAGCCCTATTTACAGCATGATATAAATCATGGTTTCAGCTGCTGCCAACACTTAATTGTGTTTCATGTTAGATTATGCTCTCTTAATATCAGCAAGTTTCTTAGCAATCAAATGTAGTCCATAAGAAAGATGGACGATAACTTAGTTAGAATGGTGTAAAAATGTCTATTTTAACACAGTATGTATGATAATTTGTGAAATGCATTAACAATAAAAATATCAAATAGGCAATCTTCTGGATGATTTCTTAAAGTCAGCTAGAAATTGTTTGACATCCAGCTCTCTAGTTATTTCTTTCTCTGCAGCTAAAAGTACTAAATTTCTTTTTTTCCCATGACTCATTGTCCGTCAAAATGGAGTGAATACCCAAGAAAGGCAAGAAAATGAACTTTCACATGATGCTGTTGAAGCAGCAAAGGATACAGCTATCTCATAGAGCCTATATAAGTGTGGAAATGCATCTCGGTAGTCAAACAGAAAGAGAAGCGTATCTGAAACATCAGAACTTTGCTGTACATTTTTCAGAACTAGAGGCTTTGCCACATCAATTTCACTTAGAATATTACCAGAAGTATGTGCAAAGTCAATAATTGCGGAGAGGACGGATTTCTCCAAGAAATTCTCACTGGCAGGTGTCAAAGCAGCTAACGATTTATATAGATTCACATTTCTTTCACTGAAACGCATTTCCAGTTCTTCAATTGTGTTGTCAACTATACTGTAATATACTCTGGTCAAATTAGCATCTGAGTTATCACTATCAAATTCAGAATCTTTTTGCCCAGTTGTTTCCATTACTACAGAGTCCCTAAAGCGTGAGCTGGGCATTTTACGGCGTTTTGATGCAGAAGGAATTATCACATCAGATGCAAGCAAAAGTGGGTGTTGCAGAAACTCCTTAAGTGGGAAAGCAATTGAATTATCATCATGGAGTACTTAGTGATTTTCCATTACTGTGGAGAGCAACTTCACTGCTTTGCTCATGTCCATATTTTTTCCCTGAAGAAAATTAGCTGGTTGTAGAAGAGAGAGTACCTTTTGTACAACCAAACTGACAAAACGCAGATCTTTCCTTCAAAACTGGGCTAGCAGACCTTCTGCCTAAGTTGTAACATCTGACTGAAAATCAGAAGATTTACTGACAGATTCTAACAAAGGTTCAAAAAGGTTCAAAAAAACACTTTATTCGGATAACATCTTATCCATAAAAGCACAAAAACACGACAACAAACAGGTAAAAAGAAATACAAATAAGAGAGTCATAATAAAACCATTAGCAACATTCAGTGTACAGTAATCTTTGGATTCATAAAAGTTCATTAATAGATAAAAGCTCAAGGATTAGCCATCATTTGGCGCGCACGAACTGCAATTCTTATGTAAGTCTGTTTTATATAGCGCAGCTACTCACCCTTACGGGTCTCAAGGCGCTGGGGGCCGTCGTGGAAATTAAGTGAGCTATTGCCCAGAGTCACATGGTGCTGAGCTGCTGCCGGAGCCGGGGATTGAACCGTGAACCCTGTGCTCCGAAGTCAGCTGCCCTGGCCGCTGCACCACACCTCTCCAATTCTTAAAAAAGTGCCTGTGAGAAAGACCAGCTCTTCATCGTCCGGGGTGAGTAGCCTCAAATAAGCGTTTTCCAAGCTGATGGGCATATGCTTTTTAAAATACGAAGTTAAAAGCCACTTAATATACTTTAAATAGTAATTACAAAAGAACAAGAAGTGTAAAATAGTTTGGCCACTCTGACCATCACACGGACAGGGTATACGATCAAGGTCGGGGTGGTGGCCAAGAGGGAAACATAATGCAAATTTGATAGTGCCTGCCCTTAGACGAAACAAAAGGCTCCTCACCCAATGACTCATAGGCAGGATAATGTAATTAGCCAGGGGGTGCACAGAATTTTCGTTGACCATGTAGCTATGGACAAGTGATTTTTTGGATTCCTTTTCGATCCTTTCTGCTCTATATAGCGAATAGAGCGCACTCCTAAATTCGTTTTTATTCATAGACATTGCTGTGCTGGGATCTGAAAAAATTCCTCCCTTGTTAACGCTACATAGGCTCTGATGCACCCCTGACAGCCATGGTATGTCCTTCCCTTTCACACATCCCATACAGTCACTAATAATCTCTCTCGTTAGGGATGCGGTTGGGTTTTTCCTAACCGATAACCAGAAAAGGGCAGGGCGGGCCCTAATAAAATCTTCAATAAAATTTAGGTTGAGTTCCCTATGGCAAGTGTATTGCGGTGTTGAGATTGGGATGCCTAATAACTTCCTGCAAAATCTGTTCTCTTCCTGTTGGATGCAGGAGCTCCTGGCAAAGCCCCAAACCTCAGCACCATACGTGGCTGTTGGCACGCATTGGGACTTAAAAGTTTTTGTGATGGCTAAAATGGCTCCTGTTCTCTTTGGGCGCAGAAGACTAAGAATCGAGTTGGTGGCCTTTGAGAACTTGCTCCTGGAGTGAGCCATATGCTCAGTCCAGGAGCCGTTCGTAGACCACCCCAAGATAAGGAAAAGTGCTAGTGCTCATCAGTTTCTGGTTACCCACCGATATTGAACTGACAGATTCTAAAAGCTCAGTGAGTTCATCTGTGCTGCTGAGAACAGCATTAGTGGTTTCCAAATGGCCTGTCCACCGATGCTCCAGCAGACGATGAAGTTTAGACCCTTCATATATTGCTGCCCCTGTGCCCTTACGAGTAAAATTATAAAGTGCACCACATAAGTCAAAAAACTGATGAACAATAGACTCGCGTTCAATCACATGTACCACTACTAAATGTAACTGATGGTTGAAACAGTGAACAGTGAACATATGCAATTGTTTTATGCAGTTTTTGTTGTAAAAGTGCCTGTACACCACCTTTATGACCAGACATGCAAGACAACTCCTTCATGTCAATATCAGACCATGCATCTTCACCACTCTTCATGTGTCTAGACCAGCTCGTATCACCTTCACAGCAATGTGGATAGCTTATAGAGCTACCTACAGACCATCAAGTTAGACCACATCCATTTAGTCTAGCTTATCTTTGTAAGTGCCTTAAAACATTTTGCAGCATGGAAAATTCCTCAGTACAAATGCAAAGATATGAATCTCTCTAATGGCAAGAATAAGAGTAAACTGCAACTACCACAAATTCTAGTGAGCACTAAAAGCCTGGCTCTTCTCACTTGTAGAACTCCTATGTTATAATGATCCCTTACTGATAGGTATGCAGTGGCTCAAAAAGCACCTATTCTCACACTGTTCCTCAAAACTTGATGCTTAAGCCCAGTCACACCACCACGCCATGTTTGGATCATATCTCCAAACTTCACACACCTTATTTGCCTCATCATACATTCGTCACTCTAAAACCAACACCCTGTTCAACCCTGCACTCCTAAAGGATACCCGGGATGCAGATGCAAATCGGGGCACAACATCAGGAGAATTAAGCCCTATGTAAAAGTTACAAAACACAACAAAATACTCATGTTAAATTGCATGTACTTTCTTCCAACAATAGGTTTCAGAGGGAGCCAAAATAGTAAGAAGATTGTTGCCAGAGTCATACCCTCTAATACAGGATTTGTAGGTCTTCCTTACACAACATGCTCCTTTGCTAATTCTCTTATAACATGCAACAGTAAGGGAGGTTAGGACAAGCCATTCTACCTGTTTTTCGGAACCCCCACTTCTCCAAGTCCAAACTGCTCCAGTTGTATTCTAATATCCCTATGTAGGGACAACAGGCAATCATGACCCACCTAATAGCAAAAAAGAGATGGATGGAAATACTTCATTTCTTCTGCACTGCTTTTAACCATTGCATGTCATTTTTAGCTTATTTTTGCATTACAAAAAACAGCAGCATTCACACCAGCCTTGTAGAGGCATAGCAAACAAATATTTTTTTTCTTTTTTGAAAACAGCTGTGTATACATGCAGGCGGCCGTATCAATTACATGTTTTATAGTGTCAGAGGAATACAGAGGATTAGCGCATCCCGTGCTCATCAGCTGTCAAATTAGATATACACTTTGCCTCAGTCTTTTCATCCTGCATTAAAATCCCAAGATTTCGGCACACTCACAGAACAGAGAAAGAAGAAATCAAGAGAGGAGGGGGGGGGAACCGGCCTCCTCTTATTGCGTACTGTCATTCCCTCATTAAATTCGTCATTTATCCGTTATTGTTCTATATCGGTCCTTGCATGCGTATCTTAGTCCAAGGGAGGGAGATCTCTCTAGCGAACAAATCATTGAATGTGGCCCAGAGTAACTAACAGTGGGTGAGAATATTTTAAGTATTCCACCCATCACTTTTTTGTTTTTTTCTCAGTCAGATGCCCTAAGTGTGACAAGTATGCCCAGATGTGGTTTGATTGGCTCACATGCCATAGGGTTCAAGCTGTACCACACTGATGAGGCCCAATAAGGTTGGGGACTTTTGAGTCCTCATTCAGAGGGGACCTGGCCTAGTAGTTTGGGCTGGACTTCTCCTATAGGAGTGGGGTCAAGGCAGATTTGCATATAGTTGATCCGCAGTTGTGTGGGTACAGTAAGCAAAAGAAAAAAAATGGAATGCAGTCTAGAGTTAACAGTGACTGACATTAGTTAAGTGTTCCACACCTTACCTTTTTTGTTTTTTCTCACTAAAACTAGATTAAGTCATCAGTGTGGCCAAAAATATAGAGCACACTTTGAAGTATGTTAGAGACCTTATCACAGTCAATGGTAAATATAATGGTGTGTTGATTATCCACAATAAAAGTATTGGTAGTGACTGTGGAAGTGTGTGTAGTAGCATTGATGTGAATGATTGCAAAAAGGGATTTTGAGAGTTTGTTAAAGATCTGCAAGGACTTTATCTCTTGCAAATTTCAGAGTGCCCTGGGGTGGTGGAAGTGTGTAATACAAGTGAGAAAAAAGGCCCATTAATGATTGTTGCAGACAAATGCAAACTCAGGAGGGAACCAGGGCGGTATGTGAAAAGGATGAACCTGAGGAATTTGGTCTGTGTGCTGAATTAGTCCTGGTTATGGATGAGAAAAGCATAGATGAACCATATGGAAAAGGGAGATTGGAGGAAAGGGACTACAGATGCCAAAACAAGTTGGATCCAAACAAGGTTCTTATGGTTCAGCAACATAAAGTTGTGCTCCATTGACAGTCTTTAATATAGGACTATGTGCATAACATCTGCATGATTTCTAGAAGAGTAGCATTAATACATATGGCAATGTAAGTACATAAAGCAATAAGCACATTGCCAGCTAGGGATGATGCGTGGAGGTGAGGTAAGTGAATCAATGAAGCCACAGTGTAGTTGGCCCATGCGAAAGTGTAACAGTGCCAGTGGTGAGATAAGGCGGTGTGTTGAATAAAGGGGGGGATGGTAGAAACATTTACTCTTACAACTACGTGGGGATAGTTGCACCACTTTGGTTAGTAAGATGTTCACCCTGTTGCATTTGGCAACATACTACCCATTAGGTTGTGTTGCTTCAAGAGTAACAAGATTTTTACTGCATTTTGTACACCGTGTAATATTTTTTGGTTTATTCAGATGCCATTTGGAAGGAGTGATGCTGCTCAACTTGGCACAGTATGTCTCAACTGTTGCTTACCCTGAGCAAGGTTCGAAGCAACATCTAGTTTATTTACTTATTGAGAGTGCATTTAGCAGGGGTTAAGGGACTTGTGCACAAAAGCATTTTTTAGTATGTAAAGTAGTACTCCAGTAGAACGTATTAACTACTACGTAATTCACACACTTCCAGGCAGAGATCTCAGCTTATCCCTAATTTCTTCACGACTCTTACGAACACAGCAAAACATTTTCATAAAAACCAATGTAGATTTACATATTAATGAAATGTACTTAAATCACCCCACCACAGGGAACAATATTTCCTCATCAGACACCGCTGGCACTCTATCAACATGCAAGCTGTCTGTGATGCCAGGGGCTGCTTAACTGAAGAGTATGATACCTTTCTTTGGTGCACGCATGACAGTCAGCTCTTCCACATCAGTTGGCTGGTTCAGTGACTTCTGGCAACTAGCTAGATTTACTAACTCACACTGGGGCTGCATGTATACCTAGGCAATGGCATCACAAATATAGTAACTCATAACTTCACCTGATCACAATAGATACCCCTGGGGTTAACAACAAATGTATGCATATATAGAATGTCTGCAGCATTTACACAGAAATTACATTAAAAAAACAAGCAGATGTTTTTGTTCCAGGTGATGCCGGGTTTGCCCTCTCTCATCTCCACACCCCCTTTCTGATGTCTAATCTTGCTCCCTCAGAAATACAGTAGGACACACATGCGTACAAGAGCGATTATTCAATGCACTTTTGGTATTATTAAGTTGTGCTACAAATGTCTTGACCATACAGTGGAATGCTCCAGTATTCCCCAGAAGTTGTGCCCAAGATTTTTGCAGTCATTCGATGGGGCTTATAAGTATGCCTTACCCCTGAAGTACGCCCCATCCAGTACTCAGGGAGAGAAGAGTGGGGTGTCACACAACACAGGTCAGGGTCTGCAGGTGTGTGACTGACTGGTGGCTTGACATATCACCTGAGGTGCTAATTTGGTTGGTGGATTACAGTGGATGGAGGGTGCTGAGTATATGATGAATAGTGGGCTACAACACCATCAACATAAACTATCCTGAGACACCACTGTTGCAACACCATAATGTCACAACCAAACTTGCATTCAGAATAGTATAATGCATTGTCATAAACGTTACTCACTTATTTACCACATGCTCCATCTTACAACATATCTCAATCAGCCACACTTAGAAGTTGCCCTCATATTAGTATACCCCACATGAAGTACATATTAATATTTACATTCTCCTCCTTATATGAATCAAAGTATGGATATTGTAAACGCAGTATGATACTTCTAAGGATAAGCTCGAAAACCCATATTAATATTAATTTTTGATTTTTTTTGCACTTATTCTACCTATGTGGCGGGTTTCTCCACCTCCTATGTAGGTTGCAAACTCTTTAGCAGTGGCAGGGAACTCCGTGGTTGAAGAAGATTTCTCCGCCAATCGCAAGAAACAGGAAATGACATAGGAAAAGGAAATAGGCTATACCGGAGTCACCCATTGAGCACCACACAATCATCCTACAACTTTTTTCGCATATTCCCCAAAAATAATCGAGAAAAGTGAACTCTTAGTGTTTCCCAAAAAGAATTGGAGATTATTAGGGAGGGGTACTCCAAAGGAATCCTCAACTGTAGGGGGGTCAGACACACAGCTGAGTAATGCAGCGTGGAACCAAATATGGTCGGACATCTCCATCTCCTGAAGGGCAGTGCCTGTTCGCACACATAGACCTGGAAAGTGCCACAAGCACTGGGAGGACCTCTGTGCTGGGCATAGCTGAAGGAACAGGTGGTGCTGGGGAATCCTCTGAACCACATTCATGGTGCCTCAGGCTCTTGCCACATCACAGGAGGGTCCTGTACCTGGCCAACCCTTCATGCTTAGCTGGAGGCACAGGAGCAGCAGCATGTTGGTGTGTTTGATCATCCTCAGAATACATGATTGCATATATAGTTTGAAAGTGGTGTCTTGTCACGTCTCATGTTATATGCGTCTTTTTAGGGCTATGTTACCTCTACTATATTTTGCCCTGTAAAATATTTTTTTTGCTTAATTTCTTCATTGAGGTTTTCAAAAAGAAAAGTTGTCATACATGTAACAGTAATAACAGAGGCTAATATAAACCAACTGTGTAATGGCTAGTGTTGTAATAAATCCAGTGTACTATGCCAACATCAACATCTATTTCACATCCCTAGACATTTGGTGACACTATATAATCAAAGATAATCACATCTATACAGATATGTGGAGCTGGAAGTACAGGTATCACATCCCATATGCCACTATGCCAGTCATCAAAATACAGGGGTGCACGCAAATGTCAATCATCATCAACCCACAGTCACAGCATCTCCGGAGCAGCCCTGCATTAATGTATGGACGACCAGTGCAAAAGGTACTGATGGGCACATTAACCAGGCACTATAGTGTGTTGCAACAATGGAGGCACATCCTATTCTGGAGCATTTCTTGCTTGAGTGAAGAGGTAGGCCTGCAATGGGTCCCATATGTCTCTGGGGTGAGATCTCTTTTAGTGAACAGTAGACTCAGTACCACATACTTTTGGTAGTCTTGTTCTACCCCTGCTACATGACCCAGGAGAGCGGTGAACATGGTGAGGATAGTGCTTTGCCCTATCATAATAGAGAGTGCTGTTATTATCTCCTTCCAATATGACTGGACTGCGGCACTGGTCCAAGCCAAATGAAGGAAATCAGCCCCCGCCGCCCGCATCATGCACAACAATCATCAGTGTGCAAATGAAAACGATTAAGTTGTGCCGGTGTGTAGTAAATTCTATGTAAAAATGTGTAACGTATTATGTGAAGTTTGCTACTAGGGGTAATCTGTTGCCAGCTGTGTACAACAGTATTACTACTGTTCATCTGTAATGGATATGCCTAGTTCTACTTCCCATTGGGAGTGTGCTCGCCCCTTTGCTTGCGGAATCTCTTGTTATGCCGGCTGATACAAGACGTTTGAGATTCGTAACTTTGAGTAAAGTATATAGTGTGTCTATAAAAAGGGGTTCTAGTGGAGAGTGTGCTCGCCCCTTCGTATGCGGAATCTCTTGTTATGCAGGGTGATACAAGATGTTTGGGATTCGTAACTTTGAGTAAAGTATATAGTGCGTCTATAAAAGGGGTTCTAGTGGGAAGTCCGGCATGGCAGCTTTCACATTGTGTTGTATGCACATGTATAGAAATATTTCTAAAGGAGTTGAATCTTTCCCTTTGAAGAATGCTTCCCAGGTGACACAGGGACCCTCTCGATAGAGATCGCCCCACGTCCCGATCCCATACTTCTGTAGCATCTGTGTGCACGCTGCTTTGTGTGTAACTGGGAAGGACGTATGGTGATGCAGTGGCATGAGTGAAGTATAAAGCAGTGGTTTATTTTTAGTTTTTAGCAAGCTTGCACCAATCTAAAGACATACAAGCGACTGTGGCTTCTGCTGAATGGGAGCGAGTCAACAGTGATCCGAGATAGGAAGAGGGAGTTATTTGGAGCCATATACCCTTGTTCAATTGCCAGGCGTGGTAGATATTGATTGATATAAGTTTTATATAGCGCTAGCTAGACCCTTAGGTGTCAGAGCGCTTCACATTGATCGTAGTAGAATACAGTAACGCAGTCATGCAATGAACATAAGAGGCGATAGTTCAATAGAATAATGGTCCACATCAAAGGTGCTAGTAGAGTGACAACACTAGAGACAAAGTTTGAGAGGATCAAAGAGTCAGAGAAACAAATGAACCGCAGGTTCAGACAGAGGGTCTAGATCTGATCCAGTGATACATTATTAAGATCCCTAAAACTAGGAGTTAAAGTATTTGTTGAGGAGGAAGAGTTTCAGGTTTCTCTTGAAGCAAGGGAAGGAAGGGTTGCATCGAAGGTCACACAGTAGGGAGTTCCATATGCTTGGAGCATTTCCGGAAAAAGAGCGCAACTTGGTTGCCGTCTTTTTTAGAATGGGAGGTAGGAGCAGAAGAGCATTGGAGCTTTTCAATGAGCTAGTAGACCCTGCTTTTGACAGTTTGTTCTCGAAGTAGTTTGGTTAATGAGAGTGAAGTGCTTTGTGGATGATACATGCAGTTTTGTAGGTGCATCTCCCTTCAATGGGAAGCCAGTTGAGGCTCTTGAGTGCAGGAGTGATGTGTTCAAACCATTTAACGTCTGTGATGAGCCGAGCTGCCATGTAAAGAACTGATCTCAGGGGGGCGAGGTGAGTTTTCGGCGTCCCAGTGAGAATGGCATTACCATAGTCTAGTTTAGAGAGGACCAAGGATTGTACCACAATCTTGAAATCATCGGCGGGAATAAATGGTTTAAGTTTCTTGAGGTTTTTCAGTGTGTACATCGCTCCTTTTGCTGTATTCTTGGTGTGCCCTTTCATTGACATGTTGTTGTCCAGGACGAAGCCAAGGGATTTTGCGGAGTTGGATAGGGTAAAAGAGCAGTTTAAAGCATTAAGGTCGATGAGCCATTCGTGTATTGGAAGGTGGTTACTTTTGGGGGAGAAAAGAATTACTTCTGTTTTGATGGGGGTTTAGCTTTAAGTGATTAGTGTAAAACCAGGATTGTAACTTGTTCAGTGTGTCGTTGAGATGTTGAATGTCACTGGGTGATTTGATTTTGTAGTAAAGTTGAGTACCATCAGCATATAGGTGGCATTTGATCCCTGCCTGTTTCAAGATGACCGTTAAGGGTTCCATAAAGAGATTGAAACGGGAGGGGGATAGAATTGAGCCCTGAGGCACGCCAAGATTGATCCGAGTGGGTTTAGACAGGCAAGAGTTGATTTTGATTTGTTGCAAGCGGTGTTGAAGGTAGGAAGAGAACCATTTTAGTACGGTGCCATTTAAACAGAAGCTTAACTTCAAAGATTCAAGCACGGCTGGGTGATTTACCGTATCAAACGCCACCGATAGGTCAAGTAGGATAAGTAGGCAAGTGTCACCCTCGTTTAAGGCTCTGTGGATGTCATCAGATATATTCAGCCTGGCCGTTTCAGTACTACAGCCTTTCCTAAACCCGGATTGGAAAAGGTCAAGGAGAATTTTGGTATATGATGATTAAGCTGCTGTAAGACACATTTTTCCAAGGTCTTGGCAAGGAACGGGAGGTTGGATATAGGTCTGAGATTGTTGAGATCGTTGGGGTCAGCCCTGGTATTTTTGGGAATGGGTGTGATTTGTCCTAGTTGAAGAGAGATCGGAACACAACCCTTGGTGAGAGATGTGTTGATGATGAGAGTCCAGAACGGGGCGATGATGTGGTTGAGATTTTTCACCATTGTGCATGGGAGGGGATCCTTGGTGTGGGCCGCTGGCTTTAGATTCCTGATTATATTGAAGACTTCCTTTTCAGTCAAGGGTTTGAAATCCGACCAGTTGGCATTGTTTTTCCGTTTGGCGAGATTCAGGAAGTCGTTAGTTTCTTTTGTGGTTGTTTGTTCGGCAACGGGATCTGGAGGTGGAACAACCGCGAGTGGAAGTGGGATGGTGTAGGTGGAAAGGACGGGGGGAGCAGAGACTTGTAAGAAGGATTTCTCAATTTGTTCGACTTTGTCAGTGAAAAAGCTAGCAATTTCTTCACATCGTTCGTTTGTGGCGATTATATCAAGAGGGGATGTTGATGTAGTTTGTTGTTTAACAATGTTAAAGAGCTCCCTAGGTCTGTCTTTTGCACGGTCCAGTTGGTTGCGGAAGAAGGAGGCTTTTCCTCTAAAGATGTGTTTTTTGTATGACAGCCTTGTTGTTCTAAGTAGTGCTAGGTTATTAGTTGAGGGGGTTTGTCTCCAAGTCCTTTCTGCTTGTCTGAGTTTTCTTCTTTCGCTGTTGAGATCGGGGTTAAACCAAGATTTTGAAGATCTTAATTGTTTTAGTTTAGGCGGGGCCACTTGGTCAAGAACATCTGATATTGATGAGTTGTAGTGTGAGGTGGGCTCTTCTGCGTAGACAAGAGGGGGAGACTCTGTAGTTGATCACAAATTTTGGACTCAAGTTCAAGAATTGGGATTTGTTTGATATTTCTGGTTAACAGCTTAGGTTTCTTAATGACATCAGGGCAGGATCTGGTAGGGGTATTGATGCTGAAAAGAATTAGATGGTGGTCAGACCAGTCAATAGGTGAGATGGAGCTGAAGGAGATAAGGTCATTTTTCGTTATAATCAAGTCAAGGGTGGAGCCTTTGATGTGAGTTGGTTCCTTACAGAGTTGATTTAGGTCGTTAATTTCCAGGAGGTTCGTGAGTAGTCGGATTGATGTGTCTTCTGTGTTGTTCCAATGGATGTTTAAGTCTCCCAAGAACACATCCTTCGTGTCTGTTAGGGCGAACCGAGTAATTAGGTCTGAGAACTCTTCTGCAAAGAGGGCTCATTCACCAGGTGGATGGTAGATGGTGTGGAATTTAATAGGATGGGAACCTTTGTTTGTAAGTTCCACCCCGAGGTATTCGAAGGTTGAGTATTCTGCCTTACTTAAAGTAGAGAGTTGAATTCCTGTTTTGTGAATTATGGCTAGCCCCCCCCCCCCCCCAATATTTTAGGTCTGTCCTGCCTAATCATGGTGTACCCGGGTGGGGTTAGCAGGTCAAGTATAGGGGTGGTGTGGTCATTAAGCCAGGATTCTGTGAGGAAAGCAATATCAATTTCTTCTCTGATAGATTCAGCGATATCAATAGCGTGCTTTGCTGCTGATCTACAGTTGAGGAGTATGCAAGAGAGAGGGCATGGCTTATCCTTAGAGGAAGGAAGAGTTTGAATGGTGGTGAGTTGAGCTGGCGGTCTGGGCTCAATTATTGTAGAGGGTAATCTATTTGTGCTGACAATTACTGGGATAGTGGAGGGGGGTTGGGGAGATTTAGACAGGTGCTTCGTAATTTAGGATTCACTGAGAGCAGTGGCTGTCAAGATCCAAAAGGGAGTGTTGGGCACGATGGGGTCTGTGGGCCAGATGAGTTAAAGGAGTGCAGGGCCATGCGATATAATGTGAGACTGAGGTGGGCGCGCCAGTGAGTAGGGGTACTTTAGCACTCTCGGGGTGTGATGTCTGGGTAGCTTGGTCAGTTGAGAGATGTCATGTCTTAGGTGAGCTATGTCATTAGCCAGGGAGTCAAGTTTCTTTTCCAAGCAGGACAAGATCTGAGTGAAAGTGTTTTTGACACTATCATTAATGCACAAGGGAGGATGTGAGTCAAGTTCTTGGAGATACGAAGCAGACCGTGCTTTAATATGTGTGAGTTCCTTATCATAGGGACTATGCTTGTGGTTATCCCTTACGGGTTTAGTGGGAAGTCCATGGTAGGGAGAGGTTTATATCAATGAATGGCATAATGTACCTGAGCACATAAGTGATATAGCTCCATATCTGGTGCTTCGAAACACCCTTTGAAGAATGGGTGTGTGAGAGCGTCCCAATGCAAATACGCCCCTTTACCCCAGGCAAAATGGATCATTTGCATTTGAAGGACTTGAAAAAAGTGATGTCTGGGGTAGCAAGGAATGTTGATAAATAAGTACAAGCTGCCCTGTAAAATATGTTGTTGAATGAATGTCATTTTGGTCCATACCTTTGCTTCTTTCCTTTTTAAATATTTTAAAAATCTTATAACAATATGCTGGCACACAGAAACCTTTTACAGAAAAAGCCTCTGTGAAATGCTGACATCATCATTGTCATATGGTCTTATTTGAAAGCTGAGTGACTTCATATCATAAAATGGATGTAACACTTATGATGTAGAATTTTTATATCACGTCATGTTGTGGCGATATTACAATATTTAAACATACCAAATGGCAAATATAAAGTCCATACAATATATATTTAGAAATATCTTATCACAAATCCAGAAACTAACCATGCATGCTGTACCTATCAGTCATCATCTCGAGTCATATTTATGTTCCTATTTTCTGTCATAAGTTAATGCAAGCGTGACATAGCTCGAGTAATTTAAGGTATCCCATGTCCTAAGGTGATGGTTTACTGAATAGATCAAATGATAATGCTTGAGGGTGGAGTTGTATGTGCTTCAACTGCATATTGATCAACTATAGACAATCACTGTCAAAAAAAAAGTGTCATCATTCACAAAGAAACCATCCACTGCACCACTGCCGTAGACAACACCACCCCGATCATGGAACACCTCAACTTCCAGCTAAAAACAGATGGCATAACTACCTTCAGATGCACCCTCGCCTACAGACATCCTGGTTCATGCCCCAGCTTCTGCAACGCCATCCCTGAATTCATTGCACCACAAACCATAAACACCAAAAACTACATCTTCCTCAATTTTCAATTCAATTTTCACCTGGATGACCTTAACAATGCCAACACAGACAACCTCCTCGAAGGCATGAACAGCATTGGTCTCAACCTACTAGTCACCAACCACACACACAACGCAGGAGACACGCTGGACCCTATTTTCCCAGCTAGCGAAAGAGTCAAGTACAGCCATGTCATCAAGCTCACCTGGACGACCCCTCAATTGTCCACGCTACCATCACAGGAGCCCCAAGAACCTCCACCAAGCCGCCCAGCACCTCACACCGCAACTGGAACAAAATATCCAAGAGCCAATGGATTGTCTTCTCCCACCCGACACCACTACCAACCTTGAGCAAGCTGTCAAGAACGTCACCACCTGGATCTCCGACTGTGCCAACAGAATTGCCCCCATCAAACTCAAGAGATACACAATACATGGCAGTTTGTACACCGTGGAACTGAGAAACATGAAACGCAACTGCAAGTAACTAGAAAGGAAATGGCGCACCAGAAAGGAGCACACAGACCGCACCACCTTCAAAAAATCGCTCAACCACTACCACCAACTCCTGAAAGAGACAAAAAAGAATGCCCTAGTCAACCGCATTGAAGCCAGCCCCAACCACAGCAAAGAACTCTTAGGCATCGTTAAGGAGTTCTCCAACCTCTCAACAACCGAAAACATCATCACCCCTTACCAAGAATTCTGCAACACCCTAGTGGATTTCTTCCACAACAAGATCTCCACCATCTACAAACACTTCAAACCCCAACCTGCCGCCTCCAAAATCCTCAGCCTCTTCACTCCCACAGATGCAAACTCTGACCACCGGATCACCGCTTGTGACCAGCTCATCACACAAAGCACTAGACATCATGCACTAAATCCACTCAGGAGCACTAGCGGACCCCTGTCCCCATCACATGTTCAAACTCGGAAACAGGACTATCAGCAATGAGCTCACCACCATCTTCAACACATCCACCACCTTCCCAGAAAATGGAAACATGCTGAAGTCAAACCCCTCCTCAAGAAACCGGCCCCCAACCCCAACGAGCTCAGGAACTACTGGCCCATCTCTCTGCTCCCCTTCCCCACTTTAGTCCTCAAAAAGGGCATCAACTGCTAACTCACGGAATACCTGGAGAACAACGATCTTCTGAATTCATCCCAATCTGGATTCCGTAAGAACCGCAACCCCAAAAGCGCCCTGATGGCAGCAACCAACAACATCAGAACACTCCTAGACTGGGAAGAAACGGACGCCCTGATCCTCCTCAAACTCTCAGCAGCCTTCCCCACCCACACCCTGTTCAAGAGGCTTCATCAGATTGGGTTCCAAGAGGACACCTTCAAATTGATCGTACCCTTCCTCACTGGAAGAACCCAGAGAATCTGCCTGCCACCCTTCACTTCGGAACCCAAGAACATAATCTGCAGTGCCCCTCAAGGTTCATCCCTCAGCCTTTCACTGTTCAGCGCCTACATGAGCCCCCTGGCCAACATAGTCAGAACCCATGGACTGAACATCATATTCTACGCACACAACACCAAACTCATCCTCTGTGTATCTGAAGACCCATCCACCACGAGGGCCAACTTCCGCTTGTGCATGACCATCGTTGCTGACTGGATGCAAAACAACTGCCCCAAACTGAGCACAGGCAAAATAGAAGTAATGATCTTCGGGAAAAACACCTCCTCATGAAACGAATTGTGGTGGCCTGCTGAACTTGGACCCTCACCCACTTCTACAGACCACGCCCGGAACCTCGGCATCATCCTGGACAGCAAACTCACCATGAAAAAAACAGATCAATGCAATCTCTTCCACCGGCTTCCTCAATCTTCAATGCTCCAAAAGACTTCAAATGCTCCTTGTCAAGCCCTTGTCACTAGCCCCTTGGACTACGGCAACACACTTTACGTAGGAATCACCACCCACCTCCTGAAGAGACTGCAGACCATACAGAACTCAGCAGGCTGACTCATCCTAGACCTCCCGAAACAGATCCACATCATTCCACTACTTAAGAAATTCCACTGGCTACCCGTCCACAAGAGATGTCAATTCAAGGTACTGACTCACACCTTCAAAGCCCTGCACAATCAAGGACCAGAATACATCAACCGCCAACTGAGCTTCCACTAGCCCTTCAGACACCTGCAATCTGTCACCGTCTCCCTCGCTCACACCCTCCGCATCTGCCGATGCAACAGTGTAGGACGCTCCTTCTATTACCTCGCTGTGAAGTCCTGAACTAGCCTCCCTCTCCACCTCCGGAGACCTCACCCTCTCTGCAGGAATTCAGAAAGAGACTCAAGAACTGGCTATTCAACTGATTCCACCTGAGTAGCTTGGCTGTCAGCACCTGGATACCCTCGTGGGTCAATAGCAGCGCTTGATAAATCCGGTTTGATTGATTTAAATTTGACCCTGCTGATGTGATTAACAAACTTTTACTTGATGTACACAGAGGGCCGTCTGTTATTCAGTCATCCTACTGCTGTATATAATCCTTGTGAAAAAGGCACTACACAGCTTTAAGCTACCAACATACCCAACAGTATTATTCTATCACTATTAGGGGCCATTGTTTGGCATGTGATTAGCATTAATGGATTTTGTTATCTCCATTACCGTGTGGGAGATGTAGGGGGGTCTTTGGTCGAAACACCACTTTAGCGGAATAGAACAAACACTCTATGAATTATACTGCAATAAAGAACAAGCATTGGCATAGCCAATAGGCCTCGCTTTTGGGACCTTATAAGTATTTAGTTTTGCAGCACAATATCCTTGGTGCAACAACATCAGCTGTTGCATGGCATGGCTAAACACTTAGGTTTAGCCATGCAACCGGATATTGTGCTGAAGTTATCCAGCACAATATCCTTGGTGCAACAACATCAAGTGTTGCATGGCTAAACACTTATAAGGTCCCAAAGGCGAGACCTATTGGCTATGCCAATGCTTGTTAAAATTTTTATCTTTTAAACAGGTTTTGCTCATTTTCCACCTACTTTCCACTCCTTTGTCCGCAAATCCTATTTAAATATTTTACTATCTTCACACCGCTCGAAGTGTGACAATAGTCGTGAGAAAAAAAGTGTAGCTTACGCTGTAAATTGTGGGATACATTTATTCCATAAATGTGGACATTAGCAAACTGATACATCCTTGTCCACTTATGTTTTTTTTTTGTATGAGCATTTTCATGCTCGTTGTGCGAACGCAGTGGAAGGAACAAGGAATGAAGAGTAAAGGGGGTGAAGGTGAGTGAAGGAATGGGCGTGGCTACGAAGGATGTGGTGAGGTGGTAAAGGAGGAGACGAGGAATGAGGGAGGCGAAGTATCACGGTGAGGATGGGGCGGGTAGTAAAAGGAGGGCATGAATGCACGAGGGAAGGAGCGTATGAGGGGCGTGGAAGTGAGATGGGGACCCACTGAGGGCTGTGGGGGCAAGATAGGACTCAAAGAATTTTGGTGTCGGAGACAAATGAGTACGGGAGGGCAGCGAAAGGGGGTGTGGGAGGGAAGATATGGAAGAGGGTTAGAATACATTTTCAGGGTGAGGGATAAAAGGGTAGTGCGGAGCGGTTTCGGGGAAGTTAAGGGTTGTGAAGTGGGCGAGGAAAGAATCTATGGCTGTGGGGGTGAGAGAGACCTTAGGGGGTTGTAGGTAAGCCGAGATGGGTCAAGAGAGGAAAGGCAGGGCCGAGGTAGGAATTTGTGGGCGGAAGTAAAGACTGAGTTAACATGAGTGGGCAGGAGGAGTGAGGGTGAGGGGAAGGCGTATGGGGGCATTAATTGAAGATGTAAAGGGAAATCAAACCGAGAAAAGAGGTGGAAGTGAGAGAACACGGATGTGAAACTGCTGGAGAAGGTTTGCGAGAAAGGAGGAGAGAGAATGCAGGCAAAGGAGGGAGTGCGACAAGAGGAAACCGGACAGGTGTAGGCTGTAAAAAAGGGGGAACATGATGGGGCGTAAAGGGTGTTGGTGTAAAGAGCAGGGCACACAGGCGGAGAAGGCTAGAGAGTGAGAAAGAAATAAAGTGGGATAAACACAGAGAAGGTGGTAACAGAATGGGTGGTGGAGGGAGAGCCACAGAGAGCTAAAGAAGAGAGGGGGGTATAGAGGAGGGTACAGAGATATAGAAAAGAGCTGAGAAGCTGAGTGAGGAGGCAAAAGAGTGTGGGAGGGGGAACTCAAGGACAGACGCATATAAAGGCAAAGATTGAGGAGGGAATGGTACAAAATGTGGAGGAGTGAGAGGGGAAGGTACAACGGGAGATGAAGGAAGTGGGGACGGTAAGGGGTCGGGAGGAGTGAGTTAAGAGACAATGGAGACATTATTGAAAGAGGGGAGGAATGGTAAAAATCGAGGAGAGAAGAAAAGTGAGAGGAGCAAAGAGACAGAGATAACAAGAGACAGAGATAACAAAAGACAGGTGCATGTAAAAAAATCAGGAGGGAGCTAAATTGGTGAAGGGGACAGATGGGAGGGAGTGAAAAGGGGAAGAATGAAAATAAAATGGGACAGAAAATATTCGGCGGAATCCACCCCTGAATGCGAGTGTCCAAAAGAGGAGGGGGCTGAAGAAATGGAGTGGAGGAGGGCACGGCAGGTGTCAGAGGCTAGGGGTAAAGAGGGCCACAAGGGTCTGGTGGAGGAGACCAGGGGAGAGACTACTGGTAAAACGATGAAAATGAACACCTGGTTATAGAGTGAAGGGGCGTGAAGGTGAGGGCGTGTTGAGGTGGGCGGAGTTAGCGAATAGATGGTTCTACCACGGGGAACGTGACGGAGGCAAGGGGGAGGGGGGCACATGAGAGAGCAGGTGGAGGGCAGGAGGTCCTTTCGAAGTTTGTGAGGGAGAGCGGTTTGAGGCGAGAGATAAAGATGGGTACTGACACGGTCTGGTCAGGAGGGTTGCTAGGGGGAGCCACAAAGGGGAGAGTGCACAAGAGGCGGGGTGGAGGTTAAAGTAGATGGCTGGGGAGGGGGAGATACGGGGAGGTCTGGGTTGGTGCAAAAGGAGGGATCCGGGAAAAGGCTACTGAAGAAAACCAGTGGACGAGGTAAATGGAAAAGGAGCGGCTAGTGAGGGAGAGCAGTGGGAGGAAAGAGTACGACATGGGAGAGGATGGTGAGAGCGGGGGTTGCATAGGAGGAGGCTAGCGAGGCGCAGGGGGGAGTGAGCGCTGGGGAAAGGAGGAGGCTGGTAGAGAGGACACTGCGGGGGCAAAGGCTTGTGACAGAGCATGGGGAAAGAGAGGAGGCATTTCAAGCAGCTCGAGCGAGAGGGCGGGGGGTAGAGGGCACGGGAGGAGGCAGGTGAGGGAGAGCTAATGAGGGCAGAGGAAGACGCACGCGGAGGTTGGCGAGAGAAGAAAGGGGCAAACAAGGAGGCTTTGGGGAGAGAACGGAGATCAACGCACAAGAGGGGGCTGGCGAGGGAGGGCACGTGAGTGGGTGGTGTGGAAGAGCAACGTGGGAGGGTGCAAACGAGGTGGCACTGAGCAACAGCAAGAAGATTAAGGTACAGGAGTGAGCTTGCGACAGAGGGCAGAGAGGAGAGCACGTGAGGTGGCTGGTGTGAAAGAACAGCAGGGGAGGGGGCGGAGAGGAGGCTCTGAGGGAGAGCGACGGCTAAAGGCCGAGAGGAAAGCCAGATGAAAGCGCGAGCAAGACGGAGAGGCGAGGCGTGCGCGAGAGGAAAGCCAGATGGCGCCTCTGCGCGTAACTGTGCGCGTAACCGCACGCTCTAGGCCTCACAAAAAGCTGTGGTCGGCTTTTTGAAGCCCACTCACTAAATGTCTCGCCAGTGCAACGCATGCGCTGGCTCAGGCGAGACCTAAAAATGTGTAGGTGCTATTTCTGTTGATGCTTATATATTACCCAGAATTTTAGTGCATTTTGTAAAGTTTTAATTATATAAATGTTTTGATGGTATGCTTATTATATAATTTCTAAGTATTGATGCTTTAAATTTGTATTTTATCTACATCTTTGGTATGGGTTGTCATTAGGCACTAAAGATTTGGCTCTGATAGTGATTTGTAGGACAAAGGACAGTGTGGTGGAATTTCTTAGGGAGCTGGTTTGGATTGGGTGCTATACGTATTTAAAAGTATTGTACAAATTCCTCGGTTTGGCAATATGGCCAAGTGAAGCAACTACTGTAAAGGACGGCCAGTTATTAAAGCAGAATTATACACAGTATTTTGATTTCTGGCTTTAACTGTGTCATGCAGCAGAAGCGCCACCACAGTCTTTTAGAGGTGGAGCTTTACGTTGTTATTTAGCTCCTGGAAGTTTTCTTTCTTGGGGTGCGATGTGTACAGAGGGACATTATTTAATCCTCAGTCATTTTGCTATAGTACGTTAGTCAATTTAGAAGGTTTAACAAATTACACAAATTTAACAAGGATTAACAAATTAAAAATATTAACATAACGTGTATTTGTAAAGCGCGTGTTCACCTGGCCACAGGGCCAAGTGCAGAATGATGGAAAGCATCTTGTCCTTATTTTCGACCAAGGCATGAAGCAAATGCTGAATCATGTTTTTACAGATTAAGAAGGCTATGCAGCCATATTTGCAAAAGCTACAATATCATTCGAGAAGACATCTTGGGATCTGATGGATTACACTTCGATGCCACCTTCTCACCAAACAGTCAAAGCAATTCAGTACCAACAACATTGAAAATTCATGTTTCAATGTTGTTGAATGGGTCTGGATTCAACAGTCAAGACTCGCACGAATCCCAGGGAACTCTTACTATCTCCTAAACAATGATGTTTAACTGCAAAAAGACAACAAAATATGTGGTACAATCTCGCCATTCTTTGTCATTTGAACCACCACTTCCATTGTACGAAGGGCTGAATGTGCACACCATGACACAGTCAAGAAAATTGATAACTCAACTTCACAGTTTGAGCATTAGCGTCGGCTACCACAGTGTTTTTCAGGTGGAGAATCAGCTAGCAACTGCGGTTTCCCAGAAAGCACAGTGAGAAGGAGTTGTGTGCCCAGCTAAGCTTTAAACTGGGCTTTTCACGGTGCAACAGAAAATCTTGATCCAGTTCTTCAAGCATCCCTGCCAAGGATTCTTTCCATGGCACAAGAATCAGCATCTTTCAGACACCATCAATCTCAAACCCAGGACAGACCAGAGAAGCTATCACTCTTCCTGCAGAGGCTGAGAGAAAGAACTTATCTTTGCCTGAGAGCTTTAACACTGTACCAGCTGTAGCTCTGAAAGAACCTACAGTTGAGGTGCCAAAATGCAACTTAACAAAAGGTAGTTGTGGGAGATATGGTGGAAGCAATGAAGTTTGAGAAAATGTGGACTGAATCATCTAGCCAACTGATTGTGAAGGAGAAGCTAGAAAAGGGAGACAGTCTGGCATGGTCAGCCTACCATGCTTCCCATCAGACAGCCATCTTTGAATGAAGAGCCTGCTCTTTTGCAGCTTCTGCCTCTCTTCTAGGAGAAGGTTGCTTCAGCGGCCAGGATCAAGCATGGCATGGATGTTGTTTGCCAATTAACAGAGTTCCTGAATCCCATGCAAATCCCAGTAGTTGCAATGGATGCTCCTCTGTTTGCATTGGCAAAGTACATACAGTGGAAATGGCCCAAGACGCCCAGAGAAAACAAGTTTGTGGTGATGTTCAGTGGCCTCCACATAGAGTTAGTTGTATGGAAAACCATTGGCGACTACCTGGAAGGCTCTGGGTGGACAAACACTCTAACACAAGCAGGACTTGTCTAGTCGGGAACAAACTATTTTTTTCTCAGTAGCTCACATATCAACAGGACGAGACATGCACACCAGGTATGTGGTGTTGTTCTGAAGAAACTTCAGAGAGATGCATTTCTTACATCACAATCCCCAGACTCTGAGGAATCAGAAGCATGGAGACAGGAAATGGTCAGAAAGAGCCAAAAATTCCAGTACTGGGATACTTTCTACAGGCTTGAACTCCTTGATCTCCTTGTCTTGACTTTATTTTGTATGTAGAGTCACTGAAAGCCCTGGCCCTATGGTTCTTCACCTTGGACCATCAGAATTATGCCAGCTGGATCCCTATCCATATACGTGACATAGAGAACCTGCCACCGTACATCTTGGAAGAATTTGTGAAACGTGGCCACTGGGTTGTTTGTAAGACAACAAGTTATCAGTCATGCTTACTGATCAATCTCGTTAACAGAACAATGAGCTGGTCAAGGGTTCTTGTGGGGCAGTTGGACTCACTAAAAATACGTCTGCGTTCAGAAAGTGGATGCTAGCATGTCCTGAACAAGCACGGTTGCTCAGAGAGTTTGAAAACTGTTGCAGTCTGGAAAATGCAAAGCACTGTCACCATGAAGGACGCGCAGCACAGAAGAGCATCAAGCAACAGATGCTGATCCTTACAGAGACTATCAAGGAAATGGGCAATCCCTTTCTAAATGTAACTGAAGAACTGCAGACTTTGGATTCTCATACTGTCCTAAACTAGTCGGTAGGGAATACAGTGCATATGATCGAAGAGGTTGGCGAACAACAGTGCAAGGACTACTGCAAGTCAGTCCTCAATGACTGTGAAAGGTCTATTCATGACCCAATTAAGAACTACCCCCCCCCCGACTGTTCAAGTCACTTGCTCCGAAAATCAGCTGTGAACAAGCATACAAGATTGCAAGTCTAAAGGTAGAGGTCAACCTTTTCTCGAGACTGTACACTGTCGCACAGCACCGGGAGTGTGATATGAATACTTTCTTCAGCCATGAAAACCATCCATTTTCACCATCCTTCTCTGAAAAAGGAAAGCTTTGTTTTGGGAATAAGTCTGACCTAATGACATCCGAAAAAGAAGCACCAAACCTACTTGAATTCGATGACACTGATGATACAACTGTGTTGTTGGCCAACTTGGAAGAAGTGGATGAACAAGAGGCATCAACAGAGGTGAATGTTCGGTATCTTGCTCTTAAGCTAGTGTCTGTAGAAGAAACAGCTGAAAAGATGTGCCAACTTCCTTCGATGTGAAGGTGTTCGATGGTGCTGCTGTGGTGCACCTCCTCTCACCAACTGCAGGTGTCAGGACTTTTGAAGACTATGCCATTGATGTTTTCAGACCTTACATAGTGCAGCAGCTTGTCTGCTCGAGAAGGGTGTACATTGTATGGGACAGGTATGTCAAAGGTAGCATCAAATACTCTTTCAGCATTCTGGTCAGAGGCAGTAACCTATCATATTCATGCCAGCCTGTAACCACGAAGGCGCAAATATAATACTGGTTTACATGTACAACATGCCTTGCAACAAGGCTCTGTGTCTTGTTTGGTCCACACTGTGGACACCAATGTCATGGTGATTCTAATAGGAAAGTTTCGCCAGCTACAAGACTTGTGTCCCAAGGCCAATATCTGGGTAGCATTTTCCTACATCCACATTAATGTCATTGCTCAGACCTTGGGAAAGGAGAATTCCACAGCCTTGCCGATGTTTCACAGCTTCACTGGCTGTGACACTGTCTCGGCATTCCTTGGAAAAGGGAAGAAATCAGGATGGATGGATGGCCTAGAAATCTTATCCAGACGTTACAGCAGCCTTCACTAACATTTCCAGGAATCCATTCATAGAGTGACAGCTTCCGAATTCTTGAACGCTTCACCATAATCTTGTACCAGAGAACAAGCCAACTGGAATCAGTGAATGAAGCCCACAGAGAAATGTTTTGTCAGCAAACAAGACAATGGAAGCCATCCCACCAACACAGTCTGCTCTTCTTGAACATACAAAGTGTGTTTTTTACCTAGCAGGGATCTGGTCCACATGTGACGTACCTCAGCAGGAGCTACCCACTCCGGAGGGATGGGGGAGGAAAATGGACAGACAGTCAGTGGGAGGCCCCATTGTGGACAGCATTAACAGAGGCATCTAAGGCATGTGCTGTACTTGTCAAGTGTGGTTGCAAAGCTGCAGCTGGTTGCAAGAAGGCGCTATGGGCCTGCACTGAACTTTGCAAGTGCAATTGCATCGTAAACTGAGCTCACAAAAGGATTTTTTTTAGGAAAGTTTATTAAACACAGAACATATCTGCAGATTTCAAAGTGCTGTTTTTACTTTTAATTATTTTTTAAGTTCATTTAACATAGTAGAAATCTGCAATTAAATGAGTTCTATAGATAAAAGGTCTTGTTTTACTCTTCCTTCATGTCCTCTTCTGAAGTCAATCACAGAAGTATTAATGCTTATCCTCTTCCTCGGTGTCTGTTGCACAGCACGATTTCTTAATAATGTCACATGACAGGGTCCATGAGCACTGATCGTGTGGATCCTACCAAAAACTATTAGCATACGACCAAACAAAATTCCACACACAGTTTGGTGCTTTTGTCCAACCTGTCCCCTTGCTGTTGCCAAGGGACCTCACTATTATGCAAGCCCAGAGTTAAGAAGACCAGGACAGGAAGAACGTTCTTTTCACACCTGGCAACTAAATATTGGAACTCTGCCATAAGAGATTAGAGCATTTAACAGTCAAAACCAGTTTAGAAAACAGCTACAAACTTGGTTATTTCTTAAGCAGCCTTCTTGGTATGCATCCGCTTTACGGAGTTAAGCTCCAAGACACTCTCTTGAGAGTAACAAAGCACTTTATAAAACTCACATTCACCAGACTGCTGTGAAGGCAATTTGTCAGATAGGGGCTACTTCCGCTAGACAGTGGTTTCCTGAAAATGTGTGAAGAAGTTATTGTTATGTGGCCAATTAACAGCTCAGGTGATAGTCTGATGAGATCATCAATAAAACAGTTGATCTTCTGAAATACTACATGTAAAATTACAGATGCCTAAATGATACACCCAATTATAACTGGGGGTTACTGTGTTGGGTAATCAGACAGTACTGGCATTTGGCTACACTCAGACTCTTACAGATAAGATATTGTAATAAAATAATCAGTGTGAAAATCAATAAACTGCCTGTGGGACTAGTATGCAAGAAACTCCTGCCACAAACACACACATTCTCAAAGGTGAGCCTGATAAAGGGTAACAGGAAGACTCCTACCAGACTTAAACCCACAACACACCCCTGTATAACTTTCCAATAGCATTCCTCTTAAACGGGTTTCCTTATCACAATATATCACACAGATTCTTTTAAATTTAAATATTACCCTTTATTAATTCATTAATTCATCAATATGAATTTGGGATACAAAATAGAGAATCATGGGCAAAAATGGAAGGAGGGAGGGTGAGGACAGACAACACGGACAACAATGGAAAGAGGGAGGTTGGGTAGAGGTAAGGAACAGCACGGACAACAACAACGGAAGGAGTTCGATGGGCAGGAGAAAGCAACAACAAGGGCAACAACTGAAGGAGGGAGGGAGGCGGGGGTAAGAAAATACACTGGCAACAACACAGGGAGGAAGGCAGTGCTTAAAATGGGAAAAGAAGAGTACAGGTATTCACCAAATTGAGCTATGACCACAGGGGTGAGGAGGAGGATTAAAGGGTGGGACCTGAGGCGAGGCTACTGGGAAACATTTACTGGGAATCAATATTTTTTTGGCTTCAGTGCTAATACAATTCTGCAGTCTATGGTTTGAGAAGATTTGTGCTAGAATAATTTTTCCGGGTGGGGTGCTTCAATTAATGTTACATCACTGAAGTCATAGGGATTATGAAAAATACAAGAGTGACACAAAAAACAAGGTCTCAGGCGCAGCTCTAACTCTCGCTGTCGGTTGTCGAACAACCGGCTTCTCGCCCACCTTGCGCCACTTGTTCCTACGTCCAGAGTGTGCCTTTTGTGCTTTCCTCACTGCCTGTTCCTGTACTTCTTTCTTTGACTTTGCGTGCCTTTCCCGCCTTGTTTGCCTGTGCCTCATTTCTCTCCTTTTCTGCCTTGCCTTTTTCCTCCGTATCGCCTGTGACTAATTTTCCCTCCTTTATCTCCTTCTTGTTTTGCCGCTGCCCGTTTCCCACCTCCCCCTCCCTCCTCCCAGGACCTACTTAATGGAGGCCGCGGAGGGACCCCATTGAGCAGGTAACAGGCCCACCTCTCACTCTCGCTGTCAGCCCCTGAACAGTCAGATTCTCCTCAGCCCTCTACCTTGTTGTTCCTGTCCAGATTCTGCCTTTTGTAATGTAATGTAATGTAATGTAAATTCGTACTTGTAAAGCGCACTGCTGCCCCAGCTATGGGGCGTCCTGGCGCTATACGCATACCGCTGTGGAACCCTTCCTGGCAATTCCCTGTGAAATGTCCACTCCTGGGCACCCCCAAGGTGAAGCCAGGCATCCCAGCGCTGGTGGGGCCGTTGTGGAGATTAAGCAAGCTATTGCCCAGAGTTGCAGAGTGGGACCCATGATTAGAATAAGCACCGAGGCGAGAATTATCAGGTCTGAGGAAATTGAGCCCAAGACCCGCCGAGGTGGGAATTGAACCCTGGTCCCGGGCCAGATCTCTGCATCAGGGTCTGCTGCTCTAACCATTGAGCCACACTTCTCCACTTTTTGTGCCTTACTCACTGCCTGTATCCGTGCTTCCTTCTTTAACTTTGCCTTTGTGTGCCTTTCTCGTCCTTATTTCATGCACCTGGTTTCCCTTCTTTTCTGCCTTGACTTTTTGAGCCTTTTTCCTCTATATCGCCAGACTCATTTTTCTCTCACTTGTTTTGTCGCCACCCGCTAGCCCTTCCCACCATCACCCAGCACCCCTTTCTCCTCCCAGGACCTACTTAATGGAGGCCGCAGAGCGATCTTGTTGAGCAGGTTGCAGGCCCACCTCTCACTCTTGCTGTCAGCCCCCGAACAGTCGGATTTTCGTCTGCCCTGTACTTCGTTGTTCCTTTGTCCAGATTCTGCCTTTTGTGCCTTCCTCACTGCCTGTACCTGTTCTTCCTTCTTTAACTTCGCCTTTGTGTGCCTTTCTCATCCTTATTGCCTGCACCTCGTTTCCCTTCTTTTCTGCCTCGTCTTTTTGTGCATTTTCCCTCCATATTGCCGGACTCATTTTTCTCTCCTTTTTCTCCCACTTGATTTGTCGCCGCCCACTAGCACTTCCCACCACCACCTAGCACCCCTTCCTCCTCCCAGGACCCCCTTAAAGGAGGCCGTAGCACCAGGCATGCCAAAGGCAAGCCTCTCTGCGCCCATCCACGTCTGGGCCTTGCCCAGTGCCAGGAGCCCTGGTTCTCCTACACCCTGCAGATACACCGTCGCTGAACACCTAGCCCGGGCCCGCGGACATACCAACAACCAATGCTGTTGCACCTCTCCATGGGTCCGTTCTCCTGCATACACTGCTCCTTCTCGCCCACCAACATGCCATCCATCACCACGCGAACCAACACAACGTACCTACTTCCCATCAACTTGCGTACCCCTTCCTCAACACACGCTTGCTTTGCAAACACGCCACCGAAATCTGACACCTTATCACTACCCATACCCCCAACGTCGTCCTCCTCACTAAAACCTGGCTTACTCCTGCATACGCTCCAGACATCGCCACAGCAACACCCGACAGATAAAAGATTGCACACCAAGACTTCACTGACAAACCCTGAGGAGGGATCGCCATCATCCACAA
The DNA here is from genome assembly GCA_963921515.1 of Calotriton arnoldi. Lineage (NCBI taxonomy): Eukaryota > Metazoa > Chordata > Amphibia > Caudata > Salamandridae > Calotriton > Calotriton arnoldi. The sequence goes on along the minus strand of CAWUFW010001715.1, from coordinate 725,717 downwards.
AGAAAACATCCACTGCACTACCGAGACAGAATTAATCATCCAGACCATGGAACACCTCAACTTCAAACTCCGAACAGACGGAAAAACCACCATCAGAGGGACTCTCGCCTACAGACCACCTGGACCACAAACCAGCTTCTGCACAGTCATCCCTGACTTCATTGCCCCTCTCGCCATTGACTCCAAAGACTACATCTTCCTCAGAGATCTGAATTTTCACCTCGAAGACCTCACGGACACTGACACCAACACCCCCAGCCTTCTCTACAGCATGAATAACATAGGATTCACCCAACTCCTTACCGACCCCACATTGCAGGACACACGCTGGACCCCATCTTCACCTCCAACAACAGGGTCAAGTATAGCCACGTCACAAACTCACCTGGACCGATTACTCCATCATACACTTCAACATCTTCAGCCCCCGCACCTCCATTGCAGAGCCATCCAGCGCCCCCTGCCACAGTTGGAGCAAAGTATCAGAGAGCCAATGGGCCGACACCCTCAACTCCTAACACAGCATCAGACTTACACCAAGCTGTCAAAAACTTCAACTCCTGGATCACCAACTGCGCCGACATCATCGCTACCATCAAGAAAAGCAGACACAGGAGATCCACCAAGCAGGCAAGATGGTACACCAAGGAATTCAGGACAGCAAAACGTCACTGCAAGCAACTGGAAAGAAGATGGCGCACAAGCAAGGACACCTCAGACAGAACCACCTTCGTGAACTCCCTCAACCAATGTTCCCTCTAATTTTTTTCCTCTGTGTGCGGCAGTGTAAGATCTCTGTGCGCTGCAGACAAGTCTATGTGCACTAAGGAAATGATCATGCATGAGAGTATTGTGATCAGTTATATAAATCTGTGGCAATCACCACTCAAAACTTTTATTTGCAAAAACAGGTACATTTCAGCAATACAGCTACCTTTAATAGGGAATTGTGACAGTTGTGCAATGTAGATACATGCCGATATGATATTAAATGTTTACTGTAGTGGCACCTATACCCCAGGTTTAAGAAATGACATGACTCAGAAGGTTGTACCATCATAGGATTTTACTGAAGTTAAAGTAGTGTCCTGGTGACAATAACCTGTAAGAGCCTTTATGGCCTCGGAAGAGGGGGTTTGGGTGGTGGTATTAGTTTCTACAGTTTGCAATAAGAAAACATACCTCAAAGCAATACTAATGGTGAACAAGTCATAAGGCACTAACAATGGGGGGAGGGTCATCTTACCTGGAAGAGTGTGAGCCTCTTTTCCATGGAGTTGTGGATCATCAGTGTGATCATAGCTAGGAAGGTGTATGGGTTTGGCATGGCATCTGTTTCTTCCACTAAACTTTCTGCTTCTGGCCTTGCTCCCCACAAGTCTAGCCCCACTTTCACACATAATCCCCCTCTTACCAGGCTCTTCCCCTTCATGGAATCGATGACCTCCAAGGGTGCTAAGTCAGTTGATCTTGATTCCACACTATCTACTTTCTTGAATACATGACCTAGATTCTTATTATAAATGGAGCAACTTTATAAGCTATTTAATCAAACACAGGAGACGTTTTTTGTGCAGTGTACATGCTTAACTCAAGTATTTGAAGGTGCTCTCATATGTTTTTTTAATCTGTTTATTGAGATGCTCTCATATGTGATAACAAACAAAAAGGATGCTCAGTAAAATAATGTATTTGCCTAGGATCACACAACTTGGCCAAGGAGGGATTTTCTAGTTTCACGCTATACAATTCAACCACTAGATTGGTATTTATTTATGCCATCAAAGGTTAAGGCTTCCTGCTTACATAAAGGATGTGAATAGATTTTGGTGACATCCAGAATCCTCATTTCAATTTGTGCAATTTTACACAGCACAAACTTTGGGCAGTTTTATCCTGTGTGTTACAACAGACTCCATATATTACGATTTCTGAGTGTCACTGCCAATACATCCATTCCTGAATCCTGCAGCCGCTGAATCCTGGAAGGACCCCCACCCAACACTAATGGAGCAAGAAGCACAGTTTTGTCATCTGTGGCAAAACACATGCAGGCAAGAGGAAGACTTTGCTTTCACACGCATTCTGCTCCTCCACCTCGTCTTGTAAACTCACTGTAAATGCACTTCAGCTCCTAGAAATTGACCGTTTTTTTGCTCTGCTCACAAATGGTCACTTCTTCTTACAAGAAGCAGTGAAGTGCGCGCTTTGTGAGAGTATGTGCGTGCTGAGGGAAGGCAGTCTGCGCGCACGCATGCTACAGGGAACAATGCCCTCAACCTACATCATTGGCTACTGAGAGAGACAAAGAGGAAAACCTTAGCTGACCACATTGAGTCCAGCTCCAAACACAGCAAAGAGCTCTTCAACATCGTCAGAGTATTTGCCACCCTGCAGCCACAGAAAACAGCATGACCCCCTCCAAAACACGATGCAACAGACTCACCAACTTTTACCACAGCAAGACTACCACCATCTAGAAGAACTTCAAACACAAGCCCTCAGACGTCCTTCGCCTTCATGCCCTCACCAAAACCAACATAGACCACCGACTGGCTGCATGGGACCAGTTCACCCCCTCAGGACACCACCACCACCATCATGAACTCCGTTCACTCAGGAGCCCGCATAGACCCTTGCCTGCACCATATTTTCAACCTCGGAAGCACAGGATCAGCAGCAGGCTCAACACCCTCTTCAACTCCTCACTCGCCACGGCCACCTTTCCTGAAGACTGGAAACATGCAGATGTCACAAGCTCCTCAAGAAACCATCTACAGTTCCGACCGATCTCAAGAACTACTGCCTGATCTCCCATCTCCCCTTCCGCGCCAAAGTCCTGGAAATAGCCATAAAAAGACAACTCATGAAATATCTGGAGTAAAACCTTCTCTAGACACCTGCCAATCAGGATTCTGCACTAACCACAGCACCGAGACTACCTTGATCGCAGCCACAGATGACATCAGAGCCCTCCTTAACTGGGGAGAAACACCAGCTCTGATCCTCCTCGACCTCTCAGCAGTATTCTACACCGTATCTCATCACACCCTGACCAGAAGACTGATTAACATCGGTATCCAAGGTAATGATTTCAAATGGATCGCCTTCTTCCTCACTGGAAGAATGCAGAAGGTCTGCCTACCTCCATTCCCCTCTGAACCCAAAGAGATCATCTGCGGTGTCCTTCAATCATCCTCCTTCAGCCCCACCCTATTCAATACCTACATGACCCCTTTGACAAACATTGTCAGATCCCACGGACTAAACATCATATTCTACGCAAACGACACTCAGCTCGTCCTCTCGCTCTCAGACGATCCTGCGAACACAAGAAGCAACTTCCACAGGTTCATGAAGAGCATCGCCAACTGGATGAAGGACAACTGACTGAAACTCAACACTGACAAAATGGAAGCGCTGATCTTTGGCAACACCACCACCCCTTGGAATGGCTCCTGGTGGCCTTCGGAACTAGGACCATCACCCAAACCGACCGACCACGCCAGAAACATCGGCATAATCGTGGACAGCAAACTGACCATGAAGTCCCAGATCAGCGGTCTCCACTGCCTGCTTTCTCACACTTCACATGCGACAAAAAGTCTTCAAATGGCTCCCCTGAACACCCAACGTACCGTCACTCAGGCTCTGATCAACAGCCGATTAGACTACAGCAAAGCACTCCACTCTGGATCACCACACACCTTCTGAAGAGACTCCAGGTCATACAGAACTTCACCACCAGGCTCATGCTCTACCTCCCCAGACGGACCCACATCACCCGCCCCCCCCCCCACCTCAGAAAACTCCACTGGCTCCCTATACAGAAGAGATGTCAATTCAAGCTGATGATCCACGCCTACAAAGCACTGTACAACCAAGGACAAGCCTACATCAACCACTGGCTAAACTTCCACCAGCCAACTATGCTCCTCCATCCTTTCACTTGCCCACACTCCACGCATCCACCGAAGCAATAGCGGAGGACGCTCCTCCTACCTCGCAGTGAAAACCTAGAACGACATCCCTCTGCACCTATGAACCTCCACCTCTCTACTGGAATTTCAGAGAGCACTTAAGACCAGACTGTTCGATTGAGTCACCTGAACCTTCATGACCCTCAAGTGCCTGGATACCCTTGCGGGTGATTAATGGCGCTATATAAAGCCACTGATTGATTGATTGAAGTGTAGCAACTGAACCACGTCTAGCATGAAAGTGGTAACCGTGTGGTATCTAACTGGTGGTGCATGGTGTGGTTGCACACGGTCATTTAGAGGCAGCACATTTCCTTTGACTTGACCACAAAATTTGCACTAACATGCAGTTTTACTGCTAAAACTAAACAACACACCAATGATAATTAGTGGAATCTGGTTTCAGTCAGTGGCATAGCTAGCGTGTTATGGTCCCTAGTGCAAGGAAGGAAATGGGCCCCCATTTGACCTATGAAATACTGCAATAATCTGGATTCAGCGGGCTCTCCAGGCCTCTGTGCCACTGCACCAATGGAAGATAGGCCCTGGGTTCAAGAAGCTATTTATCTTTTGCCCAGTAAAGTTTCATACTTTGTTCTGATCCTATTGAATTCTAATGTTGACATAATTGTAAAGTTAATCGATAGGTTTTTACATTTTGTTGTTTGTTAGCAAAAATAATTACATCCTACAGGCTTTCAAAAATCATCTCACTCTAGAGTCAGAGAAATAAAAGTAAACATCAAACTCAATGTTAAAAGAATAAGAAGCAATTTGTCAGACGTATCGCCTGACATTCGACCTCAGTGGCAAGAGAGAAACCAAAATTTAAATACATCTTGTATCTCTTTCACCTTCTTAACTCCATTTTGGTTATTTTGGGAGGTCATGCTGTACTTCCAGCGCCTGTGCCGCTTCCTGGGAATTAACCCGTTCCATGCGTCGGACAGCCGGGAGCCGTCCGACGTCACGGTGGGCGTGTGTGTCGGACGGCTCCCGGCCGTCCTAGCACGCACCCACCCACGGGTGAAGCGCTGGCGCTCCCCCCGTGGGCCGCCCTTAAAGCTGCCCCCACCGGGGACAGCAGGGGAAGCCCTTCCACTTTTAACACCACGTCATCTAATGACGTCAGACCGCCTCGCGCGCTGATGCCATTACATGATACCGCACACGCTGGAAGCCATTTGCTTCCAGTGCGTCCGGCGGATAGGAGGTAAGTTTCTCCTCGGGGGGGGGGGGGGGAAGAGTTTAAAAAGGCAACAGAGGAAAGGAAAGGGTTTTTCTTTCCTCCGATGACTTTTTAAGCATTCCTCGCGCATGGGGAGGTATCATTTTACTCGAGAGACTGAGGGGAACGCTGTGGGGTAGGACATTTGTGCCGGCACGGTAATTCCACACTAAAATATGTGGAAAAAGTGTTTTTGCAGCTAAATTTGAGGTTTGCAGGGGATTCTGGGTAGGAAAACGTTGGGGGATCCACGCAAGCCATACCTCGCTGGACTCCCCCAGGTGTCTAGTTTTCAGAAATGTGTGGGTTTGGTAGGTTTAACCAAGATGGCCGCCGAGCCCTGGGCCAAAAACCCAGGGGACCCCCGTTGCACAACCAGGTTGTTTTGTGATAGGTAATTTTGATGTCGCCTCAATAGGTTTTGGGCCCTTGCCTGTCGCGGGGGCTTGACCCACCCATGCGAGTGAGGTACCATTTTTATTGGGAGACCTGGGGGAACACTGGGTCGTAGGAAATTTGTGGATCCATGCAGATTCCAGAAATTTCCCACACAGAAATGTGAGGAAAATGTTTTTTTTTTTTTTTTTTTTTACAAAGTTTGAGGTTTGCAAGGGATTCTGGGTAACAGAACCTGGTGAGAGCCAAACAAGTCACCCCATCCTGGATTCCCCTGGGTGTCTAGTTTTCAAAAATGTATGGGTTTGCTAGGTTTCCCTAGGTGCCGGCAGAGCTAGAGTTCAAAATCTACAGCTAGGCACTTTGCAACAAAAAAAAAAGGTCCGTTTTCACTGTAAAAATGAAGTGTGTCAAAGTTGCGTTTTGGGCCGTTTCCTGTCGCAGGCACTAGGCCTACCCACACAAGTGAGGTACCATTTTTATCGGGAGACTTAGGGTAACACAGAATTGTAGAGCAACTGTCATTACCTATTGACTTTCGATGCATTTCTGCCTTCCAAATGAAAGACAATGTGTAAAAAATAAGTCACTTTGAAAAATGTCCTATAATTCTCAAGCTAGTATGGGTACTCACAATTTCGGAAATGTGCAAATACTTACTGTTTCTAAACTCTATATTTTGTTCCAATTTCAAAAATACATAGGGGTCTTTCATCCCGATTTTTCACTGTATATATTTTCCCAAATGAATTGCTATATACCCAGTACATAATAAAAAACCATTGCAAGACGCTGCTCAGTAATTGGCTCTGGGTTCGTCGGGTTCTTGGTGAACCTACAAGTCCATTTCGGCTGATGCTCCCACCTTGGCTAACAACAAAATAGCTACATTGTTGTTCGCGGATGATACCCTTTTGGTATCTAAAACCCCTATGGGCCTTCAAAAGCTCTTGAATCATTTTAAGGCCTTTTGTGACTCGAGGGGTCTAATTATCAACACAACTAAAACTAAAATGATGATGCTGAACCCCACAAGTCTTTCAAAGGCAGATTGGTTTTAGACAATGTCCCGCTCGAGAGGGTTAGTTCCTTCGAGTATTTGGGCATTAAGTTGTCCGATGGAATGACTTGGAAGAGTCATCTTGATAAAGCGTCTCTGAAGTTTTCACAGCTAACCGGAGCATTGCGGCGGGAGCACTGCCTATCATATACTAAGCCTGTAGCCCCCGCCCTTAAACTGTATAGCTCCAAGGTGGTGAGCAGTGTGCTCTATGGTGCAGAGATGTGGGGAATAGCTAATGTAAGCATGTTAGCCTCAGTAGAAAATAAGTTTCTTAGGAGCTTGGTCTCATTGCCCCAAAGTACCCTCTTCTTCCTTTGAAACTCGATTTGGGCATTAAGTCTATTAATGACCAAGCGAGTTTACGCCCACTGCTTTACTGGCATAGACTCATTACCACCCCTGACTTGGCCCAATATGCTGCTGCCTATAGTGAAGTCTCTATTTTGGATAAACACAAAACAATCGGGTGGATTAAACATGTGAACACCATCCGGGCATGCATAGGCCTCCCTAATGAGAATGAGCCTACGGGCCCACTGCCCTTATATACTAAGGACCAAATAAAATCTCAGTATTGGGTTTGGGTGGAGCAGAACAATCTACAGAAAATACGCCACGGTAGCCTAACCGATATTTTTCTAGACATAAAATGTATTAAACATTTAGAATGCTTTCTTGACATCATTAGGGTGCCGACTGATAGAAAATTGTATATCCAGTTCAGATATGGCTGCTTACCGATCAATGCTTTTACTGAATCCTGGCAGACCAAAAACCCACAGTCAAAGGCCTGCCCCGCATGTTTAAGTCCCCACGAAACCATAGGCCATGTGTTTTTTACCTGTCTTGCTTATATGCTAGGCCCAGAAGGAATTGGCTGGCTCCCGTATGTAGATCACTTGGGACACGTAGCCATAATGAAGCCCTACGTATTTTAAAGAGACACAAGACCACTTTTTGTCTGTGCAGTTGCGACATTTTTAGGCCAGTTCTGGGCTATCAGAAGAAGGTCTCTGTCTGGCATGGTACTTGTCTCCTTGTAATTTTAATAATCAGCCCAGACTGGTGTGTTCTAAATTTTAAGATTTAAATTTTAACTGGCTCTAAGGCTTTTTAAGTGCTTTATATAAGTGTTGAATGTCGAATATGGATTTTTAACGTTGGATGAGGATTAGTGGGGACGCATATTGTAGAAACTGTGGTACAATATTATTTACTCTTGCATTAGCACTTTAGCATTGTCCTTTCTGTAGAAATATGAAATAGTGAGTTTTGCTTAATGCTGACCTCTCCTCGTGTTTATATACCGTAACATGTATATTATATTTGCCATGATCCCGTGTATCGAGTATTTTATAATATTTTTCCCTTGAATACTGTCGACAAGGATTTATGTGTTTGTATCTTTTATGGTATTTTAAACCGAAATAAAGATTTATGAATGAATGAATGAAAAGTCCTATATATCCCCACAACCAGAAAGGTCCAGCAAATGTAACGGTATATTGCTTTCAAACATCGGTCATAATTAGAAGAAGTTACAGGTGAAAACGTTGGCACAAATGGCAGTTTTTTTCAACGCATGTTCAATTTTTCCTATTTTCAACTATTAATTACTATAAAGAAACCTTGAAGGATCTACACAAATGACCCCTTGCTGAATTCAGAATTGTGTCTACGTTTCAAAAATGTATAGCTTTCCAGGATCCATTATTGTTTTCATACCCATTTCTACCATTAAGTGGAAGAAGGTTGAAAGCACAATAAATAGCAAAAATAGGCTATGTCCCAGTAAAATGCCAAAACTGTTTAAAAAATGTTGGTTTTCTGACAAAAGTCTGTCAGTCCCTGAAATCTGGAAAGATGGTGATTTCAGCCCCACAAACCCTTTGTTGATAACCTTTGCAGGGAAAAAACCAGACGCTTTCATTTGCAGCACTTTTTTCCCATTTTTCCAAAAAAAACACAAAATTTAGCTGTATTTTGGCTAATTTCTGGGTCTCCTTCAGGGGAATCCACCAACCCTGGGTACCTTTAGAATCCCTGTGATGTTGGAAGAAAAGGACGCAAATTTGGCGTGGATACCTTATGTGGTCAAAAAGTTACAGGGGCCTAAGCGCGAACTACCCCAAATAGCCAAAAAAAGGCTTAGCATAGGGGGGGAAAGGCCTAGCAGCGAAGGGGTTAAGACATGACTGTTAAACGAATAAATAATTAAATTAATAAATAAATAATACATGAGATTGTGCTGACTGAGCACCAGCATTGGACTTGCTGAAAGTGGCAAGTCCAACTTACCTTTTTAATCATCTGAAAATCTCTTAAGGTGGCGCTGTATGGGTGGAGGGTCCGGCAGCTGCATTGATGGAGGGTCCGGCAGCTGCATGGGTGGAGGGTCCGGCAGCTGCATGGGTGCAGAGTCCGGCAGCTGCATGGGTGGAGGGGCCGGCAGCTGCATGGGTGGAGGGTCCGGCAGCTGCATGGGTGGAGGGTCCGGCAGCTGCATGGGCGGAGGGTCTGGCAGCTGCAGGACTCGAGTCTTGGGTCCTCACCGATGCTGCATGGATGAGGGCCCAGTTGCAGAAATCCAATTCTTGCTTGCGGGGTCTGGACGGCGCTGGATGCAGGAATCCTGTCCTAGGTCACTCACTGGCACTGGAGGGAAACCTGCTCAGGAGGTTCAGCTCTTGGCTGCTCCTCGTCAAAAATCCTCGCTGCTGTACGGCAAAGAAGGAAAGCAAAGCCATTGCAAACTGCATTTTCAAAGGGCTTCCCTTCCTTCCTGCCACACAGTGACCTGCTTGGTGACGTTGCATGTTGTGCTGACGCAAACGTGCTCGTCACTGCCAGTGTGAAATGGTAATCATGTATGAATGCGCCATAGAGTAGGAATGTTGGGTATGCTCATATGATCACCATTTCTATGGAAAATCTTGACAAGCTGCAGGCAGTATCGGTACTCTCCCTGGGCACAAAGAAATTCCAGTACTCAAGGGGGAATAAAAAAACAGAAGTGCTGGTACTCAGTACCAGTGAGTACCGGCCCATTTAACGCACTGGAGTCAGAAGTCTGGGGCAAGCAACAAAACGGACAATACCAGAATGAGGGAGGGTGGGTGAGGGCACGCAACACGGATGAGGGATGGAGTAACACGGAGTAGGGAGAAGTACAGGCAGAACCCAGCAGAAAGAGACACACTCTACTAGAGTGCTTAAACACAAAGAAAAAAGTGAGGCTTAAAAGAATGAGTAGTGGAAAGACACAAGTAATGCAGCTATGCTCCAGCAAAGGGACAAACACATGATGAGGAAGGAATCCTATGGCAGCAGACCAATAAAAAGAGCAAGCAAATGAGAGTAACAAAGCAACCAATGGTAAGCCATGGGTGAGCTCTAAATCCACTAATAGAAAACAAAAGGTCTCAGAGAGACAGCGCATGCAAGCCCTAAAAATCAGTGTTCAGCTATGATTTATCATTGTATACTTTTGGAGAGTTGAACAAGTTACCAACGATCATCAATGCTCTTTCTGGTGGATAGTCTATCTAACCACAGATTCCTCAACTTTAGAATAATCCCAGGCACCAGAATGGGTCTGTATTTTTGAACAGCAATTGCTCCTATGTGCCGGACGTTGGCGCTGTTAGACTCCATAACAGCCTTGCATCATGCCCCAGGAAATGATGATGCAGAGCCGAATGTAGGTACCATCTCTATGTGCGGACGTCAGCTTTTATTTTACACTCTTCCGTGCCCTCCAATGCAGATAAATTATGCCAACTTGGAAAGGACAGTGTACCGAAACTAACTTGGGAAATGTTTAACAGATACAGGAGTCTACACCACAGCAGACTGGGAGGAAGAATGGTGAGGAATCTTAAGTTAAACAGAGTAACCACCAAAAAGAGAGTTATCCTCAGTAAGTAACTTGCTTTTCTGATGGAGACTTCTAACCCTAGACTCCTCACCTTCAGAATAGATACTTAAGCAGTACCTCCCAAAAGGTGGAGGGTCTGAGGAGTGCACTCAAACCAAAATTTCCTGCAGAGCCGACAAAAGGACGCCCTTGTGGACTTGATTGTTGAGGAAGTAGTGCTTGGTGAATGTATGCGCCTACACCCATGTAACAGGGTCACAGATGTCTAGGATAGGAATACCATTGGCAATGGCATCAAGGCAGTTTTGGCTCTGGTAGAATGAGCTTTTAGGCTACTCATGAGGTTCTTTTTTCTACCTAGGAATGACACATCTTTATGCATGGGACTATCACCCTGGACAGGGTCTGTTTCTGCACCACCTTTCCTTCTTGTCCCCAGCATAGCCCAAGAAGAGGTGGTTGCTTACATGGTATTCCTTCGTGCACGCAATATAAAAGCTGACGGACCTTTTTGGCTCAAGCCAGTGGAGGCTCTCCTCCTCTTTTAAAGGATGTTGTGGAGAGAAAAAAACAGGAAGGGTGGTGGACTGACCTATTTGTAAGGGTGATACACTCTTTGGCAGAAAAGAAGCCTGGGTCCTAAGCACCAATTTGTTAGGAAAGAGCATTGTGTATGGAGGTTGCACTGACAGTGCCTGCTGGTGACTGACATAGCACATAGAAGTGATTGTGATGAGAAAAAACACCTGATGAAGGGCTTTAGCAGAAATGTGTGCCAAACTTTTTGCAGGAAACCTGAATGAAGAGGTTTGATCAGGGCAAACGTAAAAAGGCTGAGAGTGCTGACATATAACCTTTAACTGTCCCCACTGTAAAACCTTCCTGGGCCAAACATAACGCAAACAACTGAACATGGTGATCTCTACACCAGGCGGCAAATTTCCTCCAAAACCTCAAATAGATGCTTTTAGTCTTGGGGCGCCTAGCCGCAAGAATTACATCCACTACTTCAGAATGTAAGTCAAAAGTGCTCAGTTGCTGCCGTTCAATCTCCATGCATAGAGTGTAAGTTGTGGAGATTCAGGTGTAGGACTGTGCCCCATTACCTTAATAGACGTTTCTCCTGGAGTAGTAGACAGATCAGAGGGCAAGTGTTCACACTCAACAAGTCAGGATACAACAGCCTCTTGGGCCAATCAAGGGCCATTAAGATTTTTGGGCATGGTCCATTTTGACCTTCCTCAGAACTCTAGGCAGGTAAAGCAGCAGTAGAAACGCATACATAAAGCATGTGCTCCTTAGAAGGTGGAATGCGTTCCCTGGGGACCTTCGTGGCAGGAACTCCAGGGCACAGTAGTTTCGACACTGTGTTTCCCGCTGTAGCAAAAAGAACGAGCCAGAGTACACTCCACTGGTTGAAGATATTCTGAGCCACCTCTGGATGAAGATGGCATTCGCGGTCTGCCATCTGATGTTTGCAGAGATTGTCTGCCCTGGTATTTAGCAACCCCTCTAAGTGCTTGGCCACCAGGAAGATCCATGCTTAGCCTAGCCATCTCCAAAGGTGCAGTGCCTCTTGGCACAAGATCCAAGACCCCACGCACCCTGCGATTTGCAGTACGACATGGCAGTCATGTTGCCTGTCAGGAGCTGTACCATCCTCCTACTGATGGATGAGAGAAAGGCTTTCAGAGCCAGTTGGATGGCACCAACCTCCAGGAGACAGATGTAGAGCCATCGTTCCACTGGAAGCCACAGGACCATGCATTCCATCTTTTCCATGCTACCTCTACAACCCAGAGATGATGCATCCATCATTACAGTGAACTCTGTATGGGATATTTATTTATTTGATATTTATGAGTTTATATAGCGCCCGAATCACCCCGACAGGGGTATCTCCGCACTGGGGCAGCGTGCTACAGCTAGACAAACATACCTCAGAAGAGATAGGTTTTTAACTGCTTCCTGAAATGTAGGAGGTTCTGGCATTCGCGTAGTTGGCAAGGAAGTTCGTTCCAGAGAGTGGGGGCACGGTGCGTAAAGGCCCTGCCACCCAAGGGAGCTTTTTTAATTCTCGGGATGAAGAGAAGTGACTTGGATCCTGACCGAAGAGACCTGGAGGGAGTGTACCTTGATATTTTGTTGGACAGGTAAGGGGGTCCCAGCCCGTTGAGAGCTTTGAGAACGGTGCAACAGATCTTAAATTTCACTCGTTTTCTCACAGGGAGCCAGTGGAGTTTGTTTAGAAGCGGTATCGAGGCTGTTCTAGGGGGGGCATTTGCTACTAATCGGTCCGCTGTGTTCTGGACTACTTGCAATTTGTCCAGGGAGGCCTCGTTGGCAGAAGCCAACAGTGCATTGCAGTAGTCCAGTCGGCTTAACACTAGAGCTTGCATCAGTGTTTTTCGTGTGGAAGGAGGTAGTAGAGGGAATACTCTTCTAAGGAGACCGAGTACGTGGAAGCATGTTCCTGCAGTAGTGGTGGCATGTGCTACTAGTGTAAGTTTCTGGTCAATGCGAATACCCAGATTCTTGACCACTGTTTTCAGGGAGGGTGCCGGGCCCAGTTCCTCCGGCCACCAACTAGGTGACCAGCTTATTGCCGCACCTCCAAACAGCATGATTTTGGATTTCTCGGCATTCAGTTGGAGGAGGTTGGCCCTCATCCATGAGGCAATGGTCTTCAAGCCTTCTGAAAAGATGAGTTGGGTGTTATGGCTGGATTTATCAAAGGAGAGTAAGAGCTGGGTGTCGTCCGCGTAGGAGATGGGACTAAACCCTAGAGTCTTAATTAATTTGGCCAAGGGAGTGACATATATTTTAAAAAGGGTAGGGCTCAAACATGAGCCCTGCGGTACTCCCTTGGTTACTTTGGTGGTCTTGGATCTGAAGGTGCCCATAGTGACTGTTTGAGTTCTATCCTTTAGGAAGTCTGCCAGCCATTTCAATGCAACCCCTTGAACCCCAATGTCCTGAAGTCTCTCCAGTAGGATTTGGTGCGAGACGGTGTCAAATGCCGCCGATAGGTCAAGCAGCACTAGGAGTGCTGCCTGACCCTTGTCCAGTGCCATTCTGATGTTATCAGTAACCTCTATCAAGGCAGACTCGGTACTGTGCTTGGCCCGGAAGCCTGACTGGGAGACATCCAGGCAATGCGCGGATTCTACAAACTCGGATAAGTGCCTGTTAATGTGTTTTTCTAGTAGCTTGCTTTGCAGGGGGAGCAGAGAAATGGGGCGGTAGTTGGACAGTTCATCTATAGGAGCTTTGAGGTTTTTCCGGATTGGAACAACTTGTGCAGCTTTCCATTCGGGAGGGAGTCTACCATCCCTCAGGGAACTATTGAGGATGGTGCAGATAGGGGTAGCAAGTTGTTTAGCAAGCTGGGAGGTGATCTTAGCCGGGATTACATCTAAGGGGGACCCTGATTTGACCTTAGTTAGCAGAGACACTACCTCTTCAGGGATAAGTAATGGAAAGTTATGCAGTTGCGCAGTGTTAGATGAAGTTCCTCGGCGTTCTGTGGAGGAGTTGTTATAGACACCGATAGCTGCTGTTATTTTGTGGTAAATAGTGTCGATTTTCTGGATGAAATAGGCTGCTACGTTGTCACATAGGATTTGAGAAGGGGCCTCTACAGTATTGCATGCCTTGGGATGTGTAAAGGACTTCAGAATTTGGTATGGAGTCCTTGAGTTATTACCGGCCTGCTCAAGTTGGTTGGCGATATGTAGCTTGCATGCGGACTTTAAATTTTTATGGTACGAGGAAAGTGCAGCTTTGAATCTCTCATTATCCTGTGCACAGTGTGAGTGTCGCCATTTTCTTTCTAATTTTTTACATAGGCTTTTTTCTGTTCGCAGGAGCGGAGAATACCAACTGATTTGAGAGTGTTTGGGAAGGTGGATCTGTTGTTTCAGAGGCGCTACGTGATCAACAGTAGATTGTAGGATGGAATTAAAGTGGGCTAGCTGTTCTTCCACACTACCTGTGTTCGTATCACTGTTCCAGGATTGAAAAGGAGTCTGGAACTGGTCAGGGTTAAGTTTGTGCCATTGTCTATATGAACGCGTGGCGAGGGTTTTGGGGATTGAATGATTTCTAGGATTCATAATTTGAAAAACTATCAAAGAATGGTCTGTCCAAGTTAGAGGGCGGGTTTCCCTACAAATGATGTTGGAGGAATTAGTTAAAATTAGGTAAGGCGACCTGTCACAAAACAAGTTGGTGTCCACCCCCCACTCCTGAAGATCATTGGCTATCTTCTTAGAGATGCAGATGTTGGTCGATAGACAGCCTCGGTGTTGCACCCACTGGAAATAGAGATTCCACTGTAAGGTCTGCACATGCCAGTGAGCACACAAAACCAGGAGGATGCATGAGGCCAGCAGGCCAAGAAACCTCGGAACCAACGTTACCAAGACCCAGGATTGGGCCCAAAACACCAGGATCATGCCCTGAATATCCTGGGCTCGTTGAGGGGATGGGAAGGCTATGACCCCCATTGTGTCTAGGATGGCCCAATGAAGGGACTCCTCTGCGTGAACGTCAAAACGGGCTTTGGTTCACTGATGGAAAACTCCAGGGATGAAATCAGGATGTCAATTGGAGGTGGTCTGTGACTTACTGTGGTGAGCCCACCTTGAGCAGCCAGACATCGAAGTACGTAAAGACATATATAATGACCTGCAGAGGTGGGAGTCTATCTTTGTAAGCAACTGAGGGATGGAGGGGAGGTCAAAAAGAAGAAAAGCAAATTGATAATGCTCCAACACCACCACACACAGAAAGTTGCATCTGTGGGACTGCAGGACAGGCTCATGGAAGTATACATCCAGCAAGTCAAAGGATATCCTTCTATGTGCCGACGTAAGCATTTTGAGTTTGTCCTTCCATAAAAAGGCTTTTAGTGAAAAAGGGTCTAAAATCAAACTGACCCCTCCATCCTTCTTGGGCACCAGGAAATAGTGGGAGTAACATCCCTTGCACAGTTTTGATTCTGGCATCCAATTGAAGGCTCCCTTAGCCAAAATGGAGTTGACTTCCTGTAAAAGGATGGGGGTATGATCTGATGTCACTTGAGTTGGTACAGGTGGGATACAAGGGAGGGAAGAAAGAAATAGATAGCATATCTCCTTTGAACAATCTGAAGCACCAACTGATCAGAAGTGATAGAATTTCAAGCTTGGTAGGAAAAATCTATTTTGCCCACTACTGAACGTGCATGGTATTGCAAGGGGAAATCAAAGTGGCTTGTAAACTGTTCCAGCAGGACACATGCAGGATTGTTTCTTTGGTGGTGTCCAGATCCTCTAGAGCGAAGTAAAGTCTGGGCAAGGTGCTGAACTGGTTGCAGTGGCTGCATCTGTCAATTGGCCAGACACTGAGTTTCCTCTGAAGTTTAAGTACTGCTGATGAATCCTGCAGGCTGGTGAGAGCAAGCCGAGAGTTCGGGCCGTAACACGTCCATCTTTTAAGCATTTAAGGGCTGAGTCACCATTTTTCCATAGAGTGTGAACCCAAGAAACTGCATATCGATTAACAACACCTGGATGTCCAGGAAAACCCTGTGGCTCGCATACAGCCATGACGCCTTCTCACAATAGTGACATGACACGGCTTGTATCAAGACCAGCCAAAAACACACATTTGGGTGTCTTGTCCACCCTTATTTGGTTAAAGGCTGTTCTGAAATGATCTGGGACAGCTGGCAAGATGTTGTGGCCATGTCCCAGAGAGCATGTGTATAACAGCCTAGAAAACAGACCGCATGGCTAAACTGGTGGAGGAATATATCCTCTTGCTGAATGCGTGAATGCGCTTTGAAACCCTATCTGATGGTGCAGAAAGTAAGGCGCTGGGGTTGACCGAGGGCTGGTCTGCACTCAATGGCCGACTGGGGGGAGCCAAGTACAGCTTTGTCAAAGAAGCTATTATATTGTCAGTTAGGGCTTCACTGAATGCCAGTAAGGGCTTCGACAGGGCAGGCCCTGGCTGTAAGATTTTTAGTCAACAAGTTTGCTTTGTTTCAACTGAAGATAGATGGAAGCAAGTTCATTATCTTGTGGCATGTTCTGAAGCCCCTGACCTATGTCTGAATCGGAGCTGAACAGGGCCTCTAGCTCTATGGTACAGGTATTGAGGGAGATGCTGTAGATTATCCAATGTTGGACGCTGTGCTTTGGTGATGTCATAGCATGATATAGGTCTAGCACGGGCAGTCAGCTCCAGGTTGGAGGTCGGAATTAAGACCAGATCCAGAATTGGGGCTGCCTGTGTCAGGGTCAGCACTGGTGCTGTCAGAGCCACCATGGGCTTTAGGGCCAGAGTGGAACTATGGGCCAGTTCGGGCAAATAAAAGAAAAAATTTGAGAGGCGGCCCAGCGGGGTCAGTCGACATTAGACCCACCAGCAGAAGTGCGATTGGTGACCCCCGTGGCTACTTCGGGCCCAAAGGCGCTCTAAAGGGAACCAGCATTTACTTGAAGATCTTAGGCATCGCCTCTTTAAAGGCATCTATCTGCTGTGTGTTTGAAGACAGAGCAGTGAACTCGGGCATGCCAGGATCAGCCTCGGAATGGGCTCAGGGAGACGTGTGCACTGATGGGCCCTTGGAATGGTGACTTTATGGCTTTTCACCTGGTCTGAAATGGTGAGAGGTGGACAATTCCTTCTTGGATCTAGATTGGGACTTGCTGTTGGAGGTGTCCAGCATTTTGGAGCAGAAACAGCCTGGCAATTTGGGCCGGAGCACTGTTTTGAGTGCAAACTCCTCCTATTCTCTGCAAGGCAGAGTCTCACTTCTCGCTTCCTGATGGAATTTGGTTGCATTAGGGTGCATTTGTCACATGATGTAGAATCATGACTAGAACCTAGGCACCACAACCGTCATGCGAACCTGTAACTGACATCTGCTTTCTGCAGTTGTGGCATGCTTCAAAACCTGTTGTCTTGGAGGAAGATATTTTCCCTGGTACACTATCATTGAAATTTTACAGTGGTACAACTGATGAACTTGGGAGTACAGCTTCAGGTCTGCTTCTAAGATTGCATAAAGAAAGTAACTGTCTTCAGTGCACAGGTGTGGCACTTATATTCAGGTCCACATTGTTCCTTCCAGGGCAGTGCGAGACCGCCGCAGAGTTCAACAGCACCACTTACTGGAACGCAAGAGAAATTGCTGTTGAAAATCTGGATCCAGTTATGCACCTGAGGTTATTCCAAAGATGAGGATTCTTTAGGCAGAAATAGCAATCAGATTTGCTATTTTTATTGGCACTCTAGTATCCATTGGTGAGGTCAACTGTGGAATATCATTTATTCTGTGGAAATAAACGAAACTTCTTTTCTATCTCATCTTGAAACTGCCAGCTTTTAGAGTCACCTCAGATCATGTTTATTGTCCTGAGAGAAACTCTCTACCCTCATGGGCTTTCTCTCCTCTTGGTTGTACATTTTAAGGTTCTCATGTCTCTTGTGATTTCAACCCTACACTGGATAGTCTTCTCTGCGTAGTCTATATGCCTTTCTCTTTCTTGGGATTTGCTCACTGTGCCATAAGACTCAGGCTACACTTACTAAAGAGACCCAATAAGGCTGAAACCAGTCAGATTGTTTATGACCCCCAGTCCAAAGGTGACCTCATTCCTTGAAAACAGCAAGAACAGAAACATCTCCATCTTGTCACCAGCCTCGTATAACTGACACCGGGAATCCAACTCTGTCAACTTAGCGGCATCAGTGATGGCTTGTTTAAGTAACAGTTTGTTCATCTCAAGCTGCCCAATTAGTGAAGCCTACATTATTGCGACATCAACACGTTCCAAATCAAAGGGCTTAGTCCCAAGTCTAACTAAATTTGCCAGTTTATCCTGATCTTTGCACATATAACAGACAATAGCTGCCCCAATCAATAAGACTAACCTGAAGGCTGCCTCTCACAGTGGTGCAAGTGGATTTGACCAGCCCCACATTAAGCAAAAATATAAGTGTCTCTTCTTTGAAAAGTTTGTGAGGTCATCAACCAGCCTGCAAGCGTCAGACCCCCCTCCCCCACTCTAACCATTGTCACTCTTCCTCAATTCCACTAGAGAATGGTCCTAGAGGCCCTATGTGGGAAAGACCATCCCAACACCGAACATGTGTGGAACATTTTCACAAGTCCCAAGGCAATTAGGGGTTTCTGGGCTCACATTGTGTCAATCACAGCTGAATCTCACTGCTGCACCCAACATTGAGCACCAAATATGCCCTTTTAGTACTAGACCTTTAGGGCAGAGAGCACGAGCAGTCCAAGGTCTCCTCATGGCAGTGGTGTGGAATTAGAAACTCAACAGGCATCAAATAGTGATCAGTAATGTACTGTCCAGCCTGTACATTTATAAGTAAAAACATGGAGCTGCATTGCTACTGTACACACAACAATCACTGTACATTACCAACAGAGGACACTTCTCAGGGGACAAATGGGAACCATTACCCGCAGTAATCTGGGGGAAAGTCTTTTGTGGTTAAGTGCAATGACCCCTGGCCACACAGGGATTTCAGTGGGGGGTACTGGGGGAAACTCTTGTGGGACAGCATAATCCCAGACTAGGACGCTGGCCCCAAATAGTCATCCTCTTCCCTCTCTTCTGTGGGTTCCAACGCATAGTACCTCTCGGTCCTTGGTGAATAGTTTGTGTAGGTTGCGTCTGCAGAGCTGCACTGCTCATTCAGTTTTAGGTGCAGTGAGTCATTCACGGCCATCTGAACGAGACACCTTGCTCCTTTTTCCCCATCTTGTCGGCCTCAGCAGCAGTCTGCGGTAGATGCTGATTGAACAGGCAAGCGTAGGCAGTCAGCAACAGTGGTAAAGCAGCTGTGCAGTAGTTGTAGTGATTGTGCTCAGGTGAATCTTTCCCCTAGGATTTTTCCTTGGGTCTATGCACAAGCCCCCTCCCAAAGCACTTAAGGGCCCAGGCTAGTTGAAATGAGGAGTCTGTTGACCTCAGTCTTGGCACATCTCTGACCAATGCATCTGCCGGCTGCCATCATCAAGCACCTCTCATCTCTAAGGAATCAACTTCAGGTAGTGGGGTTACCCACTGAACACTTCAAATTTCTTTCAAAAGGCCCACCAGCGTAGAACACTTCAACAGGACAGCCACCTCTGCTGTTGTTCTCGGATTACCTGGAAGGCCTCGGATGTCGGGAGCCATGTATGTCTTTCCCTGGATTTTAGTAGCAATCCCAGTTTAACATCTCTTAAGCTTTCTTAGTTGTCGTCCTACAAGAGCACGTCCAAGGCCACTCTACTGCAATCAGTGCTTTTCTCTCATTACAATCCAGTCACATGCGGCCTTCACAGTCTCAAAAAAGTACTTTTCATTCGGGTTCACCTTCGCTTTTGCATTCTAAACTCTGGAAAGAGCCAGGAAACATGAAAATTCTAGAGAACTCAAAGTGGACTAGGCCCTTCCTCCAAGCTGTATGGAGGATGTTGGGTCCTGGTACTAGAGACTAGATTTGACATGATTGATCTCAGAGGCACCCCTGCAGGGAACACGTCACCAGAGCATGAATGAGCTGCAAAACAAATCAAGTGTTAATCTCTTTTAGAATCAGCAATGATTGGTATGATTTCACAAGCAAGAGTTCAGGATTCTTTCCTTTGGTGTCCTCAACATGTCGACTCTTTACAGATCACACCATTCTGCACATTTGACCCTTGTTTCAAGGCTTCTTGAGGTCTAGGTCAGCTGTGCCAATTTACTCTGCAGGTCCTGAACTACCTGCTCCAAACTGTAGATTTGGTTTTCCTCACTTGTGATCCTTTTCACAGAGTTGGCAGACCCTTGTGGAGCAGCAAGACATTCGTTGTCACCTCGCCTAATTTGATACTCAAAAAGGATCTGGAATCAATGACACCTTTTGAGAGGGCTTCACTTCAAGCATCCATGTTCCCTAATGATTATCAAGACTGTTCACTGCATCTGGCAAGTGGCAACCTCCGACATTTCTCAGCAGTGTAAGGCAGTGAATGTGATGATCTTGCTTTGATTCGGTTATCTGATTGCCCTTCTGACCTACCTTCATGTCCAGTGCCACTGTCTTTTTGCTGCTTGCTTTGAGAAGCCAATACCACAGAGTCACTCCCCAGTTCTAACTGGCACTAGCGGTCAGAGAATCAAAACTCACAATTCTTTGTCTATTTTCCACTGCCAGTGCCTATTGTCCAAGTGCACAGGTGGCTGTCACAATGGCAGAGACCTCCTCTCCATGCGAAAGAATCATCAATAAACATGGCTGACCTAATGATTATGTTCTCTTCTTCAGTTGCCCTGGCACAGAGATCCCTGTGTGGTGCTAGGGGAACAGTGAGAGGAGGGGCAATGGAAGAAAGTGGAGAGGTCGTATCCCAGTCACAAAGACCACACTCACAACAGCATTGCTGTCTAAGTGAAGCTCCCTCAGCCAGCACACATCACATTTGGGGCCAAGCTAGGTTTGTGTGGATACAACAGGATGGTGTTGCAGCATTCAGTAGTAACACAGCTCCCTGACAATTCTGAGTGAGTCCTGTGTTACTTTGCTCAGGCAATGCTTTCAGTATGCTATTCAATCACCATGTGCCCATCATTACCAAGACATCAAGAGAAAGGCTTATTTCAGTTGTCCCCGAGCTCTTGGTATGCCAATACCTGTGCCACTCTTTGAGCGACAAAGAGATCCATACCAATAGCCTTCAACACTGTCCCGCCCTTGAACAGCCATGCCAAGGTCAAAGTATCATGCTAAGATAACTAAAAAGGGAAGGTACCCCCTATACACACTATTTAAGGTCTGAGACAAAGGGGGAAAACAAATCAATTATAACTGATGCAGAGTCCCACTAGACCTGTATTGCTTCACAAAGGGCTACATAGAGCTCACAAGGCCGACCAAATGAAAAATGCAACTAAATTAAAAAATATACTCATTATAGCAATATTCTTTTACTTGTTTCTTTATTTTAATGCTTATATTGTATCTTTTTTGGTTGCAAATATTTCGATTGAATTATACAATTTGCACGATGCGAACACATTCAATTGTAATACACAATACAGTGCACTATTTTTTCCCAGTGTACGATGCTAATACAGTAAATAATTTATCAATTCTTGTAAAAAACGTGGTATATTCTAACAAAGACCTTTAGACTAAAAAATGAAGGCAAATATTGTTTACAAAAAAAACTTTTCAAACAACATACCTCACTAATATGCTGATTTCATACCCCCAAACACACATACCCACTTTCTCCTTTCACGCAAAAACATTCATTCATTCACTTTTACCATTCATAACCATCCCAACCACTGATAACATACACTGACAATGACAACGGGAAAGTGACTTCTATTTCAGCCATTGTTGTGTTGTGGGTTGAGATCTTGCACAACCCATTGTTGTGTTGTGGGTTGAGATCTTGCACAAACCAGGCTACGTACGTTTCTGTGGAATTTATACTTTATATCCACCTTCTTCAGGACCACCTATGGTTGCAACTCCATACTGGTGGATCAAAGGGGGAGTATCTCATGAGTCCAGCGAGCTGGGCTTTCCTTCTAGGTAAGTAAAACACATACCATATGCCTGGGAAGGTCTGGGACATTCAAATTGGTGTTCTGTGGCGATAACGTTATTTTTGTATCAAATTAATGTATCCAGTATGTTCATATATTCCTATAAGGAGGACATGATTCTGCTTATGTGGTAGTCCAAAGTGCCCTGCGTCATACCATTACAGATTCCTCATATTACGATACCATAGCTTGCGTCCAAACTTGTTTTGCGGGCAGCTCCGAATAAGTGGAACAATATTGGTCTTTCTTCATTTTTTAGTCTAAAGGCCTTTGTTAGAATATATCACGTGTTTTTTTATCAAGAATTGCTGATTTTTTTTTACTGTATTAGCATTGTACACTGTGAAAAAATTGTGCACTGTATTGCATATTACAATTGATTGTGTTCACATGCAAAGGGAAAAATCAATCGAAATATGTACAACAACAAAAAATAAAAACGAGCAATAAAAAAAAGAAATAGGCAAATGATATTGCTATGAGTATATTTTTTAATTTAGTAGCATTTTTCATGTGGTCAGACTTGTGAGTTCTATGTAGCCCTTTGTGAAGCAATACAGGTCTAGTGGGACCCTGCGTCAGTTATAATCGAAGGAACATGTTAAGGCAGCACAAACTGCTATTCTATCTGCACATCCGGCTTTGGTTTGCTGGAAAAAATACACAAATTCATAGTGACACTTTTACCAGAAATTGATTATTGCCAAGATGTGTCGCGCTGAAAGGAATGTGCACTCCATGTTTGTTGTCACTTGTCTGTATGGAAGCCATTTCAGTATCCTACTCATCCTCCTCACGTCCATCCTTGTCGTTCCTAGCTACCTGGAATATCCATTTATGCGCCCATGCTCCCCCAGCTTGTTGGAATACCGGTGCTGCTCCCTGAAAACCACTCAGGGCGAAAATAGCCATAAATCAAAAGTTAGTGGAGGCGGCCCTACTTCCTGCATCCATAACTTGAAGAAACCAGCACTGACGAAGCCAAGAGGTCCCACCGTTGGCACTTTTTGGCTTTGCCAATGGTTTTTAGCAATGCTGTGCAGCATAGCAAAAGAGGAAACAAAAACAAAAAAAAAGTGCTATGATGCCGCCGTGTTATTTTGTAGGTGCGTACACCACACATGCACACGGCTACAAAATGCGGGGGGATACTTTTTTCTTTTTATGTATTGATCCTAGTTAGATTGGTAAATAACTAAAGTAGAGCCAAAGCTTTTTGGAAAAGAAAATAGTGGGTGGGAAAAGCACCAAGGTGAGCGCGGTGGAAGCAACATCGAGGGTAGGAGGAGCATGACAAAGAGCAAGGTCGGAAGCAATGCAGAGGACAGTGGGAGACGTACATAATACAGGTGAAAGAGCAGTGTGGCGCAAGAGAGCAACGTGGACCATGGGGCAACAGAATTGCATGGGAAAGAGAGAAAGCAACGGGGAGAAGTACTTAGGTGAGAAACAGAGCAGAGGGAGAAGCACAGAAGGAGCACACGGGAAAGAGAGAGCAGCGGGGAGAAGCACACGGGCAAGAAACAATGGAGGGTAGGAGCACACAAGGGCAAGCGCAACATAGAATGGGTGGAAGAGAAGAACAGGGGTGAGAGCAACATGGATCATGACGGATCATGACGGAGTACATATGCACTCTCATGGAGTGCTTAACCAAAAGGAAAAATGGAGTGCCTGAAAACTAAGCAGTGGAAGAACACAAGAAAGGAGGACATGCTCACGGAATGGAGAACACAAAAAGGAGGAGAAAAGACCAGTCATTCTTTGAAGCATGATTGACTATATTCATAAGTTGCTTTATTAAAAGCACGCCGAGTAATGCAATGTAAACTACATTTTCTCAATCCCCCTGCACAGCACTTAAAATGTACAATGCAATCAAATATGAAGTTATGCAAATGTCAATAACCCCAGCAAGCACTCGCCCTGGGGTTCACAGCAACATCCTACCACAGAGTTACTTCTCAACATTCACATATTGATTTCCATAGGCCAACAGATCAATAGATGGCTTTATTCGAAGTGTAAATGTTTATTAATATTTGACAACTTAGCTTTGCTAGATACCTAGATGCATAGCTTCAGGCAAGAACAAGTCACTTGGGAACAAACACAAATGTAGGCCACAACTTTCCACAAACATAAGAACCAAGTAATTAGTTGAAAATGGTTGAGAAAATATGTAGAGCTTCTACAGGAATTGAGAGCCATGATGAGTGAAAGGATGGTGGTTATGGAAGGATGGTGGTGAGCATGTTGGTGGTGAGGCTGGTGAAGGTGTTGGTTAGGGGTGTGGTGATGGTGATGGTTACGGTGGGGTGATGCTGGTTAGGATGGGGGGTAGTGATTAGAGTAGGGGTGGTTAGGGTAGGGTGGTGGCAGTTAGGGTAGTAGTGATTTGGGTGGCGGTAGGCTGGTTAGGGTTGTGGTGGGGGTTAGGGTGGTGGTGGCAGTTAGGGTGGTGCAGGGTGATGTTGGTAGGGTTGTGGTAGGGTGACGGAAGGGTGGTTATGGTAAAGTGGTGGTAGTCATTAGGGTGGTAGTGGTTAGGGTGGCGGTGGTTAGAGTAGGAGTGGTGGTGGTGGTTAGGGGAGGGAGAAGGTAGTTATCATAGGGTTGTGTTTGTTGGAGTGGTGGTAGGGTAATGGTAAGCTGTTAGAGTGGTGGTTGTAGGATGTTGGAGGTAGTGGTCGTACGGTATGTGCGGGTGGTGGTAAGGTGTTGGTTTTAGGGTGGTGGTAGGTAGGGTGGTTATGGCAGGGTGGTGGCAGGATGTTGATAGGTAGTACTGTAGGATGGTGGTGGTGGTAGGTCAGTACGTGGTGGGGTTTGCATTTGGTGTGCCTGCACGTGTCTGAGTGTTTATGTGTTTATGATCCCCTATTTCTCCGAACAAATATAATCCCAGCAATATTTTTCCCAAATCCTACATGAAACATAACTTTAAACAGGCAAAAGGAAATATTAAAAAAGGCAGCTTAAGAGACTGGATAATTAGCAGACGTAATTCCCTCATAACATTTGTATGATGTGACATGAAGCGCTGCGAGGCCCTATTAATGACAGATGTGTCACATAGAAGAATAAATAATATAAAAAAATTGTTATATTGAGAAAAATATGTATAACTGCTTCTCCTCCTAAACACACTGTCACCAGAAACAGAGTCCTGCTCTTTATCCACCTCAGGGACGTCAGGGAGCAATTATCTCATACCATATTTCCCTTGCCAGCTGAGCCCCCAGCATGCATCAGCGTGTTTGCAACCTGCATCAGCAGCTGGTCGCATTGTGAGAGTTGTAGCTTCACATGTACCTTTTCAATGATCAACTCCACATTTTCAGAGAAAGTGCTTCTTATTAAAAAGGCAGTTCTGTCTAAAGGGTCCACATGTTAGATCCCTACTTGATAGCTACAGGCAGGGGTACATGATGCCTTGGGTGTTGTTAAACCATTCCTATGGGTTTGTAGGTGGTGAGCCAGTAGGCTACTTTTGGGCTGTCAAAGGTGCCTCGGGGCACACAATCACTGGAAATGCTCTTCTTCTGTCCTACACCAAAAAAATAACAAATTACATTATGTGCAAGCTTGGTTACCACAAACCTCACATGATATACTTGTTTTATGTAAGATGGGATTAGCCTTGGTAGGCTCAACTCTGTGACTTTTTTCCCCACACCACTTTTCGTACAAAACGGAAAGGGATGCAGGGTGGAAGGGGGTAAGCAGCAACCTTGAGTCAGACGGGATGTGGCAGACGGCCTGTAAACACATGCACATTCATGGAGTGCTGCAACTGGAAAAAAAAGTACCTCTGAAAGTGCACGAGCAGTGGAAGGAAACTGTGTACCGCAAGAAGGCAGTACTTGGGCCATGCTTCAGAGGAGCGACAAACACACAAAGTGGAAGTTAAGCCATCACACTGACCAAAGGGAATCAAGGAAATAAGAATAACGATGAAGCCAATCAATGGTAAGCAATGGGAGGCTTCTACGCCCCTTGTAAATAAACAAAAATGTCTTGCAAGCACATATGCGGTCTCAGACGAGGCCTAAAAAGCTAGACTACACCCCAAAATGGTGGAGAGTCTGGTTAAAATGTAGTGGATCAACAGTGAAAAAAATACCCTCAAATGGGGCTTTCTTGTGCAACATCAAAAACAAAGTAGAATAACAGCAAGAGAAAAGAAAAGTGGCTCTTGCAGCAACATCCACTAGTTGGTAGTTCCCGAAACTCCAAGCAGAAAGAGAAAAAAACACTCCTACGAGGTGTATGCCTGAATCAACAATAATATTCTACAAGTAAGCAAGTAATAAACAACCAGTAGAAAAATAATATTCCACAATTGCTACAAGTGAAGGAAAGATTTAGACACTTTTGAGACTGTACATTAATAACAGTCAGACTAGGTCCATAGAACAATATAACTCATGCTGGACTAACAATACATATAGAGGTAGGCATAATAAATTATAGCTCTGCAATTGTAATTACATTTATATAATTCTTACTACCCTTGACGAAGCATTGAAGCTCTGTACACCAGGCAGCATGCTGCTCCAGACCCAAGATTATTGGTTAGTCGAGTATTGATATTGTTGACTATTGGGATTTTTCTTGTGTGCCAAAGCTTCATTTCATGAATTCATTTGTGTTCATTCATTTACTTTTTGTGGTGATTAAATTATTAGGAGTTATAATTGATCATTAGTGTGGGGGGATATGTTACATATGCGCCTGGTTGGTGGGATTAATAGATGAACTTGAAAATGTTAGGTATTGTTAGGTTTCAGGCATATGACTTTCAGAGGAGGAGAGGTTGTGATCAAGTAGTTCTGGGCAGTTGGCAGACATACAATATCAGAGATCAAATGGTACGTCAATGTAACAGAGTAGGTTGTGCTCGGAGAGAGGAGGCATGTGGAGGGAGGAGGCATGTGGAGGATGGAGGGAGGAGAGGACCATTTGAAAAAAAAAAAAAAAAATAGGAGAGATGACAGTCCGAAATTTTAAGTAAAGATCATTTTTTCATGCCATACTTTAGGAATACAGGCGACCTTTTTAGGTCTCGCCTACAGCATATGCGCTGTGCTGTGAGACGCATTGTTTACTATTTGATGGTCTTACAACTCGCCCAAAGCATACCATTAGTCGTTTTCGTTGTCACTCTTATTTGCAATCTTTCGATTGTTTAGCTCTTCTAGGCTTCCTTTCTTATGTTAGCTCCTCCCTGGGGCATGGACCAAGTACATGTGTTCTTCCTCCTCTTTGTTCTTCCTCGTCTTTTAGCAACGCACTATTTGTTCGGTATTATTCCTGGATGTTCAATGTGTTTTCCTACTTTTAACACTGGCATACAGCTTTTTATGTATGTTGCTTTCACCCTATTTGCCATCTTTGTTGACTCTACACCACTGTACTTTATGCCACTACAATCTACGCTATGCCACTCCACTCCACTCTGCACAGTGCTCTTCTACCCAGCTCTCCTCTATGCCATTCTATTCTAAGCCACTCTACTCCACTCTGTGCTACTCTACGCCACTCCATTTCACACAATGCCACTCTACACCACTATCTACGCCTCTCTAAACCACTCTATTCTGTGCCACTCTACTTTACACCTCTATGCCAATATACACTACTCCAATGTGCTCCACACAGTGCCACTCTACGCCACTCTGATCTACACTACTCCACCCCACTCTACGCCATTATGTTCTGCACCACTGCACTTTATACCAATCTAATATACACCACGGTATGCCACTCTACTCCACACAATGCCACTCTACTCTGCGACAATCTACACCACTCTACTCTACGACACTTCATTCCACTCTACTCTATGCCAATCGGCTCCACACAGTGCCATTGTAAGCCCCTTCACGGCACTCTATGCCACTGCATTCTACACAATACCACTCTATGCCACTCTAGTCTATACCACTCTACTCTACACCACTCAACGTTATGCCACTCTACACCACTCAACTCTAAGCCACTCCTCTCTATACCAATCTAATATACGCCACTATACGCCACTCCATGCCACTCTACGACGCCCTTTTCTACAACATACTTTTCTATGATACTTCACTCTAAGACACTCCACTCTACTCTACTCTACACACTTCCAGTCTATGCTACTCTAAGCCACTCTCCTCCATTCCACTCTACTGTACGCCACTTCACTCTATGCTACTGTTCCCTATGCCACTGCTGTACAACATGACTAAAAGACAACGGCAAAGTCAATAGCTCTCAATAGGTAAGACATGTTGGTTTGAGTGGGCATGCAATTTGGGGGGTGCAAGACTATAGGGAAAAAAACATTATGTGCATGAGAAGATAGTGCTGTATTAGGTATTTTGATATGCACTAGAATTAGGCAAACAGTCTGTCTACCTCTAGGCCACTGCCCGACCACGACTCCAGTCAGATCAGCCGATAAGATCAAGGACTGGAAGTCAAACACCATGACTAGGTGCATATGTAAGGATATAAAGAACTTTAGGCTGCACTCAAAAGAAGCAGTAAACTCAATATCATAGCAACGTAATACAATATTTAGGTAATGACAACAAACTGATGCTGGAGTGAATGTCTGGTGCCGTTCATCACCAAGTCTGGCTCACCGAATTAATTGAAAAAGCAAAGTGGGATCTATTTGGCATCATACAAGTTCAAGATAGATGGCGAGTACAGCTTCCTCAGACAGTGGAAGTGTATTGCCTTTTGCTGCATTTATGTGGCTGGAAGGTGGATATTCAAACACCGAGGTGTGGCGTACAAGGACTGTGCTCCCTTTAGAAATTCAATGAAGGCTTTGTTAACAAGGGAGTGCTGAGTAGACTTACGGAAGCACTGCGCCCCTTGGTAGATAGTAGGTGTACGGAATGGAAATGCAGATTCTGTAGTGCAATGTAAAGAGGCCATTTAGGTGGATGCCAGCTTTTTGTCTTTTTTTTAATCACACTTTCAGTTGGGTTGATGCAGAAACATCACAACTTTGTGTGCCTCTGTTGTGAGTGCTCTAGGACAGATACTACCTTGGTGTGAGGGGCATCACTACACAAAGGAAGCGTCTTAAGAGCAGTCTGGAAAGGACATTTGAAAAAAGGGACCTCTCCAAACAGGTTT
Organism: Calotriton arnoldi; assembly: GCA_963921515.1. Taxonomy (NCBI): domain Eukaryota; kingdom Metazoa; phylum Chordata; class Amphibia; order Caudata; family Salamandridae; genus Calotriton; species Calotriton arnoldi. The sequence goes on along the minus strand of CAWUFW010001715.1, from coordinate 696,418 downwards.
GGATGCATGTGGAAGCGGACACACTTGCAGTGCGAGTCAAATAAAATTTCTGTTTTTTATACAACTATTGATATTAGTGAAACAGAAAGATAAAAGGTAGTTTCGCAATTCGTTCTGCAAGTACTGAATTGCGCTCTGCTGTATTTTATTTTTCCAAGACTGAAATGTGAATTTGGAATTCTCACTAAACATTTAATTTTTCCTTGAGCAGAGCTTAAGGTCCAGGATTGGAAGAAGACCACCATCCTTCTTGGGGACCACAACGTTCTCAGAAATGCATCCCTATACAATTTCCTGCTCTGACAACTCCACCACTCCCTTCTGCAGCTGAACTGCCACCTCCTGCTGCATAATGGAAAAGTGATCCTCCACTTGAAGGGACCCTAACTGTGAGATGTGGGCAGGAGCCTGATGGAAGGGAATGGCATACCCTTTTTCTACAATCTGAATGACCAACTGGTCAGAAGGAAAAGCTTGCTCCCAATGATCACCTAATGATACCCAAAGTGTATCTTAATTTTTAACCAACCTACAGGTCAGCTGTGAACCACTAAAATAGCATGTTCCTGCTCTGACCTCTGCTTCACCTCTTTCTGTTTTGACATATTATCATGGTTGAATCCAATACACCCCCCGCATCAAAAAACTATCCAAAGGTACCAACACTTATAGGATAATTTTTCCAGCTAATCTCTATAAAAATGCGAAAAATGTCTTCAGGCAGAAGGTGATCATAGAAATCCTGGAAACACTCTTTGCTGACCAGCACAACTGTAGCTGTAAGGGATGATTAACAATAGACCTTCTGTCCTTCTCCCACTATCCATTCCTCTGGGATTGAGAAGGAAACCTCAAACAACGGGAAGTGGAGGAATGAAGAAAAATACCACATGGAAAGAAAGTAGTGATACATTCCTCTCCTCCCTTTGATGGTAAAGTGTCAATATCATTCTTCAAGAAAGGCAAGATAATGATTCAATCAAATGATGATGCTCTTGCATAATTGAACTACCAATTCAAGACCCTTCTTACCCTCAAATGTCTTTCTTCCCCCGCCCACCCGCACTGAATACATCCTTACATACACTGTTTTCCCTTCCCTCTCTCCCCTAGTACTCTTTTCCCTAGTACTCCCTCACACTCTCCCCATAACCTCTGCTCCTCTAATCCCTCACAGCTCTGGAGGGTGCCTTAACTTTCCTTCTTCTTCTTCTTGCTTCAATCTCCAAGAGGCCAGTCAGAGACCCTAACTGAAGAGGTATCTGCCTTAACTTCTACCTCTCCCTCCTAACTTCGTCCCTTCCCCCACACATTCTCCTAACACTACTCCAGAGCAAACACACCCTAGAAGAAACTATTCCATTGCACCGCCTTACCGAGATGCATATGCTCAGATCTGGTTTCAGAAATTTAACAGAAAAAATGTGCCCTCTGATTTCAGAAGTGAAATCTCAGTTAACCTCCAATACCCTCACCAGTCTCTTGAAGTCAGAACCTTACAACAGTGTCATCCAGAGACCCCCTGCATTAGGAAAAGGTCTCTGATCACTCAAGACTAGAACTCCCTGAAAGACAAACTTGATGTACTTCTTTCTGAAATAAAATATTTATCGTCATCCATTCTGTAATTTAAAAATATAATGATTGAAAGAAGGAGGAAGAGGAAGCTTTACATAAAACAGGATACACGCTACCAGCGCCCATGAGACAACACAAATCTGCTACAAACCAGTGGCATTGAAACCAGATTTGCACACAATAAAGCCAAAGAGCGCACACTCACGGCTTGGAAGTGCACAGTCTTTCTCCAGAAAATCCATGGACTAGGCAATCCACATAAGACCCGCTGGTTGTGCTGTTTCGCTGTGCATACTTGTACTGCAAATTCCTATTATGAACTTAAGTCTATTGCTCTCTCGTATGGATTCGGAACAGAGACGAAAAATATTAAGATACAAGGACTGACAACCAGGGGCCCAGACCGTCTTCATCAGGCCCGTGTCCCTTCGGCCACAATAGTCCCCAACCCTTAATGTGATCTGAAATTTACTTGTTGGAGTACTGCTTACAAACTCACCACAAATTACCTACCAAAATGCCATAGTCAATAAAAAAGATCACAAGGATCCAAAAAACATGTAGAGGAGAAAACAGCACTTAAAAGACGAAAACAAAATCAACCATGACTGTGATCTCCGTTTAAAAACAAACAGTAATTCAATCCCAATACTAGCACAAATATAGCCCTAACTTTGCAACACCTTTCTTCTCTTCATGAACTAGCACAATGCACAAAAACAAATACAAATCTACTACAAACTGAAGTGTCGGGATTAACAAACAATTTAAAAAACCTCTCCACCAGACTGAGACTAGGAGAAGCAATAATAAAGATAAAGAGCCTGGAAGGTGAAAGATTAAAGACACAAAAACAGTAAAAACTTGTAACAAAGAAACTAAACTTGGTCACAAGTGAAATCATGGATCTTTAAAATAGAAAAGGAATTTGAGAATTTTTGGGCTACTAAAAAAACTCATAAAAACATGCACACTCTTGTGCCTCATTCTTGGAAACATGGATCCCACAAGTCCTACGAATCAACTTCGACATGCCTTTGAAATAGTAAGAATGCACACATGCCCCAAAAGACCAAAACCATTCTCCAAATTACCAAGACCAATGATACTCAGACCTCTTAGTACCCTCATACGGAATAAATACTTGGAACACACAAGGAAAGTCAAGTCAATAACCTGGAAAGAATTTTAAATAGGAATATCACAAGACTACGCAAAAGAAACTGTATAGCGTAGAAAGGGATTCTTTGCTCTCAGAAATTATCTTAAAAAGTTGAATACTGCATTCCCCTTTGCATGCCCATCCAAGCTCAGAATTATGCTTAAGGAAAAAACTCTCTTATTACTTGATCTGACCAATCTGCAATCCTTTGTAGCGTTTCAACAACAGAGGTGACTTACTAACCCTCAATGTCTCCTGAATATGAAGACTCTGCCCTTTGCTAAGATAGGGTTATTTAATATTCTGTTATAACAGTCAATCACAAACTTTTAGTTTTACTTCATGTAATGGCCTTATGCATTGCATCTGACCACCTGCATCGTGAAATTTGACACTGTAATAGCTAAACCACATTTTGTGCCTTTCAGCCTCGCGTTCCATAAGTATCCAAGCATAGTCACACTACAGCAACTCAAACTGAATAAAGAACTAAATTACCATTGCAATTGCATATACTAAACTGCATTCACAATAAAGTACAGCAATGAGACACATATCTACCCACCAATATGCCCCACAAGCTTAAATGTACATCACACATATCCAGGATTCATATATACACAAACAGATAAAAAACAATTGCTCATAAAACACACCTTACATGCTCCAATAACACTATTCAGCGAAACATTCATACTCTTTGACATTCACAACATAAGTAATGTTCAACAACTGATAAATGGGTTTTAGAATCTTTTACAAACATGTATATATTAAGCATTGTTTATTAACAACTGTTTTAGTTAATAATGAGAACGATTTAGATCCTACTACTGATTACAACAATGTCAGCATCCTCCATTTTCCTGAACTTTATAACGGATAAACTATATTACTGTTAGTTAACTGTCTACCAATGTTCTTGATATTTAAATTCAATTAATTTCCTACTGTTAAGAGACTCTACTCCAATTAGATCAACAATAAAGTTAATCTGATGTTGTTCGCACCACAAACTTTAAGGATGATAATGGGCGATAACCAAATAACCTTAACCTTCTGAAAACTTCCTCCCTGTATCTGAAGTGAGAAACAGTTGCGTAGGACCCGAGGCCCCCATGGATCCTCAACTTTGTGCAGTATGTGGTGGTGGGATTTATGTTTTTGTTGTTGGAATCTCTCCCCGATTTCTAATGTCTCTGTATGACTTACCCATTCCTATCTTCTTATACACCTTCAGACCATCCTTCTCTTTCACATCCGGTTCCATCAACCCCTCACATACCTGGAATAAGCTGTCACCTGAACATATTACTGGTCACCCTTGTGGAGACAAACACACACCATGTAGAGAATGACAAACTGAGATACGATTATGATGAAAAAGCATGGACACACCACAAGGTCAGACAATTAAGAGCACCCAAAGTAACAACTATTTCCCCACCACACAAATGTCTAACAACTCCATCAATGTTAATGCAGTAACTATGAGGTGCCTAGGAAGACCTTCTTATTCCCTATTTTAAATCAAGCCAATTTTAATCAAGTACAACCTGCTCTTACCTTTTTATTAATGCTTTCAGGGAGCACAGTGTGGTATGTTCTTAGCTTTTTAAAGGCTGCAGTAAGGCTTAGAGCAACCTGCGACTAACTTGAGGGGGTGAGGGAAAATGGGATTTGGAGCGATTTGTACTCTCTTAAACTTTTTAACCAATACAAATTGTAGTTTTTGTGAGTGTTGTGATGCATTTCTGACTTTTATGGTTTTCCTTCAAAAAACCTAAAAAAGTTCTTTTGATTGATTAACTCCATCAAAATGGTATCATCAAATACAAAGGGGCTCTACCACCCGGCCAGAAAAAGAAAAATAATCAACTACTGCCATAAACTTACAGAAGACATCCTAGTATTACAAGAAATAAGAGACACCACTGCAAGCAACATGTTAGGACAGTGGTATTCAGAATATTCCTGCTCCTCAGATCCTAAAAGGAAAAACAGTGCAATCACCATCTTCTTAATAAAAATAAAACAATTAAAGTTTTAAAATAATTAATAACACACATGAAAACGATAGCAGTTGGTTTACCACCAAAGCAGTCAAATATGGAGCTGAACTATATATAATTAACATATATGCCCAAACAACAGATGATCCTTAATTCTGGACAAACCTCAACAGAAGAATAAATTAAATTCCTAGCAATACACATTTATTAGGGGGTGATTTCAATCTCCCTATGGATATATTACTAGATAGACTGTCCACTTGCAAATACCGCCCCAGTAAATCTCATAAACCAATGACAAACTTATGCAAAGCAAACAAGCTAACAGACGTATGGAGGTTACACAACCCAATAGGTAGTGAGTTTACCTTCCACTCACATCACATACTCCATAATAGACTACATCCTAGCAAATGATGTGCTCACATAAAACTGTTCTATACCCAGAATAGGGCAGATACTAAATTCTGACCACGCCTGCATAGTGGTAGATATTAATCTGTCTAAACCCACAAACAGGAACAACGTAGGGAGAATGAATAAAGACACTGTTAATGATCAAGAGGCCAAAAATGAAATCCAGGACTCATTACAAAACTATTTTAGAGAACACTTGACCCATCTATATCACCAGAAACAATATGAGAAACCGTGAAAGACACAATTAGAGCGAAAATAAGTATTGTGTCCAATAAAAACAATATGAAAAAACATTTAAATGACCTTGAAGCTAAAATTAAGCTTTTTGATTCACAATTAATAAATGAAAATACAAACAATACTGTGAATAAGCTTACAACTCTGAAATAGGACTATAATAAACTTATTAGCAGAAGAGCTCATGTGTGGGTCAACAACTTAAAAGTGAAGAAACTCTGCAAATTTAATAAGGCAGGTAAAATACTAGCAAGGTACCTAAAGTCAAGAGATCAAAACATTATTGTTGCAGGAATAAAAGTAAAACAGGCAAAGTTGTACACAGATAAAGAAGAAATAATTAGAAAATTCCAAAGTAATTATACAATCCAGACAGACAACCCATTGTTAACGAATGTGAAGCTTTCCTTCACACCATCAAACTACCTAACATAAACAAAGATTCACAAGAGGAACGAAATAAACAGATCTGTAAGTCCGAAATCATCAACAGAAATAACTCCCTTAAAAATGGTAAAACACCCGGACCTGATGGGTTTCCCACCAGTTTTTATAAAACATTCCAATTAAAATTAATAGACCAACTAGAGAAGCATTTTGACTGCTACAGTTTGACCGGTACAACAGGCACCAAGTTCTCAGAAGCCACAACAGTGGCTATGCACAAAGACAATAAAGAACCTTTAGACACAAAAAACTACAGACCAACCTAATTGCTGAACTTTGTCAATTATATGCACAGATATTAGCCAGCAGACTTGAAAAATTCCTCCAATCAAAAATCTATCCTCTTAAACTGGCTTTGTCAAGGGAAGAATGACAGCTGACAATATTGGACGCATTGCACAGGAATTAGAAACAAGCATTGGCATAGCCAATAGGTCTCCCCTTTGGGGCCTTATAAGTATTTAGGTATGCAGCACAATATCCTTCCTGCAACAACATCAACTGTTGCATGGCTAAATACTTATAAGGTCTCAAAGGCGAGACCTATTGGCTATCCGTGATAAACAGTCAAGATTTGAAGTAAGAGAGGTGTGTGTATCGTAAGGGACTGATTTAAAGCGCACCAAACACCAGTAGCAGACGACCAGTGTGGTCCGTGCTTCACCTTCTGCGTATGTAGTGACATTTGCCAAATGCCATGCCATAGTTGGTCCGTGTCCGAACTGTCGTGTTGTAATTGTTAGCTAACAAAGTCAGGATGCAAGAACAGTGTTACTAATGTATTTTTGCTAATACCCTTTGTCACCAGCAGTGTGCATTTAGTGTACAGTTTTTTGTTTTCTGTGCAAAAAGGCTTATAAATGCACCTCAAATTGCAAAGAAAATAACCCATACGGAAAAAATAGACCCACTGAAAGTAAGGGAGTGTCGGCAAATATACTAATTATAAAGTTTTTGGCCTTAAAACACTTTTTTCAAAAGTACCCCAAAAAGTTGCCTGTAATTGTGTGTTTAACTTTGCTGCGTGGTAAAAGAGTCACCGCGTGCAAGTACACCTCTCCTGACAAAGTACATCATATACACTTCTATAATGCTCTCCTTTAACTACATACTATATCTCAAGCTGAACTAAAACTTAATGTAAAGAATGTTAAAAAAATGGCAAGCAGAGAAGTTAAGGAGAATGTAGCATTTTGTCAAGCTGTGAAGTGGAATCCTTTAGCAATGCAGCGACACCTTGTTTGAAAAAGACTCCCAAGTGTAGCCGCCATCCAGTCTGGACTGGTGTGAAACGTCCGAACAGTTACTACCTGTGGTTAAATGGGAGTCTGCCGAAGCTGAATAAAGACAATGGTTTCCTCCTCGTAAAGATCAGTATCAGCGTTAGGAGAGGCAAATGTGGCGTCACCGCAGTTGCACATATGGGTGAAGTTTTAAAAGCAATATAGGATGTTTGTAGCAGTCAAAAGCAGAGACCGAAACAGAGATGTTCAATAATGAAGTCAAAACGAAAACAGTTATTTGTACAACAAAAAGAGAAGCAGGGTTGTCTGGCGTTTAGTAAATGCTTAATCTAATAATAACTGGGACAGAGGGAAATGCGAAAATGAGCTTCAATTAGATAAAGTATATTACTTGTGGACGAGGCTGGCTTTGGAGAAATAGCACGTGAGTTCAAAATGCAAAAGGCCCGCGCTATATTTATTTTTTAATAACAAGCCGGAAATGTTTGTTTAAGAACGAAAAAGTTTCTAAATCGTGTACGAGGCTGGCTTTGGTGAGAGAGCACATAAGTTGAAAATGCCAAAGGGCCGCGCTCACATGCCACACGCGTGCTTGTAAAAGTAAAACAAAATCCCACTGCTGGCACTGCAATGATGTGTTTGCTGGGGCGCGCTCTATTTATTTAACAATTATGCGCCGTAGATGTTTGTTTAATGACTAAAAAGTGTATCAATTGTGGACGACGCTGGCTTGAAAAAGTGTATAAACCGTGTACGAGCCTGGCTTTGGTGAGAGAGCACGTAATTTGAAAATGCAAAAGGGCCGCGCTCTATTTATTTCACAATTATGCACCGGAGATGTTTGTTTAATGCCTAAAAAGTGTATCAATTGTGGACAAGGCTGGCTTTGAGAGAGAGCACGTGAGTTCAAAATGCTAAAGGGCCGCGCTCTATTTATTTAATAATAACGCTCCCGAAATGTTTGTTTAATAACGCAAAAGTGTACAAATTGTGTACGAGACTGGCTTTGGTGAGAGAGCACGTCAGTTGAAAATGCCAAAGGGCCGCGCTCACACGCCACACGCTTGCTTGTAAAAGTAAAACAAAATCACACTGCTGGCACTGCAATGATGTGTTTGCTGGGGCCGCGCTCTATTTATTTAACAATTATGCACCGTAGATGTTTGTTTAATTACTAAAAAGTGTATCAATTGTGGACAACGCTGGCTTTGAGAGTGAGCACGTGAGTTCAAAATTCTAAAGGGCCGCTAATAATAACGCGATGCAGGTGTGTGTTTAATAATGAAAAAGTGTATAAATCGCAAAACAAGGAGGCACGTCTGGCGAGTGGTGTGCGATGTGCGCGCGGAGGCACGTCTGGTGAGTGGTGTGCGATGTGCACGCGCTGTAAGGGTGCCCGCGAGCGATACGCTTAATGTGCCATGACAAGAGAGGAAAGCCAGATGGCCCCTGTGCGCGTAACCGCAAGCTTTAGGCCACAAGCAAAAGCATGTGGTCAGCTTTTTGAAGCCCCCTTACTAAAAGTCACGCGTGCTTGTAAAAGTAAAACAAAATCACACTGCTGGCACTGCAATGATGTGTTTGCTGGGGCCGCGCTCTATTTAACAATTATGCGCAGTAGATGTTTGTTTAATGACTAAAAGTGTATCAATTGTGGACGACGCTGGCTTTGAGAGAGAGCACGTGAGTTCAAAATGCTAAAGGGCCGCTAATAATAACGCAACGCAGGTGTGCGTTTAATAATGAAAAAGTGTATAAATCGCAAAACAAGGAGGCACGTCTGGCGAGTGGTGTGCGATGTGCGCGCGGAGGCACATCTGGCGAGTGGTGTGCGATGTGCGCGCGCTGTAAGGGTGCCCGCGAGCGATACGCTTAATGAGCCATGACGAGAGGAAAGCCAGATAGCACCTGTGCGCGTAACTGTGCGCGTAACCGCAAGCTTTAGGCCACAAGCAAAAGCGTGTGGTCAGCTTTTTGAAGTCCCCTTACTAAAAGTCTCGCCAGAGCAGCGCATGCGCTGCCTGAGGCGAGACCTAAAAAGCAACATTACTAAATTCTCCTAGGAGGGTCGTAGTCCTAGATGCCGAAGAGGCCTTTGACAAAGTCTCTTGGAGCTTTCTTAGGACGTTAACACGCAGACACTATTTAGGACTGACTTACGAGCAGATGATTTTCTCTCTAGACGCCAATCCAAACAACCACATCAGGATTAATGGTTTCCTCTAAGAGAAACTAATTTTATCTCAAAGCACAGATGTCCCCTTTCCCAGCTACTTCTTCCTCCAAACAACTGAGCCTTTCCTTATAGTTATCCGACTACAACATCAATAAATTAGACGGATTCGATGGATACCGTTTAATTCTGGCACTCATAAAGTTGAAGGGAGATGATGTAATCCCACAGATTATTGAAAACTATTAAAGCTTATGTCATGGCTCAGGTTACAAACTGAATGTTGAGAAAACTGAAGCATTCCCTTTAAATCAATTCTGCACCTCAACAAAAATTGGAAACATAAATCTCAAATGGCAGACCAAACATATCAAATATCTTGGTATACACTTCATAACTTCTTTATCCAAGTCCAAAAGCTATATTGAGAAGATCCTACGCAAAAGGTCATGGTCAATGCCAGACCAAATTAGGGGCCCAATTATTATAGAAAGTCCCAAAAGTGCACCCATGGTATATGTCCTTGCATTAAGTGCAGCTATACGGCTTTTGTGAATTCCCAAGATTTTACAGAAGTAGGACAAGAAATAGTACTCCTAGAAAATATTTGTGAACTGCATTTTAGCATTAGCAAATATGCATGTGTAGATTTGCTCATGCGAAAATCTGAGTGTTTGCAAGTTCACTTTCCCTCCAACCAGTTTTTTCCCCAATTCTGGAAGAAGGTTTACGTCTGCCATTGTCAGGAGTAAATTTACAACATTTCTCAGTATGGGAAAAGATTAGATAAGAGTTGTTGAAAACCCTTAAAATGCAAGTTAGGTTTTGACAAATTCAAAAGGGCATTGTAACCCTGGAACTATTGCTTACAACTACCTTCAGCCCCAGTATGTATATCTGCGGAAATGAGGCAACATAAGGGGATTGCGAGTATTCAAACACTACTATGGTATGAGCCCTGGCATAATCAGAGAGGCTATATCAGAGCTCTCATATAATGAGATTGCTGCCATAATTTGTCGCTGCACTACATGACACCAAAGGGACAAGTGGATTTTGTTACAGGACAAGTAGATTTATGAAGCAACCTGCCCCATGGACAAGTAGATATTTTATTAAATTCCACACCAGTTATGGGCCATCCATATGGAAATTTGCTGCAAAATCCAAAACTTCGTCAATCATTACTAATGTAATATTGGATACTCCACAGATGCTTCTGGACTCTCAAAGTTTTCAAAACCCGCCTCATCGAGTCAGATAAAGGTTGGAACTGTTCTGCATGCAGACATTGGAGATTTCAATCAAATGTTCTTTCATTGCAATCGTATAAGGCCCTTCTGGGTAATCGTTAACAAAGCCATTAACAACATTTTCCAACAAGACATCGCACTTGACGCTATTATCATTCTTGTTATTCCCTTATGTTCAAATAAATAACCTTTTAGTTTGAACTCTGAGTGCTATATATATATATATATATATATATATATATATATATATATATATATATATATATATATATATATATATATATATATATATTCATTCCACCCTCTCACCTGCTTTCTCAGTCATCATCCTGGACCTCCAACAGAAATCCCAGGCTCATCCCCAATCAAACAAAACTTGTCACAAATTAGCCCAACAAACTCTTCTCCTGAAGGATAATCTGATTGTCTCAAACAACACTACCACTTCCCAGTATCCCATTGACTCAATGGGATACCAACCAAATACCACTCAATTAGTCCTCTCAGAGGATAAAAACAATACTCTAACTCTTTTACTTATCATTCCTACTTCCTAAGGGCCTCCTGCGTTCCCCACATACATTTCAGTCATTAAGAGAGTGCAGAGTGAGATGTAGTGATCACTCCAGAAGAATGTATGCTCATACCTAAAACCTCATAGAAGCACGGACTGCCCATACACCCATCACAAGAACTGTTCAATCGACTTTCAATTGATTTCTCCTCCTCGACAGATCTGTGACCAAAATACTGCATCAAAATTGAAGGCTTGATCCACTCCCATATCCTTGAATTGGCATTCCAGACAGAAACGTGTACCTCCAACTCCCCACAACTTCCACTTGACCTCCCAATTCCCCAAGGCTATGCAATCCGTCGAAAGGATCAGGAAGTGAAACAGGTAGAGGGGTTGCAATTATCCATAGCTCTTCTGTACCGTGCAAAAACCTAAACACAGCTCAGTCTTCCATGTCCAAAGTTCTTGCAGTTGAAACCGAGACCAAACAACAAAGAGCCCACAAAATATTTCACATCATTTGCTACCCTCCAAGGGATAATCTTCTGTGGCACAGGCAGTACATGTGTGTCTGACTGGCTCCGCCTGTGCTCAGTGCCAGGGTGATGTCACCTCCCTTCCTCAGCCAAGTGGAAGGCTGTGTATGTCAATGGAATATAGAGATTTCATAAGCCTTGTAATAAGCATTGGGGTATTGTGGAAGTTGGGCCCCAGCTGCAGTCTTTGATGGATGAGATCTTCTTTCCTGTAAGAATAAACTTGGAGGTTTCATCAGCACTCTGCCTTGTCGGGTCCTTCTTATAGAATATCACACTGGTGTAGTCGGCAGGTGTAAAGCCATTACAAGAAGATCTCAACACGTGGCGCTCGGCACTTCAATCAAGCCCAGCAAGGAGGCGGCATTCTGGTGAGAGATAACCATTTACGGAGGTTGTTGTCGTTGAATGATTAATCAGGATGTTGGTGCCACTTAATTGAAACCACGAAGACAGATGGTTTCAACTGTCCTTTAAACCTGGCATGCAGTGTGCCTAACTGATGTGGGGAAACCGTTTCAAGGGGCTGTTTGACTGAATAAACAGTGGCGCTTATTCTACTAAAGTAACTCGCATGATTGTGAAGAAGCCTTGAAGGGATAGGTGTTGGCGTGGGTCGATTTAATTTCACGAGTGCGCTAGAGCGTTTGGCTGTTGGGCACTTGTGGAGAGTGGAGCGTGAGCAATCGTGTGGAGCGCGAGCAATCAAGAACAGCCGTGTTTGAGTGATCGAGCAGCGTTCTTCACAGGCGGAGTTGTTTTAGCCTTTACTAAGTGTAACCGTCTGTACGGCGTTAGAGCGTGTGTAGAGAACATCTGCTTGCACAAGGAATAAACTATCCACTTACCAAGGTGTTCAGAGAGGACACAATTTAAAAATAGTTTTCCACAGCTCATAAAAATTATAGTAGAAAGGTCGAATAGCATCTCTTATAACATCTTCTTGGGTGATTTCGATCTCTACAGGAGTTAAAAGTCTGATACAGCCTTACCACAACTATTGCTCTTTGTGCTCAACGACAACCATTCTGTTCTACACTCTCACATGAAAAGGGCCCTATTCTTGACCTCCCACATGCAGGAAAAAAACTAATTGATTCCTGTAGCCTGGTCTGACCACTTTCTTGTTCCTTTCTCCTTGCTGTGCACCAAATCGTCCACCTGCGGGCAACCAAAGAAACTTAGGGTCTGGGTTAGGGATTTCAACAATGACAACCAGTCCCTTCTAAGTACCAAACGTACCAAAATAGCAACAAATCTATTGAACTCACAGGCCAGTTGGACACTATTTGGTTAGTAGAGAACCACAACTCAATCTGGTCAGATGTTGCATATGAACTTGCTCCATTTTAACAAAAAAAAAACCACACCACAATAAAATCATCGCAATGGTTCTTCAAAACAACTTTTAGAAGAACTGAAAACCGTTAAAGCGATAGAATGTACATGACAGCATTACCCCACAAAGAAAACTATTTAAAAAGCTTTGACTCAAACAGAAAGAATACAAATACAATATTGTCTAGACTAATGTGGCATTTTTCAAAAGAGAAATAAACATGTCTAAAAATAGGCCCAAGAATCTTTTTGATCTGTTCAAGAAGTCCACAAGCCCTGACACCTTTCCAAATCTCCCAAACACCAAAGAAAGCAGTGACACTCTCTTCAACATTTTCACAGATAAAAGAAAAAAGATTGCCAGGGAATTGTTTTATTAGAATATAAAATAAAAACATGTTTAAAGAAAAACATTGAGCTATCTCTTCTGAGAGCTGAAACTATTCTCTCACAAGATGCCTTAACCCCCGAATTTACAGTTGAGTGGACCTCATTTGAATAGATAACTGAATATACCCTGAGAAACTCTTTGTGCTATCAGACCATCCACCAATTCCACTGACCCCATTACAGGCATTCCTGTCAAGAACCTATCGTCATCTCTTATCCCCTCAGTCACATAATCAACTCCGTCCTCTGCAGAGATGTAGTACCACTCTGCCTCAAATATGGCCTGGTCACCCACTTCTCTTCTTGAAAAAATACTTAATCCACTGTCCACAACAACTTTTGCACCTTTACCAACCTACCGTCCCTAGCAACAGTATTGGAAAGTTGTGTTGCAATACAATTAAACAAGTACATAACAAAAATTAACATCCTTAATGACCACCAGTTGAGATTTAGATCTGACTGCAGCACATAGACAGAAATGCTATAAGTAGATAATGCTTGATGCATCATGGACAATGGAAAATCCTGTCTTCTCATACTACCAACACTCATCTGGACTGAAAATTCTAGAAGAACCGATGGAAATCAAAGACAGTGCTCTGCTGGTTTGAGTCCCATCTAACAAATTGCTCCCAACAAATAAAATTGTCTGACTCACTCTCAAGCCTCACTCTTCTACAAAGGGTCAATCAAGGCTCCATCTTCTCACTAAAACTATCAGTTTATAAATGGCACTCCTCTGTCCCTGCCTGAAAAAATGCAACATCTATGTTCACCTTTATGCGGATGCCACAAAGCCTTGGCCAACATTTAGAGGTCACAACTGCGACCCCTTGCTTCCTCCTTGCAACCTCCGAGACGGCCTTTGCAATCCCTGGCCTCAGAGGTGGCAATATCAGTGCCAGGAACACAGGAGCAAATCGTAAATTGAGTACATTTAGCTGGAATGTTACCTTCCCTGGCAGCAGAGGTATGTAAAAATTATTTTAACCAAATGTTGTGTGTGTACTTGTGGGTAACAGTGCGTTTATGTGAGAGAGTGTGCAACTGTGAATGTATCTGTAAGCATTTGTGCGTAGGCGAAAGTGAGAGTCAGTGAGGTAGTGAGTAATAATATGTGAGATTGTCAGCGTGAGTTCAAAATGAGTGGGACTGAGTGAGAGTAAGAGACACTGCAAGTGGGTGAGTGACAATTAATGTGAGGGAGTGTTAGAGATTGTGAGAATCAGTGTGAGTGAGAAGAAAAAAAGCGAGAGTAAGAGTGAGAAAGTATGACTAAGTCAGAGTGAAATTGGGTGAGAGTCAGTGAGAATGAGTGATAAGTGAGAGTGAGTGAGAATTAGGGCATGAGAGTAACAGTGAGTGCAAGACTGAGTGAGAATGAATGAGTGGAAGTGAGGTTGAGTGAGAATGTGGTATTATGGTTGTGATACTGCTGTTTTCCCTGGCAAAGTGACGGTAACTCTTGTGTTATGGAGGCATCCATGGCAAAACTGGTGCTGGGAATTCTTAGCATGACAGGCACCCGTGACAAAATACTGACAGACTGGAGGAAATTCTTGGTTTACTGGTAAAATATTTGTACTGGCATACTGGAGGTAATTGGTATTAGAGGTAGTCCTTGGCACACGGATAAAACATTGGTGCTGGCTGGCATTCAGGAGGTAATTCAAGGCATATAGGTTAATCGTGGAAAAATGCAAGGGCTGGCATACTTGAGGAATTTCTTGGCATGGGGTACCCATGGCAAAATACTAGCACAAGGACATTGGAGGCAATTATTGTCATGAGGGACGATAACCGCTGCATACGAGAGGATAGTTGCCCATGACAAAATGCTGGCCCTGATATATTGAGGTCAGGTTGGACATAAAGACCACGCATGGAATATGGATGGCATACATGGTAAAATCCTATCTTATGTATATAGTCTGTAATTTTTGGCCAAAAAGGGCACCCATGACAAAACTCATGCTCTGGCACAATGGAGGTCATTTTTTACATATGGGGTCAACTCCTGGGGAGCTTGTGGTATCATTGGCTTAGCACACCCTGAAAGGACTTGACTATTTAAGGAGCGTCCCTTCAGAGTTGATGGCTTTCAAACAAATGTGAAAGTTGTGGTTCAAAATGCCCTATTTGACACAATTTTTTCAAACTTTTCGCTGGTCAGGGTCCCCCCCGAACCCACTTAGAAGAGGGTCTGGTTCGCTTGTTTCATTTCATAGCTAGTACTACGCCCCAGACATTTCAAAGATCATTTCAGCACCTTAATATAGGCGTCATCTAAAATACACATGTGTATGTGTTGTGGCCTTACATTGATCAAGCAGTTATTATGGAACTTCAGCAATGTCACTTATTGTGATATCATCAGGGTTTCGGTCATGTGGCATGACCTCCGGGGGAATTTCAGGGTCAAAGGACATATGATGTTACTACCTAATGTCATTAAGGTCAGAGGGCGTGAGATGTCACTTCTGATACCCCTCAATTTTGGTTAATAGATGTCCATGCACACAGCTGCACCTAAAGATCTCCTCACAAGAGGACGTAGCGAATCTGGCAAAGCCTTTCAGAGACCTCAATCCTGTTTGTTACTCCACCACCTCAGACTGATTCCATAAAAGAGAGTTTCCTTCTACTCTATCCACCACATCGGAACTAGTCCGGTGAGAGACTTCAATCCTGCTTGATTGCAATCCAGCCACTGTTGAGAACGTCAAATCTTAGCGCTTACTCTTGACTATAGCCTAAAGCTGAACATCCACATCAATGTGGTAGCGAAGGATGCCCAACACAAAATTGGCTCCTCAGGGGCTCAAGCCTCCTTTACTAGAGGACGTCTTCAAGACTGCAGTTCAATCCATTATTCTCTCTATACTAGACTATGACAACTCACTACTGATGGGCATTCCCAGAATGCAACTTGACGGTAGTCCTGAACGCCACAGTTCTTCCAGTCACCAGAGCTAGAAGATCCAATTACATAACTCTTATCCAGGCCACTCTTAACTGGTTTCTATTGAGGTCAGGGGCATTTTTAAGCAAGCATGCATAATTCACAAGGCAATACAAGAAGGTTTTGCCTCATACTTGGCACACAAAATAATCCTCTCAGGAGGTGCTTGTGCCCTTCGAAATACAGACTACGTCTAACTGGAAACTCCTGCATTCAGCAAAAACAAAACTGTGAAACTAGCCTTCTCAGGGAATGCTACCAACATACAGATTGTCTTTTCATCTACCATCAGGATGAGTCCCTCTCCTGACTCCTTCAAAAAGAGACCTAAAATTCTTCTAATTCAGCATCATATTCATATATCTCACCTAACCTGGATTGGCATATTTAAACTCTTGCCTGGAAACCAACATTTTCCTATCTTTATTTCCCTTTGATTCTGTAGGAATGACAATGTCTTCATGTTGACTATACTGTTGCTACTGTCTCTTTGCCTATGTAAGATGATCCAATAGTGTATTAACACCATATTTTTCATGTTGTCTTGACTGCTATTGTTCTTGTAACATCTATGTAAGCATTCCACTGCCCCATGGGGTCTGGTCATGCTATATAAAACTGCACAAACAATACATTAAGGTCAAACTGACTAGACAGTTCGTCCTGTGCATACTGCCTTAGGAATGGCTATAAATTAATCTCTGCAGCATATACAACGTTGCCCTTTGACTTGAGGATCTATATACCTGTGAGGAGAAATGTGTCTGTCAGATGCAAAAATGTGGCCATCTCCCTTTGTAGAGTAAGGACTATGCGCCGGCCGGGACAGAGATAGAAACTTTGCTGTTGGTGCAAAAGCAAACAGGAAGTGGGCTGCTCTGCAATATTGAGGGCCTTTTCTTGTTTAGTTAGAGACCAAGCTCAAAATTCAGAATTATGCTGTGCAGAGACACCAAGTCTGCCTACAGCAGGAGCCTGAAACTGCTGCCCAGCCCAACCTTCATTCTCTCAGTGACCAGTCCCTGAAGCCAGCGTGTTTTCCATTATTTTTAGAATGTCCCTGTAGCTGATGATCCTGTGATGTTGCCTGTGCCCTGCATTTGCTGCACTTTGACTGTTCCTGATGATTGTGTGAACCTTGTGCCGCGCAGTACATGGCCACCATTCTCCTGCTGTGTACCATCATTATGTAACCCAGTGTACTGTGTCCTGTTTGGTTTCAGAATTGTCTGCTCCCAAGGAGGCCTATGTGCTGAACTCCACAGTGCTGCGATACTACTACTGCAACTGATCATTATCTACCCAATGCATTACTGCATTTAATCTCGGACTGTGGCCATTGTGAGTCGATGAGCTGCATCTGCTGCTGAAGTGCTCCGTTCCAGGCATAAACAGCCAGCTCCAACGGCTGGGCCCCTGTACCTGCCCTTGCTCCGACCTGACCCGACTACTGCTTCATGTCCAACCCACAACTCGAGAACTATTAGCCCACTGCTGTACAGTGCGGTCCCCTATACACTGCTCCTGCAAAGACGCATGATGATGCATTGCGAGAAACTGAAACAGGTATCGGACTGTGCACTAAAGAACCCTTTCAAGTGGAAGCTGTGCCTGGCTGTTAAGTGGGGATTAGCTCCTTCACAAATATAAATGAGCAGACAACTAGCTCCAGAGTACCTATAAATATATATTCAAAAGAGAAATGCGAATGTCAGTAAACTATTTAAGATACTGACCATATTACCTTAATAGAAATTTAAAAAAACATACATTATCGCAAAACAATGCCATGGCCTGGACATTATATTTATTTTGGAGGATACATATGCTGCCTAAACTAAATACTCTTCCCCTACACTACCAAAGGTAATTCTTTACTACCCCCTGAAAGTCAAAGCCTGATGCGAAGTTACTTCGTGAATCAGTGAGTTTCCAGTACTGTCTGGTTCTTGTATTTCCACAGACAGAGTCAATACAAGGATTGCCTAACTACCTTTGAGTCACAAAAGTCATCAACAACTCGGCCAACAATGACTGGAAAAGGAATGTGGTTAATCAAAGAGAACAGTATTGGGAGCACGTCCTTCCAGGAAAGTATTTTCTCAGAGTATCTGCCCCCACGCGATGCTCAAACAGCAAAACCAAACTACTACAAGTAGCAAGAATATACTCATACGTTTGCTGCATCCTCACTTTTATTCTCTTTCACTCTCATGTTCCTATCCTGCTTGAATACCCTTTTTATTGCTACCAGGCAGGGACAATTTTAACATTCAGAGACCCATATTGTGTATAGAGTTTTTTTTTTATCCCAGTTTTTTTTATCCCAGTACACAAATGTTTCTTCTTACAAATGAGTGACCACTCAGCAGCACAGAATGTAGCATCAATGTACAGTGGTATACTTTTCTTAAGTTAGCTCCTGCTCCCAAGTCTCTGCCTCTCCAAACCAGGAACTTCAGCTCCCTTAAAAGGGAGAACTATTTTTAGATTCAGTCCATTACCTCTTCCATGCCACAGCGGAGAACATACCTAAACTATCAGCAAAATAAACAGCCCATAATCAAAACTACACAGGGCTATGCTAATTTGGGTGACTACATGAACACACAAAACCTGCACAATAACGTAGAAAAGAGAGGTCTCGCACCTGGAAACATATTCAGGATATATTGTGAATAAATACAAAAAAAGATACTGTCAATAGTACAGAAGCGCAAAAACAAAATATTGATCAATGGTTGGGTAACTAGAAGCTAAAATATGTCTTTATGAATCGTCTATATTTGGAAGCCTCATATTTAACACATTTCTGGGTACAAAGACAAAATGTGCGGGCTTCTAGGGGCAGTTTTAGCATCTAAAGATAACTGAATATGCAGTTTAAAATACTCCACACGCCATGATAATTTGTAGGAATAACAAAATCCGTATGCACCTTAGACAGGAAACAGAAACTAGAGTATCAGCAATGTCCAAACCCACTGTTCAATTGAATTTAAAAAAAAACATATTTGAAGGCATGCAAAAGGCCTTCAGAGGTCTCCAGGTAATATTTGAAGTGAAAGGCTTATTTTTGACAGATCATTGGCAAACTATTTTCGACCTCGGTTTGTCACTGGAACATTGCTTCAAGCCAATAACTTGGCAATTTTAGATCAGGCACCTATTGGCATTCAACGCCAAATCAATACCCTTGCCAAGTAGTGTGTAAAGAGTAATAGAGGGAGAAAAGAAAGATAAAAATAAAACAAAAACGTTGACACTTTTTTGAGCACGAACTGTAATTTAGATGGCCCTTAACCATTTTCCCGATATGCTGAAGCCGAAAGGCTTTTGCTCAGGCCTCTTTCAACCATAGTAACTGTAGATCACAAATTTGTATACAATGTTGAAAAGGGTAAGCCCTTAAACACAGTGTAGCATACATTTCTTGGGTTTAAAAAATATATATATGTAAACAATTAAAAAGCGGACCAGGCAGTGGTGCAGTTTAGTCACAGTCAAGCTTTACACAGAAAGACGGCACATCCACCACCCTGCTGCATGAGAAGATGCACATCTCTCTAGAGGGAAAAGAGTCAAATGCAACATCTAATTTGTTCTGGCAACAGAGGAAAGTGACACATTAGAAAGCAAAAAAGCCGGATTAGGAGCAGTAAACAAAAATTCCAGTTTGTTAGTGGTTACTCCTCCTCACTACCATTCTGCTCCCATTCGTTTTCCGAACAGAAGATCAGGGGAGGTGGTGTGTAGTCCGGGAAGTTCACCAAATTTGCTTTGAGGAACAGGAGATGTTCCACTCCCTCCACCTCAAGGGTGGATTTCTGTTTGGTTACCAGCCCTTCCGCAGCACTGAAGACATTCTCTGAAAAAACACTGGATGGCGGGCAGCTCAAGTACAGAATGGCCAATTTGGTCAGTGCTGGCCACATACTACGTCTCTTTTCCCAGTAGGTCAGTGGATCTTCTTTTGCTCCAATTGTCTTGTTATCATGGAGGTATTTCTCTACCATGATGCAAGCAGAGTGACTCTCTGTTGATAGGGAGGCTCCACTGCCCTTCGATGCCAAAAGACCTACGCTCTCCAGATGCTCAATCAAGGTCTTCTCCTTCTGGATTAATGGTGGAACGACCCTACCCTTTTGCCAACTTGATGCTGCATCCCCAAACCCCTTCTCTCCCTCACACATCATTTCAACACCTGGCTCTATTTCAGAGTCAGAAAATGATTCTTTCACAGTCTGGGCACCACTAGTAGGCCTGTTTAACACAAAAGATGTGGATGGGAAAGACGGTGGTGGTGGGGGTGCACTGCTGGCTAACATGATTTCTTTAACTTTCTTTACAGTCACTTGCTTCCAGTGATCAATATCAGCACCAAGGGGGAGTATGGCCTCAATTTTTCCTTTAAAGCGTGGGTCAAGTAATGTAGCAAGCACATATTCTTCCCGATTAAACATTTCATTTATTCTGCAGTCCGAAGACAGCTTGAGTGTTAAGTTGTCTACAAGAGCAACGGCACTTCCATCACCAAGATTTCCAAAATGGCCCCGGATCTGTTTCAGGAAAATATAAAGGTATCGGACCTCTGGCAACACCTGGCTCAAAGAGGCATTGTTTGCACTCACTTCCCGTGTGGCCATCTCAAAGGGCTGCAGAAGGGCCACAACTGTAGAGATCAGATTCCAGTAGGTGGATGTCAGAACAACATCAGTTGTTCCAATCTGCTGCTTGCCAATGTATTCATGGACAGCTTTCTGTTGCTCCAAGAGCCGCTCTAACATGTAATACGTTGAGTTCCAGTGGGGCACTGTCTCTTGCTTCAGCGGATGTCTTGGAAGGCTGTTCTGTTGCTGAAGCTCCGTCAGTGTTTGCCGTGCCTTTGCAGAGTGGAAAAAGTGGCTGCAGATTTTACGGGCCACACCAAGCATATTTGCAATATGGTGATTGTCTTGTAAGAAGTCAGTGACAACTGTATTTAAGCAGTGTGCAAAGCATGGAATGTATGTGTAATCTTCTCCTTGACAGGCACATGCAACATTTAAATCACTGTGCGATAGGAGGAATCCATGGCTCAGAGAATTGGGGGTAAGCCAGATGCCAATCTGCTCTGTCAAAGCTTGTTGAATGGATTCTTTTGTCGGGTCTTTCTGAAATCCTTTAATACACAACACTGCATGTTTTCTTGTGTTGGGTAGCTCTGGGTCTGCTGTAAAAACAGCCCAGTGTGCAGTGATTGCCATGTAGTCCACCAAAGAATCGTTGGTCCACATGTGAGCTGTGATGTGCACACGGGGGCCTTCAGAACACTGCAGCTCATGGATGACACTCTCACACACAGCTTCGTACAGCTGCGGGACTGCCTTTTTTGAAAAGAAAGTTCTAGAAGGCATTCGGTACCTTGGGTCAGCCCTAGCCATGAACTTGTGGAAAGGCCTGGAGGAGATGAAGGAATAAGGTAGCGCCATGCCACACATAAGCTCTGCAATGCTCCTGTTCCAGGATTGAGCTCTAGGGTGATTTGGGGTATACTTGCCATTGACATCTGCCTTTTCTGGTACCATGACCTTACTTTTTGTTGATAATGTTGTAGCACCAGAGTCATTGTGCTTCCTTTTACGCCGTAGAGACAGCTCACTTTCAACAGGATCATCGGCAGGAGGGGGCGGCGTACTTGGAGACATAGTGGAGGACTGTGACTGGGGATCATAACACAAAGGATCTAATGCAGTACATGTTATTGGTGATGCTGGAAACATTTCTTCCAACTGCTCATCTTCCTGTTCGTCCTCTTCCTCAACTTCTGCCTCACTGGTGGTCTTAGATTTAACTATCCTTCCCTTTGCCCACTCCTGTGGGTGTTTGCCTTCCAAATGGCGCATTAATGCTGAAGTACCAAAATGGCCACCCTGCTTTCCCCGGCTGACGCTAATCTCACAGAGAGTGCAAATAGCTCGACATATGTTAGTGCGATCTATGTAGAAGAACTGCCAGACGGCAGAGGTGGATTTTCTCCTCTTGGTCCCAGGTGGGACGAGTGGATGATTGGGAATATTAGAACTCCCTGTGTCTGGGCTGTCTACTTCTGACATGCTGAGGAAAGCTTTTCCTAAGTCCCTAGTTTTTCTGGTGCATTTGGCACTTGCTTTGGAACCTCTACCTCGACCCTTAGCAGGCCTGCCAACTCTCCTCTCACTGCCCTTTTCCAATTGTGATTCTGGGAGGATTTCTGTGCCAAGGGATTCGGCACTGTCTTTTTCTTCTTCCTCCTCAATCTCTTCACTGGATTCACTGCTATACTCATTGGTGGGAACAGCATTCTCATGAGTGGAAGCCAAGGAAGTTGAAGGAGTGTTAAGCATTTGATGTTGCCCTGCATACCCTGGCAGAAACAACTCCTGTTCATGGTCATCTTCATCCACTTCTTCCACTTCTTCCTCCTCATCCTCTCCACCTTCTACCATATCCTGATTCATTTCTTCCCTCTCTCCCCATTCCACTGGGTGCTTAGCTTCTAAATGGCGCCTTAAGGGAGCTGTGGCAAAGTATGCTCCATGCTTCACACGGTGGATACTCAGTCCACAGAGGCTGCAAATGGCTATGCTTAAATCTGTTGTGTCAGGGTAAAAGAACAGCCACATATCTGAGATAGACTTTCTTCCTTTAGTACAAGCAGGCTTTCTTGGAGGACCTACATGGAAGTCAGCAGGATCTTTTAGTTCCCCAACTGATCCGTCCATTTCAGAAGGACTTTTGTCTATTTCAACATACGAGTTATCTCTCCACCTGCTACCCCGGTGAGAAACTGTGTTCGCTTTAGATTTCTCTGTCTCTTCTTGCCCAAAAGCATGCAACACCTGTGGACCTTTGGACTCCCGTCTGCATTTCTCATCGTCTTCGTCACTAGCCTCCAACTTGATTTCAATCTCTGGTACAGAATCGGTATGGCATGTGGCTACAGAGGTTGTTGGAAGGCGAGTCTCAATGGTGCTGGACACGCCCACAGTGCTAGTTGGCTCTTCATGCTCAAAATTATTCACTTCTGAGGCTTCCTTTTGGGCTGAGGAACGCTGTACGGAGTTAGGAAGACCTGAACTGGCTCCTCTCCGTTTCCTTCGACCTTTTGAGGCTTGCATAACGGTTGCAAAAGTGGTAAGGGACAGGCCAACTTGTACAAAATTGTGTCACTTCCCAGTACTGCTGATGTTCCAGAAAGGGTAAAAAATTAAATTACTTATTACAATAGTTCGGGTGACACAAATCACACTATAGCTTGCAATAAAGTCATACTGCAACATGCTTTTAGCTTTGGCAGGCAGGTTCCAGTGCTCCCAGAAAATCTTTGGCTGCAAAAAATACTTGTAAGTGCTTAGTAACTTGACTGCTGCAACAGCAAACTAAGATTTGTCTCATCCTCGGTCTGCTCCTGCTAATTAGAGCAAGACTGCAGACACTCACTCCTGCCGAAAGCAACATTCACAACATAACCCAGCTTTTGAATTGAGAAAAAGGAAGGTGCTGAGACAACTGGCTTGTTCACTTTGCCCAAAACCTGTGAAAGGAGTCAAGACAAATACTTATTGTAATGCAGTGTCTAAAGTATGATGACCAGATCATCTCGTTGTACATCATAAATGTACAGAATCATTTTCAGTCTTTGGCAGGTGAGTATTTAGTTGGTAAGGAGGGTGGGCTTTCCTTTAAGTAAACCATTTGTTCAAATGTCCTACAGCTCCATCTTAAAATACAGAGGTGGCTTCATTTTATGCTGAGCCACATGCATGAAATAAGTCTATATCGGTTTCAAGAAGGAGCAAATGAGTAGCTTTGTTCTGTAGATCACAGTCAATGGATATTCAGCCCTGTCTGTTGATGGGCATCATTGGGTTTAATTTGCAGACTATGTTTAAAATAATCCTTGATGCAGCTTTGAAGACTGTTTTATAAATTCTACTGCTTGGTTTGCTTGAAGCCTTCTTCACTCAGGCTTATGGATGGCAGTCTTTATTTTAACATGTTCTTCCCTGGCAGGCAAGTTTCACACTTTTATGCAGCTATTAGCTTCTTACTTTGATCCTATGTAGAGGCATATGACTGTATAAACCAACCTGTAAATTAAAAAGAGAAGACAAGGTTAGACTCAGGACTCAAGATGTACGTTGACAAAGACGTGACAGGGAAGAAATAGATAAGCTGGGGGCAGAAATAAAATGTCAGACTCCTCTACCAATTGCTACATTCATTCCAACATCTTTTCTGACGAAACCTAGTCTGCATCAACCTGCAATAGAACAGGAGGCTGCCTGTACTATAGATGAGAAGAGAGGGTTAGTCTTTGAATGGATTACAAATAGTTTCAACTTTGTGACTCACTTTCATCTGTACGGTATACAGAGATTCTGGATTCGAGGAGATGTGGTCTTGTTGCTAAATTTCAGTTGTGGAACATAATCTGAATTCTAGTACTGGCTTCCCACCTGAAAACGGAAGATAGTCACCCATTTTAGAAATAAAGCACTAAAGGAGATCCAGAAGTGTCATATCGAGACACCTGACTGAAGAAACAAGAGATGCAGCAGGATGTGCGGACCTACTGCCGACCAATACACTGGTCATATATTAAACATTCTCTGTTGTTGGTATTTTGTGGAGTTAGGATTTAATAAGCACTGGCAAAGTCAATATGTCTGATCTGTGACACTGTGCAGCAGAGCTATTGGTTTGCTGGTGCTTAGTTGTTTTGCCATTATTTATGGCAAATACCACTGAAAGATGGCCACCTGCACATATGCATGTGTACACTTGCAGGCATGGGGGCCACCTTCTAATATTTTTTGTTATACTTATAAACGAAAATCACTCCAAGAGGGCACAAACATCAGCTATGTTGGAGTATAACATGCTAACGTATGACAAAAGCATTTGCAATGCAAAAGGTCTCGCCTTTGTGACAGTATACGTTTTTAGCTATGAAGCACATTCGCCTGGGTATTTTACTGACTTCTGTGTTTTCTATCAAAACAGTTAAACAGAGGCAGTTGCTGGAAAAAAAGTAGTAGTCCCTAAGCAAAAGTGGAAGCAGACAAGTCCTGGGGTAATGCTCCAAAGCCCACACAAAGTACATACAGCAGATCTTCCAGACAGCGCAAGCGCAGTCTAGGCTCGACCCAAAAAAACACTGATAGATAATCATCATGCATGCATGGAAGGCATCTTTTTTGTTATACTTTATTATTAATTTACAGTTTGAAGATGACCAACAGCCATTTTTGAATGATAAATCAAAGTATGCTTGGGAGTACACGCATATAAATCTAAGCAAGTCGTCAGGTAGAGCAGGCCCCAGTTCCTAGCTAAAACTTTTTTTTTAAAGGCAAGAGCAGAGGGAGGTGTGTCAGTGCACCAGACGAGAACTGAGGTCAGGCGAGGGAGCTGAAACAGGAAGAGAGAATGGGAGACAGCAGGGTTAATTGATAGTTCATTAAAACCATTGAAATGAGTTAATACAGTTCAATTTCGTTCATTAAGAAACAGTATATGACAGTTCTGTATTGAAAGTATAAGCGGGCACAAGAACACCAGTAAAGAGGAAAGGAGGGGGGGAGGAAAGAGATATAATAGTCCTTCCTGCACTGGAATACAGGGACTCTATAAAGGGGGAGGGGTGTAGGATACAGAAACAACTTATAGAATGGGGCAGGAGAAACAATCAAATGTGGGCTGATCTAAGATGTGAATGACAATGTATTAAGTCCAACTCAAAGTTATCATTAGAACACTTGGCCCGGCTGGATGAGATTTAGTAAGGAATCGTCATTTCTCTAAACATACATGTGGGTAAAATGGGGTGAGACTGTCAACAAGGGTCACTACAGAGCTATGAATGAAGGTCTGGTCTGTTCCTTCATAAGAAAGTTTATCCTCCTTAGACACATTGACAAGAGGGACACAGTGAATGGTTCAGGGCCTTTGTGGCCCACTCATCTGATACCCCCCCCTCCCGTCATTGCGCTACCTGGCAAATAGTAGTAAGTAAGGGCAGCACTGAGAATGGTGGGCACAAGACAGGCGATGGATCAAAACAGTTGCTGCAGGAGAGGGAGAGAGAATGAATGGAGAGCTAGCACTGCCCTAGTAGGTTGGGGAGGCAGCACAGGGGTAACACTACTCAGACGTGTGTGAAGGTAGCACTGGCTGGCAGTGTGGAGAGGTGGCAGTGACAAACAGTGTGAGGAGGTAGCTCTGGCTGGCAGTGTAAGGAGGAAATACAGTTCATCAGGGAGAGAAGGGAGCACCATCTAGAAGTGTGAGAAGAAGGAACTGGTAGTCACAACTAAGTAACAAGCACCAGTGGACCATGTGAAGAGACTGCATAGTCGGTAATACAATAAGCGGGCAATTGTGATCCGTGTGACAAGGTAGCATGGATGGACAGTTAGAAAAGATGGTATTGATGGACCACACTAGGAGCAGGCTCTGGTATGCTGTCTGAGAAGCTCACATTAGCCAGCATCATAAGGAGCTCGACCTGCTGTGGATTGTGAAGAGCAATCGCTTGTGCACACCGTGAGGCGCACACATTGATAGGCCACGTAGGAGGTAGCCACTGATGCAGTGCAAGGAATAAAAGCTAGTGCACAGCAGTGGCATAAGAAAGCCCCCACAGTACAGGGGGAGCAGAGCTACGTAGGCTCTCTCTAGCACTGGGTGGCCCCTGGCCTCAGAGCTTCGGATTGAGTCCTGGGTGCCCCCTGCATGTACTTTGCTGGGGGCCCCTCAAGTTTTGTTATGCCACTGGTGCATAGAATAGGAACTAGCACTGTAGGGAGTGTTAGAAGCTAGATTTGGTGGACAGTATGAGAAGGAAATAGCACTTTGACATATCAAGAGTGCACAGAAACACCAGTATAAGATGGTCATGTCTGCTCTGGAAGAAAAACAAAGCCAAAGTTCTGAAAGTCAACACCCGGTGCAAAACACAACACTGTTCTGCTATTGAAACAAAAGCAAAATCCGCTGCTGCAAAACACATTACCATTATGGAAAAGGCATTCGGGAAAACAGTTATGTAAATTTGACAAAGTGGCTGGAACCTGACTAGTTTATAAAGCATACAAAGTGGCTGGAACCTGACTAGTTTATAAAGCATCTGTTAGTGACTAACCTCTGAAAAGTCAGGGATGTGGAATTCATATAGCCCGACACCCGGGACCTATTGTTTGGGATCAAGGGCAACAAGTTTTCATGTGTATTTTGTCCTTGGGACAAGTAGGCCCAACCCCCTACAGCACAAACCCTTTGGCTGCCAGTTTACAGTACCATATTATGGATCGGGGAAAGGCATTGCCTGCAGTTAAGGTAATATTTGTGTCCATGTGTTAATGCTGTTTGAAATTGTATTTATGGTTCATTAATGCAAAGCCTTTATTATTAGGGTGAGCTCTCTAAGTAAATGTTGTAAGCTCAGACTGCACTACTGACAGTGGTTAGAGTATAAAAATGTGCACACACGTTTGCAAAGTTTAACAATATGAGGCTCTGTATACTGCTCCCAGAATGCTCTCTGATTAGATGCAAATATTTGCAGAAGCCTAAAAGCAAGATTGATGATTCTTTGCTTTCAAACTAAAATGTTCACAAAAAATGCGAAAACATTTCGCTAAACTACTGAAAAATTTAGGGACCATTTCTTTGCAGCATCATTTAGTAAAATATGTTGATGCATGCTAGCATTTCCCAAAAATATTCATAGTGGAAAATGAGTGTAACCAGTTTTAATAAGATTATGGGAAACATAAAAATAAACAAGCACTGGTAAAGCCAGTAGGTCTGAAATTGTTGGTCAGCCTTTTGGTTTTGTCAATGCGTGATTTGTTTTGGCATGGTTTTGGTAAAACCTTATTAGTGTGGGAGCTGCCGGGCCCTCACCATTATAACAAACATTGGCAAAAGCAAAAATAGTTTTGGTCTCAAAAAGCACACATTGCACAGTAGTTCCTGGCACTGAACAAAACAACTGTGTCGATAAGCTCCTTGTGAAAGAACAGAATGCTGTCACTCCCAGTGAAGCTAGCCGATAGACAGAAAGAGAGATACATTTTAATAAATACAAAGGGTCATGGTTAACACCAGACCTAACTACTAAAGACCTAAAGACTTTATAGAAGTAGGCCAAGAAATAGTACTCCTAGAAAATATTTGTGAACTGCATTTTAGCATGAGCAAATATGCAGGTGTAGATTTGCTCATGCGAAAATCTGAGTGTTTGCAAGTTCACTTTCCCTCCAACCACTTTTTTCCCAACTCTGGAAGAAGTTTTATGTTTGCCATTGTCACAAGTAAATATCTACCCTTTCTCAGTATGGGAAAATATTAGAGAAGAGATGGTGAAAACTGTTAAAACATGCAAGTTGGTAGGTTTGCACAGACTCAAAAGGCATTCCAACCCTGGAACTGCTGCTTACCATTACCTTCAGCCCCAGTATGTAGATCTGCGGAAACGTGGCAACACAAGGGAATTGCTGGTATTCAAACCCTACTATGGAAGGAGCCCTGGCATTATCAGACAGGCTATTTCAGAGTTCTTATATGATGAGATTTCGGTCATAATTTGTCGCCGCATTACATTGCACAAAAGGGACAACTAGATTTTGTTACAGGACAAGTAGATTTATGAAGCAACCTGCCCCATGGGCAAGTAGATATTTTATTAAATTCCACACCCCTGAAAGTGTAACCAAAAATATTGATAATCGCGAGAAAACAGCTGCTGCGTCAAAACCAATCCCCTCCGAATCCAGATGAATAGCCAGAATGAAATGCTTCCATTTAACAGTGTTGACTTTTAAAATAGTAGCGTGTGTGCTATACGAGATATGTTGATTACATTATGTTTGGATACAAAATAAAAGAAATGAAAAAGACGGTAACAAACATTCACAGAAGGAGGACAGTATAAAAAGACAATAGATAGGTCAGTTGTTACAACTGTAGGTATTAAAAAAAAATAACGCAGCTAAATCAGACAATCGTAAACAAAAATAATAAAATTTGACATGTACTTCATTTTGCAAATTACGATTATGGAAAGGACTTTTTTTGCCAGCTGAAAGCTTGCCAAATGTTACTTCACATTTGAACGCTGCTTGAATATTCCCCAGCCCTTTGAGCCCCCAACTAACTGCTAATAGTAGAAGAAATGCCTTCAAGGTCCTATACGTCAAACTTTAAATCTACACCCTGCCTGCTCTCCTCGCTAATCCACAAATACCTCTGTAGTGATGAAAGGAGGCAGGAATAGTTCAAAGGCTTTATTCCAATTGTAAACAGAAATGTAGAAAAACAGGCAAGCGCCAGGCAGAACGGCTTCCAGTCCAAGGCACCAACTCCAACTGAATGCCCTGGATTGGAACCCTTATGACAGTACAGTATGTTCTATGCCTCGCACTGCCCACGAGCCATTAAAGGAAAGACCACACAAACCAATGTATGAATAAGCATAAGAAAGTGCTACACAACACATCCCCCCTCTTTAGGAACAAGTAAAAAGGTAGGGGCTACATCAAAAAGGAAATGGAAGAGGTACCACAAGGGAACGCGGATACAGAAGAAAGGTGAAGGGAAGGGAAAAGCATAAAATGGGAAATTCCAAAAATATATAAAGTTACATAACATATTCTTTCAACCATCCGGGAAGGACTCTCCTCCTCTTGCTGTAGATACTGATATCAGCACCAGAGTTAGTACACTCTTGAATTGGTTCAACAATATTAGAATTACCAGCTACCGAAGACCCTTCCCCCCGTTAAAGAAGAGTCAGAAACACTAGGGGTGGTATTTGTGGTGGAAAGACTAGAATCCATAGTGTGACCTCCGAAGCTTGGTAACCATCAGAACCCAAATGAGATTGGAGAGTACCATTATCAAAATAATCTTCCACCCACTCAAAATTGGATGAATGTTCAGGCTGTTGAGTGCCCTCAACACATTGTTGATTAAAATCAAGAGCAACATTCTTGAGATTCCAAACTCTACCATCTCTAAGTCTAATGGAATTGCGTAGAACCTCCACCACCTGTTGCGGTGTTTCAAATTTGCTTTCACCTTTGGGGACTTTAACCGTTTTTTTTTATGCGAACCCAATCACCCACCATAACTGGAACATCTTTTGTGCCATGACATTTATCATAATATTCTTTACTTTTCATATGTACAGATTCCAGGTTTCTTTTCCCCTCGATAGGGGACCATTGTTGTACTCTGCCTTCCAAAAGCCAACCCGGGTTAAACTTACATCTGGGTGTCCTCCCCCTCATCATGATGAAAGGGGATAACTCAGTGGTGGTTTGAGTTGTAACTCTGTAAGCCCAAACTGCTTTTTGCATCTCTAGTTTCCAGTCTAAACATTTACACATAGACGCTTGAATGACACCTTTAATCACTCTATTAAAGCGCTCTACTGTGCCATTGCCACTGGGATTATATAGTTTTGTGCTTCACACCGCACCTCTCAAAATAGTCCTTGGCCATCTTTGACATAAATTATACACCATTGTCATTTAACACGCAAACAGGCAACCCTTCCAACACAAATATTTTGTCCAAAAATTCTAGGACAAGGTGTGTGTCAACTCTTTCCACAATCTCAACAATAGGCCACTTAGTGAAAAGGTCAATTGCAACTAGGCCATACTCTTTCAAATCCCCACAGGTCCAAAATGTCAACTGCAATAGTCTCCCAAGGAAGACTGGGAAATAACCCCTCACTCATTGGGGGTCTCAATGTTTTTAAAGACTTATCTGCAGAGCAGCAAATAGAGCACCCTTTCACAAACCTTTCTACGTCTTTATCGACCCCAGGCCACCAAAAGATTCCTTTAACATTCAACTTTGTTCTGATGATGTCAAAGTGGCCTTCGTGGCATAATTGTAACACCTTATTGCGTAACGTCTTAGGAGGAATAATCCTGTCACCTCTCATTAACAAGTCTCTGTCCAAAGATAACTCCATACGTACGTCCCAGAAGGGTTTCAAATCACCACTAATGTTATGTTTCCTAGGCCACCCTTTACAAATGTAAACCGAAACCATTTCTAAATCATTGTCCTTATGTTGTTCATCCACCCATTCAGTTTTAGTGATGGCCGGAGTACCAGAATCATGAATGAAGGCCATACTGAAATTTCCCCAGGGATCGTCTACACATTCTTCCAAAGGAATAGGTAACCTAGACAAACAATCGGCAACCACATTGTCTTTACCAGGTACATAAATGATCTTGTAAATATACTCTCTCATCCTCATAGATATCCTGGCTAACCTGGCAGAAGCCCCCACACTACCTTCAGTGGTCAGAATGCGTACCAAAGGTCGATGATCAGTGCGGATGACCACAGGCTTCCCCCAAACAAAGGCACGGAAATGTTCTAAAGCTCAGGCGCAAGCCAAAGCTTCCCTTTCAATGATAGGGTACTTGCTCTCTGCAGGGGATAAAGCTCTTGAGGCAAACAAAATGATTTTCTCCTTACCATCTCTCCCTATTTTCGAAAGGACTGCGCCCAATCCTTTGTCACTTGCATCCGTAGTTAACAGGCATTCTAAGTTGGGGTCAAAGCTACTCAGAGCATTCACACGTTGTAAATCAGCTTTGATCAACGAAAATTCTCTCTCGCACTCAGTTGGCCATTCAAACTTTACATTCTTTTTAAGGAGAGAACGTATATTGTAAACTTTGCATGCGAAATTCGGTATAAACTTAGCACAATATTTCGCCATACCCAGAAAAGATCTAATTTCTTCCTTAGAGGTGGGAGCAGGTGATCCAACAATAGTGTTTATAAGTGAAGGCTTTGGCTTCACACCCTCTTCACTTATAATATGCCCTAAATATGAAACACTTCTTTGTGCAAATTTACATTTTGAGAGTTCAACTGTTAAGCCAGCACCCTGTAGTGTCCCTAGTACTTCATTCAAAATAAAATCATGTTCTTCTTTTCCATTAGCAGCGATCAAGATATCATCTTGAAAAAAACATATGCCTTTAATTTCTCCAAAAACTCTGTGCATCAACCGCTGAAATACAGCAGAAGCCGATGCAAGGCCAAAAGGCATACGCCTAAACTGGTAGCACCCGAAAGGCGTAATGAAAGCCGTAAGTCTTCTTGATTCAGGTTCAGGCATGACCTGATGATAAGCTGTGGAAAGGTCTATGGTGGAAAACCAGCTCGCCCCCTTAGAGAAGACACCATCTCATTAATTCTTGGCAGGGGAAATCTTTCAATAACAATATTATTATTAAGATGGCGCAAATCAATACATAAACAGATTTTTCCGTTGGATTTCCGTGCAACCACGACCGGAGAAATCCATTCCGAAGTGTCTATCTCTTCAATGACCCCCTTGGATAATAAACCCTGTAATTCCTTGTTGACTTCATCTCTTATTAGCATGGGAATGGGTCTTACCGTATGCACTTTGGGTTCTGCATTCTTTTTGAGTACAATCCTGTGTTCGAACCCCTTAAGTGCTCCTAATTCCTTCCCAAAGACACTAGGAAATTTGTTATTTAAAACCTCGCCTAATTTACTGGTCTCGTCCATTATAAGTACTTTCTCGTCACTATTAGGATCCAGTATGATGTGCAAATTTTTCTGATCTAACCAGCCTAATACAGAAGGTTCAACCTTAGCAACATACAATTTTCCTCTGGCTGACCTCCCTTTAAAAAGGAAAGTGAGCCATCTGAACACCAGCATGTTTATCTTCTCCCCAGTGAAACTTACCGGGTTCACATCTGAAACGTTCAAATGATGCCCAATTTTTCACACAAACTTTGCTTTCCAAACCTCTTCGTTTACAATAGTATATGGTGATCCTGAGTCGGCATCGAGTGAGATTGCGGAGTGTGCGCGCTGAGAGTCCCTGATTGTTGCGTGTTTTTAAATTGTTAAAACTGTAATTATACCAGTTTTTATTAGCAGAATTTGCACAGCCTACTGTTTTTAAACAGGATTATTTCACTTGCTTACCTCGTTAGTCTGCCCGCCCCGGTTCATCCCGGCTGTGTGCCGTTGTGTGGAGGGCGGGGCAGGACGTGTCACAGGGCACTAGGGCATCACTTCCGGTCTAGCAGGCAGAGGCGGAGCCTCCCGCCTGATCACCCCTACAAGAATCCAATGTGCACGCGACCGCGCAGCGGGCGCGCCGCTGGCGCGCCAAAGGCAAGCCCGTCTGTGCCCGTCCGCGCACGACCGGGCCCAGGGGCCAGAAACCCTGGCCCTAGGGGGATACAGAACAGGATCAAATACTCAAAGGAGGAATTACTTAGATTGTCAAAGCCCACAGACACAGCATGCAGGCATAAAATAAATGTAGACAGCATGACACCAATATGTAGGCACTGCAATATAGCACTCATGCTCAAAACACAAAATAGTAAGGAGACCAAGCTACAATTAGCTTTACTAAATTGTAGGTCAATGGCTAGACACAAGTATGAGATCCATGATCTATTGAGGGAAAGATCATTGGACGCTCTATTCCTGACCGAGACATGGCTGAACGAGAACTCTTCCCCGGATGTACTAGACGCCACCCCGAACGATTATATGCTAGTTAGGCAGGATAGGGAGGGCCAAATAGGTGGTGGAATTGCCATAATCTATAAAGCCAACATGAAGTGCGTAATCAAACAAGCAGGCCTAGACAACTGTGAGGCATTCTCATTCACACTATCCACGGCGGAAGATAACACCATAACTGGCTTTCTAATCTACCGCCCATCGGGCCCAATAACGCAGTTTATGGCGAGCCTGGAAGAAAAGGTAGTACATCCAGCCCTAAGATATAAAAAATTTCTGGTGCTAGGGGACTTAAATATACACTTTGACGACACACATAACCAAGAAATACGGGCTATATGCAAGGACATGCTGACATTGAATCTAACACAAAAAGTAGAGTCACAAACTCACCAAGGGGGACACATTTTAGACCCTATTTTCTCAAATTTTAGTGAGATAGAAGTAGGAGCGCCTTGGCCAGTTCCGTGGTCGGATCACTACCTAGTCCCTTTCACAGTGCCATCTCATAGAAGGAAGACTCAACACCCAATGAAGGAAATCACAACCAGAAAGTGGAATAAATTTAATTCCGCATCCTTCACCCAAGCTCTTAGGGAGAAGAATCTCACGCTGGATAAAAATATAAATTTAGCCAATAATCAGGTGGAGACATGGATTACGGATGCTCTAGATAAGACGGCACCATGGAGCACTAGAATCCCTAAGAGACAAAAAAGAAACAGCACCATGGTTCAATGATGAATTAACGAAGGCCAAAAAAAAGTGTAAAAAATTAGAACGAGCCTGGAGGAAAGACTATTGTAATAGGTCCAAAGAAGAATATAAAAGGAACTGAAGGACTATCATTCATTAATTAAAAAAATCAGATGTGAATTTTACACGGATAAAATAGAAAGTGCTAGCAATTCCCATAAAGAAATGTTCACAATTTTGAAGTCTCTCAAAACTCATGAAGAGAGTAAGGCCATAATATCTTCCAAAGAGAGCTGTAATAAGGTGGCAGAATTTTTTGCCAATAAAGTAACTAAAATATACGAGACCTTCCCAATAGAAATACGACAAGGCACCAAGTTAGGTGGAATAAGTCATAGGAATTTTGCAGGAATAACTCTGGCTGAATTTAAGATACAGGAAATTGAGGAAGTCATAAACATGGCAAACGGAATAAAATCTGGTTCCCCTTTAGACCCTGCCCGACCAGAGAGAGTAATGGAAGGAGCAGACACGATCATGCCGTATATCGCGGAACTCATTCTCTGCTCCTTCCAAACTGGTGTGGTCCCAACCAAATGGAAACAGGCCATCGTCAAACCACTCAGGAAAAAACCATTGTTAGAATATACAGTATTAGAGAATCTACGCCCAATCTCATTACTACCATTCGTGGCTAAGATCGCTGAAAAAATCACAAATAAACAGTTGGTTGACCACATCAATACTAATGACTTATTGCATCCATCCCAGTCAGGCTTTAGAATGGCGCATTCCACAGAGTCAGCACTACTGATGGCCACAGAGACGTTGAGAAAATATGCAGATGAAGAGGGCAAGCGGCCGCACTGATCCTGTTAGATCTCAGTGCGGCGCTTGACACTATCTCACACCAACTGCTTCTTCAAAGACTAGAGGCCTGTGGCATCAGGCGGAACGCTCTGAAGTGGATGACATGGTTTCTCTCCGAACGGAGCTTCCAAGTAGCACAACAGACGTGATCTGTCTGAAAGCTTCCCTCTGCCCCAGGGGGTCCCACAGGGATCACTCCTGAGCCCCACCCTTTTAATCTTTATGTGGGACCACTGGCAGAATGTGTGGAGAAGCATAAGGTGTCGATAGTGTCATATGCGGATGACACGCAGCTAATTGTAATGCTGTCCCAAGACAAGGATCAGGCAGCTATCCGCTTCTCCAAATGCTTAGAAGAGGTGGCGGACTGGATGTCAAACCACTGCCTCAAGCTAAATGGGAATAAGACGGAGGTGATGGTGGTAGGCAAGACGCCAACAATATGGTCATCTGCTTGGTGGCCAGAATCACTGGGACAAGTCCCCACCCCGAAAACAGAGGTGAAAAACCTCGGAATCTGGTTCGATGCTAAACTGACATTTGACAATCAGATTCGGAAGGTAGCTGGGAAATGCTATGGGGCTATGAAAACCTTGAAGAAAGTCATTGACTTGCTACCATCTAATGCCAGAAAGACCATAGTACACGCAGTAATTACTTCCCAACTGGACTATGGGAATGTATTATACCTCGGCGCGTCCAAAAAAGGCCTATCCAAACTGCAGAGGGTACAAAATGCGGCGGCACGCTTGGTTCTCAGCCTTCCAAGGAGCGCTAACACGAAGAAAGCCCTGACAACCCTTCACTGGTTGCCAGTGGGAAAGAGAGTCGTGTTCAAGGCAATGTGCCATTGTCACCGCATCCTATCAAATAAGGGTCCTAGATACCTTCAACCACTACTGACTAAACACACCCCAGGGCGCAGTCTAAGATCCTTGGGGAAGGCACTGGTGACAGTTCCAAGAATATTCAGAGCACGAATGGGGGCTCGCTCCTTCAGGTACCTAGCAGCAAAAATATGGAACACTATGCCAATTGACATAAGAACTGAACCAAGCGAAAGTATCTTTCGCAGACAACTGAAGACTTGGCTGTTCGCAAAAACTGTGTAAAATACAGCTCGACGGGTCTTGCAGTGGGCAGCAGTAGTTTCACTAGCTATGTCTCAGCGCGGGGACACACCGGGCGGTGTAACCATGCGCTCTACAAATGAATAAATATAAATATAGACATTTACAGTAACACCACCTAAGGATAACTCACATATAGGTTTACCTTTCAATGAATCATCCCCAACATTCAAAACAAAATTGCCTTGTAAATTCTTAATACAATTCTCTTCTACATCCAGGTCCTCTTCAGTACCCTCCTCTTTGTTCCATACATACTTCACATTATTACGCCTACGGCACATTTTGCTAAAATGACCAAAAAGACCACATATGCCACATTTCTTTTTTAAAGCAGGGCATTGTTTGCTAAAAGCCAAATGTTCTTTACTGTCGCAGCGATAGCATCTTCTCTCTTCTGGTCTCCTGTCTCTCCCTAAATTCCTTTGGTGTTGGTTCAACCAACGTCCAGAAACTTGTTGAGTTTGGCTTTTAGCAGGATTCTGTAATTTAAAAACACCTCCAGAAGCTTTCGCTGACTCTTTCTCTGACTCTTTAATTACAGTGGCAAATCTCCCTGACATTTCGGACTTTCTCATTATGGCCAAAACATCCTCTAGTGGTGCAGCTCCATTCACCCATAAACGGTCCTGTATAGGTGAATTGTTATTATGCATGACCAACTGGTCACGTATGAAATCGTCATGGAGGTCCCCAAACTTGCAGTCTATTGCCAATTTTTTTAGGTCATCAAGCCACTCATCTACAGGCTCTTCCTTATTTTGCTTCCTTTGGAAGAATTTATGTCTCATTACGCCTATGCATACTTTGGGAGCAAAATATTTATCCATGTCTTTAAGCGCACATTCAAAAACATCTATGGCGGTATCAGTAATTTTTGGCATACGAGAATATGTTTTTAATCCCATTGGGCCTAAAGAGTGGAGAAGTATTCTTTTCTTTTGTTCCGGTTTCATTTTCCCTGCCTCATCAACAGCACATATGTAGTTCACAAAATACTCCTTCCACTCCAACCACATGATGCTAGGCTGAGAACCTGTAGCCCAAAATGGATGAGGAGAACTGATAGAGAAATTCTGTTGTGCCATGGCTTGCTCCACACCTCCAGCACCTTGATCTCCTTGTTCCATAAGTGAATATGTTAACAGTTTACATATAAAATGATGGTGTTCAACTGTAAAGTCACGATGCACAAAAATATAAGAATGACAAAATGGATAAAATTCTTAAAATATAATGTAGCCGTGTCCCGACTATCTCACCTGTTTCTACTTCGAATTCTGAAAAGTGCTGCCAATAATAAAGATCCCTCGTTGCAAGAGTTGAACACGAGCTCCGACACTGCTACGAGCTACGATAAACTCGTTTATTCAATTGCCTAACATTTTCCTTTTAAAATGGCTGCTACGCAAGGTCACGCAGCGTGACCTTGCGTGATGACATCACCCCGTAACTGCTGCAGCTACGCATGCTCCTATACGTCATAAGATCGCGGGGCAGCACTCGCGCCTGGAATTCCGCCGCTGCTTGAAAGATGCAGCCGATGGCGGTTGCCAACAGTCACGAATCAAGTTTTAAAAGTAATCTTACCTTAGGAACCATTTTCAACCTTTCGCTGGTAGATCGGAAGTAGCCGGAAATCGTTTGAAAGTCTAGTTTTTCCAGAAGAAATATATCAGCTGTTACTACCAACAGGTCCCATGTTATAAAAAAAAAATGGTTTTTCCTGAAGAACGCTGAAATGTAGAATTCCGTGGTTCCGTTTCCGTGATCGTCGCCAATTGTAGTGATGAAAGGAGGCAGGAATAGTTCAAAGGCTTTATTCCAATTGTAAACAGAAATGTAGAAAAACAGGCAAGCGCCAGGCAGAACGGCTTCCAGTCCAAGGAACCAACTCCAACTGAATGCCCTGGATTGGAACCCTTATGACAGTACAGTATGTTCTATGCCTCGCACTGCCCACGAGCCATTAAAGGAAAGACCACACAAACCAATGTATGAATAACCATAAGAAAGTGCTACACAACAACCTCGCATAATCCCATCACGCCTACACCCTCCTTCCCCTCACCGCCAAGTTCCTCAAGCGATCATACTTCGTTCAGCACCTCTGAGCCTACCTGCCTCAAGCTCTTTACACCCTCATACTAACCACTTCCCATCTTTACTATACCAAGTGTTCGATAATCTCTCAAGTTATTCCGAGGCAACTTGGAGCCAGGATGTACCTATTAGTTCTTCTGATCCAACCTTGGCCTACCACCACTGCAGACTGATTCCCATCTCTAATCTATCCACACAACCTTACCTATGCCACATTAACTCAAGATAAATGAACAAAAACAGCCCTCAACATCCATAACATAACCAACACTGGCTTCTTCTTTATTACTCAACCTTGGCTAACGATGGCTGCTGCTGCTCCTATTTCATATGGAGCCATGCCACCAGAATGAATCTGAATCATTGAGAGACCGAAAAAGGCAAGTGGAGGACTACCCACCGCCTTGGAGAACTCTCACAACCACAACAATCCACAAATTCATTGCATCACAATTGAATTCATTGCATCACAATTGGATTCCTTACTGCTCCTATATGTTCTTACTGATCTAGGCCTCCTCCTTAGAATCCCAGCTTCGCTGATGACATCCTTGACTCCATCTCTGAGATCATTTTAAAACAGCCCAAGTTCTGAATACTGAGTGACCTCAACACCTGGGTTGATAAAGCGGACTGATCCCTACCATCCCAAATGCCTCCTATTTAACTTTGAACCCCTTTCACACCACCAAATGTTATCTGGTCCAATTCATTCAGCTGGACACACACTAGATGCAAAACTGGTCCCCAAAGCATTATTAGCATAACTAGAAACTCTCCCTTTGCCTCAGCAATCACGCCTACTACTTCAACTTCAGCTTCAGTGTCTACAAATCTAAGATTGTATTTTGGGAAGTAGATGATGCACCTCATGCCTGCAACATAAAACAAGCATTTGCAATGCAATAGGGCTGGCATTACTAAAAGTTTGAGCTATTGGCGTTGCAAATGATAATGTTTGCTAGTTTTTGTATTTTTTTGTTAAAAATATTCCAGCAGTAGCATAAGTAATGAAATAAAATCCACGTAGACCACCAGTACCACCACCACTAACACCACCAGTACCACCACCACAAGTACCATAACCACCACTACAATTATTACTATTACTACTCTGTGGTGATAGTAATAATAATAGTGGTAGTTATGGTACTGGTGGAAAATTACTATTATAAATTACAATACCTGTTAATTTTTCAAGTAGCATTGCCATTTACAATACCAATAGCTTCTAAAACTCGCAGTTGCGAGACCTATTGCATTGTAAATGCTTGTTTAATGTATGTTTTATAAAGCTTCTTTTAAAGCCGAAATAAATAAAATATTTGTTGATTGACTTGAGCTTCAGGGGGCAGTGTTATTTTACATGGTGTACAGCACCCCAAGGACAACTGTAGGAAATGTCACATGGCACACCATCAGAGACAACTCCAGATGAGAAGGAGTTCTTCCCACCTATACTCATATTCTTGCTTCGCCCTGCCTTTCACTCTGCCCCGCACTCTGTCCTGCCAGAGCAGAGCTGCTTTAGAGCCATAGAACCAGGTCAGCAGAGCTGCTCTAGAGCCTAAGAACCAGGTCAGCAGAGCTGCTCTAGAGCCAGAGAACCAGGTCAGCAGAGCTGCTCTAGAGCCAGAGAACCAGGTCAGCAGAGCTGCTCTAGAGCCAGAGAAACCAGGTCAGCAGAGCTGCTTTAGAGGGAGAGAACCAGGTCAGCAGAGCTGCTTTAGAGCCATAGAACCAGGTCAGCAGAGCTGCTTTAGAGCCAGAGAACCAGGTCAGCAGAGCTGCTTTAGAGCCGAGAACCAGGTCAGCAGAGCTGCTCTAGAGGCAGAGAACCAGGTCCTCAGAGCTACTGTAGAGCCAGAGAAACCAGGTCAGCAGAGCTGCGTTAGAGGGAGAGAACCAGGTCAGCAGAGCTGCTTTAGAGCCAGAGAACCAGGTCAGCAGAGCTGCTCTAGAGCCATAGAACCAGGTCAGCAGAGCTGCTCTAGAGCCATAGAACCAGGTCAGCAGAGCTGCTTTAGAGCCATAGAACCAGGTCAGCAGAGCTGCTTTAGAGCCATAGAACCAGGTCAGCAGAGCTGCTTTAGAGCCAGAGAACCAGGTCAGCAGAGCCGTTGTAGAGCCAGAGAACCAGGTCAGCAGAGCTGCTCTAGAGCCAGAGAACCAGGTCAGCAGAGCTGCTGTAGAGCCAGAGAAACCAGATCAGCAGAGCTGCTGTAGAGCCAGAGAAACCAGATCAGCAGAGCTGCTGTAGAGCCAGAGAAACCAGGTCAGCAGAGCTGCTGTAGAGCCAGAGAAACAAGGTCAGCAGAGCTGCTTTAGAGGGAGAGAACCAGGTCAGCAGCGCTGCTTTAGAGCCAGAGAACCAGGTCAGCAGAGCTGCTTTGAGAGCCAGAGAACCAGGTCAGC
The DNA here is from genome assembly GCA_963921515.1 of Calotriton arnoldi. Lineage (NCBI taxonomy): Eukaryota > Metazoa > Chordata > Amphibia > Caudata > Salamandridae > Calotriton > Calotriton arnoldi. Next base: position 655,349 of record CAWUFW010001715.1, on the reverse strand, counting down.
AGAGCTGCTTTAGAGCCAGAGAACCAGGTCAGCAGAGCTGCTCTAGAGGCAGAGAACCAGGTCAGCAGAGCTGCTCTAGAGGCAGAGAACCAGGTCAGCAGAGCTGCTCTGGAGCCATAGAACCAGGTCAGCAGAGCTGCTGTAGAGCCAGACAACCAGGTCAGCAGAGCTGCTGTAGAGCCAGAGAGCCAGGTCAGCAGAGCTGCTGTAGAGCCAGAGAACCAGGTCAGCAGAGCTGCTGTAGAGCCAGAGAAACCAGGTCAGCAGAGCTGCTTTAGAGCCAGAGAACCAGGTCAGCAGAGCTGTTCTAGAGCCAGAGAACCAGGTCAGCAGAGCTGCTCTACAGCCAGAGAACCAGGTCAGCAGAGCTGCTCTAGAGCCAGAGAACCAGGTCAGCAGAGCTGCTCTAGAGCCAGAGAACCAGGTCAGCAGAGCTGCTCTAGAGCCAGAGAACCAGGTCAGCAGAGCTGCTTTAGAGCCATAGAACCAGGTCAGCAGAGCTGCTTTAGAGCCAGAGAACCAGGTCAGCAGAGCTGCTCTAGAGCCAGAGAACCAGGTCAGCAGAGCTGCTGTAGAGCCAGAGAACCAGGTCAGCAGAGCTGCTGTAGAGCCAGAGAACCAGGTCAGCAGAGCTGCTTTAGAGCCAGAGAACCAGGTCAGCAGAGCTGCTTTAGAGCCAGAGAACCAGGTCAGCAGAGCTGCTTTACAGCCAGAGAACCAGGTCAGCAGAGCTGCTCTAGAGCCTAAGAACCAGGTCAGCAGAGCTGCTCTAGAGGCAGAGAACCAGGTCAGCAGAGCTGCTCTAGAGGCAGAGAAACCAGGTCAGCAGAGCTGCTTTAGAGGGAGAGAACCAGGTCAGCAGTGCTGCTTTAGAGGGAGAGAACCAGGTCAGCAGAGCTGCTCTAGAGCCAGAGAACCAGGTCAGCAGAGCTGCTCTAGAGCCAGAGAACCAGGTCAGCAGAGCTGCTTTAGAGCCACAGAACCAGGTCAGCAGAGCTGCTGTAGAGCCAGAGAACCAGGTCAACAGAGCCGCTGTAGAGCCAGAGAACCAGTCAGCAGAGCTGCTTTAGAACCAGAGAACCAGGTCAGCAGAGCCGTTGTAGAGCCAGAGAACCAGGTCAGCAAAGCTGCTTTAGAGCCAGAGAAACAGGACATTGGGGCTTATTTACAAGCCCCTTGCGCCGCCGCTGCGTCACTTTTTCCCACACAAAAGTGAAGCACCTGCAGTGCAAGGGACTTGTAAATAAGCCCCATTGTGCCCGTTCGAACGCAATAAAACAGTTACGTAACCTTCACACCACGGAAAAGGTGAAATAAAGCATCAGTTTCTAAAGTTACTGCTCTTTCCACAGTTACTGGTAACTCAAGTCTCCTGCCTGAGGTCTACTACATTTATTGTAATTTAAAACTTCAGGTATCAAAATGCAAAGTTGTGTGAGCTATTAGCCTTACACTGGCTGAACAACTGCCTCCTACCATAGGACTGTTACGAGTGTCTACAAATCTAAGATTGTATTTTGGGAAGTAGATGATGCACCTCATGCCTGCAACATAAAACAAGCATTTGCAATGCAATAGGGCTGGCATTACTAAAAGTTTGAGCTATTGGCGTTGCAAATGATAATGTTTGCTAGTTTTTGTATTTTTTTGTTAAAAATATTCCAGCAGTAGCATAAGTAATGAAATAAAATCCACGTAGACCACCAGTACCACCACCACTAACACCACCAGTACCACCACCACAAGTACCATAACCACCACTACAATGATTACTATTACTACTCTGTGGTGATAGTAATAATAATAGTGGTAGTTATGGTACTGGTGGAAAATTACTATTATAAATTACAATACCTGTTAATTTTTCAAAAGGCATTGCCATTTACAATACCAATAGCTCTAAAACTCGCAGTTGCGAGACCTATTGCATTGTAAATGCTTGTTTAATGTATGTTTTATAAAGCTTCTTTTAAAGCCGAAATAAATAAAATATTTGTTCATTGACTTGAGCTTCAGGGGGCAGTGTTATTTTACATGGTGTACAGCACGCCAAGGACAACTGTAGGAAATGTCACATGGCACACCATCAGAGACAACTCCAGATGAGAAGGAGTTCTTCCCACCTATACTCATATTCTTGCTTCGCCCTGCCTTTCACTCTGCCCCGCACTCTGTCCTGCCAGAGCAGAGCTGCTTTAGAGCCATAGAACCAGGTCAGCAGAGCTGCTCTAGAGCCTAAGAACCAGGTCAGCAGAGCTGCTCTAGAGCCAGAGAACCAGGTCAGCAGAGCTGCTCTAGAGCCAGAGAACCAGGTCAGCAGAGCTGCTAAAGAGCCAGAGAAACCAGTTCAGCAGAGCTGCTTTAGAGGGAGAGAACCAGGTCAGCAGAGCTGCTTTAGAGCCAGAGAACCAGGTCAGCAGAGCTGCTTTAGAGCCGAGAACCAGGTCAGCAGAGCTGCTCTAGAGGCAGAGAACCAGGTCCTCAGAGCTACTGTAGAGCCAGAGAAACCAGGTCAGCAGAGCTGCGTTAGAGGGAGAGAACCAGGTCAGCAGAGCTGCGTTAGAGGGAGAGAACCAGGTCAGCAGAGCGGCTTTAGAGCCAGAGAACCAGGTCAGCAGAGCTGCTCTAGAGCCATAGAACCAGGTCAGCAGAGCTGCTTTAGAGCCATAGAACCAGGTCAGCAGAGCTGCTTTAGAGCCATAGAACCAGGTCAGCAGAGCTGCTTTAGAGCCAGAGAACCAGGTCAGCAGAGCCGTTGTAGAGCCAGAGAACCAGGTCAGCAGAGCCGTTGTAGAGCCAGAGAACCAGGTCAGCAGAGCTGCTCTAGAGCCAGAGAACCAGGTCAGCAGAGCTGCTGTAGAGCCAGAGAAACCAGGTCAGCAGAGCTGCTTTAGAGGGAGAGAACCAGGTCAGCAGCGCTGCTTTAGAGCCAGAGAACCAGGTCAGCAGAGCTGCTTTAGAGCCAGAGAACCAGGTCAGCAGAGCTGCTTTAGAGCCAGAGAACCAGGTCAGCAGAGCTGCTCTAGAGGCAGAGAACCAGGTCAGCAGAGCTGCTCTAGAGGCAGAGAACCAGGTCAGCAGAGCTGCTCTAGAGCCATAGAACCAGGTCAGCAGAGCTGCTGTAGAGCCAGAGAACCAGGTCAGCAGAGCTGCTTTAGAGCCAGAGAACCAGGTCAGCAGAGCTGCTGTAGAGCCAGAGAAACCAGGTCAGCAGAGCTGCTTTAGAGCCAGAGAACCAGGTCAGCAGAGCTGCTTTAGAGCCATAGAACCAGGTCAGCAGAGCTGCTCTATAGCCAGAGAACCAGGTCAGCAGAGCTGCTGTAGAGCCAGAGAAACCAGGTCAGCAGAGCTGCTTTAGAGGGAGAGAACCAGGTCAGCAGCGCTGCTTTAGAGCCAGAGAACCAGGTCAGCAGAGCTGCTTTAGAGCCAGAGAACCAGGTCAGCAGAGCTGCTTTAGAGCCAGAGAACCAGGTCAGCAGAGCTGCTCTAGAGGCAGAGAACCAGGTCAGCAGAGCTGCTCTAGAGGCAGAGAACCAGGTCAGCAGAGCTGCTCTAGAGCCATAGAACCAGGTCAGCAGAGCTGCTGTAGAGCCAGAGAACCAGGTCAGCAGAGCTGCTTTAGAGCCAGAGAACCAGGTCAGCAGAGCTGCTGTAGAGCCAGAGAAACCAGGTCAGCAGAGCTGCTTTAGAGCCAGAGAACCAGGTCAGCAGAGCTGCTTTAGAGCCATAGAACCAGGTCAGCAGAGCTGCTTTAGAGCCAGAGAACCAGGTCAGCAGAGCTGCTTTAGAGCCATAGAACCAGGTCAGCAGAGCTGCTTTAGAGCCAGAGAACCAGGTCAGCAGAGCCGTTGTAGAGCCAGAGAACCAGGTCAGCAGAGCTGCTTTAGAGCCAGAGAACCAGGTCAGCAGAGCTGCTCTAGAGGCAGAGAACCAGGTCAGCAGAGCTGCTCTAGAGGCAGAGAACCAGGTCAGCAGAGCTGCTCTAGAGCCATAGAACCAGGTCATCAGAGCTGCTGTAGAGCCAGAGAACCAGGTCAGCAGAGCTGCTTTAGAGCCAGAGAACCAGGTCAGCAGAGCTGCTGTAGAGCCAGAGAAACCAGGTCAGCAGAGCTGCTTTAGAGCCAGAGAACCAGGTCAGCAGAGCTGCTTTAGAGCCAGAGAACCAGGTCAGCAGAGCTGCTTTAGAGCCAGAGAACCAGGTCAGCAGAGCTGTTCTAGAGCCAGAGAACCAGGTCAGCAGAGCTGCTCTAGAGCCAGAGAACCAGGTCAGCAGAGCTGCTCTAGAGCCAGAGAACCAGGTCAGCAGAGCTGCTCTAGAGCCAGAGAACCAGGTCAGCAGAGCTGCTCTAGAGGCAGAGAACCAGGTCAGCAGAGCTGCTCTAGAGCCAGAGAACCAGGTCAGCAGAGCTGCTTTAGAGCCATAGAACCAGGTCAGCAGAGCTGCTTTAGAGCCAGAGAACCAGGTCAGCAGAGCTGCTCTAGAGCCAGAGAACCAGGTCAGCAGAGCTGCTCTAGAGCCAGAGAACCAGGTCAGCAGAGCTGCTGTAGAGCCAGAGAACCAGGTCAGCAGAGCTGCTGTAGAGCCAGAGAACCAGGTCAGCAGAGCTGCTTTAGAGCCAGAGAACCAGGTCAGCAGAGCTGCTTTAGAGCCAGAGAACCAGGTCAGCAGAGCTGCTTTACAGCCAGAGAACCAGGTCAGCAGAGCTGCTCTAGAGCCCAAGAACCAGGTCAGCAGAGCTGCTCTAGAGGCAGAGAACCAGGTCAGCAGAGCTGCTCTAGAGGCAGAGAAACCAGGTCAGCAGAGCTGCTTTAGAGGGAGAGAACCAGGTCAGCAGAGCTGCTTTAGAGGGAGAGAACCAGGTCAGCAGAGCTGCTCTAGAGCCAGAGAACCAGGTCAGCAGAGCTGCTCTAGAGCCAGAGAACCAGGTCAGCAGAGCTGCTTTAGAGCCACAGAACCAGGTCAGCAGAGCTGCTGTAGAGCCAGAGAACCAGGTCAACAGAGCCGCTGTAGAGCCAGAGAACCAGTCAGCAGAGCTGCTTTAGAACCAGAGAACCAGGTCAGCAGAGCCGTTGTAGAGCCAGAGAACCAGGTCAGCAAAGCTGCTTTAGAGCCAGAGAAACAGGACATTGGGGCTTATTTACAAGCCCTTGCGCCGCTCGCTGCGTCACTTTTCCCACACAAAAGTGAAGCACCGGCAGTGCAAGGGACTTGTAAATAAGCCCCATTGTGCCCATTCGAACGCAATAAAACAGTTACGTAACCTTCACACCACGGGAAAAGGTGAAATAAAGCATCAGTTTCTAAAGTTACTGCTCTTTCCACAGTTACTGGTAACTCAAGTCTCCTGCCTGAGGTCTACTACATTTATTGTAATTTAAAACTTCAGGTATCAAATGCAAAGTTGTGTGAGCCATTAGCCTTACACTGGCTGAACAACTGCCTCCTACCATAGGACTGTTACGAGTGTCTACAAATCTAAGATTGTATTTTGGGAAGTAGATGATGCACCTCATGCCTGCAACATAAAAACAAGCATTTGCAATGCAATAGGGCTGGCATTACTAAAAGTTTGAGCTATTGGCGTTGCAAATGATAATGTTTGCTAGTTTTTGTATTTTGTTTTTAAAAATATTCCAGCAGTAGCATAAGTAATGAAATAAAATCCACGTAGACCACCAGTACCACCACCACTAACACCACCAGTACCACCACCACAAGTACCATAACCACCACTACAATGATTACTATTACTACTCTGTGGTGATAGTAATAATAATAGTGGTAGTTATGGTACTGGTGGAAAATTACTATTATAAATTACAATACCTGTTAATTTTTCAAAAGGCATTGCCATTTACAATACCAATAGCTCTAAAACTCGCAGTTATGAGACCTATTGCATTGTAAATGCTTGTTTAATGTATGTTTTATAAAGCTTCTTTTAAAGCCGAAATAAATAAAATATTTGTTCATTGACTTGAGCTTCAGGGGGCAGTGTTATTTTACATGGTGTACAGCACCCCAAGGACAACTGTAGGAAATGTCACATGGCACACCATCAGAGACAACTCCAGATGAGAAGGAGTTCCATCAAGAAATAGTGATTTATTTACAACTGGGCATGGACAAGGCAAGTACAGGAAACTAACTGATGAATGTAACTGCACGCAAAATAAAATTATGGCCGAAACGCGTAGGTCGTCTTTTTGTTCCCCGTTGCACCTGGCACTTTGCAAGCTTTATATACAAATCAAATGGAGAAAAAATAAAAATTAAAAAAAGGTGAACAACTTTAACTTGCCTTGATTTGCTGATGAGAGTGCTGCCTTTCTGTGACCCACTGGGACTTCGATGTGCACAATCGAGGGTTAACACGGAATGAATATATATATATATATATATATATATATATTTTCCACCCCGTGCTCCAACTCCCTTTTTGAACATACACTGCCCCCCACGAGCTGACCGCAGCTGTTTACACATGTAGAACACCATTATACGAAACAGGCACGATCGTAACACACTACATGTCACACTTGTGTCTATATCATTACAGAGCGGCATCAAATGAAGAAGGCACACGAGCACACAGCAACCAAGGTATGGTACAAATAGGACACAAGCGTAACATTGCTAAAATGTCACACTCGTGCGTATCAGCCCATATACCAACCCCTTACAACACAGCAACTGTCAAACTGTGTTTGCATTTTCGTTTTTTTAATCAGGTTCTCCTTTCAATTCACTGCCCACAAATCTGGGTAAAATATTTAACCCACCCAAAGGCAATAGCTCATCAGCCAACACCAGAGTTACTGGATTAGCCATTGCCTGTTCAATCACCTAGTGAAAACACCAAAGGTTTCAATTTCAAGAGTAAAAAACAGGCACCTTGTCAGCGAAGTTACATAATATACAAGTATAGGTCACACCCAAGGGATATTTGAATATGTAGTAAAACTTGCTTATAATATATCCTAAAGACGTAATGACATTCTCAAGCATAACTAACTGGCAAAACCTATTGGAAAACAGACCTCTGATCCGACTCTGCCGCACTGTCTGGAGAGTGCCAAAAAATGGATCGACCTAACAATGAAATACTATTGATACAACTCATCTAAGGGAAAAATCGCAGCTCTGTTCCTTCCTAAGAAAACCCTTGTCACGTCACTGTACACATACGACCTGTCCATTATTTAATGCAATATAGTAATGGTTCATCTTGGCTCTATGTACATACCCTGAATAAGGAGTATACTGTGGGCTGAATTGGGAAGGAACAGCAATACATTAATGTACTCATTTTTTATGGTGTTTAGGGCTGTAAGCTACTCAAACGCCCCAAATCAGCATTATAAAGGGCCCAGTCAAAGTTTGGGACAATATACAGACATTCCAGCTTAGAGTGCACAGTCCTCAAAGTTCTTACTGAAGCTGCCAAGACTCACGGAGGAGAAGGCCACAGTATTTTTCGATTTTAAGAGCTCTCCATCATTGCCAAGTGCAGAAACAAAACACCAAAATAATTAAAGAGAAAAGAACTTGATCTAATTGTTTTACGTCCAAGTTAAATTGTTTATTGCTTAGATGTTCGCTATTCCCTTGTATCAAAATATTACCCTTCTCTCCACTGATCACAAACACTCCTCAATAACTGAATCCATTACAAAACATTATAAGCTGTGTTTGTTACAGACAGAGAAAGGCAGCATTGGAATAGAGAAGTAAAGGGTTCAGGGAACCGCCCAATAAAGAGATACCTTCAAAGTACTTTCAGTTTGGGTCTCAATTTGTCAAAAAATATATTAAACCGGACGGTACACGAGGACAGCCCCTCCTTGCACCTATGCTTCTGTGGATATCCTCTGTCGTTGCACTGTCCAGTCCATATCAAACTTCAACTTTTGGTATGCACAGTTAGCAACTATTTAGACCACAGAGAGGTAAATGCTCAAAACTGAGCACTGCTAAAAGGAGTTTGCCTCTACCCACTTCATTCTTTTAATCAAGAAAAGCTACACACAAGATCCCTTCTTCAGGTGGACATGCTACATGATCAGCGTATGGAGCCTAAAAGCTTGTTCTATGGGCTTAGAAAACATGACTGAACATCTAATTCATTGACAACCAATATAACAGTTTAGTCCAGAAGAGCTGGCCATATGTTTTCCTTCCCAAGACATCCTAAAACGGAAAATTAGAAGGGAGTGCAACAGGTTCGATACTCTCTCCTTCTTATGTTAAGGTACAAATATAGCAAGGTTTCTAAATATGGAACCTTTCAAGGAAAGGCATGCATGGGCAACCCAAACAATAAAAGGCGATCACATCAGAGGTTCCTATCAATATAGGTCAGGTGGAACATGGTGTGGACCAGTAGCCTTTACTGTCTTCAATGTAGGCAAATCTACAAGCTAGTACGCTAGCTAATTCAACTAATAAACACATCATAGAGATGTAGGTGCATTCTGATGGCCATATGTTTGAAATCTGGTGGGTGCACACCACCTTTCATCCTTCTGAGATTGATAAAATGAATACCAATGAGCATGATATTTAACACCCGTTATCAGTGCCTAGAGATCAGACAAATGATAGAATGTGTGATATAAGTGTAGCAATTATTAGTATAAGTAGTACAAGGGCATCATTCAGTACAAGGGCTTTGACCTTACTTAGAAGCACCAGATCTGGAGGTGGTGTCGAGACTGGAAGAATGTGTGCTAATAGGTAGGGGTAGTTAAAGGAACCCAAAAATGTGTGTTTATGGCTGCAGGATGTGGTATGCTTTTCCTTCTCTCTCATCTGATTTTTAACCCCTCAACTTCAGGATGCTAAAAAAAGTAAGATATAATTAAAGAAAAACATATGAGCTTTGTTCAGTCCTATACCTTGCTGATACCGAGAACTTCACTCTGCTATATAGATCAACGCTGCCCACTGGGAAACATTTTACTTTGTCCAGTTCTCGCCTCTGCTGCACACAACTATGTTCCTAGTCACCCATTCACAATGTTGCATGGGGCAACAGCATCCAATTAACTTACTGATCACAGCTTCCACGATACTACAAAGAACACGTATGTCTCTTGCCCAGCTCTGTACTCTACAATTGCTTACATTAACTATGCCTACGCAATCTTTCTCCTCCACCCTAATGATCAAAGCACCCACAGGCTCTTTAACAACCATGTATTTTATTTCCAAAATGAATATTTTTTAAGGAGTAATAATTGGTCATAAAGCGTGGAAAGTACATGGTATGTGCAGTCTAAACATTCGGTAAGAATTATTTGTCAAACACGATCCTATTAGATTATATCCATACATTTCACATAAAACCATTTCAATGAAAAGATTTAAAAAGTTCCATTGGAAAAAAAGCCAGAAAAACGCAGTTCAGCCTTCAACATTAGGATTATAAAGCTGCAGTAGGGCCAGTATTGGAGGAAGGATAAGGTAAAAATCAGGTTCAAGAATAGGATCACTGTAAAAATAAAAATAAAAAAGTCAAATTACGGGAGGGGTTTTGAATAAAGTTACGGTTGGAGTAAGGAATTGTGTTGGGATTCGGATTAGGGTGCCTGCCCAAACAACCTCTATATTGTATAGATCACGTGGTAACGTACACAGGAAACAACCTCACATTACTGAGCAAACTGGAAAGTGATCACTCAGATGTTTTTTTCCAGCTGACGACACTAAACCAATTGCGGCTACAATTCCCAGCATTGCTGATAAATGCTGAAAAAAATCACACCAGGTTGCAAGGAACCCTCGGGGCGTCAACCGACAATATGACTCTACATAGATAGCCACCAATTCGATGTAAATAGAACATAGCGGTACTTCGTCTATTATAGGTTCATAAACTACATGGTACATGATGACACCCCAGCCTGCTCAGCCCTTATCCCCACAAAGCACGCAAAGGCACCATTGTCAACCATCAACCCTGCAGCGCAAAGGACACAAGCAGGCCATCCTACTTTCTTTTATTTTCAGCCCTCTGCACACTTAGGCAATAAACCGAGCCCTCCAACACCATTCATGACAAACCTCCCTGATCATTGTCTCAAATGTGAACTTTACCTCGCACCTTTCGGCGACAGACATCCCACATATTATTGCTCTAATTTGATTTCGAATCAACGTTAACATAAAAACGAGCAGCTCCAGAATAAGAAAGCCCACGCATCCCCAAACAAACCTTGCATGCCCGGAAGAAGCCCCTTGATAGTAAACCGGAAGAGATAGTCCCGCTACTCCGGAAAACGTGGTACAGCCGCAAGTGAGCCGGCTGGCGCTGCTGGCTGGTTGATTCTCTCCACGAGTCGTTGTTGCCTAATGCCTAGCATACACGCAGGGCAAATGACCCTGGAGACGCAATCTCTAGCACGCGACAGGGGGACTCGCTTTTTTTTGCATCCTAAAGAAAGTCAAGATCAGCGCAGCTGGGTCCCCATGCGTCCTGTCTCACTGCCTTTGAGTTAGGTTCTCCTTGTCATGCAGCGGAGGGGAACATACATCCCAACATTTTGGTAAACGAAAGTGGGAGATCTAAAAAAAAAAATCGGGAAAATCTATTTCTCCTATTAACTTCTTTTACGGCCTGCATCGTGTCTATTGGCATGCATGGGACCTGCAAGTGGGCTGCTGCAGAATCGGATATCAGAAATTCAAATAACAGTTTTTTTTCTATACCCTTCAGGAGTGCAGAACAATTACTATGGCAGGTAAAGAAAGCATGACAAAAATGTTGTGCACTTGCCTGCAGGAGCAGGTTACTGGCAGTGCCTAATCCTGGTCACACAAGACCAGCCCCTGCCATCTGAAGCCTGCAGAAGAATCAGGTTTTTGCATGCAGGAATCGGGAGGCGGGAGAGACTTGAAATCGGTAGTCTCCAGCCTGAATCAGGAGGGTTGGCAGGTATGGGGGAAGTGATGTGATCTTATAGCAGTACACACCAAGGGCAAGTAACCCATTCTTCTAGAGGGTAACATTGATAACGTCAGGCCTTCTCATGCACTCTGTGATGTGTCCATTGACAGGGTCAGGATGGTAGGGTGGGCAATCGACCGAGGGGCCAAAGGCCAGCAAGTGGGCAGATGTTTTCAGCTGTAAATAACCTCACATTTGCCTGGCAACTGACGCTCAAATCGAAAGGCTTCTGCAGCCTTAGAGCAGAGGTAGGTATACCAAGTACAAAGCCTACCTGGCTCCTTCTCATGTGCAGTCGGACAATGGACCAAACTGAGGCACAGCATGTGGTGGGTAACCTCCCATCCTGAGAGTCCGAGCCCAACAGTGAGGCCTTGGGGGAGCGGCAGTGCTGTTTTTTGAGAATCACAGCCAGCACTATCGTTTCACAGTCAGCACTAACATTACAGGGGTCAGGAGGGAAGGGGCTGTGCAGTGAGCCGCATTAACAGTGGTGGCCTATTATGACTTATGAAAAAAGAGGCTCTGCCTTGGCCTCCAACAACTGCCAGACGAGCCCGGGTGCCTTTTAGCACCTTGTCAACTTAAAAATTGCGAGGGGGCTCCCATTCTCCATTGAACAAAAATAAATGACTCATTACAACCGATTGCAAAAAGAAAACTTTTTTTGATAACTCAATTGGTTTTTGAAAACGTTACTGTGAAAAATATTATCCAGGGACACAATGACTAAGGGAGGGGAGAATAAAAATGGACGGGAGACCAACAAAATGGATCGAGTGAAGGGCGCAATGTGGAGAGACAAAATGAGAAGTGAGACATAGTAGAGAAGAATGACAAAAAGAGGGGAAGAGGAAAAGGAAGTGAAAGGAGAAAACAAAGTAAAGGTAGAACAGGGAGGATAATAATGCTATAAATGCAGAGAGGGGGAAGAGATTAGAGAGAAGAAGTGAGGAAAGAAAGCGGAGAGAAGGGAAGAAACTGGTGAAAAAAAGAGAACAAAAGCTGGAAAACGAAGGTGGAGAGGATAGAGACAGGAAGGTGATTCACAAAAGAAATGCTGGAGAGGTTATCAAGGCAAAAGAGGGTATCATAGGTATCCTGTTCTAAGACTACAAATGATGGATACCACCTCACATGCACTACTCCAGCTCTTTCCCTCAGTCTACGGCTTAGTTTAGAGGTTGTTGGCATTCCATGAAGTAGCGTGAAACGTAGAGCACAATACACCCGTGGAATTTCCTTCGTGAAAGGTGCAGAATGATAGTGAAAATTCTACCAGAGGATTCTCCTTTGGTTTTGGCACTGCCTCCAAACACAAGAGCACTTTCTGTTACTCTCTGCAGCAAGGCAATAATTGACTCGCATCCTTACTAAGCAAACGCCAGAGAGGACCATTATATCCATTTCTTGCGATATTGAAGCTTTTTTAATCATAACACAGGAACCCAGCAATTAAATTAGGTTTATTGGGCTCTTTTAGTTATTTTTACATAGCACATTCCCTACACCCTACTCAACACTCGCACACACTTCTCTCATCACACCACATACTTACCATCGCAAAAAGAAAAGAACTCCGGCAAAGACCCCCCCTGCGGGGCCCGTTGGGCATTGCAGCTCCGGCACAACGAGGAGCTGCCCAATGATGAAGCATGACACCCTCCGGGGTGTGTGAGGGCCCTTGCGCCTATATGGAGCACTCCCCTCTAGTGTCTATCTGGTAAGTATGCTAGACACAACCTTACCTTCCTGCCCTCTGATGCCGCTGTGCCGAACGCCGTGGGAGTAGCAACGCGCAGTGCTCACGCTCATGCCCGTCTGCTTCCGCCGTGCCCACCGTGTTAGAGATCGATTGCACGTGTGAGATAGGAGTAGCTCATTCCGACGGCTGGACGGGCCTGGGCTCACACAGCAGCAGGTCCTTGTAGCTGTGGTCAGAAGCAAAAGCCCAGAAGCCAAAAAAAAACATCGCAAAAAGTGAAGAGGGCGGTCGGAGTGGCCAAAAAACAGTGGCTGGCTGGAGAGGGTGACTGTGTCGGCCCCCGCGGGGGTGCAGTGGGGTGCACGGTGTGCGGCAGGGCACGCACTGGGTCTGTAACCATCTGGAAGTAAGCCATAAACGACCCCAGAAGTAAAGTGGACATAAGGTGACAATTGTTGATAAAAGGAGAAAAAAGGAGACCCAGGAGAAAGGAGACAGAAAGAAGTAAAAGAAAGGAGGCACAGCAGCAGGTACCAGCAGAAGTAAGTTGTTAGTGGTGCCCAGGGTCACCTGGTGAGAGTGGACGGCAGGGAGAGATAATAAAGATTTTACCTTTACCCAAATCTAATCTACTCAAACTAACACTGAGTTATACTGGAGTGAGAAGCCAAGGTGGGAACTAAAGGAACCAAAGGCTGTATCGCGAGATGGATGCTAGCGATCACTTACTGTTAGACTTGGCATCTTTTGGCGTGTTTCCCCTGACTTTTGCTTTCTGACCTCCCGGTTTTGACTCTGTTTTTGCTGGTGTAATAATTCTGCGCACTTTCCTCACTGCTGTCCAGTGGGAAAGTGCAAGTGCTCCTGGATAAAATGTGTTATGGATTGGTGTTTCCATGATTGGCCTATTTGGTTTATGTGTCAGTCCCTTGTAAAGTGCACTGAGAGTGCCAGAGGCCTATAGATCAAATGCTGTTGGTGGGCTGCAGCACTGGATTGTGCCGCCCACGCAAACAGCCCGTAAAGTGTAACTCGGGCCTGCCATTGCAGAGCCTGTGTGCAGCTTGGGGCTGCCATGTCGACTTGGCAAGTGCACCCACTTGCAAGTCCCTAAACCTTCCCTTTTCTACATGTTAGTCACCCCTAAGGTAGGCCCAAGGTACCCCTGTGGGCAGGGTGCATTGTGTGTGAGAGGTAGGACATGCCCGGGTGTGTGTGGCATGTCCTGATAGTGAATTACAGCCTATTTCGTTTTTCACTATTGCAAGGCTACCTGTTCCCCATAGGCCAGAATGGGCAGTTTTGATTATTACAGCTTATAATCCTAACTGACCCCGGGAACGTGGTAGAAATTCGAGTTTAGTATGCCTGGACTCAGAATGATAAAATGCATCTTTTAGTGAAGTTGGTTTTAACATTCTGTGTTTGAAAATACCACTTTTAGAAAGTGGGTATTTTCTTGTCTAACCCTCCAAGCCTGCCTCTGCGAGGTTGTGTATTCCTTGTCTGGAGTGTGAGTGACAGGGGCTGGGGGATGCCAGGAGACAGGGTGAGTCAGCACAGGGCTGTATAGCAAGATCTACATGTAGATGGGTGGGAGGAGATGCACCTGGGACCTGAATAGGGCTGGGCCTTCCCTCCACAATGCTGGCTCCACCTCCTGTGGTGCGTCTGATGTCCCTGGCCTACTCTCTGAAAGAAAGGACGGAGACTTGTCAACAAAGTGCTCCAGAACTGGTTTGGACTAGGCAAAGGCCTCTCTGCCTTCAGAGAACAAAGGAATTTGGGATATAAATATTGGGGCCCTGACCCCATGAATTTAGATCTCGCTGGAATCAAGGAACCTGCCAAGACGAAGAGCTGGAAGAGCTGCCAGGAGGAGTACTGCCCCTTTGCTGTGTTGTTGCTTTGTTGGGTTGGCCTGCAGCTGCTGCTTCTGCCTTGGGCAGTGAAAGGACTGGACTGAACTTTCTACTACTTGTGCTGAGAATCTCCAAGGGCCTGAAACCGAGCTGGCCTCCTGTTAAGAAGTCTCAGGGACTGCAAAGACTTCACAACCCTCTGGGTACCGCTTCTGGAACCGCTGTTTCAGTTGCCACAGAGGAAGGGAACCGCAACCGACTCCGTCAACCGACCCCATCGCTGGCCCGGTGTCCTGTTTGCACCGCAGACCGCACCGTCCGCATCTCGCACCGCAACCCTGGTCTCACCGACGACGACGTCCGACGCCATCGCCACCGAGCCGCTGCTTGCACCGTGACCTGTGGGCACCGCAGTTCGCATCGCGTCACTGTGCCAGCCGGACCAGACCGACGCTGTCGCTGCAACTGGCTCAACACTCGGGACCGCATCGAAGTTGGGGCACCGCTCGCACGCTTGCGAAGCACGGCTCCGACTCGACCCGCTGTCCGACGCCAGCTCCCGCACTCCGGCTGGGTCGCCTGCATCGCAACCTGCCAGCACCGCATCGAGCACCGTCTCACCCTGCACCGCACGCCTTGGACTCACCGACTCCGTCTGCACGATTGTCACCGAGCCGCTGCCTGCACCGCATTGAGAGGACACCGCACCCTGCACCGCTTCCATTTTGCATCGCAACTGCGACGAACGCCGACCGGCTCGCACACTCCGTGTCAGCCACAACGAGAAAGGTACTGTGACCGAGTCTGTTCACGACTCTGCTGGCCCGTATCGACGCGGTCGGCTGGAACTGTTAGATTCTGTGGTTCTCAGCATCGCGGTAGACTCGGACGGAGCTACCGACTCGTACGAACTTTGTTTTTGAACTATTCCTGCAAAGAAGAAGTTATCTTGCAACGTAATCACTTTAAAGTACTGTATGTGGATTCTTATCGTAATTGGTCTTGTTTTAAAGTATATAAAAATATTGGATATTTTTCTAAACTGGTGTGGTGTCAGTTTGTAGTGCTTACATTGTATTACTGTTGGTTATGTGCAAATGCTTTACACCCTGCCTCTAGAATAAGCCTGACTGCTCGTGCCAAGCTACCAAGGGGTGAGCAGGGGTTATTTTAGGAGTGTAACTCCCTTACCCTGACTAGGAAGAAGGGTCCCTACTTGGACAAAGGTGCAAACCCTTGCCAACTAGAGATCCCATTTCTAACATTGGTTGTCAGCGGTGAGGATAGGACTTGTGTTTGCACTTGACTTACAGTGAATGGTGTGCACTACTACCATATCGCAGACCATTACGTACCACATACAGGTTCTTTGTCTTTTTGGGCTACTTTTAATCTTGCCAGTTTGAACTTGCTACTTCAACATGCCTGAATCAACAGTATCATCAATTGCATCAGTAGAAATTGCCTTTGAGGAGGATCGATTGGAAGCCTACAATGTCAAGGAGGTAAAATCGATTTGCAAGAACCTGAAAGTCCAGGTCAGAGGCCTCACCAGGAAGGATGAGCTACAAAAGGCGCTGAGGGCCTGGGTAGCAGCCAGAGGTGCCAGTGGGCAATCTGGTGATCTCACTGGAGAGGTGGAGGAGCCTGTTCCTAGGGTAGATGTGCTTTTGGGAGGGGGAACCCTCCAGGCCAGGCAGCAGTAGTTTGTCCCCAGAGGAGCTGGAGGACAGGCGGGAAGTAAGGAGGTTTGAATTGGAGAAACTCAGAATAGAAAGTGAGAGGGAAGAGAAAAGAATAGCCATGGAGGAAAGAAAAATGATACTAGATCATGAGAGAATGATCAAGGAGCTGGAGCTAAAAGTAGATCCGGTTCAGATGGTGGCAGCAGTTCTTCAGCACACACAGACAGGATTGTACACATCCCCAAGAATGTAGGTAAAGAGTACAAAAGGGTGATGACATACAAAGGTGGTTTCAAGGAGTACGAGTCGTCTATTCATATGAATGGGGTCCCTGAAAGGAACTGGGGAGCGGGGTTGTGGCCTCTCTTTCCAGAGGAAGCTAGGGATACTCTGATAGCTTTGGGTAAGGGCAGGACCTCACCTATGCTGACATGAAAGACGCTCTCCTCACTAGGTATGGGCTCACTCCTGAGAAGTACAGGGATCAGTTCAGGTCCAGTAAAAAGTCTGAGGCCAACACTTGGTTGGAATGTGTGGATATGTTCTGTAGGTCCCTGGATGGTTGGGTGAAGGGCAGTAATGTAACAGATTTTCAGGGGCTCTACAATTTGATTGCATGGGAGCACTTGTCTAGTCTATGTTTTGCAGATCTGCGCCAGCACCTAGTCGATAGTAAGCTAACTGACCCCAGGAAGCTTGCTATGGAGGCGGACCGCTGGGTGAGTACCAGGGTCCACAAGAAAGCGTTTGGGGAGACTCAGCCAAAGGTGGGCAGGGTCCCCAGCAGAAAGGTGGGGGGACAAGGGTAAAGCACAGGAGTTCTCTAAAGGGCCCCAAACTAGTACCCAGGGTAAAGGTTCCCAGCCCCCGGTGATAAGAAGAAAGGGGTCTCTACAGGGAAGCCTGTTGAGACCGGGCCCCGCAAGTGTTATGCATGTGACCAGGTAGGTCACTTTAAGGGGGACCCCAAGTGCCCAAAGGGGACACAGCCACCCACCGGTGGACAGTCCAAAGTGTTGGCGAGTGTAGCGCTTGGGGAGGAGGGGTGCCCACAGGAGGGTGGGGATCCCGCAGAAATGATCCTTGTCTCACTAGGGGACAGTGAGATGGTCCCAGGAAACCAGGTGCCCCCTAACACAAAGAAATATAGCACCTGGGTGACCATTAATGGGAACAGGGTAGAGGCTCTCCGAGATACTGGAGCCAGTGTGACCTCAGTCCGGTGCCACCTGGTCTCTGAGAAGCAGGTAGTCCCAGGGGCATTCCACCAAGTAGTTGCTGTAGACAACTCTGAGCGCCAGTGTATGGTGGCGCAGGTTCCCTTTGAATGGGGGGGTCTCAGGTCCCTTGAGGGTGGTTGTGAGCCCCACCGTGCCTGTAGATTGTCTGCTAGGTAACGACCTGGAGCAGTCCTTATGGAAAGATGTTGAGCTCAGATCTCACTTGGAGATGCTTGGGTTGCCAGAGTGGGCATGCATGTCTACTCGGTCAATGGCAGCCAGGAAGGGTGATCAAGAGGACTTGGAGCCTGAAACAATGGCCCAAGTCCCTGCCAAGAGGAAGGGCAGGGGGCGCGGGAAACCGGCCCCCGAGTTCCCACGGACCGGGAGGAGGCGGACCTCGAGGGGGCGCCCGGTGCCTACAGGGGAGCAGGTAGCCGAACTGGGAGACATCTCTGAGCTGACCCATTGGCAGCAAGAAGGGGTCCCACCAGGGAGGAGTTCTGCAGGGAGCAGAACAAGTGCCCTACTCTGGAGGGTCTGCGGCGGCAGGCTGCAGTCCAGGCAGCTGGTAATCAGTCCGGGTCACATCTGATCTACTGGGAGAATGGTCTATACAGTGAGCCTAAGGTTGCTGAGCCTGGGTCAGCCCGTGTGCTGGTGGTACCCCAGCGCTTCAGGACCTTCCTACTGGGTCTGGCTCATGACGTGCCTTTGGCAAGACATTTGGGGCAGGACAAGACCTTTGACAGGCTTGTCACCCACTTCTTTTGGCTCCAAATGCGAAGACAGTCAGATGCACACTGTAGGTCTTGCCAAACTTGCCAGGCAAGTGGTAAGAGTGGGAGGAAGGTCAAAGCTCCTCTCCAACCTTCCCTGTTGTTGGAACACCCTTTGAAAGGGTAGGGATGGATATTGTGGGGCCACTGGATCCCAAGACAGCCATGGGCAACAGGTACATCCTGGTCTTGGTGGACCATGCCACCCGGTACCCCGAGGCAATCCCTCTCAGGACAACGACGGCGCCAGTGGTGGGCCGGGCGTTAATGGGGATCTTTTCCCGTGTGGGATTCCCCAGAGAGGTGGTTTCTGATAGGGGGACCAATTTCATATCCAAGTATATGACATCCCTGTGGAAGGAGTGTGGTGTAACCTACAAGTTCACCACTCCTTACCACCCACAAGGAAACGGTCTGGTGGAGAGATTCAACCAGACCTTGAAAGGCATGATCAAGGGTCTAACAGAACCCATGAGGCGTAAGTGGGACGTCCTCTTGCCATGCCTACTCTTTGCATACAGGGAGGTGCCTCAGAAGACTCTTGGGTACAGCCCCTTTGAGCTCCTGTATGGCCACCCTGTCAGAGGACCTCTGAGTTTGGTAAAGGAAGGCTGGGAGGCAGCTCCCAGGAAAACTCCCAGGATGTGTTTAGCTACATGCTGGCCTTTAGAAACCAAACTGCCCGCTTCAGGAAACTCGCTCAGGTGAACCTAGAAGCAAGCCAGGAAGAAATGAAGATATGGTATGACCAGAATGCCACTCTGGTCGAATTTCAACCTGGGCAAAAAGTGTGGGTCATGGCCCCAGTGGCACCTTGTGCCTTGCAGGACAAGTGGACTGGGCCATATGAGGTGGTGGAGCGCAAAAGTGACGTCACCTACCTGGTGGATTTGCAGGCTCCAAGGAACCCCTTGAGGGTCCTTCACGTGAACCGCCTCAAGCCCCACTTCGAGAGGTCCGAAGTGAGTATGCTCTTGGCGACAGATGATGGGGTGGAAGAGGAGAGTGAGCCTCTCCCTGACCTCCTGTCTACCAAGGAGCATGATGGGTCAGTAGAAGGTGTGATCCTCTCCCCTACTCTGACTCAGGAGCAGCAGGGGACTGTCACCAGTTGTAGGGACAGTTCGCCCCACTGTTCTCTCTGACCCCGGTGTTACTCACTGGTGTACCCATGACGTGGACACAGGTGACAGCCCTCCTGTGAAGCACAAGATTTACAGGTTGACTGACCGGGTCAGAGCCAGCATCAAGGAGGAGGTCTCTAAGATGTTGGCGTTAGGGGTGATTGAGCCCTCCCACAGTCCTTGGGCCAGCCCAGTGGTCTTGGTCCCAAAGGCTGCTGCGCCCGGTGCCACTCCAGAACTCCGTTTTTGTGTGGACTACCGTGGGCTCAATGCCGTCACCAGGACAGACGCGCACCCCATCCCCAGAGCTGATGAGCTCATTGATCGGTTGGGAGCTGCCCGGTTCCTCAGCACGTTTGATTTAACGTCTGGGTACTGGCAGATTGCCTTAACCGATGGGGCCAAGGAGAGATCAGCATTCTCAACCCCAGAAGGTCATTACCAATTCCGGGTGATGCCCTTTGGGTTGAAGAATGCCCCTGCCACCTTTCAGAGGTTGGTCAATCAGGTGTTGGCTGGGCTGGAGGATTTCAGTGCCGCCTACCTGGATGACATTGCTGTGTTCAGTTCCAGCTGGGAAGAACATGTACAGCACCTTGAGAAAGTGTTGAGGGCTCTGCAAGGTGCAGACCTCACGATCAAGGCCAGTAAGTGCCAGATCGGGCAGGGTTCGGTGGTGTACTTGGGACACCAGGTAGGAAGTGGCCAGGTGGCGCCCCTACAACCCAAGATTGACACCATTCTGGCTTGGGAGCCCCCCAAGACCCAGACAGAGGTGAGAGCATTCTTAGGTCTCACCGGCTACTATAGGAGATTTGTTAAGGGCTATGGCACCATCTTTGCCCCCTTAACAGAGCTGACCTCTGAGAGGCAGCCCAGGAAAGTGATCTGGACTGAGTCCTGCCAGAAAGCTTTTGATGCCCTGAAGGCAGCCATGTGCACGGCGCCCGTGCTCAAGGCACCTGACTTCTCCAAGGAATTCGTCGTGCAGACTGACGCTTCAGAGCATGGTGTGGGAGCGGTGCTCTCACAACTGAACGAAGAGGGCCTGGATCAGCCTGTAGTCTTCCTTAGCAGGAGACTACTCCCCAGGGAACAGAGGTGGAGTGCCATAGAAAGGGAAGCTTTTGCTGTGGTCTGGGCACTGAAGAAGCTGAGACCATACCTGTTTGGGACTCACTTCCGGGTTCAGACCGACCACAGGCCCTCAGATGGTTGATGCAAATGAGGGGTGAGAATCCAAAACTGCTGAGGTGGTCCATCTCCCTACAGGGAATGGACTTTACGGTGGAACACCGTCCTGAGTACAGAACACGCCAACGCAGATGGTCTGTCCAGGTTCTTCCGCCTTAGTGAAGAGAACTCCAATGGGGTTGGGTAGTTCTCCCTACTTTCAGCTGGAGGGGACATGTGTTAGACTTGGCATCTTTTGGCGTGTTTCCCCTGACTTTTTGCTTTCTGACCTCCGGTTTTGACTCTGTTTTTGCTGGTGTAATAATTCTGCGCACTTTCCTCACTGCTGTCCAGTGGGAAAGTGCAAGTGCTCCTGGATAAAATGTGTTATGGATTGGTGTTTCCATGATTGGCCTATTTGGTTTATGTGTCAGTCCCTTGTAAAGTGCACTGAGAGTGCCAGGGCCTATAGATCAAATGCTGTTGGTGGGCTGCAGCACTGGATTGTGCCGCCCACGCAAACAGCCCGTAAAGTGTAACTCGGGCCTGCCATTGCAGAGCCTGTGTGCAGCCTGGGGCTGCCATGTCGACTTGGCAAGTGCACCCACTTGCAAGTCCCTAAACCTTCCCTTTTCTACATGTTAGTGATGCAGCGGATACAATGAAAACTATTTCCTCCTAGGTCACTTATCGGTCATCCAGGCGCGACTTATATTTTCTCACATCCACATGACGATGGGGCCCATGACATCGCCTAACAATCACACACACACACACCTGGATTTCCTCTACACCTTTACGAATCTATACTCCTAGGAGAAAGAAAAACTAAATGAAAATCATCATGATGTACCGCTGGAAGGAGCCGGAAATACCTTATTACCTTAACCTATCGCTTTCTTAGTTATTTCTTAAGATATTCCTGCTCATTGTTTTGTCGATGGATCATCTAGTGAAAATCAGTTGATAGTGATCAAGACCAGCTAAATCACAATAACTAATTACTAATTTCACAACCATTTAGTAAATAATCACTGAGTCGTTTGATTTATAAATTTCAAAATTTATATAATTTTAAAGGCATGGAAAAGAATTTGGACTTTATTATTCAATTATTCATACATTATTAAATCAAATATTTATTAAGCAAAAATCAATTTTATTGCAGAAAGGAAATTTTGTCATGAGGAAAATCCTAATTAACCTGCCTATCTTCCTAATTTAGCCTAAAGATTTCTAACCTAAGTTTAAAGTTGAAAAATAACCTGATTCTCATACTCAACTGGAAAAAAATAAGACAGCAACAGAAACTTCAGCTCGTCAGCATCAGCTACCGCAACCCGTCTCATCTAACAGTCTTTCAGCATCTCCCGCTCAGTAAATGGATCGATCTGGAACACCAAGCACTGGAAGCCACCAACTACCCCTCCCACTAAGGGGCCGATTCCGATCTCGGCTGGTAGGGCTCCGAATCGGATTCGGCTTTACCGGATCCGATTCGGAGCCCTATTTCCCGACCGAATCGTACGTGCGTCCGGGCGAGCGAGTACGATGCGTGCGCTCGCGAAATCTCCGACCGACTCGTTCGCAGGACCCGACCGCTCCGACCGACTCACACGGGGACGACTCGCACCGCGCAATGGAGACGTTCCCTGGCCGGGTAAGTACGATGCGCATCGCGACCGCTCCGACCGACTCGCGCAGTCCGGCTCCAAGGAGCTGTCGGAGCCGCACTTTGGGGGTCCGTGTCGGACCCCCTGGAAGCGTAGGCACGAGAGTCGCACACAGGGGGGAGCCATGGGTCCCCCTACACGTGCGTGTACGGTGCGACCCGCATCGACGCGAACACGCTGTAGGGGGCGCCCTTGTTCGCGTCGTGCCCATTGAGTCAATGTGAGCCCGTGTACGCGTCGTACGACTGGCTCCCATTGACTTCAATGGGAGTCCGACCGAATCGAGTCCGATAGCAGCATCGTACTCGTTCGGTCGGACTGCTAGGGTCCGATTCGGTCGGAAATCTCTCCGAGTCCGGCTCGGTCGGAGAGATTTCCGGCCCGAATCGGAATCGGCCCCTAAGAGTAGGCCTACTTATACCCTAATTCTAACTTTGCTAACTAAATTGTTGCAACATTAATAACGCGCTTTTCTTTCATTGGTCCACTCAGTTCATTTATTCAGTTTTTAATCAAATTCTCCCGGATCCAGCTTGTTCTTCTGGAATGCATATGTTCATTTCCTTTCTCACAGTTCAAGACATGTTTCCATCCGCTTCGATCAGTACATTTGTAACTTCTTTCGATACATTCGAGAACTCTGCAGGCATTGTCCTTTCTCTTAAAACTGTTTCCCACGATTCTCTGCTGATCACCACGGCACACTATCAGTTCAAATAGGTCACATCAGCCTTGACCATTCTTGCATCCCAGCCTTTCAGCACCATCACGTGGTCAGTCTTTCTCCAACTTTTTCTCCCTTGTCATGTGTTTTCTCAGCGCATGCGTACTCTAATAAACGGCAGCCATTTTATATCGCCACTCGATTAGACTTAGAAGCAGGGACATCTTAAAGATTTTGGGGGCCCTGGGCCAAACATATTTTGGGGGCCCCTGTTCGCAATAACTTTGAATTCACTGTCCATTTTATGCTCATTCTCACCCTTGTTATGCCACGCAATATTTAATGATACATTCAAAATGTATGAAACAGTAAAAGAAAGAAGAAAAATGAGGTGTAATTACTTACATGAAATTTTATAGTGATTATGTTAGTTGAATCCACACCTGAAGACAAATGAAGATTAGTGGAGCCCGGGGTTGTGCTAGGCCACTCTCTCCTGTTGGGTATCTCAGTCACTCTAAGTATTGCATATAGCATTATTGAAGTAGGCCAGAGTGGTGGTGTCCCATTTTCTTGAAAAAATCTGTATCCACCTGTCTAGATTTCAATCAATGTCTTGTTTCAAGATATTATTTTTCATTCATTTCAGCCTGAGGTATAGAACTTTCTATGCATTTACTATTTCCAGTGCTGTTCTTCTTACCTTCTTTCTATTGTTAACATTGGTTCTTTCTTTCCTCTGTGATGCTCAGAACATCATCTTTAACATTTTACTGGTGAATTTGAAATTTTTTTCAAGGCATTAACAATGTTGATTCTGGAGACGAACTTTATAGCATGGGCTGACAGAATACAGTAATAAGTACAGAAAAGCATTGGCGTTCAACCTTCTTCAACGTGTTCTGTACAATAGGTGGCTGTTTGGATGATATCATATACATCATTGTGCATAGGTTAAACGGCACATGATTGAGCAATTATCCTTGTTGGACATTCATTTGTCCTCATCTTGTTTCTCCGCAAATCTTGTTGTCTACACCTGACCTGTGCAGTAATTGTGTTATAGAGTTCTATTTTAATTTTGAGGAATTAAACATAAATGCTGCTGGGTTTGGAAGTTTTGTAGAAGGCAATGTTTGCTGCCTGTATCAAAGGCTTGAATTAAGTTTCAATGATAAGTAGAAAGTTATAGACCGTAGAAAGTTATAGGCCTTTGTGAACTGCTGACAATAATTTTATGATGCTCAGATGAACCCTATTTATGATTTACCATTTCTCAGGTCTATTCAGTATTGGAGATGCCTACAATAATTTTCCATTAGTGTGAATAAGACCCACAGGTCTGCCCTTAGATGGGTTATTCACAAACACTTACTTATAGGTTCAATAACATTATTGTGCAATTATACTGACAATTTGGCCTCTTTTGCAAAAGACTCAAATATCTTCTTTATGGTCTGCGGCCACAATGTTTTAAATTATTTCTAGCAGTGGTTGACTTGTTGACCCAAGTGTTATGCCATTTTTTAGCCTATTCATTGCCTCACTGGTGATTCCTAGTAGAGATTTGGACATGCTCTGCTACATCCTGAACGGTCAGGCCCTATTTGGTTGTTTTATAGTTGGAGAAGGATGGAATAGGCAAGATTGAGTACAAGAACTCTATGCTGTTGGCTTCAATTTTGACAATGCTGTTTGTCACATAGAATACGGTTTTGGCATTCTCTCGCGAACATTATTCAAAGTGATTTTGTTCTTGGGACGTCTTCCCATTTGTCAGTTTTTCTTGTCATATAATGTCAAATGCTATAAGTGCACAATGTGCTGTGATTCCAGAGCATCAAGGGGTATTTTAATTGCAGGTTAGGTAGTAGAAGTTAACCATCTTAATGCAGATTTTTAGAAAAAGGAAAGTAAATGTGTTTCTATGAATACTTACTTAGATTCAATGAATACAAAAAAGGTTACTATGTGTTTCTGCAAAATAAAGCTTCTAAGTAGAACCTTGGAACATCTCTGTGCAATATTAGGCACCTGTAAGACACTACTTAAAGTATGCATCTCTTTCTGGATTTGCTAGCAGGAAACTCATTAACCAGATCAGCAAATTCTATTTCTTGGAGCATTTCTGAAATACTCAGCAGAGCCAGAGAATTGAGTCTGGCTTGTAGCATTCGATTACGTAGCTCATTTTTTATGAGCTTCAACTTTGAAAAGGACCTTTCACCACTACAGTTTGTGACCATCATCGACAAGAATATTCGCAGTGCAATTTCAATGTTAGGGAAAGTGTTCTCTAGCTTTTCAGTTTTTATTTTCCTGTAAAGACAAGACATTGAAATTGTTTCATTTTTGTGTACAGAATAATGTTTGAACTGCTGGCATTCCTTGATGAGATCAGATTTGTTCAGGTCTTTATAGTACAAAGAGGCAAGCTTTTCATACCGCCCTTGAATTTCTTTGGTGTTCATGTTTTTTAATTCTATAAAGAAGCCAAACCGATTATTTAGGTCTCTATATGCTTCACTTCGCTGTGTTAAACCATAAATCAGAGCGTCCATGATTGGTAAGTATGCTTCTACCTTAAATTTGTTCCGCCCTCCAAGTGCGGTGTCACTAGAGGGTCCTTCAAAGCGAGTTTGTCTACTGCTTCGTTGTTTTGTATGCCTTCCAAAATCTCTGTAATGAGTATCAGGAGCTTTTGCCTTTGCCCTGCATCTATAGTCATCAAATTGGTCTCTCAACTCTTGGACATAAGACTTCAAAGATTGGATAATGTTGACTGCAACAGATAGGTTAACATCTTTTTGTACAGTCTTGCTTGTTTCGTTGAAACGCATCAGTATGTCATTCCAGAGAATGGTC
Source organism: Calotriton arnoldi (assembly GCA_963921515.1). Taxonomy (NCBI): domain Eukaryota; kingdom Metazoa; phylum Chordata; class Amphibia; order Caudata; family Salamandridae; genus Calotriton; species Calotriton arnoldi. Next base: position 629,650 of record CAWUFW010001715.1, on the reverse strand, counting down.
AAAAAAATAGTTTCCAGCTGGTCCATTTTTTTAAGGAGACTAAGTGCAGCATGCATTGTATCTTTTGACTGAATGTGATCATTTGTCAGTGAATCAAGAGCAGCTTTAATTCTTTCATAGCCACCACACAATGCATTGAGGGCATCTGCATGAGCTGACCATCGAGTATCAGACAAGCGTTTCACAACCTTGTGATCTGGGCCTACAGAATGACGTAGCACATCCCAACGATGAGTAGAAGCAGCAAAAAGGTGTACAAAGTTTGAACAATTTTGACTGGCGGTCAGCATGTGTCGCTCACTCCTCCTTATATGCACTACTAAGCTGCTGGTGAAATGGTCTGTTGAGGGGTATGCAACAAACCTGCCTGCCTGCCACTGCCTGACCTGAGAGTTGTGTCTCCATCTTAGTGCCCTGAGGGTGGATAAAAATAAATTCATCTCAGGTTAGGAGGCACTGGAATCTGTAGCAGTGTTGGCCGATATAACTAGAAGGCAGTAAAACTGTCAATAGTAATTTTTGTTTCATTTGTCAACAGTAAATTGCAAATTGCTTGATATTAGCACCCATACTGCAACATATAAAGTATTTTCCTTGTTATCAGTGGTATTCAATAAATAAAATCTTTCCACAATGAATTAAAATATCCAACAGAGTTTACCGCTGACAAATTCAAATACAGCTGTAGATTCTGTTTACCTGATAATGTCAATAGCTCCAATACATTCACTATCCAATGACAGCCTGTTACCTCCATACAATGTTCTGTAAAATTATACTATTATTTTGTTAAGCTACGTACTGCCTCTATGAAGGTGTGAGGTTCTTCTCAAATACTTTTATGTTAAGTAAAGGTAGGTTAGTTCTCTTGATCCATGCAGTGCTCCATTTAACTGCCCTCTGCAGACACAAAACATGGCGGAATTCATAGGCACAACAGATGCAGCACCCCAGTGAATTTAGAGATGGCTGCATTTAAAACACTACAGAAGGCAAAAGGTCACAGGCACCATGGATAGATACCTGCACACCCAGGCACTAAAAATGGTTGCACCCAGGGCAGTTAAGGTATTAGCTTTAATTTAATCAATTGTTTTCCAATTATCAAAATTCAGCAGGAAGTTAGGTTATACATCAGCTGTTTTTTTTTTTTAAATGATTGCCATATCTGTTGTGATGCCAGATTACTGAAAGTTCAAAAACACACACACAGTAAACCTTAGTTTTAATGACAGTGGTGTGCCTGACAAGTACTTTGTGTTCTTAAGTGTTAGTATTTGATAAATATTTTTAAAGTACATCAGAATAACACCATGAGTGCCAAGCTGAGGAGATCGGGCCACAATGCAGCCAAGGAGAGCTTGGGTGTGTGTTACACTCTTTATACAATAGGTAGAGATCTACCTCAGGATCAAATGGGTCACTTTGTCTCATAACCTAATTTCTCATCTGATAAACCACGAGAGCTCACTACTGTTATGTAAAATGCACAACTGACATATTGTTTGCTGAAGTTAAATGCACAACAAACTAAAACTTTTAGCATTATTGTAAGTTGCCATTCATGCTGCATGTTTAGTCAAAGATCAGGCCCTGTGTCCATGCCAGCTTCTCTTGGCTGAAGCCATGAACAGCAGGAGGTTGTAGTCCATGGCAGGTTGGGCGGGAGCCTGCCCAAAGGCCAGGTCTTGATCCCAACCCACGTGAGCATAGCCGATTCCTGCGTGCAGCACTGAATGGGTACATGGCAGATGTATGAAGAGCATCACATAAAACACAGAAATTTACTGAAAGCACCATTAAAGGCTACTTATGGTTCAGCAAATGGAAACTCTTAAAACAACTGAAATGTACAAATCGAAATATACGATGCACACAATGCATGCCCTAACTCAAGTCACCCACTGTGGTTTGCTCTTGGTAGACCGATGTTTTTCATTTAAAATCCCAAAAGGGTACACTGAGCAAGGTGGGTGGTGCACTTTATGGTGTGCATTGTATGTCCTGCATACCATAACTGGCCGAATTGAGAGGTTTCACATGTTTGCATTAGCTGAACCACAACAGCAGTGTAATTATGTGTTCCTCTCTCTTTCTCGACACACACACACACCTACACATCAAACGTGTCTAATTTTCTGCTGCTTCTTTTCCATGGAGTAATTTAATAGAAAAGCCAAGGAGTGGGCATCTTTTGTCCCAGTGACACAGCTGTGGTATCTCTGTACAGATTTAGATTACAGTTCCACTTCTGAGTATGTCAATGTTTCAGCTAATTATCTGCTAAGGGCCTCATTATGAGTGCAGATACTGTCAGGTACTGAGTCCCTGCACTTCTTTAATTTTAAAAGGGAGAGTTCCTATGCTCCTCAGCAGACTGCCAATACTCTTAATGGGAGAGTACGTTTACATCTCAGGAGCAAACAGATACTCCGGGATAATGAGTACCTACACTTTCATATTTCCATTTGAAGCACTGAAGTTGTCTCAAAATTCCAAATGGGGCTGGTAACTGTTACTGGCCACATCTGGAATTCTCATTAGGTATTACATAGTCTGTGGAAACTCTGTCATGTTTCCCCTGAAGATTTTGGCTGCCCCAAGCAGCCAAAATAGTTGGGGCTATGGGGGTGGAGGGAGGATGAGGAATTACTGGGGGAATCAAACCCAGAATGTCAAATTTCCCCAGTAATTCCTCATTAATCAGGCTTCTACCTGGAATCACCATTAATTCCACACCTTCACAGTTAGCAGGACCCTGGTATCTATATCTCTAGAGGTGCAGAATTAACATCCCTGCATCAGTTATTTGTAATGGGGCTCCAAGTAAGTGTTCAAGCATATAGTAAAGTTGGCCTTGATGGAGCAGGGTAAAAGAAAAAATGTAACCTCCTAATAATTTAAGTAAAATGATTAACAAACAAGTTCGTTTAAGTAAATAACCAACAATGTATGTTACATGTGAAGGGTTAAAGGTAACACGCTATTTTGTGTGCAAACTAATTTACTTATAATTGTTGACGTGGCTAACATAACCTAATATTTGCAGAATAATAAAATGCATGATTTATGCTTTGAAAACAAAACGTGTAGTGGCAAAATAAAGCAATGGTAAGTAAGGGACGGCTTTATATGTTGCTTTTTGCTAGGTAATACCTAATTTGGGTACGTAGAAAGACGGGAGGGAAACAAAAGGGTTTATATTCTTTATTCTCAACTATATTTTGTTTATCTTTGTAAATAGTGCGCTTAGGCCTGTTAAGCAGCGATATAAATGGCCGCCATGAGCTAGAATACGCGTGCGCGAGGAGAAATGTAGAAAAGGAGAAAGGCCGTGAACAAGAATGACCACGTGATCGTTCCAAGAGCCTAGGATGAAAGTATGGTCAAGGCTATTGTGCCAAGATGGGTCAGCGAGAAGCGTAGGAAGTCAAAAAGAATAAATGGACAAAAGGAACTGTTGATCCTAAAAAGTATCGGAAAGTGATACAAGTTGGACTGATCGAAACGGATGAGTAATGTCACGAACTGTGGGAAACGATGCAAGTATGGACATTCCACAAAGAACTGGTTAGAACAAGGAAGTTTGATAAAAGATGTATATGAACTCAAATGGACCAATTAGAGAGAATCTCGCCATAACGATGCAAAATTTTTATTTAGTAAGCTAGAAGTAGGGTATAAGAAGACCTACTCTTGGTGGGGAGGGTTGGTTATGATTATGACAGATGCTGCTGGTTGCTGGGAGCTGCTTTTTGCCGTTTTTGACTGCTGTTAGTTGCGCATGGAGTTGCTGCTGCTGATGCTGACGAGCTGAGGCTGCTGCTGCTATTTTATATTTTAATTGAGCATAAGATGCTGCTTTTTGAAGAACTTTTATTCTTGATAGATTTTTCCATTCAGAACTATTAGACTTTTCCAGAACAGATAGATAGAGATTTTGGGAGTTCTTGCCGTGACAAACTTTATTCTTCCATCTAATAGGTATGCATTGCAATTTCAATGTATTCGTATAATGATAACAAATGTAATAATCTGAATAATAAACCTAAAACTTATTTCATGCTTCTAAACTTTATATAAACTTTATTATCTTTAAACAAATGACTCAGTGGTTCTTTAGCTCAATGATTAAGGTAAAATGTTAGAAGGTTTATTGTGATTGAGCTGGTCTTAATCACCATCAACTGATTCCTACTAGTTGGTCCATCGACCAATGAGCGGAATACCTTAAAACAATGAGAAATATTATGTCGCGTTAAAAAGAGGTATCCCGTCTCCTTCCAGCGAATCGTTTTACTGTTTTTCTCCTAGGTTACTAACGGAGGAAATCCAGGGAATAAATGAGTGAGTGAATGCATGTGCGGTGTTATGGGCCCCACCATCATATGGATATAGTCTGAGTATTGGAGGGATAGTTGTACCTGGATGACCGAAGCATATAGGAGAAGAATTTTTATTGTTAGCGCTGGATCAGATTTCTTGGTAGCAGAGTTATGGTTACTATAGATTAGTTTGGTGATTATTGATTATTGATTATTGATTATTTCATGTCTAACACTTTATGTTGCGTCGCGTTATGTTATATGTAAGTCGAAGTTTTCACGCTTCCGGGAAGTAGGAAGTGGAACACGTGTGGCAAGAGAAGTCACATGGAATAGTGCATTGTCTGAGTTCATATTGGTGATAACACAGGTTGTGTTGTGATAGGGACATTTTCCGTATAAAAGGTGTGAGTGAAATAGCGACCGGTTTTCTTGTGAAACTCTGGCCTTAATTCTCAGGAGCAGTATAGTCTCCACATGTGTTTTATCCCCAGAGAAACGGGTTTACCGCTTGCTTGAAAGAAGGGTAAGGTAGAGGGAAGTGCTACTTTATCGGCGAAACAGAAAAATTCTGTGGTAGGGTAGAGGTAAGCGCTGCCTACTGGAAAATACAGAATTCGTGTGTAAATGGACAAAGCTATTTCTTTGGTTTAGCGAATCAGACAATGGAAATATGATTTAAATGTTGTAACTAACGAAGAATTGTTGAAAAAGAAATTGCCGATAAATTTTGTAAAGGAGGGGTCAGGAGCAGAACTGACGTAGACAAAAGCCGCGCTGGGATTGGACAGTGCGCTAGTCATACAGAAACAGGAGCAGAGCTGACGTAAAGAAAAAGCCGCGCTGGGATTGGACAGTGCGCTGTAGACAGAAACCGCTCTAATTGGAGTGTTGGTGTGAGTCGCGCTAGGATTGGACGGATAGAATAGTGACGTGGAAGTTTATGATTGGAGTGTTGGTGTGAGTCGCGCTAGGATTGGTTGGAATAACGCATAGAGAACAGTGTTGAATTGCAGAACTTTTTGAGGAGAAAAGAGATTGTGAATCATGTCGTATTATGAATATGGTAGAGAGAAAACGTCGTGGATGTCGAAAGTTAAGAACTTCTTTAAGAAAGACAAAAAGGTAGTGACTAGAGAGGGACAAGTAATTCCTCCGCCGAAATCACCAGCTTCGCATATGATGCTGAAGTACGGATATCATACATGCATATGGTTAGAAAATTGGACAAAATATACTAAGACTGATGGAGCATTGGCTTTTCCTGAGAATGGTTCATTTAGTGTAGCTGTACTTCGGAATTTGAGAGAGAAAATGATAAAACTAGAACCTAGACCTAGACCGACACAGTTTGAAGCTCTAAGTGAATGGGAAGATGAAATGTATGAACGAGAGAGATTTAGAGGACTGAAAAATCATGAATTTGTGACTGGAAGATTATGGGGGTTGAATCATGAGGACAGACTAAAGCGTTGGAGATGTGCTAATATGACAGGAGGTTTGTTTCCAGCTTTTACAGTGGAGGAAGAAGCAAAGAGAAAGTGTACAGAGAAAAAGAAACATGTGGTTACGGAAAAATATGGATATGGTGGTAGTGAAACGGAAGATGAATTGCTGGAAGATATTTTAAACAGAAACCCACCTCCATACCAACAGACTTCTGCGGTGGTGACACCTAATGCACCGCCAATGGAAACTGGGAGGAATAAAAATCCCGAACGAGGATATGAGATAAATAGGTCACAAGATCAATTAAAAACTTCACAAAATGAGGAGATAGAAGGTGACAATACAACTGATTTAGCAAAAACCACAAGAGAATTAACTGAAAAGATAAGAGAATTAACAAAGAATATGGAAGCTGTAACTGTACCAGTAACGATAGGTCCAGTAATGCCAATTTTTGAGAATCAGAAAATTGATGAACGTTCTTTAGTGATTCCTATGAATTCACATTTGCAAAGAAGGAGAGAGGGGATGGAACTGGACAATGAAGGTGCACACCATTTGGTTAGTACCTATAGACCAAGCCCACCTACTAATTTGACAATAAATGAGAATGAGTTCAGGAGAATACCTATGGTAACGGAGTCTGCATCAGAGACACCAGAAAGGAGTAACAATTGGATAGAATTAAATAGTACGCCTGTAGGTCCAACTCCAGATGAATTAAATGAATGGATGAAAACGTTAAAAACAAAAGAGACAGAAGCAAAACCACTAGATGTAATTAGGTTAAAAATAGACATGGAAGAATTGATTTTAGGAACGATTGGTACAGAAAAATTGAAAAGTTATCAGGATGACGAGATTATGTTTTTGTGCAAGAGTATTACATGGAGAGCTAGAAATTTACATGACAAATTAGAAGAGACAGCGATTGAACTAGGAGTAGAATTTGCAAAAGTGAGAACGTTGCAGAAACCATATAGAGTAGATTTTTGTGAGAAAGATATAGAGAATCTGAACACATCAGGACGATTGACCCAAATAAAAGAATTAATTGTTTTGTTGAGAAAATGGGGTGATGTGGATAGATGGAGAAGTAGATGGACGAAAAAGAATGAGAAAATAACAGATAAAGCATCTTTAGCTTTTGCAGTAACAGATAAGGAACCAGTTGTAAGGGAGTACCCGATGAGAGAGACTCCAGGAGGTAGTTATGTGCATGTTCCGTGGTCTAGACAGGATATACTGTCATTTACAAATGATTTCCCAAAGTTGAGAGAGAAGCCAGTAGAATGGTACAGACAAGTGGAGAGATTTGTTAAAGTTTCAAAGGTGTTGTGGATAGATTTGGATGGATTGTTTGATATAGTAGTACCAGCTGATTTGTGGACAGAATGTAAGATTACTATTGATTGGCCAACTGTAGAATATCCAAGGGATGCTAAAACAGGAGCGCCAGGACCAGAAGTAATGAGGAAGTATGACCAAGCAATTACCTTTTTGAAGAATAAGATTCCACCTAAAGAAACGGATTGGGTAAAGATAGACAGAACCACGCAGGAAAGTAAAGAATCAGTGCATGCTTACTATGAGAGGCTATTGTTAGTTTTTAAACAGTATAGTGGCTATGAGACACTAAATGAGAAGGATATGAGTCATTTTGTATATAGATTTGTGTATGGATTGAAACCGGAGATAAGTGAAATGATTAAACAGCATCTGATTTGTTGGCAGAATAGCACAGTTGACGAGGTTTTGAGATATGCTAAGTATTGCAGTGATGATATTGAGAGTAGACAGCGTAAATTGAAAGAGAAAGCCATGTGGGCACAGGTGAAAGTTGCAGAGAAGCAAGAAGCTCAATTGAACAATACAGTTAATGAAGCAGGACAGGCTAGATTTAGACTAAATATAGGCAAAGGAAAAGGACAAATGAGCATAGATGAGGCAAAGAAAAAGTGGCCATGCCACAACTGCGGAAAGCTAGGGCATTGGAGAAACAAGTGTAAATTTCCTCCAAAACTTAATGTGGAAAATCAATCATTAAATCCACAAGTGCAGAGTGAGATAGTTACTCCACAGAGTCAGGTGCCACAACCACCACTTCCCAAGAGTGTTAACCAACAGAAATTCAGTGCAGAAACAGGATTCTACGGAGGAGAGCAGGTAACACAGTTGCCGCGTGCAGCTGTCATTTCTCAATATTGGTTACGACAGGATGATGATGAGACGGATGAAAGCTTATGACAGTGCCTAGGAGAGGGGGAAGAGTGCGTGCTTGGCGCAACTCTAGAGGTAGATCAAACAGGTCCATTTGTGGATGGAGAAGTGAATGGTGCAAATGTAACATTCCTTGTGGACACTGGAGCTACCCGTTCTACTGTTAGGTCAGTGGAAATTCCAAACCTTCCTCTCTCAGGTGAACATATCCAAGTAGTTGGAGTATCGAATCAGCAAATTAAGACGCCTCTTACTAAACTAGTGGAGGTAAAGATTGGTCCATTTAGTGAAATGCACCGATTTGTGGTGTGTGATTGCAGTCCTGTGAACCTATTAGGACGCGATCTATTGTGCAAAATGAATTGCACTATCTATTGTACTCCAGATGGAATTGCATTTCAGACCCCAGATGAAGATGTACTGTATAAAATGACAATGGTAAATTTGGAACCAGAAGTAAATGATTTGTTTCCTGTATTTGATGCAGAGAAAATCCCAATTGAACTAAAAGAGACAGTGGAAGAGAAAGTGTGGGATTTTACAGGAGAAGATATAGGGTTAATGAAAGGAGTAGACCCTGTTTAAATGTCCGTAAAAGAGGGAACGAGTTACCCAAATACGCCCCAGTATAAATTGACACCAGAAATAATTGAAGGAATAACGCCAGTAATAAATAAAATGATTGAACAAGGGATTCTAAAAGAAATCATGAGCAGTCCATGTAATTCGCCAATAATGGGACTGAAAAAGCCAAACGGAACATATAGGATTGTACAGGATTTGAGGAAGGTAAACAAAATTGTTGTGCCTTGTTGCCCAATAGTACCGAACCCTGCTGTGATTCTATACCAGATTCCACGCGAAGCAGAATGGTACACAGTAATTGATTTATGCCATGCATTTTTCTCTATTCCATTGCATCCAGATAGCCAGCCATTATTTGCGTTCAGGTTCGGAGAGCGTATTTTGGCATGGTGCAGAATTCCTCAAGGGTACACAGAAAGCCCCTCGATCTTTAATCAGATTTTAAAGAAATCCTTGGAAGATTTAAAAATGCCAGAAAAGTCAGTAATGGTTCAGTATATCGATGACCTACTGGTGGCATCAAAAACGAAGGAAGCATGTGTCAATGATACAATTGCTTTGCTGAATCATTTAGCCAAAAGAGGACATAAAGTGTCCCCATCAAAATTGCAGTTTTGTCAACAAGAAGTCCAATATTTAGGGCATAAAATTGAGAAAGGAGTACGAAAGGTAACGACCGAGAGAATAAAAATGATTCAAGGAATGAGAGCTCCAATGACGCAAAGAGAGGTAAGAATGTTTTTGGGAATGGTTGGATATTGTCGACAATGGATAAGTGGTTTTTCTTTGATCGCAAAACCTTTGCAAAAACTGACAAAGAAGGATGTTAAAGATCCTTTTGAAATGAATGATGAGGAAATGAAAGCATTCAGAGAGTTGAAAAAGAAATTGTGTGAAGCTCCAGCATTGGGAATGCCTGACTATGAGAAAGACTTTGAGTTGTATTGCAGTGAAAGAGATGGATGTGCGTTTTCAGTCTTGGTACAGAGACATGGAACTATGAAAAGACCTATTGCATATTTTTCAGCTGTTTTAGACCCTGTAGCAAAAGCGTTGCCTGGATGTTTGAAAGCAGTTGCTGCTACTTGTGTGAGTCTGGAACAGAGTGAAGGCATAGTGATGGGATATCCACTGAGAGTATATGTCCCACATTCTGTGGAAATTCTCATGACACGAACGAAAACCCAATACATGACACATAGTCGGCTGACTAGGTATGAAAAGGTAATTTTGAGTGCAGATAATGTGACCATTGACAGATGCATGAATGTGAATCCTTCGACATCATTGCCAGATGAAGAGAGTGTGATTGAAATGGATGAAGTGGATCATGACTGTCTGAATGTGCTTGAATATTGTACAAAACCGAGACCAGATATAAGAGATGAGCCCTTAAAGGAATCAGATTATATTCTGTTCGTGGATGGCTCATGTTTGAGAACAAATGATGGAGTTCTAAGTGCAGCATATGCAGTTTGCACAGTAGCAACTGTAATGGAAGCATCTTGTCTGAAAGGGATACGGTCTGCCCAGGTAGCAGAACTAATAGCTCTGATTCAAGCCTGCAAATTGGGAAGAAATGTACGGGTTACAATTGTGACGGATAGCCAATACGGTTTTGGAGTTGTGCATGACTTTGGTCAGATTTGGTCACAAAGAGGTTTCTTGACGTCTGCAGGAACGCCAATTAGAAATGGAGATTTTGTGAAAAAACTGCTTGAGGCGATACAGCTGCCTAAACAGATTGCTGTCGTGAAGTGCAATGCACATAAAAATGGGGAAGACTATATAACTGTCGGCAATAAGTATGCTGATGAGATTGCACAGTACTGTGCAAAGAATGTGGTCTCTTTGAACAGGAACCGAGAAAGAGAGCATATTTCATGTCCTTTGCTTTTTACTAACCCTGTTGAGACATGGGATGAGGTGAGACAATTACAGGAAGCAGCAGATGAAGAGGAGAAAGATACTTGGATAAAAGCAGGATGTAGAAAACATGAGGAAAATGATGTTTGGGTTTACAGAGATGAAAGACCAGTTATGCCTGATAGCATGATTTCTGACATGGCACGGATGTACCATGGACAAGCCCATATTGGGAGAGATTCAATGATCAGACTTTTCAGACAAACATGGTATAATCCAAAATTCAGAGCCATAGCTGAGAGTCTTTGTCAAAGATGTCTTGTTTGTCAACAGTTAAATCCAGGAAGGAAGACCGTAGTGAGTCTAGGAACAATAGAACGAGAAGGAGGTCCGTTCACTAGAATGCAAATGGATTTCATAGAAATGCCACCGAGCAATAGACTAAGGTATGTCCTTGTAGTCATCTGTTTGTTTTCCCGTTGGGTGGAGGCATACCCGACCAGAAGGAATGATGGAATCACTGTAGCAAAACTTATGCTGCGAGAATTCATTCCGAGGTATGGTTTTCCAGTCACGATTGAAACAGATAGAGGAACACATTTCCAAAACGAATTAATTCAACTAATTTGTGAAGCACTTAGTATTAAACAGAAACTGCATTGTGCATACAGACCAGAGGCTTCTGGAATAGTAGAGCAAGTGAATGGAACAATTAAGAACAGGCTAGGAAAAATGTGTCAAGCTACAGGACTCAAATGGCCAGATGCCTTGCCATTAGTTTTAATGACAATCAGAAGTATTCCGGAAAGGAAAACTGGACTCAGTCCCCATGAGATAATTATGGGACGAGCAATGAGACAAGCACATGTACCTGTCAACAAACTACTGACTATAACTGATGATCTGGTGCTGGATTATTGCAAAGGATTGGCTGATGTGGTGCGTTCTGTGTTTCATCAGGTTGGACCGGATGCGACCACTCTTGAAAGAAAACCAGCTCACGACTTGAATCCAGGAGATTGGGTCCGCATAAAAGTCCATAGAAGAAGAAACTGTTTGGTTCCTCGCTGGGACGAACCGCGACAGGTGATACTGGTGACAACCACTGCAGTCAAATGTGCGGGAGTGAAACACTGGGTGCATGCCAGCCACACCATCAGAGTTCCAGAACCTGAAGATCGACATGTGAGTCGACATCTGGAAGAGTTGAATAACAGTTCAGCATCGGAAGCGGAAGAAGAAACGAACAGGGTGCCAGAACCTGAAGATCGACCTGTAAATCGACATCTGGAAGACCCAACTACGAGTGCAACGACAGAAGGAGTGGAGGAAATAGCTGAAGTTCCAGAATTTGAAGATCGACATGTGAGTCGACATCTGGAAATATCAGACACCAGTTCAGAATCTGATACAGATCATTCGGATTGTGGTGAAAATCTGAAGAGAAATTGGAAATTTGAAAGCATAAGAGAAGAGACTGAGCATAAAGATAGTGACGGTGAGCAACCAAGTACAAGTTGTGGTAAAAATCCTTCGGAGATAATATTAATAGATGAAGAAGGGAGAGTTTCAAACAAAAAGTTAGAAAAATCGGAAGATCCCCGAGGAGCAATAGGGACAGATAGCCAAACAAAAGAACAGGGAAATTTAGAAGCAGATAGAGAAATTAACACAAATTCGGAAGAACACCAAGGAGGGACAGAAGTAGGTGAACGAAGGAAAATAAGAAAAGAACCACAAGTAAAGGGAGAAAATGAAATTATAAAATTCAAAATAAGAGACAATAAAGAAAGAACTGAAACAGAGTCTGAAGAAAGTGGAGAAGAAAGAAAACAAAAACTAGAGTCAAGAAAGAGAACCTGGAAAGCAGAAAGAGAGGAAAAAGAAAGTGAGACGAAAAGGCCAAGAAAAGGAGACAATTGGCCCAACGAAGTAAGAAAACTAAGATACAGGATCATAAGGCTGGATGGAAAAAGTGCTGAACAAGTGAATGAAATAACAAGTCAAAAAGAGCAAGACCAACAAAGTGGAAAACACTTGCAGAAAACGAAAAGAGTAAAGAAAGTAAATCTGAAGTATAGATCACCTGAGTGGTTGTACCTTGCTTTAACTGATATCAAAGAAGAAAAGAACACTCACGAGAACCCAGAACAAAGAAACCTAATGGGTGAAGGTGAAGTGCAACAAACTTGAAGAAATTTAAACGAATTTCTACCGGAGTTGACAAAATACTGGATTTGACGAAGAAAGAATTCTGAAAAGAATCAAAAGAAAGTACCAAACGAAGACAAAATTAGAGTGCAGAGTGGCTAAGAAGTCATTTCTGAGGTGTGGTGACACATTTTCCCTGTACATAATATAAATAGGTTATAGAACAAAAATGGAAGATACTAAAGATAGAAAATGTAGATGTGAGTTTTTAAGAAGATGGTGTAAGATGTGCTTCTTTTGTACAGGATTATTAATGACAGTGTGGGTGGTTTTAGCAATCACTATTCCAATTAGTTTAGCTGTAGAAGAAACGTCTAATCACACAGAGAAAGAAAAAGGAGCTAACATTCAAGAAACAGCTATATTAAAAGGTAGTGCAGAATTACATAAAGACAAATCAATAACAGATTTTTCAAAAAATGTATTTACAAAATTATTATATGAGTATGTAGAAACAATGGATGTAAGAGATTGTTATGTTTGTATGCAATTGCCTGCCTATGTAGCAGAGGGTGTGACTTATCATCACCTTCCTTTGACGTATGGAATAACATGTAGTGTTTTAGCAAGTTTATTTTATAAGACAGGAAGATTAGAATATTATTACACTGATATAGATAAGATTTTTGCGAAAATTTCTGTAGTTCCTGAACTAAACAAAGTGAAAGAGGGAAAAACGTTTGGTGAATTTTTCATAGAAGATAAGATTTTAACCTTAGATAATATAGTTAAAAACAACCTTACCTGTGCGTTAAAGAAAGAAGAAAAGGTATTTTTAGAAATGGTAGAGGATAGAAGAGCGAAATTTCAAAGAAAAGTGATAGAAGAGACAAAAACACCTCTTTGGGTGTTTGAGGAAGACAATCATGACAAGAAAAAGACAAATGCAGCTATGACTCTGGATTGGCCCCAACAGGGAAGGTTGTGCATTAGAAGAAATAGAACAAGATATGACAATTATTTCGTGGGTTCCAGTGATTGCCATGACAATTATCAAATTTTAGGCGGATGGGGATTCAAAGGGGGAAAAGATCCAATATTTCCAGGGATCTATTATGTTTGCGGTAATAGGGCTTATTACAGGTTGCCAGACCATTGGTATGGGTCATGTTATTTAGGCCTGGTCTTTCCAAAGATTTTTCATATGGATAGAACAGAAAAAGGAACACACGAAATGATAAATACCTTTACACGTAGAAAAAGGGAAAGTTTTTCAGAAATAGTAGGTGATATTTTTGGTGCATTGATACCAGCAGTGGGAATATCTTTGAATGCATTTAAAATTCGGAAATTATCCACAGTGGTAGATCGTTTATCTACAGATACTGCTGGAGGGTTCTTGATGGTAAATACCGAGATGGTTGCCATGAGAGCTATGGTAATGCAAAATCGACTTGCCCTTGACATTCTTTTGGCGAAAGAGGGTGGAGTCTGTGGAATGCTGAAAGTCCAACATTGTTGCACTTACATTCCAGATAAAAGTGAAAATATACAAAAGTATATAAAGAATATTACAAGTTTGCACAAAGAACTTGTTCCACTGGAGGTTGAAAGTGCGTTTGGAAAACTTGGTAAAGGGTTTTCTTCAGTAATAAATTGGTTTACTAGAATGAGTGGATTAATAATAGGGAAAGTCATAATAATAGCAACCATGATAATAATAATAATTTTAGTACTGAAGCTTGCGATTACATGTATAAAGAAAAGAAGAAAACAGAATAAAATAGAAAAAGAAAACAAGATAAACAAGGAGAGAGAGAGAGAGAGATGGGTGAAATAGAGCTAGAAGAAATAAAAGAGAATATGTACAAGAAGACCAAGAGACAAGTTGAAAGGGATACAGTTGTGTAAACTAACAAAAAACAAACGGATCAAGAAATATGCTGTCTGATAGAATTGTGTAACTTGGGTTTTGTGGTGATATTAAAAATCACCAAAGGGGGAGTTGATGGAGCAGGGTAAAAGAAAAAATGTAACCTCCTAATAATTTACGTAAAATGATTAACAAACAAGTTCGTTTAAGTAAATAACCAACAATGTATGTTACATGTGAAGGGTTAAAGGTAACACGCTATTTTGTGTGCAAACTAATTTACTTATAATTGTTGACGTGGCTAACATAACCTAATATTTGCAGAATAATAAAATGCATGATTTATGCTTTGAAAACAAAACGTGTAGTGGCAAAATAAAGCAATGGTAAGTAAGGGACGGCTTTATATGTTGCTTTTTGCTAGGTAATACCTAATTGGGGTACGTAGAAAGACGGGAGGGAAACGAAAGGGTTTATATTCTTTATTCTTAACTATATTTTGTTTATCTTTGTAAATAGTGCGCTTAGGCCTGTTAAGCAGCGATATAAAATGGCCGCCATGAGCTAGAATACGCGTGCGCGAGGAGAAATGTAGAAAAGGAGAAAGGCCGTGAACAAGAATGACCACGTGATCGTTCCAAGAGCCTAGGATGAAAGTATGGTCAAGGCTATTGTGCCAAGATGGGTCAGCGAGAAGCGTAGAGAAGTCAAAAAGAATAAATGGACAAAAGGAACTGTTGATCCTAAAAAGTATCGGAAAGTGATACAAGTTGGACTGATCGAAACGGATGAGTAATGTCACGAACTGTGGGAAACGATGCAAGTATGGACATTCCACAAAGAACTGGTTAGAACAAGGAAGTTTGATAAAAGATGTATATGGACTCAAATGGACCAATTAGAGAGAATCTCGCCATAAAGATGCAACATTTTTATTTAGTAAGCTAGAATTAGGGTATAAGAAGACCTACTCTTGGTGGGGAGGGTTGGTTATGATTATGAGAGATGCTGCTGGTTGCTGGGAGCTGCTTTTTGCCGTTTTTGACTGCTGTTAGTTGCGCATGGAGTTGCTGCTGCTGCTGCTGACGAGCTGAGGCTGCTGCTGCTATTTTATATTTTAATTGAGCATAAGATGCTGCTTTTTGAAGAACTTTTATTCTTGATAGATTTTTCCATTCAGAACTATTAGACTTTTCCAGAACAGATAGATAGAGATTTTGGGAGTTCTTGCCGTGACGAACTTTATTCTTCCATCTAATAGGTATGCATTGCAATTTCAATTTATTCGTATAATGATAACAAATGTAATAATCTGAATAATAAACCTAAAACTTATTTCATGCTTCTAAACTTTATATAAACTTTATTATCTTTAAACAAATGACTCAGTGGTTCTTTAGCTCAATGATGAAGGTAAAATGTTAGAAGGTTTATTGTGATTGAGCTGGTCTTAATCACCTTCAACTGATTCCTTCTAGTTGGTCCATCGACCAATGAGCGGAATACCTTAAAACAATGAGAAATATTATGTCGCGTTAAAAAGAGGTATCCCGTCTCCTTCCAGTGAATCGTTTTACTGTTTTTCTCCTAGGTTACTGACGGAGGAAATCCAGGGAATAAATGAGTGAGTGAATGCATGTGCGGTGTTATGGGCCCCACCGTCATATGGATATAGTCTGAGTATTGGAGGGATAGTTGTACCTGGATGACCGAAGCATATAGGAGAAGAATTTTTATTGTTAGTGCTGGATCAGCCTCACATCGAGCATAAGACGTTTGTAATACACTGGCTGACAGTGTAAAATGTAATTTGTTTTTAAATACCATTTCTAGCAGAACAGAATATCAAAATTAAACTTTTTTAACAAATGGGAATATTTAGACATTTTCAGTGGATTAGGTAAATGTTACAAGAACCATAAAAAACCTAAAGCTTATTCAGAGGACTTGAGCCTGCTGGTGTGGGAAACTATCAGTTCACAGTCCGATGATGCGGGCTGGGGCACAGTGAGAATGTTGCTTCGCTTATCTTTTAATATGTGAGAAATACCAGGCAACTTCACAGACGCATATGAAATATCTGGCATTACTGGCACACAACTTGTCATGATTCATTTTTAATCAACTCTGAAAGGGTGAAGGGCTGAGTCAGACCGGAAGGATAAGAAGCAATGACCTTCCATTTTCTGCGTGTATTTGACTTATGCTTGCTGCATTGCCCCTTCAGAGGATGTATTGCGATTTCAGCAATGTACGCTTCAACCAATCGTGATAACATACTAGTTAGCAACAGGCATTTAGTTTTTGAAGCTTTGCCTAGCCAGCGCTATTTCTAAAATTGTGATTAGTAGTGGGTCGCAAATAGACCTACCCTATGAATATTAAGGAGGTAGGTCCCAAATTGCGACCCACTATGATTCGCTGCCATCAGAGGAATGGTGGCCTGCTGACGTCAGCAGGCCACCATGTCTGTGATTGCTTTTACATAAAGCATTTTTTTGTAAACACAGCCCGTTTTCCTTAAAGGAAAACGGGATGCGTTTAAAAAGAAAAAAATTAAACGTTTAAGTTTCATTTTTTAAGAATAGGCAGTGGGACCACTGCCTGCGCTTAAAAAATATGTTTTCAGCCATTCTCAAAGGGGAAGGGGTTCCTTGGGGACACCTTCCGATTTTCAAATAGATTACCACCAACTTTGAGTTGGCGGTAAAGTGCGAATGTTTTGCAACCGCATTTCGGTACCAAAACATTCCAACATAAAAATGCAAATGCCCTAAACACGCCCCTTCCAAATATCGATTTGCAAACCCAAATTGCGATTCAGTAACAGGTTATTGAATTGCAATTGGGGCTTTGTACATGTGAAAATGCCTTTTTGCGTTTGCAAACGGCCTGATTCTGCAAATCGGGCTGTTTGCGACCACAAAAAGGCTTTGTACATCTAGCCCTAGATTCTTAAAATAAAGTCTAATGTTAGCTGTGAAATTTTTTTTTAAATATATCTACCCTTACAGGCATAAAAATCATTGAAAACCATGTCACGAGGCTGGAACAAGTATCTGATATATAGCTTTATCAAGAGCATTGTGATGTCCCTCCCTGGTACTCTTGGCTAATTGATTTACAGCCCTAAGTGGGACAAGACTAGGGTTGCCACCTTAGTAAGAGACAAATAACCCTCATTTGTTGTTGTTCTAAGAGTCTGCAAACGCCCGGACATGATACTAAATAGGGCTTTAACCAAAGCGCATGTATTTATTTGTAACATTACTTTTCTGCCTTTGTTTACTTTAATTATTAGTCAGGGATCAAAGAAGCTCTAGAGCACATTTAAAAGTGTTTTCTACGTATATTTACTGTTTGAAGTATGTACAAATAAGTGCTAAAAATATTGGGTTTAGGTGATTTTGCTTATTTAAAAAAAAAAAATATATGGGTGGTGCTGATAAAAGAAACTGCCAGGTTGCTACCCTAGAAAGGACGCTATGGTTGTGGATATCAGGAAACTTTTTTCCTGTATGACTGCACACTGTAATGGTGAATGCGTGGCCAACAAAAATAATAAAAAAATCGATGACAGAACTTCATATGCACACCTATGTTGAAATACAGAGAGTCTGCGACACACACATGTAGAGTCAAATAGAAAAAATTATATATCAGGCAGATCGATAGGCAGATTGACAAATCCTTATAGGCAGAAACGTACAAGGGAATACGGACAGAGCATGGCTTGGTAGAAAGTGAGAAAAATATACACTGGTAAAGGAAAAACATGGCCAGCTCTACAAACAAGCAAAGAAAGTGTCACTACTATATTATAATATGAGATAAACGCAGAGACAGATAGTTATTCAGATTGTTAATAGTCAGAGAGAGGCCCACAGAAGGATAGACTAACAGATTAGTTTCCTACTTCACGGACCACCAAGATCACGTTTGTCAACTGGGTTTGACCCACAACTTTGTTTTATATGCATCATACATCCACAACTGAAAATACTTTGAGCAACAAAAGATATGTCTCAATTAACAAATAGTGGGTTTATTTAAAGTTTACACCTTTAACTGGGCCGTTATGCTTACCTTGGCAGTTTTGCTGGATTTAGAATTCTGTCACTGTGCCCTAGTTTATTTAGATCGATAGTGTCAAGGCCAAAACCACTGTCTAAAAGGTTCGGAGAGTGTCTCCAGTACGATAATTAAAGAGGCAAAGGGTGCCCCTTTGTTTTCTAGATGAGGTGCCAAGGTAATTATTCTCGTATCTCCACCATCACAGAGTTTAGCCACCTCTCAAAAGCACTGGGGCTGAGGGAGAACAGCAAAAAAAAACGGACAGCACTACACTGCCCCAGCACTCACCTTTGTTTGGGGGGGCTTGGGCCTAACTAAGCAGAGAATAATTACTGCTCAGTGTGCACTCTCTCTGCCTGCAGCAGCAACTCCTCTTCAGTGACGATGTAACTTTACGAGTTCTGGTGCACAATGCCTCACAGGGAAACATGCAGCAAAGAAATCATGTATTTCCTGCAGTTACGTTTCAGAATGAAACAAAAAAAGGCACGTGTGATTGAGCTGGGCATGTGCAGATAACAGATGCATTCAGAAGTTTAGTGCACATGCCATGCCCAACTCAACCACAAAATGACAACATTTCAGTCCGAGAATATTTTTTTACCTGGAGGGAGTGGGGCCGAAGCAGACAAGGACTGCTGAACTGGACGGGTTGGTTCAAGAAAAATACAGTATGGGTAAAGCACAAAATGCATTGTGCTTACATTAATTAGTAGATTGGACTTTGCAAGGGGGCCCCTTGGAAGGTGGGGGCCCTGGGCCAAAGCCCACTTTGCCCCTGCCTTAAAACGTCTCTGCTTAGAAGCACTATTTAGAAATAAACAAAACATAATTAAAATAGAGAAACATAGCCTTTTCGTTTCCCTCCCGTCATCTACGTACCCCAATTAGTTATTACCTAGCAGAAAGCAACATTTAAGCTGTTCCTTACTTACCATCACTATTGTTTTTGCAACGTCACGTTTTATATTCTATGAAGCACGAATCATGCATTTATTATTTATTTAGTACGCAATTATTTTTATGTTATAATTAGACACACAGACATTTGTAAATAGATTATTCAGCACACATACTTGCGTGTTACCCTTCCCTCACGTACATTGTTGATTAATACATTTAAATGAACATATTTATTAATTATTTATAAAATTTGTTAGGGGTTAATTTTTTTTATTTACTCTGCTCCATCATTAGTCACCCCTAAGGTAGGCCCAAGGTACCCTGTGGGCAGGGTGCATTGTGTGTGAAAGGTAGGACATGCCCGGGTGTGTGTGGCATGTCCTGATAGTGAATTACAGCCTATTTCGTTTTCACTATTGCAAGGCTACCTGTTCCCCATAGGCCAGAATGGGCAGTTTTGATTATTACAGCTTATAATCCTAACTGACCCGGGAACGTGGTAGAAATTCGAGTTTAGTATGCCTGGACTCAGAATGATAAAATGCATATTTTAGTGAAGTTGGTTTTAACATTCTGTGTTTGAAAATACCACTTTTAGAAAGTGGGTATTTTCTTGTCTAACCCTCCAAGCCTGCCTCTGCGGGGTTGTGTATTCCTTGTCTGGAGTGTGAGTGACAGGGGCTGGGGGATGCCAGGAGACAGGGTGAGTCAGCACAGGGCTGTATAGCAAGATCTACATGTAGATGGGTGGGAGGAGATGCACCTGGGACCTGAATAGGGCTGGGCCTTCCCTCCACAATGCTGGCTCCACCTCCTGTGGTGCGTCTGATGTCCCTGGCCTACTCTCTGAAAGAAAGGACGGAGACTTGTCAACAAAGTGCTCCAGAACTGGTTTGGACTAGGCAAAGGCCTCTCTGCCTTCAGAGAACAAAGGAATTTGGGATATAAATATTGGGGCCCTGACCCCATGAATTTAGATCTCGCTGGAATCAAGGAACCTGCCAAGACGAAGAGCTGGAAGAGCTGCCAGGAGGAGTACTGCCCCTTTGCTGTGTTGTTGCTTTGTTGGGTTGGCCTGCAGCTGCTGCTTCTGCCTTGGGCAGTGAAAGGACTGGACTGAACTTTCTACTACTTGTGCTGAGAATCTCCAAGGGCCTGAAACCGAGCTGGCCTCCTGTTAAGAAGTCTCAGGGACTGCAAAGACTTCACAACCCTCTGGGTACCGCTTCTGGAACCGCTGTTTCAGTTGCCACAGAGGAAGGGAACCGCAACCGACTCTGTCAACCGACCCCATCGCTGGCCCGATGTCCTGTTTGCACCGCAGACCGCACCGTCCGCATCTCGCACCGCAACCCTGGTCTCACCGACAACGACGTCCGACGCCATCGCCACCGAGCCGCTGCTTGCACCGTGATTGTGGGCACCGCAGTTCACATCGCGTCACTGTGCCAGCCGGACCAGACCGACGCTGTCGCTGCAACTGGCTCAACACTCGGGACCGCATCGAAGTTGGGGCACTGCTCGCACGCTTGCGACGCACCGCTCCGACTCGAACCGCTGTCCGACGCCAGCTTCCGCACTCCGGCTGGGTCGCCTGCTTCGCAACCTGCCAGCACCGCATCGAGCACCGTCTCACCCTGCACCGCATGCCTTGGACTCACCGACTCCGTCTGCACGATTGTCACCGAGCCGCTGCCTGCACCGCATTGAGAGGACACCGCACCCTGCACCGCTTCCATTTTGCATCGCAACCGCGACGAACGCCGACCGGCTCGCACACTCCGTGTCAGCCACAACGAGAAAGGTACTGTGACCGAGTCTATTCACGACTCTGCTGGCCCGTATCGACGCGGTCGGCTGGAACTGTTAGATTCTGTGGTTCTCAGCATCGCGGTAGACTCGGACGGAGCTACCGACTCGTACGAACTTTGTTTTTGAACTATTCCTGCAAAGAAGAAGTTATCTTGCAACGTAATCACTTTAAAGTACTGTATGTGGATTCTTATCGTAATTGGTCTTGTTTTAAAGTATATAAAAATATTGGATATTTTTCTAAACTGGTGTGGTGTCAGTTTGTAGTGCTTACATTGTATTACTGTTGGTTATGTGCAAATGCTTTACAAGTTTTCCAAGGACACTTTCAACCTCCAGTGGAACTAGTTCTCTGTGCAAATTTGTAATATTTGTGATATACTTTTGTATATTTTCACTTTTATCAGGAATGTAAGTGCAACAATGTTGGACTTTCAGCATTCCACAAACTCCACCCTCTTTTGCCAAAAGAATATCAAGGGCAAGCCGATTTTGCATCACCATAGCTCTCATGGCAACCATTTCGGTATTTACCATCAAGAACCCTCCCGCAGTATCTGTAGACAAACGATCTACTACTGTGGATAATTTCCGAATTTTAAATGCATTCAAAGATATTCCCACTGCTGGTATTAATGCTCCAAAAATATCACCTACAATTTCTGAAAAACTTTCCCTCTTTCTACGTGTAAAGCTATTAATCATCTGGTATGTTCCTTTTTCTTCTCTGTCCATATGAAAGATTTTGGAAAGACCAGGCCTACATAACAAGTTCCATTCCAATGGTCCGGTAACCTGTAATAAGCTCTATTCCCACAAATATAATAGATACCTGGAAATATTGGATCTTTTCCACCTTTGAATCCCCAACCTCCCAAAATTTGATAATTGTCATGGCAGATACTGGAACATACAAAATAATTGTCATAGACTGTCTTATTTCTCCTAATACACAACTTTCCTGTTTGCGGCCAATCTAATGTCATTGCTGCATTTATCTTTTTCCCTTCATGATTTTCTTCCTCAAACGTCCATAGATGTGTTCTTTTCTCTTTTATTGCTTCTCTTTGAAATTTCATTCATCTTTCTTCAACCATTTCTAAAAATACTTTTTCTTCTTTCTTTAACTCACAGGTAAGGTTGTTTTTAGCTATTTCTTCTAATGTTAAAATTCTATGCTCTAAAAAGAATTCTCCTAAAACTTTTGCTTGTTTTACTTTGTTAAGTTCTGGAACTACAGGAACATTTGCAAAAATCTTATCTACATCAGTGTAATAAAACTCTAATCTACCTGTTTTATAAAATAAACTTGCTATGACACTACATGTTATTCCATAAGTTAGAGGTAGGTGATGATAAGTCACACCTTCTGACACTGATGCAGGCAACTGCATACAAACATAACAATCTCTCACATCCATTGTCTCCACATATTCTACATATTCGTACAACAATTTTGTAAAAACATTTTTTGAAAAATCTGCTACTGACTTATCCTTATGTAATTCTGCACTACTTCTTAAAATAACTGGTTCTTTAATATTAGTTTCTTTTTCTGGTTTAGTATCATTCTTTGCTTCTACTACAGCTATACTAATAGGAATTGTGATTGCTAAAACTATCCATACTGTCATTAATAATCCTGTACAAAAGCAGCACATTTTACACCATCTTTTCAAAAACCCACATTTATCTCTTCTATCTCTAGTATTCTCCATTTTTGTTTTTATCTTTTGTTAAATCTCAGAAAATTGTGTCACTACACCTCAGAAATGACTTAGATGCTACTCTGCATTCAAAAGTCTTTGCTTGGTACTTTCTTTTAATTCTTTTCAGAATTCTTTCGTTGTCACATCCGGTGATTTGTCATATCCAGTAAAATTGTCACATCCGGCAGAAGCACTTTAAGTCCTCACTTCAGGTTTGTTGCACCTCACCTTTACCCATTCGGTTTCTCAGTCTCGGGTTCTCGTGAGTGTTTCTTTCTTCTTTGTAATCAGTTAGAGTGATGTACAGCCACTCAGGTGACTTGTATTTCGAATTCACTTTCTTTATTCTTTTAGACTTTTGCAATCGTTTTCCACTTGGCTTTTCTTGTTCCTTTTGACTTGTTATTTCATTCACCTGTTCAGCACTTTTTTCTTCTGTTCTGATTATCCTGTATCTCAATTTTCTTATATAGTTGCTGGGCCAATTGTCTCCTTTTCTTGGTCTTTTGGCTTCACCTTCTTTTTCTCCTCTTTCTGATTTCCAGTTTCTTTTTCTTGATTCAGTTCTTGTTTTCTCTTCTTCTCCGCTTTCTTCAGATTCTGTTTCAATTTTCTCACAATTGTCTCTTATTTCGAAACTTATGATCTCATTTTCTTTTACTGGTGGATCTATTTTCTCCTTCTTGTGTTCCCCTATTACTGTCCCTCCTCGATGTTCTTCCGAATTGGTATTTATCTCACTCTCTGCTTCTAATTTTCCCTGTTCTTTTGTTTCACTATCTGTCCCTATTGTTCCTCGGGGTTCTTCTCGATTTTCTAGCTTTTTAATTGTCTCTTTCCCTTCTTTGTCTATTAATATTACTTTTGAAGGATTTCCACCATAACTTGTACTTGGTTGCTCATTTAGATCATTTTCTTGTTCATTCTCTTCTCTAATTGGTTCAAATCCCCAAGTTCTCCTTCGAAATTCTTCACAGTTTTCAACTGAATCATCAGATCCTGAACTCGTGTCAGATATTTCCAGATGTCGACTTACAGGTCGATCTTCAAGTTCTGGAATTTCTGCAATTTTTCCTTCTTCTTCTTCTTCTTCCTCTTCCTCTATAGAGGTGCTTGCAGTTGGGGTTTCCAGATGTCGACTTTCAGGTCGATCTTCAAGTTCTGGCACCCTTTCTCTTCTTCTTTCTGTCTCAGTCGCTGAACTCTCATCCCACACTTCCAGATGTCGATTCACGTGTCGATCTGCAGGTTCTGGAACTCTGATTGTGTGGCTGGCATGGACCCAGTTTTTCACTCCTGCACACTTGACTGCAGTCGTTGTCACTAGGATTACCTGTCGTGGCTCGTCCCAGCGAGGAACTAGACAGTTTCTTCTCCTGTGGACTTTTATGCGGACCCAGTCTCCTGGATTCAAGTCGTGGGCTGGTTTTCTTTCAAGAGTGGTCGCATCCGGTCCAACCTGATGAAACACAGAACGCACCACATCAGCCAGTCCTTTGCAATAATCCAGTACTAGATCATCAGTTATAGTCAGTAACTTGTTGACAGGTACTTGTGCTTGTCTCATTGCTCGTCCCATGATCACTTCATGAGGACTAAGTCCAGTTTTCTTTTCAGGAATACTTCTGATGGTCATCAGGACAAGGGGCAGTGCATCGGGCCATTTGAGTCTTGTAGCTTGACACATTTTTCCTAACCTGTTCTTAATTGTTCCATTTATTTGCTCTACTACCCCAGAAGCCTCTGGTCTATATGCACAATGCAGTTTTTGTTTAATACTTTATGCTTCACAAATTAATTGAATCAACTCATTTTGAAAATGTGTTCCTCTATCTGTCTCAACCGTGACTGGAAAACCATACCTTGGAATGAACTCTCGCAGCATAAGTTTTGCTACCGTTATTCGATCATTCCTTCTAGTCGGGTATGCCTCCACCCAACGAGAAAACAAACAGACGACCACTAGAACATATTTTAGTCTGTTACATGGGGGCATTTCAATGAAATCCAATTGCATTCTAGTGAACGGACCTCCTTCTCGTCCTATTGTTCTTAGACTCACTATTGTCTTTCTTCCTGGATTAAACTGCTGACAAATAAGACATCTTTGAGAAAGACTTTCAGCTATTGCTCTGAATTTTGGGTTATACCATGTTTGTCTAAAAAGTCTGATCATTGCATCTCTCCCAATATGAGCTTGTCCATGGTACATCCGTGCCATGTCTGAAATCATGCTATCAGGCATAACTGGTCTTTCATCTCTGTAAACCCACACACCATTGTTTTCTTGTCTTCTACATCCTGCTTTTATCCAGTAATCTTTTTCCTCATCATTTGCAACTTCCTGTAACTGTCTCACCTCATCCCATGTCTCGACAGTGTTAGTAAAAAGCAAAGGAGAAGAGATATGCTCCCTTTCGCGATTCTTATTCAGGGATACCATGTTCTCCGCACAATATTTGACTATCTCGTCGGCGTAATTATTTCCGACAGCTATGTAATCTTCATTTTTCTTATGTGCTTTGCATTTCACTACAGCTATCTGCCTAGGCAGCTGTATCGCCTCAAGCAGTTTCTTTACAAAATCTCCATTTCTGATAGGTGTTCCTGCAGACGTCAAGAAACCTCTTTGTGACCAAATCTGACCGAAATCATGCACTATACCGAAACCGTACTGGCTATCGGTCACAATCGTAACTCGTACATTTCTTCCCAACTTACATGCTTGAATCAAAGCAATCAGTTCTGCAACTTGGGCAGACCTTATTCCTTTCAGACAAGACGCTTCCATCACAGTTGCCACTGTGCACCACTGCGTAAGCTGCGCTTAAAACTCCTTCTTTCGTTCTCAAGCATGAGCCATCCACAAACATGACATAATCTGATTCTTTTAAAGGCTCATCTTTTATGTCAGCTCTTGGTTTTGTGCAATATTCCAGCACATTCAGACAATCATGATCTACTTCATCTTGTTCAATTATACTCTCTTCATCTGGCAATGATGTCGAAGGATTCACATTCATACATCTATCTATGGTCACATTTTCTGCACTCAAGATTACTTTTTCGTACTTAGTCAGCCGACTATGTGTCATGTACTGTGTTTTTGTTCTTGTCAAAAGAATCTCTACTGAATGGGGAACATATACTCTCAGTGGATACCCCATCACTATACCTTCACTTTGTTCCAGACTTATACAAGTAGCAGCAACAGCTTTCAGACATCCAGGCAACGCTTTTGCTATAGGATCTAAAACAGCTGAAAAATAAGCAATTGGTCTCTTCATTGTTCCATGTTTTTGTACAAGTACTGAAAATGCACATCCATCTCTTTCACTGCGGTACAATTCAAAATCCTTTTCATAGTCAGGCATTCCTAAAGCAGGGCCTCACACAATTTCTTTTTCAACTCTTTGAAAGATTTCATTTCTTTGTCATTCAATTCAAAAGGGTCTTTTACATCCTTCTTGGTCAATTTTTGTAATGGCTTAGCAATCAAGGAAAAACCACTTATCCATTGTCGGCAATATCCAACCATTCCCAGAAACATTCTTACCTCTCTTTGCGTCATTGGTGCTCTCATTCCTTGAATCATTTTTATTCTCTCAGTCGTTATCTTTCGCACTCCTTTCTCAATTTTATGCCCTAAATATTGGACTTCTTTTGACAAAACTGCAATTACGAAGGGGACACTTTATGTCCTCTTTTCTCTAGATGGTTCAGTAAAGCAATTGTATCGCTTACACATGCTTCTTTTGTTTTCGATGCCACCAACAGGTCATCGATATACTGCACCATCACTGACTTTTCTGGCATTTTCAAATCTTCCAGGGACTTCTTTAAAATCTGATTAAAGATTGAGGGGCTTTCTGTATACCCCTGAGGAATTCGGCACCATGCCAAAATACACTCTCCGAACCGGAACGCAAATAATGGCTGGCTATCTGGATGTAAAGGAATAGAGAAAATGTGTGACACAAATCTATCATGGTGTACCACTCAGCTTCATGTGGAATTTGGTATAGAATTACTGCAGGGTTTGGCACTATTGGACAACAAGGCACAACTATTTTATTGACCTTTCTCAAATCCTGTACTATTCTATATGTTCCGTTTGGCTTTTTCAATCCCATTATAGGTGAATTACATGGACTGCCCATTATTTCTTTTAGAATTCCATGTTCAATCATTTTATTTATTACAGGAGTTATTCCTTCAATTATTTCTGGAGTCAATTTATACTGTGGCGTATTTGGGTAAGTTGTTCCTTCTTTTACTGTTACTTTTACGGGATCTACTTCTTTCATCAATCCAATATCTTCTCTTGTAAAATCCCACACATTCTCTTTCACTGTCTTTTTCAGTTCTTTTGGAAGTTTTTCTGCATCAAATGCAGGAAATAAACCATTCATTTCAGGTTCCTGATTTATCAATGTCACTTTATACAATACATCTTCATCTGGGGTCTGAAATCCAATTCCATCTGGCGTACAATAAATTGTGCAGTTCATCTTACACAAAAGGTCACGACCTAAAAGATTTACGGGACTACAATCGCACACTACAAATCTATGCATTTTGCTAAAAGAACCAATTTTTACTTCCACTAATTCAGTAAGTGGTGTTTTTAATCTGCTGATTCACTACTCCAACTACTTGGATATATTCACCTGAGAGAGGAAGGTTTGGAATTTCCACTGACCTAACAGTAGAACGGGTAGCTCCAGTATCGACAAGGAATGTTACATTTGCACCATTCAGTTCTCCATCCACAAAGGGACCAGACTGATCTACCTCTAGAGTTGCGCCAAGTACGCACTCTTTTCCCTCTCCTAGGCACCGTCAGAAACTTTCATCCGACTCATCCTCACTCTGACGCAACCAATACTGAGAAATGTTAGCTGCTCGCGGCAATTGTGTTACCTGCTCTCCTCCGTAGAATCCTGTTTCTGTACTGTATCTTTGCTGGTTAACATTGTTGGGAAGTGGTGGTTGTGGCACCTGACCTTGTTGAACAACTACCTCATTCTGCACCTGTGGATTTAATGATTGATTTTCCGGATTAGGTTTAGGTGGGAACTTACACTCGTTTCTCCAATGCCCTAATTTTCCGCAATTATGACATGGACATTTTTTCTTTGCCTCTTCTAGACTCATTTGACCTTTCCCTTTACCTATGTTAGGTCGGGATTTATTCTGTCCTGTTTCATTCCCATTATTATCCAATTGAGCTTCTTGTTTCTCTGCCACTTTCACCTGTGCCCACATTGCCTTTTCTTTCAATTTACGCTGTCTACTCTCAATATCATCACTACAATACTTAGCATACCTCAGTACCTCATCTACAGTGCCATTTTGCCAGTTAATCATATGTTGTTTAATCATTTCACTAATCTCTGGTTTCAGTCCAAACACAAATCTATATACAAAATGACTCATATCCTTTTCACTCAACTCCTCATATCCACTATACTGCTTGAAAACCAACAACAATCTTTCATAATAGGCATGTACGGACTCCTTACTTTCCTGTATAGTTCTGTCTATTTTTACCCAATCTGTTTCTTTAGGAGGAATCTTATTTTTCAAAAAAGGTAATCACTTTATCATATTTCCTCATTACCTCAGGACCTGGAGCTCCTGTCTTAGGATCTCTTG
Organism: Calotriton arnoldi; assembly: GCA_963921515.1. NCBI lineage: Eukaryota > Metazoa > Chordata > Amphibia > Caudata > Salamandridae > Calotriton > Calotriton arnoldi. The sequence continues at coordinate 601,025 of CAWUFW010001715.1, read as the reverse complement.
GATATTCTGTAGTTGGCCAGTCAACTGTAATTTTACATTCAGACCACAAATCAGTTGGCACCACTATGTCAAACAATCCATCTAAATCTATCCACAACACCTTTGAAACCTTCACAAACCTCTCCACTTGTCGGTACCATTCAACTGGTTTCTCTCTCAGCTTCGGGAATTCGCTTTGTAAATGACAGTATATCTTGTCTAGTCCAGGGAACATGCACATAACTACCACCTGGAGTTTCTCTCATATGGTATTCTCTTGCAACAGGTTCTTTTTCAGTTATCATAAAAGCCAAAGAAGCTTTGTCTGCAGTTTTCTCATACTTTTTCGTCCATCTGACTTTCCATCTGTCCACATCACCCCATTTTCTCAGTAAAACAATTAAATCTTTTATCTGTGTCAGCCTTCCTGCTGTGTTCAAATTTTCAATATCTTTCTCACAAAAGTCTACTCTGTACGGTTTCTGCAATGTTTTCACTTTTGCAAAATCTACTCCAATTCTCACTTGCTATCTCTTCCAGTTTGTCATGTAAATTTTTAGCTCTCCATGTAATACTTTTGCACAGAAACATAATTTCATCATCCTGGTAATTTTTCAGCTTTTCTGTACCAATCGTCCCTAAAATTAATTCTTCCATGTCAATCTTTAACCTAATTACATCTAATGGTTTTTCATCTGGTTCTTTTATTTTAAATGCCTTCATCCACTCATTTAACTCATCAGGAGTCGGACCTATAGGCGTATTATTTAGTTCTATCCAATTACCACTCTTTTCAGGGGTCACTGTTGCAGATTCTGGTACCATAGGCATTTTCCTACCATTACACTCATTCACTGTCAAATTTGTAGGTGGACTTGGTCTGTAGGTACTAGCCAAATTACTTGTACTTGCACTTGGTTCCATCCTTTCTTTTTCTCTCTGAAATTGTGAATTCATAGGAATCACTAAAGATCGTTCATCAATTTTCTGATTCTCAAAAACTGGTATTACTGGACCTATTGTTACGGGTACAGTTACAGCTTCCATGTTTTTCGTTAATTCCCTAATTTTCTCAGTCAGCTCTTTTGTTGTTCTTGCTAATTCAGTTGCATTGTCACTTTCTACTCCTTCATTTTGTGAAGTTCTTATTTGATCTTGTGACCTATTTATTTCAATTCTTTTACAGGACTTTTATTTCGCTCAGTCTCTATCTGCGGCGCATTAGGTGTCACCACTGTAGAACTCTGCTGATACGGAGGGGGATTTCTATTTAGAATTTCTTCCAGCAATTCATCATCCGTTTCACTCTCATGCATATATTTTTCCTCTCCATATGTTTCTTTTTCTCAGTACGTTTTCTCTTAGTCTCTTCATCAACTGTAAAAGCCGGAAACAAACCTCCTGTCATGTTAGCACATCTCCATCGTTTTATTCTATCCTCATGATTTATTCCTCACATTCTTCCAGGCATAAACTCATGATCCCTTAAACCTCTGAATCTCTCTCGCTCATACATCTCATCTTCCCATTCCGTCAACGCTTCAAACTGTGTCGGTCTAGGTCTAGGTTCTAAATTTGTCATCTTTTCTCTCAAATTCCGCAAAACCGCTACACTAAATGAACCATTCTCAGGGAACGCTAATGCTCCATCATTCTTCGTATACTTTGCCCAATTTTCTAACCATATGCATGTATGATATCCATATTTCAGCATCATATGTGAAGCTGCTGATTTCGGCGGAGGAATTACTTGTCCCTCTCTAGTCACAACCTTTTTGTCTCTCTTAAAGAAATTCTTAATTTTTGTCGTCCATGACGTTCTCTCTCTTTCATACTCATAATACGGCATGTTTTCGATTGGTTTTTCTCTTCAAAACCAGCACTGTTCCGTGTACGGAACTTCAACCAATCACAGCGCGATTCACACTAACACACCAATCAGAACGATTTCCTTCTTCCGCGTACCCACCAATCCTAGCGCGGCACTTTTCTACGTCACTCCTGTCTTTGCGTTCACGTGACTAGCGCACTATCCAATCCTAGCGCGGCACTGTCTATGTCACTCTTGCTCTTTTACCCCTCCTTTACAAAAATTATCGGCAATTTTCTTTTCAATGTTTCTTTGTTAGTTACAACATTTAAAACAATTCCATAGTCTGATTCGCTAAACAAAAGTGACAGCTTTGTCCTTTTACACAAGAATCCTGTATTTCCAGTAGGCAGCGCTTACCTCTACCCTACCACAGAATTATGAACTTTCGCTGATAAAGTAGCACTTCCCTCTACCTTACCCTTCTTTCAAGCAAACAGTAAACCCGTTTCTCTGGGGATAAGACACATGTGGAGACTATGCTCCTGAGAATTAAGGCCAGAGTTTCACAAGAAAACGTGATTTGCTATCTCAGTTACACACCTTTCGTACAGAAAATCCCTAACATAACACAACCTGCGTTATTACCAAAAATGAATTCAGACCATGTACCAAATTCCATGTGACTTCTCTTGCCACACGTGTTCCACTTCCTACATCCCAGAAGCGTGAAAACTCACATATAACATAACGCGACTCAACATATAGTATTAGTCATCAAAATAATCAATAATCAATAAGCACCAAACTAATCAATAGAAACCATAACTCTGCTACCAAGAAATCTGATGCAGCGGATACAATGAAAACTATTTCCTCCTAGGTCACTTATCGGTCATCCAGGCGCGACTTATATTTTCTCACATCCACATGACGATGGGGCCCATGACATCGCCTAACAATCACACACACACACACCTGGATTTCCTCTACACCTTTACGAATCTATACTCCTAGGAGAAAGAAAAACTAAATGAAAATCATCATGATGTACCGCTGGAAGGAGCCGGAAATACCTTATTACCTTAACCTATCGCTTTCTTAGTTATTTCTTAAGATATTCCTGCTCATTGTTTTGTCGATGGATCATCTAGTGAAAATCAGTTGATAGTGATCAAGACCAGCTAAATCACAATAACTAATTACTAATTTCACAACCATTTAGTAAATAATCACTGAGGGGCCGATTCCGATCTCGGCCGGTAGGGCTCCGAATCGGATTCGGCTTTACCGGATCCGATTCGGAGCCCTGTTTCCCGACCGAACCGTACGCGGGTCCGGCCGAGCGAGTACGATTCGAAATCGCCGACCGACTCGTCCGGGCGTCCCGACCGCTCCGACCGACTCGCTCCCGGCTCGAACCGCTCCGACCGACTCGCTCGGACTCGACTCGCACCGCGCAATGGAGACGTTTCCGGCCGGGTAAGTACGATGCGCGCCGCGAGCGAGTCCGACCGAGCCGCGCACTCCGGCTCGTAAGAGCTGTCGGAGCCGCACTTTGGGGGTCCGTGTCGGACCCCCTGTCACGCGTAGCCGCGCGAGTCGCACACAGGGGGACCCATGGGTCCCCCTACCTGTGCGTGTACGGCGCGAATCGCTCGCCGCGTACCTGCTGTAGGGGCGCCCTTGTCCGACTTCGCACCCATTGAGTCAATGGGAGCCCGCGTACGCGTTGTGACGACCGGCTCCCATTGACTTCAATGGGAGTCCGACCGACTCGGAGTCCGATAACATACGGACGCATCGTACTCGTTCGGTCGGACTGCACGGGTCCGATTCGGTCGGAAATCTCTCCGGGTCCGGCTCGGTCGGAGAGATTTCCGGCCTGAATCGGAATCGGCCCCTGAGTCGTTTGATTTATAAATTTCAAAATTTATATAATTTTAAAGGCATGGAAAAGAATTTGGACTTTATTATTCAATTATTCATACATTATTAAATCAAATATTTATTAAGCAAAAATCAATTTTATTGCAGAAAGGAAATTTTGTCATGAGGAAAATCCTAATTAACCTGCCTATCTTCCTAATTTAGCCTAAAGATTTCTAACCTAAGTTTAAAGTTGAAAAATAACCTGATTCTCATACTCAACTGGAAAAAAATAAGACAGCAACAGAAACTTCAGCTCGTCAGCATCAAATACCGCAACCCGTCTCATCTAACAGTCTTTCAGCATCTCCCGCTCAGTAAATGGATCGATCTGGAACACCAAGCACTGGAAGCCACCAACTACCCCTCCCACTAAGGGGCCGATTCTGATCTCGGCCGGTAGGGCTCCGAATCGGATTCGGCTTTACCGGATCCGATTCGGAGCCCTATTTCCCGACCGAATCGTACGTGCGTCCGGGCGAGCGAGTACGATGCGTGCGCTCGCGAAATCTCCGACCGACCCGTTCGCAGGACCCGACCGCTCCGACCGACTCGCACGGGGACGACTCGCACCGCGCAATGGAGACGTTCCCGGCCGGGTAAGTACGATGCGCATCGCGACCGCTCCGACCGACTCGCGCAGTCCGGCTCCAAGGAGCTGTCGGAGCCGCACTTTGGGGGTCCGTGTCGGACCCCCTGGAAGCGTAGGCACGCGAGTCGCACACAGGGGGAGCCATGGGTCCCCCTACACGTGCGTGTACGGTGCGACCCGCATCGACGCGAACACGCTGTAGGGGGTGCCCTTGTTCGCGTCGTGCCCATTGAGTCAATGTGAGCCCGTGTACGCGTCGTACGACTGGCTCCCATTGACTTCAATGGAGTCCGACCGAATCGAGTCCGATAGCATACGTGCGCATCGTACTCGTTCGGTCGGACTGCTAGAGTCCGATTCGATCGGAAATCTCTCCGAGTCCGGCTCGGTCAGAGAGATTTCTGGCCCGAATCGGAATCGGCCCCTAAGAGTAGGCCTACTTATACCCTAATTCTAACTTTGCTAACTAAATTGTTGCAACATTAATAACGCGCTTTTCTTTCATTGGTCCACTCAATTCATTTATTCAGTTTTTAATCAAATTCTCCCGGATCCAGCTTGTTCTTCTGGAATGCATATGTTCATTTCCTTTCTCACAGTTCAAGACATGTTTCCATCCGCTTCGATCAGTACATTTGTAACTTCTTTCGATACATTCGAGAACTCTGCAGGCATTGTCCTTTCTCTTAAAACTGTTTCCCACAATTCTCTGCTGATCACCACGGCACACTATCAGTTCAAATAGGTCACATCAGCCTTGACCATTCTTGCATCCCAGCCTTTCAGCACCATCACGTGGTCAGTCTTTCTCCAACTTTTTCTCCCTTGTCATGTGTTTTCTCAGCGCATGCGTACTCTAATAAAGGGCAGCCATTTTATATCGCCACTCGATTAGACTTAGAAGCACTATTTAGAAATAAACAAAACATAATTAAAATAGAGAAACATAGCCTTTTCGTTTCCCTCCCGTCATCTACGTACCCCAATTAGTTATTACCTAGCAGAAAGCAACATTTAAGCTGTTCCTTACTTACCATCACTTGTTTTTGCAACGTCACGTTTTATATTCTATGAAGCACAAATCATGCATTTATTATTTATTTAGTACGCAATTATTTTTATGTTATAATTAGACACACAGACATTTGTAAATAGATTATTCAGCACACATACTTGCGTGTTACCCTTCCCTCACGTACATTGTTGATTAATACATTTAAATGAACATATTTATTAATTATTTATAAAATTTGTTAGGGGTTAATTTTTTTTTATTTACTCTGCTCCATCATTAGTCACCCCTAAGGTAGGCCCAAGGTACCCCTGTGGGCAGGGTGCATTGTGTGTGAAAGGTAGGACATGCCCGGGTGTGTGTGGCATGTCCTGATAGTGAATTACAGCCTATTTCGTTTTTCACTATTGCAAGGCTACCTGTTCCCCATAGGCCAGAATGGGCAGTTTTGATTATTACAGCTTATAATCCTAACTGACCCCGGGAACGTGCTAGAAATTCGAGTTTAGTATGCCTGGACTCAGAATGATAAAATGCATCTTTTAGTGAAGTTGGTTTTAACATTCTGTGTTTGAAAATACCACTTTTAGAAAGTGGGTATTTTCATGTCTAACCCTCCAAGCCTGCCTCTGCGAGGTTGTGTATTCCTTGTCTGGAGTGTGAATGACAGGGGCTGGGGGATGCCAGGAGACAGGGTGAGTCAGCGCAGGGCTGTATAGCAAGATCTACATGTAGATGGGTGGGAGGAGATGCACCTGGGACCTGAATAGGGCTGGGCCTTCCCTCCACAATGCTGGCTCCACCTCCTGTGGTGCGTCTGATGTCCCTGGCCTACTCTCTGAAAGAAAGGACGGAGACTTGTCAACAAAGTGCTCCAGAACTGGTTTGGACTAGGCAAAGGCCTCTCTGTCTTCAGAGAACAAAGGAATTTGGGATATAAATATTGGGGCCCTGACCCCATGAATTTAGATCTCGCTGGAATCAAGGAACCTGCCAAGACGAAGAGCTGGAAGAGCTGCCAGGAGGAGTACTGCCCCTTTGCTGTGTTGTTGCTTTGTTGGGTTGGCCTGCAGCTGCTGCTTCTGCCTTGGGCAGTGAAAGGACTGGACTGAACTTTCTACTACTTGTGCTGAGAATCTCCAAGGGCCTGAAACCGAGCTGGCCTCCTGTTAAGAAGTCTCAGGGACTGCAAAGACTTCACAACCCTCTGGGTACCGCTTCTGGAACCGCTGTTTCAGTTGCCACAAAGGAAGGGAACCGCAACCGACTCCGTCAACCGACCCCATCGCTGGCCCGGTGTCCTGTTTGCACCGCAGACCGCACCGTCCGCATCTCGCACCGCAACCCTGGTCTCACCGACGACGACGTCCGACGCCATCGCCACCGAGCCGCTGCTTGCACCGTGACCTGTGGGCACCGCAGTTCGCATCGCATCACTGTGCCAGCCGGACCAGACCGGCGCTGTCGCTGCAACTGGCTCAACACTCGGGACCGCATCGAAGTTGGGGCACCGCTCGCACGCTTGCGACGCACCGCTCCGACTCAAACCGCTGTCCGACGCCAGCTCCCGCACTCCGGCTGGGTCGCCTGCATCGCAACCTGCCAGCACCGCATCGAGCACCGTCTCACCCTGCACCGCACGCCTTGGACTCACCGACTCCGTCTGCACGATTGTCACCGAGCCGCTGCCTGCACCGCATTGAGAGGACACCGCACCCTGCACCGCTTCCATTTTGCATCGCAACCGCGACGAACGCCGACCGGCTCGCACACTCCGTGTCAGCCACAACGAGAAAGGTACTGTGACCGAGTCTGTTCACGACTCTGCTGGCCCGTATCGACGCGGTCGGCTGGAACTGTTAGATTCTGTGGTTCTCAGCATCGCGGTAGACTCGGACGGAGCTACCTACTCGTACGAACTTTGTTTTTGAACTATTCCTGCAAAGAAGAAGTTATCTTGCAACGTAATCACTTTAAAGTACTGTATGTGGATTCTTATCGTAATTGGTCTTGTTTTAAAGTATATAAAAATATTGGATATTTTTCTAAACTGGTGTGGTGTCAGTTTGTAGTGCTTACATTGTATTACTGTTGGTTATGTGCAAATGCTTTACACCCTGCCTCTAGAATAAGCCTGACTGCTCGTGCCAAGCTATCAAGGGGGTGAGCAGGGGTTATTTTAGGAGTGTAACTCCCTTACCCTGACTAGGAAGAAGGGTCCCTACTTGGACAAAGGTGCAAACCCTTGCCAACTAGAGATCCCATTTCTAACATTGGTTGTCAGCGGTGAGGAGAGGACTTGTGTTTGCACTTGACTTACAGTGATTGGTGTGCACTACTACCATATCGCAGACCATTACGTACCACATACAGGTTCTTTTTCTTTTGGGCTACTTTTAATCTTGCCAGTTTGAACTTGCTACTTCAACATGCCTGAATCAACAGTATCATCAATTGCATCAGTAGAAATTGCCTTTGAGGAGGATCGATTGGAAGCCTACAATGTCAAGGAGTTAAAATCGATTTGCAAGAACCTGAAAGTCCAGGTCAGAGGCCTCACCAGGAAGGATGAGCTACAAAAGGCGCTGAGGGCCTGGGTAGCAGCCAGAGGTGCCAGTGGGCAATGTGGTGATCTCACTGGAGAGGTGGAGGAGCCTGTTCCTAGGGTAGATGTGCTTTTAGGAGGGGGGGAACCCTCCAGGCCAGGCAGCAGTAGTTTGTCCCCAGAGGAGCTGGAGGACAGGCGGGAAGTAAGGAGGTTTGAATTGGAGAAACTCAGAATAGAAAGTGAGAGGGAAGAGAAAAGAATAGCCATGGAGGAAAGGAAAATGATACTAGATCATGAGAGAATGATCAAGGAGCTGGAGCTAAAGAGTAGATCCGGTTCAGATGGTGGCAGCAGTTCTTCAGCACACACAGACAGGATTGTACACATCCCCAAGAATGTAGGTAAAGAGTACAAAAAGGGTGATGACATACAAAGGTGGTTTCAAGGGTACGAGTCGTCTATTCATATGAATGGGGTCCCTGAAAGGAACTGGGGAGCGGGGTTGTGGCCTCTCTTTCCAGAGGAAGCTAGGGATACTCTGATAGCTTTGGGTAAGGGGCAGGACCTCACCTATGCTGACATGAAAGACGCTCTCCTCACTAGGTATGGGCTCACTCCTGAGAAGTACAGGGATCAGTTCAGGTCCAGTAAAAAGTCTGAGGCCAACACTTGGTTGGAATGTGTGGATATGTTCTGTAGGTCGCTGGATGGTTGGGTGAAGGGCAGTAATGTAACAGATTTTCAGGGGCTCTACAATTTGATTGCATGGGAGCACTTGTCTAGTCTATGTTTTGCAGATCTGCGCCAGCACCTAGTCGATAGTAAGCTAACTGACCCCAGGAAGCTTGCTATGGAGGCGGACCGCTGGGTGAGTACCAGGGTCCACAAGAATGCGTTTGGGGGAGACTCAGCCAAAGGTGGGCAGGGTCCCCAGCAGAAAGGTGGGGGGACAAGGGTAAAGCACAGGAGTTCTCTAAAGGGCCCCAAACTAGTACCCAGGGTAAAGGTTCCCAGCCCCCGGTGATAAGAAGAAAGGGGTCTCTACAGGGAAGCCTGTTGAGACCGGCCCCCGCAAGTGTTATGCATGTGACCAGGTAGGTCACTTTAAGGGGGACCCCAAGTGCCCAAAGGGGACACAGCCACCCACCGGTGGACAGTCCAAAGTGTTGGCGAGTGTAGCGCTTGGGGAGGAAGGGTGCCCACAGGAGGGTGGGGATCCCGCAGAAATGATCCTTGTCTCACTAGGGGACAGTGAGATGGTCCCAGGAAACCAGATGCCCCCTAACACAAAGAAATATAGCACCTGGGTGACCATTAATGGGAAAAGGGTAGAGGCTCTCAGAGATACTGGAGCCAGTGTGACCTCAGTCCGGTGTCACCTGGTCTCTGAGAAGCAGGTAGTCCCAGGGGCATTCCACCAAGTAGTTGCTGTAGACAACTCTGAGCGCCAGTGTATGGTGGCACAGGTTCCCTTTGAATGGGGGGGGTCTCAGGTCCCTTGAGGGTGGTTGTGAGCCCCACCATGCCTGTAGATTGTCTGCTAGGTAACGACCTGGAGCAGTCCTTATGGAAAGATGTTGAGCTCAGATCTCACTTGGAGATGCTTGGGTTGCCAGAGTGGGCATGCGTGTCTTCTCGGTCAATGGCAGCCAGGAAGGGTGATCAAGAGGACTTGGAGCCTGAAACAATGGCCCAAGTCCCTGCCAAGAGGAAGGGCAGGGGGCGCGGGAAACCGGCCCCCGAAGTTCCCACGGACCGGGAGGAGGCGGACCTCGAGGGGACGCCCGGTGGCTACAGGGGAGCAGGTAGCCGAACTGGGAGACATCTCTGAGCTGACCCATTGGCAGCAAGAAGGGGGTCCCACCAGGGAGGAGTTCTGCAGGGAGCAGAACGAGTGCCCTACTCTGGAGAGTCTGCGGCGGCAGGCTGCAGACCAGGCAGCTGGTAATCAGTCCGGGTCACATCTGATCTACTGGGAGAATGGTCTCCTATACAGTGAGCCTAAGGTTGCTGAGCCTGGGTCAGCCCGTGTGCTGGTGGTACCCCAGCGCTTCAGGACCTTCCTACTGGGTCTGGCTCATGACGTGCCTTTGGCAGGACATTTGGGGCAGGACAAGACCTTTGACAGGCTTGTCACCCACTTCTTTTGGCCCCAAATGCGAAGGCAGTCAGATGCACACTGTAGGTCTTGCCAAACTTGCCAGGCAAGTGGTAAGAGTGGGAGGAAGGTCAAAGCTCCTCTCCAACCTTTCCCTGTTGTTGGAACACCCTTTGAAAGGGTAGGGATGGATATTGTGGGGCCACTGGATCCCAAGACAGCCATGGGCAACAGGTACATCCTGGTCTTGGTGGACCATGCCACCCGGTACCTGGAGGCAATCCCTCTCAGGACAACGACGGTGCCAGTGGTGGGCCGGGCGTTAATGGGGATCTTTTCCCGTGTGGGATTCCCCAGAGAGGTGGTTTCTGATAGGGGGACCAATTTCATATCCAAGTATATGACATCCCTGTGGAAGGAGTGTGGTGTAACCTACAAGTTCACCACTCCTTACCACCCACAAGGAAACGGTCTGGTGGAGAGATTCAACCAGACCTTGAAAAGCATGATCAAGGGTCTAACAGAACCCATGAGGCGTAAGTGGGACGTCCTCTTGCCATGCCTACTCTTTGCATACAAGGAGGTGCCTCAGAAGTCTCTTGGGTACAGCCCCTTTGAGCTCCTGTATGGCCACCCTGTCAGAGGACCTCTGAGTTTGGTAAAGGAAGGCTGGGAGGCAGCTCCCAGGAAAACTCCCCAGGATGTGTTTAGCTACATGCTGGCCTTTAGAAACTAAACTGCCCGCTTCAGGAAACTCGCTCAGGCGAACCTAGAAGCAAGCCAGGAAGAAATGAAGAGATGGTATGACCAGAATGCCACTCTGGTCGAATTTCAACCTGGGCAAAAAGTGTGGGTCATGGCCCCAGTGGCACCTTGTGCCTTGCAGGACAAGTGGACTGGGCCATATGAGGTGGTGGAGCGCAAAAGTGACGTCACCTACCTGGTGGATTTGCAGGCTCCAAGGAACCCCTTGAGGGTCCTTCACGTGAACCGCCTCAAGCCCCACTTCGAGAGGTCCGAAGTGAGTATGCTCTTGGCACCAGATGATGGGGTGGAAGAGGAGAGTGAGCCTCTCCTGACCTCCTGTCTACCAAGGAGCATGATGGGTCAGTAGAAGGTGTGATCCTCTCCCCTACTCTGACTCAGGAGCAGCAGGGGGACTGTCACCAGTTGTTGGGACAGTTCGCCCCACTGTTCTCTCTGACCCCCGGTGTTACTCACTGGTGTACCCATGACGTGGACACAGGTGACAGCCCTCCTGTGAAGCACAAGATTTGCAGGTTGACTGACCCGGTCAGAGCCAGCATCAAGGAGGAGGTCTCTAAGATGTTGGCGTTAGGGGTGATTGAGCCCTCCCACAGTCCTTGGGCCAGCCCAGTGGTCTTGGTCCCAAAGGCTGCTGCGCCCGGTGCCACTCCAGAACTCCGGTTTTGTGTGGACTACCGTGGGCTCAATGCCGTCACCAGGACTGACGCGCACCCCATCCCCAGAGCTGATGAGCTCATTGATCGGTTGGGAGCTGGCCGGTTCCTCAGCACGTTTGATTTAACGTCTGGGTATTGGCAGATTGCCTTAACCGATGGGGCCAAGGAGAGATCAGCATTCTCAACCCCAGAAGGTCATTACCAATTCCGGGTGATGCCCTTTGGGTTGAAGAATGCCCCTGCCACCTTTCAGAGGTTGGTCAATCAGGTGTTGGCTGGGCTGGAGGATTTCAGTGCCGCCTACCTGGATGACATTGCTGTGTTCAGTTCCAGCTGGGAAGAACATGTACAGCACCTTGAGAAAGTGTTGAGGGCTCTGCAAGGTGCAGGCCTCACGATCAAGGCCAGTAAGTGCCAGATCGGGCAGGGTTCGGTGGTGTACTTGGGACACCAGGTAGGAAGCGGCCAGGTGGCACCCCTACAACCCAAGATTGACACCATTCTGGCTTGGGAGCCCCCAAGACCCAGACAGAGGTGAGAGCCTTCTTAGGTCTCACCGGCTACTATAGGAGATTTGTTAAGGGCTATGGCACCTTCGTTGCCCCCTTAACAGAGCTGACCTCTAAGAGGCAGCCCAGGAAAGTGATCTGGACTGAGTCCTGCCAGAAAGCTTTTGATGCCCTGAAGGCAGCCATGTGCACGGCGCCCGTGCTCAAGGCACCTGACTTCTCCAAGGAATTCGTCGTGCAGACTGACGCTTCAGAGCATGGTGTGGGAGCGGTGCTCTCACAACTGAACGAAGAGGGCCTGGATCAGCCTGTAGTCTTCCTTAGCAGGAGACTACTCCCCAGGGAACAGAGGTGGAGTGCCATAGAAAGGGAAGCTTTTGCTGTGGTCTGGGCACTGAAGAAGCTGAGACCATACCTGTTTGGGACTCACTTCCGGGGTCAGATCGACCACAGGCCCCTCAGATGGTTGATGCAAATGAGGGGTGAGAATCCAAAACTGCTGAGGTGGTCCATCTCCCTACAGGGAATGGACTTTACGGTGGAACACCGTCCTGGTACAGAACACGCCAACACAGATGGTCTGTCCAGGTTCTTCCGCCTTAGTGAAGAGAACTCCAATGGGGTTGGGTAGTTCTCCCTACTTTCAGCTGGAGGGGACATGTGTTAGACTTGGCATCTTTTGGCGTGTTTCCCCTGACTTTTTGCTTTCTGACCTCCCGGTTTTGACTCTGTTTTTGCTGGTGTAATAATTCTGCGCACTTTCCTCACTGCTGTCCAGTGGGAAAGTGCAAGTGCTCCTGGATAAAATGTGTTATGGATTGGTGTTTCCATGATTGGCCTATTTGGTTTATGTGTCAGTCCCTTGTAAAGTGCACTGAGAGTGCCAGGGCCTATAGATCAAATGCTGTTGGTGGGCTGCAGCACTGGATTGTGCCGCCCACGCAAACAGCCCGTAAAGTGTAACTCGGGCCTGCCATTGCAGAGCCTGTGTGCAGCCTGGGGCTGCCATGTCGACAGGCAAGTGCACCCACTTGCAAGTCCCTAAACCTTCCCTTTTCTACATGTTAGTCACCCCTAAGGTAGGCCCAAGGTACCCCTGTGGGCAGGGTGCATTGTGTGTGAAAGGTAGGACATGCCCGGGTGTGTGTGGCATGTCCTGATAGTGAATTACAGCCTATTTCGTTTTTCACTATTGCAAGGCTACCTGTTCCCCATAGGCCAGAATGGGCAGTTTTGATTATTACAGCTTATAATCCTAACTGACCCGGGAACGTGGTAGAAATTCGAGTTTAGTTTGCCTGGACTCAGAATGATAAAATGCATCTTTTAGTGAAGTTGGTTTTAACATTCTGTGTTTGAAAATACCACTTTTAGAAAGTGGGTATTTTCTTGTCTAACCCTCCAAGCCTGCCTCTGCGAGGTTGTGTATTCCTTGTCTGGAGTGTGAGTGACAGGGGCTGGGGGATGCCAGGAGACAGGGTGAGTCAGCACAGGGCTGTATAGCAAGATCTACATGTAGATGGGTGGGAGGAGATGCACCTGGGACCTGAATAGGGCTGGGCCTTCCCTCCACAATGCTGGCTCCACCTCCTGTGGTGCGTCTGATGTCCCTGGCCTACTCTCTGAAAGAAAGGACGGAGACTTGTCAACAAAGTGCTCCAGAACTGGTTTGGACTAGGCAAAGGCCTCTCTGCCTTCAGAGAACAAAGGAATTTGGGATATAAATATTGGGGCCCTGACCCCATGAATTTAGATCTCGCTGGAATCAAGGAACCTGCCAAGACGAAGAGCTGGAAGAGCTGCCAGGAGGAGTACTGCCCCTTTGCTGTGTTGTTGCTTTGTTGGGTTGGCCTGCAGCTGCTGCTTCTGCCTTGGGCAGTGAAAGGACTGGACTGAACTTTCTACTACTTGTGCTGAGAATCTCCAAGGGCCTGAAACCGAGCTGGCCTCCTGTTAAGAAGTCTCAGGGACTGCAAAGACTTCACAACCCTCTGGGTACCGCTTCTGGAACCGCTGTTTCAGTTGCCACAGAGGAAGGGAACCGCAACCGACTCTGTCAACCGACCCCATCGCTGGCCCGGTGTCCTGTTTGCACCGCAGACCGCACCGTCCGCATCTCTCACCGCAACCCTGGTCTCACCGACGACGACGTCCGATGCCATCGCCACCGAGCCGCTGCTTGCACCGTGACCTGTGGGCACCGCAGTTCGCATCGCATCGCGTCACTGTGCCAGCCGGACCAGACCGACGCTGTCGCTGCAACTGGCTCAACACTCGGGACCGCATCGAAGTTGGGGCACCGCTCGCACGCTTGCGACGCACCGCTCCGACTCGAACCGCTGTCCGACGCCAGCTCCCGCACTCCGGCTGGGTCGCCTGCATCGCAACCTGCCAGCACCGCATCGAGCACCGTCTCACCCTGCACCGCACGCCTTGGACTCACCGACTCCGTCTGCACGATTGTCACCGAGCCGCTGCCTGCACCGCATTGAGAGGACACCGCACCCTGCACCGCTTCCATCTTGCATCGAACGCGACGAACGCCGACCGGCTCGCACACTCCGTGTCAGCCACAACGAGAAAGGTACTGTGACCGAGTCTGTTCACGACTCTGCTGGCCCGTATCGACGCGGTCGGCTGGAACTGTTAGATTCTGTGGTTCTCAGCATCGCGGTAGACTCGGACGGAGCTACCGACTCGTACGAACTTTGTTTTTGAACTATTGCTGCAAAGAAGAAGTTATCTTGCAACGTAATCACTTTAAAGTACTGTATGTGGATTCTTATCGTAATTGGTCTTGTTTTAAAGTATATAAAAATATTGGATATTTTTCTAAACTGGTGTGGTGTCAGTTTGTAGTGCTTACATTGTATTACTGTTGGTTATGTGCAAATGCTTTACACCCTGCCTCTAGAATAAGCCTGACTGCTCGTGCCAAGCTACCAAGGGGGTGAGCAGGGGTTATTTTAGGAGTGTAACTCCCTTACCCTGACTAGGAAGAAGGGTCCCTACTTGGACAAAGGTGCAAACCCTTGCCAACTAGAAATCCCATTTCTAACACTTACCTCAAGAGATCTCGCTAAACATACAAGGTGCAGCATCAACCCTGCCAGTAGGGAATCCGAGTGTGTCTTTTTCGGTCAAACACAAAAGAATAAAATGCAATACGTGCAACTTGGAAGACTTTTAGACAGAAGCAAAAAATCTTCGGGAAAAAGACCTAACGACGCACACTGGTATCCTAAGCCGCTGGGAGATGTTCACCAGCAGCCTCGGGGCAGCCCATACAAAGAGAGAGAAGATGCCTGTCCAACAGCTGAAGGACAATCGCTAAGGAGGCCTTTTCCCGAATTTTACTGCGCGCAAGGTAACGGCTGGACAGCAGAGCAAAAACCAGTCTAAGGCTCCTCAAGAGAGCTATAAACAGGTCACTGCGGCGCCTGCGCCAAATGGGCCCCGACGAGGCCGTTCAAGAGGACCTAAGAAACCTAAAAACCACCAAAAAGAACCTCATCTGGCATCTAAAAAAGGAGACGGAGGACAAGCTGTGGGCCAAACTGCTGCATGATGCAAAAACAAACAACAGCGGAAGGTTTTGGCACACAGTGAACAGCTTTCAGAATTCAAGAGCACCCTGCATCAACTCACACTTGACAGAAGAAGCATGGGCTGATTACCTCTGGCATCACTTCAATACGGACAAAATTACAGACCACCAGAATCCAGCAGAAGTATATTATACTGGGCTTTATCACCAGAGTCAGAATCCCTGGCCTTCACGGACAAACAAATTATGAGAAGGATAGCGAAAGGCAAGGCAGAGGGGGCACCGGGTCCTAATGGCATCCCCCCTATTCTGTACAAGCAAGATCCGGAATATTGGGCAGCAGCATTACTGCCGCTCTACAAACAGATTTCAGACGTGGAAACAATTCCAAACTCATGGAAGGGATCAATAATATCCCCAATCCACAAGAAAGGGAGTAAAAACGAAGCAAAAAACGACAGGCTTGTGGCACTAATTGACAATGATGCCAAATATTATGCTGGCCTTCTATTGGGTGAGCTTACCGATTGGGCTGCCGAAAATGCTGTCATCTCTATCAACCAGACAGGCTTCTGTAAACACACCGGAACAACAACAAACATCCTGGCCTTAACGCTTTTAATAGACGCTGCCAAAGCTGCCAACCATCCACTCTTCATCTCCTTCATCGATTTTACATCTGCCTTTGATAACATCAACAGGAATAAATTGTGGTACAAGCTATCAAAAAGAAAATTTCCATCAGCTTTACTTTCTCAGCTGATGTTACTCCACACTGACACGTGGGTGCAAATCAAGCTGGGAGCCGGTGACTGCCTGTCGAGAAAAGTACAGACCACTAAGGGTCTCAAACAAGGATGTGCCTGGCCCGACCTTATTTAACCCTTTTTATGTCAGACCTCACGCCAGAGTTAGATAACTGCAACTCCCATGCTCCTAAATTGGGAAGTTTTAACCAATCAAACTTACTATATGCCAATGATATTGCCCTAATCAGTCGCACGCCGCTTGGCCTACAACGTCTAATTGACACAACATACAGCTACTCGGCTACAAATGGATTAGGTATAAACCTAGATAAAACAAAGGTGATGGGAATAAACTCGAAGAGGTCTACACATAGCTACCGCTGGCAATTAGGAGGATCCCCATTGGAAACTGTTGAAAAATATAAATATCTGGGCGTAATAGTTGACAGTAAAGGCACGTTCCTGCAACAGAAAGAAGCAATAGCAAGGAGAGGCAATGCAACAGCAGTAGCCTTAAAAAATCTTAAACTCAAAATGGCGGGACCCAGCTTCACCCCCTTGCCATCACCTACCGAAGCGAATGTCTACAAGGAGGCGACGCGCAGATCTTGGATAACATAGTATCCAGGGCAATGAGAATTATATTCAACCTTCCTAAATATACATCTCAGTCACAAACAAGGCTTGAATTCGGTCTAAGGAACCAAGAAATAGGGCGGAAGGGCGCTTATGTCAAACACTGGCATAAAATAAAGGGAGCGGATCTGACAACTATGAACTCCTACCTCTGGAAGGAGCTTGAAACAAAAAAAGGTAGCGCAGCCACAACCTACTTACAAAATTCAATAGACACCCAGGCTCTACGAAATCTCTGGGAAAGCACTAGACCACACAGCACATTTAAAAAGATGGTAAACAAAACAGGAAAATTATTTCGCTAGTGGAGGACAACGCAGCGCTAAAGAAGAGGGCCCATCGTTGGTTTGTTCTACAGAGCTACACCAGAGGTTCGCCTCAACCCTACTTAGGTGCCGGGTTCATGCGGTCAACTAAGGAGAAATATCTACATCTAAGGCTGGGCATACTTCCATCACTGTACCATCTGCCCCCGTGGAAAGGCCTACAAACAGCAACAACTGCAGACTATGCGGTGATTCAAAAGAGGACATGATACATCTATTATGCATATGCAGGAGATTGGATAAGGAGCACAGATGCATACTAAAACCTGCTTTAAAACAAACAGGAATAAGATCATGCAGGCAGGCAGTAAAAGCGTGTTTCGGAGGCGAAGATATTCGACTAGCCTGCCGCCTTTTCCAATTCCTAGACAAAGCCGGAAAAATGCTGAACTCCAACTGGCAGCCAATAGGTGGGGCCACCATATGAAGCTCTTCAGACTGATTGCCCTTGGCAACAGGGCATTACAGAATCAGTACCTCTCTTCATAGCTATCTGGAGCTATGTAGCGCCCGAATTGGCCATACAAGAGGAAAAATGGAATACTGGCAGCTACCCACAACTTTACAATGCAAACTTCTTAAAACTTTTTAATCACCCTTCTTTCGTTCTTAACAGACTGCTTGAAAAACCTTGAGACTTATGAAATGGTACATATTACCTCACAAACAAGGTTTTGAACTTTGAACACTCGGCTATCATTGTTTTACTAAAGCACATTTTTAAGATATGTATTATCAAATGGAAAGTATTGATATATAGTTTTAAAGTTGCAATGATTTTAAGTAATCACGCAATAAAGGTTGATTGATTGATTGATTGCTATAGCGAGATGGGAAGCCTGGGTGCCTGATAAAAGGGGAGTTGGGCTCCGAACCAATAAATGGCACCAGGGAAAGGTAAATCGTGTAAGAGACAGAACAGCCACAGTAAAATGGAGAATACAATGGCTGGGATAGAAAAAAATGTGGAGGAGAAAGGCGGAGTCGATGTAGCGGAAAAAAAAGGACAAAGCGAGGAGACCTAAAAAAGCAATCTACAAACAATAGCCCCATGAAGACTGAGCAGGAGGTGGCATCAGTTACCAAATCGATAAAAGAGTTTGGGGCCGTTTCCGATCTCGTAAGGAAGGCCTCCAAATAGGATTCGTAAAGAGCAAATCCGATTCGGAACCTATCTTTCCGTCCGAATTGTCCCCGTTACAAACGACCAAGTATGATGCGAAGATCGCATTCGCGCCGACCGAATCGTTTACGAACCCGAATCTATCCGTCCGATTCGTACGGAGCCAAGTCGTGCCGCGCAATCGAGCCGGTTTCCGAACGGGCGAGTACGATGCACGATTCGGACAGCTGTATCGACTCGGTCTCAGCGAGTGTAAGCAGCTGTCGGAATCGGACTTCGGGGAGCCAGAGCAGGCCTCCCTTTCCCCCGGAGCACTCTGAATTGGTCACGGGGGGGGCGCATGGGTCCCTCCGATCCAAGCATGCGCAGTGTGGCAGGCAAAATGGGGTGCCCGCGTATGTACCTCGGGCTCAAAGCCCAGGACAGATGCGGTAAATTCCCTGACTGTTGTAGGTGAGTCTCGCATTTACAACCACTCATTAATAGTTTAGGGTGGTACGTCTGTTTTCGTCAAAGTGATGTTACTGTTTGTCTTTTGTGTTGTGGTCTTACCTTGCGGTATATGCTCTCTATCACATTGTTACTGGCATGGAACGCTATCTGTTTGTTTCACCACAGGTTCCACCGACGAATCTACTGAACAACAGGACAACTGGTGTAGTATCACATACCAGTGTCCATTGTGTTTTTTACACACTTTTGTATATATTCACTCTCTGCAGTAGCTGAAAACTTGATCCTGACGAAGGCCACAACACTTTCATAGGTCTATAGGCCAAAACATGTTGATCGTTTCTGAATGCAGCTGTCTCTAATGCCGGCAGCTACACTACAAGTTATCTGTTTTTAATCCGGTCACAGGGTAGTAGAATAAAGTTTGCCTTAGCTAACCTTGTAGGCAGTTTTAATCCAATAAATCACTATTCACTATAGCACTGCACTTCACCTGAAACACACCACGCTCACGTAGGGTTTTAGGACCATCCTCTTTCACAAAAAACATCCCTGAGCTCCTCCCTCGCAGCGAGGGGGTTGTAGCCCGCATCACGACTAGGCTCTGGACGCGAGGAGGCACCCCTATGATGAAGCATGACACCTCTGGTGTGTGAGGGGAACCGTCCTTTAAAAGGGATCCCCTCCATAGCATGGTAGGCAGAATCCACATGCCCAGTAGACTTACGATTAGGACCCGTGGGCTCTTTTTATGTGTTTTGCATTGATTTAGTGGGGAGTCTGCCCACGCAGGTCCTTTAAATCTCCTCATAGCCCCCCTTGTGTGAATCTCAGTGCCCAGCTGGTGGACACATAATCCTGGTTTCCACCAAAATAGCAAAGAACGTAACACCGCAGAAAGTGAAATGTAGCTGGTTGGTGGCAGGTAGAGTGCAACTCCGGGACCCAGGCTCAAGATTTGACTGCATGACTATAGTTAATGTGGGTTCACCGATAGAATATCGATGTCACAAACATCGATGTTCTAAATATCGAGTAAAAAATATCGACTCCCATACCTTAACAGGTAAGTACAAAAATATCGACTCAAAAATATCGAGGTAAAAAATATAGATGTAATAAATATCGATTTAAAAATATATATAAAATAAAATAATATATGTTAAATATATTAAATAATAATATTATTTTTAACAACATAAATTCAATTTAACCCGTTTGCTGCTTCGAGCGTTCCGCGCCAGTGCGGAGCGTTCTATTAAACGGGCGGGGCCGCGTCGGCCAACGGACGTGCGCAGCACTACCGAGGTAGTGCTCGCGACGGCCGTTGGCCGACAGCAGCAGCAAACGGGTTAATATACATTTTGACTAAATATAACAAATAAACTTAATTTGAAAAAATATAAACGCACAAACATAATAATTTATATAGATACATATATTTTCTTAAAAATTGTTTATTGACTATTATCTTTATTTAATTTTTAAACTTTAAAGTTATATAAAAATAAAATATATATATCAATAATTAAAGAAACAAACCATTCTATAATAAATTAAAACATTAAACTATTTAAAAAATGTAAACTAATATTTCCCAAAACAATAAGTGCAACAGTAGGGAAAGTGTTGGATAGTGGAATAATTAAATTTACTATTCCAACTCCAGTGAGTGCAACAGTAGGGATAGTGTTGGATAGCGGAGGGGTAAAAATTACTATTCCCACTCCAAAGAGTGCAACAGTAGGGAAAGTGTTGGATAGCGGAGGGGTAAAAATTAGTATTACCACTCCAGTGAGTGCAAAAGTAGGGTAAATGTTGGATAGCGGTGGAATTAAATTGACTATTACAACTCCAGTGAGTGCAACAGTAGGGAAAATGTTGGATAGCGGAGGGGTAAAAATTACTATTCCCACTCCAGTAAGTGCAACAGTAGGGAAAGTGTTGGATAGCGGAGGGGCAAAAAATTACTATTCCCAATATAAACAGCGCAACAGTAGGGAAAGTGTTGGATAGTGGAGGAATAAAAATTACTATTCCCACTCCAGTGAGTGTAAAAGTAGGGTATGTGTTGGATAGCGGAGGGATTACATTTTCTATTCCAACTCCAGTGAGTGCAACAGTAGGGAAAATGTTGGATAACGAAGGGGTAAAAATTACTATTTCCACTCCTAAGAGTGCAACAGTAGGGAAAGTGTTGGATAGCGGAGGGGCAAAAATTACTATTCTCACTCCAGTGAGTGCAATAGTAGGGAAAGTATTGGATAGCGGAGGGGTAAAAATTACTATTCCCACTCCACTAAATACAACAGTAGGATAAGTGTTGGATAGCAGAGGGGTAAACATTTTTATTCCCACTACAGTGAGAGCAACATTAGGGAAAGTGCTGGATAGCAGAGGGGTAAAAATGACTATTTCCACTCCAGTGAATCGAACAGTAGGGAAAGTGCTGGATAGCGCAGAGGTAAAAATTACTATTCCCACTCCAGTGAATGCAACATAAGGGAAAGTGTTGGATAGCAGAGAAACAAAAATTACTAATAACACTTAAACAGTTGGAAAAAAATAAAAAATATTTAATTTTTTTTAAAAATCATAAAAATTAAAAATTAAAGTCTCAAAAATATAAATTTAAATCTATTAAACAAATAAAAAAACACATATTATAATATTAATTACATATAACAAAAACCTACAAATAATATATAAAAGAAATTAATAAATACATTTATAAACAACAATTTTTTAAAAGTAGCAAATATTAACAAACAAAAACATTATTTAAAACATAAATATCTTTATTTTATTTCATACCCTATAACACCAAACCAATAACAAAACACTTCAACATTTTTAATTACATTTATTTCCATATTTAGCATAATTAATAATAAATTAAAAAACATCTTATTAATAAAAAAATAAACATTGAGTACACAAGCTTTAACGCTCTAATATCCACAACACACACCTAAATTAAACTATAAAATGATAAAACACAATCATATATTATTTTTAAAGAAAAACTATTACTATTAACAACTGATGATTAAATAACAAAATTGTATTTAATACCCACCCTTTACCCCTTTAAAAGTAAAACCAAAACACAAGAAATAAACATTTACCCAAAATAAATATCAAATAATTAACAACTATATATTAATTAATTAAACACAAATTATTTCCCACCCTTAACTCCTATAAACACCAGAACACACACATAAAATTAATTACACAATTAC
This sequence comes from Calotriton arnoldi, assembly GCA_963921515.1. Lineage (NCBI taxonomy): Eukaryota > Metazoa > Chordata > Amphibia > Caudata > Salamandridae > Calotriton > Calotriton arnoldi. Next base: position 579,045 of record CAWUFW010001715.1, on the reverse strand, counting down.
CATAATTAATTACCAATTAATTAATTAAAATGAATTAACAACTAAATAATAATTCATCAATTAAAAATAATTTACTTCCCACCCTTCCCACCCTTAACACCTATAAGAACTACCACACGCAAATATAATTAATTACACAATTACCCAAATTAATTACAAATTAATTATTTAAAATTAATTAACAACCAATTATTAATTCATAAATTAAAAATAAATTTCTTCCCACCATTTACACCTATAAAAACCACAACACACACCTAAAATTAATTACACAATTACCATAATTATCAATTAATTAATTAAAATTAATTAACAACCAATTATTAATTAATTAATAATAAATCAATTTACACAATTAACGCTATAACATCTCAATTAAACAAATATTAATAATGACAAATTAATCAATAAATTAAATATAATTAAATTACTTCCCACCCTATTCCCCTATAAACCCACAACCCGCTACGGAACAAAAAAAGCACAAAAAAAAAACAAAACAAAAAATATATATATATTTAAATTACTTCACACCCTATTCCCCTATAAACACACAACCCGCTACGGAGCTAAAAACGCAAAATTCAAATTAAAAAATAAATAAATTTAATATAATTAAATTACTTCCCACCCTATTCCCCTATAAACCCACAACCCGCTAAGGGGACTAAAAGCACAAAATTCAAATAACATTTTTTTAATAACTATTAAAAATGTAACAGATATATTAAAAATACAAACAAAGCTTATACAAAAAAACATACATCACATGCATTTAAAATATATACTAAAATACATAACAATAATAAAAAACAATATTTTTAACTATATTTTTGCAAACGATATTTAACACTTCGATATTTTTAAAAACGATATTTCTTACCTTAAGTCGATATTCTTTTTATTTATTCTTTTTTTATAAATGTTTTTATTAAATTTCCAAAACAATACAATAGTCTTGAACTGCTGAAGATAATATGATCATTGTGTCTTACAAAGCCAAGACATTCATCCCATCCCTCCCACCCTACCACCCGCCATTTCTGGCTCCGGCTAACAATTATTTGCAGAGCATTAGCAAATCATCCATGTGAGGACAGCAATACGTCTCGTATGCATTAGTTATTATATGTTAGTATGCGGCATTCCATTAGTTACATTGTCTTCCACATAGGGACCATAGTACCCCACACCCCATACAGTTTCATTATATACATTCTAGTATTATTCGTATAGGTCTTTTGCCACAAATTCCTCCATCATTGCATTCCAATCAAGTGATATTGGTATCTTTCTCAGTCCCTTCTGTTCCTCCCTATGCAGCTCCGCTCCTTCAGCCCTTCCCCAGCGTACCACTTCATTATACCAGTCTATTGCTTTGGGAGGTCTGGCCGCTTTCCATCTCATGGTTATATTTCGTAGTGCCAGTATCATCGCCAAGTGCACGAACCTACACGTGGGCGTTCCCTTCTTGCCCTTGGGCCCGAGACCCAGTATACAACTGTCCAGCGTTCTGATATTCCTTGTCGGTGCCACGCTGTTCACTAGGTCCTGGACCGTCGACCAGTATGTCAGTAGCCTAGGGCAGTCCCATAACATGTGCAGTAACCCCGCATCTGGAGAACAGCAACCGGGACAATCACCTGACGCTTCCGGGAACATTTTGCTAAGTCTGTGTGGGGTTAAATATGTGCGATGTACTATCATTAGTTGGATAAACTTAAACTTTGGATTTCTGGTGACCTTACCCGCATGTTCTAATACTGCCCCCCACTCTCTATCTGTGAGTATGCGTCCAAGATCTGCGTTCCATCTATCTCTGACCGAGTGCAATGGCACAGAGGTATGCGTGCGTATTCCTTTGTATAGCCATTTCGCCAAGTGTTCTCCCTCTCCTATCAGATATTGCATGTGCGCCAGTGCATGGGTCTGTGGTTCGTCCCCCCCATGAGTCCACGTTGTTGTAATATATCGTGAAACGTGGGCATGCAGTAGAAATAGTCTGTCTGGTACCCCGTTTCTCTCACAAAGGCTTCATGGCACATCAGTGCACCATCAGCGAAGAGATCCCCTACCGTGGAAACTCCCCTTCCTTCCATCTTCCTATGTGACGGAGCGTCACTCTACCTGATGATAGTGGAAGGCCCAATAAGGGTATATTTGGCGCGTAAGGTGCGGGGACCTTGGTATATCGCACTGCCCTTTTCCAATAACTAAGGGCCGTTCGGAGCAGTGGAGGCGCTGTCGGTGGAATTTTGCTACCCGGTAGCAACAGTACATGCAGTTCCCCTTTTTCCCATGCTAAGTCAGTCATAGATATTTCTCTCAGGTTGCGGCCTCTTATCCAACAAGCTAGCCATTGAAGTTGTCCGGCATAGCAGTAGGCTTTCATGTCAGGGACGCCCATTCCCCCTTGTTTCGTCGCTAATTGCAGTTTGGGAAGTCCTATACGTCTACGTCCGGAACCCCAGATTAATTCAATTATTAGGGTGTCCAGTAGTTTAAATGTAGACATTGGCACCAGGATAGGCAAATTAACAAAATAATATAGCATTCGTGGAAGCACCACCATTTTTGCAATGGCTATCCGTCCAGCTACCGATATAGGTAGGGAGGTCCAAAACGTAATCTGCTTCCGGAGTGATGCTATGGATCGGGTTAAGTTCCCATCCAGAATATCTTCCACGTCTCTATATATTTGGATGCCTAAATATTTAAAGGTGACTGGTGCGGTTTGGAACTCTAGTTGACCAAATTGAATCGGCGCAGTCCAAGTGACGTCGTTAAAGAAAAAGGCATAAGATTTGTTCTCATTTATCGCGAGACCAGAGAGTCTCTGGAACCTTGAAAAAGTTCGGGCAGGGGGTCGTAGTTCTCCCTAAATTATTAAGAAACAAGATAATATCATCAGCATACGCCGAAACCACATGTCGTTCCCCATTTATATTGATCCCTTTGTGTCCTGCCGTCATCCGTATTGTGTGTAACAGAGGTTCCAGCGCTAATATAAACAGTAATGGAGAGAGCGGGCATCCCTGCCTGGTGCCTCTTTGCACTTGATATTGGTTGGAAATATGGAATCCTGTGCGGGCCCTTGCCGTGGGGTTCGTATATAGTAGTTTTACCCACGTTATGTATACCGGGGGATCCCAAATTTAGTCAGGGCAGCCAACATATAGTCCCAATGTAGCGAATCAAACGCTTGCCGCAAATCCAGAGATATGCAGCCGCGCGGGTTCAATATCCGTAGGCACCTGTGTCATCACCATGTGGAGCCTCCGTATGTTAAGTGCCGTGCTCCTGGTTGGTACAAAACCACACTGATCCGTATGTATTAAGGCAGGAGTATATTGCAGTAGTCTGTTTGCCAGTATCTTACTGAGGATTTTGTAGTCCGTGTTAAGGAGCGACAATGGTCTATAGCTCGCTATATCTCTGCTGTCCCGCCCAGGTTTTAGCAGGGAAATCACTGTCGCCTGCAGCATTGTGTCAGGAAGGAAACCATCCTCCCCGCTGCTCTGTATACGTCTAATAGGCGAGGAATCAGCAAGTCAGAATACGCCGCATAGAATTCAATTGGCAGGCCGTCAGTGCCGGGTGATTTATTGCGGGGAAGGGCCTTTATCGCTATCTTAAGTTCCCTCTGCGTGATTGGAGCTTTTAAATCAGCCGCCTGCTCGGCGTTTAGCATGGGAATTTGCAGCCCCTCAAAAAACTCCTCATATTCCGTATCTCCTACCCTGTCCGGGGATGCATACAATTGTTCATAATATTGTCTAAAGGCAATGTTAATTTCTATCTGTGTGCGTTTCACCTCCCCTTCGGGGGTGTCAATTTCGAGAACGGGTGTCATAGGTGGTGTATTTTTAATAATTTTGGCCAACAAGGGGCCTGCCCTATCTGCATTCACATGCTGTGATTGCGTGTATCGTCTATAGTCTAGAACTCGAAGGTCTTCTAATAATTCTGCATGTGACATATATAGTTCCTGTAGTTCTAGTTTGCTTGTTGTATTAGTAACCGCATCTTGCTCTAGTCTGCCCATTCTGGTCTCTACATCCATTAGTTTGTCAAGAAGTGTCGCACGCACTCCCACTTTTGTACTAATCGCCACCCCCCGTATCACTGTTTTAAATGCATCCCATTCTATCTGCCGGGAGCTCGCTGTGTTCCCGTTTTCGTCAAAGTATTGGGTTATAGCCACTTCAAGTGCAGTGCGAAATACAGAATCCTCCAGCAGCGCTGGACATAGTCTCCAGGTTGGGATTGGCGACGGCACCTTTCCCCAGTATAATGTAGCCTCAACTGGATTATGGTCAGAATACGTTTTGCTCAGATGTGTAGTGTCTTTAATAGTACCCAATAGGCGCTGTGAACAGAATATCCGGTCTATACGTGTATGCAGATTGTGTGGTGCGGAAAAAAAGGAATACTCCCTGTCTGTAGGGTGTTTCTCCCTCCAGACATCTCCCAGTTCCCACCCTTTTGCCCATATCTGCAGTGCCTCTGTTTGCTTCCTACACCCCGCCTCTTTCAGGGGGGGGTGGGACCGGTCCATCTCCAGGTCCAGCACTGAGTTAAAATCACCTCCTAGGATCCATGGGTATCCCTCCCAGCCCACCAGTGCTGTGCTAAGAACCTCCAGGAACTCATCTTGGTCCGTGTTCGGGGCGTATACACTTCCCAATACTACCCGTTCCCCATCCAACAGGCCATACAGCAATACATATCTCCCATTCACATCTGTCCTCTGTTCTAGCAGTTTGAAGGGGACACCGTTCCTGAGCCACACCGCCGCCCCCTGGCAAATGTTGAGAAGGATGTAGAGTATAGCTGTCCTCTCCATTTCTTGAGGAGCTTAGCCGTTTCCGCATGTATTAAATGCGTTTCCTGGAGAAAAACTATGTGTGCTTTCCTACGATTTAATTGGGCCAAAACTCTATGCCGTTTGTGTACGGATCCCATCCCTCTTACGTTCCAGGATATGTACGTATAACTATTGGTCCGTGCCATCATGTCTCCAATTATGCAGTCTAACTAGCCTATAGGTCCCGGCATGCCGTGCATATCTCACATTCCATATTGCCGAGCCAGAAAATTCCCTTAAACACCCCAATACTAGGTTCCCCTCAAACAACAAAGGAGATCCAAACCAACAAAACAAACTCAAAAATATTTCCATAGTTACATAACTCAATGCAGTTGCCCCAGGGGTAGCGGTAACCGTACAGAGCGTAGCTTCTTTCATGTTACACACCTATTTGGGTACCCAGGAGTCCCCAGCAACACCCTGTTTTGCAAGTATTAAACAGCGCCATAGATCTCTTTGAGCAGCCCACCCCGTTCCGTTACACATGGAGCACATAAGGATCATATACAGCCCCAGTCAAACACAAATCTAGGTATACTCATCCAGCTCTGCAGTCCCGCAGCGGAGGCAACAGTTCGTATCATCCTATATACTCATCAACAGTTTGCGGAGTGACCAGAGGAAACAGGGCCACGCTGGACCCCGACTCCGACTGCGCCTCCATCTCTACCGATGAATGTCCAGTATCCGCCGCCGACCTTGCATCATGCACAGCCAGTGCCGCAGCAGTCAGTACCGCATCCGTTTGACTGTCCAGTATCTGCTCTTGGGAAGGATGTCTGCTTGTTCCTCCAGCAGGGTGCCTCTGTCTTTCACGTCTGTCCATTTTCACCCTCTGCGTTTTCGGTTGCTGTCCGTGAGTAGACTGTGGGGAGTGCCGAGAGCCCGGCAACGACAGTGTAATCTCCATCCAGTCCGCAGCGTCTTCCGGATTCTCAAAGAACAGAGCTTTTTGATTATAAAGTATCTTAAGGCGAGCCGGGAACAGTAAGGCATACTTTAGGTGGTGCAATCGTAGTTACCTTTTAACGTCCAGGAAAGTAGCCCTCGATCTTTGTACTGCTAGTGTAAAATCCGGGTAAAAGGAAATCGTTGTGTTTTCGAACGTTATCGGAGCCTTTTCCCTTGCCAAACGCAAAATTGTGTCTCTGTCTTTATAATTCAGAATCCGCGCTATTATAGGTCTGGGGGCGCACCCGGTCGAGGGTCGGGCCGGCACCCTGTGGGCGCGTTCCACACTGAAATGGTCAGTGAGACCCATTGTAGCCACCTGTTCCCGCAGCCACTGCTCAATGAATTGAGTTGGGTGGGTCCCCTCGCTTTTTCCGGCAGACCTAAAATGCGCACATTGTTGCGTCTGGAGCGGCCCTCTGCATCATCCACCCTATCTTGCAGGCTTTTCAACTGGTGCTGTAGTTGCTCTAGCTGAGAGGAGTGTGCCGACTGCTGCGGTATTATGTCGTCTAGCGCCAGTCTGTTATTTTTGACTTTGTCCGCCAGTTTTGTGTGGTCGGCTTTCAACAGAGTAAAACTGGTCGTGAGCGTGTCGATTTGGGTTTCCATCACTGCCCTGGAGTCTCGTATTTCGCGCAGTATTAAGTCCAGCTTTCCATCTGTACTATTGGATGCGGTGGGTGGGATCGCTTCCATATCTGTATTACCCAATTGAGTGTCTGGCGTAATTCCTGAGGGACCGTCTTGCGGTTGGGGGTCCGTCTGTTTAGCCCTCGGGCGCCCCATTTCCCGCTAGGGTTTGTAGGTAGTGGATAGCTAGGATTGTATCACCAGGCACCCTCTGTGGCGTCGTTGCAGCCAGCCCCCCACTGCCAGGCACCGGCCAACAGCAGGGCAGCACTGTGCTCACCTTAATTCTCTCTGTGCAGGGCACCCCACTGGTCTGGAGATCCAATCCATGCACTTCTAGCACAGGTTCCTGGTGCCACCGTTGTTCCAGTCAGCTGCTTCCCACACGGCTATGCGTCCCGGGCACGCCGACCAGACCAGGTGTAATGTTTCGGGCCTCGGCGCATGGGCCGTCACCAGCACCCGTATTCACCGCAGCCGATCTTAGTCCCTTTCAGCGAGCCAGTGCCACACACAGCAAATATGCACGTAATGATATTGGGCGCCGGTATCTCAGCGCAGGCAGGGCACACCACCTCCGACCAACGTCCAATTGTAGCCCGTTTCACCGGTCCAGCCGGCTCGCACTGGGTCCCCCAGCGCCCATTGAGCACCTCGCTCCCACAGTGAGTCCCCGTCCCGGGCGGTCGGTCTCCGTTCTTCCTTACCGGACTTGTAGATCGGTGTCAATGACCCCGTGGGGCGGTCCGGCAGCCAGGGCAGGGGTCACTCTACCTCCAAGCAGCAATCTGCGAGTGTGGAACCCCTCTTCGCCGCCGCCATCTTGTTTCTCGTCCGGGTCTCGGGCAGAGCTGCTATCGCTCACCACAGTATCTGCCCCGGCCGTCTGCCCTCCGTGGTCGTGTTATTAGGAGGAGAGGGGTGTGGAGACTTCCACGGCGCCAACAATCGCCGCTCCGGCACTCCGGTTGCTGGGTTTCAGCTCCGTAGCCACGGCGGGTCCACCCCTTCCACAGCGTCAGCCTGGCCAGAGACACCGCCGGCCTCAATTGGGTGAAATACAGTCTGCGCTCCGTCCCGCTCTCCGTCTCGGCTGGCTCCACCGTCTCCGGTCTCTATTATGCCCCACAGGGAGCGCCGGGGTGCTTGTATCTGGCGAGTAAATGCCTCCGTGTCAGGGTGTATCGTGGAGCCCCTTCAGGTTGCTGCCGCCATGCTCGGCGGTTGGCCACGCCCCCCAAGTCGATATTCTTGACCACGATATTCTTGCTGTCGATATTCCTGACCCACGATATTAATGACTCGATATTTGTGCAACTCGATATTTTGCACTCGATATTCTGTCTCTGCACCATTAATGTGTATATGCAGGGGAGAGGGGGAAGAATATAGGGTAGAATTGGGCAAACTCAAGGAGGATATAGAGGAACTTGGTGACCTACATCCCCATGAGCTGTTTCTTCTGTTGGGGGTCTTCAACCATAAATTGAACCCACGTAGGGTCGACATATGGAATAAAGAGATATTGACAGCATATCAGATAAATGATGCTATATTCCCCAATGTTGAAATGACTGCCCAGGATATGGCATTAGGAAAGTATTTGGGGTCTAAGGGGTTAATTTGCTTGAATGGAAGGTTGGAGGCAGACTGTCCAGCTAGGCGAACATTCAAGAGGGGGCAACAACCCTGTCCAATAGATTATATCGCAAAAACAACAATTGATGGACAGAATGCAGAACAATCTCATACATTCACCCCAGTACAGAGATCTGGGCCTAAATCCATCGTTTTTGTGCTCACCATAAGTTCGCCCTAAGTTGGCAGGGTATGCCCAGACGTGGGTCCCTTGCTCACTTTGCCACTTTATTCAAGCTAGCCTGGCTGATGAAGGGTGTTACCCAGAAACCGGTCCCAGGATGCTTGTTTCCGGTTCAGGGAAGACCTGGCTTGGCAGTTCGGGCTGGACTGTTCCCATGAGGCACAGGGTCAAGACTGATTTGCATATAGCTGGGTCTGAACTGAGGTGGCGAAGTGAGCTAAAAAATGATGATGGATTAAACCCAGATCTGTGACTGGGGGTGAGTGTCTGAAAAGTTTCAGCGCTTCATCCACCGTCGCCTTGTGTTTGCTTTGTTCGCCCTAAGTTGGCAGGGTATGCCCAGACATGGGTCCCTTGCTCACTTTGCCACTGGATTCAAGCTAGCCTGGCTGATGAAGGGTGTTACCCAGAAACCGGTCCCAGGATGCTTGTTTCCGGTTCAGGGAAGACCTGGCTTGGCAGTTCGGGCTGGACTGTTCCCATGAGGCACAGGGTCAAGACTGATTTGCATATAGCTGGGTCTGAACTGAGGTGGCGAAGTGAGCTAAAGAATGATGATGGATTAAACCCAGATCTGTGACTGGGGGTGAGTGTCTGAAAAGTTTCAGCGCTCCGTCCACCGTCTCCTTGTGTTTGCTTTGTTCACCCTAAGTTGGCAGGGTATGCCCAGACGTGGGTCCCTTGCTCACTTTGCCCATGGATTCAAGCTAGTCTGGCTGATGAAGGGTGTTACCCAGAAACCGGTCCCAGGATGCTTGTTTCCGGGTCAGGGAAGACCTGGCTTGGCAGTTTGGGCTGGACTGTTCCCATGAGGCACAGGGTCAAGACTGATTTGCATATAGCTGGGTCTGAACTGAGGTGGCGAAGTGAGCTAAAGAATGATGATGGATTAAACCCAGATCTGTGACTGGGGGTGAGTGTCTGAAAAGTTTCAGCGCTCCATCCACCGTTTCCTTGTGTTTGCTTTGTTCGCCCTAAGTTGGCAGGGTATGCCCAGACGTGGGTCCCTTGCTCACTTTGCCACTGGATTCAAGCTAGCCTGGCTGATGAAGGGTGTTACCCAGAAACCGGTCCCAGGATGCTTGTTTCCGGTTCAGGGAAGACCTGGCTTGGCAGTTCGGGCTGGACTGTTCCCATGAGGCACAGGGTCAAGACTGATTTGCATATAGCTGGGTCTGAACTGAGGTGGCGAAGTGAGCTAAAGAATGATGATGGATCAAACCCAGATCTGTGACTGGGGGTGAGTGTCTGAAAAGTTTCAGCGCTCCGTCCACCGTCTCCTTGTGTTTGCTTCAATAGATTATATCTTCATGCATGCCTGGAATTTTGATACAGTAAGAAGGTTTGAGGTGACCCAAGTTGAGGGAAGCGATCACTCCCCCCTAAAACTCGAACTAGAATGGGAGGAGAAGAGACCAAGAGAAAAAGTGATCCCAGTCCAAATGGATTACCCGAGGCGCCTCACAACGAGAATGTCGGAAGAGAATATGAAAAATTATCCAGATACCAACAGAGCCAAGGGTTAAGCAACGCCCCTAGTAAGAACCTAGGGTGGAATGAAGTAACTATCAGACAGGTCGTGCAGTGTTTGAGAGTTGAAGTAAAGTGGAAAAAAAATAGCGATAGTAGAAATCAGAGTGCCCAGGTTAAAGAAAATGATTGGTTTAACTAGGAATGTCAGATACTAAAATCACAGATTAGAAAAGGGGAAAGAAGCCTTAAGTTAAGGTATGATTTAAGGAACTATAATAACCTGCAGAGGATAAAGAAACAATACAAAAAGTTAATTAGAGATCAAAAAAGAAATCATAAGGAGAAATGTTGGGGTAATTTTCGGGATGCAACAGAAACGAAAAATTCCAAAACAATCTGGAAATTAGTCTAAAATTGCCTGTGCAAGGTACAAGGAGCAATGAATTGTTTGGTGACAGAAGAGGCTTGGGAGAAGTATCTGGGAGAGATATGCGGGGCAAGGGGTGATCCTGCAACAAGGAGGGTTAATTCTAGGAATGATAAACATATTAGTTCTTTTTTTAAGACATGCAAAATTAGACACATTATTGCTAACCTAAACTTAACTAGGGCAGCTGGACCAGATAATTTGCCAGCTCTAATCATAAAGACACGGCCAGATTGGTGGGCAGACTTTTTCTCCTAAATGTTGAGGGATATTCTTGAGATGGGACAGATACCGGAAAGCTGGAGAGGGGCAATTGTTAGACCCATCCACGAGTGAGGTGTTATAAATGCTCCCAAGAATTATAGATTAATAAATCTGTTGGATCTGGGGGAAAAAGCTCCTCAAAAATTATATTGGAACAAGAAAAGCATTGGGCAGAAGCGCATCATATTGTGCCCTAAGAGCAGGGGGCTTCAAAGAAGGGAACTCTACCATTGATCATTGTTTTGCTCTTTGGTCCATTGCGTGAAAGTCAGTGGGAAAGAGGGGTGGACTATATTGCTTTTTCATCGACTTCCGGGCAGCTTTTGATTTGGTGGATCGTAAAAACGTATGGGAGACTCTAACAAGGTGAGATATCCCAAAGTATCTCCTAACTGTAATCCAGGAGCTACACAGTTATAATTGGGTGCAAGTCATCAGGGACACTGGGGAACCCGGACAGAGAAATATTAATTGAAAATGGACTACAACATTGGTGTGTTCTGGCTCCTATCCTCTTCTTATTTATAGCCGATCTGCCATTGGTCTTGAGGGAAGCTAAGGGTGTTAACCCCAAAATAGATGGCAAACACGTTGCTTGCCTCCTTTACGCAGACGACCTGGTAATTCTAGACCAGACACAGATAGGCTTACAATAAAATTGTATGGAATACTGTAAGCATACAAAATTGGTAGTGAATTTGGAAAAAAACAAAAGTTCTGTGTTTTGGTAGGAAAACAACAAAGTTCAGCTGATACCTAGGCCCCACTACACTGGAGATAGCAAAGGAATAAAAGTATTTAGGGGTCTGGTTTGACAAGTCATTAAAATGGGATGTCCATCTGGAATCATTGAAAGTAAGGGCTTTAACATCATTTAGTGGCCTGAAGAAATTTAATAAGGATTATGGGGAGATGTCAGATAGGCCCGCACTGAAAGCCTTTGTAGCCATGAACCCACCACAATTCCAATATGGAAGTGAACTGCAATATTTAAGCGGTAAAAACAGATGGGACCGGGAAGAGGGCAAATGTCTAAAACATTTACTGTCACTACCTAGCTCTTCCATGATCCAAGCTATAAGAATAGAGACGGAACTGGTTTCATGGAACATAATGGCCAGTATGCCATTGATAAGATATTGGATGCGCCTAAGCTCGGGAGAAGAAAAGATCTCTTGGTGGTGTACAAACAAAATACTGCACAGTGAATTAAAGTGGGCCAAGGAGGTTAAGAACACTATGGTAAAAGTATGTAGAGAGATGAGAATCAATCTGCGCTTGGAAGACCTACAAATTGAGACTTCCAAGAGTGAGTTAAGAGCTATAGGCCAGGAGCTATCCTAAGAAAACGACAAAGGGTACCTTGAGGAGCAAAAATCAGTTCACTTTATGTCTGGCCCATGGAAAAAGGAAGTAGGATACCCATGCATAGATATACTCCCAGATTGCCGCCTGAGAAGGGAAGGGTTCAGAATAAGAATTGGAATCAACCCTTGTTATAGTAATGAAAAGATAAAAACTGTCATGATTGATAAGAAGGGGAATTGTAAATGTGGTCTAAACAGTAAAAGCGACATATTGCACATTCTACTGGACTGCCGTAAAGTATTAACCGAGCGGAAAAAGTTTTTATGCCCAATCTTCCTAAAATATGAGATTAGAAATCGACCCCAAGCTATGGAACTTATAACTGAAATGCGGTCCTTAGATATAGCATGTCCCATAGGGAGGTTTATGATTGCTGCTAAAAAGATTTATGTGGGTGTATAGATTTTAATGCAGAAATATAAATAAGGCATACCTGAGGTGTTAACTGATGCTTATAAAATGTTGATACATTCTATTAATTTATGAATGTTTTTACATTTTCATATGAATTAACATATGCATTTGCAGTATTTTTAATTGCTGGTATTAATTGCTATAATAAGAGTATTCATCAATCAGAATGTTTTATTAAGTATGTGTGTATTGTGTGTATCTATTTTTTTTTGTGTTGCTTTTATGGTCTAAAATAGACCAAATAAAGTTATTTTTTGATTGATACCTGGTAAGAACCTCCCCTCTCTTTTTCGCCATAGGAACTACATACCTCTTGCTTAGCAGTTACCCCCTTGGGGCACGTATGCTGGACCGTTTTTGCCCCCCTGTACCCCCTCATTGTGTCTAATAAATGGGACACAACTGAATATATCATTAGGTGTATAGTACAGGATAAAAAAGGAGTTGAAGGGGCAAAGGGAAGTGATGTGAGTGGGACTAACAGGAGAGAGTATGACTGGAGAAAAAGGGGAAGTTTTGCAAGACAGAGAAATGAAATAAAACTCCAAGGAGAGATATCAAATGAGAGGAGGAAAAAGGGTATTATAGATATAACAAGAACTGAAGTAAAGCCTACAGGGGACACACAGGAGTGAGAGAGAGGGGAGGGGATTTGTGTACTGAGATACAAAGATAGGAAATGACAATGAAAATTTTGAAAGAAAGAGTGAAAAACATAGGTAAAATGAGAGACACAACAGAGCAGAAAAGAAGTAGAGAATGAGAGATCGAAAGAGGAAGAACCAAAGAGAGTCAAAACATGTGATAAGGAGAATAACAGACGTGTACCACAGCAAGTAAGAAAGAGGTATGGAGACAGAGGGAAAGAAAAGCAGAAGGGGAGAGAGAAAAAGAAACGTTGGTGTTACAGATGGATAGACAGAAATACAGAGAAATAGAAAGTCAGACAGATAGTTGCACTTGGTGACAGTGGAGATAAAATGAGGGAATAGAGAAAGGGGTGACAGAAGAGAAGGGATGTATATGTGTTTCTGTGAGAAAGAGCGATAGGGCAGATGAATCCTAGGAAATGAATTGAAAGGTTGCAGTTGGAGTGAATTTCTGTAGCTTTTCCAGATCCAAATCAAGTCTCACCCCACAATACAAAAGACATCAAGTACCAAGCTGTATGCAATGCCCAGACACATAACTTGCAGAGAGGCTTCCGGGTGACAACTAAAAGAGGAAACCTTGCACAACTCGGATGTCTACGATTGTAGATGCATTTCTGCAACTTCCCAGGGAATGTGGCAGTCCCCTAAGGGTAGGTGGCAGATACAAAGGATCTGAAGGTGACAAAGAAAGCCACTGGTTCAAGAGTGCGCAGGTACTTTAGGAGCATGAAAGTGAAGTGAGGAGGAACTTCAGTGACCCTAGGGTTATCATGAGTCTCCAGCGCCTAATGTGGATGGGAACATCTGGGACATATGTCACGAGCAGGAAGCTTTTGTACCTGAGAGTAACCATTAGCCTGAGGGAAACTGAGAGTGAGCAGTGGCCTGAGGACAAGCAAGAACATAAGGGACATGAGATCGAGCAATTGTTTCAGGGAAATGGAGGTAAACTGGTGCTTCAGCTATCTAAACTGAGCAATACCCTTGAAGCTCCTGATCACCTCATTGTCCTCTGTGGGAACTGGGAGAGAACAGGAGCCTCAGGGCCCTAGGGTGAGCAGAGCACCTGATAATTTGGTCTAAGAATAAACATTGGATTCAGAGTCTTTCAGGGGAACATGGTTCTCAGTAACCTTATCACAGATTTCTCTCACAATGGCTCCCCTGGTACTATGGAACGTTTCATGGAAGGTCTTTATCCATAAATGTGGGCCACTTTTTCCCTGGGTGCCCGGGCCTAATCCCAATCAGACCCTGTCCATTGACTTGGAGCAGCGACACTGAAACAGTGAACGTGTTAGGCCAGTATGTGTGTGTTTTTAGAGCTTGACACATGGCTGACAGGAGCCCAGCAGTAGCCTTAGAGCTGGTACGATGCGGTCTGTGAGGAGCCAGAAGGAGAAGAAAGAGTTAAGGTGCCGAGAAAGAGGGCTGGTGCCCAGCTTGGGACATTGGGTGCAACAGGAACCCTTGCAACAGCTTCAGAGTTTGGTAAGGCAGCCACAGGGTCGTTGCTTCTGGGGCTTGGGGCGGGGGTTTGGTATGCAACACACCCCTAATATATGCATTCTTGGCTTAGTAGTTGGGTCTGAGGGCCCTGAGTCGGGTCTGTTATGTCTGTGTCGGGTTTTCATGTTATCCTGCTTTCCTAAGAGGTTTAAACATGTTCATTATTTGGATCAGTACCTTTAATATATATAGTGACCAGTTTACCAAAAACAATGTAAAATCCGCACCTATAGAAGTAATCCTTGAGTGGATGCAAATTTACTACTTTTCAGAATTCACAAAAATGTGTAGTAGTAGGCATAGAAAGCTGTGCCAGTCTCAGGTTATCAGGCATACTACTGCAATCAAACATCCAAATGAGGATGAGGCAAATGCGTGCAAATAGTCTTACCTATGTCAATCCCTCGGGGTGGCATTCCGAACTATTGTTTTTCACCCACCGTGCCACTGTAGACATAAGGCCTGATTTAGGGTTTGGCAGACAGAAGAAAAGCAGACAGGGTGGTTACTTCCACCACCTAGCTTTTACTGCGCCTACCAAATTTAGAGATGTCCACCAGCGCACAGACATTGCTATACATTGTCAGGAACTGCAGTCATGGCTGTTCCTGTCACTGTGAGAAAAATTTGGTGGACAGCTCTGTCAACATGACACTTGGCTGTCAAACCTTTCAGAAGTTTTTTTTAAAAACAAACTCCCGAAGCAGAAGTTAAAAAAAAAAAAAAATCTAATCACCACAACACCATGCGCGTTATCGCTGATGTTGCGTGGATCAATATTCATTTTTTACTGTCCCTCACTGCCACCAGGATATATTTGGCCGTGATAGACAGTAAAAAAAAAAAAAAACATCCGACTGTCCACTCTAAATAGGGCAGATGGTCAGATGGCTTACTTCCGAGGGCATCTACTCCATCGGGCCATCAGAGGACGTTTTTTTGCTCCAACGGAGTAAAGTTTACTCCGTCGGCCTATAACTTCCAACTCAAAATCAGGCAGGCAGATCTTGAGTTTGGCAGACAGGGTACTTTGACACAATTACAATGGAGTATGTGTCCGCCAAACTCTAATTTAGCCCCAGATGCCCATTCACCCGGCAGCCCACTGCTTTTTTTTAGTGGGGAACTTTGAGACTCACACTCCCGCATCGATATAACTAAGCTGTGCCCCTGGGCAGTCATTGTGATGATGTCATGATTGGGGCAGGTTTCTCATCAGGAGCGGGAGAGTTGACGGAACTCAGCACTGTGAACATCAGGACATTGTGCGGAAGTGATATAGACCAGCTTTTTAGGGCTTGGTGCCCAGCAAGGCCCGATGAGGCCCATTAGAAGTTGCCTGTTCCCATGAGGAGCAGGGTCAAAACTGATTTGCATATGGCTGGGTCCAAACTAGGGTGGCGTAGTGAGCTAAAGAGCGATGGATTTAACCCAAATCTCTTGACTGGGGTGAATGTTTGATTCATTCAGCATTCCGTCCATCATTTGTTGTCGCTGCACACAAGATATAGGTAAGTCACCTCTCTAGCAGGCCTTCCCAGACCTAAGGCAGGTGCACTATGTCACAAGTGTGGGCATATCTGCATGAGCAGATATGCCCCTACAGTATTAGGGGTGACAAATGCAAAAACAACAATTGATGGACAGAATGCAGAACAATGTCATACATTCACCCCAGTACAGAGATCTGGGCCTAAATCCATCGTTTTTTGCTCACCATGCCATTCCAGTTTGAACCCAGCCATATGCAAATCAGTCTTGACCCTGTGCCTCATGGGAACAGTCCAGCCCGAACTGCCAAGCCAGGTCTTCCTGGACTGGAAACAAGCACCCTAGGACCGGTTTCGGGGTTTCACCCTCTTCAGCCAGGATAGCTTGATTCCAGTGGCATGGAGAGCACGGGACCCACGACTGGGCATACCCGTCCCACTCGGGGTGACAAATGCAAAAACAACAATTGATGGACAGAATGCAGAACAATGTTATACATTCACCCCAGTACAGAGATCTGGGCCTAAATCCATCGTTTTTTGCTCACCATGCCATTCCAGTTTGAACCCAGCCATATGCAAATCAGTCTTGACCCTGTGCCTCATGGGAACAGTCCAGCCCGAACTGCCAAGCCAGGTCCTCCTGGACTGGAAACAAGCATCCTAGGACCGGTTTCGGGGTTCACCCTCTTCAGCCAGGATAACTTGATTCCAGTGGCATGGAGAGCACGGGACCCACGTCTGGGCTTACCCGTCCCACTCGGGGTGACAAATACAAAAACAACAATTGATGGACAGAATGCAGAACATTATCATACATTCACCCCAGTACAGAGATCTGGGCCTAAATCCATCGTTTTTTTGCTCACCATGCCATTCCAGTTTGAACCCAGCCATATGCAAATCAGTCTTGACCCTGTGCCTCATGGGAACAGTCCAGCCCGAACTGCCAAGCCAGGTCCTCCCTGGACTGGAAACAAGCATCCTAGGACCGGTTTCGGGGTTTCACCCCTCTTCAGCCAGGATAGCTTGATTCCAGTGGCATGGAGAGCACGGCACCCACGTCTGGGCATACCCGTCCCACTCGGGGTGACAAATGCAAAAACAACAATTGATGGACAGAATGTAGAACAATGTCATACATTCACCCCAGTACAGAGATCTGGGCCTAAATCCCCCCTTTGGTATCGCTTTGTTCGCCCTAAGTTGGCAGGGTATGCCCAGACGTGGGTCCCTTGCTCACTTTGCCACTGGATTCAAGCTAGCCTGGCTGATGACGGCTGAATAGCCAGAAACTGGTCCCAGGATGCTTGTTTCCGGTCCAGGGAAGACATGGCTTGGCAGTTCAGGCTGGACTGTTCCCATGAGTCACAGGGTCAGACTGATTTGCATATGGCCATGTCTGAACTGGGGTGGTGGAGTGAGCTAAAGAATGATGATGGATTAAACCCAGATCAGTTGACTGGGGGTGAGTGTTTGATTTGCTCAAGCGCTCCGTCCATCATCCCCTTTGGTATCGCTTTGTTCGCCCTAAGTTGGCAGGGTATGCCCAGACGTGGGTCCCTTTTTCACTTTGCCACTGGATTCAAGCTAGCCTGGCTGATGATGGCTGAATAGCCAGAAACCGGTCCCAGGATGCTTGTTTCCGGGTCCAGGGAAGACATGGCTTGGCAGTTCGGGCTGGACTGTTCCCATGAAGCTACAGGGTCAGACTGATTTGCATATGGCCATGTCTGTACTGGGGTGGTGGAGTGAGCTAAAGAATGATGATGGATTAAACCCAGATCAGTTGACTGGGGGTGAGTGTTTGATTTGCTCAAGCGCTCCATCCATCATCCCCTTTGGTATCGCTTTGTTCGCCCTAAGTTGGCAGGGTATGCCCAGACGTGGGTCCCTTGCTCACTTTGCCACTGGATTCAAGCTAGCCTGGCTGATGACGGCTGAATAGCCAGAAACTGGTCCCAGGATGCTTGTTTCCGGTCCAGGGAAGACATGGCTTGGCAGTTCGGGCTGGACTGTTCCCATGAGGCACAGGGTCAGACTGATTTGCATATGGCCATGTCTGAACTGGGGTGGTGGAGTGAGCTAAAGAATGATGATGGATTAAACCCAGATCAGTTGACTGGGGGTGAGTGTTTGATTTGCTCAAGCGCTCCGTCCATCATCCCCTTTGGTATCGCTTTGTTCGCCCTAAGTTGGCAGGGTATGCCCAGACGTGGGTCCCTTGCTCACTTTGCCACTGGATTCAAGCTAGCCTGGCTGATGACGGCTGAATAGCCAGAAACTGGTCCCAGGATGCTTGTTTCCGGTCCAGGGAAGACATGGCTTGGCAGTTCGGGCTGGACTGTTCCCATGAGGCACAGGGTCAGACTGATTTGCATATGGCCATGTCTGAACTGGGGTGGTGGAGTGAGCTAAAGAATGATGATGGATTAAACCCAGATCAGTTGACTGGGGGTGAGTGTTTGATTTGCTCAAGCGCTCCGTCCATCATCCCCTTTGGTATCGCTTTGTTCGCCCTAAGTTGGCAGGGTATGCCCAGATGTGGGTCCCTTTTTCACTTTGCCACTGGATTCAAGCTAGCCTGGCTGATGATGGCTGAATAGCCAGAAACCGGTCCCAGGATGCTTGTTTCCGGTCCAGGGAAGACATGGCTTGGCAGTTCGGGCTGGACTGTTCCCATGAAGCACAGGGTCAGACTGATTTGCATATGGCCATGTCTGTACTGGGGTGGTGGAGTGAGCTAAAGAATGATGATGGATTAAACCCAGATCAGTTGACTGGGGGTGAGTGTTTGATTTGCTCAAGCGCTCCGTCCATCATCCCCTTTGGTATCGCTTGTTCGCCCTAAGTTGGCAGGGTATGCCCAGACGTGGGTCCCTTGCTCACTTTGCCACTGGATTCAAGCTAGCCTGGCTGATGACGGCTGAATAGCCAGAAACCGGTCCCAGGATGCTTGTTTCCGGTCCAGGGAAGACATGGCTTGGCAGTTCGGGCTGGACTGTTCCCATGAGGCACAGGGTCAGACTGATTTGCATATGGCCATGTCTGAACTGGGGTGGTGGAGTGAGCTAAAGAATGATGATGGATTAAACCCAGATCAGTTGACTGGGGGTGAGTGTTTGATTTGCTCAAGCGCTCCGTCCATCATCCCCTTTGGTATCGCTTTGTTCGCCCTAAGTTGGCAGGGTATGCCCAGACGTGGGTCCCTTGCTCACTTTGCCACTGGATTCAAGCTAGCCTGGCTGATGACGGCTGAATAGCCAGAAACCGGTCCCAGGATGCTTGTTTCCGGTCCAGGGAAGACATGGCTTGGCAGTTCGGGCTGGACTGTTCCCATGAGGCACAGGGTCAGACTGATTTGCATATGGCCATGTCTGAACTGGGGTGGTGGAGTGAGCTAAAGAATGATGATGGATGAAACCCAGATCAGTTGACTGGGGGTGAGTGTTTGATTTGCTCAAGCGCTCCATCCATCATCCCCTTTGGTATCGCTTTGTTCGCCCTAAGTTGGCAGGGTATGCCCAGACGTGGGTCCCTTGCTCACTTTGCCACTGGATTCAAGCTAGCCTGGCTGATGACGGCTGAATAGCCAGAAACCGGTCCCTGGATGCTTGTTTCCGGTCCAGGGAAGACATGGCTTGGCAGTTCGGGCTGGACTGTTCCCATGAGGCATAGGGTCAGACTGATTTGCATATGGCCATGTCTGAACTGGGGTGGTGGAGTGAGCTAAAGAATGATGATGGATTAAACCCTGATCAGTTGACTGGGGGTGAGTGTTTGATTTGCTCAAGCGCTCCGTCCATCATCCCCTTTGGTATCGCTTTGTTCGCCCTAAGTTGGCAGGGTATGCCCAGACGTGGGTCCCTTGCTCACTTTGCCACTGGATTCAAGCTAGCCTGGCTGATGACGGCTGAATAGCCAGAAACCGGTCCCAGTATGCTTGTTTCCGGTCCAGGGAAGACATGGCTTGGCAGTTCGGGCTGGACTGTTCCCATGAGGCACAGGGTCAGACTGATTTGCATACGGCCATGTCTGAACTGGGGTGGTGGAGTGAGCTAAAGAATGATGATGGATTAAACCCAGATCAGTTGACTGGGGGTGAGTGTTTGATTTGCTCAAGCGCTCCGTCCATCATCCCCTTTGGTATCGCTTTGTTCGCCCTAAGTTGGCAGGGTATGCCCAGACGTGGGTCCCTTGCTCACTTTGCCACTGGATTCAAGCTAGCCTGGCTGATGACGGCTGAATAGCCAGAAACCGGTCCCAGGATGCTTGTTTCCGGTCCAGGGAAGACATGGCTTGGCAGTTTGGGCTGGACTGTTCCCATGAGGCACAGGGTCAGACTGATTTGCATATGGCCATGTCTGAACTGGGGTGGTGGAGTGAGCTAAAGAATGATGATGGATTAAACCCAGATCAGTTGACTGGGGGTGAGTGTTTGATTTGCTCAAGCGCTCCGTCCATCATCCCATTTGGTATGGCTTTGTTCGCCCTAAGTTGGCAGGGTATGCCCAGACGTGGGTCCCTTGCTCACTTTGCCACTGGATTCAAGCTAGCCTGGCTGATGACGGCTGAATAGCCAGAAACCGGTCCCAGGATGCTTGTTTCCGGTCCAGGGAAGACATGGCTTGGCAGTGCGGGCTGGACTGTTCCCATGAGGCACAGGGTCAGGCTGATTTGCATATGGCCATGTCTGAACTGGGGTGGTGGAGTGAGCTAAAGAATGATGATGGATTAAACCCAGATCAGTTGACTGGGGGTGAGTGTTTGATTTGCTCAAGCGCTCCGTCCATCATCCCCTTTGGTATCGCTTTGTTCGCCCTAAGTTGGCAGGTTATGCCCAGACGTGGGTCCCTTGCTCACTTTGCCACTGGATTCAAGCTAGCCTGGCTGATGACGGCTGAATAGCCAGAAACCGGTCCCAGGATGCTTGTTTCCGGTCCAGGGAAGACATGGCTTGGCAGTTCGGGCTGGACTGTTCCCATGAGGCACAGGGTCAGACTGATTTGCATATGGCCATGTCTGAACTGGGGTGGTGGAGTGAGCTAAAGAATGATGATGGATTAAACCCAGATCAGTTGACTGGGGGTGAGTGTTTGATTTGCTCAAGCGCTCCGTCCATCATCCCCTTTGGTATCGCTTGTTCGCCCTAAGTTGGCAGGGTATGCCCAGACGTGGGTCCCTTGCTCACTTTGCCACTGGATTCAAGCTAGCCTGGCTGATGACGGCTGAATAGCCAGAAACCGGTCCGAGGATGCTTGGTTCCGGTCCAGGGAAGACATGGCTTGGCAGTTCGGGCTGGACTGTTCCCATGAGGCACAGGGTCAGACTGATTTGCATATGGCCATGTCTGAACTGGGGTGGTGGAGTGAGCTAAAGAATGATGATGGATTAAACCCAGATCAGTTGACTGGGGGTGAGTGTTTGATTTGCTCAAGCGCTCCGTCCATCATCCCCTTTGGTATCGCTTTGTTCGCCCTAAGTTGGCAAGGTATGCCCAGACGTGGGTCCCTTGCTCACTTTGCCACTGGATTCAAGCTAGCCTGGCTGATGACGGCTGAATAGCTAGAAACCGGTCCCAGGATGCTTGTTTCCGGTCCAGGGAAGACATGGCTTGGCAGTTCGGGCTGGACTGTTCCCATGAGGCACAGGGTCAGACTGATTTGCATATGGCCATGTCTGAACTGGGGTGGTGGAGTGAGCTAAAGAATGATGATGGATTCAACCCAGATCAGTTGACTGGGGTGAGTGTTTTATTTGCTCAAGCGCTCCGTCCATCATCCCCTTTGGTATCGCTTTGTTCGCCCTAAGTTGGCAGGGTATGCCCAGACGTGGGTCCCTTGCTCACTTTGCCACTGGATTCAAGCTAGCCTGGCTGATGACGGCTGAATAGCCAGAAACCGGTCGCAGGATGCTTGTTTCCGGTCCAGGGAAGACATGGCTTGGCAGTTCGGGCTGGACTGTTCCCATGAGGCACAGGGTCAGACTGATTTGCATATGGCCATGTCTGAACTGGGGTGGTGGAGTGAGCTAAAGAATGATGATGGATTAAACCCAGATCAGTTGACTGGGGGTGAGTGTTTGATTTGCTCTAGCGCTCCGTCCATCATCCCCTTTGGTATCGCTTTGTTCGCCCTAAGTTGGCAGGGTATGCCCAGACGTGGGTCCCTTGCTCACTTTGCCACTGGATTCAAGCTAGCCTGGCTGATGACGGCTGAATAGCCAGAAACTGGTCCCAGGATGCTTGTTTCCGGTCCAGGGAAGACATGGCTTGGCAGTTCGGGCTGGACTGTTCCCATGAGTCACAGGGTCAGACTGATTTGCATATGGCCATGTCTGAACTGGGGTGGTGGAGTGAGCTAAAGAATGATGATGGATTAAACCCAGATCAGTTGACTGGGGGTGAGTGTTTGATTTGCTCAAGCGCTCCGTCCATCATCCCCTTTGGTATCGCTTTGTTCGCCCTAAGTTGGCAGGGTATGCCCAGACGTGGTCCCTTTTTCACTTTGCCACTGGATTCAAGCTAGCCTGGCTGATGATGGCTGAATAGCCAGAAACCGGTCCCAGGATGCTTGTTTCCGGTCCAGGGAAGACATGGCTTGGCAGTTCGGGCTGGACTGTTCCCATGAAGCACAGGGTCAGACTGATTTGCATATGGCCATGTCTGTACTGGGGTGGTGGAGTGAGCTAAAGAATGATGATGGATTAAACCCAGATCAGTTGACTGGGGGTGAGTGTTTGATTTGCTCAAGCGCTCCATCCATCATCCCCTTTGGTATCGCTTTGTTCGACCCTAAGTTGGCAGGGTATGCCCAGACGTGGGTCCCTTGCTCACTTTGCCACTGGATTCAAGCTAGCCTGGCTGATGACGGCTGAATAGCCAGAAACCGGTCCCAGTATGCTTGTTTCGGTCCAGGGAAGACATGGCTTGGCAGTTCGGGCTGGACTGTTCCTATGAGGCACAGGGTCAGACTGATTTTGCATATGGCCATGTCTGAACTGGGGTGGTGGAGTGAGCTAAAGAATGATGATGGATTAAACCCAGATCAGTTGACTGGGGGTGAGTGTTTGATTTGCTCAAGCGCTCCCTCCATCATCCCCTTTGGTATCGCTTTGTTCGCCCTAAGTTGGCAGGGTATGCCCAGACGTGGGTCCCTTGCTCACTTTGCCACTGGATTCAAGCTAGCCTGGTTGATGACGGCTGAATAGCCAGAAACCGGTCTCAGGATGCTTGTTTCCGGTCCAGGGAAGACATGGCTTGGCAGTTCGGACTGGACTGTTCCCATGAGGCACAGGGTCAGACTGATTTGCATATGGCCATGTCTGAACTGGGGTGGTGGAGTGAGCTAAAGAATGATGATGGATTAAACCCAGATCAGTTGACTGGGGGTGAGTGTTTGATTTGCTCAAGCGCTCCGTCCATCATCCCCTTTGGTATCGCTTTGTTCGCCCTAAGTTGGCAGGGTATGCCTAGACGTGGGTCCCTTGCTCACTTTGCCACTGGATTCAAGCTAGCCTGGCTGATGACGGCTGAATAGCCAGAAACCGGTCCCAGGATGCTTGTTTCCGGTCCAGGGAAGACATGGCTTGGCAGTTTGGGCTGGACTGTTCGCATGAGGCACAGGGTCAGACTGATTTGCATATGGCCATGTCTGAACTGGGGTGGTGGAGTGAGCTAAAGAATGATGATGGATTAAACCCAGATCAGTTGACTGGGGGTGAGTGTTTGATTTGCTCAAGCGCTCCGTCCATCATCCCATTTGGTATCGCTTTGTTCGCCCTAAGTTGGCAGGGTATGCCCAGACGTGGGTCCCTTGCTCACTTTGCCACTGGATTCAAGCTAGCCTGGCTGATGACGGCTGAATAGCCAGAAACCGGTCCCAGGATGCTTGTTTCCGGTCCAGGGAAGACATGGCTTGGCAGTGCGGGCTGGACTGTTCCCATGAGGCACAGGGTCAGACTGATTTGCATATGGCCATGTCTGAACTGGGGTGGTGGAGTGAGCTAAAGAATGATGATGGATTAAACCCAGATCAGTTGACTGGGGGTGAGTGTTTGATTTTCTCAAGCGCTCCGTCCATCATCCCCTTTGGTATCGCTTTGTTCGCCCTAAGTTGGCAGGTTATGCCCAGACGTGGGTCCCTTGCTCACTTTGCCACTGGATTCAAGCTAGCCTGGCTGATGACGGCTGAATAGCCAGAAACCGGTCCCAGGATGCTTGTTTCCGGTCCAGGGAAGACATGGCTTGGCAGTTCGGGCTGGACTGTTCCCATGAGGCACAGGGTCAGACTGATTTGCATATGGCCATGTCTGAACTGGGGTGGTGGAGTGAGCTAAAGAATGATGATGGATTAAACCCAGATCAGTTGACTGGGGGTGAGTGTTTGATTTGCTCAAGCGCTCCGTCCATCATCCCCTTTGGTATCGCTTTGTTCGCCCTAAGTTGGCAGGGTATCCCCAGACGTGGGTCCCTTGCTCACTTTGCCACTGGATTCAAGCTAGCCTGGCTGATGACGGCTGAATAGCCAGAAACCGGTCCGAGGATGCTTGTTTCCGGTCCAGGGAAGACATGGCTTGGCAGTTCGGGCTGGACTGTTCCCATGAGGCACAGGGACAGACTGATTTGCATATGGCCATGTCTGAACTGGGGTGGTGGAGTGAGCTAAAGAATGATGATGGATTAAACCCAGATCAGTTGACTGGGGGTGAGTGTTTGATTTGCTCAAGCGCTCCGTCCATCATCTCCTTTGGTATCGCTTTGTTCGCCCTAAGTTGGCAGGGTATGCCCAGACGTGGGTCCCTTGCTCACTTTGCCACTGGATTCAAGCTAGCCTGGCTGATGTCGGCTGAATAGCTAGAAACCGGTCCCAGGATGCTTGTTTCCGGTCCAGGGAAGACATGGCTTGGCAGTTCGGACTGGACTGTTCCCATGAGGCACAGGGTCAGACTGATTTGCATATGGCCATGTCTGAACTGGGGTGGTGGAGTGAGCTAAAGAATGATGATGGATTCAACCCAGATCAGTTGACTGGGGGTGAGTGTTTGATTTGCTCAAGCGCTCCGTCCATCATCCCCTTTGGTATCGCTTTGTTCGCCCTAAGTTGGCAGGGTATGCCCAGACGTGGGTCCCTTGCTCACTTTGCCACTGGATTCAAGCTAGCCTGGCTGATGACGGCTGAATAGCCAGAAACCGGTCGCAGGATGCTTGCTTCCGGTCCAGGGAAGACATGGCTTGGCAGTTCGGGCTGGACTGTTCCCATGAGGCACAGGGTCAGACTGATTTGCATATGGCCATGTCTGAACTGGGGTGGTGGAGTGAGCTAAAGAATGATGATGGATTAAACCCAGATCAGTTGACTGGGGGTGAGTGTTTGATTTGCTCTAGCGCTCCGTCCATCATCCCCTTTGGTATCGCTTTGTTCGCCCTAAGTTGGCAGGGTATGCCCAGACGTGGGTCCCTTGCTCACTTTGCCACTGGATTCAAGCTAGCCTGGCTGATGACGGCTGAATAGCCAGAAACTGGTCCCAGGATGCTTGTTTCCGGTCCAGGGAAGACATGGCTTGGCAGTTCGGGCTGGACTGTTCCCATGAGGCACAGGGTCAGACTGATTTGCATATGGCCATGTCTGAACTGGGGTGGTGGAGTGAGCTAAAGAATGATGATGGATTAAACCCAGATCAGTTGACTGGGGGTGAGTGTTTGATTTGCTCAAGCGCTCCGTCCATCATCCCCTTTGGTATCGCTTTGTTCGCCCTAAGTTGGCAGGGTATGCCCAGACGTGGGTCCCTTTTTCACTTTGCCACTGGATTCAAGCTAGCCTGGCTGATGATGGCTGAATAGCCAGAAACCGGTCCCAGGATGTTTGTTTCCGGTCCAGGGAAGACATGGCTTGGCAGTTCGGGCTGGACTGTTCCCATGAAGCACAGGGTCAGACTGATTTGCATATGGCCATGTCTGTACTGGGGTGGTGGAGTGAGCTAAAGAATGATGATGGATTAAACCCAGATCAGTTGACTGGGGGTGAGTGTTTGATTTGCTCAAGCGCTCCGTCCATCATCCCCTTTGGTATCGCTTTGTTCGCCCTAAGTTGGCAGGGTATGCCCAGACGTGGGTCCCTTGCTCACTTTGCCACTGGATTCAAGCTAGCCTGGCTGATGACGGCTGAATAGCCAGAAACCGGTCCCAGGATGCTTGTTTCCGGTCCAGGGAAGACATGGCTTGGCAGTTCGGGCTGGACTGTTCCCATGAGGCACAGGGTCAGACTGATTTGCATATGGGCATGTCTGAACTGGGGTGGTGGAGTGAGCTAAAGAATGATGATGGATTAAACCCAGATCAGTTGACTGGGGGTGAGTGTTTGATTTGCTCAAGCGCTCCATCCATCATCCCCTTTGGTATCGCTTTGTTCGCCCTAAGTTGGCAGGGTATGCCCAGACGTGGGTCCCTTGCTCACTTTGCCACTGGATTCAAGCTAGCCTGGCTGATGACGGCTGAATAGCCAGAAACCGGTCCCAGAATGCTTGTATCCGGTCCAGGGAAGACATGGCTTGGCAGTTCAGGCTGGACTGTTCCCATGAGGCATAGGGTCAGACTGATTTGCATATGGCCATGTCTGAACTGGGGTGGTGGAGTGAGCTAAATAATGATGATGGATTAAACCCAGATCAGTTGACTGGGGGTGAGTGTTTGATTTGCTCAAGCGCTCCGTCCATCATCCCCTTTGGTATCGCTTTGTTCGCCCTAAGTTGGCAGGGTATGCCCAGACGTGGGTCCCTTGCTCAATTTGCCACTGGATTCAAGCTAGCCTGGTTGATGACGGCTGAATAGCCAGAAACCGGTCGCATGATGCTTGTTTCCGGTCCAGGGAAGACATGGCTTGGCAGTTTGGGCTGGACTGTTCCCATGAGGCACAGGGTCAGACTGATTTGCATATGGCCATGTCTGAACTGGGGTGGTGGAGTGAGCTAAAGAATAATGATGGATTAAACCCAGATCAGTTGACTGGGGGTGAGTGTTTGATTTGCTCAAGCGCTCCGTCCATCATCCCATTTGGTATCGCTTTGTTCGCCCTAAGTTGGCAGGGTATGCCCAGACGTGGGTCCCTTGCTCACTTTGCCACTGGATTCAAGCTAGCCTGGCTGATGACGGCTGAATAGCCAGAAACCGGTCCCAGGATGCTTGTTTCCGGTCCAGGGAAGATATGGCTTGGCAGTGCGGGCTGGACTGTTCCCATGAGGCACAGGGTCAGACTGATTTGCATATGGCCATGTCTGAACTGGGGTGGTGGAGTGAGCTAAAGAATGATGATGGATTAAACCCAGATCAGTTGACTGGGGGTGAGTGTTTGATTTGCTCAAGCGCTCCGTCCATCATCCCCTTTGGTATCGCTTTGTTCGCCCTAAGTTGGCAGGTTATGCCCAGACGTGGGTCCCTTGCTCACTTTGCCACTGGATTCAAGCTAGCCTGGCTGATGACGGCTGAATAGCCAGAAACCGGTCCCAGGATGCTTGTTTCCGGTCCAGGGAAGACATGGCTTGGCAGTTCGGGCTGGACTGTTCCCATGAGGCACAGGGTCAGACTGATTTGCATATGGCCATGTCTGAACTGGGGTAGTGGAGTGAGCTAAAGAATGATGATGGATTAAACCCAGATCAGTTGACTGGGGGTGAGTGTTTGATTTGCTCAAGTGCTCTGTCCATCATCCCCTTTGGTATCGCTTTGTTCGCCCTAAGTTGGCAGGGTATGCCCAGACGTGGGTCCCTTGCTCACTTTGCCACTGGATTCAAGCTAGCCTGGCTGATGACGGCTGAATAGCCAGAAACCGGTCCGAGGATGCTTGGTTCCGGTCCAGGGAAGACATGGCTTGGCAGTTCGGGCTGGACTGTTCCCATGAGGCACAGGGTCAGACTGATTTGCATATGGCCATGTCTGAACTGGGGTGGTGGAGTGAGCTAAAGAATGATGATGGATTAAACCCAGATCAGTTGACTGGGGGTGAGTGTTTGATTTGCTCAAGCGCTCCGTCCATCATCCCCTTTGGTATCGCTTTGTTCACCCTAAGTTGGCAGGGTATGCCCAGACGTGGGTCCCTTGCTCACTTTGCCACTGGATTCAAGCTAGCCTGGCTGATGACGGCTGAATAGCCAGAAACCGGTCCCAGGATGCTTGTTTCCGGTCCAGGGAAGACATGGCTTGGCAGTTCGGGATGGACTGTTCCCATGAGGCACAGGGTCAGACTGATTTGCATATGGCCATGTCTGAACTGGGGTGGTGGGAGTGAGCTAAAGACTGATGATGGATTAAACCCAGATCAGTTGACTGGGGGTGAGTGTTTGATTTGCTCAAGCGCTCCGTCCATCATCCCCTTTGGTATCGCTTTGTTCGCCCTAAGTTGGCAGGGTATGCCCAGACGTGGGTCCCTTGCTCACTTTGCCACTGGATTCAAGCTAGCCTGGCTGATGACGGCTGAATAGCTAGAAACCGGTCCCAGGATGCTTGTTTCCGGTCCAGGGAAGACATGGCTTGGCAGTTCGGACTGGACTGTTCCCATGAGGCACAGGGTCAGACTGATTTGCATATGGCCATGTCTGAACTGGGGTGGTGGAGTGAGCTAAAGAATGATGATGGATTCAACCCAGATCAGTTGACCTGGGGTGAGTGTTTGATTTGCTCAAGTGCTCCGTCCATCATCCCCTTTGGTATCGCTTTGTTCGCCCTAAGTTGGCAGGGTATGCCCAGACGTGGGTCCCTTGCTCACTTTGCCACTGGATTCAAGCTAGCCTGGCTGATGACGGCTGAATAGCCAGAAACCGGTCGCAGGATGCTTGTTTCCGGTCCAGGGAAGACATGGCTTGGCAGTTCGGGCTGGACTGTTCCCATGAGGCACAGGGTCAGACTGATTTGCATATGGCCATGTCTGAACTGGGGTGGTGGAGTGAGCTAAAGAATGATGATGGATTAAACCCAGATCAGTTGACTGGGGGTGAGTGTTTGATTTGCTCTAGCGCTCCGTCCATCATCCCCTTTGGTATCGCTTTGTTCGCCCTAAGTTGGCAGGGTATGCCCAGACGTGGGTCCCTTGCTCACTTTGCCACTGGATTCAAGCTAGCCTGGCTGATGACGGCTGAATAGCCATAAACCGGTCCCAGGATGCTTGTTTCCGGTCCAGGGAAGACATGGCTTGGCATTTCGGGCTGGACTGTTCCCATGAGGCACAGGGCCAGACTGATTTGCATATGGCTATGTCTGAACTGGGGTGGTGGAGTGAGCTAAAGAATGATGGTGGATTAAACCGAGATCAGTTGACTGGGGGTGAGTGTTTGATTTGCTCAAGCGCTCCGGCCATCATCCCCTTTGGTATCGCTTTGTTCGCCCTAAGTTGGCAGGGTATGCCCAGACGTGGGTCCCTTGCTCACTTTGCCACTGGATTCAAGCTAGCCTGGCTGATGACGGCTGAATAGCCAGAAACCGGTCCCAGGATGCTTGTTTCCGGTCCAGGGAAGACATGGCTTGGCAGTTCGGGCTGGACTGTTCCCATGAGGCACAGGGTCAGACTGATTTGCATATGGCCATGTCTGAACAGGGGTGGTGGAGTGAGCTAAAGAATGATGATGGATTAAACCCAGATCAGTTGACTGGGGGTGAGTGTTTGATTTGCTCAAGCGCTCCGTCCATCATCCCCTTTGGTATCGCTTTGTTCGCCCTAAGTTGGCAGGGTATGCCCAGACGTGGGTCCCTTGCTCACTTTGCCACTGGATTCAAGCTAGCCTGGCTGATGACGGCTGAATAGCCAGAAACCGGTCCCAGGATGCTTGTTTCCGGTCCAGGGAAGACATGGCTTGGCAGTTCGGGCTGGACTGTTCCCATGAGGCACAGGGTCAGACTGATTTGCCATATGGCCATGTCTGAACTGGGGTGGTGGAGTGAGCTAAAGAATGATGATGGATTAAATCCAGATCAGTTGACTGGGGGTGAGTGTTTGATTTGCTCAAGCGCTCCGTCCATCATCCCCTTTGGTATCGCTTTGTTCGCCCTAAGTTGGCAGGGTATGCCCAGACGTGGGTCCCTTGCTCACTTTGCCACTGGATTCAAGCTAGCCTGGCTGATGACGGCTGAATAGCCAGAAACCGGTCCCAGGATGCTTGTTTCCGGTCCAGGGAAGACATGGCTTGGCAGTTCGGGCTGGACTGTTCCCATGAGGCACAGGGTCAGACTGATTTGCATATGGCCATGTCTGAACTGGGGTGGTGGAGTGAGCTAAAGAATGATGATGGATTAAACCCAGATCAGTTGACTGGGGGTGAGTGTTTGATTTGCTCAAGCGCTCCGTCCATCATCCCCTTTGGTATCGCTTTGTTCGCCCTAAGTTGGCAGGGTATGCCCAGACGTGGGTCCCTTGCTCACTTTGCCACTGGATTCAAGCTAGCCTGGCTGATGACGGCTGAATAGCCAGAAACCGGTCCCAGGATGCTTGTTTCCGGTCCAGGGAAGACATGGCTTGGCAGTTCGGGCTGGACTGTTCCCATGAGGCACAGGGTCAGACTGATTTGCATATGGCCATGTCTGAACTGGGGTGGTGGAAGTGAGCTAAAGAATGATGATGGATTAAACCCAGATCAGTTGACTGGGGGTGAGTGTTTGATATGCTCAAGCGCTCCGTCCATCATCCCCTTTGGTACCCCCCTACAGTATTAGGGTCTGTTCCTTAATATCATAAGTGCCAGGGAAGCCATAGGGAGTACATGGGTGGGGAATTTGACAACTCGAGTTCCACAGCACCATTATGGGTTCTCAAAAGCCAGGAGTGTTTGGTACCAAATTGGTCCTTCCAATAAACCCACACTGATGCCAGTGTGGGATTTATTGAACCATGTACCCAGAGGGCACCTCAGAGGTGCCCCCTGAAAACCTACCGACCATGGTGTGGGCACTGACTGGCTTTAGGCAGCCTGCCGCACACAGACATGTTTCTGGACCCCTGGGTGGAGAGCCTCTGCTCTCTGGGACCAGAAACAATGCACATCCTGGGCAGAGATGTGACACCGCCTTCCCCAGGATGGGCCCAGTGCTCGAAGGGGAAGCTTCAAAGGCCTGCGGCCTTTGCAATGCAACCCCCAGCCTCTGCTGCTAATAACAGATGGCAGCCGCCAGTTTACACCCCCACCTTGGGCTCGAAAACCGGAAGGAAAACTCAGAAAGACTAGGAAGTGTGCTCACCTCTGCAAACTCCACCTATCAGGTGGAAGAGGTGAAGTTAAGCACACTTTTCAGCCCCCTCCATCTTGAAGAGGAGGGGACTCTTCCAATCATTGCTAGGAGTATTCCCCCTTCCACAGGAGGGTGGCATATTTGAGGGTAAAGTCACCCAAGGTAACGGTGCCCATTGGCCATACCTGCTACTCCCCTAAAACGCCCCTATATCTAGTATTTTGGAGGCTCCTTCAGACCTTGAAACTAGATCAAGAAGAAAGGCCTAAGAAGAAAGACAACATCTTGGAAGCTGACCCTGCAGAGAACCTAGAAGACGACAACTGCCTTGGCCCCAGCCGTACCAGCCTGTCTCCTGCTTTGACGAGCTTGCATCCAAAAAGGCGACCTGTCTTGCAGCCAGCGACCTCTGAAAATCCTGGGAGGACTGCTGCCTCCAAAAAAGACTCCAATCTCCCTTGGACAGCAGATCTGTCCAGAAGTCCAAGGACTCCTGTGGAATCTGGAACCGCGAGTCCTGCCCTCTCTGCACCCAACGCCCACGGCCCGAGTCTGAGTGGCTCACCTGTTAAGTGAAGTCTCCCCTGCGATCCTGACCTCGAATCCCGCGCTGACTGTCCTCTCCTGAACTCCACGACGGCGCCTGCAGTGTGAATCTGAAGGGTGCCCCCAACCGCAACCCCGCCTGGTAAGAAGAAATCAGACGTCTAAAGGCACGCCTGCACTCTTCAGTCCCTGGGCTTTGGGGGGTTTACCAGCAGTGCCCCTGTGACCCCTAACATCCCAACGCACCTGTGCTGTCGCTGGTTTTCTGCCTGCAACCTCCTTTTCAATGCCTGCAGCCTGTTTCCCAAAAGAAGAATCTCCCTTGAAACGCAATGGGCGCTCAACTCTCAAATTGCACCCTGCACCCGGCCGCCCCTGTGCCACTGGTGGTATATGTTTGATTCTGCCTTGTGGCCCCCCACGGTGCTGGTCCTAACTCCCATAGCTTGATCCCTGCAACCATTCTACTTACCTGCAATCAGTGTGGCTTCAAGCACCCCCACTCTCCATTGAAAACACATTGGGCCGAGCCCTGATTTTGACCTCTCACCCGGCTGCCTCTGTGTCGCTGGTGGTGCAGTTTTGATACTCACCTGACCCTTGCCCCTTGCTGTACTTTGGTCTTGAAGACTGGAACTGTAAGTTGCGTACTTACCTGTATAACCGCATTATTGTTTTCCTCCATTGGATAACATTGAACTGTTGAGAAATTGCACTGAGTTGACTTTTGAAATTGAAAAGTATTTTTAATTAAAAACGTACTTACCTTATTGCGAAGATCTTGGTCTTAAAATAAAGTACAAACAAAGCTTATTTTTCAAAAATTGGTGTGGATCTCTAATTTCAGTTGTGTGTCCATTATTGGTCAGTGTTGTGCAATAAATGACTTACACTCCTCTGTGTTAGGCCTAAGGCTGCGCGCCCATTCTACCACTAATAAAGCACTTGCGGCTTTATATTGAGCCCTGTACACTTTTGAGGAACCCCGGAACCCTGTGCACGGTATAACTACCTAGTGGCATACTATATAAAGAGTCAGCTTCCTACATGAACTCTCATAATCTGACACTAGAATGTGTTATTTTTATTATACACTTGGATTTTTATCAAACTGGAGCACTACATGAAAGGAATGAAACAGTCTTACGCGATGTGACTTCCTAAAAACTGCTAAATATTGGCTTGAAGTCACATTTCCTTTTTAATGCAAGTTACAAATAGAGACATTTACTTAATGCAGGGATTTGTCTGCTGGTCTGTTTTACCCGTCCCACAACTGGCAAAGCAGTATCAATATTCCTAGACTTAAGAGTTTGTGGTCTCTAGAATATTGATCACAATGACATGGAAAGTAAGTACTGTCCTCCTTTAAACAGAAGGCCACAGTAGTTTAAAAAATGGGCACATCTAGATGCACTGCTGCTACATAGAAAAGAATTTAAAGGTTTAAGAAAGATACCCACACCCACAGAATGGGAAGAAATACATGAATTGGTTGTATCCCTTACCAAAACGATGGCGAATCACTATAACTTCATTGCAAAAAAGGAGACTAATAAGGACCTTAGTGATAGGTCATGCATAAGCAAAACCTCTGTGTTATTACATGACTTAAAAAATGGTGCATAAGTGGAATTAAATATTCTACGCACATGGGCAGTCTCAGAGCAAAGTAATGTAGTTCAAGCCTAAATAAACTTGTATAATCAAAAACACTAGATAAAAACACAAAACGCAAGTGCAACAACACATTTTGTATCCTTAGACCCTTTTAGCAGGTGGATAATTTTACTTGAGTTAAGTTTATTTGTTATAGGGTGTGGCAAAGTAAGATGGCTGACAGGACCTAAGTTTCCGGGCTCCCGACCCGTTCACTCTTATCCTGTTGAATTCATCCATCTTGTGCACTGTACTGATGCTGAACTGCCACTCACGGGGAGCTGACACTTGCTGTGGGCCGGTGGACTGAGCATGGCCTGGGGAGGAGTCTGCCGAGGCCATTGCCGGTGGTGCTGCCTGGATGGCCTGCTGCACTGGACCGGGGCAGCCTGTTGCATAGATCCCTGGGTGGCAGAGTTGGGCGGTGCACTGCACCAGAACAGGGATCCTAACTGCCCTGCAGAACCCGATCAGCCACTGGTTACCGGAGGGGAGCGGCGGCTGGGTTCGAGCAGCTCAGCACTGCCGCGGCCCAGCCGGTCGGGACTGGAGACTGGCCCTTGGGCTGCGCTGTGCTGTTATTGAGGCCTCTGCTGAACGCAGGGATGGAAGGGGAGCTCCCACCTGCTGTACATGTTGATGGCCCCCAGAAATGGCATGGGGGGAAGCCGGTCGCGAACGAACTGCAGTGCCGTGGCTGGGAAAAACTGGAGCGACTGGCTCTGGGTGAATTTTCTGGCCTGTGATCTATGAACTAGTGAGACATTGAGCTGTGCTGCGAGGGCCTTCCACGGAGGAAGGAGAAGGGCCGAGGGAGAAAGTGAGGTGCAGCGGCGTCCCTTGGAGAACCGGACCTACGGTGACCACGACCCCAAGGCGGGTGCCTTCTTCTATGCTGCCTGCTTACTGCTGCTGGACCTGGGGGCATCTACCCCTTCGAAAAGGCATGGAGGAGTATGCCTGTGCCCTTGGCTGACCCCCGGGGGGACTGTGTCGGTCTGGAGTCCGGCAGAGTATAGTAGATACCTGTTGAAGGTGACCACCACAGGTACAGCTGCTGGGTGGCAGGAGCACGAGCGCCTAGGCGATTGCAGCTGGTAAAGGTGTGCACGGAGAGTGAGGCTATGGGACTAAGATGGTTGGGGTTTCTCCCTTGTCTCCTGAGTGCTACCCCTCTAACTGCTGGAAACACTGGACTGCTGGGGCCGGCCAAAGACTAAGACTTAGAGCTGAATTGCAGGGCCGAGGCTCGACCATATCTGAGCAAGAGGTGTTTTGCAGGATCATACTGAGAACATGGGGAAGTATAGCGCGATTGCACTCCAATAACAGCATCACACAATACACAATGCTGTGACTGCCGACCTAGCGGATTACTCGTCAGGGTGGGGCAGACTTTGCCTGTGCTTCCCTTGAGAGGGAGCTGGCGCCCTTCCAGGACTCCCGGACCGCACTCAAACAAAAATTGAAACTGTATCCATCCACGTCAATCTCCTCCGAGTTGATCTGCGGAAGGTGGCAGACAAGCTAACCATGGCAGAGAGTAACATTGCGACATTGCAGGGGGAGGTATCTACCATCAAGCGTCAGATGGCGAAACTTACTTTGGTCACTGGTGAGCTGGAGCACAGGGTGGAAGACGCAGAGGGCTGAGCTCCAAGCAGCAATATCAGTGTGTTGGGGTTTCCGGAGAGGGTTGAGGTGACCTCACCGGAGACCTTCCTGGAGAACTGGGTGAAGCGACAGCTTCAGCCCCGGGGCTTGTTGGAGTTCTTCGTTGTGGAGCGTGTGCACGGGGCATTGATGCCACCGTCAGGTGCCCCTCCGAGGGCCATCATCGCCAGGGATCCAGACCTATCAGTACAGGGACTGTATCGTGCAAGCTGCCAGGGAGCAGGCGGTTCCCCTGGTCGAGAACTGCAAAATTGCCATCTACCCAGACTACACCAGGAAGGTGCAGGAGCAGCAGAAAACATTTCTGGCTGTTAAACAGAAGCTGCACACTTTGCAACTGAAGTACATGCTCCTGTACCCCTCGAAATTGAAGGTTACCTCGCAGGGGAGAGCACACTTCTTTGAGACCAGGATGAGGTCTGGGAGTGACTGGGGATGTGAGATAAGCCAGCGGTACTTCGTCCTGGAGGTAGAGTGCTGGAGGGTCCAAAGGTTGGGCCCCGACACAGGCCCTGGCACGGCTGCTCTCACCCGGGCCATCGGAAGCACATTGAGTAATGATTCAGGAGGATGGCACCATGCAGGCGTTGGGAGTATAGGACTCAGAGTTACATTGGGGGAGCGGTCGGCTGGCACGAAGCCTGAAGTGCAAGGTGCTCCTGTGGATCATGTGCCGGACATGTTATACACCGAAGCAGTACAGAGTTGATCCTACTCTCTGGCGCATAACTCTCTGTGTTGTGGGGGGACTCTGGTGGGTAGGCGAAATGATGAACTGGGGTCTGAAACTGCTTGTGGGATGCTGGCTGGCTGTCTTGAGAAATGACTGAACTGTGCAGGCTGTATTTGATGGGTCCTGCCAGAAGTGGTCTTGTCTATGTGGAAGTGACCTGGGGAACTTCCTGATCTGGGGAAACACCGAGCTCCCTGCTGTGGGACAGAGAATAGGCCCCCTTCAGGGACCCGGGTACTTCTGGTGTAATGAGTGGAGGGACAGGGAGACTGGAGTGTGGGGTCTGTCCCTGTTGGACGGGGTGGGGATGATGTGTTGGTACTGGCACATGGATTGGGTGGGCATATGTAGACTTTTTGTTGTGCTATATTTGCCCATGGGAGGGGGATGTTCTTTGTTCAATATCATAAGTTGTTTGAGTTTAAGCAGCTGGGTGGTTTGTCACAATGCAGTGGGGTGTGAGAGGGAATCATGTGCATCTGAGCTATGACAATGGGGGTGATGTCTGGCTACTGACGTGAATTGTCCGTGGGTTAGGATCCAACACAAAAAGGTTCAGGGGGCTATCCTTAAAACTTCACAAAGTCAGTATTGCATGTCTGCAGGAGACACACTTGGATGATGCCAGGACGGAGTGGTTGGCTTGGAAGTGGCGGGCCAGGCCTTCCACGCTTCCTACACCACATACGCCAGGGGGTTGTTAGGAGTCAGACTTCATGTACCTTAGGTAAACTACATCTCCCAGAAAGCTCAGGGGGAGATGTGGGTTGTGCATTATCCCATACTGCTGTAGGAGAGGTCAGGTGATTGGGAGGTTCTTAAGCCTTCAGCTGCGGTGCCTCAGTGCTTGGCTTTCCTAGTTAGTACCTTGCTCTACTCCCTGGTTGGATTACTTCACCTACGATTCCTGAGCCTGGATTCCTGCTTACGAGTTGCAAGAGCTACTGCCGGAAGTTTTTGGACTTTCTAATTTCAAGCATCAATTAGCGCGAGGTCGCGCTGTTATCCCCAACCACGTTCCTTTCCATGTTACGAGTTGCAGCAGCTTTCCTTTTGTTCTGATCCAGCGCGGTAACACACCGCACTCACTGAACATCGCGCTCTCCTTTTAATGCCAGACGAGCAACTTTCTTTTTAAAAGGTGAAAGAGGGTTGAAATCTTTCTTTCTTTTTGTTTGTTGTCTCAACTGCTGATCAACGCTACCTTTTCATTTGTTTGAACGACGAGAGGACGCGTTAATTATCTTCACGCTGCCTTCACCTGCGGGGGACGCCCCCGCCTTTCATTTTTTGTCCAAAGCAAGAGCGCTTTACACGTCTGAAATCGGACACTGGTTAACTCAACTCCCTGGATTTACTGAGGTTTCTTCCTGAACTGCACATTGGATAAAGAGCAGACGAATGCTCTAGGATTTTGTCTATATTGCTGAAGTAACAAGAACTGTTACCTCCAAGCCTTTTCTTTATTTTTGTTATTTTCAAGAGACCATCTTTTTAGACACCTACCCGCCTTAAATCAAGTAAGTGTGGAATAGTGCACAATCTAAGTTGCCAGTTTAAAATCTTGAGTGCATTGTATGTTTCCCTGACAGTGCTTTTATCACTCATGTTTGTTTCTTTGTCTCTTCGACTATAGAAATCCCACGTCTTGCGGGACTAGACCTTCTCCCTGTTGGCTGCATTGGGACTTCTCTGGTGGTCCTTCTTGGTCCCTTCATTTTTGGGGATATTTGCGTTCCTCTAGTGTGTTCTGTTTAAGCACTGGGGAGGCTGTATCTCTGAGAAAGGGAGGGACTCCCTCTTCGCTCCCGGGGAACGGGCAATTCTGCTTGAGGAACCTGTCTCAGCTCGACAGGGGTGTCCCTGGGTACGCCATTCTCCCTCACATACTCCAAGGCTGACATGGAGGGCAGGTATGTGCTGCTACAGGGAACATTGGACGGGAGAGCAATGCCCGTAATTAATAATGATGTAGGGAAAGTAGGATATATTATATCCAAACACACACAGAGCTGAGGCCTGCAACTTCCATGCAAAGATTTCAAGTTAGAAGCAGTTTTAGGTCCCAGGCCTCTGCAAGAAATAGTTCAAAAATACCATGCCACAAAAGACAATGGGGCCGATTCCGATTCCGGCCGGAAAACGTACCGACCGAGTAGGAGCCGGAATACATTCCGACCGACACGTACCGGTGCAGCCCGACCCGCCAAGTACAATGAGAAGCGAGCAAAACCCGACCGACTCGTACGGAACACAAGCCGAACGACCGAGCCGCGCAGAAAACAGCAATCCGGCCGGAAAAACACGCGATTCGAACCGACCGACTCGCCCCCGGAACAATACCGAATGAGACGTACCCGCGGACTCCACCCGCCAAGTACGATGCAAGGCGTGGAAAACACGACCGAGTCGCACGGAGGACAAGCCGTACGACCGACACGCATACAAAACTGCGAGGCGAAGCAACCCAAAACACCGCGACCGACGCGTACGCAGCATAGAAAACAGCACAAACACAGCGTGAACGAAACGGATAAGCCCGTACGAGACAACTGCAGGGTCCGACTCGGTCACAAGAACGTCTCCTACATGCACGAAAAGTACAAAGGGAAAATACACAAAAAAGGCCAAACAAGCAATTACAAAGCCAATAAATACTGGGGGAGGGGCAGGGAACAAAGACACACCCACAACTCCACCTATATAAAGGACACAAATCCCTACCATGATCCTTTGCAAATTCAAATTACCTGCCAGCACTCAACAGACAGCAACCACACACCCACAGCTCATCCATCACACAAGCCACACACCATCAGCACCACAACAAATAGAAACCTCACATACACCTAGCAAAACACACACTCACACACCTACACCTGCACACCAACACACACATCACTCACCATCACCACCCATCACCATGCCCCCAAAGAAGAATCATAAGTTCCTAGATAGTGAATTGGAAGTCCTGGTAGATGAGATCCTCAGGGTAGAGCCACAGCTCTTTGGTACACTGGTCCAACAGACACCCATGTCACAGAAAACAAAGATGTGGGAGAGGATCATCGACAGGGTGAACGCACAATCACCATGTTTGCGCACAAAGACAGACATCCAGAACAGGTGGTATGACGTGCGCAGGAGGGTCAAGGAGCTGTTGAAGAAGGACTACCTCTTGAGCCAACGCAGTGGCCCTCCTGCCAAGCCAGTATACCTCAGGCCCTGGGAGGAGAAGGTGCGGGCCATCCTACCACCAGTGAGCGTATATGGACTAGAAAACATCCCAGAGCCTGGTGAGTACACAACAAATGTACACAATATTCTGCGACTACACACACACATCACTGTCAAGGGGAGAGTCAAACCATGCACTCTTAGCAAATACAGAGCAACCAGAACAGAATCATCCCAAAATGTGTATGTCACTTAGAGAAACACAACACATGCCATCTCAAAGTGACATTTAACTGTGTCAACACATGTACAAACACAACTACAACTACAGCTAGGCAGTGGCACAAATATAACTGACAAACACATCCAGACAAGTAGCCACCGCTACAACACCACCACACAGTGAAGCCCACTGAAAGAAAGGAAATATGTGTATGCTGGGCAAGTCAGTGTAGCCAATAGCATCATGGGAGTTGTAGGCACAGATATTGGTCACCCCCACAACTGTCCCATCAACACTACCATGAACCATGCGCACATCACAGGGAGTGGAAAAGGACTCACAAGATGGCTGACACTGGCTACTGCTGTGGGGAGCACAAGGCCCTGCTGGCAACTGTGCAACAACCAACAGCAGGACACCACTGACTGACATCCTGAAAGACAACTTGCACTCCCTGCAATGGAAGCACGTTCCATGGTGGGATATCTGGCTGGGTGGGAAGGAGGACTCACAGCACTGACCATAGTCACAAGCACCTCCCCTCACACACCCCCTCAACACAAACTCCACATAACCCACCTGGGAGAATGCAATGCCTCACATCCTAACTGAAGATCCCACAAAGAACCACCACCCTGGGTTATGCTGTGTGAAGCACAGGGACACTCCTGGGACTTTTAGCCAAACAACTGCCAGGACAACACTCCCAGCCATCCATTCAGCACAGGCAGCCCACCCCACAGGGAAGCAGAGTCAAAAGGAAGGAAGGATGGGCATGCTGGGAAGGGGTGGAGGCAATAGCATGATGGGAGTTGCAGGCACAGATATTGCTCACCCTCACAATTGGCCCATCAACACCACTCTCAACCATGCTCACATCACAGGGAGTGGAAAAGGACTCACAAGATGGCTGACACTGGCTACTGCTGTGGGGAGCACAAGGCCCTGCTGGCAACTGTGCAACAACCAACAGCAGGACACCACTGACTGACATCCTGAAAGACAACTTGCACTCCCTGCAATGGAAGCACGTTCCATGGTGGGATATCTGGCTGGGTGGGAAGGAGGACTCACAGCACTGACCATAGTAACCAGCAGCTCCACCCACACACCGCCCTAACACAAACTACACACAACTCACCTGGGAGAAAGCATTGCCTCACACACCAATCAAATATCCCACAAAGAACCACAACCCTGGGTCATGCAGTGTGAAGCACAGGGACACACATTGGACTTGTAGCAAAACAAACCCCAGGATAACACTGTCAGCCATCTTGTCAGCACAGGCACACAACCCCACAGGGAAGCAGAGTCAAAAGGAAGGAAGCATGGGCATGCTGGGAAGGGGGTGGAGGCAAAAGCATGATGGGAGTGGTAGTCACAGCCCAACATCCCCCACCCACATGGCCCAGCAAGAACACACCCAAGCATGCACACCTCACAGGGAGTCAAAAGCCACTTCA
Organism: Calotriton arnoldi; assembly: GCA_963921515.1. NCBI lineage: Eukaryota > Metazoa > Chordata > Amphibia > Caudata > Salamandridae > Calotriton > Calotriton arnoldi. The sequence goes on along the minus strand of CAWUFW010001715.1, from coordinate 538,485 downwards.
AAGATATCTGACACTGGTGCTCTGTTGTGGGGAGCACAAGGCCATGCTGGGAACTGGCCAACAACCAACAGCAGGACACCACTGTCAGCCATCTTGCCATTGCTGTCACACCCACACACAGTGAAGTACACTCAAAAGGAAGGAAGTATGGGCATGCTGGGAAGGGGGTGGAGGCAATAGCATGATGGGAGTGGTAGTCACAGATATTGCTCACCCTCACAATGCGCACATCAACACCACCATGAACCATGCCCTCATCACAGGGAGTGGAAAACAACTGACAAGATGGCTGACACTGGCTACTGCTGTGGGGAGCACAAGGCCCTGCTGGCAACTGTGCACCAACCAACAGCAGGACACCACTGACTGACATCCTGAAAGACATATTGCACTCCCTGCAATGGAAGCACGTTCCATGGTGGGATATCTGGCTGGGTGGGAAGGAGGACTCACAGCACTGACCATAGTCACAAGTACCTCCCCTCACACACCCCCTCAACACAAACTCCACATAACCCACCTGGGAGAATGCAATGCCTCACATCCTAACTGAAGATCCCACAAAGAACCACCACCCTGGGTTATGCTGTGTGAAGCACAGGGACACTCCTGGGACTTTTAGCCAAACAACTGCCAGGACAACACTCCCAGCCATCCATTCAGCACAGGCAGCCCACCCCACAGGGAAGCAGAGTCAAAAGGAAGGAAGGATGGGCATGCTGGGAAGGGGGTGGAGGCAATAGCATGATGGGAGTTGCAGGCACAGATATTGCTCACCCTCACAATGCGCACATCAACACCACCATGAACCATGCCCACATCACAGGGAGTGGAAAACAACTGACAAGATGGCTGACACTGGCTACTGCTGTGGGGAGCACAAGGCCCTGCTGGCAACTGTGCACCAACAAACAGCAGGACACCTCTGACTGACATCCTGAAAGACAAATTGCACTCCCTGCAATGGAAGCACGTTCCATGGTGGGATATCTGGCTGGGTGGGAAGGAGGACTCACAGCACTGACCATAGTCACAAGCACCTCCCCTCACACACCCCCTCAACACAAACTCCACATAACCCACCTGGGAGAATGCAATGCCTCACATCCTAACTGAAGATCCCACAAAGAACCACCACCCTGGGTTATGCTGTGTGAAGCACAGGGACACTCCTGGGACTTTTAGCTAAACAACTGCCAGGACAACACTCCCAGCCATCCATTCAGCACAGGCAGCCCACCCCACAGGGAAGCAGAGTCAAAAGGAAGGAAGGATGGGCATGCTGGGAAGGGGGGTGGAGGCAATAGCATGATGGGAGTTGCAGGCACAGATATTGCTCACCCTCACAATGCGCACATCAACGCCACCATGAACCATGCCCACAACACAGGGAGTGGAAAACAACTGACAAGATGGCTGACACTGGCTACTGCTGTGGGGAGCACAAGGCCCTGCTGGCAACTGTGCACCAACCAACAGCAGGACACCACTGACTGACATCCTGAAAGACAAATTGCACTCCCTGCAATGGAAGCACGTTCCATGGTGGGATATCTGGCTGGGTGGGAAGGAGGACTCACAGCACTGACCATAGTCACAAGCACCTCCCCTCACACACCCCCTCAACACAAACTCCACATAACCCACCTGGGAGAATGCAATGCCTCACATCCTAACTGAAGATCCCACAAAGAACCACCACCCTGGGTTATGCTGTGTGAAGCACAGGGACACTCCTGGGACTTTTAGCCAAACAACTGCCAGGACAACACTATCAGCCATCCATTCAGCACAGGCAGCCCACCCCACAGGGAAGCAGAGTCAAAAGGAAGGAAGGATGGGCATGCTGGGAAGGGGGGTGGAGGCAATAGCATGATGGGAGTTGCAGGCACAGATATTGCTCACCCTCACAATTGGCCCATCAACACCACTCTCAACCATGCTCACATCACAGGGAGTGGAAAAGGACTCACAAGATGGCTGACACTGGCTACTGCTGTGGGGAGCACAAGGCCCTGCTGGCAACTGTGCAACAACCAACAGCAGGACACCACTGACTGACATCCTGAAAGACAACTTGCACTCCCTGCAATGGAAGCACGTTCCATGGTGGGATATCTGGCTGGGTGGGAAGGAGGACTCACAGCACTGACCATAGTAACCAGCAGCTCCACCCACACACCGCCCTAACACAAACTACACACAACTCACCTGGGAGAAAGCATTGCCTCACACACCAATCAAATATCCCACAAAGAACCACAACCCTGGGTCATGCAGTGTGAAGCACAGGGACACACATTGGACTTGTAGCAAAACAAACCCCAGGATAACACTGTCAGCCATCTTGTCAGCACAGGCACACAACCCCACAGGGAAGCAGAGTCAAAAGGAAGGAAGCATGGGCATGCTGGGAAGGGGGTGGAGGCAAAAGCATGATGGGAGTGGTAGTCACAGCCCAACATCCCCCACCCACATGGCCCAGCAAGAACACACCCAAGCATGCACACCTCACAGGGAGTCAAAAGCCACTTCAAAGATATCTGACACTGGTGCTCTGTTGTGGGGAGCACAAGGCCATGCTGGGAACTGGCCAACAACCAACAGCAGGACACCACTGTCAGCCATCTTGCCATTGCTGTCACACCCACACACAGTGAAGTACACTCAAAAGGAAGGAAGTATGGGCATGCTGGGAAGGGGGTGGAGGCAATAGCATGATGGGAGTGGTAGTCACAGATATTGCTCACCCTCACAATGCGCACATCAACACCACCATGAACCATGCCCTCATCACAGGGAGTGGAAAACAACTGACAAGATGGCTGACACTGGCTACTGCTGTGGGAGCACAAGGCCCTGCTGGCAACTGTGCACCAACCAACAGCAGGACACCACTGACTGACATCCTGAAAGACATATTGCACTCCCTGCAATGGAAGCACGTTCCATGGTGGGATATCTGGCTGGGTGGGAAGGAGGACTCACAGCACTGACCATAGTCACAAGCACCTCCCCTCACACACCCCTCAACACAAACTCCACATAACCCACCTGGGAGAATGCAATGCCTCACATCCTAACTGAAGATCCCACAAAGAACCACCACCCTGGGTTATGCTGTGTGAAGCACAGGGACACTCCTGGGACTTTTAGCCAAACAACTGCCAGGACAACACTCCCAGCCATCCATTCAGCACAGGCAGCCCACCCCACAGGGAAGCAGAGTCAAAAGGAAGGAAATATGTGTATGCTGGGCAAGTCAGTGTAGCCAATAGCATCATGGGAGTTGTAGGCACAGATATTGGTCACCCCCACAACTGTCCCATCAACACTACCATGAACCATGCGCACATCACAGGGAGTGGAAAAGGACTCACAAGATGGCTGACACTGGCTACTGCTGAGGGGAGCACAAGGCCCTGCTGGCAACTGTGCAACAACCAACAGCAGGACACCACTGACTGACATCCTGAAAGACAACTTGCACTCCCTGCAATGAAAGCACGTTCCATGGTGGGATATCTGGCTGGGTGGGAAGGAGGACCGGATGTCAACCAAATACAACCAATGCAGATCATGTACACACCCCAACATTCACATAGAAATGCCCAAATAATGCAGGACAATGTGCTACACCAATATCAACCCCTGACTGTGACAACTTAGGACAATGCAATGTACAGGCCCGCATCCAGAGGCACAGTCACAACTGTCAGGTGTGTCAACCATTGATGCCTGCAGAAACATAACATACATTGTGTGTGTCTCCCAAAAACAGGTGATGATGGGGACACAGCAGCAGACGCTGAGGAGTCCTCGTCCCAGGCTCAAGAGGATACGGAGCTCACTGGTGGGGAACAGCCTCTGCCCTCCTCGGATGAAGAAGACCTACCTGGCACCTCCGGAGCAAGTCATCATGCAGCACCAGCAGGACCACTAGCTGCACCCCCTGCACCCACCCCTCCAACGACTGTCACCACGAATACCATCCCTGCCGACATGGACAGAACAAGGAGCAACACCAGCACAGGGACCCTGGACCAACTTGGGGCCATGGACACCACCACCACCAACAACCCACAAGGTGGCCCAGGGTCACCTGTTCGTGCCACCTCAGGTACTGCACGTGTCGCCAGGGGTGGTGGGAGGGGTGGGAGACATAGGTCGCTGCTCGCAGAGGGGTCTGGACTGCATGATGACCCACAACTGGCACGCATAGCCGATGCGTACCAGTCCAGCACCGGAGAGTTCAGCCAGGTAGTGGGGCTCCTCAGGGACATTAAACAGCAGCAGGCTGCCCATCATGCCCGCTTGGACTCACACATGTCCCGCGTGGAGTCCAAGTGGGACACACTGCAAGAGATGACGGCGGTGCATAGGGACATATTACAATGCCTCCGCCAGATGAGCAGCAACCAGTCAACACCTCCCTGTGTGCCCACAACATCTGCTGCTGAAACAACTGCAACTGCCACAGGGAGGGCGGATGACTCTGGCGAAGAGTCCCCTGCACCTCAGCAGCCTGCACTTGAGGGTCCCCCCCCCCAAGAAGAGGGGCCGTCCGAGGAGGGGCAAGTGAGAGGCCGATGGCCATGTGCAACCCCCAGGAAGCCAAAACCTGTTCTGGATAATCACCTTTGTGCGCAAACTGTTCACCCTGTTGACTGCAACACAACTCTCCCACATGACATGGGGAGCTCAAGTTGGACCAATGTCTCTGATTACTGTGGACTTCACTCTGGACATTTCTGCTACCAGGACTTCCAAATCATCTAGGAACTTTGGATTACAATCAATTCAATTCAATATATCTTTATTTCGGTTCACATAAAACCATAAAAGATGCATCATAAAATTAACATACAGTTTGTTTAAATATTAATATGCAATTATAGCAGCCTCAGTTCTAATAAATTACACTTCATCAATTTAGGGGCTATCTAAAAAAACAAACCAAAAAAACCAAAAAAAAAATACATATATATATATATATACATTCCATTTCCGAACCGCAAGGATAACAGATAAAATATATGAGTATTTTAAAACTAGACATAACATTTTAAAATACATTTGTATAGTAAGTTTAAAATCAATATCCATTACTCTAATATGGGCTCACAATCTATCATGTTTATAGCTTAAAAAAAATAATATTCCCAATTTATTATACGGGTTATAGATACTTTGTGGTGATCATAATACACAATCTCATTAAAGCAACATTTAAGCCGAAATTACATGTGCAAGTTTACTGAGACCACAACCTTAAAATACCTATTCTTGGTTATTAGACCTTAAAATTTTAGTCCTGCTTTAGCTCTTATAAGGCTCACATTAAACAGAAATCTGCTAACGCTAAAAACGACCTTTTGGGATGTGTCTGTTTTCAATATTCTTTCCGCCTCTTGGCAGTGTCTAATATTCATATTTTTACAAATGGGTTTAATCCATTTATTCCTTGATTTTACATACGCCGGGCAGAAGAATAAAATATGTAAATCATTTTCCTTAGACACATTTTGACATAATACACATAATTCATTGCTATTTTCGTCTTGTTTTATAACCCAATTTGACATGTTCATGTTAGTTCTTAACACCCCATATCTGAACTTCATGTATAATGATTTGGCCAATTGTGGACAAACTTCATCTAAAAATGGCTCGAATCTAGCTACTTCCTTAAAAAGAAGGAACTTAGTAGTTAATGGACCATTATCCGTGCCATAAATCACGTTATTTTGAATATAAGCCCAGAAAGTTGATTTTAGCAATTTCTTGGAAGTTAGTGACAACTGTGACGGATATTCCCAGAAATGATATAGGCCTAATTTCTCAAGCCAAGTAGACACATGTTTTAACCACAGGATATTCTTGCTCTGGTCAATGCTTAAGATCTCCTCTAGACCTTCCTTATAATATGTCAATTCTTGAGTTGACCAGAGCGCACCCAATATAATAGGGGTCTTAATATTGCGTGGTGGTCCATTCGCTTAACATTAAGGTCCATCACAATCGGGATTAAGGGTGTTCGTACTGGTAGACTTAACAATCTTCTAAAAAATTTATTCTCTCCTAATTCAAAACTCTTTTTACAATTAGGCCCCCATATTTCCGCCCCATAAAGAGAAGCCGATTGAGCTCTGTGTTTAAAAACTTCTAGGGCGGGAGACACTGCCTTCGAGATACTAGTCCCGTGCTTCTTTATTATAGGCAGTGCATTTTGGAGCAAAATAATTTTATTTTTTTCTAATTGGTGCTTCCAAGACAGCTTTGAGTCCAAGGTTATGCCCAGGTAGTTAAAAGATTGAACATATTCTAATTTTTGATTATTAATTGCTAAGTTCTTTCTAAAAGACTTGTGTGGATTAATTGCCATATATTTCGTTTTGCTGGCATTTATTTCAAGGCCCTTTGTGTTACAATATATGTTAAAAGAATCCAACAAACATTGTAGGCCTTTGGGGGTTTGCGATATTAATATTGTGTCATCGGCAAATAAAAGTGCTGGCATCAAATCCCCCCCAGCTTTGGCGAGTCATGAACACACCCCAGCAAATGACTTGGGATATCATTGACGTATAAAGAAAATAGGGTGGGCGCCAGGACACACCCTGGCGCACACCCCTTTTAACCGGAATTGCCCTAGTAAGCTCACCCCTCGGGCCCCATCTCACTTTAGCGAAATTGTCCTCATGTAGTCTTACTATTTGTGCGAGTAGTTCCTCAGGCAATCCCTGGAACCTCAATGATTCCCAAAGTAAATCCCGTGGAATGAGATCGAAAGCGGCTCTCAGGTCCACGAAAGCAATATACAAGTGGCCCTTTTTTAAATTAATATATTTCCAACATAAACAAATGAATCTAAAAACCTGATCAATGGTGCTAATTTTTGATCTAAATCCTGCCTGGAATTTAGAAAGTACACTATTCTCTTTAAGCCAACCATTTAGTCTCATTAAAATATGTCTAGCGAATTTTTTTGTAAAATATCGATTAAACTTATAGGTCGATAATTAGCGGGGTCGTAACGATTGCCCTTCTTAAATATTGTAATAATCTCTGCCCCTTTCCATGATTCGGGTATGGGAGAGCCAGATGCAATAGCATTACATAACCGATTTATGTACGGGCCCCAAACACTACTATCGTGCTTTAACATATCTCCCGGAATTTTGTCGGGGCCGGGCGCTTTCCCAGACTTGACTGCATTAACTGCCATTAATGTTTCTTCCAAACTAAAATGAAGATCACTTACATTGTGATCAACTACAAAAGCTACGCCAACAGACATTTTTTCATTTTGTATTGCCGCATAAAGGCCGGAAAAATGATCCTCCCATGTTTTGGCGTCAAGATAGAGATCCTTACTTTCCCTACCACACTTGTTTCCCTTTGTAATTAGGCGCCAGAAGCCTGCTTGATCCTTGGTTTTAGCTGCACAAATTAAGTCCGTCCAGATGTTATCATCCCATATTTTTTTAGCATGGGCAAGGGTATACTTATAATTAGATCTTTTCTCCCTTATGCTCTCTATATTATTTGTTTTAATTGTCAATATAAGATCGGCTTTTGCTTCCCGACACTCTTTATTATACCACATATTATCTCTTATATTGGAGTCTCTCCCACTACGATCTTTAGTTATTCTACTAACAATCGGTGCTAAGGCATCTATCAAAGCATAATGTGCTGCCAAAGTCGGGAATTCTACTGCGGGAGAATCCAAATGCAGAGAGAAGACTTCTACAAAGATGTCGTAGATCTGCGTCATGGCTTGAGTATCTCCTAAAATATGTGGCCACTTTACAGCTCGGCGATTATTACTAACAAGAGTGTCGTCAGATAAGATGTTAGTGACTTCATTATACTCACTAACATCAATAAAGGAATCAATTACTAGTGTCAAATGTAAGGGACGATGATCACTATCGGTTCTGGGGTCTATTGTCAAATCCAATACATTTGGCCAGAATTCGATAGATACCAATATGTAATCTATGTTGCTTTTACTATTACCTCTACCAAAGGTAAAAGCTTTTGGTCTATCAGAGGATAAACGGCCATTACAGGCTCTAATTCCCTGTCCTGTTATTAGTTTCATAATTTGCGCTACAGCTACAGTACAAGGCACTGCCAAGCTGCTTTCAAGAACAGGGATATTATTTGCTGCGTCCTCCTCTTCAAAGAGGTTCTCAAAGCCTACCACTGGTTCAAAGTTGCAATTTAAGTCGCCCCAATAATTACCATTGCCCCAGGTTCTATTAGGTTTAAAAAAGAGTCAAGTTGTTTAATGACCAGAGATTCTTTCGTAGCTGGGCTTGGCCTATTGTAGATGTTAATCAGGTATATTGTTTTTTTGTCCAGTGTTTTAATTTTCACACCGATCAAATCCTGGGATGGAATATCCAACTGGGTTAACACTATTTTAAGAGTTATTCTTACCCATATGACGAGACCCCCTGAAGGCCTGCCTCTAGCAGATGGAATAGCATTAATACTAAAGGTCTTAAACCCAACCCTATGCGGGGTGTCTAATGCCCAGGTCTCCTGCAATAGGCAGATGTCACTTTGCTCAATATATTCTAGCCATTCAGAGTCCCTCAGATTTCTATTCAATCCTGCTATGTTCCAGGAGGTAAGGCGTACTTCTGGCACATTTTTCACTCTTTTCTTTGTTGAGTTTAGCCTAGACTGCTTAGTTATTTCCTCTAAAGGAGGTTGAGAAAAGCCAAATAGTGGCCCCCTAACTCTGCCACTCCTAGTTGTCCATTTGACTCAGCTATGTTACAACCGTTCAACTTCCCCTGTATAACCTTCACCTGCTGCCCCAACGAGGGCAAATCTGCCCCCATTACAGCTTGACTGAATGGTAGCCGAAGAAAATATAATGTTTTCACCATAAATTGGTTGCCAATCTAGGGCATCTAGGTCAGACAGCGCATGAAATCTATTTGAAGATAGTATTGATGTGTTATCGTGAATATAATTTCTAGGATGTGGTTTGTAAAAATATCCTAGGGGGAGCACACAAATACTAGTTTTTTGAAAGGATGTCTCCTCTAGCAAATTTAACAATCTTTGAACCATATGGGGTCTACGAAAGTTTATTATTATGCAGTCACCATCAATCTTCTTCAGGGAATCACCAATCCACCCTACTCTACGAACCATTAAAATGTCACTCACGTTATGTGGGTTAAAGTTTTTATGTTTTGACAACCAATCAACTGTCTTATTTTGCAAGCTGTTCCATGATTCAATCTGATCCTTTCTTAAGGGGGGAACCCCCGCTAATATTAGTACATAGGGACATGAAGCAGGTGGTAACCCTATAACATCGGTACTTGGAATCAAGTTTGTATTTTGGGAATCTTTTTTTGCAACAGAGCCCATGCGATTTTCAGATACAATTGGGGCTACCTGTCCATGGTATATAACTTGCCTTTCCCCTGTTTTATTATTTACTCTATGTGCCCCACCATGTGTGCTTTTCCCCATTTTTTCTCCTTGTAACATGGGATTTTCCACATGTGTACTATTATCCCCATGACTTGTGCCAGCTAAACTAAGTGTTGGTGGGCCCTCCATTTTCTTTAATTCACATGCCCCTTCTGTAACATCTGGGTGGCTAGAGTCTCTACTGTCTTTCATGTTTTCTATCACTTCATATAGATAATCTATCTTTTTATCTAAAATGCCAAACCTCGCATTCATTAAATCAGTGATTTGTAGTAACATTGAATCTAATTTTGATTCTAATATCGTTGTAAATGTACAATCATGGACACCTGAACTTACTTCCGCTGATAGAATGGGGGGTAGAGAACTACGTCTGTCTGGATACTAGCAGTATTTGTCGATATTATACCTTGTTCATCTACATGTATAATTGGTTGAGACACCGGCCTACAGCCTCCTGAACTCTTGGTTTTAGCTTTTTGATGGCCTGTAACACGCTTCTGCTTTACTCGGGACGCTTTCCCTTTGGGCTCTCCGGATGCTTTGGGGGCTCGTGATCTTGTTTCTATACCCTGTCTACTTTGATCATTTGAGACTGGGCTTAAAATTGGCGAGGATATATATGGCAGAACAGATGTCGTTAATTTATTTTGGACAATTATCTTTGGACTTAATGGGGATTGCTGGGGTAAGTCATTCGAATTATGAATCCAATTGGAAATAGATGGTTGCTTTCCTATTGGAAGTTGTATAGAATCCAATGACAACCTTCTCTCTGTCATTTGGATTTCATGTGTCAATAGGGATTCAGCTCTAGTTAAAAAGGCATCCAATGTGCCTGCCGCTCCTTTAGACTTACTCATGATCACAAACGTGATTAACACTAGACAAGTATTACTTGCTTAAGAGATGTCCAACAATCGATACCACACTTATCCAAAACAGTGCACACAGACTTATAGTCTTACCAGACAGACCGTGCCTGGGGACAGCCCTCAGAGGGATGGCCCAGCCCAGTCTCTTCCGGTCATTGACGGGCACGGACGGGCCCGCCCTAGGCCCGGGCTTCGCCCGCGCGCGTCCCGCGATGCGGAAGGTAGCGTGGCACTTTATCGCGCCTCCGGGCGCGAGAGCAGCGTCAAGATGGCGCGAGGCTGCTGGGTAATGTAGTCCCCCTGCCGTTCCCCTCACGGCGATTGACTGCTGTATGTAGCCGTTCCCCTCACGGCAATCAGGCGAGGTAGACCGTTTCCCTCACGGTAAGGTTACAATGACCAGGTGTGCGTCCCGCGATGCGGAAGGTAGCGTGGCACTTTATCGCGCCTCCGGGCGCGAGAGCAGCGTCAAGATGGCGCGAGGCTGCTGGGAAATGTAGTCCCCCTGCCGTTCCCCTCACGGCGATTGACTGCTGTATGTAGCCGTTCCCCTCACGGCAATCAGGCGAGGTAGACCGTTTCCCTCACGGTAAGGTTACAATGACCAGGTGTGCGTCCCGCGATGCGGAAGGTAGCGTGGCACTTTATCGCGCCTCCGGGCGCGAGAGCAGCGTCAAGATGGCGCGAGGCTGCTGGGAAATGTAGTCCCCTGCCGTTCCCCTCACGGCGATTGACTGCTGTATGTAGCCGTTCCCCTCACGGCAATCAGGCGAGGTAGACCGTTTCCCTCACGGTAAGGTTACAATGACCAGGTGTGCGTCCGCGATGCGGAAGGTAGCGTGGCACTTTATCGCGCCTCCGGGCGCGAGAGCAGCGTCAAGATGGCGCGAGGCTGCTGGGAAATGTAGTCCCCCTGCCGTTCCCCTCACGGCGATTGACTGCTGTATGTAGCCGTTCCCCTCACGGCAATCAGGCGAGGTAGACCGTTTCCCTCACAATAAGGTTACAATGACCAGGTGTGCGTCACAATGTACAGCACCCACCATCCTGTGCACTATACTCACACATGTATGTCAATAAACTCACTAATACACCATACTTGCCTCTGTTGTGATTCCTATGTTGTCTCAGAAGTGGCGATGATGATCTGGGAAATGACACTGTGCATGCTAACTGCTACAGCAAGTACAACACCGGCATGTGAGTCATGGCGACGTCACACATATGAGGAGGCACACCACCAGGGCTACACAACACATACACACCATGGCCATCTGACTCATCGCCTACACTGATGTTGCCAGGAAATACGTTGCATTGCACAGACCCAACACCTATTCACAGTCTGTGTTAACTAGCCCACTGGTGCAGTAAGCAAATGTCAGTCAGATGTGTGATCACAGACAACGCACATCCCAAAGTGAAGCACAGGTTTATTACACACTTGCAACATGTTGTAACCACCACAGATGCAAGGTAATCCCACCTGGCAGCGGGCACACAGTCAACAAGTGTAGAAGGAAGGAAGTCCATGGGTGTGGTGCACATCACCTGTAGGGACACAACAGCTACCACCCGGGAAGTCAAATCACGGTGTTGGGGAACACAGTTGACCAAACGACTCTGAAAGTACCCTGTGAAGGACAGAAATGACACACAGTCAAAAGCACTGAAGAACAGGACAGAACTGCAATACTCATGCACAATACATGTTACAAGATACCCACACAGAACCAAGTTAGCATGTCAACACTGTTGGGGAGTACAGACTACCTGCAAGGACACATCGCTACACGCATACAGTCATGTAGCCCATGGACACACTCAAACAGCACCAGAGCACCACCAACACATATCATGCTAACTCACATCATTGACATGACATCTCTGGATACTCACATTCAGCTGAAGAAGTTGGTGATGAGCTGTGTGCGGACATCACCATCATCATCATCATCATCACTGGCATCGTGGTCCAGGCCAGGATCCTCCACAGGTGGCGGACGTTGGTCATCGTCATCCAGGATGAGAGGCAACTCCTTCCGCACTGCCAGGTTGTGGAGCATGCAGCAGACGATGATAATCTTGCACACCTTTGCTGGGGCATATGGGAGGGACCCTCCTGTCTTGTCGAGGCAGCGGAAGCGGCTCTTCAGGAGACCAAATGTCCGCTCAATCACTCTCCTCGTCCGACCATGTGCCTCATTGTAGCGCATCTGGGCTGGTGTCACAGGGTTCCTGAGGGCGTCAGCAACCACGGCATGTTGGGGTATCCGGAGTCACCTACATACAGACAATTGCACATTAGCAGAGTTGGAAAAGAGGGTGGAACACTACATAGCAGAACACACACAATGGTACAAAGTCAGTACACACCAACAAGCCAGGCACGCTGGTTCGGCATCTGTGCCATCATCCTCGGGATGCGACTATTCCTCATCACGTAGGCATCGTGTGCAGAACCAGGGAAACAGGCACACACGTGTGTGATGCTCATATCTGCAAGACAGACCACCAGTGCATTGACCGAGTGGTAGTGTTTGCGGTTACAGTAGGCCTGCTCTTGGGCCTGTGGTGGTACCAAAGCCACATGTGTCCCACCAATGGAGCCAATGACATGCGGCATCCTCCCCAGGGCATAGAAGTCACTCTTCACGCCAGTGAGTCGTTGGAGTCTAGGGAAATAGATGTACTGGTTCAGGTATATCAACATAGCCTCCAAAACATCCCGGAGCACACGGCTGAACATGGTCTGTGACATCCCACCAGCAGTCGCCAGAGTGTGTTGAAAGGTACCGGTGCCAAAGAAGTGTAGGGCTGCCATCACCTTCACCTTGGGGGTCAGCGCTGTAGGGTACGGACGGCCAGGTTGCAAATGTGGTGCCAAGCGCACTGCCAAATCCTCAATCAGCTGCCTGGTGAAGCGGTACCGTCGGATGCTGTCACGTTCCACCATCGTTGCCAGGTCAGGGAATGGTCTAAGGACAGCTGGTGCCCTGCAGTGCATAGGTGAAGAAAGCAAGATTGTCAGTCACCCCACATATGTGGCATTGAACACACTCAACATCACATGATACATCATTATGAGGCACAAGTACATGATGTGTGCAGTTCCGTAAGGATATGTATGGCACATACATGGCCAACATCTAACATCACAGTTCAACAAGTGGCATCAATAAGTCCCAGGTCATGCCATTGGATATCATGAGGCCGTGTCCCAGTTCCCATCTCCTGCTGCCAAATTACAAACACACCCTACAGTGACATGTGAGGACTGATGTGCCCCAGGCATCACAGCTCAACGACAGGTAGATTCCCAGGGACCCTGTATTGCCACATGGACACTGGCATGACATGGTGTATCATGTATACACCACAGCAAAACAACCATGACCCCCACAGGTAGTGGTCCCTGTTGCCTCGGCAGGACAAACATGGACGTCTGTGACACACACACGCACAACATCAAAGTCCATGCACAAACTACGTGGATGTGGAGACTGCCTCCCATTGTGCACATGAAATCAGAGACATTGGTAACACAACATGCACACAGGCTGTGGAGGACCATCACCATTGTGCCAATGTGTCACCCTGGGTTAAACATACCGTCCCACATGGGACTCAGGGTGTATGTGACATGACATACACATACACCACCGTGAAATGTGACCATGCCACATGCTCAGATATGAACAGTTGCACATCACAGTGGTCATGTACACGAAACACCAAGGATTCTGTCCCCATGAACACGTGCACAGCCTGGGGGTGGCTGCCCCCAAGTGACACCCACAGAACAACATCTTCACCCCCATACACGGAATAGGTAATGCAGCCTTACATGCCGTAGGATACAGTTTGGACAGGCTGTGGTGTTGTAGGTGTGCCCCTCACTCCCTGGGAAGTATATGTGGCTGGCATATGTTCACCTGTGACAGGCATGGTGACATATGCCAGTGACTTGTACAGGGATGCGTTGGACAGCAATGGACCGATCAGTGCGCACACATTGGCCATTGCATTCAATGTGTGCTGGTACGCGTTGTATTCGCAATACGCATTGGACAGCAATGGACCGATCAGTGCGCACACATTGGCCATTGCATTCAATGTGCGCTGGTACGCGTTGTATTCGCAATACGCGTTGGACAGCAATGGACCGATCAGTGCGCACACATTGGCCATTGCATTCAATGTGCGCTGGTACGCGTTGTATTCGCAATACGCGTTGGACAGCAATGGACCGATCAGTGCGCACACATTGGCCATTGCATTCAATGTGTGCGGGTACGCGTTGTATCCTAGGTACGGGTTGAACAGCAATGGTCCGATCGGTGTGCCCGGCCGGCCCATTGCATTCAATGTGTGCGGGTACGCGTTGTATCCTAGGTACGCGTTGAACAGCAATGGTCCGATCGGTGTGCCCGGCCGGCCCATTGCATTCAATGTGTCGTGGTACGCGTTGTATCCTAGGTACGCATTGAACAGCAATGGTCCGATCGGTGTGCCCGGCCGGCCCATTGCATTCAATGTGTCGGGTACGCGTTGTATCCTAGGTACGCGTTGTACAGCAATGGTCCGATCGGTGTGCCCGGCCGGCCCATTGCATTCAATGTGTCGTGGTGCGCGTTGTATCCTAGGTACGCGTTGAACAGCAATGGTCCGATCGGTGTGCCCGGCCGGCCCATTGCATTCAATGTGTGCGGGTACGCGTTGTATCCTAGGTACGCGTTGAACAGCAATGGTCCGATCGGTGTGCCCGGCTGGCCCATTGCATTCAATGTGTGCGGGTACGCGTTGTATCCTAGGTACTCATTGAACGGCAATGGTCCGATCGGTGCGCACCCATTGGCTATGGCCTGGCCTGGCAACGGACGCGTTTTAAAAATTTGAACGAGTCTGACGCTGTAAATTCAGTTGGTCACCCACAACAATGTTGCAATTTCATTTGTGTCATGAAGTTGAACATTTGAAGGATGCTGGGGCGTGTGTAAGTGGTGCGATTCCATGGATTGGCCAGATTCAGAAGATGCAAATGACTTGGACCTATCACTTTGGACACATGGGACAGTATCTGCCTCTGCAGCACACATATAATGCTGGCTGTTCCCCTGAGAGCTCACTTGCCTGCACTACATGTTCCAGGACGACATCTGCCACTACACTGCTGCTGTCTCTGCCCCCTCTGGACCCTGCAATGGCACGTACTGTGGAGAGAGCCCCAGCCTTCAGCACTGAGGGGAACCAGGCCCTGCTGGACAGCCTCCTTCCACAGTACAGCAAGCTGTATGGGAAACCAGGGGAGCAGGTGAGTGTTCTGTCCACTGCCTTTCTAAATGTGCATGTTGTCTGACTAGCAAGGCTAACAGTCTGCACGCCACTGGCTAGCAGGCTCACTGAGTAGTTGTCACCCCCCATAGTGTGTAGTTATATGCACTGGACAGGAATAGTGCAGTGACAGTGCATTTAAACAAGGTTTTACTGCCCAGGCAATGATACCATGTAGTAACTGCTGGCATACTGTCCATGGCCATCGTTGCACTGCCTGTGTACATCATGTGCCCCTGTGATTGAGACATGTATATCCATCTGTGTAATGCACGGTTATGTTGCATGTGTAGTAATGGCCTTTTCACTTTGTCATCCTCACAGGTTGATGCCCACCAGAAGCAGAAGATATGGCTGACCATCGTCCGGGCAGTGAGATCCGTGGGGGACTACAAGTGCCGGATCCGCAACTGCCAGAAGAGGTGGCAGGACCTTCGGGGCTGGACCCGGAGGATCGCCCGGGTCCAGCTGAAGCTGTCGCCTCCTCGCAGGAGGGGCGGACACCGGACCCTGACCCCCCACATGCTGAGGATCCTGGCGGTGGTCTTCCCTGATCTGGATGGGCAGCTGAAGGCCAGAGAGCAGCAAGGAGGGGGTGAGTCCATGTCTGCATTGTGAACTATGTCTGCCATGCTATGTGCCCTCCTCTGGCCTGGTTAAACTTCCACAGTACATCAGTCTTGTGGTCCAGGACCCATGTCCCTCTATTGTGCACTGCCCACTCCTCATCTGATACCCAGGTGTGGCCCTTACGGTCAGGGTATTGTGTCACTTGGGTACTGTGTCCCTGCAGTTTGCTTGACTCAAGGTGGGGGACAGCATCTGTTTCCCTGACTCTGTGGTGGGCATCATGGGTGGGTCCATTGCTTACACAATGCCTGTGTTCTGACATGTGTTCTGCGTGTTACTTTGATATGTGGCCCAATTGCTGAGCTGATCCACCACATGTGCCTGGGGTATCTGGCACACACCCATGCTGCGGGTGGGAACAATGTTTGGGCCCCAGGAGTGTGTATATAACGTGTGTCACACATACGTAGCCAGCTGCCTACTGTCCAGGGCTCATCCCTCATTCATGTGGGGCAGGAAAGTCATGCCTACTCCAGGCCATACAATACACTCTGTACTCCCACTGCCGTGTATCAGCTGACACGTTTTGCTCAGTGATTTGTCCCCTCAGGTGTCTGCCTCTGTGTCAGTGTGCTGTGGCTTCGTTGTCAGGTCTGCTGGGGTGTTCCTCGGTTGGGGCTCCGCATGCCACCGGAGATGTGACCATAGGAGATGATACTTGTGTGACACATAGGTGTTTGATCACCTGACCGTGCAGACTGGGGTATGCGAATATGAAGTTCAGGCAGCTGTTTCCCATTCACAGCAGATTGTGAGGTGCTCAGGTGCAGAGGGTAGTGTTACAGGTCTCCCATATGTCCAATGGGTATGACCTGGACAGATGAGGGTTCAGATGATGTGGTGTGTGGGGGATGTACATGTGCACTTGTTCAGCTCCAGGACTTGCATTCCCCATGATCTACTATTGTGACACAGTGCAGAGTGTTGTTGTCTGGCTGCCCTGCCCATGTGACTGGAGACAGTGATGTATGACTTAGCAGGCATGGCTGTGCCATGGCATGTGACTTCCTATTAGTGATCCTGCAGGGGAGTGACATGTGCTACATGCACACCATTGTGGCAATGGCTATCAGGACATGGGTGCATCATGGTGTCTGTCGCTGGTATGCATGACATGCATTTCCTATTTGACTCTGGGCATCGCTTACATCCGGACACCTGTACTGACTCAGTGGCAAGAGTTGTGATGTGTGCATGTCCACATGCTTCACCGGGTTCTCTGCACTGTCCAAATACTGTGTAGGTGGTGCATGTGTCCACACTGGGGTATTGCCATCCAACAGACACCAGACAGATGGGTGCAAGGCCAGGTGGGATGTGAGTGCCATGGTTGACCATCAGACTGACAATTGACTTCTCCTGTTCTGTTTGTGCAGTTTTAGCAATGTTCAACTAAGGATGCCAGGGCTTGCTCTGTAATGTGCTGTACTTACTGTGGTGTGTGCGTTCGGTGCAGGTGACTGATGTCTGTCTGTTTCCCTATTGATTGCAGATACATCCACGGCCACAGGAGGGGACAGCTCCACGGACCAGGAGGAGCCGCAGAGCCAGACTGGGTCAGCAGCCGAGGAGTGGTCGGAGGGACCCAGTGGCACGGAGGGCGAGGGGAGCCACACCGAGGAGTCCTCAGCACCATCCACCTCAGCTGAGGACCAGAGCAACTCGGACGATGACTCCCTTATGGAGGCGGGTGTCAGCAGCCACCACACCCCAGCTAGTGTTGCTGTCCCCGCCACCACCACCACCACCACCACCGCCCTCCCGTTGGCTCCCATTCCCGAGGTCCGTGGAGGCTCCCATGTTCGGGAGCATGTCTCCTTCGGGCCAGGCACCGCACCCCTGCCCCTGTGTCCCCTGCTGCCCTGAGTGAGGAGTCTGTGTACCTCCTCCGCCAGCTCCATGTAGGACAGACAGCGATGCTGAGTGTCCTCCATGCACACATCAGTCTGTTGACTCAGCTGGTGTCATTCATGGAGGGCATCTCATCGGGCATGTCTGACCTACATAGGGGCAATAGGTCCATGGACTCCTCCCTGACGGCAGCAGTGTCCCTCCTCCGACAGTCCCTCACCCCTTCTGCCTCTGCCCCATCCACACTCCCCAGCACCTTACCCGTCCCAAGCACACACACACTGGCACAGGCACACACCAGCACAGACACATGCAGCAGACAGACACACACGCCACAAACAAGACGCACACGCACGCACCGTCAGGGGACTGAAACCACACTCACAGGGGATGGGGCACAGGCACAAACACACGCATCCACAAGCACTGCGCAGTCCTCAGTTGCCTCTCCCTCCAAAGACCCCTCCCTTGCCTCACCTGCAACCCCAAATACACAGCGGCTCTTCCTCTGTGACCTTGGCCTCTTCCCCTCCGACCCAGCTGATCCAGCATTCAGGGGGAAGAGGAAGCCCACCCACACGGAGCGGAGTGCCCCTGGCCCCCAGACACCATCCCCCAGGCGCAGACCGACTGAGGCCCCCACCCGCAAGTCCCCCGGTCCCGGAAGAGCAAGACCCCGCCGCCGCCCTGCAGCTCAGGCACCAAGTCTCCTTCCTCCATCCCTCAGGCCCCCACTCCACAGGTGCCCCCACCACACCCTGCCCCAGGTTCCCCCACCCACAGATACACCATCCCCAGAAGGGTCAGGCCTTCACCCCCTGCCACTTGCTCTTCCGGCCCCACACCCCCCGCTGCGCTTGTCTGTACCACTGATGTGGTGAGGGTGTCCTCCCCCTCTGTCCTGCCCACCTTACCTGATCCCCATTCTCCTCCCCTGGAGGTAGGCACTGCAGTGGAGTCCACTATCACCCTGTCTGACTTGGGCACTGCAGTGGCGGACCTGTCCACTCCATCTGCAGGGTCCACTGCAGTCGTGCCGGCACCCACAACATCTGAGTCATGCCCCCCAGTTGTGCCGGCACACACCATGTCAGACATCTCCACTGCAGTTGTCAGTGGCTCTCCAGCACCCACCACCCCTTCCCTGCCTCCTCCTGGTGAGCCCTGATCCTGTCCCTGCGGTGCCTGGCCTGCCCCCCGTATGCCCCTCCTAGGGGATTGTCCCTGGTTTTGATCAGTGCAGGCATGCGTAGGGTGACATCTGCCACTGTCACCCTGTATTGACTTCCTTGATGGACTGGCCATTGGCCTTTGTTGATTCCTTACAGTTTTTCCAAGTTTTGAACCCACATATGCTGAATAAAGCAACTTTCTGTTCTCTAGTGCTTTTACTTCTGATGTACATGATTTTGATGACGCTAACCATGCACTTGCTGCAGTGATGGTGATATTTGGTCTCATGAAAATGAAGTGTTACTGTGCAGGAACCCATGTGGTCCAGGGGGACAGTGTCCTATCCTGTGGTGTATCCATGTCATCCTTAGCAGCATCTGAGGGTGTCATGTTTTCAATATTTGGCAATGGGATTTCCTACTTACATTAGCAATGTCACATCTGTGGGTTCCACCCATGCACATCTGTTGTGTTTGCCATTGTTCAATTAGTCTACTTCCCTGACCGTGTGGCCATCTCCACTGGACATGCAGGTTTGGGCATCAATGCGGAAGGACTCATCTGTGTTGTCAGTGCAACTTGCTATACATGTGTGTTGGATCTGTGCTGTTGATTTCGTTGACATTCCCATGACCAGGCTGATGTGACGGGAGCCTTCATTTTGTGCTAATTGTTGACTGTGTGACCAAGTGTTCTGCTGACATGATGGAGCCCTACTGATGCGACATATGGCACAGCTTTCCTCACACAGGAGTGGAGTCCCCTCATGGCAGTGTGTACTCCTGTGACATCTCGTGCGCCCAAGGTGTGTGTTGTATGAGCATGTCTGTGTGTTCACTTCCATTTTGCTGTGCATGCTGGGATCCCTAGTGATGTTCCTGTTTGTGATGCTTGCTGAGTTGACCTATGTTCCCCCAAAGTCTTCTCCCTGGGTTCTCTGTGATGTGGGTGCATGGCACATTACTGGTCATCAGGGTGTCACCCATAGGTGTGTTTGCTGTCAGGGCTGAGTTTGTGGGCAGACGCTGATGTGTCACAGTCAGGATTCCCCTTTGCACTTGTTGTTTACTCCTGTCATGTGATTTCTTGTTTGTGTTAGCTTTCATTGGTTGTGACACGTTGTGTGTGTGACTGCTGGCACTCCTGAGGGCTGCAATGTTGGTAGTTGTCTATGTGTGTTCTTTGTGGGTGACCTTGGCTTCTTCATAGGTGTGTGACTGTGGCTGGGATCCCATTGGTTGGTGTGGTATTGCCATCATGTCCATGTACAGCGTAGTGTGCAGTGTGTCAGACATTCAGGAGTCTGGTTGAGTGGCCATGTGTGATGTGTTTCTGCACCTTGGTTCCCACCACCCCCCCTGGGATTGTCATGGGTGTATGTGCAATGTCACCAGTGCATGTGAGCTTCACTGCTGCACATTGTTGGAGGTCGAGGTGTGTGGTGTTGAGTGTGTGCAGATGAGAGTTGTTGCCCGGCTAGACCCCGGCCTCCATGTTGGCCTTGGCTGACAGGCCGTGCTGATTGATTTGTGCTTGTGTAGGTGTGATGGTAGTTTGTTGCTCAGGACACATGACTGTGGTTCACAGTGTGAACGACATCTAGCTTTGTCATCACAGTGGGATTGTAATGCAGCCCAGGGTCACCACATTGTGGGGGCCCTGGGGGTAGTGCTGTGGTGTCTCTGTGTCTTGCTGTGTCAGTTGCTGTTCCTACATGCTTGTGTGACATGTGTGATTTCTGCTCCCTCTCATCTGACAATGCCTGATTGCCCACATAGGGGATTTGGATCCATGAGTTACCTTTGTGTGGCACTGTATGCACATCTGTGTAATTGGTATTCAGGCCTCCTCATGTGTTGTGTGGTTGCCTGGGGACACTGGTACCCCCCTCACCTGTTGTGTTTGATGTGCAGTGTGGGTCTGCCTGTTTGTGTATGTGCGTCGGCACCACTGCATTGGCATATCTTAGGTGTGCCATTGGCTGTATGTTGTTTGGTGTGTTTGCCCTGCTGTCCCTGGGACTCCTAGGTCATCAGTCAGCACAATGATCATTGTGTGTGTGTCCCATTGCTGCCATGGTATGGTATCTGTTCACCTCACATCTACAGTCTCCACTGGGTATCTGAATTTGTGTGCCCATTGGTGCAAATATGTGGGTCTGCATTCTGATGGTCACTTCTGTCATTGTGTCATTGATGAATGTTGACAGTGTCAGCCCCCATGGGTGATGTTTGTCTGCACATGGCCAAAGGTATGTCTTATTTGCACTGCACTGTTTGCCTCCCCCATTCTATGTTGCTATGGGACACAAGCACTACTTTGCCACTGATGTGTTTGTTGTTCTGTGACCAGGAATCATCCATGCAGTTTGGCAGTTGCAGCTTTTTCTTTGTCAACACTTACATTTTGGTCACTGTGTTGATGGGGGTTTGGCCCCATTGCCACAATGTTCAATATGTGCTTCAGCTATGGACCTCACACTTACATTTTGGGCACTGTGATGATGGGGGTTTGGACCCCATTGCCACAATGTTCAAAATGTGCTTCAGCTATGGACCTCACACTTACATTTTGGGCACTGTGATGATGGGGGTTTGGACCCCATTGCCACAATGTTCAAAATGTGCTTCAACTATGGACCTCACACTTACATTTTGGGCACTGTGATGATGGGGGTTTGGACCCCATTGCCACAATGTTCAAAATGTGCTTCAGCTATGGACCCCACACTTACATTTTGGGCACTGTGATGATGGGGGTTTGGACCCCATTGCCACAATGGTCATGGCCTGCTTGCATTGTGGGTGCCACACACATTTATGTGTGGCACTTGTGATAGGGGGTCACATTGTATGTTCACAGTCCTGTTCAGTGTTGTAGGCATTTGACAGTCTACACACGCTTGTCATGGTGTTGGGGGGGATGTCTTTGTGTTGCATTCTTTCTGCTGGTGTGTGCTTCTTGTGGCATGTATTTGCCATCCTGTGAGTGGGGGTGTTGTTGGTGGTAGGCATCCAGCCCCCCATGGGTAGAGGTGGTAGTAGTGGTAGGCACCTGGCACCCCCTGGCTAGAGGTGGTAGTAGTGGTAGGCATCTGGCACCCCCTGGGTAGAGGTGGTAGTAGTGGTAGGCATCTGGCACCCCCTGGGTAGAGGTGGTAGTAGTGGTAGGCATCCAGCCCCCATGGGTAGAGGTGGTAGTAGTGGTAGGCATCCAGCCCCCATGGGTAGAGGTGGTAGTAGTGGTAGGCATCTGGCACCCCCTGGGTAAGGGTGGTAGAGGTGGTAGGCATCTGGCACCCCCTGGGTAGAGGTGATAGTAGTGGTAGGCATCTGGCACCCCCTGGGTAGAGGTGGTAGTCGTGGTAGGCATCTGGCACCCCCTGGGTAGAGGTGGTAGTAGTGGTAGGCATCCAGCCCCCCATGGGTAGAGGTGGTAGTAGTGGTAGGCATCTGGCACCCCCTGGGTAGAGGTGGTAGTAGTGGTAGGCATGTGGCACCCCCTGGGTAAGGGTGGTAGTGGTGGTAGGCATCTGGCACCCCCTGGGTAGAGGTGGTAGTAGTGACAGGCATCCAGCCCCCCATGGGTAGAGGTGGTAGTAGTGGTAGGCATCTGGCACCCCCTGGGTAAGGGTGGTGGTGGTGGTAGGCATCCAGCCCCCCATGGGTAGAGGTGGTAGTAGTGGTAGGCATCCAGCCCCCATGGGTAGAGGTGGTAGTAGTGGTAGGCACCTGGCACCCCCTGGGTAAGGGTGGTAGTAGTGACAGGCATCCAGCCCCCATGGGTAGAGGTGGTAGTAGTGGTAGGCATCTGGCACCCCTGGGTTAGGGTGGTGATGGTGGTAGGCATCCAGCCCCCCATGGGTAGAGGTGGTAGTAGTGGTAGGCATCCAGCCCCCATGGGTAGAGGTGGTAGTAGTGGTAGGCACCTGGCACCCTCTGGGTAAGGGTGGTAGTAGTGGTAGGCATCTGGCACCCCCTGGGTAGAGGTGGTAGTAGTGGTAGGCATCTGGCACCCCCTGGGTAGAGGTGGTAGTAGTAGTAGGCATCTGGCACCCCCTGGGTAAGGGTGGTAGTGGTGGTAGGCATCTGGCACCCCCTGGGTAGAGGTGGTAGTAGTGACAGGCATCCAGCCCCCCATGGGTAGAGGTGGTAGTAGTGGTAGGCATCTGGCACCCCCTGGGTAAGGGTGGTAGTGGTGGTAGGCATCTGGCACCCCCTGGGTAGAGGTGGTAGTAGTGGTAGGCATCTGGCACCCCCTGGGTAGAGGTGGTAGTGGTGGTAGGCATCTGGCACCCCCTGGGTAGAGGTGGTAGTGGTGGTAGGCATCTGGCACCCCCTGGGTAGAGGTGGTAGTAGTGGTAGGCATCTGGCACCCCCTGGGTAGAGGTGGTAGTCGTGGTAGGCATCTGGCACCCCCTGGGTAGAGGTGGTAGTAGTAGTAGGCATCTGGCACCCCCTGGGTAGAGGTGGTAGTAGTGGTAGGCATCCAGCCCCCCCTGGATAGAGGTGGTAGTGGTGACAGGCATCCGGGCCCCTATGTGTATATGTGGCATTGGTGATGGTGCTGCTGTTTCTGGTGTAAGTAATTTGTGCATCCCTCTGTGTGTGTGTGATATGTCTGGTACGTGTAGTTTGATTTTGTGGTTGGTGTCTGACTTACCTTCTGCGCCGTAAGCGTCCATGCCTGTTCCGGTAGTAGATGTAGAATATTGGTAGGATCGGAACGATGGGACTCATGGTTGGTTCGTCTCGTTCGTCTTTGTCGTTGCTTCGCCTCGTCATCGTCGCTTGCGTGTTCGTCTTGTAGCCGTGGATCGTGTTGTGGCGCGAATCGGAGCTTATGTGCGCCTCTCCCGGATGCTTTGACGTGCCGTGCGTAGCGACGGGTTCGGCGCGTACGGGAAGCGCATCGTACTTGTCCGGCCGGACGGGGCTGCTTTTTGGCTTCCGGGCGACTCGAATCTGCGTTTACGGATCCGGCTCGGTCGGGGAACAGGACCTGGATTGGGTGAGTACGACTGGGTCGGAATCTGTGCTGTTGTGCGCATCGTACTTGTTCGTTCGGATTAATGTGCGGATCGGTCGGGAAACAGGCATTCGCATGGCTTTTTCCCGACCGAATGGTGTTAGGTGCGCCTCCGACCGAGATCGGAATCGGCCCCAATGTGTTTAGCAGAATTAATCAGGTCACACAGTTCGCTGAAATGTCAGGAAGTAGCCTGCAAGGTCTGGAAATAGTTTGCGGTTAGCAAATCGAGCCTTTGCACAAAGCATAGATCTTATCTTCTTCCTGACTCAAGAGCTCAGCACTGCTAAAGCTTAGAAACTGCAAAAATAGGTTACCACAAGTTCAATCTGCTAAAGAGATGGGCCAAAATGCACCAATCACATAAGAGCCTGCTTCCTCTAAAGCACTGTGGTTTCTTACACCTTTAAGCTTGAACACGTACATAGGAAGAAATACCAGGTGCAAATCCTGCCTTAGTACATTCTGACACACATGTGTACGCTTCTGCAAGATCACACCTACAAGACAGATAGCCTGTAACTCGCTTCTGCAGAAACCACAGCTTCACACCTAACCGGCTAGATGGCTTAATGGAAGAAACCACATATGAAAGGTCAGATAAGCTTGGCCAATCAGCGTTGAGCAGGACCTAACCATGCACTGCGCAGTTAGATAAATATATCTTTGCTCCGCTTAGATTCCGAGAACCGAAACCCACAGTGGGGGATTCAACGCTCATCATGTGAGGCTAGGCTCACCTACATGCGCTTATGTTTCCGAGGCATTGCTACATCTACTGATGCTATCTTGTATGTCCTGTATGAACACTGCTTACGTCAATGGTCTACTTGTGACCTTTACCTTTGTGGTTTGGAAGAATAAATAGAGCTGATTCTGAGCTAAAGGGAGAGACATTAAGTTGAATCTCCTCTGAGGTGAACTGATCTCTCCTGTAGTGACTGATCCTCACTACAGTATTGTCAACTGTCTTTTTCTTGCTATTTCTTAATAGAGATTTTTCCCTCCAACAATAAGTCCGCTCTGAATGTGGACGACCCACACTTTTTGTTTACTAGAAGGTGCAGGACCTGGTTGGTCAAGATGCAGACTCGCTACTATTACGGATGAGTGACTTTAATTGCGTGGCAAATGGTGACCTTAACAGACTGCCGCATTAGAGGGCAACAAACCCCACATGACTAAAACTCTTTGGGAGGTGATGGACAATCTAGGGCTTGCTGGTGCTTGGTGAATGTTTCACTAGCTGCAGCGGGCGTACACATACAGATACTTACAGCTTGCATTAGAATTGGCCCGACCCAGGATGGCCATCTCATGGATGGGTCAACATGCCCCGGAGGTAAAACACTAGCACAGGAATGTTGAGGAATGGATGCTGGCATAGGAGCTCCACATGAAGAAGAGTAGGAGGGATGGCAAGATAGGAAATACCTTACTCATATGGAGGGCCCAGGGAGAAAGATTTGTAGCCCGGGACGACGCATTGTCAAGCGAAGACAATACCGACTCAGATAGTTAGACTCCTTTTGAATTCGGTGTGTGGCCGGTAGATATCACCTGCTCAGGATATCCCTCTGTATTGTCACTGGTTGATCATCCCCTGTGAATCTGTAACTGTTGTTTACTAGTATAGGTTTGTTCCCTTGGCTGCACGCTGTATGAAGTGACTACTGTTTTTAGAGCTGCACTGTTGATTACATTGAAACTGATAAAGGTTTTAAAAAAAAGTTTATTTGTTCTAGATGTTGACAGGGTATTGCACTACTGATTATACACAATGGAAGTTTGTGATTTATATGTACATATATATATTCAGTGTATTCCAATATTTATTGTTTTTTCATTTTGAATTGACTGTTAAAAACTGTTATTTGGTAAGTATCTTAGTGAAAAAAATCTACACTCATTAAAGTTTCTTATGTGATGTATGAATATATAAAATGTGTATGTTGTGACTTTAGAATATAATACATATAGTATACTGTGGGGCTCATTACGATGTCGGGCAGAAAGCCTCCTCCCCGACAGTCGGAATCTCCTCGATTGCGTCGGAGCCCTTCCGACCGACTTGATCAGTTTACATTCCGACCGCCAGATTACGACGTTCACGGTCGGAACGTAAACCGTGCGGTCATTCCGAATCGGTTCCGACCGATGCGCGGAGTATTCCTGTTAGTCGGAACTGCATCATACAATCCTATGGACAGCGTTTCTGCCCTCGGGATTACGATGTCGCTTTCCAACAGCCTTTCCGCGTCAGCCTGTCCGACACGGAAAGGCTGTCGGAAAGTGACTTTGGGGGCCCCTTGCAGGGCCCCCTAGCCCCGCGGCCTACGGTTGATGGCCGAGGGGGTACCTAAGGGACCCCCCTGTAAAACCCTGCACATGGGGTGCCTGCGACAGGGTGCAGGGTTTTCCACACACACCCCATTTCCCCATAGGACCTTGTGTTACGGACGGTTGTCGGGCGTAACACGAGCTCCCATAACAAACAATGGGAATCCGACTGAACAGTGTTCGGTCACATCGTAATCCGGCGGTCAGAACCGCAGACCGCAAGTCGATCGGACCCGATTCCGAGTCGGTGTCGGGCAGAGGCTTTCCGCCCGACATCGTATTGAGCCCCTGTGTGTCACATTTAATGATGAAACCCAATAAAAAATATAAAAAAACTGAATGAATAAGGCATATTTAGCACATTTGTTGTAACTACGCAGACATGCTTGGAACATAGCTATAGTATTTAGTGGCCTATTGATTGATAAAGGTATATCACGTCCTAAATTAGTCATTTCAAACAACACCCATCCTCCTATATTTTGTTCCTGCCAGGCTTCTGACATCCTTTTATCTATGATCTGAGGTAGTTGTATGGTAGTCCTTTTTAACTCATTATAAAGGGCCCAGAGTTGATCCCTTCTCATTTCTGGAATCCATATAGGCAGCCTGTGGAGTTGAATGTGTATTTGGCCTCTAAGTACGCTACTGTCATCTATATTACTTTCTGCTGTGTTCGCCGGTATATGAAATGATAAACCCCCACTCATGCCAGTGTGGGATTTATTGAACCATGTACCCAGAGGGCACCTCAGAGGTGCCCCCTGAAAACCTATCGACCCTGGTGTGGGCACTGACTGGCTTTAGGCAGCCGCCACAAATAGACATGTTTCTGGACCCCTGGGTGGCAGCCTCTGCTCTTTGGGACCAGAAACAATGCACATCCTGGGCAGAAGTGTCACACCTCCTCCCCCAGGATAGGCCCAGTGCTCGAAGGGGAAGCTTCAAAGGCCTGCCGCCTTTGTAATGCGACCCCCAGCATCTGCTGCTAGCAACAGATGGCAGCCCCTGGTTTACATCCCCACTTTGGTCAGGAAAACACAGAAAGACTAGGAGGTGTGCCCACCTCTGCCAACTCCTCCCCTCAAGTGGAGGAGGCAAAGTTAAGCACACTTTTTGGTCCCCTCCATCTTGCCATGGAGCAGCTTGTGATTATGATTAGAGAGAAATGGCAGCATTGGAGAAAATGGCTTTTCTGGTTAATCCCACATTTAGGCTATTCAAGACACAGAATTTTGTTGATCAGCTTGGTGTAATTAATAGTCTCTTGATTAACTGATCAAGGTTAGTTGTTTTCTCTTTAAAGGCCATCATTGATTGCTAGCTTAGTATTCCATTGGGATCCAGAATCATTCAAGTACTATGGAATTAGGACTGACATTCTGTTTGCTTTGTTCGCCCTAAGTTGACAGACATGGGTCCCTTGCTCACTTTGCCACTGGATTCAAGCTAGCCTGGCTGATGAGGAGTGTTACCCCGTAACCGGTCCCAGGATGCTTGTTTCCGGTCCAGGGAAGACCTGGCTTGGCAGTTCGGGCTGGACTGTTCCCATGAGGCACAGGGTCAGACTGATTTGCATATGGCCATGTCTGAACTGGGGTGGCGAAGTGAGCTAAAGAATGATGATGGATTCAACCCAGATCTGTGACTGGGGGTGAGTGTCTGAAAAATTTCAGCGCTCCGTCCATCATCTCCTTGTGTTTGCTTTGTTCACCACACTCAGGACCTGATTCACAAAGGTAAACTTACACTTTTGTGTAAGTTTACGATTGTTTGCTATTCACAAAGCTATTTTACAAGTATTATCTTTACAACTGCGGAGTCTACGCACATAAAAAGATAGGACTGTCTTATCTTTTTATGTGCGGAGACCCAGCAGTCGTAAAGATCCTACTCGTGAAATACCTACATGAATTTGCAATCAGTCGTAAACTTACAAAAAAGTGTAACTTTACCTTTGTGAATCAGACCCTCATTGTTTCACAGTGTAATGTGGCATTCCTACATCAGGGGTCTGTCTGTGTGATAGGGTCTCCTTTGCTTTTGTATTTTTCACATTCTTGACCATTTGTTTTTATAAAAAATACAAATTGATAAATCAAGTGTGCAGGCCAGTCTCAGAAATATGCCCCCTATTGTGAGAATATCTTCCACAGAGGTAGAGGATAATTACATTATGTTTGTTCCAACCTTACCCTGATGGCAGCAGGAGTTTTGCATTGAGACAGACCATGCAGTCTGCATCTGAAAACCTCTTTTCTACTCGAGACAGGGCACAATGCCACGATTAATTGGGCATCATTTCAGAACATATTATTTCTGTGCCTCCGCCCTCCCTAAAGGCCCTAGTAGGTAGCAAGGGATGTTTATATCATCTACGCAAGAGTGACCCTGCATAGTGATCCAGCGTTTTCTGAGCCCACTTAATTACATTGGTCCTCCGATGGACCTTTTTCTCCGCCTGAGAAGTGATGGGAGTTAGCATTACCAATCAATCAGAATTCAATTATCAGTGCAACTTGTTTGGCTACACAATGAGGACCAGGAATTGGTAGCTTGGGTTAAGAAGATTTATTACAAATAGATAATCAAATTAAAATACACTACTCTTAACACCATGCTCCGGCAGTTAGATCTCTATTCAACCTCTCACTCGAGCCGGGAAAGATTCCTTTATCTTTGAAATCAGCTCAGATTATACCAATACAAAAGAAGAAGAATTTGGATCCCTCTATTCTTTCAAACTACAGACCCATCTCTTTACTCCCCCTCTTGGGTAAGCTGCTGGAAGGTCTAATCAATAAACAAATGACTGAATATTTGGAACTGAATAAGATTTTAGATCCTTCACAAGCAGGCTTTAGAGCTGAGCACAGCACCAAGTCAGCAATGGTTGCTGTGACGGATACAATCAGATGCTCGCTAGATATTAACACCCCTGCCATACTGGTGCTCTTAGACCTAACCACAACATTTGACACTGTGTCCCATATCAAGCTACTTCAAAGACTATGAGAGATAGGGAGCAATGGGTCATCCCTGGTTCCAGAATTGTTTGAAAGATAGAATAAAGGGTGGCTCACTGGGACCTTTTAACTCCAGGCCTAGGCTGTTCAATAAAGGTGTCCCTCAGGGCTCATGCCTGAGCCCTACATTGTTTATCGTGTATGTGGCACCTTTGGCTAAAGTCATCAAAGCATGTGGTTTGAAAATCCTATCATATACCAATGACACTCAGTTGGTTATCTCGGTTGATGAGGATTGTGACAAAATGAAGAACCACTTTTCGGCTGGAATGAAGCCTAGCACCGAGTGGATGGCGGATAGCTTTCTCCTGCTGAATCCAGGGAAAACTGAGATCATCGTATTTGGGAAAGTTCAAATCCTATAGAATCCGGGTTGTTGGCCACTGGAGTTAGGCAAGGCCCGATCTCCTAGCAAGATTGTAAAAAACCTTGGAATCAAGGTAGATTCTAAACTTAATATGAAAGCACATGTTCTATCCACAACAGGCACTTGTTTCCATATGCTACGATTACTGGAGAAGGCTTTGCCATTCCTCCCTCTGGAGGCCAGGAAGACCCTGGTACAGTCTCTTGTTGTGAGCCTGTTGGGAATGCTCTGCTGGCCGCTGCCAATGAGTTACTATTGTCAAAACTGCAGGTCGTACAAAACACGGCAGCATGGTTGATTTGCAACCGACCGCCCGGTACGGCCTCCGAACCTCTCTTAAAATCAGATTTTTTTTTCCCAATAAAGAAAAGAGTGGTATTCAAACTGTGCTGTCTAACCTATAAAGCTCTGCAGGGTAAATGTCCCATATACCTTAGCCAGAGACTGAAACAATATCACCCCACTAGGAATTTGCATTCCAGTGAGAAGGAGTTATTGGTAGTTCCTCGTATTCGACGTGTTAGATGGGGTGGAAGATCTTTTTCTTACCTGGCCCCCACCCTTTGGAACAAACTACCATTCATAGTTTGAACCTGCCCGGATTACAGTAAATTCAGGAAAGCTTTAAAAATTTCACTGATTTAGTATTCAGACTCTGTGTCCAGCATTTTTTACTAACTGCGGCACCGAGATACCCTGGTTGGGGTGATTCAAGCACGTTATCAATTTAAATCATTCATTCATTAATGCTATAGAGGTACAGAATAACAACTGGGATTCCCAAACGCGAAAGAAATTAAGGCAAATTAGTACCAAACAGATAAGCAGTTCTGTGACTGCCATACAAAACAATAACATTAAAATCTGGTGCTCAGAGAACAATCAAAGACTCTCTCTCCTGCACATTAGTAATCTAAGAATTTAGAGTCCTGAGGATAATTTAGGTGAAGGAATCTTAGCAAATCAAGGAAACTCCATAACAGAAGTCAATCAGGATAAAAAGGTAATCAAGTAGGAAAGTGTAAGAATCTCAGAAGCTCGGTCAAGAATCTTCTATGGGTCAGGAATAAGTGTTGGCCTAAGCCACACTTAAACAAAAGTCAAAGGAAGCATTGAGGTATAAAAACCTATCATAGTCCATTCAGCTAGCAATGACTCAAAGGAGGTGTCTGCTGGGGCATAAGGAGAGAAAGGGATCTGCAATGCATCTGCAAAGGGGTCTGATCAGCATCTGAGCAGAGTCGGAAAAAGAACTGATCTGAAGTCCCAGGAAAAAGGTATAACGTACAAATTCCATTTGGTGACACGCCCTTGATTACACCATCGGGGATCAATTGTACTCTAAATTATCCAAGTGCAGACTACAACATTGTGAGTTTATCTCACACTGGACGTCTTTCTTCCAGGCACACATAGATGGCAACCTTTCCACAATAGTTCATTCAGTTAGCGCTCTGTCTCTCCGTGTACCTTCGTCTAGGCCCTTTTCTCAGGCTCCTGTTCCCACATCGCTAGTACAGTAATGTAACTGTTCTAAGCTAGCAATGCATGTGAATACCTGCAAGAAATGTTGAGTTAGCAGAAAAATGAAATCAGCTTTAGTCAGCATGGTGAAATAGAGGCCTACGTTGGACAAGTTAAGCATTAACTTCAATGGTGCACATTTAATATGCATGTGCACATTTAAACACAAATTAATATATATTTCTAATGCATTAGGTTTCATACTAAAAGTAATATTCAGTAAATCATCAAGACATTCAGTAATAACTATGGCTGAGAACTACATTTAAATCAAATATATGGAATATTAATGCACACATTGCATAAATCCGTTATCGTTTCTAGTAGGATTACTTTCTAAATATATGAGAAATATTCTGATCACAGTTTCAATTCGTTAAATGTTATTCACATGAAGTAGCACATACATTTGGAAATTCACATTTTATCTAGATGATAAGTATATTATCTACTGAATAGGGATGATTCTTCATTAATCACATTTAATTATGGTAAAACATTTATGTGAGTCAGTTCTCTAATCCTACAGTGAAGGCCTTCTTTAATAATGTCATGTGCAACACTTACATTAGTTTGTTGAACCATACATGAATCATGTGCTAAGTGCACTTTCATGCAGTGGGTTTCTTAAGTGTCTGTGATGTATAAAGGGTGGGCAATCTTTCCGCTGCACCAATCCCCCCTCTGATGGCAAATCAAGCCATCACATCAATCTCTTAGACGGACAAACCACAATCTGGTCGTTTTAATCATCTTTCTTCTGGAATCCTCCAGAAATTTCATGTCATCATAACATCTGCTCTGTGTAACCTCCAGTTCCATATCTGCTCTTTCTCTTCATCCCTTTCTTTGCTTGTACACATCTGTACACCTTAAAGATCACAATAAGGAATAGTCCACAATAGTCCAGCAATTCTACTCTCTAGGTTTCCAAACTATCTGCCTATAGCAGAAAA
The DNA here is from genome assembly GCA_963921515.1 of Calotriton arnoldi. Taxonomy (NCBI): domain Eukaryota; kingdom Metazoa; phylum Chordata; class Amphibia; order Caudata; family Salamandridae; genus Calotriton; species Calotriton arnoldi. The sequence goes on along the minus strand of CAWUFW010001715.1, from coordinate 505,913 downwards.
TCAATTCCCTATTGCTTCCCACCACTTGTTGCTGTCAACCCTTTCAAACTTTCTTCAAGTCAGTGATGTTGCTAATGTATTTCTTTAGGTCTTTACACTTGTCTGTAATGTAAGTACAACATTGTTGGACTTTTAACATCAGGCAGCCTCTGACTTTTTTTGCGAGACTAAAGCTAGTTGATTCTGCAAAACCTTCCATCTGATGGCAACCATTTCTGTATCTATAACTAAGAATGCTCCAGCTGTACTAGTAGATAGTTTATCAACTACAGTAGAAAGCTTTCTAATCTTGTGTGAGTTGAGTATCTCTCCTACAGATGGATTCAAACCACCAAAAATGTCTCCTACGATTTCTCTAGCATTGGCACCTCTTTTTGTTCTCCCATGTGATTCCATTGTCGGATGGATCCTCAATTTGTCCCACGTGATACATTTTTGGAAAAACTATCCCCATGTAACATGTTCCATACCATCGCTTGGGTAACCTGTAAAATGCACTTTTGCCACAAATGTAATAGACTCAAGGGAAAACAGGATCTCCTCCATTTAAATATAAACCCCAATTTCCGCTGACTTCAAATACATGTTCACATTCACTAGTCCCTACAAAATTTGTATCAGTTGAGGATTTTCTAATGTTAATGCATAGTTTCCCTCTATGTTACCAATCTAAAGTTAAAGCTGCCAAGTTTCCCACTATTCAGTATTCACTTCCTTCTTTAATCCAGGGTGGTACCAAAATATCTCTTCTCCTGTCTTCACTGAATCTATAAATGTATTTTCTACATCTGTTAGCATGCACGTCAAATGATGTCTATGGGCATAAGCTGTATTCAGTGTCATTGTATGTCTAAAGAAATGTAGCATTATTTCAGCATCTGTAGCATCAGTCGGTCTATTCAAGTGCTTCAGCACAGGAACTTCTGAAAGAACCAAGTCATAATTCAATTAATAGTATTGAAAATGACCTTTCCCATAAAATAACCTCATTAATAAACCATAGAAAACTCCATATGTCAAAGGGAGAGGATGGTAAGTTATCCCGCCCGCAACTGATGCAGGCAATTTCATACGTACATAGCAATCCCTAGCATCCATAGTGTCAATATACTCATAAAGCAGTTTAGAATAAACATTCAGTGAGTAATCTCTAGAAGCATCTACATGTAACTCCTTCTCATCTATTGCAGGTAAGCTATTGTCATAGGAAAGGGCACTTGTGGGGCACATGTAATCTTAGGCTCTTTTACCTGGAAGTGATGGGGCAAATTCAAAATGATAAGCCAAACAAATAGCACTATTGTTGCAACAGCAAATACTCCTGTAGATACAAGTTTGCGTCTAAGAGAGTTTGCGTTAGGTTCCATGAGTGACAGACCGTTAGCTAGAAGATTGTAGAACAGTTCTTTCAGTTAGTTTTCCCTGGCACCAGCAGCAAAGCAAAGTTCAAATGTCTCTTCAAAGACCGTTAAGCTTTGTCATGCGCAGTTCAAGCTCACTAATGATCGCTGCCAAGATAAAATTACCCAGTTTGTTTAGTCGCAATGCAATTTCAAAACTCAGTTCAGCATCAAAGTTCAGTTTAAGGAGGCTCAGCTGAATGCAAATTCTTATAGCAAAAGGTGTAAAATGCTCTCTCCCAATCATTGACTACTAGGTAAGTCCATTCAGGTGAAGAGTACCTCCGACAGGTTACCCTTGCTCTCTTTGTTCTCCTTACTGTTGTTGGCCCTTCATCATCAATGTCACTTTGGCCAACTCCCTCAGTGTCTTCAGGTATGGTGTGTGGTACGTGCTCTTCAGACAAACAGCATCTCCCTCTCTCTTGTCTCCTTGGCCACCAGTCTCCAGACACAACTCGCATTGCAACTGTACTAGGCCCTTCGCCAGGGTCAGAATCTGGCACAGTCAACACTACTGGATGAGCCCTTCTGTACCGACTTCAACTGTTGCCTGTCTCAGACCCCCCCTCAGCCCTCAGGCCAAACGAGTGCTGTCCCAGCAGCTTGCTGATCCCCAACAGCTTGACTAACCTGCTCCTTCTATCTCACTGTAACCACCAGCACATCAGGAACAGGTGCTGCTATATCATCAAGGGGACACAGAACTCTGCAAGTATGGGCAGCATGTACCCAGTTAGGGAGACTGCCACACTTCACAGCAGTCGTTGTGACCAGAATCCCCTGATAAGGACCATGCCAACAAGGCTCCAAAATGACTTGCGAATGTGCTTCACCATTACCCAGTTGCCGGGACCAAGGTCATGCCACTTCTCCTGTTGAGGTTGTAGCCTCTCCGACCTGGTGAGACACAGAACGCACCACATCAGCCAGTCCTTTGCAGTAATCAAGAATCGTGTCATCTGTAATGTTCACAAGCTCATTCACAGATACAGCTGGCAGTCTCAAGGCCCTCACCATGAGGATCTCATGGGGCTATAATCCTGTCCTCCTATCTGGAGTACTGCTTAGACTCATCAGTACAAGGAGCAATACATCAGGCCATTTGAGAGATGTCGAAGCACACACTTGAACCAACCTGGAATTCAAAGTGCCATTTACTTGCTCCACAAATCCAGAAACCTCTGGATGGTAACTGCAGTGTAGTCTCTGTTCGACTTGTAACACAGCACATAACATATTCAGAACCTCATTGTTAAAATGAGTTCCTTGGTCTAACTCCAAAGAAGTTGTGAAGCTGAAACGCGGAATTAACTCCCTCAGCAACAGCTTTGCTATGGTGTTTTTTTTGATAATCAATTTTATTGTTTTTAAAGGACCAGCAGAAAACACATTGGCAGCAAGAACAAGCACATTATTGAAATAGAATACATTTAAACAAGAGACGTCAGATATTTGTAAATCAATCTTTAGGATGAATAAAGACAATTGCCTGTAATTATATCTGTACACGAAACATACGCTCCCTTTAGGGTACAAGATTGAACCACTTGCCCCATATCTTACCGAAAAGCTCGGGGCAACCCCGGGCATCGAAGAGGGGTTCCTCTTGGGCTCCACACCAGTCCACCCCCGCCTCCATTTCCGTACAGTAGGGGGCTTGGCCTGAGACCACAGTGCCGCTATGTCACGCTTCGCTACTGCCACTGCTGTTCCCAGGAAGCGTTTATCAGCCCGGGATCCATCAAGGCCATGAAATACCCCCAGGATCAGACGTAGTGGGTCGTGAGGAACCGTCCACCCCAAGGTCAGTGTGAGCTCCAATTCCACCCCCGCCCAAAATGACGCAAGGCTCGGGCATTGCCAGATCATGTGGTAGAAGTCCGCAGGGGCATGGGTGCAGCGCGTGCAGGTCGGGGATGGCCGCATGCGAGCGCTGTAGAGGCGCGCAGGCGTAAGGTAGGCCGTATGGAGGTAGTAGAGTTGGACTAGGCGTAATTTGGAGGAGGTCGTCAATTCCTTGGGGGCCATAAGGGCATCCCTCCAATCCTCATCCTCCAGAGGACCCAGCCAACCCTCCCAGCGGGCACGTAACGTAGCTTTGCTATGGTGTTACTGTTATTTCTCCCAGTCCGGTAAGCTTCAACCCACTGTGAAAAGATGCAAACAATCACTAGGACATATCTCAACCCATTGCACACGGGCATCTCAATGAAGTCCATTGCATCCTGTTAAAGGGGCATCCTGATCTCCCTATCTGACTCATTGTTACTGCTGTTCTTCTGCCTGCATTTTTCTGTTGGCACACAACACATCTGTGACACAAATTTTCAGCCATCAATCTGCATCTGGGATTAAACTGCGTCTGCCTAAAGAGGTGCAGGTCAATGATAATGTCTTGCCATTGGAGGTAACCAGCTATCTGGCATTACCTGTCTTCCATCTCCTGAAACCCAAATGTCATCTTCAGCTCTTTTGACACAACTTGCTCTGACCCAACCTTGCTGTTCTGCTTTGGGCACTTCCTGTAATCTCTTAACTTCCTTCCCAGCATCAACTGCAGACAACAACAGATTACAATTTGTGGTATCTGACTTTTTGATTGACGTATTCCCTATTAAAGGTGCATGAATTCAGCACAGTACCTTGCTGACTCATCAGTAAATCTGTTACCCACAGTCACCCAGTCAGTGCCTTGCCTATGAATGGAACATTTCACCACAGCAAGTGGGGCAGGTAGTTGCAAAGCCTGAAGCAAGTTCTGCATGGTTTCCCCATTATGGATTGGTGATCCAGTAGAGGTCATGAATCCGCGTTGGGACCACAACCGCCCAAAGTCATGCACCACACCAAATCTGTCCTGGCTATCAATGAAAATTGTCACTCTCAGCTGGTCTGAAACATAGCATGCCCTAGTAAGAGCAATCAGTTCTGCCACTTTTGATGAAAACACTCCCTGAAGCCAGGGGGCTTTGACCACACCTGAGTCAATACAAAATGCATAAGCAGCTCTCAAGTTTCTTTCATGATCTCGTAGGCAAGAGCCATCAACAAACAGCACATAATCTGATTCAGAAAGTGCCACATCTTGTAGGTCTGGTCTTGGCTTAGTGCATAACTCTGTAACATCAAGACAATCATGCTCAACTTCTCCCTCAACAACTTCATTTCCAGGAAAGGACAGTAAAGTAGGGGGGTTCAGTACAGTACACCTACTAAGGGACACATTTTCAGCACCAAGAATGACTTGCTCATTCTTGGTAAGCTGACTGTTGGTAAGGTGCTGTGTTCAAGTACGACTTCACAGCACTTCAACTAAGTGGGAAACAAAAACTTTCAAGGGGTGTCCCATAACAATGATCTTGCACTGCTCTATGCTTACACCTGTAGAGACAACAGCTTTAAGACAGCCGGGCAAAGCCGCAGCTACAGGGTCAAGTGTGGCAGAAAAATAGGCCACTGGTCTGCGGACACTCCCATGCATTTGGGTTAGCACTGAAAGAGCTCAGCCCTCTCTTTCACTGCAAAAGAAAGCAAAACATTTAGTATAATCGGGCATTCCCAGTGTCGGGGTGTGGCAGAGACATTCTTTCAGCTCTGAGAAGGTGAACATGCAGCTGTCATCCCATGGTACCGGATCTGACACATCTTTGTGTATCAGCCTCTGCAAGGCTTGGCCATCAGGGAAAAGTTGGGAATCCCCTTTTGACAGTAGCCCACTATTCCCAAGAACATTCTGATTTCTCTTTGTGTTGTTGGCAGATTCTATTTCAGAATCGCCAAGATTCTCTCTTGTGACACCTTCCTTGCTCCTTTCTCATTGTGATGTCCTATATACAGGACTTCTTTCTTACAGAACTACAATTTGGTCGGTGACCCTTTATGTCCATTCTCAGCTAAGTGGTTCAAGAGAGTAATTGTGTCTTGCTTGCAAGCCTCTTGCGTATTTGACGCCACCAACAGGTCATCAATATACCTGACGAGAACTGAGTGATATGGCATCACTAAAGACTCTAGATTCTTTTTGAGTATCTGATTAAAGATAGATGAACTCTCCGTATACCCTTGTGGAACTCTGCACCATGCCGAAATACTGCTGCTGAAACGGAAAGTGAGGAGGAACTCGCTATCCTCATGCAATGGTATAGAGAAGAAGGTTTGGCATAAATCAATGATGGAGAACCACTTGGCTTCACATGGAATCTGGAACAAAATCACAGCTAGCTTCGGAACCACAGGACAAAAAGGAACAACTATGGAATTCATGTTTCATAAATCCTGGACAATGCGGTACTTGCCGTTGTGTTTCTGCTAACTTATGATGGGTGAGTTACATGGACTCCCCATAATCTCTTTCAGATTGCCTTGCTCAACCATTGAGTCAATCAGAGGAGTAATCCCAGGAACAGTTTCAGTGGTCAGATTATATTGTGGGATTCTCAGGTATTCAGCTTTTGACTTTACTGTAATGCGGACTGGTTCAACACCCTTGATAAGTCTGATATCTTCACCTGAAAAGTCCCAGACTCCAAGTAACCCTGAGTCTCTCAGTTCAGGGGGCAAATCATTTTTTGTCAACATAGGGAACAATCGAATTCCTGATCCCAGTCTGACAAGTTTAAAAGCAACATACTCATCATGAGTCCGATCTCAATACCCTGTGGGTAGAGTAAATAAAGCAAACACACTTTGCCACTGGATTCAATCTAGCCTGGCTGATGAGGGGTGTTACCCCGAAACCGGTCCCAGGATGCATGTTTCTGGTCCAGGAAAGACCTGGCTTGGCAGTTGGCGGTTGGTCAGTTCCCATGAGGCACAGGGTCAAGACTGATTTGCATATGGCTAGGTCTGAACTGGGGTGGCGAAGTGAGCTAAAGAACAATGATGGATTCAACATAGATCTGTGACTGGGGGGTGAGTGTCTGAAAAGTTTCAGCACTCCGTCCATCATCTCCTTTTGTTTGCTTTGTTCGCCCTAAGTTGGCAGGGTATGCCCAGACGTGGGTCCCTTGCTCACTTTGCCACTGGATTCAAGCTAGCCTGGCTGATGAGGGGTGTTACCCCAAGACCGGTCCCAGGATGCTTGTTCACGGTCCAGGAAAGACCTGGCTTGGCAGTTCGGGCTGGACTGTTCCCATGAGGCACAGGGTTAAGACTGATTTGCATATGGCTGGGTCTGAATTGGGCTGGTGAAGTGAGCTAAAAAATGATGATGGATTCAACCCAGATCTGTGACTGGGGGCGAGTTTCAGCACTCTGTCCATCATGTCCTTGTGTTTGGTAGAGTAAATAAAACAATTCAGCTTGCACAAGAGATCTTGTCTAAGCAGATTTACAGGACTTTGATCACACACCACAAATCGGTGATTGTCCTCAAAGGACCCTATCTTGACAGGTACCGCTTCTGAAACTGGACTAGTTATTTGTTTGCGACTCCTACAGCTTGGATTCTTTCTCCCGAGATGGTTAGGTTGGGAACCTCAGCAGTTCTCACAGTAGAGCAGGTTGCACCAGTGTCAATGAGGAATGAAACAGGATTTCCATTTACCTCACCATCCACTTATGGACCACTCTGGTTTAGCTCTAATGTTGCGCCGAGTAAGCAATCATCCTCCCCTCTCAGACCCTGTCATTGCAGCAGGTCTGAGCTAAGTCCATCATCTGTCTGAATCAGGGAGTACTTTTGAGACATACCCTGATCCACAAAAGGATTAGTGTTTCCATTGGGAATTTGATTTGCATTGTAACTCTGGACATTGACATTCTGTTGTGGCATCGGGGTTTGTGGAACCTGCATCACTTCAGCTTGGGGTACATTGGGATTTTGAATTCTCTGTCTCTGCACCTGCTGTGTCTAAACCATATTATTTCCCTGTGATTGCACAAATCCACCATTTTGAACCTGATTCCTATTAACCATGTTACCAGTATTGAACCGACACTCGCGCTTCCAATGACCTAACCTGTTGCAGACATGGCAGGGGTTAGTTTTCTTCAGGGTCGGCACATCAACACCTGTACTCAGATCATTCGGGACACCATGTCCTCTACATTGCGGTTGAAACCCTTGCTGCTGAAATACCTGCTGTTGAAATCCTTGCAGTTAAAACCCATTACCACCTTGCATCACCGGAGCGCCCTGCTGATACACTCTCTGCATGGGACCAGTATTCCTAATAACTTGTGGATTCTGACCTCCCTCAGCAGCCTTCTTTTGAGCTATCATCAATTTTTCTTTCAGTTTCTTGTGCTTCATCTCTAATTCATCACTGCAATACTTTGCGAATCGCAGAATTTCATCAATGGGCTTTCTCTGCCAACAAATCAAATGCTGCTGAATCATTGAACTAACCTCAGGCTTCAATCCATACACAAACCTGTAAACAAAATATCCCATATTCTTTGCCTCAGTAGTCTCTTTCCCACTAAACTGCTTGAATGCCTGTAACAATCTCTCATAGTAAGTATGTAGTGACTCTTTGGACTCTTGGGTCGTCATGCCAATCTTGACCCAATCAATCTGTTTAGGAGAGATTTTTGCTTCCAGAAATGTAAACAACTGGGTGTGCCTTTTTCATTACCAGTGCTGACGGCGCATGTGACTGAGGATGTCTCATCGGCTCCACCTCGGGCCACTCCACAGCAACCTTGCATTCTGCTTACAAATCACTTGGAACCACAATTTCAAATAAAGTATCTCAATCTTTCCACAAAACCTTTGAAATTTTCACAAATCGATCGACCTGTCTGTACCATTCCACTGAGTTCTCTCCCAGTCTCGGGAAATCATTTGCTAATGAAGTGATGAAGTGAGATCACCCCTGCTGCTCCGCTTACATAAACGTACCCTCCACCAGGCACCTCTCTCATGGGAAGCATGTGTACATCCTCCTCTACCTCCTCTGTTACAGATGGAGGCATTTGCACCGTACCTTTCTTCGGGTCCTTTTTCTTTGACCATCTACCTTCCCATTTATTTAATTAACTCCATTTTCGAATGTAGCTAATGAATTCCTTGATCTGCACTCTCCTTCCTGGCGGATGCATGTTTATGAGATCTCTGTCAGTAAAGCATAACCTGTAATGTTTCTGAAAAATTTTGGACCTCTGTGCATTGATTCCACGTCTCTGGTCTAATTCAGTCAGTCTCTCATGAGCCTGGCCTGCACGTCTAATATTGTCTTTACATATGAACAGTAGTTCATCATCCTGATATGCATTCATTTGTGACAAGTCAAGAGTGCCAATTATCACTTCTTCTCATTTTACCTTTAATCTTGCCACATCCATTGAGCTTTCTCTTTCAGGGACCAGAGAACTTGTTCCCCTCGTTCCAGGATTCCCACTACTTCAAGGGGCATCTATACCTTTCAACCAATCGTCAAGTTCTCGAGCAGTAAGACCTGGTTGCTCTGCTGGGGTATGAAGAATTATTTCTCAGCTGTAAATACCACTAATTAGACCAGGCAGTGAGTTCAAAAGGAAAATGTCAGAAGTTGGTGTTCCCAAAGACACTTTCGTCCTAGGAATACTGTAATTCATCATTGATGGGGCATTTGTGTTGGGCAGGAAAAATGATGACGAACTCTGAGGAAATCTCGTTTTCTGGTTAAACCCTAACTGATTTAATGTAGGGTCTGCACTCGCAGCACATGGGGTATTCCCTTGGGTTGAATCACGAGGAGTCTGAGGACTGGGTCTTATTATCGAGTCACTGAATCCTTAACCATGGCACTCATTTCAGTAGGAACAGCCAAAGTATGAGTATTGTTTCCTGCTACTCCAGGCTTATATAGAGGCACTACCGGACCAATGGTGACAGGAACAGTCAATGCATCTGGGACATTTAGAATTTGTGGAGTCAAAGGGGCTGTCATTCCTGAGGGTTCCTCCATGGTATCTGGATTCTTTTCAATGGTGCCGTAGGCACATCAAAGGACTCAGTCATGGGCGCATTACTTGCTCCACCAGTCGGAGTGTCATTGTATGGAGGTAAATAATTTAACACCAACTCAGTTATAAAATCATCATTACTGTCCTCAGCTGCATTCATGTCATCTGGCTCTTTATTCTTATTCTTCTCCTTTTGTTTACCTTTCACCTCTTCTGTCATTAATACAGGATATAGTTTAGCTCCCTCCATTATGTCAGTTTTCCAGGCTTACTGTCCGGCATTCCATCTAGTAGCCGCACAAGGAGCGTATGGCTTTCTTGACTCTCCCTTAAAATCTGTCTCTCTGTTCCCAGGTATTAAGTTCTTCAAATTGTGTAGGTCTAGGAGGCAGTTTCATTTCATATAGCCTCCTCCTTACATTTTTAATTATTCTCAAATCAAATGTCCCATAACGAGGAAATTGCATTGCACGATCTTTTTCAGTGATCCTGTGCCATTGTTCGAGCCAAATGCATGTGTGAAAACCCTCTTCTACTGCCATAGTATGACCTGGTATACCTTCAGGTGGTGCCTCTAATCCCTTTCTAACAGGCACAGTCACATCTCCTCTCAACATGTTTTGCAATGCTTTAAAGAGTTTAATTTTTCAGTCAATAATATGCAATATTCACAAATGACTTTCTGTTGAAACCAGGAAATGATTTTTCACCCACAATGCTCAATTCGGCGAGCACAACCAATCCCAGCATGGCTCTCTATGAAGTATTCAACCAATACCAGCGCGGCTCTACACCAACCAACCTATACTAGCGTGGCACACTGTGACGTCAATCTCATTGCTTGCAGCAGCTCACCCTCCTTTACAATTCTCTCAAGCGTGTTCTCTAAGCAATTCACGCAAACCAATGGAAGCAATTTCAACAACTGACTTAGTCTGCCCCTCTAAAGAAATGAAAGATTATTCATACATACAAGAGCCGATTCAGAATTATTCTAACATTCACTTCAAGTGAAACATCGACCAGCTTGAACTCCCTTGGATTGATACAGGTAATTTCTGTGCACTGAGGTCAACTATACAAACCACATGTCACAATCACATAACGATAACGGCGGTATCAACAATGCTGTCGACGACGTCTCACGATAAGCAGCACAACACAGCAGACAAGTACACCCATTGTCTTCTACACTGCAGCATGACTTTGCGTCTCTTATCTCACGATCGTAGACCTTAATGGACCCGCCATTACCTGCCTGATTCTTCCCGCGGCCGGAGCCGCAAAGCCATACAGCCAATCGCAGCGCCAGGAGGCGCTTGAAAACCAGGAGCGGGCTCCCGCAGCGCGGGTCCCGCCATTACCTGCCTGATTCTTCCCGCGGCCGGAGCAGCAAAGCCATACAGCCAATCGCAGCGCCAGGAGGCGCTTGAAAACCAGCAGCGGGCTCCCGCAGCGCGGGTCCCGCCATTACCTGCCTGATTCTCCCCGTGGCCGGAGCCGCAAAGCCATACAGCCAATCGCAGCACCAGGAGGCGCTTGAAAACCAGGAGCGGGCTCCCGCAGCGTGGGACGTGCGCGGGTGTGCCCGGTCCAAGCCCGGGCCAAGGGCGGGCCCGTCTGCGCCCGTCTGCGGCTTGAAGAGGCTGGGCCACGTCCCTGAAATCTGCTGTGAAACGCTGATAACTGGGGTAAGAGACTGAGACTTTAAACGCTTCCTTGTACAATATACCCCCATTTCATGCAGTGGAACGGTGGTGCTATCTTGTAAAACTTAACATTACATCACAAGACATGGGGAAACGTAAACTTGCGGGCGCTGTTGCCAGTAGTAAGAACAAAACCGCCAGACTGAGTGCTCCTATAACCAACTACCTTAACAATGCAATGGGTCTAATTAATAGTGAAATTGAAAATGTGGAAGAACGTTTAGCGGCCACCAAGAATGCATTAACCACTGTGATAGATGAGACTACACTGGCTCTATCTGAGCCTGCACCAGAAGCAGATTTGACCAACAATGCCCAAGTGAAAAGAGTAACAACCCTAGTGCATAATACCCGTGGGGCACCTTGTGTATTATCTGACCCATTGGAAATACTGGCTTTATCAGAAGACATAAGTAGTTCTATTCCACCAGTAGCCAAAAGTAAACGGCTAGTAAAAGGAAAAGGTGATGATTCAACTAAACAACCGCAGCCAATGCTCTCTAAACATAATGGAGGGCAAAAGGCCAACACTAGCAATGATTGTACAACTAAACTGGACCTAGCTTCAAAAAAGTTACTTGGGAAGATTGACATGGTTGAAAAAAATCTCTTAAAGGAAATAGGGAAAATTAAGGATGATGTAGCGCAGATCCTGAAAGTCATTACAGATTTGTCATCTTACGAGAAAGTACTATCTGATAAAAATCCATCAGACATAGTGGGAAAAGATAAAATGAGAGATACTGCTAGTAATAAGACTGTAGGCGGCCCAGTGAAACCAGCGAAACCTGCATCTAGGTATGACAAGAAAAATAGGGAAAAAATTGTAGAGAATATAGTCAAGGAAACTACAAAAAGGGACTTGCAGTTACCATCATCAACCCGAAATGTGACAGAAACAACAAGCCCTACACGCTCTACAATTAGAAATCAGGATAAAATAATGGAAAGAACTGAACTTAGATACAATCACTGAGGTTCGTTTCATTTACCACCTGAGGTTACACCTTACACTATTATCCTTAGAGATGTTCCAGTATTGGAGGATGGTGTTAATGAGGGTTGGTTAGACTTGAAGAACAAGGTATTGCATTGGTTCATGAAACACTCTCACCATAACTTAAATATTCTGGCAAGGAACATTATCATGGTGAGAAGAGTACCCTGGGTAGGGAGATCCCAGAAAAAGGGAGAGGGAGACACCCGGCAATGCTTGAAGTTTTGCTTGAAGAAATACCTAATGATGTAGAAATGTCAGTCAACAATGGGAAAAGAGAAATTACTGGGGTACCGCTTGGATATTTTTATAGACCATTTACAAGAAACCCAAAAGAGTATGACACTGGTCCATTGACAGCTGATAGGTATAGACCTCTGCCCTTGTCTAACAGATTTTCAGCTCTCAGACGATGCAGTGATATAGATTGACTGCACCAGGGTGCCGAACCATGTTCTAAACAAAACTTTTCCCTTGTTGATAAAGGCTTAATGTCAACACTAAATTCGTAGGCCTATAATTTGACTATAGTTTCATGGAACATTGTGGGTATTAACTTGAAATTGGATGCTAAGATATGGCCTGAATTTTTGAACAAGTGTCAAATGATTTGTATACAAGAGACTTGGCACACAGAACCCTTTTTTATTGATGGCTTCTCAACAATTGATACACAAGCAACTCCATCACGAAGTGGAAGGGCAAAAGGAGGCCTAGTTGTTTTACTTTCGGTTACATGCCCGCTGACATTGAAGCAAGTTTATACTGACTCACCCTATTTTCAGTTTCTGTGGTTAAATACTATTGATCATCAGTGTTTTGTGATAATTAATTTCTATAATAATGTCTTCGACAGGAACAGAAATCAAGTAATTTTATCCCTTGAGAAGGAGCTTGATCTGTTTTTAAAACAGATCAAGGGTGATTCCTGGAATCGCTGATCTGACCTGAGGACTACACTGGCCATAATTCCTTGCTCCCAGGAGGGGTGGAGCATTGCTGCTACCAAGCGCTCAAAAGCGCCCATCACTACCGCGGCGCGGGACGCGCTGGAATCGCTGATCTGACCTGAGGACTACACTGGCCATAATTCCTTGCTCCCAGGAGGGGTGGAGCATTGCTGCTACCAAGCGCTCAAAAGCGCCCATCACTACCGCGGCGCGGACGCGCGCGGGCGAGGCCCGGGCCAAGGGCGGGCCCGTCCTTGCCCGTCATCGACAGGAAGAGGCAGGGCAGGGCTATCCCTCTTCTAAGTGTCACGCAAGAGTCTTATAGTCACGAACACAAGGTATTGCCTCCTCGGATTTTGGTTCTATGTTTGCTTTGGGACTATATTATTGGGTTTTATAAACGTTCAAGACTTGTTGCTGCTTTAGTCGCCTTTAACTTGCAACCCTTATTCGGTTTGACATATTTATGGGTGATAATCGGGTAATTGGTATTGCTTCGTACTGTGGCTACTAAAGTAAATTGTTTTCTTACGTAAGGTATGGGCAAACGGAAAACCATGGAGTGCGCAGAAGTGGGGGGATTGGGAGTCGTGGGCTAGGCAAGGGAAAAAAGGCCAAGAAATCCCGTAAACATGCCGCTAGCAATTGTGTACTCGATAGAATTGACACATTAATTAATGAGTGCGAGAACATACTGGTGTCAGATCCTGTGCTTCTGCCTTGTAACAATATTACAAACCCCCAGACCCACAATCCCCTGCCCGCCCGCTCACGGTTGCCCCCATGTTCCACAAACACGTCAGCAAACGTATTACTAATCTAAGCGCTAATAAGGGTTGTGATGTTGCTGGGGTCCAGGAGAAGGCTGTTCCTGATTTTGACGTACTTGTTTGTAAGCAAGCGACTCCAGAGATGCATACCATCCCATGTTCAAACAGATTTGCCCCACTTGCATCTTTTTCTGACGCAATAGGCGAGCAAGCAGTATCACTAAGTATATCGCAAGGAGGCAGCAATATTGAACAGCTATCTCCTGACACACTTGGGCCTATTGCTTTACTTAGGGCTGAGATTATAGCTTTAAAATGTTTGATTAACGAGCTTACACACCTGGTTAAAAGTCTACTTCCTTCTGTTCAATCTGCATCTCAGGAGCAGGCACCTGTACAAATTCTCACCCAGGTTGGCCCACCAAGCACTGCAGGGGACGACTTGGGGCAAAGTGCATCTATAGTCTTAGAAAACCCAGCAGGTCACAAGCTCTCTGGCCCAACATTGGCAAGAACTATAATTCCTGAACATAAGATAACTAACAAATCTTCCATCGTTCCATCTGTGCCTAATAAGGGCCATATAGCCCTGGCGGGACCCTGCAAATTGAGAAACATCGCGAGGCCTGTGGAGGTCCCACCACAATCCCGACAACGGAGAGATGCATATCCATTACCATCCCTGCAGGGCCCCAATATCTATATGATAAATGTACCTAAGCTTGGCCCACTTAATGATATGGAAAGTGTGGACTCTCTGACTAATAAGGTCATTCATTGGATACGCTATACAAGAGGTTGTCGCTCTGTGATCCGTGAAGACATCGCCCGGGCACGTAGACTTACTATTCCTGCCCAATGTTATGATTGTATTGAGCTTACCTTGTCAAACACGATTCTGGCTGAAAACCTTTTGGCTCTGGAATTTAGAACTAGCGCCCCAGCTAGTTCTGCCATACAGTTTAGGCGAGCTCTAGCACACCCAAGGGAAGGGTTGCAGTCCAGATTAGAGGGGGCTCCACGCTCGAAAGAGTAGATTGACTGCATGATGAGCCTAGTTTCTCATCACGGCATGAAACAACGGTCAGCCAACCCCCGGAATTGCACGTGCCCTTTGTTTTCACCCCTTGTAAAAGCTTATTTGGGGAAACTGGGGTGGGGGTGGTCCATTCTCCTCAGGGCTCACAAGAGATTATCCCCGATATGCCTCCCGATCTTCAAACAACATCAGACCTTTTAGTTTCTTCATGCTCTTCAATTCCAAATTGTACACATGAGGGGGTCTTGGCCTCACAGCAACAACAGCTAAAAATCTTATCATGGAATGTGGCAGGCTTATTAAATAAGTTATTGCTGCCACATTGGAACCATTTTGTAGAAAGCTTTGATATTTGCTTATTTCAGGAGACGTGGAGCCTGGTCCCACTCTACAAATCAGGCTATGCTTGTTACTGCATCCCGGCCATTACAAAGGGGAGAGGGCGCCCGTCAGGAGGGTTGATTATTTGGGTGAGCATCACTTTAGGTTGTCGCATCACCACACATCCGACTACAAGCCCTGACATTTTGAGATTATCTGTCAAAGGTCCCAGGGGAGGGGGTACATTGGAGGTGTTTAATGTCTATATAAGAGGAACAAAGGGAGGGCAACAATCTCCCATTGTCACGCTTTTAGACCATTCTCTATCCAGTTGTAAGCCTGAAGCAAAAATCATAGTAGCAGGAGACTTTAATTGCACCTTCGAGCCTTTGAGCTCAGAGGATATGCTGGAGTTAGAGGACGGCGACGCTAAATGGTCGGTCCCTACTCTTAATATTTCCCCTATTAAAAAGTGGTCACCACTTGCAATTCAACTGAATGCACTGACCATCGAACATGGTCTTAGAGCTGCCAATGGCCGATCCCATTCAGATATACTTGGTGCAAACACCTTCAACAGAATAGGTTGCCCTTCACGCATTGATTATATCTTAGTGGACGTAAAACTGTGGGCCCAAATGATAGATATGTATGTGGGCACCACAACAGATAGCGATCACAACCCTCTTTGCTTGTCATTGGCGATGCCCTGGACCACTCTGCTTTTGCATCAAATAAGGGGGCCTACAGCATTAGCTATAAACATCGTTCCCTCTAATTGCAAGAGATTTTTGAAATGGCACAATATCAGTCCACATGATATAAAATTATCTCGTGTCAAGGAAGTTGTTTCTTCAGGTATTGAAGCACTTCAGGCAACATTACTGGCTGCCGATCCTTGTGTAGAAGCTTCTTTAGCACATTCCTGTACTATAGATCAGCTGAGCACTCTGTTTTTAGTCACCCATAATCATACCATTACCAAGCTACCGCGGCTAAGACAGCACTCGTGGTACACTAAAAAATGCAGACTATCCAGGCAATCACTGGCAGCCGCAATCAGGTCTAAGGATACTGATCTGATTAAACTTCTGAGAAAGGAGTATAGGGAAGTACTTCATGAGGCTAAAATAGAGTGGGATGAATCTCATTGGAAGAATTTGAAAGAGGCTAGCCTGGAGAAGAACAAATCCCAGTTCTGGTCCCTTGTCAGCAAGGGCACTAGTCGAGATCCTGCCACCTTGTCTAATCATATTATCAGCTGAGAATGGTACGATCATTTTAGGAAATTGTATTCCGTTCCCGCTGATGAATGTCTGGAGGAGTTAAGCGACTCCACAGACATTCCTCCGGGTGGGAATACAAATAACCCCTTCTCGTTGCCTGAAATTAAAATGGCAATCTCTAAGATAGTGCCGGGTAAAGCTCCCGGACCAGACGGTCTCCCAGGTGACCTCTTTTTGGCTGATCCGGGGAATTGGTCACGTTATATTCAACTCTTGATCAACAGTATAGCTAACGGATCCCCAATTCCCGATTCTTGGAAAGGAGCGCTGGTGGTCCCGATTTTTAAAAAAGGAGACCGGGAAGATCCATCCAACTATAGACCTATAAGCCTAATAGATGCCATGCAAAAGTTGGTAGGCAGGGTCCTCCTCCAACGTATACAGATTTGGGCTGAAGAGGAGGACATTTTATCCCAATACCAGGCTGGGTTTAGAAGAAACACTGGTACGATTGACCAAGTTTTCAGGCTACTACTTATTTATTGGAAGGTTGTTGTCATAGGCAAGGGAAGTCTTTATTTAGCCTTCATCGACCTAAGAACAGCCTTTGATCTTGTACCTAGGCTAAAACTATGGCAATTGCTGAGGGACATGAGTATTCCCCCTCTCCTACTTGACTTTTTAATTCGATTACACGAAGGTAACTTCGCCCAGGTCAGGTGGGGCCCCCAGGGGGAGGTTACGGAAAAAATCCCAGTAAATAGAGGAGTCCGCCAGGGGTGTGTTCTGGCACCCACCCTGTTCTCTTTATATATTAACGGGGTGGTGAAATTCTTGCAAGAAACCCCGACAGACGCGCCTACCCTGGCGGGCGAGAAAGTCCCCACACTTTTGTTTGCTGACGACACCCTTCTGGTGTCGAAAACCCCGTCAGGGCTACAAAAACTCCTTACTCGATACCAGCTATTTTGTGATTCCCGGGACTTGGTTGTCAATACAGATAAAACAAAATTTATGGCTTTTAATCCCCACAAGACATTTAAAAATAATTTATTTTTAAATAATATCCGACTAGAGAGGGTAAATGTGTTTGATTATTTGGGCATTCGCCTTTCTGATAAAATGCATTGGAAGCCGCACCTAGCCAAGATGCTACTGAACCACAAACGTGTAGTTGGGGTTCTTAGTAAAGAGCACCGGGCCTCTTATAGTAGACCGGTAGCTCCTGCACTTGTAATATATGATGCAAAGGCTGTTGCCGCTGCTTTGTACGGGGCAGAGTTATGGGGCTTCGAAAACACTGAAGACATTGGCAGGTCTGAAAATAAGTTCCTGAGGGATTTGGTGATGCTTCCTAGTAATACTCCATTAACTCCCTTGATGTTTGAGATGGGCAGACGGCCACTGAGGGATATTGCTAAACTGCGCCCCCTTCTTTTTTGGGCACGTATGACCGGTACCCCTGCAGCCCTAACAGAGGTGACCATCCTTGATACGGGGCACAGGGTCAAGTGGATAGCCAATGTTAAAAGGTTACTGTCTGAGTTGGGTCTCACGGAAGCATGGGAATCTCACGCACTACCCAGTAAGGTAGAGCTAAGGAGTATCTACTGGAACTGGGTTGATAGTAAAGTGCTGTCTAACCCAGAATTGGGCAGCTTGACAGAAGAGTTCTTTCGCCATAAACAGTCTAGAGGTTTAGAGCCTTACTTGGATATCATCCAGATTCCACGTGACAGGCAGTTATACATCCAATTCAGGCTGGGCACACTACCAATCCATGCAACCACCTCAAAATGGCATTCTCATAAATATCAAAGCGAGGCATGTCCCTGCTGCAGAGCCCCGTTGGAAAGCATGTCCCACTTTCTGTTCGCTTGCCCGGCTTATTCCACTGTTAGGTCTAGCTGGTTAAAACCGATTTGTAAAATTATGGGTACACGCGACTATAGGACTGCTCTGCGTATTCTAAAAACGGATCCAGGTGTGCTTTACTCGTGTGGGGTGGCGAAATTCTTGAGCAGAGCCTGGATTATCAGAATTAAAGCACTGAAGCACTTTAATACGTTTGCGGAGCGATAAAAGTTCCTTTATGGCAGCTAGCTTTTTATTATTTTTTACTATTTTACCGTAATAACACCTAGAGTTTTTTTATTCATGTGCATTGTGGAGAAGCTCGTGTTCTGTGGAATACCTTGCCCTGAGTTATACTTCCCTACTTGTGGTGGATTTTGTACATTTCCTGAGTTATCTTTGTACAACTGTTTTAATCTTCCATGCCTTGTATTTTAATTTTGGTTCTGTGTCTAATGTTTATTCTCTCACTCATTATTTCACAAGGACTTATAAAAGAAAAAAAGTGAAAGAAGTTTTTAACTTTCAACCTTTTAAAAAATTTTTAGAAACTTTTAGGTCATAAATTCATTATCAGTGCTTTTTACTTGTCTTGACAATTCCGCCAACTCATGTATTAACAGTGTGGTGATATATTGTATATATTACTTTTTCTCCTTTTATTCTTTTTTGTTTCTTGTTTGTTGCTTTTATGATTCTAGTAATCGAAATAAAGCATTTGATTGATTGATTCCTTTTTGATCTGGGTTGGAGATTTCAACAGTAGGAAATGTGACATTCTCGAAGGGAAGTACTGTGGATATGAGAATGAGTTCGGAGAAAGCTACACCCATTTCCCACATAATACCTATGGGGAATCAATTAACTGGGCCTTGTATAAATATAATCTGGAAGTAGTGGATCAGACGCTACATGAGGGACAAGTGGAGTTACCCACTTTTGAAGGGCAAGGCCATTGCTCCATAATCGATCACATATTAACCTCGGCTCATGGTCAGAATCAGATAGTAAAAATGGAGGTGGAAAAAAGCTGCCTAGGCGACCATAACCCAGTATTCCTAACTGTCAGATTAAATGATATCCCTTGTGGAGGACCGTGCTTAGCACCAAGCATAAAAACTCAGGGAGAAAATGGCACTTCGATCAGATGGTCCGGGTTAAATCAGATTGATTTTGTAGAGATATTATTGATTGATTGTAAAAATGATATAGAATTATGTAAAAAGGGGGATTCAACAAATGAAGATATCATTGGTGCTTTCTGTAAAATAACCGCAGCGATTTCCCAGGGTCTAAAAATTAAGAATAAGAATAAAAGAAAAAGATAGTTAGCTGGTTTGACTCAGAATGCACGGAGGCAAACCACCTATTAAAGAATGCTTTGAAAATTAGACCAAAAGACACTGAACAGATCAAAAACCGGAGGATGATATATAAACAGACAGTGGCAAGAAGAAAGAGGGATATTCAAAGTGAAGCATGGGAGAAGCTTACACAGGCAGCTAATACTAGGGACTCCTCCCTTTTTTGGAAAACGATAAACCACTGCTATTTTAACCATAGTAGTGCTGTAAAAATTGAAAGCCTAGTACAACCCCAAGAGTGGATTAACCATTTTATGAAGGTTTTTAATTCAGATAATGAAATCCCTGTCTCAACAGTACATAGTGATCCAATACATATTTCTGAATTTGATGATAACAACATTTTTATAAATTTTGATACTTTCAATTTGGACCCCATTACTGCAAATGAAGTCACATCGGCCTTAGAAACAAAGTGCAAACGGAAAGGCACCTGGTGTCGATGGTGTCCCCATAGACATTTTTAAACTTAATGTGGGTTTGTGGGGTCCGTTGTTACAAAATGTGTTTAACACTATTGCTGGAGGTTTGATTCCAAGAACATGGACGGAAAGTATCATTGTCTCGATCTTCAAAAAGGGCAATAGGAAAGACCCCAAATGTTACTGCCCAATCTCCCTTCTCGATACAACATCTAAAGTAATGGGTAGGATATTGCTGGAGAGACTGGAATTGTGGGCAGGAGAAAATCCTTACTGACACACAATACGGTTTCAGAAGGGAGCTAGGGACAATAGAACAGTGCATTAATTTGCACCTCCTTATTTCTAAATATACAATCACGAAAAAGGGTTTACACCTTTGTTTCGTTGACCTCACAAGTGCCTTTGATTTAGTAAATCATTCAAAACTATGGCAAACGTTGAAGCAAAGGGACATTGGAGAACCCAGATTGAAAAATGTAAATTAAAATTTGTCAGGTCGACTGAGGCATTCGTCAGATTTTTGGAAAAAATCGGTAATAAACCAATTAAGGAAATCATGACTTTATATAATAGCAAATGCCTAAATGGAACTTGTTATGGAGCAGCACTATGGGGGGCGGAAAATTGTGTAACCCTTCAAACCCAAGAAAATAATTTTTTACGAAGATTGCTTGTGGACCAAATTCCACCCCCACATATAGTGTACATAAAGAACTTGGGGCACCGTATATTAGTGATTTTATAAGCACCATAAGTTTAAATACTTGGTATGGGATATGGAGCAAAGAGGGTGCAAGGTTTACACAAGACGTAATTAGAGACTGCATTGCCCTTGACCATGGGAGTAAAATCCCGTGGCTGATATATATCAGAAATCTTTTAAAGGAATGTGTCGAGGATGTTGATCTAGAAAATCCCTCCCAAATACTTGAATATGACAAAAAGGAATTAAAAAGTAGTATGGTGGACTCACGTAACTGGTTGAGGGAAGTAGATGCTAACACGAAACCCTTGACAAAGGAATATTGTGAGAGAACCTTTGGGACTGGGACACAAAACAATTTATTGCAGGTCACAAACACAACACACAGATTTTACCTTACAAGACTACGGATGGGTTTGGCTCATCTTTTAATAGCCTTTCCAAAAATGGACAAGTGGAGCCAAAACTTGCCAAAGTGCCCCTGTGACGGCAAATCAAATCAGACAACGTTACACTTTATTTTGTTTTGTAACTTTTATAGAGAGCTTAGGAAGTGTTTTTTACGACCTTTGTTCTTAAAGGAGAGGTTATTTTTTATATAGACCTGCTTTCGAATATATCTGTAGCCTAGGTAATATTAAAGTCTGTAATGCTGTGGCGGTCTTCATTCAGAAGGCAATTAAAATAAGACACAATAACTCACATCTCGAAGCACTCGTCTATGAAGAAACTGGGGCATAATACGATAAATGATGATTGTACTGTATACTTAGCTGCGGTATAAATATATGGCTTACCACTTGCTCTTTATTTCTTGTACTATACTATTTAATATTGTGATGTTAAACACTATGGTTAATTTAAAAATGTACTGAGATATATATATTGTGATAGAACATTTTAATTAGATACTTTGCACATAAAGTCTGTGGGGGGTTAATCGCTACGCTTTTTATCATGAATTATTTTAATGAATTTTATAATTCTGTGATGTACAGATGTTTTTATGATTTTTAGGATGCTTTTATGGTTTGTGATTTTAAACCGAATAAAGCTTACAATTGATTGACTCGATAACCATTTCAGCTTCTCTGCCTCAAGCGCCACATTCACACATCAACTTAAATCAGCTCTGCATAAGACCACACAGCTGTTTCAAAATACCGCAATCTAAGCATAAACAATAGCAACGCGCAACCCTATTGATACTCACACTCAGCCGAGAACTGGCACAACTCTGTCAATCCTTCAACCGAACCATGGGCTCTCGGGGTTTGGACTGGGCTTGGGCAATTTCTAGATAGGACACCTTAACTCCCTGATGCCAGTGGAAAACCATCTGGTGTGCTACCAGATTTAATCCATCAACTATAAAGGGTTGGGCCCGTAATCAGTAAGGCTAGGCCTATTTCACGAGCAAACAACTTCATACGTGCTAATACTGATACCAATTCAATCATCTCACACCATGATCATACAAAGCAATTGATATGACCATATCTTTTATTTTGCATTTGTTATTTCATAATTATTTCATATGTATTTGCGAGAATTGTCAGATTATATTATTTATCCGTTAAAACATCAATTTGTCACAAAACTTTACACAATACAGAGACACAACAACATTGTTACATTAGATCACATTCTTTAAAAACAAAACAAAACAAGACATTAAACAATACATTAATGTATAAACCTAATACAAAGACAATCTGACAATTCTCGCAAATACATATGAAATAATTATGAAATAACAAATGAAAATTAAAAGATATGGTCATATCAATTGCTTTGAATGATCATGGTGTGAGATGATTGAATTGGTATCAGTATTGGCACCTGTGAAGTTGTTTGTTCACCAGATTTAATCCAGCATTTACTGGGCCCACTTGCTTACTATTGGTCCTCCAATGGACCTTTTTCTTCACCTGAGAGGTGATGGGAGTTAGTATTAACACTCAACCAGAATTCAATTAACACTGCAACCCATTTGGCTACACAATGAGGACCAGGAATAGGTAGCTTGGGTTAAGAAGATTTATTACAAATTGATAATCAAATTCAAATACACTACTCTCAACACCATGCTGTAGAGGTGCAGAATAACAACTGGGATTCAAAGGCGCCAAAAGAATTTGAGGCGACCTAATATCAAACAGACAAGCAGTTCTGTGATTGCCATACAAAACAATAACATTAAAATCTAGTTATCAGAGAGCAATCTAAGACTCTCTCTCCCATACATTAGTAATCTAAGAATTCAGAGTCCCAAGGATAGTTTAGGTGAAGAAATCTTAGAAAATCAAGGAAACTCCATAAAGGAAGTCAGTCAGGATAAAAAGGTAATCAAGTAGGAAAGTGTAAACACCTCAGAAGCTCATTCAAGAATCTTCTATGGGTCAGGAATAAGTGTTCGCCTAAGACACAGTTAAGCAAAAGTCAAAGGAAACATTGAGGTATAAAAACCTCTCAAAGTCCATTCAACAGCTAGCAAATGACTCAAGGAAGGTGTCTGCTGGGGCATAAGAGCAGAAAGGGATCTGCAAAGGCGTCTGATCAGCATCTGAGCAGAGTCAGAAAGGGATCTGATTTGAAGTCCAAGGGGAATGGTATATTATAACGTACAAAGTCCATTTGGTGACACCCTGTTGATTACACCATCAGGGGTCCATTGTACTCATTTGAATTATCCAGTTGCAGACTGCAATATTACGAGTTTATCCCAAACTGGACATGGGAATGACATCTTTCTCCCAGACACACGTACATGGCAATGTTCCCACAATAGTTCATTCAGTTAACGCTCTGTCTCTCCATATACCTTCGTCAAGGTTCTTTTCTTAGGCTCCTGTTCCCCACATCGCTAGTACTGAAATGTATCTGTTCTAAACTAACAATGCATGTGAATACCTGCAAGAAATGTCCAGTTAGCAGAAAAATGAAATCAGCTTTAGGCAGCATGGTGAAATTAGTTAAGCATTAACTTCAATGGTGCACATTAAATATGGGTGTGCACATTAAAAACAAATAAATATACATTTCTGATGAATTTGGTTTCATACTACAAGTAATATTCAGTAAATCATCAAGACATTAAATAATAACTATGGCTGAGAACTACATGTAAATCAAATATATGGAATATTAATGCACATATTACATAAATCCGTTATCGTTTCTAGTAGGATTACTTTCTACATATTTGAGAAATATTCTGATCACAGTTTCAATTCGTTAAATGTTATATATCTTAAGTAGCATACACATTTGGAAAGTCACATTTTATCTGTATGGTGAGTATATTATCTACTGAATAGGGATGATTCTTTATTAATCACATTAAATTATGGTGAAACATTTATGTGAGTCAGTTCTCTGATCCTAGAGTGAAGGCACTCTTTAATAATGTCATGTGCAACACTTACATTAGTTCGTCAAACCATACATGAATCATATGCCAAATGTACTTTCATACCGTGGGTTTCTTATGTGTCTGTGATGGATAAAGGTTTGGGCAATCTTTGCGCTGCACCAATCCCCCCTCTGATGGCAAATCGAGCCATCACATCAATCGCTTAGATGGACAAATCACAATCTGGTTGTTTTAATCATCTTTCTTCTGGCATCCACCAGAATTATTTTTTTTCTCTGAGTTAGTCAGAACACTAAGCCAGAAGCCTGTTAAGTGCCACTATTGATTGAATTAAAGAACGTTCCACAAACAGGAAAAACATGGATGCATTTTCTAGATAACAGCTTCTTGCATCAATTGCCTTTTAATGTATTATTTTAAAAAAGACAGGCTCTTCTTGAGGCACTCGACTGGTTCTATGCCTTATTTATACTATTGCTCATAAAATTTAAATTAAGTATATTTTATTGAGAATAGGCAAATTAATTAATCAAAAATACTTTGGATAAGGATATGGTTGCTGGGATTGATAATCCGAGCCCTTACTTAATGCATTAATGAGTGCACTGCCTGTGCTCCTATGGGAGTGTTCTATTTACAGAATTTTCTTTATGTGTTTGTCCTGAAGAAGGTGGAAGAAAATAAAACTTTATTGTTCACCGAAATGATGCGTCGACAATTTTATGTACATTTTAATTTGTGATATGAATGTAATGTATAACATGTAAAGGTGGTCTCACATGAAGTAATTTGTTTTTAGATGCACATTAACCCCTTCGATGCGCGTGACGAGCTCAGCTCGTCATGCTGCGCGGTAGCGCTGTGCGCATGACGAGCTGAGCTCGTCACGACCACACCCGCGATCGGAATGTCCAGCACACGAGCGGAATTCCGATCGCGGTCAAGGGGTTAATAGCATCATATGTTGGAATTTTTAAAGTGTGACTGACTATTTGGTGGATTTACTGTAATACACAATATTTTTTTAATAATAGCAAATAAGCATATTTCTGCACAGTTTCTGTAGTTGATGACATATATTGAAGGACTTAGAATTTAATTGTTTTTATATGTGTTTTCCTCCCTTTTGTCAATATCAGAATATGTCCATTTAAATTATAATATTTAATTTATAATTTTAAATATTTATCTTCAAAGTAAGGGCCCATGTTTTCAGGTATATACAATATATGTAAGGAAAGGGAATCCTTAATTTTCCGTATTTTGTACTACCCTGTCCCTTTTCTGTCTCACAAGG
The DNA here is from genome assembly GCA_963921515.1 of Calotriton arnoldi. Taxonomy (NCBI): domain Eukaryota; kingdom Metazoa; phylum Chordata; class Amphibia; order Caudata; family Salamandridae; genus Calotriton; species Calotriton arnoldi. Next base: position 480,589 of record CAWUFW010001715.1, on the reverse strand, counting down.
TTGGCTCTCTTTTGATTTGGAAGCTAAGGGGCCGATTATGATGGTGGTCATCTTTGCGGGACGGGACCAACCGACAGGCAGTCGGTGGTCCCGTCTGCCAAACTAGGATCCGACCGCCGTGGAGGCGGTCGAAAACATGCCAATTTGTATTAAGGCTTCTGCTGCGGTCCAGAAAAGGGCCGCAGCACAAGCCCCAATGCAAAGAGGCATGTTTTCAAACATCCCTGCACTTTGTGGCAGGCACCATGCAGTGACTGCAAAACACACAAGATGATGGACGGAATGCTGCACATTGGCAAACATTCACCCCCAGTCACAGATCTGGGTTTAATCCATCGTTATTTTGCTTCACCACGCCACCCCAGTTCAGACATAGCCATATGCAAATCAGTCTTGACCCTGTGCCTCATGGGAACAGTCCAGACCGAACTGCCAAGCCATGTCTTCCCTGGACCGGAATCAAGCATCCTAGGACCGGTTTCAGGCTATCAGCCTTCATCAACCAGGATAGCTTGACTCCAGTGGCGTAGTGAGCACAGGACCCACGTCTGGGCATATCCTTCCCACTTAGGGCGAAATGCAAAACACACAAGATGATGGACGGAATGCTGCACATTGGCAAACATTCACCCCCAGTCACAGATCTGGGTTTAATCCATCGTTATTTTGCTTCACCACGCCACCCCAGTTCAGACATAGCCATATGCAAATCAGTCTTGACCCTGTGCCTCATGGGAACAGTCCAGACCGAACTGCCAAGCCATGTCTTCCCTGGACCGGAATCAAGCATCCTAGGACCGGTTTCAGGCTATCAGCCTTCATCAGCCAGGATAGCTTGATTCCAGTGGCGTAGTGAGCACGGGACCCACGTCTGGGCATACCCTTCCCATTTAGGGGCGAAATGCAAAACACACAAGATGATGGACGGAATGCTGCACATTGGCAAACATTCACCCCCAGTCACAGATCTGGGTTTAATCCATCGTTATTTTGCTTCACCACGCCACCCCAGTTCAGACATAGCCATATGCAAATCAGTCTTGACCCTGTGCCTCATGGGAACAGTCCAGACCGAACTGCCAAGCCATGTCTTCCCTGGACCGGAATCAAGCATCCTAGGACCGGTTTCAGGCTATCAGCCTTCATCAGCCAGGATAGCTTGACTCCAGTGGTGTAGTGAGCACGGGACCCACGTCTGGGCATACCCTTCCCACTTAGGGCGAAATGCAAAACACACAAGATGATGGACGGAATGCTGCACATTGGCAAACATTCACCCCCAGTCAAGACTGATTTGCATATGGCTATGTCTGAACTGGGGTGGCGTGGTGAAGCAAAATAACGATGGATTAAACCCAGATCTGTGACTGGGGGTGAATGTTTGCCAATGTGCAGCATTCCATCCATCCTCTTGTGTGTTTTGCATTTCGCCCTAAGTGGGAAGGGTATGCCCAGACGTGGGTCCCGTGCTCACTACGCCACTGGAGTCAAGCTATCCTGGCTGATGAAGGCTGATAGCCTGAAACCGGTCCTAGGATGCTTGATTCCGGTCCAGGGAAGACATGGCTTGGCAGTTCGGTCTGGACTGTTCCCATGAGGCACAGGGTCAAGACTGATTTGCATATGGCTATGTCTGAACTGGGGTGGCGTGGTGAAGCAAAATAACGATGGATTAAACCCAGATCTGTGACTGGGGGTGAATGTTTGCCAATGTGCAGCATTCCGTCCATCCTCTTGTGTGTTTACCATGCAGTGACTGCCACACAATGCAGGGATGTTTAAGGGGGCACCACAGATGCCCCCCAGGGCCCATAGCGGAGGGCCACGGCAGACAGGGGCCCTTCTAGGGGCCCCAAAAAAGCCTTTTCTCCAGCTTTTTCATGTTGGAAGTACAAAGGTGAAATGGCTGGCGGAAAGGTGGATCGTAATCCACACAGTGGTGCCTGAGAAGGCACCGCCTTCATTGTGGGGAATGCGATCGGACCGACCACCTGACGGGCCCCTGGAGCCCGTCGGAAGCTGTCGGTTGGTCAGTCCCATGACATCATAATTGGCCCCTGAGTGCACTTTCATACAGTGGGTTTCTTAAGTGTCTGTGATGTATAAAGGGTGGGCAATCTTTGCACTGCACCAATAGTATCATGAGGTAATTCCCACCCAAACAAATAGCCAGGATGTCATGGCTGGATGCCTGGATCTAGCAGAGGCCTGGCCTTACAATAATCAGTCCTTGAGTACTCCAGTTTAAATGCCCAATTCCCTGCTTTCTCATATCTTCAATCTGCGTCTTAGACTTGTGGAAGTCTCCTTTGACCCACTCTGTTTTTTCACTCTGATGGAGAAAATGTGACCACATCATTCGGGGGTAAATGCTTTATTGATTTTTTTCTCTAACAGGATAACCTCAAAACCTTCTCCCCATACAATTACTCGCACATCCGCTTGTTCCTGACGCCAGTCTCCATCTTTACATCTTTCTAACCAGGCTTTAATCGCACGGCTGAGTGCAGACATGCACATGAAATCTTCTTCTCCCTATTCTTTTAATGCACCTGCCTGGGAATCCGTCCATGAGAGCTTTAACTATTGTTATCCAGGGCGACCTCTCTGAACTTTGGAACGTAGGGCTGGTAGGTGGGGTTGTCTTGTCCCCATAGCCAGTACCAACTGCCCATAGCAAGCATCAGCTCCCCCATACCTTGGTGCTGTTAACCCAGCACATGAGTCCCTAAAATGCCTTATTGGAGTGTGTCATCGCCTTCTCCACATTTGGTCACTCCTCTGAGAACATCACCCACTGCAAGTGCAAAAGAGCGTCAGCTGCCTTATTGGTTACTCTCTAATCATTCTTATCTCAACAGGCAAAGTGTGTATGTTTTATATTGCAAATACAACTATGCTAATAGTGACAGGTCATACACCACACTACACAAACTGGATTGTTTCTTGATTCTTAGTTGTAGGTGTTGGTGTCACCCAACTGTATCTTGCTCAATTTATTAATTCTGTGTTTGCCCTGCAGAATTTCAGACCTATTCTGTGTACTTGGGTACATGCACATCTTTCCTACAGATCCACATCCCACCAAAAAGTATTTCCATGATTGATTCCAGTGTCCTGCAGGCCCCTTCTTAACAGCTACTCCTGTGGGATGCATCAAACCTCTTGTGGATGGACCAGTTATGCCGTGTTGTAAGTTAGTTTCTTTGTGCTCCATTTACCAGTGCTCCAGAATTTACACATAGATCCATTGACTGTACTCATGTGCCCACTAGTTGCTTATCAGTGCCTGAGGGGTTGGGATTCTGTTGCATCTGGGTTAACCCCACACAGTATATAACCGGGATGTTTAACTGTGCTTGTTGGAATTGAGCCTCTGTTGCTTTCTTAACTTTAAGATATTGACTGCTTCTGAAATGGTTGGTAAGTGTGCACAACTGTGTCTTTTATCACACTGGGCACAACATCTCTTGCTTACGCATAGCATTATTTGCTGCACCATTTGATTTGATTTTAAATTTGTAGAGCGCAACGTATGCCCAGAGGCATCTTGGCGCTGCCAGTGAACAGGTGAGTAGGCGACCAAATGTGGCTAATCATGACTAAACAGCCAAGTTTTTAGAGTTTTCCTGAAACCTAGCAGAGACGTGGCTGCTTTCAACTCCGGAGGGAGATAGTTGCAGTTTTGGGCGGTGCAGATGACAAAGTTCCTGCCTCCCCAGGAGGACAGTTTGCAAGAGGGAAGTACCAGGTTTCTGGCAGAATCAGAACGAAGGGCCCTACCAGGCCGATACCATCTGAACCTTTCTTTCAGATTGGCAGGACCTAGGCCCTGAAGTGCCTTGAAAGCAGTGCAAAGGCCCTTGAAGACTAACGCTTCTTTACCGGGAGCCAATGAAGTTTATTAATAGCTTGTAAGGCCGAACAGAATCTAGATACCTTCAAAAGCATCCAGGGTGCTGCATTTTGCAGGATTTGAAATTTATTCAGAGACATGTTAGGGAGGTTTTGATACAGACATTACAATAGTATACTCTGGATAAGACTAATGCAATAACAACTGTCTTTAGCAAGACAAATGGCAGAAATTGAGCAATTTTCTTGACAATGCATAGGGAGAAAAACGATGCAGAGTTTACTTTATTGACTTGCTCTTTAAATGTTAATCTGTCACCATGTTTGAAGTACATTTATGAATCTCACACATCTCACCCAGCACCCCCCAAATAGGTTAAACAACATCCAACACTTTATCAACCAAGCACTCCGAAAGGTACCTAGGAACCTGTTGCAAATTGGTGCTCTATGTGGCCTCTTCCATACTACTGAGCACTATATATGTGCTAAATTACAATACCAGCACTCTTTTCCCTTTATGTGGTGCCCTGTATTGGGCTCATATAAGGCTCACCAAGCATATATACTGTTATAACAGCAAACTGCAAAATTGTAATAAAAGTGCTTGGGGACGATCAGTCAATCAATGCCAGAGAACCAGAGGTACACTTTCCTGCTACTGAAGTGTAATACATGGGAACCTGCAATCTCTATGATAAAGTTTGACTTTAATTTTCTTATAACAGGCAAGTTATGATGTACCTAGTTGCCTGGAATAAATAAAAAGCGCAGCCGCTGAACTATAATAATTTATTGCAATTGAGTTCTGACGTCATAATGCCTGCTGCCAGAGCCGTCAGCTGAAGGGACAGTCAGGTCACAGAGCATATTAAACCTGCACTTTAAAAAATTAAACACAGCTTTTTATCCTGCTCTGTTTGTCTAGATGAACAGCGCTAAGCAAAAAGATGATATTTAAGTCAAGATGTTTATGTTTTTTCCACGCTTTCAGGAAAGACAAAGTGTTTCTGCATGTTTCTACACATTCTGAGCTACTGCTTTTTAGTCACAGCCTACCAGACAGCACAGCTCTCTGGTTTTCTAAAGAATCCTGGGTATATTCAGAAAGTTGACCTAGGAATGCATTCCGCCCGTTGCTTATCATTGGTTTTGTGGTTTGTAACTCACATTTTCTGGCTTTCAATTTGGTGACTTTATTTGCTTTAGGCTGTCTGTCTGTAGTTCGTCCCTCGCAATGCCCAAGCCTTGTTAACTGTATTCTTCCACAAACTCACTTTCTGTAAACAGCCCTTGTTCTTATCTTCTCACATTTGCTGTGCATTCAAAGACAGAGGTCCAACATCAGGCTGTGTCTTCCAGGGAGCTTGGTGTTTATTATTCTTTCTTTGACTTCAAAGTGAGAGGATTTATGTGACAGTCATTCTGGCTGGTGGGGTTCAGTTTGAGGAAGGCTGTACAGATGTTATTTTTTTTCTAGCACACAACAAAATTTAAATGTCTGTAAATTAACTGTGCTGACATCAAATCAATACATTGGGTGATGACATTTCCACACATAATCAATTGTGCGCTGTATACGTTTATCAGTAAAATTGTATGTGAGTGCAAAGTTAATGGTCATTTCAATTGAAGATGTGTTGCCTGTATTGGCAGTACGCTACCATACCATGCATACTCCACGTTACCCCACTCCACTCTACTCTGCATCATTCCACACCACTGCACTCTACTTTGCACCACTCCACACTACCCCACATCACTCCATACTGTGTCACTGCACGCTTCTCTGCACCACTCCATTGGATGCCTCTCTACACCGCTCCATTCTACTCTATGCCAATGCACTCTATCCCAGTCTACTCTACTATGCACCACTCACTGCACTCTTCGCCATTGCACTCTATACCAGTCCACTCCACTCTATGCCACCCTGCTCTGCCACACTGCACTCTACGCGGTGCACTCTACACCACTTTACTCAAAACCAGTGTACTCTACGCCAATTTACTCTGCATCACTCCACTCATATGCCACTGCACTATAGCCTGCACCACTTCACTCTATGTCACTCTACTCTGCAACACTACTCTCTCCTCCGATGAACTCTATGCCACTCTCCTCTGCATTGCTCTACTCTACGCCACTGTACTCTACGCCAATCCACTCTAAGCCACTCTAATCTACTCTTCACCACTGCACTCTATGACACTCTATTCTATACCACTGCACTCTATGCCACTTCACTCTACTCTGAAACATTCTACTCAATTTGTTTTGTAAACACATTTTATTGGGGTTTTACAGATAACACTTTGCATTCTTAACTGAACATTTGCATATGAGACATAATTTCTAAAGGTACATCATTACAGGTTCATGCATAATCTCCCCAGAGTAATAAACGTTCCCATTGAAAGAGGGGTAAGACAGGGATGTGTACTTGCTCCCACCCTGTTTTGCATTTACATCAATGGTCTGGTAGGTGCCTTGTGTAAACTCAAGGACATTGATGCACCCAAATTAGTGCATAAGCAGATACCAGCCTGGATGTTTGCTGATGATACCCTACTCCTATCTAAATCTCCCATGGGAATCCAGAGAATCTTGGATGGGTTTTGTGAGTTCTGCAGGACTAGGGTATTGGAAATCAACCTTGATAAAACAAAATTTATGGTCTTTAACCCCAAAAAATCTACCCGTCCCATGTATGAATGGAATTGCTCTTGAGAGGGTAACCACGTTTGACTATTTGGGAGTTACACTAAATGAAAACATGGCTTGGGGACCCCAAATAGCTAAGTCAAATCTCAAATTGTCGCAGTCCACTGGTGGCTTGGCTAAGTTTTATAGGAAGTCGTCTCACAAGCCATTAAGTCCTGCTGTGGAGATTTATAAAACTCAGCTAAGGAGTGCAGCCCTATATGGGGCGGAATTATGGGGGCATCTTCACTCTAGCTTGATCACCAAAACAGAGAATAACTTCATAAGGCAGTTGATTAATCTGCCTGTGAGCACCCCCTTGGTTCCACTTCGTATGGATCTCGGTGTGAGACCAATCGCAGAGGAATCAGGATGTAGACCTTTACTATACTGGCGCCGCCTCTGGGTGACCCCGGAATTGGTCGAATTTAGATCTGAGCTCCTAGAAGTCCTTAGGTGTCCCGACATAGGCAAGATGCCATGGTTCTCTTATATTAAAGAAAGCTTCCGCTCACTGGATAGATTTGAGCTGTGGGAAAATCCAGAAATAGCTTGTGTGAGAACCCCGCGTAAATCAATTATCACCAGCTACAGGGAAGGCAAACTGCATAAACTTTAATCAGATTCCTCCATTGGTTCTCTCACTTCAAAATTTGTGGATGTAAAGGATATGTATAAGATCGAACCATGCCTTGATGAAATTCGCCCGGCATTAGCCAGGAAACTGTATATGCAGTTTCGGCATGGCTGTCTTCCCTTGAGATCACGTACTAACAAATGGTCCCGTGGGTCCACTTTGGGGTGTCCTGCCTGTGGTGAGGCCGAGGAGTCAGAATTACACATATTTTTCTTCTGCAAGGGCTACCATATAATTAGGCATAGAGGGCTGATCCAGCTTTGCAGAAACCTCGCACAACACATTGTAGAGAAGCTTTTAGGCTCCTAAAATATAGCACTGACCTGCACATAACTTATGCTGTATCTGGTTTTTTAAATTCCATGTGGTGGGCCAGGATGAACTATCTTAAAGCGTAATCATGGCTTATGTCACTTGATTATATTTTATGTCTTTTAGCCCTAATTGCATTTTAACCACTGGTGGTTTTTATTCTTTAAAAAAAAAAATTAATCAGCTTAACAATGTTTGTATTATTTGTGGTCATTCTTTTATGGTGCAATTACACCAAAATAAAGATTTAATAAATGGAAAATGGAATAAACGTTCCCATCTCCCCCTCCCCCTCCCCCCAAGAGTCAGTACAGAGTCACTCATGTGTCCACATTGAGTGTTTCATCTGAGTGCACTAAAGTAGAGAATCAGGGAACAGGCGGGCAATGTCTATCTGTGAGGACGATCTCCTTAACACTTCGGGCATGTCTGAAATGTTCATCTCTGCGTGTTGGATCGCAGTGGAAGGGCCCCGTCAGTGTCCCTGTAGTTGAGGGTGCAGGAGTATCAGACACGGGGTTGTGAAGCTATCTACTATGGTGTCCCAGGCCTGTGCTGTTATCTATTGTTCCCACCCCATGTTTGGCTTCCCTGTCCAGCAACCTCCCCTCGCAACCCACCCACCTCTCTTCTCCATGTTGCTATTTGGGGCCTTCTGGGGGACTTCCAATTCCTCTCAATTTCTCGCTTGGCTAATATAAACACCAAGTCTTGGAACTTAGTTTTTAATGTATGTGGGAACCATCCTAAGAGGCAGTGGCCCGGGGAGGCAGAAACCTCTTTCCTCCCAGAAAGCACTAAGTGAGGGGCATGACCAGGACATATGTAGAAATTGAGCTCCCAGTTCTCCACACTGAGGGCAGGCTTCCTCAGCCAGGTTGAAATATTGCATTATACGCTCTGGGGTTAGATATGACCTGTGGAAGACGTAATAATTGATGAGCTTAAAGCGTGCATTTCTAGATATTTCCAGAGTTCTCTCTAGAATGATGTCCCAACTTTTAACCTCTGTGGGGATTCCCAAGTCTTCCTCCTATTGCAGCATATAGACACGAGTCCGCCTTTATTGTGCCCGTAGATTGGGCCAAATATTGGCAGCTTCTAAGTGTGCTCGGTTCAGAGGAGCCAGTACCCCAATGTTTCCCATTGTGAGTGCCCTATTCAGCAGGAAATGGCCCTGCGGTAGGTCAAACTCTGCTCAGAGCTCCTTGAACTTTAGCATTTCTGAGTCTCTAAACAAGTCCCCCACCTTTGTCGCCCTGGCCTTGATGGAGCAAGAACTCAGAATGAGACTTGCTCGTAAGCAATCCTCTCACAGTATTAATTAATTAAACTTTGTAATGTCTTTACTAATAAATGCATACACGAACATAGTATCCAAGTGAAGCTTGCCTATGTGTTTAACTAATAAGTAATGCTTGTCTAATCCAAAATGGCCGCTAAAGCGCGGGAACTTCATTGCGCATGTGTCAACCATATCACGTGGTATGACGTCTTTCTTTGCTTGGAGGGAAAACTTTGCTTCTGCGCAGTGTGTGTTAAAATGGCTGCTTAATGTTCTCACGTGCTAAAGCTTGCGCATTTGCTGCAATTAACACTGTGGTATTTTAACGCTATTAATGCGGGATAGATTTATAATTAAATGGGAATAGAGTAGAAATAGGGGGTATACAGTGAAGACATTTATTTGTGATTTTAATGTTTTCTTCTTTGACTTTTTATTAGTTCGTAAAATGGGGCCTGGGTTAACGGAAGGGCAGCTTGAAGCCAATGAGATGTGCGCATGCGCCGTGAAAATCAAGGCACAACGATGAAGTCAACTTGAAAGTCATCCAAGGCCATGACCTGGTGGCCAACTCCACTACATCCGCAATGTTCTTGCAAATGCAACATTTTATATATACATTGTATTAAACTTTGTCGTGAGACAGGTGGGAAATAAAGCAAATGTATTAATTGTGAGGGGCGGTATTTTAAAACAATGGGCTTAAAGAAATTGAACTAAATTGACATGGTGTGAGGATCAACCCCCTGTCCCCGTCCAATCAGAAGTAGTGGGCCCATAAATTTGAAACATTAATGGGAGGTACCTGGGTGTAGAAGGGTATAATAGATATAGAATTAGCTAGAGTTAGCATTGGCGCTGAGGCTCTCAGCTTTGAGAACCACAGAACGAGCTGATCGATTGCAGACTGAACCGCTGTCCAGAGAGGTCCTGAGGTGGGGGCGGCGGATTCCATTAGAAGGAAGACACGGAAGATATCGAGGAGGAGCGAAGTGTCAGAGAGGGGAACGACGCAGGCGTCGTTGATAGAGAGGTCACCTATCCTGTCCTGAACCTGGTCCGGAGGTCTTGGTCTTCATCCTTCTTGGGACCTATCTTTCCAACTCCTTGGCCTAGGGGTTTGGTTCTCACATCTTTAGGTAAATATAAATGCAACCTTTAGCTGTGCTGCTGTCTCTATCTTCTTCTTTCTGAGGGACCGTCATTGATCGATAATTGATTATTAGTATGCTTCATCCTTGATATACGATTAAGTATTATGTGGTTTTGTAATTTACTCTGCTAAATCTTTAGATAAACATTTTAAAACTTCCTGACTCAGTGATTATTTCAGGGTTTATGAATTATAGCAAATGTCACTCATTTTAAACTTCCCAATTATCAAAAGGTCCATTGGTAAGTCATTACTCTTCAATCAGTAAGTAATTGGTAGCAGGGATATTGATAAAGAGTACAACTGACCCACCAGCGGAAATTGCTAGCGTAGTATGAATGAATGGGCCCAGGTGAGTATTCGGTGTATGAATGCTTGTTGCTAGTAACCCGCTGGATCAGTTTTCTGGTTATCAGAGGATGGTTGCACTTTGTTAATTGGGTAATGAGAATTTTATTTTTATAAACTAACATCCGTTTGTTCAAAAGTTTTGTTTTATGTTGTCTAGAATCCCCGGGGAAAATTGAATAGCGGATGGTAGGTGGAAGCCATACTGCAGTGAGGTTATCTGTCAGGTAGAAATAGTACTGAAAAGTTAAGCAGGGCTATCAGTACTTGTTAGGGACTCTATGCGTGTGAGTAATAGCAAAGGAATACGCTGGTAAAAATTTGATGTTATATCACCTAGAAAGGGTAACATTGAAGAAGTAGCAGGTATTTCTGAAGCTTACGTGAAGAGTAAACGGAAGGGTTTTACTCGTAGTGTATGTTTAGTAAACGGAAAGGTTTTACTAAGTGTGAGAGAAACTATCCTTTTCAATTTAGCTAAACTGGCACGATAGCGAATGTTTTATGTTGTTACTGAATTTTAATAAGAAGCGTAGAGAAAATAAAGTTTTGCGTACGATTTTGTAAAGGGAGGGTCAGCTGCCGGAGAGGAAGCTGACGTCACAAACGCCGCGCTAGGATTGGTTGAAACAGCGGGCGTGGAACGACTCTTGTAAAGGAGGGGTCAGTAGTCAGGAGTAATACTGACGTCACAGGTGTCGCGCTGGGATGGTTGAAACAGCGAGGGACAGAGAAGCGCAGATTGTAAAGGAGGGGTCGTCAGACAGACGTCACTGAAAAGCCGCGCTAAAGATTTGTTCAGAGACAAATGTTAGCTGGAATTTAATTGGTTGTCAGCATAGAAGTCGAAATCTTAGTGGATAGTGGAGATTATATGTGGAAACGTGATCCGACTTTAACAGGAACCCGTCCAGACAGGAGATTCCTAGGTTTTGCAGAATATAATTCGATACATAGATATTTATCCAAAATGTATGGAGAAAAGAGAAAAATGTCATTTCTACAAAAGGTTAAGAATTATTTTAAGAAGGATAAACCCATCAAAACTAGAGAAGGAATTATCATTCCACCAGCAAAAACGCCTGCTTCATTCATGATGATGGAGAGAGGTTATCATACTTGCGTATGGTTAGAAAATTGGATAGAATATACCAAAAATGATGGAATATTAGCATTCCCAGAGAATGGTACTTTCAATGGGAGAATTCTTCAAAATTTGAGAATGAGGATGAATGACTTAGAACCCAGACCAAGATTAACTCAATACGAAGCCCTAGAAGAGTGGGAAACAGAGGCATTTGAATGTGACCGACCAAGAAGCAATAGGGGTTATAGGGGATTTTTCCCTAGACACCAAAATGAGTCAAGAGACAGTCAAATGAAACAGTGGAGAAGAGCGATGCTTACCGAGGGTTTGTATCCAGTATTCATGACAGAAGAGTCGTTAGGGAGCAAATGCACAGAAAAGACAAAACACTTGACAGGGTTTGGAGATTCTGAAGATGAATTTATGGAAGAAATATTAAAGAATCCGCCACCATATCAGGAAGGGACAAGTGGATGTACCCCAAGTGCACCAATTTTAAGAACACCATTGGTACCGCAAGTATTGCATAATCCACCAGTTAATAGGGTACTTCAGGATAAGGAAAAAGAGGCTATAGACAGAAACAGAGCAGAATTGATACAAAAAATAACACAGCTGAATGTACATCCTGATTCCCTGACCATACCTGTAACAATTGGTCCAGTGGTTCCCTTATATGGTGACAAAGTAAATTATCCGAAACCTCTAGTCATGCCTACACCTGTAGAGATTCTCAAACCTGAAACTGTAATAATTGATGACCATATCAGTGATTGTGAATCTATGATATCTTTAATGGATTTACCTATTCGAGGATCTGTAAATAGTACTCCTAGAAGAATAACACCTGGTTGCTCCAAAGATGTAAATATAGTAACATCATCTGGAACTAAGAGTGCCACAGTAGTAACGCCAGAAGACTTAGAAAGGTGGGCACAAGGATCAGACAGACAGAGTTCACCCACAAAGATCATGGACATCTACAAATTATAAATCGAGTTAGAAGAAATGATAGCAGGAAATGTAGGAGTAGATCATCTAAATACTTACGATGAAGAAGAACTATTGTTTGTATGCAGGAGCATCACTAGAAATGTAAAGATATTTCATGAGAAATTATCAGATTTGGCCTTACAGATGGGGATTGAAATAGGGAAGTCAAAAGTGTTACAGAAGCCCTATAGAGCAGACTTTTCTGACAAGGACCTAGAAAACATGAATGCCTCTGGTCGAAAACTACAAGTAAAAGAATTAATGTTAGTATTACAGAAATGGGGAGATCTAGATAAATGGAAAGCTAGATGGACAAAGAAAAAGGAAGAGGCACGGTACAGTAGATCGAATTCTGAATATTTATTGAAGGAAACAGGAAAAGTAGATCAAATGTACCCAATGCGGGAAGTACCTGGAGGAGGTTACGTTCATGTTCCATGGAGTAGACAAGATATTCTGTCATTTACGAATGATTTTCCAAAGTTGAGAGAAAAGCCAATTGAATGGTACAAGCAGGTTGAGAGGTTTGTGAAAGTGTCAAAGGTATTGTTGAAGGATTTGGATGGTTTGTTTGACATAGTGGTACCTGCCGATTTGTGGACAGATTGTAAAATTACAGTTGACTGGCCGAGTGAAGAGTATCCTAGAGATGCAAAAACAGGTGCTCCATCAAGTGATGTAATGAAAAAGTATCAGCAGGAAATAACTTACCTGAAGGGGAAAATACCACCAAAGGAAACAGATTGGGTGAAAATAGACAGGACCACCCAAGAAGCAAGTGAATTGGTACATGCCTATTATGAACGTCTATTACAGGTGTTCAAACAGTATAGTGGATTTGAGGACATTGGAGATAAAAATATGAGTCAGTTTGTCTACCGATTTGTTTATGGTTTAAAGCCAGAGATTTGTCAAATGATTAAGCAGCACATGTTGTGCTGGCAAGGGAAACCCATAGATGAGATTTTGAAATATGCAAAATATCGTGGAGACGATATTGAGGATAGGCACAAGAAATTACAAGAAAAAGTGATGTGGGCTCAGGTGAAAATGGCTGAGCGACGGAATTAATTTGGATAATCCAACTGATAATCAGGGAAAAGATTCTGGAACGAATGGTGACACAGGAAATGGTGGTAAAGTGAGAGGACGAATGAGTAGAGAAGAGGCTAAAAAGAAATTTCTTTGTCATGGATGCGGAAAGTTGGGACATTGGAAGAACGAATGTAAAAAGATTCAAAATAATAATGGCCCAAATCATAATTTAAATCCACAGACGCAGAATGACTCACTGCAGGGTGTAAATCCTCAGAGTCAGTTGCCACCTGCCCCTATTCAGGGTAATGTGAGCAGAGCAAAGCACGGTACAGACGTCGGATATCAAGGAAGAAGTGGTAAGGATGACTATGTAACTTCCCAGTTTCTTTTACAGGATGATTTTGACCCATATAATCATCAATGACGGTGCCTAAGAGAGGGGGAGAAGGAGTGCGTACTTGGCGCATCCTTACCGGTAGATCAGTCAGGTCCATATGTTGAAGGGAAGGTAAGAGGTAATGATATCACTTTCCTTTTGGACACTGGTGCTACCCGTTCTACTGTGAGAACAGCAGACATCCCAGACCTTCCTCTCTCTGGAGAAGCTATCCAAGTTGTAGGTGTAGCTAATCAAAAGATCAGAACACCCCTTACTGAGCCAATGGAAGTAAAAATAGGAAACTTCCGAGAAATGCACCAATTTGTAGTGTGTGATTCCAGTCCAGTAAACTTATTGGGAAGAGACTTACTGTGCAAAATGAATTGCACCATTTTCTGCACACCGGATGGTGTTGCAATACAGAACCCGGACGAAGATCATGTTTATAAGTTCATGATAGCCAAGCAAGGTACAGAAATAGATGAGATGTTCTCTTTGATAACCAAAAACAAATTACCAGAAGAACTACAGTGAATTCCAAGGTATGGGATTTCACAGGAAAAGAAGTAGGACTTATGGCCAAAATAGATCCAGTAAAAATAACTGTAAAGGAAGGTGCAATCTTCCCAAATTCTAGACAGTACAAAATGAGTGCAGAAGTAAAAGCAGGAGTTGTTGAGGAAATTAACAGAATGGTAAAACAAGGCATATTAAAAGAAGTTATGAGTAGCCCTTGTAATTCACCAATCATGGGTTTGAAAAAGCCTAGTGGAAAGTATAGGATTGTTCAGGATTTGCGCAAAATTAATAAAATTGTGGTACCTTGTTGTCCTATAGTGCCAAATCCTGCAGTAATCCTATACCAGATACCCTGGAGTGCAGAATGGTTCACCGTGATTGATCTATGGCAAGCATTCTTTTCAATACCGTTGCACCCAGATAGCCAATATCTCTTTTCGTTTAAATTTGAAAACAAAGTCTATGTATGGAATCGTGTTCCTCAAGGATACACAGAAAGTCCCTCCATCTTTAATCAAATACTGAAAGGATGTCTAGAGAAATTAGTGCTGCCCAGGAGTTCAGTCTTGGTGCAGTATATAGACGATTTATTGGTAGCTTCCAACACTCATGATGATTGTGTTGAAGATTCAATTGCGTTACTCAACCATTTGGCTGAAGAAAGACACAAAGTGTCACCTGAAAAGTTGCAGTTTTGTACAACGGCAGTTAAATATTTGGGACACCAAATTGAAAGGGGAACAAGAAGAATAACATCTGACAGAATAAAAATAATCAAGAAAATGAAAATGCCAGAAACACAAAGAGAAGTGAGAATGTTTCTTGGGATAGTAGGATACTGTCGACAATGGATTATAGGGTTTTCACTACTAGCAAAGCCTTTAATTCAGTTAACCAAAAAGAAAGCCAAAGATCCAGTTGAATGGGATGATGAAAGTGCTGGTGCATTTGTAAAATTAAGAAATGCATTGTGTGAGGCACCTGCCTTGGGCATGCCTGACTATAGAAGAGAATTCGCACTATTTTGCTATGAAAGAGAAAATTGTGCACTTTCAGTGTTAACTCAAAGACATGGAATAGACAGGCGTCCTATAGCATATTTTTCTGCTACATTGGACCCAGTGGCAGCAGCATTGCCAGGCTGTTTGAAAGCAGTTGCTGCTACTTGTATGAGCATTGAACAAAGTGAGTCAATAGTGATGGGATATCCTGTAACAGTGTTTGTCCCACATGCAGTTGTGATCCTGTTGACAAGAACTAGAACTCAGCATCTCACACCTAGTCGGATGACAAGGTATGAACGAATTATTCTTGGAGCTGAAAATGTGACCATAGTTAGGTGCACTGTTGTGAATCCTGCAACATTATTGCCAGATCCAATTTTTGAAGAAGTTAAGGACGATCCAGAACATGATTGCCTAAAGGTCACAGAATTGTGTACAAAACCGCGTCCTGACATACAGGAAATGCCCCTAAAAGATCCAGATAGGGAGCTGTTCGTGGACGGCTCATGCCTAAGGCATGAGGATGGTAAATTGAGCGCAGCCTATGCTGTGTGTGAACTATCTGGAATAGTCGAAGCATCATATTTACCAGGAGTCAAGTCTGCACAAGTAGCTGAATTAATTGCTCTGATCAAAGCTTCCAAAATTGGGAAAAATTTAAGAGTAACCATATTTACGGACAGTCAATATGGGTACGGGGTTGTGCATGACTTTGGCCAACTGTGGATGCAGAGGGATTTCATGACTTCTTCACGATCCCCAATCAAAAATGGGCAGTTTGTAAAGGAATTATTGGAAGCAATACAATCACCAAAAGAATTGGCAGTGGTGAAATGTGCTGCACACCAGTCAGGAGATGACTGGGTGGTAGTCGGTAACAGATACGCAGATCTAGTGGCTCAACACTGTGCCAAAAACAGGTTGGCAGTAAACAAAAAGGTTGAAAGGATGGGAATCAGCTGCCAACTTATGCTATGTGCACCACCTGAAACATGGAAGATGTGAAAAGACTGCAAGACGATGCTGAGGAGAGTGAAAGAGATGTTTGGATTAAAATAGGATGTACCCGAAGAACAGAAGATGATGTATGGGTATACACAGATGGCAGACCAGTCATGCCCGACTGTCTGATTTCACAGATGGCTAGAATGTATCATGGAGACACACATGTAGGGAGAGATGCCATGATTAGACTGTTCAGACAAAGTTGGCACAATCCAAAGTTTAGGGCCGCAGCAGAGAGTCTTTGCCAAAGGTGTCTAACTTGCCAAATGAATAATCCAGGAAGGAGAACAGTAATTGGTTTGGGAAAAATTGGAAAGGCTGAAGGTCCTTTTGTCAGGTTGCAGCTAGATTTCATACAGTTACCACCATGTAAAGGACTGAAATATGTACTTGTCATAGTATGTCTGTTTTCAAAATGGGTGGAGGCTTATCCTACCAGAAGGAATGATAGCATTAGTTCAAAGCTGTTATTACGAGAACTCATTCCTAGGTTCGGGTTCCCAGTAACTTTGGAATCAGATAGAGGAAGTCACTTCAATAACGATATAATTCGAATAATCTGTGAAGCATTCCAAATTGAACAGAAATTGCACTGTGCGTACCGCCCAGAGGCTTCTGGAGTGGTTGAACAAATGAATGGCACAATAAAATCAAGACTGTCAAAGATGTGTGCATCAACATCGCTAGATTGGCCAGATGCATTGCCTCTTGTTTTAATGGGACTCAGAAGCATTCCTGATAGAAATACAGGATTGAGTCCGCATGAAATAATCATGGGAAGAGCAATGAGACAAGCACATGTACCTACAAATAAACTGCTGAACATAACTGATGATATGGTTCTAGATTATTACAAAGGATTGGCTGACCTAGTGCGTTCTGTCTCTCACCAGGTTGGAGAAGACGCAGTTTCCAGGCAGCCTGAACAAGAGCATGATCTGAACCCCGGAGACTGGGTGGTTGTGAAGCATCACAACAGAGAAACGTGTTTATCACCCAGGTGGGGCGAACCTTGTCAGGTTATATTAGTTACGAACACAGCAGTGAAATGTGCAGGATTGCCTAATTGGATTCATGTAAGCCACACCAAAAGGGTGCCAGCTCCTGAAGGAAAAGATTCTCAGTCAGCATCAATAACTGAGGAAGCTGAAGGTTGGCCAGCTGAAAAATCCCAGGTGAGAGATTCTGGAGAAGCTGAAGAAGAACAACCGAGCACAAGTCAGGACTGGATACCAGTGGTCGACATACCAGAAGTTTACAACAAAACAAGAAGTCGAGCAAGTTTAGAGGAAATTAGTGAGGATCAGATAGGTGAAGAAGAAGCAGCTCAGGATAGGGAGAACGAAACAATAAAAGAACCTGAGCTGGACCAGATAGGGAAAGGAAATTGGGCTCAAATCGACAACGAAACAACAACATTTGAGCAGGGACAGACAGGTTTAGAAGAACGCGGTCAGGCTGCAGAAGTACAAAGTGCAATAAGCCCTGATCAGAATCAGTTAGAACAAGAAAAATATGTTCAGGGAGAAGAAAACCAAGAAAACACCGAGCAGGAAAGCCTCAAGCACGAAGACGTAAATCCTGAACAGGGTCAGTTAGTAGAAACTCGCACTCGAACAACTGAAGAACAGATAACAAGACCCGAACAAGAACAGATAGAAGAAGAAACTGAAAACGAGGTGAAACAAATTGTGCCACACCTCAAAAATAAAAGTGTTTTTGAAAAAGACTCAGAAGGTGAAAATACAGTGCAAACAAAGAGAGCCAGAAAAGGTGATCATTGGCCTAGTGTCATTAAAAGAGTAAAATACCATATAGAAACAAGAAGTGACGATCCAGAACAAGTAAATGAAGTAACAAGCTTAACTGGACAAATAAGAGGAACTGAAAAGCGAATAAGCAAAAGACTGAAACTTGTGAACAAAAAGTTTAAAGGTCCTGATTGGACTTATATAATCCTTGAAGACTACGAGAGTTCAGAGTCAAGTGAAAGTGGCGACAAAAGAACAAGTGCGGAACTGACTTATGAAAAAGAAGTGAAGCCACCTTGATAAAGTGAAGGTCTTGAAGGAAAAAAGAAAAGAAGAGAAATCTTCTTTGTCAAAATGCCTGACGACAGAGTTTCTGGGAGACCGAAACGGAAATGTTGTAAAAGATGCTGTGCTATATGCATATGTAGCCTGGTAGTGGTGCTTGTAGTGTGGTTAGTTGTGATTGTAGCAATTCCTTACCTTATGATAATGGATAAAAAGATTTACAACGATACTAAGGGAAGGATAGATAACTTGAAAGGTGATAACGTAAGACTAGAAGCAGAAGATGAACCAGAGTTTCATCATGTGGTAACAGATAACGATACTAGTTTAAATGTTTTCACTAAATTATTGTTTCAGTATGTAGATACAATGGGAGTCAGTGATTGTTATGTCTGTATGAAGTTACCAGAATCAGTAGCAGAAGGATTAACATACCATCATTTGCCTCTAACTTATGGCATATCATGTAGTGTATTAACTAGTTTATTTTATAGAACAGGGAGACTACAGTATTATTATTCAGATATAGATGTGATGTTTTCTGAGGTTCCGATTCGAAAGAATATGAACCCAGTGCTTAGTAGTCAAGATGCACAATTTATGGGAGAATTTTTCCTAACGATGAAAGTGATAGATATAACACATGCACATAGAAGCAATTTAACATGTTCGTTACATGAAGAAGAAAAGATATTTTTGAATTTAGTAGAAAATAGAAGACAAGATTTTCAAAAGAAAGCGTCTGAGCATAAAGCTCATTTTCCACCTTGGGCAGAGAAAGAGGGTATTTACACACCTGGCAAGGCTCAAGATGCTATGGTTCTGGATTTTGTAAAAACAGGGAAAATTTGTCTACATAGGTTAAAGACTGATTATAACAATATTTTCATCGGTACCAGTGAATGTGAACATAATTTCTTAATTCTTGGAGGTTGGGGACTAAAAGGAGGAACAGATTCAGTTTTTCCTGGAATCTATTATGTGTGTGGGAATAAGGCTTAATTTAGGCTTCCTGCACAGTGGTATGGAAGTTGTTATTTTGGAATAGTTTTTCCAAAAATATACCACGTAAAAAGAAACACTGGGAGCAATGAAAATAATAGTGAATTAACACGTAGTAAAAGAGCTAGTTTTTCTGAAATTGTAGGTGATATATTTGGTGCTTTGATGCCTTCAGTGGGAATAATTCTGAACTCAAGGAAAATATGTAAATTATCTACAGTGGTTGATCGTTTATCAACGGATACTGCTGGAGGATTTCTAATGATTAATGCGGAGATGGTTGCGATTAGATCTATGGTTATGCAAAATCTACTTGCTCTTGATATAATATTAGCAAAAGAGGGCGGAGTCTGTAAATTGTTGAAAACAAAACATTGTTGCACATATATTCCAATATAGAGAGAGGGGTCCTTCTCTACCAAAGGGATGGGACACCAGAAATAGCACTATTTCAAAAACAAACTCCCTTTGGGATTCTTTAAAACATACACATTCACACTACTTTCATACCTGTTCAGTCAAATCACCAAGAGTTGAATAGAAACCAAAAGATTACCATATAAAATGTTTTTATTTGATCAAATCCTTTTAAAATTTTACAAAAGATTTTTTTTTTATATATAATTATTAAAAAAACATATCTTTATATATTTCAAATGTTAAAAACAATTCATCTAGTAAACACGGGAGAATATCACAGAAAAAATATATATCCTAATTGATTAGGTCAGAAGTCGCACAACAAGTAAGGAAAGACAGATGTTAAAGTCATTGGTTTGATACTTCAAACACTTCTTTTACTCCCAATGGAGCCGGTGTAACTTGGGCGACTTCAAAGTGCAAAGCGACGCGTTTCGGTGGTAAAATCTGGTAAACCACCTTCTTCAGGCTTACAAATCTATTATAGTGTCTCCCAACACAGTCATCTATAAAAATAACATAAAAACAATTTTTTGAGATTTCAGACTCCTATCTCCATATTCAATATATATTTATGTTAAACTTCTCATACATCATATTAATATTAAACAATCCACAATAAAACACATAAATTTTTTTTATATTTAAATCATTGGCTCCATCCATGGTGATTCACATTCAAATCCAAGCACCTTATTTATGCTGCATCACACTACAAGCATACTCTTTATATTTATTGCGAAATGGCCTTACCAACTATAATAAGTGGAATGTCGGGGGAATCTCAGTTCTCCCCATTGGAGTCTTCTCTCACATAAACCTCCAAATGTCAATTTGAATTTTCAGACTCCCTAAAGGTGAGTAATGACATAAAATAGGGAAACACACTAAATTAATTGTTCAACCTCTATCTGATAATAATACTCTAATATATATTGAAGTAAAAATCTACCTTTCACATATATTCTTCTATTTTTCTTCCAGAAGGATCAAAACCATCTATTTGTAGGGAGCTGGGGGTCGCGTAACTATATGCACCAATCTTCCCTATAATCCTACAGATAATAGGATAACAAAACAACAAATAAACATCACATTTAGTCCATGATTTTAAGGTTTTCTATCTCACTACATCAATTGCTTGGCTCGCTAAATCCGGCTTCTACCTTATATACGGGACTCGTTTTTATCCAGCCACTGGAGCTGTGGTCTCAAAATCCATTCGATTCTTGTTTTCAGCAAACGCCCCATTCACTAGTCCCTCATTCGAGGTAACGGTAAAGAGACTGATCAAAACAGCCAATGTCTAAATATAGAAGACAAAATGTAAAACGCTAACCTTATAATGGTAGAATTGACATATATTCTTCTCAAATGTATTCTACGTGAAAATGCCTCAAATTGTCGGCCGACCACCAAACCGAGCTTTAAGTTAAATGCACATTAAAACTCCTTATTACTGCCCCCAATTTTCTAATTTATTAATACAAGATATTATACATGTAACCGGGCACTAAATAGACCGTATTTGAACCCGCCACTTTGTTGCCTTAATGCAAGTGGTCTAAATACGATATGTCTTTCTGAATTCTAAAATCTGTTACGTAATGCAACAAAGCTATCAATGCTAGCACAATTATAAAGATAGAAATCTCCTATATGAACACGAGGTGCTTAAAGCCTCCCATTTGACTGTTCGTCAAGCAAAGAAACCCCCACATTAGCAAAACATGCCCATAAGATTGTCCTAATGTACTGGATCCTAAGCCAAAATTCCCCCATATCAACGGTCTCTTACCGGGACTAAAGAGTCTCCTGACCGGCTCCAAAATCACTCGTAGTAGACACTCGTAATTGCAGCCCAAGCCAAGCGGTTTTTAAATACCGCTGACCACCCCCTCAATGGGTTAGCACATAGCTATGAAAAGAGGACTAATCACGTTCACAGCGGCCGCCATCATAAGCAGAGATCACAGACGTTTTCCCTTTTCCCATCCCTTGCAGTGTTTGGGACCATGGTAATAAAAAACGGACTGTATCAGTCAAAAAAGTGGTATCCATTTTGGAAGAGGACTCTGATACAATACCTCATTCGTGGTATATATTAATCTATTGTTCAAAACATAACAATGAAGTTCCCATATTAGTAATATGGGATTGAAATAAATTTCATCAATGCGGTTCAAAGAATAAAGGCATGCGCGTTACACGCCACTAATGCATAACTCCGTGTTAACTAGAAGTCAATTATGCGATCTCATTGAGACCAATATCGCAAAACATCATAATCTATTTTCTTGTAAGAAAAACTTGTTGCCAGCTCAGGTAAACATAATAAACATAAAAATATTGATTGTACAACCAAAAAAATTGACGATTATTTTGTAATTAATAAAACTCAAGATAATCTTGTTATTGCATATATAATGACGATCGGGAGATATACATCCTTTACCTTTTGATAGAAGGGAATCATTTTATCTTATTAATTTCTCCCATTCTTCACGTGAATTAAGTCCTTGTCTGATAGAATTTAAAATAGAGATATACCACTGTTCTCTTGCTTTCCTTTTATCTTCCATGTTTCCACCTCTTTTATTCAAGGTGACTTTCTCTAAAATGAACCATTCAAAATTGGTTTCCTTGTGTCCCTTTTCCAAGAAGTGTCCCACCAAGGGGGCGTTCAACTTCTTAGTTTTAATTGCAGATCTGTGTTCTAATAGACGTATCCTCAATTCTCGACCAGTTTCCCCCACATAGGCTAGGCCACAGGGGCATTTAAGTAAATAAATCACATTTTTACTTTGGCAATTGTTTAATGTATGCACCACTATGGTTTGGCCATTGTATTTCAATTCTTTGGCCACTATACATTGTGGGCATAATGAGCAATTACCACATCTAAAGTTACCTCTCACTGTGGAATTGTCGATGGTATTTTGTTTCCTAACTGGTTCCTCCCTGTATGTATGAACAAGTTGGTTCTTCAGATTCATGTTTCTTTTATATGCGAAAAGAGGTTTCTCTAATTTAACATTTTCATCCTCATTTAATATACTCCAATGTCTATTAATGACATTTTTTATTCTGTTACTGACATCATGAAACTGGCTCACAAATACTACTTTAGTCATCTTCTGGGTATTTCTAGGACCCTCAAACATAGCATCCCGGTTAAAGAATCTTGCCCTTTTGAATGAGTGGGATATTAACCTTTTAGGATATCCTCTGTCCTTTAATTTATTTTTCAAAACTTCAGAATGTTTATAAAAATCGTCCAGTTCCGTACAATTTCTCCGAAGACGGAGAAATTGACTAAATGGTATATTATCCTTCTGGGACTTCGGGTGGAAACTGGAGTAATGGAGTAGAGTATTTTTATCCATAGGTTTGGTATACAATTCAACTGCCAGTTTTCCACCCTCAGCCCCAATGGTAATATCCAGATAGTCCACACTGTCTTTGCTCCAATGTGCAGAAAATCTGAGATTAGTGTCCCCCAGATTTAACCAACTAAGGAATTCATCCAATAGTTCCATGGGGCCATTCCATATAAAAAAAACGTCATCGATAAAACGATGCCATTCGAGGATATTTTCATAAAGGGTGCTAACTCATTATAAATGTGATGTTCCTCAAATTTTCCAACATACAAACACGCTAGACTAGGAGCGCAGGTTGCGCCCATGCTAGTCCCTTTCTTTTGCCGAAAAAGCTGATCTTTAAAAAGGAAGATATTATTCTTAAGCACCATATCTGTACATTCAACTATAAAATCCTTCTTGGTCCTCTCCATATCAGTGCTTTCAAGAATCTCATATATTGTCTCTACAGCGGATTGTTGTGGTATAGTCGTGTATAAGGCCTCAATGTCTAGGGTTACTAGACATTGAGTTTCCTTACAGAATGGTTTATCTTCCACCATACTAATAATGTGGGTTGAGTCCCTCACATAAGATTTAAGTTGGCTCACCAGAGGTTTCAGAAAAAATCAATATATTTACTTAATGGTTCTAACAAAGAACCCAAACAACTCACAATTGGTCGCATTGGAGGATCATTGTGATCCTTATGCACTTTTGGAAGACCATACATGGCAGGAGTTTTGGGATTAATGTTATGGAGAAATCTAAATTCTTCCTCACAAATTAATTCTTGATTCTTGGCTTCCTCCAAGAAATCACTACACTTTTGTTGCAATAGGGAAAGTTCTCTCTCTTGAACCTTCTCGTAATGAGATTGTACATTAAGCAACTTAAACATCCTATCTTCATAATCTTGTGTGTCAAATATTACCACACCTCCGCCTTTATCGGCGGGTTTAATCGTTATGGAACGATCTTCTTTCAGGGTGCTTATGGCAATTCTTTCTGCCCTATTTAAATTATGATTTTTAAAAAATTCTTTTTAACAATATTTTGGATGTCAATCTCAACAACTCTTTCAAAGGTTTCTATATTTTTTCCCACCTGGGATAAGAGGGGGTAAATGTAGATTTCGGTTTCAGGCCAGTAATATTATTAGACTCTCTCGCTGGTCTGTTCTCAAAAATCTTCTCAATCTAATTTTCCTAAAGAAAGAACGGAGGTCCCTTTCCAATTGAAATCTGTTAATTTTAGCTGTAGGAACAAAACTAAATCCTCTACCCAGTACATCCATTTCACTTTCGCTTAAAAATCTACCTGACAAATTGATAATGGGTATCTTATCTATCGCCAATATCTCTGGCGCCTGGTTTGCATATAATCCTGCGGAGGTTGACTGCGAACTTGTTGACTCCTCCCCTGGTTCCCATTGTATCTGCCCCTTCTGTTTCTTTGTTCTAAAAAAACCCCTTGTTCTTCATTGGGTCCTCTACCGTTTCCCTCTCTCTGTATGTATTCTTCCTCGCTACTAGATCCTGAGGTTTCAGAGAAGGTGATTTGTTTCCTACCTCCCCGTGTGTATCTGGGTCTTTTATATGAATTCTTCTCCCAGCCCTGGTCATTCTTTTGTTCATAATAACTGTCTTTTAAATAGGGGTAGGCAAGTTCTTGACTGAACCTATTGATATCTTTTTTATGTTTGTTAGTTTTCTTATTGATTAAATAATCACGATATCCATCTACATCCTTATTAATCTCTTCCAATTTGAGTTTAGCATCTTCAACAGCTGTACTAGTTTTAAGTTCCAATTCTAATTTTTCTATAGCCTCCCTTTCAATAATAAATATTTCCTGGGCTGTTTCAATAATGAGGAGCATCCAATCACGGCTGCAGCGGTTAGAGATTTGAGTCCAAATCTCTAAGAATTTTTGTTTTCAATGAATAAACCGGGCTCGTTTCGTATTTGTAATCCTATCGGAATTACCCCGGACTTCACATATTCTATTAAAAATTCAGCATGGGCCACAGTCCTTATTAGTTTCTTTTTAAGGTTCAACAGCGTGCCCCATTTCTCTCATTTTCCAGCAATAACCGTAAATTTATTGCCCTTCTTGATATTAATAATTCTATTATATTCATCCTCACTAAACCCAAAGGTTTTAAGATGGTCCATTCACCTAAACAGGCTGGGACACCAATATAGTACTGATACACAATACTAGTTGGGCTGCTACCCAAAACTCTCCAGTCACAAGGACCGTGCGCAAATATACCAATATAGAGAGAGGGGTCCTTCTCTACCAAAGGGATGGGACACCAGAAATAGCACTATTTCAAAAAACAAACTCCCTTTGGGATTCTTTAAAACATACACATTCACACTACTTTCATACCTGTTCAGTCAAATCACCAAGAGTTGAATAGAAACCAAAAGATTACCATATAAAATGTTTTTATTTGATCAAATCCTTTTAATATTTTACAAAAGATTTTTTTTTTATATATAATTATTTAAAAAAACATATCTTTATATATTTCAAATGTTAAAAACAATTCATCTAGTAAACACGGGAGAATATCACAGAAAAAATATATATCCTAATTGATTAGGTCAGAAGTCGCACAACAAGTAAGGAAAGACAGATGTTAAAGTCATTGGTTTGATACTTCAAACACTTCTTTTACTCCCAATGGAGCCGGTGTAACTTGGGCGACTTCAAAGTGCAAAGCGACGCGTTTCGGTGGTAAAATCTGGTAAACCACCTTCTTCAGGCTTACAAATCTATTATAGTGTCTCCCAACACAGTCATCTATAAAAATAACATAAAAACAATTTTTAGAGATTTCAGACTCCTATCTCCATATTCAATATATATTTATGTTAAACTTCTCATACATCATATTAATATTAAACAATCCACAATAAAACACATAAAAAAACATTTATATTTAAATCATTGGCTCCATCCATGGTGATTCATATTCAAATCCAAGCACCTTATTTATGCTGCATCACACTACAAGCATACTCTTTATATTTATTGCGAAATGGCCTTACCAACTATAATAAGTGGAATGTCGGGGAATCTCAGTTCTCCCCATTGGAGTCTTCTCTCACATAAACCTCCAAATGTCAATTTGAATTTTCAGACTCCCTAAAGGTGAGTAATGACATAAAATAGGAAACACACTAAATTAATTGTTCAACCTCTATCTGATAATAATACTCTAATATATATTGAAGTAAAAATCTACCTTTCACATATATTCTTCTATTTTTCTTCCAGAAGGATCAAAACCATCTATTTGTAGGGAGCTGGGGGTCGCGTAACTATATGGACCAATCTTCCCTATAATCCTACAGATAATAGGATAACAAAACAACAAATAAACATCACATTTAGTCCATGATTTTAAGGTTTTCTATCTCACTACATCAATTGCTTGGCTCGCTAAATCCGGCTTCTACCTTATATACGGGACTCGTTTTTATCCAGCCACTGGAGCTGTGGTCTCAAAATCCATTCGATTCTTGTTTTCAGCAAACGCCCCATTCACTAGTCCCTCATTCAAGGTAACGGTAAAGAGACTGATCAAAACAGCCAATGTCTAAATATAGAAGACAAAATGTAAAACGCTAACCTTATAATGGTAGAATTGACATATATTCTTCTCAAATGTATTCTACGTGAAAATGCCTCAAATTGTCGGCCGACCACCAAACCGAGCTTTAAGTTAAATGCACATTAAAACTCCTTATTACTGCCCCCAATTTTCTAATTTATTAATACAAGATATTATACATGTACCCGGGCACTAAATAGACCGTATTTGAACCCGCCACTTTGTTGCCTTAATGCGAGTGGTCTAAATACGATATGTCTTTCTGAATTCTAAAATCTGTTACGTAATGCAACAAAGCTATCAATGCTAGCACAATTATAAAGATAGAAATCTCCTATATGAACACGAGGTGCTTAAAGCCTCCCATTTGACTGTTCGTCAAGCAAAGAAACCCCCACATTAGCAAAACATGCCCATAAGATTGTCCTAATGTACTGGATCCTAAGCCAAAATTCCCCCATATCAACGGTCTCTTACCGGGACTGAAGAGTCTCCTGACCGGCTCCAAAATCACTCGTAGTAGACACTCGTAATTGCAGCCCAAGCCAAGCGGTTTTTAAATACCGCTGACCACCCCCTCAATGGGTTAGCACATAGCTATGAAAAGAGGACTAATCACGTTCACAGCGGCCGCCATCATAAGCAGAGATCACGGACGTTTTCCCTTTTCCCATCCCTTGCAGTGTTTGGGACCATGGTAATAAAAAACGGACTGTATCAGTCAAAAAAGTGGTATCCATTTTGGAAGTGGACTCTGATACAATACCTCATTTGTGGTATATATTAATCTATTGTTCAAAACATAACAATGAAGTTCCCATATTAGTAATATGGGATTGAAATAAATTTCATCAATGCGGTTCAAAGAATAAAGGCATGCGCGTTACACGCCACTAATGCATAACTCCGTGTTAACTAGAAGTCAATTATGCGATCTCATTGAGACCAATATCGCAAAACATCATAATCTATTTTCTTGTAAGAAAAACTTGTTGCCAGCTCAGGTAAACATAATAAACATTAAAAATATTGATTGTACAACCAAAAAAATTGACGATTATTTTGTAATTAATAAAACTCAAGATAATCTTGTTATTGCATATATAATGACGATCGGGAGATATACATCCTTTACCTTTTGATAGAAGGGAATCATTTTATCTTATTAATTTCTCCCATTCTTCACGTGAATTAAGTCCTTGTCTGATAGAATTTAAAATAGAGATATACCACTGTTCTCTTGCTTTCCTTTTATCTTCCATGTTTCCACCTCTTTTATTCAAGGTGACTTTCTCTAAAATGAACCATTCAAAATTGGTTTCCTTGTGTCCCTTTTCCAAGAAGTGTCCCACCAAGGGGGCGTTCAACTTCTTAGTTTTAATTGCAGATCTGTGTTCTAATAGACGTATCCTCAATTCTCGACCAGTTTCCCCCACATAGGCTAGGCCACAGGGGCATTTAAGTAAATAAATCACATTTTTACTTCGGCAATTGTTTAATGTATGCACCACTATGGTTTGGCCATTGTATTTCAATTCTTTGGCCACTATACATTGTGGGCATAATGAGCAATTACCACATCTAAAGTTACCTCTCACTGTGGAATTGTCGATGGTATTTTGTTTCTTAACTGGTTCCTCCCTGTATGTATGAACAAGTTGGTTCTTCAGATTCATGTTTCTTTTATATGCGAAAAGAGGTTTCTCTAATTTAACATTTTCATCCTCATTTAATATACTCCAATGTCTATTAATGACATTTTTATTCTGTTACTGACATCATGAAACTGGCTCACAAATACTACTTTAGTCATCTTCTGGGTATTTCTAGGACCCTCAAACATAGCATCCCGGTTAAAGAATCTTGCCCTTTTGAATGAGTGGGATATTAACCTTTCAGGATATCCTCTGTCCTTTAATTTATTTTTCAAAACTTCAGAATGTTTATAAAAATCGTCCAGTTCCGTACAATTTCTCCGAAGACGGAGAAATTGACTAAATGGTATATTATCCTTCTGGGACTTCGGGTGGAAACTGGAGTAATGGAGTAGAGTATTTTTATCCATAGGTTTGGTATACAATTCAACTGCCAGTTTTCCACCCTCAGCCCCAATGGTAATATCCAGATAGTCCACACTGTCTTTGCTCCAATGTGCAGTAAGTCTGAGATTAGTGTCCCCCAGATTTAACCAACTAAGGAATTCATCCAATAGTTCCATGGGGCCATTCCATATAAAAAAACGTCATCGATAAAACGATGCCATTCGAGGATATTTTCATAAAAGGGTGCTAACTCATTATAAATGTGATGTTCCTCAAATTTTCCAACATACAAACACGCTAGACTAGGAGCGCAGGTTGCGCCCATGCTAGTCCCTTTCTTTTGCCGAAAAAGCTGATCTTTAAAAAGGAAGATATTATTCTTAAGCACCATATCTGTACATTCAACTATAAAATCCTTCTTGGTCCTCTCCATATCAGTGCTTTCAAGAATCTCATATATTGTCTCTACAGCGGATTGTTGTGGTATATTCGTGTATAAGGCCTCAATGTCTAGGGTTACTAGACTTTGAGTTTCCTTACAGAATGGTTTATCTTCCACCATACTAATAATGTGGGTTGAGTCCCTCACATAAGATTTAAGTTGGCTCACCAGAGGTTTCAGAAAAAAATCAATATATTTACTTAATGGTTCTAACAAAGAACCCAAACAACTCACAATTGGTCGCATTGGAGGATCATTGTGATCCTTATGCACTTTTGGAAGACCATACATGGCAGGAGTTTTGGGATTAATGTTATGGAGAAATCTAAATTCTTCCTCACAAATTAATTCTTGATTCTTGGCTTCCTCCAAGAAATCACTACACTTTTGTTGCAATAGGGAAAGTTCTCTCTCTTGAACCTTCTCGTAATGAGATTGTACATTAAGCAACTTAAACATCCTATCTTCATAATCTTGTGTGTCAAATATTACCACACCTCCGCCTTTATCGGCGGGTTTAATCGTTATGGAACGATCTTCTTTCCGGGTGCTTATGGCAATTCTTTCTGCCCTATTTAAATTATGATTTTTAAAAATTCTTTTTTAACAATATTTTGGATGTCAATCTCAACAACTCTTTCAAAGGTTTCTATATTTTTTCCCACCTGGGATAAAGAGGGGTAAATGTAGATTTCGGTTTCAGGCCAGTAATATTATTAGACTCTCTCGCTGGTCTGTTCTCAAAAAATCTTCTCAATCTAATTTTCCTAAAGAAAGAACGGAGGTCCCTTTCCAATTGAAATCTGTTAATTTTAGCTGTAGGAACAAAACTAAATCCTCTACCCAGTACATCCATTTCACTTTCGCTTAAAAATCTACCTGACAAATTGATAATGGGTATCTTATCTATCGCCAATATCTCTGGCGCCTGGTTTGCATATAATCCTGCGGAGGTTGACTGCGAACTTGTTGACCCCTCCCCTGGTTCCCATTGTATCTGCCCCTTCTGTTTCTTTGTTCTAAAAAAACCCTTGTTCTTCATTGGGTCCTCTACCGTTTCCCTCTCTCTGTATGTATTCTTCCTCGCTACTAGATCCTGAGGTTTCAGAGAAGGTGATTTGTTTCCTACCTCCCCCGTGTGTATCTGGGTCTTTTATATGAATTCTTCTCCCAGCCCTGGTCATTCTTTTGTTCATAATAACTGTCTTTTAAATAGGGATAGGCAAGTTCTTGACTGAACCTATTGATATCTTTTTTAAGTTTGTTAGTTTTCTTATTGATTAAATAATCACGATATCCATCTACATCCTTATTAATCTCTTCCAATTTGAGTTTAGCATCTTCAACAGCTGTACTAGTTTTAAGTTCCAATTCTAATTTTTCTATAGCCTCCCTTTCAATAATAAATATTTCCTGGGCTGTTTCAATAATGAGGAGCATCCAATCACGGCTGCAGCGGTTAGAGATTTGAGTCCAAATCTCTAAGAATTTTTGTTTTCAATGAATAAACCGGGCTCGTTTCGTATTTGTAATCCTATCGGAATTACCCCGGACTTCACATATTCTATTAAAAATTCAGCATGGGCCTCAGTCCTTATTAGTTTCTTTTTAAGGTTCAACAACGTGCCCATTTCTCTCATTTTCCAGCAATAACCGTAAATTTATTGCCCTTCTTGATATTAATAATTCTATTATATTCATCCTCACTAAACCCAAAGGTTTTAAGATGGTCCATTCACCTAAACAGGCTGGGACACCAATATAGTACTGATACACAATACTAGTTGGGCTGCTACCCAAAACTCTCCAGTCACAAGGACCGTGCGCAAATATACCAATATAGAGAGAGGGGTCCTTCTCTACCAAAGGGATGGGACACCAGAAATAGCACTATTTCAAAAAACAAACTCCCTTTGGGATTCTTTAAAACATACACATTCACACTACTTTCATACCTGTTCAGTCAAATCACCAAGAGTTGAATAGAAACCAAAAGATTACCATATAAAATGTTTTTATTTGATCAAATCCTTTTAAAATTTTACAAAACATTTTTTTTTATATATAATTATTAAAAAAACATATCTTTATATATTTCAAATGTTAAAAACAATTCATCTAGTAAACACAGGAGAATATCACAGAAAAAATATATATCCTAATTGATTAGGTCAGAAGTCGCACAACAAGTAAGGAAAGACAGATGTTAAAGTCATTGGTTTGATACTTCAAACACTTCTTTTACTCCCAATGGAGCCGGTGTAACTTGGGCGACTTCAAAGTGCAAAGCGACGCGTTTCGGTGGTAAAATCTGGTAAACCACCTTCTTCAGGCTTACAAATCTATTATAGTGTCTCCCAACTGACAAAAGTGCAGAAATTGGAACGTATATAAAGAATATAACAAAACTTGAGAATGAATTGAAACCACTGGAAGTTGATAGTGTATGGGAAAGATTGACAAATAGCATTGCGTCAATTGGTACCTGGTTTGCTAATGTAGGAAAAGGACTTTTAGGTAAAAAATTAGTACCTTTAGTAGGGATAGCAATAATAGTATTGTCAATAATGATATGGTGCAAATGTTGTAGAAAGAAAGACGTATAGAGTGACAGGAAAAGGAAAGAAACGAAAGTTTGATGAAATTGAATTAGAAGATCTGAAAAGTGAATTATACAAGAAACTGAAAGGAGACGATAAAAATAGAAAGTGTAAAGGTGAAGCTGAGACAATTTTATGCTAAAAGTTGGCATCTGGTTGTGGGTAATTTTTGATGGCTCAGAAACGCCATCAGAGAGGGGATTGATGGAGGAAGAACTCAGAATGAGACTTGCTCGTAAGCAATCCTCTCACAGTATTAATTAATTAAACTTTGTAATGTCTTTACTAATAAATGCATACACGAACATAGTATCCAAGTGAAGCTTGCCTATGTGTTTAACTAATAAGTAATGCTTGTCTAATCCAAAATGGCCGCTAAAGCGCAGGAACTTCATTGCGCATGTGTCAACCATATCACATGGTATGACGTCTTTCTTTGCTTGGAGGAAAAACTTTGCTTCTGCGCAGTGTGTGTTAAAATGGCTGCTTAATGTTCTCACGTGCTAAAGCTTGCGCATTTGCTGCAATTAACACTGTGGTATTTTAACGCTATTAATGCGGGATAGATTTATAATTAAATGGGATTAGAGTAGAAATAGGGGGTATACAGTGAAGACATTTGTGATTTTAATGTTTTCTTTTTTGACTTTTTATTAGTCCGTAAAATGGGGCCTGGGTTAACGGAAGGGCAGCTTGAAGCCAATGAGATGTGCGCATGCGCCCTGAAAATCAAGGCACAGCGATGAAGTCAACTTGAAAGTCATCCAAGGCCGTGACCTGGTGGCCAACTCCACTACATCTGCGATGTTCTTGCAAATGCAACATTTTATATATACATTGTATTAAACTTTGTCGTGAGACGGGTGGGAAATAAAGCAAATGTATTAATTGTGAAGGGTGGTATTTTAAAACAATGGGCTTAAAGAAATTGAACTAAATTGACATGGTGTGAGGATCAACCCCCTGTCCCCGTCCAATCAGAAGTAGTGGGCCCATAAATTTGAAACATTAATGGGAGGTACCTGGGTGTAGAAGGGTATAATAGATATAGAATTAGCTAGAGTTAGCATTGGCGCTGAGGCTGTCAGCTTTGAGAACCACAGAACGAGCTGATCGATTGCAGACAGAACCGCTGTCCAGAGAGGTCCTGAGGTGGGGGCGGCGGATTCCATTAGAAGGAAGACACGGAAGATATCGAGGAGGAGCGAAGTGTCAGAGAGGGGAACGACGCAGGCGACGTTGATAGAGAGGTCACCTATCCTGTCCTGAACCTGGTCCGGAGGTCTTGGTCTTCATCCTTCTTGGGACCTATCTTTCCAACTCCTTGGCCTAGGGGTTTGGTTCTCACATCTTTAGGTAAATATAAATGCAACCTTTAGCTGTGCTGCTGTCTCTATCTTCTTCTTTCTGAGGGATCGATAATTGATTATTAGTATGCTTCATCCTTGATATACGATTAAGTATTATGTGGTTTTGTAATTTACTCTGCTAAATCTTTAGATAAACATTTTAAAACTTCCTGACTCAGTGATTATTTCAGAATTTATGAATTATAGCGAATGTCACTCATTTTAAACTTTCCAATTATCAAAAGGTCCATTGGTAAGTCATTACTCTTTAATCAGTAAGTAATTGGTAGCAGGGATATTGATAAAGAGTACAACTGACCCACCAGCGGAAATTGCTAGCGTAGTATGAATAAATGGGCCCAGGTGAGTATTCGGTGTATGCTTGTTGCTAGTAACCCGCTGGATCAGCCTCCATCCAGGTATCAATCCCCCCAGCATTGGACATGGGGTAGTTCTCTCAGCATGTGAAGGGGAATGTCAGGAGATTATGGTACTTTACTATGTGTTTTTTGCAAGCATCGGTTCCAACATCTAACAATCACCCCGAGTTTCTGCGTGTCTTCTGTAGTGGGGCATCGCACCTTAAGGAACACCCTAGTGAGGGTCGGCACAAATGGATTTTAGGGCATGGTCAGGTCTTGTCTACTCGCCATCCATTGCACGAGCCAATGCAGTTGTGCTGCTATATAATACACCTGAAAGACGGGAACCGCCAGCCCTCCAGTTGTGGTTGAGCGATGCATCGTGGCTAGTGCCACTCGTCAATTGCTCGCCCCCATATGAAGGTAATTAATAAGGAATCAAGGTCTCTGAACTGTGCCATCGGGATCCAAATTGGAAGTGTGCCGAAGAAATATAAGAGGTGAGGAAGTGCCACCATCTTCAACAGAGATATTCAGCTTGCCACTGAGAGCGACAGCGTTTTCCAAAAGTCCATGTGAGAACAAAGGGATCAGATGGCCTGTCCTACATTGCCTTCCAGGAGATCCTGGCGAACATGATAGATTCTGACCCCCACGTAGGCCAAGCAGTGGGGTTCTCACTGCAGATGTTCTAATCCCTCAGGTGGATCGCCACGTGGTTCTGCAGGAAAGAGCCTGGATTTCTACCAATTCATTTTTAAACCAGTTAGGAGCCCAAAATAGTCTAACATGGATCTGGGTTCCTCTAGGTTTTCTGTGGTATCGCAGAGAAATATCAATAGGTTATTCGCATATAGCACTATGCTGTGATGATGGTCCTGGATGGATAATACCTGATATGCGTGGCCCATTCTTGCATAGCTCACCAAAGGCTCCATGGCCAGTGCAAAGAGCAGGGGAGATAAGGGGCAGCCCTGTCTCATTCTGCGACCCACCAGGTATCTCTCCGATATGACCTTCCGCTTACGGACTCTAGCAGTCGGATTCGCATATAGCAATTTTGTCCAGGCTAAGAAATTCCTGCCCAGCCCCATATGCAACATTACCTCGTATAGATAATACCATTCCAGGCTGTCGAACGCCTTCTCTATATCAACAGCAAATATAGCAGCGCTCGCTCGATTGTAGACTCTGGCTTCTGTTATGGCCAGTAGCCTTCTGATATTGGTGGCTGTATTATGACCAGGTATAAATCCTGCCAGGTCCGGGTGTATTAGTTTAGTCATGAAAGGGAGTAGTCTGTTCGCCAGAATCCTACTGCGAATTTTATAATCAGTGTTCAACACTGAGAGTGGCCTATATGCTGTGTGATCAGACGCCGATTTACCTGGTTTCAGAATAGGAGCGATAAGGGCTTCGCAGGTGGTATCTGGCAGGCACTCAGTGTCCCTGGCCACAGCATAGAGGGCCACCAGTCTGGGTGTCAATTCCTGAGAGTAGGTAGCATAAAACTCTGGTAGAAACCAGTCTGTTCCGGGTGTCTTATTCTGCGCCATTACCCTCTTTATCTCTTGCAGAGTTATATTTTCGCCCAGTTCGTCTGCTTTGTCCTTCTCAAGGTGCGGGAGATGCAGATCTCCTAGATAGGTCTGTGTCGCTAAACTGTTGTGTGCTGTGATGCTTCTGTATAGATTCGAGTAATATTGAGCAAAATGGGCATTAATCTACTCTTGGGAGTATATTCTTTTTCCCCCACCCTCTCCAATTTCAACTATGGGTGAGCCCCATTTGGCTGGGTTAGCCAGCCAGGCCAGGATGACTCCTGTCTTGCCCCGCTGGGCATGTGTTCTGTCCATATACTGCCGAAAGTCAAAGCACCTGAGCCATTCCGTCTGGACCGCTACAGCCCCCTTAGCCTCTAAGAGGTTCGACTGCACCTCCGAGTGCCCTGGCCTACATCTTTCAAAATCTCTCAGGTGCTCCTCCGCTGCCAGTACATCTCGCAGCAAGGTATGCCTGACTCCCTTTGATTCTGCTATGCAATGGCCACGCAGGACTTCTTTAAAGGTGTCCCACTCCACTTGGGGAGAAGATGCTGTGCTGGCATTATCATCAAAATATTGAGTCAGTCTGTCCCTAATAATTTCCTGGAATACCTGGTCCTCTAGAAACTCAGGTTTTATTTGCCAAGTAGGAATAGAAGAACGAGCACAGGCCCATGTAAGATGTAATAGTGTGGGATTATGGTCTGAGATTGTGCAGGCTAAATATTCAACTGAGTGTATTGAGTTATGTATGTCTGAAGTACAAAGGAACGTGTCAAGTTGAACGTGGACTTTGTGAAGACTAGAAAAGTGGGAATAGTCCCGCCCTTGTTCTCCTTTTCGACGTGCCTGTGTTAGGATATGGTCTCGGTCTTTGTAATATAGCAGACAGACCAAACCGGCCACGGGGAGGCCCCCGGCAATGGAAGCCTGGTCGCCACTTGGTGGGCTTATCCGAGCTCGAAAAAGGTGGAGAGACCCTCTGGTACAACCTCCTCATATATCCATTTTTGTCAGTAGTCTATCATGCTGGGGCCCTCAAGCTTCTCGGGTAGACCCACTACCCTAATGTTATTGCGGTGGGAGCAATTTTCAGCATCCTCTGCCCGCAGTTCCAGAGTGCGAATTTTAGACTCTATAGTGGCCATCCTCTTGGTAGCCGAGGTGAGTGTGGACAGTATATCTGCCAGTACTCGCTCATTAGTGATGTCCCTCTCTGCGAGGCGCCAATGATCGTCAAGTAGCAGAACCAAATCGGATCTTAGGGTAGCTATTTTAGTTTTTAATGTCTCTCAGGAGGAGGTTATGGCCAGGATAACATCCTGCAACATGAGGGTCTCAGCCGACTCAAGCACCCGCGATGCGGGTTCTGCATCATTCAGGGGTTCAATTATGCCTCCATGGTCCTGGTCCCTTCTGCAAGTAGTCTTGTCCATGGTTGTCGCGGGTCAGGATAGGTTTAATGGTTCGCAGCGTCATTCCCTACCAGCAAATCATGCACAGGTCTCTCTGGTGGAGCAGGGTATTGGTCAGCGCCAGGTCATCCCAACAGTCCACGGGGCAGATTGGCCAATCAAGTAGCAGTCACGGGTAAGTGGATCCACCCCAAAGCACAGCGGGCCCTCGGTTTTGCTAGACTTCTGGCCACAACAGGCCTCATAAGGGGTTGTCGCACAGCCCTTTCGCTGATCCAGCAGACAGGGGCCCAGACACCCTTGCAGCTCCCACACCCCCGCTTTTCTCAGCTCTTAGCAGGTGGGCAACTAGTACCGTCAGCAGCTCTCAGGTCCACATAGGGGCATCTGCCATCTCCCAGTTCCAATCAACACGTGCAGGCCCCACCAAGGCCCCCGCTACCGCATGGGTATCCTCAGTGCTGAAGGTGATGTAGCTGGCCCCAGCTGCTCCAGGCAGCGTGTAGGGATCACACCAGTGGGCATCGGGGGTCAAGGATCAAAGTCGTTGTCCCTGATCAGCGCGATATGGAGGGGGGACCTCAGAATTCATGCGGGCTTACTGTGCCATTTTCCTCAATCTCTTGCGCTCACCGTGGACCCAGAGGCAATGAAGCGGCACACCGCCACCCAGCAAAGAGCAGCAGGGACGCCTGCTGATATACGGGCCGATAAGCCCAGTCGTCACGTCTTCCACAGCTGGACCCTCTAAAATGCAGTGATATCCATGTCCCCACTCCACTTACTGGCAGAGTCGGATGAGCAGGCGGAGGCATGCAGGCCGAACCGCTTATACATCTTTATGGGCAGATACAACAAGTATTGGCCCTGCGGGGAAGCCAGCGGCAGCCCCGCTCCTTCAGTCACAGGCGCCACACCGCTCTGCTCCTTTCCCGCTGGTAACACCCTAGCCACCACCACACCACACACAGGACCGAGGTATCGTAGGGATAGTGCCGCCTCCCAGGCAACATGTCTTTCCCTTCAGTCCCGGCAAGATCTTCAGCCCTCCAAGTCCGACCAACAGCGATCTGGGCTGGAGTAGGCTTGATGGGTATGGGGTTCGGGAGGCACAGGCAGCATCATGAGTCAGAGCTCTATCCACTCACTCAGGTCGAGGTCTCAATCAGAAGGAGCACAGCACTGGTGCGGTTTATTCATAAGGGGCCGCCGTTGCCATCTAGGGTCGCGGCCTCGCTGCTCAGCCACAAATAAAGCGGATTTCAAGCCAAGACGGGCCGCTCATTGTCAAAGGTGTTAACGCTGAGTCCCCCTGGAAACGGATGTCAGCAGGGAGGTTTCTGGGGTCCCTGAGCTGATCTCATGAAGGGAGGATGGTACAAGATGGATATCGGCTCTGCGGAGCTCCGAGCAACGCTGCTCACTCCATCTGCGTCAGGCCTGAAACAATCTACTCTGTGCCACTGCAGTCTACGCCACACTATTCTGCTCTGCACCAACCCACTCTACGCCACTCCACACTATGCCAGTCAGTTTTCTACTGCTGCACTCTATGCCACTGCACTCTACACCACTTTACTCAAAACCAATACATTCCAT
This sequence comes from Calotriton arnoldi, assembly GCA_963921515.1. Lineage (NCBI taxonomy): Eukaryota > Metazoa > Chordata > Amphibia > Caudata > Salamandridae > Calotriton > Calotriton arnoldi. The sequence continues at coordinate 442,470 of CAWUFW010001715.1, read as the reverse complement.
GCCAATGCACTCTATACCAATCTGCTCTGTACTACTGCACTATACACCACTATACTCTAGTCTACAACACTGCACTTTACACCACTCTACACTATTGCTCTGTCACTTTACTCTGCACCGCTCTATGCCACTGCACTCTACACCAATGCTCTACGGCACTCTACTCTACACCACTGCACTCTACGACACTCTGCTCTGCAGTACTGCACTCTCTGCCACTGAACTCTATGCCACTCTACTCTGCGCTACTTTACTCTATGCCACTGCACTCTACTTTGCACCACTCTACGCCACTGTACTGCACTCTATGCCTATGCACTCCATGCCACTCTAATCTACTCTGCACCACTGCTCTCTGACACTGCACTCTATGCCACTCGACTCCTGTGCCACTCCACTCTACGCCACTGCAATCAATGCCATGCCACTCTACGCTACACCACTCTACACCACTGCACTGAATGCCACTGCAGTCTATGCTATGCCACTGTACTCTAAACCACTGCACTCTATGCCACTTTACTCAAAACCAATGCACCTTACGCCACTGCACCTACGCCAACTACTGTGCACCACTGCACTTTACGCCACTGTACTCGACAATATTTTACTCTGTGCCACTGCACGCTATGTCACTCTACACCACTGCACTCTATTTCACTGCACTCTACGCCACTGTATCTACTCTACACTGCTGTACTCTACGTCACTGCTCTCTGCATCACTCTATGACCCTGCACTCTGACACTTTACTCTGCATGACTGCACTCTATGCCACTGCACTCTACTCTGCACCGCTCAACTTTTCTCCACTCTACTGCACTGTATACCTCTGCACTTCATGCCGCTGCACTCTACGCCACTCTACACCTCTGTACTCTACCCTGCAATACTCCACTCTATGCCACTTCACTTTATGCCACTCTACTCCACTCTGCACCACTCTACTCCACACTATGCCATTGCACTCCATGCCACTTCAATCTACTCTGCACCGCTCTACTCTATGCCACTGCACTCTACGTCACTGCACTCTACATAAATTTACTCAAAACCAATGCACTCTATGCCACTCTACTCTGCACCACTGTACTTTACGCCACTTCACTCTAGGCCACTCTACTCCACTACACTCTACAACACTCAACTCCACTCTATGATTCTCTGCTCCATTATACCCTGCTCCACTAACAATGTGCTCCATTAACACTGACAAATGCTGCCTACTTATTCTCCTGGACCTTTCGGCAGCCTTTGACACGGTTGACCACAACCTACTCATTAAGGCTCTTCAAGAAAGGGTAGGTGCTGATGATGTGGTCCTACAATGGTTCTCCTCCTTCCTACACAACCGCTCCCAAAGTATAAAAATCAAAACCTTTACATCTGACCTTCACCCCGTCAGCAGAGGTGTTCCCCAAGGCTCAGTGCTCTCTCCTCAGCTGTTCAACATATACATGGAACCCCTCACTACCCTACTCAAAAAAGCCAACATCCCCTTCCACCTTTACGCAGGTGACACCCAGATCTACCTGGAAACCTCCATTGATGACATCCAGAGACTCAACGACACGCTAAAAGAAGTCCAACACTGGCTATCAACAAATCACCTAAAACTCAACCAAGACAAAACAGAAATCCTCCTTATCTCTAACAAAGAAGAAAACCCCCAAGTCGCAGAATGGCTAAAAGCTATTGACGCCCTCAATAGCAATCTCACTCTGGCTAACTCGGTTAAATCATTAGGAATTACCCTAGACCCAAAACTCGACATGGCCAAACACATTAAGAACTCCGCTAAGAGTGCCTTCCTCAATCTGAAGCTACTTAACAAAATAAAACCACACATCCCGCCCCAAAGACCTCAAACTAGCCACTCAATTATTGGTGCTATCCAGACTCGACTACGGGAATGCAGTCCTTACTGGTACAACTAAATCTCACCTAGCTCCCCTCAAAACAACCCTCAACGCAGCAGCCAGAATGGTCACCGGAGTCAAGAAATATGATCACATTTCACCCGCACTCAGAGAACTAAAATGGCTCCCCATCGAATTGCGTGCCAGCTTCAGAACTGCTCGCCTCACGCACAAAGCCCTGCACACAGGGAAACCCGATTACCTAGCCTCAAAACTCAAGAGAGCCGGTCAGACAAGAAACCTCAGGAGCTCTAACACCCTTCTACTCATCCCCATGAAAACACGCAAAAAAAACCCGCTGCACGGTCCTTCGCTGGAAACGCGCCCAAAATCTGGAACTCCATCCCAATCGATATCAGGACTACCTCTTCCTTTGTCAAATTCAAGAAACTCCTAAAAGACCTCTTCCTCAATCGTGCCTTCCCGAACCGGTAACAGCCGCCAAAGCGCACAAGCCTGCTCTCTGCAGCATCTTGACACTGTGATACTCAAATCTACCTCCTCCCCGCTCCCCTCCTCCTTTTTCCCTCCTCCCTGAAAGAGGTTCAACCCAAGACTTCGTGCACCCATCGAGGTTTCTCAGTACTTCCATACCTCAAAGTTGCACAGCACGCTGAGACCTCCGAAACAATATTGTATACCATGACCTATTGTGTTCACATCGAGGTTTCTCAGGACTTCCATACCTCAATGTTGCACAGCACGCTGGGACCTCCGAAACAATATTATATACCATGACCTATTGTGTTACCCTGCAAAGAAAAAATGTTGTGAAGCGCTCCGATACCCTCGGGTCTGGCCAGCGCTATATAAAACGTCTCAATAAATAAATAAATAAATAAACACTGTACTCTACTCTGCCATTCTACGACAGTACTCCACTCTACGCAACTGTATCTATGCCGCTCCATGCCACTTTACTCCACTCTATTCTTTGACACACTACTCCACTCTATGACAATCTACTCCGCTGTATGCCACTCTACTCCACTCTACGCAACAATCTGTATGCCACTCCACTCTGCTCCACACCACTCCACGACACTCTATGCCACTCCACTCTACGGCACTCTACTCAACTCTGACATTGTGCTCCACTCTACGCCCTTCCACTCTACGACACTCTACTCCCTCCATGACACTCATCAACAGTTTACGCTACTCCATGACTCTCCACTTCACTCCTCTCCACACCACTCAACTCTGCTGTACCCCACTCTACGCCACTCTATAACACTCCACTCTCCTCCACTTTATGACACTCCACACCACTCTCCTTTACCCTACTAACTTTTAGCCATGCTGAACAGCACCACTCTGGTGTACAACCTTGCGAAAACATATTGGTGAAGCCAATAGCTCTTGCATAGTCGAGACCTGTTGGCTTTGCCAATGCTTGTTTAAAATCTGATGTGTATTAAACTGATTCTAATACCTTTTTGTAACAAATATTTAACTGCATTTTGGTGTGTTTAATTTTACAGTAGAGTTTCTCATTTTATTCTTCCTGTTTACAAACATTGTATCTCTTTCACATGAAAGAACACCACATCAAGGATTTAAGTGGTTTGTGAAAAGGATTATGGTGTGACCATGTAAAAGTACCCCGGCTATACATTATAAGGATATTGCAAGTCTCCTCGAAGTTACATCACCTTATAGAGGAATTCCTCAGTGGCTTACAATATCATTAAAATATGTGGCAGGGGTACTTAATCACAAACATAATTGCAGGAATCCTGATCTTTTTCTGAGTAAAGAATGAATGGCAGTAAGACTCGGATTTTGTTGGTTGGAGAACTGCCTTTTAATGATTACACTTATGTAAGACACGCAGGCTACCTGGGGGTCTTACTCTCACGCTCCATGCAATCCATTACCATTGCTATGACTTACCTAAAGAATGTGTACTAACTTTTAGACTGTGAGAGATAGTTTCATTGTCAATGATAGGACGCATTAACTTGTTAAAAATGGTGGTGCTCAGCGGCAGCTCCTCCGCTAAGGCAGAGGAGCGTCACCCCAATGCTCTGCGAGCAGTAGTTAAAGGAAAACAAAAATGATAATAACCAACGTTATCATTTTAGTTTTCCGTTTCCTGTTGCGAGGCGGGGCTGACAGAGCAGGGGCCGGGGGGAGGAGTGGTTTGCCCACTCCAAGTACACATGAATGTTTGGCCAGCCGTCTCAGGCCGGCCAAACCGTCATGCGCACGTTGCATGTTCTCCACCCAGGCGGCATTACAGCCTGGGTGGAGAACATGCCCAGGTTTCCATTCCCCGCTGCATTGCAGCATTGTGATTGGTTCAGGGGAGGCTGGGAGACCAGGTGCTTCCTGCTGCCTGACTCCAGACAGGAAGAAGATAAGAAGAGGATAGAGGAGAAGCGGCATCCGGCCGGCCGTAGTGAGGTAAGTTTTGTTTTTTTCTTTTTCATTCCCACCCCTCCCCGCCCCAACACCACCCCCGTATTGTAGGAGCCGATACTGGTGGTGCTCCCAATATTTGTGTATTTTTTTAGAGCACGCTCAATGCATGTGTCGGCACACTTGTTTGCCCACCTGGATACTATATGAGCAGCTTTACACAGGGTCACAAGAGGCCCAGGTGGGCACTTCGGGTTTTGTGGCTTTCTTCCTCCCCAAGATGCTGTTAGATTTTTGGGCAGCATTCGGGAAACGGGCAATGACACCTGTGGAGATTCTCTGTCTTTTCATCATGTTTTTGAGTAATGGCAGGGCTTTTTTGATCAAAAGTAATAACCTGAAAGCATTTAATAACGTTCTCAGTTGTTACCTCTCTCTTTGGGCAGTCTGCAGCACCTGTATTCATGTTCCACAACATTATAGTTGGCTACTGCAAGGGTAATAGCAGTTCTGACGATTAGGCTTGGACTGGTGACCGACTCTAGGAACTGTGGGTTTTTTGGCAAGCTGAGAGGTTCTTTTGGAAACAATGGAATGGTGAAATGTGCCATAAGTTGAGGAGGTGTGTGTGCACCAGTTTATGGATGGCGGTTAACATTTATTTTTGTCATTATTGCTTAATTTGTGTTTTGCTCAGCACCCTCAGCCTTTGGCTTACATTTTCTGTCCCCTTAAAAAGTAAGATTGATGCATAAATGTGTAATTTCTTCTTGTTTTACATTTGCTGACAAGTTGTTAGGGTCATTTGTTCCCGAAAACATTTTCGTGAAGGAAGAGAATAATCCCATAATAAGGAAACGTATCACTGCCTCTCGTGGTCAGCACAGGCTGTATCATAGCATGTTTATTTCTTACTTTCAGCCGTGCTGCACAGCAGCCACACTGCTGCACAACATGGCCAAAAGACTCTTGCATAGGCAAGAAGTGTTGCCCTTGCCAATGCTAGTCAAGATAAGTCCGTTGGACAACGCATTGGCAGCATGGATCTGTAAGTAACCTGCAGCTCACACTTTTAAAGCATCATCGAAACCTCAGTGGTTAGTATGGCACTGCACTGTACTGCTTGTAACATACAGGTAAACATATCTGAATCCTGGTAAAGTAGATCAGTGGGTTGTGTGCTTCCTGGGGCCAATGGTATGAGGCAGGCGCATAGGGCTAAAAGGGCTTCAGCCACCCCTGTCGTGCGTCTCATCCCAGGCTGCTGCAGCTCGAGCTGCTGTGGGCTTGGCTGGGCAGTGTCTGGAGTCTTATCTCCGACACAGCCAAGTTTTTCACAGGTCTTTAAAGACCATTTGCATGTTTACATACCTTTGTAAACTGGTTACCAAGGCTTTTTTTCTGGTTCCAATACCCCCTGGGCCCCCACTCTGCCTATTCCTTACATTTGTATTTTACATTTACTGCCGTAGTATGAGAATGCATTTCATGAAAAGGAATATAAAGTAGGGTTGCCAAAAGAAAAATGCCAGCCATGTGTTGTTTAAAGAGCCTGCAAAGACCTTGTCTTGACACTAAATAGGGTTATAAATAAAAAAGTATGGATTCATTTGTAATGTGACTTTTCTGTCTTTGTTCCCTTTAATTATCAGTCATGAATCATTCAGGCAGCCCTAGAGCACAATTAAAGTGATTTCTATTTATATTTGTTGTTCGAAGTATGCACAGATAAGTGCTGAAAATACGGCTTTAGGTGACTGCTTATTGTTGTACCGTCTGGGACACCAAAATAATGAGCCGGCAACCCTAATCATAAGACTGGAAGTTTGTTGCAGGATCAGCACATTATTTATTTCCTTCACCCTCGATCCCTGATTAATGCCATAATAGCAATAGTTTAACTTATATCCGAAACCCTCCGCCGCCGTCAATAACATACTGAGTTACTCCAAGTGTCTGGGAATGCACCCTGCATTCAGACAACTCACTCCTCATTCTCGCCCTTCACGTTCACGCTCACCCTGCACTCACAGCGATCACAATGCACTCACACCACTCACCTGCTCACCCTGCACTCACAATGCACTTGCGCTGTTCACCCTGCACCTCACCCTGAAGTCACACAAGCACACTACTCACCCTGCATTCATGTGACACTTCACTCACCTGGCCTCCTCACTGCTCAATCTGTAATCTCACTCAAACAAGCCCATCACTAACCATGCCTTCTTTCGTCCCACTCTGCACTTACATCCGCACCCAAATTCATATGTCACCTCACTCACCCTGCAGTCACTCCTCTTACCCTACTCTCACACTGTTGCATCGCTCACCGTGCACTCACACAGCGAGGAGGGTTAAAGTGCCTGCTACAAAGAACGAGTACCCTGTAGATCACAGAACTGAGTGTGAGTAAACTATGAGTAGCGCTATATAAAAATGAAATGTTTGTCAGAAAGGTGCTATAGAGAGATGAGGTGCATGGTTGGGGAGTGGTAGTGAGGGAGTTCATGGAGAAGGAGAAAATGGGGGAGGGGGCACAAAAAAGACTGTTGCACCGTGTGCGACCAGTGCTAGGGCCGGCCCTGGCTGGGAGTGTTAGCCCCCCCAAAGTTCAGATCTAGTTGCGCCCCTGGTATGAGGAGCATTGAGATGGGTAGTCACTACTGCTGTTCAATAGACTCACAGATGTTCTATTCTTGACCTTTCTTACAATGTTGTTGTTTCATATGATAAGGAGCACACATATTTATGATACACTGCACCCTATTTAGGTAACACAGAGGCCCAGCAGAAGAGAGGAAGCAGCCATGACGCCGCTTCCTGTCCCACTACCTACCATGATCATACCACGCCTTACCTGAACCTGGAGAGGAAGGTCCTCATCTTTGATGACCAAGAATTTCGAGGAAGTAGCTTCTTGCTACAACTAACCACAAACACCAACTGATGGCTACTTTCAGTGTCCACGCTCATAAGCACACTATGCCAAACTAATAGGTACTGCAAGCTTGTTAAATAAAATGAACGACATCACTGCAAAGATTCATCATGAATACCTTCAGTAGGATCATTTGAGTGTAAGAGTCTTGGCACTGACGATAGCTCGCTTGGCGACCCTTAGTGCCGGGCTGAGTGGAAAAAAACGGCATTCACAAAAAGTAACTTCATCAATTAAAACAAGGTGTGGTCTCCTGATTTTGGACGTTGGATTAACTTTCTACCCTCACATTTCCATAATCTGTGTGCCCACTTTATATCTTTGTAACCTTATGTTCTTCAAGATGGACCAGTCAAGCGCCTACACATGTTTGTCACCGGTAGATGAGTTATTACCTTATTTTGTGTCAAGGCTTTGCCATGAGTGTTATTTGTTCGTGTTGTGCAACAGGAACAAAGTTTTTTAAAAATCAGTAAGAGATGTTATTCAGTACGCAAACTAGAAGATTCTGTGCAAAAAATCGGTCAAATTGTATGACTTTCATTTTTATAATTCACAACTATATTAACTTAAAACGACAAACTTGTTTTGCATAATAATACAACAGTCAAATAAAAATATTGCAATCCCATCCTCCTTCGGGCATTGCCCCATCATTTATTTCCTGTTCTCTTGCAGCTGCACCTTCTGTGCTGTCATCAGCATACCCAGTCCTGGTAAGAGACGCATCTCTCATGTTCAGTAATATGTCACAAAGAGCAGGCTCAAATTGTTCTGCAGGCTTTTTTGCATCCATAGGGTCTCCTCCTCCTCACACATCAAATACGCGTCTCCATCTCCTATCCAGGAGGTCAGATGTCCTCTCTTGGGCTGCGGGTCTACTCATGCGCCATGATATATTTATTTCTTCTCTGTCTCAAGACTGCAGGGTGGGAGTAACAGACAGCTGCTCAAGGAGTATGCACAGTAACCTAGGGGTTTAAAGACAGCGTTGTAAAAATACCAGATCTGCAAAATATCAATTGTCATTCCCTAATAGAACGACCGGAAAGACAACCAAGCCCTATTGATTTGGTTTAAGGTGAACAATGCTGTAGACAAATGAATTTGCCAACTGCACTATCCCCTCTTTTCCACAATGTTTACACGCTCATATTTTGTGAATACGAGCAACACTGATAAGAAAACTGGCAGACAGGTATGTTATTCCCCATTGCACAGGTGCTGAGAATTTTGAAACAAAACCCAACAACCAACTTCCATCGTAAAGAAAGACAAAAGTAGCTGAAACATTACAACTTAAAACTTTGTACATAAATATATGATAACAAGGTCTGCAGAAGGGGCCATCTGCACATCCCTGGATTAGATGATTTATTTCACTTACGGAATTTCCATTACTGAGAAAGCATTTCACCTAAACTGGTAAGTGGAAATGTGCAGGATGAATGGCATATACCCAGGGCCACTGGAATCATGCGGCAGGGGAGGTTCAAATTATGCAGCAGGGTTGATTAAATTATGCGGTAAAAGGCAAATTATGCAGCACAATTTGTGATCGTATTACTTCTTTATTTTGACATTTTTACACTTTTTAATACTGTCTGGGCATTCGTTGCATCTCATTAGTACCAATTTAACACACAAATATAGCAATAAGCTACAGAAAGGTGACCAGTCAACCTTTGCAAAGGACCCTCCACTACCCAGCAACATGTGTTGCTGCGTTTTTACTAACTTTTTAACCATTTGAGCTAGAATTTATTTTTTTGTTAAAATCAGCAGATTATGCGGCAGATGATGGTTTATGTGGCAAATACGACAAATCTACAATTATGCGCACATCGCTGCAGCTGCACAATCGCATAATTCCAGTGGCCCTGCATATACCATGTCATAACCACCAATTCATAGAATGTCTTTTTCTATGAATTGGCTTTTGCTTGCTTTATTTAAAAGGTGTAAATGCAATGGTTGCCAGTCTTACTTTCAGAAACTTTTTTACCTGATGCTTTTAATTCACTAACTCTTCACCACCATCCATCTCTGACCACCCTCATGACCCCTAAAATACCATGTATCTATGCCCCCTAAAAACTCTTCACCAAGCCTAAACTACACTGTAGAGAAGCTGTCTCTGTATATACTATACCAAAGTAACGTATAGTGTGACAGAGTCCAGTAGATCCCCAAAGGTAGGCAGAGGTTAAAGTAGATAATACCTTACTCTCTATTTGTGGTAGTGTGGGCGAGCAGTAAGGCTTTATCAGAGGGTAGTGTTAAGCATTTATTGTACACACTCAGGCAAGAAATGATGTCACACACTCAAAGACTGAACTCAAACCAATTTGCTTGTATAAAAATATTATTTAGTAGTAATTTATTTTCTAGAACCAAGCCAGGCCCGGTACAGGTAAGTGTAATTGTATTTTGCAAGAATAATGCAGTTTGAATGCAGTTGAATGCAATTGGATTGGTTACAGGTAAGTCATTTGTTTGTAAAGTAGTTTGAATTAATTTTCTGTTACTTTTCAGATTACTTTGTACGTTACTTTTCAGATTACTTTTTAAGTTACTTTCTCTACTCAGTGTGATATGCCTAGATATCACACTGGGACACTTCCTAGAGGAAAGGTACGTACATCAGTTTTTGTGCGCTTGCAGTTTCTTAGGGTTTCATACAAAGCAACTCCACACTTAGAAAGTTTTTCACAGAAAAGCAGTCAATGCAGTCCTATGGGAGAAAAACAGTATTATCGGTAAGTACTTAGGTTTTGGAGTTGGTATTCTGGGGTTAAACCAGGGTTACTCCAGGGTCGAGGATGCACTCTCAAAGCACCCTCAGGGGCACTAGGGCGGCTGGGTGCAGAGTGCTGAGGCCCAATGTTATCCAATGGGGGATAGAGGGCCTCCGGTTGGTGGCTGCTCACGAGCAGGCCACAAGGTTGTGGGAGCAAAGCTCCTGGTGTTAGGCTCAGGGCAAAGGGGGACCAGAGTTAGCACCCAATGTGCACCCACAGCGGCACTAGGTTGGCCGGGTGCAGGGTGCTGTTTTGGCATCGGGTGACCTGTTGTTTTCAATGGGAGATGCCGGTTTTGGATTTTGGCTGCAGGCTCTGTCCAGGAAGGCTTCCGGGAGGAACCAACAGCTAGGCAGGTAAGTTGGAGGGCTTGGGGACATAGGTGCACCTCAGGTCCTCTTCTCCAGGGCGCAGGGCGGCTGGATGTAGGGGTGTCTTTTGAGGTCGGATTTCACCTTACCGGGCCACTTGCGGTTGGGGGAGCTCCGTGCAGAGGCTGCAGGCGACGTCAGGGAGTCATGGAGGGGTCAACCCACGGTGGACTCTGAAGCGCTGGGGTACCTCGCTGGGACCGGTGGGCCACTCGGATTCAGGCCGTAGGCGTCAGGTGCAGTGGTGGTTCCAGGCATCGGGTTTCTTTGTCCTTAGCAGACTCGGACTCTTTCTTTGTTGATTGTTTTGAACAGAGCTGCTGTTCACAGGGGATCCGGTCTTTGTTGAAGGCAGTCAGTCCTCCGTAAATATGCCACCGCCAACCAATGGTTTTAACATGTATATTATACTTTTTACAACTTGTTCGGTTTTATCGAAATATTGTTATGGTTTTAATTAACTTAAACAATAAAGATTTATTCAGTCAGTCCTCCCAGGGGTTCTGGAGGTCGCTGGCTGCAGGACAAGGCGACCTTTGGCGCAGGATCTCTGGAAACTACAGACAGGCCGGTAGGGCTGGGGCCAAGAAAGTTCTTCTCTGCAGTCTCCTCTGCTGGGCGTCTTCTTTCGTCCTTCTTCTTCGTAGGTTGTGGGAATCTGTCTCCTTGGTTCAGGCATACCCCCTAAATACTGTATTTAGGGGGCGTTTTAGGGGTCTCGAGGTCAGTAGCCAATGGGCTACTGACCTTAGGGTGACTACCCCCTTGGTGTGCTCACCCCACGTGGGGAGTGGGCACAATCCCTAACCCTGATTGGAGAGTGCCTGCCATTTGCAAGATGGCAGGCACTAAAGAGTGTGCTTCACCTCGCCTCCCCCACCTGAGGCGTGGGGTTGGCAGAGATGGGCACACCTTCTGGGCTGTTCTAATTTTTCCCGCCTGTCTTCCCGCCGAAAAGGAGGGGAGACAGGAAGGGGACCTACTCTTGATAGGAGGAGAGGCTGGGGGTCGCGTTACAAAGCTGGCAAGGCCTTTGAAGCTCCCCTGCCACAGATGGCTCTTCCTGACCTGGGGGAGGTTTGAACACCTCCGCATACGAAAGGCTTTGTTTCTGGACTCAGGGAGCGAAGGCTCCCACCCCAGGGGTCCAGAAATATGTCTTGTGGTGGCAGGCTGGTATTTACCAGTCAGGGAACCCACCAGAGGCTGGGCCTTTTTCAGGGGGCATCTCTAAGATGCCCTCCGAGTGCATTGCATAATAAATCCCACACTGGCATCAGTGTGGGTTTATTATGCTGATAAGTTTGCTACCAAACTTCTCAGAATTCAGTAAAACCATTATGGTGCTGTGGAGTTCGTAATGACAAACTCCCAGACCATATACTCTTTATGGCTTTACTGCACTTACAGTGTCTAAGAATTGACTTAGACACTGTAGGGGTACAGTGCTCATGCAACTGTATCCTCACCAGTGGTATAGTGCACCCAGCTAGAGGGGCGTTTTACCTATACCATAAGCAGTGGGTTGCAGGCATGGCACATAGGAATGTGTGCCATGTCGACTCTTCACTTTTCTCTGCACCAAAACACTCAGCCTGCAATGGCAGTGTGTGTATTAAGGTACAGGACCTCTAAGGGTGGCACAATATGTGCTACAGCCCTTAGAGGCCTTCCCTGGCCACAGTGCCCTTGGTACCCATGGTACCTTTTACAAGGGATTTGCATGTGGCCAGAGAGGTGCCAATTGGGGGTACAAAGGTACAGTTTTGGGAAAGAACACAGGCCCTGGGAACCTGATTGGCAGGGACCCAGGGCACATCAAGTCAAAGTGCATCAGAAATCTGGCAAAACGTGTGGGGGGGTAATGCAATCCCCCAGCTATCTACATAAACCTATCCCTGACTTCTACACTCCACCCAACCCTGAACCTAAAGCCCCTCAGTACACCTAAACTACACCCATCCTGTGCCCTAAGCTCCACCCATCCCTGAACCATAAAACCTCTTTCTACCCCAAGACTCCACCCATCCCTGAACCCTAAAACTACTCTTTACCCATAAACTCTACCCATTTCTGAACCCCAAAAACTCCTTTCTATACATAAACCCCATCCTTCCCGGAACCCTTAAAAGCCTGCACCACCTGTAAACTCCACCCATCCCTGAACCTTAAAAACCCTTTTCTACATTTAAACTCCAACCATCCCTGAACCCTGAAAACCCCTCTCCACCATGAACATCACTCTTTCCCAAACACTAAAAACCCTTCACTACCCCTCAATGCCACCCATTCATGAACCCTCAAAGCCCTTTTCCACGCCTGAACTCCCCCAATCACTGTCCCCTAGGAACACCTCATCACCCCTAAACATCACCCATCCCTGAACCTAACATTCCGTCACTACCCCTAAACTCCACCCAAGTTTAATGTACTTTGGGATTTTTAGTTAAAATTATCTTTCCTTTAAAATGTTTCCTTTAATGTTCAATTTATTTCCATTTCCTTAAAATTGGATTTCCATGGTTTGGTTTCCTCCAGTGTGGTTTCTCCATTTTCGTTTTCCATTAACTCACACACATCAAGACTGATAAGTAGGCAACACTGTCCGGCACAGCAAACAGATTATGAAATTCCAGCAGCCATGCCCACTGTTCTTTGGCACAAAATAGTGGCAACAAAAAAAATCACTATCTTAGGGGAATTCCATCAGAGGGGGTAGACCAGTACTTGGTTTATGGGCTGACTCATGTTTTACATCTGTTGGCAGATTTGGATGGCAGGTGTAGGCCCCCTTGGCCCACCCAGATTTGCTTTCTCACCATTAACTATCCTTTTCTTCTTTTGCAGAAGTAGGCTTGCAAGCAGGGATGGCTGCCATTACTAAGGTACTGATGCACATGAAAAATAGTACCAGCCAAAACCACCATACATGTACCAACTCAAAAAGTCCCAGCAATAGTTCTGCTCCCTCCATTTAATTCTACTGCTCACCTTTCACAAAATCCATAAGGAGCAGGTGGTCATCCATGCCACCACTGTGAAAAGATAAATGTCACTGGGGTTGTACATTACTTTACTACTGCACACCGATGTCAGAATACCTTCTATTGCATGCTGAATACCAATTTGCACTAGTAATGACTGCTATGAATGCCACAATTGATCTCTAAGCAAACAGTGGTTTTCATACACCTCTAGCACACTCATGGCCTTATTTACAAAGGTAACTATACATGTATATATTTACTCACAAGTATATTTACTACTACACCTAGGTGTAACTCTACACTTTTTTGCTGTCCACCATTTCTGAGGGTAGATGTACCCCTAGGCATAGACATACACGTCTCCACCATTTCAAACAAGGGGTAGAGCCTCTTACAACAGGATTTACTAGTGTTAAGTTACTACTAGTAACTTTGCACACTATGGGCCCGATTCCGATGTCGGACGGACCGGAGTCTGTCCGACATCGGTTTGGAACTGGAACCGAACAACCTCCTGTCACTGGTTCCAGCCCAGGAAGTAGGATGCGACAGAACCCTGTTCAGACGCATGCCTATTCTTTACAATGAGAGCATGTATTCCGAACAGAATGCATGCTCTCATTGCAAAGAGCAGTGCAGTTCATCCCTGCACGCGTGGCAGGCACCTCAAGGTGCCTGCCACCGGGTGTAGAGATCAACAGGGGGGCACCATAGGTGCCCTCTTGTCCGCCATTTGGCGGCCTTGCACCCATGGGGGCCCTGCTGGAGGCCCCCAAAGACAGATTCCCAATGCCTTTGTGTGTCAGAAAGGCCGGCACAGAAAGGCAGTGGGAAGCTGCCATCGTAATTCCTCGGCTGGAAAGAGCCGGCCGAGGGATTACTGAGGGCTTTCCGAATGGCGGACGGGCTCTCCGAGCCCGTAGGAGGCCATTCGGAAAAACAAGTTGCATTCCCTTCCGACCGAGCCCATCGAAATGGCTTGGTCGGAAAGGAATCCAAACGGGCAATTCCGATGCGATCAGAACGGCTCTGACCGACAGTTGGAGACGTTCCCAACCGCATCCGAATCGGGCCCATAGATGGAGATCATGACAACTGTGGCAAAGATCTCCTTATGGGAAAGTATAGGGAACAATAGTAACGTTTATTACTCTTCATGTTTTTTTATGCATCATATGAATGTAAATCCATTTAAAATATTATTAACCTACAACCAATAAAATAAAATGTTAGGGCGCATTAACTCATCAAATGAAATGTGTATTAAATAATTAATTTTAACATTAATTTCATGTATATATAATTTAAAATAATATATTTAAAATATTTAAAAACAATTCCCACCATCCCTGGCTTTAGTATTTATATCTAATATGTAGCACTTTTGTTAAAAGTTATGTGTTGCAACAGTTTATTATTCAGCTTTAAAATATTGAGCTATTTATTATATATATCCCATAACTCCAAAAAAAAGAAAGAAATACCCAAAAAGGCATCTGTACAACGAGGCATTGTACACAGAGGCAAATGCTGGTTTATATTATGCTTACTGTTTGAATATGTGGATCTCCAGTCCCTCTTTCCTTTCTCATTTCATCAGTTTCCTTTGTCGCATTCAAGGTCCCATTATTACAACAGCCCAAGCAGCGGCCAATGGTGGCATTATAGTCTCTTCCCAAGGAATCAGTAATGTTTATTTTCAGCCCTGGTAGCACATTCATGTTGTAAGCAGTCACTCCACCCTATGGAAGGATACATATTATAAATTAGGTACAACATCTTCATGATTAGTTAACTGTAACTTTAATACATCTAGAGGAGCTGAATTAGCCACTGCAAGCAACACGTTTTTTCCACTCAGTTCCAGATTAGTGCTCTTTGTTTAGTCCCTCTATAGTGCATGTGGCAGGCAGGAGTCCTTTCCTTAGCCAAGTTACTTGCACAGCTATTCTTGTCATCTCACTTGATTAAGCCACTTGTAGTTAATGGGAATGGAGAATCCGATTTCTGGCCACGCTCATATATACTCCGGTAGTAATATGTTTTGAGGTCTTGGTGTTAGTAAGGTGGTTATGTTGGTCCTACTGAGCATCAAAGGACATACGTTGTACATGTGTCCTGCTGATCTCTTCTCCAAGAGACTGTTGGAGGTCCTCAAGGAGGCCGTGGACCTCCAGGAACTTCGTAGATCCATGCGGAAGGCATTGTAATGCTACTTAAGCCAGACCGAAACCTGAGGAAGCTAGGTTCCTACTACCCACAGACCATAATGACCTTGGATGTCAAAGTGTTGGCTAAATTGTTGGCCAACAGACCACAGAACGTGATTGGCCTGTTGGGGCATGCTGACCAGTATGGCTTTATCCTGACTAGGAGTACATTAATGAATATACGCAGGCTTACTTATGTGATGCATTCTGTGCAGTGCATGGACTTGTCAGCCGTACTGGCGGCCCTAGATATCGAAAAGGCATTTGATACATTTGGCAGGGACTATATTTTGGCGGTGCTCTCCAGAATGGGATTTGGCACAAAATACGAAACCCACAGCCTGTGTCCATGCAGGGGTTATGTCTCACAGAAGTGGAACATTGGGAGAGGAACTCAGCAAGGTTGTCCTCTGTCACCATTACTGTTAATTTTGCCAATGGAACCATTGTCTCTCACAGAAATTAAGTGCAGCGAGTCTCTCACCCGAATGCCACACTACTTGCGACAGGTAGTGTGGCATTCGGGTGGTAGACGAGCTGCACTTAATTTCTCTATATGCCGATGATGCCTTACTGTATCTACAACAGTCGGAAATATCTGTGCCCAGGTTATTAGAGGAACTGATAGGATTTAGATGGGTCTCTGGGCTAAATATCAACCTGGGGAACTCCTTGGTGTTCCTTTTGGCGAGCCTGGTGGGGAGGCCAGAGAACAAATTACCAGGTTGGGACTAAGATGGGAACTCAACAGATTCAGATATCTGGTGATACAGGTAGCCCACACAGCCGAAAAACAATATGACTAAACCATGGGCAGGGTGCTGTCAAGCCTGCAGGCTTCGATCGCCTTTTGGAATAAGCTGCCGCTGACGGTCACTACACTCTACAAAACACACAAATAGCTAGGAGCACATCCAAACAACTTGACAGTCTGTTATTTTCCCTTATCTGGGCGGGGAAGAGGAGACGTGTTGGATTAAACATTCTAAAACCTGCCACACTAAAGGGAGTTAGGTCTCCCTGACCTAGAGCTGTACTACCAGGCAACCGAATGGCAGCATGCTGCGGGATGGTGTATGGAAGAACATGATTGGGAAAAGTGGTGACTTGCTCCTTAGGTTCACAAGACCTGCCGATGTATTTAATGGCAGGCAGATGACAGGATGAACACGGTCCGTATTTGGTGCGACAAGTGGCACTTGCATGGGAACTGACTGTAACAAGGTGTTGCATAGACCCCAGTTCTCCGACAGCTGCCACTATGGTGGCTACAACTCATCCTGTGAATCAGCCGTGCAGTGGTCCTTGGAGGCATGGAAGAAAGGCTGGTGCAGCACAATGGGTGATCTATACCCCAGCGACAAGTGCATTATGTTTCAGGAGGCACGGGACAATTTCAGGGAAGGCCTGGGCCACTTTTTACCACTCACCGCATTGACTAGAATTGACAGAGAAATCTGGATGGGTTCCTCGACACCCCAGAGAAGACGTATACACTAGGGGTATTACTTGAAGGGGGCACATCCCGGCAACTGGTCTCTCACCTCTACGAGGACCGGAAACAGGACAAACCGAAAGTGGTAATTCGTGCTAGGGCAGGATGGGAGGGGACTCTTAGAGACCACTGTCAGATGGGGAATGGCAGAAAGCCTATGAGATGGTCCATGGTGTGAGTAGTAATGCTCTATTTAAACTGGCTCACTTGTACATGCTCTACTGCGCATATATATTGCCAGTGAACCTAGGTATCTGGGGAGGTCCGATAGCTGGCCCAGATGTGGGGTGGACAATGCGATTCCTACATGTGATTTGGAGCTGCGCTACCATAGCACCCTATTGGGGAGACGTTACCCAATGACTCCGGGCAGTGACGGGCATTTCCCTGGAGGCCTCAAGTCCTGGACTCAACACGTGGAAAGATGGGCGCTAGCCGAGGAATAAAGCATGAGAGAGGTTCACTCTGACAACAGAGTGGAGGAGGATTGCTCAACTTGGGGTAAGTTGTTACAGGACCTAATGACCCAAGATAAAATTTGGCTCTAGCAGACTCAACAGATATGCAGGATCAGGGGGGCACCAAATGCTGGGATGGACAGTCCCACAAAAACGCATACTGATGTTGCCCCTGGTTAGGTACAACATGGGGGCCTACACGGAATAGAAAACTATGGGCAGCCAGAGTATGATGCTGCTTCTGGATGCTGGGAGATGGAGGACGGTAAGATACTGTGAAAAATAGCCAGCGCCCCATCACTGTGAAGTGTATAGTTATGATTGTACGGATTGTCACAATGTAAGGGGGGAGCGGGCGTTTTCCTGCAACGAAACTTGAGAATGCAATGCTATGCTTATGCCTGCATGTTGTACTGCTGTGATTCCATGACTTAAAATTCAATAAAAATAACAATAGTACGTTGTACATGCGTAAACCTTCAGTGTCACATAGGCCTTGCAGTATATTATCACTAGTAGCCATCATGGCCTTCCTTTTCCTATTCCTAGTGCTTGGGGAAGCATGATGTGCTACAGGTTGCAGGTACAGCTTGTCGTACTGTCCCTTTCTCGCACTTTGATGGCTGCATACCATTATATGATTTTTTTTTAAAGACAAGGACTTTAGCTGCTTCTGCTGCACGAGGTGTGAGGAAATTTGGGTTCCTCTTTGGAAAAATAGTCAATATTGTGCCTAGTGTCTACCCTAAGACTGGAACCAGTCGCTCATAAATCCCAAATATTTTAGTCTAAAGTTTCCTGTTTTATTCCAGTCAGCGCAGCAAATGCTCAATCTACAGATAGAAGGTGACAGATGAGAACGAGAGATCTTTCGCCCTCTCACCATATTTATGAAATATCCAGACATTACTTTCTGTCATTCTTCCCTGTTTTAATGTTGAGCTAGAGTCTTGCATCACTGTCTTGTAGAGGAAAGTATCAACTGCTCACAGGCAGCAAGCCCTGTTTCCACAGTGAAACATTTCATATTTATGCCATATCCAGACAATGTCACAGAGCTCAGAGATCCATAATCCTGAGGTTGCAGATCACCACCATCAGCACCAACAATACCACGCCCAAAAGAACCACTACCTGTACCACTTCCATCAATAACACACCACCACAAAGCTGTCAGGTTTCAGTAGATAAGGATCGGGGGTAGGAGAACAGGTCATTGAAGAAACAAGAAACAAGCAGCACGATGGGAAAGAAAGGAATATTTGGAATACTGGTCTATGGGAGAGGTGTGGCGCAGCGGCCAGAGCGGCTGACTCCGGAGCGTGTAGTTCATGGTTCGATTGCCGGCGGCAGCTCAGCATCATGTGACTCTGGGCAATAGCTCACTTAATCTCCCCGACGGCCCCCATCGCCGTGAAACCTTAAGGGGTGATATGTCCGCGCTTTACAAATATGGATTGTATGGAGGCTAGGGCTGAGTAGGAGGAGGGCTTTACGAGCAAAGTGAGAGTTAGACCAATTAGAGCACCAGGATCAGGATAGCCTGCACTTCCGGTGAAGGATAAAAAGCAGCAAAAGCCTAACCATGTCGCATTGCAACTTTCTAGAATATGTGGTTTCCCCTGGAGTTTGTACACCATTTTGGTTCCCAACCATTTTTTCCCATGTCTTAGCTTGCATACTTCACTTACCCTCATTGTTCCTCCATTTTGGTAGATATCTCAGTTCCAACGCTTTCCTGCTCAACTTAGGGGCCGATTCCGATCTCGGTCGGAGGCGTACCCAACACCATTCGGTCGGGAAAAAAGCCATGCGAAAGCCTGTTTCCCGACCGATCCGTACAGCACACCGAACGAGTAAGTACGATGCGCACAACAGCAAAGAATCCGGCCGAGCCGTACTCACCCAAACCAGGTCCTGTTCCCCGACCGAGGCGAATCCGGAAACGCCGAATCGAGTCGCACGGAAGGAAAAATGCAGCCCCGTCCGGCCGGACAAGTACGATGCGCTTTCCGTACGCGCCGAACCCGTCGCTACGCACGGCACGTCAAAGCATCCGGGAGAGGCGCACATAAGCTCCGATTCGCGCCACAACACGATCCACGGCTCCGAGACGAACACGGCAGCGACGAGGACGACGCAAAGCGACGAGGACGAGGCGAAGCGACGAGGACGACGCGAAGCAACGAGAAGGACGAACGACACGAACCAACCATGAATCCCTTCGTCCCGATCATACCAATATTCTACATTTACTACCGGAACAGGCACGGACGCGTACGGCGCAGAAGGTAAGCCAGACACCAACCACAAAACACATACAACACGTACACGACACATCACACACACACAGAGGGATGCAGAATATACTTACACCAGCAACAGCAGCACCATAGGGGCGGGATGCCCGTCACCAATGCCACATATGCACACAGGGGCCTGAATGCGCACCACCACCCTCACCCAGGGGGGGCAGGATGCCTACCACAACTACCACCCTCACCCAGGGGGGGCAGGATGCCTACCACCACCCTTAGCCAGGGGGGGCTGGATGCCTACCACTACTACCACCCTCACCCAGGGTGGGCTGGATGCCTACCACTACTACCACCCTTAGCCAGGGGGGCAGGATGCCTACCACCACTACCACCCTCACCCAGGGGGCAGGATGCCTACCACTACTACCACCCTCACCCAGGGGGGCAGGATGCCTACCACTACTACCACCCTCACCCAGGGGGCAGGATGCCTACCACCACTACCACCCTCACCCAGGGGGGCAGGATGCCTACCACTACTACCACCCTCACCCAGGGGGGCAGGATGCCTACCACTACTACCACCCTCACCCAGGGGGGCAGGATGCCTACCACTACTACCACCCTTAGCCAGGGGGGCTGGATGCCTACCACTACTACCACCCTCACCCAGGGGGGCTGGATGCCTACCACCACCCTTAGCCAGGGGGGCAGGATGCCTACCACCACTACCACCCTCACCCAGGGGGGCAGGATGCCTACCACTACTACCACCCTCACCCAGGGGGCAGGATGCCTACCACTACTACCACCCTCACCCAGGGGGGCAGGATGCCTACCACCACTACCACCATCACCCAGGGGGGCAGGATGCCTACCACTACTACCACCCTCACCCAGGGGGGCAGGATGCCTACCACTACTACCACCCTCACCCAGGGGGGCAGGATGCCTACCACTACTACCACCCTTAGCCAGGGGGCTGGATGCCTACCACTACTACCACCCTCACCCAGGGGGCTGGATGCCTACCACCACCCTTAGCCAGGGGGCTGGATGCCTACCACTACTACCACCCTCACCCAGGGTGGGCTGGATGCCTACCACCACCCTTAGCTAGGGGGCTGGATGCCTACCACTACTACCACCCTCACCCAGGGGGGCTGGATGCCTACCACCACCCTTAGCCAGGGGGGCTGGATGCCTACCACTACTACCACCCTCACCCAGGGTGGGCTGGATGCCTACCACTACTACCACCCTCACCCAGGGGGGCAGGATGCCTACCACTACTACCACCCTTAGCCAGGGGGCTGGATGCCTACCACTACTACCACCCTCACCCAGGGGGCTGGATGCCTACCACCACCCTTAGCCAGGGGGGCAGGATGCCTACCACCACTACCACCCTCACCCAGGGGGGCTGGATGCCTACCACTACTACCACCCTCACCCAGGGTGGGCTGGATGCCTACCACTACTACCACCCTTAGCCAGGGGGGCAGGATGCCTACCACCACTACCACCCTCACCCAGGGGGGCAGGATGCCTACCACTACTACCACCCTTAGCCAGGGGGGCTGGATGCCTACCACTACTACCACCCTCACCCAGGGGGGCTGGATGCCTACCACCACCCTTAGCCAGGGGGGCTGGATGCCTACCACCACCCTTAGCCAGGGGGCTGGATGCCTACCACTACTACCACCCTCACCCAGGGTGGGCTGGATGCCTACCACTACTACCACCCTTAGCCAGGGGGGCAGGATGCCTACCACCACTACCACCCCCACTCATAGGATGACTCACAACCAGCACACCACAACCTAGGGAATGCAAGAAGAAGACATCCCCCCAACACCATGACAAGCGTGTGTAGACTGTGTCAAATGCCTACAACACCGAACATGACTTTGAACATACAATGTGACCCCCTAGCACATGTGCCACACATATATGTGTGTGGCACCCACAATGCAAGCAGGCCATGACCATTGTGGCAATGTGGTCCAAACCCCCATCATCACAGTGACCAAAATGTAAGTGTGGGGTCCATAGCTGAAGCACATTTTGAACATTGTGGCAATGGGGTCCAAACCCCCATCATCACAGTGACCAAAATGTAAGTGTGGGGTCCATAGCTGAAGCACACTTTGAACAATGTGGCAATAGGGTCCAAACCCCCATCATCACAGTGACCAAAAGGTAAGTGTGGGGTCCATAGCTGCAGCACATTTTGAACATTGTGGCAATGGGGTCCAAACCCCCATCATCACAGTGACCAAAAGGTAAGTGTGGGGTCCATAGCTGAAGCACATTTTGAACATTGTGGCAATGGGGTCCAAACCCCCATCATCACAGTGACCAAAAGGTAAGTGTGGGGTCCATAGCTGAAGCACATTTTGAACATTGTGGCAATGGGGTCCAAACCCCCATCATCACAGTGACCAAAAGGTAAGTGTGGGGTCCATAGCTGAAGCACATTTTGAACATTGTGGCAATGGGGTCCAAACCCCCATCATCACAGTGACCAAAAGGTAAGTGTGGGGTCCATAGCTGAAGCACATTTTGAACATTGTGGCAATGGGGTCCAAACCCCCATCATCACAGTGACCAAAGGGTAAGTGTGGGGTCCATAGCTGAAGCACATTTTGAACATTGTGGCAATGGAGTCCAAACCCCCATCATCACAGTGACAAAAGGTAAGTGTTGACAAAGTAAGAGGTGCAACTGCCAAACTGCATGGATGATTCCTGGTCACAGAACAACAAACACATCAGTGGCAAAGTAGTGTATGTGTCCCATTGCAACATAAATTGGGGGAGCCAAATCCTGCAGTGCAAATAAGACATAACTTTGGCCATGTGCAGACAAACAACACCCATGGGGGCTGACACCGTCAACAATCATCAATGACACAATGACAGAAGTGACCATCCGAATGCAGACCCACATATTTGCACCAATGGGCACACACATGCAGATACCCTGTGGAGACTGCAGATGTGAGGTGAACAGATACCATACCATGGCAGCAATGGGACACACAAACCATGATCATTGTGCTGACCGATGACCTAGGAGTCCCAGGGACAGCAGGGGAAACCCACCAAACTACATACAGCCAATGGCACACCCAAGATATGCCAATGCAGTGGTGCAGATGCACAAAAACAAACAGGCAGACCCACCCTGCACATCATACACAACAGGTGAGGGTGGGGGTGCCAGTGTCCCCAGGCAACCACACAACACATGAGGAGACATGAATACCAATCATACAGATGTGCATACAGTGCCACACAAAGGTAACTCATGGATCCAAATTCCCTATGTGGGCAAGCAGGCATTGTCAGATGAGAGGGAGCACAAATCACACATGTCACACAGGCACGTAGGGACAGCAACTGACACAGCAAGACACAGACACACCACAGCACCACCCCCAGGGCCCCCACAATGTGGTGACCCTGGGCTGCATTACAATCCCACTGTGATGACAAAGCTAAATGTGGTTCACACTGTGAACCACAGTCATGTGTACTGAGCAACTAACTACCATCACACCTACACAAGCACAAATCAAACAGCATGGCCAGTGAGCCAAGGCCAACATGGAGGCAGGGGCCTAGCCGGGCAACAACTCTCATCTGCACACACTCAACACCACACCCCTCGACCTCCAACAATGTGCAGCAGTGAAGCACACATGCACTGGTGACATTGCACATGCACCCATGACTATTCCAAGGTGGTGGGTGGGAACCAAGGTGCAGAAACACATCACACATGGACACTCAACAAGACTCCTGAATGTCTGACACACTGCACACTACGCCGTACATGGACATGACGGCAATACCACACCAACCAATGGGATCACAGCCACAGTCACACACCAATGAAGAAGCCAAGGTCACCCACAAAGAACACACATAGACAACAACCAACATTGCAGCCCGGACCCTGAGGAGTGCCAGCAGTCACACACACAACGTGTCACAATCACTGAAAGATAACACAAACTGGAAATCACATGACAGGGGCAAACAACAAGTGCCAAGGGGAAACCTGACTGTGACCCAGCTGCGTCTGCACACAAACTCAGCCCTGACAGCAAGCACACCTATGGGTGACACCCTGATGACCAGTAATGTGCCATGCACCCACATCACAGAGAACCCAGGGAGAAGACTTTGGGGGAACATAGCTCAACTCAGCTAGCATCACAAACAGGTACAACACTAGGGATCACAGCATGCACAGCTAAACGGAAGTGAACACACAGACATGCACATACAACACACACCTTGGGCGCAGGCAATGTCACAGGAGTACACACTGCCATGAGGGGACTCCACTCCTGTGTGAGGAAAGCTGTGCCATATGTTGCCTCAGTAGGGCCCCACCATGTCAGCTGAGCACTTGGTCACACAATCAACAATTAGCACCAAATGAGGGCTCCCGTCACATCAGCCTGGTCATGGAAGTGCCAACGGAATCATCAGCACAGATCCAACACACTTGTATAGCAATGTTGCACTGACAACACAGATGAGTCCTTCCCCATTGATGCCCAAACCTGCATGTCCAGTGGAGATGGCTACACGGTCAGGGAAGTAGACGAATTGAACAATGGCAGGCACAACAGATGTGCAGGGGTGGAAGCCACAGATGTGAAATTGCCAATCTAAATAGGAAATCCCATTGCCAAATACTGAACACATGACACCCTCAGATGCTGCTATGGATGACATGGATACACCACAGGATAGGACACATTCCCCCTGGACCACATGGGTTCCTGCACAGTAACACTTCATTATCATGAGACCAAATATCACCATCACTGCAGCAAGGGCATGGTTAGCATCATCAACATCATGTACATCAGAAGCAAAAGCACTAGAGAACAGAAAGTTGCTTTATTCAGCATATGTGGCATTAAAAGTAGAAGTCCGGTAGAACATAAACAAAGGCCAATGGCCAGTCCATCAACAAAGTCACAAGTGGGTGACAGTGGCAGATGCCACCCTACACATGCCTGCACAAAACCAGGGACAATCCACTAGGAGGGGCAACCGGGGGGTAGGCCAGGCACCGCAGGGACAGGATCAGGGCTCACCAGGAGGAAGCAGGGAAGGGGTGGTGGGTGCTGGAGAGCCACTGAGAACTGCAGTGGAGGTGTCTGACATGGTGTGTGCCGGCACAACTGGGGGCATGGCTCAGATGTTGTGGGTGCCGGCACGACTGCAGTGGACCCTGCAGATGGAGTGGACAGGTCCGCCACTGCAGTGCCCAAGTCAGACAGGGTGGTAGTGGACTCCACTGCAGTGCCTACCACCAGGGGAGGAGAATGGGGAACAGGCAAGGTGGGCTGGACAGAGGGGAGGACACCCTCACCACATCAGTGGCACAGACAAGCGCAGCGGGGGGTGTGGTTCCGGGAGAGCAAGTGGCAGGGGAGAAGGCCGGAGCCTCTTGGGGATGGTATATCTGTGGGTGGGGGAACCTGGGGCAGGGTGTGGTGGGGCACCTGTGGAGTGGGGGCCTGAGGGATGGAGGAAGGAGACCTGGTGCTTGAGCTGCAGGGCGGCGGCGGGGTCTTGCTCTTAGCACTCCGGGGGACTTGCGGGTGGGGGCCTCAGTCTGTCTGTGCCTGGGGGAGGGTGTCCGGGGGCGAGGGGCACTCTGCTCTGTGTGGGGGGGCTTCCTCTTCCCCCTGGATGCTGGGGCAGCTGGATCGGAGGGGAAGAGGCCGAGGTCACTGAGGAAGAGGCGCTGGGTCTTTGGGGTTGCAGGTGAGGCAAGGGAGGGTGCTTTGGAGGGAGAGGCAACTGAGGACTGCGCAGTGCCCGTGGATGCGTGTGTGTACCAGGGCCCCATCCCCTGTGAGTCTGGTTTCAGTCCCCTGACTGTGCGTGCGTGTGCGTTTAGTTTGTGGCGTGTGTGTCTGTGTGCTGGACGTGTGTGTGCTGGTGTGTGCCTGTGCCGGTGTGTGTGTGCTTGGGACGGGTAAGGTGCTGGGGAGTGTGGATGGAGCAGAGGCAGGAGGGGTGAGGGACTGTCTGAGGAGGGACACTGCTGCCGTCAGGGAGGAGTCCATGGACCTGTTGCCCCTCTGTAGGTCAGACATGCCCGATGAGATGCCCTCCATGAACGACACCAGCTGAGTCAACAGTGCGGTGTGCGCATGGAGGACACTCAGCATGGCTGTCTGCCCTACATGGAGCTGGCAAAGGAGGTACACAGACTCCTCACTCAGGGCAGCAGGGGACACAGGGGCAGGGGGTGCGGTGCCTGGCCCAAAGGAGACACGCTCCCGAACATGGGAGCCTCCACGGACCTGGGGAATGGGAGCCGATGGGAGGGCGGTGGTGGTGCTGGTGGTGGCGGGGACAGCAACACTAGCTGGGGTGTGGTGGCTGCTGACACCCGCCTCCACAAGGGAGTCATCCTCCGAGTTGCTCTGGTCCTCAGCTGAGGTGGATGGTGCTGAGGACTCCTCGGTGTGGCTCCCCTCGCCCTCCGTGCCACTGGGTCCCTCCGACCACTCCTCGGCTGCTGACCCAGTCTGGCTCTCTGGCTCCTCCTGGTCCGTGGAGTTGTCCCCTTCCGTGGCCGTGGATGTATCTGCAAACAATGGGGAAACAGACAGACATCAGTCACCTGCACCAAACGCACACACCACTGTGAGCACAGCACATTACAGAGCAAGCCCTGGCATCATTAGTTGTACATTGCTAAAAGTGCCCTAACTGAACAGGAGAAGCCAATTGTCAGTCTGATGCCAAGCATGGCACTCACATCCCACATGGCCTTGCACCCATCTGTCTGGTGTCTGTTGGATTGCAACACCCCAGTGTGGACACATGCACCAAGTACACAGTAGTTGGACAGTGCAGAGGACACGGTGTGGCATGTGGACATGCACACATCACAGCTCTTGCCACTGAGTCAGTACAGGTTTCCGGATGAAAGGGATGCCCAGAGTCAAATAGGAAATGCATGTGATGCATACCAGCGACAGACACCATGATGCACCCATGTCCTGATAGCCAGCGCCACAATGGTGTGCATGTAGCACATGTCAATCCCCTGCAGGACCACCAATAAGTTGACACATGCCATGGCAGAGGCATGACTGCTAAGTCATACATCATTGTCTCAGTGATGTATGACTTGGCAGCCAGACAACAACACTATGCACTGTGTCACAATAGTAGGTCATGGGGAATGCAAGTCCTGGAGCTGCACAAGTGCACCTGTACATCCCCCACACAACACATCATCTTAACCCTCATCTGTCCAGGTCACACCTATTGGACATATGGGAGACCTGTGACACTACCCTCTGAACCTGAGCCCCTCACAATTTGCTGTGAATGGGGAACAGCTGCCTGAACTTCACATTCGCATACCCCAGTCTGCACGGGCAGCTGATCAAACACCTATGTGACACACAAGTATCGTCTCCTATGGTCACATCTCCAGGGGCATGCTGAGCCCCTACCAAGAAACACCCCAGCAGTCCTGGCAACTAATCCACAGCACACTGACACAGAGGCAGACACCGGAGGGGTCAAATCACTGTGCACAATGTGTCAGCTGATACACGGGAGTGGGAGTACAGAGTGCATTGCATGGCCTGGAGTAGGCATGACTGTCCTGCTCCACATGAATGAGGGATGTGCCCTGGACAGTGGATAGCTGGCTATGTATGTGTGACACACGTAATCTGCACACTCCTGGGGCCCAAACATTGTTCCCACCCGCTGCATGGGCGTGTGCCACATACCCCAGGCACATGTGGTGGCTCAGCTCAGCAAGTGGACCGCATATCAAAGCAACACGCAGATCACATGTCCAAACCCAGGCGTTGTGTGAACAATGGACCCACCCATGATGCCCACAACAGAGTTAAGGAAACAGATGCTGTCCCCCACCTTTAGTGAAGCAAACTGCAAGGACACAGTCCCAAGTGACACAATTCCCTGAATGTAAGGGCCACACCTGGGTATCAGATGAGCAGTGGGCACTGCACAATAGAGGGACATGGCTCCTGGACAACATGACTGCTGCACTGTGGCAGTTGAACCAGGCCAGAGGAGGGCACAAAGCATGTAATACAGAGTTCACAGTGCAGTCTTTGACTCACCCCCTCCTTGCTGCTGTCTGGCCTTCAGCTGCCCATCCAGGTCTGGAAACACCACCGCCAGGATCTGGAGCATGTGGGGGTCAGGGTCCGTGTTCCCCCTCCTGCGAGGAGGCGACAGCTTCAGCTGGACCCGTGCAATCCTCCGGGTCCAGCCCCGAAGGTCCTGCCACCTCTTCTGGCAGTTGCGGATCCGGCGCTTGTAGACCCCCACGGAACGGACGGCCCGGACGATGTCCTTCCAGATTTCCTGCTTCCGATGGGCATTAACCTGTCAGGATGACAAAGTGAAAAGGCCATTACCACACATGCAACATATCCGTGCATGACACAGTTGTGTATACATGTCTCAATCACAGGGGCACATGATGTACACAGGCAGTGCAAAGCTGCCCATGGACAGTTTGCCAGACGTCACTACATGGTATCATTGCATGGGAAGTAAAACCATGTTCAAATGCACTGTCACTGCACCATACCTGTCCAGTGCAAGTCACTACACACTATGGGGGGTGACAACTACTCAGTGAGCCTGCTAGCCAGTGGCGTGCAGACTTTCAGCCTTGCTAGTCACACAAAATGCACATTCAGAAAGGCAGTGCACAGAACACTCACCTGCTCCCCTGGTGTCCCATACAGCTTGCTGTACTGTGGAAGTAGGCTGTCCAGCAGGGCCTGGTTCTCTTCAAGGCTGAAGGCTGGGGCTCTCTCCACAGTACGTGCCATTGCAGGGTCCAGAGGGGCAGAGACAGCAGCAGTGCAGTGGCAGATGTCGTCCTGGAGCATGTAGTGCAGGCAAGTGAGCTCTCAGGGGAACAGCCAGCAATATATATGTGCTGGAGAGGCAGATACTGTCCCTTGTGTCCAAAGTGATAGGTCCAAGTCGTTTGCATCTTCTGAATCTGGCCAATCCATGGAATAGCAGCACCAAAACACGCCCACAGCATCCTTCAAATCTTCAACTTCATGACATACACGATTTTGCAACATTGTTGTGGGTGACCAACTGAATTTACAGCAACCGACTCGTTCGAAATTCGAAAACGCGTCCGTTGCCAGGCAAGCCCATTGTCAATGGGTGTGCACCGATCGGTCCATTGCGGTACAACGCGCACAGGGGTACAACGCGTACCCGCACACATTGAATGCAATGGGCCGGCCGGAGGCACCGATCGGTCCATTGCAGTTCAACGCGCACAGGGGTACAACGCGTACCCGCACACATTGAATGCAATGGGCCGGCCGGAGGCACCGATCGGTCCATTGCAGTTCAACGCGCACAGGGGTACAACGCGTATCCGCACACATTGAATGCAATGGGCCGGCCGGAGGCACCGATCGGTCCATTGCAGTACAACGCGCACAGGGGTACAACGCGTACCCGCACACATTGAATGCAATGGGCCGGCCGTAGGCACCGATCGGTCCATTGCAGTACAACGCGCACAGGGGTACAACGGGTACCCGCACACATTGAATGCAATGGGCCGGCCGGAGGCACCGATCGGTCCATTGCAGTTCAACGTGCACAGGGGTACAATGCGTACCCGCACACATTGAATGCAATGGGCCGGCCGGAGGCACCGATCGGTCCATTGCAGTACAACGCGCACAGGGGTACAACGCGTACCCGCACACATTGAATGCAATGGGCCGGCCGGAGGCACCGATCGGTCCATTGCAGTACAACGCGCACAGGGGTACAACGCGTACCCGCACACATTGAATGCAGTGGGCCGGCCGGAGGCACCGATCGGTCCATTGCAGTACAACGCGCACAGGGGTACAACGCGTACCCGCAAACATTGAATGCAATGGGCCGGCCGGAGGCACCGATCGGTCCATTGCAGTTCAACGCGCACAGGGGTACAACGCGTACCCGCACACATTGAATGCAATGGGCCGGCCGGAGGCACCGATCGGTCCATTGCAGTACAACGCGCACAGGGGTACAACGCGTACCCGCACACATTGAATGCAATGGGCCGGACGGAGGCACCGATCGGTCCATTGCAGTACAACGCGCACAGGGGTACAACGCGTACCCGCACACATTGAATGCAATGGGCCGGCCGGAGGCACCGATCGGTCCATTGCAGTACAACGCGCACAGGGGTACAACGCGTACCCGCACACATTGAATGCAATGGGCCGGCCGGAGGCACCGATCGATCCATTGCAGTTCAACGCGCACAGGGGTACAACGCGTACCCGCACACATTGAATGCAATGGGCCGGCCGGAGGCACCGATCGGTCCATTGCAGTTCAACGCGCACAGGGGTACAACGCGTACCCGCACACATTGAATGCAATGGGCCGGCCGGAGGCACCGATCGGTCCATTGCAGTACAAAGCATCACTGTACATGTGACTGGCATATGTCAGCATGCCTGTCTCAGATGGACATATGCCAGCCACAGATAGCTCCCAGGGAGTGAGGAGCACACCTACATCACGACAGCCTGTCCAAACTTTATCATAAGGCATGTAAGGCTGCATTTCCTATTGTGTGTATGTTGGTGTACATGTTGTCCTGTGGGTGTCACCTGTGGGCAGCCACCCCCAGGCTGTGCACGTGTTCATGGGGACAGGATCCTGGGTGTTACGTGTACATGACCACTGTGATGTGCAACTGTTCATATCTGTGCATGTGCCATGGTCACATTTCACGGTGGTGTATGTGTATGTCATGTCACATACCCCGTGAGTCCCATGTGGGACGGTATGTTTGAGCCAGGGTATCCCAGTGGCACAATAGTGATGGTCCTCCACAGTCTTTGTGCATGTAGTGTTTACAATGTCTCTGATTTCATGTGCACAATGGGAGACAGTCTCCACATCCACGTTGTGTGTGCATGGACTTTGATGTTGTGCGTGTGTGTGTCACAGTCGTCCATGTCTGTCCTGCCGTGGCAAGTGGGGCCACTACCTGTGGGGGTCATGGTTGTTTTGCTGTGGTGTATACATGATACTCCATGTAATGCCAGTGTCCATGTGGCATTACAGGGTCCCTGGGAATGTACCTGTCATTGAGCTGTGGTGCCTGGGGCACATCTGTCCTCACATGTCACTGTGGGGGGTTATTGTGACACGGCAGCAGGAGATGGGAACTGTGACACGGCCTCATGATATCCAATGGGCCAACCTGGGACTAATTGATGCCACCTGTTGGACCGTGTTGACAGATGTTGGCCATGTATGTACCATACATGTCCTTCCGGTACTGCACACTTCATGTAGTTGTGCCTCATAATGATGTATGTTGGGATCTTGAGTGTGTTCAATGCCGCATATGTGGGGTGACTGACAATCTTGCTTACTTCTCCTCTGCACTGCAGGGCTCCTGCTGTCCATCGACCATTCCCAGACCTGGCAACGATGGTGGAACGGGAAAGCATCCGACGGTACCGCTTCACCAGGCAGCTGATTGAGGATTTGGCAGTGCAGTTGTCCCCACATTTGCAGCCTGGCCGGCCGTATCCTACAGCGCTGACCCCCAAGGTGAAGGTGATGGCAGCCCTACACTTCTTTGCCACCGGTACCTTCCAACATACTGTGGCGACTGCTGGTGGGATGTCACAGACCATGTTGAGCCGTGTGCTCCGCGATGTTTTGGCGGCAATGTTGCTCTTCCTGAACCGGTACATCTATTTCCCTAGACTGCGACGACTCACTGACGTGAAGAGTGACTTTTATGCCCTGGGGAGGATGCCGCATGTCATTGGCTCCATTGATGGGACACATGTGGCTTTGGTACCACCACAGGCCCAGGAGCAGGCCTACAGGAACCGCAAGCACTACCACTCGGTCAATGCACTGGTGGTGTGTCTTGCAGACATGACCATCACACACGTGTGTGCCCGTTTCCCTGGTTCAGCACACGATGCCTTTGTGATGAGGAGTAGTCGCATCCCCAGGATGATGGCACAGATGCAGAACCAGCGTGCCTGGCTTGTCGGTGTGTACTGACTTTGTGCCATTGTGTGTGATCTGATCTGTAGTATTCCGCCCACTTTTCCAAGTCAGCTAATGTGCACTTGTCTGTCCGTAGGTGACTCGGGATACCCCAACATGCCGTGGTTGCTGACACCCCTCAGGAACCCTGTGACACCAGCCCAGATGCGCTACAATGAGGCACATGTCGGACCAGGAGAGTGATTGAGCGGACCTTTGGTCTCCTGAAGAGCCGCTTCCGCTGCCTGGACAAGACCGGAGGGTCCCTCCCATATGCCCCTGCGAAAGTGTGTAAGATTATCATCGTCTGCTGCATGCTCCACAACCTGGCAGTGCGGAAGGAGTTGCCTCTCATCCAGGATGACAATGACCAACATCCGCCACCTGTGGAGGATCCTGGCCTGGACCACGATGCCAGTGACGATGATGATGATGATGATGATGGTGATGTCCGCACACAGCTCATCACCAACTTCTTTAGCTGAATGTGAGTATCCTGAGGTGTCATGTCAATGATGTGAGTTG
This sequence comes from Calotriton arnoldi, assembly GCA_963921515.1. Lineage (NCBI taxonomy): Eukaryota > Metazoa > Chordata > Amphibia > Caudata > Salamandridae > Calotriton > Calotriton arnoldi. Next base: position 410,031 of record CAWUFW010001715.1, on the reverse strand, counting down.
GCATGATGTGTGGGTGGTGCTCTGGTGCTGTTGGAGTGTGTCCATGGGCTACTTGACTGGATGTGTGTTGCGATGTGTGCTAACAGGTGGTCTGTACTCCCCAACAGTGTTGACATGCTAACTTGGTTCTGGGTGGGTATCTTGTAACATGTATTGTGCATGAGTTTTGCTGTTCTGTCCTGTACTCCATTGCTTTTGACTGTGTGTCATTTCTGTCCTTCACAGGGTACTTTCAGATTCGTTTGGTCAACTGTGTCCACCGACGACGTGATTGCACATCCAGGCTGGTAGCTGTTGTGTCCCTACAGGTGATGTGCGCCACACCCATGGACTTCCTTCCGTCTACAGTTATTGACTGTGTGCCCGCTGCCAGGTGGGATTACCTTGCATCTGTAGTGGTTACGGCATGTTGCAACTGTGTAATAAACCTGTGCTTCACTTTGTGATGTGCGTTGTCTGTGCTCACACATTTGACTGCCATTTGCTTACTGCACCTGTGGGCTACTTGACTACAACTGGGAATGGGTGTGGTGTCTGTGCATTGCACCGTCTTCCCTGGCAACATCAGTGTAGGCAATGAGTCAGATGGCCTAGGTGTGTATGTGTTGTGTAGCCCTGGTGGTGTGTCTCCCTCATGTGTGTCACGTTGCCTGTACTCACATGCCTGTGTTGTCCTTGCTGTTGCAGTTCGCATACACAGTGTAATTTTGCAGTTCATCATCCCCATAACAGCACCCACGTTGGAATCACGACAGAGGCAAGTATGGTGTATTAGTGTGTTTATTGTGATACATTTGTGTTAATAGTGCATAGGATGGGTAGTGCTGTACATAAATCTTGCAATCCCAAGTTCCTAGGTGAATTGAAAGTCCTGGTAGACAGGATCCCCAGTATCGGGGCCACAGTTGTCTGACACATTGGTCCAACTTGTACTCCCCATGCAATGTGTGGGAGTAGTGTTGCCGTCAACAGGGTGAACAGTCTGTGCACAAAGGCGAACATCCAGAACAGGTTCAGGCTTCCTGGGAGTTGCGCTTGGCCATCGGCCTCTCACTTTTCCCTCCTCGGACGACCCCTCTTCTTGGGGGGCCCCTCAAGTACAGGCTGCTGCGGTGCAGGGGACTCTCCGCCAGAGTCCTCCTCCCTCCCTGTGGCAGTTGCAGTTTGTTCGGCACCAGATGTTGTTGGCACACAGGGAGGTGTGGACTGGTTGCTGTTCATCTGGCGGAGGCATTGTAAAATGTCCCTGTGCACCGCCGTCATCTCATGCAGTGCATCCCACTTGGACTCCATGCGGGACATGTGTGAGTCCACACGGGACATGTGTGACTCCACGTGGGACATGTGGGAGTCCAAGCGGGCATGATGGACAGCCTGCTGCTGTTTCATGTCTCTGAGGAGCCCCACTACCTGGCTGAGGTCTCCGGTGCTGGACTGGTACGCATCAGCTATGCGTACCAGTTGTGGGTCATCATGCACACCAGCAACGTCTGCAAGCAGCGACCTCTGTCTCCCACCCCTCCCACCACCCCTGCTGACATGTGCAGTGTGTGCAGTGGCACGCACAGATAACCCTGGTCCACCTTGGGGGTTGGTGGTGGTGGTGGTGTCCATGGCCCCAGGTTGGTCCAGGGTCCCTGTGCTGGTGTTGCTCCTTGTTCTGTCCATGTCGGCAGGGATGGTATTCGTGGTGACAGTCGTTGGAGGGGTGGGTGCAGGGGGTGCAGCTGGTGGTCCTGCTGGTGCTGCAGCTGGTGGTCCTGCTGGTGCTGCATGTTGACTTGCACCGGATGTGCCAGGTTGTTCTTCATCGTCCGAGGAGGACAGAGGCTGTACGACGCCAGTGAGCTCGGCATCCTCTTGAGCCTGGGACTGGGACTCCTCAGCGTCTGCTGCTGTGTCCCCATCATCACCTGTTTTTGGGAGACACAAACAATGTATGTTATGTTTCTGCAGGCATCAATGGTTGACACACATGACAGTTGTGACTGTGCCTCTGGGTGCGGGCCTGTACATTGCATTGTCCTAAGTCGTCACAGTCAGGGGTTGATATTGGTGTGGCACATTGTCCTGCATTATTTGGGCATTTCTATGTATTTTCTGGGGTGTGAACATGGTCTGCATTGGTTGTGTTTGGTTGACAGCCGGCCCTCCTTCCCACCCACCCAGCCAGTCAGTTATCCCACCATGGAACGTGCTTGCGTTGCAGAGAGTGTAAGTTGTCTCTCAGGATGTCACTCAGTGGTGTCCTGCTGTTTGTTGGTGCACATTTGCCAGCAGGGCCTTGTGCTCCCCACAGCAGTAGCCAGTGTCAGCCATCTTGTGAGTCCTTCTCCACTTCCTGTGATGTGAGCATGGTTCAGGGTGGTGTTGATGGGACAGTTGTGGGGGTGACCAATATCAGTGACTACGACTCCCATCATGCTATTGCCTCCACCCCCTTCCCAGCATGCCCATGCTTCCTTCCTTTTGACTCTGCTTCCCTGTGGGGTGGGCTGGCTGTGCTGACAGGATGGCTGGGAGTGTTGTCCTGGCAGTTGTTTGGCTAAAAGTCCCAAGAGTGTCCCTGTGCTTCACACAACATAACCCAGGGTGGTGGTTCTTTGTGGGATCTTGTGTTAGGATGGGTGGCATTGCATTCTACCAGGTGGGTTCTGTGGAGTTTGTGTTGGGGGTGTGTGAGGGGAGGTGCTTGTGACTATGGTCAGTGCTGCAAGTCCCCCTTCCCACCCAGCTAGCCAGATATCCCACCATGGAACGTGCTTGCATTGCAGGGAGTGTAAGTTGTCTCTCAGGATGTAATTCAGTGGTGTCCTGCTCTTTGTTGGTGCACAGTTGCCAGCAGGGCCTTGTGCTCCCCACAGCAGTAGCCAGTGTCAGCCATCTTGTGAGTCCTTCTCCACTTCCTGTGATGTGAGCATGGTTCAGGGTGGTGTTGATGGGACAGTTGTGGGGGTGAGCTATGTCTGTGACTACGACTCCCATCATGCTATTGCCTCCACCCCACTTCCCAGCATTCCCATACTTACTTGCTTTTGTGGGGAGTTCAGTGTGTGTGGGTGTGAGAGCAATGGCAAGATGGCTGACAGTGGTGTCCTGCTGTTGGTTGGTGTGCAGTACCCAGCATGCCCTTGTGCTCCCCACGACACAGCAACAGTGTCAGACATCTTTGATGGGCCTTTGCACTCTCTGTGGGATGTGTATGCGTGAGTGTGAGCTTGCTGGGCCATGTGGTGGGGGATGTAGAGCTGTGACTACGACTCCCATCATGCTATTGCCTCCTCCCCCTTCCCAGCATGCCCATGCTTCCTTCCTTTTGACTCTGCTTCCCTGTGGGGTGGGCTGGCTGTGCTGACAGGATGGCTGGGAGTGTTGTCCTGGCAATTGTTTGGCTAGAGGTCCCAAGAGTGTCCCTGTGCTTCACACAACATAACCCAGGGTGGTGGTTCTTTGTGGGATCTTGTGTTAGGATGGGGGGCATTGCATTCTACCAGGTGGGTTCTGTGGAGTTTGTGTTGGGGGGTGTGTGAGGGGAGGTGCTTGTGACTATGGACAGTGCTGCAAGTCCTCCTTCCCACCCAGCTAGCCAGATATCCCACCATGGAACGTGCTTGCATTGCAGGGAGTGTAAGTTGTTTCTCAGGATGTCAGTCAGTGGTGTCCTGCTGTTTGTTGGTGCACAGTTGCCAGCAGGGCCTTGTGCTCCCCACAGCAGTAGCCAGTGTCAGCCATCTTGTGAGTCCTTCTCCACTTCCTGTGATGTGAGCATGGTTCATGGTGGTGTTGATGGGACAGTTGTGGGGGGGCAATATGTGTGACTGCGACTCCCATGATGCTATTGGCTACACTGACTTGGCCAGCATACACAGAATTCCTTCCTTTGAGTGGTCTTCACTGTGTGTTGGTGTTGTTGTGGTGGCTACATGTGTGGATGTGTTTGTTAGTTCTATTTGTGCCACTGCCTAGCTGTAGTTGTAGTTGTGTTTGTACATGTGTTGGCACAGTTGGATGTGACTTTTTTGATGGCATGTGTTGTGTTTATCTGACTGACATACACATTTTGGGATGATTCTGTTCTGGTTGCTGTGTAATTGCTATGAGTGCATGGTTTGACTCTCCCCTTGACAGTGATGTGTGTGTTTTGTGGCAGTATATTGTGTACATTTGTTGTGTACTCACTAGGCTCTGGGATGTCCTCTAGTCCATATACGCTCACTGGCGGAAGGATGGCCCGCACCTTCTCCTCCCAGGGCCTGAGGTATATTGGCTTGGCAGGAGGGCCACTGCCGGTGTATTGGCTGTTGATGTAGTCTTTCTTCAGCATGTCCCGTACCCTCCTGCGCACGTCATACCACCTGTTCTGGATGTCGGTCTTTGTGCGCCGACATGGTGATTGTCTGTTCACCCTGTTGATGATCCTCTCCCACATCTTGGTTTTCTGCGACATGGGGGTCTGTTGGACCAGTGTGCCAAACAGCTGTGGCTCCACCCTGAGGATCTCGTCTACCATGACTTCCAATTCACTATCTAGGAACTTGGGATTCTTCTTGGGGGGCATGGTGATGGGTGGTGATGGTGAGTGATGTGTGTGTTGGTGTGCAGGTGAGGGTGTGTGAGTGTGTGTTTTGCTGGGTGTATGTGAGGTAGGTATTTGTTGGTGTGCTGATGGTGTGTGGCTTGTGTGAGGGATGAGCTGTGGGTGTGTGGTTGCTTTCTCTTGGGTGCTGGCAGTGGAATGGCATTTGCAAAGGCTCATGGTTGTGATTTGTGTCCTTTATATAGGTGGAGTTGTGGGTGTGTCTTTGTTCTCTGTCGCCACCCCCCCAGTATTTATTGGCTTGGTAATTGCTTGTTTGGCCTTTTTTTGGGTGATTTTTCTTTTGTGCTGTTTGTGTATGTTGGAAACGTTCTTGTGACCGAATCGGACCCTGCATTAGTCTCGTACGGTGTTCTCCGTTTCATTCACGCTGTGTTTGTGCAGTTTTCTATGCTGCGTACGCGTTGGTCGCGGTGTTTTGTGTTGCTTCGGCTCGGTTTTGTATGCGTGTCGGTCGTACGGCTTGTCCTCCGTCCGACTCGCTCGTGGTTTTCGCGCCTTGCATCGTACTTTGCGGTTTGGAGTTCGCGTGTACGTTTCGGTCGGATTTGTTCCGGGTGCGTGTCGGTCGGTTGGATTCGCGTGTTTTTCCGGCCGGATTGCTGTTTTCCGTGCGGCTTGGTCGGTCGACTTGGTTTCGGTACGTGTCGGTTGGATTTTTCGCGCCTTGCATCGTACTTGGCGTGTCGTGCGCCACAGGTACGTGTCGGTCGGTATTATTTCCGGATCCGAGTCGGTCGGTCCTTTTTCCGGCCCGAATCGGAATCGACCCCATAGTGTAAGGAAAAATTCCAGAAACAACTTTCACTGTTGCCTGATCATCTTTGGCATCCTGGTGCTTCTGAGCTTAGAGTTGTCTTCCCAATTCATGTTAGGGTCATTAACTGCTGTTACCATCGGAGCATCAGATAAACTATTTCTGATTGGGAAGGGAGGTGCTAACAATTCCGTATAAGTTATTTCCCTAAGCCTGTACTCCTATGTTATTTCTGCTATACTTCATAGAGAGAGATTCTCTCACGGTTCGACCAAGAGAGAGTGACGTATCCCTTAGATGAATCGTGAGGTCTGTGACGGACCAATCACTCCTCATGTGTTTTCCCTCTCCCTTCCCCATACAACACGTCCCCATTTTTCCCCGGGGAGCGTGCACAGACCCGTGTCCATCCATGCACTCAGTCTCTTGTCTTCTTAGTGAGAAAGATTAGTAGATTATTGTCAGAGTTTCTGTGACCTAGTTTTCTCATCTATTCACTACTCATAACAATAACACTAATACCAAATCACCAGCAACTCCACACCACCAGCAATTTCACACCATTACCATAACACCACAAATATCACACTAACAACAACAAGGTCCTTTTAATCTTCTGCAGAAAACTGAAGGCTTGGGTTGGTTGCGATCACTTCCAGAGTAACCATTGAGGTAATACTCTCTGGTCGGAGTATTAGGCAATCATATTTCTTATGTGTAGTTGTGGAATAATCCTGATTTACGTGGGTAGAACCCCAGCATGATATGGAGACGTCTGAAATTCATCTATAAAGACAAGCACTTCATTTCCATATCACAGTAGCCGAGAAAGCATTACTCACCTCACAGAAGAAAACTATATCACTTGTCTATTGTAATCAACTATGTTTAGTTGTGTCAGAGCTATTAGACAATGTGAAGAGAGGGTGGCCTTTGAGCACAGCTACAACTGCCACTTAAAGTATTAAAGAAATGACCAACTTCACCTACATTTCTTCTGAATCGTCTTTCCGTGAAAATGAGGGATCCTTAATAGATAAGATATTCATGTATGTTTATTTATTACACTGCTGAAGTTCAATCACTCTCTAACAACTTCCATGTTATATAGCGATTCAAGCCACTCTTTTATCACATCCTAGCACAGGAATTAATGGTACTCCATTTACTGACTTCAAGGAGATGTAACTCTGATCAGGCAGTGCCAGGATTCGAACTAGTGCCCTACAGATGTCAGTGAGAAGCATTAAGTCTTTAAGGCGTCTTCCCTACTAAAGTTCATGTGCACGTTACCAAAGGTGTAGCCAGCAATTCTGAAATAGTATTTTCGAACTATAGACTCCATCGTGACATCCCACATGTCCTGTTTATGCCTTCCTGTTTAACACAATCCCACCACCACCCTGTTCTACTACGAGACTTGCAAAGCATGCTTTTTGTTGAACAATGGATTATGGTCACAAGCTGCCCGTTAGGGTGCACAGACATAATATTGAGTTTTTAATATCGACCTACATTAATATCGAGTTTTAAATATCGTGGGGACAGAATATCGACATCAAGAATATCGACGACCAGAATATTGACCTGAAGGTAAGAAATATCGTTTTTGTTAATATCGAAGTTAGTAATATCGATAGCAAAAATATCGATGTTAATAATATCGATGTTTATATTAGTGTTATGTATTTTAGTATGTATTTTATATGTGTGTTCTATATTTTTTGTTAAGTATTGTACTGTTTTTTTTAAATATATGTATACATTTTTTAGAAGTTAGTAATTTTTTTAAAGTAAATTATGCGTTTTAGTACCGTAGCGGGTTGTGGGTTTATAGGGGAATAGGGTGGGAAGTAATTTAATTATAGTAAATTAAATAATAATTTTTAGGAATTATTAATTATTTCTAATTAAATTTTGCGTTTTAGTTCTGTAGCGGGTTGTGGGTTTATAGGGGAATAGGGTGGGAAGTAATTTAATTGTAATTAAGTAATTATAAATTTTTATTTATTGGTATTGATAATTAATTTATTGTTAATTAATTATTAATTGGTAATTAATTTTTGTTAATTGATTAATTGCTTATTATATTAATTGTATTAATTTATTATTGGAGCCGGTTGTGGGTTTATAGGGGAATAGGGTGGGAAGTAATTTAATTGTAATTAAGTAATTATAAATTTTTATTTTTGGGTATTGATAATTACTTTATTGTTAATTAATTATTAATTGGTAATTAATTTCTATTAATTATTATTTATTGGTATTGATAATTAATTTATTGTTAATTACTTATTAATCTGTAATTAATTTTTATTAATTATTATTTATTGGTATTGATAATTAATTTATTGTTAATTAATTATTAATTGGTAATTAAATTTTATTAATTGATTAATTGATAATTAAATGAATTGTGTGAAATGTTATGCGGAGTGGGTTGTGTGGTTATTGGGGAATAGGGTGGGAAGTAATTTAATGTTATTAAAGTAATTATTAATTTTAATTTATTGGTATTTTTAATTCATTTATTGTTAATTTATTAATAAATTATTTAATTACAAAAAATATTTAATTTATAAGTATGTTATTTTTAACCCCTACGCTATCCAACGCTTTCCCTACTGTTGCACTCTTTGGAGTGGGAATAGTAATTTTTACCCCTACGCTATCCAACACTTTCCCTACTGTTGCACTCACTGGAGTGGGAATAGTAATTTTTACCCCTACGCTATCCAACACTTTCCCTACTGTTGCACTCACTGGAGTGGGAATAGTAATTTTTACCCCTACGCTATCCAACACTTTCCCTACTGTTGGACTCTCTGGAGTGGGAATAGTAATTTTTACCTCTACGCTATCCAACACTTTCCCTACTGTTGCACTCACTGGAGTGGGAATAGTCATTTTTACCCCTACACTATCCAACACTTTCCCTACTGTTGCACTCACTGGAGTGGGAATAGTCATTTTTACCTCTACGCTATCCAACACTTTCCCTACTGTTGCACTCTGTGGAGTAAGTATATATATTATTTTATATATGTATATGTTTAATTTATTTTAACATTATATGTATTAGTTATTATTTTTAAACATGTTTTAATATTTTTAACTATGTTTCTTTTATTTATATGTATTATTTACTTTATTTTACATTATTTTTTTAACATTTAAAAAAACGATATTTTTGACATCGATATTTTTTTTCTGATATTTTTGTACTTACCATGATGTAGATAGGATGTCGATATTCTTGACTTCGATATTTTTGCGTCGATATTTTGGTACCTCGATATTCGGTCCGTCGCTATTTTGTCAGTGATCCGCCCGTTAGCACATCTTGGGCATTCTTTAGAGTTATGTATTGCCAAGCAGCGAACTGGCAATACTACTTCAAAGAGCTCAAACAAGGCCAGGAAACCAGTTCCGCGGGTCTAATAGTAGTGTATTGTAATTAAGGCTCCCTGTTTTCCGTTTTTACTGATTTTTACAGATAAATACAGACAGAAAACCATTTATTTTCTTCTCTGTATTTATTTTTAAATGTGGATAAAAACGGAAATTGGGTGCTTTTTGAGTGATTCTAAATACACTTTGCCATGACTGCCAGGCCAATAACTGTGTGGATTGATAGGTAAGGGGGTTAAAAAAGGAATTTTAGTAAAGAGGCTTAAACAGCAGTAGATATGCACAAGGTTGCTACTGAAATGTTCATATTTTCATATAAGAACATTGATTTATCTTCTGTGGGTGTTCCTATCACTGAAACCTGGCAGGCATTCAAGCATGACTGCATATTTATTGGTTAATTAAATGTGGAAATATACCAGTTTCAACTTTATTTTTTTCACAAAACCCATAAGAAATATGGATAAATATAGATAAAGTTGACAAAAAATAAATATGGATTAATACAGACGGAAATGTAAAAAAAATACCATAAAACTGGGAGCCCTAATTGTAATTGCATTTATATTGCACTTACTACCCCTGAAATGGCATTTCGAAGCTTTATGGCGAGTTGTATGCTACTCCAGAACTCAAAGTTAGTGGTTAATATAGTCGTTATTGGTTATAGTTGGTAAATAAGATTAGCCTTTTGCTCTCAGAAATCTGATTTATGCATTTCCGCCAGTTACTTTCTTTATGATAGATTAAGTTAATAGGAGGTAAGTGTGATCATTGGTGTGAGTTCATGCAAATAGTTGGTGGGGTGAGTAGAAACGTTAGAGGAGGTAAGTTATTGTTAGATTGCAAAGGAACAGTTGCAAAGAGCACAAGTCTGTGCTTTATGAAGTGAGGTATGGCCAGTTTGCAGAAATACAGCAGAGAGAAGCATACAAGAGCAGGTATACTCAGAGAAAGTAAGACAAGGAAAGGATGGAGGGTAAAGAGAGTGTCACTCCATGCAAAGGAAGGAGCAAGAACAATCAATAGATTTAACTCAAGGTCAATTTTTTATACAGGGTTTTAGGAATATTGTGGGCGGAGGGTCTTTGAAATGGCATGCAATATTACCATAACTGTAGAACAAGGGTTGAATATTTGCTACCTGTGGTGGTTGCCATATGTTGTTGCATCTTTGGTTGTTAAGTTTAGCTGACAATGGTGTTAAACAGTTTTTCCTCACATTTTCAAGAGAAAATAGATTCAACAAAGTATAGGAAAGACACTCTTTCCTTCCGTTTACACAAATATTTGCAATTGTACACTTTAGCTACAGTTCCTAATGTTACCATACATTTTAAACTACACATCTGACTTTAAAACTGAAATTACACGATGCCACTGGTGTATTAATTTCCACAGTAAACAAAATCAAAGGTGTCAACAAACAGCACTATAAAAATGCTATAATCCAATTTAATATATACTTCCAACCTGAAGAAGTCTTGCAATTAGTGAGAGCACAACACCCAGTAGCTTATTTTGCAATACACACTAATGGAGCCCATTAAAAAAGTCATTGGATGTCGTATCCGCTCACTGTTGATTTCTCCTACCTCATTTAAAAGACGGTGGAAGACAGTATCCGCCATGGAGGACCTACTACAAACTCTACAACTAGGAAGATCACTAGGGTGAAATGCTGCCATAAATGGGGAAGGGCTGCCTAGCAAAGTTAGGGTGGGAAGTCCACTACAATTTATAAAGGCATCACCGCGATAAAAGTCTGCCATGTAAATCCGTGCTTAATTTGAGTCAGTAGTTTCTGGTGCTCAGCACCGGCACTTATTTGTCAACACTGGCACTCATGATAGTTGGCCACATGGTGGCACTTGTTGTCTAATTTTGAGACGTCTAAAACAGTTGTTTAATAATTTATCTTACATCAAAAATTGATGATACCTGCCGCCCAAGCCATTGTTATAGCATTGGGTGGCCTGGAATAGTCTGAGTTGTCACACTTGGAGGAGTGTGATGATTAGTAATTGTGTTGTTATTGTCATTGGCAGCACCGGAAGGGGCAATGGGTGGTGCAAGCTGCAGTGGCCTCCTGACGAGGGCCGTGGCACTTATTTTTTTTTACAAATTAAGCACTGGTGTAAACTGTGGCAGACTATCACTATACAGTCAGAATATGTCTTCACCTAACACAAAAGGGTCAGTCGGATTAAGGAAGGCAGTACAGCCTCCTATCCATTCACATCAAATATGAACTGACTGCCTTTAATGTGTAGGGAGACACACAATGGAAAAGAGAATACCAGTGGAGAAAACTTTCATTGTTTAAGGATGGAAGCCCTCGCCCACACAGTGGGTGGCATACTTCCTCATCGGATTCCTCTTGGCACCTTTCCTATGGAATTAGGTGCGAACTTTTGCCCATTCACTCTTATGTGTAGCTTTGTGGATTAGCGATTGATATGTTCTCTAAGTGAGAGGGTAATCTGCAGAGGGGATTAAACGCATGTGTATTAAAACAACCTACTGGGTGGAACAGAATTTTATTGAAACTCCCAGGGGCAGTAGTAAACAAGCATTGGCCTAGTCATTAGGTCTTGCCTTTGAGACCTTATAAGTATTGAGCTATGCAGCACATTATCCTGGGTGGTACAAGATCTACTGTTCTTTGACGTGGAAGCCTTGACACTACTAGGCACATTTTAGCACTGTATTGAGAAGTACTTATTTAAAGTGTTATAGGCTTTTGCTTCAGTTCTACTGACAGCAAAACGCATTTCCTTCCAAAAACAATCGAATATATGAATTGCCAGACTTGAGACGCTTGTTGCGCGTTTAAATACAAAACATTTACAGTGCAGAGCAAATAGCGCTTTGAACAAGGATTTGAACAAGGATTTAATTCATTAGAAAGAACTGTGATTAAAATAGTTAACAATGTATGGAGCAGTCTCACGTTTGCAACTTTATTAGCAAGGGAAGAAAGAAGAAAACAAGCAGCAAGCGGGTAGGGGTTGGGGAACGAACAGGTGTCCTCGCGAAGCGTCTGACATTTGATCTTGGTCTTTGCCTGCACAGCAAATGTGACGAGATAAGAGGAAGAGACGAGCAGGAAACACATAAAACGAGTCAAGGCAATCGAGGGAAACTGTTTGTTTGTAAACTAAAGATTCCATCTATGTGTGTAAACTATAAATGCTAATCGTGTTTTGTTAGAAAAGCCAGAAAAACGCATCATTCCTAACACGGAGGCCGAGGGAATAGAGGGAAACTGTGTGTTTGTAAACTAAACATGTCAGCTGAGTGCATTGTATTTGGAAACGGTAAAAACACAGCATTGCTAATTGACGATCCGAGGCAATAGTAAAAAAATAGAGCGCCAAAAATAACGAATGGCCAGCTGGAAAAGACGGAGTGGAAAGGGGTGTGGGATGACGGTCGAATCTGCAGCAGCGGTTAGGCGCTGTAGACAGGAGTGTTTGTATAAAGGAGGAGTTCATACATATCTGCTGCTTGGAGTGGGAGAAGCTCAAGTAGACGATGCAGCACTGCACGGGCTTGGGGATGCAGCTGAAGTGTTCCTCCACCCGCTCGAAAGCCCAGCTCTCAGCTACACACTTGGCTGCGCAGTCCAGCAGCGACTCTGGCAGTCCTGGGGGCCAGACAGAGACGAGGAAGAGCCGGCCGGAGGCACACAGTGCGGCATCGAGTACGGCCGCAAACAGAGGCGCTTGACAGGGCAGTGGCAGCTCGACCATGGTGGGTCCAGGACACAACAGAGGAGGATGGGCCGGCCTAAAGAAGAAGAAAGAAAAAAAAAAGAGTGCGCCGAAAACGACATATGTAAACAAAAGAGTAGGGGGACATGTAACGGGGGCAGTAACCATGGAAGGGAACAGCACACCAAAAGGCGGGACACATACCAACGTTTCACCAATGAAAAGCAAGGAATTTAGAAAGGCACACGAAGAAACGAATGAAAAGCGATGGGCGTGATGAAAGCCTGTACAGTAGATAAAGCATGTCTCGAAGAGACAGCGCATGTGCTGCCTAGGCGAGACCTAAAAAGATGTGGGGGATAATTCTACCCACTAGCGGACGTCAAAATGTTTCTGCCTACTCAACCCTCCAAGGCGGGATTATTGGCATTCATGTGAACTGAGGTGCCCACTTTGCTATGAATATTGAGAATAAATTATTAATATGAATAGGTCCACCCCTCATCTGATGTTGTTAGGAGACACTAGCGTGCAGAGGCATTGACTAAGTTAGAGTCTTGACCTACACACTCCAACATCAAGAATATTGAACTACCCTTTTGGCATACATCTCAGATAACTGAGGCAAACACCCAACATCTCAGACAACCAAACATCAGATGCAGGTTGGACCTATTCATATTACTAATTTAATCTCACTATTCATAGCAGACACAGTGACCTCTCACACACTCTCAGTGCTCACACACTAGTTCACTCTCTCACTGTCTCACGCATTCTCACTCACTGTGTCACTCACACACTCACACTATGTCACTCACTGTCTCACTCACAGGCTCACATTGTCTCAGTTACATACTTTATCTCATTTAGTGTCTCATGCACTCGCATTATTTTATCCACTGTCACTCATTCATTTTTCCACTGGTGTGCACACTTTCTTGCTCACTGTCTGACAAACTCACTCACTCTCTCAAACAGTTTCACACACTGTCACCCACTGTCTCACTCCATGTCACTCAGTCTCACTGACTCACTCACATGCTCGCATTGCCTCACACACTGTTTCACCTCACTGTATCACTTCCTCTCACTCATTGCCTTATTCACATGCTCACATTGTCTCACCCACTGGCTCACTCGCTCTCACTCGCACTGCCTATTTCACTTACCAGTCTCACTCACATGCTCACTCTTTTACTCACTATCTTATTCACTGTCTCACTCACAGACATTTTCTTATCCCCAGCCATGAACACATTTAACTTAGGATTCTGGATAGCCCCGGTCACCACAGGGCTTAAGCCTAAAGTGCTTGGAGCTACCTTTAGCTGCATCGCATCACAGATGGGGAGGTACAGAAATGTGACAGGCCCCTAAGACCAGGGTTGGCAAAGTCCTTAATGTCTCTGCACCACCCATCATGCAGAAGTCACTGCCTATCAATGCCTGTCTCATGCTGCTCATTACAGATTATTACTCACCATTAATACAGAAGAAAAGCGGGGCAGAAAATAAGAAGAGCCCCAATGACCATATGAGCGAGCCGTTCCTGAGTTCTGCCACTCCCAGGATTCAGAATTACCTATCAGCACCTTGGCCTGTGCCGAGGTACCATCTCATCACCTAGTTTGCATCACATCATTCTCAAAGAGGTAGGGATGTCCTCATGACGGGTGGCTGGTTTACCTGCCCTCCTTCTTTCATGAAGTCTTGTGGCAGTTGATCATGAGTGTCATTCGTCCCGCAGCAGCCCAAACAGTCCCTGAGAGTTTCATTCTCTTCAGAGGCATAGTCCATATCTGGCAGTACCACCTGGGGATATAAAGCATAGATATAGTGCTTGCCTTTTTTGGAGACCTGTTGTTGATCAGCCATGCAAAAAGCAGATGAGAACTTGTGCTCCCTAAATCAAGTTTTCTTCTTTGTACAGGACTAAGCCTATCATACTAATACGTGCTTACACAAGAGTTCAGTATAGGGTTAGGATGTTGTCTGGAACTGTGGCCAATTGTGAGAAGTAAACTACCAATTTTCAGGGAACAGATACATTACATAGGTGATTACTACAGGAACTGCTCAAGATTACAAGATGTGAAGGAGGGTGGTGCCTGGTCTTTCTTTCCTCCCTTCCTTGATTCTTCTTAGACGACCTCTGTCTACACAGCGGCATCTCCGAAAATAACAGTTTGAACTGTTTAATCATGCTTTACATTTTTTGTGAATGCATTTTTTTGCTTGTTTGATGATTTTATTTATTTTACATTTTAGTATGTAGCAGCAACATCCTTCCCTTTCCTTCCACTTGTAAAAAACTGCATTTTCCCACAGTTACACATGTATGCTACATCAAAAATGAGTACCTTTTAATTCATCATCATTTTAGCTTTATTTCGGTTAAAAACCATAAAAGCATTGTTGAAAGTGACAGCACATATTAAAACCCAAAATCAATTTGGTACCCTAGAAAAACGTGGTCCAATGAGTAGCTGCAGCAAACATTATTTAGACATAGGACCATAAGAGTGCCCTGTGCGATTTCGCTCCAGATTGATAAAATTGAGATAGAACATAAGATACACAACAAGCTAAAAAGTATAAAATACAACTAATTCTATACATAAAAAATGTAAAAGGTAACTAGTACAATCATATTCTCAACTATAAACCCGAGGGTATAAGCTTGCAATATAGTTTGTATACCGGACAACTCTCATGCTGGTTCAGCCTAATCGTCAGCACCTCTAGGAGGCGTAGACTTCTGACTAGATCCGCTACGCAACCTGGAGGCCATCTCATACCTGGATATATTCATCACAAGGGTATTATACAGCAAATGCGTTGGGTTAGTTTAGAAACACATTAGATGGATAATAGTCAGTCTCCTCTACTGTTTAGTAGCTTCCTCCTTATGCCCCAAATATGGCCCAGAAACTTGGCAACTGCACAAACTATCACTTGTCTGGTATCAGATGTGAGTATGCGTAAGGCATCACCATGGTCGCGCTTTCCCAGCTGCTTGCATAAAGGTGTAAGCCACAGTGCTCTAGGACGAGAGTAGGTGGGGCAAGCAAATAAAACATGCGTTGGAGATTCCGGAGTAGTAGTACACAAAGGGCAGAACCGTGATGTCGCCGTGGGATTGCACCATGAGCTAGTGAGTGCATTAAGGGGGGAGCGTGCCGAACCTAAACTGCATGTATAATTTCCTGTCCGAAGAGGTCTGGATAGTATCCAGGTATGGTTCAAGGAGGACAATGGATTTAAAATCTGTAAAATCCAAGCTTAGCTGGCCCTCATTTGACTTAGTAGCTGCTGTCTGGGCACCCAGCTCCAATACTGCAATTTAATTTGATCTTTACTTGGGAATGAGGCTAGAGCCCTATTTGCCCACTGCTCCTCTAGCCCTATATATGCTAATAAAAGTTTGATATTCTTTAGCCAGCCTAGCTTTTTCAGCTTGTCTAGGGAGATAACTTCATCT
This sequence comes from Calotriton arnoldi, assembly GCA_963921515.1. NCBI lineage: Eukaryota > Metazoa > Chordata > Amphibia > Caudata > Salamandridae > Calotriton > Calotriton arnoldi. The sequence continues at coordinate 394,066 of CAWUFW010001715.1, read as the reverse complement.
AACTCTGGAGTGGACCAAATCCTCCACCAAAACAAGAGTAACATAGCCTTGTCGACAATCTTTTTCTTGCCCAAATACAGCCTCAAGTGATGTAGAGGTGTACTCTGGGGAGGCTGGACTATACTCCTCAGGAATTTGTTCTCAGCTCTGACGAGACCGTCCATCCTTTCGAAACCCCACAGCTCTTCACCATAAAGGGCCGCACGTACTGCTTTAGATTCATATATCTGGAGAGTCCCCACCACTGGTTTACTATAGAAAAATCACTGTTCTTTACTCAGTGCCCCAGCTATTTGGGAACGCCTCAAAGTAGATTTAGCTACTTGAGGCTTCCAGGTCATGCTATCAGCTACAGTGATTCCCAAATAATCAAAGGTGTTGACTCCCTCCAACAGGGTGCCACCCAGAGCAGGTCTACCCTTAATTGACTTATAGGGATTTATTGTCAAAAATGTAGTTTTAGAGGTATTGATCTCCAGGCCACACATGCAGCAGAAACCATTGAATCGCGTAAGCAGTTTCTGTGCCCCCCCCCCCGGGTTTTTTGACACCAGCAGGGTGTCGTACGCAAACAGCAGCGTTACGACCCTTTCGCTCCCCCAACATTGGTGCGTCGGAAGGGTCCTGCTACAGATATTGTACAACATTGTTCATATAGAGAGAAAAGAGTGTGGGGGCCAGAACACACCCTTGGCGGACACCCTTGCTGACATCTATTGAATCAGCAAGCTGTCCTTGATCGCCCCAGCGAACTTTAGCAAAGTTTGCCGCATAAAGTCGAGTTACTAAGGACAATACTCTGACTGCATCCCCATATCTAAGAAGCATTGCCACAGTTTTTGTCTAGGGACGAGGTTGAACGTGGTCTTATGGTCTATGAAAGCCACATATAAACTCCCCAGGCCAATAGTCACAGTCTACCAGCAAAGTAGAAAGAAATGAAACACCTGATCTATTGTACCCATGTTGGCTCTAAAGCCTGCTTGGTATGGAGGTAAAATATTGTTCTCCTCAATCCATACCTGTATCTTGGCCAGAAGCGCTCGACTCACCACTTTTTGGATTGAGTCAATAAGACTAATCAGTCTATAGTTACATGGGGGGGATCTATCACCTTTTTTAAAGATAGGGATTACCTCAGCGCCCCTCCAAGACTGGGGTACTGGGGCGCCCCCTGCAATAGCGTTTGACAGAATCTTAATGTATGTCATGCAGTTGTCAGTATCATACAGAAACAAATCACCAGGAATACCATCGGGCCGGGGGCCTTAGCTTGAGCAATTGATTTAACAGAAGCCTGGATTTCGCTACTGGTAAAGAGCTCCTTGGAATAAGTAGATGAATAGTCTGTCTGGGATGCTTCTAGATCTATGTCAGATGGGCCCATGTACAAAAGCTTAAAATGGTCATACCAGGCTGAGATTGCAATGTTGCTGGCTGGGTGTGAGGGCTTTCTGGCATCCCCCCCCCCCCGAGTCACTAAAAGCCAAAAGAGTTTGGAGTGTCCACCTATTCTCATCCCTCTCACTTTTTGCTCTATGTTGTGCTTTTTTGTTGGACCTTCTCAGCTCTCTTACTAAATTAGTTGAATGGGATCTAATGGCAAAAGCCAATTGCCGTCTTAGCTGCCTACACTCTTGGGTAAACCATACAGTCTGTGGAGATGCCCAAGGGTTATGCTTCTCGATGGGCGAAGAATCCCTAAAATGCCCGGCCAGCTGCATGAAAAAGCGGGAGTGTCTGTGTGTTATATCTTCTACCCCTCCTGTTTCTTCAAGGATGGCTCTAAAGTCTACTAGACACTCCGTCAGTTCCTGGTTAAGGGACTGGAGATTGGCCTCATCCAGAATCATCTTTCGCCACTTGAAGCAGCGATTGATGTTCGATGGGAGGAGTTCTCTAGTCACTAAATGGGCTCTACACCTGTTGGAAACCTCGTCCGAGGGAGATTTAAGGCTCAAACACAATGGGTTATGGTCACTGTTTAATTCCTTTATACTTCTACTTCTACCCGCTGAATACCAACTCCAAACTAACTGTTTATTTAGATGTTCAAAGTAATATCCCGTTTTGGAGGTTGGAGTGGGCATGCAGATGGAAAAACTACAATATCCGAAACTGTGGTGTGCACTGAGGTCCCAAGATTTAAATATGGATCATCATCATTGCTCACTCATAGGGGTTTTTGACATGTTTCAGTACACCTAGCATTTTTTTGTTCTGAATTCCTGCGTGGTGGGGAGGGGGGTTATGGTGATGTTATAGTTACGTATGGTAATAATATGTTACTTTACAATAAAGAAAAACCTTAGAAATTCACTGGAAAAAAAACAATGTTTAAAGTGCTGTTTTTTCAGCAGGTGAAAATGTCTGTTAAAACATAACATTTTAAACTAAAAAAACACTGATATTCACCAGTTATAGTTAACTGGAGCAACTATAATTTATACCCTCGCCAAGCACTGCTTATGACCTCCAATGTTACATCACTCATGAAATGTTCTATGACATCATTGATAGCATCACCAATGACATCTGAAATTACATCGTTGACGACAACACTGAATGGTGGGAGAGTGAGTCATAGTTTCTTAAGTTAACTAAAACTGGTCAATTTCAGTCAGTGTTTTTTTAACTTTTATATATATATATATATATTTTTTTTTTTCCACTAAAAAACAAAGGTTACAGGGACATTATAGTTAGGCTAACATTTCACTCGTACAAAACCAGAGAACTTCAGCCGTTATACTTACCTGAGTTAACTATAACTTGCCCCCCGCAATGCACTGCTTATGACCTCACATATTACATCACTCAAAACATGGTCGATGACATCACTGATGACATCTCAAATGACATCACTGATGTCACACTGAGGCCCTCAGGACGCAAGGGGACCTCATCGCCACACCAGAAGTGTGCCGAGAAGCACGTTTGCAGAGTGGTGGAAAAAGGGGCATGGCCTCAGACCACCTCTCAGCAATCACACTGTGTGGGGCTCACTGGAGGTAACAGGTGGGCTAGTTGGCCCCTAAGACTCCCTCACCAGCAAAGGGGACTTCATCCCCCAACCAAGAGCGCGCCAGGAGGCACATTTACAGAGTAGTGGAGAAAGGGGGCGGGGCCTTCGGCAAGTTGCCGGCTTCCCTTTTTATTTTTTTATTTTAGGAAGGGGGTCTGAGCGGTCCCCCTCCCCAATGCCATTTTCGGCCCCGGGGACCCCATCCCCTGGCGCAAGGCCATTTAAAAAAATATATATATATATATTATTTTAAGGAAGGGGGGCCCCCTCCCCAGGCTGATTTTGGCCCCGGGGACCCCATCCCCAGGCTGATTTCGGACCCCAGGGACTCCATCCCCGGCCATTTAAAAAAAATAAAACAAAGGGAGGGTGTGCCGAGCGGCACCCCTCCTTGGCCATTTTTGGCTTGGGGACCGTATCCCCCAGGGCATGGCCATCTCCTTTGGGACCGCGGGGGAGCCTGAAGTCCCCCACGGTCCCGGCCGGCTCCCGCGGGAGCCGGCATTGCTTTTTACCCCCAGGGAGCTGCTAAGATGCAGCTCCCTGGGGGTAAAAAGCAAAGAGTGCTCACTTTAAACAAGCGAGAGCAAAGTGCTGTGGTTTGTTCAAAGCGAGCACACTTGTTTGCTGTGGGATAGGGGACCAGTGCTCCTGCAATCCGATAGCAAACTGCAATGTTCCAGGGGTGGGCACCCTGGGACACTGCTGGAGCCGGCCCTGGGGGGTCGTGGTCCCCAGGTCCATTTACGGCTCCAGGCGGGGCCTGCGTGGCCCCCCACCCATTTTGAAAATTGCCCCAGGGAGGTGGTGGTCCCTGGGGCTGCGTGGGTGGAGGAGCTCCCCCATGCATCTTTTTAGATAATAGCCCCGGGGAGGTGGCGGTCCCCGGGGCTGCATGGGGGGCTAGAGCCCCCCCCACACATTATAATTATAATAAAGCCCTGGGGAGGGGGCGGTCCCCAGGGCAGCGGGGGCCGCGTGGCCTCCCGCACTTGAAACTATAAGCCCCGGGGAGGTGACGGTCTACGGGGCTGCGGGGGCCTGTGCTGGCCCCCGCATCTTTATGTGTAATTGCCTCCGGGACCTGGCCCACCTGGGGGCCTAAAGTAAAGAAGCACGGGAGCCCGTGCTTTTTTTTTTTTTTTATCGCCCGGATTCGCAAACAGGAAGAAAGGAAACTAGAGTGACGTGGGAGCCAAACAGTGGTAAGTAATGGGTGGGCTGTAAACCCCTTTTAAGTTTTCTTTTTTTTCTATTACAGGAGATTATGCAAGCGCCATATAGGAGAAACCTAAAATGCTGCAAGATGCTATTAATCAATGTACCTCCATTTGGTACAATAAAGAGATCACATATCAATCCCAATGTATCCACTGGAGGGAATGGATCCATTCACACATTCTGTGGCAGAGGAAGATGAGGAGAACTAGAGTCATCGGAGTTGTAATGCATAGTGCAGTCCAAGAGTTTGGGGAAAAAAAGTGAGGAAAGAAGGGATACGGGATATAGGTAGGAGAGAGCACAGAAAGATTGAGAACAATTAAAAGTAAGATATTAGCATGCTTGGAGTGAGGTAGTGAACTTAAACAGAAAGAGTGATAGAGCCATGAGAAAGAAGATAAAATTGAGGATTTTGGAAAGCGGGAACTGTATCAAAGGAAGCAATGGAGACTAGCCCATTAAAAAAAAAGAAGTTCAAAATCTTATGAGAGAGAAAGGAGCATCTGAGTCAGATGGTGAGGACAGATGTAAGAAAGAATAACTTGAGCATAAGAGAACAATTTTAGATAGAAAAAAGTGGGCAAAGTCAGAGGTTGCAGGGCCCCTTCTTTCTAGCACCTGGATACCCTCCCGGTGAGACGCGTGTTATACAAATACTCATAACATAACAATAACAGCTGTCAGTGTGATGTTTAGAGTCTGCTAATTAAATTGCCAGCCGACGGATATGTGACTTGGATTGTAATCCTAGCATCCCCACTAGACCGAATTGAGTGATGCTGAGCAAAGCATACCTGCTGTTTCTATTCTGTTATTCTTCTCTGCTACAGAGAGAGTGCTTAGAGGCTTAACCACCTCATTGTTTAAGCACTGTATGTGCAATGTGTTTTTTTTACAATGTATACACTCTCGCAGTGAGCTCAGGGGTGGGGGGATCTTTGTCTAGTTGGCATATTTTAGGGGTATACCCGCTTTCACTGTACCAAAGGAATCTTAAGAGACCACCTAACTCGTGTCCTCCTTGCTTCAAGGCGTGGCCATGGCAAACACTTGCGCAAATTGTCTCAAAGCTAAGATGCTGAATAGGCACACCGTTAACACTTCCTCCACCTCTTACCCGGCTTAAAATGGAATATCTCCCGATGTCTTCAGGGTCAAAGTACATTTCTTCGTCATGCCTCTTTGTCAATTTCTTCTTGGATAGCTCGGGCTGTTGGGACAAAATGGCGGGAGATATTGTTCAACCAACGATGGCTGCAGATCACAGCTCAAGCCAGGTCTTCTTCTCGAGTCTGTAGATAGTTTTAGTGCAGTGGTGTCCCAAGTAGTTACTGGAGATATAAAATAGCCTAAACGTAAATTGTTTCATTTTAGATTTATTATATGTGAATATATCTTCAGTGACTAGCCTAATATCTTGCCCTGCGCTGAATACTCCTACACAATTTAACTGTGTCCAAAGTAGGGCAAGGAGGGAACTTAAGTTTAAGTAAACCTTTCATTCTGTTAAACGCACTCAGTTTAAAACACTTGAAATTGGTCTTAAATTCCCAATTTAAGGGGACCCTGTGTGACCAAAGCCCCTTTGCAATGACTCTGTGCAAAGCTTGGAAGCTGTTTTTATTGTAAGTTCCCATGCTTATGAAATGGCCCATTTATGTTGCGTAGACCAGAAACTAAACTATCCCTTGTTGCTCAGTAATATATATTAGAATGTTTTCAAAGCAGTGCTCATCTGATGAACATCAAAAGGTTGAAGAGCTGAGTAGGCCCCATGAGGATATTAACTTGTGACCTGGTGGTTACAAAGAAATCTAAAAAAAACAAATAAGAGAGGAACCCTTCAAACATAAAGGGAACTGGGTTTCAAATAACCAACAAAGAGATTATTCCCTATGTTATTCTACCTGGATTAACTGCCAATCACATTGATTCTATCCACTCATTCAAACGCTCCATACAAACTATAAGCCTTATTTTTGGTAGAATATATATCTCCTCCTTTATTTTCGATATGATTAAAACAAATATTTTTTTAAACAAATCAATCAGTGCATTACATAAAACCATTTCATAGGAAGATTCACATATCTTAAAAACAGAAGCACATTATAACCAATTCATTTCTGTAAAAACATACATGTAGAATATACACTTCAAAAAACAGTATTTAAAACCGATATTATACTAAAGAACAGTACTGTAATATATAATGGTTTTATGTAATGCACGGATTGATTTGTTTTAAAAAATATTTGTTTTAATCATGTCGAAAATAAAGGAGGAGATATATTTTCTACCAAAAATAAGGCTTATAGTTTGTATGGAGCGTATGAATGAGTGGATAGAATCAATGTGATTGGCAGTTAATCCAGGTACAAGGAAATCTCTGCAGAAAGTGCATTAACCCACTGAGCTGTGGATTCAGCAAAAGGTTATCAGATCACTCCACATGGCCAAGGACACTGTGTTCCAGCCCTGTGTTTGTATTTAATAAATCCACTCTGGGTGATGTAGTATTTCTAGTTCACATCAACTGAAGTGATTGGACCAAAGTTCTTGATTGCAATGGTTTGTAGAAGTAACATCTTGACTGGAATGCTGTGTACCTGGTTGCATGAAGTCAGCACAAACAATTAATTCAGTTGTCACAGTCACTGGTTTCAATTGTCTTCATCCCCAGCTATGACATCATGGAGCCCAGAGGCTGACAGGACAGTCACAAGCACAGACGCTGTGTTCCAGACTGTTGGGTCACCACAGAGCGTTTGAAACACTTGTAAGCTGCCAAGCCAAACATCTGGCATTATTCTCTCATCCCTGACCTAGTCTGGTGGTAATAAACAATGTAACCCTAAGCCTAGGGTCAGGGCTATAAGTGAGCTGAAAAAAGTGGGGGGTCTCAAACGGGGGCGTGGTCTATGTAATTAAGGGTATGGCTTAAATACGTAAACTACACTAAAGTGTACCACCCAACTGCTATTTTAGTGTGTAGTATCCTCAGGTTTATATATATATGTTTCTTTACACCTCTCTGTAACTAGCTGCTCAGCCAGTGTGAGTGTTCCATGTAGAATGTTAGTGTGAGTGGAATGCTTGGGTGCCTGGTGTGAGTGTGGTACACATTTTATGGCGACGAGTTGAAGCAAAGAATCTGCGTCTGCTACCTCTGAGGCCTTCAATTTCAAGTCTGGAGTACCTACTCTCAACCTCAAGCAACTTCTGAAACTACAGCTGTGTTTATTCTACTACTGGCACACATCAGCCCCACCAGTGACCTCTACACCGGTCGCCCTCCACTCAATAGTGCCAGTTCCAGTCTCTATGCAGCTCTTGTCTCTGCCTGCTGTTCCCACTGCATCTCAAAAGCTCTGTTTGCTGACCCTACAGCGTCTTTTTCAGCAGCAGCCCAATCTCAGGCGTGCCGTGAAGTCATCTCAACATCTGGAAATAAGTCATCAAAGCTGTCTATGTTTGCCAGAAAAAGCTACTTCTCAAAAAAGGTACACGGTGCAACAAGCAACGTCAAGGCTGCCACTACTAATGTAGACTGTGCCTCTGAAACCAAGGTAATTGGTGACTGCCTGTGTTTTGGAACAAGTGCGATGTTTATTGACTCTGCTCTACTTAGGATGTTGGATCTCTAACTAATTTCGTGTGCTCCCTCGTGCTAGTGCTGGACCTATGTGAGAATCACTTGTGCCACTGCCTGTTTAATTTGTCTACTGGCGTTTTGACAGTTGTAAAGGGTGGTATTAACTCAGCTCCCAGAGTCAATGCAAGACGAAGAGGTGATCTACACTGTGACCATAGTGAAATTTTATGAGATTCATAAATGTTTTGAAGTTGGTTGCGAGGTCAGTTTGCTATGACAGTTGCGCTTCATTAAAAAGTTCAAAATTGGCTCGCGCAACTCACCTTGTCTACGATGCCGCGCGGAGCTTCTCTTGTGGTTTTCATGACGTCTTGGTTGTTTCTGGTGTTTGATGCTGCACTTGGACGTTTAGCAGCAGGAGCACGCCGTGAGCCACTCGGCATGCGTCTCCTGTGCGTCCCGCCATCTTGGAGTTGGCGGATCCAGGCCTTCTGCATCCCGTGTTATTGATGGGTGAAAGTTCCTCCAGTACCCTGTCAACCATTGTGTAGACAATACAGTTTTTTTTTACAATATGGTCGATTCCACCTCTGCAGCGTCACAAGAGAGGAACTTCTTTCTCTACATGGTCAAAGCCTCGTTTTCCCTCAAGTATCCGCCTCTTCAGTCATCGTTCAGCTAAATCAGTCCTTCCCTTCAAGTTCACCGGACACTCGACAAAAGCCTTTGTATTCAATGCGCCTCTTCATTCTCAATGTTTGGGCAAAGTTATTTTCTTTTCATGTCACCGGACATTCTACACCGGACTGGGCCTCTTATTCTTGCGGTGAGTTTTGTTCGTGACATGTTTCATCTCCATCCACTTTGGGAATGATGCCTGCTTATTAGTGCTGTGTTCTGCTGCCATGTACTCTGTTTCTTTCAAGCACTGATGTTCGAAGTGCTTCTGTTGGCACTGTATCGGTTGCAGAGTACTTTCTTCTGGGATGTCACCAAGAGTTGTCGCACGCCTGTCTAATCATCATGGTGACAGGCACACCTATGACTTATGTTAAACAACATGCATGTTTTTCGATAACTGCATAAGGGATGGGAGTGGGTTTCAGTCCCATTTTCCCTCGTTTCAGATGTTGTATCCCTTCCTAGGGATGGGAGTGGGTTTCAGTCCCTTGTCCCCTCGTTTCATATGCTGTATCCCTACCTAGGGATGGGAGTGGGTTTCAGTCCCATGTCCAGTTTCTGATGGGTTTCAGCCCCATTTCATGGTCATTTTACCATTCTTTTTTGCTGTTAACCCTCATACTTGGGTTATGGGGTTATAATCCCCTTTCTACGTGTGTTGGATACTTCGTTGTACGTCATGTGTGTGCAAGTCGCCTTGCTTCACTTTCTCGTGTCCAGTGTGTAAGCCGCCCTGCGCCTCACTTTTTATTGTCGTGTGTAAGTCGCCCTGTGCATCACTTTCTCTTGTGTCCAGTGTGTAAGCCGCCCTGCGCTTCACTTTTCTTTGTCTTGTGTGTGTAAGCCGCCCTGCGCATCACCTTGTACTATTACGTCGTCTTGTGTGTGTAAGTCACCCTGTGCTTCACCTTGACTTTATGTGTGCGTTCGCCACATTGTGCTGCACCATCTCGTGCTGCGTGTGTTCTTGGGTTTTGGCCCATGTTACACCTACTCTTATTTGTTATGGGTTATCCCCATATTCACACAGTCCCTCACATGAGCGGTGGCGCGTAGGGTCTTCTTTTCCCTTTGCCACAGTCTCCTTTCGTGAGGAACTCCTCTTCACGTTAGGTCATACTCACTTTTTCTTTGTGAGTTATTCCTTCACTTTTTATCTTTTATTTGTTCACTAATAAAGGAGGAAGATAGTGTTAGTGTTTTTCTATTCCTTTCTTCCTTCTTTATTTCTTTGTCTGTTTTCCCTATCGCGATGTGGTCTCACCTTCATCCCTGGGTTTACGGATCTATTGCTTCTATTGTATTTTTACTGTGTATAGTTTTCTCGCCTCATTGTAGTTTCTCTTTTGTTTTCCATTTCGAGAGGAAGAGGATAATGTAGTATCCTCAGGTTTATATATATGTTTCTTTACACCTCTCTGTAACTAGCTGCTCAGCCAGTGTGAGTGTTCCATGTAGAATGTTAGTGTGAGTGGAATGCTTGGGTGCCTGGTGTGTGTGTGGTCAGTTGGAAGATGGGCTGAGCAGCTAGGAGGCTGCTCCTGGTGGGGTTTGCTGTAGCTTTATATCTACTCTACTTAATAAACCTACTATTTAACTCAGCTATGCCTACTTTGACTACCTTCATGATCTGAACGTGTGGGCTAGCATACTACATAGTGTCACTCTGAGCTTTCTGGTATTGCATCCAGATATATAACCCAACAGGTGGCATACACCTAAAACCATGCAGGACTATTGGCTTTGTCAATAGTTGTTAGCGGTTTAAGACAAATGAGTAACAACAATGATTTTGCTGTAAAACATTAATAGAGAAAATGTTATAATTCTGAAATTATGAGACTATGAATTAAACTTTACTGAGGCCTGTGGAATGGGTTGTGGTCCTCAGCGGATCTCAGTCACTCCCATTATGTTCACTCTGTTTTCTCTCCACAGCTCCTCCATTCTTATATCTTACACCTCATCTCTTTCCTCTCAGCACCCTCCTTTCACTCGCTCCAAAATGCACTTCCTCACAGGAGCTTCACTTCACCATCCCTAAACACACAACGCACCCACTCACCTGTGCACTACATTTTCTCTTACTTTAGCCTTGTCAATATTTGGACAACTGTGTATCTCCTTCACACACAGAATCCTACACAGAATCACAATTGCATCTGGAATAAGGGACCACTGTTCCGTGCACTCTGCAGAGAGGCCAAGGATTGGATGACTTTCTATTCTGAACACCTTTCTGGCCCAATGACAGGCACTCTGAAAAACTTGCACTACTTTCAGCCTTAACCCCTTCTATGCGTCGGACGAGCGGGAGCCGTCCGACGCATAAGTGCTCATGTGCGTCGGACGGCTCACGCGCGTCCGACGCCATGGCACAGGGAATCCCTCTGGTGCGGGTACCAGAGGGATTCCCTTTACCCCCCAACAGCCTCGGGCGGTGGGGAAGAGCTTCCCCAGCTCCCGAGGCCCCCCCCCCTGGTTTCTATGAAATGACGATCAGCGCGCATGTCACGCTGACCTCATTTCATAGAAACCGAAACTGAAATGAGCCTTTAGGCTCATTTCAGTTTCACTTTCTATGTGCTCAGGGGGCTATCTCAGCCCCCTGACCACGTTGAAAGACGGAGAGGTATCATTGGAAAGGGAGAATCTCCCTTTCCAATGGTACCCCTCCCAGTGGATCCCTGCTTGGGGATCGCCCCAGGAGGGCGATTCCCAAGCAGGGATCCACCCACTAGACACCAGGGAGGGGGGAGCGGCCCCTTGGGCAAGGGCCTTTGCTCCCCCCAAACAAATTGGGTAAATTCAGTCTTTCTGCCCCCCGCAGATGGGGGCAAAAAGCCCACTAGACACCAGGGATTTTTTTGGACAAGTACAATTAGGGGTGGGATTTTTTGGGACAAGTACAATTAGGGGTGGGGGCTGCCCAAAACGGGCATGCCATGCCCCCCGCAAAAATTACAGCCTTTCTATCTCCCCTGGGGGGCAGAAGCCCCCAATCTGTCCCCCCGGGGGGGCAAAAAGCCCACTAGACGCCAGGGATTTTTTTTGTCAATTTGAATTAGGGGTGGGGGCGGCCCAAAATGGGCATGCCATGCCCCCACCCCGCAAAAATTACAGCCTTTCTGTCTCCCCTGGGGGGCAGATGGGGGCAGTAGCCCTCAATCTGCCCCCCCGGGGAGGCAAAAAGCCCACTAGACGCCAGGGATTTTTTTTGCCAATTTGAATTAGGGGTGGGGGCTGCCCAAAACGGGCATGCCAATGCCCCCACCCCCCTGCCAAAATTACAGCCTTTCTGGCCCCCCTGGGGGGCATATGGGGGCAGTAGCCCCCAATCTGCCCCCGGGGGGGCAAAAAGCCCACTAGACGCCAGGGATTTATTTGGGGCAATTTGAATTAGGGCGGGGGCTGCCCAAAACGGGCATGCCAATGCCCCCACCCCCGCAACAATTACAGTCTTTCTGCCCCCCCTGGGGGGCAGATGGGGGCAGGAGTCCCCAATCTGCCCTCCCGGGGGGGCAAAAAACCCACTAGACGCCAGGGATTTTTTTTGCCAATTCAAATTAGGGGTGGGGCTGCCCAAAACGGGCATGCCAATGCCCCCACACCCCTGCAAAAATTCCAGCCCCCAATCTGCCCACTAGAAACAAGGGATTTTTTTTTGTATTCATGTAGGGGTGGGGGCTGCCCAAAATGGGCATGACAATACCCCCCCAGAGAAATTCTAGTCTTTCTGCCCCCCCGGGGGGCAGATGGGGGCAGTGGCCCCTGATCTGCACCCCGGGGGGCAGAAAGCTCACTAGGCGCCAGCGATTACGCTGGCTTTTTTTATGCGTGGGGGCTGCCCAGAATGGACATACCAATGCCCCCACCCCCCCAAAAAATAGCCACAGTCTTTCTGCCCCCCTTGGGGGCATATCGGGGCAAACCCCCCCCCTCCCCCCCTGATTCACCCCAGGGTGGCAGAAAGCCCACTAGGCACAGACTTGTTTTTAGCAATGTGCCTACCTGTGGATTTTGGGCCCTAGCGCAGCCGGCACATAGGGAAACCTAACAAACCTGTAAATTTTTGAAAACTAGACACCAAGGGGAATCCAGGATGGGGTGACTTGTGTGCCTCTCACCAGGTTCTGTTACCCAGAATCCTTTGCAAACCTCAAACTTAGTTAAAAAAACCACATTTTCCTCACATTTCTGTGATGGAAAGTTCTGGGATCTGCGTGGATCCACAAAATTCCACCCACCCCGCATTCCCCAAAGTCTTCCAAGAAAAATGGTACCTCACTTGTGTGGGTAGGCCTTGTGCCCGCGACAGGAAACCGCCCAAAACGCAACATGGACACACCACATTTTCTCAGTGAAAACTGACCCTTTTTTCCAAAGTGCCTAGCTGTAGATTTTGAACTCTTGCTCTGCCGGCACCTAGGGAAACCCAGCAAACCTATATATTTTTTAAACCTAGACACCCAGGGGAATCCAGGATGGGGTGACTTGTCTGGCTCTCACCAGGTTCTGTTACCCAGAATCCCTTGCAAACCTCAAACTTTGTAAAAAAAAACACATTTTCCTCACATTTTTGTGGTGGAAAGTTCTGGGATCTGTGTGGATCCACAAAATTCCACCCACCCCGCATTCCCCAAAGTCTTCCAAGAAAAATGGTACCTCACTTGTGTGGGTAGGCCTTGTGCCCGCGACAGGAAACCGCCCAAAACGCAACATGGACACACCACATTTTCTCAGTGAAAACTGACCCTTTTTTCCAAAGTGCCTAGCTGTAGATTTTGAACTCTTGCTCTGCCGGCACCTAGGGAAACCCAGCAAACCTATACATTTTTTAAACCTAGACACCCAGGGGAATCCAGGATGGGGTGACTTGTCTGGCTCTCACCAGTTTCTGTTACCCAGAATCCCTTGCAAACATCAAAATTTGTACAAGAAAACCACATTTTCCTCACATTTCTGTGGTGGAAAGTTCTGGAATCTGTGTGGATCCACAAAATTCCACCCACTCCGCATTCCCCAAAGTCTTCCCAAAACAATGGTACCTCACTTGTGTGAGTAGGCCTAGTACCCGTGACAGGAAACGGCCCAAAACACAACGTGGACACAGCACATTTTCACAGTGAAAACGGACCCTTTTTTTGCAAAGTGCCTAGCTGTAGATTTTGAACCCTAGCTCTGCCGGCACCTAGGGAAACCTAGCAAACCTATACATTTTTGAAAGCTAGACACCCAGGGAAATCCTGGACGGGGTGACTTGTCTGGCTCTCACCAGGTTCTGATACCCAGAATACCTTGCAAACCTCAAAATGTGTCCAAAAAACCACATTTTCCTCACATTTCTGTGGTGGAAAGTTCTGGAATCTGCGTGGATCCACAAAATTCCACCCACCCCTCATTCCCCAAAGTCTTCCAAGAAAAATGGTACCTTACTTGTGTGGGTGGGTCAAGTACCCGCGACAGGCAAGGGCCCAAAACCTATTGAGGCGACATCAAAATTACCTATCACAAAACGACCTGGTTTTGCAAGGGGGGTCCCAGGAGTTTTTGGCCCCGGGCTCGGCGGCCATCTAGGGAAACCTACCAAACCCACACATTTCTGAAAACTAGACACCCGGGGGAGTCCAGCAAGGAATGGTTTGCTTGGGTCCCCCAACATTTCCCTACCCAGAATCCCCTGCAAACCTTACATTTTGTTGAAAAAATCAATTTTTTCTCACATTTCTGTGTGGGAAAGTTGTAGGATCACTGGGCTGACACAAATTTCCTATCACCCAGCGTTCCCCCAGGTCTCCCGATAAAAATGGTACCTCACTTGTGTGGGTAGGCATAGTGGCTGCAACAGGAAATGGCCCAAATATTATTGTGGAGAATTCAAAATTTCCTATAACAAAACTACCTGGTTTTGGGGGGGGAGGGCACCTGGTTTTTTGGCCCCGGGCTCACCGCCATCTAGGGAAACCTACCAAACCCACACATTTCTGAAAACTAGACACCCTGGGGAGTCCAATGAGGTATGGCTTGCGCGGATCTCCCAACGTTTCCCTGCCCAGAATCCCCTGCAAACCTCAAATTTAGCTGAAAAAAACCACATTTTCCACATATTTTTGTGTGGAATCACTGTGCCAGCACACATCTCCTTCCCCACAGTGTTCTCCTTAGTGTCCCGAGTAAAATGATACTGCACTTGTGTGGGTGTCCAATGCAGAATTGACTAAAAATGTGTTTTTAAAAAAATGTAGCGCTTAGAATTCTCGGTGCTATACCCTTAATCCCTATGTTTTGGGCTCTTCCCAGTCACAGGCCCTTGCCCCACCCACACAAGTGAGGTATCATTTTACTCGGGAGACTAAGGGGAACGCTGTGGGGTAGGACATTTGTGCCGGCACGGTGATTCCACACAAAAATATGTGGAAAATGTGGTTTTTTCAGCTAAATGTGAGGTTTGCAGGGCATTCGGGGTAGGAAAACGTTGGGGGATCCACGCAAGCCATACCTCATTGGACTCCCCAGGGTGTCTAGTTTTCAGAAATGTGTGGGTTTGGTAGGTTTCCCTAGATGGCGTCGAGTCCGTGGCCAAAAAACCAGGTGCCCCCCCAAAAACCAGGTAGTTTTGTTATAGGTAATTTTGAAGTCTCGACAGTACGATTTAGGCCATTTCTTGTTGCAGCCACTATGCCTATCCACACAAGTGAGGTACCATTTTTATCGGGAGACCTGGGGGAACGCTGGGTGGTAGGAAATTGGTGTCAGCCTGGTGATCCTACAACTTTCCCACACAGAAATGTGAGAAAAAACTGTTTTTTTTCAAAAAATTTGAGGTTTGCAGGGGATTCTGGGTAGGGAAATGTTGGGGGACCCATGCAATCCATACCTTGCTGGACTCCCCCGGGTGTCTAGTTTTCAGAAATGTGTGGGTTTGGTAGGTTTCCCTAGATGGCCGCCGAGCCCGGGGCCAAAACCTCATGGGACCCCCCTTGCAAAACCAGGTTGTTTTGTGATAGGTAATTTTGATGTCGCCTCAATAGGTTTTGGGCCCTTGCCTGTCGCGGGTACTTGACCCACCCACGCGAGTGAAGTACCATTTTTATTGGAAGACCTGGGGAAACGCTGGGTGGTAGGAAATTTGTGGATCCACGCAGATTCCAGAACTTTCCCACACAGAAATTTGAGAAAAAAGTGATTTTTTTCAGCTAAATATGAGGTTTTCAGGGGATTCTGGGTAAGAAAACGTTGGGGGACCCACGCAAGCCATACCTTGCTGGACTCCCCCGGGTGTCTAGTTTTCAGAAATGTGTGGGTTTGGTAGATTTCCCAAGATGGCCGCCGATCCTGGTGCCAAAAACACAGGTGACTCCCCTTGCAAAACCAGGTTGTTTTGTGATAGGTCATTTTGATGTCTCTTCAATACGTTTTGGGCCATTGCCCATCGCGGGTACTTTGGGCACCCACATGAGTGAGGTACCATTTTTATTGGGAGACCTGGGGGAACGCTGGGTGGTAGGAAATTTGTGGATTTACGTATATTCCAGAACTTTCCACAACAGAAATGTGAGGAAAATGTGTTTTTTTACAAAGTTTGAGGTTTGCAAGGGATTCTGGGTAACAAAACCTGGTGAGAGCCAGACAAGTCACCCCATCCTGGATTCCCCTGGGTGTCTAGTTTTAAAAAATGTATAGATTTGCTAGGTTTCCCTAGGTGCCAGCAGAGCTAGGGTTCAAAATCTACAGGTAGGCACTTTGCAAAAAAAGGGTCCGTTTTCACTGTGAAAACATGGTGTGTCCACGTTGCGTTTTGGGCCGTTTCCTGTCGCAGGCACTAGGCCTACCCACACAAGTGAGGTACCATTTTTCTTGGAAGACTTTGGGAAATGCGGGGTGGGTGGATATTTGTGGATCCATGCAGATTCCAGAACTTTCCACCACAGAAATGTGAGGAAAATGTGTTTTTTTGACAAATTTTGAGGTTTGCAAGGGATTCTGGGTAACAGAACCTGGTGAGAGCCAGACAAGTCACCCCATCCTGGATTCCCCTGGGTGTCTAGTTTTAAAAAATGTATAGGTTGGCTAGGTTTCCCTAGGTGCCGGCAGACCTAGGGTTCAAAATCTACACCTAGGCACCTTGCAAAAAAAGGGTCAGTTTTCACTGTGAAAATGTGGTGTGTCCACGTTGCGTTTTGGGCCGTTTCCTGTCGCGGGCACTAGGCCTACCCACACAAGTGAGGTACCATTTTTCTCGGAAGACGTTGGGAAATGCGGGGTGGGTGGAATTTTGTGAATCCACGCAGATTCCAGAACTTTCCACCACAGAAATGTGAGGAAAATGTGTTTTTTTTTTACAAATTTTGAGGTTTGCAAGGGATTCTGGGTAACAGAACCTGGTGAGAGCCAGACAAGTCACCCCATCCTGGATTTTCCTGCGTGTATAGTTTTCAAAAATGTATAGGTTTGCTAGGTTTCCCTATGTGCCGGCAGAGCTAGGGTTCAAAATCTACAGCTAGGCACTTTGCAAAAAAAGGGTCCGTTTTCACTGTGAAAATGTGGTGTGTCCACGTTGCGTTTTGGGCCGTTTCCTGTCGCGGGCACTAGGCCTACCCACACAAGTGAGGTACCATTTTTCTCGGAAGACTTTGGGAAATGCGGGGTGGGTGGAATTTTGTGGATCCACGCAGATTCCAGAACTTTCCACCACAGTAATGTGAGGAAAATGTGTTTTTTTTTTACAAATTTTGAGGTTTGCAAGGGATTCTGGGTAACAGAACCTGGTGAGAGCCAGACAAGTCACCCCATAATGGATTCCCCTGGGTGTCTAGTTTTCAAAAATGTATAGGTTTGCTAGGTTTCCCTTGGTGCCGGCAGAGCTAGGGTTCAAAATCTACAGCTAGGCACTTTGCAAAAAAAGGGTCCGTTTTCACTGTGAAAATGTGGTGTGTCCATGTTGCGTTTTGGGCCGTTTCCTGTCGCGGGCACTAGGCCTACCCACACAAGTGAGGTACCATTTTTCTCTGTAGACTTTGGGGAATGCGGGGTGGGTGGAATTTTGTGGATCCACACAGATTCCAGAACTTTCCACTACAGAAATGTGAGGAAAATGTGTTTTTTTGGACAAATTTTGAGGTTTGCAAGGGATTCTGGGTATCAGAACCTGGTGAGAGCCAGACAAGTCACCTCATCCTGGATTCCCCTGGGTGTCTAGTTTTTAAAAATGTATAGGTTTGCTAGGTTTCCCTAGGTGCCGGCAGAGCTAGGGTTCAAAATCTACAGCTAGGCACTTTCCAAAAAAAGGGTCCGTTTTCACTGTGAAAATGTGGTGTGTCCACGTTGCGTTTTGGGCCGTTTCCTGTCGCGGGCACTAGGCCCACCCACACAAGTGAGGTACCATTTTTCTTGGAAGACTTTGGGAAATGCGGGGTGGGTGGAATTTTGTGGATCCACGCAGATTCCAGAACTTTCCACCACAGAAATGTGAGGAAAATTTGGTTTTTTTTAAACAAATTTTGAGGTTTGCAAGGGGTTCTGGGTAACAGAACATGGTGAGAGCCAGACAAGTCACCCCATACTGGATTCCCCTGGGTGTCTAATTGTCAAAAATGTATAGGTTTGCTAGGTTTCCCTATGTGCCGGCAGAGCTAGGGTTCAAAATCTACAGCTAGGCACTTTGCAAAAAAAGGGTCAGTTTTCACTGTAAAAATAAAGTGTGTCCACGTTGCGTTTTGAGCCGTTTCCTGTCGCGGGCACTAGGCCTACCCACACAAGTGAGGTACTATTTTTATCGGGAGACTTAGGGTAACACAGAATTGTAGAGCAACTGTTATTACCTATTGACTTTTGATGCATTTCTGCCTTCCAAATGAGACAATGTGTAAAAAGAAGTCACTTTGAAAAATGTCCTATAATTCTCATGCTAGTATGGGTACTCACAATTTCGAAAATGTGCAAATATCTACTGTTTCTAAACTCTATATTTTGTTCCAATTTCAGAAATACATAGGTGTCTTTCATACCGATTTTTTCATGTATATATTTTCCTAAATTAATTGCTATATACCCGGTACATAATAAAAAACCATTGCAAGACGCTGCTCAGTTATTGGCTCTGGGTTCGTCGGATTCTTGGTGAACCTACAAGTCCTATATATCCCCACATCCAGAAAGGTCTAGTGGATGTAACAGTATATTGCTTTCAAACAGCTGTCATAATTAGAAGAAGTTACATGTGAAAACGTCAGCACAAATGGCTGTTTTTTTCAACTAATTTTCAATTTTTCCTATATTCAACTGTTAGTTTCTATAAAGAAACCTTGAAGGATCTACACAAATGACCCCTTGCTGAATTCAGAATTTTGTCTACTTTTCTAAAATGTATAGCTTTCCAGGATCCATTATTGCTTTCATACCCATTTCTACCATTAACTAGAAGAAGGTTGAAAGGACAAAAAATAGCAAAAATAGGCTATGTCCCAGTAAAATGCCAAAACTGTGTAAAAAATGTTGGTTTTCTGACAAAAGTCTGCTTGTCCCTAAAAGCTTGGAAAATGGTGATTTCAGCCCCACAAACCCTTTGTTGATACCATTTGCAGGGAAAAAAACAGATGCTTTCCTTTGCAGCACTTTTTTCCCCATTTAAAAATAAAATAATAATAATTTAGCTGTATTTTGGCTAATTTCTGGGTCCCCTCCAGGGGAATCCACATACCCTGGGTACCTTTAGAATCCCCATGATGTTGGAAGAAAAGGACGCAAATTTGGCGTGGATACCTTATGTGGTCAAAAAGGTACAGGGGCCTAAGCGCGAACTACCCCAAATAGCCAAAAAAAGGCTTAGCACAGGGGGGGGAAAGGCCTAGCAGCGAAGGGGTTAACTCCAGGGCTCTCAATCGTGGCCAGTTATAAGCACCTGGAAGTGACTCAGTTCAAAGTATGCGCCATACCAAAATATCCTGCTACACACACAAAAAATACAGAAACACAACATCCTGAAATAGCAAACACTCTTAAGCAGTGCAAGATTAAGTAAAACTTGTGAAATATAAACAGGAAATAAATCACTGAAATGGATTACCTTAACCTTTTTACATTCATTGTTAAGAAATCGGCTGTGTTTTTGCCGGTGACGTTAAGGAGATGAATATAGGGCCGGATAGGGACCCGTTTCAATGTGCGTTTTTAATTACTACCTGCTTTGAGAGCCAGAGGGACCAGGCCCGCTTAAAGCCCTGCCTAGGGTGACTATATCCCTCCAGGTCATTAGGGAAGCTGTTTCCAGTCCTCGTATTCCTATTGCCTAATGTATTCTGGGTGTTGTCGTCTTCTATTATGTCCATTTAAGTAGTTAAACTAACAAACCCGAAATTAATGATTTTGCCAGTGGGGATTTCAGGACTGGAGACAGTGTCCTTAACGACCTGGATTCAGATGGTCGCCCTTCCTCAACCCGTCCCTTCTCTTCATAATGCCGTCTCGCTCCCGAGCACTGACCGCTGTTACCGATGCCCGCCAGTACTCTTCACACGACCCACTCTCCTTTCATCCACGTCCAACGTTACTCTCTCTGCTGCCACCCATGACCGCCCTCTCTCTCCGTAGACTCGCCCGCCACGGTACTTCTTTCGCTCTCACCTCTCCATTCCTGCCCCTCTGGTGTTCTGCCGGACTTGGAAACGCTGCGGCTACAGCCAGGACACCGAGAAGCAAGAGGCCTCTCGGCGGGGAGACCTTCATCTCCGGTGAGACACCCCTGGTGGCCCCAGAACCGACCAGCGGAGACAGAATTGGGAAGGCGTGGACACCAGAGGCTGGGGGGCTAAGCGGACTATCCCAATCTGTGACAGCCCACATCAACCTCCGCATGGGGGCGGCCTGATAAATAATTTACAGCCTAGCCTATTTTCGTCGTTTGGCAAGGGCTAGGATGTAGCGGCCAAAGGCTGATCGGACGCTGACCTGAAGAGCAGGGGTCTTTTCCCGCCCTTTGCGCTCAGACCTGTTTACACCATGAAGTTACATCTCTCAAACCAAAACTATGCACGAAGATCGCAGAAGGAAATTAGAAGAGGGGGTTCGTTGGAGGGTAGCTAATATGAGTCATTTCACCTCAAAGAGGTCCTTGAGACTCATTGCAATTTAGAGAATTTGGGGCTAGATGTAGGAACATTAGTAATAACCAATAGCGATTTTTTGCAAATCGCTATTTGGTCATCGCTATCACTAGTGTACAAAGAAGGGGTTATTTAGCCCATATTCCCTAAATAGCGATTCGTAGTGTGTCGCAAATAGACCTACTTTTCATATTAATGAGGTAGTTCGCAATTTGTGACCCACTATGATTCGTTGCCATCACAGGCATGGTGGCCTGCTGAGGTCAGCAGACCACCATGGCCACCATGTCTGATTGCATTTAAAATAATTTATTTTAAGCGCAGTCCATTTTCCTTATAGGTAAAGGGGATGCATTTAAAAAAAATTAAAAATGAAACGTTTAAGTTTATTTTTAAAGAGTAGGCAGTGGTCTAGAAATAATTTTTCAACCATTCTCAAAGGAGAAGGGGTCCCTTGGCGACTCCTTCCCATTTGTGAATGTGTTAGTACCTACTTTGAGTTAGCAGTAAAGTGCAAATGTTTTGCGACCGCATTTCGGTCGCAAACCATTCGTACATACCAAGGCAAATCGATATTTGGAAGGGACACCCTAAACACGCCTCTTCCAAATACCGATTTCCAAACCCAAATTGCGATTCGGTAACAGGGTACCAAATTGTAATTTGGGCTTTATGCATTTGAAAATGCCTGTTTGCATTCAGAGACAGCCCACCCGATTCTGTGTATCTGGACATTTGCAACCTCAAAAAGGCTTTCTACATCTAGCCCTTGGTGAGTGGCTCAGAATGCGCTGTAAGCAGATCAAATTCTTTCCAAGTGCGGTTCAGGAGGAGAACCTCCCCAAACATATTTTAATGAATGGCACCAAAATGCATTTTAGAGCACGTTTTAAAAGTTCCAGACTAAAAGCCAGAGATTTTAAAGACAGTGAAAACCTTCTGAATGGCAGCCAGCTGCTGATCTCGTAGGCATTTATTGGAGTCAGGGCAATCTTGGGAATTCACTCTCCTCTGCATTGCACAGAGATTTATCAGAATATGCACCACTGGCGGACACCTCGCCTAACTGGGATGGCTCCAGTAGTTTTCCCACCCAGACCCCATCTGATTCTGGCAAAATTGTCTGTATATAATTGGTGAATCAACAACAAAATCCCAGCAGGAACCCTGGCTTTCCCGGTGACCTCCCAGAGTTTGGCCCTTGGGGCAAGGTAAGTAGCCGCTTGCAAATCTAGAAATGCTGTAAAAAGCGACCCCAGATCCACATCAACGGTTATCCAGTTTACGGTCAGGAACAGAAGGACCTGGTCAATCGTGCTTGTGTTGGCTATAGAGCCTGCTTGAATATGTGACAGCACATTTTTAGACCGTATCCAATCCCAAAGTTTTGTGAAAAGTTGTCTGTTATAGGTCTTTTGGATATTGTCAATGAGATTTATAGGGCGATAGTTGCCGGTTCCTTGTCTAGCTCCCTTTTTGTAGAAACGGATGATTTCAGACCCTTTCCAAGAACTAGGTGTGAGGACACCTGCTGCTATCGCATTGGACAAAAAATTAATATAAGGGCCCCAAAGCAAAGGTTCAGAGTGGTAGATGCCAGAGGGAATTCTATCAAGACCAGGGTCTTTCCCCACCTTCTGCGCATGAAGCTCATTAAGGGCTTCTTCTAATGTAAAGACCACTGGCTCCACTCCTATATCCATGGTAGTGGACAAGGACTCGGGCTATGGATACTCTCCTCAAGCATTGACTCTGCATAGAGAGTTGTAAAGTGCTTGAACCACTCCCCCACAGAGATATGGCATTCAGGTTGAGCATGATCCCTGCGTCAACTGTGAGTAACCAAGTGCCAAAACAATCTGGTGCCCTTTCCCTTCACTAATTTCAGCAGGTCTTCCCAAATCTTGGCTTCCCACTGGATCTTAATAGTCTTAATTACCTTTGCATAATTCCATCTAGAACAAGTGATATCAGACCTTACATTACTTTTTAGTCAATTTTAGCCACTCTACAGTGGTGATCAAACTATTCATTCATTTTGGGAGCACTATTGCGGGTTTTAGCCTCTTTCACAAAGAATGTTTTCAAGTTTGAAAACGAATCTTCGTGTATAGCCATAATCTGGGGACATGCACAATCCAGGTCTTTAAGTATTGGCAATGCTACACTGACAGTACAATAGATCTCTTTCAGAATATTCTCAGAATTATAAATGTCCACCCATTTCACATTTCTCCTGTTACTGGTCAGGGCTGTTGCGTTAGAAGTTGATGTCTCAGGACAGATCCTTGATTTGGGACCACTTCATATTGAGTGTGAGAGGAAAGTGGACGCTTTCTTGGCGATCAATAACCTCCATGTCAGCCATCTCATGCCAGATCCTGACTTCTAACAATATATGATGGGTTACTTTTGTAAACCCCCCTCTTGAAAGTTGGTTTGGCTCTAAAATCCTAAGTAGAGCGGCCGTTGCATGCGCTTACGCCATGGGATACTACTATTTCTGCTACCTGTAAGGCAGCAGAGCTCATCTTGACATATTTCCTAAGATTAGAATGTAGGGAATTCTCCAACATTCATCTTCGAGTATGGTCAGCTCTGACAAGAGTGGATAGGGCTTGAACCAGGTATTGAAGTAATCTGTGATCACTACGTGAGGCCCTTTCCCATAATCTTCATGGGGTATGTACAAGGTTTTCGGTGTTTGAGAGGGTGTATTAAAAGGTGCGGACCAATTATAAATGTTTACCAAATACTAAGGGGTCAATGACTTTGGGATCAGTTTGAGTGCAAGAAGATCTATGTAATCAATATCAATAACCTTAATTGAACAATTGGGGGATGTTTTAATCCATATAATTAGTCCTCCTAAGGGCCTACAAACTTTAGCAGGTGTGGCTTCAATACTGTAAGTAGTAAAACCCTGTCTATATTTATTTATCTATATTTATCGCTGAGGTCTCTTGAAAAATGCAGATTTGGAACTTGTCAATTACACGTCCCCAGTAAGCATCGGTCAGTTTAGGTTTAATTCTGGCTATGTTCCAGCTTACTAACTGTATGTTAGCTCTCACGTATCGTGATATACATTTTGTGCTTGGCTGAATATTTGACATATCAGAGGCAGTTTCACAAGTTATGACATAGTTCCTTGAGACAATAGGATTGCAGATGATCCCCACCCTATTAATAGTCTGTGTAAAAAGATCAGAGGCTGCAGGGGTTTTATCAACCACTAGAGAGACAGCGGGGTAATGTAGTCAATTGACTGCAGTCAGACCAGTGTCTACAGGATGAGCTGGTGGGGCTCTAGATTTTGGACCCTCACTACACCTCGTACTACTGCTATCAAAGTCATCTTTTCACATTTCCTTACCATCATTTGGGGGCCTCAGTTTAAGGCAGATTTTGGACCCTTCAAGAGGGGAAGTGTGTAGTTCTAAGGAGATCAAGCCCTCTACCCAGTTCTGGGGTTACAAGTTAATCTCAAAAGAGTCCCATTCACCCTACTACAAAGAAAAACACCTCACATATACAATATCAGAATATACAATCGAATAACAGTTCCTGACATTTCTGATCCAATGTAGGACCTTATTCTTCAAGGATTCTCTGACTTCTATGGTGCTAGGATGTAGCTTGTGAACCTTTAGCACAAAAACAGTATGACCCACTTGGGGTCACAAAGTGCCAAGTCCCTGTTGAATGAGATGGCTTTAAAAGGCATGGAGCAATTGAGCACAAGGTTCATTGGGAACATGCCAGCAATCGATAGAGATTGTGGAGGCAGAGTGGGAGCTGGATCTATCCCCATGTGGGAGGTTGGAGCCTTGGATGAGTGCTTGGGTGGATACTGTAGCAGGAGTGGTGGTGAATCAGTACTATTGCTATACAGACAACGCAGCTTGTATAGCCCCTTGGCGGCCCTTTATGAAGTACCCAGGGAAGATTGTTAGAGACTACAGAACAAGACATGGTAGTAGGGAAACTTGGAGCCCCAGTGTCAGTAAGGAGGAGGAGCTAGAATATCCCCATGATAATTTAGCAAAAGTACTCACTACAACTAGCACCACAAGTTCTTATCCCTCACTGCTTTAATAAGACTAACTGCTTCTTTCAAAGTTGAGGGACTAGGACGGGGTGCAGGAATAACAGAGGGAGAAGCTGAGGAAGAATTTTGGGATTGGGTGGCAGGGAAATGATCTAGTTGTACAGTCTCGTACCTGTTTGAACATTAAAGATTAGGAATTGCTTGTGTAAACCCACTATTTATAGTTGTTAGGCTCTTCTGTAGACCAGGTGCAAGGCATTGCTCCTTGGATTGAGAGAAATCCACAACAGTGTGGTCTTGGAGTGACTTTGGCTTCTTTTTGAATATTTCCGCCACCTCCTTTGGGGCACATTTCTTTGCTGGGGGTGTTGGTTTTTAATATGCTTCCACCTCTTCGATTAAAGTATCAATATCCCTGGCCACACAGTTTGCAGCTGCGTTCTTAGGATGTTTTGGATGGTTTGGTTGCGTGGGAGCACCTGAGGGGCTAGTTGTAGCCTTCCCTTTCCCCATGTTGGAAAATCGGTACGGAATTGGCGATAGCTGAGCTAGCCGTGACACCATTAAGGCTATCGCAAACAAGGAAAAGAATGCTAAGAGGGCTACAGTACCGTAGATCTTAATGTCTTTAAAATTCCCAGACATGAACCATGGGGTATGGCCCTGCCCTGCCTTATTCTGGCTTTGACGGGCTTGGATAGGCCTGTCCTTGGCCCAGGTTGTGCGAAGGCTCGGCCCACGTCGCGGGTGCTGGAAATACGCTATATAGCGCCCACAACAAGCAGCAGGTGCGATGGTCGGTAGGGGCTCCTCCCTGCCCCAAGCTATGCTGGGAGTGGTAGTCCCCCTGCTTCTGTCGCCAACAGTCTCATAGGGTAGGACTCATTTATGGCTCTGAAAACCAGGATCAGTTGTTTGTATACGGCTCTATTTCTTTCCACAATCAGCTTACTTGGTGGAGGTGCTGTGAGGTAGGCGTGTGTCCGGTGAGATTAAAGAGGGTTTGTGTAGCAAAGCATAGTGAATTATGCAGTGGTGTACACAAATATTAGGGGAGGCCTGCAAACAGGGAATTAAAGTAGTCGAGCTTGCTATGTTTAAGTAAGGAGCTCAGTGACTTGCCTCTGTGAAAGAAAATCTTTGGTCATATTTTCCGTAGCTGGAATGTGCCAATGGTATTCCACCTTAATATCGACTGCAAAAATATTGAATATGTGATGTTACAACGCGATCAAAATGATTGCGGTATGTAACATCGCATTTGTTACAACGCAAGTCATTACAACGACTTGCGCTGGAGGGCGCTGGACTTAGGAGTAGTAAGATTTACTATTCCAACACCAGTCTATGTACAGTAGGGAAGGTGTTGGAATAGTAAATCTTACTATTCCTTAGGTTATAGCGCCCTCCAGTGCAAGTCGATGTAACGCTTGCGTTGTGATGGCAGCGTTCTAAATGCATCGCAGTGTAATCACCGCGATGTAAAGGATGTTTCCCAAAAATATCATGGCACCAGTATATCGTGTCAAAAATATTGAGGACCAAAATATCTAGGAGGTGAAATTATATAGGTAACTAATCATCAAGGTACATATATATGGAGTTAAATAAAGTAAATCTATACTTATCTATATATCTAATTTCCGGGATATTTTTAACCGCAATATTTTTGAGACAATATTCTAGTACCACAATATGTTTGCTGTCAATATTTCGACATACAGCCGTGGCTGGAATGGCTGTGTTTGATATGTAGTCTTCCATGTTCATTGACATATTTCTGCAGAGGATGCTGTGGTCATGGTTTCTTGAGGAAAGTGAATAGGGTACTAAGGGAGGGTGGCAGGTGCTCAGGTAGCAGAAAAATAGATTATTTTAGTTTTTCATGAGTGTAACATTATGAGCAATTTGTCATCTCTTGTTGGATTGGTGTAATGCATTCAGAGATCCATGTCTGAATGAGTAAAGTAAATCTATGAAATGATGAAAACATGATTTGAGCATTGTCTGCATGGCAATGATAGGAGAAACAAAAGTGTGTAAAGATGTTGCCAAAAAATGAGGTGTAAAATGAGATTAGAAGGGTGTCCAGTGTAGCGTCTTTCCCAGCCTGGGTATCCACCAATGACTATGCCACACACGGAACTTAGTATTACACATCTTTATTCTTCTGCCGTGTAACCATGAACTCAACATTCTAAATCAGCCATTATTGCATTCCGCTCTGTCACAGCTCTACTGAGTCCATCAGGAGCCCAAAGGTTTCCATCATTGCTAACTCTCAAGACACTACATCTCCTCCTCTGTTAAATGAAAAATTACATTTTTTACAAAAAACATAATATATAAATAATTTTTTTTTTAAAAATCGGCAGGATGCGCTCAAGGTGCGCGAATCCTGCCGAAAAAAAAAAAAATCGAAGCGCGGTCTCCCGCGCTTCGATTGCATTTTGCCCCCGGGTGGCCCAAGTCCCGGGGGCATGGTGGGGGGTTAATTTTATTTGTGGGGGGCCTCAAAGGGCCCCCAAGCCCCGGGGACCGCCACCCCCCCGGGGCTTTATATAAAATGGTGCGGGAGGGCTCTTCTGCCCTCCCGCAGCCCCGAGGACCGCCACCCCCGGGGCTTCTTTTTTATGTTAAATAAGGTGTGGGGGGCTCCAGCCCCCACATGCCCCGGGGACCACCACCTCCCCGGGGCACTTACAAAATAAATGTGGGGGTCCATTACGGACCCCCATAGCCCCGGGGACCACCACCTCCCGGGGCTGTGCAATTTAAGGGAGGGGGCCGCGCGGCCCCCTCCTGGAGCCCTTGATGGCCCTGGGGACCGCCACCCACCAGGGCCGGCTCCTGCAGTGTCCCGGGGTGCCTACCCCGGGACACTGTAGTTTGCTATGGCAGGACGGGAGCCTCGCGGCTCCCGTCCTGCCATTGCAAACTTGCTTTGGATATTGGAAGAGAGAGCAGGGAAACCTGCTCTCTCTTCCAATATCCAAAGCCGACAGCTTTCCACATGGGGAGCAGCATGTTAGCTGCTCCCCATGTGTAAAGCAATGCCGGCTCCCAAGGGACGCGGGGAGCCGGCGGGACTGTGGGGGGATTGGGGACCCCCACAGTCCCCAACGGAGAGGGCCAGCCCCGGGGGATGGGGTCCCCGGGGCAAGTAGTGGCCCAGGAGGGGGCCACGCGGCCCCCCTCCCCAAAAAAAAAAAAAAAAAAAAAAAAATGGAAAGGCCGGCCCCGGGAGATGGGGTCCCCGGGGCCTTAAATGGCCTGAGGAGGGGGCCACGCAGCCCCCTCCAAATAAAAATAAAAAGGCCATGCCCCGGGGGATGGGTCCCCGGGGCCAATACAGGCCCAGGGAAGGGGGCCACGCGGCCCCCTTCCCGTTTTTGTTTTTTAATTTTAATTACAAAAAGGGGTAAGGCCCTGGGGGATGGGGTCCCCAGGGCCCAAAAACATGAAAAGGGAAGGGGGCCACACAGCCCCCCTTCAGGGGACAAAAAAAAAAAAAAAACGATCGGGCCCGCAGGCCCCGCCCCTTCCTTCACCACTCTGCAAACGCGCCCCTGGCGCGTTTGCAGAGGGGAACGAATTCCCCTTGAATACTGGGGGTCCCTGGGGGCCAACTAGCCCACCAGGAACCTCCAGTATGCGCCAGGGGCTGCCTTGCAGAGAGGTGTACAGAGGCCACGCCCCTTTTACACCTCTCTGCAACGCAGCTCTGTGGCGCTTTTGGCGGTATATGGTGGGCTAGTTGGACTCCGGGGACCCTCAGGATTCAAGGGGACTTAATCCCCCAACTTAAAACGCGCCACGGGGCGTGTTTGCACAGTGGTGAAGGGAGGGCGGGGCTTCAGGTGACATGTGTGCAAACAGGCCCCGTGGCGCGTTTTAAGATGGGGAATTAAATCCCCTTCAATCCTGAGGGTCCCTGGAGGCCAACTAGCCCACCAGGTACGTCCAGTGAGCGCCACGGAGCTGCGTTGCAGAGTGTTGTAAAAGGGTGTGGCCTCTCTACACGTCTCTGCAACGCAGCCCCTGGCGCATACTGGAGGTTCCTGGTGGGCTAGTTGGCCCGTAGGGACCCTCAAGATTCAAGGGGACTTAATCCCCCTACTTAAAACGCGCCACGGGGCGCGTTTGCACAGATGTCACCTCAGGCCCCGCCCCTCCCTTCACCATTGTGCAAATATTCCTCTAAAATCAGCCGAAATACGAATTCTGATTTACTCACCTGTTATCAGGAGAGACCTCAGTGCTGCATCTTTCAGCCCAGTACTAATCCTGAAAAGTAATTTTAACCGTACTTACCAGTAACTTGAATTTCCTTCTATAGGCTAACATTGACTGGTTTCACTTGGAAATTCTTCTAAGTGTGGAGTTTTGGAACTTTAAAATATTCCTCTAAAATCAGCCGAAATACGAATTCCGATTTACTCACCTGTTATCAGGAGAGACCTCAGTGCTGCATCTTTCAGCCCAATACTGATCCTCAAAAGTAATTTTAACCGTACTTACCAGTAACTTGAATTTCCTTCCATAGGATATCATTGCCTGCTTTTTGCTGAAAAAGTTTCTAAGTGTTGATTTTTGAAACATACAAATATTCCTCTAAAATCAGCCAAAATACGAATTCCGATTTACTCACCTGTTATCAGGAGAGACCTCAGTGCTGTATCTTTCAGCCCAGTACTGGTCCTGAAAAGTAATTTTAACCGTACTTACCAGTAACTTGAATTTCCTTCCATAGGCTAACATTGACTGGTTTCACTTGGAAATTCTTCTAAGTGTGGAGTTTTGGAACTTTAAAATATTCCTCTAAAATCAGCCGAAATACGAATTCCGATTTACTCACCTGTTATCAGGAGAGACCTCAGTGCTGCATCTTTCAGCCCAGTACTGATCCTGAAAAGTAATTTTAACCGTACTTACCAGTAACTTGAATTTCCTTCCATAGGATATCATTGCCTGCTTTTTGCTGAAAAAGTTTCTGTGTTGATTTTTGAAACATACAAATATTCCTCTAAAATCAGCCGAAATACGAATTCCGATTTACTCACCTGTTATCAGGAGAGACCTCAGTGCTGTATCTTTCAGCCCAGTACTGGTCCTGAAAAGTAATTTTAACCGTACTTACCAGTAACTTGAATTTCCTTCCATAGGCTAACATTGACTGGTTTCACTTGGAAATTCTTCTAAGTGTGGAGTTTTGGAACTTTAAAATATTCCTCTAAAATCAGCCGAAATACGAATGCCGATTTACTCACCTGTTATCAGGAGAGACCTCAGTGCTGCATCTTTCAGCCCAGTACTGGTCCTGAAAAGTAATTTTAACCGTACTTACCAGTAACTTGAATTTCCTTCCATAGGCTAACATTGACTGGTTTCACTTGGAAATTCTTCTAAGTGTGGAGTTTTGGAACTTTAAAATATTCCTCTAAAATCAGCCGAAATACGAATTCCGATTTACTCACCTGTTATCAGGAGAGACCTCAGTGCTACATCTTTCAGCCCAGTACTGGTCCTGAAAAGTAATTTTAACCGTACTTACCGGTAACTTGAATTTCCTTCATAGGCTAACATTGACTGGTTTCACTTGGAAATTCTTCTGTGTGGAGTTTTGGAACTTTAAAATATTCCTCTAAAATCAGCCGAAATACGAATTCCGATTTACTCACCTGTTATCAGGAGAGACCTCAGTGCTGCATCTTTCAGCCCAGTACTGGTCCTGAAAAGTAATTTTAACCGTACTTACCGGTAACTTGAATTTCCTTCATAGGCTAACATTGACTGGTTTCACTTGGAAATTCTTCTAAGTGTGGAGTTTTGGAACTTTAAAATATTCCTCTAAAATCAGCCGAAATACGAATTCCGATTTACTCACCTGTTATCAGGAGAGACCTCAGTGCTGCATCTTTCAGCCCAGTACTGATCCTCAAAAGTAATTTTAACCGTACTTACCAGTAACTTGAATTTCCTTCCATAGGATATCATTGCCTGCTTTTTGCTGAAAAAGTTTCTAAGTGTTGATTTTTGAAACATACAAATATTCCTCTAAAATCAGCCGAAATACGAATTCCGATTTACTCACCTGTTATCAGGAGAGACCTCAGTGCTGTATCTTTCAGCCCAGTACTGGTCCTGAAAAGTAATTTTAACCGTACTTACCAGTAACTTGAATTTCCTTCCATAGGCTAACATTGACTGGTTTCACTTGGAAATTCTTCTAAGTGTGGAGTTTTGGAACTTTAAAATATTCCTCTAAAATCAGCCGAAATACGAATTCCGATTTATTCACCTGTTATCAGGAGAGACCTCAGTGCTGCATCTTTCAGCCCAGTACTGATCCTCAAAAGTAATTTTAACCGTACTTACCAGTAACTTGAATTTCCTTCCATAGGATATCATTGCCTGCTTTTTGCTGAAAAAGTTTCTAAGTGTTGATTTTTGAAACATACAAATATTCCTCTAAAATCAGCCGAAATACGAATTCCGATTTACTCACCTGTTATCAGGAGAGACCTCAGTGCTGTATCTTTCAGCCCAGTACTGGTCCTGAAAAGTAATTTTAACCGTACTTACCAGTAACTTGAATTTCCTTCCATAGGCTAACATTGACTGGTTTCACTTGGAAATTCTTCTAAGTGTGGAGTTTTGGAACTTTAAAATAGTCCTCTAAAATCAGCCGAAATACGAATTCCGATTTACTCACCTGTTATCAGGAGAGACCTCAGTGCTGCATCTTTCAGCCCAGTACTGATCCTCAAAAGTAATTTTAACCGTACTTACCAGTAACTTGAATTTCCTTCCATAGGATATCATTGCCTGCTTTTTGCTGAAAAAGTTTCTAAGTGTTGATTTTTGAAACATACAAATATTCCTCTAAAATCAGCCGAAATACGAATTCCGATTTACTCACCTGTTATCAGGAGAGACCTCAGTGCTGTATCTTTCAGCCCAGTACTGGTCCTGAAAAGTAATTTTAACCGTACTTACCAGTAACTTGAATTTCCTTCCATAGGCTAACATTGACTGGTTTCACTTGGAAATTCTTCTAAGTGTGGAGTTTTGGAACTTTAAAATATTCCTCTAAAATCAGCCGAAATACGAATTCCGATTTACTCACCTGTTATCAGGAGAGACCTCAGTGCTGCATCTTTCAGCCCAGTACTGGTCCTGAAAAGTAATTTTAACCGTACTTACCGGTAACTTGAATTTCCTTCATAGGCTAACATTGACTGGTTTCACTTGGAAATTCTTCTGTGTGGAGTTTTGGAACTTTAAAATATTCCTCTAAAATCAGCCGAAATACGAATTCCGATTTACTCACCTGTTATCAGGAGAGACCTCAGTGCTGCATCTTTCAGCCCAGTACTGATCCTGAAAAGTAATTTTAACCGTACTTACCAGTAACTTGAATTTCCTTCCATAGGATATCATTGCCTGCTTTTTGCTGAAAAAGTTTCTAAGTGTTGATTTTTGAAACATACAAATATTCCTCTAAAATCAGCCGAAATACGAATTCCGATTTACTCACCTGTTATCAGGAGAGAACCCAGTGCTGCATCTTTTAGCCCAGCACTGACCCTGAAAAGTAATTTTAACCGTACTTACCAGTAACTTATCTTTTCTTCCATAGGAATCCATTGTCTGGTTTTCAGCAGAAAAGTTTCAAAGTGTCGATTTTCACAAACTACAAATATTCCTTAAAAATCGCCTGTATGACTTAAACGCATTTTTTCAACTGTTTACAGGAGATGCACCAGTGCTGGATCCAGGATCCAACACTGAGTAAGAAAAAGTAACGATAACAGTTTTTACCTGCTAAGTGAATTTCCTTCCATAGGATAACATTGGTGATTCTATGAGGAAAAGTTTCTAAGTGTCAACTTTTAAAATACAATAATATTCCTTAAAAATCACGACTGTAACCAAAACGCTTTTACTCAACTGTTTACAGGAGATGTCCCAGGACTGAATCTAGGATCCAGTCCTGTGGTTAGAAAAGTAATCCATAAAGTAACTAATTGCATTTAACTAGAAATTCACATTGAGCTGAATGTTGCATTGTGTTTGAAAATGTGTTGCCCATTGCAACAACTGTAACTACTGTACTTAAAAGTCTATTGCCTATGTGCTAAGTATTTAAACTAAAGTAATTCATTCTGAGAAAGTATTTTTGTAATGTAATGTATAATGTAATTACAATGTAATTTAAAAAATAAAATATGTAAAAGAAATTGTTTCTAAAAATGTAGTAAATCAGTATGAAAAAAAATAATATAAAAATTAATACATTTAAAAAACCTTTGAAATTCACTGAAAAAACCATAGGTTTCAGGCACGTTATAGTTACAAATTAGCATTTAAAAAACCTTTGAAATTCACTGAAAAAACCATAGGTTTTAGGGACAGTTATAGTTACAAATTAGCATTTAAAAAACCTTTGAAATTCACTGAAAAAACCATAGGTTTTAGGGACAGTTATAGTTAGTTGGACATTTCACTCGTACAAAACCCGTGAAATTCCCCCGTTATAGTTAGTTCAGCTAACTATAACTCGCGCCCCGCAATGCACTGCTGATGACGTCACATATTACATCACTCATGACATGGTCAGTGACATCACTGATGACATCACTGATGACATCTCAAATGACATCACTGATGACATCATCCACGTGATAATCTGATGCAGCTCCTCACACCCTAATATAACCTTTGATACACCTAATCTAAATTACAGACTGCCATTCGCAAAACTATAGACACTCCAACACCAATAACTACATACCCACTCACTGATTCTTAGGTCTACACACACACATCCACTCACTCACCCGTACAGTCACTCATACTTATGGTCACTCAGTACAGGACTATCATATGCACTCTTACTCCTATATAGACACTCAAACACCGCCACTCATCCATAGAGGTACTCACACACCTAGTCAGTCATGCAAATAATTAAACACACTGCCATTTACTCACCTATACAGTTATACACACACCAGCTCACTTAATCATACAAATACTAGCACATTGTTACGCTCTTATACAATCACTGATACAAGCACACACTCATCCATACAGCCACTATCACAATCACTCACTCTCGCTTATAGCTATTTATATACTCCAACACACATATATACTGGCTTTCACATATGTAGTTACTCACACATGTACCACTGGGACATACATTCACTCACTAACACACTCTTACACACACTTACCCACCCATACAGTCTATCACAGATGCACTCTTGAAACCATCCACCCAGTGAATCACCCACTCACACATCTATGCACAGAGTCGCACACACCCCACCCACACAAACACTCAGGCACCCATACAGATACTCAGACAACCAATCAATAACTCATATAGACACTCATGTAGCTATTCACAAACCCATGCAGCCACTTACACAGCAACAGACAGACGGATACAGACATTCACCCAGTTTAGTCACTAACCCATGCATTCAGTAAGATACGTTAAATCACTCACTTATAGAGTCAGTCACGCACCTACTAAATCATCCATACAGACACTTACACACCCACTCATTCTTCAATACGTCTTTTCCTATATATATTAAAAATATTTCAACTTTACAGAAACACACAGTCACTGGATGATGTCATCAGTGATGTCATTTGAGATGTCATCAGTGATGTCATCAGTGATGTCACTGACCATGTCATGAGTGATGTAATATGTGACGTCATCAGCAGTGCATTGCGGGGCGCGAGTTATAGTTAGCTGAACTAACTATAACGGGGAATTTCACGGGTTTTGTACGAGTGAAATGTCCAACTAACTATAACTGTCCCTAAAACCTATGGTTTTTTCAGTAAATTTCAAAGGTTTTTTAAATGCTAATTTGTTACTATAACTGTCCCTAAAACCTATGGTTTTTTCAGTGAATATATATATATATATATATATATATATATATATATACACAATTTAACTCTTCAATCAATCTTTTTGGTATTTTAATTGTTCGACCTGATCTTATGACTGGAAAATGAGAACTGTCACCATCAATGTCCAGGATCTGAGTTGATGGTGGAGAGTCAATAGTAGTCACTGGTGCATCAGACTCAGTCTGTTCTTCAACACATAGATCTGAAGAATGAGGAGTTAAACGCCAAAAGTGAGAAGAGTCTCTGGTAATAGACTTTCCAGGGCGCTGGGCAGTCACCATGTGTCCCTTGGTAGACCCCACTTGAAAAGGTTCTGCATCAAATGGAGCATCAGATTATCTTTTCCGCATCTGGCGTGTGAGCACTCAATCTCCTCTCCTAAAGACAATGTCCTTCACATGTCGTCTTTAGTCAGCATACGCTTTCATCTTTTGTTTCTGAACCAAGTCCTTCTCACATATTGCATTCTCGATTTTCTCTCTCTGATTGGTCCACTGAGGTATCTTGGTTGTTTTTGTTCTCATGAACATCAATATTGCAGGACTTTCACTTGTAGTCGAGTGAGGTGTTGACTGATACGCTCTTAAGGTAGAATTTAGCAACGTTTTAAAATTGAGCTGTTTAAGAGTAGCACAATGCACTGCTTTCTTTAGCGTACTCAGAAAACACTTAACTAGTCTTTTGGACTGACGCTGGAATCTGGGGCTCACGGTTCGATCACCGGCTCCGGCGGCAGGTTAGCC
The DNA here is from genome assembly GCA_963921515.1 of Calotriton arnoldi. Classification (NCBI taxonomy): domain Eukaryota; kingdom Metazoa; phylum Chordata; class Amphibia; order Caudata; family Salamandridae; genus Calotriton; species Calotriton arnoldi. Next base: position 358,707 of record CAWUFW010001715.1, on the reverse strand, counting down.
CAGCACCATGTAACTCTCGGCAATAGCTTGCTTAATCTTCCCGAGGGCCCCCAGCGCCGGGATGCCTTCGGGTAGCTTCGCGCTTTACAAAAAATACTGGATTCATGTGACCAATGAAAGGAAACATTCTTTTTCGTCAACTCTCTCAATGAAGTACTTACAGTGGCAAAGTCTTGTGTATATCGGGAACAGTAGCTGGTCACGCTAAGAAATGAACACACCATAAAAACATCTTGTGGCAGATCAGCATTTGACAGCGCTTGTACTTTAGCAGGATCAGGTGTTATACCCCCATCAAAAAATATATGGCCAAAGAATTTTAACTTTTATCTGCATTCAAAATCAAACCTGCATTCACAAGTAAACAACATACTTGAGTGAGAGCTTCATTGTGCTCTTTTGGTGTAGCTCCGAAAACCAAAAGTCATCGCTATAATTGAACGCATTCATGACCCGTTGTATGATACGTCGAATGACGTCTTGAAAAAGTTCTGCAGCCAATGACACACCAAAACGTATTCTTTTGTATTGAAACAGATCAACATGTGTAGAAAAGGTTGTAATGTACCTGCAACTTTCTTCAAGTTCCAACTGATGATAACCTTTATTCAAATCAAGGCGAGAGAAGACTTTTGCACTATTTAGTTGCATTATCATTAGGGCTGGGTAGCAAACACTGCTCCACGGGCGGAGTTCTCTGAGTTTTCACCACTCCGCGTTTCGCTTGGAGCATGGAGTTTGGCAAAAACTCCGCCTACACCACGTGGTGGAGTTCACCCCCCTGCGCCCATCCCTAAAAATATTAAATACATGGAAGGAACGGTGTGTACCATTTACGCACCGCAGAATCATGAGCAGATTTCACAGCCATTGAGTATTTCGGTGTTATGTGCAGCGCACTAGGATTGGCAAAGTTACAGCCGATGCTCCAATCACAAGTCCTATCACACTACCAGGCCCTCATACTTCCAAGACGTCTAATAAAATATGTTTAGCCATATGAATGGCTGTTGTGCAACCCGGAAGTACTGAATTACGGTCTACTTCGTATTCAAAAGCTCATTGACGTGTTTTGCAAAGTAGATGCTAATCCAAAATGAAGAACCCGGCAGAGCTTCTGATTGCCCAGTACTGGGCTGGGTTGAGGCAGAGGCGTGCAAAGTGTTTCTGGCAGATATAGACGCGTAAACAGGCAGAGACGTTTTAAGGCAGGGGCAAAGTGGGCTTTGGCCCAGGGCCCCCACCTTCCAAGGGGCCCCCTTGCAAAGTCCAATCTACTAATTAATGTAAGCACAATGCATTTTGTGCTTTACCCATACTGTATTTTTCTTGAACCAACCCGTCCAGTTCAGCAGTCCTTGTCTGCTTCGGCCCCACTCCCTCCAGGTAAAAAAATATTCTCGGACTGAAATGTTGTCATTTTGTGGTTGAGTTGGGCATGGCATGTGCACTAAACTTCTGAATGCATCTGTTATCTGCACATGCCCAGCTCAATCACACGTGCCTTTTTTGTTTCATTCTGAAACGTAACTGCAGGAAATACATGATTTCTTTGCTGCATGTTTCCCTGTGAGGCATTGTGCACCAGAACTCGTAAAGTTACATCGTCACTGAAGAGGAGTTGCTGCTGCAGGCAGAGAGAGTGCACACTGAGCAGTAATTATTCTCTGCTTAGTTAGGCCCAAGCCCCCCCAAACAAAGGTGAGTGCTGGGGCAGTGTAGTGCTGTCCGTTTTTTTTTGCTGTTCTCCCTCAGCCCCAGTGCTTTTGAGAGGTGGCTAAACTCTGTGATGGTGGAGATACGAGAATAATTACCTTGGCACCTCATCTAGAAAACAAAAGGGGCACCCTTTGCCTCTTTAATTATCGTACTGGAGACACTCTCCGAACCTTTTTAGACAGTGGTTTTGGCCTTGACACTATCGATCTAAATAAACTAGGGCACAGTGACAGAATTCTAAATCCAGCAAAACTGCCAAGGTAAGCATAACGGCCCAGTTAAAGGTGTAAACTTTAAATAAACCCACTATTTGTTAATTGAGACATATCTTTTGTTGCTCAAAGTATTTTCAGTTGTGGATGTATGATGCATATAAAACAAAGTTGTGGGTCAAACCCAGTTGACAAACGTGATCTTGGTGGTCCGTGAAGTAGGAAACTAATCTGTTAGTCTATCCTTCTGTGGGCCTCTCTCTGACTATTAACAATCTGAATAACTATCTGTCTCTGCGTTTATCTCATATTATAATATAGTAGTGACACTTTCTTTGCTTGTTTGTAGAGCTGGCCATGTTTTTCCTTTACCAGTGTATATTTTTCTCACTTTCTACCAAGCCATGCTCTGTCCGTATTCCCTTGTACGTTTCTGCCTATAAGGATTTGTCAATCTGCCTATCGATCTGCCTGATATATAATTTTTTCTATTTGACTCTACATGTGTGTGTCGCAGACTCTCTGTATTTCAACATAGGTGTGCATATGAAGTTCTGTCATCGATTTTTTTATTATTTTTGTTGGCCACGCATTCACCATTACAGTGTGCAGTCATACAGGAAAAAAGTTTCCTGATATCCACAACCATAGCGTCCTTTCTAGGGTAGCAACCTGGCAGTTTCTTTTATCAGCACCACCCATATATTTTTTTTTTTTAAATAAGCAAAATCACCTAAACCCAATATTTTTAGCACTTATTTGTACATACTTCAAACAGTAAATATACGTAGAAAACACTTTTAAATGTGCTCTAGAGCTTCTTTGATCCCTGACTAATAATTAAAGTAAACAAAGGCAGAAAAGTAATGTTACAAATAAATACATGCGCTTTTGGTTAAAGCCCTATTTAGTATCATGTCCGGGCGTTTGCAGACTCTTAGAACAACAACAAATGAGGGTTATTTGTCTCTTACTAAGGTGGCAACCCTAGTCTTGTCCCACTTAGGGCTGTAAATCAATTAGCCAAGAGTACCAGGGAGGGACATCACAATGCTCTTGATAAAGCTATATATCAGATACTTGTTCCAGCCTCGTGACATGGTTTTCAATGATTTTTATGCCTGTAAGGGTAGATATATTTAAAAAAAAATTTCACAGCTAACATTAGACTTTATTTTAAGAATCTAGGGCTAGATGTACAAAGCCTTTTTGTGGTCGCAAACAGCCCGATTTGCAGAATCAGGCCGTTTGCAAACGCAAAAAGGCATTTTCACATGTACAAAGCCCCAATTGCAATTCAATAACCTGTTACTGAATCGCAATTTGGGTTTGCAAATCGATATTTGGAAGGGGCGTGTTTAGGGCATTTGCATTTTTATGTTGGAATGTTTTGGTACCGAAATGCGGTTGCAAAACATTCGCACTTTACCGCCAACTCAAAGTTGGTGGTAATCTATTTGAAAATCGGAAGGTGTCCCCAAGGAACCCCTTCCCCTTTGAGAATGGCTGAAAACATATTTTTTAAGCGCAGGCAGTGGTCCCACTGCCTATTCTTAAAAAATGAAACTTAAACGTTTAATTTTTTCTTTTTAAACGCATCCCGTTTTCCTTTAAGGAAAACGGGCTGTGTTTACAAAAAAATGCTTTATGTAAAAGCAATCACAGACATGGTGGCCTGCTGACGTCAGCAGGCCACCATTCCTCTGATGGCAGCGAATCATAGTGGGTCGCAATTTGGGACCTACCTCCTTAATATTCATAGGGTAGGTCTATTTGCGACCCACTACTAATCACAATTTTAGAAATAGCGCTGGCTAGGCAAAGCTTCAAAAACTAAATGCCTGTTGCTAACTAGTATGTTATCACGATTGGTTGAAGCGTACATTGCTGAAATCGCAATACATCCTCTGAAGGGGCAATGCAGCAAGCATAAGTCAAATACACGCAGAAAATGGAAGGTCATTGCTTCTTATCCTTCCGGTCTGACTCAGCCCTTCACCCTTTCAGAGTTGATTAAAAATGAATCATGACAAGTTGTGTGCCAGTAATGCCAGATATTTCATATGCGTCTGTGAAGTTGCCTGGTATTTCTCACATATTAAAAGATAAGCGAAGCAACATTCTCACTGTGCCCCAGCCCGCATCATCGGACTGTGAACTGATAGTTTCCCACACCAGCAGGCTCAAGTCCTCTGAATAAGCTTTAGGTTTTTTATGGTTCTTGTAACATTTACCTAATCCACTGAAAATGTCTAAATATTCCCATTTGTTAAAAAAGTTTAATTTTGATATTCTGTTCTGCTAGAAATGGTATTTAAAAACAAATTACATTTTACACTGTCAGCCAGTGTATTACAAACGTCTTATGCTCGATGTGAGGCTGATCCAGCACTAACAATAAAAATTCTTCTCCTATATGCTTCGGTCATCCAGGTACAACTATCCCTCCAATACTCAGACTATATCCATATGACGGTGGGGCCCATAACACCGCACATGCATTCACTCACTCATTTATTCCCTGGATTTCCTCCGTCAGTAACCTAGGAGAAAAACAGTAAAACGATTCACTGGAAGGAGACGGGATACCTCTTTTAACGCGACATAATATTTCTCATTGTTTTAAGGTATTCCGCTCATTGGTCGATGGACCAACTAGAAGGAATCAGTTGAAGGTGATTAAGACCAGCTCAATCACAATAAACCTTCTAACATTTTACCTTCATCATTGAGCTAAAGAACCACTGAGTCATTTGTTTAAAGATAATAAAGTTTATATAAAGTTTAGAAGCATGAAATAAGTTTTAGGTTTATTATTCAGATTATTACATTTGTTATCATTATACGAATAAATTGAAATTGCAATGCATACCTATTAGATGGAAGAATAAAGTTCGTCACGGCAAGAACTCCCAAAATCTCTATCTATCTGTTCTGGAAAAGTCTAATAGTTCTGAATGGAAAAATCTATCAAGAATAAAAGTTCTTCAAAAAGCAGCATCTTATGCTCAATTAAAATATAAAATAGCAGCAGCAGCCTCAGCTCGTCAGCAGCAGCAGCAGCAACTCCATGCGCAACTAACAGCAGTCAAAAACGGCAAAAGCAGCTCCCAGCAACCAGCAGCATCTCTCATAATCATAACCAACCCTCCCCACCAAGAGTAGGTCTTCTTATACCCTAATTCTAGCTTACTAAATAAAAATGTTGCATCTTTATGGCGAGATTCTCTCTAATTGGTCCATTTGAGTCCATATACATCTTTTATCAAACTTCCTTGTTCTAACCAGTTCTTTGTGGAATGTCCATACTTGCATCGTTTCCCACAGTTCGTGACATTACTCATCCGTTTCGATCAGTCCAACTTGTATCACTTTCCGATACTTTTTAGGATCAACAGTTCCTTTTGTCCATTTATTCTTTTTGACTTCCTACGCTTCTCGCTGACCCATCTTGGCACAATAGCCTTGACCATACTTTCATCCTAGGCTCTTGGAACGATCACGTGGTCATTCTTGTTCACGGCCTTTCTCCTTTTCTACATTTCTCCTCGCGCACGCGTATTCTAGCTCATGGCGGCCATTTTATATCGCTGCTTAACAGGCCTAAGCGCACTATTTACAAAGATAAACAAAATATAGTTAAGAATAAAGAATATAAACCCTTTCGTTTCCCTCCCGTCTTTCTACGTACCCCAATTAGGTATTACCTAGCAAAAAGCAACATATAAAGCCGTCCCTTACTTACCATTGCTTTATTTTGCCACTACACGTTTTGTTTTCAAAGCATAAATCATGCATTTTATTATTCTGCAAATATTAGGTTATGTTAGCCACGTCAACAATTATAAGTAAATTAGTTTGCACACAAAATAGCGTGTTACCTTTAACCCTTCACATGTAACATACATTGTTGGTTATTTACTTAAACGAACTTGTTTGTTAATCATTTTACGTAAATTATTAGGAGGTTACATTTTTTCTTTTACCCTGCTCCATCAACTCCCCCTTTGGTGATTTTTAATATCACCACAAAACCCAAGTTACACAATTCTATCAGACAGCATATTTCTTGATCCGTTTGTTTTTTGTTAGTTTACACAACTGTATCCCTTTCAACTTGTCTCTTGGTCTTCTTGTACATATTCTCTTTTATTTCTTCTAGCTCTATTTCACCCATCTCTCTCTCTCTCTCCTTGTTTATCTTGTTTTCTTTTTCTATTTTATTCTGTTTTCTTCTTTTCTTTATACATGTAATCGCAAGCTTCAGTACTAAAATTATTATTATTATCATGGTTGCTATTATTATGACTTTCCCTATTATTAATCCACTCATTCTAGTAAACCAATTTATTACTGAAGAAAACCCTTTACCAAGTTTTCCAAACGCACTTTCAACCTCCAGTGGAACAAGTTCTTTGTGCAAACTTGTAATATTCTTTATATACTTTTGTATATTTTCACTTTTATCTGGAATGTAAGTGCAACAATGTTGGACTTTCAGCATTCCACAGACTCCACCCTCTTTCGCCAAAAGAATGTCAAGGGCAAGTCGATTTTGCATTACCATAGCTCTCATGGCAACCATCTCGGTATTTACCATCAAGAACCCTCCAGCAGTATCTGTAGATAAACGATCTACCACTGTGGATAATTTCCGAATTTTAAATGCATTCAAAGATATTCCCACTGCTGGTATCAATGCACCAAAAATATCACCTACTATTTCTGAAAAACTTTCCCTTTTTCTACGTGTAAAGGTATTTATCATTTCGTGTGTTCCTTTTTCTGTTCTATCCATATGAAAAATCTTTGGAAAGACCAGGCCTAAATAACATGACCCATACCAATGGTCTGGCAACCTGTAATAAGCCCTATTACCGCAAACATAATAGATCCCTGGAAATATTGGATCTTTTCCCCCTTTGAATCCCCATCCGCCTAAAATTTGATAATTGTCATGGCAATCACTGGAACCCACGAAATAATTGTCATATCTTGTTCTATTTCTTCTAATGCACAACCTTCCCTGTTGGGGCCAATCCAGAGTCATAGCTGCATTTGTCTTTTTCTTGTCATGATTGTCTTCCTCAAACACCCAAAGAGGTGTTTTTGTCTCTTCTATCACTTTTCTTTGAAATTTCGCTCTTCTATCCTCTACCATTTCTAAAAATACCTTTTCTTCTTTCTTTAACGCACAGGTAAGGTTGTTTTTAACTATATTATCTAAGGTTAAAATCTTATCTTCTATGAAAAATTCACCAAACGTTTTTCCCTCTTTCACTTTGTTTAGTTCAGGAACTACAGAAATTTTCGCAAAAATCTTATCTATATCAGTGTAATAATATTCTAATCTTCCTGTCTTATAAAATAAACTTGCTAAAACACTACATGTTATTCCATACGTCAAAGGAAGGTGATGATAAGTCACACCCTCTGCTACATAGGCAGGCAATTGCATACAAACATAACAATCTCTTACATCCATTGTTTCTACATACTCATATAATAATTTTGTAAATACATTTTTTGAAAAATCTGTTATTGATTTGTCTTTATGTAATTCTGCACTACCTTTTAATATAGCTGTTTCTTGAATGTTAGCTCCTTTTTCTTTCTCTGTGTGATTAGACGTTTCTTCTACAGCTAAACTAATTGGAATAGTGATTGCTAAAACCACCCACACTGTCATTAATAATCCTGTACAAAAGAAGCACATCTTACACCATCTTCTTAAAAACTCACATCTACATTTTCTATCTTTAGTATCTTCCATTTTTGTTCTATAACCTATTTATATTATGTACAGGGAAAATGTGTCACCACACCTCAGAAATGACTTCTTAGCCACTCTGCACTCTAATTTTGTCTTCGTTTGGTACTTTCTTTTGATTCTTTTCAGAATTCTTTCTTCGTCAAATCCAGTATTTTGTCAACTCCGGTAGAAATTCGTTTAAATTTCTTCAAGTTTGTTGCACTTCACCTTCACCCATTAGGTTTCTTTGTTCTGGGTTCTCGTGAGTGTTCTTTTCTTCTTTGATATCAGTTAAAGCAAGGTACAACCACTCAGGTGATCTATACTTCAGATTTACTTTCTTTACTCTTTTCGTTTTCTGCAAGTGTTTTCCACTTTGTTGGTCTTGCTCTTTTTGACTTTATTTCATTCACTTGTTCAGCACTTTTTCCATCCAGCCTTATGATCCTGTATCTTAGTTTTCTTACTTCGTTGGGCCAATTGTCTCCTTTTCTTGGCCTTTTCGTCTCACTTTCTTTTTCCTCTCTTTCTGCTTTCCAGGTTCTCTTTCTTGACTCTAGTTTTTGTTTTCTTTCTTCTCCACTTTCTTCAGACTCTGTTTCAGTTCTTTCTTTATTGTCTCTTATTTTGAATTTTATAATTTCATTTTCTCCCTTTACTTGTGGTTCTTTTCTTATTTTCCTTCGTTCACCTACTTCTGTCCCTCCTTGGTGTTCTTCCGAATTTGTGTTAATTTCTCTATCTGCTTCTAAATTTCCCTGTTCTTTTGTTTGGCTATCTGTCCCTATTGCTCCTCGGGGATCTTCCGATTTTTCTAACTTTTTGTTTGAAACTCTCCCTTCTTCATCTATTAATATTATCTCCGAAGGATTTTTACCACAACTTGTACTTGGTTGCTCACCGTCACTATCTTTATGCTCAGTCTCTTCTCTTATGCTTTCAAATTTCCAATTTCTCTTCAGATTTTCACCACAATCCGAATGATCTGTATCAGATTCTGAACTGGTGTCTGATATTTCCAGATGTCGACTCACATGTCGATCTTCAAATTCTGGAACTTCAGCTATTTCCTCCACTCCTTCTGTCGTTGCACTCGTAGTTGGGTCTTCCAGATGTCGATTTACAGGTCGATCTTCAGGTTCTGGCACCCTGTTCGTTTCTTCTTCCGCTTCCGATGCTGAACTGTTATTCAACTCTTCCAGATGTCGACTCACATGTCGATCTTCAGGTTCTGGAACTCTGATGGTGTGGCTGGCATGCACCCAGTGTTTCACTCCCGCACATTTGACTGCAGTGGTTGTCACCAGTATCACCTGTCGCGGTTCGTCCCAGCGAGGAACCAAACAGTTTCTTCTTCTATGGACTTTTATGCGGACCCAATCTCCTGGATTCAAGTCGTGAGCTGGTTTTCTTTCAAGAGTGGTCGCATCCGGTCCAACCTGATGAAACACAGAACGCACCACATCAGCCAATCCTTTGCAATAATCCAGCACCAGATCATCAGTTATAGTCAGTAGTTTGTTGACAGGTACATGTGCTTGTCTCATTGCTCGTCCCATAATTATCTCATGGGGACTGAGTCCAGTTTTCCTTTCCGGAATACTTCTGATTGTCATTAAAACTAATGGCAAGGCATCTGGCCATTTGAGTCCTGTAGCTTGACACATTTTTCCTAGCCTGTTCTTAATTGTTCCATTCACTTGCTCTACTATTCCAGAAGCCTCTGGTCTGTATGCACAATGCAGTTTCTGTTTAATACTAAGTGCTTCACAAATTAGTTGAATTAATTCGTTTTGGAAATGTGTTCCTCTATCTGTTTCAATCGTGACTGGAAAACCATACCTCGGAATGAATTCTCGCAGCATAAGTTTTGCTACAGTGATTCCATCATTCCTTCTGGTCGGGTATGCCTCCACCCAACGGGAAAACAAACAGATGACTACAAGGACATACCTTAGTCTATTGCTCGGTGGCATTTCTATGAAATCCATTTGCATTCTAGTGAACGGACCTCCTTCTCGTTCTATTGTTCCTAGACTCACTACGGTCTTCCTTCCTGGATTTAACTGTTGACAAACAAGACATCTTTGACAAAGACTCTCAGCTATGGCTCTGAATTTTGGATTATACCATGTTTGTCTGAAAAGTCTGATCATTGAATCTCTCCCAATATGGGCTTGTCCATGGTACATCCGTGCCATGTCAGAAATCATGCTATCAGGCATAACTGGTCTTTCATCTCTGTAAACCCAAACATCATTTTCCTCATGTTTTCTACATCCTGCTTTTATCCAAGTATCTTTCTCCTCTTCATCTGCTGCTTCCTGTAATTGTCTCACCTCATCCCATGTCTCAACAGGGTTAGTAAAAAGCAAAGGACATGAAATATGCTCTCTTTCTCGGTTCCTGTTCAAAGAGACCACATTCTTTGCACAGTACTGTGCAATCTCATCAGCATACTTATTGCCGACAGTTATATAGTCTTCCCCATTTTTATGTGCATTGCACTTCACGACAGCAATCTGTTTAGGCAGCTGTATCGCCTCAAGCAGTTTTTTCACAAAATCTCCATTTCTAATTGGCGTTCCTGCAGACGTCAAGAAACCTCTTTGTGACCAAATCTGACCAAAGTCATGCACAACTCCAAAACCGTATTGGCTATCCGTCACAATTGTAACCCGTACATTTCTTCCCAATTTGCAGGCTTGAATCAGAGCTATTAGTTCTGCTACCTGGGCAGACCGTATCCCTTTCAGACAAGATGCTTCCATTACAGTTGCTACTGTGAAAACTGCATATGCTGCACTTAGAACTCCATCATTTGTTCTCAAACATGAGCCATCCACGAACAGAATATAATCTGATTCCTTTAAGGGCTCATCTCTTATATCTGGTCTCGGTTTTGTACAATATTCAAGCACATTCAGACAGTCATGATCCACTTCATCCATTTCAATCACACTCTCTTCATCTGGCAATGATGTCGAAGGATTCACATTCATGCATCTGTCAATGGTCACATTATCTGCACTCAAAATTACCTTTTCATACCTAGTCAGCCGACTATGTGTCATGTATTGGGTTTTCGTTCGTGTCATGAGAATTTCCACAGAATGTGGGACATATACTCTCAGTGGATATCCCATCACTATGCCTTCACTCTGTTCCAGACTCACACAAGTAGCAGCAACTGCTTTCAAACATCCAGGCAACGCTTTTGCTACAGGGTCTAAAACAGCTGAAAAATATGCAATAGGTCTTTTCATAGTTCCATGTCTCTGTACCAAGACTGAAAACGCACATCCATCTCTTTCACTGCAATACAACTCAAAGTCTTTCTCATAGTCAGGCATTCCCAATGCTGGAGCTTCACACAATTTCTTTTTCAACTCTCTGAATGCTTTCATTTCCTCATCATTCATTTCAAAAGGATCTTTAACATCCTTCTTTGTCAGTTTTTGCAAAGGTTTTGCGATCAAAGAAAAACCACTTATCCATTGTCGACAATATCCAACCATTCCCAAAAACATTCTTACCTCTCTTTGCGTCATTGGAGCTCTCATTCCTTGAATCATTTTTATTCTCTCGGTCTTTACCTTTCGTACTCCTTTCTCAATTTTATGCCCTAAATATTGGACTTCTTGTTGACAAAACTGCAATTTTGATGGGGACACTTTATGTCCTCTTTTGGCTAAATGATTCAGCAAAGCAATTGTATCATTGACACATGCTTCCTTCGTTTTTGATGCCACCAGTAGGTCATCGATATACTGAACCATTACTGACTTTTCTGGCATTTTTAAATCTTCCAAGGATTTCTTTAAAATCTGATTAAAGATCGAGGGGCTTTCTGTGTACCCTTGAGGAATTCTGCACCATGCCAAAATACGCTCTCCGAACCTGAACGCAAATAATGGCTGGCTATCTGGATGCAATGGAATAGAGAAAAATGCATGGCATAAATCAATTACTGTGTACCATTCTGCTTCGCGTGGAATCTGGTATAGAATCACAGCAGGGTTCGGTACTATTGGGCAACAAGGCACAACAATTTTGTTTACCTTCCTCAAATCCTGTACAATCCTATATGTTCCGTTTGGCTTTTTCAGTCCCATTATTGGCGAATTACATGGACTGCTCATGATTTCTTTTAGAATCCCTTGTTCAATCATTTTATTTATTACTGGCGTTATTCCTTCAATTATTTCTGGTGTCAATTTATACTGGGGCGTATTTGGGTAACTCGTTCCCTCTTTTACGGACATTTAAACAGGGTCTACTCCTTTCATTAACCCTATATCTTCTCCTGTAAAATCCCACACTTTCTCTTCCACTGTCTCTTTTAGTTCAATTGGGATTTTCTCTGCATCAAATACAGGAAACAAATCATTTACTTCTGGTTCCAAATTTACCATTGTCATTTTATACAGTACATCTTCATCTGGGGTCTGAAATGCAATTCCATCTGGAGTACAATAGATAGTGCAATTCATTTTGCACAATAGATCGCGTCCTAATAGGTTCACAGGACTGCAATCACACACCACAAATCGGTGCATTTCACTAAATGGACCAATCTTTACCTCCACTAGTTTAGTAAGAGGCGTCTTAATTTGCTGATTCGATACTCCAACTACTTGGATATGTTCACCTGAGAGAGGAAGGTTTGGAATTTCCACTGACCTAACAGTAGAACGGGTAGCTCCAGTGTCCACAAGGAATGTTACATTTGCACCATTCACTTCTCCATCCACAAATGGACCTGTTTGATCTACCTCTAGAGTTGCGCCAAGCACGCACTCTTCCCCCTCTCCTAGGCACTGTCATAAGCTTTCATCCGTCTCATCATCATCCTGTCGTAACCAATATTGAGAAATGACAGCTGCACGCGGCAACTGTGTTACCTGCTCTCCTCCGTAGAATCCTGTTTCTGCACTGAATTTCTGTTGGTTAACACTCTTGGGAAGTGGTGGTTGTGGCACCTGACTCTGTGGAGTAACTATCTCACTCTGCACTTGTGGATTTAATGATTGATTTTTCCACATTAAGTTTTGGAGGAAATTTACACTTGTTTCTCCAATGCCCTAGCTTTCCGCAGTTGTGGCATGGCCACTTTTTCTTTGCCTCATCTATGCTCATTTGTCCTTTTCCTTTGCCTATATTTAGTCTAAATCTAGCCTGTCCTGCTTCATTAACTGTATTGTTCAATTGAGCTTCTTGCTTCTCTGCAACTTTCACCTGTGCCCACATGGCTTTCTCTTTCAATTTACGCTGTCTACTCTCAATATCATCACTGCAATACTTAGCATATCTCAAAACCTCGTCAACTGTGCTATTCTGCCAACAAATCAGATGCTGTTTAATCATTTCACTTATCTCCGGTTTCAATCCATACACAAATCTATATACAAAATGACTCATATCCTTCTCATTTAGTGTCTCATAGCCACTATACTGTTTAAAAACTAACAATAGCCTCTCATAGTAAGCATGCACTGATTCTTTACTTTCCTGCGTGGTTCTGTCTATCTTTACCCAATCCGTTTCTTTAGGTGGAATCTTATTCTTCAAAAAGGTAATTGCTTGGTCATACTTCCTCATTACTTCTGGTCCTGGCGCTCCTGTTTTAGCATCCCTTGGATATTCTACAGTTGGCCAATCAATAGTAATCTTACATTCTGTCCACAAATCAGCTGGTACTACTATATCAAACAATCCATCCAAATCTATCCACAACACCTTTGAAACTTTAACAAATCTCTCCACTTGTCTGTACCATTCTACTGGCTTCTCTCTCAACTTTGGGAAATCATTTGTAAATGACAGTATATCCTGTCTAGACCACGGAACATGCACATAACTACCTCCTGGAGTCTCTCTCATCGGGTACTCCCTTACAACTGGTTCCTTATCTGTTACTGCAAAAGCTAAAGATGCTTTATCTGTTATTTTCTCATTCTTTTTCGTCCATCTACTTCTCCATCTATCCACATCACCCCATTTTCTCAACAAAACAATTAATTCTTTTATTTGGGTCAATCGTCCTGATGTGTTCAGATTCTCTATATCTTTCTCACAAAAATCTACTCTATATGGTTTCTGCAACGTTCTCACTTTTGCAAATTCTACTCCTAGTTCAATCGCTGTCTCTTCTAATTTGTCATGTAAATTTCTAGCTCTCCATGTAATACTCTTGCACAAAAACATAATCTCGTCATCCTGATAACTTTTCAATTTTTCTGTACCAATCGTTCCTAAAATCAATTCTTCCATGTCTATTTTTAACCTAATTACATCTAGTGGTTTTGCTTCTGTCTCTTTTGTTTTTAACGTTTTCATCCATTCATTTAATTCATCTGGAGTTGGACCTACAGGCGTACTATTTAATTCTATCCAATTGTTACTCCTTTCTGGTGTCTCTGATGCAGACTCCGTTACCATAGGTATTCTCCTGAACTCATTCTCATTTATTGTCAAATTAGTAGGTGGGCTTGGTCTATAGGTACTAACCAAATGGTGTGCACCTTCATTGTCCAGTTCCATCCCCTCTCTCCTTCTTTGCAAATGTGAATTCATAGGAATCACTAAAGAACGTTCATCAATTTTCTGATTCTCAAAAATTGGCATTACTGGACCTATCGTTACTGGTACAGTTACAGCTTCCATATTCTTTGTTAATTCTCTTATCTTTTCAGTTAATTCTCTTGTGGTTTTTGCTAAATCAGTTGTATTGTCACCTTCTATCTCCTCATTTTGTGAAGTTTTTAATTGATCTTGTGACCTATTTATCTCATATCCTCGTTCGGGATTTTTATTCCTCCCAGTTTCCATTGGCGGTGCATTAGGTGTCACCACCGCAGAAGTCTGTTGGTATGGAGGTGGGTTTCTGTTTAAAATATCTTCCAGCAATTCATCTTCCGTTTCACTACCACCATATCCATATTTTTCCGTAACCACATGTTTCTTTTTCTCTGTACACTTTCTCTTTGCTTCTTCCTCCACTGTAAAAGCTGGAAACAAACCTCCTGTCATATTAGCACATCTCCAACGCTTTAGTCTGTCCTCATGATTCAACCCCCATAATCTTCCAGTCACAAATTCATGATTTTTCAGTCCTCTAAATCTCTCTCGTTCATACATTTCATCTTCCCATTCACTTAGAGCTTCAAACTGTGTCGGTCTAGGTCTAGGTTCTAGTTTTATCATTTTCTCTCTCAAATTCCGAAGTACAGCTACACTAAATGAACCATTCTCAGGAAAAGCCAATGCTCCATCAGTCTTAGTATATTTTGTCCAATTTTCTAACCATATGCATGTATGATATCCGTACTTCAGCATCATATGCGAAGCTGGTGATTTCGGCGGAGGAATTACTTGTCCCTCTCTAGTCACTACCTTTTTGTCTTTCTTAAAGAAGTTCTTAACTTTCGACATCCACGACGTTTTCTCTCTACCATATTCATAATACGACATGATTCACAATCTCTTTTCTCCTCAAAAAGTTCTGCAATTCAACACTGTTCTCTATGCGTTATTCCAACCAATCCTAGCGCGACTCACACCAACACTCCAATCATAAACTTCCACGTCACTATTCTATCCGTCCAATCCTAGCGCGACTCACACCAACACTCCAATTAGAGCGGTTTCTGTCTACAGCGCACTGTCCAATCCCAGCGCGGCTTTTTCTTTACGTCAGCTCTGCTCCTGTTTCTGTATGACTAGCGCACTGTCCAATCCCAGCGCGGCTTTTGTCTACGTCAGTTCTGCTCCTGACCCCTCCTTTACAAAATTTATCGGCAATTTCTTTTTCAACAATTCTTCGTTAGTTACAACATTTAAATCATATTTCCATTGTCTGATTCGCTAAACCAAAGAAATAGCTTTGTCCATTTACACACGAATTCTGTATTTTCCAGTAGGCAGCGCTTACCTCTACCCTACCACAGAATTTTTCTGTTTCGCCGATAAAGTAGCACTTCCCTCTACCTTACCCTTCTTTCAAGCAAGCGGTAAACCCGTTTCTCTGGGGATAAAACACATGTGGAGACTATACTGCTCCTGAGAATTAAGGCCAGAGTTTCACAAGAAAACCGGTCGCTATTTCACTCACACCTTTTATACGGAAAATGTCCCTATCACAACACAACCTGTGTTATCACCAATATGAACTCAGACAATGCACTATTCCATGTGACTTCTCTTGCCACACGTGTTCCACTTCCTACTTCCCGGAAGCGTGAAAACTTCGACTTACATATAACATAACGCGACGCAACATAAAGTGTTAGACATGAAATAATCAATAATCAATAATCAATAATCACCAAACTAATCTATAGTAACCATAACTCTGCTACCAAGAAATCTGATCCAGCGCTAACAATAAAAATTCTTCTCCTATATGCTTCGGTCATCCAGGTACAACTATCCCTCCAATACTCAGACTATATCCATATGATGGTGGGGCCCATAACACCGCACATGCATTCACTCACTCATTTATTCCCTGGATTTCCTCCGTTAGTAACCTAGGAGAAAAACAGTAAAACGATTCGCTGGAAGGAGACGGGATACCTCTTTTTAACGCGACATAATATTTCTCATTGTTTTAAGGTATTCCGCTCATTGGTCGATGGACCAACTAGTAGGAATCAGTTGATGGTGATTAAGACCAGCTCAATCACAATAAACCTTCTAACATTTTACCTTAATCATTGAGCTAAAGAACCACTGAGTCATTTGTTTAAAGATAATAAAGTTTATATAAAGTTTAGAAGCATGAAATAAGTTTTAGGTTTATTATTCAGATTATTACATTTGTTATCATTATACGAATACATTGAAATTGCAATGCATACCTATTAGATGGAAGAATAAAGTTTGTCACGGCAAGAACTCCCAAAATCTCTATCTATCTGTTCTGGAAAAGTCTAATAGTTCTGAATGGAAAAATCTATCAAGAATAAAAGTTCTTCAAAAAGCAGCATCTTATGCTCAATTAAAATATAAAATAGCAGCAGCAGCCTCAGCTCGTCAGCATCAGCAGCAGCAACTCCATGCGCAACTAACAGCAGTCAAAAACGGCAAAAAGCAGCTCCCAGCAACCAGCAGCATCTGTCATAATCATAACCAACCCTCCCCACCAAGAGTAGGTCTTCTTATACCCTACTTCTAGCTTACTAAATAAAAATTTTGCATCGTTATGGCGAGATTCTCTCTAATTGGTCCATTTGAGTTCATATACATCTTTTATCAAACTTCCTTGTTCTAACCAGTTCTTTGTGGAATGTCCATACTTGCATCGTTTCCCACAGTTCGTGACATTACTCATCCGTTTCGATCAGTCCAACTTGTATCACTTTCCGATACTTTTTAGGATCAACAGTTCCTTTTGTCCATTTATTCTTTTTGACTTCCTACGCTTCTCGCTGACCCATCTTGGCACAATAGCCTTGACCATACTTTCATCCTAGGCTCTTGGAACGATCACGTGGTCATTCTTGTTCACGGCCTTTCTCCTTTTCTACATTTCTCCTCGCGCACGCGTATTCTAGCTCATGGCGGCCATTTATATCGCTGCTTAACAGGCCTAAGCGCACTATTTACAAAGATAAACAAAATATAGTTGAGAATAAAGAATATAAACCCTTTTGTTTCCCTCCCGTCTTTCTACGTACCCAAATTAGGTATTACCTAGCAAAAAGCAACATATAAAGCCGTCCCTTACTTACCATTGCTTTATTTTGCCACTACACGTTTTGTTTTCAAAGCATAAATCATGCATTTTATTATTCTGCAAATATTAGGTTATGTTAGCCACGTCAACAATTATAAGTAAATTAGTTTGCACACAAAATAGCGTGTTACCTTTAACCCTTCACATGTAACATACATTGTTGGTTATTTACTTAAACGAACTTGTTTGTTAATCATTTTACTTAAATTATTAGGAGGTTACATTTTTTCTTTTACCCTGCTCCATCAAGGCCAACTTTACTATATGCTTGAACACTTACTTGGAGCCCCATTACAAATAACTGATGCAGGGATGTTAATTCTGCACCTCTAGAGATATAGATACCAGGGTCCTGCTAACTGTGAAGGTGTGGAATTAATGGTGATTCCAGGTAGAAGCCTGATTAATGAGGAATTACTGGGGAAATTTGACATTCTGGGTTTGATTCCCCCAGTAATTCCTCATCCTCCCTCCACCCCCATAGCCCCAACTATTTTGGCTGCTTGGGGCAGCCAAAATCTTCAGGGGAAACATGACAGAGTTTCCACAGACTATGTAATACCTAATGAGAATTCCAGATGTGGCCAGTAACAGTTACCAGCCCCATTTGGAATTTTGAGACAACTTCAGTGCTTCAAATGGAAATATGAAAGTGTAGGTACTCATTATCCCGGAGTATCTGTTTGCTCCTGAGATGTAAACGTACTCTCCCATTAAGAGTATTGGCAGTCTGCTGAGGAGCATAGGAACTCTCCCTTTTAAAATTAAAGAAGTGCAGGGACTCAGTACCTGACAGTATCTGCACTCATAATGAGGCCCTTAGCAGATAATTAGCTGAAACATTGACATACTCAGAAGTGGAACTGTAATCTAAATCTGTACAGAGATACCACAGCTGTGTCACTGGGACAAAAGATGCCCACTCCTTGGCTTTTCTATTAAATTACTCCATGGAAAAGAAGCAGCAGAAAATTAGACACGTTTGATGTGTAGGTGTGTGTGTGTGTCGAGAAAGAGAGAGGAACACATAATTACACTGCTGTTGTGGTTCAGCTAATGCAAACATGTGAAACCTCTCAATTCGGCCAGTTATGGTATGCAGGACATACAATGCACACCATAAAGTGCACCACCCACCTTGCTCAGTGTACCCTTTTGGGATTTTAAATGAAAAACATCGGTCTACCAAGAGCAAACCACAGTGGGTGACTTGAGTTAGGGCATGCATTGTGTGCATCGTATATTTCGATTTGTACATTTCAGTTGTTTTAAGAGTTTCCATTTGCTGAACCATAAGTAGCCTTTAATGGTGCTTTCAGTAAATTTCTGTGTTTTATGTGATGCTCTTCATACATCTGCCATGTACCCATTCAGTGCTGCACGCAGGAATCGGCTATGCTCACGTGGGTTGGGATCAAGACCTGGCCTTTGGGCAGGCTCCCGCCCAACCTGCCATGGACTACAACCTCCTGCTGTTCATGGCTTCAGCCAAGAGAAGCTGGCATGGACACAGGGCCTGATCTTTGACTAAACATGCAGCATGAATGGCAACTTACAATAATGCTAAAAGTTTTAGTTTGTTGTGCATTTAACTTCAGCAAACAATATGTCAGTTGTGCATTTTACATAACAGTAGTGAGCTCTCGTGGTTTATCAGATGAGAAATTAGGTTATGAGACAAAGTGACCCATTTGATCCTGAGGTAGATCTCTACCTATTGTATAAAGAGTGTAACACACACCCAAGCTCTCCTTGGCTGCATTGTGGCCCGATCTCCTCAGCTTGGCACTCATGGTGTTATTCTGATGTACTTTAAAAATATTTATCAAATACTAACACTTAAGAACACAAAGTACTTGTCAGGCACACCACTGTCATTAAAACTAAGGTTTACTGTGTGTGTGTTTTTGAACTTTCAGTAATCTGGCATCACAACAGATATGGCAATCATTTAAAAAAAAAAAACAGCTGATGTATAACCTAACTTCCTGCTGAATTTTGATAATTGGAAAACAATTGATTAAATTAAAGCTAATACCTTAACTGCCCTGGGTGCAACCATTTTTAGTGCCTGGGTGTGCAGGTATCTATCCATGGTGCCTGTGACCTTTTGCCTTCTGTAGTGTTTTAAATGCAGCCATCTCTAAATTCACTGGGGTGCTGCATCTGTTGTGCCTATGAATTCCGCCATGTTTTGTGTCTGCAGAGGGCAGTTAAATGGAGCACTGCATGGATCAAGAGAACTAACCTACCTTTACTTAACATAAAAGTATTTGAGAAGAACCTCACACCTTCATAGAGGCAGTACGTAGCTTAACAAAATAATAGTATAATTTTACAGAACATTGTATGGAGGTAACAGGCTGTCATTGGATAGTGAATGTATTGGAGCTATTGACATTATCAGGTAAACAGAATCTACAGCTGTATTTGAATTTGTCAGCGGTAAACTCTGTTGGATATTTTAATTCATTGTGGAAAGATTTTATTTATTGAATACCACTGATAACAAGGAAAATACTTTATATGTTGCAGTATGGGTGCTAATATCAAGCAATTTGCAATTTACTGTTGACAAATGAAACAAAAATTACTATTGACAGTTTTACTGCCTTCTAGTTATATCGGCCAACACTGCTACAGATTCCAGTGCCTCCTAACCTGAGATGAATTTATTTTTATCCACCCTCAGGGCACTAAGATGGAGACACAACTCTCAGGTCAGGCAGTGGCAGGCAGGCAGGTTTGTTGCATACCCCTCAACAGACCATTTCACCAGCAGCTTAGTAGTGCATATAAGGAGGAGTGAGCGACACATGCTGACCGCCAGTCAAAATTGTTCAAACTTTGTACACCTTTTTGCTGCTTCTACTCATCGTTGGGATGTGCTACGTCATTCTGTAGGCCCAGATCACAAGGTTGTGAAACGCTTGTCTGATACTCGATGGTCAGCTCATGCAGATGCCCTCAATGCATTGTGTGGTGGCTATGAAAGAATTAAAGCTGCTCTTGATTCACTGACAAATGATCACATTCAGTCAAAAGATACAATGCATGCTGCACTTAGTCTCCTTAAAAAAATGGACCAGCTGGAAACTATTTTTTTGACCATTCTCTGGAATGACATACTGATGCGTTTCAACGAAACAAGCAAGACTGTACAAAAAGATGTTAACCTATCTGTTGCAGTCAACATTATCCAATCTTTGAAGTCTTATGTCCAAGAGTTGAGAGACCAATTTGATGACTATAGATGCAGGGCAAAGGCAAAAGCTCCTGATACTCATTACAGAGATTTTGGAAGGCATACAAAACAACGAAGCAGTAGACAAACTCGCTTTGAAGGACCCTCTAGTGACACCGCACTTGGAGGGCGGAACAAATTTAAGGTAGAAGCATACTTACCAATCATGGACGCTCTGATTTATGGTTTAACACAGCGAAGTGAAGCATATAGAGACCTAAATAATCGGTTTGGCTTCTTTATAGAATTAAAAAACATGAACACCAAAGAAATTCAAGGGCGGTATGAAAAGCTTGCCTCTTTGTACTATAAAGACCTGAACAAATCTGATCTCATCAAGGAATGCCAGCAGTTCAAACATTATTCTGTACACAAAAATGAAACAATTTCAATGTCTTGTCTTTACAGGAAAATAAAAACTGAAAAGCTAGAGAACACTTTCCCTAACATTGAAATTGCACTGCGAATATTCTTGTCGATGATGGTCACAAACTGTAGTGGTGAAAGGTCCTTTTCAAAGTTGAAGCTCATAAAAAATGAGCTACGTAATCGAATGCTACAAGCCAGACTCAATTCTCTGGCTCTGCTGAGTATTTCAGAAATGCTCCAAGAAATAGAATTTGCTGATCTGGTTAATGAGTTTCCTGCTAGCAAATCCAGAAAGAGATGCATACTTTAAGTAGTGTCTTACAGGTGCCTAATATTGCACAGAGATGTTCCAAGGTTCTACTTAGAAGCTTTATTTTGCAGAAACACATAGTAACCTTTTTTGTATTCATTGAATCTAAGTAAGTATTCATAGAAACACATTTACTTTCCTTTTTCTAAAAATCTGCATTAAGATGGTTAACTTCTACTACCTAACCTGCAATTAAAATACCCCTTGATGCTCTGGAATCACAGCACATTGTGCACTTATAGCATTTGACATTATATGACAAGAAAAACTGACAAATGGGAAGACGTCCCAAGAACAAAATCACTTTGAATAATGTTCGCGAGAGAATGCCAAAACCGTATTCTATGTGACAAACAGCATTGTCAAAATTGAAGCCAACAGCATAGAGTTCTTGTACTCAATCTTGCCTATTCCATCCTTCTCCAACTATAAAACAACCAAATAGGGCCTGACCGTTCAGGATGTAGCAGAGCATGTCCAAATCTCTACTAGGAATCACCAGTGAGGCAATGAATAGGCTAAAAAATGGCATAACACTTGGGTCAACAAGTCAACCACTGCTAGAAATAATTTAAAACATTGTGGCCGCAGACCATAAAGAAGATATTTGAGTCTTTTGCAAAAGAGGCCAAATTGTCAGTATAATTGCACAATAATGTTATTGAACCTATAAGTAAGTGTTTGTGAATAACCCATCTAAGGGCAGACCTGTGGGTCTTATTCACACTAATGGAAAATTATTGTAGGCATCTCCAATACTGAATAGACCTGAGAAATGGTAAATCATAAATAGGGTTCATCTGAGCATCATAAAATTATTGTCAGCAGTTCACAAAGGCCTATAACTTTCTACGGTCTATAACTTTCTACTTATCATTGAAACTTAATTCAAGCCTTTGATACAGGCAGCAAACATTGCCTTCTACAAAACTTCCAAACCCAGCAGCATTTATGTTTAATTCCTCAAAATTAAAATAGAACTCTATAACACAATTACTGCACAGGTCAGGTGTAGACAACAAGATTTGCGGAGAAACAAGATGAGGACAAATGAATGTCCAACAAGGATAATTGCTCAATCATGTGCCGTTTAACCTATGCACAATGATGTATATGATATCATCCAAACAGCCACCTATTGTACAGAACACGTTGAAGAAGGTTGAACGCCAATGCTTTTCTGTACTTATTACTGTATTCTGTCAGCCCATGCTATAAAGTTCGTCTCAGAATCAACATTGTTAATGCCTTGAAAAAAAATTTCAAATTCACCAGTAAAATGTTAAAGATGATGTTCTGAGCATCACAGAGGAAAGAAAGAACCAATGTTAACAATAGAAAGAAGGTAAGAAGAACAGCACTGGAAATAGTAAATGCATAGAAAGTTCTATACCTCAGGCTGAAATGAATGAAAAATAATATCTTGAAACAAGACATTGATTGAAATCTAGACAGGTGGATACAGATTTTTTCAAGAAAATGGGACACCACCACTCTGGCCTACTTCAATAATGCTATATGCAATACTTAGAGTGACTGAGATACCCAACAGGAGAGAGTGGCCTAGCACAACCCCGGGCTCCACTAATCTTCATTTGTCTTCAGGTGTGGATTCAACTAACATAATCACTATAAAATTTCATGTAAGTAATTACACCTCATTTTTCTTCTTTCTTTTACTGTTTCATACATTTTGAATGTATCATTAAATATTGCGTGGCATAACAAGGGTGAGAATGAGCATAAAATGGACAGTGAATTCAAAGTTATTGCGAACAGGGGCCCCCAAAATATGTTTGGCCCAGGGCCCCCAAAATCTTTAAGATGTCCCTGTAAACAGAGTGGGAGCATTCAGAGAGGCCTCGTCTTATGAAGAATCCCGAGCGGCAAAGATGAAAGCGGATGAGACAGATTATGCTTGCGGAGGAATTGGAGAATGTTAAGCTCCTGCCATGGGCTGTTAGCCTGTCACACGGAGAGGACTCCTCCCCCATTTCAGGGTTGTAGATCCTCTGTGACATTCTAAGGAGGCCCCCGGGGATGGGCAGAGGGTGGCACGAGAGCCTGGGCATTTGGACCCAGGGAACCGAAGTTGAGACTGGAGCGAGAGACCGATGGCACTCCGACAAAGAGAGAGGTAAGGTTTTCCTACTGAGCCGCATTTGCTCGATTTTTGAAGGGAGAAGCTGACTTCCGAGTTTCTTTTCTGCCTCAGCTGACTCCGCTCCCTGTATGGGGGTGAAGCTACCTGTCTCGTATCCGAGCAGGTGCTGCCAAACGTTGGGCCTGACTAGGTAAATGGCTCATGGAGAGCAAGAGGAGCTGTTGTATTCTTGCAAAGTTGTAGAATTTAGCCCCGGGGGGTCTGCTTTAATCCTGTCTGTGCCAACTGTTTGACTCCGCCGTGTGCGGAACTCCACAGAATCTCATGGAGTTTTTCGGTAACTCCGTGGAATTTTACGGAGTGCAACTCCGCGAGCTCCGCCCACCCCTAGTTAATATGTCAGCAATGTGTGGATCTGGATGTCGCTCTTGTTCAATTTCCTTGTTTGTCTGACGCATGTTAATGCATATGCATACAGCTTCTTCACTGTCCTTTTTGGGCACTACCACTATGCGAGAAACCCATGGTGTGGGGCCAGTAGACGGCTCAATGACAACATGTTTAAGTAGCGATTCAAGGACTTTTTCAACAGTATCTTGTAAATGAAAAGCAATTTGTCTATGTCTTTGAGCAACAGGACGGACATCCTCATTAATATGCAGCTTTACTATCATAGTCTTAAGCTTCCTAAACCATGAAACAATGAAAGGAATTGACTTACTATTTCATGGTGGGCATTCATGTTGTTTACCGAAATCAGTCTCATATTAGTAGCTGTGCTGAAACTGAGCAGACAGGCACTTGATGATGTACCTTGAAGCACATGGATGGGTGCTTGCACCTTAATTTTCTTGTGTTTCATCGTCACTACAAATGACCCTTAACTTTTTAAGGGCATCGAGGAAGCCCAGGTATACACTTTAGTTTTCGATGGCGTAAGTTGCGGTAATGGAAACAATTCTTTATATTTCTCCTCAGGCATAATGTCTATCGAAACACCACTGTCAATGATGAAAGGTATCGAACAATCATTTATTTTCAGTGTAAACTTTGGACAATGTTTGAATGACTTTGGTGCTTTAGCATGTAGACTTTTCTTTGACTGACATATTTCTTCACATGTGGCCAGCCCAACACGCGCATGCTTTTCTGAGGTAAACATTGACATGGCCCAACTGTATTCTTCTCTTTCACTTAATACTGATCTAGAAGAACCGCTTGACGATGATTTAGATGACAATCGCCTTCGTTCAGAGTTGATTTGTCTTAGCTGATGTCGCCGCTTGGCCTTGTGGGTGCGCTTCAAATGCTGCTTCTGGAACGTTCCGACGGGCATTTTGTCTTCGAGCAGTGATACACTTGCTTTTTCCTTTGCTTTGCAAACTGTCACAAAATGGTTCTCTTTCCCACAGCCTTTGACAAATCTGTCCAATGGCAGGACATTTATCTTTGTGTGGAAAGAAAAATCCACACCTAAAACACAACTTATTTTTATATGTAGACATCACCTTGTTTCTTTCAGACTGTGGCTTTAGTTTACTTTTACACTCATTACTAAATCATTGTGGACACCTCAAGCCTCCATGTCAGCAGCTTGTCTATCGGCATGTTCTTCAGCTCTGGCAGCCATTAAAACTCGCTCCAGACTAAGAGTCTCTCTCGGCATTCGTCGTCTGAATGAATCTGACAAGCATCAATCATTAACTCTGAGACGTATAGCTTCGCCATCAGTAAATTCCTGGAATTTACAGTACTTGATGAGTGTGTCAAGTCTCTCCACAAATTCATCGATGGTTTCACCAACTTTCTGTCGTTCTTGACTGAAAATGTATCTTTCATAATCTACATCGGGCCTTTGGATTGAACTTGCGATTCAAAGTTTCTTGTTCTGACAGTATGTGATTTCTTTGTCAGTTCATGGCATTTTCCTTATGACTTCTTTTACACCATCACCAGCAAGGTTTTTGAGGGATTTGATAATTTTTTTATTATCAATCTCTTCAAGTGCATCAATGAATATCTTCAAAGGTCTCTATCCAAACAATCCAACTATTGACAATATTTTGCTTTTTGGCGGTATCAAATGGTGGTGGTAGTTTCAGAAAAGCGGCAGCGTTGTAGACCAGTGTGGAACTTACTGACACCGCTGGTGGATCACTGTGACTTGGTTTAGGCAACTCATCTGCAAGGCCTTGCGATGTGCTGGCCTCAGGGTCATCTTTAATGATAGCTGGAAACGTGACTTTCTTTGCTGCCATCTGAAAGATTTCACTATTGCGAGAGATGCTCTAGGCTCTTTATTCTTTGAAGACCTGTGAAGTTGTTCTGAACCCCACTCAGGAGTTTTGGTGGCTGGCCACTTCGGGTATGGAAGGCTCAATAAGCACATCCTTCAGCAAGTCTCCTTGAGCCACTTCACCGAGAGCAGCAGTACAATGGCTTTCTCAAATGGGTTTGTTAAGTCAATTATTTCTTCTTTTCTAAATGTCAATTTTCACTTTTTGACACCTAGTTGGTCTCCACTTTGCAGTGCTTCTGTTCGCAGTGTTATTTTGCAATTGCCAATTTGCAATGACTGCTCTTTAAAAACCTGGTTGTATCCGCCTTCAGCGTAGACACTCCGTATAACATTGACTGTATTTTGCATGGCAGCGTGTTACCTTTATATATGGCCTGAGCAGCAGGTTATCCGCCAAAGATGTGTAGATTCTCTGCAATGCTTTCATTATCATCAACTGCTTCACAGCGGCTGAAGTTGCACTTTGACTCCACATGCATTAAGTGACAATTCTGTACTTCGACAACAGTACACGTGGCACCCACAAGCAGTTTGCTTGGACTATGGCAAACTCTCTGGGAGAGCACTGTTGACCTTCGGGTTACTTATCCTATGCTCGCTGCCATTCGTAGCATCTTCCCCAGCCTGGGTACCCTCCAATAACTATGCCACACACGGAGCTTAACATTACACGTCTTTATATTCTTCTGTGTGTAATCGCAAACTCAGCATTCTAAATCAGCCTTCATTGCATTTCGCTCTAACACCTACATCACAGCTCTACGGAGTCCATCAGGAGCCAAAAGGGTTCCGTCATTGCTAACTCGCACAACACTACATCCAGGACTGAATCTGGAGGGCCACTCACCAGCAAGGGCGAGAAGTGGAGAGTAAGGTGCACCACAATACAGAGAAGGAATTATCAGAGAGATAGAATGGGAACCTGTTTTGAGTGGATTTTGCAATCTTAAAATTGGTTACAGTGGATAGTAGCATGGCGTGAATGACATGATTGCCTTCCACAGAGAGGTAGAGGAGAATGAGAATGGGAGAAAGGTGATTATAATGAGAAAAATTTATGACGTTGGATATATGAGTGATGGTGGTTTCCATAGAGTTCAACACCCTGAATCCAGATTGAATGTGTTCAAGTAGGTTATGAGTACAGAGGAATTTAGGAAAACAAAACTAATCAATGAAGAATTTCTGGAAAGAATGCAAGTACAGAGAAGAATTAATAGTTAGCTGGGGATGAAGTATGGGCAGTGTAGTGTCAGATTCACAGCAGATTTCAAGCAGGAAAGAGAGGGGCCAGAAGTGGTAGAGTGATTTAAGAGAGATGTGCAAGAGAGCAAATGAGAGGCTTGGGGAATTATTTTTGGATCTGCAACATCACAGTTATTGTCTCTCAGTACATTCACCACTGGTGCCACACAAAACAGAAGAAATAGGTGAAGATTTAAGGCCAAATTCACATACTTTTGGAAATTCACTCAAATAGCCTTATGTTTCCATTTGAAGTACATTTCTGACGTTTGATGTGATTCACGAACAATTTCAGGTTTACTCCAGAAGCCTGCAACAGTAACAGATTTCCACAAGTACTCCACACAGGAACATGTCATGCTGAGGCACATTTCCACTTGTTAACATTTGTTTTGTCTAAGAGTAAAATATTTTTCCTCATGGAATAATCTCTTCCCAACCCCCTAACCTTTTTTTGGAACGTTACCTCGCTGTCCCATCATGAAAACTAATTTTCTCTTACCTTTAAAACAAGTAAATCTCTGACCATTTTTTAAAGGTTTGAAACTTCATGAAAAGGAGCTGTGAATGTGTGCTGTTGGGATGGAAAAGTCCCCTGCATGGTGACAGACATGCACCCCTACCCTGAGTGCCCCAGCTACATGGATATCTGGATCCCTGGTACTGATTTTTGGTCATGGGCAAACACGGATCATGCATGTACACCATGACCTAGGCCTGTCTCATGTTAATGTTGTCTTTTTAGAGCAGGAGGGGTGCACTAAGCGTGATCCTCATGAAGGTGCAGGGCTACTATCTTTCCATCGAGTTAAGTGACATGAGCATGGTAGTGTTCAGTAGCATCAGTGATGTAAAGAGGCCTTTTTTACCAGTGTGTCACTGGAGAGGGGCCTACTGCCCAGTTGTGCAAAGTTTAGTATCTGTGTACTTAATTTCTCTTGGCCTGCATGGATTACGTGTAGAGCCGGACTGTGCGTGATACTTGTGTATGCGTGCTGGTTTGCATGTGTGTGCCTAGGGATGGTAAATAACATGGAGGCCTATGAGTTCCATTTTGGAAGCACTGGATCTTTAGATGCTGGAGAGATTAGGACTTGCAGCCCCCAGACAGATGTTTATTGCTGACATTCCTCAGGGCTGGGTGGTCCACACACAGAAGTTAGACGAGCAGAGCATCCTATGTGAACATCAAAGGGCTCTTTGATTTCAGGTAGAGTTACTGGTCAGTGGCGTCTGGGCTCATCGTCAGGGAGATGGTGGGACTGATAAGATTGGCACTACCATGGTGTAGGAAAGTCATCCTTTTTTGCCTTGATCACGCCCATTTTTTCACTGATACTGGAGCTTACTGACTCCGAAAGTGCCCTGGGCTCTGCTAACCAGGCCCAGTGCTGTCCTTAAAAGGTATATGGTAATTGGTATAACTCTAATTGACCAATACAACCTACCTGTAAGGCCCTAGCATATAGTAGGGCATGTAGGTTTAGAGACACTGTGGTGTCTGATGTCATTTTAAAGTCAGACCTGCCTTGCAGGTTGGTTTTAAAATAAAACTATGACCAATTCGACTTTGGAATTAAAGGTACTCCCTTAGTCCAAAACTACCTTTTTATTATATGTAAGTATAAGTCACATATAAGCCACCCCTGGTCTGCCCTAGGCACCCCAAGGGTAGAGTGCATTGTTATAAAAAACAGCAACAATATAAAATATGTTTTATATGTCCTGATAGGGAAAAACAACCAACATTGTTTTCCCCCATTGTAGTGCTGCTAGCCCCATAGGCTAACATGGGAAGGCTTTATTAAACTTTAATAAAGTCTAACGTTTGATTGTAGTTGGCTAGCAACTTGATCCACAGTATCAAAATAAAAGTAACAATAAATTCAACAACTTGCCATGGTCCAATTTATTATAATTATTACAGGAAAGTAGTTATAGAACTTGCTATACAGAAGTTACCTAAAACAGCCCTGTAGCAGCCTCTTCTGATTGGCCAGTTTTTGACAGGCTGAGCCAAGGTGCTCCCTGAGTAGGTGAGAAGAGGCCTTGGGCTGAAACAATACAGGCATTGGGTGGGAGGAGATCTGTTTCCTGAAGAAATAAGGGACAGGAAGGGAGCTGGAAAAATAAGATGTACTTCAAAGGCAGGAGACCAGATGCCACAGGACCCAGGCCAGCGCCCACAACCTTGATCTCAAGCCAGATAGGAGCCCCTCTGATTGGATTAGGAGAAGGGCTAGAAGGGGAGTGTGGTGAATTGTTAGCCACACTTGTGGGTTGGTATAGTCAGACACACACTCCAAGGACAGAATTTCTCCATATTGATTTTTGGAGAACACTGCATTCTGGGTCTAAAATATGCCACACTATGCAGGAAGTGGTCATAGCAGAGGGAGGCAACTTAACCCCTATATTGGTTGGGGTGTCCCCCCCCTTGCCATTCCAGAATGGGTCATAAATATGGCAGAGCTGCACTAATTTCCCCAAAGGAACCAAGTACCAACTGAACTACAGCTCCTGAACCCGTCTGCAACAAGTTCCTGACCTCCAAGAGGCACCTCTCAGGTCATGGGCCCTTGGAGTGCTTTCTGAGCCCTTAAATTCAAGCTTTTGGGCTCTTCGAGAACACAAATGGGCCAGTTTGCTCCGGAACCAAGCGGCTCACATGAAGGATCAGCACAAGTGGGCGCAGGTTTGTCTCTTCACACAGCAAGTATCAGCGCTCACGACCGCGAGGCTCTAGCCCGTCCGTCCGCAACACCCGGTGGCTCTTTGCTCCCCACGGACCACTACCAGTGACGCTCTCCTTGCTCCTGGTGAGCTCCGGCCCCACAAACGGGACTCTTGGCACAGTTCTGAGAAGGTAAAACCTCCGCTGGTCTTCCATGGAACTATATCCGCCCGCCCTCCATCGCGGTCAGCTTGTACTTTCAAATTTGACCTGGTCCAGTGCAACTAGATAGCCGCGGTTGGCGCTTTATGCTTTTAAGCACTATGTCACAGTTTATTATGCAAAAATTCATATCTCTGGTTCCCTACATTGGATTTTTGTCATTTTGGTCTCATGGTATTGATAAAAATATTCTCTATTTGTAGAAATGTGTGTTGGATTTATATTGTGTTGTGTCTTGTTTTTATGTACTGTTTGGTGATATTAAATGCTTTACACTTACTTGTCTCCTAAGTTAAGCCTGACTGCAATTTGCCAAGCTACCAAGGGCTGAGCAAGGATTAATTTATTGAGACTTGACTGGACCTTATTAGTGATTGTGGTATTATTACTAGCTAAAGGTACATACCCACACCTAATAACACACCTTCCTACACAGGAATCTATATAGGGAGAAAGGCTTAGTCCTTTGAACCTTTATGGGGCATTTTTCAGAAGAAGCTGACAGCCAGGTGTGATCTCCAGTTACTTCCCTGACCTGTGTTATTGGTCACTCAGAATTTGAACCATTCCTGCTGTGGCAGACTGTCCCTTTGACAAAGGGCAATGCAGAGGAGCGAGCACTTCAAAAGATTTGGCACCCCACATCACAAATATAAAAAGCCGGACACTAAACCTAGGAGTCAATCTTTTTATTGTTATAAGTTAATAAAAACCATCACAATAACCTTACATATGGTAATTTCGTGAAACATATAAAACAATGAATAACATTGACGTTATGTGTACTATTTAAAATTCATTCTAAAATACTGAGTGGTCTAAAATCACTCGTAGTTAGAGTGAGTACGGTGCCATTGTGAATACTGTTTGTATGTTGCGTTGTTTAAGCCACTAGGCAACATGGGTTCCTCGCTGTCAGTAGGAGTGATCGCTGGGCTTCTGCTTAAAATAGTATTATTGTTCCCATTATTATTAAACCTTCGACTGCCAAATGAGTGATAACTTGCATACATGATTGTAAGTGAACACATTATCCCCGGTGAGTTGTTTAAAACTATTGCAGGTTTTGAATGGTGATCCTTTGGCTGAAATAACCTGGTCGTGCCGCTACTGCTATTTTGTTTCAAGGAATACTGTTTCTTAACGGATTAGCCTAGGTATACTCAGGGGTTGTGTTGTGTTCTGGGAAGTCGGGCAGAGCTAATTTGTTTCTCATGCAGTGTCAGAAATTTCAGCAATTTGCAGTTGATCTTGGGATCTGTGGGAGCAAGGATCTTAATTATTGGCATTCAGCATGTTCGAATTCCCTGTTCATTAAACCACATGTGTGTCTGAGTTTTGACTATAAAGGTGGGAGTATTAGCCCCATAATTTGTTGAACAGCACCGTCTCATCAGGGAGGGAAGACCACCAAGACCTCTTGCTGCTGGAACCAGGAATGGGGACAAAGGTCTGCAAGTCTCCCCATTGGGTGAGATGCATCACTCAGGAAGTCAAAATCACTTGCCCTGAGCCTCACACACCAACTTTCTGTCTGCCTGTTAAAACCAGAGCCTATTGGGAGGAGGGGAGCACCTAGAGTCTGTCAACCTGCCAAGACCAGAGTACACTGAGAAGAGGAAAGCACCTAGAGTCTGCTTGCCCGCCAGTAAAGACTACAGAGTCCTGTGAGGAGAAGAGTGCCTGAACGGATTTAGGGCCAGCATGGATCCTGCTGAGTAGATCCCGGTGAGTGAAGTGTGAGAAGCCTGGCCTGGTTGAGACTGTTGCAGGAGTGCAGACCATTGGCAAGATCCTGCAGAAGCTAGGGATGTCACCCTTGTGTGCACACTGTAGCTGGTGATACCTTGTGCCAGGAGGGGACCACCGTGATGTGTGGGCTGTCCCCCATATGCGCGTTGTAGTCAGTGACCCTATGTGCCACTAGGGGGGCACCATGAAGAGCGGGCCATTACCCAGGTGCACACTGTATTCGATGCCCTGTGTGTGTGCTGTAGTCTGTGACCTTAGGTACCAGAGGGGGGCACCATAAATTGCGGGCTGTCACCTGTTCACGTGTGGTAGTCAGTGATCCCATGTGCCAGAAGCGGAACACCAAAAGGACAAGGCCGTCACAAGTGAGGGTGCCAAAGTTGGCAATCATTGTGTGTCTGAATGGCGCCACCGTGGAGACAGGGTCATTGCCCTGGTTCGTCATGCCAAGGATGCTGTAGAGAACACTTACTAATTGCTGCTGGAGCTGTGAGCGGACTTCTCACCCTGACTCGGACTGTCTGGGATTAAGGAGGCTTGATGTGCCATTGGTGAAAGACTGCAAGAGGATATAGATCCTTGGAGAAGGGAACAGTAGCGGCTGGCAGGAAATGGGGGTGG
Source organism: Calotriton arnoldi (assembly GCA_963921515.1). Taxonomy (NCBI): domain Eukaryota; kingdom Metazoa; phylum Chordata; class Amphibia; order Caudata; family Salamandridae; genus Calotriton; species Calotriton arnoldi. The sequence continues at coordinate 326,445 of CAWUFW010001715.1, read as the reverse complement.
CGGGGCGGGGGGACAAAAAAAAAACGTACACTTACTTTTTGCCGGCTCTTTTGCTGTCTCTCCTCAGCTTCGGTCCCTTCTGATGCCGACATCTCTCCTCAGCTTCAGTTGCAGAAACAGGAAGCACCCAGGCTCCCGCCCCTAAGCTAATCACAATGCTGTAAAGCAGCATTGTGATTGGTCTGAGCACTGTGGTTCGGCGCTCAGAAGGGGCCAGGGAGCCTGTGCATGTTCCTCATCAGGCTGTGCATTACAGCCTGGTGGGGAGCATGCAAAGTGTGCATGACTATTTGGCCGGCCCAAGACATCCTTGCACAAAGTTAGCGCTGAGGTGTTGGTGAACCCTTATGACAAAGCATAGACTTTGGGGTGTGGGACTAGTGTGTGCCACATCTGGGAGTCACCTTCATTATTCAAATGGGGAATAATTACTCCTACTAAAAGGAACAGAGGGACTCCAGCATCCCACCACTGGTAGTGCTAGCTTGCTGACCTTAAGTGGGTTGTGTGGATTATATAGTGTGCCTTACATGCTTTGTGTGAATACATTAAATATTCCTTTTTTCATAAAAGCTAGTATTTGACTGGACAATCTGGGGCATTGAAGAAGCAGAACAAATCCAATGCTGCGAAAATACTTTTATTCGTTACTTGTTGGCTGTTCCTAGTTCCACCGCTACTTTTAGCTGTCACAGGGAACTTGGCCTTCCTTACATTTCTGATACCATCAAAATTAACCCCCTATTATTATGGCATAAGGTTTGGGCATCGGTGGAGACCGGTTTTAACAGAGATGTAATTTCTGATTGTCTTAAATCAGATAGAGTGGCTAATATGACATGGATTAACTATATAAAAAGATTCACATATGAAATTGGCCATCCAGAATATTTTGACTCCCCGAGTACCCTGGAAATGGTATCTAGAAAAACGCTAAGAGACAACTGCCTGAACCATCTTGAGAATAAGCGTTGGCTAGCGGAGAGGGGGAAAAAAACAGTCATGGACAATCACTTGATGACCACATGTATAGGCTTACAACCTTATTTGGTATTGGTTCAAAGTAGTTTTTGTCGCATGCTTTTGGCTCGCTTTCGCTGCGGGTCATTCTTTAGGTTGATCACATTTCCTGAAAAAAATGATTGGTCAGAAAGGTTGCCTATATGTCCATGCGATGATATTTCAATACAAACAACCTTGCATTGTACTCTGTTCTGCAAATATTATGTTGTACCAAGGAAAAGTTTTTAATGCCCACCCTAAGAAGCTGGGGCTTAAAACAATGTAGAACAGCCTTACTTAGGTTACAAATGTTGGAAAATGAACAGATTATTATGATCATCTCCTCGTTTTTAAAGGCTGTTGTTAGGTATCGGAACACAATGTGATTTTTTAATTTGTTTAGTAATAGTGATAAGTTCCGTATATCCGTTTTAATCATTGGTATGTTTTATGACTCTGGCCTATCTGATCAACTTTTTCTTTTAAAGGCTGCTGTCGGGTATTGGCACTCATATATATAATGGATTGTTTTTCTGGTTTTAGTAGCACGAAACACATTTAGGAAAATAAGATTTGTCCCTTTTTATGTCATTGAATTATGTAACATAATTGTGATAAGTTTTGTATACTTGTTTTTATCATTTGTGTTTCCATGATTTTTTTATTGTATTCAAAATAGATTAAGGCACATTCGACCTGACTTGGATTTTAACGATTTTATATTTAACCTTAAACAATCGATTGTTTATGGTGCCCAACTCTAGATATTTTTAACAAAGCCTTAGGATATTGTGCCTTTTTATAAAACGCTTGAACAACTATTTTATGGAGATCCTTGTAGTTTTGCACATTTTTCAAATCAATATTTTACATGTACAATAGTTTTAATTTACTTTTCCTGTATCGACAATAATGGAAATATGAAAATTGTGGTTATTTATTTGTTATGTAAGCATGATATCTAAATTTCTTTGAAGGGTTTTTCACGATGTTTTTGGGAGGGAAGGGAAAAAAATAAAATAATCATGAATCCTTGGATATTTTTTTTTTTTTTTTTTTTTTAAGGGCTTCATTATTTCCTTCTATGAATGCTGAATTTATTGTCCTACTGTATGCTTTTATGGATGTAAATATTACTCCGAATAAAGCTGTTTTGATTTGATTTGATTTGATTTGACTGGACAATCATCTTATTGTTGCTACTGTATGTACATATAGCACCTACCTCCCCCTGAAGAGCCTTTGACTACTCAAACCGCACAACCACTGAGAATCAAGTGCTTGGCGGGGTAGTACTTGGCCCAGTTATTCAGAAGCCAGAGTAGGTGTGGCCCCCGGGCATTGGGAATAAAAGGCCACACCCCCACAGCTGGGCCCAGTAGCTCCTGCTTGCCTCGTGGCACTCCGAAAGGAGTTTCGACACAGGTGTTCATCACCTTTTGCAGGTGTTCCCAATCTAGAACATCCACAAATCCACTTCACTTAGCCATTTTCTTAAATCCCCCTTTACTCACAGAATCTGCCCTGTTAGGAAATCCATTTACTTAAGCAAATTCAGATTCTGTGAATCCTAGAGTGGATTCCCCATCAGGCATTTTCATGTGCAGGTGAGGCGTAGGTGTGCAAATACCTTTAAGTACTGGGAACTTAGCCTCACTGCTCCGTAAATTATTGTACTTTATTGCAGCATTTATATAGTGCTTACTACCCCTATGCGCTTGCCTAAATGAGTAGCCTGCTTCACCATGTAGGGTTTGTGTTTGAAAGGGTGTTGTTTTTGTTCTGAACCTATGTGGGAAGTGTTTCTATGTCTTGCCTGACAACCCCGAGGTGCGGTTATTGTGTTATGGGACGCATCGCTTAGCAGTGTGCTGGATGATGAAGTGTAAGAGACAGATGCACAGTTTTATGGTTTTCAGCATGCTAATAGCTTTGAACAGCTAAGCAGGTTCCTTTATGATATTTCATATGATATAGTACTTAGCCGGTTACTGCACTGGGTTGTCCAATCTGTGATTTTGTGTATAGTTGTGGTCCTGAGTTGGCTTGGTTGAAGGTAGAGAGAAGTGGAGAGATCTGTTGGGATGGACATTTTTATTATCATCCTATATATGAGTGTCTATGTGAGCTGTAAAGAAGGGGTCAGATTGTACCGATATTTGGAACCTGCAGTGAATGAACTATATTAAAACCCTCCAAAATTGTCCAGTAATGTGTGACAGATCTCATCAGTTATTCCATGCCTGTTCATTTCCTGATATTTGGCTGTACAGTGCTGATGATGGACAACCCTCATAGCAGATATGTCTGATGAAAATATAAGAGGTATAAGTGACAATTTGTTGCTGAATGCTGTATATTATGGTTTTAGTATTATTGTTGGTCATAAATGTTATATATGGAAGTACATAACTGTATAATATTCAAAAACAACTACTCTTGGCAAGTGAATAACCAATCAATATGTACACTATTATTCAAACAATCACACCATACTACTTCACCAGTCTAGGAAAGGAAAAACCAAAGGATGTGTATGTATGCAAACAATTTAATTAAAACATCATCAGAATGTACATCACATCACTTTCAGCAATAATAAAAATTGATAAGATAATTTATCATACAATGATTCAACATATTAAAAAAAACATCAAAGAGAGATAAAAACGACAGACATGAGTATTTGTCATTAGCAATGGTTATTCCAAAAGAATCAATAACAGTATTGGCAACATTTGATTTTTTACAGTCAATACTTTTGTTCCTCGGATGTAACCCCACAAGGACAAACGTTGACGCGTTTCGGTGGTACCAAAGCAGAATAAGACCACCTTCTTCAGGACAATGTATAAACTACCCCTCTTTCTTATGAACAACCTGTTTCAAAATATAAATCAAGTATCAACTTAAATTATCCTCAATATACTTTTTTTTAAAAACACAATTTATTTCCACCTACTTTATAAACATTATAGTTAACAATCCCCCAAAGTGATTCTGGTGTTGCTTTAATATACATAACCACATGCCCCGTGTCATCCCATTCCGGACTGTGAGGTGAAAACACATATCATTCATTCATTCAGTCAGCTCCTATTTTCTAACGCTTCAATGCTATCCAACTCACCTCTAACATTAAGGTGATTTTCACTTAGATGGGCCGTTCATACTTGGATGCTTGACGAATCGGCCATTTTATCCTAATAAGAACCTAAAAAATAAATGAAAATTAGGGGACCATCCCATTGTTTAAACATTGGTCTCCCCTAGATTAACATAGGTTTAACCTACCCTTGATAATGTAAGTCACCGAATATTCCTTATATCTCCCTTTTTCAGTTAGGGAGTGGTAGGCCGGTCATCAATATGAACCAAATTGGAAACTGAAGGATACGAAAATATATGGATATGTATGAGTCACCTGAGGGGGATATCTAATATTAACTGTATGAGTCACCTCCTGAGTTTTCACCTCGACCCATAGAGGGTTAACCTACCCTTCGTTTTTTGAGTCCGTAGGGGTTAAATTTTTCCCAATTCCACCTCAACAGGCGTGAAAAGATTAAAATTAATTAATTAGGTACCGCTGAACAGTCGGTCCTATAAACGGATATGACCTATAATTAAAAATAAGAGAGGAACACATTAGTAGTTCCTTCACATCAATGATACATCCAAAAGCCTATCAAGAGGTCTGATTTTCTAAAGGCTCAAATTACAAATATTCACAGTATTCCTGAATTAGTAAAACCCACCTTCTGTTAGGTGATTGAATACACAGGCTTATTCTTGATTAGCATTCATAAAAAAGTTTCCCCTTGGAACCGGAGCTCAGAGCATCCCCTGTTTAAGAAAAATGATATTGTGTATGACTAACATCGCCCTCTGTTAACTCTGATAACTGTATAATGCCACGGCAAACCATAGGTCAGCCCTTTTTAGCTTACCTGCATAGTGAAAGCAGTTTGCTGGTTGAGCTGTTTGCAGTTCGTAGGCTGTAAACTGAGGTGGCGCTTGACAGTGCAACTGATTTCGGATATCTAGGAAATAGTCAAGTTTTCAACTGTTTTCGGAAGTGTTTATGCTCCTAGGTGCTTCTAATGCTCGCTGGTAGTGAGTTCCAGAGCTTGGTGGCTTGTACTGAAAAAGCAGTGCATTAAACATCCTCAAGCATTTATAAATTCTCTCTGGGGACCTGTGTAATTGGGTATGGGAGCTTCGTCCTCCTCAACCATTCATAATTCTTTGTGTAAACAGTTCTAATTGTGATAAGAGTGTCTTTCAGAATGACAAAGGCAGAAGGGGAACTTGACTGGTTTAAATGAGGACTTCCCATAACAAATTTAGCATCTTTTGAGTCTACTGCTTCTTCTAATACGTCCATTGGTTCTTGGCACATTAATTTGGCTCTTCTGTCTTAATATTTTTTTTTGTTTTATAAAACCACCCTTTTTATTAGGTCTCGCCTGGCGTTAGCAGCGCGCATGCGTTGCTCTCGCCATGCGAGGGCCTTTTGGAATCGATACGGATTCCAGATGTGCACGCGGACGGACAGAAGATGTGCACGCGGGGACTGGATGCTTTACTCGCGGCGTGAGACGGACGCACTATATTTTTCACACTGGCGACAGCTTGTCTTAGGTCTCGCCTGGCGTTAGCAGCGCGCATGCGCTGCTCTCGCCATCCGAGGCAATGCTCTTCCTTCCACAGTCTCCCACCCACACGCACCACCCACCCCTTTCCTTCTCCTCCCACCCACACACCGCCCACCCTGCCCTTCTCCTCCACCCACACGCCACCCACCCCTTCCTCCTCCCAAGTATGCTATGCAGCACCATCCGACTTCCTCTAAGTCAGACGGGAGCCGAGAGCGGCACGTGTCTCGGGCGGCCATGCTCCTCCGCGGGACTGGTGCTCTCATGGAGGGAAAGGCGTGATATTCCTGGGACTGCCATCTCTCTGGGGTCTTGCGGCCACAGGCTGAGGGCGAGGCGGGACCTGCTCTGTACAGCGCGTGCCTCACCACGAGGAGGGGCTGTGGAAGGTAAGGGCGTGCGGGTTCGGCTTCTCCTAAATTATTTATTGTGTGTTGCCTTACATCACAGTTCAGTGTGAAATACAGTCAAAAGAATTGATGTTTATCTGTCAAATACACAGCATAGCTTCGGTCCCATGTAACTTCAAAGTCCTCACGGTATATAGCTCCCCCAGTCAGTTTTAGCATCGCGAGACCTCCCTTCTCGCCTCTCAAAATAAATCATCATGGTGTATGCGTGTCCTCGTCTGACCTTTCCCTTTCATGCACCAGTATCTGTCCGACTGATACTTTTGTGATATGTTTTCACATATTTGCACACATCGGTGACTATTGAGAAAAAACAACTCTATCTAGCTCCTAGAAGTGCAACACGGGTTTAGTATGTGGGGATGTGACTTTATTAACTGGAAGTAGACTGTGTACGCAAATGAATTAAACATAAGTGCAATATTATCGTAGATGGTTGTGTCGCGAGGTATCAGATCACCACGCGCAGGAAAATAGAAGCACATTAGGAGGGATGAGAGCTGGTAATTGGTAGTTATTTTGGATAGTTTATTGCGATTAGTTTTAAAATTGCCTGGCCAACTTTCTCCAGGAGACAAAAACGTCATAAGGGATTTAACACTGTGAATATGCTGGAAATATACTGTTTCTCATCAGCGCGTTGTTAGGACGCCGGTAAGCTTTGGGTGGCTTACATTTACTTATTGTTGTTTGCATTAATATAAGTGAACTGAAATATGTTACAGTTTTGTGCCGAGTCTAAATACATTTGCGTGACGTGAGCTCAGCTCCCCCTGTGCGAACGTCTTCGGAAGCCATACCCACTTCCAGAGTCTGAGAGCAAGGAACCACAGGTGTTTGTTTTAAAAGCACACGTTGTTCATGTCACCCTACAGTGACCTCTGTTGCCTGAAATTAACCTGCTGCGGTGCTGGCAGGCTCCTCTGCGGCCTCTTTGGATCAGCAGCGCTGGGCGTAGAACCAAAACCAGTCATGGGCGTGTTGCAGTCACACAGGGCATATTAGAGCCAGTTATGAAGGGGAACATCGAAACTATTTCAACATTGTAGTGTCTTTCAGAGTAACATGATGCAGGGTCCGTCAGTGCCCGAAACAATATGAGCCATACAGAGGCCGTCATGTATTGGTGTCAAATAATATTCATTGCCTGCCTGACACAATAGGTTTGAAGGAACAAATGTCCCCAGAAAAATTATGTGAAAAAAAAGTACAAACAGTGATGCGGTGGATGCTTTAATTAATCTCAGCTACTGGCAATTACTGTGCACAGTATCCAAGTACATTTTTTCCTGTCTGTGCCCCTACGGAAAGGGGACCAAACAATCCATTCTTTATTATTTTGTTTCTTTTTCTTTGTTTAATGTAAAATTATACTCTAGGAAAATGGCAAAAGTATTCACTACTGTACCAAGACACTGATGGCCTGAAAGAAAATAACAAGCATTAAAAATGCAATAGGTCTCGCCTTTCATTAAGTTAAAGCCATTTGCTTTACTATACAATACCATTAGCAAAGCAAATGGCTTTAACTTAATCAAAGGCGAGACCTATTGCATTTTCAATGCTTGGTATTTCAGCAAAGGTTCTACATATGTCACAAGCAAAGAAAGTTGGGGAGAGACCAACCAAGCTAACCAAGCTATTTTGCCACATAAGTCAAGTAAAATTTGATTCGTATTGCCTGGGCCTCACTTTTTGATAGCACAGAAGCATAAGTAATAAGGATGAAGAAAAAGAAACAGGCAAAAACGCTAATCGAAAATTAATATATATATATATGCAACACAAAAAGCAACCGTTCTCTCGTACAAAACCAGTGAAATTCAGGACTGTCATTGATGTAATCAGTGATGAAATTTGAGATATCATCAGTGATGTCATCAGTGATGTCACTGACCATGTCATCAGTGATGTAATATGTGAGGACATAAACAGTGCATTGTGAGGGTGTAAGTTATAGTTAGCTCAGGTAACTATAACTGCTGAATTCCACTGGTTTTGTACGAGTGAAATTTGAGCCTAACTATAAAGTATCTGTAACCTTTGTTTTTTTCAGTGAAATTCTAAGGATTTTTAAATTCTATTTCCTAACTATAACGTCCCTGTAACCTCTGCTTTTTCTTACACACACACACACACAGACATGTGTTTCACTTACCGATATATACTATACTTACCATTTTATTGTAGAGGCATGTGTGGTAAAGGCATATGCGTGGTAAAGACTTGCGTGGTAAAGGCAATGCATGCTAAAGGATGTGTGGTAAAGGCATTCATAGTAAAATCATGCAACCAGACATGCCGCTGCTTCACATCTCACATATCCAAATACATTGAGCTTCTAGTGTCTCCAACTGGTTTTGCTCCTTTTAGGCGAACATTGGTAGGGCCCGAATTATGAGTGGGCATGCCCCTCCTCGATAGTCCTCTTCCATGTATTGCAGGACAGGCAGCCACACGGCCAGAAATAAATCCTTCTCTTTATTTAAGTGTGTCTAGAGTTATGTTAAGTGTATTTGTAAAGTGCACTATCCCCTGCAAAGGTATCCTAGTGAGTGCTTTTGCACCTTCTCGAGCTCCAGTCATACTATGTTGGGCTGGATTTCTGTTTCTGTTGCTGTGCTATAATAATCTTGATAGTTGGAATTGATTTGAAAGACAAATATCAGACCTGGTTGAGTTGATTTCTTCCCACCCGACTAGTTTCAGCCCCAAAATGTTGACAGTTGGGATTTACTCATTTAACCATCACTTGCCAGTATCATTCACCAGACAAACCTCATTAGGCTTTTCATAAATTCAGCCCCAGAAGGTCATACTTAACTGCTCAAACAGATGTACTAACTACATACCAAGAATGACAAACACATCTCCATAACACAGAGGGCAGCAAAGTAAGGAGCTACAGAATGCTGGGCTCGTAAGGTGTGGGGGCTATTAAAGATGGATACTTTAGTCAGTGTAGAGTTTGAAATGTAATGGGGCCTTTCGTAGACCTACTTTCAATGGAGTTTAAGTTACTCACATGCCCCCGTTATCTGTCGGCCTTGTGAATTATACTGCGAAGCCAAACCCGGATTATTTAGGTTTCATCACAAGGAGTGAGTAGGAAGAGATCCTATAACCAAAGACTATGTAATCCCAAGCAACAACTGTAGACATAGAGACAAGCCTTGGAGGGAAGGAGGACTCAGTAGAGAAAGGGTTTAATTGGTTGAGAGGTCATTTGAGCTGCAACCCAAGAAACATCAAGAATGCTCCATTTTGGGCCTCTGGATGTATGCAAGAGTATGTGCAATTCAAACTTATGATTAAAAGATTGAATCCAAAACTTAAGTGATCGGTCTTTTCAAGACACACAAGTACTCCTACTTTTACTTTTAATGGTAGGTCAATTAGCGGGGTGTGGTATCTGGGTGTCTCGGGAGTACAGCGCATGCACAGCTTATATAAGCATTCTGGCTGAATGATGGCATTTGTGGTGCAAGGGAGTTCTGGAAGAGTGACGATTCTACCAGGAGTCATTTGCAGTGCTCAGACAGGGATGGATGAGCGACAGATAACAACATAGCTCCTGGTGGGATGAGTACATAATGAAATTCCCTAAAATGTTTCCTGTACCCGTATATTCAGTCAGTCATTTTAAATGTACCTGCCTATGTTGTGTGCACTAAACTTCACACAGGGTCATCTCTGGAATGCAAAGAAAGTTAAAAGGCCCTGGGCATGTCACGTTCTCTTCCCTGTTGTACCTGTTTCTCGCTCTCAGGTGGCCATATCTCCACTGCTGATGGCTTTGGGAATTGCGAGCACAGAAATCTTATAAAAATTTCCCACAAATAATGTCACTTTAAACTTACTTAACAAACCTGGAAGTTGCGTGTCTTCCTAAGTCGATGAACCTTTGCCACTGTGTTAGAATTTAGCATTCTCACAACAGGGTCATCATTATTTGCATTTGATGTTCAGCCAATAAAGAGAGGTTTGGTGAAGTTTCAAAAGTGTATTTTCTCTTTAGATTAGTTGGTATGTTTGTTCTTTTTTATTCAGATTAGTCAAATAAATCAATTATAGAAATAATCAAAAGAGATTGGTTAGAACAAGCATAGAAAATAACAGAGTGTTCTATTCAGAATATAGTACCTTTTCTAAACTAAAGGACCTATCCTATCCTTACAAGAATCCATAAAGAATTCCTTCTGGAAAAGAGTAAGTAGATTTTGGAGCAAAGTCAGATAACTAAGAAAAGGATCAAACTTCCCATAAAGGGTACTTCTGGAGACTCAGCCGAGTACTCCGGACAGTTGCAGTAGCAAAGGTCTAAACGGACAGGAAGGAGAGAGAAATCACCGCAGTAGGTATGATCCGCATAAAGATAGAAAGTCTCCTCAATGTGCGCAAGGATAAATCAAATAAATCACCGCCAGCAATAACTTATGGCAATTTGAGATAGCACTATCAAGTGCTAAGGGGCATGGCAGAGTAGGAGTGCATAAAATGCCTTGACTTTCTAGCTAGGAAAACGTACTATATAGAAAAGTCACTAAATATTTTGCAAAAACAGATGAATATGCCATCAGCATCCAATGGAGGATGATCTTCCGATGGTCTGTAGTCTTCGCCCTCGATTTCCACGGTAAACATCCATGTCAGCATGAAGTCATTCCGAGGTGGCTACAACGTATTACAAAAGGTTGTCATGGGAACCTTTTGCAAGCCTACTCTATTAGATGTTTGGTGTCCCATCGTGTAACAATGAGCTGCTTTATGAAATGAAACATTTGAAATCTGGTATGTCCTGGTTAGATCACAAAATGTAAGCTGCATCAAGCATTTTCTTTTTATTAATACGCTTGTTCAGTATGAATATGTGGCAAAGAAAACAATATAAATACAGTGAAGTCATAGGGTGTGAGAAAAAGAGAAATACATTTTGCAGAAAACAGCACATTTCACAAAACGATCAGGCTCTATAATTCAGTTATAACGTCAAATTACTATTTATGAAAGGCATTTATTTTCTTAAAGGGATACAAAAGAATAAAAGAAGGGTGAGGCCTAGCAGTTGGCGAACAATAGAAATGAGGGCTTTCTGCAGAAATTAAGCAGCATTTTCCACTTTTGCACGTTTAAGAAAAGCACATTACCTAACGTTTACTTTATTATGCATTTCTATGTTAACGTTTAAGTACGTTTCTATATTATTATGTGGTAAATGTTTTGTAAAATATTTCAGCTTCCTCAGGATCGTGGAGTCTGCAGTCTTGCTATGGCATTTCTACTTCTTCTGGGGCTCTTGTCCCCGTGCCCCAACCTGCTAGTTTGCGTGTGACATGTGCTTCCACTTCTCTCCACGGTCTCTGCTGAGGACACATGACTCAGCCAAGGCCACAAGGTCTGACCATATGATAAAGCTGCCAAAAAATAGGGTAACATGACTGTTGTTGGAAAAAATCCTAGGTGAAAGCCAATAAAATCAGCTTTAGTGTCTACCTGAGATGTTATTTGAAGCCTTGCGTTATACATTCATTTGACTCCAATCCCATTACAGGAAATTTGATTTTCAGGCGGGTCTGCACATGAAAGTCAGATTACCGGAATGCCAGGGGTAGCGGAAGTGATATCACACGGCTTTTGATCTTTACTTTCACTCACACACACATACACATTAACAAACATTCACACACAAACACAGACTCATCCACAAGCATGTATACAACATACATTTAAAGCATTTTTTACTGACTTTAGCTGCCAGATAGGGTCATATTCTATCTAAATGTACTCCATTTTATTACGCCAATAGTGAATAAGATTATTCACTATTTGTGTAATAAAAGAATGAATGGAAAACCAAGAAAGTGGAGCCCTAAACCCACATCCATTAGGATGAGCAGCCCTTTTGTTCCAAACACTAATTTTGCTACCTCTGATGCCAGGAGTCAGAAAGGTAGTTCCAGGGGTTCCAGTGGGTGATCCCTGCTGACCCTTAATTGACATCCATGGAGCAGCAAATAAATCACTCGTGGGACTGTTCCAAAAGTCAAAACATAGCTGTGCAGCACCCCGCCTCTTTAAAGGGTTTTTTCTTTGCTTTCCCCTTTTAAGAAGCCTTCTGGTCAGCTTATGAAGATTTAGGGATCCATGGAGATATTTTGGGGGTGAGAGGCTGCTATTGTAGGTTTTTGAAACATTTATAATAAGATTAATGAGCTACACTGTTTATACGTCTAACATAGCAGTGAAAAAACAATACAGTGTGCTACCGGCTGTGTTTTTTCTGATGATGCATTTCTGCAAAAGGTGGAGAAGTAGCACTAGGCTGGAATGAGGACATTGTAACATGGAAACCTGGGTTTGTACCCAAGCCTCAACACTTTTCCTACAGAGTATGTGACTTGTCTTCCAGGGATGCCTGTTTTCAAGCTGTTAAAGAGGGACTCCATATCCCACAAGTCTGTTGCTGCTACTACGAAGCCCAGAAGGAGGGGCTGAGCACTGGTGTTGCGCTTAAAAGTGTGGTAAGACCCACGGGCGCGAGACACCTGTTTCCAAGCTGCTAAAGAGGGACTCAATGGTTCTATGACGGAACCCCGCATGCATTTACCCTTCATGCCTTTACAACGCAGTCACTACCCCAACTGCGACGTTACCACTCGTTACTTTACCACGCAAGTCATTACAATGACTTGCTTTAGGGGGCGCTGGACTTTGAATAGTATAAATTACTATTCCAACTCCAATCTATGCAACAGTAGGAAATGTGTTGGACTTAAAAATCCAACACCAGTCCAAAAACGCACCCCCTACAGCAAATCGTTGTAAAGACTTGCAGGTTAAAGTAACATGTGGTAACGTCGCAGTCGGGGTAGTGATTGCGTTGTAAAGGCTGGTAGTTGTTGAGACTGCGGGGTAAAGGATGTTTCCCGAACACAATATCCCACAAGTTTGTTGCTGCTACAAAGGATCCCAGGAGGTGGGGCTGAGCACTGGTGTTGCGCTTAAAAGCGCAGTAAGACCCGCAGGCACAGGACGCCTGTTTTCAAAGTGCTAAAGAGGGACTCAATATCCCACAAGTCTGTTGCTGCTACTATGGAGCCCAGGAGACAGGGCTGACCACTGGTGTTGAGCTTGAAAGCGCGGTAACACCCGCAGGCGCGGGACACCTGTTTTCAAGCATGCTAAAGAGGGACTCAATCTTCCACAAGTCTGTTGCTGCTACTACGGAGCCAGGGAGGCGGGCTGAGCACTGGTGTTGCGCTTAAAAGGGCAGTAAGACCTGGGGGCGCGGGACGCCTGTTTTCAAGCTGCTAAAGAGGGACTCTATATCCCAAAAGTCTGTTGCTGCTAACACGGAGCCCAGGTGAAGGGGTTGAGGACTGGTGTTGCACTTAAAAGCGCAGTAAGACTTGAGGGCACTGGATGCCTCTGTTTTCAACCTGCCAAAGAAGGACTCAATATCCCACAGGTCTGTCGCTGGTACTATGGAGCCCATGAGGTGGGGCTGAACACTGGTGTTGTGCTTAAAAGCGCGGTAAGCCCCTCAGGTGCGGTACGCACCCAAGCACATTCCCTGGGGGAAGACTGGGCCAAGAACGGGCCTGTCTGCATCTGTCCGCAGCCAGCTGAGACCGGACTGGGCCACCTCTCTTGACACTTCATGTATTCTTTTTTTCTACTTGAGCAAGGGTAAGCACAAATTAAACTTAGCCTCGGGGGATGACAAGTGGTTGCGTAATGGGCAAAATATTATGACACTTTTGACCTCAGCAGTGGAGGCTATCACAGAGGAAATTAGTGCTGTTGAGATGGAACTTGGTAACAGAGAATGTGAATTCAACTAGTAGTAGAGAGAGGGCTTTGCCTCTAGTTGTCCCCCCTCAGTGGGAGCCCCTGTGCCACCCTGTCTCTTGCTATAGGCCTGGGCTTCAGTCTGGGAGTTTGCATGATGTGAGGCCTATCCCCCTTCACTCTGTGTAGGCTTGTTTACCACAGGTCAACCCACATGTATAACGATCAAGTGAAGACCTTGGTTTATAATCCCTACTTGCCTTCAAAACTGGCATCTAGGAAAGATTTGTTTTCTTCCTGGTCTTCTGATCTGGTGCCCTACAGTTTAAGCTTACCTCCTGCTGCTACTCCCTATGTTATTCTCCTGGCTAATGTTCCTCATTGGGACCTAATAGCATGAAAGATTACATGTGTTTGATGAACAAGGTGGTACATTGGATTAATAAACATTTGTGGTACAACTATTTGTTCAAGTCCATCATAATGGCAAGGAGAGACCCAAGGATAGGTTCGAAATCTAAACCCTTTCATGGGGATTGTGTGGTAGTCTGTTTTGATAATCATCACACTGCTGCCTTCTTGTTATAACAGTTTGCAGCAGGATTTAGGCCACCTGCGGGAATCTGCTTTTTTTCCCCTAGGTTGTTTTTATAAACCACTGTTTTCTTGTCCTCCTTACTCTGTGTCCAATGTGGATCAGGTTCCCTCTTTCGTTCCTTCAAATGTTAGTTCTAGGCCTGCCCAGGAAGCAGTTTACCCACTACAAATAGATTTGCCCCCTTAAGCACCCTGTCTGAAACTGATTGACTTCCACCTCACTTCCCTGAGACCCTGCTTGCTTGCAAGACTGATTCAGTTGGGTGTTGAGTTCCCCTAATACCATCCCTCTTTTGAGTTGGAATGTTGCAGACCTTACTAATAACAGTTTACTGAGAACTTTTTTTTCTTTGTTACGTTTATTTTAAAATAATTTGCCTACAGGAAACGTGGGATACTGATACCAATTTCTATCTGGTGTCACGTGGCCGGTGGGGACATTGTCGTTTTTCACTAACTTAGCATGAGCACGTTGCAGCTTGCCTGCTGCTTTGCACACGTTCCTACACGCCTTTATTTTTTGCAATAATTTGAAAGACTGCTTTCACATGAGAACATTGTGTTCACTCTCCGCATGTTTCTGGGATTTTGACTGAACATTATGTGCAAGGTTGAACAACAATGCCCCTTGTTATTTTGTTCTGGCCAGTCCTTAGCCCTTAGACAAAACATACCAATGCAGCTGTTGTTTGGACAGCGTACTTGGGTTGTTTTTAGTGGGGTGCACGATTAGGTAAGACACACTTGGAGAGGGACCTTTCCATGGAGCGGAGCGAAACAGCACCTGTGATGTAGATCTACCATCTATAGGCTGAGGTATGGGGTCTGCTGACAAAGCCCAGAGATCTTCTATCCTATAATAATACTTCTTCTTAGCAAGGGGAGGGAGGTTAGGCACTATAGTCCTTTTTCAATTGTCTTTTATAATGACATCTCCCTTCATGATTTATGGACTAGCTGCTATGCTGACTATATTTGTATTATGCATTTTTCTGCTTGTTGTGGCTCGGATACTGCATGTTAGGGCACGTTAGCTAAAATAAATATTTTAAACTATTACGTGACTCTGTCAGATCTTATTGTGGACGAGTACAAGAGTGCGAGCGAAAGGGTGTGTCTTGCTACCGCGATTCCTGAGAGATCTGGGAGTGTTGTGTTCTGGGGTGTCTAATCATTTGCTTCTCTGTGAGTGAGTAGGAGAGCAAGTGAGACACTATAGCTAGTCGGTCCTGGGCTCATGGGCACTAAGGTGGTGGGATGACTAAGTCCCCATACACCAAAGTCTTATAATCCTGCGCATAGTTCTGTTTTTGTGCAGAATCCCTGCAACACTGGATGGTTACATCTCACACTTTGTTCCTGCTACTCCTTCATCTCATGGTAGGGCCAAAGGGGAGCTTCTTATTCTAGTGTCCCTAGGTTGTTCTATTAAAGTGTTACCTACCAGCTTTCCAAATTTAGCTGCACTTGTGCTGACATTCTTTAATCTTCCCTGTATATTGTTAATTAATTTTTATAATGTGTTTTTGCAGACAGGTAGTCAAGGTCAAGGGCAGGTTCTAAAAAGCTTTTTGGACAGTTTACCTAAAGCCCTGTTAGGGAATAGTTTTATTATTTTAGCTGGTGATTTTAATTTGCATCCTTGTATTCCAGGATGCTAGTTGCAATATGCTGTGTTTGTAGAGGGGAATTGAATGAACCTGCTTTTGGCTGAGTATAATTTAGTCTCCATTTCAACTATTACGACCGAGACTGTTTGCGGTTGTGCCCACTTTTATTGAGAGAGGCGCAGCTAGTGTTATTAATTATATCTTTTTTTCCTCACCTGCAGTTTACTTTTTGTTAAAATTTGAGGTGGTCTGGTGCCCTTTGAGTGACCAAAATCCACTCACGGGCTTTTTGTGTGGGACTTCGGTAATGCTCCTTCTAAGCGCTGTATTATGGACAATGTTGTTTCTAGTTCTCAGGGTTGGCGCCTTGAATGGAAAAATTTGATCCTGGACATTTTTCTTTTAGAGTTGTTTAAACCCTGAGATTGAGTTATGTCTGAGTTGTGACTCTTCTTATTGAATATTTTGAGTTCATTTTCTACCACATGTGACAATATTAAATTTCTTCTGGCTTCTAAATCTAGCTCTAGGGCTTCTAATTCTTCCAAATGGTTGATGCAAACTGTTTCAAGGCTCATCATCTATTGTTGGATGCCTGTTGATTTGAGATTTTATATTAACTATTTATATTAATTACTTTTGCTATTTATCCTACATTCTCTTGATTAATGAGTCCTTGGTGAACTGTTGTTTTACTTATTCATATATACCCTATTTCCCTTTGGCATATTGGGTTGCTTTTAATTTCTAATATTTCACACAGATGTCGAAATACTTCCTTTCTGCTTCCCCTGCATTCCTTTTGTGCACTTCCACATGATTCTCTAAGATAACCTCCCCAAACCTTAGTGCAGCACAGGAAGACCTGACCTGTGCCACTGGTTTTTTGCATTATGATGGTGGAAATACAAATAGCCAAAGATGCCTGTCAGCTTCTCCTCTGCTGGACCTAGGCTTTGTGTGTGATGTGATAGTGCATGAGGCGGGTGCAGGGGCAGCAAAAGCTATAGTTTCTCTGCTTGCTTTTGGTTCCAGAATGGCAGACGACCTTCAGCCAATTCAAAGCTGGGCACCAGGCTCGCCCAACTCTACTAACATTTCCATGTGAACACCAGCTTAGATCTGTGTGTCCCAAAGATCTGTGTTAATACACCCTTTAAGTAAACTCCATTTAGCAATTGCACCTTGAATACTTCACAGAGTAGCAGTTTGGTGGCCCTATCTCTACTTGGGCCAGGATCGTATTGACCGATCCTTAAAGGCGAAGACAGCTTATGCCTTACTGGGCTTACTTCGCATTGGTTATAAGAATGCAGGAATTCTCTCCCATGTGGGGAAATTGATTAATCTAGTCTCACTGGGTAGCACTGGAATATAGGTCCCTCTCTAAAAGTTGGTATAAACAACAAACTTAAAAAATAAACACTGTTCATAATAAAGACCAAAAAAGCAAGTCTTCCGGTGTTAACTACTTGAAGGTCAACCAGCTGATCAGCGTCCACCCTTATTAATGGAAGGTTAACCAGCTGACCAACCTCTGTCCTTACTACTTAAAGGTCTACCAGTCAACCAGCCTTCATCGTTATTACCTGAAGGTCAACCAGCCTCTATTCTTACTTCTTGAATGTCAATCACCTGACCAGCTGCCATCATTACTAGTTGAAGGTCAACCAGCTGACCAGCCTACACGATTACCACTTAAATGTCAACCAGTTGACCGCACTCCATCTTTACTAATGAAGATCAACCAGCTAACCAGCCCTCATCCTTACTGCAGAGATAAGTTTAATGCTGAGCTAGGACACCTATAGATGTTGTTACAAGTTGATTGCCTTCCTCTGCCTCCTTGTCCTGGAGCATGGTGGGACTGAAACCGGTCGCTGGATTGCGTTGTTTATATTATTTGAACATTCATTGACACAGCACAACATTTATTGTTAAAGTGTCCAATGACTCAATAAGAGAATAATATATTTATGGTCACATGGAAAAGCCAGACAATTTGTGACGTAACACTGGTTGAAATCACTTTAGAAACAAAAATGGTTAAACAAGAAAATGCTGACTGAATTTATACTAAGATATATCGAAGGCGTTATTGAATAAGAAATTATACAAAAGTCATAACAATAATGGCAAGAAAAAATATTCTATTTTTATTTAACGCTATAACCGCATTGCTTAAAAATAAATAAATATTGTATGCTGCACTGGTTGCGGCAGTGCAGTGAAAAATTAAAACAGTGGGAGGGTTGCAATAACGCTGTCCACAATATTGACTGCTACTATATTGTCAGGGAAAGTAGATAAGGAGTTAATAATGATACATCTATACTTCCCTAAGTATACACATACGGACTATATAGCATAGATGTGATATTCTTACAGGTCTAGGTATTGACTGTGATACTGTAACAAATACTCAAACTGCCCAAATAGTTGTATCAGACACCCTTCGACCTCGAGTGGAGAGAAGATACAAAAAATGTAGGTTCCACCAAGTACACCGGTTTCTCCTTTAAAATTGTTTATTGATTTTTATAAAGTAATTATACCATTTATCAGTGGTACAGTCAACATGTTTCTACAATTTAACAACAATGCAATGAAATAAGTAAATGCAGACCTTACTGAACGCAGGTTCTGACAACAGTAGAAGTATAGCATAAAGAAATAAATAGGCAGGCCCAGCCTATTTGCTCCGATGACCATTAACATTTCCAACTACATTATTGGTAGGAGTAGTCATGTTGAACACAACATCAAAACAAACACTGAATGATTGCATTTTACCCTTCTGACGTCCATGTTCAAGTCAAACTCTCTACTCACAAGAAAGACTGTGATTTTGCGCAAACAAAGCATATCTTCACAAGATACTTTGCCAGACCCAGTTCTGACACCCCCAGAAATTGAAAAATTGAACAAAGATCACCAATTTATTTCACACAGACCAATGACCAAACTACTAGGCTGCAATGACCTTTGATCTCTAGCAGCCTCTTTTAGGAAGGAAAAGCAACACTGGTGGTTCATTGCACAATTGTATAAGTTGCACACAGATCAACTCTCAAGGTCCGATCACGGCTAGTGAGATGGTTTTTTGACTCTTAAACTTACTTTGTAGCTGCCTTTTTGAATTGTAATGACTTATGATGCTTTTTTACTGTGTGCCTTCAACAGTATACACCCCATGTTTCTTCTCTTGCTGTTCCTTGTCTCCTATTCAGACCCTTCTGGGTCACTGCTGCTCCCTGGATCACTCTGCAAGTTCAAGCTGGAATAGCAGCCGGTGCAGTCAGGCTGAGGAGGCCTGGTCCTTCTTCTTGGTGGTGGGCTGCCCCCTGTGACCTCCCTCTTCAGCCGCAGACTTGTTGTATGGTCATTGACCATTTGCTCCTTGGTAGGAGAGAGAGAGGTAGAGATAAAGAGAGAGAGAAAGAGAGAGAGAGAGTACAAAGCTGTGGTTAGCTTCTGTAAAAAAAATTTATCCAAAATTGCAGAGAAATATTGGATTACAAAGACTTTTGATGACCGAAGTAGAACAAAGACAGAGTGCCTCTTTTAAAGATTATTGAATGCCAAAAGAAAGTGAATGCCCCCTCTGGCTACCTTTCAATTGTATTGTCATATTTAGAGCTGGGGGACAGCAGAGTTTCTAATGAAACCCTTTGGTCTGAAGTACAGTATGCCATTGGGCCACCAGGTCATAGATACGGTCGGCATGTTTAGCTGTCCTGGATGGGGAAATCAAGCCCTGATGCACAATTGAAAAAGCCAATTAATTAAGATGCAAATTATTTAGAATAACAGCTATATGTGCAATGATTAACATACATTTTAAAAATTAAATAACACATTTTAAACATGCAAACTGCACTAGGCATTTATAGGTATTCAGATAGGCCGCAGAAACGCTTAAATGCAAGTTTTCTTTTAACTAGTAGTGTACTCGACAATGTTGAAATGTGCACAATGAAATTTAGAGACCTGACCTTAATGTGACATGCTTAGAAATATTTGCCATAACTGCAGAATGTTCCAGTTTAACAAATGTTTAAAATTTTGCAAAGAAACGTGTGATTGTGATAACCAAACTTCCTATTTACCCCATATTTCACATAATGCTTGAAATGAATAGTTGAAAATTTTAAAACAGTATTTCTTGTTTGTGTTAATGAAATGCAGTACTAAACAGTATTTTTGCAAGTTAATGTTTCTCTTCTTTAGCATAGTTCATTGTTTACGCAATTAAACATTTAACATTAGACGGTTAAACTGTGTTCGATGCCTATGGGAGCGGAGGCTTATGAATCGAGAATCTACATATGTAAGTGAGCTGCATGTTATTTCGTGGGAAAGGAAAAGCTGAACTCACTCTCAGACAACTGCTGTTGCCTGATTGGATCCAAAGAGGAGAGACCTGCTTCACATTTTGCAACATTATTTTTGTCTTTTATATTAGGGTGTGTTCCTAGTGTAGATCAATGCTTTTTCCACACAGCTATTCCCAGAGACCCATTCCTTTGTCCCTTTTGACGTTGTCTATTGTCATGGTATTTACTGGAGAATTATTGGGATGAAAGTGATTGGTTGGATGAAAAAAGATGTGTAGTGTTTATATGTAAAGAGGTTGAAGAGTTTCAGGCTGGATGTAGCCTAAGATCCCTGGATATTGAGATAAGTGTAGAAAACACTTAAAAACCTTAATATTCTGATTGTTGACGCACTATCGTTTTCTTTAGTAGAGCAAACAAGAATTGTTATATGTTTTGTTATTGTTGTTTTAAAGATTTTGTTGAATGTGCAAGTACAAGAGAAATTGTAAAGGAGGGGGAGCTGCTGGAAGGAGTGAGATCAAACATCATAGTGTTTCACACTGACATCGGTTGGTTGATGAGGTCAGGGTACCACACTGCAATAGGTCAGTGGTCGTGTGAATATCGCATTGTGATTTGTTAACAGGTTTTCGATAAATAGCAACTGTGACAGGATTGGAGGAAAAAAATCTGACATTTACGGGATGAAATCAAAATACTGAATTTGAGTGTTTTGCCTTACGATTTTGTGAGAATCATGAAATGCTTCAAATAATTTAAGAGTTTTGTGAAGGGTGATGTTACAATTCCGATATGGGAAGGTGACGAGGCACCGCCTGAGGGTTTGCCTGCGCATAACATGACAAGTGAATTGGGATTACATACGTGTTTATGGCTTTGTCAGTGGTGCAAGATAACTGAAAAGGAAGGTCCATTGAAATTTCAAAAACACAGTAGCTTTGAGACTAGAATTATTGAGAGATTTTTATACGAAATGAAACTGCCCCCTAGACCTACACAATATAAAGCTTTAAATATGTGGAGAAAAGTTGCCAGAGGGAAAGAAAGGGAAAAATATCAGAAGAAGACAAGGAGAGCAATGCGTAATTATGCAGATGCTCGGTGGGAAGAAGGGCAGCAGAGATGGAAGAAAGCCATTGTTGAAGGGACTAGATTGTATCCAGCTATTTCCACAGAAATACCAGAGAAGGGGAAGAAGACAAAGATATAGGAAAAAGACAAAGAGAAAATTGAAAAAGAAGATGAGACAGGTAGTGATTCAGGGGGTGATATTTTAGAGGAAATGTTAGCTGTATGTCTCCCGCCTTATGCAACCCCAAGTGTTAGTACTGGAAATGGAACCATTACGAGCAGAACAATAGATACTGCCCCTGTAGAAACTAGCATAGTGCAAATTGAGAGACCCCTTCAAGTACTCCGGATTGCCCAATCATGTGTTTCTCAGTCTCAGATTGGTATTCCACCTGTGATGACTACATCTGTTATGACTGGTCCGGTGCAAGTGCCGCAACCAGCAACTGTGCAGATAGTGCCTAGACCAATTGCAAATGCTCCAATAAATGTTAATCTGACTCCAGAGGCTCAAGGAGCTGTAGGAAGTTTACCTACATCAGGAATTATTCCAGCTTCTCAAAATTCACAGATTATTGCATGGAGACCACCTCAGAAGGTCCAAGCATTAAGAGATGGGGGAAGGATTGTTTTTCCAACATCAATAGCCCCGGGGGAAACAAATGTGTTTGAAGAAGGATTTTTTCCACCATGGTTTGGAGAAGCAGTAGGGTTTAAAAAGACAGAGGACACTTTGCAAATAGTCAACCCAGAACTTGAGATAGAGAGGCCACTAAATATTCCCAAATTAAAAGATGATCTAGAAGAGATTCTTAGGGGATGTCTAGATTTGGAGCATTTGAATCTATATAAAGAGAAAGAATTGATTTGCTTGTGTGAAGAAATTACAAGATGGGCAGCAATTACACATGATAAATTGACCTAGTTGACCCGGAAATATGAGGTTGATCTTTCTAAAAGTTTACCTTTGCAGAGAAGCTACAGGTTTCAATTAGATGATGAAACAATTGAAACAATACATTCTTCAGAATGTGGTTGCACATTACAGAATTAATAAAATGCATTTGTAAATGGGGCAATTAAAAAAAATTGGAGAGCTAACGGGCAAGAAAACATGAAAAGAGAAAGAAATTAGTAGGGGAAAATAAGGAACAGGATGAGGAAGGAGTTTCAGCTTATCCACTGAGAGAAATAGCGGGAGGAGTGTATGTCCTTGTGCCTTACAGATTTTGCAGCTTTTTCTAACGATTTTCAAAAATTAAGAGACAAGCCTGTGCAGTAGTACACACAAGTTGATCAATCTGTGAAGATTTCAAAAGTGATGTGCAGCGGACTGGTGGACAGGCAAGCAGCCGGCCATGTGCAGAAGGTATGACATAGCTGAAGACTTCCTCCTTCTTTGGCGAGGCTGCAGAGGGTGCAGGAGGACGGAGGCCAGTCAAGATGAGAGGCAGCTGTTGGCCTATATGAGAAATATATCACTGCCTCTGCTGACGGAGCTCCTTCCTCCTGCAGCTAAGGTTGTGGAGGGAGGAAACTCTTAAATGAACTGTGGAAGATGGAAAGGTGGATCCAGGGCTATTACGTCACTAATCTTTTGTAAGGTATTGCAAGCGATTAGTGATGTAATTTTCTTACTACAAGTGCATTTTGAAGTCAGCAAGCATGTGCAATGGGAAAATAATATGCACACTTTTATAGGAAGATTACACTCATCCACTTATTTTATATTGCATAGTTCTACCTTGTTCCCAGTGTGATTGTCTAGGAGGTGAAGGATGTGTCTCAGTTCCTCTTTTTATAAGAGATTAGCGGTATTTAGACAATATTAAATATCAAGACACAGAAACATTGGAAAAAAAAGAACCATGATACAAAAATATCGTGAGACAGAAATATCATTGTCAAGAATATCATTTTTTAGATAGGTAATATCGTTATTAAGAATATTGTTGTTTTTAATATTGTTTTCCATAATGTAGTTGTTAAAAATATAGTTTTTGATTATTTTAATGTTTTTAGTCTACATATTAATTGTATGTGTTATTAATGTTTGTATAATTATTATTATTTTTTAAAATATTGTTTGTAATATTAAGGGATTCCGATTTTTTATTTTAATTCCTAATACTAATTTATAGTGTTATAGCGAGATGTTGGGTTTGTAGGGGGTAGGGTGGTAAGTCAATTAAGTAATAATTGTTAATTAATAATTTTTAAGTAAGTATGTGATTGATATTAATTTTGTATGTTATGTTGATTTATTTTTGGTTTATTTTAGGTGCGGGTTTCTATGTTTGTAGGGGTATAGGTTGGGAAGTTAATTAAGTGATTATTAAATATAATTAGATAATAATTTGTATTCATATTTTAATTGATTATTAAATAATTAATTAAATTAATTATTCATTGTTAATTCATGATTTAATTGGTTATTAATTATGTAAATTGTGTTCTAGTTATTTGGTTTAGTTATATTTTAGGTGTGGGCTGCTAGGTTTGTAGTGGTTTAGGATGGGAAGTTAATGAAGTACTAATTGAATAATTATTATTTTTTTAATTCACAATTATTACTTTGTTTTTTGATTATGTAAAGTATTTGTTTTTTGTTTTTTATTTTATATTTTTTATGCAAATATTGTTTATATTGAGAGTTTTATATATTTTTTATAAATTAACATAACATGTGTATTTGTAAAGCGCACGTTCGCCCAAGTGTCATGTAGTTCCTATAAATCTATAAAGGATCTGCACGTTTAGACAACATAAACTGTGGGATAGGTGTCCAGCCTGATTCCAGACAACCCCATTGGGTATGTTCGCCTGTATACCTAGCTAGCTCACAGTGCCACTATAAACCCCTCTTACCAAGGAGAGAATAGTTCCTGGAAACTATCGAACATGACAACCCTGTCCCATCAGGGTTCGTGGAAACAGTACAGTACTTTTCGCTCAGTCACTCGTGCTCACTTTGTCTCAGAGAAATACACAGAATAAACGGTGGGGATGTTTTCAATAAGCATTTTTTGAACCAGCGTCATTCTAGTGTAAAATAGGTGTGCTGAAACAACCATAAGACAGAAACAGATATAAATTATTATAAGCACCAACAGAGTAAATGGATGGTAGATTTCAACCATAGTGCAAAAACAATGAGTATATGCAAGCATATAAATACATGGCAGTAATAATGTGTACTCCTATGATGCAACCCTAACTAGATGTACCTAAGTGTACCTAGCATGTATGTAGGTGTAGAGCCAATAATCCCCCTAGGTTAGAGCCAACCCCATTACTTGCTGGGAGGTGCCTGGCTCCCTCAGTATACCTCTCTCCTTTTGTTTTATTTTCCTTGTAGCACCCCGGTGTAGCACCTCTGTGCCGGAGTTGCCTGGCTCCACCCCCCTTACTTACCACCGCATCACGCTCTCTGCCTGGCCCTGACTTTACCTGACACCGAGCGCAGGGCGCGGCGAGTCGTTCTCGCTCCATGCCCCGCTGTCTCGGATTGGCCTGCTCTGGCCACGACCCCGGAGGCAGTCTACTTATCGATGCCCGCAGAGCGAACGTGCCGGATTCCACTCCTCTGGTAGGAGCGCTGGTCTGCTGTGTGCTCCCACTCCCCCCTGAGTGTGCTCCACTCGGGTAGGAGTGTTGTGTGTTTTTTAATTGCACTGTCTTTGCACTGTTTTAAATACCTTTTAATTTTCCTTGTAAGCACTTATTGCTGGGAGGTGCCTGTCTCCCTCAGTATACCACCATCGGTGCCAGAGTTGCCTGGCTCCACCCCCCTTACTTACTGCTGCATCACACTCTCTGCCTGGCCCTGACTTCATCTGACACTGAGTGCAGGGCGCGGCAAGTCGTTATTGCTCCCCGCTCCGCTGCCTCATATTGGCCTGCTCTGGCTCGCCCCGGAGGCGGTCTAATTTTCGATGCCCGCGGTGCGGACGCACCGGATTCCACTCCTCTGGTAGGAGCGCTGTTCTGCTGTGTGCTCCCACTCCCCCCTGAGTGTGCTCCACTCGGGTAGGAGTGTTGTGTGTTTTTTGATTGCACTGTCTGTGTCGTTCTCGCTCCACACCCGCTGCCCCTGATTGGCCTGCTCTGGCCACGCCGTCAGAGGCTGTTTACATTTTAATGCCCGCAGCACGGACGCGCCGCTGGCCTGCCGAAGGCACACCAAAGTCAAGCCTGTCTGCGCCCGTCCCCGTCCAGCCGGGGCCAGAACCCCTGCCCTTTTTGGGAACGGTCAGCCTTTTAGGTATTCGGCCGAACGTTTAAAAGAGCTAGCACCATCAACTCTGGAAGCCTGCCGACATGCCTTATCTGTGGAGTCAGACCAGTTGCTCTGTACTCACTGCCCATTTAGCTCGACCTTGACGAAGGTAGGTCTTACAAAAGAGCACAAACTGAAGTTTTTCCTTAATAATTTCAGGTCACTCAATAAGCATAAGTTCAAAATCCACGACTGCCTTGTTGACAATAAACCAGATGCCTTGTTTCCTACGGAAACATGGCTGAATGAGACCTCTGCGCCTAAAATTTTACAAGCCCTTCCCTCAGACTACGGCATTCTAAGACAAGACCATCCCATTATGCGTGGTGGAGGGATAGCTATTATCTATAAACTCCCTAAAATGCACTATCAAAGTAATATAGACAATTGTGAAGCTGTCTTCTTCACCATTGCGGCGGTAGACGATTATGCGCTTACTGGTTTTCTGATTTATCGACCCCCTGGCCCGGCAGATAATTTTATCTCGAGCCTCGTGGAGACGGTGGTTCAACCAGCATTGTGCCATAAAAATTTAATCATTTTAGGTGATTTTAATCTACACTTCGACTCCAATACGAACGCTGAAGTGCAGTCCCTTTGCCAGGAACTAACTGCTTTGCAGTTAGATCCTAAAACCACCCACCCCACACATCAGTTAAGTCATATCTTAAACCCCATCTTTTCCAACTGTTCTAAGATCGAGCTAGAAGCCCTGATTGCTGTCCCCTGGTCCGACCACCGTCTTGCGGCTTTCTCCACTCCCTTGGCTAGCCCCCCCCCTTCCACCAGAACCTGCCGGAACACTGCTCGTAGGAAATGGTCCAGGTTCAACGCAGTGAGTTTTACACAAGCCCTACAGCAGACTAACTCCCAATTGGGAGATGATATTAACGCTGTCAACGCGGCAGTGGGCAAGTGGATTCTAGGAGCATTGGACACAGTAGCTCCATGGACTACTAATACGTCCCAGAGGCGCACCAACTCTGCGCCGTGGTTTAATAAAGACTTGATGATGGCCAAAAAATCTTGCAAGCGCCTAGAGAACCAATAGAGGAAGGATTTTTCTGTAAGTCACAAAATCACCTATAAGTCTGAACTTAAAAACTACCATGCTCTTATAAAAAAAAAAACATGTTGCCTATTACACCGACAGAATAGATCAAGTGGAAAACTCCTCTAAAGAGCTGTTTTCCATCTTCAAATCTCTATCTTCATTGGAGAGAACAGTGTGCCCTGTCCCCAGCTCTCTAGAGTCTTGCAACCAGATCGCTGACTTCTTTGCTACGAAAGTAGCTAAAATCTATGATTCCTTCCCAGTTGATGACCGCATTGGCATTCTTTCCAACCCAGATAGGAACTCCCCGTTTAAGGGTAATACCCTCTCAGAGTTCTCATCTCCGATGCTGGACGATCTTAAAGATGTGGCTTTAAGTATTAAATCTGGCTCCCCAATGGACCCAGCATCGCCTAAAGTCCCAAGGGAAGGTCTCAATGCGATCCTACCACATGTTCAGCAACTTCTGAAGCTATCTTTCCATTGTGATGAGGTCCCGCGACATTGGAAACAGGCTATCGTCCTCCCATTAAAGAAAAAACCATCAGCTGATCCGGGCTTACTGGACAATCTACGCCCCATCCAACTCTTGCCATATTTCTCCAAAATAGCAGAGCAAGTGGTGGATTCTCAATTGGTTGCTCACATCAACTGGAACAACTTATTTCACCATTCGCAGTCAGGCTTTAGAGCCTCATATTCGTCCGAGTCAGCGTTGCTTGTTGCAACTGAGACGGTGCGCGGATGAGGGTCAGACTGCAGCTTTGGTCTTATTCGACCTTAGCATAGCCTTTGACATGGTTTCCCACAACCTGCTCCTTCAAAGACTTGAGTCGTGTGGGATAGAGGGATTAGCCCTAAAATGAATGACTTCCTTCCTCCACGAGCGCAGCTTTCAAGTTGCGCAGCGTCCACATATTTCGAAAAGTATCTCACACTCACAAGGGGTCCCAGGCCACAGGGCTCAATTCTGAGCACAACTCTTTTTAATCTCTATATTGGACCCTTGGCAGGGATTGTTGAAAAACACAATGTCACCATTGATTCCTATGTGGACGACACGCAACTGTTTGTCACCTTATCCCATAAGTCGGAGGAAGCAGCTAACCAGTTTTCTTCCTGTTTGAGCGACCTTGCCACCTGGATGACTTGAAACTGCCTTAAATTAAATGGCAGCAAGACCGAGGTGCTGATCGTGGGGAGGACCCCCTCTATCTGGTCCTCAGCATGGTGGCCCCAGACTCTGGACCCCATTCCTACTCCGAAGGAGGAAACTAAAAATCTTGGAGTCTGGTTGGACCCCAAACTCTCCTTTGAGACACATATTAAGAAGGTCACAGGGAAATGCTTCGGAATCCTTTAAATGCTGAGAAAAACCTTGGATATTCTCCCTTTATCGGCTAGAAAACCTTGGTTCATGCCCTCGTAACATCCCAGCTGGATTATGGTAATATTTTGTACCTTGGAGCTGCAAACAAATGTGTCTACAAGCTGCAGCGCATCCAGAATGTGGCTGCACAGTTGGTCCTCAATCTGCCTAAAAGAGCTTCCTCTACGAAAGCCCTAGACACTTTACATTGGCTACCAGTTGGAAAAAGAATACTCTTTAAAGCCCTATGCTATTGTCATCGGAGCCTGCAGGGAAAGGCCCCAGCTATCTCCATCATCTTCTCATTCCTCATCATCCGGCCCGCCGTCTTAGATCAACCGGAGCGCATCTGGTCAAGGTTCCTAAAGTCCAAAGAGCCAGAATGGGTGCGCGATCGTTCGGATACTTGGCAGCCAAAAAATGGAACTCACTCCCTATCTCTATTCGAGCAGAGCCTTCGGAAAATATTTTCCGGAAAAAGCTGAAAACCTGGTTTTTCCAGCTTTGAGTCCTGTGCACAACTTTTTTCTGCTTAGCTCCTTGTCTTGGCCCCCTTCCGGAGGATGGTTTTCCAGCGCGGGGACACACTGGTCGGTGTAACAAGGGGCTATACAAATGGAATATTATTATTATTATTTCCTGATGTGTGAGAATGAAGGACCCCGTCTAGGTCTGGAGATGGACACACTGAAAGGAATGTCAGACCACTGCATGCTGGAGTGTCTGCATGCAGGAACCTCAGCGTCTCGCATCAGTGTGGAATTCTTTCCATATATATGGTTGGAGCAACTGAGAGCATCGAAAAGCCATGGTGCTCAGTAATAGCATATTTATAGGAACTACACGACATGGCCCCACGTTGGGCGCCATGTCGTGTAGTTCCTATAAATCTATATAGGATCTGCGTGTTTTGGCAACATAAACTGTGGGGTTGGTGTCCAGCCTGATTCCAGACACCCTCACCAGGTATGTTTGCATGTATACCTAGCTAGCGCACAGTGCCACTGTAAAACCCTCTTACCAAGGAGAGAATAGTTCCTAGCAACTATCGAACATGACAACCCTGTCCCATCAGGGATCGTGGAAACAGTACAGTACTTTTCGCTCAGTCACTCGTGCTCACTTTGCCTCAGAGAAATACACAGAATAAACAGTGGGGACGTTTTCAATAAGCATTTATTGAACCAGTGTCATTCTAGTGTAAAAGAGGTGTGCTGAAACAGCCATAAGATTGAAACAGATATAAATGATTATAAGCACCAACAGAGTAAATGGATGGTAGATTTCTACCATAGTGCTAAAACAATGAATATATGCAAGCATATAAATACATGGCAGTAATAATGTGTACTCCTATGATGCAACCCTAACTAGATGTACCTAAGTGTACCTAGCATGTATGTAGGTGTAGAGCCAGGAATCCCCCCTCGGATAGAGCCAACCCCATTACCTGGTGTGTGAGAATAAAGGACCCCGTCTTGGTCTCAAGATGGACACCCCGCAAAGACTGTCAGACCACTGCGTGCTGGAGTGTCTGCGTGCAGGAACCTCAGCGTCTCGCATCAGTGTGTCAGCATGGAAGTCTTTCTCCAAAGTCTGCCCCAGTAAAGATATGGTGTATATATACCCAAAAGGTACCCTCAAGGGTTCTTCCTTGCTGTGTCATGTCGGCCAAGGATGACGGAAGGGATGACCCTTATAAATAATTATTATGCACAAGATGGTAATCCTGTGGTGATCCTGAAAATCCTCATGCATAATAAATGAGGCTAGTTTTCTGGGAAAACCACACGACATTTATACAGCACCTAACTAGGTAAAAGGTCAATACCAAAAACAGTTATGGAGTACAATGGCAGGGAAATGTAGGTGAAAGGTTAGGTGACTACCCAGGCCTATATTGGGGTACATTACAAAATATAACACAAGGTTATCTTGGCACTGAATAACAGATGTTCATAAATTAATAGGGTTATTCAAATATGTAATGTGTTTGAAGTGAAGCACTTTCCTTTCAGGTGCACAGACAGGATTGGGAATAGTAAAGTTAACCCTTTCGAAGTCCAGCACTTTCCCTATTGTAACACAGATTGGAGTGAGAATAGTAAATCTTACCCCTCCGAAGTCCAACACTTTCCCTACTGAAGCACAGACTGGAGTAGGAATAGTAAATCTTACTCCTTCTGAAGTCTAATGCTTTCCCTACTGTTGTATAGACTGGAGTGGGAATAGAAAATGTACATCTCCGAGGACCAACACTTTCCTTACTGTAGCACAGACTGGAGTGGGAATAGTAAATCTTACCCCTCTGAAGTCCAACACTTTTCCTACTGTTGTATAGACTGGAGTGGGAATAGTAAATTTGACCCTCCGAAGTCCAATGCTTTCCCTGCTGTTGTACAGACTGGAGTGAGAATATTCAATTTAATCCTTTGAAGTCCCAACTCTTTATAGTATTTTTAGTAAATGTTTTTTTTGGGGGGTTTAAATTTGTAATATAACATTTTTGTTTAAAATAATTAATATATTTTGTATATTTAATTTTTTATGGTTTTATTGTGTTATATATATATATATATATATATATATATATATATATATATAGCACGCTTCCAATCTCGCACTTCCTCAGCGCAAAGAACAGAGCACTCATGGGGACGAGTCCAAGTTGTTTATTCACGGACTCTCACTGCAACCAGACGTGTTTCGGCAGTTGCTTTTTTCGATGGTAATCAGGCGCGCCAGAAACAGCCCAAATTTATGTCACTTACTTCCCATATCCCGACATGGATCAACAGTGAAAAGGGACACACTTTCCTGAAATCACAGCGCCATCTTAAAATATGTGAAATCCAATACGTGCAATTCATTTCATGAATGTAAACAATATTCATAGTTCACTTACAATGGTAAAAGTGTAAATACACAGAACCTATTGCATTGTTACGTTCATACGAAAATTCGTAATACCACATAATACATTATGCCCACAAATGGGCCAAAGTGCAAGTGCTTTTTTCACAACCGTATTGAAATCTCCACATTTAAAAGTTAAGGGTGATTCGCATACGGAGTACTATATGCAAATTCACCGCTGCACCTCCCGTCACTATAGACAATTACCCAGCTACCAGTAATCCGGTATACTCGAAGGAGGTAACGCTAAATATCTCGCCCTGAATGGGCACCATAACTTTAACATAAAATTCCACTTGGATTTACAACATGTAAAGACAATTAATCATAAATCTGGTCCCTTATCCTCATAGTTCATCCATAAATATAGTTTTAGCTTTTAATCAATCTACGGGTGCAGACCACACCACATCTTTAAATTCACATTGATACGCATTAGTCTCTCTGAGACGTTTTTATCAGAAAACCACTCACTTAATAACAACAATTCTGAATGGCAGAGTGTCAAAATAGGTCCAACCTACACTAAAACATGACAGTGACTCTCCATATTTTATAAATGGTACCCATACTATGAGTTGATAACCTAGGCTTATCACCTAAATGTATCGCAAGCTCTTCATTACTGTTCAGGCCCTGAGGTGTCTTGGTTTGGAGATCGATTATATATCTAGATTCCAGTCTTCTCAAACTGGTAACTCTATCTCCCCCCCTAGGGTGTAATGGAACATGATCTAGGGCAAAAAAGGTTAGGAGATCCCTATTGCTTTTGTGTTTAGCCATGAAATGTCTAGCCACCGGGTATGACATATCACAGTTCTTAATTGCCCTTGTGTGCTCCAAAATACGTATCTTGGTTTGATATATTGTACTACCAATGTACTTAAGTCCACAAAGGCAATTAAAATAGTACACAGTATATGGTGTGCTGCATGTGATAAATCTCTTAATAGATCTTGGCTTCTTCACGCCTGGTACCTCATATGTCAAGACTCTTCTACTGCCTGCACAGGCTTTACAATTCCCTCAAGGGAAGAACCCATGTAGTTCGTTTCCAAATAAATTTGGT
The DNA here is from genome assembly GCA_963921515.1 of Calotriton arnoldi. Classification (NCBI taxonomy): domain Eukaryota; kingdom Metazoa; phylum Chordata; class Amphibia; order Caudata; family Salamandridae; genus Calotriton; species Calotriton arnoldi. The sequence continues at coordinate 294,279 of CAWUFW010001715.1, read as the reverse complement.
ACTGCTTTGACCATGTGGCTACTGGTAAGGGAATCTCTCAATGCTCTAGCCTTTCTAAAGGTTAACATCGGGTGAGCTGGAATATCCGTTCCTATGACAGGGTCCATCTTTAACAAATTCCAATTCTTTCGTAAGATGGTTCTCAATTCCCCAGCCTCTCCTGAGAATGTAGTAATCATTCTAAATTTACAATCATTGGATTCCTTAATGACTTTGTCGTCCAGCAATTTATGTCTAGGTGCGGAATTCACTTTTTGTAACGCACCCCTAAGGATTTGTTCTCCATATCCCCGGGCTCTGAATCTATCAGGACATTCACCAGCATACTTCTGAAAATCATCCTCCCTAGTGTTGTTCCTTTTTATACGTAGCAACTCCCCATAGGGGATGCTGCTAATCAATCTAGGGGGGTGATTGCTGGAGGCATGTAATATCAAATTGCCCGCAGTGGGCTTGCGGTATAATTTGGTACATAGTTTACGGTCTATCACACAGACTTCCAAATCCAGAAAGTTCACTGAGGTGGAACTGATATCTGCACTGAACTTCAAATTCATGCTGTTCTTATTAAGCATTTGTACATAATTGATTGCTGTCACATTCGATCCCCTCCAAACCATGATGAGATCGTCTATATACCTGTACCATGCCACTACTTTATTGGTCCAGATGCTGTTGGCATCCGCCCAGGCCACCTGCTCCTCCCACCAGCCCACAAATAAATTTGAGTAACTGGGGGCGAAGCAGGTGCCCATAGCCATCCCGGATACCTGTCTGTAGTGTTGTTCCTGGTACAAGAAAATGTTATTGCTTAAACAGAATCCTAGAGAATTCTAGCAGCATCTCATTATGTTCAGTGAATTTCAGTGATCGGTTCTTCAAGAAATATTGAACCGCCTGTAGACCCTCCTGAGGTGCTATGCACGTGTATAAGCTGGTGATATCCATCATAATCATATTATCACCTTCTTCCCACTGCACCTCCTCTATGCGTTGAAGAAAATCTTTGGTATCTTTAATATAAGATTTCAATTTTATCACAAACTCAGATAAGAAATGATCTATGTACACAGATAGGTGTTTCAAAAGGCTACCCTGCGAGGAGACAATTGGTCTCCCCGGAGGAGATATCACATCTTTATGTATTTTAGGCAGGTGGTAAAAACTGGATGTGACTGGATTTAAACGCCTCAGAAACAGATATTCTTCTGTCTCCAACATACCCTTGTCATACCATTTCCTCAACAACACATGACAATTTGTGATGCTCAAATTATATACATTTTTACTCACTGTTTCATAATATAATACATCAGATAATTGACATAGGGCTTCATTATTATATGCATCATAAGTTTGATGCACCACATTACCGCCCTTGTCTGAGGGTTTACAGACAATAGATGTGTCCCTTCTGATGTTTTCAATTGCTTGATATTGTTCTTGAGTAAAATTGTGCTTCCTTGTCCGCGCACAATCCCGTTTCCTAAGATTCATTAGTTCCTTAGTCACAGCATCAGAGAACGTATCAATAATGTCATTCGGCATCTGGGGCAAAAAGGTCGATGCAGGTTTAAAAGAAGTTGTTGCACTCCGTTGTTCTATACCAGATATCCGTGCTGGTTCATTGTTCTCACAAGGACTCCCAATTTCATTGCCCAAGTCCTCTAGAGCTTGTAGTGCTGGAAGATCGTGTCCGATTAGAATATCAGTGGCTAGTGATTGTTCCCCCATTCTCTTTGTCTGCTGCTTCATTGGTCTCAATTTAAAGAATTTATGTAGTTTTAGTTTTCTCATAAACTTAAATAAATCAATTCTTGTCTGCGTGTACTCAAGTCTCTTTTGTGGGCAAAAAGTAAGGCCCAATTTTAATACTTCCTCCTCACATTGCGTCAATTTGCGTGGTGTTAGATTGATGAAGGTTACAGGGATGTTCTACTTAGGCTCAGATTACACTCGTACAAAACCATAGAAATTCAGCAGCTATAGTTACCTTAGCTAACTATAACTTACGCCCCCGCAATGCACTGCTTATGACCTCACATATTACATCACTCATGACATGGTCAGTGACATCACTGATGACATCTCAAATGACATCACTGATGACTCATCCTCAGAACTACTGATACACCCACTCACATCCCCATACAACCTCTCGTACACCCATTCACAAACCCACACAACCACTCACATACCCATTCATACACCCATACCAGTACTCACAAACCCACTGAGTGAGTCTCTCAGTAGGTTTGTGAGTGCATGCATGAGTCTCTGAGTGCGTCTATGAGTGGATTCATGAGTCTCTGAGTGGGTCTGTGACCGGCGCATGAGTCTCACAGTGGATCTGTGAGTGGGTATATGTGTGGCTGAGTTTGTGAGTAGGTGCAGGAGTGTCTTATGGGCTCTGTGAGTGCGTGCATGAGTGTCTAAGTGGTTCTGTGAGTGGGTACATGAGAGTCTCAGTGGGTCTATGAGTGAGTGTGACTGAGTGAGTTTGTGAGTGGAGATGTAAGTGTCTGAGTGGGTCTGTGAGTGAGTACATGAGTCTCTGGGTCTAAGAGTGAGTGTCAGAGTGTCTGATTGCATCTGTGAGTAGATGCATGAGTGTCTGAGTAGGTCTGTGAGTGGCACATGAGTGTCTGACTGGGTCTATCAGTGAGTGTGACTGTCTGAGTAAGTTTGTGAGTGGGTGCATGAGTCTATGAGTGGGACTGTGAGTGGGTACATGAGTGTCTGAGTGGGTCTGTGAGTTGGTGCATGAGTCTCTGAGTGGGTCTCTGAGTGGGTGCATGTGTCTGAGTGGGTCTGTGAGTGGCTGCATGAATGAGTGGGCCCGTGAGTGTGCACATGAGTGTTTGAGTGGGTTTGTGAGTGGGTGCGGGAGTGTCTGAGTTGGTCTGTGATTGGGTATATGGGTGAGTGTGTGAATATATATAACACTCATAGTCACCGAATGATGTCATCAGTGATGTCATTTGATATGTCATCAGTGATGTCACTGACCATGTCATGAGTGATGTAATATGTGAGGTCATAAGCAGTGCATTGTGGGGGCGCAAGTAACTGCTGAATTTCTCTCGTTTGTACAAGTGAAATGTCAGCCTAACTATAACATCCCTGTAACCTGTTGTTTTTCCAGTGAATTTCTAAGTTTTTTTAAAATTCTATTTCCTAACTATAACATCCCTGTAACCTTTGTTTTTTTCAGTGAATTTCAAAAGTTTTTTTAAATGCTAATTCTTAACTATAACGTCCCTGTAATCTTTGTTTTTTCATTGAATTTCTACGGTTTTTCAAATTCTATTTCCCAACTATAACGTCAATGTAACCTATGATTTTTTTATTGAATTTTTAAGGTTTTTAAATTGTATTTTCTATTTAAAATCTATAAGGGGTATTTTTATAAGTTTGTATTTTCTTCAGTGAATTAATAAGCATTGGTTTTTTTTCTTTAAATTTTTTATATTTGTGACGGCGTCAACAGGGTGTTTCTAAGTAACCTGAAACTCTGTAACCGGTCTTATGTATAGCAACCATATACACACAACCAATGCAACGTCTCTTGTCAGAGCCACCCTAGTAGCCGAAATATTCTGTTTTTTTCTAAAGGGCTTTTGTTTCTTTAGTTTTTTGGGAGCTTCGCGATGATGTCGCAATCCCTGTGGACACGTCCCGAAAACGGTAAACAAAAGCAGACATTCAATGACCTTCAACACATCCAAAAATATGTAAAAAAAATCATTATAAACATTACCCTACACATATTACTATATACATACTTCTTTAAAAACATGTTCAACCTCATGTTTCTGTACTGTTTCTTTAAACTCCATCTTTCATACCTTTTTTTCATATTCACAGTTATTTGGGACGTCATGATGACGTCGTTAACCGCGATGATCGCACCTTTTCCATAAAGTCTAAAACACATATATCCACACATACTACAGTATTTTACACACTAGGGGTTTCTTACAGTATTCGCTAAAGTCATGTTTTTTTAGAAAGTTTCCAGAAAAACCATCACTAAAACCTATTTTAGGTTTTTGTGGTGACGCCGGAGGTCGCGATGACGCCGGTAGTCACAATGCTCGCGGACACGTTGCAAAAACGGAAAACAAGAGCAGACATTCAATGGCCACCAACACATCCAAAAATAATATGTAAAAAAATCCATTCTGAACATAGCACTACACATATTACTATATACATACTTCTTTCAAAGCATGTTTAAACTCATATTTTTACACTAAGTTACTTTGAAAACCATCTTTCAGACCTATTTTCCGTTTGCGCGATTATTCGGGACATTCCGACTGTCGCCGTTAACCGCGACAGTCGTGCCTTTTCCATAAAGTGAAAACACATATATGCAGTATATTACAGTATTTTACAAACTAGTGGTTTATTACTGTACACTTCAAACTCATGTTTTTCTAGTGTATTTCTAGAACAACCATTTCTAAAACCTATTTTCCGTTTTCGCACTGACTCCGCAGACTGTGATGACACTGGTAATCACGATCCCCGCAGACACGTCGCGAAAACGGAACACAAAAGCAGACATTCAATGGCCACCAACACATCCAAAAATTATAACTATGTAATTAATTCTAACCATCACAGTAGATAACTCACTATATAAATAACCCTATCTAAACATTTATCAAAACCTCAATATCTCTATAACAATGCGTATTAATGATTCACTGATATATTTTTTTATATTTTCACCAATATTCACAATGACGTAGATAGTCGCGATGCCCCCGCGATGGTACACAGGGGGGCTGGCGGTCGCGTCGTCGTCACGAATATCACATGCGATTAAAAAATCTATTTTGGACATATGACTTGTGTCACTAACACCACCTCTACTCTGACCCCTTATGTTAGCTTTATCAGAAATCTTCAGCCGCGGGAACAGTTCCTGATAGATAAAATGGCGGCCACAACTTTCTGTTCAGGTTGCTTCCAGTCAATCAGAGCATACCTTTTGGCGCATGCATTCGCGATTCATCACGAAACCACAGTGAAATATCCACGGCCAGAGATATCACTATAATTTTAAACTTACATTTCTCAACAACTACTGAACGGATTTACACCAAATAAGCAAAAGGCACTTCCTTGAACAGACATCTTCCTCCCTGCCAAATTTGGTGTAAGCCCGTTCATCGGTTTGGGCTGTAAGTGTGGCTAAAGGTTCCTATGGGAATTAACATTACAAACGCAACCTTATTTCTTGCCCCAAATTCTCAGTCCCCACTGCACGGATCACCTCCAAACTTTCCATAACAATAGAACCCACCTTGAAACTTTTTGGGGAAAATTTCATGCAGATTGGTCTAACGATGTCAAAGTTATAGCCAAGTCAAAAAATGCTTTTCCTATGGAAAATAGGTCCTAACTATAACTACCTACTGGCGACCGCCTCATGTGTGTCCTTTGAGTGCAAAGCCAGGAGAAGATGTGGTCCCTGGGGCCATGAAAGTCTCAGGGAGTGGGGCCGCAGAGTTCCCCCTCCCTTTTTTTTAAAAGTGACAGGCCTGGGGGATGGGGTCACCAGGGCCTTTTGATGGCTCAGAAGGGGGAACACCCGGCCCCCTTCCATTATTCAATCCTTAATCAATCCTTTGGGCCCCAGGGGATGGAGTCCTCGGGCAGAATACAGCTTGCGAGGAGGGCTGCATGCCCCGCTCTCTATATTAATTAGATTGGGTCAAGGGGATGGGCTCGTGAGGCCAAATATGGCTGAGGGAGGTGAGCCGCTCACTCTCTTCTCAAAATAATTAAATTGAGCTCTGGTGGGGGGTGCTAGAGGGTGCACACGCAAGATGGCTGCACGACTGTGAGGCTCCGGCGGACCGGGATTGACAATCCGCCATTATACTGCTCCAACAAGGGCTCCGATATTAAAAAACTATAGAACTAGAAGTCAGAGTGTGCCGGGAACAAGATACCTCGGTTCTACGCGGCAAGTTGCCCGAGAATCCGAGAAACCAGCAAGTGTCTGTCTGGGCTGAGACGGCGCGGCCCGTGGAGGTACGCGCAAGGGCAACAAGTACGGAGTCGACGTGCGCAACCGGGGTGCGTTGCTGACGGCCTGAGAGCTCGCGCTGGCACTGGTGGCCGTGACGGAGAACACCGGGGGTGGACAGGCCCTCTTGCACCAGCGGGGGCGTATTCTCCGGAGCCAGGACGCGACGGCCCGAAACAGGCACCATTTTAGGATCCGGCACTAGAGGCCTGTAACAGAAAGTAAGCAACCATCGGACGCACAAATAGAAAAGCGAGCCCGCTAACCTCTGCGGGGAGATCGGAATGGGAGGCGCCACCCACTACGCCAAACTCACACTCGGAAGAGACCGCATGAAACAACACTTTTCGACTGCTCAGAAGGTGAGGAGTGCGGAGGGAGGAGGCTACCCCCACCAAATAAAAGCGATAGGAGGCAAGATCTTGTAGCAGAGTCGCCTTACATATCGGTTGGGGTGGCCCACCTGGTGGGGCGGCCGCCTATAAGTGACAGAAGGCGAGACTTGGCTGTGGGGCCTGTAGTTGCTGATGTGACAGTTGGAATAAGGGCAAAAGAGGAACTGCACCCACCTCGGTGCTGGACCGGCGAACGGGCTGGTACCACCGACGTCACGTCGGTTCCCTTCCCAAGGCATACCGTAAGCGACAACGCTGGGGGACAACAGACACCCCAGGCATCTAAAGTGGGTCAGTGACAGGCGCACTGCAAGTCTGTTACTACCAAACCCTCGCTGCCACCTCCGGATTAACCCGCTAAGGCCAACATCTAGATAAACGCGGCACGGCACTGGTGGCACCGGACTGATCCGTGAACCAACCACTATAATAATTCAAAGGGCAGCTATCCGTGCCAGTACCAACAACGCCAAAAAAAGTGGGAAAACAAACACAGACACAGCAGCTGGGCAAAATGGGCAGAACAGAGGCTAAGCAAGCCAAGCTGACGTTCGAGCCCCGGAAGGCGTCCCGAAGCCAGAGTGATAGCGAACAACAGGCCACTGAAACTCCAAATGATGCCTTGCAACCCGTGGAAGATGACCTGAACATTCTCCTCACTACCATGAAGCACAGTCTCACCTCAATAGAAGCTAAGATGGACACTATGTGCAATCGAATAGATTTCATGTGGCAAAAGTTGGAGAAACATGACGCACGCATTGGGGAAGCAGAACAGCACATTTCTGATCTAGAAGATGCTGCAACGGCGAAGAGAACGCAGCTGACGCAAATGGACCAATTGCTAAAAGTCATTGCAGCCAAGAACGGGGACCTTGAAGCGTGCTCGCGGCGCAATAATATACGCGTACCGGGATTAACAGAAAGTGCCAACACAGGCAAAATGGAAGAGTATGTCGAACGCATTCTCTGCGGTGTCTTTGGTGCCAACGTATTCTCTGCCCAACTGGTAGTGGAGAGAGCACACCGTTCCCTCGGTTCCAGACCGCCCCCGAGGGCGCCGTCCAGGCCCATTATCGCCAAGCTGCTCAATTACAGAGACCGGGACACAGCATTGCGGCTGGCAAGAGCAAAGCAGCAACTTCTGTTTGATGGACACAATATTGCCCTATATTCCAACTTTACACTCTCAGTCCAGGAAGCTAGGAGGAAATTTGTGCCGGTTAAGAAGAAACTGCTCCAAGCGCAAATAGATTACGAGATGATGTACCCAACATGACTCAGAGTCACCCACCGGGGGAAGCAGCAGTTTTTTACCAACCCGCAACAAGTGGAAGACTTCCTCAAGAGACTAAAGAGGCAGCAGGTGAATCGGGAGAGAGAAGACCCGGTCGACCACTCTGTATCGCCACTGTCAGATAATGACTAAATAGAACTGTACCAGACTGGTTGTGAGTATGCACAGCAAACTGCGCACCTTAAAGCTGCCCCTAAGGTACCCGCATAGCTTAAGACTTACTATAGATAACACTAGAAGGCGGCACCACGGAACGTTGCCCTCAATTGTCTAGTTGAGCCATGGAGACTTAGTGAGCATCTACTTTTGTTTTCCCGGGCTCCCCCTCTCACTCTCTTCCTCTACACTGGGGGGAGGTTGGAGCCGGTTGTCGTGCCCTCTGGTGTTGCCCCACAGGGTGATCCCCCACTGCTTTCTAAGGACTGTCCCAGGTGATTTTAACTTTGGTCAACTCCCTTTTCCACCCCACCCCTCCCCTTTCTAATTTCTCTCTTATTCCTCTTATTCGTAGGACATAGCATTTCTGTTTGGAACAACTGCACTGACTATCTATGATAAATATAAGCAAATTGCACTCTCTGCTGGGGCAGTTGTTAGTTAAGATTTGGGGTTGTGTGGGTGGGTATAATGACCTCGACGAATTGGGGCTGTCGTTGTGGGTGGCGGGTGGGAGAAAGGGGGGCTTGGTTACTGACACATTGCATAACGTGCAGAAGTATGGATCGCATAGAAAGTACTCAGGACAATATAATTAACCTAACACACTATCTAATAGACTATACGATAATATCGCTTAGATGACAGAACCCAAAAACAAATTGGAGATACGACTCATGACCTGGAACGTAAGGGGGCTAGGGAACCCACGTAAATATCACTAAATACTGGCATATCTGGATAGACATTGCATACACGTAGCGATGCTACAAGATACCCATTTAGGTCATAAACGGCCCCAGAGATTTGCCGCCAGGTGGGCAGAGCATAGGTGCTTTGCATCCTTTTCTACCTACTCTCATGGTACAGTGATCCTAGTTAAAAAGAACACACCATCTGTACATATGGGATCACTTCAGGACCCTCAGGTCCGCTTCAGTATTATGTGGGGTAAAATGGCTTCTCACTCTGTGACATTAGTCAGTTGTTACGGGCCCAACATTGATGACCCTCTGTTCTTTGCCGACTTATGGGGGAAGATAATGGCCATAGGCTCCACCCACATTATTTGGGGGGGGGACTTTAACATAACGGTTGAACCGGCATTAGACAGTTCACATCCAGAACCACACCACTACACCAAAGCCCGTCAGCAAGTACAGGACATTTTCACTGAGAACTGCCTGATAGACACATGGCGATATTTGCACCCAGGACGGAGGGAAGGCACATGTATACACCGGCGCATGCTGCATGGTCAAGGCTAGACTACTGGGTAGTCTCTAAAGGGCTAGGTACATGGCTAACACACGTGGAACATCTTGCACACACATATTCAGACCACTCTCCTGTGGTGCTGCAACTCACCCCACCATTAGACAACGCCCCGCATATGCCATGGCATTTAAATCCCGCTATGTTATTGGACACAGTATTCCGTACGGAAACAGGCCAGGAAATCCACGACTATTTCCAACGCAACATAGGTACGGTCGAGCGAATGACGATGGTATGGGAGGCGTTTAAAGCCACCATAAGAGGGATATGCATTGCCAAAGGGGTTGGGGTACTGAAGGACATACGAACAACGCTTGATCTTTTAGAGAAAGAGATAAAGTTACTGGAGCAAGAAATGGGCCATTCACCGTCTGCAACGAATAACACTCAGAGACAAGGTAACTGAATACAGGGACTCAGTGGACAGGGCGTGTCTGTTACACGGTAAATATTTTAAAGCTCGTAGGTATGGAGAGGGAGAGAGACCAGGTAAAGCGTTGGCCGAGCAGATCCGCAAACCCCGCTTTTCAAACTATGTATTGGAAATCCAGTCACTGGGATGGGAGATAGTTAGGGACACGCCAGAGATCCTCCACGCATTCCAGACTTTTTATGCTTCACTCTATACCACCAAGAGACAACACCCACTCGCACTGCAGCACTACTTGGAGCAAGTCGCCCTTGGCTGTTTGGGAGACACGCAGAGGGAGTTCCTCTCCACGGAGATTGAGGAAGACAAATTTGTGCCGCCATCATGCAGCTTAGATCAGGCAAGGCTCCTGGGCCAGATGGCCTGCCGGACGACTTTTACAAAATATACGGGGGACATTTAACTCTCATTCTTAAAAAAATGTATACAAATCAGCTATGGAGGAAGGGTCCCTCCCTCCCACAATGCGCGAAGCATCCATTATCTCCATGCTCAAACCTGGTCAGCTGGCCAATAATTGCGAATCCTACCGTCTGCTTTCCATGATAAATTGCGATGTGAAAATATTAGCTAAAATAATTTCCAATAGATTAAGCCTCCTTCTGGGGACTTTACTGCTGCCTGATCAAGCTGGCTTTGTGCCCGGTCGGCCACTTCCTTGCTACAGATAACACTCACTGGTCCTCAAGTCCTTCAGAATGGTGGGAAGCAGAATTGCTTCGGGCTAACTATGGGAGAACGCTAGAATGCTTAACAGAATCAGTTACTAGATGGATTGCCCTGCCCCTCTCCATTGCAGGGAGGATATTCCTGATGAAAATGGTCATCCTCCCGAAATTGCTATATTCATTCATCAATATTTCTATCACTCCAGGCCAAACCTTTTTCAAGACCTTGAGAGCTCAAATGATAAGGCTCGCCTGGGGAGGCAAACAACCTTGACTAAAATGGAAAATCCTGACTCTACCTTTCACACAAGGGGGGTTCGAAGCTCCCGACTTTGAACTTATTACCTTAGCGCACAAGCGCATTACGCGACATATAGGTTAACACCTCCCCCGTACATACCACATCTAGTGGTAGAACAATGCTATATGGAACCAACGCCACTGTCGGGATTTATAGCCACACGTACACAAGTGAGAGACATTGACCCCACCACAGTGGCATGTACCGTGGCAGCATGGCAAAAAATTGCAAAAAGACTGGACATAGGGATGATATACTCAGCCCTGCTTCCAGTGGCTCAACACCCCGACCTAGAGGTGACCCAGGAAATACAATGCCGCGAACTACTAGATAAGGTCTGCATTACAAAATGGGGAGGCCTCTATATAAATGAGGTTTTTCGTACCAAAGAACAGTTTTTCTCAAATGTGGACCCCACTGCGATGGATCTGTTTATGTGTGTTAGACTGAGACAGAGTGTGAGGGCTGCCACCCCAGCATTTCCTGACGAAACGCCTACACTGATTCCACTCCATCGTCTACTACAGAGCGCAAACCCTGCACATGTGATATCTCTTATATACTATAGCACGCAAATTGCTACACAGGGGGATGAGATGACCTCCCGAGCACAATGGGGGGAGGAACTGGGCAAACCCCTTAGTGACAAGCAGTGGAACTACTGCTGCCAACAGACTGGACGGGTGTCAGCGAGTAAGTGGCTGCGCATCATCCACTTCAAATTTCTTCATAGACTGTATTACACGGATCACTGACAGAATATCGAGGAGCAAAATATCGACCTGCCAAAATATCGATGAAAAAATATAGAATGACAGAATATCGACTTCCTATCTACAAACAGGTAAGTACAAAAATATCGAATCCAAAATATCGTAAATAATATAGGGGGTCATTACGATGGCGGGTGGAAGCACAACCGCCGTGCTGGCGGATGCAAAAACCACCAGTTACCGCCGGCACGCAGCAGTCCACACGCCCGCCCAATTACGATGCGAAAAGTAGGCCAAACACCGCCGGCAAGCCAGCAACACCGTCCGCCATCAAAGTGCGTCCGTACACGTAGCGGCGCAGCACAATTGACACACACCGTCCGACGAAATCACGTCCCGCCCGGCGTATAAATTACGATGCCGCAAACAAACGGCTCCCACGGCTAAGAGACACCGTACGACAAACCGAAGCGGTAACACGGACGCCGAGCACGGACAACGAAGAAGCGGCTCCCCGAGCATGAATCCAGCACTGCAGGCCCTCCCCATGCTCTTGCTGATGCACCACCAAGGACGCAACGTACCGCGGAGACGCAGGTAGGCACACACACAACAAGTGCACGCAAACAGCGCACACAGTGCAAGGGCGGAAAAAGCGGACAACCCCCACCCCCGCGTGTACACTACACATCCACCATTGCATCCACATATGACACACAGGCCAAATCGTAACATCGCGTAACACATGTGTACACACCACCTGGGACTAGGAACCAACGACCCCGTCACGGCCCCAAAGCGGCGATGACGCCGCCACACATGCGCACAACGCAGAGGCCAACCGCAGCGCCATGCATGCGTCGCACACAGACACAGGGACACAACCAAGCAGCACACACATCAGCCCCACCCCGAACGCACATGACACGTGACAGGCCTGCCACAGACATGTCCCCAACGCCCAATTCACGGACAACACCCAACGCCACACAACCGACGCACACATGTCAGTGAAGTCACGCAACAGCAGGACACACCCCAGTGTAACAAACATGGCGTAGCACACAGCGGCGGCAACACCAACTAGGAGAAGCAGGGCCCCTTCGGGAAGAGGAACGCCAGTACCACACTGAAACACCCATACCACCCTGCACATATGAACAAGACATATAAAACGGAACACCAAAGAGCCCGGGGACCGACAACAGGTGGCCCAAGAATAACATTCACACACAAGGCCCAACGCAGAGCGGAAAGGCAGCCTGCCGCCCACACAAGGGAGAGCAGACAGCACTGAATGACCTTCCATTCCAACTCCGAAACCACAGCCCTACGAAAGAAGCCGGTGAATACAGCCATTGTCCAAGAAAAGACCAACACAGGCATGCCGAGGAGACCGACCACAGGGCAGATAGCGCATATCACAGAAGCACACAACGGACGGGGAAGAAAAAGAAAACACTCCCCCATGTCGGCCACATGCAAGTTAATTGGAAGGAGTCACACATCACTGACCTTGAACTGTCTGAGAAGCATGTGGGATGAGGGCCCGTGTCCTCCGCACAAGCCAACAGAACACAAGTCCTGTCTCCCTACGACTACACAGAGCTCACAGCAACCTCGGAGCGTGCACATTGCAGACTGCACACACAGCCGGAGCACGCCACCACAACGCACCGCTGCGAAATGGCAACCGCAACACACCTACCCAACTACGCCGGACAGGTCAAGCTGTACAAAACCAACCTGATACATATATTGGGATGCGATCTCCTGTCCCTGCTGAACGTAAGTTACCGACTGACTTACCGCATCACATTGTTCAGCTGCGTCATGCCCGTCTTCTACTGTCGGAGGTGTCCCTACCAGCATCCCGTGGAGATGTGCCTCTCCAACCCGGCATGTCTAAAGGCGGACCTGCTACCACTACTCCTCCCTCTGGACGCACACGACAGGGCCTGCTCTACCTATGGGGGCATGGCGTATGTGGCCAACATCGCACCCGCACTGAAATGGGACTACTGTGCCTCCACACGACGGATCATCGAGAACAGCTACATCGAATGTCACCCAGCATGCCCCATCATGGTCCTCCAAGGGACAACTTACGAACAACACCTTGACAGCCACCATCCGCTACATTGGCTGGCAAACATGTACACCACCAATGACATGGAAGCCCTGCTGGACGGCATCGCATACCTGACAACCTGTAAATTCGTCGGACCACAACGCAGGTTCCCCGATTGACCTATGATGTCCAACCCCGCACCCATGCTTAGCTTCCGCACGGACTGGCCAGTCACCACCACAACAGCCATACCAAACGACCGGCAACTGTAACCACACCATCAACGACATCGCCATGACATCGGATATGACCGGGACATGCACACTGTTCCCCATCACATCCAGGAACACCGCATGCATCGTGGGAGGCAGTGGCATGGGGTCTGTGTATCGCACCCACATGGACGGAACTGCACGAACAACCAGGACACGACATGGATCCAGCGCCCATGGACACACACACCGCTCAGTGGACATGAATAGGTCGCCTGGAGTCTGTGGGTGCTGCACCCCTCCCACCCCCGCCCCGGGAATCCCATACCAGGACCTTTGCATGGACGACAAGTGCATACAACAACAACACGACCCCAGTGACTGTGACATGTCCAGTAACCACCACATTGCAACAACAAGTGGCACGCCGCTGCATGCACGCAAGCACATGCCCTGATGTCATCTCACATGCACGCGTGCATGAGGAACAACCGCAGCAAACCTGTCACATGGAACTGAGATGGACTGTGCCCATGATGCCAAGCGGTCTGGTAGGCTACATGTATACCGTCTGTGTCAAAGTCCGCAGCTCCGCAGCTATACGTAAATGTACATTAGCACAGCCTTGGCCAAGCAGATGTAACTCTGAAGCCCACATCCCACATGCAACAGCCAATCACATGTAACCCCACACCCTATCCCATTTGCAATCATGCTCAGTATATCCTCAACATGTATTCCGCTGCCAGTAGTGTCCACTATACTGCATCACAGAGGACAGAAGACTCAATATAATGTTTGAAACCACAACTGTCTCCGCTGACTCATTTCACAAGTACGAATGAGAGAGGATGAGAGTATGTGAAGTACACGGCAGTCGTGACATGACCATGTAGTCCACTGGTATTGGATGTCAACGCAAATGAGTAGCACAACTGTGGAAGACACACATGTGTCGTGTGAAGTCGTATGGACGCAGTGCTCAGGTGGGTGGGTGTGACGGGTAGATGCGCACATGCCAAGTTGGAGCACGCCGTGTTGGGAGGGGTCATGAACAGTACACCACCGCTTCCCTGGGCATTGTGAGAGGACACCTGTCGGGGGGAGTGAACACGTGTGTGCACAGCAGCCGGGCACACGTACAAAGCGGTACCAGGCGCACCTCAGCCCACCCTCTGTGGACAAGCTGGATCCTGTTATGCGCCCGCCATGCCCCTTGACAAGGCACGCACAGCTCCAGTCGACCAGGTGTAACCCCAACATAGTCAATCCGCACAGGCGATACAGGGCACGGGATGGCAGTGGAGCATGGTGTGTGAGAGGTCTCCTCGCGCTCCTCCTGGTCATATCACGCAGGCAATAGAACCTCAACGTCTAGCATGGCACAAGTCAGATGGAAGTGTAGGGGACGCACCACAGCACGAGCAGCACTGACGTCACGGGAGGTGGCTCGCACCATCCCATCCATTGCCCATCATACCAACCACACCACATGCCATTGCGACTAAGTGCAAGCGCGTGCGCCACCACCCCCGAGCCCTCCCCAGAGAGGCCAAAGAGTGAATGTGTGGGCCATCAGTCACAGACGGACGCGGCCTGGCCGCAAGGGCAGCCACAGCCACTGGGTGTCGCAGGTGGCGGATCCGGAAGGCGAAGACTGTGATGCATAGTCCATGCAGGCCGGGTCTCCATTTGGGACACCACGCAGGTGGACGGCGTCCCGTAACACATCATACCCTGAGACAGCCCACTCGTGCAACTGGACCCACACATACACTCCTTGCCCTCTCTGGTGCGAGCTTGGGGCTGCCTGTGCAAGCGCTAGCCTCGCAGGTGCACATGCATATTGGGGGAGCGAGGGGAGGACATGAGGGCTGGGGCGAAGATGACTGTATCACTGTCAGTGAGTACAAGGGATGACCCAGATGTGGAAAGGAAGAGACGTGTCCCGTGTGTACTGCAACTAGTCGCCAATCCAACTACCCCCCATGTCCGGAATGTAAGCCCGCACCTAGGCCCGCCCATCCGCCACATCGAATATACCACCAGCACGACAACCTTCCCATTCGAAACACTGACTGGGGGTGGCGACCAGTGAACAATCATGTGTAGCCTACCCACGCGTACATGTGGGCCCTCCATGATCCATGTCACCTGCGGCAAAGTCATGACATGCGCAATGAGGGAAGTGAGGAGAGCTGTCCGCCCCACGCACAGAAGGTGCATCAGCTCCACAGACCCAGCAGCGAGTCCAGCAGGGGTCACATGTGCAGGGGCAGCTGTGCCTGGTGTGAAGGCACATGCATATAGACAGCACATCGACCAATGTGTAGTCTGCCCACATCTACAGTCCATCATCATGCGGACATAGGAATTGAACACAGGGCAACACATCTTAGTGGGTGCACCCACCGTGACCAACAATGCGCAATCATCGACGTACCCGCCCTGTGCATGGCCCCCCACCCAACGGAGGCACATCCAGTGCCACCATCCCACACACACAAGCCTTCCACGGAACATGCTGTGTCCAATGGTCAGTACAGAGTCAGCGCCCATCTGGTGGATCCTGAACAGGAGACACATGCACACACATGCCAGCTCCCACTATGTACGTCTGCCACCTGGCACGTGCAATGTAACCTCTCACCTGTGACGTGTGACTGCAAGCACACAGCCGTCTTGGCATGGGGCTGTCAATGTGGACACCTGTCAATGTTTCGGGAGGTGTGATCCGTACAGTGCTGTACATAGGGTGCAGTGCTGACACCTACTACTGTCTCATATCCCCTCGTGCCACAGGTCCCACTTGTTTTGGCCGCTCAGCCTGTGCCCACATCGTCGTCGTCGTGTGCCATACTCATCCAGCCTCGGAAGCAGTTCCATGCTCAGCAGACATTCATGTTGCCGTGGCGTTGCCGCTTGACGAATATGCAGTCAGTCCCCATCAGCACGCCCCGCAAGTCATTGGGGCCTAGATCCCCATGTGCATGCACATGGCAGTGGTTTGTATCACTAGCCATTGCCATTGTTGGGAGACCTGTGTAAGTGTATTGTGGCCGTGCCGTCCCAGCTTGACAGCTGGGCTGTGGCTCATGTGCTTGCTCAGTCATGTCAGTGATGTGTATGCGAAATTGCTATGTGTTGTGTTGCTTTGACATGTGTCCACTGCCATTTTCCCTAGGCGGAGACCGAACATTGACCGCCCATACCAATTGCTGGCGGACATGGACGATACAGAGGTCATTAGGAAGTTTCGGCTGGACAGGCCAACCCTGCATCGACTGTGTGCCATGTTGGAACCCCATCTCCGTCCCCGCAGGGTGTATCCGACAGCTGTCACCCCCACGGCTAAGGTGATGGCCGCCATGCATTTCTTCGCCACTGGGTCATTCCAGCACACAGTGGGCAGTGGAGGAGGGATGTCCCAGCCCATGTTCAGCAAGGTGCTGAGGGATGTACTGGCAGCCATGATGCTGTACCGAAACAGGTACATCCGCTTCCCGAGGGCTCGTGAATTGGCGGCAGTGAAGGGTGCATTCTATGCCCTTGGCAGAATCCCACACGTCGTTGGAGCCATTGACTGCACACATGTTGGCCTTGTTCCACCACAGGCCACTGAGCACCTGTACCGCAACAGGAAGCACACGCACTCCCTGAATGTGCAAGTGGTGTGCCTTGCGGACATGGTGATCACCCACGTGTGTGCAAAGTTCCCAGGCTCGGCCCATGACGCACACATAATGCGCAACAGCATCTTGCCACGACTGATGTCCAATCTGCAACAGGATCGTGGCTGTATTGTCGGTGAGTATGTGGAGTGGTGTAGCGTGCTGGTTGTGCGATGCTGTCCCCTGTCCAGTTGGAATAGCAACGGTTCTCTGTGTCCCTCACACCCAGGTGACTCTGCGTACCCGAATGGGGCATGGCTGCTCAGTCCATTGAGGAATCCTCGCACCCCAGCAGACGATCGCTACAATGAGGCACATGGGAGGACCAGA
This sequence comes from Calotriton arnoldi, assembly GCA_963921515.1. Classification (NCBI taxonomy): domain Eukaryota; kingdom Metazoa; phylum Chordata; class Amphibia; order Caudata; family Salamandridae; genus Calotriton; species Calotriton arnoldi. Next base: position 276,711 of record CAWUFW010001715.1, on the reverse strand, counting down.
CGTGTGGTCGAGCGTACCTTTGGCCTCCTCAAGTCCAGGTTCAGGTGCCTGGACCGCACCGGGGGTGCGCTGGCGTACTCCCCACAGAAGGTGTGCCAGATAGTGGTGGCGTGCTGCATGCTGCACAATCTGGCCATTCGGAAGCAGATCCCCCTCATCGTGGATGACGGAGATCAACCAGGGCCCCAGCCCGCAGACCAGGACAGCTCGAGTGAGGAGGACAGCGGAGAGGAGGAAGCTGGTAATGTGCGGCAGCAGCTCATCGCCCGCTACTTCACTTGACGGTGAGTGTCCATGTACGACGGCTGATGTGGCTGTATCTGTGCAGGTGTGTGTGTGCTGTGTCAGGGTGGCCGTTTGTTCACTGCGTGCTGTGTGTCAACGCTCCATGGCCAGGGTAGTATGCCACTGTTGGTGGCTGTGGCATTGTGCCCTATTGCTCTGTGCGATGTGTGTACATTGCTTGTAGTTGTTGACATGTACTGTGTGATGGGTGTGTGACACACTCATTGAATGTGCTCCTGTTCTGTCTCCCACCCCTAGGTCCCTACAGGCCCTCCGGTTCCATTGCCATGCCACGCATCAGGTGCCTTTCCGCCCAAGGTGGCCGTTGTATTCCGTACAAATAAAACACAGGGCACAAACAGCAGTTTGTGTAAGAGGTGCATTTATTTCAAACTGTGACATGTGATTGTGTGTAAGGTGATGACAAAAGTGGTGCGTGCAGTGACAATGAGCTGTCGGTCATGGCTGCGTGATGTTCAGGGTGTACCCACTGGTTCTATGTCCATGGTCCAACAGACACATGCCATCCAGATGGCTGTGTGGAGTGGGATCGTAGTCCAAGTCAATGCAGTGGGTGGTCAAGGAAGGCTGGCTGGCTGCCTCACTTGCGTCTGGAGCATGCGAAGTCCTCCCGTGAGATCTGTTTCCACTTCGGACGGCCCCTTCCACGTTTGCGAGGGGGTGCCTGCTTGCGACCTGCTGGTGGTTGAGGTGTGCTCACTGGCTGTGGACGCAGGGGAACTGGACACAGCTGCACGACCCTGCGCCCCGGCAGGTGGTGGCGGTGGTGGAGCTGCTGTCCCTGGCTGTGACCTCACCACCAGCTGGCCCATGAGGTCCACGAGTTGGCCCATACGGGCGTCCATGGACCTCAGCACCCCCAGCACCTCCCGCGTGTCTGAAGCAGACCTGGCCCATTGTCCTTGGGCCTCTTCATAGGCCCCAAGGACTCTGGCCATTTGAGGCAGGGCATGGCTCCCAGGGGAGACTTGCGTTTCCCTGACCCTGCTCCTCCTACCGGTACTGCTGCCACCGGCCTGCCCACTAGCCACATTGCTCACCACGGTCCTCGCTGTGGCTCCCAGGGTGGATCCAGTCGGCCGGGCCACCACCTGCGCTGGGGCTGGTGCCAGCGAAGACGTGGTGGTGGTGGCGGCGGTGGTGGTCGGTGCGGCGATGGTGGCGGTTGCGGCAGTGGTAGTGGCCGCAATGACCGTGGGTGTGGCCGCAATGACCGTGGGTGTGGCCGCAATGTCCGTGGGTGTGGCCGCAACGACAGTGGCAGCAGGGGGCTGGGAATGTTCAGCAGCCCAGGATGATGGGTTGGTGGGTAGGAGGGGTCCTGGGGAGCGGCTGGGCCCTGCCACACCAGATGGGCCTGCTTGGTGGTCCGTGTCCGAAGAGGAGGACAGATCCTCCACATCCGTGTGTCCTCGTTGGGGGCTTGTAGGCTGGCTGTGCTGGCTGCTGTCTCCATCCCCAGCATCCAGCAGTTCGTCACCTGTGGAGAGAATGAGATTTGTTATTGTGTTGCACCTGGCGAAGTATGGATTTGTCGTCTGACATTAACAGTTCGTGCAATCTCGTACATGGGTTTCCCGGAGGCGTGTGTGTGGCTGTACCATTTGTAGTTGTGTGTGCTTGGCAATGGGACTGTGTGCTGTGCACATGTGGCATGGGACGGATTGGCCATGCCGATGGGTGTGTTGCTGTGCCCCTACTTATTGTGACTCTGGTGTATGCGGGCTCCTGGCCCATCCTGGGTCTGGTTTGTACTTTGCTTTTGGTGTTCAAATGGGACGCTTAGGAACGCATATGGCAACATGGGGGCCATGCCCCAGATTCGCATTTGGGAGGGAATATGCTTTTGGGGTACATGCTGTGAGCCATGGGTGCCGAACGTGACATGTGTTGTGGCAGCATGACAGTGCATGGTCTGAGGTGTGTGCATGTCTGACATGGCCTGCATATTTGCTGTCTGTTGTGATTACTGGACATGGCATTGGACGCATCGTTATGAGTGAGTGATGGTTGTGTGCCAGCCAACGTATTGCAGTTGTCCCATCTCCTTGGTGTGCGTGCTGCCCTGTGCCATGTGCATCACTGCAGTGCTCGGGGGGGTGTGGCCCATGTTGTGTGTTGTTGCTCACAGTGTGGCGTGCGCTTCATTGACTTCTGGCACATGGTTGGTCATGGGCATGTATCTTAGCGTGACTGCTGTATGTGTGGCAGCTGTGCGGATGACATGCCTTTCATGAGACTGGGGCTGACGGATGGGATGGATGGTATGTTGTATGTGCATGGTGTGTCTGTGTGTTTGATGGGTTCAGTGGTGTTCGTGTGCATTTATGTTGTTCCGCTCTGTTGCGTCTAGTGTTGTTTGTCTTACATAGGCGTAGTTGTGGGGTGTGTGGTTGACAGGCAGTAGGGGCTACATGAACAGGACTTCAATGGTGTTTCGGTTGTGTGTGATGGGTTGCACAGTGGCTGCCGTGTGGTACTATATTCAGTGTGGCTTGTGCATGCAGACGTGGCTCCTTGGGTGTTGCTGTGTCTGTGATGGGTCATGTGAGGTGTGAGTCTGTGGTTCATGTCCGTGTGCACATTGTTCACTTGTTCGTGACGGTGGGCGGTGCTGCGTGTTCGTCTGCTACGTGACATGTCCCATGTGTTGGTCGTGTTACGGTCCTCATGCCTCCAGTAATCCAGCCCTGTCCAGTTTCCCACCTGCAGGTTGTTCGGGCGTGCACTGTCCTGGATGCCACATGGTTCTAAGCGGGGGTGCTCCATGTTGCAGGTCTGTGGGGGTGGGGGGGTGTTGTGGGTCGTGGTGGTGGCTGGACACCCACTGACACCGATTGTTGTGGACCGTGATGTCTACCTTTCGGCTGTCGGTGTGCACTGCGGTGGCTGACACGTGGCTGTGGGGTGTGGGGGATGCTCCTCCTTGCTGTGCTGTGGGACTAGGGGCCTGGTGTGTGTTGTACTTGGGCTGTCCACCCTCCCACCCACTGCATTTTGTGTTCCTGCCACTTACCTGTTACTTGTCGGTTAGTGCAGCTATGGCGGACACATGGGTGTGGTGGGTGCTCGTTGTGGCGCTTCTGGCATACTCGGGGACCTGTTGGTGGTTACGTGGCTGGCTGAGTGTACACATGTCCCCACGTATCTTACAGTTGTTCGGTTTGGGCTGTGTGTGGTGGTGTCTGTTGCATGTGTGTGTGATGTGTTGTGTATTGTGTGCTGGACATGGGGGTGTTTGTCCCTGGGAGCTGTGGCATGGTGGTAGTGCATGTGAGTACATAGCGGTGTGCTGGTATACATTAGTTTGTACTTACCAGCCTCCACTCCCCCTGCTAATCCGGCGAGGATCTCCGGATGTATGATGACTCGCACCTTCTCCTCCCACGCTTTGAAGGTCTTAAAGAGCGCGGGATTCCCTCCGCCAGTGACGGCTGCCAGCTCTCTGTTCTTGCTCTCCTTCTTCTTGACCAGGCTCTTGACGTCATTCCACCGTTTGTTGATTTCAACTCTGTTCCTGGGCAGGGTCCCGACTGCATTGACCTGGTCTACGATCCGGTTCCACATTCTCTTTCTGGTGGCTAGTGGTGTGTGCTGGACCAGGTTCCCATAGATTTGTGGGTGCACCTTGATGATCTCGTCGACCATGACCGTCAGCTCAATGGGCGTGAACTTGGGCATTCTTTGTGGTGCCATGGTGTTTGTGGTGCTGGTGCGGTGTGTGTTGTGTAATGTGCAGGGGGTTTGTGGTGCCGGTGTTGTGGTGGTGGTGGTGGTTGTGATGTGTGCGTTTCTGTGGTGTGCTGCTGTCCTTGCTATGTTACTGTGTCCTCTCCTCTCCTCTCTAGTTTGCAATGTTGCAAGGGGTTGTGGTCTGTGGGAGTGCTGCTTTTGTACTTACCTATGTGGGTGTGTCCTCATGGTCTGTTGTTTTCAGGTGTGTTGTGTCTGGGGTTCTGGCCTTTGTAGTTTTTGTTTGTCCAGGGGGTGTTTTCGGGATGTGTACTGTGCTTGTGTATTTGTGCGTGCCTTGCTGTGTGGACTTGTTGGCCATGTTGTGTGCGATTGGTTTTGTCAGCGGATGGTTTCTGTGCAGGGACGTGGGCGCCATGGCTTCTGCCGTGTCGATTCTCATCGGCGTTGTTTGCGCTGGCGGGCGGTATATTTGTAGTTTTCCCGCGCTCATGGCGGTGCGATCGTAATCTCACGTGCGGTGTGTCGGCCGTGAGGGCGGGCGGTTTTGTGTTGTCGTGCGTGTTTCCGTCCGTGGCGGGCGGTTTGACTCCGACTCGGACGATGGCGGGCGGTATCTTGTGTGATTTTTCCGCCGATGGCGGTTTTCGGTTTGTGTAATCGTAATGGCGTGGTCGGTGTTCAGACGGTGTGTGCGGGCGGATTTTTGCCGCTTCTATGCCTGGCGGATTTTTTTACGCCGGGTATCGTAATGGGCCCTAAAGTTTGTTAAAATATCGAATTTTTTAAATGTCTTAAAAGTAATGTAAAATAATTAAATAATGAATATAATTAAGTAAAACATACTCAAAAATACTTAAATAACTTTAAAATTAATAAATAATTAATGTAAATTAAAAAAAACATGCATTTTTATTTTTTAATACATATATATGTTAACTTAATAATATTAAAAAATATTCAATATTTTTAGTGTTGGATAGCGGGAGGGTAAAATTTACTATTCCCACTCCAGTGAGTGCAACAGTAGGGAAAGCGTTGGATAGCGGGAGGGTAAAAATTACTATTCCCACTCCAGTGAGTGCAACAGTAGGGAAAGCGTTGGATAGCGGGAGGGTAAAATTACTATTCCCACTCCAGTGAGTGCAACAGTAAGGAAAGCGTTGGATAGCGGGAGGGTAAAAATTACTATTCCCACTCCAGTGAGTGCAACAGTAGGGAAAGTGTTGGATAGCGGGTAGGTAAAAATTACTATTCCCACTCCAGTGAGTGCAACAGTAGGGAAAGTGTTGGATAGCGTAGGGGTAAAATTACTATTCCCACTCCAGAGAGTGCAACAGTAGGGAAAGTGTTGGATAGCGTAGGGGTGAAAATTACTATTCCCACTCCAGAGAGTGCAACAGTAGGGAAAGTGTTGGATAGCGGGAGGGTAAAAATTACTATTCCCACTCCAGTGAGTGCAACAGTAGGGAAAGCGTTGGATAGCGGGAGGGTAAAAATTACTATTCCCACTCCAGAGAGTGCAACAGTAGGGAAAGTGTTGGATAGGAAGGGGTAAAAATTACTATTCCCACTCCAGTGAGTGCAACAGTAGGGAAAGTGTTGGCTAGCGTAGGGGTAAAAATTACTATTCCCCCTCCAATGAGTGCAACAGTAGGGAAAGTAATGATTTAATAATTAAATATATATAAATTAATTATCAATACCAATAAAAAATTAATAAAAATTAATTACCAATTGCAAATTATTTAATAATTAATTAATTATAAATACCAATAAATATTCATTATTAAAAATTAATTACCTATCAATTAATTAACAAATTAATTTTCAATACCATAAATTAATAAGTAATAAAAAAAATTACTAATTAATTAACAGTAAATTAATTATCAATACACAAAAATAATTTCAATAATTACGTAATTACAATTAAATTACTTCCCACCCTATTCCCCTATAAACACACAACCCGCTCCGAATAATAAATTAATACAATTAATATAATTATCAATTAATCAATTAATAAAAATTAATTACCAATTAATAAAAATTAATTACCAATTAATAATTAAATAACAATAAATTATTTTTCAATACCTATAAATAAAAATAAATTATTACATATTTACAATTAAATTACTTCCCACCCTATTCCCCTATAAACTCACAACCCGCTCCGAATAATAAATTAATACAATTAATATAATTATCAATTAATCAATTAATAAAAATTAATTACCAACTAATAAAAATTAATTACCAATTAATAATTAATTAACAATAAATTAATTACCAATACCAATAAATAAAAATAAATATTTATTTAATTACAATTAAATTACTTCCCACCCTATTCCCCTATAAACCCACAACCCGCTACAGAACTAAAACGCAAAATTAAATTAAAAATAATTAATAATTCCTAAAAATTAATATTTAATTTACTATAATTAAATTACTTCCCACCCTATTCCCCTATAAACCCACAACCCGCTACGGAATTAAATTATGCAAAATTTAAATAATATAAAATTCTTTACTTTAAAAAAATTCAAACATACATTACAAAAATAATACATACTTTTAACACATATACTAAAACTTAAAACACTATAAAAAAAATCGATATTTTTAACAACTATATTATGACTGTCGATATTACTAACTTCGATATTATGAAAATCGATATTTCTTACCTGAATTTCGATATTCTGCACCACTATATTTTTGCAATTCGATATTCTGTCCATTCTATATAAAAAACTCGATATTCTGTCCAGTCGATATTTTTTTTCTCGATATTGTGACTAGTTACCGTATTACACACCTGTTAAAATGTTTAAATTCCAGCTGCGCGATAATGATGCCTGCGATAGATGTGGGCAGGTCGAGCAGGCTTTCTATATGTCATGTGGGAATGTGCGCCAATTAAACGCTACTGGAACCAGGTATTTGAGGCCCTAGGACAAATGATACTAACCCCACTGACTGTGTAGCCCATAACCGCGCTCCTAGGATACACGGAAGAAATACCCACAGCATACAAATGGTATGTAGCTCTAGGACTACTACTTGCTAAGTGCGGGGTGGCATGCAGGTGGGGCAGAGGGCGGGCACCCAAATTTAAGGAATGGATACAAACATTACTCTTTTGGCTGGAACAAACACTGACATACGCAGAGCTACTCCCTATATCCTCTAGGCCACGAGACGTCTGGGACCCTCTGTGCGCCTATTTGCTAATGAACCCAGATGTACTAGACAGATAGAGTGCCACACTTAGAGGGCAGGAAGGAAGAAGCCCCCCCGATTGATGAGGGTACAGACCTTTTAGGAAATTATACCACCAACATGATACACCTCAAGTCATAGAGGACTGGAACCCAGGTAAACGACACGAACTAAGAATAAGCCAGAAACGTGTAATTTAATCGCTCATCATCTGAGCCAGGGTACTGTGGTCTATAATTGTAAATGTCATAAATGGATGTGTTATGCAACTCGATTCTTGCATGTTGTAAGAGTATTGATGATGTGCTCATGCTATTGTATTTAAGTATTGTTTTGAAAATGATAATAAATAAATAAATAAATAAAAAATGGGCTCTGGTGAATGGGGTCCCCGGGGCAGAAAATGGCCTGCGGATGGAGGCTGCATGCCCCATCCCCTTAATTAAACAATAACACCCTAAGACAGCATTTTTCTTTTTTTGCCTTGATCCCGCAGGAGTGCCGATGGATCATTGTGGAAATTCCTGATTTTCTTAAATTTTGGCCTGGGGGGCGGGGTCCCTCTGGGCCCCCCTCATGGGGCCTAGGGGGCAGGGTTTCCCTATACAGCCCCCTTATATGATTTTGTTTTAAAGTTCAGGATAGGGGACTAAGGGGCCCATTACGATACCCGGCGTAAAAAAATCCGCCAGGCATGGAAGCGGCAAAAATCCGCCCGCACACACCGTCTGAACACCGACCACGCCATTACGATTACACAAACCGAAAACCGCCATCGGCGGAAAAATCACACAAAATACCGCCCGCCATCGTCCGAGTCGGAGTCAAACCGCCCGCCACGGACGGAAACACGCCCGACAACACAAAACCGCCCGCCCTCACGGCCGACACACCGCACGTGAGATTACGATCGCACCGCCATGAGCGCGGGAAAACTACAAATATACCGCCCGCCAGCGCAAACAACGCCGATGAGAATCGACACGGCAGAAGCCATGGCGCCCACGTCCCTGCACAGAAACCATCCGCTCACAAAACCAATCGCACACAACATGGCCAACAAGTCCACACAGCAAGGCACGCACAAATACACAAGCACAGTACACATCCCGAAAACACCCCCCCTGGACAAACAAAAACTACAAAGGCCAGAACCCCAGACACAACACACCTGAAAACAACAGACCATGAGGACACACCCACATAGGTAAGTACAAAAGCAGCACTCCCACAGACCACAACCCCTTGCAACATTGCAAACCAGAGAGGAGAGGAGAGGACACAGTGACACAGCAAGGACAGCAGCACACCACAGAAACGCACACATCACCACCACCACCACCACCACCATCACCACCACCACAAACCCCCTGCACATTACACAACACACACCGCACCAGCACCACAAACACCATGGCACCACAAAGAATGCCCAAGTTCACGCCCATTGAGCTGACGGTCATGGTCGACGAGATCATCAAGGTGCACCCACAAATCTATGGGAACATGGTCCAGCACACACCACTAGCCACCAGAAACAGAATGTGGAACCGGATCGTAGACCAGGTCAATGCAGTCGGGACCCTGCCCAGGAACAGAGGAGAAATAAACAAACGGTGGAATGACGTCAAGAGCCTGGTCAAGAAGAAGGAGACCAAGAACAGAGAGCTGGCAGCCGTCACTGGCGGAGGGAATCCCGCGCTCTTCAAGACCTTCAAAGCGTGGGAGGAGAAGGTGCGAGTCATCATACATCCCGAGATCCTCGCCGGATTAGCAGGGGGAGTGGAGGCTGGTAAGTACAAACTAATGTATACCAGCACACCGCTATGTACTCACATGCACTACCACCATGCCACAGCTCCCAGGGACAAACACCCCCATGTCCAGCACACAATACACAACACATCACACACACATGCAACAGACACCACCACACACAGCCCAAACAGAACAACTGTAAGATGCGTGGGGACATGTGTACACTCAGCCAGCCACGTAACCACCAACAGGTCCCCAAGTATGCCAGAAGCGCCACAACGAGCACCCACCACACCCATGTGTCCGCCATAGCTGCACTAACCGACAAGTAACAGGTAAGTGGCAGGAACACAAAGTGCAGTGGGTGGGAGGGTGGACAGCCCAAGTACAACACACACCAGGCCCCTAGTCCCACAGCACAGCAAGGAGGAGCATCCCCCACCCCCACAGCCACGTGTCAGCCACCGCAGTGCACACCGACAGCCGAAAGGTAGACATCACGATCCACAACAATCGGTGTCAGTGGGTGTCCAGCCACCACCACGACCCACAACACCCCCCCACCCCCACAGACCTGCAACATGGAGCACCCCCGCTTAGAACCATGTGGCATCCAGTACAGTGCACGCCCGAACAACCTGCAGGTGGGAAACTGGACAGGGCTGGATTACTGGAGGCATGAGGACCGTAACACGACCAACACATGGGACATGTCACGTAGCAGACGAACACGCAGCACCGCCCACCGTCACGAACAAGTGAACAATGTGCACACGGACATGAACCACAGACTCACACCTCACATGACCCATCACAGACACAGCAACACCCAAGGAGCCACGTCTGCATGCACAAGCCACACTGAATATAGTACCACACGGCAGCCACTGTGCAACTCATCACACACAACCGAAACACCATTGAAGTCCTGTCCATGTAGCCCCTACTGCCTGTCAACCACACACCCCACAACTACGCCTATGTAAGACAAACAACACTAGACGCAACAGAGCGGAACAACATAAATGCACACGAACACCACTGAACCCATCAAACACACAGACACACCATGCACATACAACATACCATCCATCCCATCCGTCAGCCCCAGTCTCATGAAAGGCATGTCATCCGCACAGCTGCCACACATACAGCAGTCACGCTAAGATACATGCCCATGACCAACCATGTGCCAGAAGTCAATGAAGCGCACGCCACACTGTGAGCAACAACACACAACATGGGCCACACCCCCCACGAGCACTGCAGTGATGCACATGGCACAGGGCAGCACGCACACCAAGGAGATGGGACAACTGCAATACGTTGGCTGGCACACAACCAACACTCACTCATAACGATGCGTCCAATGCCATGTCCAGTAATCACAACAGACAGCAAATATGCAGGCCATGTCAGGCATGCACACACCTCAGACCATGCACTGTCATGCTGCCACAACACATGTCACGTTCGGCACCCATGGCTCACAGCATGTACCCCAAAAGCATATTCCCTCCCAAATGCGAATCTGGGGCATGGCCCCCATGTTGCCATATGCGTTCCTAAGCGTTCCATTTGAACCCCAAAAGCATATTCCCTCCCAAATGTGAATCTGGGGCATGGCCCCCATGTTGCCATATGCGTTCCTAAGCGTTCCATTTGAACCCCAAAAGCATATTCCATCCCAAATGCGAATCTGGGGCATGGCCCCCATGTTGCCATATGCGTTCCTAAGCGTTCCATTTGAACCCCAAAAGCATATTCCATCCCAAATGTGAATCTGGGGCATGGCCCCCATGTTGCCATATGCGTTCCTAAGCGTTCCATTTGAACCCCAAAAGCATATTCCCTCCCAAATGTGAATCTGGGGCATGGCCCCCATGTTGCCATATGCGTTCCTAAGCGTTCCATTTGAACCCCAAAAGCATATTCCATCCCAAATGCGAATCTGGGGCATGGCCCCCATGTTGCCATATGCGTTCCTAAGCGTTCCATTTGAACCCCAAAAGCATATTCCCTCCCAAATGCGAATCTGGGGCATGGCCCCCATGTTGCCATATGCGTTCCTAAGCGTTCCATTTGAACCCCAAAAGCATATTCCCTCCCAAATGTGAATCTGGGGCATGGCCCCCATGTTGCCATATGCGTTCCTAAGCGTTCCACTTGAACCCCAAAAGCATATTCCATCCCAAATGCGAATCTGGGGCATGGCCCCCATGTTGCCATATGCGTTCCTAAGCGTTCCATTTGAACCCCAAAAGCATATTCCATCCCAAATGTGAATCTGGGGCATGGCCCCCATGTTGCCATATGCGTTCCTAAGCGTTCCATTTGAACCCCAAAAGCATATTCCCTCCCAAATGCGAATCTGGGGCATGGCCCCCATGTTGCCATATGCGTTCCTAAGCGTTCCATTTGAACCCCAAAAGCATATTCCCTCCCAAATGCGAATCTGGGGCATGGCCCCCATGTTGCCATATGCGTTCCTAAGCGTTCCATTTGAACCCCAAAAGCAAAGTACAAACCAGACCCAGGATGGGCCAGGAGCCCGCATACACCAGAGTCACAATAAGTAGGGGCACAGCAACACACCCATCGGCATGGCCAATCCGTCCCATGCCACATGTGCACAGCACACAGTCCCATTGCCAAGCACACACAACTACAAATGGTACAGCCACACACACGCCTCCGGGAAACCCATGTACGAGATTGCACGAACTGTTAATGTCAGACGACAAATACATACTTCGCAAGGTGCAACACAATAACAAATCTCATTCTCTCCACAGGTGACGAACTGCTGGATGCTGGGGATGGAGCCAGCAGCCAGCACAGCCAGCCTACAAGCCCCCAACGAGGACACACGGATGTGGAGGATCTGTCCTCCTCTTCGGACACGGACCACCAAGCAGGCCCATCTGGTGTGGCAGGGCCCAGCCGCTCCCCAGGACTCCTCCTACCCACCAACCCATCATCCAGGGCTGCTGAACATTCCCAGCCCCCTGCTGCCACTGTCGTTGCGGCCACACCCACGGTCATTGCGGCCACACCCACGGTCATTGCGGCCACACCCACGGTCATTGCGGCCACTACCACTGCCGCAACCGCCACCATCGCCGCACCGACCACCACCGCCGCCACCACCACCACGTCTTCGCTGGCACCAGCCCCAGCGCAGGTGGTGGCCCGGCCGACTGGATCCACCCTGGGAGCCACAGCGAGGACCGTGGTGAGCAATGTGGCTAGTGGGCAGGCCGGTGGCAGCAGGACTGGTAGGAGGAGCAGGGTCAGGGAAACGCCAGCCTCCCCTGGGAGCCATGCCCTGCCTCAAATGGCCAGAGTCCTTGGGGCCTATGAAGAGGCCCAAGGACAATGGGCCAGGTCAGCTACAGACACGCGTGAGGTGCTGGGGGTGCTGAGGTCCATGGACGCCCGTATGGGCCAACTCGTGGACCTCATGGGCCAGCTGGTGGTGGCGGTGAGGTCACAGCCAGGGACAGCAGCTCCCCTCCGCCACCACCTGCCGGGGCGCAGGGTCGAGCAGCAGTGTCCAGTTCCCCTGCGTCCACAGCCAGTGAGCACACCTCAACCACCAGCATGTCGCAAGCAGGCACCCCCTCGCAAACGTGGAAGGGGCCGTCCGAAGTGGAAACAGATCTCCCGGGAGGACTTCGCACGCTCCAGACGCAAGTGAGGCAGCCAGCCAGCCTTCCTTGACCACCCACTGCATTGACTTGGACTACGATCCCACTCCACACAGCCATCTGGATGGCATGTGTGTGTTGGACTATGGACATAGAACCAGTGGGTACACCCTGAGCATCACGCAGCCATGACCGACAGCTCATTGTCACTGCACGCACCACTTTTGTCATCACCTTACACACAATCACATGTCACAGTTTGAAATAAATGCACCTCTTACACAAACTGCTGTTTGTGCCCTGTGTTTTATTTGTACGGAATACAACGGCCACCTTGGGCGGAAAGGCACCTGATGCGTGGCATGGCAATGGAACCGGAGGGCCTGTAGGGACCTAGGGGTGGGAGACAGAACAGGAGCACATTCAATGAGTGTGTCACACACCCATCACACAGTACATGTCAACAACTACAAGCAATGTACACACATCGCACAGAGCAATAGGGCACAATGCCACAGCCACCAACAGTGGCATACTACCCTGGCCATGGAGCGTTGACACACAGCACGCAGTGAACAAACGGCCACCCTGACACAGCACACACACACCTGCACAGATACAGCCACATCAGCCGTCGTACATGGACACTCACCGTCAAGTGAAGTAGCGGGCGATGAGCTGCTGCCGCACATTCCCAGCTTCCTCCTCTCCGCTGTCCTCCTCACTCGAGCTGTCCTGGTCTGCGGGCTGGGGCCCTGGTTGATCTCCGTCATCCACGATGAGGGGGATCTGCTTCCGAATGGCCAGATTGTGCAGCATGCAGCACGCCACCACTATCTGGCACACCTTCTGTGGGGAGTACGCCAGCGCACCCCCGGTGCGGTCCAGGCACCTGAACCTGGACTTGAGGAGGCCAAAGGTACGCTCGACCACACGTCTGGTCCTCCCATGTGCCTCATTGTAGCGATCGTCTGCTGGGGTGCGAGGATTCCTCAATGGACTGAGCAGCCATGCCCCATTCGGGTACGCAGAGTCACCTGGGTGTGAGGGACACAGAGAACCGTTGCTATTCCAACTGGACAGGGGACAGCATCGCACAACCAGCACGCTACACCACTCCACATACTCACCGACAATACAGCCACGATCCTGTTGCAGATTGGACATCAGTCGTGGCAAGATGCTGTTGCGCATTATGTGTGCGTCATGGGCCGAGCCTGGGAACTTTGCACACACGTGGGTGATCACCATGTCCGCAAGGCACACCACTTGCACATTCAGGGAGTGCGTGTGCTTCCTGTTGCGGTACAGGTGCTCAGTGGCCTGTGGTGGAACAAGGCCAACATGTGTGCAGTCAATGGCTCCAACGACGTGTGGGATTCTGCCAAGGGCATAGAATGCACCCTTCACTGCCGCCAATTCACGAGCCCTGGGGAAGCGGATGTACCTGTTTCGGTACAGCATCATGGCTGCCAGTACATCCCTCAGCACCTTGCTGAACATGGGCTGGGACATCCCTCCTCCACTGCCCACTGTGTGCTGGAATGACCCAGTGCCGAAGAAATGCATGGCGGCCATCACCTTAGCCGTGGGGGTGACAGCTGTCGGATACACCCTGCGGGGACGGAGATGGGGTTCTAACATGGCACACAGTCGATGCAGGGTTGGCCTGTCCAGCCGAAACTTCCTAATGACCTCTGTATCGTCCATGTCCGCCAGCAATTGGTATGGGCGGTCAATGTTCGGTCTCCGCCTAGGGAAAATGGCAGTGGACACATGTCAAAGCAACACGACACATAGCAATTTCGCATACACATCACTGACATGACTGAGCAAGCACATGAGCCACAGCCCAGCTGTCAAGCTGGGACGGCACGGCCACAATACACTTACACAGGTCTCCCAACAATGGCAATGGCTAGTGATACAGACCACTGCCATGTGCATGCACATGGGGATCTAGGCCCCAATGACTTGCGGGGCGTGCTGATGGCGACTGACTGCATATTCGTCAAGCGGCAGCGCCACGGCAACATGAATGTCTGCTGAGCATGGAACTGCTTCCGAGGCTGGATGAGTATGGCACACGACGACGACGATGTGGGCACAGGCTGAGCGGCCAAAACAAGTGGGACCTGTGGCACGAGGGGATATGAGACAGTAGTAGGTGTCAGCACTGCACCCTATGTACAGCACTGTACGGATCACACCTCCCGAAACATTGACAGGTGTCCACATTGACAGCCCCATGCCAAGACGGCTGTGTGCTTGCAGTCACACGTCACAGGTGAGAGGTTACATTGCACGTGCCAGGTGGCAGACGTACATAGTGGGAGCTGGCATGTGTGTGCATGTGTCTCCTGTTCAGGATCCACCAGATGGGCGCTGACTCTGTACTGAGCATTGGACACAGCATGTTCCGTGGAAGGCTTGTGTGTGGGATGGTGGCACTGGATGTGCCTCCGTTGGGTGGGGGGCCATGCACAGGGCGGGTACGTCGATGATTGCGCATTGTTGGTCACGGTGGGTGCACCCACTAAGATGTGTTGCCCTGTGTTCAATTCCTATGTCCGCATGATGATGGACTGTAGATGTGGGCAGACTACACATTGGTCGATGTGCTGTCTATATGCATGTGCCTTCACACCAGGCACAGCTGCCCCTGCACATGTGACCCCTGCTGGACTCGCTGCTGGGTCTGTGGAGCTGATGCACCTTCTGTGCGTGGGGCGGACAGCTCTCCTCACTTCCCTCATTGCGCATGTCATGACTTTGCCGCAGGTGACATGGATCATGGAGGGCCCACATGTACGCGTGGGTAGGCTACACATGATTGTTCACTGGTCGCCACCCCCAGTCAGTGTTCCGAATGGGAAGGTTGTCGTGCTGGTGGTATATTCGATGTGGCGGATGGGCGGGCCTAGGTGCGGGCTTACATTCCGGACATGGGGGGTAGTTGGATTGGCGACTAGTTGCAGTACACACGGGACACGTCTCTTCCTTTCCACATCTGGGTCATCCCTTGTACTCACTGACAGTGATACAGTCATCTTCGCCCCAGCCCTCATGTCCTCCCCTCGCTCCCCCAATATGCATGTGCACCTGCGAGGCTAGCGCATGCACAGGCAGCCCCAAGCTCGCACCAGAGAGGGCAAGGAGTGTATGTGTGGGTCCAGTTGCACAAGTGGGCTGTCTCAGGGTATGATGTGTTACGGGACGCCGTCCACCTGCGTGGTGCCCCAAATGGAGACCCGGCCTGCATGGACTATACATCACAGTCTTCGCCTTCCGGATCCGCCACCTGCGACACCCAGTGGCTGTGGCTGCCCTTGCGGCCAGGCCGCGTCCGTCTGTGACTGATGGCCCACACATTCACTCTTTGGCCTCTCTGGGGAGGGCTCGGGGGTGGTGGCGCACGCGCTTGCACTTAGTCGCAATGGCATGTGTCGTGGTTGGTATGATGGGCAATGGATGGGATGGTGCGAGCCACCTCCCGTGACGTCAGTGCTGCTCGTGCTGTGGTGCGTCCCCCTACACTTCCATCTGACTTGTGCCATGCTAGACGTTGAGGTTCTATTGCCTGCGTGATATGACCAGGAGGAGCGCGAGGAGACCTCTCACACACCATGCTCCACTGCCATCCCGTGCCCTGTATCGCCTGTGCGGATTGACTATGTTGGGGTTACACCTGGTCGACTGGGGCTGTGTGTGCCTTGTCAAGGGGCATGGCGGGCGCATAACAGGATCCAGCTTGTCCACAGAGGGTGGGCTGAGGTGCGCCTGGTACCGCTTTGTACGTGTGCCCGGCTGCTGTGCACACACGTGTTCACTCCCCCCGACAGGTGTCCTCTCACAATGCCCAGGGAAGCGGTGGTGTACTGTTCATGACCCCTCCCAACACGGCGTGCTCCAACTTGGCATGTGCGCATCTACCCGTCACACCCACCCACCTGAGCACTGCGTCCATACGACTTCACACGACACATGTGTGTCTTCCACAGTTGTGCTACTCATTTGCGTTGACATCCAATACCAGTGGACTACATGGTCATGTCACGACTGCCGTGTACTTCACATACTCCCATCCTCTCTCATTCGTACTTGTGAAATGAGTCAGCGGAGACAGTTTTGGTTTCAAACATTATATTGAGTCTTCTGTCCTCTGTGATGCAGTATAGTGGACACTACTGGCAGCGGAATACATGTTGAGGATATACTGAGCATGATTGCAAATGGGATAGGGTGTGGGGTTACATGTGATTGGCTGTTGCATGTGGGATGTGGGCTTCAGAGTTACATCTGCTTGGCCAAGGCTGTGCTAATGTACATTTACGTATAGCTGCGGAGCTGCGGACTTTGACACAGACGGTATACATGTAGCCTACCAGACCGCTTGGCATCATGGGCACAGTCCATCTCAGTTCCATGTGACAGGTTTGCTGCGGTTGTTCCTCATGCACGCGTGCATGTGAGATGACATCAGGGCATGGGCTTGCGTGCATGCAGCGGCGTGCCACTTGTTGTTGCAATGTGGTGGTTACTGGACATGTCACAGTCACTGGGGTCGTGTTGTTGTTGTATGCACTTGTCTTCCATGCAAAGGTCCTGGTATGGGTTTCCCGGGGCGGGGGTGGGAGGGGTGCAGCACCCACAGACTCCAGGCGACCTATTCATGTCCACTGAGCGGTGTGTGTGTCCATGGGCGCTGGATCCATGTCGTGTCCTGGTTGTTCGTGCAGTTCCGTCCATGTGGGTGCGATACACAGACCCCATGCCACTGCCTCCCACGATGCATGCGGTGTTCCTGGATGTGATGGGGAACAGTGTGCATGTCCCGGTCATATCCGATGTCATGGCGATGTCGTTGATGGTGTGGTTACAGTTGCCGGTCGTTTGGTATGGCTGTTGTGGTGGTGACTGGCCAGTCCGTGCAGAAGCTAAGCATGGGTGCGGGGTTGGACATCATAGGTCAATCGGGGAACCTGCGTTGTGGTCCGACGAATTTACAGGTTGTCAGGTATGCGATGCCGTCCAGCAGGGCTTCCATGTCATTGGTGGTGTACATGTTTGCCAGCCAATGTAGCGGATGGTGGCTGTCAAGGTGTTGTTCGTAAGTTGTCCCTTGGAGGACCATGATGGGGCATGCTGGGTGACATTCAATGTAGCTGTTCTCGATGATCCGTCGTGTGGAGGCACAGTGGTCCCATTTCAGTGCGGGTGCGATGTTGGCCACATACGCCATGCCCCCATAGGCAGAGCAGGCCCTGTCGTGTGCGTCCAGAGGGAGGAGTAGTGGTAGCAGGTCCGCCTTCAGACATGCCGGGTTGGAGAGGCATATCTCCACTGGATGCTGGTAGGGACACCTCCGACAGTAGAAGACGGGCATGACGCAGCTGAACAATGTGATGCGGTAAGTCAGTCGGTAACTTACGTTCAGCAGGGACAGGAGATCGCATCCCAATGTATGTAACAGGTTGGTTTTGTACAGCTTGAGCTGTCCGGCGTAGTTGGGTAGGTGTGTTGCGGTTGCCATTTCGCAGCGGTGCGTTGTGGTGGCGTGCTCCGGCTGTGTGTGCAGTCTGCAATGTGCACGCTCCGAGGTTGCTGTGAGCTCTGTGTAGTCGTAGGGAGACAGGACTTGTGTTCTGTTGGCTTGTTTGGAGGACACGGGCCCTCATCCCACATGCTTCTCAGACAGTTCAAGGTCAGTGATGTGTGACTCCTTCCAATTAACTTGCATGTGGCCGACATGGGGGAGTGTTTTCTTTTTCTTCCCCGTCCGTTGTGTGCTTCTGTGATATGCGCTATCTGCCCTGTGGTCGGTCTCCTCGGCATGCCTGTGTTGGTCTATTCTTGGACAATGGCTGTATTCACCGGCTTCTGTCGTAGGGCTGTGGTTTCGGAGTTGGAATGGAAGGTCATTCAGTGGTGTCTGCTCTCCCTTGTGTGGGCGGCAGGCTGCCTTTCCGCTCTGCGTTGGGCCTTGTGTGTGGATGTTATTCTTGGGCCACCTGTTGTCGGTCCCCGGGCTCTTTGGTGTTCCGTTTTATATGTCTTGTTCATATGTGCAGGGTGGTATGGGTGTTTCAGTGTGGTACTGGCGTTCCTCTTCCCGAAGGGGCCCTGCTTCTCCTAGTTGGTGTTGCCGCCGCTGTGTGCTACGCCATGTTTGTTACACTGGGGTGTGTCCTGCTGTTGCGTGACTTCACTGACATGTGTGCGTCGGTTGTGTGGCGTTGGGTGTTGTCCGTGAATTGGGCGTTGGGGACATGTCTGTGGCAGGCCTGTCACGTGTCATGTGCGTTTGGGGTGGGGCTGATGTGTGTGCTGCTTGGTTGTGTCCCTGTGTCTGTGTGCGACGCATGCATGGCGCTGCGGTTGGCCTCTGCGTTGTGCGCATGTGTGGCGGCGTCATCGCCGCTTTGGGGCCGTGACGGGGTGGTTGGTTCCTAGTCCCAGGTGGTGTGTACACATGTGTTACGCGATGTTACGATTTGGCCTGTGTGTCATATGTGGATGCAATGGTGGATGTGTAGTGTACACGCGCTGGTGGGGGTTGTCCGCTTTTCCGCCCTTGCACTGTGTGCGCTGTTTGCGTGCACTTGTTGTGTGTGTGCCTACCTGCGTCTCCGCGGTACGTTGCGTCCTTGGTGGTGCATCAGCAGGAGCATGGGGAGGGCCTGCAGTGCTGGATTCATGCTCGGGGAGCCGCTTCTTCGTTGTCCGTGCTCGGCGTCCGTGTTACCGCTTCGGTTTGTCGTACGGTATCTCTTGGCCGTGGGAGCCGTTTGTTTGCGGCATCGTAATTTATACGCCGGGCGGGACGTGTTTCGTCGGACGGTGTGTGTCAATTGGGCTGCGCCGCTACGTGTACGGGCGCACTTTGATGGCGGACGGTGTTGCTGGCTTGCCGGCGGTGTTTGGCCTACTTTTCGCATCGTAATTGGGCGGGCGTGTGGACTGCTGCGTGCCGGCGGTAACTGGTGGTTTTTGCATCCGCCAGCACGGCGGTTGTGCTTCCGCCCGACATCGTAATGAGCCCCTAAGTCCTTGAGTCCTGTAATGGCTGACAGCAACATTTTTCTCATGTTGCTGGCAGCCAATCTGAGCTCTTGGAAAAAACCTCCCTGCGCCAAATAGAATGCTCTGTTTTTTAAAACTGAGTTCGAAGGACTCTTGTGATAGTCCCTTGAACCCAACCATCCAGATATAAAAATACTTTTGGATCCTAATTTCTCAAAAACTACTGAACAAATCTACACCAAATCATACAAAGCACAGTTTGCGGGCCACAATCTAGCTACCTGCCAAATTTGGTGTAATTCCGTTCAGCAGTTTTTGCTGTAGCCCTGCCTAAAGAAGTCTTTGGAAAAAGCCTAGGGATTTTGCATTTTGGGACCCCCTTTTTTCTTGGCCCCCATTTGCCGGATCACCCTAAACTTTCCATGCACTAACTAGGCAGCAAAAAGCAATTTTTTAGAAAGATTCGTGGAGATCCATCAAACAAGGCCAAAGTTATTAACAACATAAAAAACACATGTCGTATGGAAATGCTGACCTAACTATAACTACCCAGTGGTGAGTGCATAGTGCAGTAGCGGCTGCTACCAATCGGGGCAGTAGGGGTCAAGAGAAAAAAAAAGAAGAAGAAAAGACTTACCTGTGCAGCTGGCTGGCTGCTGCCTCTCCTCCATCCACTCACTTCTTCCGGTCTCCAGTCCCGGCTGCCAGCAGGAAGCACCCGGGCTCCCAGGCTTCCCTGAGCCAATCACAATGCTGCAATGCATTGTGATTGGTCTGAGCGCTGTGGCTTGGTACTCAGACAGGGACTGGGAGGTTTTGCACGTTCCTCATCAGGCTGTGTAATGCAGCCAGATGGGGAAGATGCAAAGTGCACATGACTGTTTGGCCAGCCCAAGAGGGCTGGCCAAACAGTCATGTGCACTTAGGGAGTGAAAACCACTCCTCCTCCTGCTCTTGCCAGCCCCGCCCTGCCACTGACTCCAATGGGAAAAATAAAATGATAGTAACGATACATTATTATCATTTTATTTTTCCTTTTTTAAGCAGTGGGGCAACGCTCCTCCGCCTTAGCGACTCAGGATCGGTCCAGATCACCTGGAGGTAGAGTATTATGTCTTTTTTACACTATATATCCATGCTTGCTAGATTGAATTCTGACCAGATTAGGGTATGCCAAGTGTTATTTGGCATGCTGAATATTTTCTTGTATGAGGTTATGTGGCAGCGCTCCAATGTCTCAGTTAACCTTCCTGGGTAAGCAAGGTGGCCACAATTTATTGTAGGTACTAATTTGGCCCCCAATGTTTCTACTGTACATAATGTCACTCTATGCCACTACACTCTACTCTATTCTACTCTGCGCCACTCCAGTCTATGCCACTTCACTGTACGCCACTACACTCTATTTCACTTAACTGTACGCACTCCACTATATGCCACTTCACTGTACGCTATTACTCTCTACACCACTCCACTCCATGCCAACCCCAGTCTATGCCACCCCTAAATATACCACCCCATGCTACTCCAGTCTACGCTATTCCACTGTACACCACTGCACCCTACCCCACTCCACTCTACCCCACACCAAGCTACAACACTCTACTCTATGCTATTCCACTCTTCGCCACTGCACTTTATGCCACTCTACTCTATGCCACTCTACTGTGCGCCACTCCATTCTATGCCACTCTACTTTATGCTATTCCACTGTATGTACTTTTACTGTACGCCACTCCACTTTACCCTATTCCACTCTATGCCACTCCAGGCTATGCCACTCCCCTGTACACCACTCACTGTACGCTATTCCACTGTACGCCACTTCACTGTATGCCACTCCACTGTATGTCACTCTAATCTACACCATTCCACTCACCACCACTACACTCTAAGCTACTTCACTCTACGCCACTCCATTTTAGCTAACTCTACGACATTCCACAATATGCAATTCCATTCTAAGCAAATCCATTGTACGCCACTTCAGTGTATGCTATTCCTTATTACGGCTTTCCACTGTAGGCCACTCCATTCCATGCCACAGTACTCTACACTATTCCACTGTATGCCACAATATAGTACCTCACTCCACTCTGTGCCACTCCACTCTATACCACTCCACGGCACTCTACTGTACGCTATTCCAATCTACTGTAAGCTATTCCACTCTACGCCATTCCACTGTACCACACTCCACTTTATGCCACGCCACTCTATACCACTACACTGTATGCTATTCCACTCCACGCCACTCCACTGTATGCCACTCCAGTCTATGCTACTCCACTCTATGACACTACACTCTGTGCCACTCCACGCTATTTCACTGTCCGCAACTCAACTCTACGCCTCTCCACTCTGTGCTATTCCACTCTACACCACTCCACCCTATGCCACTCCATTGGACACTATTCTATTGTACAGCATTCTACTCTATGCCACTCCACTCTACACCACTGCACTGTACTCCATTCCACTCTAGGCTACTCTACTCTATTCCACTGTATGCCACTACACCCTACCCCAATACACTCTACCCCACTACACTCTATACTATTCCACGCTATACCACTGCACTCTACGCAACTCCAGCCTTCACCACCCCATTCTACGTCACTCCACTGAACGCCATTCAACTGTACGCAACTCAGTTGTACGCCGCTCCACTCTTCGCTATTCCACTGTATGCCACTCCAGCCTACGCTACTCCAGTGTATGCCATTCCAGTGTACACCACTCCACTGTGCAATATTCCACTGTAAGCCACTCCACTGTATGTCACTCCACTCTATACCGCTACACTCTATGCTATTCCACTCTACACCACTCAATTCTATGCCTCTCCAGTCTATACCACTCCACTGTAAGCCACTCAGTTCTACTCCAATACACTGTATTACACTCTGTACATTATTTCACTCTAAACCACTCCACTCTAGGCCACTCCAGTCTATGCCACTACACTCTATGCCACTCCGAGCTACGCTATTCCACTGTACACAATTTCACTCTACGCCACTCTATGCTATTCCACTCTATGCACTCCACTCTACGCCACCCCACTGTATGCTGTTCTATTTTATGCCACTCCACTTTACACAACTCAACTCTACACCACTCCACTGTACACTATTCCACTGAATGCCACTCCACTGTACACCACTTCAGTCTACCCCACTCCACTGTACCCCACTCTACTCTACGCCACTATACTACACGCTATTCCACTGTAGGCAACTGGACTCTATGCCACTATACTCTATCCCAGTCCATTCTATGCTTCTGCACTATACGCTATTCCATGCTAGTCCACTCTACCCCACTCCACTCTACTCCAATCTACTCTACAACATTGCACTGTACACCACTCCACTCTATGCCACTCCAGTGTATGCTACTCCACTCTACGCTACTCTACTCAACACTATTTTATTGTATGCCACTGTAATGTACTTTATTCAACTGTATGCCACTCCATGCTATTCAACTGTACTCCACTCCATTGTATGCCACTTCACTGTACACTACTCCACTGTATGCTATTTCAGTATACACCACTCCACGCTACCCAACTCCACTCCACAGCACTCCACTCTACACCGCTAAATGACACTGTACTCCACTCAACGACAGTCTATGCCCCTCCACTCTACCACACTAGACTCCACTCTGTAGCACTCCACTGTACAACAATGTACTTTTGTGAATGCAAGTCTACAACACTCTACTTTACTCCATGCCACTGTATGACACTCTACCCCACTCTATGCAACTACCTCTACACCGCTCCACCCCAATTTACTACACTCTGCTGTATGTGATACTACTCCACTCAACTCTACTGTTCTCCACTACTGCATTCTACTTTATGCCACTCCACTCTACCATACTGTACCACAGTGTACTGTACTCCATACCACTCCACTGTTCAGCACTGTAATCCACTCTGACATTCCACTCTACTCCACTCTATAACACTTACAGACACTGTACAACACACTAGTCCACTCCACTATATGACACACCACTCCACTCTACAACACTTTACTCCCTGAATACTATGCCAGTCCACTCTACTGCACTCTACTCCACTCCACACTACTCTACTCTACAACACACTACTCCACTCCACACTATGCCACTTCACTGGACTCCACTCCACTGTATTCCACTGCACAACACTTTTCCCTACTCTATGCCACTGAATGACACTCCACTCTACCATACTTTGCTCCACTTTATGCAACTCCTCTTTAAAAGACTACACTACACTCTGTGCCACACTACCACACTGTACTCCACTCTATGCTCCTACAGCACACAGTACCCTCTGCCACTCCACTCTACTTCAGCCCGCCCTACTGCACACTACGACTTTACACTATAGGACACTACACTGTATGTTATGTTAGCATCATTTGATATCACGCACAAATCGCCCCTACAAGGGTATTTCGGCACAAAGAACAGAAACTGCAGGGAAACAGCATACTGGGTCAAAATAAATCTGTTTTTAATCATTCTTTTAATTTAGTATAATCTGTACAAGTGCAGATCTGGAAAGGCAGCTTATTCCTGTAGATGGAAGCCAGATATGAAAAGGATCTGCCTCCACATCTTGACCGTCGGATACGGGAAATAGTAAGAAGAGCTTACGAACGTCACTCTCCTCCACTCTACTGTGCAACATTCCACCTAATGACACTCCACTTGATGAAATTGGACTCTAAGGGGCCGATTCCGATTCGGGCCGGAAATCTCTCCGACCGAGCCGGACCCGGAGAGATTTCCGACCGAATCGGACCCGTGCAGTCCGACCGAACGAGTACGATGCGCACGCATGCCATCGGACTCGAGTCGGTCGGACTCCCATTGAAGTCAATGGGAGCCTGTCGTGACAACGCGTACGCGGGCTCCCATTGACTCAATGGGTGCGATGCGGACAAGTGCGCCTCCTACAGCGTGTACGCGGCGAAGCGATTCGCGTCGTACACGCACAGGTAGGGGGACCCATGGGTCCCCCTGTGTGCGACTCGCGCGGCTACGCGTACAGGGGGTCCGACACGGACCCCAAAGTACGGCTCCGACAGCTCTTTCGAGCCGGAGTGCGCGGCTCGGTCGGACTGCTCGCGGCGCGCATCGTACTTACCCGGCCGGGGAACGTCTCCATTGCGCGGTGCGAGTCGAGTCCGAGCGAGTCGGTCGGTGCGGTTAGACCCGGGAACGAGTCGGTCGGAGCGGTCAAGATGCCCGGACGAGTCGGTCGGCGAATACGCATCGTACTCGCTCGCCCGGATGCGTGTACGATTCGGTCGGGATATAGGGCTCCGAATCGGATCCGGTTAAGCCGAATCCGATTCGGAGTCCGAGATCGGAATCGGCCCCAAAGATTTGAAACACAT
Organism: Calotriton arnoldi; assembly: GCA_963921515.1. Classification (NCBI taxonomy): domain Eukaryota; kingdom Metazoa; phylum Chordata; class Amphibia; order Caudata; family Salamandridae; genus Calotriton; species Calotriton arnoldi. The sequence goes on along the minus strand of CAWUFW010001715.1, from coordinate 251,642 downwards.
TTCTATTTTTTTTAAAACATTAAAATTCAATAAAAAAACAAAGGTTAAACCATAGTTATAGTTAGGAAAACTTTATTCTTTCTATACAAACCAAACTTAAACTAAACAAACATTAGAAATTCTGATGCCATAGTTATACCTTACATTTATAATTTACGCACCACCTTTACATTACTATCACTTTATTTATTCTTTCTATATAAACCAAACTTAAATTACACAAACATTAAAAATTCTTAAGTTATATCTTAAATTTACGCAGCACCTTCAAATTATTATAACTCATGCACCTACATACACAGTGTATTGAACTCTGTAGCCACACTACTACAACTTGCCACTCTACCATGCACTGTCTTCTCACAAAGAATGTAATTTGCAGTGGCATAAGTGTTGTTTGCTTGTGGTTTATTAGGAAATTGGGTGAGCAGTATTTTTGAAAATAAATATCATTAATATTATATATATATTACAATTTCTGAAAACTGTTTTAATTTTAAAAACAACTTTAAGAGTTTTCCACTGCTGGCTAGGACATGTAAAACATAAACCAACATGTATAACTTTTTAAATATAATGCCACCCTACCCTATGAGCCTTTAGGATGTATCTTAGGGGCGAATTATATGTATTAAAAAGGAAGATTTAGGTCTGGCAGAAGGTTTATTTTGCCAGGTCAAAATGGCATTTTAAAACTGCACTACAGGCTGCAGTGGTAGGCTTCCAACATGTTTAAAAGCGCTACTATAGTGTGTCGCACAAGTGCTGTAGGCCCACTACTAGCATTTAATTTACAGGTCCTGGATACATCTAGTATAATTTACTAGAGACTTACAGGTAATTTAAATATGCCAATGTGGTGGATGCCAATTATTCCATGTTTTAGGGAGAGAGTTCAAACATGTGACCACTGGTTAGCAGGGAACAATGCAGGGAAGAGTCTTAATGCCAACCAAAATGGGTTCAGAAACAGAAGGCAAAAATCTGGGGAAGACCCTGAAAAAAGAGCCCAGTCCAACAACGGTTTACATGGTTTGCTGGACAGTTGGGTGGGTAGTGTTTTTTTAAACAAAATAGATTTTTTTTGTAAGGTATTATTTTTAAATATTGATTTAAATTTTGATTTCATTTAATAAATTAGAATAACTAAGTAAACAGTTCAAAATATTTGGCCTCATTAGTTATTCTTATTTTTTTATATATGTCGATTTTTTGAAGGAAATTAGGCTGGTCCTTTATTAGGCAAATTAAAATATAAAATATGGACTTTTAGTGGTATTTTATTTAATGTATTTGTATTCTGTTTAATAAATTAAATGAGTTGATATTAATTATGCAATTATATATGTATTTAAATTGTTAAAAAATATCGAGGTTCAGATTTCTAAGTTAAAAAAAAATTTAAATATTAAAAAAGTGCAAAGAATTGTCAGAATATTACTATTAAATTAATACTAAAAACATTTTAAGTAAATTCTATACTATATAATATATAAAAATTAAAAATGTAGAATTAAATGTAAAGTTAAGAAATAATGATTGGAGTTAGAATATTATTTGGACCTCCCCGATTATATGTACTTGCCAAATTCATCTTGTACTGGAGATAGAAAAGGAAATCTCCCCCCCCACAATACATATGCACTTTCCCCAGTGTTTGTAGCACTGTAGATAGTAATTCTTACGCTCCACAAAAATCTGTGCACTTTCCCCAATGTTAGTAGGGTTGGATTAAGAATAGTAAATCTGACCCCCTCAAATATATGTTCTTTCCTCAATGATAGTAGGATTGGAATTTGAACAGTAAGTCTGAGCCCCCACACCTCACTTATATGCACTTTCAACTATCATCAATGCTTTTGGCACTGAAGCTAGAATAATAATTCTGACCGCAGCTCCCCCAACTTCTATGCATTTCCCCAGTTTTGGCAAAACTGGATTTAGAATACTACATTTCCCCTTCCTCCCAAAAATGTGCCTAATTTGCACTTTCTTCATTGATCCCGGAACTGGAGTTTCAATAGTAAATCTACACCCTCCATCTATAAGCACTTTTCTCATGTTTGTAGAACTGGAGTTAATATAACAAAATTGACACCCCTCACCCCCATACATAGGGACTTTCCACAATGGGACTGGGAATGAAGGGGCCCATTAGGATGGCGGGCGGAGGCACCACCGCAGTGCTGGCGGTGGCGGAAAATGCCATTTTCCGCACGCCAGCAGCGGTCTTTACACCCGCCATATTAATATGGTCAAACACAGCCCATTTCCCGTCCGCCGCGGTGCGACGCGAACCGCCATAAAAATGCGCCCGCCACCGCGGCGGTGGGAGCCAATGGAGACCCACCGCCGTGCGGAATGACGTCCCGACCGCCGTACAAATGAGGATGCCCCAAACAGCCAGTCGCACCGCAGCGGAGAAACCGCCCAACCAGAGACGGCGGAAGCACGGCAGCGGAGCGCGAAACCTGATTCCCGGTCCTTTCCACCCAGTCCCGACCGCAATGGATCCAGCTTTACACGCCTTTCCGATGCTGTACCTGCTCCACTACCAGCAACTCATGCACCGTCGCGGACGCCGCCGCAGATACGCAATAACACAACTCCGCACACAACAACAACACACAATTCATGGGCAGATATAGGGTTCCTGTCCACACCAGACACCCTGGTGGGGACAGGAACACATCCACAAGTGTACCCACACATGTCCTACCTGTCACCAAATCACCCCTCCGCATCCAGGTCACCCACCAACCGCGATCTTGATGTAATGTCCCGGTCACGTCACCGCAGCGGTGAAGACGCGGGAAAACATGCGCACAATGCAGAAGGCAGGGCCAGCGCCAGGCATGGGCAGTGCACAAAGATCATAGGGCCACACCTCCACCCTCCACACACTAGGCCCCCCCCAAACATGAAGGGACATGCCATGTGCCCCTCCTGTGCTCCCCCATGCACAATAACCAGCCAGGTGAACCCACACCCTGCACCACACACAAAACGACTAGGGAGACAGCACGGTAGGTGGGGCTGCAGAGGAACACACAGCACAGAAGCACAGGGCCAGGGCAACCCACACACCACACCTACACCACACTCATGGCAAGAAAACTGAGACCAAGCACAAAATGAACACTCATACAGATAATGAACAATCACTCAACTGGACACACAGCCTGCCAAGTCACACAGACATACCCCACACTGACACACAGCCACATACACAGACCAGATGTCATCAGCAATGGAGGACAACAAATAGGAAATCTAAAGTGAGGTGCACACAAATGGAAGGCCAAGGAGCTAACCACTAAGCATGTGTACATCACATGCAAGAGAAGGAACACATAACAGCACCCTCAGCCCATCAAATCACACATGGCTAGCACAGTGAGTGAAGTCAAACCACAGTCACCTCAGTGCAACAACTCAGGGAGACAGCAAGGCAACCCATGTATAGGCACAGGGATGAAAGGAAGGGTCTGAACTCAAACAGTGAACAGCCACACATCTGTATCCAACTACCTGACAGGTGTATGTCAGCAGCACAACACACAGGGCCCATTGTAACACTCCATGACTGTCAAACACAAGTAGGAACCTTCACACATACCCCACCCCCCAACCCCCTCACACCTGCAGCACACAACACCAGTGTCAAACACACAGAAGGGTGCCAATAATGTTCAGTCAATACACTGACAAACAATCACACTCCCTGGGGGGTATCCACAAACATCACACACACACACTCAGCGATGCCTGAACCAATGCTTGCACAAAAGCAACAGCCAAACACAAAACTCTATAACAACATACACAGAAGTACAACAAGACCAGACCTGACCTGTGCAGCAAAACTGTGGAAAGGCAATGGGAGCCCAGACAGAACAGGAGTACACAACCTCATCAGTCAGGAACAATGCACAGACAACATACCCCAACACAGACAAGAAGTGCATCATCACAAAACAATCATGGACACAAACTGGGAGAAATGGGCCTACAACGATACACAGACAGACATACCACACCACCCATCAAGTCAACATGGTGTCATAGATTACCACATGCTTGCACATGCACAATAATGACAAGTGACAGCTCAAATATGAGAGGAGAAAACCCCAAGGACGCACCCAAAACAAGCCCAGGAACAAGAATAGCCCTAAGTGCATGTGACAGACACACAAGTAATGCACACTACACTGGCAACACACATCTGAATGAAACACAACACACCAACAAAACTCACACACTGACATGCAAATAGAACACCACACACAGAGCATCTGTCAGCTGCAAGAGACAACACAGCCCAAACACTGCACACATCCACATCAAACACACAACAGATGCACATGCCAATACATCACATTGCAAACACAGCAGGACATCAGGGGATGCACACCAGGCAAGGACAAGGCAACATACACTCACAGCACTGCATGCACGACAAGCAGTGTGTGCACACCAAACATACCAGTTCCACACAGATATGAGTGACACACCATGAACACCCACAACACCAATCAGCACAGCACACAGACAACATCACACACAGGAAGTGAAGCAGTACCTCAGCAAACACACATACAGCTAACCCAACACCCACAGATGCACAAGTCTGGGACACCCAGGTGAAAACAACATGACCAGAGGACTGTGCAGCACAAACAGTTGAACTGCATATGAGCAACCATGGCTGCAAAACAGTACCAGAAAATCACATATAACCAATTGGGAAACTGTCATGAGTGGCACATTGGTCCTGTGCACAGATCAGCACCACAAAGCATAGTGTAACAAATGAAGTGATGGGGAGGCACACACACTGGCAACCCAAGGGGACAGTTGACATGAGAGTGAAGTGGTGATATTTCCGGACCGTCGTTTGCTGTGCCCTGATCCCTGTTGTTGGGAGTGCGCTCCTTGCCGGATTTGCTGCCCTGCTGGTGGCCTGCTGTGTGGGGACGCTCTTGTGCTGCCGGTCGGGTCGTGTGCTGCCTCATCACCCTGGGAGAGGACTACAACCCCCAGGGTGCACCATCAACACTGCAGCTGCCGCGAGTGAGGGGGAGGCATGGTCATCGCGCATAAAGCGCTGCCTCTACACCCGCGACGCGGGACGCGCGCGGGTCGACACCCAGACGAAGGCCGGACCAAGGGCGGGCCCGTCTGAGCCTGTCAGAGGCCGAAGGAGGCCGGGCTGTGCCACACCACTTGGTTTGTACTCTGGGCAGAACTGATCTACTACCTCTCACAGGCCCTTGTTGTGGAAGCTAGTACCCCGACCTAGTCTCGTGTTTGGAAGCCTGTGGCTCAAGGTTTAGGAGTACTATCTTATTGTATTGCGTGTAATATAAAAAGATAAAACTAAAATTAAATTAATAAATTCTCCACGGTATTATGGCGCAGAGGGAATTAGCCAAGAAGAAATCGCTAGCAGGTCAAGGGATGGTAGGGACTCTTGATGCCTTTCTCCAGAGGGCTGAGACAGTCCTTATCCATGAAATTGCCCTTACCGAGCATAGGCTCTCTTTTGAACCCCATCCCCCTCTCCTACAACACGATACTTCTGATTGCACAAACACGGGTGACCATCTTATTCCCGGCTCTTCTGCCAAGTCCCCCTTACCGTTAACAATCATTACCTCGCCTGCCCAGGCTCCTGTGCTAAGTGCTGCCCCACTTACAAGCGATATGGTCGTTAGATCCAAAGTGCATACTAGGAGCCAAATAAGTAAGTCTACACAAGGGGGCAGTTGTTTACCCCAGTCCAAGAAACTGAAAGGGCCTGGTCCTAGCAAACAATCATACCCATTATCTAAAAAAGGGCGCAGAGGCGCAGTAAGAGAGGCTGTTGAGGAAACGGAGGATATAGCTGGAAATTTAGCGGTTAATACTGCGTCTCCTCCATTACTTTTACCCTCGCTGTCACCCGATGTAAATGAAGGGTTCTGGTCTAAATTGGGTGACATCGTATCAGTTTTATTGAATCCACTGATGCAAAAGTTGTCTAAATCGGAAATGGAAATTGATAAATTAACACGTATCATTTCCCCAGATTTGCAAAAGCAGCCAACCGTCGAGTATACTTACTCTTCTCAGCCAACTCACGCTAAATCCACCTGCTCTAAGACTATTCAGCATACCGGGTCGAATCGTAGTCCTAATAGTGAATCCACTAACATTGGGTTAGGTCTTTGTTGTAACCTCTTTAGTACCAATGGTACGTTCCGTCACCCCTTTGGTTCCCCGTTCCTTGGTTTCTCCCACCTGGAGATCAGGATAGAATGTTAACACCTATGGTCAGTTGTGGAGAGTGGATGGCCAATTAAACAGGACTAAAACCTACACTGTTTCCTGTTGTTCTTACTTTTAACATTGGCGACGATTACTGCGAAGGGGGAAGTGTGCCATCTTCCCTCTGTGTGCTCTCTCCAGTTACATAGATGATCCTGGGAAAGAAGAATCGCGAGTAAGGAATTCTGTATAAGAACTCACAAGAAGACTAACACCCGGCGTTATTAAGAATTGATGAGGACCGCTATCGATGAATTGCAGCTAACGGGTGAGAGTGTTTATAAGCGCTGTACAAATCCTCCAGCACCGATGGACTGGCTGTGCTTTGTGAAGTATCTACGCTTTGCGAGTTGGTGCGATGTCGCTTGCCTGCACTAAATGACTATTGATGAAAAATGGTCGAGGAAGCCAGATGTTGTGGTGCATAGCTGTCACCCCTGTGGTCGCTGGAAGTTATTTGCGTATAATTATTGCACTGGTGCAGCGCTCGCCATTGTACTCTCATAGAAAGCACTTCTGTGGAGTAAACACGGACTGATGAGGCGTATCCTGACTGGCGAGGTACAGCCCATATACGGAGCCTCAAGGAGTAGCCAACGGCGCGGGGAACGTCGCCGCTGGTGAGAGTCGGCGGTGAGGGACAACGCGTCACATTCCTGTTCAAGATCGGAGTCGGGCTGCGCAACTCCTGGAAGTCTACCGCAGCCTGAGCTCAGCAGGCGAAGTTCGTCACTTCTACAGCGTTACTGAGGAGAGTGGGAAGGGCGCGGGAGTCTCTTACCTCAGCGTCCCCTGCTTTCCATGTTGCTGTGTTTCTTCCGCTTCATCTTCCAACAGCATTCCCGTTGTGTCAGGCGCAGCAACGCTAGTCTTCCGGGCCTGCGCACTTTCTCCTCAGAGCACCTCAGCGTCCCCTGCTTTCCAGGTTGTTGTTTTTCTTCCGCTGTATTTTGCCAACAGTATTTCCGTTGTGTCAGGCGCAGCAACGCTAATCTTCCGGGCCTGCGGACCTTCTCCTCCGAGCACTGGAGCTCGCCAGACGTCTGCCAAGTGTTCCTCTGAGGTGAATCCTAGGTCGCGCTCCTCAGTCTGAGTGCCGCTGCATCATGATCCATACATGTCTATTCTGGGGGATACTCTGCACTGCTAACAAGAGCAAATTTAAATATAAACGCTGTGAGTAAAAGACGTTTTTAAAGTCCTTGGCAGCCCGTCATTATTACCTTCCTGCATCCAGATTTCGGTCCCTGTTTCTTGACTTATTAACTTCAGCCATATGTTAACTGATTTATTTCATTCAGTTTGGGACAGGCCTCATTTTTAATAAAACTGAGGGGGAATGTACATTACCATTAGTGATTTAAGTACTGCAAATTTCAGACAGTGACGATATTATTCACCCTTATGTGATATCCTCAAATCTTATTGGTAAAAAGAAGACACTCGCAACCTCATCATCCTGTGTTCACATTAGTATATCTAAAGTCCTGTTGCAATACTTGTACCCACTATGATGGCTGCAGCGAGCATGAGCCAACCCCCATCCTTCTTGAATGAAGTGGGAGAGCCGGAAATAAGTTGGAAAGAGTGGGTTAAATTGTTTGAGTCATACTTAATTGCCATAGGGGGAGAGCGCTTCACTTCCATGCGTAAACAGCACATCCTTCTCCATAATCTGGGGGTATATGGGCGCAAAATATATGAGACATTGCCTGAACCGGTGGGTGAGGGTGGTGAAGCAGTGGAAGGAATGGATATTTTTGAAAGCACTATGGCTAAACTAGAGACACATTTTGGGGACAGAATAACTGTAGTGTTGGAACGACATAAGTTTTTTGGAAGGGCACAAGGAATCCGTGACTAATTATATTGCAGCATTGAGAGGTCTCACACAATTATGCGAATTTGGCAACCTCGCAGATTCACTAATAAGAGACCAGTTGGTAAGGTGTACTAACAATGTGCGTATACAGGAAAAACTGTTGGCCAAGAACCCCAGTCTTAGAGAAGCTGTTGTTATAGATAAATCAGTGGAACATACCGCAAAGTGCATTAAAGAAATGAGGAGCCCTAATGAAGTAGTGGCCAGTATACAAGGTGATGAAGAGGATTGTGAAATATTAAAAGTAAATTATAAGGAAAAGTCATACAACAAGACTCCCAGTAGGGAGAGAAACTTAAGGTGTTACAGGTGTGGAAGTAGCAATCACCTAGCTAATAACCCTCATTGCGCAGCTAAAAGTGTCACTTGTAAAAAATGCAATAGAAGGGGACATTTTTCCAGGGTGTGTAGAGAAGGTGACCCCCAAGTCAAAGAGGGTGGGGGTATTGAAGGATCTTGGGGAAAAGAAATAAAATGTGTACTGCCTATGCAGAATAAGAATGTTTTGCAGGTTAAAGAATGTTCTGAGAGTGTCAATATTATCCACCCTAAATGTGATATATCCTTGAACAACAATACAGTAACTATGTTTGCAGATTCATGTTCCCCATTTACATTGTTGAATAAGAATGATTTTGAAGGTTTCGAAGGGGAAAATAAGAGTAGTTTACAGGAAGCAGACATTTCACCTACTGGGTACAACAGGGAACCCATACCCCTGCTAGGTATGAAGGAGATGCACATTAAATTCAAAGGCAGGAACACTTTCGGGAAAGTGTACGTTGTAGAGTCAGGATCAAACCTGTTAGGCTGGCAGCACCAGAAGGAATTGGGCATCATTCTGGATCCCAACAAGGAAGAACAAGTCCTACTTACGGAAGACAATGTGGAAGAAGGAAGCATTTATGATGAGTTCAAGGGGTTGTTTCGTGAAGACTTGGGCCTTCTGCATGATTTTGAGCATAAAATAAAACTTAAGGCCAACGCCAAACCAGTTGTACATAAACTGCGCCCCGTGCCACAACAAATGAGGGAGCCCTTGGAGAAAGAACTTAAAAACTGTGCAGCATGGGGATCATACAACCTGTGGAATGTTCAGAATGGTTGGCGCCAGTTGTAATTGCAGCCAAGGCTAGTGGTGAAGGCATCCGTCTATGTGTAGACTTGAGGAGCCTGAATGAGAGCATATGGGTAGAAAGACACCCCTTGCCAAACATAAATGAGATGCTCAGCACCATGTCCCAAGCCAAATACTTCAGCGTCATTGATCTTTCAATGGCCTACCACCAGGTAGACCTGCACCCAGAATCCAGACCACTCACCGCATTCATAACCCCTCACGGTGCATTTATGTTCAAAAGAATGCCGTTCGGATTGGCGTCCGCTGCGGCGGTTTTCCAGAAGGCCATGCAGCAAATTTTGAGAGGGATAAAATGCGCAATGTGTTTCCAAGACGACATCTTGGTGTATGGTCGCAATGTGGAGGAGCATGACATAACTCTTAGGCTAGTTTTCAAAAGGCTCATGGAAGCTGGTTTGACAGTGCAGAAATCTAAGTGTAAATTAAGGGTGACGTCTGTCGACTATCTAGGACATTCAATTTCTGAGGAAGGGTTTAGACCTAAAAGCAACCTTCTTGATGCTGTGAGGAATGCTCCATATCCAAAGAACAAGGAGGAACTGAAATCCCTTTTAGGGCTGATGGAGTATATGTCCAAGTACATTAAAAACTTTTCGTCCAAATGTGAACCAATACGAGAACTATTGAAGAAAAACAAGGAGTTCGAATGGAATGAGCAGCACAAAGGAGTAGTGGATACTCTAAAAGAACACATCTTAAGTTTGCCGGCTCTAGGGGTATTTGATTATCAGTACAAAACCATCCTCACCACAGATGCATCCAACAAAGGTCTGGGGGCCACCTTATCTCAAAGGAACGGGAAGGAAGAAAGAATAATTGCATTCGCATCCCGATGCCTTACAGACGCAGAGAAGAATTACTCAGTAATAGAAAAAGAGGCCCTGGCGTGTTTCTGGGCAGTGAAGCATTTTAAATTCTTCCTATGGGGGCTTAACTTCACTATTCGTACGGACCATAAGCCACTTACTTCCATTTTTACGGTGAAAGGTATGGAAAATTGTACTCCACGCATTGGGAAATGGATCCTAGGTTTAGAGAATTTTAATTTCAAAGTGGAGTACGTTCGGGGGAAGACAACAAGGTGGCAGATTTTTTATCCAGAACACCCTTAGAAATGGAACAACCAGAGGAGATGCTGGATAGCCCCATCATGGTGGTAGACAACCCCGCCATCACAGAAGAAGAATGGAAGAAATACATGGAGGAAGACAAAGTTTTGGACAGGATAAAAGTGGTATTGAAAGAAGGATGGCCCAGCAGATGCAGTGAGCTGGAAGAAGAACTCAAAGAATACTGGGAAGTCAGGAACGAGTTAAGTATCATAAAGGAAAAAGTCTATCGCCAGAACAAAGTTGTACCACCTGTGGGCCTCAGGAGAAGGATAATGGACCTGGCACACGAGGGACACTTAGGGCGTAGCATAACCAAGAATAGAGTTCGTGCGAACTTCTGGTTCCCCAGGATGGATGCCATGGCAGAACAACTAGTGAAAGACTGCGTGAGCTGTGCCAGGAGTGATAAAACCAAGTCCTTACGGAAGGCCCCTCTATCTCCTGTCATGGTACCACTCAAACCGTGGAGTAAACTAGCAATGGACATAATTGGACCCATGGACAATCTGGGAACGCAAAGGAGGTTCATGTTGGTGTTGGTGGACTACACCTCACATTGGGTTACCCAGAAATTCGTACATCGTGTAAACACCAATACCGTCATGGAATTCCTCAGAGATGTGTTCTCGAAGGAGGGCATACCCTCTATTCTTGTCACCGACAACGGTGTACAATTTACATCCCAATTTATGAAGGAATTCTTGGTGAACTTGAATATCAAACATGAACTGACGGCCTTGTATTGTCCAAAAGCCAACGGCCTAGTTGAAAGGGTAAATAGACTAATAAAAGAGCACATCCAACTGGCCCTGGTCAACAGTCTCGACCTAGAAACATCCCTACGAGACTGTTTGTGGGCATACCACACCACGCCCAACTTGGTAACAGGGGTCTCCCTTTTGTCTCTCTCAGGGGAGGGAACCATGCACCAAACTTAACCCTAGTTGGTTGGGGGAGGTAGGGCTGTAGACATATACCCTGAGGAGGTGGGGAGAAAAGTTGACTTGCACCAAGCTAAATACAAGGAATGGTACGACAAAAAGAATGGGGTCAAAGCTCCTAGCTGGGAAGTAGGTGACGTGGTGCAGGTTAAGAGAAGTGTGAAGGATCCCCACAGCTTAAGTAAATTCTACCCTCCTGGTCGCATTGTAAAGGCGTTCAACAACGTAGTGCAACTCGACAATGGGCAATGGTGGAGTTGTGACAAAGTTGTGAAGTCTCAAATGTTTCATGGATAAATGTGTAAATATGTCAATGGTTATTCTTGTAAGGAGGGAGGTGTGTTGTAACCTCTTTAGTACCAATGGTACGTTCCGTCACCCCTTTGGTTCCCCGTTCCTTGGTTTCTCCCACCTGGAGTTCAGGATAGAATGTTAACACCTATGGTCAGTTGTGGAGAGTGGATGGCCAATTAAACAGGACTAAAACCTACACTGTTTCCTGTTGTTCTTACTTTTAACAGTCTTGTTGCCGCTCTCCCTGCGATCACTCCTAAGAGTAAAGACACCACTTGTGTGGGGGCGTCATTATCGAGGGTCATAGATAAAGACCTAGTCCACATTTCAAGCACACAAGAACAGTGCCAAAATACCTCAAAAACATCTCTCCCTAACAAGCACAAACATGTACGCACCGAGGAAATACAGTTCCAAAGGAATATGGGCGCTAATAGTAAATCAGGGAGAGAACAGACAGGAAATGATGTACTCGACCTGCCCCCGGAAGCCTTACCTTACACGATAGTACTAGCTAATGTCCCCAAATTGCCCCCGGGAGCACCGGAACATTGGTTTAGCTTGAAAAACAAATGTCTTTATGAATTAAATAGGAGGACAAGGCTAGGAAACTTTCTTTTCTCCAACTTCAAAATGGCGAGACGGGTTGGCTGGGTGGGGAATTCAATCAAGTCTCGAGAAGGTGACTGCGTCGTAGTCTCCTTCGGATCACCTGACTTAGTCCATGCGATTTTAGAAAGGGCAGGCAATTGGTCATTGGCACATACAGGGATCAGTGTTTTGCCCTTGGATATTTTTACAAACATTACTGTGCGACACAGGCACCATTCGGGGAGTCCCTAATGGGGGGGCAGATATACAATTCCCGTCAACAACCAGTTTGATGTTTTCAACCCTTTAGACGAAAACGATTGACTGACCCCTCTGATCCTTTTGGATAGTGGAAGACTCGAGAATGTAGGTACGGCAAAGGGTATTTTGAACGAAGTCCAACCCAATTTTAGAGTGGAAGATTTGGGGATTAGTTATTTCAAGGAGGCGATAGGGGTCTTAACTGCGAAACATAACATTGGTAGCCCACATTTGGAGCCTTTGTATACCTTGGACACACCCATCAATGTGTTACCTTTAGATTCCCCGAGTGCCGATAGTGCTCTAACTTACAAGTCACAGGATGTTCACCCCTATACTGGCCAAGTAGTCGGTAATTTTCTAAATATGGTCACCGAGGAGAGAATTGTTAAAACCGAGGAGGGAACTGCTAATACAGTCGATGGTGCTGCAGATGTTTCTGAGGGCGCTCCCGTTGGTGGAAACAGGACCAACGACTGTTTAACCTTACTATCCTGGAACCTAGCAGGGATACACTCTAAACTTCAAGATCCTGAATGGTTTACTGCTTTGGGAAATATTGATATCTGTGTATTCCAAGAAACGTGGGCCGTAGATAAGGTGTTTATTAATGGTTACACCTCATATTGTGTGGATGCCCTCCCACCTAAAATGTCAGGTAGGGCCAGTGGCGGATTGTTAATACTGGTTAAAAACACCGTAGCCTGTAGGTATAAGCAACTTTCAATAAACTCACCTGATATCATGGGCATCCAGCTTACATTTCCGTCTGGCCTAGTCCTAACCGTGTTAAATGTTTATGCCAGGTCAGAATCTTTTAATAGCGAATCCTTAGTAGTTTCATTATTAGATGATCTAGTGGAGGGTTTCCAAGCGAACTCTAAAATTATAGTCGCTGGGGATTTTAATGCCACGTTCGAGCCCTCCACTCTATTAAGTGCTTCACTCGAAGAGGAGGACGAGATTTGGGGTAACCCCAATATGGTAGCTGGTAAACACGGCCAACGCTTCTCAAATGTTTCATTACAGATTGCTTCCCTTACTGCTGGTAGGAGTCTGAGGGCCTGTAATGGAAGAACTCCATCTGACATAGGACGAAAGGCTACTTTTAAGAGGGGTGCCTACACAAGCATCATAGATTATATCTTTGCCGATGTTAGAATATGGTCATTAGTGGAAGATATGATCATTGAACCTAGGATAGATAGTGACCATAATTCTTTGCTTCTTAAACTGAAGGGCAAGGACTTGGATAGGGATGTTCATTGTTATATTTCCAAATCAATAGAACCATGCCCAACTAACAACCGGAGAAGAGTCACATGGCCTAAAATTCAAGCAGACCAGGATCTCCACGCTAAAATATACAAGTTCCTAGTGGCCTCATTAACTAATATGTGTAGCCACAAGGGAAGTATGGATTTGCCTGATGTCCCGTATGTTATTACCGCACATGAAGAACTTTTTAAAGCCCTACAATCAGTCTTCTCAAAATATAGTCATGTAGGAAGGCCTTCCAGCGTAAGGGATCGCAGCTGGTTTAACGACGACTGCAAGAGAGCGAAGAAGGAACTACAATTAGCAGTTAGAGAGCACTCCAGATTGGATATAATTTCTGCTCGTAACATTTATAGAGTAGCACTCAGCAAAGCCAAGCGTGAATATGCTGACACGAACTGGAATGATTTGGTCCTAGCAGCCCAAGCCAGAGATAGTCGTATGTTTTGGCTTATTGTATCTAAGGGCAATGTGGAGAACCTTACTTCCAATAACCATCATATCCAACAGGAAGTCTGGGTGGATCATTTTTCGAGTTTATATTCTGATGATAAGGTCATTATGGACTTATACATTGATCTGGCTACTCCAACCATAGTCAATACTGTTTCTGATGAGACCACAAATAATCCTTCGTTAGCTTTTAGCCTAGAGGACACTGTGTCTGCAATTGGTAAACTAAAAGCAGGCAAAGCCCCGGTCACGATATGATACCGGGGGATCTGTATAAATCAGAACCCACGATATGGGGACCATACATAAACCTTCTGTCCAACTGTATACTGGCTGGTGGGGACATTCCTGATTCTTGGAGGGGAGCAGAGGTAATAACTATTTTTAAAAAGGTGATCCAGCTGTCCCCTCCAATTACAGACCCATTAGTTTAATAGATAATCTACAGAAGATCTTTGCCAGGCAAGTTCTAGACAAACTCCAAGAATGGATGGACGCTAATATGGTTTTGTCTCCTGCCCAAGCGGGCTACCGAGCTAAAATTAGCACGTGCGACCAGGCTTTCAGGTTTTCCCTGATAGCATGGAAGTACGTGCTACTTAGGAAACAGCGGCTCTATGTAGCGTTTGTGGACCTGCGAGCCACGTTCGATTTGGTTCCGCGCAATTTGTTGTGGAAGACCATGCTTGACCAAGGTGCCCCGGAAAATTTGGTGTCTATGATTGCCAGATTGCACAAGGATAATTATGCTCAGATTAGGTGGGGGAAAAATGGGGAATTGACAGAGAGGATTCCGATTCAACGTGGGGTGCACCAAGGGTGTGTTCTCGCCCCCACACTGTTTTCCCTATTCATTAATGATGTGGTCAGTTGTTTAATGGGTTGTAAGAATGATGCCCCTTCCATGAACGACGCAAAAGTCCCCATCTTGCTCTTTGCAGACGATTCCTTATTAATATCTACAACGCCCATGGGCCTACAGGTACTATTGGATAAATTCCTGAGTTTTTGCAAAGAGAGGAAATTGGAACTGAATACTTCAAAAACAAAATTTATGGTGTTCGGAAAAGTACGTAGTGGCACACGAGATGTTAAGATTTTGCAAGAACCCCTGGAGCGGGTAAAAAGTTTCGACTACCTAGGCATAGGTTTGAATGAGACGCTTAGCTGGGAACATCAATTAAGGAAGAGCTTTTTAATACTAGGCCAAAGATCTAAATCAGTATTAAGATTTTTAAAACAATCGTATTCTCAACCTCTCTCACCGGCCCTTGAAATTTATCGGGCAAAAACCCAAAGTGGTGCTCTGTATGGAGCAGAGATATGGGGATTTACTAATGTAAGTAAATTAACTATCTGTGAGAATAATTTTGCAAGGGCTCTCATCTCGCTACCTGTTACAACACCTCTCATCCCACTTTTTTGTGATCTTGGGTTAAAGAGAATAGGCGACCTGGCAGCCCTGAGACCACTGACCTATTGGCTACGCCTATGGACCACTCCACAACTAATTGAATATCGCAACTCTCTTCGGGAGGTCCTAGCACTTAACGGGTCTAAAATATTACCTTGGTTCAGACATATCGCCAGATGGTGTAAACTATTGAACCTGATGGGCCTGTGGGAGTACCCAGAAAGGGCCACTAAACGTGACATCTTGACCCTTAAAGCAACGTATTGGAGGGTAGTAGGGGAGCATTATATAAGTAATCAAACAAGCAAACAGCTAACATCCAACTTTTTAAACATTAAATCATGCTTTCTGTTTGAATCTTTTCTTGACTTGATTTCACCCCCCTTTGCCAAAAGCTTGTATATTAGGTTTAGATATGGTAATCTGCTATTGAAATTTCCGGGGAAAGAGGCGATCGGCCTAGTTTTAGACATCTGTCCTGCTTGCCGTGAAGTTGTTGAAACAGAAGAACACATTCTGTTTTTCTGTCCAAAGTATCGGCAGTTACGCAGGAGATGGATCAGACCTTTATGCCTCAATCTGGGTGCTAGGCAGCACCAGTCTGCGTTTAGGATTTTAAAAACTGACACATCAGGGCCAATAGTCTTTGCTCTTAGCCGTTTTTTATTTTCTTTCTGGCTGATCCGCAAAAAATTCTTATTATAGTAACGATACTATCTTTCAACCCTTTCCCTTCTTATGCTGTACATGTATTTTAAATATCAAGCTTGGTATGCATGGTTTAGCATCTCAAATGTCTGGTGGCTGCTTTAGCACTCCCCTTTAGCTGACCAGGTCGTTTGTATTTATGTATTCACGTACCCTTGTCTTTTTAACCTGTTTTGGGATGTCATTTGTACTTGTGTTTGAATGGTTTAATACTATTTTTAATTGTACATATATTTATGTTTTATTTTTGTACACTTTGATGGTGTTTTGTACAAATGACCGAATAAAGTTATATATGATGATGAGTGAAGTGGTGTGTACGTCAGTAGTGGACATGGCAGGAGTGCACCATACACAAATAGATGGAGTGCAGACTCACAATGGGTAGGCATCAGAAGCACAGATAGGGGATGGTATGACTCCACACCCCACATGCCATACTGGAGGCAAAAAAGCCTCAAGTGACAGCAATGCATGAGAAAACACACCCACAATGTCAGTGTGGCTGAGCAGGTCTGCACAGTGACTACAAAGAGTATCAAGACACATGGCTGATCAACAAAACACAACACTGAATTGCCAGTCACATACTCTGCATACTCACAATTGCCACCAACAACAAGTAGGAGTCTCCTAGAAGTGCAAGGACACACCAACACACTGCACAGTGCACAACCTACAACTCCCACATGTGCACACAATCACAAGCACAGGGCTGACCAATCAAACAAACAGGCACTCAACTCCTGGCTGACACATGTGTGCAGTTGACATTGCAGGGGCACACACACATCAACACTACCGACCAAGCCACCCCCTTCACACTGCACACTTCTTGACCACCCAAGTGCACACATTGAAATTAACCCATGTGACTAGGATGACTGGCCATCACAAGATGACCATACACCAACACTGCTGTGCACACATCAAGTAAGATCACACATACATGATGACCCTGGCCAGCCTGCCTGCAATCCTGTGGATAGAATCCCACTTTGTGATGGCAGTGCATACAAACATGACATGTGTACAATATAGCTAACCTGACAAAAGAATGATCATGATAACAGTAGATCATCACAAACCACCATCATTGCACCCCCAAGCCTCAGAGTCAAGAAGAACTGAAGTGCCTGTCACCTCTGTAAAACCCTGAAAAAGTGAGACAAGCCATTGGCAATGTTGAAGTGGCATACAGAGCATGTGTCACAGTAAACCATACCCACACAGAAAACCCTTTATTCAGCAAGGACACTGACAAAACAGACAACAGGAGTAACTGTCTTTATTCACATAATACACAGATAGGCACCAATAGTAGACAAGAGCAAGGCCAGTGGCCAGCACAAAGTGCAGATGAGGTACATGAGAGGCTGCACAGGGAAGGGGTAAACAGCAGTGAACATCAACGCCAGTGGCCAGTCCAAGGTGCAGATGAGGTACATGAGAAGCTGCACAGGGAAGGGGCAAACAGCAGTGAACATCAAGGCCAGTGGCCAGTCCAAGGTGCAGATGAGGTACATGAGAAGCTGCACAGGGAAGGGGCAAACAGCAGTGAACATCAAGGCCAGTGGCCAGTCCAAGGTGCAGATGAGGTACATGAGAAGCTGCACAGGGAATGTGTGTGACTGTACCCTGCCATGGTCAGCAACACAGTCAGGGGGGTAACAATGGGCAGTCCAGGCACCGCTGTGGGAGAGACAGGTGTGTGAGGGGGACTTCCACTCAGACTTGGCTGTCAGTCGGACTGGGAGGTGGCTGAGTGTCGGGGACAGTTGGAGGACTGGACCAGGGAGAGAGAGGCCCAGTTGAGGTAGAGCCATCAGTGGCTTTGGAAGCCGGAGGGCTGCTTGGACCAGGTGGTGTGGTGGCACGTGGAGGTGGAGTCATGCTGCTGTGAGACACAGTGTGGGTGGGAGATTGTGGAGGGGTGCCTTTCCACTTCTTGGGGAGTCGAAATGGCTTCCCTGTCTTGGTATTAGTTGTAAGTGGGGCGGACACAACAGGCACACTCACCACCAAAGCTGCATCAGGTGCAGACGGAGGCCCTCCCCCTGGGGACATGCTGGATCCAGCGGTACGCTTGGCCTGGCCTTGCCTTTGCCCCTCCATCCCCTGTTTACCAGGTGTCCCCCCTACAGTGCCCTCCTTTCCCTGCTTCACAGGGCTCTGGATGGGAGTTGAGGTTGTAGGTGAATCTGCCTTGGAGCTCTTTTTATGTGTACTCTTAGCAGGCACCAGCTTCTCAGCGGGCACGGAAACTGTCTGCTTGTCTTTGCGAGACGCTTTTGGGACAGGAGAGTCCTTGACTGGGGATGCCTCTGAGGCATGTGAGCCTGAGGCCTGCTTCTTGGCTTTATGGCCCTGGGTGTCGCCTGACGGGCTTTTGCCTTTGCGCTCTAGGGTGGCTTTAGTTTTCTGTGGGGATGGTGTCTGCGCCCTGGACCGCTTGGGCTGCTGCTGCTGTGTGCTGCGTGTGCTGTATCTTGCCCTTGAGGTCTGTGGTGTGTGGTCACTATTGTCAGATTTAGCCACTGGCAGGGTATTGGCCAAAGGGACTGGAGCTGGACTCTGTGACTGTGCCAGCTGAATGGCTGCCGTCACTACGGAGGACAAAGACTGGACAGTCCGGTGTAGCCCACCCACGTCTGAATGAATGCCCTCCATGAAAGCAACGACCTGTGCCAATTGTTTGTCGTGGTCTAGGAAGGCGTTGATGAGAGTTGTCTGGCCCACACACAGCTGGTGCAAAAGGTCCACAGACTCAACACTGAGGGCAGCAGGGGAGACAGGGGCAGGGGCAGCGGTGCCTGGGGTGAAGGACACTCTTCCCTTCTTACTGGTGCGAACACGGCCAGCACAAGTGGAAGTAGGTGGGAGGGTGGGCGCTGGACGCTGTGTGGTGGAAGAGGAGGCAGAGTTCCCGCTCCCTGTGCCCGCCAACATAGATGTGTCACCGCTGGCGTCAGATGACGTTGAGGTTGGTGTCTCTGGCTGTGATTCCTCAAGCAGACTCCTGTCCTCCTCCGAGGCGGTGGTCACATCAGTGTCACTGTGCTCGTGTGTAGCAGTCGTGCTTGATGCCTCACCACTGGTGTCCATCCCCTGTCCTTCCGTGCCCACGGGAGAAGCTGCATGAGAGAGAGAGATGTAGGGTCAGTTCATTGGCATCAACACAACCATCATATGCAAGCAAAGCACTAAACAAGATGATGATATCTCCATGTTGCACACCACCCTGTGCAGTAACATTGTGGAACCTCAATTCTGAATTCGAATTTTGCGTGTTATCAAGCAAACGTGGCATAAGTGAGCCATGTGATGACCACACAGCCAAATTGCCTGCCGGTGGCTCAGTTTAACCAGACACACAAATACCTCTGAGCACACCTAGGGCCCTGAGGGGGGCAAAGATGTACCTCCCAACATGTTGCCACTGTCACATCTGGAGGGAGCAGAAGGGGACAACACAGATACAGACTACAACATAACAGTCCACAATGGCCATGAGCACATGCCATCCACCATGTCGTACTTTGGGGCACAACTACAGTTGCACATTGGTGTCAGATGTCTAGTACTCACAATTCTGAGGTCAGGCAATGCACACATTGATGAAAGCACACTCAGATGATGCACACTGCCGTTCCCTTCCATGGGATTTCCCTGACTACCCCAATGCAGACGATGCCAGAAGGCCACGACTCAGAATGCAATGTCAAGGGCCATTACTCCAATGACATGAGAAAATACAGGTAGGGCAAATGCATGACAGCTGCACCCAACACAGAGGCCACTTACAAGCCACTGCATCACGCTACCAACATCACAGAGCCCATCGCTGGCCCAGGCTGTGAACACATGCAGCCACTCACAACCAAAGTCACCCTTCCCAGAATACTCACCCCCAGCTTGCTGCTGACACCCAGAGCCCGCACTTTGCATGAAATGGCCCGCACACACAGCCTTACGCTGGTGGACTTTGAGCTGCATCTCACATGGTACATTAGCATGGGAGAATCATACGAAAATGCATGCAGGTACGAGGGTGGACACAGTACCTGCCCATCTCATACACATGCAGGATGCCAGCACAGAAAGCTATGTGTAGGCTGCCCACATCTACTGTCCATTTTGAGGGTGAGCAAGACATACATTACATTTCAATATATGTTTAGGGGAAGACTCACTGTGTCCAACACTGCACAGCCCTCAATGTCCTTGCCCTGTGAATGGCTCACTGTGTCATGGAGGTCACATTGAGGGACATGATCTTACAAACCCACACCCTTCTCACAAGGCCTGTCGTGTGCAATCTACAGGGCTGAGATGGCTCTTTGATGTAGAGTCCAGCAAAAAACACACATGTAACACTCTGTACATTCAGTGATGTGTCCTTGTCAGATTGGGCAGTGACTGTGCAGGCCAGGTGGGATCACACTGAGGTCCAACGTGGGGCATCAGAAATGTCACACGAAGGGACAATTTGAGAGCGTAAACAGTGCCTACACATGCGAGTCTGTACACATGCTGGTGGAAATGGAAGAGTCTGTGCACAATAGTACGACAATCTGCTGTGTCATAGGTGAATGACCACCAAGAGTGTCACCCTCGGGTATTGGAGTCCTGAGCATAGTGCTGAACTATAGATGATGCAAATTTTGAGTCAGACACAATTCCATCACTACCCTCTGGACGAAAAGCCTTGCTAAGGCCACAGATGAGCCTGTGAAGGACATCAGGGACCCACACAGCCATTCACACAAGCAATTACTGTCCTGACTCCTGCATTACCAACTTGCTGCGTCACTGTATGGCTGACAAGACAATACATGTCCCTCCAACTTTGATGTTCAGGCAGGGAAACGTGTGAAATAGGCTACACACCCCTTTCACCTGGTGACAGCATGCTAGCCGGTGCATGACACAACCCCACACTCTCAGGCACATACTGCACCACATCAATGTCATGTGTGCACTCCCTGCACTCTCACTTCCACTCTGAGACACTTACCACGACATTTGGAGCACCATATAGCCTCCCATACTGTGTGAGCACCTCGTCCACCAGGACCTCCAGCTCCTCGGTGGTGAAGGGACTGGCACGGATCTTCTCAGTCCTCGCCATCACTGTGTCCAGGAGACAGGAGCAGCAGCAGTTGGTGGTGAGGGGTGTCAGGCAGCAGGCTCTGGAGACAGGAGCAGCAGCAGTTGGTGGTGGGGGGTGTCAGGCAGCAGGCTCTGGAGACAGGAGCAGCAGCAGTTGGTGGTGAGGGGTGTCAGACAGCAGGCTCTGGAGACAGGAGCAGCAGCAGTTGGTGGTGAGGGGTGTAAGGCAGCAGGCTCTGGAGACAGGACCAGCAGCAGTTGGTGGTGAGGGGTGTCAGGCAGCAGGCTCTGGAGACAGGAGCAGCAGCAGTTGGTGGTGAGGGGCGTCAGACAGCAGGCTCTGGAGACAGGAGCAGCAGCAGTTGGTGGTGAGGGGTGTCAGGCAGCAGGCTCTGGAGACAGGAGCAGCAGCAGTTGGTGGTGAGGGGTGTCAGGCAGCAGGCTCTGGAAGCTGTGGAAATGTGAGGCTCTCTCCCACACATATATAGCCCCCTGGGGTAGTTTCAGTGGTTCTAAGCTGCTGCAATTGGTGTTTCAGGTCAGCCTTTTTCAAATGCATCCAATGACCGGCTCCGCGGTGGCGGAGCACGCCTACCGCGATTTTTAAAATTGCATTGGGCTACCGCGATTGCGGTTCCCATTGGCTGTAAGGGCATGGTCCATGGCGGTGACACACCGCAGGGGCCATGCGGGCGCTACCGCGGTCGTGCATCTTTCAATTGCATCCAATGACCGGCCCCGCGGTGGCGGAGCACGCTTCGGCGATTTTCAATATAGCATTAGGCTACCGCGATTGCGGTTCCCATTGGCTGTAAGGGCATGGTCCATGGCGGTGACACACCGCAGGGGCCAGGCGGTCGTTACCGCGATATGTGTGCCATGCCTTGCTAAGAATGACTGTGATTTGTGTGGCAGAGCATACCAACCGCCATTTGACCATGTGTATATGCCAAGCACTACCGCGATTGTGGCTTGGGCATTGGCGGTGACACACCGCAGGGGCCATGCGGTAGCTACCGCGATATGTGTGCCATGCCTTGCTAAGAATGACCGTGATTTGTGTGGCGGAGCATACCAACCGCCATTTGACCATGTGTATATGCCAAGCACTACCGCGATTGTGGCTTGGGCATTGGCGGTGACACACCGCAGGGGCCAGGCGGTCGCTACCGCGATATGTGTGCCATGCCTTGCTAAGAATAACCGTGATTTGTGTGGCGGAGCATACCAACCGCCATTTGACCATGTGTATATGCCAAGCACTACCGCGATTGTGGCTTGGGCATTGGCGGTGACACACCGCAGGGGCCA
Organism: Calotriton arnoldi; assembly: GCA_963921515.1. NCBI lineage: Eukaryota > Metazoa > Chordata > Amphibia > Caudata > Salamandridae > Calotriton > Calotriton arnoldi. The sequence continues at coordinate 228,832 of CAWUFW010001715.1, read as the reverse complement.
GGCGGTAGCTACCGCGATATGTGTGCCATGCCTTGCTAAGAATGACCGTGATTTGTGTGGCGGAGCATACCAACCGCCATTTGACCATGTGTATATGCCAAGCACTACCGCGATTGTGGCTTGGGCATTGGCGGTGACACACCGCAGGGGCCAGGCGGTAGCTACCGCGATATGTGTGCCATGCATTTGAGCCAGTGACCGTGATTTGGGTGTCAGATCACCTTGACAGCACCTATGGACACGTCATGCAGTGTGAATGGCCAAAGTCCAGTTCTCTACAGTGCACAGTAGACACATGATTCATGGCACAAGATTGTGCACTCAATGCCAATTTGACCTTTACCCCACTGCTGACTACACATGCCATGTTGTTGTATGTGATTAGAAACATTGGCATGTACTCACTCACATGTCACTTGTGATTTTTCTGGGCATGTACACAGAACAGTGTTGTGATGGACTCTCCAATGGGTACACATGTCAATGTGTGAAAGGGCTGAGCAACTCACAGTGATGAATGTCTTACTACACAATGTGCAGATTTGACTACTTTTCTTGGCTCATGCACATACTTGTCAATAAACGCACAGTCTTGGGTCATTGTGTGGTTGATGTGTGCCCTGTGTGACTTACGCAAGAAGGTGTGGCAGGTACAGCAGCTATGTAGGAGACAGTAGTGTGGCAGTTTCACACATATGCTGTTGGTACTACTCTCTGGGCTGCCCATGCAAGATGTGGCCATATCCCTTTGTGCATTCACATAGTCGGATATTGTTTGTGAGATGCTAGCTGTGTGAAAAGTGGACAGGTGTACGGATGGTGTAGCTGAAGGGATCCCTACAAGTAAGTTGTGCTGTAAAGTGGACTGTGATGCTAGTCATTGTTTCCGTTGTGTCAGTCAAAACGTAAGATGTGAGACACATCTCCTGGTGGATTGCATTGACATGTGTCCTCTTTCATCTCACCTAGGAGGAGACCAAATGTGCATTGTCCCTTCACAGTGCTGGCAGACATGGAGGATGAGGAGGTCATACGGAAATTCCGTCTGGATCGAGACACCCTCCAAGACCTATGTGCTATGTTGGAGCCCCACCTGCAGCCTCGCAGGACATATCCAGGTGCTTTCACACCAACGTCTAAGGTGATGGCGGCCCTGCATTTTTTTGCTTCTGGATCTTTCCAGTACACGGTGTCCAGCGCAGGTGGGATGTCGCAACCTATGTTCAGCATGGTGCTACGTGATGTCCTGTCCGCTATGATGATCTACAAGGACAGATATATCCATGTCCCCAGGAGGCAAGAATTGGTGGCTGTGAAGGGAGATTTTTATGCACTTGGGCACATCCCCAATGTTGTTTGTGCCATTGACTGCACACATGTTGGCCTGGTTCCACCACAGGCACGGGAGCACATCTACAGTAATAGGAAACATTTCCATTCCATCAATGTGCAAGTGGTGTGCCAGGCCGATATGATCATCTCACACGTCTGTGCCAAATTTCCTGGCTCGGCCCATGACTCGTACATCATGCGTAACAGCATTGTGCCACAGCTGATGGATAATCTGCTTCCGGAGCGTGCATGGATTGTGGGTGAGTATGCAGAGTCAAGTAGCGTGCTGTGTGTGTGACATGCTGTCCTCTGCCACAGTTATATTACAAAGTTGGTCTGTGTATCTCCCACCTAGGTGATTCGGCATATCCCAACCGTCCTTGGTTGCTGAGCCCACTGCGGAATCCCAGGACCCCAAGTGAAGTCCGCTACAATGATGTCCATGGGAGGACACGTCGTGTGGTGGAGTGTACTTTTGGTCTCCTGAAGGCACGGTTTCGCTGCTTGGACAAGACCGGAGGTGCACTGATGTACTCGCCCAAAAAGGTGTGTCAGATTGTAGTAGCATGCTGCATGCTCCACAACCTGGCCTTGTGCAAGGAGATCCCCCTGCTCCTGGATGCTGATGAGCAGCCAAGGCCCCGCCTGCAAACCAACCTGTGTCCAGTGACGAGGATAGTGGAGAGGAGGAAGGTGTCGACCTGCGTCAACAGCTCATCAACCGCTACTTCACTTGAAGGTGAGTGACAATGTACAACAGACCCATTGTCTGATGATGTCGCTGTTGTTGGCAAGGTGTATGTTAGCTTTGTGACTGCAGCCGGTTGTTGACTCAGTGGTGGCTGCCGATGTTTCTGGGACAGGGTAGTTTGGCACATCTACAGGATGTTTATGTTGGCACTGTTGCTCATTGTAATGTGTGAAGATTGGAGTACCTTGATGACAAGTGTTGTGTGATGGCTGTGATGCCAACACCTGACTAGTGAATATTGTTCTGTTGTGTTTTCCTAGGTCCCTTCAGCCTCTCCTTGCCTACATACATTCCATACTCCAGGTACATTGTAATCATGGTGAAGACTGCACTTCCTGGAATAAACACGGAGCAGACACAACGACATATGTGTGTAAGGAGTGTTTATTTACAATGGGGACATGTGAGGGGGTGAATATTTACAATAAGGTGATTAGTGAAGCAGTGAGTTGTCAGTTATGGTACATGAGACAATCGAGTAGTCACCACATTGATGTGGTGACCCAGTCCAACAGACAGATGCCATTCACAAGGCAGTGTGGGTGAAGACAGTCCAAAAAGTCAATGCAGTATTGAAGAGTGTTGCCATCATGGCTGGCTCCGTGACTGGCGTTTGGCAGGTGCTTTGCCACGTGATCCTCCCTGGGATTTCTTGGGACGGCCCCTTGGTCGTTTTGCGGGGGGACTCCGCTGCGGGGCCAGTGGGTCTGAGGACTCACCCCTCTCTGTGTCCGCAGGGTAGGATGGTGAACTGTCATCCTGCGGGCCACCAGAGTGAGGTGGAGGTGTTGGTTGTGGCGCAGGCCTGTCCCTCAGTACCGCCACTAGCTGGCCCAAGAGGTCCACAATTTGGCACATGCGGGTGTCCATGGACCTCCTCAGGAGGAGGAGCTCGCGTGAATCTTCCTCAGCCCGGGCCGTTCGTCCCTGGGCCCGTTCATAGGCCACAAGGACTCTGTTGATGTTGTCCAGGGCTTCGGTCCCAGTGTCCGGTTGTCTTTGACTGACCCTTGCCCTCCCACCTGCCCTGCTGCCACGGACCTGTTGCCTCACCACTGTAGGCACCCGCCTCCTCTCCCTGCCCTCCTCAGTTGGTGGTGTGGGGTGGTCATCCTCTGGGGCAGGGAGAGTGTTGCAGGCAGCAGTGGTGGTGGTGGTGGAGGACGCACAGGCCATTACAGCAGGGGTCTGCGGAGAAGTTGGTGTTGCTGCAGATGTGGTGGGGGGGACAATGGGGTCCTGGGACCTGTTGCGCCCTAGCACACCAGATGGGCCGGCGTCGAGCTCCGCGTCCTCAGAATCCCGGGAGTCAACATCCGAGAGTCCATGTTCCGGGGGGAGACTGGCTCTGCAGGTTGCTGTTGTTGTCCTCTGCAGTCAGTTCTTGGTCGCCTGTGGGACAGAGGGGAAATGGTCATTGAAGTGCACCCCTCAAGCTTGGTGTTAGATGTATCTTATTCTCTGTTTATACACCACACAGTTTACTAGTTATCACATTGTTTGTCTGCACACTACTGTGCATCCTGACATGATGTGGCGGTACATGCATTACTTGTCCATGGTGTGACATGTCAATACATACCATGCGCCACGTGCATATTTTGTGATTACAAGGACATGTTGTCATCTAACGACTAGCGCCACAACGATTTAATGTGAAGCATCTTTGTTGATTACTGTGCCTGGCAGACGTTACATCTGACCATGAACTGGCCATTGTTACCTCAGGTGCGCAGTCAAAATATCGATTTTTTTATATCGACCTACACTAATATCGAGTTTTTAATATCGTAGGGACAGAATATCGATGGCAAGAATATTGGTGACCAGAATATCGACCTTAAGGTAAGTAATATTGTTTTTTTTAATATCGAAGTAAGTAATATCGAAGTAAGTAATATCGAAGTAAGTAATATCGTTAGCAAAAATATCGTTGTTAATAATATCGATATTTATATTAGTGTTATGTATTTTAGTATATATTTTATATGTATGTTTAAAAAATTTTGTAATGTATTTTTATTATTTTTAAATATATGTATTAAATGTTTAGAAATTAGTAATTTTTTTAAGTAAATTTTGCGTTTTAGTTTCAGAGCGGGTTGTGGGTTTATAGGGGAATAGGGTGGGAAGTAATTTAATTATAATTAATTAATTAATATGTTTTTATTTATTGTTATTGATTATTAAATTATTGTTAATTAATAATTAATTGGAAATTAATTTTTTTAAATTGATTAATGTATCATTATATTAATTATAATTTTTTTTTTTTTTTTTATTGTTAATTAATTTATTGTTAATTAATTATTAATTGGTAATTCATTTTTATTAATTGATTAATTGATATATACATTAATTATGTTAATTTTTATGTGTAGCGGGTTGTGGGTTTATAGGGGAATAGGGTGGGAAGTAATTTAATTATAATTAATTAATTAATATATTTTTATTTATTGTTATTGATAATTAATTTATTGTTAATTAATTATTAATTGGTAATTAATTTTTATTAATTGAATAATTTATAATTATATTAATTATAATTAATTTATTATTATTTTTTATTTATTGTTATTGTTAATTAATTTGTTGTTAATTTATTATTAATTGGTAATTAATTTTTATTAATTGATTAATTGATAATGAAATTAATTGTGTTCTTTTTTATGTGTAGTGGGTTGTGTGTTTATGGGGGAATAGGGTGGGAAGTAATTTAATGTTATTTAAGTAAATATTAATTTAATTTTATTGGTATTTATTATAAAAAATTGTTAATTAATTATTAATGTTATTTATTTTACAAAAATTATTTAATTAATAAGTATGGTAATTTAACTTCTACGCTATCCTACATTTTCCACACTGTTACACTCACTGGAGTTGGAATAGTAATTTTAACCCCTACGCTATCCAACACTTTCCCTACTGTTGCACTCACTGGAGTGGGAATAATAATTTTTACCCCTACGCTATCCAACACTTTCCCTACTGTTGCACTCACTGGAGTGGGAATAGTAATTTTAACCCCTACGCTATCCAACACTTTCCCTACTGTTGCACTCACTGGAGTGGGAATAGTAATTTTTACCCCTACTCTATCCAACACTTTCCCTACTGTTGCACTCACTGGAGTGGGAATAGTAATTTTTACCCCTACGCTATCCAACACTTTCCCTACTGTTGCACTCCCTGGAGTGGGAATAGTAATTTTTACCCCTACGCTATCCAACACTTTCCCTACTGTTGCACTCACTGGAGTGGGAATAGTAATTTTTACCCCTACGCTATCCAACACTTTCCCTACTGTTGCACTCACTGGGGTGGGAATAGTAATTTTTACCCCTACGCTATCCAACATTTTCCCTACTGTTGCACTGTTTGGAGTTGGAATAGTAATTTTATTACCTCCGCTATCTAATATTTTTTGTATTATTTTAGTTAATGTAGTATATAATTAATTTTAAAAGATTAAAAATAATTTTAATTTTTTTAATTTGTTATGTATATTTATTTAATTTTTATTTATATTATTGTTTTATGTGTATAGATGTATTTATAATTTATATGATATTTTAAAAAAAATTATAAGTTATTAAAATAATTAGTAAAAATTATTAGTAAGTATATATATTATATATTATATGTATATGTTTAATTTATTTTTACATTACATATATATTACTTAGGGGCACATTACGATACCCGTCGTAAATAATTCCGCCAGGCATGGAAGCGGCAAAAATCCGCCCGCACACACCGCCTGAACACCGACCACGCCATTACGATTACACAAACCGAATACCGCCATCGGCGGAAAAAGCACACAAAATACCGCCCGCCAACGTCCGAGTCGGAGACAAACCGCCCGCCACGGACGGAAACGCACGACAACACAAAACCGCCCGCCCTCACGGCCGACACACCGCACGTGAAATTACGATCGCACCGACATGAGCGCGGAAAAACCACAAATATACCGCCCGCCAGCGCAAACAACGCCGATGAGAATCGACACGGCAGAAGCCATGGCGCCCACGTACCTGCACAGAAACCATCCGCACACAAAACCAATAGCACACAACATGGCCAACAAGTCCACACAGCAAGGCACGCACAAATACACAAGCACAGTACATATCCCGAAAACACCCCCCGGACAAACAAAAAATACAAAGGCCAGAACCCCAGACACAACACACCTGAAAACAACAGACCATGAGGACACACCCACATAGGTGAGTACAAAAGCAGCACTCCCACAGACCACAACCCCTTGCTACATTGCAAACCAGAGAGGAGAGGAGAGGACACAGTGACACAGCAAGGACAGCAGCACACCACAGAAACGCACACATCACAACCACCACCACCACCACCACCACCACCACAACACCACCACCACCACCACCACCACCAAACACCGGCACCACAAACCCCCTGCACATTACACAACACACACCGCACCAGCACCACAAACACCATGGCACCACAAAGGATGCCCAAGTTCACGCCCATGGAGCTGACGGTCATGGTCGACGAGATCATCAAGGTGTACCCACACATCTATGGGAACATGGTCCAGCACACACCACTAGCCACCAGAAACAGAATGTGGAACCGGATCGTAGACCAGGTCAATGCAGTCGGGACCCTGCCCAGGAACAGAGTCGAGATTAACAAACGTTGGAATGACGTCAAGAGCCTGGTCAAGAAGAAGGAGGGCAAAAACAGAGAGCTGGCTGCCGTCACTGGCGGAGGGAATCCCGCGCTCTTTAAGACCTTCAAAGCGTGGGAGGAGAAGGTGCGAGTCGTAATCCATCCGGAGATCCTCGCCGGATTAGCAGGGGAGTGGAGGCTGGTAAGTACAAACTAATGTATACCAGCACACCGCTATGTACTCACATGCACTACCACCATGCCACAGCTCCCAGGGACAAACACCCCCATGTCCAGCACACAATACACAACACATCACACACACATGCAACAGACACCACCACACACAGCCCAAACCGAACAACTGCAAGATGCGTGGGGACATGTGTACACTAAGCCAGCCACGTAACCACCAACAGGTCCCCAAATATGCCAGAAGCGCCACAACGAGCAACCACCACACCCATGTGTCCACCACAGCTGCACCAACCGACAAGTAACAGGTAAGTGGCAGGAACACAAAGTGCAGTGGGTGGGACGGTGGACAGCCCAAGTACAACACACACCAGGCCCCAGTCCCACAGCACAGCAAGGAGGAGCATCCCCCACACCCCACACCCACGTGTCAGCCACCGCAGTGCACAACGACAGCCGAAAGGCAGACATCACGGTCCACAGCAATCGGTGTCAGTGGGTATCCAGCCACCCCCACGACCCACAACACCCTCCCACCCCCACAGACCTGCAACATGGAGCACCCCCGCTTAGAGCCACGTGGCATCCAGTACAGTGCACGCACGAACAACTTGCAGGTGGGAAACTGGACAGGGCCGGATTACTGGAGGCATGAGGACCGTAACACGACCAACACATGGGACATGTCACGTAGCAGACGAACACGCAGCACCGCCCACCGTCACGAACAAGTGAACAATGTGCACACGGACATGAACAACAGACTCACACCCCACATGACCCATCACAGACATAGCAACACCCAAGGAGCCACATCTGCATGCACAAGCCACACTGAATATAGTACCACACGGCAGCCACTGTGCAACTCATCACACACAACCGAAACACCATTGAAGTCCTGTCCATGTAGCCCCAACTGCCTGTCAACCACACACCCCACAACTACGCCTATGTAAGACAAACAACACTAGACGCAACAGAGCGGAACAACATAAATGCACACGAACACCACTGAACCCATCAAACACACAGACACACCATGCACAAACAACATACCATCCATCCCATCCGTCAGCCCCAGTCTCATGAAAGGCATGTCATCCGCACAGCTGCCACACATACAGCAGTCACGCTAAGATACATGCCCATTACCAACCATGTGCCAGAAGTCAATGAAGTGCACGACACACTGTGAGCAACAACACACAACATGGGCCACACCCCCCGAGCACTGCAGTGATGCACATGGCACAGGGCAGCACGCACACCAAGGAGATGGGACAACTGCAATACGTTGGCTGGCACACAACCATCACTCACTCATAACGATGCGTCCAATGCCATGTCCAGTAATCACAACAGACAGCAAATATGCAGGCCATGTCAAGCATGCACACACCTCAAACCATGCACTGTCATGCTGCCACAACACATGTCACGTTCGGCACCCATGGTTCACAGCATGTACCCCAAAAGCATATTCCCTCCCAAATGCGAATCCGGGGCATGGCCCCCATGTTGCCATATGCGTTCCTAAGCGTTCCATTTGAACCCCAAAAGCATATTCCCTCCCAAATGCGAATCTGGGGCATGGCCCCCATGTTGCCATATGCGTTCCTAAGCGTTCCATTTGAACCCCAAAAGCATATTCCCTCCCAAATGCGAATCTGGGGCATGGCCCCCATGTTGCCATATGCGTTCCTAAGCGTTCCATTTGAACCCCAAAAGCATATTCCCTCCCAAATGCGAATCTGGGGCATGGCCCCCATGTTGCCATATGCGTTCCTAAGCGTTCCATTTGAACCCCAAAAGCATATTCCCTCCCAAATGCGAATCTGGGGCATGGCCCCCATGTTGCCATATGCGTTCCTAAGCGTTCCATTTGAACCCCAAAAGCATATTCCCTCCCAAATGCGAATCTGGGGCATGGCCCCCTTGTTGCCATATGCGTTCCTAAGCGTTCCATTTGAACCCCAAAAGCATATTCCCTCCCAAATGCGAATCTGGGGCATGGCCCCCATGTTGCCATATGCGTTCCTAAGCGTTCCATTTGAACCCCAAAAGCAAAGTACAAACCAGACCCAGGATGGGCCAGGAGCCCGCATACACCAGAGTCACAATAAGTAGGGGCACAGCAACACACCCATCGGCATGGCCAATCCGTCCCATGCCACATGTGCACAGCACACAGTCCCATTGCCAAGCACACACAACTACAGATGCTACAGCCACACACACGCCTCCGGGAAACCCATGTACGAGATTGCACGAACTGTCAATGTCAGACGACAAATACATACTTCGCCAGGTGCAACACAATAACTAATCTCATTCTCTCCACAGGTGACGAACTGCTGGATGCTGGGGATGGAGCCAGCAGCCAGCACAGCCAGCCTACAAGCCCCCAACGAGGACACACGGATCTGGAGGATCTGTCCTCCTCTTCGGACACGGACAACCAAGCAGGCCCATCTGGTGTGGCAGGGCCCAGCCGCTCCCCAGGACCCCTCCTACCCACCAACCCATCATCCAGGGCTGCTGAACATTCACAGCCCCCTGCTGCCACTGTCGTTGCGGCCACACCCACGGTCATTGTGGCCACTACCACTGCCGCAACCGCCACCATCGCCGCACCGACCACCACCGCCGCCACCACCGCCACGTCTCCGCTGGCACCAGCCCCAGCGCAGGTGGTGGCCCGGACGACTGGATCCACCCTGGGAGCCACAGCGAGGACCGTGGTGAGCAATGTGGCTAGTGGGCAGGCCGGTGGCAGCAGGACTGGTAGGAGGAGCAGGGTCAGGGAAACGCCAGCCTCCCCTGGGAGCCATGCCCTGCCTCACATGGCCAGAGTCCTTGGGGCCTATGAAGAGGCCCAAGGACAATGGGTCCGGTCTGCCTCAGACACGCGTGAGGTGCTGGGGGTGTTGAGGTCCATGGACGCCCGTATGGGCCAAATCGTGGACCTCATGGGACAGCTGGTGGTGGCGGTGAGGTCACAGCCAGGGACAGCAGCTCCCCTCCGCCACCACCTGCCGGGGCGCAGGGTGGAGCAGCAGTGTCCAGTTCCCCTGCGTCCACAGCCAGTGATCACACCTCAACCACCAGCATGTCGCAAGCAGGCACCCCCTCGCAAACGTGGAAGGGGCCGTCCGAAGAGGAAACAGATCTCCCGGGAGGACTTCGCACGCTCCAGTCGCAAGTGAGGCAGCCAGCCAGCCTTCCGCCAGCCTTCCTTGACCAGCCACTGCATTGACTTGGACTACGATCCCACTCCACACAGCCATCTGGATGGCATGTGTGTGTTGGACTATGGACATAGAACCAGTGGGTACACCCTGATCATCACGCAGCCATGACCGACAGCTCATTGTCACTGCACGCACCACTTTTGTCATCATCTTACACACAATCACATGTCACAGTTTGTAATAAATGCACCTTTTTCACTAACTGCTGTTTGTGCCCTGTGTCTTATTTGTACGGAATACAACGGCCACCTTGGGCGGAAAGGCACCTGATGCGTGGCATGGCATTTGAATCCGGAGGGCCTGTAGGGACCTAGGGGTGGGAGACAGAACAGGAGCACATTCAATGAGTGTGTCACACACCCATCACACAGTACATGTCAACAACTACAAGCAATGTACACACATCGCACAGAGCAATAGGGCACAATGCCACAGCCACCAACAGTGGCATACTACCCTGGCCATGGAGCGTTGACACACAGCACGCAGTGAACAAACGGCCACCCTGACACAGCACACACACACCTGCACAGATACAGCCACATCAGCCGTCGTACATGGACACTCACCGTCAAGTGAAGTAGCGGGCGATGAGCTGCTGCCGCACATTACCAGCTTCCTCCTCTCCGCTGTCCTCCTCACTCGAGCTGTCCTGGTCTGCGGGCTGGGGCCCTGGTTGATCTCCGTCATCCACGATGAGGGGGATCTGCTTCCGAATGGCCAGATTGTGCAGCATGCAGCACGCCACCACTATCCGGCACACCTTCTGTGGGGAGTACGCCAGCGCACCCCGGTGCGGTCCAGGCACCTGAACCTGGACTTGAGGAGGCCAAAGGTACGCTCGACCACACGTCTGGTCCTCCCATGTGCCTCATTGTAGCGATCGTCTGCTGGGGTGCGAGGATTCCTCAATGGACTGAGCAGCCATGCCCCATTCGGATACGCAGAGTCACCTGGGTGTGAGGGACACAGAGAACCGTTGCTAATCCAACTGGACAGGGGACAGCATCGCACAGCCAGCACGCTACACCACTCCACATACTCACCGACAATACAGGCACGATCCTGTTGCATATTGGACATCAGTCGTGGCAAGATGCTGTTGCGCATTATGTGTGCGTCATGGGCCGAGCCTGGGAACTTTGCACACACGTGGGTGATCACCATGTCCGCAAGGCACACCACTTGCACATTCAGGGAGTGCGTGTGCTTCCTGTTGCGGTACAGGTGCTCAGTGGCCTGTGGTGGAACAAGGCCGACATGTGTGCAGTCAATGGCTCCAACGACGTGTGGGATTCTGCCAAGGGCATAGAATGCACCCTTCACTGCCGCCAATTCACGAGCCCTGGGGAAGCGGATGTACCTGTTCCGGTACAGCATCATGGCTGCCAGTACATCCCTCAGCACCTTGCTGAACATGGGCTGGGACATCCCTCCTCCACTGCCCACTGTGTGCTGGAATGACCCAGTGGCGAAGAAATGCATGGCGGCCATCACCTTAGCCGTGGGGGTGACAGCAGTCGGATACACCCTGCGGGGACGGAGATGGGGTTCTAACATGGCACACAGTCGATGCAGGGTTGGCCTGTCCAGCCGAAACTTCCTAATGACCTCCGTATCCTCCATGTCTGCCAGCAATTGGTATGGGCGGTCAATGTTCGGTCTCCGCCTAGGGACAATGGCAGAGGACACATGTCAAAGCAACACGACACATAGCAATTTCGCATACACATCACTGACATGACTGAGCAAGCACATGAGCCACAGCCCAGCTGTCAAGCTGGGACGGCACGGCCACAATACACTTACACAGGTCTCCCACCAATGGCAATGGCTAGTGATACAAACCACTGCCATGTGCATGCACATGGGGATCTAGGCCCCAATGACTTGCGGGGCGTGCTGATGGGGACTGACTGCATATCCGTCAAGCGGCAACGCCACGGCAACATGGATGTCTGCTGAGCATGGAACTGCTTCCGCGGCTGGATGAGTATGGCACACGACGACGACGATGTGGGCACAGGCTGAGCGGCCAAAACAAGTGGGACCTGTGGCACGAGGGGATATGAGACAGTAGTAGGTGTCAGCACTGCACCCTATGTACAGCACTGTACGGATCACACCTCCCGAAACATTGACAGGTGTCCACATTGACAGCCCCATGCCAAGACGGCTGTGTGCTTGCAGTCACACGTCACAGGTGAGAGGTTACATTGCACGTGCCAGGTGGCAGACGTACACAGTGGGAGCTGGCATGTGTGTGCATGTGTCTCCTGTTCAGGATCCACCAGATGGGCGCTGACTCTGTACTGACCATTGGACACAGCATGTTCCGTGGAAGGCTTGTGTGTGTGGGATGGTGGCACTGGATGTGCCTCCGTTGGGTGGGGGCCATGCACAGGGCGGGTACGTCGATGATTGCGCATTGTTGGTCACGGTGGGTGCACCCACTCAGATGTGTTGCCCTGTGTTCAATTCCTATGTCCGCATGATGATGGACTGTAGATGTGGGCAGACTACACATTGGTCGATGTGCTGTCTATATGCATGTGCCTTCACACCAGGCACAGCTGCCCCTGCACATGTGACCCCTGCTGGACTCGCTGCTGGGTCTGTGGAGCTGATGCACCTTCTGCGCGTGGGGCGGACAGCTCTCCTCACTTCCCTCATTGCGCATGTCATGACTTTGCCGCAGGTGACATGGATCATGGAGGGCCCACATGTACGCGTGGGTAGGCTACACATGATTGTACACTGGTCGCCACCCCCAGTCAGTGTTTCGAATGGGAAGGTTGTCGTGCTGGTGGTATGTTCGATGTGGCGGATGGGCGGGCCTAGGTGCGGGCTTACATTCCGGACATGGGGGGGTAGTTGGATTGGCGACTAGTTGCAGTACACACGGGACACGTCTCTTCCTTTCCACATCTGGGTCATCCCTTGTACTTACTGACAGTGATACAGTCATCTTCGCCCCAGCCCTCATGTCCTCCCCTCGCTCCCCCAATATGCATGCTCACCTGCGAGGCTAGCGCTTGCACAGGCAGCCCCAAGCTCGCACCAGAGAGGGCAAGGAGTGTATGTGTGGGTCCAGTTGCACGAGTGGGCTGTCTCAGGGTATGATGTGTCGCGGGACGCCGTCCACCTGCGTGGTGCCCCAAATGGAGACCCGGCCTGCATGGACTATGCATCACAGTCTTCGCCTTCCGGATCCGCCACCTGCGACACCCAGTGGCTGTGGCTGCCCTTGCGGCCAGGCCGCGTCCGTCTGTGGCTGATGGCCCACACATTCACTCTTTGGCCTCTCTGGGGAGGGCTCGGGGGTGGTGGCGCACGCGCTTGCACTTAGTCGCAATGGCATGTGGCGTGGTTGGTATGATGGGCAATGGATGGGATGGTGCGAGCCACCTCCCGTGACGTCAGTGCTGCTCGTGCTGTGGTGCGTCCCCCTACACTTCCATCTGACTTGTGCCATGCTAGACGTTGAGGTTCTATTGCCTGCGTGATATGACCAGGAGGAGCGCGAGGAGACCTCTCACACACCATGCTCCACTGCCATCCCGTGCCCTGTATCGCCTGTGCGGATTGACTATGTTGGGGTTACACCTGGTCGACTGGGGCTGTGTGTGCCTTGTCAGGGGCATGGCGGGCGCACAACAGGATCCAGCTTGTCCACAGAGGGTGGGCTGAGGTGCGCCTGGTACCGCTTTGTACGTGTGCCCGGCTGCTATGCACACACGTGTTCACTCCCCCCGACAGGTGTCCTCTCACAATGCCCAGGGAAGCGGTGGTGTACTGTTCATGACCCCTCCCAACACGGCGTGCTCCAACTTGGCATGTGCGCATCTACCCGTCGCACCCACCCACCTGAGCACTGCGTCCATACGACTTCACACGACACATGTGTGTCTTCCACAGTAGTGCTACTCATTTGCGTTGACATCCAATACCAGTGGACTACATGGTCATGTCACGACTGCCGTGTACTTCACATACTCTCATCCTCTCTCATTCGTACTTGTGAAATGAGTCAGCGGAGACAGTTTTGGTTTCAAACATTATATTGAGTCTTCTGTCCTCTGTGATGCAGTATAGTGGACACTACTGGCAGCGGAATACATGTTGAGGATATACTGAGCATGATTGCAAATGGGATAGGGAGTGGGGTTACATGTGATTGGCTGTTGCATGTGGGATGTGGGCTTCAGAGTGACATCTGCTTGGCCAAGGCTGTGCTAATGTACATTTACGTATAGCTGCGGAGCTGCGGACTTTGACACAGACGGTATACATGTAGCCTACCAGACCGCTTGGCATCATGGGCACAGTCCATCTCAGTTCCATGTGACAGGTTTGCTGCGGTTGTTCCTCATGCACGCGTGCATGTGAGATGACATCAGGGCATGTGCTTGCGTGCATGCAGCGGCGTGCCACTTGTTGTTGCACTGTGGTGGTTACTGGACATGTCACAGTCACTGGGGTCGTGTTGTTGTTGTATGCACTTGTCGTCCATGCAAAGGTCCTGGTATGGGATTCCCGGGGCGGGGGTGGGAGGGGTGCAGCACCCACAGACTCCAGGCGACCTATTCATGTCCACTGAGCGGTGTGTGTGTCCATGGGCGCTGGATCCATGTTGTGTCCTGGTTGTTCGTGCAGTTCCGTCCATGTGGGTGCGATACACAGAGCCCATGCCACTGCCTCCCACGATGCATGCGGTGTTCCTGGATGTGATGGGGAACAGTGTGCATGTCCCGGTCATATCCGATGTCATGGCGATGTCGTTGATGGTGTGGTTACAGTTGCCGGTCGTTTGGTATGGCTGTTGTGGTGGTGACTGGCCAGTCCGTGCGGAAGCTAAGCATGGGTGCGGGGTTGGACATCATAGGTCACTCGGGGAACCTGCGTTGTGGTCCGACGTATTTACAGGTTGTCAGGTATGCGATGCCGTCCAGCAGGGCTTCCATGTCATTGGTGGTGTACATGTTTGCCAGCCAATGAAGCGGATGGTGGCTGTCAAGGTGTTGTTCGTAGGTTGTCCCTTGGAGGACCATGATGGGGCATGCTGGGTGACATTCGATGTAGCTGTTATCGATGATCCGTCGTGTGGAGGCACAGTGGTCCCATTTCAGTGCGGGTGCGATGTTGGCCACATACGCCATGCCCCCATAGGCAGAGCAGGCCCTGTCGTGTGCGTCCAGAGGGAGGAGTAGTGGTAGCAGGTCCGCCTTCAGACATGCCGGGTTGGAGAGGCATATCTCGACGGGATGCTGGTAGGGACACCTCCGACAGTAGAAGACGGGCATGATGCAGCTGAACAATGTGATGCGGTAAGTCAGTCGGTAACTTACGTTCAGCAGGGACAGGAGATCGCATCCCAATGTATGGCACAGGTTGGTTTTGTACAGCTTGAGCTGTTCGGCGTAGTTGGGTAGGTGTGTTGCGGTTGCCATTTCGCAGCGGTTCGTTGAGGTGGCGTGCTCCGGCTGTGTGTGCAGTCTGCAATGTGCACGCTCCGGGGTTGCTGTGAGCTCTGTGTAGTCGTAGGGAGACAGGACTTGTGTTCTGTTGGCTTGTTTGGAGGACACGGGCCCTCTTCCCACATGCTTCTCAGACAGTTCAAGGTCAGTGCTGTGTGACTCCTTCCAATTAACTTGCATGTGGCCGACATGGGGGAGTGTTTTCTTCTTTCTTCCCCGTCCGTTGTGTGCTTCTGTGATATGCGCTATCTGCCGTGTGGTCGGTCTCCTCGGCATGCCTGTGTTGGTCTATTCTTGGACAATGGCTGTATTCACCGGCTTCTGTCGTAGGGCTGTGGTTTCGGAGTTGGAATGGAAGGTCATTCAGTGCTGTCTGCTCTCCCTTGTGTGGGCGGCAGGCTGCCTTTCCGCTCTGCGTTGGGCCTTGTGTGTGGATGTTATTCTTGGGCCACCTGTTGTCGGTCCCCGGGCTCTTTGGTGTTCCGTTTTATATGTCTTGTTCATATGTGCAGGGTGGTATGGGTGTTTCTGTGTGGTACTGGCGTTCCTCTTCCCGAAGGGGCCCTGCTTCTCCTAGTTGGTGTTGCCGCCGCTGTGTGCTACGCCATGTTTGTTACACTGGGGTGTGTCCTGCTGTTGCGTGTCTTCACTGACATGTGTGCGTCGGTTGTGTGGCGTTGGGTGTTGTCCGTGAATTGGGCGTTGGGGACATGTCTGTGGCCGGCCTGTCACGTGTCATGTGCGTTCGGGGTGGGGCTGATGTGTGTGCTGCTTGGTTGTGTCCCTGTGTCTGTGTGCGACGCATGCATGGCGCTGCGGTTGGCCTCTGCGTTGTGCGCATGTGTGGCGGCGTCATCGGCGCTTTGGGGCCGTGACGGGGTGGTTGGTTCCTAGTCCCAGGTGGTGTGTACACATGTGTTCTGCGATGTTACGATTTGGCCTGTGTGTCATATGTGGATGCGATGGTGGATGTGTTGTGTACACGCGCTGGTGGGGGTTGTCCGCTTTTCCGCCCTTGCACTGTGTGCGCTGTTTGCGTGCACTTGTTGTGTGTGTGCCTACCTGCGTCTCCGCGGTACGTTGCGTCCTTGGTGGTGCATCAGCAGGAGCATGGGGACGGCCTGCAGTGCTGGATTCATGCTCGGGGAGCCGCTTTTCGTTGTCCGTGCTCGGCGTCCGTGTTACCGCTTCGGTTTGTCGTACGGTATCTCTTGGCCGTGGGAGCCGTTTGTTTGCGGCATCGTAATTTATGCGCCGGGCGGGACGTGTTTCGTCGGACGGTGTGTGTCAGTTGGGCTGCGCCGCTACGTGTACGGGCGCACTTTGATGGCGGACGGTGTTGCTGGCTTGCCGGCGGTGTTTGGCCTGCTTTTCGCATCGTAATTGGGCGGGCGTGTGGACTGCTGCGTGCCGGCGGTAACTGGTGCTTTTTGCATCCGCCAGCACGGCGGTTGTGCTTCCGCCCGCCATCGTAATGGGCCCCTTAGAATTTTTAAACATTTTAAAATATTTTTAACTATGTTTATTTTAATTATATGTATTATTTACTTTATTTTACTTTATTTTTTTAACTTAAATAAAAAATGATATTTTTAACAACGATATTTTTGACATCGATATTTTTGCTCTCGATATTTTTGTACTTACCATAATGTAGATAGGATGTCGATATTCTTGACTTCGATATTCTTGCGTCGATATTTCTGTAGGTCGATATTCTGACCTTCAATATTTTGTCAGTGATTCGTTATCTCATGCATACCTTTGTCATGTCATGTGCAAATCTCAATTTGTACTACCGACCATACTTGCTTTGTTTTCATATGGTCCTTGATGCTCTGGCCCCATGGCACTTACACATGGCATTCAGTGCTGTGCATGATTGTGCACAGACTTTCTTCAACATGTGAATTGGTGAGTCACACTTTGGTTGCTGTAACAGTTACATTCGCTTAGCTGTCTGCACACTGTAAGTGGCAATAGGATCTGTGTGAATTTTTGTGGGATGAGAGGGCTGGTGTTGTCATATGGCACCATGCTTTTTGAGAGGAATGGCTGGGTGCATGTACTGTCTACTTACCTGTTCTGTTTTCACATTTGGGTGGAATTTGTGACACATCTCTCTGTGTGTGTGGTGGAGGGCTCCATCCTGCTCAGGGGTGGGACAAGACAGCATAAGATGGCTACCTACCTGTTAGTTTGAAGTGTACAATGCAATGGCTGACACATGCATCTGGTTTGGAGGGAGTGCTCCATCTTGATGATTTGTGGAACAAGGGGGCATGGTGGTAGTAGTAGTGCAGGCCTCCCACCCATAAACAGAACAACCTTGGTAAATGGCTGCCTACCTCTAAGTTTGGTTGGTGTACTACGATGGCTGCCACATGCTTCATGGTGGGGGGTGAGTGCCACATCCTGCTCAGGGGTGGGACAGGGTTGACTGGTGGGAGTTGTGGTGCAGGCCTCCCACCCCCAAACACCCCTTCCTGTGAAGATGGCTACCTACCTGTAAGTTTGGTTGTTGTAATACAATGGCTGCCACATGCTACTGGGTGTGGTGGAGTGCTCCATCCTGCTCAGGGGTGGGACAGGGGGGACTGGTGGGAGTTGTGGTGCAGGCCTCCCACCCCCAAACACCCCTTCCTGTGAAGATGGCTACCTACCTGTAAGTTTGGTTGTTGTAATACAATGGCTGCCACATGCTACTGGGTGTGGTGGAGTGCTCCATCCTGCTCAGGGGTGGGACAGGGGGGACTGGTGGGAGTTGTGGTGCAGGCCTCCCACCCCCAAATACCCCTTCCTGTGAAGATGGCTACCTACCTGTAAGTTTGATTGTTGTAATACAATGGCTGCCACATGCTACTGGGTGTGGTGGAGTGCTCCATCCTGCTCAGGGGTGGGACAGGGGGGCCTGGTGGGAGTTGCGGTGCAGGCCTCCCACCCCCAAACACCCCTTCCTGTGAAGATGGCTACCTACCTGTAAGTTTGGTTGTTGTAATACAATGGCTGCCACATGCTACTGGGTGTGGTGGAGTGCTACATCCTGCTCAGGGGTGGGACAGGGGGGCCTGTTGGGAGTTGTGGTGCAGGCCTCCCACCCCCAAACACCCCTTCCTGTGAAGATGGCTACCTACCTGTAAGTTTGGTTGTTGTAATACAATGGCTGCCACATGCTACTGGGTGTGGTGGAGTGCTCCATCCTGCTCAAGGGTGGGACAGGGGGGCCTGGTGGGAGTTGTGGTGCAGGCCTCGCACCCCCAAACACCCCTTCCTGTGAAGATGGCTACCTACCTGTAAGTTTGGTTGTTGTAATACAATGGCTGCCACATGCTACTGGGTGTGGTGGAGTGCTACATCCAGCTCAGGGGTGGGACAGCGTTGACTGGTGGGAGTTGTGGTGCAGGCCTCCCATCCCCAAACACCCCTTCCTGTGAAGATGGCTACCTACCTGTAAGTTTGGTTGTTGTAATACAATGGCTGCCACATGCTACTGGGTGTGGTGGAGTGCTACATCCTGCTCAGGGGTGGGTAAGGGCGACCTGGTGGGAGTTGTAGTGCTGGTTGCCTGGACACATCCAACCCTGTAAATGTTGGCTGCCTTTGGGGTGAATCAGATGGAGTGCATGTTACATCTGTGAGACCTGTGTTGGGTATTGTGGTGCAGATGAATGTACTTGGGCCTCGGAGATGTAGCTTTGTAGTTGTGCAGGACAGAACATAGCAGTGTAATGTTATACATTTGTTGTTACTTACCAGCCTGCACTCCCCGGCTATTCCTGTGAGATTCTCTGGATGCAGTATGGCAAGCACCTTCTCCTCCCATGCAGAGAATGTTCTTGGTGGAATGGGAGGGCCACCGCCAGTCCTCTGAGCCAGCTCATGGTTCTTGTTCCTCTTCTTTTTGACCACACTCTTCAGGTCATGCCACCGCTTCATGATTTCCTGTTTGTTGCGCGGGGTGGTCCCTACTGCATTGACCTTGTCAACTATCCTTACCCACATTTGCGTTCTGGTGGCTAATGGTGTCTGTTGGACCAGGTTACCAAACAATTGTGGTTCTACTCTGATTATCTCATTTACCATGACTGTCAACTCACTCTCTGTGAATTTGGGCATTTTCTGTGGTGCCATGGTGTGTGATGTGCAAAGGGGTTAGAGGTGCAGGTGTGTAAGTGGTGGTAGTGGTGGTGATGTGTATGGTGTGTGATGTGCTAAGGGGTTAGTGGTGCAGGTGTGGAAGTGGTGGTGGTGATGTGTGTGTGTAGTAATGGTGTGTTGATTTGCCTCTCCTTTCAGCTGTGGTGTTTGGCCCTTCACTTCTGGAGTATTGCAAAGGATTGTGGTCAGGGAAGGGGCTGGTTTTATACTCAGCTATGTGGGTGTGTCAGAATGGGGTATTGATGTCAGGTGTGTTGTGTGGGTTGTCCTGTGATTTGTATTTTTGAAGTTGCCATGGGAGTGTGTCATTGGGGTGTGTTAGGTGTTTTTGGGGGCAGGGCTAGTGTGCTGTGTGCACTTGGTGGCCTTGTTGTAAGTTTTTTTTGTCGACCGCCATATTTGTCACGGAGCGTCCGCAGCGGTGGCTATGCTACAGCCCTTCCGCCGGCTCTCCCATTCATCACTGTTTGCGACCGCGGCGGTCGGAAACTGCGGAACGTACCGCTGTCACATCGGGGGAATCCTAATTTCACGGGCGGTTACTCCGCGTGCCTGGCGGCGGTTTTGTGTGTTTCATCCGCGAATCCGACCATCGCGGACGGATTTTTACCAGCTCCGCCACCTGCTGGCGTTTTTTGTTGCCTCTTTCCGCCGCGGTCGGATATTTTTGGCGGTTGATCCTAATCTGACCGCCGGTTTTGCCGCGGTACCGGCGGGCGGTTAATTTCCGCTACCATGGCGGTCGGGGTGGTTTTCCGCCCGCCATCCTAATAGACCCCGAAGTTAGAATATTAAAAGTGACCTCCCCCAGTTATATGAAGTGTCCCCAGTCTTTGTGGGATTGGAGTTAGAATTGCAAATCTGATCTCCCTAATTCTATGCACTTTTCCCATTGTTTGTAGGACTAAAGATAGAAACTAAATTTGATCCTCCCAAGTATTTGCAGTTTCCTCAATGTTTGTTGCATTGAAGATAGAATAGTAAATACTCCACGGCTCCCTATAATAGCTGCACTTTCCCCAATGCTTTTTGGACCAATGAAGAACAGCAAATTAAACCCATTAAATTGTGTGTATATTTGTTATAATATTAGTATGATTGTAGTTGAAAAAGTGTACTTTAAAAGTGTTTACTATTTTTTATTTCCGTCTTTTATCATTATTTTGAAGATGTTTATGTAATTTGTTACAAAATTAATACATTTAAATCATTTACAATAGATGAATAAATTTAGAGCATGCATTTTGAGAGATATAAGTTAAACTTTTTAGGTTTATAAACGTTTCTACATTGTTGGTGTTTTTTTTAAATCAAATAATTTATTTCATGTTGTCATTTTTTTATACAATGTTATCAGTCAGTATAAAGTTTATTCCATTTAAAAAAAACATAAAAGTACATTATAAATTCATCAATTGTATCACATTCATAAAATTACAAATTACTAAAACATCCGAATATTTATATACCAATTGATCACAGATGTAAAATAACAAAATAATTGATTGTCGCATATCAATAATAAAAACATAATAAAAAAGACATCCTGGCAAACAGTTCAATCTCCCAGCTCCAACTAATATATCTAAACCAGCAACATATGAAAGGACAAGAAGAGAATAATCTCAAAACGTTTCTTAAATTAATGCCTTGCTGGAGCTCTTTTGCTTCTGCCCAGCAAATATGTATTGATGGTAAAGTTTGTATAAAAACCAGGGCTTCCCTGAATTGCCTAATATTAGCACATCTCAATACAGGTATTTAAAAATTGAGTCTTAAGGATACATAAAATTTGCAGAAAAAGAAAAGGTGAATCATTGATTGGGAAGAGCAATGGTCTCAAAGACAAATCGGTAAAGTCACATAATGAGAAACTCACATAGGAAAAGGAACCATAAAGTCCACAGTGCTGAACCTCAATCTTGTCAACCTATATCTATGGAAACTGTATGGGTCCAAGCCTAGAGCACAACATCAGCCACATATATCAGAGTGGGTATGGGATGAATACCAACACATAGGGGCCGATTCCAATATCGGCCGGAAGGGCTCCGAATCGGATTCGGCTTTACCGGATCCGATTCGGAGGCCTTTTTCCCGACCGATTCGTACAGTCGTCCCAGCGAGCAAGTACGATGCGAGCGCACACGAAATCGCCGACCGACTCGTTCCTGGGTCCGAACCGCTCCGACCGACTCGTACGGACATGGCACGCACCACGCAATGGAGACGTTTCCCAACCGAGCAAGTACGATGCGCGCTTCGAACAGCCCGACCGACTCGTAGCGTCCGGCTCCAAAGAGCTGTCAGAGCCGGACTTCGGGGGTCCTTGTCGGTCCCCCCTAAACATGCATGTACGGTGCGAGTCGCACCGACGCGTACCCACTGTAGGGGGCCCCCCTGTTAGCGACGTACCCATTCAGTCAATGGGAGCCCGTGTACGTGTTGTACGACTGGCTCCCATTGACTTCAATGGGAGTCCGACCGATTCGAGTCGGGCAGCATACGGCCGCATCGTACTCTCTCGGTCGGACTGCGGGAGTCCGGCTCGGTCGGAAATCTCTCCGGATCCGGCTCGGTCGGAGAGATTTCCGGCCCGAATCGGAATCGGCCCCATAGTGCGTCAATGGCTGAATTAAGTAAAAACATTTAGAAACCATTCATATATAAAATAAAAAGAAAAGGAGCCAAGACACAGCCCTGTCTCACTCCCTCTGAAATCTGAAAGGGTTTAGTTGTCTCCCCATTTGGGCGGTATTTAATACTGGCTGTCACTTCGCTATACGGTTGCCTTAGTAAATATATAATGTCATCCTCCACCCCTAGATTTGTCATAATGTCACATAATTTATTACGGTTCACATGGTCAAAAGCCGAACAAAGATCCATGAATGCAGTGTAAACAGAACCACCTTTCAAGACTACATATTTATTAATTAAAATATAAAAATTGGCACACTGCTCAACTGTGCCCACTCCAGGTGAAACCATATAACTCAGACATAATCTGATTATTCTTGACCCAAGTCTCTAGTCGATCCAATAAAATCATACCCATTATCTCCACAGGGGTATCAATCAATGATATAGTGTGATAGGACTTTTGGTCACATTTTATTATTGTGCCACTTTTAAAAAGGGCAACAAAGGTGACCCAAAGTGCTATCTCCCTATATCTTATTGATACCACTGTGAAGATAATGGCTATGATTTTATTGGACCAACTGGAGTCCCTTGGTAGGCGACAGCTAGCAACGGCCCTCAAAGTGTTGATAAGACGAGGTGCCCACATATCTGTGTTTGCCTAAAAAAGATTTGTGGGGACACCATCAGGGCCAGAAGCCTTGCCCATGGAGCATTTGCTAATAGCTTTGAGTACATCCTTTAGTTCAATAGCAAGACCACCAGGCTTGACTGCCTCACAATAAGAGGATATGACTGGAAGGCTACCACCACTATAAACCTCTGAAAATAATAATATAAATAAGGGAGCCAATTAGCTGGGAGATGACAGCATCAAGCCCTGTGTCAGAGGAATCATTAAAAAATGTAAGGTTGATTACCTGCCAAAACGCTCTACTCTCTTTCTTGCAGCTGGCTTCTACACAAGCATCCTCTCTGATTTGTTGTTTCCTCATGCTAACTGCGTATTTGTAGGCGAATCGACACGAACAAATAAGCTCCCCATTCCTAGGGGTTGACTTCAAAGCTTTAACCAAATGCCTGTGTGCTTTAGAACAAGTGGTATCAAACCAACGTGTTTTCTTGAGCTACCTGGACTTACAGGGGGCCAGCAGCATCTCCTTAACGGAGTCGCATAACCCATGGAAGCTGGCAA
Source organism: Calotriton arnoldi (assembly GCA_963921515.1). Classification (NCBI taxonomy): domain Eukaryota; kingdom Metazoa; phylum Chordata; class Amphibia; order Caudata; family Salamandridae; genus Calotriton; species Calotriton arnoldi. Next base: position 205,168 of record CAWUFW010001715.1, on the reverse strand, counting down.
TAATATCATCAATATTGGCATCCCCATCTAAACAGGTATGTTGTCATGATATACAATATTGTAAAACACTTTCTTCCTTTTTTTAACATGCTAATTTAATTTATAGCTTTTAATAAACATGGTATATATATATATACACTGAAAAAACCATAGGTTTTAGGGACAGTTATAGTTAGTTGGACATTTCACTCGTACAAAACCATAGAAATTCCCCCGTTATAGTTAGTTCAGCTAACTATAACTCGCGCCCCCGCAATGCACTGCTGATGACGTCACATATTACATCACTCATGACATGGTCAGTGACATCACTGATGACATCACTGATGACATCTCAAATGACATCACTGATGACATCATCCAATGACTGTGTTTCTGTAAAGTTTAAATATTTTTAATATATAGGGAAAGGTGTATTGAAGAATGAGTGGGTGTATAAGTGTGTGGATGAAGGATTTAGTAGGTGCGTGACTGACTCTATAAGTGAGTGATTAAACGTATCTTACTGAATGCAAGGGTTAGTGACTAAACTGGGTGAATGTCTGTAACTGTCTGTCTGTTGCTGTGTAAGTGGCTGCATGGGTTTGTGAATAGCTACATGAGTGTCTATATGAGTTATTGATTGGTTGTCTGAGTATCTGTATGGGTGCCTGAGTGTTTGTGTGGGTGGGGTGTGTGCGACTCTGTGCATAGATGTGTGAGTGGGTGATTCACTGGGTGGATGGTTTCAAGAGTGCATCTGTGATAGGCTGTATGGGTGGGTAAGTGTGTGTAAGAGTGTGTTAGTGAGTGAATGTATGTCCCAGTGGTACATGTGTGAGTAACTACATATGTGAAAGGCAGTATATATGTGTGTTGGAGTATATAAATAGCTATAAGCGAGAGTGTGTGATTGTGAGAGTGACTGTATGGATGAGTGTGTGCTTGTATCAGTGATTGTATAAGAGCGTAAGAATGTGCTAGTATTTGTATGAGTAAGTGAGCTGGTGTGTGTATAACTGTATAGGTGAGTAAATGGCAGTGTGTTTAATTATTTGCATGACTGACTAGGTGTGTGAGTACCTCTATGGATGAGTGGCGGTGTTTGAGTGTCTATATAGGAGTATGAGTGCATATGATAGTCCTGTACTGAGTGACCATAAGTATGAGTGACTGTATGGGTGAGTGAGTGGATGTGTGTGTAGACCTAAGAATCAGTGAGTGGGTATGTAGTTATTGGTGTTGGAGTGTCTATGGTTTTGCGAATGGCAGTCTGTAATTTAGAGTGGGTGTATCAAAGGTTATATTAGGGTGTGAGGAGGTGCATCAGATTATCACGTGGATGATGTCATCAGTGATGTCATCAGTGAGTTCATTTGAGATGTCATCAGTGATATCATCAGTGATGTCACTGACCATGTCATGAGTGATGTAATATGTGACGTCATCAGCAGTGCATTGCGAGGCGCGAGTTATAGTTAGCTGAACTAACTATAACGGGGGAATTTCTATGGTTTTGTACGAGTGAAATGTCCAACTAACTATAAAGGTTTTTAAATGCTAATTTCTAACTATAACGTGCCTGAAACCTATGGTTTTTTAAGTGAATTTCAAAGGTTTTTTAAATGCTAATTTCTAACTATAACGCCCCTAAAACCTATGGTTTTTTCAGTGAATTTCAAAGGTTTTGTAAATGACAATTTTTAAATGTATTAATTGTTATATTTATTTTTTTATACTGATTTACTACATTTTTTAAACTATTTATTTTTACATATTTTATTTTTTAAATTACATTGTAATTACATTATACATTACATTACAAAATATACTTTCTCAGAATGAATTACTTTAGTTTAAATACTTTGCAAATAGGCAATAGACTTTTAAGTACAGTAGATACAGTTGTTGCAATGTGCAACACAATTTCAAACACAATGCAACATTGAGCTCAATGTGAATTTCTAGTTAAATGCAATTAGTTACTTTATGGATTACTTTTATAACCACAGGACTGGATCCTAGATTCAGTCCTGGGACATCTCCTGTAAATAGTTGAGTAAAAGCGTTTTGGTTACAGTAGTGATTTTTAAGGAATATTATTGTATTTTAAAAGTTGACACTTAGAAACTTTTTCACATAGAATCACCAATGTTATCCTATGGGAGGAAATTCACTTAGCAGGTAAGTAGTGCTATCGTTACTTTTTCTTACTCAGTGGTGGATCCTGTATCCAGCACTGGTGCATCTCCTGTAAACAGTTGAAAGAATGCGTTTAAGTCATACAGGCGATTTTTAAGGAATATTTGTAGTTTGTGAAAATCGACACTTTGAAACTTTTCTGCTGAAAACCAGACAATGGATTCCAATGGAAGGAAATACAAGTTACTGGTAAGTACGGTTAGAATTACTTTTCAGGGTCAGTGCTGGGCTAAAAGATGCAGCACTGGGTTCTCTCCTGATAACAGGTGAGTAAATCGGAATTCGTAGTTCAGCTGATTTTAGAGGAATATTATAAAGTTCCAAAACTCCACACTTAGAAGAATTTCCAAGTGAAACCAGTCAATGTTAGCCTATGGAAGGAAATTCAAGTTACTGGTAAGAACGGTTAAAATTACTTTTCAGGATCAGTACTGGGCTTAAAGATGCAGCACTGAGGTCTCTCCTGATAACAGGTGAGTAAATCGGAATTCGTAGTTCTGCTGATTTTAGAGGAATATTTGTATGTTTCAAAAATCGACACTTTGAAACTTTTCTGCTGAAAACCAGACAATGGATTCCTATGGAAGGAAATACAAGTTACTGGTAAGGACGGTTAGAATTACTTTTCAGGGTCAGTGCTGGGCTAAAAGATGCAGCATTGGGTTCTCTCCTGATAACAGGTGAGTACATCGGAATTCGTAGTTCAGCTGATTTTAGAGGAATATTTGTATGTTTCAAAAATCGACACAGAAACTTTTTCAGCAAAAAGCTGGCAATGATAACCTAAGGAAGGAAATTCAAGTTACTGGTAAGTACGGTTAAAATTACTTTTCAGGATCAGTACTGGGCTGAAAGATGCAGCACTGAGGTCTCTCCTGATAACAGGTGAGTAAATCGGAATTCGTATTTTGGCTGATTTTAGAGTAATATTATAAAGTTCCAAAACTCCACACTTAGGTGAATTTCCAAGTGAAACCAGTCAATGTTAGCCTATGGAAGGAAATTCAAGTTACTGGTAAGTACGGTTAAAATTACTTTTCAGGATCAGTACTGGGCTCAAAGATGCAGCACTGAGGTCTCTCCTGATAACAGGTGAGTAAATCGGAATTCGTAGTTCTGCTGATTTTAGAGGAATATTTGTATGTTTCAAAAATCGACACTTTGAAACTTTTCTGCTGAAAACCAGACAATGGATTCCTATGGAAGGAAATACAAGTTACTGGTAAGTACGGTTAGAATTACTTTTCAGGGTCAGTGCTGGGCTAAAAGATGCAGCATTGGGTTCTCTCCTGATAACAGGTGAGTAAATCGGAATTCGTAGTTCAGCTGATTTTAGAGGAATATTTGTATGTTTCAAAAATCGACACAAACTTTTTCAGCAAAAAGCAGGCAATGATATCCTATGGAAGGAAATTCAAGTTACTGGTAAGTACGGTTAAAATTACTTTTCAGGATCAGTACTGGGCTGAAAGATGCAGCACTGAGGTCTCTCCTGATAACAGGTGAGTAAATCGGAATTCGTATTTTGGCTGATTTTAGAGGAATATTATAAAGTTCCAAAACTCCACACTTAGAAGAATTTCCAAGTGAAACCAGTCAATGTTAGCCTATGGAAGGAAATTCAAGTTACTGGTAAGTACGGTTAAAATTACTTTTCAGGATCAGTACTGGGCTGAAAGATGCAGCACTGAGGTCTCTCCTGATAACAGGTGAGTAAATCGGAATTCGTATTTTGGCTGATTTTAGAGGAATATTATAAAGTTCCAAAACTCCACACTTAGAAGAATTTCCAAGTGAAACCAGTCAATGTTAGCCTATGGAAGGAAATTCAAGTTACTGGTAAGTACGGTTAAAATTACTTTTCAGGATCAGTACTGGGCTCAAAGATGCAGCACTGAGGTCTCTCCTGATAACAGGTGAGTAAATCGGAATTCGTAGTTCGGCTGATTTTAGAGGAATATTTGGACAATGGTGAAGGGAGGGGGCGGGGCCTGAGGTGACATCTGTGCAAACGCGCCCCATGGCGCGTTTTAAGTTGGGGGATTAAGTCCCCTTGAATCATGAGGCTCCCTGGGGTCCAACTAGCCCACCCTGTACCTCCAGTATGTGCCAGGGAGCTGCGTTGCAGAGAGGTGTTCAGAGGCCACGCCCTTTTGCACCTCTCTGCAACGCAGCTCTGTGGCGCTTTCTGGACGTACCTGGTGGGCTAGTTGGCCCCAGGGACCCTCAGGATTGAAGGGGATTTCATTCCCCATCTTAAAATGCGCCACGGGGCCTGTTTGCACACATGTCACCTGAAGCCCCGCCCTCCCTTCACCACTGTGCAAACGCGCCCCGTGGCGCGTTTTAAGTTGGGGAATGAAATCCCTTCAATCCTGAGGGTCCCTGGAGTCCAACTAGCCCACCATGTACCTCCAAAAAGCGCCACAGAGCTGCGTTGCAGAGAGGTGTAAAAGGGGCGTGGCCTCTGTACACCTCTCTGCAACGCAGCCCCCTGGCGCATACTGGAGGTTCCTGGTGGGCTAGTTGGCCCCCAGGGACCCCCAGTATTCAAGGGGAATTCGCCTCATCTGCAAACGCGCCAGGGGCGCGTTTGCAGAGTGGTGAAAGAAGGGGGCGTGGCCTCCGGCGCGATGCCAGTGTTTTTTTGTTGTTGTTTTTTTAAAGAAGGGGGCTGTGTGGCCCCCTTCTTTCTCTAATTTATTGGTCCTGGGGACCCCATCCCCCAGGGCCTGCCCCCTATTTATTTAAAAAAAAAAAAAAAATTTGGAAGGGGGCCGCGGGCACCCCATCCCCCGGGGCATGGCCTTTTTTTTATTGTTTTGGAGGGGGGCTGCGTTGCCCCCCTCCTCAGGCCACTTATGGCCCCGGGGACCCCATCCCCCGGGGCCGGCCTTTGTCTTTTTTTTAATTTTATTTTTTAATTTTGGGGAAGGGGGCCGCGTGGCCCCCCTCCCGGGCCACTACTTGCCCCGTGGACCCCATCCCCCGGGGCTGGCCCTCTCTGTTGGGGACTGTGGGGGGGTCCCCAATCCCCCCACAGTCCCGCCGGCTCCCCGCGTCCCTTGGGAGCCGGCATTGCTTCTCCACATGGGGAGCTGCTAAGATGCAGCTCCCCATGTGGAAAAGCAATTTGCTTTGGATATTTGCTTTGGATATTGCTTTGGATATTGGAAGCGAGAGCAGGTTTCCCTGCTCTCGCTTCCAATATCCAAAGCAGTTTGCTATGACAGGACGGGAGCCGCGAGGCCCCCGTCCTGTCATAGCAAACTACAGTGTCCCGGGGTAGGCCCCGGGACACTGCAGGAGCCGGCCCTGGGGGTGGCGGTCCCCAGGGCCATTACAGGCTCCAGGAGGGGGGCCGCGCGGCCCCCTCCCTCCATTGACAAAGCCCCGGGAGGTGGTGGTCCCCGGGGCTCTGGGGTCCGTAACGGACCCCTACATTTATTTTCTAAGTGCCCCGGGGAGGTGGTGGTCTCGGGGCGTGTGGGGGCTGGAGCCCCCCACACGTTATTAAATTTAAAAAAAGAAGCCCAGGGGGTGGCGGTCCCCGGGGCTGCGGGAGGGCAGGAGAGCCCTCCCGCACCTTTTTAATAAAGCCCCGGGGGTGGCGGTCCCCGGGGCTTGGGGGCCTTAGAGGCCCCCATATAAACAATAAACCCACCCTCCGCATGCCCCCGGGACTTGGGCCACCCGGGGGCAATTTGCATCGAAGCGCGGGAGACCGCGCTTCGATTTTTTTCGGCAGGATCCGCGCACCCTGAGCGCATCCTGCTGATTTAAAAAAAAAAAATGCTTTTTCTGCCCAGGGGGTCCTTGTGGGACCCCCTGAGCAGACCTAGGGGGTCAGGGTGTTTCTACCCTGCCCCCTTTGTGCGTGTTGCGCACTTGTTTCTTCTGGGGTTTTTTTCTAATCAGCAGGATCAGCGCACCCTGAGCGCATCCTGCCGATTTAAAAAAAAAAAATGCTTTTTTCTGCCCAGGGGGTTTTTGTGGGGCCCCCTGAGAAGACCTAGGGGGTCAGGGTGTTTCTACCCTGCCCCCTTTTTGCGCTTTGCGCACTTGTTTCTGTCCCTCGGTTCTACAGAGGGACAAAATGGCTGCCAACACTTCCTGATTTGGAGTGTTGACAGCCACTTGAAAGCCAATTAACATGCAGCTCGTGATCGGGATGGTGCGCGCAGGGTGCGCTCAGGGTGCGCGAATCCGACGCGGCCATAGATATATATGTGATTTTCATTTTGATTTTCACAGGAACTACTGAACAGATTTACACCATTTAACAAAAGGGTTCTTTCTGAACCAAGAACTACCTCTTTGCCAAATTTGGTGTAATTCCGTTCAGCAGTTCGGGCTGTAGCCGTGTCTAAAGTTTCCTATGGGAAAATGAATGGGGAAAACACGCTTTGGGACCCCTCTTTTTCTCGGCCCCCGCTTGACGAATCACCCTGAGACTTTCAGGGTAGGAGCGGACCGGAGCGGGCCATAAAGTTTGAAAATTTCGCGAAGATTCGTCAACCGACGCAAGAGTTATTTCAAATAGAATGTCGCGGATTTCCTATGGAGAATAGGTCCTAACTATAACTATCTACTGGCGACCGCCAGTAGATAATATATATATATATATATATATATATATATTCCTTTACCAAAACCAATATGCGTGCTCTCAGGAAAAACACAGATCCACGGCTCAAAATGCTGACTGCGAAAGCGTTTAATTACATGACGCGTTTCGAATGCTGCTGCATTCTTGGTCACATGTAAAGTGCACACCAAATGAAAAGCCTTAAATACAGTCACATGGTAATTGAGTTCAAAACAAATGCAAACAGTCGTAAAGCAGGGCGGCCATGTTGGACAGGTGTAAAGTCAATGAAAAGTATACATACTTAAAATGAATTCACATACTGTTGTCTTTGAAAATCAATCATTTAGGATAGATATCCCAGTATAATCAAAATAATTCACAAAATGCGTGGGAAAAATACGTGAAAAAAATATATATAAAACACATCAATGTATAATAATTTCTATGCTGATACTGAGATATAACCCAAGTGGGCCGAAATTAAATCAAGTTGTCAGACAGCCTCAGAGCCAAAGACAATACAATGAATAAGCATGTCAGTCATGTACACTGTTAATGTAAACGTAAAATAAGCAGTATAGTTATACATAACGAACATGCAGGTGGAAAAAGAAGGAGCCTCCAAAATAACACAGGCTTTACTGAGGAACACGCTTGGACCGGCCGTTGTTTATTCTGTCAGGACATTGTAAGGAGAAGGAGAGAGTCTGTTACGTGGACCTGGATGTCGAGGTAAGCGGGTGCATTTTTTGTCCGTCCTTTGTGCGGGGAGGGATTTCCCGACACCGGAGGGTGTTTGTTGTTTTCCCCCCTCCCGAGGCAGCGGCTGATAGTGCCCGTTTTTATTATCTCGCCTCCTCCACGCACGGCGAGCAGTTGGACTCGCCGATTACCAGATCTCCATATAGCTTATTCGCTATACACCACGTTTCTCCTTTATTATCCTTTTGGAAATCTGTACCTGCACTGCCCGTTTCTCTAACGAGGCATGACATTGGCAAGAAGAACCTGCATTTAGGCAGGGGGTTACCAGACCACGACTCTAGCTATACGTGCGAGCGTTTGTGCACCATGGAGGAGGAAAGCGACAGGAGAGCAGCTGCTCTTGTTATGTTCACTCGGAAACCAGGGGCAACACACAACATGGATGATCATACGAAATCTGTTCAACCTACAGCGGACAAACTCAAGAAATTAGAGAAATTAAAACGTTCTGAAATATCCAAATGGTGGGAAGCAACTTCGCTCCAACATTATGTAGACCAATCAATGGCTCCAAGAGGACTGAGAATATTCACTGCTCCATCATATGAGTCTCCCAATCCGAAAATGTTAGAGGAATGGTCTCTTAATTCTGCTCATAGCTCAAAAAGAATGTTAGAAATTCTCATTAAGTATGCGTGGATAGATCGTGATGTATTATTGGCACAGATCAAGGGATTACTTGAAGATCTCAGCAGCAATATGGAACAAACATTGCTGAACAAAGCACTTGAAGAAATGAAGGATCGGATGAAGAAGCACGAAGACGACATAAAGGCACGCAAACAAAGAAAACTTAATAGGGATTATGCGGACTATGAGAGTGGCAGAATTTTTGACATTCAGCAGGAAATACGACCACTTATACGCAGACAACAGATACTTGAAAGCAAGACAGATGGAACCCACAGAAAGTTCCATCTCGGAGACGTCAGCGGCAAGTGGCAGTGACTCTGATCCATCTACCAACATGGCATCCAGCAGTGATGTGATGCCAAGACCAGTCAATTTTTTAGACGAATACAGACACATGCGCAGGGGCCGTATAACGACACGGGATACACCGAAACCGAAACCAAGAGGACGAGGTCGGGGCAGAGGCAGAGGAAGAGAAGGAACAGACGAAGACGTATCAGACAACGGTGGCAGAAAAGACAAGGAACGGGGCGCCATGGGAAACAACAGGACACGCGCCGGAAAAGCCAAATAATGGATATGACTATGGTGAATAAAACCATTATTAACTTGTCTAAAAGAACACTCAGTGATATTGAGAAACGTACTTTATGCCTAGGTTTGTCCTTTTTCCCTTCTTCTTCCTTTGAATATACCAACACCAGAATAGACATTTTTAGGTTTGTAAGGAAGCTCAAACTTAAGAAATGGCACAAATTAAAACGTTTGAACCACAATGCACCCATTACATCTAGACCTACTACTAGTGACAGTGACCTAACTATAGGGGACATCAACACCTTGGTTACCATGGTGGAACTTGAACATAATCCTGATAATAGGTACTTGAATGCTAATGAAACCAGTATTCTTTCCGACCTTGACATCACATATGACTCTGCAGCTAACACCAATTTTAAACCTGAGTCTACATTTTTTCCCATTCTTCCCCATGATGGGATTGATACTTTTAATGAGAATGTCACTAAAGCTCTCACTGACTTGAGACATAAGAAATACAGAACCCCACAAAGATCCCAGAATTTGACTTTTGAACAAAGACATGCACTCAAGACACTTGCGGATGATGAAGATATCATCATCCGCCCCTCGGACAAGGGTGGGAATATTGTGATCCTTGATAGGGAACAATATATTAATGAAGCACTTCGCCAACTTAGAGACCATAACTTTTATCTCCCTGTCACCAAAGATGTTTACAATGACAGCATAACTACCTTATGGGATAAACTGATTGAATGGAGGGACAGGGGTATCATCACATGTGATGAGTACAGCTATTTGAAGAAAGATTACCCCATTTTGCCTGTATTGTATCTGCTTCCTAAGGTGCATAAAGATATTACCAACCCTCCAGGACGACCTATTGTGTCCTCTAGAGGCAGTGTGGCTGAACATGTGTCGAAATATATTGACCATTTTCTTAGGGAACACGTTATGAATCTTCCCAGCTATGTTCGTGATACCAAGGATTTTTTAGTCAAAACACAGAATATTGTATGGGACTTGGAGTACAGGTTCATTGTATTGGATGTACATTCACTATACACCATCATTGACCATGAACAAGGTCTGTTGGCCTGTAGACACTTTCTCATGAGGAGAAATATTCGATTCTTGGAGCATAGTTATATGATCCTGGAAATGATCAAGTTCTGTCTTAAGAATAACATCTTCTTATTTGATGGTGCGCTGTTCATTCAGACTACTGGAACAGCGATGGGATCTTGCTTTGCTCCTAGTCTAGCTGAATCTCTTCATGGGTTTGTGGGAAGAGGAGATCTTTCTTGACCCTGCCCTCTCCAGTGACTTTGGGCGGGTCGTCATGTGGCTCCGTTACATTGACGATCTGTTCATTGTCTGGAGGGGTTCGGAGAAAGAAGCTCAGGACTTCATTGACAAACTGAATATTAACACATGCAACATACTATTGTCTGGTAAGATCAGCAATACAGAGGTGGAATATTTAGATGTTAAGCTTGTTATCAAGAACAATAAGATTCACACCTCACTCTTTCGCAAATCGACTGCTGGCAACAGTATTCTTCATGCCCTCAGCAGTCATCCAGAGACGCTCAAGTGGAGCATTCCCTTTGGTGAGCTGCTGAGGGCAAGAAGAAACTGTAATACCAATGAATCCTTTATCATTGAACGTGACAACATGTTGGAGAGATTCAGAGAAAGGGGTTACCCCAATTGGGTATTGAAGAGAGCCATAGAGAAAGTAGAGAGGATCAACAGAGAGGATACTTTGACTGACAAGATTTCACTTAGTGATGGGACATGTGATGACAATACCAGAATGATATTATCGTATCATTCAGATATCAGGAACGTTAAACACATCCTGGCCAAGAATTGGGAAACCCTCAAAAATGACACAACTATAGGGGGATCGATTACAACAAGACCCAGTATTACATTCAGACGAAGTAAGAATATTCGTGACATGCTCGTCCACAGTGACATTACCAGACATACCACTGTTAGTGAACATAGTCTACAGGGTTTCTTTCCCTGTGGACATTGCAAAGCATGCAGACACAGTTTGTTTCGCAAAGAGTACACTGTTGGGAACTTTACGAGGGTCATTAAACAATTCCTTACTTGCAGCACTAGATTTGTGATATATGCAATAGAATGCCCTTGCAAATTCTGGTATATTGGGAGTACTACCTTGATGGCTAAGAAACGCGTTTTAGAACACATGCGTGCCATTACCAATAACGACCCCAAGTATCCTGTGGCTCGACATTATCAGGCTAAACATTTTTCTGATTCCTCAGCTCTCAGCTATTTCATCTTAGAGCAAATCACCAATGACCCTAGGGGAGGGGACAGAACACTCAGATTGAGACAGAAAGAATCCAAGTATATTGTTGAGCTCCAAACTAAGATTCCCGGGGGCTCAACCAGGATGAAGAATTGGCCGTACACCTCAAAACAGTATAGGCCACACTGAGGATTTGTTATGTTATATTTTTCTACATTGTATTCTTCACCTCATTGTTTACTGTCGATTTCAGTATCTGTCTCTCCTCCGGTGGAATCGTACCTGTATTAGCCTACATTATTTTGTGACATTCATGTGACTATACCTTTGGGTACTGTTCGCTCTCTCTCCTCTTTTTTCATAACATAGTGCATTTGAAACTGTATTTGTAGTTGACCTCTGGTTAGGAGGTCATTGTTTTTTAACTGGTATGTTTTTTGTTTCCTTTGCAGGAGGAAAGGAAGGGGCCCACTTCACTTGACACCATGAGCACGGGCCGCCTAACCTTTTCTTCATGTTTCACTTTTTTGATCACCTCGCCATATGGTAATATTGTTTTTACTTATTATTGCAGCAGGACATACCTGTTTGACTTCAAGGTAGCGGTCTTACATGTTTGCATTATTGTTGTCTTTAGCCAGCATTTTTGTCAGGAAAGTTGAGCCACAGATAAGTTCTGTCATTGGTACGTACAAGGGCACTTGCCCGGGATTCTCAGTAAAGCCTGTGTTATTTTGGAGGCTCCTTCTTTTTCCACCTGCATGTTCGTTATGTATAACTATACTGCTTATTTTACGTTTACATTAACAGTGTACATGACTGACATGCTTATTCATTGTATTGTCTTTGGCTCTGAGGCTGTCTGACAACTTGATTTAATTTCGGCCCACTTGGGTTATATCTCAGTATCAGCATAGAAATTATTATACATTGATGTGTTCTATATATATTTTTTTCACGTATTTTTCCCACGCATTTTGTGAATTATTTTGATTATACTGGGATATCTATCCTAAATGATTGATTTTCAAAGACAACAGTATGTGAATTCATTTTAAGTATGTATACTTTTCATTGACTTTACACCTGTCCAACATGGCCGCCCTGCTTTACGACTGTTTGCATTTGTTTTGAACTCAATTACCATGTGACTGTATTTAAGGCTTTTCATTTGGTGTGCACTTTACATGTGACCAAGAATGCAGCAGCATTCGAAACGCGTCATGTAATTAAACGCTTTCGCAGTCAGCATTTTGAGCCGTGGATCTGTGTTTTTCCTGAGAGCACGCATATTGGTTTTGGTAAAGGAATATTTATGCCGGTACGCTCTGCCGGCGAGTGTGCCACTTCTCACGGGTCCCCAGTGATTCCAGTAGGAGCTCGTGTGCTATATATATATATATATATATATATATATATATATATACAGAGAGAGAGAGAGAGAGTTCATTATGGATAAACCTGCACGAAGCACTCCCCAATAAAGATAACAAGTCCTTTTGGAAGACAGTTGTGATTTGCCTAATTAGTCGCAAATCCACTCTTGACTTCTGTATTCAGCACCAGGAATGGATGGCACATTTTGGACTGCTTTATTATACTAAATGTGACACAGCCAATGGTGATGTTATGGCTATGAAAACTAATTTCAACTCAGAGCCTAATAGTTTGACATTTTCGTTAAACAAAATATTAAAATCTATTAATTCTTGTTCCTGGTAGTGCCACGGGCCCAGATAGACTGCCAAATGATCTGTATATAGAAAATCCAGAAATCTGGGGGCCATATATTAACCTGCTTTCCAACACAATTTTAGCTCGTATGGAGATTCCCCCCGTCTTGGAAATTATTAACATCTACAAAAGGGGGACTGGGCAAACCGGGACAATTATAAGCCCATAAGCCTAATTGATTTATTACAAAAAAAATCTGTAAACAGGCTCTGGCCCTTATCCAAGATTGGATAAGCAATCAGAGTGAGCTTTCTGATTGGCAGGTGGGTTTTAGGTCAAATGTGATGCTGTGGACCAGATTTTTCGTCTTGCCTGCATTTACTGTAGGGAGTTGATCACTAGCAAGGCACACCGCTTAATGGACATCGGGAGTTCAATGCCTCTGAAAACGAGCTGAAAATCCATAGTTTGCAGTGATTTTCAGCTCGTTGTCCTTACCACTGTGTGATATGGGCTCCTCACCGGTTGACCGTGTGAAGGAAACTGGAGCAGTGTAATTTTAACTCCACCCTTTCACGTCACAACTGTGTCATATATAAGTGCATGTAGTACCATATATTTGTGTACTTTAATATCATTAACGTAAAGTGATGCACTTGACCAAAATACTAAAAGTGCATTATCTGTATAATTTAGACATTTATATGAGTGTGCGCACTAATGTTTTCCTATAGTGATACCAAATTGCAGTTTTCATATATATCTGCATCTGGGTAGTTTGAGTAATTTTGTTAACTCTCTCTCTATATCTCACGAATTCATCTGAATAGTATCCTGCATTTATTTTATAGCTGTATCTTTATCCTTAATCATGCATTTAAAATGTGTATTGAAGTATTTTGCTGCGTTAACTTGGCCAAAGACCTTAAGCATGTGGACTCTAATGTCTAACCTTCAACGTGAAAGTTTGCTTGGTTGCAATGTTTCCTTCTTCTTTGCAAGTGCGTTCACATGATCTCATAGTTAGTGAAAAGCACATTGTGTATGAGAGATAATGAGGCTTGGGAGAACACCTTTTGGCAAAGAAGAGCAACGAACAAAGAGAGGACCCCGATTCATGTGAATATCTGGATACAGGAGAAATCCAAGCATTTTCTGATGTTCAGACCAAGAGATGTGAGTATTGAATGAAACAGTCAAGTTTTACTGTGAGAAGGTGGAAAAGTACTGAGACACATGATGTAGGATTCTCGAATGTTCCGTGAAGTTTTAGTTAGTGGTCAGACTTTAGTTTTAGTCAGATTCCCTTGAGACTTAGAGGGGTACAGAGCTCTATGCTATATTTCTGTTGTGTGGCTTTATGATATACAATACTACTGAGCTTGGATAACTACAGAAGTCTCTGCCATGATGACACCTTCCTGCTTTACTGGATCTAATAAGGGTGTCCCCAGTTAGTGCTACTTAGTTTAGGCTTAGTTAAGGTAATTTAGATTTACTCACGTATAGGCAAGAGGACCGGAAATCATATACTGATAATCAGATTTTATTCCTTATTTTCTGCATCGCTATTACTGAATTCCTTGTATGCTTTATGCTACTGAGGTTAAACTTTGTTATACAATTTGGACTACCAGTAGTGATACTGTATTTTTTCAATATCGTCTTGAATCTTGTATATATCAGTTTAGCTTTGAATTTGTAATAAACCTACATTTAATACCATTTATCGACTTTTGGGTCCTCAATGTGTAGCCAAATAGGTTACACTGTAAATCAAAATTTGGATGTTGTTAATTCCTATTTATTTTTCAGGCTTCTAAAAAAGGTCCATTGCAGGGAAATTTGGATATTCGGCTCAGTGCTCTGGCAGATGGTAGCAGAGGATGGTTAGATGGAGCATGACTGTCTCAATGTTACTGCCAGATATACAAGATGAGCCATTGCCTGAATCTGATTTTGCATTTTTTGTAGATGGCTCATGTTTGGGAGACTATGGAGGAAACTTAAGAGCTGCCTATCCAGTCTGTACAGTTTCAGCAGTAGTTGAAGCTTCATGGCTCCAAGGAGTATTTTCGGCACAAGTGGCTGAATTACTTACTCTTACAAGAGCATGCTGTGTCTCAGACCAGCAGATAGTGACCATTTTTACTGATAGTCAGTATGACTTTCGTGTCGTTCACAATTTCGGACAGTTGTGGTCCCAGAGGGGATTTATGATCTCTTCAGAGTCTTCCATCCAAAACGGAGAACAAGTATGAAAGCTTCTTGAGGCATTCCAACTACCTGCTCAAGTTGCAGACAAAAAATGTGCCGCTCATTGTAAGGGGGATGATTATGTGACTGTTGGCAATAGCTATGCTGATGAGGTTGCAAAGTATTGTGCTCATAATGCTTGCACCTTTAATGGTGAGTACACAAATGAAGTAACAGATGAGACCAACTATAACCTTTTCTTAACTCCTGCTGATATATGGGAGGAGGTTAAGAGGCTTCAGGAAGAAGTGTCAGGGGCAGAACAGCAGAGTTGGATTAAGGCAGGTTGTGTTACGAGGGATGAGGAGGATGTTTGGGTTTCAGAGATGGACGACCTGTGTTGCCTAATAGCCTATTGCCACTGATGGCCAGGCATTATCATGGTCCGACTCATGTAGAGAGATGCCATGGTCCGATTGTTTAGACAGACCTTGTTTAATCCTAAGTTTAGGTTGATGGCTGAAGCATTGTGCAACAGATGCGTTGTGTGTCAACAGAACAATGTAGGGAAAAGAATTGCAGTAACATTGAGCCACATAGGACGATCAGGTGGTCCCTTCAATAGGATGCAATTAGATTTCATGGAAATGCCCATGTGCAATTGTTTGAGATATGTCTTGATTATTGTGTGCATCTTTTCACAATGGGCTGAGGCTTACCCAACCAGGAGGAATGACAGTATCACAGTAGCAAAGTTGCTTTTGAGGGAGTTAATACCTAGGTTTGGCTTTCTGACTTCTCTGGAATCAGACCTGGAACTGCATTTCCACAATGAAATCTTGAGAATGTTGTGTGCAGCTTTACAGGTTGATCAGAGACTGCATTTTAGCTATAGAACTGAGGCTTCAGGTCTAGTGGAACAGATCAATGGAACGTTGACATCCAGGCTTTAAAAGGTGCGTGCTTCAACGTCTATGAAGTGGCCTGATGTTTTGCCTCTTGTGTTGATGAGCCTTCGCAGCATACCTGATTGGAGGGCAGGATTGTCTCCCCACGAGATCATCATGGACAGAGCTATGAGATTGGCAGCTGTGCCTACAAACGTGCTTGTGAACCTTACCGAGGACATGATTCATGATTATTGCAAAGGATTGGCTGATGTGGTGCATTCTGTCTCATCAGGTTGAAGCCGCCACAGCCCTAATCAGGAGCAGTGCCATGTCCTCATCCTGTTTGGCCTGGGGGGGGTCTTGAGGAGTCGACAGCTGGAGCATTAGTGGGAGAGTCTTGTCCTGTGATGCCGAAAGAGGTAGACTCAGACCCTGACGAAGGGCCTAGTGCTGTAGAAATGCGTGCGGCAGCAGGAGAATGTTGGCCAAGAAGGCAGGAGAGGGGGAGACCGAATACACGAGGAGAAAGTGGGCTCCAGACCATCCCGGAGGACAGTAGGATTCTGATTTGAGTAACAAAGGAGGTGAAGGGATTACTCTCAGAAGATCAAAACGAGCTAGAGTACCCTGTCTGAGGTACTCATCCCCTCAATGGACTTACTTTGCCACCAGTGACCGAGAGAGGGAGTTCTGGGAATACTGTGAGAACAGTGAAGATTCAGTTGAACCTCCTTGAACTAAACATTTTGTTTGAATTATGAACGGAACTTACATTATCATCAAAGAGATAGAGACATTTTAATCTGGATGTGACTATCAGTGACTTTGAACTGTACAATTATTATAGACATTTATACAGAAGAAAGAGAAGAAAGAAGAGTACTGAGGCAGCTGAAGAGCGTAAGGTTATCCCTTAGAAAAACACGGAGTAGGGCTAAGGAAGACTCATGAAGACCTTTGTACATAGTTCCATTGCATATCATTTGCCTTGAATTTTGGTTTTGCAATTTGCAAAGATGGAAATAGGCAGAGAAGATTCTGCTGCTGCTACGCTCTGCCCAATGGTCTGATTATAGGGAACTAATAGAAACCAATACTTATACCCATAGATGTAGGTACATAATAGTAGGTATAAGTAATCATAGTTTTAGTACTAATCATTTTGCTTCTAGGGTTATATCCACCCACATCTAGTTCAGTGGAGGATAAGCCCAACACTAACATAAAATCCTCACGCTCTACCGACAACAGTCTGTTCCCGTTGGATGAGAAGGAGCTACATACAGATTTATCGAGAGGAGATTACTCTTTAAACGCCTGTACTAAATTGCTTTATGAGTATGTTCACATTATGAACACGAGGGACTGTTATGTTTGCATGCAGTTACCTGCATCAGTTGCAGAAGATATTACCTATCAACACATACCTCTCAAGTGAATCACTGACTAAATATCGAAGGTCACAATATCGACCTACAAAAATATCGCAGCAAAAATATCGAAGACAAGAATATCGACATCCTATCTACATTAAGGTAAGTACAAAAATATCGAGAGGAAAAAATATCGATGTTAAAAAATATCGTTGTTAAAAATATCGTTTATAATTTAAGTTAAAAAAATATTGTAAAATAAAGTAAATAATACATATAATTAAAAGAAACATAGTTAAAAAAAAAGTAAAATGCTTAAAAATGATAAGTAATATATATAATTTGAAAATACATTAAACATATACATATAATATATAATATATATATACTTACTTATTAATATGTTTTAATATTTATTTTAATAACTTATAAATTGTTTAATTTATTTTTATAAATTATAAATACATCTATACACATAAAACAATAATATAAATAAAAATTAAATAAATATATGTAACAAATAAAAAATAAAAAAAAATATTTTACATCTTTTTAAAAATAATTATACAGTACATTAGCTAAAAAAATAAAAAATATTAGATAGCGGAGGAAATCAAATTACTATTCCCACTCCAGTGAGTGCAACAGTAGGGAAAGTGTAGTGCAACAGTAGGGAAAGTGTTGGATAGCGTAGGGGTTAAAATTACTATTCCCACTCCAGTGAGTGCAACAGTAGGGAAAGTGTTGGATAGCGTAGGGGTAAAAATTACTATTCCCACTCCAGTGAGTGCAACAGTAGGGAAAGTGTTGGATAGCGTAGGGGTTAAAATTACTATTCCCACTCCAGTGAGTGCAACAGTAGGGAAAGTATTGGATAGCGTAGGGGTAAAAATTACTATTCCCACTCCAGTGAGTGCAACAGTAGGGAAAGTGTTGGATAGCGTAGGGGTAAAAATTACTATTCCCACTCCAGTGAGTGCAACAGTAGGGAAAGTGTTGGATAGCGTAGGGGTAAAAATTACTATTCCCACTCCAGTGAGTGCAACAGTAGGGAAAGTGTTGGATAGCGGGGGGTGAAAATTACTATTCCCACTCCAGTGAATGCAACAGTAGGGAAAGTGTTGGATAGCGTAGGGGTAAAAATTACTATTCCCACTCCAGTGAGTGCAACAGTAGGGAAAGTGTTGGATAGCGTAGGGGTTAAAATGACCATTCCCACTCCAGTGAGTATAACAGTAGGGAAAGTGTTGGATAGCGTAGGGGTAAAAATTACTATTCCCACTCCAGTGAGTGCAACAGTAGGGAAAGTGTTGGATAGCGGGGGGGTAAAAATTACTATTCCCACTCCAGTGAGTGCAACAGTAGGGAAAGTGTTGGATAGCATAGGGGTAAAAATTACTATTCCCACTCCAGTGAGTGCAACAGTAGGGAAAGTGTTGGATAGCGGGGGGGTAAAAATTACTATTCCCACTCCAGTGAGTGCAACAGTAGGGAAAGTGTTGGATAGCGGAGGGGTAAAAATTACTATTCCCACTCCAGTGAGTGCAACAGTAGGGAAAGTGTTGGTTAGCGTAGGGGTAAAAATTACTATTCCCACTCCAGTGAGTGCAACAGTAGGGAAAGTGTTGGATAGCATAGGGATAAAAATTACTATTCCCACACCAGTGAGTGCAACAGTAGGGAAAATATAGGATCGCGTAGGGGTTAAATTAACATACTTATAAATTCATTTTTTTTAAATAAATAACATATTAATAATTATTTAACAAAATAATTATTAATAAATACCTATTAAATTAAATTAATATTTACTTAAATAACATTAAATTACTTCCCACCCTATTCCCTATAAACACACAACGCGCTACACATAAAAATAACACAATTAATTTAATTATCAATTAATCAATTAATAAAAATTAATTACCAATTAATAATTAATTAACAATAAATTAATTATCAATAACAATAAATAAAAATAATAGTAAATTAATTATCATTAATATAATTTTTAATTAACCAATTAATAAAAATTACTTACCAATTAATAATTAATGAACAATAAATTAATAATCAATAACAATAAATAAAAATAATAGTAAATTAATGTACATCTTTTAAAAATAATTATACAGTACATTAGCTAAAAAAATAAAAATATTAGATAGCGGAGGAAATCAAATTACTATTCCCACTCCAGTGAGTGCAACAGTAGGGAAAGTGTAGTGCAACAGTAGGGGTAAAAATTACTATTCCCACTCCAGTGAGTGCAACAGTAGGGAAAGTGTTGGATAGCGGGGGGGTGAAAATTACTATTCCAACTCCAGTGAGTGCAACAGCAGGGAAAGTGTTGGATAGCGGGGGGGTGAAAATTACTATTCCCACTCCAGTGAATGCAACAGTAGGGAAAGTGTTGGATAGCGTAGGGGTAAAAATTACTATTCCCACTCCAGTGAGTGCAACAGTAGGGAAAATATAGGATCGCGTAGGGGTTAAATTAACATACTTATAAATTCATTTTTTTTTAAATAAATAACATATTAATAATTATTTAACAAAATAATTATTAATAAATACCTATTAAATTAAATTAATATTTACTTAAATAACATTAAATTACTTCCCACCCTATTCCCCTATAAACACACAACGCGCTACACATAAAAAAATAACACAATTAATTTAATTATCAATTAATCAATTAATAAAAATTAATTACCAATTAATAATTAATTAACAATAAATTAATTATCAATAACAATAAATAAAAATAATAGTAAATTAATTATCATTAATATAATTTTTAATTAACCAATTAATAAAAATTACTTACCAATTAATAATTAATGAACAATAAATTAATAATCAATAACAATAAATATACACATATTAACTAATTAATTATATTTAAATTACTTCCCACCCTATTCCCCTATAAACCCACAACCCGCTACACATTAAAAATAACATAATTAATTTAATTACCAATTAATCAATGAATTAAAATTAATTACCAATTAATTAATTTACAATAAATTAATTAACAATAACAATAAATAAAAATTAATAATAAATGAATTATAATTACTATAATTATAAATTAACCAATTAATATAAATTAATTACCAATTAATAATTAATTAACAATAAATTAACAATGGATAACAATAAATAAAAACATATTAATTAATTAATTATAATTAAATTACTTCCCACCCTATTCCCCTATAAACCCACAACCCGCTACACATTAAAAATAACATAATTAATTTAATTACCAATTAATCAATGAATTAAAATTAATTACCAATTAATAATTAATTTACAATAAATTAATTAACAATAAATAAAAACTAATAATAAATTAATTATAATTAATATAATTATAAATTAACCAATTAATATAAATTAATTACCAATTAATAATTAATTAACAATAAATTAACAATGAATAACAATAAATAAAAACATATTAATTAATTAATTATAATTAAATTACTTCCCACCCTATTCCCTATAAACCCACAACCCGCTCTGATACTAAAACGCAAAATTTCCTTTAAAAAAAATTACTATTTTCTAAACATTTAATACATATATTTAAAAATAATGAAAAAACTTTAAAAAAAATGTTAAACATACATATAAAATACATAACACAAAAACAAAAATCGATATTATTAACAACTATATTTTTGCTAACGATATTAATGACTTCGATATTACTTACTTCGATATTAAAAAATCGATATTACTTACCTTAAAGTCAATATTCTGGTCAACGATATTCTTGACTTTGATATTCTCTCCCTACAAAATTAAAAACTCGATATTAGTGTAGGTCGATATTTAAAATTCGATATTTTGACTGCCCACCCTCTCAAGTATAGTGTCACTTGTAGTATTTTGCTGAGCCTGTTCTATGGACAGGGTCACATCCAATACTATTTTTCAAATTATGACTTGGTCCTTTCAGAAATTTCTTTGTTTAAACATCTGAATGAATATTCTTATGACCGAATCACTGACACAACGAAAAGGTATTTTGCACGCATCACGACAACAGATGCAGCCTATGCTCATAGACATAATTGGCAGTTCAGGCTGGACTGTTCCCATGAGGCACAGGGTCAAGACTGATTTGCATATGGCCAGGTCTAAACTGGGGTGGCATGGTGAGCAAAAGAATGATGGATTTAACCCAGATCTCTTGACTGGGGGTGAATGTTTTGATTTGTTCTGCATTCCGTCCATCAATTGTGTGTCTTTTGCATAGACATAATTTAACATGCATATTGACAGATGTTGAGAAGAAGTTCTTAAACCTAGTGGAAGATAGGAGGAGCAAGGTAAGGGTTTAAGCATCAAACCTCACTAGGATAACTAAGTGGACTGATGAAGAGATTGATCATAGAGCAGCTGGAATTCAAGGATCATTAGCTTTAGATTGGCAACATAAAAGGAAGCTGTGTGTGCAGAATAATAAGCATGAACTTGACACACAAAAGCGTGAATGTGACCATACATTTCAGGTTAGAGGAAAGTGGAAATTATTTTTAGATGGAAATGATCCTGCAAATCTTGGAGTATACTTAATTTGTAGAAGGTATGCCTATTTCAAATTGCCCAAGAAATGGTAAGGTACATGCTATTTAGGTGTAGTTTTTCCAAAGATTTATCATGTGGAACATTTTGATGATTCTGACCCTAGCGAGGAGCTAGTGCTGGTGAAATTGTGGGAGATATTTTTGGTGCAATGATTTCATCTGTAGGAGTGATACTGAATGATATGAATATTAGGAAGTTGTCTACTATTGTTCAAAACTTATCCACTAGTACTGCTGGTTCTTTGTTACTTGTAGATGCTGAAATTGTAGCTATTAGGTCTATGGTTTTGCAAAATAGACTTGCGTTAGATGTCCTTGTTGCAAAAGAGGGCGAAGTCTGTCGGATGTTAAAGGTTCAACAATGTTGCACCTACATTCCTGGCAACAGTAAGGACTTGAAGAAATACATTAAGAATATTGCTGATCTAAGGAAAGATTTGAAGGAGTTGGAGGCAACAGGTGCTTGGGAAGCGATTGGAAGTGGATTTGCTGCTGTAGGCAAATGGTTTGGAAACCTGGGAAGTGGAATTTTGGGTGCTATTCTGAAAGCTCTGGTGATAATTGTCCTTTGTGTAAAATTCCTGATTGTGATGTTTAAGGGATATAAGTATATGAAAGCCAAACGGGGTGAAGAGGAAGAGAGCAGATGTAGAGCTAGAGGAGAGTCAGAGTAAATACTATGACGACATGAAACGTTTGGAAGAATTAAGGAAGAAAATGTTAAAATCACAAGGTTTTAGATGGTTCATCTGATAGGATTTAGATCTTAGATTGTGATGACTTGATTCACAATCAGGGGGTTTGGAGCAGTGTAATTTTGGCTCCACCCTTTCATGTCCCAACTATGTCATATATACGTGCACGTAGTACCATATATTTGTGTACTTTAATATCATTATTGTAAAGTGGTGCACTTGACCGAAATACTGAAGGTGCATTTGCTATTTAATTTAGACATTTATTTGAGTGTGCACACTAATGTTTTCCTATAGCTATACCAAATTACAGTTTTCATATATCTCTGTATTTGAGTAATTTTGTTAAAAAATATATATATACATATATATATATATATTCACTGAAAAAACCAGAGGTTTCAGGGACGTTATAGTTAGTTGGACATTTCACTCGTACAAAACCAGAGAAATTCATCCGTTATAGTTAGTTGAGCTAACTATAACTCGCGCCCCCGCAATGCACTGCTGATGACGTCACATATTACATCATTCATGACATGGTCAGTGACATCACTGATGACATCACTGATGACATCTGAAATGACATCACTGATGACATCATCCAGTGACTATGTGTTTCTGTAAAGTTTAAATATGTTTTATATATGTATATGCCAAGGTGTATTGAAGAATGAGTGGGTGTATAAGTGTCTGAATGGATGATTTAGTAGGTGCGTGACTGACTGTATAAGTGAGTGATTAAATGTGTTTTACTGAATGCATGGGTTAGTGACTAAACTGTGTGAATGTCTGTATCAGTCTGTCAGTTGGGGTGTAAGCAGCTGCATGGGTTGGTGAGCAGCTACATGAGTGTCTATATGGGTTATTGATTGGTTGTCTGAGTATCTGTATGGGTGCCTGAGTGTCTGGGTGGGTGGGTGGGGGGGGGGTGACTGTGCAAAGATGTGTGAGTGGGTGATTCACTGGGTGTATGGGTTCAAGAGTGCATCTGTGAAGGGCTGTATAGGTGGGTGAGTGTGTGTATGGGTGTGTTGGTGAGTGAATGGATGTCTCAGTGGTACATGTGTGAGTAACTACATATGTGAAATGCAGTATATGTGAGTGTTGGGGTATATAAATGACTACATGTGAGAGTGAGTGATTGTGAGAGTGGCTGTATGGATGAGTGTGCTTGTATCAGTGATTGTATAAGAGAGTAAGTATGTGTTAGTATCTGTATGAATAAGTGAGGTGGCGTGTGTGTATAACTGTATAGGTGAGTAAATGGGAGCGTGATTGATTCTTTGCATGACTGACTAGGTGTGTGAATAACTCTATGGATGAGTGGCGGTGTGTGAGTCTCTGTATAGATGTATGAGTGCAAATGATAGTGCTGTATTGATGAGTGACTGCATGTATGAGTGACTGTATGCGTGAATGACTGGATGTGTGTGTAGACCTAGGAATCAGTGAGTGGGTATGTAGTAACTGGTATTGGTATGTCTATGGTTTCGAAAATGGTAGTCTGTATTTTAGAGTGGGTGTATCAAAGGTTATATTAGGGTGTGAGGAGGTGCATCAGATTATCACGTGGATGATGTCATCAGTGATGACATTTGAGATGTCAGTGATGTCATCAGTGATGTCATTGACCATGTCATGAATGATGTAATATGTGACGTCATCAGCAGTTCATTGAGGGGGCGTGAGTTATAGTTAGCTCAACTAACTATAACGGCCCAATTTCTCTGGTTTTGTACGAGTGAAACGTCCCTGAAACCTGTGGTTTTTTTCTGTGAATTTCTATGCTTTTTTAAATGCTAATTTCTAACTCTAACGTCCCTGAAACCTATGGTTTTTTCCAGTAAATTTCAAAGGTTTTTTAAATGCTAACTTCTAACTATAACGTCCCTGAAACCTATTGTTTTTTTAAGTGAATTTCAAAGGCTTTTTAAATGCTAATTTCTAACTATAACGTCCCTGAAAAATATGGTTTTTTCAGTGAATTTCTAAGATTTTTTAAATGAAAATTTCTAACTATAACGTCCCTGAAACCTGTGGTTTTTTCAGTGGATTTCTAAGTTTTTTTAAATTCTAATTTCTAACTAGGCCTACAGAGGTAAAACATGTGCAGAAAGAGGAAGAAAGGCGCAGAAAGAAGCAAGAGAAATACAGAAAGAGGCAACAGAAGTCCAGAAAGAGGAAGAAAGGTGCAGAAAGAAGCAAGAGATATGCAGAAAGAACCAACAGAGGTGCAGAAAGAGGCCTTGTTGCAAAGTCATCCTGTGCCCTGGGCACCCCCCAACTTTTTCCTGACTGGTACTGGTGGTAACTGACTCTGACTGACCCTGGGCTCTGCCTAACCGGGCCCGGAGCCAGTGCTATGCTGAAAGACTTAGAATACAGTGAAAACACCTACATACACTAGGGTACACTATGGGTTGGGGTGCCCCTGTGATTGGCATGCTCTCCCCTGTAAGGCCCTAGTACATAATAGGGCAGGGGGATTAAAACTACCTCTAAGTCCCTAGCATATAATAGGGCATGGCAGTTTAGAGGCCAGCAGCCCTTTTCTGCACTTGCATGTGTGCACTGCTGAGCCTGAGGTCAATTTAAAAGTAGCCCTGTGGGTGCAGAAAGAGGCAAGAGAGGTGCAGAAAGAAGCAAGAGAGGTGCAGAAAGAAGCAAGAGAAGTACAGAAAGAAGCAACAGAGGTGCAGAAAGAGGGAAGAGGGGTGCAGAAAGAGGGAAGAGAAGTGCAGAAAGAAGCAACAGAGGTGCAGAAAGAGGCAAGAGAAGTTCAGAAAGAGGCAGCAGAGGTGCAGAAAGAGACAAGAAAAGTGTAGAAAGAGGCAAGAGAGTTGCAGAAACAGTCAAAAGAGGTGCAGAAAGAGGGAACAGGGGTGCACACAGAGGCAAGAGAAGTACAGAAAGAACCAACAGAGGTGCAGAAAGAGGCAAGAGGGGTGCAGAAAGAGGCAAGAGAGGAGCAGAAAGAGGCAAGAGAGGTGCACACAGAGGCACGGGGGTGCAGAAATTTGCAAGAGAGGTGCAGAAAGAAGCAAGAATAGTGCAGAAAGAAGCAACAGAGGTGCAGAAAGAGGCAAGAGGGGTGCAGAAAGAAGCAAAAGAAGTGCAGAAAGAAGGAACAGAGGTGCAGAAAGAGGCAAGAGGGGTGCAGACAGAGGCAAGAGGGGTGCAGAAACAGGTAAGAGGGGTGCAGAAAGAGGCAAGAGGGATGCAGAAATTTGCAAGAGAGGTGCAGAAAGAAGCAAAAGCAGTGCAAAAGAACCAAAGGAGGGGCAAAAAGAGGCAAGTGAGGTGCAGAAGGAGGCAAGCGAACTGCAGAAAGAGGCAAGAGAGTTGCAGAAACAGGCAAAAGGGGTGCAGAAAGAAGGAACAGGTGGGCAGACTGAGGCAAGAGAGGTGCAGAAAGAAGGAAGAGGGGTGCAGAAAAAGGCAAGTGAAGTGCAGAACAAAGCAAAAGAGGTGCAGAAAGAACCAACAGAGGTGCAAAAAGAGGCAAGAGGGGTGCAGAAAGGGTTAGGAGAGGTGCACAAAGAGGCAAGAGGGGTACAGAAAGAGGCAGGAGGGGTGCAGAAAGAAGGAAGAGAACTGCAGAAAGAAGCAACAGAGGTGCTGAAAGAGGCACGAAGGGTGCAGAAAGAGACAAGAGAGGTGCAGAAAGAAGCAACAGAGGTACAGAAAGAGGCAAGAGTGGTGCAGAAAGAGGGAAGAGAATTGTAGAAAGAGGCAAGAGAGTTGCACAAAGAGGGAAGAGGGGTGCAGAAACAGGCAACAGGGGTGCAGAAAGAAGCAAGAGGGGTGCAGAAAGGGTTAGGGGAGGTGCACAAAGAGGCAAGAGGGATACAAAAAGAGGCAGGAGGGGTGCAGAAAGAAGGAAGAGAACTGCAGAAAGAAGCAAAAGAGGTGCTGAAAGAGGCACGAAGGGTGCAGAAAGAGACAAGAGAGGTGCAGAAAGAAGCAACAGAGGTACAGAAAGAGGCAAGATTGGTGCAGAAAGAGGGAAGAGAAGTGCAGAAAGAGGCAAGAGAGGTGCAGAAACAGGCAAGATTAGTGTTGAAAGAGGCAAGAGAGGTGCAGAAGGAGGCAAGAGAACTGCAGAAAGAGGCAAGAGAGTTGCAGAAACAGGCAAAAGGGGTGCAGAAGGAGGCAAGAGAACTGCAGAAAGAGGCAAGAGAGTTGCAGAAACAGGCAAAAGGGGTGCAGAAAGAGGGAACAGGTGGGCAGACTGAGGCAAGAGAGGTGCAGAAAGAGGGAAGAGGGTTGCGGAAAGAGGCAAGAGGGGTGTGGAAAGAAGCAACAGAGGTGCAGAAAGAAGCAAGAGAAGTGCAGAAAGAGGCAAGTGAGGTGCAGAAAGAGGCAAGAGAGGTACAGAAAGAGGCAACAGAGGTGCAGAAAGACACAAGAGAGGTGCAGAAACAAGCAAGAGAAGTGCAGAAAATGACAAGAGAACTGAGGGGGCGCTAGAGGGCGCACAGCAAGATGGCTGCGCTGTAGTGCAGCTCTGCCCGGCTGATCCACAATCCGCCTATAATCTGCTTCAAATCCGCTACATCAAGACAAAAAAAAACAACAGAACTGAGTGGCAAGACACCCTGGATTACTGTGGTGGCTCTGCAGGCTGCTGGCGCTGGTGTAAAAGCTTGTATTTTCCGAGAGGGAGCCTGCCGGTGAGAGTTCAAAATGGAGACCGCCATAGCCCTGCTGAGCGACGAGATGCGGAGTTAACAGGCGGTGGAGCAGAAGCCACTGGTGCGAGGTGAGTGGGCAGACGGAACTGAGCTTGCGCTCCGCGAACAGCCCTGTGCCTGATCGGAGCCCCCTGGGCTGCATCACAGCTTGATCCGTCTGGAGAGAGGGACGCGGCCCAAGCGCACTTGTGGAGCTGACGGCGGAACTGCTGCGATGGGCGGGGATCTGCCGGAACCGGAGTTGACCCGCAACCACTATCGAGAGACCCCGCAGGCAGACCATCAAGCCGGAAGCCGGGTGCGGTGAGTGGGGGCGCGGCCTGGGCTAGTGGCTGCTGCGGTGGGTGCGGGCCCAGGCACAAGTCCGCAGCCTACGAGCTGCAGCTGGCAGGAAGGGTGCACTGGGTGCTGCGGCCTGCGGGAGCAAGTGGGATAGCGGTGCCCGATATCGGAGGCAATTGGCTCCCCTGCTGGCTAGTGGAGTGAGAAGTGAGGCATTGCGGGGAGAGCCTTGAAAAACGTGTGCCTGGTGTCTTCAACATTGCTGGGAGAAAGTCCTGGGGCCTGGATTCCTGCGCTGCCTTTCAAGGTCACAGGGATCGTGGAGGGGCAGTGAATGAGGTCTGGAGGTGCCTTGAACTCTCAAAATTGGTGCCTCAGCAAGCTCCCTAGCACATAATAGAGACAGCAGACCCCCTCCCCATATAACCACTTGCGAGGCGCTTACTGACTGCTGGCAGATACCTGGCATTGTAGGAGGCACAGGCATAGAGGGCCTTGTCAGAGTGAACTGGCTCGCTACTGTGTGCCTGTTTGAAGGCGGACAGGGCAGCGTACAGCCTCAGCAGACTCGGCTGTGCTCGCAGCTTGGAGGTGCATGCAACACATCATTGGGAAGACGGATAAATCCCAGCCTCGACTCACTTTCGAAGCGCAGAAGTCAAGTAAAGCGCAGCAAAAAGCGGCCTCGGGGAGGCAGATGCCCAGGGGGAGGCCTCATCCACGCTTGAAACAACGCTCCTGGCAATGCAGCAAAGTCTTCAATCCATCGAAGGTAACATGGCTGTGCTGAACCACAGGCTGGACCACATGTCCGCACAATTGGAGAAGCAAAACACGAGAATGGGGGAGGTTGAACAAAGAGTCTCTGCCATGGAAGATGGTCTTGGTGAGGTCTCTGGTAAAACACTCAACATGGAGAAAGTTCTGGCACTTATCCAGGCGAAGAACGAGGACTTAGAGGCCAGGTCACGTCGCAACAACATTAGAATCACGGGCCTTCGATTCCACTAATACCGGCAGGATGGAGACCTATGTTGAGAACTTGATCAGAGACATTTTTGGCCCAGAAAACCTATCAAATATGTTCGTCATCGAGCGGGCCCACCGGTCCTTGGCTGCGAGACCAATCCCTGGTGCAGCCCCGCGCCCTATCATCGCGAGACTCTTAAATTATCGAGACCGCGACGCCATTTTGCGGATGGCTAGAGAAAAAGGCACCATAGAACACCAGGGGAACGTGCTGGCATTCTTCCCAGACTTCACGGTCACGGTACAGGCAGCGAGAAGGGAGTTTGGTACAGTAAAGAAGCTACTACAATCGGAGGGCATACCGTATGCCATGCTGTATCCCGCTCGCCTGAGAATCGGCCAGGAGGGGGGCTTTAAAATTTTCACCAACCCTAAGGCGGCGCTGGATCATGCGAAGAAGCTAAAAAGAAGACGGCGTGAGGTCTCGGCTGATCCGGATGAAGAGGAGCAGTAGCGTATGCGCGCAAGGCTAGATGTGCCAGCGCCAGATATCTGTATTGGGCTCGGACTCTAGCTAATAGTATAATGACTTGTTCTCTATGATGCCGCACTGTGAGGTTCTGTCTCACTTTGCATGGGAGACCACTCAGATACATAATGTCTTAAAAAATGGTTATATTACTTTTTGCACTTGTAATAGATTTGATCAGCCACCTCCTACCCTAGTAGGAGGCTAGTAGCACTCTGTCGCTCCCCACATGGGAGTACCCCACATGTTGTGATTGGTTTGTAGTAGTTGGGGGGGATCGGGTTACTCAGGGCAGGGATGGCTTTAGCAAGTTGGGTGTGCTGAAGTGGGTGGGGGGTTGGTTTGGGGGGTGGGTAAGGGATGTTGGGCATCTTCCAAAGGCATTGCAACTGTACCATTACAGCTCATTACTAATGTTTGGCATCATCATTTCTTCCATGTCTTGATGTTTAGCGAGTATGGGAGGTAGTGTAAAATTCCTCACCTGGAATGTGCGTGCTTAAATAGCCCCAAAAAAATCCACTCTGTTATAGCGTATCTGGACAGGCTAGATGTCCAGATAGCCTTTTTGCAGGAGACTCACCTCACAAAGATCTCTGAGAAAAGTGTGGGTACACGGTGGGCTGGGGTGTGGGTGGCTTCCTCCTACTCCTCCTACTCCAGGGGCGTAATGATCCTTGTCAAGAAGGGTGTTCCATTTACCATGCTTAGATCAGAGACGGATGAGCAGGGCAGGGTGGCGCTAGTCCAGGGCAAGCTGGGTGGCGTAAGGGTCCTCCTGGTCAATGTTTATGGTCCGAATGTGGACGACCCTTCCTTTTTTGTTGATGTTTGGCGCCGAATCTCCATGTTCCCCCCTGCGGAAATATTCTGGGGTGGAGACTTTAACATTTGCCTCGATGTGAATATAGATAGATCGGGGAGTGGGACGGCGCGTCACAAGCAGGCGACGGACACACTAACTGGGTTATTAGAAGCAGGGGATATACATGACATTTGGCGACTGCGGCACCCTGGGTTACGGGAAAGCACCTTCATATCCTCGGTACATGGGACGTGGTCCTGATTAGACTATTGGCTCGCGTCTGAGGTTGCATGCACATGGGTGGTTCATGTTCGCCATCTGGGCAGGACGCTCTCGGACCACTCCCCAGTACTCCTTTAAATACGAGTCCCTGAGTGCGAGAGGCCTCCTTTTACGTGTCGGTTACAGCAGGCTTCCCTGATTGACCCAGTTTTTAAGAGCACTATCGGTGAGGCGATAAGTAATTACTTCCGGGAAAATGAGGGTACTGTGGACAGCGCAGGGGTCCTGTGGGAAGCATTTAAAGTTACGATCCGGGGTGCATGTATCGGCGCGCAGGCTGGAGTCTTGAAGGACTTGAGGTGTAGAATCAGTAGGCTGGCAGCGGAAATATCCACTCTAGAGCGGGAGTATGAGCGCAATCCAGCCCCAGAAACGCTTGCCGCAATGAGAGACCTTGTGACTGAGCATAACGAAACAGTTGACCAAAAGATGGCGCACAGATCGCGATGGAGCAAGGCTCGCTACTATGGGGAGGGGGGTAGGCCCAGCCGATCGCTGGCCCAAAAGTTGACGGCGTCAAGGTGCCAGGATTACATCACGGAAATGCTGGATAGGGAAGGAGTTGCGCAACACTCCTCGCCTGAGATCAGTAGGGTAGTGTTGGATTTTTACTCTGAACTCTATGGTGACAGGGCGCACCCGCTGGCAGCTGATATAAGTGCTTACCTAGATGATGTTGCGCTTGGGTGGCTGTCAGCGGGCCAGAGGGAGTATCTCACTCAGCCCTTTGACGTAGAGGACGTCAAACTTGCCATAATGTCCCTTCCCACATGTAAGGCAGCGGGCCTTGATGGGCTCCCAAGTGAGTTCTACAAGGCTTATATTGAGGAGCTGGCACCCAGGCTTTTAGATGTCTTTGCGGAGGCATATGACACGGGGAGGCTTCCACCCACACTCAAGGAGGCTCTTATTGTTACGCTACTGAAACCTGACAAAGAGGCAAATAGGTGCAACTCATATAGGCCTCTTTCAATCATCAACATAGATGTCAAAATCTTAGCGAAGATGATAGCCAACAGGCTACAGCAGCTAGTACCCAAGCTGGTCCTCCCGGACCAGTCTGGATTTGTGCCAACTAGATCAACGACGCACAACCTGCGCACGGTCTTTGCAACTCTGCATTATTTCGAGCCAGATTTCCAGGCAGTGGCTGTGCTGCTCGATGCAGCGAAAGCGTTCGACTCCCTGCAGTGGGAGTATATGTTTACTGTACTACTGCGAATGGGCCTGCCACCATTTTTCCTTAAATGGATCCAGCTATTGTAACTGAGCCAGAAGCTCGGGTACGGGTAAACGGCTGGGTATCTAACGCATTCCCAATAAGAAGAGGTACGAGGCAGGGATGCCCCCTGTCGCCGATGCTCTTTGCGCTTGCGCTGGAGCCCTTGGCCTGTAAACTTCGTCTTAAACATGCACAAGCAGCGCTGCGGTTTTGGCAGAGAGAGACCACTAGTGGTCTCACTATATGCCGATGACATGCTGCTTTATGTTCGCGAGCCTGCCACGCATCTCCCGGAGCTCCTGCGCGAATATGTGAAGTTCGAGAGATATTCAGGATTAGGAATAAACTGGGCAAAGTCAACAGTTTTTCCACTGACGGCTGGCACCCAGGAGGTGGAGCTGGATTTTCCGCTGTCATGGTCAAGTGACCCAGTGAAGTACTTGGGGATATGGCTGCACAGGGAACCTGACAAGGTACTCTCCATGAATTATGGCCAAGTCATTAGGCAGATCACGGACCAAGCGGCGCGGTGGGCTAAGTTGCCTCTCTCGCTGGCAGAATTGCGGTAACAAAAATGACGATTTTGCCCAAACTCCTCTATTTGTTTGTCAACATCCCCATTCGGCTGAATATCGCATTGTTTAATACGCTTCAGTCGGCCCTACTGACCTTTGTCTGGGGAGGCAAGAAACCTTGATGCAGTTGGAGCGTACTTACACACCCATTTGAACGGGGTGGTTTTGAAGCGCCTGTATGCAGCTGTACTATTTGTGTGCGCAGGCGCAGTTTGCGAACTATTGGTACTTCCCGCAGCGGTTCTTGCCACATACTGCAATTGAGGCGGACACTGCGAACCCGGTGCGTCTGGCAGCGGCGGCACTGTTGGGAGGAGGGGGCGGTTCGAGAACTAAAATTAACTCAGTTCAATGCACTGCGTGGGCATGGAAGACTCTGGCTAAGAGGGCACAGCTGGACTATCTGTATGCCCCGGCGCTCCCACTTGCTTCGCACCCGGAAATTTCCGCGACTCAGGAGCAGGCAGCCTTGAGAGCACTGAGGGCAGCAGGGATCAAAAAGTTGGGAGATCTGTATAAGAATGGCCAGTTTCGGTCACTTCTGGACTTGCAGGGTGGACGGGATCATGGTATGATGCTGGGTTTCACATATGTAAGGGTGCGGCAGGCGGTAAGAACCATTTACCCTGATTATCCAGCAGAGCCAAGAACATTGCTGGCGCTGCAGGCGGTGCTAGCGGGGGAGGAATGTAGGGGTCTGATAACTAAAATGTACAATGCATCACTGAGAGAAAGGGAACTCATTGAAAGCCCCTCATACAATAAATGGAATGCGGTGCTTGGGTCCTCACTGTCGCTGGAACAATGGAAGTTTTGCTGCGAGCTGACTGGCCGATTGATGGCAAACTGTAATCTCCGCATTATCCATTTTAAATATCTGCACCAGCTATATTATACACCAATTCAACTGCGGAGGTTTGGTCTACGGGAGACTGCATGCTGTGTGAGGTGTGGGCAGGATGATGCAGGCTTTATGCATCTTGCATGGAGCTTCGATAAAATATTCAAATTCTGGACTCAAGTAACGAGAGTGCTCACTGAGGTTGTGTTAGAAAACGTGATGTGCACGCCTGATGTCTGTCTACTGGGCTGGGTGAAGAAGCTTAAGCCATGTAATCGGTGAATTGTTGCTGTCTCGACCCTGTTCGCCAAGCGGGCGGTGACGCAATGCTGGGGTGCCAAAACTACCCCAACCGTGAAAAAGTGGGTCCGGGATTTGATATAATGCAGAGAACAGCTGGGGACCTATGCAGAGGCGCTTCCCGAGGCCTCTCGGCCGAAGGACTTTTGGGCTCCGCTAACTGTGTACTTACTTGGGAATCCTGACTTGCAGCAGACATGATGCATAAATGTGCGGGTTGCAAATGATTGCAAGGGTTGGGTCTATTACTGTGGGATGCCATAATCATGATGTATAAGTTGCTATGGGTTCAGGAATAACAGCTAACAGTGCCGGGAAGGGGTGGGATTGAGTTGAGGGTTGTTCGTTGAGTAATTTTCAGATTAAAAGTGCTTGTACTGATATATGTTTACAATAGCTTTGGTCGGTTCCAGCTGTGGGACTATGTATACTTGTGTTACAAGCTGCTCAATAAAAATATATATTTTTTAAAAATGACGAGAGAACTGCAGAAAGAGGCAAGAGGGATGCAAAAAGGGAAGAAGGGTGCAGAAAGAAACAAAAGAAGTGCAGAAAGAAGGAACAGAGATGCAAAAAGAGGGAAGAGTGTGCCGAAAGAGGCACAAGGGGTGCAGAAAGAAGCAAGAGATGTGCAGAAAGAAACAAAAGAAGTGCAGAAAAAAGGAACAGAGTTGCAGAAAGAGGCAACAGGGGTGCAGAAAGAGGGAAGAGGGGTGGAGAAAGAGGCAAGGGGTATAGAAAGAAGCAAGAGAGCTGTAGAAAGAAACAAAAGAAGTGCGGAAGGAACAGAGGTGCAGAGAGAGGCAAGAAAGGTGCAGAAAGAGGGAAAAGGGGTGCAGAAAGAGGCACGAGGGGTGCAGAAAGAAGCACGAGAAGTGCAGAAAGAAGCAACAGAGGTGCAGGAAGAGGGAAGAGGGGTGCAGAAAGAAGCAACAGAGGTGCAGAAAGAGGGAAGAGGGATGGAGAAAGAGGCAAGAGGGGTGCAGAAAGAAACAAAAGAAGTGCAGAAAGAAACAAAAGAAGTGCAGAAAGAAGGAACAGAGGTGCAGAAAGAGGTAACAGTGTAGAAAGAGGGAAGAGGGGTGGAGAAAGAGGCAAGGGGGTGTAGAAAGAAGCAAGAGAGCTGTAGAAAGAAACAAAAGAAGTACAGAAAGAAGGAGCAGAGGTGCAGAAAAGGGGGACAGGGGTGGAGAAAGTGGCAAGAGGGGTGCAGAAAGAAGCAAGAGAGGTACAGAAAGAAACAAAAGAAGAGCAGAAAGAAGGAACAGGGGTGCAGAAAGAGGCATGAGGGGTGCAGAAAGACGGAAGAGGGGTGCAGAAAGAAGCACAAGTGCTGCAGAAAGAAGCAAGAGAGGTAGAGAAAGAAGCAAGAGTAGTTCAGAAAGATGCAACAGAGGTGCAGAAAGAGGCAAGAGGGGTGCAAAAAGAGGGAAGAGGGGTGCAGAAAGAGGCACGAGGGGTGCACAAAGAAGCAACAGAGGTACAGAAAGAAGCAACAGAGGTGCAGAAAGAGGGAAGAGGGTTGGAGAAAGAGACAAGAAAGGTGCAGAAAAAAGCAACAGAGGTGCAGAAAGAGGGAAGAGGGATGGAGAAAGAGGCAAGAGGGGTGCAGAAAGTAGCAAGAGAGGTACAGAAAGTAACAAAAGAAGTGCAGAAAGAAGGAACAGAGGTGCAGAAAGAGGCAAGAGGAGTACAGAAAGAGAAGAGGGGTACAGAAAGAGGCACAAGGGGTGCAGAAAGAAGCAAGAGAGGTACAGAAAGACGCAAGATAAGTGCAGAAAGAAGCAACAGAGATGCAGAAAGAGGGAAGAGGGTTGGAGAAAGAGGCAAGAGAAGTGCAGAAAGAAGCAACAGACATGCAGAAAGGGGGAAGAGGGGAGGAGAAAGAGGCAAGAGGGGTGCAGAGAGAAGCAAGAGAGGTGCAGAAAGAAACAAAAGAAGTGCAGAAAGAGGGAAGAGGGGTGCAGAAAGAGGCAAGAGAGGTGCAGAAAGAGGCAAGACGGGTGCACAAAGAAGTAAGTAAGGTGCAGAAAGATCCAACAGAGGTGCAGAAAAAGGCAAAAGAGGTGCAGAAAGTCGAAGAGATGTGCAGAAAGAGGCAAGAGAAGTGCAGAAAAAGAAAGAAAGGTGCAGAAAGAAGCAACAGAAATGTAGAAAGAGGCAAGAGAGGCGCAGAAAGAAGCAAGAGTGGCTTGCACACCATTAGTACCAATTTAACACCCACATTTAGCAATAAGTAACAGGTGACCATTCTAGGTTTAAAAAGGACCTTCCACCACGCTGTAACACTTGTCGCTGCATTTTTGGTAACGTTTGAGCCGTTTGAGCTAGAAACAAGGCTTTTTTTGTTCAAATCTGCAGTTTAGGCAGCATATGATGGATTATGTGGCTAATGCGGAAAATGCAGAAAATGTATAATAGTGCGAAAGTTGGTGCAGTCAAACAGTCGCATAATTCCAGTGGCCCTGCTCATACCTCTGACTAGGTCCAGAAGTGCTCCTCAGTGATTCCTTCTTTTTTTTGTCTCATTGAGTTCATAGTTTAGCTTCTATGGAAACGAGGAAGACTAAACCTGAGGTTACCACTCCACAACACAGACTACCATACCACATAATTGCTCTCCATAACACATAATCCCACTCTACATAATTCCTATACACTAAATACCACATACTTTCTATCCACATAATTTCACTGCACAACATACCACATAATTCCATAATTCCACTACACACAACGTACATCCACTCCACTACAAAAAACATTAGTAAAAAACTTTTACATTTACAACGCCAATAGCTCTAACTCTTGCAAATGCGAGACCTATTAAATTACAAATGCTTCTTCAACTGGTAGTCACGTTTGCAGAGTGGTGGAGAAAGGGGGCTGGGCCTCCAACCAGCGCTCAGGAATTCTGCTGCGTAGGACTTACAGGAGGTACCAGGAGGGCTTCTTGGCCCCCAAAGTCCCCCAGGAGTAAAGTGGACTTCATCCCCCAACCAGTACTGTGCCTGGAGGCGCGTTTGCAGAGTGGTGGAGAAAGGGGGTGTGTGGCCTCCGAAGACCTCTTAGCAATCCCACTGTGTTGGACTTAGTGGAGGTAACAGGAGGGTAGTTGGCCCCAAGGATAACCTTGGGGGCCAACTACCCTCCTATTACCTCCAGTAAGTCCCACACAGCAGCATTGCTAAGTTCTCATAGCAGGCCACGCCCCTTTCCCCACCACTCTGCAAACGCGCTCCCTGGAGCCCTCTTGGATGGGGACTAAAGTCCCCTTCACTGCTGGGGGTCCTTAGGGGCCAACTAGCCTACCTGATACCTCCAGTATGCCCCAGATAGTGGGATTGCTGATAGGTGGACACAGGCCACGCCACCTTTGTCCACCACTCTGCAAACGCACCTCCTGGTGTGCTCTTGGTTGGGGGATGAAGTCCCCTTGCCTCCTGAGGGTCCCTGGGGGCCAACTAGCCCACCAGGTACCTCCAGTAAGCCCCACACAGCTGGATTGCTGAGTGGTCTGAGGCCACGCCCCCTTTTTACACCACTCTGCAAGCACGCCTCCTGGCGTACTGCTGCTTGGGGGATGATGTCCACTTGTGTCCTGAGGTCCTCAGGACACAAGAGGACCTCCTCGCCCCACCAGCAGTGCACCAAGAGGTGCATTTGCAGAGTGGTGTAAAAAGGGGCGTGGCCTCAGACCACCTCTCAGCAATCCCACTGTGTGGGGATTACTGGAGGTGCCTGGTGGTCTAGTTGGCCCCTAAGGACCCTTAGGATTGAAGGGGACTTAATCCCCCAATTCATAACGCGCCAGGAGGCGCGTTTGCACAGTGGTGCAGGGAGGGGGCGGGGCCTCCGGCGAGATGCCGGCTTTTCCTTTTTTTAAATATTTTTAGAAAGGGGGGCTGTGTGGCCCCCCTTCTTTTAGTATTTTTTGGGCCCTGGGGACCCCATCCCCTAGGGCCTGAGCATTTTTTATTTTTAAAAAAACCTGGAAGGGGGCTGCGTGGCCCCCCTTCCCTGAGCCACTATTGGTCCAGGGGACCCCATCCCCCGGGGCCTGGCCTCGTTTTTATTTATTTATTTATTTATTTTCAGGGAGGGGGGCTGCATAGCCCCCCTGCCCTGGGCCACTTCTGGCCCTGGGGACCCCATCCCCCAGGGCCAGGCCTCGTTATTTAAAATATTTTTTATTTTCCCAGGAGGGCGGGCGCGTGGCCCCCCTCCCTTGGGCCAATTATGCTCCAGGGACCCCATCCCCAGGGCCTGGCCTTATTTAAAATAAAACATCAAAAGGGAGGGGGCCGAGTGGCCCCGCTCCCGGGCCACTTCTGGCCCCGGGGACCCCATCCCCGGGGCCAGTCCTCAAGTTGGGGACCGCGGGGGGAGCCCCAATGCCCCCACAGTCCCTGCCGGCTCCCCGCCTCCTGCGGGAGCCGGCATTGCTTTTGGGCAAGCATGCATGCAAGGGCAAGGGGAGCATGCTAACATGCAGCTCCCCTTGCCCAAAATCAATTCTGCTTTGCTTCTTGGAAGCGAGAGCAGGTTTCCTGCTCTTGCTTCCAAGAAGCAAAGCAGTGTTTGCTATGGCAGGGCGGGAGCCGTGCTCCCGCCCTGCCATAGCAAATGGCAATGTCCCGAGGGTGGGCACCCCGGGACTTTGCAGGAGCTGGCCCTGGGGGGTGGCGGTCCCCAGGGCCATAGAGGGCTCTAGGAGGGGGACACCCCCTCCCAGCAACTTCGAAGCCCCGAGGAGGTGGTGATCCCTGGGGCCGGGGGGCTGCTACGGACCCCTGTATTTACATATTCAATGCCCCAAGGAGGTGGTGGTCCCCAGGGTAGTGTGGGGGGCATGAGCCCCCCCACACTTTAGTTTTGCAAGTGGCCCCGGGGAGGTGTCGGTCCCCGGGGCTGCGGGGGCCACGTGGCCCCCACATTTAAATCATGTAGCCCGGGGAGGGGGTGGTCCCCGGGGCAGCATGGGGGGGCAGAAGCCCCCCCATGCATTTTTAAAAAACAGCCCCAGGGAGGTGGCGGTCCCCGGGGCTGCAGGGGGGCCGCGTGCCCCCGCATATAATTATCTAAGCCCCGGGGATGTGGCGGTCCCCGGGGCTGTGGGGGCCCCTGCGGGCCCCCACTACATAATTGGACATTGCCCCTGGGACCTGGCCCACCCGGGGGCTTATAGAAAATGAAGCGCTGGCTTTTTTTCGGCCGGATTCGCGCACCCAGCACGAATTCGGCCGATTTTATTATTTTTTTTAATGATTTTTTTGGCCCTGGGGGTCCTGGTGGGACCCCCTGAGCAGGCCTAGGGGGTCAGGGTGTTTCTACCCTGCCCCCTTACCGAGTCACAAGATGGCTGCCAAAACTTCCTGGTTTGGAGTGTTGGCAGCCAATAACAATGAATCTCATGCTCTGGAGGGTTTGCGAATCCTCCTTGGTGCTCAGATATATAAATTTTTATTTTTTGAATTTCTCAGCAACTACTGAACGGATTTACACCATTTTTTAAAAAGTGCACTTTCTGGACCAAGACCTACCGTTTTGCCAAATTTGGTGTAATTCCGTTCAGCAGTTCGGGCTGTAGCTTTGTCTAAAGTTCCTATGGAAATTAACATGGAGAAAATGCGTTTTGGGACCCCCCTTTTTTCTCGGCCCCCACTTGACGAATCACCCCAAAACTTTTAAGACAGGAGCTGACCTGAGCGAACCATTGGTTTTGAAAATTTCGCGAAGATTCGTCAAACGGCGCCAAAGATATTGGCAAAAGAAAAAACGTTGTTTGAATAGAAACAAGGTCCTAACTATAACTACCTACTGGCGACCGCTAGTAGGTAATATATATATATATATATATTTACATATATATATATATATATATATATATTTGCAATTCCACACGACTGCCACAACGCCGTACGCCTGCCCGTCAGTATCGGTCCCAGCAGTGGCGGCAGAAACCACAAATGTCCATGAAATCCGATCCAAATGGAAAGGAGGCGACACACCAATCCTGTCCACGAGTGATTTATTAGTGCAAAACAACACGTTTCAGCCGAGCCGGCCTTTGTCAAGTTTGCGGACCAAAACCAAATCAGCCATTAAGTACACATGACGTCATAGTAAACATGAAAGAAATCCTACGGGATGCAACTCTGCCCCTTGACAGAAAAATTCATCATAAAGTATAAGGCCATGTAAACTGTATTTACATCAATTATGATTTTAACAATTCTATGTGATTGTTATCAGAGCAATATGTGTAAATGCAAAGCAATTTAGAGAAAACCTAAATAAAATAAATATAAAAATAAAATAAAAAAATCGACAAAGGACTTCGCCTCAATGTTCATTTCATCACGATTTCGGCCATATCTCATAATGGACATAGAACAAAATCTCTCAGAGACAATTCTTTTCGTATAGGATCCAAACCCAATATTATATCTGTTTTGAATAATCAACATTACCAGTGCAAATAATTTCATCATTTGTTAGAGACAAAGGGTCAACAACAGATTTGGCCGCTGTATTTCCTCATTGTATCATGATCTCAGGCATAACTCATAATGGACATACAGAAAATCTCTCAGGGACAATTCCTTTCGTACGGAATCAAACCTGAAATTTATGTCTGTTTTAGATAATAAACACAATTATTGCCATAATTTCGTCATTTGTTAAAGACATAAGATCAACAACAGACTTCGGCCGCTGAATTTCCTTCATTGTGATTATAACATATTTCTCATGAATCACTTATTTGTGTCCTATATCATCGGTTCAATTAATTCATGAGTCCAGATTAAAATCGACTCTTATTCATAATTATACCAATATTAAAGATAAATAGAATTGAAGCAAGCCTTAAACCAATACTGTCCTCAAAATGTTCATGAAGTAAGAGAATGTAACGTAAGGGCTCAGGAGATGGTAAAAACAAAAAATGAATTTGCTGAATTCTTATATACATGAAAAAAGTGTAATACATAACCACAAATGTACAAGATCTCATTGGCAGGGTGATGTTTCCTTGGTCATGAAAATAAATAAAAATGATTGCATATATACGAAATATAGGTAAACCCTTACCATGAATCTACATGTAAGAGGTACTTCAACCGAGCAAAATGGTGCAATCCAGATATGGATATTCCATTTGGGCCGGAACTCAATCATGGGCAAGTGCCTCATTGATACATATAATATTAAATACCCAGCAATAATTGGGCAATGTAAGGTCCGGAACTAGGATCTTCGTTCACCTGTGGTAATTCCTACGTGCACCCACAATAAAATGACAATTATGGATAGGGAAAACCTAATATGAAAGTGAAAAGCGGGGAAAAAGGGTGTGTGACGGAAAGAAAGATATTAAAAAATTCAACTTAACTAGTTCAGGGAAAGCATGGGAAACTTATTAACAACTAGGTTCCTATGTGTGTCGACATTTCTTCCCCCATATTTAAACCAAAAGGCATTCTGGTATTTAGGTCAATAATATACGGGGATTCAAGGATGCGCAATTGTTTCTCCCTGTCGCCCGCTCGAATGTGTTTCATTACCCTATCGATACCAGAGAATTTAAGTAGTTTGTTGTTGCTGTTGTGAGTATTGTAAAAGTGTCTGGCTACAGGATAGTTAAAGTCCAGATTAGTTATTGCTCTTTGATGTTCTAGGATGTGTTTTTTTAAGGTAGTTTGGTGCTCCCTATATATCGGAGACTACACGGACACTCCAGAGCATAAATTACATATTCTGTGGTACAAGTAATGAATTTGGAAATGGGTCTATCCTTACCGTCAAAGGTTTTGAATATCTTGCAACTCTGACTGTTTGCATGCCGTGCATGAATTACATTTGTATAACCCTTTCTTTGTTTGTAGCCAATTGGTAGGTGGTTCATTTTGTTGGAAACTGTGGACCAGTTTATCCTTAAGAGATCTTGGTCTCTTGTAGGTTACTATGGGTGAGTCACCTACACTTTTGCCAATTACGGGGTTTGTTTGAATGAGACCCCAATGTCTCATCATGATGGATTTGAATCTATTGGATCTTACATTGTATGTAGTGATCATTCTTGGGATGTTGGTCGATTGATTTACTGGGGATGTCTGTCTGTTCTTGAATAGAACCTCGGTCTGTTTGACATCCTGTAATTTGCTGCTAGCTTGGGACAAAATTTTGTCAGAATACCCTCTTTTTAAAAATCTTTGTATCATGGTATTGTGTTCTTTGCTATAACCATCATCAGTGCTGCAGTTTCTGCAGGCACGTAACAGTTCTCCATACGGGATACTGTTTAGGAGAGAAGCAGGATGATGACTGCGTGCATGCAGGGTACTGTTACCTGCAGTTTTCTTCCTAAAAAGATTGATTACCAATTTGTTACCTTGTACCGTGATTCAGATATCCAAAAATTCACATAATGTTTCACTCATTTTATATGTGAAACTCAAATTCAGGTTGTTACAGGATAGGGACTCGATGAACCTCAATGCTTACTCCTTACCACCATCCCAAATGATGAAAAGATCATCGATATACCTTAGCCATAAGGGTACATGTTCAGTAAACTTTTCATTGGTATCGGTCCATATCACCTGCTCCTCCCACCAGCCCAGGAACAAGTACCCTCCCCCTTGGGGCAAAGCAGGTGCCCATGGCGGTACCACATTTTTGTCGATATAGTGTTTTGTCAAACAGAAAGATGTTTTCTTGCAGACAATACAACATCATTTGCTTCAACATTGATGTATGCTCAAACATGTCAATTGTTCGCCTCTGGAGATAGTACAAACATGCATGCACACCTTTTTCTTGATCTATACAGGTGTAAAGGGAACAGACATCTAAAGAGATCATCAAGAGACCCTTGTCCCATTTGATATCATAAATTCTTTTCAGGAAGTCCGTACTGTCTTTGCAGTATGATCTCAGATCAGTTACGAATGGTGCCAGAAAGTGATCCAGGAAAATAGATGTGTTCTCCAAGAGTCCTCCATTAGAGGAGACAATCGGTCTCCCAGGTGGTTTAGAGGGATGCTTATGCACCTTTGGTAAAAGATACAAGCAAGGAACCCGTGGATTGTCGTTTTTTAAAAACCTGTGTTCGTCATCATCGATAAGGCCAGCATTCCACCAGTCGTTTAGCATCTCATAATACTTGGTGACTGTCTTTTCATATGTTTCCCAATTAATGATTTCGTAACAACTTGAGTCACTAAGCTGTCTTGTAGCTTCCGCCTTGTAGTCAGTTTCATCCATCAGAACAATGTTCCCCCCTTTGTCAGAAGGTTTTATTATTATAGTTGAATCCTGTAGTAGGTTAGTTAATGCATCTCTTTGGCCTTTTGTTAGATTGTCCTTAATACAATAGTTTTGATTGCTCCTTTGTCGTACTAATTTATTGATCATAACTGAATGAAAAGCTTCGATATTGTCGTGTGGCACATTAGGATTGAATCTGGACTTCATTTTCAGGCCACTACTGAACATTGAGTCGACTGGAAAGCCCAAGTTATTCAATGTGGCCCCCACATTAGTATTGTCGGTAACCTCAGTATTGCTGTCTAATTCATGAATCTCTAGAATAGAGTCTATATCCTCAAGGGTAAATGTTGTCGTCGGTTTTGTGACCTGTTGTAGTGTGGATGTGCGATTTCGCTGTTCCTGATATTTGGGCATTTTGTGAAGTTTCATCAGTTTGAGTTTTCTCACAAACAGAAAGAGGTCAATTCTCATATCCACATAGATCCAGTCAGTTGTTGGGCAGAAAGATAACCCCAATTTTAGAAGGGATTCATCGTCTGGTGTTAAACAACGTGATAATAAATTGATGATAGATTTATCCATTGTGTCGTTGTCTGGTTTATTTTTGTACCAGAATTTTTTTCGACCCCCTTCTTGTTAGTCTTTCTTTTTCTTTTTGTTTGCGCCCCTTCCTCTTGGCTTTCCTCGACCCCTTCCTGTTCCTTCTTCTTTTAGGGGTGTTCGATCGTGTGTGGTTTGTTCCTTCTGTTGTTTTAGCAGTTGGAATTCGTGCAGGAAAGTTAAGGGGCACAACACTAAAGGGACGGCATGAGTTTGCCTCTCTGTATCCGAGCTCAAGTCTGAACTGGAATCTGTGGAAATTTGATCTCGTTGTCTTTGTTGGTGAATGCACTGATGATCACGTTGGGCCAAATCAAAGCGCTTAGCGTAAGTCAGGATTCTGCCTTCTGCATAATCCCTCTTGTTGGGTAAAAATCTGCGCTATTTTTTTACTTTTATTGCATCTTTATAGGTCTTGAGACGACCATCCAGAGTTTTCAAAAATTCGGTTACCAGCTTATCCTCCTTGTGTTTGTCCAGTTCCAGTCGCAAGTTTGCCAGATCCTCTCTTGTTTTTTCTAGATCGATCTTGGCATATTTTACTAAAATTTCAAGCATTCCTTTACATGTTTTTGCCATATATAATGCCTATTCCTTTAAAGGTTCCGAGTTAGGATTTTCGTAGGTTGGTATTATTGAGATTCATAGCCCTCTTGGGACGCGACCAATTTCAATGTAATTTGTCAGTGAGGTTACCTCCCACCATTTGTTTAGTTCGCGTTTAGCGAGTTTCTCTAGT
Organism: Calotriton arnoldi; assembly: GCA_963921515.1. NCBI lineage: Eukaryota > Metazoa > Chordata > Amphibia > Caudata > Salamandridae > Calotriton > Calotriton arnoldi. The sequence continues at coordinate 161,613 of CAWUFW010001715.1, read as the reverse complement.
AGATTCAAATTTTGTTTCAAGGTTGGCTCTGGACTGCCTGTTGAGGTTCCAGTAGCTGTTAATAACTTGCTTATGTCAGCATTTTTGTTGAAGAGAGAGAGTGCGACGGCTTGTTTCTCAGTTTCCCATGCATTCATCTCCAATTACCAAATCAAAACTCATGGTATGAAAAGACACAGCAGTAAAATCCGTACTGCAGCGTGACACAGCTCCAGTTTTACTGAATACACTTAGAAGCGAAACAGCAATGAGAGAGTGAGGGAGCAAACGGAGATAATCCAGCATACAGAGCCCTCCGACCCATGCAAAGCCGATACCTCCCTAAGCCCCGCACCTCTCATTCACCACACGGTCGAGCTAGATTCCGAAAGATGTATCCACGGAAAATTCCGGACTGGAGCGGCTGGGACGGCGTATTTTTGAAATGCAATTCCACATGACTGCCACAACGCCGTATGCCTGCCCTTCGGTGTCGGTGCCAGCAGTGGCGGCAGAAACCACAAATGTCCATGAAATCCGATCCAAATGAAAAGGAGGCGGCATATCAATCCTGTCCACGAGTGATTTATTAGTGCAAAACAACGCGTTTCAGCCGAGGCGGCCTTTGTCAAGTTTGCGGACCAAAACCAGAGCAGCCATTAAGTACACATGACGTCATAGTAAACATGAAACAAATCCTACGGGATACGGCCCGCCCCTTGACAGAAAAATTCATCATAAAGTATAAGGCCATGTAAACTGTATTTACATCAATCATGATTTTAATAATTGTATGTGATTGTTATCAGAGCAATATGTGTAAATGTAACGCAATTTAATACTCCCATCTTCAAAGCTTTTAACCCCCTCTCCGAACTTATCGTTCTGACCCTTGTCTGTCAAATAAGGCCAGGTTCCCCTTGGGATCCCTGCCCCCCAAAGTTTCTTCACTTAGTGCCTGATATCATGGCTTTTTATCATAGAAGCATCTTTAATAAGATGTTTTCGGAAGGATATTTCCCTAAAGAGTGGAAGAGGGCTTTCATTCTTCCTTTGCTGAAGAAACCCAAACTGGACGGCAAAGACCCTAACAACTACAGACAGTTTTCACGGCTCCCTCTTCCCGCAAAAATTGTAGAGAAAGCAATGACTATCGAATTTTCACTGTTCATTCAGAATAACAATCTCCTAGATGTTACACAGTACGGTTTTAGAAGTCAACACAGTACAGTGCTGGTTCTGATTACAGTTTCGGAGGATATCAGGTATATTTTAGACAAGGGCGGGACAACAGCTTTGATCCTGTCAGACCTCTCTGCAGCGTTTGACACGGTCAACCATGGTCTTCTTATTGATTGTCTCTTCACCTTGGGCATCAGGGGCAAGGCGCTTACACTTCTTAAATCTTTTCTCTCAGATAGAGAGCAACTGGTGGAGCTAGATGAGTTTAGGTCTACCCCTTCTCTCTTCCGTGCGGGGCACCCCAGAGCTCATCGTTAAGCCTGACACTTTTTAATCTTTATGTCACCCCTCTTGCCACCCTAATAAAGTCATTTGGCTTTACAGTGGTGTCATATGCCGATGATACACAAATTGTGGCATCACTGGCTGGTAGTCCTGATGACACAGCTTCCAGATTCCATGATTGTATGCATGAAATTGGAAAGTGGATATCCAGCGACTGCCTTAAGTTGAACTCAGGAAAGACAGAGGTTCTACTGTTTGGACGGAACACCTCTTTCTGGACACCCAACTGGTGGCCGCTTGAAATGGGAAATCATCCTAGCCCAGTCACCAAGGTAAAAAATCTAGGAGTTTATTTTGATGACAAACTCTCCTTTGAAGGCCAAGTAAACTCCATAACTTCCTCCTGCTTTCTTATGATATAAACTCTCAGGAAAGTTTTACCTTTCATCCCTCCTGACCTACAGAAATCGGTAATTTTGGCCCTTATACTAGCAAAGATTGACCACTGTAGTGCACTCTTTTTTTATATGCAATCAAGATTTGTAAACAAACTGCAGGTTGTCCAAAATGCAGCGGCACGCCTTCTGCTTTCCGTTCCAAAATATCAATCGACATCTCATGCCTTGCCATTATTGCGCTGGCTTCCAGTCAAAAGTCGGATTGAATTTAAGTCCCTCTGCATTCCCTTCAAATTACTGCATGGGCTCTGTCCAGACTATTTTAAACAAAGATTACTCTGATATGTTCCTAACAGGCAGCTATGATCCTCATCAGCTTTTAATTTGGTAATCCCTAGGGCTAAAACAGCCTCAGGGTGGTCAATGTTCCCTCTAATTTTATTCCTCTGTGTGCGGCAATGAAATATCTCCGTGCACCACAGCCAAGGTTGCGTGCACCAAAGACAATAGTGCCGGGGATGAATCAGTCATATATGGGACTATGCCTCACACTGTATCCGACCTGTGACTGATGTATACCAACCTTAACTATTGGATTAGGAAAGGTACTCACCTACTAATAGGTCTCCATGATACCCAATACAACAGTGCACCCCGCAAAAGAAAGCATAGGCACCGGAATCTCTCTGTGCTTCCTCTTCTTCACTTAAGAAACCCCTTCTGTGCGGCCTTCATAATTCTCTGGCCGTGAGCTGAACTGCTTGTGTACACAGCCTGACTCCCATCAGTGGACTGCGGTAAGCTAGCACTTCGTGATCTGATGCAGAGGAGGATGAGCCACTGAAAGCTCAAGCCAGATGATTGGCTTTGTGCCAGCTCAAGTTCCTCTTGGACCCTGGTGCCCAAAAAGAGCCAAGCTTTCATTCAGTTTCTGCCTACCAAAGCAGTACTCTGATGTAAAGCAGGCAAGAGGAAGATACACCGATCTTGTGGCTGAACTGCCAATATGACTCTATAAAGCCTGGGCTCAATCCCAGCTCCCCTATTTCACCAAATTGTGTGATTCTATGCAAATATTTTATTTCATTGAGCCTCCTTTTTCTTCATTATCACATATGACAGCACGTTCAAATATGTGAGTCTAGGATGTGCGCTGGCCAAATTCCTGCTGTGTTTGATTTAATAGACTATAAGTTTGCTTTAGAGATGGGCGAGCCACTGGAAGCTCGATTCAAGTGTGTAGCTGTGGCTCAGTTCAAGGTACTCTTGGACCCTCAAGCCCAAACTGAGCCGAACTTTCGCAGGAGACAATGTGGACTCATAGCTATAACTGCTGACCATGTCACATGGGAAACAGGGTTCAAATCTCACTGTGCTGAAAAAAAACATTTTTAGCAGGCGGTTTCTGTTGTGAAGAGCTCTTATGCCATTGGGTAAGGTTTGCGCTGTGATCTGTGTGAACCTGCCAAAAATATTTTGTGAATTCTGTTTGTCACCTACTCTCTAATCTCATCCTCCAAGAATTACGAACAAAACATTAACCTTTGATGTCAGAGATACCTATATATTGGTCTAATTGCAGGGTGATACTGGAAAATCTGGAATCATTTCCAGCTTCACTGCTTGACCAAATTGTGTGGTCAAAGGTAAATATTTTATTTCACCAAACCTCCTTTTTGTTCATTGTAATATAGGACAGTGCCCTTGAATAAGTTCATTCAAGGTGAGCTCTGTACAAAAACCTCTATCTATTTGATTTAATAACCTAAAATGTTGCTCTATTTATAATAAGAATCTAATCTATGTTTAAGGTACACATGTCAACTTACTCGGCTCCTAGTTAGACCCCACCCAGGATATCGCAATTATCAAACAAAATGCAAAATCAGCACTTTTGTAAAAGTCCCATGATTTTTGCAAAAGTGCCCACAAAACTTGCCATTGTAAATAAATTGAGGCCAATTCCCCTTCTATTGGCTCTGCTCTGTGCTGAGTCAATAAAAGGAGGGTGAGCAACAGGTGAACAGGTGGCAGAGGTGTTAAGTTCCTCTGTCACCTGCCTTTAAAATAGAGAAGCCCTCCTCCTGTGCTATCAGGCCCCTGCCCTCCCCCTGCCGTTTGTTTCATCAGCCCCAGTTACATTAAACACATTTTTTTTCGGTACGGCAAGATTAAGTGATCTGCTCAGAATCACATGTTGAGCCAATGCTGGTACTCAGCCCGGGTTCCACAGGTCCAAAGTCTGTCACTCTGGCTGTACCACCACATCCTCAGTTTACCACAGAAAAGAGGACTCTCCCCCTCGTGTGTCTCCTCTCTCCCATAATAAACACCCCTCCCCCTAACAACCCGGGACATCTCTTGGCCTGTCTCTTCACCCCCATTGCCCTCCCACTCCCAAGTCTCCACTGTGTACTCGCCACTCCATTTGCCACCTGCTACAGGGTGTCCCTTAGGAATAGAGGCTGTCCGATGCCAGAGAGAGCAGTTTTCAAATGTAGAAATGCACTCTCTAGCATCAAACACCACCCTGTTCTGTGGTGCAGTGCTGCTGGACATTTCTGCCAGTTCACAGAAAGTGACTGGTCAGAGTCTCCAGTAGTGACGAGTGGTAGTAATTTTGTGACAAGCACATGTTCTACCTGTTTGCCATCCCAGGCTGCTAAATCATGGTGGGGAGGAGGGGGGGGTCAGCCTAGTGTACTAACAGCACTGTCATCAGGCCGGGGGCAGGAATGTTTCCCAGTACATGTTTAAAAACTCTCACTTTTAATAATTGCTGTAAAATCAATCTCATGCACTAAGTTGGAAGGCTTCCATGTGTTAAAGAACTTTATTGAAGTTTAAAGACACCTTGTCCTATTTTAACATAATGTCTATTGCATGAGCCGGCCCTTGGATGGACTCTGCCCTCCCTGTTAATTTGTTGACTCTCCCAATACTATGTTGCTCGAAGTATAAGATTGTAGGCCACACACTGGGCACAAGTGACACTGACTTGCCTCTTGGATTATTGCCGGATCCTGAGGACTGAATGTGTCAAACTTCATGTTTTAAAACTATTTCTTTTGATAAATGTGTCTCACTCTCAATGCAATTATATAATATAACATTTCAAAACCAGGAAGTTTTGGGCAGCAGGAGAAAATACATTGTCAGGTTTACTGTTTTACTTAAAACGGCGCTTCAAGACTGGCCTTTCCCAGCATCTCGCTCTGTGCTTTGTCCACTTAAGCTTGTGCTACTTTAGGGCAAGGCTGTAACAACACCTCAGGATTGGTGGGGGGTCGATGGGCAATTGGAAGACAAACATCAATAAAGTACCCTCAGGCTATCTGTAAATGAAGCGGCGTTAGCGAGAGCCGCCTTTTCAGTCTCTCTCCTTCGGCTAATTACACGTCCGACCTCCTTCACTGTTGGTTCCTTTGTGCTTGCAGCCCACCAAGCTGGTTTGTGATGCGACGTGCGCGCTCCATGAAAGACTCTGGGCGCTTCAGGGTAGCAGGGTGCGCGTGCGCACCCTGGGGGGAACATAGGGGGTGGTAGAAGCTTTATAGCTGGCACAGCCAGGCTGTGGAACTCCTTGCCTTCAACTCTTAAGAATGAATCTGACCTCCTTTCCTTCTGTAAACTTTTAAAACCCTGGTTGTTTAATAAGTAAGGCTCTTCTAATACCGCCCTTCCCACCATCCTTAGTCCCTTCTCTTTTCCCTCTCCCAATCAGAGTACTAGATGTCCTTGGGTATTAGTGCGCGTTCTAAATAAAAATGTAATTTGATTTATATATATATATATGTATATATCCCTGGACTTCGCCACACAACATCCACTCCTGGACAGACGAAAACAGACCCTTTAAGGTGCAATGTGTGATTTATTTCAAACGAACGCCCTGCACCATCGCCATTACGCGTTTCGGCATCCACGATGCCTTGATCACTTGACGCGCTGATGTGGTGCTTTCACCTATTTAAAGTGCCAGTGCTTAACAATCGTTCATAGACATAGAAGAACAGATACAATGTATCTACATCCTTGTATCATGGGCAATATTGTGTCATTGTATAGTATTGTATCGAGAAAGGTTTCCCCAGACAAAACCACATTTCATATAATTATTAATAAATAAATAAATACATGAATATATATAAATGACAGGCATAGCATAATAAAAGGTAGCTTAAAATATGCTAAAAACAAGCTAAAAACAACATCACATAAGACTTAAAAGAAAACAGTAAATCATTTTCTAAAATCCCATTGTACATAGTTGCTTTAGCTCATGTGCCTGAACAAGTGAGTATGCCGAGTTTGAATACCGCACTTTCTCACTATATGGAAATGTTTATAATATAATAAAAACATGACCAAAAAAGAAACAAGGAAAAGTAATGAATTGTGCCCAAGTGGGCTTTGTTCTTGGCCTATGTCAAATTAAAACAATTGTGTATGATTTCTAAACAAGCTAATCTGCCACCAGTTCCCTCACAGCCGTGATTTCGAAACCTGGTATAAGACATTAAAAATTACCATTGTGTGAAAGCTAAAACAATGGAACAACAAATTGTTAAAATTGTATAAATGTAAAAAATGTAAAAAATTGAGGCAGCATATGTAAACCCACGAGATGTATAAAAATAGATTAAATGCATAAAATCCATGATAAGTACAAGCACAATAATCATGATGAATCATGTTAATTACAGGCAGGTGTAGAAATCCTCACTGGAATTCAAACCGTTAGGAGTTTTACTATCTAACTCTAGTATATAGTGAGTTTCCAGTTTTCTCAGCATTGACTCACGGTTGCCTCCTCGTCTGAGAGGCAAGACTGTATCGATAACAAAATATCTCAGATCCTCCAAGTTGTTATTATGTGAGGCTTTAAAATGTCTTGCCACCGGATAGGCTTCATCATTGTTAGTGATGGCCCTAATATGCTGGAGTATTCGTTTGTGGACCTGCAGCTTGGTACTACCCACATACTGCAGGCCACACGAACACTCCAGCACATATACTGCATATTCTGTTTTGCAGTTGAGTTTTTTGTTGATGACTACAGGCTTAGGTTTAAATGGAGTTGTATAAGATGTTCTATTTATCCCATATTTACAGGCCTTGCATGTGGCACATTTGATAAAACCATTCCTCGCATTAAGCCATGTTGTCATGGATTTAATCTCAGGGCTGCTTTTTACGAGGGAATTACTCATGGAGCGAGCTTTTCTAAACGTGATTTTAGGGCTATTGGTAACTATGCCCTCTAAAACCGAATCATTCTGAACCAAAGCCCAATTTCTATTAACTATTTTCCGTAGGGCTTTGTGTTGGCGGTTATATGTCAGAATGAGACGTGCTGATTGTACGCTCTGCTCCTGACTGCAAATGCGAGGATTGGATCTAGCTGTTAATATTTCAACCCTCTCTTTCTTGTTAACCTTGTCTACAGCCATTCTAATAACATCCCTGGAATACCCTCTGGCTAGGAATCTTTTCTACTCTCCTCCTGTGCCTGAACGTATTCCTTGTCTGTGCTGCAGATCCTGCGTATTCGCAGCATCTCCCCATAGGGGATGCTGTGAATCAAGTGTTGGGGGTGATGACTAGATGCATGGAGAATGGTATTCCCCGCAGTTGGTTTCCGATGAAGCTTTGTTTCCAATTTATTGTTAACCACAAACACTTCTACATCTAGAAAAATAATAGCCTCCTTACTCATTTGGGCAGAGAATTGTAAGTTCAAATTGTTCACATTGATCTGTTCAATAAATTTTAGGGCATCCCGTTCTATACCTCTCCAAATCATGAACAGATCATCTATGTACCTGTACCAGCAAAGGACATGTTTGGAAAAAGTTTCACTGTGTGCCGCCATGAGCACCTGTTCCTCCCAATACCCCATATGCAGACAGGCATAACTTGGAGAAAAACAGGCCCCCATGGCGACACCTCTGGTCTGCTGGAAAACCTGATTCTGAAAAAGAAAGAAATTATTCTCCAGACAGGATACAATCATGGAAATCAGCATTTTGTTATGCATGTGTAGGTACATAGGTTTCAAGTTCAAATAATATTCTACAGCTCTCACTCCGTCCTTATTATGGATACTGGTGTAAAGTGACTTCACATCAAGTGAGATGAGTATACAATCTGCATCCCATGTCACATCTATATATATATGTATATATATATATATATCCTTAAAGTTTTCCGCCACGTCAACCATCCAAAGGACGAAAAGCAGACCCAAAGTAAGTGCAATACAGGTTTATTCCAAAAACGCCCGCACCTCCGCCATTACGCGTTTCAGCCTCCAACGAGGCCTTGATCACATGATCACCACAATTCTCCACAGCCCGAAGAATAAACGGCTCGCACTCCCGTGGACTTTTGCAATTTTTCTTTTATTTTCTCATACTCATGATTAGGGTAAAGGCGATAGAATTGTGGTGAATATTACAGCGGTTTGGTTCCGCGGGATCTCGCACCTACAACGAGCGCCGCAAAGCCTGACGATCGTGAACCAAATGTTTGGAGGATGTATACATATATATATATTCACTGAAAAAACCATAGGTTTTAGGGACAGTTATAGTTAGTTGGACATTTCACTCGTACAAAACCATAGAAATTCCCCTGTTATAGTTAGTTCAGCTAACTATAACTCGCGCCCCGCAATGCACTGCTGATGACGTCACATATTACATCACTCATGACATGGTCAGTGACATCACTGATGACATCACTGATGACATCTCAAATGACATCACTGATGACATCACTGATGACATCATCCAGTGACTGTGTGTTTCTGTAAAGTTTAAATATGTTTAATATATATAGGGAAAGGCGTATTGAAGAATGAGTGGGTGTATAAGTGTCTGAATGGATGATTTAGTACGTGAGTGACTGACTCTACAAGTGAGTGATTAAATGTATCTTACTGAATGCATGGGTTAGTGACTAAACTGTGTGAATGTCTGTATCCGTCTGTCTGTTGGTTTGTAAGCGGCTGCATGGCTTTCTGAATAGCTACATGAGTGTCTACATGGGTTATTGATTGATTGTCTGAGTATCTGTATGGGTGCCTGAGTGTTTGTGTGGGTGGGGTGTGTGTGACTCTGTGCATAGATGTGTGAGTTGGTGATTCACTGGGTGCATGGTTTCAAGAGTGCATCTGTGATGGACTGTATGGGTGGGTGAGTGTGTGTATGGGTGTGTTAGTGATTGAATGTATATCTCAGTGGTACATGTGTGAGTAACTACATATGTGAAAGGCAGTATATATGTGTGTTGGAGTATATAAATGGCTATAAGTGAGAGTGTGTGATTGTGAGAGTGGCTGTATGGATGAGTGTGTACTTGTATCAGTGATTGTATAAGAGCGTAAGAATGTGCTAGTATTTGTATGAGTAAGTGAGCTGGTGTGTGTATAACTGTATAGGTGAGTAAATGGGTGTGTGATTAAGTTTTTTGCATGACTGACTAGGTGTGTGAGTACCTCTATGGATGAGTGGCGGTGTGTGAGTGTTTATATAGGTGTATGAGTGCATATGATAGTCCTGTACTGAGTGACTAAGTATGAGTGACTGTACGGGTGAGTGAGTGGATGTGTGTAGACCTAAGAATCAGTGAGTGGGTATGTAGTTTTTGGTGTTGGAGTGTCTATGGTTTTGAGAATGGCAGTCTGTAATTTAGAGTGGGTGTATCAAAAGTTATATTAGGGTGTGAGAAGATGCATGAAATTATCACATGGATGATGTCATCAGTGATGTCATTTGAGATGTCATCAGTGATGTCATCAGTGATGTCACTGACCATGTCATGAGTGATGTAATATGTGACGTCATCAGCAGTGCATTGCGGGGCACGAGTTATAGTTAGCTGAACTAACTATAACGGGGAATTTCTATGGTTTTGTACGAGTGAAATGTCCAACTAACTATAACTGTCCCTAAAACCTATGGTTTTTTCAGTGAATTTCAAAGGTTTTTTAAATGCTAATTTCTAACTATAACGTGTCTGAAACCTATGGTTTTTTCAGTGAATTTCAAAGGTTTTTAAATGCTAATTTCTAACTATGCCTACAGAGGTAGGACATGTGAAGAAAGAAGAAAAACGCACAGAAAGAAGCAAAAGATGTGCAGAAAGAACCAACAGAGGAGCAGAAAGAGGCCTTGTTGCAAAATCATCCTGTGCCTACAACTTTTTCAGACGGGTACTGGTGGTAACTGACTCTGACTAACCAGAGCCAGTGCTATGCTAAAAGACACTTAGAATACAGTGAAAACACCTACATACACTAGGGAACACTATGCGTTGGGGTACCCCTGTGATTAGCATGACCTCCTCTGCAAGTCCCTAGTACATAATAGGGCAGGGGGATTAAAACTACCTCTTAAAACGCGCTACAGGGCGCGTTTGCACAGTGGTGAAGGGAGGGGGCGGGGCCTGAGGTGACATCTGTGCAAACGCACCCTGTGGCGCGTTTTAAGTTGCGGGATTAAGTCCCCTTGAATTCTGAGGGTCCCTGGGGCCCAACTAGCCCCCCAGGTACCTACAGTTAGGACCACAGAGCTGAGTTGCAGAGAGGCGTTCCGAGGCCACGCACCTTTTTTCACCTCTCTGCAACGCAACTCTGTTGTGCTTACTGAAGGTACCTGGTGGGCTAGTTGGCCCCCAGGGTCCCTCAGGATTCAAAGGGAATTAATTCCCCAACTTAAAATGCACCACAGGGCTGTTTGCGCACATGTCACCTGAGGCCCCGCCCCTCCCTTCACCACTGTGCAAACGCGCCCCGTGGTGCGTTTTAAGTTGGGGGATTAGGTCACCTTGAATCCTGAGGGTCCCTGGGGCCCAACTAGCCCACTAGGTACTTCCAGTAAGCACCACAGGCCTGCGTTGCAACGCCTGTAACAAATTGTGCAGTTGTGTTTAGGTAGTGAAGAGGGTCGTGCTGGGGGTAGTGTTTTAGGGTTTAGGGTAGTGCAGTGGTGTTTGTGTAGTGTAGGGGGTCATGCTGGGGGTAGATTTAGGGTTTAGGGTAGTGCAGTGGTGTTTGGGTAGTGTAGGGAGTCGTGCTGGGGGAGTGTTTTAGGGTTTAGGGTAGTGCAGTGGTGTTTGGGTAGTGTAGGGGTCGTGCTGGGGGTAGTGTTTTAGGGTTTAGGGTAGTGCAGTGGTGTTTGGGTAGTGTAGGGGGTCGTGCTGGGGGTAGTGATTTAGGGTAGTGCAGTGGTGTTTGGGTAGTGTAGGGGGTACTGCTGGGGGTAGTGTTTTAGGGTTTAGGGTAGTGCAGTGGTGTTTGGGTAGTGTAGGGGTACTGCTGGGGGTAGTTTTTAGGGTTTAGGGTAGTGCAGTGGTGTTTGGGTAGTGTAGTGGTTCATGCTGGGGATAGTTTTTAGGGTTTAGGGTAGTGCAGTGGTGTTTGTGTAGTGTAGGGGGTAGTGTTTTAGGGATTAGGGTAGTGCAGTGGTGTTTGTGAAGTGTAGGATGTCGTGTTTTAGGGTTTAGGGTAGTGCAGTGGTCTTTGGGTAGTGTAGGGGGTCATGCTGGGGGTGGTGTTTCAGGGTTTAGGGCAGTGCAGTGGTGTTCGGGCAGTGTAGGGGGTCTTGCTGGGGGTGGTGTTTCAGGGTTTAGGGCAGTGGTGTTCGGGCAGTGTAGGGGGTCTTGCTGGGGGTGATGTTTCAGGGTTTAGGGCAGTGCAGTGGTGTTCGGGCAGTGTAGGGGGTCTTGCTGGGGGTAGTGTTTCGGGGTTTAGGGCAGTGCAGTGGTGTTCGTGCAGTGTAGGGGCTCGTGCAGGGGGTGGTGTTTCAGGGTTTAGGGCAGTGCAGTGGTGTTCGGGCAGTGTAGGGAGTCATGCTGGGGGTGGTGTTTCAGGGTTTAGGGCAGTGCAGTGGTGTTCGGGCAGTATAGGGGGTCGTGCAGGGGGTGGTGTTTCAGGGTTTAGGGCAGTGCAGTGGTGTTCGGGTAGTGTAGGGGTCGTGCTGGGGCTGGTGTTTCAGGGTTTAGGGCAGTGCAGTGGTGTTCGGGCAGTGTAGGGGGTCTTGCTGGGCGTGGTGTTTCAGGGTTTAGGGCAGTGGTGTTTGGGCAGTGTAGGGGGTCTTGCTGGGGGTGATGTTTCAGGGTTTAGGGCAGTGCAGTGGTGTTCGGGCAGTGTAGGGGGTCTTGCTGGGGGTAGTGTTTCAGGGTTTAGGGCAGTGCAGTGGTGTTCGTGCAGTGTAGGGGTCATGCTGGGGATGGTGTTTCAGGGTTTAGGGCAGTGCAGTAGTGTTCGGGCAGTGTAGGGGGTCGTGCAGGGGGTGGTGTTTCAGGGTTTAGGGCAGTGCAGTGGTGTTCGGGCAGTGTAGGGGGTCGTGCTGGGGGTGGTGTTTCAGGGTTTAGGGCAGTGCAGTGGTGTTCGGGCAGTGTAGGGGGTCGTGCTGGGGGTGGTGTTTCAGGGTTTAGGGCAGTGGTGTTCGGGCAGTGTAGGGGGTCTTGCTGGGGGTGATGTTTCAGGGTTTAGGGCAGTGCAGTGGTGTTCGGGCAGTGTAGGAGGTCTTGCGGGGGGTAGTGTTTCAGGGTTTAGGGCAGTGCAGTGGTGTTCGGGCAGTGTAGGGGGCGTGCTGGGGGTGGTGTTTCAGGGTTTAGGGCAGTGCAGTGGTGTTCGGGCAGTGTAGGGGGTCGTGAAGGGGGTGGTGTTTCAGGGTTTAGGGCAGTGCAGAGGTGTTCGGGCAGTGTAGGGGGTCGTGCTAAGGTTGGTGTTTCAGGGTTTAGGGCAGTGCAGTGGTGTTCGGGCAGTATAGGGGGTCGTGCAGGGGCTGGTGTTTCAGGGTTTAGGGCAGTGCAGTGGTGTTCGGGCAGTGTAGGGGGTCATGCTGGGGGTAGTGTTTTAGGGTTTAGGGTAGTGCAGTGGTGCTTGTGTAGTGTAGGGGGTCGTGCTGGGGGTAGTGTTTTAGGGTTTAGGGTAGTGCAGTGGTGTTTGTGTAGTGTAGGGGGTCATGTTTTAGGGTAGTGCAGTGGTGTTTGGGTAGTGTAGGGGTCGTGCTGGGGGTAGTGTTTTAGGATTTAGGTTAGTGCAGTGGTGTTTGGGTAGTGTAGGGGGTCATGCTGGGGGTAGTGTTTTAGGGTTTAAGGTAGTGCAGTGGTGTTTGTGTAGTGTAGGGGGTCGTGCTGGGGGTAGTGCTTTAGGGTTTAGGGTAGTGCAGTCTTGCTTGTGTAGTGTAGGGGGTCGTGCTGGGGGTAGTGTTTTAGGGTTTAGGGTAGTGCAGTGGTGTTTGTGTAGTGTAGGGGGTCATGTTTTAGGGTAGTGCAGTGGTGTTTGGGTAGTGTAGGGGGTCGTGCTGGGGGTAGTGTTTTAGGATTTAGGTTAGTGCAGTGGTGTTGGGGTAGTGTTTTAGGGTTTAGGGTAGTGCAGTGGTGTTTGTGTAGTGTAGGGGGTCATGCTGGGGGTAGTGTTTTAGGGTTTAGGATAGTGCAGTGGTGCTTGTGTAGTGTAGGGGGTCGTGCTGGGGGTAGTGTTTTAGGGTTTAGGGTAGTGCAGTGGTGTTTTTGTAGTGTAGGGGGTCATGTTTTAAGATGCAACGCTCCAATACCTGACCAGTCTGCACTACATAAAACTGCAAAAAAACTAAAAATAAAAAGTGTTTTGCACACTTTTGTCATTGGGCTATATGTGGGCTACATCTGGGTAATATTTGTGCTACATTTGGGCTCTTTTTTCACTGGTGGCCATCTTGGAAGACTTCTTTGTTATGAAGTTTCCTAATTTCCTCATTTACTGCAGTCTCCTCAGTAGGAAATGCTTTCAGTTTTTTACTTTGATTCCATCAAGAAGGCATTCAGATGTGTCACACATTTGCCATAAATTCAGAATGTTAGCACTCTAGTTGTTCATTAGATCACTGTAGTAAAGCTACTGCTCACCAAGGAGTTAACTGGAAGTCTACTGCTGGTATTGAAAGTGATTGTTTCAGTCTGCATGTCAGAATTTTCTAATGAAATAAAAGAGGATTTGAGATCTCACTTAAAACATGCACTAAATTTTCTTTTTGCAGCACTAACCATAATTTCTATGGCAAAATGAACCCCCTCATTTTGTTCCTTTTTAAATTAAATGTTTTAAGTGTTACCAGTTTATTCCAATCAAGATGGCTTCAGGTGTGCCATACTTTTGTAATAGGTAAGGCTGTTAGCACTCTAGTTGTTCTTTAGAACCCTCTGGGAAGCTGTAGTAGAACACAAAGGCATCAACTGACAGGCTGCTCCTGTTGAAATATAACAGGAAGATATTTGAGATCTCACTTAAAACATGTCCTAATTTTTCTTTCTACAGCACTAACCATAATTTCTATGGCAAAATGAACCCCCTCATTTTGTTCCTTTTTAAATTAAATGTTTTAAGTGTTACCAGTTTATTCCAATCAAGATGGCTTCAGGTGTGCCATACTTTTGTCATAAGTAAGACTGTTAGCGCTCTAGTTGTTCTTTAGAACACTCTGGGAAGCTGCAGTAGAACACAAAGGCATCAACTGACAGGCTGCTCCTGTTGAAATATAACAGGAAGATATTTGAGATCACACTTGAAACATGTCCTAATTTTTCTTTCCAGAGCACTAACCATAATTTCTATGACAAGATGAACCCCATCATTTTGTTCCTTTTTAAATTAAATGTTTTAAGTGTTACCAGTTTATTCCAGTCAAGATGGCTTCAGGTGTGCCATACTTTTGTCATAAGTAAGGCTGTTAGCACTCTAGTTGTTCTTTAGAACACTCTGGGAAGCTGCAGTAGAACACAAAGGAATCAACTGACAGTCTCTGCCCTTGTTGGATGTACATGTTTTACTGAGAATGTCAGACTTCATTCTCACATGACTGAGAAAGATAATGTGAACTTACAGAAAATATGCTCTCATTTTAGCTTCTGGAGCACCTTCCAAAACTGTATGGGACAAGCATGTGAAAATAGTTTTCTCTCAAACATGATTCATGATATCCCAGCAGAAGGTTTTTCACAGGGTAAAATCACCTTAGAACACACCACAATTCCTGAAATTAGTATGGTACCATCAACAAATGAATTCTAATGTAACTAAAGTCTGTTATCACCCTTTATAGTTCTCCTTTTGGTAACCCTCAAAATCTTCGATTCACTACAATGCATTTCAATGGGGTACTATCATTTATATTGGTCCCAAGATGGCTGCCAGCAATTCCAGGATGAAGTGCTGACAGCCAATCAGATCTCACGATGACATGTGTGGTTAGGCTCCGCCCAGATATATATGTGTTTTTACTTTTGATTTTCTCAGCAACTACTGAACGGATTTACACCATTTAACAAAAAGGGTTCTTTCTGAACCAAGAACTACCTCTTTGCCAAATTTGGTGTAATTCCGTTCAGCAGTTCGGGCTGTAGCCTTGCATAAAGTTTCCTATGGGAAATTGATTTTTTGACTCTTATTTTTTTAATTTCTCCGCAACTACTGAACGGATTTACACCATTTAACAAAAAGGGTTCTTTCTGAACCAAGAACTACCTCTGCCAAATTTTGTGTAATTCCGTTCAGCAGTTTGGGCTGTAGCCGTGGCTAAAGTTTCCTATGGGAAAATGAATGGGGAAAACACGTTTTGGGACCCCCCTTTTTTCTCGGCCCCCGCTTGACGAATCACCCCGAAACTTTCAGGGTAGGAGCGGACCGGAGCGGGCCATAAAGTTTGAAAATTTCGCGAAGATTCGTCAACCGACGCAAGAGTTATTTCAAATAGAATGTTGCGGATTTCCTATGGAAAATAGGTCCTACCTATAACTATCTACTGGCGACCGCCAGTAGATAATATATATATATATAAATGTATATATATATATATATTCACTGAAAAAAACATAGGTTTCAGGGACGTTATAGTTAGTTGGACATTTCACTAGTACAAAACCAGAGAAATTCGCCCGTTATAGTTAGTTGAGCTAAGTATAACTCGCGCCCCTGCAATGCACTGCTGATGACGTCACACATTACATCATTCATGACATGGTCAGTGACATCACTGATGACATCACTGATGACATCTCAAATGACATCACTGATGACATCACTGATGACATCATCCACGTGATAATCTGATGCACCTCCTCACACCCTAATATAACCTTTGATACACCCACTCTAAAATGCAGACTACCATTTTCGAAACCATAGACACACCAATACCAGTTACTACATACCCACTCACTGATTCCTAGGTCTACACACATGTCCACTCATTCATCCATACAGTTACTCATACATGCAGTCACTCATCAATACAGCACTATCATATGTACTCATACACCTATACAGACACTCACACACCACCACTCACCCATAGAGTTACTCACACACCTAGTCAGTCATGCAAAGAATCAATCACACTCCCATTTACTCACCTATACAGTTATACACACACCACTTCACTTATTCATACAGATACTAACACATACTTACTCTCTTCTACAATCACTGACACAAGCACACACTCATCCATACAGACACTCTCACAATCACTCACTCTCACATATAGTCATTTATATACTCCAACACTCACATATACTGCCTTTCACATATGTAGTTACTCACACATGTACCACTGAGACATCCATTCACTCACCAACACACCCATACACATACTCACCCACCCATACAGCCCTTCACAGATGCACTCTTGAACCCATACACCCAGTGAATCACCTACTCACACATCTATGCACAGAGTCACACACCCCCACCCACCCACAGAGACACTCAGGCACCCATACAGATACTCAGACAACCAATCAATAACCCATATAGACACTCATGTAGCTACTCACCAACCCATGCAGCCACTTACACACCAACTGACAGACTAATACAGACATTCACACAGTTTAGTCACTAACCCATGCATTCAGTAAGACACGATTAATCACTCACTTATACAGTCAGTCACGCACCTACTAAATCATCCATTCAGACACTTATACACCCACTCATTCTTCAATACACCTTGGCATATACATATATAAAACATATTTAAACTTTACAGAAACACATAGTCACTGGATGATGTCATCAGTGATGTCATCAGTGATGTCATTTGAGATGTCATCAGTGATGTCATCAGTGATGTCACTGACCATGTCATGAATGATGTAATATGTGATGTCATCAGCAGTGCATTGCGGGGCGCGAGTTATAGTTAGCTCAACTAACTATAACGGGCGAATTTCTCTGGTTTTGTACTAGTGAAATGTCCAACTAACTATAACGTCCCTGAAACCTATGGTTTTTTCAGTGAATTTCTACTGTTTTTTAAAGGTTAATTTCTAACTATAACGTCCCTGAAACCTATGGTTTTTTCAGTGAATTTCTAAGGTTTTTTAAATGCTAATTTCTATCTATAACGTCCCTGAAACCTGTGATTTTTTCAGTGAATTTCTAAGGTTTTTTAAATGCTAATTTCTAACCATAACATCCCTGAAACCTGTGGTTTTTCCAGTGAATTTCTAAGGTTTTTTAAATGTTAATTTCTAACTACACCTAGATAGGTAAGACGTGCAGAAAGAGAAAGAAAGGCGCAGAAAGAAGCAAGAGAAGTGCAGAAAGAAGCAAGAGAAGTACAGAAAAAGGCAAGAAAAATGCAGAAAAAAGCAAGAGAGGTGCAAAAGGGGAAGAAAGGTGCATAAAGAAGCAGGAGAAGTGATGAAAGAGGCAAGAGAGGTGCAGAAAGAAGCAAGAGAAGTGCAGAAAGAAGCAAGAGAGGTACAGAAAGAAGCAAGAGAGTTGCAAAAAGAAGAGAGTGAGGTGCAGAAAGAGGAAGAAAGACGCAGAAAGAGGCAAGAGAGGTCCAGAAAGAGGAAGAAAGGTGCAGAAAGAGGCAAGAAAAAGGAAGAAAGGTGCAGAAAGAAGCAAGAGAAGTGCAGAAAGAAGCAAGAGAGGTGCAGAAAAAAGCAAGAGAGGTGCAGAAAGAAGAGAGTGAGGTGCAGAAAGAGGCAAGAGAGGTGCAGAAAGAGGCAAGAGAAGTGCAGAAAGAGGCAAGAGAGGTGCAGAAAGAGGCAAGAGTGGAGTAGAAAGCCAAGAGAGGTACAGATAGAGGCAAGAGAGGTGCAGAAAGAGGTAAGAGAGGTACAGAAAGAGGCAAGAGAGGTGTAGAAAGAGACAAGACTGGTGCAGAAAGAGGCAAGAGATGTGCAGAAAGAGGCAAGAGAGGTGCAGAAAGAGGCAAGAGAGGTGCAGAAAGAGGCAACAGGGGTGCAGAAAGAAGAGTAAGCTGCAGAAAGAGGGAAGAGAGGTATAGAAAGAGGCAAGAGAGGTGCAGAAAGAAGAGAGTGAGCTACAGAAAGAGGCAAGAGAGGTGCAGAAAGAGGCAAGAGAGGTGCAGTAAGAGGTGTAGAAAGAGGCAAGAGAGGTACAGAAAGAGGAAGAAAGGTGCAGAAAAAAGCAAGTGAGCTGCAGAAAGAGGCAAGAGAAGAGCAAAAAGAGTCAAGAGAGGTGCATCAAGAGGCAAGAGAGGTGCAGAAAGAGGAAGAAATATTCAGAAAGAGACAAGAGAGGTGCAGGAAGAGGCAAGAGAGGTACAGAAAGAGGCAAGAGAATTACAGAAAGAAGCAAGAGAGGTACAGAAAGAAGAGAGTGAGCTGCAGAAAGAACCAAGAGAAGTGCAGAAAGAGGCATGAGAGGTGCAGAAAGAGGCAAGAGAGGTGCAGAAAGAGGCAAGAGAGGTGCAGAAAGAAGAGCGTGAGCTGCAGAAAGAGGGAATAGAGGTGCAGAAAGAGGCAAGGGAGGTGCAGAAAGAAGAGAGTGAGCTACAGAAAGAGGTAAGAGAGGTGCAGAAAGAGGCAAGAGAGGTGCAGAAAGAAGAGAGTGAGCTGCAGAAATAAGCAAGAGAAGTGCAGACAGAGGCAAGAGAGGTGCAGAAAGAGGCAACAGAGGTGCAGAAAGAGGCAAGAGAGGTATAGAAAGAAGAGAGGTGCAGAAAGAGGCAAGAGAGGTGCAGAAAGAGGCAAGAGAGGTGCAGAAAGATGCAAGAGAGGTGTAGAAAGAGGCAAGAGTGGTGCAGAAAGAGGCAAGAGATGTGCAGAAAGAGGAAAGAGAGGTGCAGAAAGAGGCAAGAGAGGTGCAAAAGAGGCAAGAGAGGTACAGATAGAAGAGAGTGAGCTGCAGAATGAGGGAAGAGAGGTGCAGAAAGAGGCAAGAGAGGTGCAGAAAGAAGAGAGTGAGCTGCAGAAAGAGGCAAGAGAGGTGCAGAAAGAGGCAAGAGACGTGCAGAAAGAGACAAGAGACAACTTGATTGCTAACATTCTATATTTATTACAAAAGTGTGGCACGCCTGACGTCATCTTGATGTAATCAAAACTGTAATACCTAAAGCATTTCCTTTAAAAATTATAGAAATGAGAGGGCCTTATTTGCATAGAAATTATGGTTAGTGAGGACATATTTTCTGAGTTCTCAAATAGCGACAAAGCACTTTTAAATTATTTGTTATCTTTATGTTTTTTTATCCAGTTGACCACTTGATTAAATGTTACGCTTAGGGGAGAGAATGTGGTGTTACTTCCAGAGCTGCAGACTTTGCAACTGGGGAACCAAGTTGGAGTTTCTGCTTCAGCTCGACATTCTGTGATTCTGGTCAAATCACTTAATCTCCCCATGCCTACAACCAAAATGAGTTTGTCCTTGTATGATGTAACCAATGCTCATGTAAAGCACTCCAATATCTGACCAGCCTGTACTATATAAAACTGCAAAAAAACAAAGGATAAAAAGTGTTTTCCACACTTCTGTCACTGGGCTATACGTGGGCTACATCTGGGTGATATTTGTGCTACATTTGGGCTCCTTTTTCTCTGGTGGCCATCTTGGGAGACTTCTATTAAATTCATTAAACTTTATTCGATCTGATTTAGAAACATAGATCATAAAAGTGTACATAAAAACAGTAAATCCTCTTTCTTAATACAATACAGTGAGAATTAATTAAAACCAGTAGGTAAAAACGGGTGTTACAAAGCCCGGTTCAGAGCAACTTCAGGTTATCAGAATAGTAAAGTTCAATGTTTCGCAAGATCAATCTCATGTACTTCGTGCAAAATACGCAATAAGGGGTCCAAGTAGGAGCAACGCTCCAATACCTGACCAGTCTGCACTATATAAAACTGCAAAAAATAAAAAGTGTTTTGCACACTTCTGTCATTGGGCTATATGTGGGCTACATCTGGGTGATATTTGTGCTACATTTGGGCTCTTTTTTCTCTGGTGGCCATCTTGGGAGACTTATTTGTTATCAAGTTTCCTAATTTCCTCATTTACTGCAGTCTCCTCAGTAGGAAATGGTTTCAGTTTTCTACTTTGATTCCATCAAGAAGGCATTCAGATGTGTCACACATTTGCCATAAATTCAGAATGTTAGCACTCTAGTTGCTCATTAGATCACTGTAGTAAAGCTACTGCTCACCAGGGAGTTAACTGAAAGTCTACTGCTGGTATTGAAAGTGATTGTTTCAGTCTGCATGTCAGAATTTTCTAATGAAATAGAAGAGGATTTGAGATCTCACTTAAAACATGCCCTAATTTTTCTTTCTGCAGCACTAACTATAATTTCTATGGCAAAATGAACCCCCTCATTTTGTTCCTTTTTAAATTAAATGTTTTAAGTGTTACCAGTTTATTCCAATCAAGATGGCTTCAGGTGTGCCATAATTTTGTCATAAGTAAGACTGTTAGCGCTCTAGTTGTTCTTTAGAACACTCTGGGAAGCTGCAGTAGAACACAAAGGAATCAACGACAGGCTACTCCTGTTGAAATATAACAGGAAGATATTTGAGATCTCACTTAAAACATGTCCTAATTTTTCTTTCTACAGCACTAACCATAATTTCTATGACAAAATGAACCCCCTCATTTTGTTCCTTTTTAAATTAAATGTTTTAAGTGTTACCAGTTTATTCCAATCAAGATGGCTTCAGGTGTGCCATAATTTTGTCATAAGTAAGACTGTTAGCGCTCTAGTTGTTCTTTAGAACACTCTGGGAAGCTGCAGTAGAACACAAAGGAATCAACTGACAGACTGCTCCTGTTGAAATATAACCAGAAGATATTTGAGATCTCACTTAAAACATATCCTAATTTTTCTTTCTACAGCACTAACCATAATTTCTATGACAAAATGAACCCCTCATTTTGTTCCTTTTTAAATTAAATGTTTTAAGTGTTACCAGTTTATTCCAATCAAGATGGCTTCAGGTGTGCCATACTTTTGTCATAAGTAAGGCTGTTAGCGCTCTAGTAGTTCTTTAGAACACTCTGGGAAGCTGCAGTAGAACACAAAGGAATCAACTGACAGTCTCTGCCCTTGTTGGATGTACATGTTTTACTGAGAATGTCAGACTTCATTCTCACATGACTGAGAAATATAATGTGAATTTACAGAAAATATGCTCTAATTTTAGCTTCTGGAGCACCTTCCAAACCACTATGGGACAAGCTTGAGAAAATAGTTTTCTCTCAAACATGATTCATGATATCCCAGCAGAAGGTTTTTCACAGGGTAACATCACCTTAGAACACACCACAATTCCTAAAATTAGTATGGTACCATTAACAAATGAATTCTAATGTAACTAAAGTCTGTTATCACCCTTTATTAGTCTCCTTTTGGTGACCCTCAAAATCTTCTATTCACTACAATGCATTTCAATGGGGTGCTATCATGTATATTGGTCCCAAGATGGCTGCCAGCAATTCCAGGATGAAGTGCTGACAGCCAATCAGATCTCACAATGAGATGTGTGGTTGGGCTCCGCCCAGATATTGATATTGTTTTATTTTTGAATTTCTTAGAAACTACTGAACGGATTGACACCATTTAAAAAAAAGGTCGCTTTCTGAACCAAGAGCTACTTTTTTGCCAAATTTGGTGTAATTCCGTTCAGCAGTTCGGGCTGTAGCCGTGTCTAAAGTTTCCTATGGAAATTAACATGGGGAAAATGCGTTTTGGGACCCCCCTTTTTTCTCGGCCCCCACTTGACGAATCACCCCGAAACTTTCAAGACAGGAGCTGACCGGAGCGGGCCATTAGTTTTGAAAATTTCCCGAAGATTCGTCAAACGGCGCCAAAGATATTGGCAAAAGAAAAAAACGCTTTTTTGAATAGAAACAAGGTCTTAACTATAACTACCTACTGGCGACTGCCAGTAGGTAATATATATATATATATATATATATATATATATATATATATATATATATATATATATATATATACACACACATTCACGTATTCATCTGAATAGTATCCTGCATTTGAGGCTGTGGCAACACAACGCACCATTGAGGGCAGGAGGGAGAACGGGGCCGGACTAGCCGTAGCAGGCACCGGGCGTTTTCCCGGTCGGCCGGAAGGGTGGAGGGCGGTTTTTGACTCGTGGGGGCTGGCTTTGTTACTGGGGATGGGTTTTGCAATATCGCCCCCCTGTAACAAAAGCAGCAGCGGTGCTCGACTGTAGCGGGGCCGGCAATTCTCTCAATAGAACCCCCCACCCGGGCCTGTCGAGCGGAATTGCCAGGGCTGGTTAATGTTCCCAATCCGGCAGTGAGGGAGAAGCGGAGGCAGTACAACCATACATGCCAACAGACCCAATTCAGGCAGGAGACTCACACATTTTTAAGCCCAAAAGGGCTTTATAACAGCTGTCTCCCACCTAAAATCTCCTCTTTTTCAATGTAAGTCACTGGGGAAAATCAATTCCAAGCGATTCTTTATTCAAAATCTCCCTCTCAGCAAGTTCAAAATTCTGGCATGTATGGTACAACAGACCATGGAGGGCAAGAGGAATAGGGAAGGGACATGGACTCGGACAAAAGAAGGCAGGAGGGAGGTGGCAGGGGCACCAAACTGACCTTATAGGTCAGGTGCCAGGGGTAGTGTCAGCACAATACACCACACAGGGCCAACAGGAGGGCAGTGCAGCACAACAAACAATGGAAAGTAAAAGGGAGAGGACAGGGGGTTGCATACGGACTTCAAACACCGGGGTGACCGAAGTCACAAGGGGCAGAGAGAACACCTTAAGGGGGTACAACCTCCCGTTTTATAACACCTGAAACACAAAAAGTACTCCCTTAGAAAAACGTATATAAAAACTACTAACAAGATGGTAATCTGGAGAATCCCGAGATGGAAGCTATACTACCAATCTGGGTATGGTAGGAAAGGAAGCACGTCCTTTTGGTTTTATTTACCCTCACACACCCTAGTGGTGTCATGCTTCATCATCGGGTCACCCCGTCGCCTAAAAGACAGGGTGGGCTCGACCAATATTTCAGGGAGCTCTTAAAATATATAAAGACCAGGGGAATAAAGATAAAAACTCAGTGAAGTCCCAGTTTCCTTTATTCTTGGACCTCTACTGTGTTATTAAAATAAGTTTACCAAACAAGGATCTTTAGGAGTGTTATGGTCCTAAGACCCTTGTGCCGACATGTTTCAGTCACCAAACGCCCCAATGGGTGCAGGACTTTCTTCAGGGTATCGGTAAAAGTAACCCTGGAAAAAAGTAACGGGTAAAGACCCTATACTAATTTTATATAAGGGCAGATAGCTGCTCCTTATGGGTTGAGCTGAACGAGCTATTTACTCGGTTAATAATTCCATCTGAAAATAGATAAAAATAGAAGGACCACATATAGTGCATGATTCTGCGTGATACATCATTTGTATTTTACAATCAGTGTCCTTCACCCCTTGTGTCACGCTGTGAAAAGGAAATGAAGAAACAATGCAGCACTCATACCTAAAGGGAAGTGCTCAATAGACCAGTAAAACTAACACTGTACTATTGTGACTAGATATATATCTCTAGTGTAGTGGCAGAACAAACTGCATTCTGTCATGTTCCCGGAGCTCGTGTACATAGTTACAAGGCATCTCTATTTGTAAAAAACTGGCCAGACACTCATTCGCTAAACACCTCCAACTCTATTTGGAGCAGTTTGCTAGTAAAATGAACATTAGAAACAACAGAAAACCAACTTACCCCAATGTGGGGATTGAAATGCGTCTCATAGGACCACGCTTACGGGGTAGTCCTGTAGTCACACTCTAAATGGTGTGCGATCCGGTATGAGGATGTATGCGTGTAAAACAGGAATAACAATGGGGGAGGAAACGGGAGGAAGGGAGGGACCACCGCCGAATAGGTTATTAGTGGGGCAGGATTCTTGGAGGCGTGAGTACTTTACTCTGCATACAGCATTATAAGGTATGAGCGGATATTCCCCTGTATCGGGGATATCCACTTTTGAAGTTACTTACTGGACTTCTTCCCTCTTTATCCTCTTCTTTTCCCCTTTTCCCTCCCTTCCTCCCGTTTCCTCCCCCATTGTTATTCCTGTTTTACACGCATACATCCTCATACCGGATCGCACACCATTTAGAGTGTGACTACAGGACTACCCCGTAAGCGTGGTCCTATGAGACGCATTTCAATCCCCACATTGGGGTAAGTTGGTTTTCTGTTGTTTCTAATGTTCATTTTACTAGCAAACTGCTCCAAATAGAGTTGGAGGTGTTTAGCGAATGAGTGTCTGGCCAGTTTTTTACAAATAGAGATGCCTTGTAACTATGTACACGAGGCTCCGGGAACATGACAGAATGCAGTTTGTTCTGCCACTACACTAGAGATATATATCTAGTCACAATAGTACAGTGTTAGTTTTACTGGTCTATTGAGCACTTCCTTTTAGGTATGAGTGCTGCATTGTTTCTTCATTTCCTTTTCACAGCGTGACACAAGGGGTGAAGGACACTGATTGTAAAATACAAATGATGTATCACGCAGAATCATGCACTATATGTGGTCCTTCTATTTTTATCTATTTTCAGATGGAATTATTAACCGAGTAAATAGCTCGTTCAGCTCAACCCATAAGGAGCAGCTATCTGCCCTTATATAAAATTAGTATAGGGTCTTTACCCGTTACTTTTTTCCAGGGGTTACTTTTACCGATACCCTGAAGAAAGTCCTGCACCCATTGGGGCGTTTGGTGACTGAAACATGTCGGCACAAGGGTCTTAGGACCATAACACTCCTAAAGATCCTTGTTTGGTAAACTTATTTTAATAACACAGTAGAGGTCCAAGAATAAAGGGAAACTGGGACTTCACTGAGTTTTTATCTTTATTCCCCTGGTCTTTATATATTTTAAGAGCTCCCTGAAATATTGGTCGAGCCCACCCTGTCTTTTAGGCGACGGGGTGACCCGATGATGAAGCATGACACCACTAGGGTGTGTGAGGGTAAATAAAACCAAAAGGACGTGCTTCCTTTCCTACCATACCCAGATTGGTAGTATAGCTTCCATCTCGGGATTCTCCAGATTACCATCTTGTTAGTAGTTTTTATATACGTTTTTCTAAGGGAGTACTTTTTGTGTTTCAGGTTGCATACGGACAACAGAGGGCAGGGAAGGAGGCAAAGGCAGCAAGCTGACCCTAAAGCGCAGACAGGGGCAGTTGCAGCACAACAGATCGTGGAGGGCAGGAGGGAGAGGCAGGGCCACTCTAACAGACCATGGATGGCAGGAGGGAGAAGATAGGGGCACAGATTCAGACAATGTAGGCCAGGAGGGGTCAGGGACAACAAGCTAATCACACCGGATAGGTGGGAGGGAGAGTGGAAGCACAACAGACCAGGCTGGGCGGGCAATGGGTAGTGGCAATACAGTAGACCATTGAGAGCAGTGGCATCGCAATGAACCATGGAGGGCAGGGGGTAAGAGGGTAGGGTCACAGAGAACAGAGGGTGATAGAGGGACAGTGGCAGCAAAACAGACTATATAGGCAAGGCAGGAGGAGTCAGGGGCCCACACATGACAATGGAGGGCAGGGGATAAGAGGGGAGGGCAGGAGCAGCAAGCTGACCATGAAGGGGAGGCGGGATGGGGACTTGAAGTACAACACACCCTGGAGGGTGACAGGGAGGCTATAAGGGCATCTACACAGACAACAGAGGAAAGATGGGAGGGGTCAGGGGCAGCAAGCTGACCACACAGGCAGGTGGGAGGGGCAGTGGCAGCACAAAAGACCATGCATGGCAGGCTGAAGGGTTAGTGGCAGCACAACTGACCATGGTGGGCATATGGGAAGTGGCGGGGCATGCACAAAGGACCATGGAGGATAGATAGGAGGGGTAGAAACTGGACAAAGACAACAGAGGTCAATGGAACAGGACAGGGGCTTCACAACAGACCACCCAGGGAGGAAAAGAGGGGCAGTTACAACACAACAGAGCATGAAGGTCAGGAGGGAGAGGTAGCAAAATGGACTATAGAGGACAGGAAGAAGGGTATGGGGCGAGGACTCCGAAAATGAAAGGCAGGTTGGAAGGGGCAGGGAGAGTGGCAGCAATCTAACCATCCTGGGCTGGCGAGAGAGTCAGTGGAAGTGCAGCAGAACACTCAGAGTAGAAAGGAGGGGCGGTGGCAGCTCAATGGTACATGGTGGGCAAACAGGAGTGGGCAGAGGCATGCACCCAGACAACAGAAGTGCAGTAGTAAGCAGGGTAGGGGCAGCAAGCTAAGCACAGAGGCTAATCAGGAGGTTATTGATAGTAGCATAGACTCAGGCAACATAGGGCAGGAGGAGAGGGCAGGGACAGCAAGCCATTGAGCCCAACGGCAGCAATATCGAACCATGCAGTGCAGGAGGGAGTGGGCAGGTGCATGGGCTCAAACAGCAGAGGGCAGGGAAGAGATGGGTAGGGGCAGCAAGCTAACCATGTAAGCCAGGCAGTGACAGAACAACAGCCACACATGCTGGAGTGAGTGGGCAGGGGCATGGACTTGAATAATTGAGGGCAAGTAGGAGGGGGACAGGGTCAGCAAGCTTGTGTGGGGGCAGCACAACAGTCAATGCCAGACCAGGCCATGCATCCAACCCCCTCTGCCACACACAGTGATGGACATCTTACTGCTGTTGTATTCCTCTTAGGGTGTCCATAAACGGGCTTTCCAGTATCATGTCCTTATATAGGCACAATTCGCCCTGCCCTTATATAGGCATAAAATCCCAGCCCTTATTTAGGCATTAACCGTGCACTCCAAATACAGGCATGGTCTCTGACATCCGTCCACCCTAACGTCACAACGAGTTCTTGAAGAACAGACCCTTAGGCTGCGGGAGTTTCCCTAGTCCAGGACTATTGATTTCTTCAAGGACTCATATATATGCATGAACCATTATTCCTTAGGGGTTCACTCATGACGTCTTCCGCTGTCCGACTCACATCAATGCTAACATTCTGAGGTAATTCTCAGGTATAAATATACCTTCCCTAGCCCCTGTAAATCAGAGGAGACCTTGACTTCAGAGGAGACCTCAACTTCAGAGGAGCCCGTTTCCCGGCCTGATGCACTGAGAAGACGCTGTCATCCCTGCACGCAGAGAGTCCAGCTTCCAGTGATCTGACTTCCCTTGCGGGGTGTTGGAGTTCGAGTCTGGCAAAGAGATTCCTACCTCTCTCATTCTTCAGGTATGGAGCAGACTAGAACCTAGAGGGACTCTTGGCATACTAGGCATACTGGGGTTAGCGTACTCTTAGTATACCATAGTAAGGAATACTTCACCTACTTCATACCTCGTCCTACACCTGGGTTAGGTTAGGTACATTGGGGTAGAACTAGATTAGAAACGCATCGTATGAGTACTCGCATTTTTAGTCTGTGTTATTTATGTAACAGCATATGTACTAAAAGATAATGCTCTCGCAGTATTATTTATTTCTACTGCTCACACTGTACATTATTTATCTCGCATACTGTCTTGTGATCGTAACAGCACATTTTACTTACACCAGAAACAAGACTGTTCAATAAATCCTTTATTGAAACGCCCGTCTATTTCTTTCTGTGTAACTTGGAGAAAACTAAGCATGCACGACTGAGCTGAGTGAAATAGTTATCTATTGTTTCCACGACTCTGGGACACGTTCTGATTCTAAAGGGAAACACAGTGGTCATGTTTTGCGGCTGCCAGAAACTACTCCCTTCTTGTTATCCAAGGAGTTTCTAGTGGCCTCTGAGCTAGCTGGCACAAGTAATTAAGTTTAATATACTCGATAGGGACATACTGACCTTAGTCCTATGTCAAACCTATAGGATATATTATTCCAATGCGCAGAGCCTATTAGGGAAATAGGAGCTACACTACATGGCGCCCAACGGTTTGGTAAGGCAGTAATTCAACGTTAGATACTGAGTAACTCAGCCGTGCTTTTTCTTCTCAAGACCCCTACCCATATACTCCAAAAGACGTCTGGAGTGGGCAGGGTTAAGTATCCACCACGGCTACATAGGGCAATACCCTATATATTAGCTGTTTGGTTTGCTCAACGTTGAAGGATACAGTGTTCCAAAATATTGTCCACCTAATCTTTGTTTCCTTGAAACTTGTTCTACATTTTTCAAAAAACAAAATGACTGAAGACGCCGGAAACGGTGTAGCTGCGGCTGATCCATCCCAAGCAGCAGCTTTTAACATTACAGGTTTAAATGAAACCGAGGAGGGTGTCATAAACATCGCTCCAAACTTAAGAAGAGCCATTACTCTAAAACTTATAAAACATGGCCTACCACCAAGAGGCGGTAGAGCAGTTTTCGTGATAGAGGCACACGAATCCTTTCAGACAGAGGTATTCTATTCATGGGTAATATTTCCTGAATCCAATCCAATAACACACATGTTTTACTTCTACAAAGAAGATGAATCACCAGAGGAATACATTCCTTTCGAGGATATTGAAATTCCATTAACATACCAGGAGCATCAGCTCTGGTTTAAAGGCGCCCTAAAACATCACAAAAACATTACTAGGCTCGGTCCACTAGGTAGACCAGGAGCAACATGGCCGATTCTAGCCGGCTACACACCTCATCCTGATATTGAAGAGATGTCAGACGAGGATTTACTTACTCAACTCACAGAGTTAATAAAAATCTACAGACAATTGGTTCAATATGTCATGCGGACTTTCACAGTCCAACCACCATTAACACTTCCAAATCAAACCCCTCACCAGGGGAACACTTTAAAAATTACACGACAGACTCTATACGCAGTCATGGGTAAAATGCCCACAAAACGTGAGCAAATTCCATTCTGGATAGCTCAAAAAATTACTCAAATCGAAGCAGTATTTCCAAATACTAGCCCGTATGAGAAACACAGAATACTGACAATCAGTTTACCAATGGGGATCACACCACAACTGGAAGACTGCACCACTTGGGGCTCAGTCTTTGCTGCCATCTATACTAAAACACACGGCATTCCGTCAATTGCGGTAATACCTGATGTCCTAAAACAAATTCAAAATGAATACGGGGCAGAGCCTGCTCTAAATTTAGGTATGAAATTACTGAAAAATTTCGACCAGGTCTCAACAATAATATTATCTAATATTAAAGGGAGGCAGCAGCAGTGGCGATCCGCCAAAAATTAAGGGAATTTGATGTTACAGAACATCAAACAGAGCTACCCAGAATTATAGAACAATCTTATGCAGAATTAGGCAGAGATAGTTTGGGTGGAAGACCAGTGAAGCCGAAGCTATCTGAAAGTCCTGAGAAGGACTCAATTAAACAAACTCCTACATCTTCTAAAAAGAAGTGGGAGTCTACTAAACAAAAATCAAACGAGTAACGTTCTCAATCCCGAGGTAGGTCTCCTCAAAAGGAGCCCTCTGAAAGGAGGTATAACCTCAGGAATAGGGATAATTTGAGAAAACCTGATAGGTATCAAGATACTGATACACGTTCCTCTCGTCCCTTTCAGATCTCATCACACACTTCGGAAAGAAGAGGACGAACAGAACATAGAGAAGAACGCGTGAAATCGAAAGACGACAAACACGCTCCAAAAACTAAAGTAAAACCTCAATTCTCCAAAAGAAAGTAGCAGGTCTAAAGATCAGACATGCAGAGAATACTGAGAACACAACTCAAGAACGGAGAATGGGCTCAGACAATGCTGGACAGTGCAGCAGAAGTCACAATAGTTCGCCAGAACCTGAAGGAACTTCTGGAGATAGTGGACTTGAATGAGTACATCACAGTTGAGACTGTAGACACCAGGGTTAGTACTCCACAAAAGTTATATGACATAACTCTCCGGATGGAGGGAGACAAACCTAGACAGGTGAAAGCACTTTTTTGGGAAAGACTATCAAAGAGCTATGACATACTTCTAGCAGAAAGGGACTGGCCACCACAATTTGTCAGGGAGTGCCCACATGGCGAGGACATTATTATGCCTGCCTTCTCCAACCATATTCCAATTCACCTAAAATATACATATGCCAGGAAATGGGCAGTGGCCCAGGCCCCAGCATTATATAAAAATCATGTAGGATGGGATGAGGATTCACCTCACCATAAAATACATCTGAAACATGAACCAACTGCACAACGGCAGTACCCAATAAAGCAATAAGCTAAAAAACAGGTCAGGGAGATCTTAGATCAACTTGAATATCAAGGGGTGATTGAAACATGCACCTCCTCAATGAACAATCCTTTGTTTCCTGTCTCCAAACCAGACAATACATATTGTCTAGTTTTGGACTACAGACACCTAAACACTTGTTCTAAAACTTTTGCAGTGCAAAATGCACATAGCACAGCAATAATGAATAACATTGTGCGTAAAAAATATAAAACATTAGACATCTCAAATGGTTTCTTTTGTCAAAACATAGCACCTGAAAGCAGGTACTTAACAGCATTCTCCATAATGGGGACCCAGCGTCACTTTTGTCGACTCCCACAAGGGTTCAAGAATAGCCCAGGTTTATTCTCAGCGAGGGTAACGCAGTTACTACAAATTTATGACAATGAGGCATTGTCCTATGTCGATGACATCTATCTGACAGACGATGACCTGGAAAAACACTTGAACAGGGTGAGCACCATTATACTGGGATTCGCCTCTGAGGGCTACAAGTTCAACTTTAAAAAGTCCCAAATTGCCCATCTCAATGTCCTATTTTTGGGATATGAGCTTTCAAGTGAAGGCAAGAGCTTGGCAGCTAACTTTCTAGAGAAGTGTGCGCTGCTCCAACCTCCAAAAACGCTAAAAAACTTACAATCCATCCTGGGCTTCCTAAATTTTGGAAGAACATATATTTTAAATTACGCAGAAAGGGTTAAACCTCTCTACGCATTAATCAAACCTGATTTTTCGATCAGAAACTGGACACAGGAACACTCAGAAATCTTGCGTTCACTCCAGGCTAACATGTTAGCAACAAATCACTTACAAACACGCGTAAGTCAACGCAATTTGGTGATCCGAATAATTTCGGGTCAATGTGGATTCACCTACTTAACCTTCAATGAGGGTACGAAAATACCAATAGCATACAAATCTCATTTGTACACACAAGCGGAAATGCGCTTCAGTTCAACTGAAAAAATTCTAACAGCAGTTCAAACCGCTGTAGCAAAAGAAAGAGCCTTAGCCCAAGGGAAACGCATTATTGTCGTAACCCCGGTACCTGCTTTAGAAGCGGTCACAAAAGCAAGCATTCCAAATGCTAAAGCATTACATCCAAGATGGATACAATGGGTTAATTCTCTTGCTGCAACAGATGTTGAATATGTTTTCGATCCAGATTTAAAAACACAAGCATTCCTGCAATACGAACATGAATGTCCTCTGCCTACTGAAATTCTGCCTCTCGATCAGTACGAATTCATAATTTACACTGACGGATCCGCACAACCCGCAACAGGGAGTAAGCAAGCTTACAGTGCAGCGTGTGCAATCGTTAACGGTCGCATGCGAAATGGCATCTTCAGACCTATGGTCACTAAAACACAATCTCTAGGAGATTGTACGGCTCAGCGAGCTGAACTACAAGCATTCAAACTGGCACTTGAAAGTACAGATCGAGAATTCCCCACACTGATAGTGTGCGATTCCTTTTACTGTGTTCAGTCGTATAATGACTATATACAAAACTGGCTTGAAAATGGTTTCAAAGATGCGAAAGGTGGCACAATAAAGCATAAAATGCTTTGGGAACAAGTAGTTCTGTTGAAAAACGAACTACCAAAGGCTCACGTGATCCACACACTGAGTCATCAACGTGATGGCGTTCACGTTGCAGGGAATTCATTGGCTGACGAAGCCGCAAAGGGGGCTGTGCAAACGGCTTCCGTAGCTGCGATCACTCGTTCAAAAACAAAAATAGACGGTGAGATAATGTTGGCGGTCAATGCTTCAAGCAAAGGCAGCAGTGCAGCGTTACCAAAAAGTTTCCACTCAAGTACTCTTATGTAATTGATGCGAACAACGTTCCTTTTGCTCGAATCCCTGGAGTGGGGGATAGGGTAATTCCAAACATGGAACGTAGAGCAGCCTTGATTTATGAAACACATTTGGGGGAGGGTCTGTCACATCAAGGGATCTCTAAAACAATTTTGACGTTAAAAGAGATGTACTGGTGGCCTGGAATGAATACAGAAATTCACATATTCATCAACAACTGCTTAGACTGTAAATTACAGCGAGAGAGCCACCAGACACCATGCTGCGAATGCGGCAACCCAGTACAGACACCACTGTTAGACAGCATTAGACTATCTATGCGCCTGCGTCCTACTGGACAAAGGCATTCCCACAAATACTGAATCTAGGTTCCTATGGTTATGGCCTCAGCGCTCGGCTGACGCTCGAACTGTTATAAAAGATTTGCGAGTCTTTATCGGCACATACGCAATAGGCACGCTACATTCTGACCAGTGTCCTGCGTTTAACTCTAGGGCTTACAAAGAAGCCATGGCCAGTCTGGGCGTTGCATTGCGGTACTCCTCTCCATTCCATCCTGAGGGAAATTCTGTTGTGGAAAGGAAAAACCGGGACATAAAGCAGTCTATAACAGCTAGGGTATTAGGTTCGGGTGATGGGTGGGTCAAACACCTTAGTGGGGTTCAGCGCTCATTGAACAACCTGCCAAGAAGTTCTCTAGGGGGGGTCACTCCATATGAGGTCCTATTTGGGACAAGATTGTGGGTACCAGACCTTGAACACATAGGCACAGTGGTGGAAAATAAACCCTTTGATATCAAAGATCGTTTGGCTGTTTTACAGGAACTAAACAAGTTAAAAATGAAACAAAGCAACGTATTCCTACAGCCAACCACCACTGGGGATCAACCGGCTGTCCCAGCAAGGCCTGTCTGGATTCCAAAAGTTGGGGATCTAGTCAGAGAAAAGATTGCAGACAAGAAGGAATTTGGACCTTCTTACAGACAACCAGTACCTGTCCTAGCAGTTCAAGGAACAAGAACAGTACTTCTGCCGCCCCTTGCTGGAAGAAAGGAGAAAAGATTTGTGTCCATCGACCTCATCAAACCACAGTATGTGGCCAATACTAAATAGTAGGCCTCGTGGACTCCGACCTAGTAGCAGACGCACTCCTCTCGCTACTATCCAAGAGGTTCAGACTGAAAGACTGATAACAATCGAGAACTCAGCTGTAACTGATGGAGGACTAAGCAACAACGCTATGGAACTCATCCCTCTTGAACACCAAGTAACAGTTCGTCCAAATACACCTGTCTACACCAACGTAACAAGTGATGAACTAGTTCCAGTGATTTCTACAAATCCTGATGCAATTCCA
The DNA here is from genome assembly GCA_963921515.1 of Calotriton arnoldi. NCBI lineage: Eukaryota > Metazoa > Chordata > Amphibia > Caudata > Salamandridae > Calotriton > Calotriton arnoldi. Next base: position 128,089 of record CAWUFW010001715.1, on the reverse strand, counting down.
ACAATTGACAGAACTGCTTCTGGCTATTTCATTAACTTTGATACGTTCTCAGAAGATCCGAGTGAACCTGAAACGACGCCAGCATCATTGAAATTCAAGCAGCAAGTACAAGACTTTCTTCACTGTCTGAAAAAGACTTATTTGGTTTCTCCATGGATTGAACTCTGGATTACATCTGGACTTTTTGTTTTCCTGCTCTGGCTAGCTTTGGTTACAACTGTGAGTGTGCTTATAAGTGGCAGATACATCCATGTGAACACTGAAGGAAAAGACGTGAACGTACTTTTGAAACCTCATAAATCTTCCCATCGTGAAGCAAGAGACTTGTCATCAGTGAACATCACAGCTGTTCCTATACAGGATGGTATATTGTGGGACAAAACAGATTTTGAAATCTTCGGTCCGACGGAACAATTGAACATTCCACATTTGTTTAAAATTTCACTAAGTGATCTAATTACGTCCAGTACCTATTCAGATGATTGGGACTTTGAGACTGTCAATGATATAATGTTTGACCTAGAAAAATCTGCTGCATTTTCTAAACATGAATATTTAGAGGGTTCATCAGACTATGAACAAATGTATTGTTATAACCACTATGGTCATCATTATTTGCATAAATCTGCATATCCAAGAAATGTGTTTATGTTTAACCAATGGGAACAATTTCCTACACCACCTAAAGGTAGTTCAAAAACATTTTCTAGTAAGTTTCCATATTTTTCAGGATACAATACATCTGAACCAGAAATGTTTTACTATAAAAATGTAAAAAGACAGGGCTGGAAATTATGTTAACAAATACAAAACAGATTTACTCTGCGTTATTTAATGCCCAACTGTCTAGACAGGGTTTCGACTTTTGGAAAGACACAATAGACACCAAAACAGTTTGGGGTACTAAAGATTGGCAAGTGCAGGGGATGGAAGCTTTATTTAGAGCCTGCATCATCCCTGAACAAATAATGTTTTTGAATGAAACCATCCAACAAACGTCTTGTCTTGGATTAGCCAAGATCAAAGAGATGAACACACCTTCTGTACCAACACCTGCCAGAGATAACGATACACAGGCAAAGGTGACAGTTGACAATATACTACAACTCAACAGATCTAATCCTGATTGGAAAAAATGGTTGATCTGGCCCACAGACACGAATAACTGTCAGGAAAGATTCCTGAATAAAACTCAGGGCTTTACTATTAATAGGCCAGACCCAAGATACGTCCAAAGACAGCATCCGGGGGTAGTAACAACATACAGTGTAGGAAAATTATGCCTCGATTGGCTGCATAAGTCTACACTACAGGATGTGAAACAACACTTAACCTTACTTAAAAAGGACGCAGACCGTAGGGAATTCTTGCTTGGACCAAGAAAACCGCGTCAAAAACGTTTCATATATGCCGGCATTTATGCTGCTTATAATGAAGCATGGAAAGTATCACAGATGGAGGCCGCAGAACGAATACGTGAACTTGATCGTATTAATTTAGAGAAAACACTCTCTGGGTCGACAATGGGTTAACAACTTTGTCCTCCAGAATATATTTATTGGATGGCATTGTATCCTCTGCTATCGACATACTAGAACAAGATTTGGCGATGTTACAGCAAGGCCAGTCTCAATTACGTTCTATTATGTTATTAAGCTGGACGCTGCAATCTTTGCGAGCGGGCTATGTGCCTTGGCGTTTTATCAACACAACGGCTCTGTTTGCAGAATACAATCTAACTGATAAACAGATCGAACTGGCACAAAGAGGAGCAAGGTATACAGTGCTGAGCATTGAAAAACTGGAAAAGTTACCATTCACAGTGGCAGAAAAACCAGCTACAGAATGGCTTATTCATGGCAAAATAACATTACCTGTGAGTACTTTTCAGTTTCAGTATTGCCTCAGACAAATGCAAGCAGGCAAATATGAAAGGTTGGGTAAGGAATACATTAAGACATCTTGGGATTTACCGTATACATATAGATGTTGGAGTGGGGATCGTGAAGTGTTTTTGAGCGGTACAAACTGTAAACTTGCACTAAGCGGTTCGCTTATATGTCAGGACATTTCTTTACACGGGGCTTGTAATGGTTCTGTGGCAAATTTGTCTTGCCATCAGCAGGGTACACCAGCTGCTGTGATTAATCCAACGTTTGGACAACTTTCTAATGGGAGTTACCTCATGTTGAATGATCAGAGTTGCTGCGGCATGTTGCCAGGCATCCCATATCTAGTAACGGTCAACTCCAGGGTCACTTGCTGTATGCAAGTATTGTTTGCCCCAATAGACACAGTCAGGGAGTCACCTCTATGGCCTTCGCTGAACGTCTCTTTTATAAGATTTGATACGTTGAGCAGAATGAAAGCCATGCTTTTACAGCAAACAGAGCCTTTGACCTCGGCCAAAGAAACCTATGATCTACAAGTTGCAAGGACTTCGGCTGAGATACAGACTTTAAAACGTACAAACTGCCCTATACATTTCGTAGAAATGATATCACGTATCTTCAACATGTCTGATACAACTGGCATTATACATGTATTTAAGAGCATCTGCTCCGGTCTGTTATCACCTTTCCAGGCAATACTCGGAATCATCCCAAACTTTGCACATTCGGTGTTTGGTGGCATACCATTAATTCTAGCACTTGTTGTCGGAATTCTATTTCTCTTCCTGCTATTGCGCTATGGCCAGCCTATTCGCAGACATCACTCCGAGCGAAATGGAGAAAGCTCTCCTTGAACGAAAGTGCAGTGAGCGAATAGTACAGCTATTGGGCATGACTCGTCTACGGGACCTTAATACAACTTGGTTCCTGTCATTCAGACCAATCTGGCAAGATTGCATCTTACCTGTTCTACGATGCCTGCTATGCGGTGAAGAATGCGTGTTGGACACCTGTCTAACATTTCCATCAGCTACGCCAACGGATGTCGATACTCTGCTGGACCCGATAACGGCCCATGCTCTGTGTTGTCCCCAGAGGCTACCAATCCTGATGTCAGCATTCATTGAGATCTCACAGACGCTTCCGGCTGCTGCTGAGGTACGAGAAAGATCTATAGGCACACAGGTAACAACGGACGCGAACTTTGCTGCGGCACCCTATGCTGGAAGCGAAGCTTCACATCTCTGTGCAATTAATCTGCTACACGAGGTGTTCCAACTGACACCAACTACAGTAGACGATGTTTTGTCTATAGAAGTAGATGATCTCATGTTTACACCAGACCCGTAAACTGACTCTGATTCAGCATACAGTGTTCCAGAGATGCAGTAACAATTTGGCCTTCATTTTTTCAAAACAACTTGGAACTCTACCAAAATTGAACTTTTCCCCATTTTTCGAACGAAAATGGCACTACAATCTGCTCAAAGTAGAACTAGCCTTATAATACAGACTTCAAGGTACTTCCACGAACACTTAGGGGCCGATTCCGATCTCGGTCGGAGGCGCACCCAATACCATTCGGTCGGGAAAAAAGCCATGCGAAAGCCTGTTTCCCGACCGATCCGTACAGTACACCGAACGAGCAAGTACGATGCGCACAACAGCAAAAAATCCGGCCGAGCCGTACTCACCCAAACCAGGTCCTGTTCTCCGACCGAGGCAAATCCGGAAACGCCGAATCGAGTCGCACGGAAGGAAAAATGCAGCCCCGTCCGGCCGGACAAGTACGATGCGCTTTCCGTACGTGCCGAACCCGTCGCTACGCACGGCACGTCAAAGCATCCGGGAGAGGCGCACATAAGCTCCGATTCGCGCCACAACACGATCCACGGCTCCGAGACGAACACAGCACCGACGAGGACGACGCGAAGCGACGAGGACGAGGCGAAGCGACGAGGACGAGGCGAAGCGACGAGGACGACGCGAAGCAACGAGAAGGACGAACGACACGAACCAACCATGAATCCCTTCGTCCCGATCATACCAATATTCTACATTTACTACCGGAACAGGCACGGACGCGTACGGCGCAGAAGGTAAGCCAGACACCAACCACAAAACACATACAACACGTACACGACACATCACACACACACACGGGGATGCTGAATATACTTACACCAGCAACAGCAGCACCATAGGGGCGGGATGCCCATCACCAATGCCACATATGCACACAGGGGCCTGAATGCGCACCACCACCCCTACCCAGGGGGGCTGGATGCCTACCACTACTACCACCCTCACCCAGGGGGGCAGGATGCCTACCACTACTACCACCCTTAGCCTGGGGGGCAGGATGCCCACCACTACTACCACCCTCACCCAGGGGGCAGGATGCCTACCACCACCCTTAGCCAGGGTGGCAGGATGCCTACCACTACTACCACCCTCACCCAGGGGGGCAGGATGCCCACCACTACTACCACTCTCACCCAGGGGGGCAGGATGCCTACCACTACTACCACCCTCACCCAGGGGGGCAGGATGCCTACCACTACTACCACCCTCACCCAGGGGGGCAGGATGCCTACCACCACCCTTAGCCAGGGTGGCAGGATGCCTACCACTACTACCACCCTCACCCAGGGGGGCAGGATGCCTACCACTACTACCACCCTTAGCCAGGGGGGCAGGATGCCCACCACTACTACCACCCTCACCCAGGGGGCAGGATGCCTACCACTACTACCACCCTTAGCCAGGGGGGGCAGGATGCCCACCACTACTACCACCCTCACCCAGGGGGGGCAGGATGCCTACCACTACTACCACCCTCACCCAGGGGGGGCAGGATGCCTACCACCACCCTTAGCCAGAGTGGCAGGATGCCTACCACTACTACCACCCTCACCCAGGGGGGCAGGATGCCCACCACTACTACCACCCTCACCCAGGGGGGCAGGATGCCTACCACTACTACCACCATCACCCAGGGGGGCAGGATGCCTACCACTACTACCACCCTCACCCAGGGGGGCAGGATGCCTACCACTACTACCACCCTTACCCAGGGGGGCAGGATGCCCACCACTACTACCACCCTCACCCAGGGGGGCAGGATGCCTACCACTACTACCACCCTCACCCAGGGGGGCAGGATGCCCACCACTACTACCACCCTCACCCAGGGGGGCAGGATGCCTACCACTACTACCACCCTCACCCAGGGGGGCAGGATGCCTACCACTACTACCACCCTCAAGGATGCCTACCACTACTACCACCCTCACCCAGGGGGGGCAGGATGCCTACCACTACTACCACCCTCACCCAGGGGGGGCAGGATGCCTACCACCACCCTTAGCCAGGGGGGCAGGATGCCTACCACTACTACCACCCCCACTCATAGGATGGACAATGCATGACACAACCAGCACACCACAAACTAGGGAATGCAAGAAGAAGACATCCCCCCAACACCATGACAAGCGTGTGTAGACTGTGTCAAATGCCTACAACACCGAACATGACTTTGAACATACAATGTGACCCCCTAGCACATGTGCCACACATATATGTGTGTGGCACCCACAATGCAAGCAGGCCATGACCATTGTGGCAATGGGGTCCAAACCCCCATCATCACAGTGACCAAAATGTAAGTGTGGGGTCCATAGCTGAAGCACATTTTGAACATTGTGGCAATGGGGTCCAAACCCCCATCATCACAGTGACCAAAAGGCAAGTGTGGGGTCCATAGCTGCAGCACATCTTGAACATTGTGGCAATGGGGTCCAAACCCCCATCATCACAGTGACCAAAAGGCAAGTGTTGACAAAGTAAGAGGTGCAACTGCCAAACTGCATGGATGATTCCTGGTCACAGAACAACAAACACATCAGTGGCAAAGTAGTGTATGTGTCCCATTGCAACATAAATTGGGGGAGCCAAATCCTGCAGTGCAAATAAGACATAACTTTGGCCATGTGCAGACAAACAACACCCATGGGGGCTGACACCGTCAACAATCATCAATGACACAATGACAGAAGTGACCATCCGAATGCAGACCCACATATTTGCACCAATGGGCACACACATGCAGATACCCTGTGGAGACTGCAGATGTGAGGCGAACAGATACCATACCATGGCAGCAATGGGACACACAATCAATAATTAGCAACAAATGAGGGCTCCCGTCCCATCAGCCTGGTCATGGAAGTGCCAACGGAATCATCAGCACAGATCCAACACACTTGTATAGCAATGTTGCACTGACAACACAGATGAGTCCTTCCCCATTGATGCCCAAACCTGCATGTTCACTGGAGATGGCCACACGGTCAGGGAAGTAGACGAATAGAACAATGGCAGGCACAACAGATGTGCAGGGGTGGAAGCCACAGATGTGAAGTTGCCAATCTAAGTAGGAAATCTCATTGCCAAATACTGAACACATGACACCCTCAGATGCTGCTATGGATGACATGGATACACCACAGGATAGGACCCATAACCCCTGGACCACATGGGTTCCTGCACAGTAACACTTCATTATCATGAGACCAAATATCACCATCACTGCAGCAAGGGCATTGTTAGCATCATCAACATCATGTACATCAGAAGCAAAAGCACTAGAGAACAGAAAGTTGCTTTATTCAGCATATGTGGCATTAAAAGTAGAAGTCCGGTAGAACATAAACAAAGGCCAATGGCCAGTCCATCAACAAAGTCACAAGTGGGTGACAGTGGCAGATGCCACCCTACACATGCCTGCACAAAACCAGGGACAATCCACTAGGAGGGGCAACCGGGGGGGTAGGCCAGGCACCGCAGGGACAGGATCAGGGCTCACCAGAAGGAAGCAGGGAAGGGGTGGTGGGTGCTGGAGAGCCACTGACAACTGCAGTGGAGGTGTCTGACATGGTGTGTGCCGGCACAACTGGGGGCATGGCTCAGATGTTGTGGGTGCCGGCACGACTGCAGTGGACCCTGCAGATGGAGTGGACAGGTCCACCACTGCAGTGCCCAAGTCAGACAGGGTGGTAGTGGACTCCACTGCAGTGCCTACCACCAGGGGAGGAGAATGGGGAACAGGCAAGGTGGGCTGGACAGAGGTGGAGGACACCCTCACCACATCAGTGGCACAGACAAGCGCAGCGGGGGGTGGTGCCGGGAGAGCAAGTGGCAGGGGGAGAAGGCCGGAGCCTCTTGGGGATGGTATATCTGTGGGTGGGGGAACCTGGGGCAGGGTGTGGCGGGGGCACCTGTGGAGTGGGGGCCTGAGGGATGGAGGAAGGTGACCTGGTGCTTGAGCTGCAGGGCGGCGGCGGGGTCTTGCTCTTACCACTCCGGGGGACTTGCGGGTGGGGGCCTCAGTCTGTCTGCGCCTGGGGGAGGGTGTCCGGGGCCGAGGGGCACTCTGCTCCGTGTGGGGGCTTCCTCTTCCCCCTGGATGCTGGGGCAGCTGGATCGGAGGGGAAGAGGCCGAGGTCACTGAGGAAGAGGCGCTGGGTCTTTGGGGTTGCAGGTGAGGCAAGGGAGGGTGCTTTGGAGGGAGAGGCAAGTGAGGACTGCGCAGTGCCCATGGATGCGTGTGTGTGTACCAGGGCCCCATCCCCTGTGAGTCTGGTTTCAGTCCCCTGACTGTGCGTGCGTGTGCGTTTAGTTTGTGGCGTGTGTGTCTGTGTGCTGGATGTGTGTGTGCTGGTGTGTGCCTGTGCCGGTGTGTGTGTGCTTGGGACGGGCAAGGTGCTGGGGAGTGTGGATGGAGCAGAGGCAGGAGGGGTGAGGGACTGTCTGAGGAGGGACACTGCTGCCGTCAGGGAGGAGTCCATGGATCTGTTGCCCCTCTGTAGGTCAGACATGCCCGATGAGATGCCCTCCATGAACGACACCAGCTGAGTCAACAGTGCGGTGTGCGCATGGAGGACACTCAGCATGGCTGTCTGCCCTACATGGAGCTGGCGAAGGAGGTACACAGACTCCTCACTCAGGGCAGCAGGGGACACAGGGGCAGGGGGTGCGGTGCCTGGGCCAAAGGAGACACGCTCCCGAACATGGGAGCCTCCACGGACCTGGGGAATGGGAGCCGATGGGAGGGCGGTGGTGGTGCTGGTGGTGGCGGGGACAGCAACACTAGTTGGGGTGTGGTGGCTGCTGACACCCGCCTCCACAAGGGAGTCATCCTCCGAGTTGCTCTGGTCCTCAGCTGAGGTGGATGGTGCTGAGGATTCCTCGGTGTGGCTCCCTCGCCCTCCGTGCCACTGGGTCCCTCCGACCACTCCTCGGCTGCTGACCCAGTCTGGCTCTCTGGCTCCTCCTGGTCCGTGGAGCTGACCCCTTCCGTGGCCGTGGATGTATCTGCAAACAATGGGGAAACAGACAGACATCAGTCACCTGCACCAAACGCACACACCACTGTGAGCACAGCACATCACAGAGCAAGGCCTGGCATCATTAGTTGTACATTGCTAAAAGTGCCCTAACTGAACAGGAGAAGCCAATTGTCAGTCTGATGCCAAGCATGGCACTCACATCCCACATGGCCTTGCACCCATCTGTCTGGTGTCTGTTGGATTGCAACACCCCAGTGCGGACACATGCACCAAGTACACAGTAGTTGGACAGTGCAGAGGACACGGTGTGGACACATCACAGCTCTTGCCACTGAGTCAGTACAGGTTTCCGGATGAAAGGGATGCCCAGAGTCAAATAGGAAATGCATGTGATGCATACCAGCGACAGACACCATGATGCACCCATGTCCTGATAGCCAGTGCCACTATGGTGTGCATGTAGCACATGTCACTCCCCTGCAGGACCACAAATAAGTTGACACATGCCATGGCAGAGGCATGACTGTTAAGTCATACATCACTGTCTCAGTGATGTATGACTTGGCAGCCAGACAACAACACTATGCACTGTGTCACAATAGTAGGTCATGGGGAATGCAAGTCCTGGAGCTGCACAAGTGCACATGTACATCCCCCACACAACACATCATCTCAACCCTCATCTGTCCAGGTCACACCTATTGGACATATGGGAGACCTGTGACACTACCCTCTGAACCTGAGCCCCTCACAATTTGCTGTGAATGGGGAACAGCTGCCTGAACATCACATTTGCATACCCCAGTCTGCACGGGCAGCTGATCAAACACCTATGTGACACACAAGTATCGTCTCCTATGGTCACATCTCCAGGGGCATGCTGAGCCCCTACCAAGAAACACCCCAGCAGTCCTGGCAACTAATCCACAGCACACTGACACAGAGGCAGACACCGGAGGGGTCAAATCACTGTGCACAATGTGTCAGCTGATACACGGGAGTGGGAGTACAGAGTGCATTGCATGGCCTGGAGTAGGCATGACTGTCCTGCTCCACATGAATGAGGGATGTGCCCTGGACAGTGGATAGCTGGCTATGTATGTGTGAAACACGTAATCTGCACACTCCTGGGGCACAAACATTGTTCCCACCCGCTGCATGGGCGTGTGCCACATACCCCAGGCACATGTGGTGGCTCAGTCAGCAAGTGGACCGCATATCAAAGCAACACGCAGATCACATGTCCAAACCCAGGCGTTGTGTGAACAATGGACCCACCCATGATGCCCACAACAGAGTTAGGGAAACAGATGCTGTCCCCCACCTTTAGTGAAGCAAACTGCAAGGACACAGTCCCAAGTGACACAATTCCCTGACTGTAAGGGCCACACCTGGGTATCAGATGAGCAGTGGGCAGTGCACAATAGAGGGACATGGCTCCTGGACAACATGACTGCTGCACTGTGGCAGTTGAACCAGGCCAGAGGAGGGCACAAAGCATGTAATACAGAGTTCACAGTGCAGTCTTTGACTCACCCCCTCCTTGCTGCTGTCTGGCCTTCAGCTGCCCATCCAGGTCTGGAAAGACCACCGCCAGGATCTGGAGCATGTGGGGGGTCAGGGTCCGTGTTCCGCCCCTCCTGCGAGGAGGCGACAGCTTCAGCTGGACCCGTGCAATCCTCCGGGTCCAGCCCCGAAGGTCCTGCCACCTCTTCTGGCAGTTGCGGATCCGGCGCTTGTAGACCCCCATGGACCGGACAGCCCGGACGATGTCCTTCCAGATTTCCTGCTTCCGATGGGCATTAACCTGTCAGGATGACAAAGTGAAAAGGCCATTACCACACATGCAACACATCCGTGCATGACACAGTTGTGTATACATGTCTCAATCACAGGGGCACATGATGTACACAGGCAGTGCAACGCTGACCATGGACAGTTTGCCAGACGTCACTACATGGTATCATTGCATGGGAAGTAAAACCATGTTCAAATGCACTGTCACTGCACCATACCTGTCCAGTGCAAGTCACTACACACTATGGGGGGTGACAACTACTCAGTGAGCCTGCTAGCCAGTGGCGTGCAGACTCTCAGCCTTGCTAGTCAGACAAACAGCACATTCAGAAAGGCAGTGCACAGAACACTCACCTGCTCCCCTGGTGTCCCATACAGCTTGCTGTACTGTGGAAGTAGGCTGTCCAGCAGGGCCTGGTTCTCTTCAAGGCTGAAGGCTGGGGCTCTCTCCACAGTACGTGCCATTGCAGGGTCCAGAGGGGCAGAGACAGCAGCAGTGCAGTGGCAGATGTCGTCTTGGAGCATGTAGTGCAGGCAAGTGGGCTCTCAGGGGAGCAGCCAGCAATATATATGTGCTGGAGAGGCAGATACTGTCCCTTGTGTCCAAAGTGATAGGTCCAAGTCGTTTGCATCTTCTGAATCTGGCCAATCCATGGAATAGCAGCACCAAAACACGCCCACAGCATCCTTCAAATCTTCAACTTCATGACATACATGATTTTGCAACATTGTTGTGGGTGACCAACTGAATGTCCAGCAACCGACTCGTTCGAAATCCGAAAACGCGTCCGTTGCCAGGCAAGCCCATTGTCAATGGGTGTGCACCGATCGGTCCATTGCGGTACAACGCGCACAGGGGTACAACGCGTACCCGCACACATTGAAAGCAATGGGCCGGCCGGAGGCACCGATCGGTCCATTGCAGTTCAACGCGCACAGGGGTACAACGCGTACCCGCACACATTGAAAGCAATGGGCCGGCCGGAGGCACCGATCGGTCCATTGCTGTTCAACGCGCACAGGGGTACAACGCGTACCCGCACACATTGAAAGCAATGGGCCGGCCGGAGGCACCGATCGGTCCATTGCAGTTCAACGCGCACAGGGGTACAACGCGTACCCGCACACATTGAAAGCAATGGGCCGGCCGGAGGCACCGATCGGTCCATTGCGGTACAACGCGTACAGGAGTACAACGCGTACCCGCACACATTGAAAGCAATGGGCCGGCCGGAGGCACCGATCGGTCCATTGCAGTTCAACGCATCACTGTACATGTGACTGGCATATGTCAGCATGCCTGTCTCAGATGGACATATGCCAGCCACAGATAGCTCCCAGGGAGTGAGGGGCACACCTACCACACGACAGCCTGTCCAAACTTTATCATAAGGCATGTAAGGCTGCATTTCCTATTGTGTGTATGTTGGTGTACATGTTGTCCTGTGGGTGTCACCTGTGGGCAGCCACCCCCAGGCTGTGCACGTGTTCATGGGGACAGGATCCTGGGTGTTACGTGTACGTGACCACTGTGATGTGCAACAGTTCATATCTGTGCATGTGCCATGGTCACATTTCACAGTGGTGTATGTGTATGTCATGTCACATACCCCGTGAGTCTCATGTGGGACGGTATGTTTGAGCCAGGGTGTCCCAGTGGCACAATAGTGATTGTCCTCCACAGTCTTTGTGCATGTGGTGTTTACAATGTCTCTGATTTCATGTGCACAATGGGAGACAGTCTCCACATCCACGTTGTGTGTGCATGGACTCTGATGTTGTGCGTGTGTGTCACAGACTTCCATGTCTGTCCTGCCGTGGCAAGTGGGGCCACTACCTGTGGGGGTCATGGTTGTTTTGCTGTGGTGTATACATGATACTCCATGTAATGCCAGTGTCCATGTGGCATTACAGGGTCCCTGGGAATGTACCTGTCGTTGAGCTGTGGTGCCTGGGGCACATCTGTCCTCACATGTCCCTGTGGGGGGTTATTGTGGCACGGCAGCAGGAGATGGGAACTGTGACACGGCCTCATGATATCCAATGGGCCAACCTGGGACTAATTGATGCCACCTGTTGGACCGTGTTGACAGATGTTGGCCATGTATGTACCATACATGTCCTTCCGGTACTGCACACTTCATGTAGTTGTGCCTCATAATGATGTATGTTGGGATCTTGAGTGTGTTCAATGCCGCATATGTGGGGTGACTGACAATCTTGCTTACTTCTCCTCTGCACTGCAGGGCTCCTGCTGTCCATCGGCCATTCCCAGACCTGGCAACGATGGTGGAACGGGACAGCATCCGACGGTACCGCTTCACCAGGCAGCTGATTGAGGATTTGGCAGTGCAGTTGTCCCCACATTTGCAGCCTGGCCGGCCGTATCCTACAGCGCTGACCCCCAAGGTGAAGGTGATGGCAGCCCTACACTTCTTTGCCACTGGTACCTTCCAACATACTGTGGCGACTGCTGGTGGGATGTCACAGACCATGTTCAGCCGTGTGCTCCGCGATGTTTTGGCGGCAATGTTGCTCTTCCTGAACCGGTACATCTATTTCCCTAGACTGCGACGACTCACTGACGTGAAGAGTGACTTTTATGCCCTGAGGAGGATGCCGCATGTAATTGGCTCCATTGATGGGACACATGTGGCTTTGGTACCACCACAGGCCCAGGAGCAGGCCTACAGGAACCGCAAGCACTACCACTCGGTCAATGCACTGGTGGTGTGTCTTGCAGACATGACCATCACACACGTGTGTGCCCGTTTCCCTGGTTCAGCACACGATGCCTTTGTGATGAGGAGTAGTCGCATCCCCAGGATGATGGCATAGATGCAGAACCAGCGTGCCTGGCTTGTCGGTGTGTACTGACTTTGTGCCATTGTGTGTGATCTGATCTGTAGTATTCCGCCCACTGTTCCAAGTCAGCTAATGTGCACTTGTCTGTCCGTAGGTGACTCGGGATACCCCAACATGCCGTGGTTGCTGACACCCCTCAGGAACCCTGTGACACCTGCCCAGATGCGCTACAATGAGGCACATGGTCGGACCAGGAGAGTGATTGAGCGGACCTTTGGTCTCCTGAAGAGCCGCTTCCGCTGCCTGGACAAGACCGGAGGGTCCCTCCCATATGCCCCTGCGAAAGTGTGCAAGATTATCATCGTCTGCTGCATGCTCCACAACCTGGCAGTGCGGAAGGAGTTGCCTCTCATCCAGGATGACAATGACCAACATCCGCCACCTGTGGAGGATCCTGGCCTGGACCACAATGCCAGTGACGATGATGATGATGATGATGGTGATGGTGATGTCCGCACACAGCTCATCACCAACTTCTTTAGCTGAATGTGAGTATCCTGAGGTGTCATGTCAATGATGTGAGTTGGCATGATGTGTGGGTGGTGCTCTGGTGCTGTGGGAGTGTGTCCATGGGCCACTTGACTGGATGTGTGTTGCGATGTGTGCTAACAGGTGGGCTGTACTCCCCAACAGTGTTGACATGCTAACTTGGTTCTGGGTGGGTATCTTGTAACATGTATTGTGCATGTGTTTTGCTGTTCTGTCCTGTACTCCATTGCTTTTGACTGTGTGTCATTTCTGTCCTTCACAGGGTACTTTCAGATTCGTTTGGTCAACTGTGTCCACCGACGGCGTGATTGCACATCCAGGCTGGTAGATGTTGTGTCCCTACAGGTGATGTGCGCCACACTCATGGACTTCCTTCCGTCTACAGTTGTTGACTGTGTGCCCGCTGCCAGGTGGGGTTACCTTGCATCTGTAGTGGTTACGGCATGTTGCAACTGTGTAATAAACCTGTGCTTCACTTTGTGATGTGCGTTGTCTGTGGTCACACATTTGACTGCCATTTGCTTACTGCACCTGTGGGCTACTTGACTACAACTGGGAATGGGTGTGGTGTCTGTGCATTGCACCGTCTTCCCTGGCAACATCAGTGTAGGCAATGAGTCAGATGGCCTAGGTGTGTATGTGTCGTGTAGCCCTGGTGGTGTGTCTCCCTCATGTGCGTCACGTTTCCTGTACTCACATGCCTGTGTTGTCCTTGCTGTTGCAGTTCGCATACACAGTGTAATTTTGCAGTTCATCATCCCCATAACAGCACCCACGTTGGAATCACGACAGAGGCAAGTATGGTGTATTAGTGTGTTTATTGTGATACATTTGTGTTAATAGTGCATAGGATGGGTTGTGCTGTACATGAATCTTGCAATCCCAAGTTCCTAGGTGAATTGAAAGTCAGGGTAAACAGGATCCCCAGTATCGGGGCCACAGTTGTCTGACACATTGGTCCAACTTGTACTCCCCATGCAATGTGTGGGAGTAGTGTTGCCGTCAACAGGGTGAACAGTCTGTGCACAAAGGCGAACATCCAGAACAGGTTCAGGCTTCCTGGGAGTTGCGCTTGGCCATCGGCCTCTCACTTTTCCCTCCTCGGACGACCCCTCTTCTTGGGGGGGGCCCTCAAGTGCAGGCTGCTGCGGTGCAGGGGACTCTCCGCCAGAGTCCTCCTCCCTCCCTGTGGCAGTTGCAGTTTGTTCGGCACCAGATGTTGTTGGCACACAGGGAGGTGTGGACTGGTTGCTGTTCATCTGGCAGAGGCATTGTAAAATGTCCCTGTGCACCGCCGTCATCTCATGCAGTGCATCCCACTTGGACTCCACGCGGGACATGTGTGAGTCCACACGGGACATGTGTGACTCCACGTGGGACATGTGGGAGTCCAAGCGGGCATGATGGGCAGCCTGCTGCTGTTTAATGTCTCTGAGGAGCCCCACTACCTGGCTGAGCTCTCCGGTGCTGGACTGGTACGCATCAGCTATGCGTACCAGTTGTGGGTCATCATGCACACCAGCAACGTCTGCAAGCAGCGACCTCTGTCTCCCACCCCTCCCACCACCCCTGCTGACATGTGCAGTGTGTGCAGTGGCACGCACAGATAACCCTGGTCCACCTTGGGAGTTGGTGGTGGTGGTGGTGGCCATGGCCCCAGGTTGGTCCAGGGTCACTGTGCTGGTGTTGCTCCTTATTCTGTCCATGTCGGCAGGGATGGTATTCGTGGTGACAGTCGTTGGAGGGGTGGGTGCAGGGGGTGCAGCTGGTGGTCCTGCTGGTGCTGCAGCTGGTGGTCCTGCTGGTGCTGCATGTTGACTTGCACCGGATGTGCCAGGTTGTTCTTCATCGTCCGAGGAGGACAGAGGCTGTACGACGCCAGTGAGCTCGGCATCCTCTTGAGCCTGGGACTGGGACTCCTCAGCGTCTGCTGCTGTGTCCCCATCATCACCTGTTTTTGGGAGACACAAACAATGTATGTCATGTTTCTGCAGGCATCAATGGTTGACACACATGACAGTTGTGACTGTGCCTCTGGGTGCGGGCCTGTACATTGCATTGTCCTGAGTCGTCACAGTCAGGGGTTGATATTGGTGTGGCACATTGTCCTGCATTATTTGGGCATTTCTATGTATTTTCTGGGGTGTGAACATGGTCTGCATTGGTTGTGTTTGGTTGGCAGCCGGACCTCCTTCCCACCCACCCAGCCAGTCAGTTATCCCACCATGGAACGTGCTTGCATTGCAGGGAGTGGAAGTTGTCTCTCAGGATGTCAGTCAGTGGTGTCCTGCTGTTTGTTGGTGCACATTTGCCAGCAGGGCCTTGTGCTCCCCACAGCAGTAGCCAGTGTCAGCCATCTTGTGAGTCCTTCTCCACTCCCTGTGATGTGAGCATGGTTCAGGGTGGTGTTGATGGGACAGTTGTGGGGGTGACCAATATCAGTGACTACGACTCCCATCATGCTATTGCCTCCACCCCCCTTCCCAGCATGCCCATGCTTCCTTCCTTTTGACTCTGCTTCCCTGTGGGGTGGGCTGGCTGTGCTGACAGGATGGCTGGGAGTGTTGTCCTGGCAGTTGTTTGGCTAAGAGTCCCAAGAGTGTCCCTGTGCTTCACACAACATAACCCAGGGTGGTGGTTCTTTGTGGGATCTTGTGTTGGGATGGAGGGCATTGCATACTACCAGGTGGGTACTGTGGAGTTTGTGTTGGGGGTGTGTGTGAGGGGAGGTGCTTGTGACTATAGTCAGTGCTGCAAGTCCCCCTTCCCACCCAGCCAGCCAGATATCCCACCATGGAACGTGCTTGCATTGCAGGGAGTGGAAGTTGTCTCTCAGGATGTCAGTCAGTGGTGTCCTGCTGTTTGTTGGTGCACATTTGCCAGCAGGGCCTTGTGCTCCCCACAGCAGTAGCCAGTGTCAGCCATCTTGTGAGTCCTTCTCCACTCCCTGTGATGTGCGCATGGTTCATGGTGGTGTTGATGGGACAGTTGTGGGGGGGCAATATGTGTGACTGCGACTCCCATGATGCTATTGGCTACACTGACTTGGCCAGCATACACAGAATTCCTTCCTTTGAGTGGTCTTCACTGTGTGTTGGTGTTGTTGTGGTGGCTACATGTCTGGATGTGTTTGTTAGTTCTATTTGTGCCACTGCCTAGCTGTAGTTGTAGTTGTGTTTGTACATGTGATGGCACGGTTGGATGTAACTTTTTTGATGGCATGTGTTGTGTTTATCTGACTGACATACACATTTTGGGATGATTCTGTTCTGGTTGCTGTGTAATTGCTATGAGTGCATGGTTTGACTCTCCCCTTGACAGTGATGTGTGTGTGTTTTGTGTCAGAATATTGTGTACATTTGTTGTGTACTCACCAGGCTCTGGGATGTTCTCTAGTCCATATACGCTCACTGGCGGAAGGATGGCCCGCACCTTCTCCTCCCAGGGCCTGAGGTATACTGGCTTGGCAGGAGGGCCACTGCCGGTGTATTGGCTGAAGAGGTAGTCTTTCTTGAGCAGCTCCCGGACCCTCCTGCGCACGTCATACCACCTGTTCTGGATGTCGGTCTTTGTGCGCAGACATGGTGATTGTGCGTTCACCCTGTTGATGATCCTCTCCCACATCTTGGTTTTCTGGGAGATGGGGGTCTGTTGGACCAGTGCGCCAAACAGCTGTGGCTCTACCCTGAGGATCTCGTCTACCAGGACTTCCAATTCACAATCTAGGAACTTGTGATTCTTCTTGGGGGGCATGGTGATGGGTGGTGATGGTGAGTGATGTGTGTGTTGGTGTGCAGGTGAGGGTGTGTGAGTGTGTGTTTTGCTGGGTGTATGTGAGGTTGGTATTTGTTGGTGTGCTGATGGTGTGTGGCTTGTGTGAGGGATGAGCTGTGGGTGTGTGGTTGCTTTCTCTTGGGTGCTGGCAGTGGAATGGCATTTGCAAAGGCTCATGGTAGTGATTTGTGTCCTTTATATAGGTGGAGTTGTGGGTGTGTCTTTGTTCTCTGTCCCCACCCACCCCGGTATTTATTGGCTTGGTAATTGCTTGTTTGGCCTTTTTTTGGGTGATTTTTCCTTTGTGCTGTTTGTGTATGTTGGAAACGTTCGTGTGACCGAGTCGGACCCTGCATTGGTCTCGTACGGTGTTCTCCGTTTCGTTCACGCTGTGTTTGTGCAGTTTTCTATGCTGCATACGCGTCGGTCGCGGTGTATTGTGTTGCTTTGGCTCGGTTTTGTATGCGTGTCGGTCGTACGGCTTGTCCTCCGTCCGACTCGCTCGTTGTTTTCGCGCCTTGCATCGTACTTTGCGGTTTGGAGTTAGCGTGTACGTTTTGGTCGGATTTGTTCCGGGTGCGTGTCGGTCGGTTGGATTCGCGTGTTTTTCTGGCCGGATTGCTGTTTTCCGTGCGGCTCGGTCGGTCGACTTGGTTTCGTTACGTGTCGGTCGGATTTTTCGCGCCTTGCATCGTACTTGGCGTGTCGTGCGCCACGGGTACGTGTCGGTCGGTATTTTTTCCGGATCCGAGTCGGTCGGTGCTTTTTCCGGCCCGAATCGGAATCGACCCCTTAGTCATCTTGTGTGTCTAAAACAGTTCATATATTTTCATGACATGAAATGACTTTGACTTTTGAACAACTTATCGATCATTTTCTGTCACATGTAAATATTACTGCTTCTTTTCATTCATGTTGCATTTTGTTTTAAATATATGCCTGAAGTGAAAGGCTATGCTTAATATGTACAGTACCTTTTGCATTCTAATTGGTTTTTTAAATGCCTTTTTAAATGGTTTTATGAAATATTTTAGAAATATGCGGTACTCCATTTTAATGTTTAGCATTTTAAATGTTTAGCATTTTAGTATTATCGTACACACGAAAGTGGAGTGGGTGTTGTATTCCTCTTAGGGTGTCCATAAACGGGCTTTCCAGTATCATGTCCTTATATAGGCACAATTCACCCTGCCCTTATATAGGCATAAAATCCCAGCCCTTATTTAGGCATTAACCGTGCACTCTAAATACAGGCATGGTCTCTGACATCCGTCCACCCTAACGTCACAATGAGTTCTTGAAGAACAGACCCTTAGGCTGCGGGAGTTTCCCTAGTCCAGGACTATTGATTTCTTCAAGAACTCATATATTATGCATGAACCATTATTCCTTAGGGGTTCATTCATGACGTCTTCCGCTGTCCGACTCACGTCAATGCTAACATTCTGAGGTAATTCTCAGGTATAAATATACCTTCCCTAGCCCCTGTAAATCAGAGGAGACCTCGACTTCAGAGGAGACCTCGACTTCAGAGGAGCCCGTTTCCCGGCCTGACGCACTGAGAAGACGCTGTCATCCCTGCACGCAGAGAGTCCAGCTTCCAGTGATCTGACTTCCCTTGCGGGGTGTTGGAGTTCGAGTCTGGCAAAGAGATTCCTACCTCTCTCATTCTTCAGGTATGGAGCAGACTAGAACCTAGAGGGACTCTTGGCATACTAGGCATACTGGGGTTAGCGTACTCTTAGTATACCATAGTAAGGAATACTTCACCTACTTCATATCTCGTCCTACACCTGGGTTAGGTTAGGTACATTGGGGTAGAACTAGATTAGAAACGCATCGTATGAGTACTCGCATTTTTAGTCTGTGTTATTTATGTAACAGCATATGTACTAAAAGATAATGCTCTCGCAGTATTATTTATTTCTACTGCTCACACTGTACATTATTTATCTCGCATACTGTCTTGTGATCGTAACAGCACATTTTACTTACACCAGAAACAAGACTGTTCAATAAATCCTTTATTGAAACGCCCGTCTATTTCTTTCTGTGTAACTTGGAGAAAACTAAGCATGCACGACTGAGCTGAGTGAAATAGTTATCTATTGTTTCCACGACTCTGGGATACGTTCTGATTCTAAAGGGAAACACAGTGGTCATGTTTTGCGGCTGCCAGAAACTACTCCCTTCTTGTTATCCAAGGAGTTTCTAGTGGCCTCTGAGCTAGCTGGCACAAGTAATTAAGTTTAATATACTCGATAGGGACATACTGACCTTAGTCCTATGTCAAACCTATAGGATATATTATTCCAATGCGCAGAGCCTATTAGGGAAATAGGAGCTACACTACACTGCAGTGATCATCCTAGACGACAAGCTCAACATGAAATCTCAAGTAAATTCAGTGTGGATCTCCTGCTTCCATATCCTATGCATTCTACGGAAGATCTTCAAATGGTTGCCTCAGAACACCAGCTGGACTGTAACGCAAACAACACTCATCACCATCATGCTGTACTACAGCAAAACTCTCTAGGCCAGAATCTCCCAAAACTTCTACACAGACTCCAGACCATCTAGAACACCACTTCAAGACTCATACTCGACCTATCACACCACACCCACATCACACTGTACCTCAGGAAGCTTTACTTACTCCCCATTCACAAGCGCAGCCAATTCAAACTTTTCACGCACACATACAAAGCCCTACACAACACAAGATCAGAACACCTGAATAGCTGCATACACTTTCACCAACCCACCAGATACCTATGCTCTGCCTCACTCTCACTTGCACACATTAACAAAAGCAAAACTGAAAGGCGTGCATTCTCCTACATCGCACCCAAGACATGGAATGACCTCCCTCAACACAGTCAGTGGCTCCTCCTCACTTCTTGAGTTCCGCAAGAAGCTGAAGACCTGGCTCTTCGTATAAGCACCTTGGGAACCTCACACCTGCCCTAGTACCTGGATAGCCTCTCAGGTGACTATACAAATCAATATAACATATTATAACATAACTTTATGTTAAAAAAACATAGAAATTCACTGACAAAATCAAAGGTTAAGGTGACATTATAGTTGGGAATTGTAAGACTATCTAACTTTACATAAAAAAACCCTTAGAAACTAACTGAAAAAAAAAGGTTAAAGGGATTTTATAGTATCATTTTAACATACCATTTAAAACTAACAATACCAGGAAATCCACTAGTTATCTCAAGTAACTATAACTCATGCCCTAAAGTAATTATACCTCGAGCCCTCACCATGCACTGCTTTTACCCTTGCATATTAAATCAGTCCTGACCTATTCATTGACTACATTTATAACATCCCTAATCGCATCTGAAATGCCATCATTGTTGACAATACTGTGCATGACAGGGGCGCACGTTATAGGTACCTTTTGCCATGAGTTATAGCTACGTGGGATAACTATAACTGGTAAATTTCAGTATTAGTTTTAAATGGTATATTTTAAGTGATATTTTTAGTAAACATATATGTCTATATCTATATCTATAACTATCTCTCTCTATATATATATATATATATATATATAAACAATACTTTTCTGCACCGATTCCTGCAACGCGGAATCAGAAATGTAACGGACTCCACTTTCTTGTGCAAATGTTTTTATTTCGTGCGCTGTGCCACCATGATGCGTTTCGGCCTCGAAAGGCCTTGATCACATATATATATGTATGTTACCTACTGGAGGTCGTCAGTAGGTAGTTATAGTTAGGACCTTGTTTCTATTCAAAAAGCGTTTTTTCTTTTGCCAATATCTTTTGCGCCGTTTGATGAATCTTCGTGAAATTTTTAAAACTAATGGCCAGCTCACGTCAGCTGTTGTGTTGAAAGTTTCGGGGTGATTCGTCAAGCGGGGGCTGAGAAAAAGGGGGAGTCCCAAAACGCTGGACCAAGAGCTACCTTTCTGCCAAATTTGGTGTAATTCCGTTCAGTAGTTCAGGCTGTAGCTGCATCAACAGTTTCCTATGGAAATTACCATGGAGAAAAAGCATTTTGGGACCCCTCTTTTTCTCAGTCCCCACTTGACGGATCACCCAAAAATTTTCGAGACAGCAGTTAAAGTGAGTGGGCCATTAGGTTTGAAACTTTCGCGAAGATTCGTCAAACAGCGCCAAAGATATTAGCAAAAGAAGTGATATCATTTGAGATGTCATCAGTGATGCCACTGACCATGTCATGAGTGATGAAATATGTGAGGTGATAAGCAGTGCATTGCGGGGGCGCGAGTTGTTGTTAGCTCAGCTAACTATAACGGCTGAATTTCTCTGGTTTTGTATGAGTGAAATGTCAGCCTAACTATAACGTTCCTGCAACCTGTGGTTTTTTCAATGAATATATAAGGTTTTTTAAATGCTAATTTCTAACTATAACGTCCCTGAAACCTGTGTTTTTTTCAGTTAATATACATATATATATATATATATATGAAAGACCAAAACTCCCTCACAGGTAGGAAAGAGTGCGGCACAGCTCCGGGGTTCAAAACAAGCAGCTTTATTGATGTTTCTGCGCGTGGATGAAAGGTCCATGGAAATGCTTTGGCAGACGCGTTTCAGCTTGTGTAGCTTTCCTCAGTGCCTCGTTCCGATGGCTCCTCATTATCCCTGGGGGTCAGCTGGTTTATAGATGATGTCGTGACCACTCCCAGTGTGGTAGTTACTTGCCCCTCCTCCGCCTTAAGGTAATACAGGCACTTCGCGCACCTCAGTCCCAAACAAAAGGCATGCTGGTATATGGAGTCACCTCGTGGACGTCCATTAAGTAATTGGGCAATCCAGAACACCAAGTGATGCCCCAATGCTAATTGGCTGATGACCCACACACCGCCGCCGTTGCCTTGGATGGTAAAAGCCACTTGTTTGTCCCCTTCTCAGGCAATTGATATTGCCTCCTCTCTCCCAGTCCGAAGTAACACCTAATGGCAATTAACAGCAGCCAGGGGGCGACGCATTGCAGTTCCATGCACACTCCAAAGATGCAGGCTTCCCGCGTAGCTCCTGATCGAGAGGGCGTACCGCTTGCCAGAGCCCACTTACTGGCACAACATGAAAGACCAAAACTCCCTCACAGGTATATATATATATATTATCTACTGGCGGTCGCCAGTAGATAGTTATAGTTAGGACCTATTATCCATAGGAAATCCGCGACATTCTATTTGAAATAACGTTGGCGCCGGTTGACGAATCTTCGTGAAAGTTTCCAACTTGTTGGGGCGCTCCGATCCGCTCCTATCCTGAAAGTCTCAGGGTGATACGTCAAGCAGGGGCCGAGAAAAAAGGGGGGTCCCAAAACGCGTTTTCCCCATTCATTTTTCCATAGGAACCTTTAGTCGCAGCTACAGCCCGAACTGCTGAACGGAATTACACCAAATTTGGCAAAGAGGTAGCCCTTGGTTCAGTGTCGTGCCTTTTGCTTAAATGGTGTAAATCCGTTCAGTAGTTCCTGAGAAAATCAAAAGTAAAGTCACATATATATCTATGGCCGAGTAGGGTCCGCGTACCCTCCCGATCACGAGCTGCATGCTAATTGGCTGTCAAGTGGCTGTCAACACTCCAAATCAGGAAGTGTTGGCAGCCATTTTGTCCCTCGGTAGAACCGAGGGACAGAAACAAGTGCGCAAAGCGCAAAAGGGGGCAGGGTAGAAACACCCTGACCCCCTAGGTCTGCTCAGGGGTCCCACAAGGACCCCTGGGCAGAAAGCATTTTTTTTTTTTTAAATCGGCGGGATGCGCTTAGGGTGCGCGAATCCCGTTGAGAAAAAAAAAGCACAAGAAACACGTCGCCAAACGCAACAAGGGGGCAGGGTAGAAACACCCTGACCCCCTAGGTCTGCTCAGGGGGTCCCACAAGGACCCCCTGGGCAGAAAAAAGCATTTTTAAAAAAAAAATAATAATCGGCGGGATGCGCTCAGGGTGCGCGGATCCCGCCGATAAAAAATCGAAGCGCGGTCTCCCGCGCTTTGATGTTACTTGCCCCGGGTGGGCCAAGTCCCGGGGGCATGGTGGGGGGTATAAATTTAATGTGGGGGCCTCTAAGGCCCCCAAGCCCGGGGACCGCCACCCCGGGGCTTTCAAAAATAATGGTGCGGGAGGGCTCTTGGCCCTCCCGCAGCCCCGGAGACCGCCACCCCCGGGGCTTCTTTTTTAAAAATTATTTTGACCTGTGTCGGGGGCTCCAGACCCCCACATGCCCCGGGGACCGCCACCTCCCCGGGGCACTAAAGATTTGAATATGGGGGTCCGTTACGGACCCCAAAGCCCGGGGACCACCACCTCCCCGGGGCTGTGAAATGGTTGAGAGGGGGCCGCGCGGCCCCCTCCTGGAGCCCTTGATGGCCCTGGGGACCGCCACCCCCAGGGCCGGCTCCTGCAGTGTCCCGGGGTGCCTACCCCGGGACACTGTAGTTTGCTATGACAGGACGGGAGCCTCGCGGCTCCCGTCCTGTCATAGTAAACTTGGTTTGCATTTTGAGAGAGAGGCAGGAAACCTGCTCTCTCTTTCAAAATGCAAACTCAATTGCTTTCCACATGGGGAGCAGCATGTTAGCTGCTCCCCATGTGGAAAAGCAATGCCGGCTCCCGTAGGACATGGGGAGCCGGCGGGACTGTGGGGGGATTGGGGACCCCCCCACAGTCCCCAACCAGAGGCCAGGCCCCGGGGGATGGGGTCCCCGGGGCCATAAGTGGCCAGGGAGAGGGGCCACGCAGCCCCCCTCCCCAAAAAAAAAAAAAAAAAGGGCAAGGCCGGCCCCGGGGGATGGGGTCCCCGGGGCCTTAAATGGCCTGAGGAGGAAGGCCACGCAGCCCCCCTCCAAATTAAAAAAATAAAAATCGAGGGCATGCCCCGGGGGATGGGGTCCCCGGGGCCAATACAGGCCCAGGGAAGGGGGGCCACGCAGCCCCCTTCCAGGTTTTTTTTTTTTAATTTAAAAAAAAAAATTTAAATGCTCAGGCCCGGGGGATGGGGTCCCCGGGGCCAAAAGTGGCCAAGGGAAGGGGGGCCATGCAGCCACCCTCCCATTAAAAAAAATTAGAAAAAACGACCGGCATCGTGCCGGAGGCCCCGCCCCCCTCCCTGCAGTACTCTGCAAACGCGCCCCCTGGCGCGTTTTAAGAAGGAAGTAATTCCCTTGAATACTGGGGGTCCCTGGGGCCAACTAGCCCACCAGGAACCTCCAGTATGCGCCAGGGGCTGCGTTGCAGAGAGGTGTACAGAGGCCACGCCCCTTTTACACCTCTCTGCAACGCAGCTCTGTGGCGCTTTTAGAAAGTACATGGTGGGCTAGTTGGACTCCAGGGACCCTCAGGATTCAAGGGGACTTAATCCCCCAACTTAAAACGCGCCACGGGGCACGTTTGCACAGTGGTGAAGGGAGGGGGCGGGGCTTCAGGTGACATGTGTGCAAACAGGCCCCATGGCGCGTTTTAAGATGGGGAATTAAATCCCCTTCAATCCTGAGGGTCCCTGGGGGCCAACTAGCCCAACAGGTACGTCCAGAAAGCGCCACAGAGCTGCATTGCAGAGAGGTGCAAAAAGGGGCGTGGCCTCTGAACACCTCTCTGCCACGCAGCTCCCTGGCGCATACTGGAGGTACAGGGTGGGCTAGTTGGACCCCAGGGACCCTCATGATTCAAGGGGACTTAATCCCCCAACTTAAAACGCGCCACGGGCGCGTTTGCACAGATGTCACCTCAGGCCCCACCCCCTCCCTTCACCATTGTGCAAATATTCCTCTAAAATCAGCCGAACTACGAAGTCCTATTTACACACCTGTTATCAGGAGAGACCTCAGTGCTGCATCTTTCAGCCCAGTACTGATCCTGAAAAGTAATTTTAACCGTACTTACCAGTAACTTGAATTTCCTTCCATAGGATATCATTGCCTGCTTTTTGCTGAAAAAGTTTCGAAGTGTCGATTTTTGAAACATACAAATATTCCTCTAAAATCAGCCGAACTACGAATTCCGATTTACTCACCTGTTATCAGGAGAGACCTCAGTGCTGCATCTTTCAGCCCAGTACTGATCCTGAAAAGTAATTTTAACCGTACTTACCAGTAACTTATATTTCCTTCCATAGGAATCCATTGTCTGGTTTTCAGCAGAAAAGTTTCAAAGTGTTGATTTTCACAAACTACAAATATTCCTTAAAAATCGCCTGTATGACTTAAACGCATTCTTTCAACTGTTTACAGGAGATGCACCAGTGCTGGATCCAGGATCCACCACTGAGTAAGAAAAAGTAATGATAACACTACTTACCTGCTAAGTGAATTTCCTCCCATAGGATAACATTGGTGATTCTATGTGAAAAAGTTTCTAAGTGTCAACTTTTAAAATACAATAATATTCCTTAAAAATCACTACTGTAACCAAAACGCTTTTACTCAACTGTTTACAGGAGATGTCCCAGGACTGAATCTAGGATCCAGTCCTGTGGTTAGAAAAGTAATCTATAAAGTAACTAATTGCATTTAGCTAGAAATTCACATTGAGCTCAATGTTGCATTGTGTTTGAAATTGTGTTGCCCATTGCAACAACTGTAACTACTGTACTTAAAAGTCTATTGCCTATTTGCAAAGTATTTAAACTAAAGTAATTCATTCTGAGAAAGTATATTTTGTAATGTAATGTATAATGTAATTACAATGTAATTTAAAAAATAAAATATCTAAAAATAAATAGTTTAAAAAAATGTAGTAAATCAGTATCAAAAAAAATAAATATAACAATTAATACATTTAAAAATTGTCATTTACAAAACCTTTGAAATTCACTGAAAAAAACCATAGGTTTCAGACATGTTATAGTTAGGAATTAGCATTTAAAAAACCTTTGAAATTCACTGAAAAAACCATAGGTTTCAGGCTTGTTATAGTTAGGAATTAGCATTTTAAAAACCTTTGAAATTCACTGAAAAAACCATAGGTTTCAGGCCTGTTATAGTTAGGGTTTAGCATTTAAAAAACCTTTGAAATTCACTGAAAAAACCATAGGTTTTAGGGAAAGTTATAGTTAGTTGGACATTGCACTCGTACAAAACCCGTGAAATTCCCCGTTATAGTTAGTTCAGCTAACTATAACTCGCACCCCGCAATGCACTGCTGATGACGTCACATATTACATCACTCATGACATGGTCAGTGACATCACTGATAACATCACTGATTACATCTCAAATGACATCACTGATGACATCATCCATGTGAGAATTTAATGCATCTTCTCACACCCTAATATAACTTTTGATACACCCACTCTAAATTACAGACTGCCATTCTCAAAACCATACACACTCCAATACCAATAAGTACATACCCACTCACTGATTCTTAGGTCTACACACACACACATCTACTCACTCACCCGTACAGTCACTCATATTTACAGTCACTCAGTACAGGACTATCATATGCACTCATACACCTATATAAACACTCACACAACGCAACTCATCCATAGAGGTACTCACACACCTAGTCAGTCATGCAAATAATTAATCACACTCCAATTTACTCACCTATACAGTTATACACACCAGCTCACTTACTCATAAAAATACTAGCACATTCTTACGCTCCTATGCAATCACTGATGCAAGCACACACTCATCCATATAGCCACTTTCACAATCACACACTCTCACTTATAGCCATTTATATACTCCAACACACATATATACTGCCTTTCACATATGTAGTTACTCACACATGTACCACTGAGATATACATTCAATCACTAACACACCCATACACACACTCACCCACCCATACAGTCCATCACAGACGCACTCTTGAAACCATGCACCCAGTGAATCACCCACTCACACATCTATGCACAGAGTCACACACACCCCACCCACACAAACACTGAGGCACCCATACAGATACTCAGAGAACCAATCCATAACCCATATAGACACTCATTTAGCTAGTCAGAAACCCATGCAGCTGCTTGCACAACAACAGACAGACGGATACAGACATTCACACAGTTTAGTCACTCACCCATGCATCCAGTAAGATACGTTTAATCACTCACTTATAGACTCAGTCACGCACCTACTAAATCATCCATTCAGATGCTTATACACACACTCATTCTTCAATACGCCTTTCCCTATATATATTAAACATAGTTAAACTTTACAGAAACACACAGTCACTGGATGATGTCATCAGTGATGTCATCAGTGATGTCATCAGTGATGTCATTTGAGATGTCATCAGTGATGTCATCAGTGATGTCACTGACCATGTCATGAGTGATGTAATATGTGACGTCATCAGCAGTGCATTGCGGGGCGCGAGTTATAGTTAGCTGAACTAACTATAACGGGGAATTTCACGGGTTTTGTACGAGTGCAATGTCCAACTAACTATAACTTTCCCTAAAACCTATGGTTTTTTCAGTGATATATATATATAACCACTGTGATGGTCTTAACTGTGTAGTTATGGTTAAGTCAGAATTAGTCAGAGTTAAGTAGAATTTCCGTAGGAAGAGCATTTTTCTGGAAAGTTTCAGGGTGATCTGTCAAGCAGGGGCTGTGAAAAGGGAAGGGTCCCAAAACATCGTTTCCCCATGTTAAATCCCTTAGGAACTTTTGGAAAGTGATACTGAAAAACTGCTGAAAGGAATTACACCAAATTTGGCAGAAAGTCAGAATAATTTCTTTTTCTAGCTAACTTGATTATTATTATTATTATTAGGTCATTTGATATTGTGCGCTACTCACTCCCAAAGGAGCATCTCGGTGCTGCACTGCATGAGAAGAGATTAAGAATTTTCAACTCTATTAAGGACACTGAGGCGAGGGTTATGATTCTCTATTTCTACTGCTTTATTTGACAGCAACCAATAATAAACATCAAAGTGAAAAACTACATTTCCCATGAACACATACCAACCAACAGTCACATGTACCAATCAAAGGGCAGCTAGCCCTATATAACAGTAAACTGCCATTTCATGTCCTCTTTCTTTGCCCATCGACACTGGGAATCAACTCTTCGTAACTCTGGAATCTTTCAGTGACAAGAAATTCCAACCAATTTGAATACCACAGGACTCAACCAGAGTCCAACTCAAATGCCATTGCTCTAGGGTGTCGCGGAACCTCTTCTCCAGGAGAAACCAGCAGGAAAAAAAGGCCTTCAACTGATGAACAAGAACATCCAGCCATCACTCAAACTCAGCCTGGTTCATGGTTCTGGTCTTTCCCTATGAGGAAAAGAAAAAACCTGAAACCGTAATCACTGTTTTTTTTTTTTTAACAAACTTTATTGAGTACCAAAAGGTAAATACAATGTTTTTTGCCAGATACATTACGGCATTTTTGTTTTTTGTTTTGCCATCTTAAACAAATATCTTCTTGTTTGCAGACTAGTTCGTCTGGGTGTGGATGTCAATATATCATGGTACAATCAATACAATTGTAAAACAAGTAGTGTGTGCTTATAAGGTACAATGTTATCGCTTGGAATGATTGCATTTTAAAATACATTTTGAACAATTCTGTTAACTAGAACCCCCCTTCCCTCCCTCCACCCACCCTCCTGGTCTGCCGTTTTTTGTATGACGTTCAGCCTAATACAGTACATCTGCCTAGATAACTTATGCTACCAGTTGCTGGTGGTGTGCGGTTTGGGTGCTGATATGGCCCATAAAAAGTCTGTGTCTCGTGTACCATAATCACTGTTCACTACGAATAAGCCTCCATATCTCAGAACAGGGTGGGCACGTATAAACAGCACAAATCATGGAATCCAACAGTAATAAGCATATGCACAATTATATATATGCATACATAGTGCAGGGTGGGATCATCCTCGCCCACGTGGCCCTAATAGAATTGAAAAATCTCATTGCATAAGCTAGAAATTTATTTATTTTACGCCAGGACCAGAGGCTCCGATTACACTTGTTTAAGGCTCTGTCACCACCACTGAAGCAACATCCACAATAGGTTTGTAATAAAAAGACTTGAATGTTGATTCGGACGACCAGTCCACCACCTGAAGAATATTATCCAAACAGGAACCTCATGCAAAGGACATTGAGGCCATGGCAGCTCTGGCTGAGTGGGCACCGAAAACTGAAGTATCAATCTCTGACTCAGACAAAAGCCAATGCATCCACCTGGCTAAATTGGCATCCGTCACCAGCTTATAGGGCTTCTGTAAAGCAATTAATAATTGACCCCTCTGGGTTGGAACGAAATTCACTAGTACTCACCTCATAAGCCTTCAAGCACTGTACCACACAAAGCTTACTATTACCCGAAAACGCTGGGTAAGACACCATCCTGGAATTGGACTTCATTCTCTTGGTAATAGCAAAAGAAAGTCCTTCAGGAGAGAACACTCAAAAGGAGAGATCAAGGGCTCGCACGTCTGAAATTCTTTTGCAAGATATCAAGTATAACAACATCGTCAGTTTAGAAGATAACTGCTTACTGGGCAAGTATTTATTGTGCGGCCAATTTTCCAACAACTTAAAGGTGATATTTACATCCCACAAGACTGAATACCTGTGCTGGGAGGATTGGACATCCTAATACTGCTCATACCTTTGCACACTACTGGGAGTTCAGACAGGTTTACCGTCCACGGGAAGATGTCCGACAGAAATGGCAGATCTAAAATTATTAATTGACCTGGAAGCCATACCGGCAGATGCCAAAGAAGATAAAAAATTGATAACTAGACAACAATCAGCCTCAACGGGAAATGCATTCCATTCATGGCACCAACCACACCTGTGCCGCTATGTAGAGGCATAGCATTTATGGGTACTAGAGGACCAAGTATGTCTGATGTAGGCCACAGCGTTCTGCAAAATTCCTGGAAAACTCCATCTCTCCTGGAAACCCTCCATGCAAACAGCAAGAGATGTCCTGAAAGAATCAGTGGATGAGGCTGTCCCACTGGGTCCAGCAACAGGTTCCAACAGAAGGGGATCAGTAAAGGGCACGTACAAGCCAACTCGAGAAGGACTGGGAACCAAGGATGAGCAGTCCAAAATGGAGTCACTAGAACTTTGTCCTCTTTCTGACGCCTCACCTGGGAAAGAACCCTGAGAATCATGAAAGGAGGGAACATGTAACTCAGGAATGGGGATCTATCCTGGAGAAAAAAATCTCGCTTGGGCCTCCGGGTCCAGGCACAAGCTGAAAAATGCTGGGATCTGGTGGTTGAGTTGATAGTCGAACAGATCCATCCTGCAGGGACTCCAAAGGCAATGGACAGCGTTGAAGATCTTCGAGTGAAGTCTCCAATCCCTGAAACCCCTTAGGTGTCGAGAGTGCCAATAGGCAATCATATTGCGTTGGTCCGGAAGATATTCCGCCACAATTGAAATCCAGTGCTGGAAACAGAAGTGCCAAAAGTCCTTGGCAATTTCAACTAGAGGACACGATTTGGTCCAGCCCAGTTGTTGACATACTGTACCGCAGAGATGTTGTCCGTCCATAGTAAGATGAAACAGTCCGTCTTCACCAGAGAAAGACTCCTTATCACGAACAAACCCACTAGGAGTTCCAGGTAGTTTATGTGGAGGTTGAGCTCCGATATCAACCAATGACCTCTCCTGGAGACCGGACAGCATCTCGCACCCCAGCCCCATCGACTGGCATCTGATTTGCTAATTATCTCCAGAGAAGAGCCGAATATCAATATGCTGTTCCAAGCTTCCATGTGGCCTAACCACCAAGCTATCGCTGTCCAGGCCTCTTCCGACAAGTTGAGCTGATCCAACTATTTGAGACCTTTCCAAAGGTGTTAGATCTTGAGCCGCTGAAGGGCTCTTTAGTTAAGGGGACCCGGGAAGATGGCCTGGATTGAAGAGGCTAGAAGTCCCACGATCTGTGCTACTGATCTCAATAATATTATTTGGCTGCACAAAAGAGACTTCAATTCCTTCTCGATATTCCGAACTTTCTGAGGGGAAAGAACTAATTGTGACAGGACTTAATCTATTTGAAATCCTAGAAACTCCATGCAGTGAGTCAGAATAAAAAGAGACGCCTGAGCATTGATAATGAACCCCAGCTCCTGCAGGAGCTGGATTGTCCATTCTAGATGTGTTAACACAGTCTGTGGATCCTGTTCCATAAGAATCAGGTTGTCTAGGTAAATGATCAAGCGCACTCCCTTAGCTCATAGGGCTTCCATGATAGGTTTCATTATTTTCGTGAAGCACAAGGAGCGGAGGACTGGCCAAAGGGGAGGACTTTAAACTCGTAACATTGCCCCAGACACATGAACTACAGGAAGCAGCGACGAGGAGAAAAAATTGGAATGGTTAAGTATGCATTTTTCAGATCAAGATGCACAGTCCAGTCCCCTTCCTGAAGGATGTCTCGCAGAAGATGGATGCCTTCCTTCTTGAAATGCTGGTAAATAATCTAGGCATTGAAATCTTTTAATTTCAGAGCTAAACGGGACCTGCCCACTTTCTTCTCCACCAAGAAGATGGGCTGAGAAAACTGCAAGGGTGGGGAACAGCCAATCATGTAGCTCCCTTCTCTAGATGTGTTTGTATTTCAGAAGAGATGAAAACTCGCTCTCATTTGGGAAAATACATCTCTTGGGTAGGGGTACTCTGATGAGGAGAATTGTAGAATTAGAGTTTATGCCTCTGTACTGATTTGAGAACCAAGGGGTCACAAGTCAACTCTTGCCAATTGTTCAGAAAAAGACTGGTTCTGCCCCCCAAAGTTAATTCTGAAAGAGGGATAAGCCTCACCTGTAAACCCAAATTCCTGGAAGGATCCCTACGATCCTTTGTGCTGGCCCCTCACAGAAGCGTTTCCTTCTACCGAGGGATTGAAGGTGGTGTTATAGTTAGAATCTTGCCAACCCCCTCGACCACATGGGGAGTAGTCTTGTTGTAGGCTTTGATAGAAACCCCCCGCCAGACGAACGCCCTCTGAAACTCCCAGCCTAACCAAAAAGTGATTGCTGGAAGACCTTTTTAGGGGATAGTTGAGCCTTACCGAGTGTGCTATACGTCGACATGAATGTAGCCAAGTCTTTGACAAAGGGGGCACCAAAAAGAAGGCACTGGGCTATAGGACATGCTTTGGAGGACACCAGCTTGTTCACTTTGGGGTCAATTCTCATGAGGAACGAGTATCTGCACTCTGTAGAAATCACGCAATTCGTGTTCCCAAGCTGGCACATGGCTCGTTGGGCCCATCGCACCAGGATATTGGGATCAATTGGGCTCAATTGGGCTCACTGAATCTTTGGCTTGAAAAGCCAGTTCAAAATTTTTGTAAGAGGGCCAGAGACATCCAACAATTTATCCTGACAGTTGGGCCAGGCTCTATCTAGTCCCTTCTTTGGGTCTGTGGAGTGTTTAAGGAACGTGACCATAGTGGGATTCACCTCCGGGGTTTCTGTCAACTAGCCGGGAAGATCTAGCCTGGGACATTCACAACAGAGGTGTGTTCTCACTTTCTTGTCAAAACCCTGTTGTATATGGGTTTGCACATAGTCAGCCACCTCTTGCGGGGTGAGCCAGCTGGTTGAGCAAGGGTGGATGATGGTGCCTGGCCCAAAATCTAAAATCTTGGGGATGTGTGGAGGAAGAATCCTTATGGGAAGCCCTTTTTTGTTACTGGGAACTGGTACGTTCTCCTGGTCAGAGTTACTGGAACCTGAAGAGTCAGAGTCCTCAATCTTGGACAGTGGATATGATGGGGAAACGTTGAGGGGAAGTGCACTATGATCATGGCCCCCCAAAAGAGAGTCGGTCATTTTTTCAAAGGCCGCTGTGTGAGGGCCCCTCACAGATTTGGCTTTGGCTTTTCATTGTCGAGGTGCACAGAAAACCTCATCTTCATTCAAAATGGGTGAGGTTGGGATCCACCCTTGTTGACAAGCGTAGCCCCGTAGGTGTCTGGTAATGGGGCCCAGGACCCTAACCAAGGCTTTTTTCACCGACTGCTGGGCACGAGAGTCTGAAGCTTGCACCAAGTCCTGCTCCAGAGAGCCCTCAGGGTCATCTTGATATTGCTCCATTTCTATTTCAAAAGGGTCATAAAGGGCTATAATGATAGTATGTCACCCACCAGTTGCACCTCTGAGAGGGGGGACAAAGCTTCAAAGAAGCAAACTCAAGGGAGAATGTGATAACCACAGATCTCATGTAGAGAGTGGAGGGATCAGCCTGAAAAAAGCACACTCGGCTTAAGCCAAGAATAATTGTTGCAACCCTGGAGAAGAACACCTCAGGGCGTCATAGGAGAGCACACCAGGCCAGAGGAAAACAGGAGGGATATTTAGCACACCACTGATGCGTTCAACTGAGGCCACAGTAGTAAAAAGCTGGCATATACATATGCACATGTGCATGCTAGGGCCCATGGAAACCAAAAAAGGAGTATGCGGTAGAGGAGGCTGGTGCATCTCGCTTCCCGCTCCACAACATAGGACTTTTGTGGCACAGCCACTAAGTCGGGAGGCCGGAGAGCTCCCTTTGAGAAAAACCTGCAATGAAGAGAAAACTAATAACATAAGCCAACACGCGATGCAAAGCACCCGCTACCATACAAAGTAAACAGTATGCCTTAAAGGTTAGTCAAATCATCAAGCATAAGTAAGCATTGAACATATATTACAAGAAAAAAATGAGACACTTAACTGGCTGCGCAACAGCAAAGAAAGAGGACATAAGATGGTGATTTACTGTTATATAGGGCTAGCTGCCCTGTGATTGGTAAATGGGACTCTTGGTTGATATGTGTTCATGGGAAATGTAGATTTTTACTTTGATGTTTATTATTGTCTGCTGTCAAATAAAGCAGTAGAGACAGAGAAGCATAATCGGAGCCTTGGACGTTGAATTTTACTCAGAACACATGCATTTCACTATTTGGTGTAATCCGTTCAGCCATTTAAAAAATGTGCATTTAAAGAGGTGCTTGGAGTGAGCTTAAAAGGGTTAAAAAAATAGTTATAACTGGACGTTTGGCCCCACGGTATACTAAATTAAAAAAATACACTGGTCTGATTAGCCTGGGGAGATTTTTTTTCCGTCAGCCATTTTCATCCCACAGGATGGGTTCTGGTCCAGCTGGACAGAGAGATCTGATTGGCTGGCCACAACTTCAACAGAAATGTTGCGGCCGCCATTGCAAGACACAGGGGCTAACTTACACAGTCCTGTGGTACCAAGGGGGTTATGCTTGTGTTGCGGTACCGCGGAAGTACTGTGGTACCAGGAAAATAAATTAAATATATATATATATGGGAAAATGTGGGATGTGGGTCTGGTCCCAAGCAGGGAGTTGGGTGGATGCCCTTGCCAGAAGTTAGGCCCTGCAGGATACTCACTCGTGCACACTGCCACAAGCTGCAGGGGAGCTGGGTAATAATTTAAAAAAATGTAATTTACTGAAAAAAACTAAGTTAAAGTGATGTTAAAGTTAAGTATGCTAATAAGATCATATTTTACGTTAAAATAAACCTTGAAATTCACTAAAATAAAATAAAGGTTAAAGTGACGTTATAGTTAGGTATGGTAATGAGATCTTACCTTACGTTAAAAGACCTCAGAATTTCACTGAAAAAATAATGGTTAAAATGACATTATAGTTCGGTGTTGAAATTATACATTAACTACCATTTAAAAACCTAAAGAAACACTGAAAGTCACCAGTTATAGTTTACTGAGATAACTATAACTTGTGCCTCCGCCATTCACTGATTATGACCTTACATATTACATCACTCATGACATGTTAAATGACATCTTTCTATTATAACAGCTTTAATATATGTAAATGGCCATGTGACGATTCCTCGGATCCGATACTATTGCACATTGTTTTCTTTTGTAAATTTTATTATTTTTATTCAAAATTATATTTATTTTCTCTGCTGAAATGATATAGCTTAAAAGAATGTAGACATGCACTATGTTTTTTTTACAGATGTTGAATGGGGATGACGTATGTTTTTCAGTTGGTTCTTTTTTACAATCTGCCATGAAATGTCAATTTTTTTTATAACTTTTAACATATTTTTATTGTTGGTATTGTTATGATTATAATATGTAATCAAATAAAGTTATTACTGGCTGGCTGACTGACTGACCTCATTGATAACATTACTGAAGAAATCCCAAATGACATAATTGATTACATAACTGATGACATCAGTGATGACATCATTCAAAGGATATGACAGTTTGTTATAGCTTTTCATACTGAAAGGCACTCAGTAAAGTGTACACAATTTTCCATAATCTCTGTAGTACTAATGGGCGTAACTTTTCTCGAAAAGTAAAACAAGCAGGATATGAAGCATAACTGTGAAATCACCCACATTAAGTAGATATTATGCTCTTTTTTTACTGGTATTGAGGTACGTAATAACTCTGTAGAAATTAATGAGATCAGCAATTTATTAAAAATTGAATACTGTTCAAAAACAGTGTTCCTAATTATTTACCTTAATTGCTTGTTAAATTTATACATATATTCGCTGAAAAAACCAAAGGTTACAGAGACGTTATAGTTAGGCTCAGGTTTCACTCGTTCAAAACCAGAGAGATTCAGTAGTTATAGTTAGCTGAGCTAACTATAACTCGCGCTCCCGCACTGCACTGCTTATGACCTCATATATTATATCACTCATGACATGATCAGTGACATCACTGAGGACATCTCAAATGACATCACTGAAGACATTATCCATTGACAGTATATGTTTTTTAAAAGTTTATGAGTGTTAAATATATATACACCAAGGTGTATTGGTGAATCAGTAGGTGTATGAGTGCCTGTATGGATGATTCAGTGGGTGCATGACTGACTGCATGAGTGAGCGATTAGGTGTCTCAGTGAATGTATGGGTGAGTGACTAGGTTCTGTGAATGTCTGTATCAGTCTGTCAGTTTGTGTCTAAGTGGCTGTATGGGTTGGTGAGTGGGTACATGAGTGACTGTATGGGTGATTGATTGGTTGTCTGAGTACCTGTATAGGTGTATGAGTGTCTGTGTGGGTGGGTGAGGGTGTGTGTGACTGCCTGTATGGATGAGTGAGTGGGTCTGTGATAGGCTTTGTGGGTTACTGAGTGTGTCTATGGCTGTGTCAGTGAGTGAATGTATGTGTCAGTGCTATATGAGTGAGTAACTGCATATGTGAAAGGCAGTATAGGTGAGTGTTGGAGTATATGAGTAACTGTATGTATGAGTGAGTGATGGTGAGAGTGGCTGTATGGGTGAGTGTGTGCTTGTGTCAGTGACTGTATAGGCGAGTGAGTATGTGTTAGTATCTGTATGAATAATTGAGTGGGTGTGTGTATAACTGTATAGGTGAGTAAGTGGCTGTGTGAGTGACTCTATGGGTGCGTGAGTAGGTGTGTGAGTAGCTCTATGGGTGACTGACAGTGTGTGAGTGCTGTATGGGTGTATGAGTGGATATATCAGTGGCTATATTAGTGAGTGAGTCAGTGTATGAGTGGTTGTATGGGTGACTGAGTGGATGTGTGTTTAGACATCCGAATAAGTGAGTGAGTGTGTAAGTACTGGTATGGGTGTGTCAATGGTTTTGAGAATAGTAGTGTGGAAGTTGTAGTGGGTGTATGAAAGGTTATATTGGGGTTTGAGTGGGTGTGTCAGAGACTCTATGGATGATGTCATGAGTGATGTCCCACCAAGCCATGGCGAACTGCAATGTCCTGGAGGTGGGCACCCCGGAACATTGCTGGAGCCGGGTCTGGGGGGTGGCGGTCCCCAGGGCCATGTATGGCTCCAGGAGGGGGGCCGCTTTCCCCCCTCCTTTCTTCTTTTAGGGCCTACCCCAGGAAGGTGGCAGTCCCCGGGGCCAAGAACGGCCCCGGAGGAGGGACCGAGCTGACCCCTCCCATTTTAGAGTTTGGCCTACCCCAGGGAGGTGGTGGTCTCCTGGGCCCGGGGTGTTCTGTGAGGCCTCCCCAAGCCAAATTCAAAAAGCCCCAGGAGGTGGTGGGCCCAGGGCGGGGGGTCCGCAAGGCCCCCCCATATTATTGTAGTTAGCCCCGGGGAGGTGGCAGTCCCCAGGGCAGGGGGGTCTGCGAGGCCCCCCTATATTATTGTAACTAGCCCCGGGGAGGTGGCGGTTCCCAGGGCTGGGGGCCCGCCCACATACTTAATAAAAAGTGCCCGGGGAGGTGGCGGTCCCTGGGGCTTTGATAAGCCCTAGGAGGGGGCCCTGTGCACCCCTCCTATATTTTTGATATGCCCCGAGACATTTAAAGGCAAGCGTGGGAGGCTGCGCTTGTTTTTTTTTTTTTAAACGTGCTGCAAATTTGTGAATACCGTGATTTTGCTGCAATTTTTATTTTTAAAAATGCTTTTATGCCGTGGCAGGGTCCCAGGGGGTCCCAAGACCATGGCTTGGGGGTCATGGTATTACTACCCTGCCCCGTTTCTTTATTTTCACTTTTTTTTCTTTAGACTCAGTGAAGCAGAGTCCCAAGATGGCCTCCACCACTTCCTGGTTGAAGTGTTGGCAGCCAATCAGAGCTGTGCATTTCCCTGCACGAGCTCGTCTTTTTCGCGAAATATCTGCGACCAGAGATATCACTATAATTTTCTTCTTAAATTTCTCAACAACTACTGAACAGATTTGCACCAAATAACAAAAAGCACAATCTGCATAACAACATCTACTTTTCTGCCAAATTTGGTGCAATTCCATGCAGCGGTTCGGGTTGTAGTCATGTTGACAGGTTCCTATGGGAATTAACATTGCAAACGCACCCTTTTATCAACCCCATTTTTCTCAGCCCACGCTTCACGAATCCCCCTGAAACTTTTCGTGTGTAACAAGGATCACCGGAGCACTTTTTCGGGAAAAGTTCATGAAGATTCGTCAAACGGCGCGTAAATTATTTGCAAGTTCAAAAAACTCTTTTTCTATGGAAACATGGATCTAATTAGAACATCCTGCTGGTGACCGCCAGTGAGAAATACTGTTAATTGGTCTATCGTTTTGCCCAAATTGCCCCCTTAATTATGTACAAACCAGAATTGATGTCGTCTAGTTCACAAGAAAATTAAAACTGCTGAAAATGCACAATCTGTCGAAAACCTAAACCAACAGCGGTTTTGGCAACATCAGCTCAAGAGGCTGAAATAACTATTGAGGAACTGGCCACATTAAGAACTTTGATTGAACTAGAGACCGAGAGGAATGGCGAAATTGAGCTAATTACGAAATTGAGCTAATTACCGAGCGTGACATAATCAATGAACAAAATTATAATATATGGGGCACATCATCAACACCCTTTAAGCCTCCGGCAATACTGCAAAGGATGCGATCGGTGTCTTCTATGAAGTGATCACAGAAGGGGTAAAAAAAATCCATATAGAAGAAAACAACAAAAGAGGAAGGAAAACAACAGCATCCTTTACGAAATACTCAAATCTTATTAAGAAATGACAGCAAAATAAGGAAGTCATTGTAAGGAATTCGGATAAAGGAGGCAACTTAGTATTATGGCCTCTGAATATGTACCTACATGAAGCTTGTAGCCAACTGAACAACAAAAGGTGTTATATTAAATGTAATCAAGAGGTCCTTAACCGGATTCAACTTGAGTACAGCAGAGAATTGGAGGGATGGTGGAATGATGGTTTCATTACGTTTGATGAGTTACAGTTCTTAAAAAACAACAATCCTACTACACCAGTCATGTATTTGATTCCAAAAATGCACAAGAATGCTTCAGTACCACTAGGGTGGCCAATAATTTCTGCCCAGGGCAGTTTATTAGACAATACATCCAAGTACATAGACTTCATTCTGCAGGACTATGTGTAAAATCTGCCCTTGCATGTAAAAGACAGTGGAGACTTTCTGCGACAAATATATGATATGCCAATGGAGGACGATAATGTCTTAATCGCACTTGACGTAACATTGCAATATACTAGCATCCACCATGAGGATGGCCTGAGGGCAATGGAATACTTTCTACAGAATAGAAAAATCAGTCTGTATAAACATACTCAGATGATTCTTGCCATGCCTAGGAGATGTCTAGAAAGTAACTTTTTCTTGTTTGGAGGGGATCTCTTTCAGCAGATCCGGGGCACTGCGATGGGCATCTGTTGCGTCCCCAGTTACGCATGCTTGCATGTGGGCTGGTGGGAGGAACGGGTGCTTCGTAGAGCCTATGTGGAATCTGGGAAGAGCATGTGGTATTGTGGTCTAGGTTTATCGATGACCTATTTATGGTGCGGAAAGGATCCATCGAATCAGCTGAAAATGTTATAAAAAAGATCAATATGAATGAGTTAAATCTGAGGTTCACTTATGAAATAAGTAAGGAGAATGTAACATTCCTTGATCTAGAAGTATTTGTGAGGAACAAAAAGTTAGAAACTAATATGTACAGAAAACAACAGCCGGTAATACAACATTACACACCACTAGTTTTCCTCCAAAACACACAATAATGAGTATCCCTTATGGGGAAATGATACGAGCAGGGAAAAATTGTAGTACAGTCAATGACTCACAAAAATGCCAGGAGGAAATGAAGGAGAGTGTAGTATCTTGTATATGTATTTATGCTTCTGGGCTGAGCAGCAGGCAGGCTGCTCCTGGTGGGGCTGCTGTACTTGGATACCATCCTGCAACTAAGACTAATAAATAATCTTCATAAATTACACCTCGGCTGCCAGTCACTGATTACAACAGAGAGGTTCGAACAGAGAGGGTACAGTTCTCAAATAATTGAAGAGGCACAGAGAGCAGCAAACAAACAGGAAAGGGAGGCAATCTTATTCCCCAAAAATATAAGAAAGAGAACCACTGCTAAAGATGAAATGAGATTCATAACCACTTACAGTTTTCATGATAAGAAATTGGTCGCCTTGATTAGACAAAACTGGCACATAGTAAAAGCAGATCTTATCATAGGCACTCTTGTACCTAGGTGGCCAAAAATGACTTACAGACGTCCTCCCTCACTTAAAGATGTACTAGTACGCAGCAGTCCAGAGGAAGTGGAAAGAGAAAGGTGGTTAAGGCCCAAACCAGGTTTTAAAAATGTATGAGATATAAAGCCTATAGTATAGGCCAAAATACGACAACTTATACATCACCCTTCAGTAGGCAACCAAAAATAATTACAGGTACATTTAATTGCAGAACGGAGTTTGCCGTTTATGTTCTAACATGTACATGCGGCCTAAGATACACAGGAAGTACTACACTACCAGTGTATAAAAGGATCCTACAGCATATGCGTGCCATTGCCAACAATGATCTATCGTATCCGGAGGCAAGGCACTGTGCAGTACATCATAATAGAGACCCTAATCAGATTTTGTATTTTGTGATTGATGTGATAACACCTAACAGAAGAGATGGGGACAGAGTGAAGAAGTTGAGGGAGTTGGAAATGAAATTTATAATCAATTTAAACTGTAGGACACCTAATGGGCTAAACATGGATGAAGAATTATATTCTAGCCTACAGTGGAATATTGCGAGAAATGAACGGTATCCATGTATTGTTGTAAATATAATTGATTAGTCACTGCAGTTGTATGATGGTTTTGGTTTTGTTGTTATAGGTACTCCCAAATGGGGTTGACACAGGTAGCCTGAGGGTTTGCGCTTATGCTAAACTGATTTTAAAAAAAATAGAAATTCCATGAAACAAACATTACAGTCAGGTGTTTACATGAGAAATGAACTAACCTTTAACAACGTGTGGCTATGCACAGCAGGTGGTAGGCCGCAGTACCTCTGGCCAGGCCCTGCAGGCAACCACCTTCACGTGACCTCCTCCAAACCTCCTGCAGCTGGCCACTCCCCACCAGCTCTGACTGTGAATTGCCTCCGGTCAGATCCTGCACCCAACCCTGTTCGGATGACCTGCACCCAACCTACCACAGATGGCCAACCCCCGTACACAGCCTCCGTCAAGGCCTTGTGCCAAATGCCCATGGATGGCCAACCACCCTGCTGCTCACAACCTTTGTCTGCATGCAGCATGCGGTTGGCAGCAGGGCCTCGCCTCTGCACCTAACTCTAGGGGGCGACCAGTGTCCTACCACCCGTGGGCAGCCAACCCGCATACTCGATACTGCCTCCAAATACCGGGCTCTTGGTTCTGAGTCAGCGCCAACATCTTTTTCATTGGCATGTTTGGAGCTACTGTTAATTGCAGAGATAACCTGATTGCCTTCTTGTTTCTATGGTTGCTTGTAAGGTGAATAGATGGTGCGTGGTTGACGTACCACAATTTGATATGGAATGCCAGTTTCTAGCATACACACATCTGTATCTGTCTATGCACTAGTTGACATGTTTGCACTGAGTGTTGTTACTGATGGAGCAGGGTAAATGAAAAATTTTTAACCTCCTAATATTTACATTAAATAACACACAAGTTCGTCTTAAGTAAATAAACCAACCATGTATGTTACATGTAAAGGGTTAAAGGTAACACGCTATATATGTGCAAACTAATTTACTTACAATTGTTAACGTGAATAACATAAGTCTGACAATTGCATACTAATTAGAATAATAAATGCATGATTTGTGCTTGGAAATAAACTGTGTAG
Organism: Calotriton arnoldi; assembly: GCA_963921515.1. Taxonomy (NCBI): domain Eukaryota; kingdom Metazoa; phylum Chordata; class Amphibia; order Caudata; family Salamandridae; genus Calotriton; species Calotriton arnoldi. Next base: position 86,288 of record CAWUFW010001715.1, on the reverse strand, counting down.
TGGCAAAACAAAGCGTTGGTAAGTAAGGGATGGCTTTATATGTCGCTTTTGCTAGGTAATACCTAATTGGGGTACGTAGAATGAAGGGAGGGAAACGAAAAGGCTTATATTCTTTATTCTTAACTCTGTTTTGTTTATCTTTATAATAGTGCGCTTAGGCCTGTTGAGCAGCGAAATAAAATGGCCGCCATGAGTTAGAGTACGCAGGCGCGAGAGGGTTACGAAAGAAAGAAAGGCCGTGAACAAGAGGGATCATGTGATCATTCCAAGAGCCTAGGATGGAAGCGTGGTCAAGGCTGTGATGACCTTATCGCATAGACGTGTGCCAAAGCAAAACAGCGAAAAGCGTGAGAAGTCGCAGTGAATAAATGAATGGACAATAAACTGATCGACTGAAAAGTATCAGAAAAGGATACAGTTTGAAAACCATGAACTCAGGGATAATGTCATGAACCCGTGAGAAACGACAAAAGTATAAATTTGCCACAAAGAACTGGTTGAAACAAGGATATTCATGATGAGATGTATACTGACCCGAATGGACCAATTAGAGAGAATCTCGCCATAAAGATGTAACATTTTTACTTAGTAAGCTAGTATTAGGGTATAAGAAGACCTACTCTTGGAGGGGAGGGGAGTTGCTGTTGTATTGGTGGGATAGCTGCTATTGATGCTGTCATTTTTCAACGCTGCCGTTTTTACGAACTGATGCTGCGGCTGCTGCTGCTATTTTATATTTTTGATTGAGCATGAAACGCTGCTATTGGAGAACCTTTTTAATCCTAATAGATTTTTCCATTTAAACTATTAGACTTTTTATTCTTAAGATACTAAAGGGGAAAGGAACGAGAAGGCCTGTTTTCCAGGACAGATAGATAGATCTTTCGGGAGTTCTTGCTGTGACAAACTTTATTTTTCCATCTAATAGGTATGCATTGCAATTTCAATTTATTCTTATAATGATGCTAAATGTAATAACCTGAATAATAAATTTGAAACTTATTCATGCTTCTAAACTTTATATAAACTTTATTATCTTTAAAAACAATGAGTCAGTGGTTCTTTAGCTCAATGATAAATGTAAATGTTTAAAGGTTTATAGTGGTTGAGCTGGTCTTAATCACCATTAACTGATTCCTACTAGTTGGTCCATCGACCAATGAGCGGAATACCTTAGAGCTTGAGAAGTGTTATGTCATCTTTATAAAAAGGTATCCCGTCTCCTTCCAGCATATCATTTAACTGTTTTCTCCTAGGTAAAAACGGATGAAATCCAGGGAATAAATGAGTGAGTGAATGTATATGCGGTGTTATGGGCCCCACCGTCATATGGATATAATTGTGTTTAAGAGGGATATTTGCACCTGGACATCCAAAGACATATAGGAGAAGAAATTTTATTGATAGTGCTGGATCAGATTTCTTGGTAGCAGAGTTCTGGTTACTATAGATTAGTTTGGTGATTATTGGTTATTGATTATTGATTATTTCATGTCTAACATTTTATGTTGAGTCGCGTTATGTTATATGTAAGTCAAAGTTTTAACGCTTCCGGGAAGTAGGAAGTGGAACACCTGTGGCAAGAGAAGTCACATGGAATAGTGCATTGTCTGAGTTCATATTGGTGATAACACAGGTTGTGTTATGATAGGGACATTTTCGGTATAAAAGGTGTGTGAGTGAAATAGCAACCGGTTTTCTTGTGAAACTCTGGCCTTAATTCTCAGGAGCAGTGTATTCTCCACATGTGTCTTATCCCCAGAGAAACGGGTTTACTCCTTGCTTGAAAGAAGGGTAGGGTAGAGGGAAGTGCTACACTTATCGAACGAAACTGTATTCTTGTGAGCTAGAATAAACTGTCACTTTTGGTTAGCGAAATCAGACAATGGAAATGTGTTTTAATGTTGTAAACTAACAAAGAATTGTTGAGAAGTAAATTGCCGATAATTTTTGTAAAGGAGGGGTCAGGAGCAGAACTGACGTAGACAAAAGCCGCGCTGGGATTGGACAGTGCGCTAGTCATACAAAATTGACGTAGACAAAAGCCGCGCTGGGATTGGACAGTGCGCTGTTATACAGAAGCAGCTCTGATTGGAGCGTTGGTGTGAGTCGCGCTGAGATTGGTCAGGTAAACCAGTGACGTAGAAGCTTAGGATTGGAGCGTTGGCGTGAGTCGCGCTGGGATTGGTCCGAATAACGCATAGAGAACAGTGTCGAATCGTGGACTTTTGAGAGAAAATTGTGAATCATGGCTTATTATGAGTATGGTAGAGAGAAAACGTCGTGGATGTCAAAAGTTAAGAATTTTTTTAAGAAGGACAAAAAGGTAGTGACTAGAGAGGGACAAGTAATTCCTCCGCCGAAGTCACCAGCTTCACATATGATGCTGAAATACGGATATCATACCTGCATATGGTTAGAAAATTGGACTAAATATACTAAGAATGATGGAGCATTGGCTTTTCCTGAGAATGGTTCATTTAGTGTAGCTGTACTTCGAATTTGAGAGAGAAAATGGCAATGCTTGAACCTAAACCTAGACCGACACAATTTGAAGCCTTAAGTGAATGGGAAGATGAGATGTATGAACGAGAAAGATTCAGAGGATTAAGAAATCATGAGTTTGTACCTGGAAGGTTGTGGGGAGTGAATCATGAGGACAGAATAAAGCGTTGGAGATATGCTAATATGACAGGAGGTTTGTTTCCGGCTTTTACAGTTGAGGAAGAAGCAAAGAGAAAGTGTACAGAGAAAAAGAAACATGTGGTTACTGAAAAGTATGGGTATGGTGGTAGTGAGACAGAAGATGAATTGCTGGAAGATATTCTAAACAGAAACCCACCTCCATACCAACAGAATTCTGCGGTGGTGACACCTAATGCACCGCCAATGGAAACTGGGAGGAATAAAAATCCCGAACGAGGATATGAGATAAATAGGTCACAAGATCAATTGAAAACTCCACAAAATGAGAAGACAGAAAGTGACAATACAACGGAATTAGCAAAAACCACAAGAGAATTAACAGAAAAGATAAGAGAATTAACAATGAATATGGAAGCTGTAACTGTACCAGTAACGATAGGTCCAGTAATACCAGTTTTTGAGAATCAGAAAATTGAAGAGCATTCTTTAGTCATTCCTATGAATTCACACTTGCAAAGAAGGAAAGAAGGAATGGAATTAGATGGTGAAGGTGCAAGAAACTTGGTTAGTACATATAGACCAAGCCCACCTACTAATTTAACGATAAATGAGAATGAGTTTAGGAGAATACCTATGGTAACTGAGCCTGCATCAGAGACACCAGAAAGAAGTAAAAATTGGATAGAATTAAATAGTACTCCTGTAGGTCCGACTCCAGATGAATTGAATGAATGGATGAAAACTCTAAAAATGAAAGAGACAGAAACAAAACCCTTAGATGTAATTAGGTTAAAAATAGACATGGAAGAATTGATTTTAGGAACAATTGGCACAGAAAAACTGAAATCTTATCAGGATGACGAAATTATGTTCTTATGTAAGAGCATTACATGGAGAGCTAGAAATTTACATGACATATTAGAAGAAACAGCAAATGAACTAGGAGTAGAATTTGTAAAGGTGAGAACATTGCAGAAACCGTATAGAGTAGATTTTTGCGAGAAAGATATAGAAAATTTGAACACATCAGGACGATTAACACAAATAAAAGAACTAATTGTTTTACTGAGGAAATGGGGTGATGTGGATAGATGGAGAAGCAGATGGACTAAAAAGAATGAGAAAGTGACAGACAAAGCGTCTTTGGCTTTTGCGGTGACAGACAAGGAATCAATTGTAAGGGAGTACCCGATGAGAGAAACTCCAGGAGGTAGTTATGTGCGTGTCCCATGGTCTAGACAGGATATATTGTCATTTACGAATGATTTTCCAAAATTGAGAGAGAAACCAGTAGAATGGTACAGACAAGTGGAGAGATTTGTTAAAGTTTAAAAGGTGTTATGGATAGATTTGGATGGATTGTTTGACATAGTAGTGCCAGCTGATTTGTGGACAGAATGTAAGATTACAATTGATTGGCCAACTGTAGAATATCCAAGAGATACTAAAACAGGAGCGCCAGGACCAGAAGTGATGAGAAAATATGATCAAGTAATTACCTTTTGAAAAATAAGATTCCACCTAAAGAAACGGATTGGGTAAAAATAGACAGAACCACACAGGAAAGTAAAGAATCAGTACATGCATACTACGAGAGGCTACTGTTAGTTTTCAAACAGTATAGTGGCTATGAGACACTAAATGAGAAAGATATGAGTCATTTTGTATATAGATTTGTTTATGGGTTGAAACCAGAGATAAGTGAAATGATTAAACAGCATATGATTTGTTGGCAGAATAGCACAGTTGATGAAGTTTTGAGGTATGCCAAATATTGTAGTGATGACATTGAGAGTAGACAGCGTAAATTGAAAGAGAAAGCAATGTGGGCACAAGTGAAAGTTGCAGAGAAGCAAGAAGCTCAATTGAGTAATCCTGTTAATGAGGCAGGACCGACTAGATTTAAACCAAATATAGGTAAAGGAAAAGGTCAAATGAGCATAGAAGAGGCAAAGAAAAAGTGGCCATGCCACAACTGCGGAAAGTTAGGGCATTGGAGAAACGAGTGTAAATTTCCTCCAAAACCTAATACGGAAAATCAATCATTAAATCCACAGGTGCAGAGTGAGGTAGTTACCCAACAAAGTCAGGTGCCACAACCACCACTTCCCAAGAGTGTTAATCAACAGAAATACAGTGCAGAAACAGGATTCTACGGAGGAGAGCAGGTAACACAATTGCCGCGCACAGCTGCCATATCTCAGTATTGGCTACGACAGGATGGTGATGAGTCGGATGAAAGTTTATGACGGTGCCTAGGAGAGGAGGAAGAGTGCGTGCTTGGCGCAACTCTAGAGGTAGATCAAGCAGGTCCATTTGTGGATGGAGAAGTGAATGGTGCAAATGTAACATTCCTTGTGGACACTGGAGCTACCCGTTCTACTGTTAGGTCAGTGGAAATTCCAAACCTTCCTCTCTCAGGTGAACATATCCAAGTAGTGGGTGTTTCGAATCAGCAAATTAAGGCGCCTCTTACTAAATTAGTGGAGGTAAAGATTGGTCCATTTAGTGAAATGCACCGATTTGTGGTATGTGATTGCAGTCCTGTGAACCTATTAGGACGCGATTTACTTTGCAAGATGAACTGCACCATCTATTGTACGCCAGATGGAATTGCATTTCAGACCCCAGATGAAGATGTATTGTATAAAATGACAATGGTAAAGTTAGAATCAGAAGTGAATGATTTATTTCCAATATTTGATGTAGAGAAAATCCCAATTGAACTGAAAGAAACAGTAAAACAGGAAGTGTGGGACTTTACGGGAGAAGATATAGGGTTAATGAAAGAAGTAGACCCTGTAAAAATTTCTGTTAAAGAAGGAACGAGTTACCCAAATACGCCACAGTACAAATTGACACCAGAAATAATTGAAGGAATAACACCAGTAATAAATAAGATGATTGAGCAAGGGATTCTGAGAGAAATAATGAGCAGTCCATGTAATTCGCCAATAATGGGACTGAAAAAGCCGAATGGAACATATAGAATTGTACAGGATTTGAGAAAGGTAAACAAAATTGTTGTGCCTTGTTGCCCAATAGTACCGAACCCTGCTGTAATTCTATATCAGATTCCACGTGAAGCAGAATGGTACACAGTTATTGATTTGTGCCATGCATTTTCTCTATTCCATTACATCCAGATAGCCAGCCATTATTTGCGTTCAGGTTCGGAGAGCGTATTTTGGCATGGTGCCGAATTCCTCAGGGGTATACAGAAAGCCCTCGATCTTTAATCAGATTCTAAAGAAATCATTGGAAGATTTAAAAATGCCAGAGAAGTCAGTGATGGTTCAGTATATTGATGACCTACTGGTGGCATCAAAAACAAAGGAAGCATGTGTTAATGACACAATTGCTTTACTGAATCATTTAGCAAAAAGAGGACATAAGGTGTCCCCATCAAAATTACAGTTTTGTCAACAAGAGGTCCAATATCTAGGACATAAGATTGAGAAAGGAGTGCGAAAGGTAACGACTGAGAGAATAAAAATAATCCAAGGAATGAGAGCTCCAATGACACAAAGAGAGGTAAGAATGTTCCTAGGAATGGTTGGATATTGTCGACAATGGATAAGTGGATTTTCATTAATTGCAAAACCATTACAGAGATTGACAAAGAAGGATGTTAAAGATCCTTTTGAAATGAATGATGAGGAAATGAAAGCATTCAGAGAACTAAAAAGGAAACTGTGTGAAGCTCCGGCATTGGGAATGCCTGACTATGAAAAAGATTTTGAGTTGTACTGCAGTGAAAGAGATGGGTGTGCGTTTTCAGTCCTAGTGCAGAGACATGGAAACATGAAAAGACCAATTGCATATTTTTCAGCTGTTTTAGACCCAGTAGCGAAAGCGTTGCCTGGATGTTTGAAAGCAGTTGCTGCTACTTGTGTAAGTCTGGAGCAGAGTGAAGGCATAGTGATGGGATATCCACTGAGAGTATATGTCCCACATTCTGTGGAAATTCTTTTGACAAGAACCAAAACTCAATACATGACACATAGTCGGCTGACTAGGTATGAAAAAGTAATCTTGAGTGCGGACAATGTGACCATTGACAGATGCATGAATGTGAATCCTTCAACATCATTGCCAGATGAAGAGAGTGTGATTGAAATGGATGAAGTTGATCATGATTGTCTGAATGTACTCGAGTATTGTACAAAGCCGAGACCTGACATACGGGATGAGCCTTTAAAGGAATCAGATTACATTCTATTCGTGGATGGCTCATGTTTGAGAACGAATGATGGAGTTCTAAGTGCAGCATATGCAGTTTGCACAGTAGCTGCTGTAATGGAAGCATCGTGTTTGAAAGGGATACGTTCTGCCCAAGTAGCAGAGTTGGTAGCTCTAATTCAAGCATGCAAGTTGGGAAAGAATGTTCGAATAACAGTTGTCACGGATAGCCAATATGGCTTTGGAGTGGTGCATGACTTTGGTCAGATCTGGTCTCAGAGAGGTTTCTTGACGTCTGCAGGGTCACCGATAAGAAATGGTGAGTTTGTGAAAAAAGTTGCTTGAGGCGATACAGCTGCCTAAACAGATTGCGGTAGTGAAGTGCAATGCACATAAAAATGGGGAAGACTACATAACTGTTGGTAATAAGTTTGCTGATGAAATTGCACAGTACTGTGCTAAAAATGTGGTCTCATTGAATAGAAACCAAGAAAGAGAGCATATTTCATGTCCTTTGCTTTTACTAACTCTGTTGAGACATGGGATGAAGTGAGACAATTACAGGAAGCAGCAGATGATGAGGAAAAAGATAACTGGATAAAAGCAGGATGTAGAAAACATGAGGAAAATGATGTTTGGGTTTACAGGGATGACAGACCAGTTATGCCTGATAGCATGATTTCTGACATGGCACGGATGTACCATGGACAAGCTCATATTGGGAGAGACTCAATGATCAGACTTTTTAGACAAACATGGTATAATCCAAAATTCAGAGCCATAGCTGAGAGTCTTTGTCAAAGGTGTCTTATTTGTCAACAGCTAAATCTAGGAAGAAAGACAGTAGTGAGTCTGGGAACAATAGGACGAGAGGGAGGTCCTTTCACGAGAATGCAAATGGATTTTATTGAAATGCCTCCGAGCAATAGACTAAGGTATGTCCTTGTAGTCGTCTGTTTGTTTTCCCGTTGGGTGGAAGCATACCCGACCAGAAGGAATGATGGAATTACGGTAGCAAAACTAATGCTGTGAGAATTCATTCCAAGGTATGGTTTTCCAGTAACGATTGAAACAGATAGAGGAACACATTTTCAAAATGAATTGGTTCAATTGATTTGTGAAGCACTTAGTATTAAACAGAAACTGCATTGTGCATACAGACCAGAGGCTTCTGGAATAGTAGAGCAAGTGAATGGAACAATTAAGAACAGACTAGGTAAAATGTGTCAAGCCACAGGACTCAAATGGCCAGATGCCTTGCCATTAGTCTTAATGACAATCAGAAGTATACCGGAAAGAAAGACAGGACTCAGTCCCCATGAGATAATTATGGGACGAGCAATGAGACAAGCACATGTACCTGTCAACAAACTACTGACTATAACTGATGATCTGGTGCTGGATTATTGCAAAGGATTGGCTGATGTGGTACGTTCTGTGTTTCATCAGGTTGGACCGGATGCGACCACTCTTGAAAGAAAACCAGCCCACGATTTGAATCCAGGAGATTGGGTCCGCATAAAAGTCCACCGAAGAAAAAACTGTTTGGTTCCTCGCTGGGACCAACCACGACAAGTGATCCTGGTGACAACAACTGCAGTCAAATGTGCTGGAGTGAAACACTGTCACACCATCAGAGTTCCAGAACCTGAAGATCGACCTGTAAGTCGACATCTGGAAGTATTGGACACCAGTTCAGCATCTGATGTAGAGGAAGAGACGATCAGAGTTCCAGAATCTGAAGATCGACCTGTAAGTCGACATCTGGAAGACCCAACTACAAGTGCAACGACAGGAGGAGTGGAGGAAATAGCAGAAGTTCCAGAATCTGAAGATCGACATGTGAGTCGACATCTGGAAATATCAGACACCAGTTCAGCATCTGATACAGAGCATTCGGATTGTGAGGAAAATCTGAAAAGAAATTGAAAATTTGATAGTATAAAAAGAAAAAACTGAGCAAGAAGACAGTAACAGTGAGCAACCAAGTACAAGTTGTGGTGAGAACACTTCAGAGACAATATTAATAGATGAAGAAGGGAGAGTTTCAAATAGAAAGTTAGAAGAATCGGAAGATCCCCGAGGAGCAATAGGGACAGGTCGGCGAACAAAAGAACAGGGAAATCTAGACACAGATAGAGAGATTGACACATATTCGGAAGAACCTCGAGGAGGGACAGAAGTAGGTGATCGAAAGAAAACACGAGAAAAACCACAAATAGATGAAAGAAATGAAATTATAAAGTTTAAGATAAGAGACAATAAAGGAAGAACTGAAACAGAATCAGAAGAAAGTGGAGAAGAAGGAAACCAGAAACTAGAGTCAAGAAAGAGAACTTGGAGAACAGAAAGAGAGGAAAAAGAAAGTGAACCAAAAAGGCCAAGAAAAGGAGACAATTGGCCCGACGAAGTTAGAAAACTGAGATACAAGATCATAAGGCTAGATGGAAAAAGTGCAGAGCAAGTAAATGAGATAACAAGTCAAAAAGAACCAGAGAAACAAGGTGGAAAACACTTGCAGAAAACAAAAAGAATAAAGAAAGCAAATCTGAAGTATAAATCGCCTGAATGGTTATACATTGCATTGACTGATATCAAAGAAGAAGAGATCACTCACGAAAAGCTAGAAGAAAGCTGCAACCCAATGGGTGAAGGTGAAGTGCAACAAACTTGAAGAAATTTGAACAAATTCTACCGGATTTGACGAAAACACTGGAGTATGACAAAGAAAGAGTTCTGAAAAGAATTAAAAGAAAGTACCAAACAAAGACAAAGTGAAAGTGCAGGGTGGCTAAGAGGTCATTTCTGAGGTGTGTTGACACATTTTTCTGTACATATTATAAAGTAGGTAACAAAAACAAAATGGTAGATACTAAAGATAGAAAGTGTAGATGTGAGTTCTTAAGCAGATGGTGTAAGATGTGCTGCTTTTGTACAGGACTATTAATGACAGTATGGATTATTTTAGCAATCACCATTCCAATTAGTTTAGCTGTAGAAAAAACGTCTAATAACACAGAGAAAGGAAAAGGAGCTAATGAGATACTAAAAAGTAGTGCAGAATTACATAAAGACAAATCAATAACAGATTTTTCAAAGAATGTTTTTACTAAATTATTATATGAGTATGTAGAAACAATGGATGTAAGAGATTGTTATGTTTGTATGCAATTACCTGCGTCTGTTGCAGAAGGTGTGACCTATCATCACCTTCCTTTGACGTATGGAATAACATGTAGTGTTTTAGCCAGTCTATTTTACAAGACAGGAAGATTAGAATATTATTACACTAATATAGATAAGATTTTTGCAAAGATTCCTGTAGTTTCAGAATTAAATAAAGTGAAAGAAGCAAAAACTTTTGGTGACTTTTTCATAGAAGATAAGATTCTAATATTAGATGATATAGTTAAAAACAACCTTACCTGTGAGTTAAGAAATGAAGAAAAGGTATTTTTAGAAATGGTTGAGGATAGAAGAGTGAAATTTCAAAGAAAAGTGATAGAAGAGACAAAAACACCTCTTTGGGCGTTTGAGGAAGAAAATCATGACAAGGAAAAGACAAATGCAGCTATGACTCTGGATTGGCCCCAACAGGGAAGGTTGTGCATTAGAAGAAATAGAACAAGATATGACAATTATTTCGTGGGTTCCAGTGATTGCCATGACAATTATATAATTTTAGGCGGATGGGGATTCAAAGGGGAAAAGATCAAATATTTCCTGGGATCTATTACATTTGTGGTAACAGAGCTTATTACAGGTTGCCGGAACATTGGTATGGATCATGTTATTTAGGCCTGGTCTTTCCAAAGATTTTTCATGTAGATAGAGCAGAAAAGGGAACACACGAAATAATGAAGACATTTACACGTAGGAAAAGGGAAAGTTTCTCAGAAATAGTAGGTGATATTTTTGGAGCATTGATACCAGCAGTGGGAATATCTTTGAATGCATTTAAAATTCGGAAATTATCCACAGTAGTAGATCGTTTATCTACAGATACTGCTGGAGGGTTCTTGATGGTAAATACCGAAATGGTTGCCATGAGAGCTATGGTGATGCAAAATCGACTTGCCCTTGACATTCTTTTGGCAAAGAGGGTGGAGTCTGTGGAATGCTGAAAGTCCAACATTGTTGCACTTACATTCCAGATAAAAGTGAAAATATACAAAAGTATATAAAAGAATATTACAAATTTGCACAAAGAACTTGTTCCATTGGAGGTTGAAAATGCATTTGGAAAACTTGGTAAGAGTTTTTCCTCGGTAATAAATTGGTTTACTAAAATGAGTGGATTAATAGTAGGGAAAGTCATAATAGTAGCAACCATGATAATCATAATAGTTTTAGTACTGAAGCTAGTCATTACATGTATAAAGAGAAGAAGAAGGCAGAACAAAATAGAAAAAGAAAATAAGATAAACAAAGAAAGAGAAAGAGAAATGGGTGAAATAGAACTAGAAGAAATAAAAGAAAACATGTATAAAAAGACAAAGAGACAAGTTGAAAGAGATACAGTTGTGTAAACTAACAAAAACAAACGGACAGAGAAATATGCTATCTGATAGAATTGTATAACATGGGTTTATGTGGTGATATTAAAAATCACCAAAGGGGGGAGTTGATGGAGCAGGGTAAATGAAAATTTTTTAACCTCCTAATATTTACATTAAATAACACACAAGTTCGTCATAAGTAAATAAACCAACCATGTATGTTACATGTAAAGGGTTAAAGGTAACATGCTATATATGTGCAAACTAATATACTTACAATTGTTAACGTGAATAACATAAGTCTGACAATTGCGTACTAATTAGAATAATAAATGCATGATTTGTGCTTGGAAATAAACTGTGTAGTGGCAAAACAAAGCGTTGGTAAGTAAGGGATGGCTTTGTATGTCGCTTTTGCTAGGTAATACCTAATTGGGGTACGTAGAATGAAGGGAGGGAAACGAAAAGGCTTATATTCTTTATTCTTAACTCTGTTTTGTTTATCTTTATAATAGTGCGCTTAGGCCTGTTGAGCAGCGAAATAAAATGGCCGCCATGAGTTAGAGTACGCAGGCGCGAGAGGGTTACGAAGAAGAAAGGCCGTGAACAAGAGGGATCATGTGATCATTCCAAGAGCCTAGGATGGAAGCGTGGTCAAGGCTGTGATGACCTTATCGCATAGACGTGTGCCAAAGCAAAACAGCGAAAAGCGTGAGAAGTCGCAGTGAATAAATGAATGGACAATAAACTGATCAACTGAAAAGTATCAGAAAAGGATACAGTTTGAAAACCATGAACTAAGGGATAATGTCATGAACCCGTGAGAAACGACAAAAGTATAAATTTGCCACAAAGAACTGGTTGAAACAAGGATATTCATGATGAGATGTATACTGACCCGAGTGGACCAATTAGAGAGAATCTCGCCATAAAGATGTAACATTTTTACTTAGTAAGCTAGTATTAGGGTATAAGAAGACCTACTCTTGGAGGGGAGTTGCTGTTGTATTGGTGGGATAGCTGCTATTGATGCTGTCATTTTTCAACGCTGCCGTTTTTACGAACTGATGCTGCGGCTGCTGCTGCTATTTTATATTTTTGATTGAGCATGAAACACTGCTATTGGAGAACCTTTTTAATCCTAATAGATTTTTCCATTTAAACTATTAGACTTTTTATTCTTAAGATACTAAAGGGGAAAGGAACGAGAAGGCCTGTTTTCCAGGACAGATAGATAGATCTTTCGGGAGTTCTTGCTGTGACGAACTTTATTTTTCCATCTAATAGGTATGCATTGCAATTTCAATTTATTCTTATAATGATGCTAAATGTAATAACCTGAATAATAAATTTGAAACTTATTCATGCTTCTAAACTTTATATAAACTTTATTATCTTTAAAAACAATGAGTCAGTGGTTCTTTAGCTCAATGATAAATGTAAATGTTTAAAGGTTTATAGTGGTTGAGCTGGTCTTAATCACCATCAACTGATTCCTACTAGTTGGCCCATCGACCAATGAGCGGAATACCTTAGAGCTTGAGAAGTGTTATGTCATCTTTATAAAAAGGTATCCCGTCTCCTTCCAGCATATCATTTAACTGTTTTCTCCTAGGTAAGAACGGATGAAATCCAGGGAATAAATGAGTAAGTGAATGTATATGCGGTGTTATGGGCCCCACCGTCATATGGATATAATTGTGTTTAAGAGGGATATTTGCACCTGGACATCCAAAGACATATAGGAGAAGAAATTTTATTGATAGCGCTGGATCATTACCTTCACATTCATCCTCATTTCTTCATGAAATGTTACCTGTTCCTCATCCACCTCTGTATTTATGGGTGAGTGCAGCCCAGGTAACACAGCCACAGCCGTTGGCTCTGCTTTAGGTCTCCGCTCCCTCCTGACTTCTTTACTGCTCCTGAAGCCTCCTTTCAACAGTCCTTTTGTCATGTCCTCAGCAAGTCCAGCCTAGATAATATCAGAGAGACAAGAAGAGTTTGGCTTTAGTTATATATGGAATACAGTACACCAGCTGTACATACTGAAAACCTTGTACGGCACCAAGGAGTTTCATGAATGTATAGAAGCATGAGGCACAGACTCATGATTGTAATAAGTCCCTGGAACTCCTGTGGCGCTTGCAATAATCATGATGCTCACATTTGGATGTTTTATTGCTTCTAATACATGAATCATCAAAAGTAACACAAATGAAAGAAATATCAAATATTAAATAAGAAACTTCTCTACCTGCACATATATTAGAAGCAATATCTAAAACAACTCATTGTGGACACAGTTAAAAATAGCATCTCATCTGGGTGGAGCCAATCGAGACTTAAAGATGGATGCATTTATCTGAGGCTCCCGGCAGCAGCTCCTTTTTCTATCCTCTGGTAGTGCATCAAAGTGCCAGTTTAACCTTAGGTGTTACAGCAAACAAATGATGGACGGAATGCTGACAACGCAAACATTCTCCCCCAGTCAAAAGATCTGGGTTAAATCCATCGTTCTTTTGACCACTACGCCACCCCAGTTTGGACCCAGCCATATGCAAATCAGTCTTGACCCTGTGCCCCATGGGAACAGTCCAGACCGAACTGCCAGGCCAGGTCCTCCCTGGACCGGAAACAAGCATCCTGGGTCCGGTTTCAGGGTATGTCACCCTTCTTCAGCCAAGCTAGCTTGAATCCAGTGGCACAGTGAGCAAGGGACCCACGTCTGGGCATACCCATCCCACTTAGGGCGAAAAGTGTTACAGCAAACAAATGATGGACGGAATGCTGACAATGCAAACATTCTCCCCCAGTCAATAGATCTGGGTTAAATCCATCATTCTTTTGCCCACTACGCCACTCCAGTTTGGACCCAGCCATATGCAAATCAGTCTTGACCCTGTGCCCCATGGGAACAGTCCAGACCGAACTGCCAGGCCAGGTCCTCCCTGGACCGGAAACAAGCATCCTGGGACCGGTTTCAGGGTATGGCACCCTTCTTCAGCCAGGCTAGCTTGAATCCAGTGGCACAGTGAGCAAGGGACCCACGTCTGGGCATACCCATCCCACTTAGGGCGAAAAGTGTTACAGCAAACAAATGATGGACGGAATGCTGACAATGCAAACGTTCTCCCCAGTCAAAAGATCTGGGTTAAATCCATCGTTCTTTTGACCACTACGCCACCCCAGTTTGGACCCAGTCCCTTGCTCACTGTGACGCTGGATTCAAGCTAGCCTGGGTGAAGAAGGGTGACATACCCTGAAACCGGTCCCAGGATGCTTGTTTCCGGTCCAGGAAGGACCTGGCCTGACAGTTCGGTCTGGACTGTTCCCATGGGGCACAGGGTCAAGACTGATTTGCATATGGCTGGGTCCAAACTGGGGTGGCGTAGTGGGCAAAAGAACGATGGATTTAACCCAGATCTTTGACTGGGGAGAATGTTTGCATTGTCAGCATTCCTCCATCATTTGTTTGCTGTAACAGTTTAACCTTAGGGGTCAATATTTTTTGGTTGCTTTTGCAGAGCCGTCAGATACATATTGGCAAGACTGGAAAAGCGAGCTGTCAAATGGCTGTGAATTGGCTTCTCCTGGAGCGGAGGGCTTTGGCTGTAGTTCCTCTTGACACTGGGAGTGTCTGAGTAAGTTTGCTGAGAACCAGACAAACTATTCTTCTTAGTACGAAGCCCTGGCGCATTTGGCCCCACCAGGTGGAGGTGAAACCATCATCATTGTGCAAGGGAGTATTGTGGGATCTATCCTTTCTCATACTTTGTAGTCAAAACTGAGAAAAGGCTTCAAACCTCTTTTTCTTTTTATCATCTGTTCTTGGAAAAGTTGGCACTCACAAGGATGTGAATTGAAGGGGTTACTGCCCTGCTCCAAAGACCCTAGGCTATATCCAGACATTGTTCGTAGTTGCTGAGGGTCTCTGTTCCCTTGACAAGGAGACAGCTCCTTTACTATGCAGGGTATTCTCTCTAAGGGCCAACACTCACTGTTTTTTCTCTCCACATAGAGGCCAGGTGACATTTTCTCCATCAAAGTGTCTGGTGTACGAGCTGATTACGATGGAGGTTACATGAGAGTAGATCAATTACCTCCTGACACAATCACTCCAAAGATGCTCTGCAAACGGAGGGTTCTCCAGAGGTCCTTCAAACCTTCAGTCGATCTATAGGGGACTCAACTTTCCAACGTATCCCAATCTCCTCAGAGGTTAATATGTGTGATGGGACACTTCCTTTTATGTACAACACTTTAAGAGATTCGGGTGCCTCACATTCATTATCATCATCAGCATATAAATTGCTAAAACCCCAAAATGGCACACACGTTCTACTCATATACTGAGTTTAAAGGGAGAGGTGTTTAGAAGAGTCAAAAAATAGTTATATCACTATTAGACAATCTGGAAAGGTGTTTCATCCATTAGAAACCTGATTATCAAATAGTCTGTTTTCTGCCTTGGTTCTCATGGATCTTAAAGTGTCCGCTGCTTTCTATGGACCGGTGCTGTCAGGCACAGGGAACCACCACTTTCTAATTTGAAAAGGGAGTAGCAGCACTTCTCAGCAGGGGTTGAATATAGTTTTCTATGGTGCAACTGCACCAGGTAGTATCAGAGTGATTGAAATAAAAAATATTTTAAAATATCTAAAACAATAAATAGAAGTAATATCTGAGTAAGTAAAAGTGAAAGTAGGTCTGAGGACTACAGAAAATTTGGTTAGTCACAATAATAGATGGAAAAAAAAATGTTAGTTATTTCTAGAAAGATTGAAGGGTGGGTTGAGTTTTTAGTTTCTCTGGCAGCAAGTTTCATAAGTTGTTTGCTGCACCAGTGTATTATAGCTTAGGACGTTTTTAATTTTGGCATTTATAGTCTTTGCTTCACAGATTCAATATCTTTTTGAGATAGTTAGTAGCTTGGCCTAATACATACATTTTTTTAATGGATTTTCGAATAAAAGCAACAGCACATATAAAATGTGATTCTGTTATCTAGGGGTGACCAGTCTAATTCTCTCAGGAGCTGGGAGATGTGATAAACTTTTCTCTTGAATGCGATGAAACTGCCATTGAAGTAAAGGCAGGATGTAGTAGGGTATGAGGGAATTGAGGAATGGCAACCAGAAGGGCATTTCCAATGTCTAAGCAGGGTCTAATTAGGGCACATGATCCTATTTTCACTTGGTGACAGACACTGTCTGTCTTTCTTAGCAATTGGAGATCGGTATTGCCTGGGTGGTGGTCAGGTTCTCTGTTGCACCTTGCATTAGTGAATTAAGATGGCCCGTGTTTGCAACTGTTAATGACTTTGCAATAATGTCCCTGAGTTCCTCTGATAGATAATGTTGAATATTCCTGAGGTCCTGAACAGAATAATTAGATGAAGAGACACCAGTGTTAATCCATAGACCTAAGGGTGTCAATAATCATTGATGGTGTTTTAAGTTTGTCAAAACAGGGATCTGGTATCCAACTAACAACATAAGATTTGGGGCTCTGGCAATTTCACTTTGGAATTACTGAAGCTATTTGGAACAGGGTTGTTATTCCTAAAATGCTCTTGTGTGTAGGCATGTACATATGAATAAGAGAACACTAGCCACAATGTTCTTCACCGTGTACTTTGTGTTGTGGAATACATCTGATAATCAATTACTATTTGCGTCATGTCTACTTCAACATCTACAAACTTGGGTAAAGCAGAAATACCTTATACCACAAATTCAAATAGGTTTCAGACCAGGCATGGGAACACTAAAGAATTTGACAGCATTAAATATTTTAGTAGAGAAGGCCAAGCAAAGGAAATCCCGGCTATGTTTGTGTTTTGTAGATCGTAAATCCAACTTCGATTGGGTCCCCTGAAATCGCCTCTGGACAAAACTTAAGGATTGGGGCATTCCAAGAGATTTGTTGAGGACAATAACTGCGCTGCACACAGACACCTCAGTGCAGGTCAAAATAGGTGATTGTATTGTATTGTATTGTATTGTAATTGCATTTATATAGCGCTTACTACCCCTGACGAGGCGTCGAAACGCTTTTTCGGCAAGTAGCACGCTACTCGAGAACCCATAAAGCATTAGTGTTGAATTAGTATAGTGAAATATGAAAGTAATTTGAGTGGTGGATAGGTTAGTCAGTTATTTGGATTCAGAAGGATAGCGGAGGGATAGAAGGAAAAAGGTTTGCATTTATATAGCGCTTGTTACCCCTGATGGGGTGTTTAAACGTTTTGTTGGCGAGTAGCACACTACTCCGGAACCCATAAAGGATTAGTGGTGAATTAGTATAGTGAAATCTGAAAGTAATTTGATTGGTGGATATGTTATTCAGTTATTTGGATAGAGCAGGGTAGCGGAGGGATAGAAGAGGGAAAAAGGTTTCTATTTATACAGTGCTTGCTAACCCTGATGAGGTGTTGAAGCGCTTTTCGGCGAGTAGCACGCTACTCTGGAACCCATGAAGGATTAGTGGTGAATTAGTATAGTGAAATATGAAATTTGAAAAGTGGACATGTTAGTCTGTTTTTTTGATTGAAAAGGATAGTGGAGGGATAGAGGAGTGAAGGATTTAGACTTATTATTTTGTTTTTTTGGAGTGCATCGCAGTAGGAGGAGGAGGCTTGGGATGAGTAAAAGGGATGTGGAGGGGAAGAGTCAGAGGGGAGAGTTTAGAAAGGTTTGTTTTGGGGGACTGGTGTAGTAAAAGAGGTGTCAGATGATGCAAGAAGGGGTAGAGTAGGAGACGTTTTACGAACAAAGGGGCATATTTACAAGCCCCTATCACCACAGGAATGTCACTTTTTACGACGATACTGTGGCGATAGGGGCTTCACCTTATTTACAAGGCGGTGTTAAGCTACTAACATGGCCTAACGCCGCCTTGTAAATAAGGCACCCTTTCACACTATACTTACCGTGAAAGGGGTG
This sequence comes from Calotriton arnoldi, assembly GCA_963921515.1. Lineage (NCBI taxonomy): Eukaryota > Metazoa > Chordata > Amphibia > Caudata > Salamandridae > Calotriton > Calotriton arnoldi. Next base: position 68,014 of record CAWUFW010001715.1, on the reverse strand, counting down.
GGCAATGGGTGCTGCGATGGGCGTTCCACCGCAACACCCATTGATTTTGACGCTGACCCATATTTACAAGAGTGGCGTAAATATGGGGCGGAGCCAAAATTAAGATCAAGCAAAACCTGGTCTTAACATGGTGAAACGAGGAGAAATGCCTACTTTCTCCTCGTGTTTTCTGTTTCTATCTGTGCTGCATTGTGCAGCACACTTAGAAACAACAAAACCTCATGAATGTTTGTTTATGTGTAGGAAGGTGTCCCTTCCTGCACATAAACAATCATTAAAAAATGATGATTTGCCACTTCTATGTGTGCTGCACAATACAGCACACATAGGAATTCACAAATTGCCATTTGTGATTGTTTATGTTCAGGAAGAGACACCTTCCTGCACATAATCATTCCCCTCAACGCAGGTACCTGCGTTAACGCTAGGCAGCTTAATTTAGTGCCAGCACTAGGGGAAATGTAGGGCTGCACTCAGGGGCGGCTCCTCCATTAGGGCGGAGGAGCGTCTCCCCACTGCTTTCTCGCAGTGCGAGAAGCAGAAACATAAAATGGTAAAACTACAATTTTATGTTTCTGCTTCTCGCACTGCGAGAGAGCAGAAGGGTTTGGTTGGGGGTGGGTGGGTGGGCGGTTCTGCTCTTGGGCAGGGGAGGAGTGGCTTGCCCACTGCTGAGGGCGCTGACTGTTTTGTTGGCCCTCTGTGGCCGACCAAGCCAGTCATGCGCACTCTGCCTTTTCTCCATGTAGGCTGCATGCAGCCTACATTGGAGAAAGTGGCCTCCCCATAGGCGCCTGGCTGGTCGGCGTCCCAACCAATGACAACGCTGCCATCGGCTTAGGGGAGGGGAGGGAGGCTGCCTACTTCCTGTTCCTGCCGGAGGCAGGAGAGCAGGAAAACGCGGGACCTGGCCGGCCGGCGGACAGGTACGTTTTTAAATTTACTTGCCTCCCACCCGCAATTAATGCCAGCTGCGACTGGCTGCACTGTATCTTTGTAAATATGGTGCATCCCTGCATTTTCAGAATGGTGGAGCATGGCGTTAGCAAGTTTTGCTTAACGCCACGCTCCGTCATTCTGTTGTGCATATGCCCCAAAATTCTCACAAAGAACGGCCTCAAACAGGGCTGCGTGCTGGCACCAAGCTTGTTCAATTTATACCTAGCCAATCTCGCAACTGCCCACCCACAAGACCTCAGCCACCCGCCAATATTGGCGTCAGAGAAGTTTGGCTGCCTGCAGAATGCAGATGACATTGTCCTCATGAGCCAGATCCTGATAGGCCTGCAATGCAGCATGAATGCTCTAAAAACTACCTGGATACTCAAGGGTTAGAGCTAAACTTAAATAAAACAAAAGTAATGTGCCTGGTCGACACCACAGCTAAGACATTTGACTTCAAAACACTGAAAAAGAAATTGAACTGTCCGTCTTTCAGCCATTTGTTAACTGTAATGTCATCAGTGACCCATGGCACTGAAATCATGCACGGACAGGAAATATCTACACTCAACAAGATCCAAACGAGGGTGTATAAATCAGTGTTTTCAATACCAATCGTGCACGGACGGGAAATACCTACACTAAACAAGATCCAAATGAGGGTGTATAAATCAGTGTTTTCAATACCAAAAATGGTAGCTTGAATCCAGTGGCACAGTGAGCAAGGGACCCACGTCTGGGCATACCCATCCCACTTAGGGCGAAAAGTGTTACAGCAAACAAATGATGGACGGAATGCTGACAATGCAAACATTCTCCCCCAGTCAAAAGATCTGGGTTAAATCCATCGTTCTTTTGCCCACTACGCCACCCCAGTTTGGACCCAGCCATATGCAAATCAGTCTTGACCCTGTGCCCCATGGGAACAGTCCAGACCGAACTGCCAGGCCAGGTCCTCCCTGGACCGGAAACAAGCATCCTGGGACCGGTTTCAGGGTATGTCACCCTTCTTCAGCCAGGCTAGCTTGAATCCAGTGGCACAGTGAGCAAGGGACCCACGTCTGGGCATACCCATCCCACTTAGGGCGAAAAGTGTTACAGCAAACAAATGATGGACGGAATGCTGACAATGCAAACGTTCTCCCCAGTCAAAAGATCTGGGTTAAATCCATCGTTCTTTTGACCACTACGCCACCCCAGTTTGGACCCAGTCCCTTGCTCACTGATCTTTTGACTGGGGGAGAATGTTTGCATTGTAAGCATTCCGTCTATCATTTGTTTGCTGTAACAGTTTAACCTTAGGGGTCAATATTTTTTGGTTGCTTTTGCAGAGCCGTCAGATACATATTGGCAAGACTGGAAAAGCGAGCTGTCAAATGGCTGTGAATTGGCTTCTCCTGGAGCGGAGGGCTTTGGCTGTAGTTCCTCTTGACACTGGGAGTGTCTGAGTAAGTTTGCTGAGAACCAGACAAACTATTCTTCTTAGTACGAAGCCCTGGCGCATTTGGCCCCACCAGGTGGAGGTGAAACCATCATCATTGTGCAAGGGAGTATTGTGGGATCTATCCTTTCTCATACTTTGTAGTCAAAACTGAGAAAAGGCTTCAAACCTCTTTTTCTTTTTATCATCTGTTCTTGGAAAAGTTGGCACTCACAAGGATGTGAATTGAAGGGGTTACTGCCCTGCTCCAAAGACCCTAGGCTATATCCAGACATTGTTCGTAGTTGCTGAGGGTCTCTGTACCCTTGACAAGGAGACAGCTCCTTTACTATGCAGGGTATTCTCTCTAAGGGCCAACACTCACTGTTTTTCTCTCCACATAGAGGCCAGGTGACATTTTCTCCATCAAAGTGTCTGGTGTACGAGCTGATTACGATGGAGGTTACATGAGAGTAGATCAATTACCTCCTGACACAATCACTCCAAAGATGCTCTGCAAACGGAGGGTTCTCCAGAGGTCCTTCAAACCTTCAGTCGATCTATAGGGGACTCAACTTTCCAACGTATCCCAATCTCCTCAGAGGTTAATATGTGTGATGGGACACTTCCTTTTATGTACAACACTTTAAGAGATTCGGGTGCCTCACATTCATTATCATCATCAGCAGCAGCAGCATATAAATTGCTAAAACCCCAAAATGGCACACACGTTCTACTCATATACTGAGTTTAAAGGGAGAGGTGTATAGAAGAGTCAAAAAATAGTTATATCACTATTAGACAATCTGGAAAGGTGTTTCATCCATTAGAAACCTGATTATCAAATAGTCTGTTTTCTGCCTTGGTTCTCATGGATCTTAAAGTGTCCGCTGCTTTCTATGGACCGGTGCTGTCAGGCACAGGGAACCACCACTTTCTAATTTGAAAAGGAGTAGCAGCACTTCTCAGCAGGGGTTGAATATAGTTTTCTATGGTGCAACTGCACCAGGTAGTATCAGAGTGATTGAAATAAAAAGAATTTTAAAATATCTAAAACAATAAATAGCAGTAATATCTGAGTAAGTAAAAGTGAAAGTAGGTCTGAGGACTACAGAAAATTTGGTTAGTCACAATAATAGATGGAAAAAAATAATTTTAGTTATTTCTAGAAAGATTGAAGGGTGGGTTGAGTTTTTAGTTTCTCTGGCAGCAAGTTTCATAAGTTGTTTGCTGCACCAGTGTATTATAGCTTAGGACGTTTTTAATTTTGGCATTTATAGTCTTTGCTTCACAGATTCAATATCTTTTTGAGATAGTTAGTAGCTTGGCCTAATACATACATTTTTTTATGGATTTTCGAATAAAAGCAACAGCACATATAAAATGTGATTCTGTTATCTAGGGGTGACCAGTCTAATTCTCTCAGGAGCTGGGAGATGTGATAAACTTTTCTCTTGAATGCGATGAAACTGCCATTGAAGTAAAGGCAGGATGTAGTAGGGTATGAGGGAATTGAGGAATGGCAACCAGAAGGGCATTTCCAATGTCTAAGCAGGGTCTAATTAGGGCACATGATCCTATTTTCACTTGGTGACAGACACTGTCTGTCTTTCTTAGCAATTGGAGATCGGTATTGCCTGGGTGGTGGTCAGGTTCTCTGTTGCACCTTGCATTAGTGAATTAAGATGGCCCATGTTTGCAACTGTTAATGACTTTGCAATAATGTCCCTGAGTTCCTCTGATAGATAATGTTGAATATTCCTGAGGTCCTGAACAGAATAATTAGATGAAGAGACACCAGTGTTAATCCATCGACCTAAGGGTGTCAATAATCATTGATGGTGAGGTTCCCGCTGATTTATACCCTAATGAAACTTTTATCACCTATGAGCAGGCGGTGGAGAGTTTTGGTCTTGGGCAAGGCCAATTTTTGCATTTCAGGGGTATGCAGGACGTAGTGAAGATCACCTGGCCCCAGTACCCAGACATTCCACCACTGACGCATACCCTGGATGTTATGCTTACGTGCGGCAGGGGCGCGGTTTGATCTCCCTCCTATACAAAGCGATGAGGCAGGATTCTACCCCTCCGGTCCCCCCGTCTAGGGTTGCCTGGGAGCGGGACCTTGCTGCCCCGCTGGAGGAGGCACAGTGGGCACGCATAGGCTCCCTTACACACACCGTTTCATGCAATGCCAGATTTAAACTAACACACTTTAATTACCTACACCGCACCTACCTTACCCCGGTGTCACTGAGGCGCATTGACAGTAGCAGGGGCGCTGGTTGTCCTAGATGTGCAGCAGACAATGCAGGCTTTTTACATTTGGCATGGGAATGCCCATTGGTTGCACAGTTTTGGTCTGGGGTGGTGCCTAGGGAGGTAAGCGCCACGGGGCTTCGGGTGGCCCTCGATCCCTTGCAGTGTCTACTTGCGATGGTTCGCAGGCCCAAGAGGAAGAAACTCCCCTATAAACTCTTACAGTTAATGTTGGTGCTTGCCAGGCGCAGGGTGGCCATAACTTGGATGGGGCAGAGGGCCCCTGAACTTCCTGCTTGGCTTAAAGACGTCCGAGAGTGGTCGCTGGCTGAAGAGGCCCACATGAAGCACACCCGACGGGATGAGAAATTGCAGGATGACCTGATGGCTTGGCGGGTCCTGTGTGCCACAGGGTTGACGGAGGTGGAGCCGTCCTCCCGGGATGTCACTACTAGTGAGCAGAGTGATGCTGATATAACCGGGGGTCTGTTTCTAGTGGGGAACGCGACGCCTGGCTCTGAGGGGGTCCACACTGGGTAGGGGTGCCTTGTTGCCGCCCCTCTCCCGCAGCGACATGTTTAGAAATGATTCTTCTGTTCCCTTTGCCCCTTCCCTTCTTGGTGCGGCCTTGTGTCTCATGCGCCTATAGTTGCTGTCAACGAAATGTATGCATACGTATTTATTTGATGCCAATGTATTGTTTTTGTGATAAATCAAAAAAATAAAGTTTATAAAAAATAATCATTGATGGTGTTTTAAGTTTGTCAAAACAGGGATCTGGTATCCAACTAACAACATAAGATTTGGGGGCTCTGGCAATTTCACTTTGGAATTACTGAAGCTATTTGGAACAGGGTTGTTATTCCTAAAATGCTCTTGTGTGTAGGTATGTACATATGAATAAGAGAACACTAGCCACAATGTTCTTCACCGTGTACTTTGTGTTGTGGAATACATCTGATAATCAATTACTATTTGCGTCATGTCTACTTCAACATCTACAAACTTGGGTAAAGCAGAAATACCTTATACCACAAATTCAAATAGGTTTCAGACCAGGCATGGGAACACTAAAGAATTTGACAGCATTAAATATTTTAGTAGAGAAGGCCAAGCAAAGGAAATCCCGGCTATTTTTGTGTTTTGTAGATCGTAAATCCACCTTCGATTGGGTCCCCTGAAATCGCCTCTGGCCAAAACTTAAGGATTGGGGCATTCCAAGAGATTTGTTGAGGACAATAACTGCGCTGCACACAGACACCTCAGTGCAGGTCAAAATAGGTGATTGTATTGTATTGTATTGTATTGTAATTGCATTTATATAGCGCTTACTACCCCTGACGAGGCGTAGAAACGCTTTTTCGGCAAGTAGCACGCTACTCGAGAACCCATAAAGCATTAGTGTTGAATTAGTGTAGTGAAATATGAAAGTAATTTGAGTGGTGGATAGGTTAGTCAGTTATTTGGATTCAGAAGGATAGCGGAGGGATAGAAGGAAAAAGGTTTGCATTTATATAGCGCTTGTTACCCCTGATGGGGTGTTTAAACGTTTTGTTGGCGAGTAGCACACTACTCCGGAACCCATAAAGGATTAGTGGTGAATTAGTATAGTGAAATCTGAAAGTAATTTGATTGGTGGATATGTTATTCAGTTATTTGGTTAGAGCAGGGTAGCGGAGGGATAGAAGAGGGAAAAAAAGGTTTCTATTTATACAGTGCTTGCTAACCCTGATGAGGTGTTGAAGCGCTTTTTCGGTGAGTAGCACGCTACTCTGGAACCCATCAAGGATTAGTGGTGAATTAGTATAGTGAAATATGAAATTTGAAAAGTGGACATGTTAGTCTGTTTTTTTGATTGAAAAGGATAGTGGAGAGATAGAGGAGTGAAGGATTTAGACTTATTATTTTGTTTTTTTGGAGTGCATCGCAGTAGGAGGAGGAGGCTTGGGATGAGTAAAAAGGGATGTGGAGGGGAAGAGTCAGAGGGAAGAGTTTAGAAAGGTTTGTTTTGGGGGACTGGTGTAGTAAAAGAGGTGTCAGATGATGCAAGAAGGGGTAGAGTAGGAGACGTTTTACGAACAAAGGGGCATATTTACAAGCCCCTATCACCACAGGAATGTCACTTTTTACGACGATACTGTGGCGATAGGGGCTTCACCTTATTTACAAGGCGGTGTTAAGCTACTAACATGGCCTAACGCCGCCTTGTAAATAAGGCACCCTTTCACACTATACTTACCGTGAAAGGGGTGGGCAATGGGTGCTGCGATGGGCGTTCCACCGCAACACCCATTGATTTTGACGCTGACCCATATTTACAAGAGTGGCGTAAATATGGGGCGGAGCAAAATTAAGATCAAGAAAACCTGGTCTTAACATGGTGAAACGAGGAGAAATGCCTACTTTCTCCTCATGTTTTATGTTTCTATCAGTGCTGCATTGTGCAGCACACTTAGAAACAACAAAACCTCATGAACGTTTGTTTATGTGTAGGAAGGTGTCCCTTCCTGCACATAAACAATCATTAAAAAATGATGATTTGCCACTTCTATGTGTGCTGCACAATACAGCACACATAGGAATTACAAATCGCCATTTGTGATTGTTTATGTTCAGGAAGAGACACCTTCCTGCACATAATCATTCCCCTCAACGCAGGTACCTGCGTTAACGCTAGGCAGCTTAATTTAGTGCCAGCACTAGGGGAAATGTAGGGCTGCACTCAGGGGCGGCTCCTCCATTAGGGCGGAGGAGCGTCTCCCCACTGCTTTCTCGCAGTGCGAGAAGCAGAAACATAAAATGGTAAAACTACAATTTTATGTTTCTGCTTCTCGCACTGCGAGAGAGCAGAAGGGTTTGGTTGGGGGTGGGTGGGTGGGCGGTTCTGCTCTTGGGCAGGGGAGGAGTGGCTTGCCCACTGCTGAGGGCGCTGACTGTTTTGTTGGCCCTCTGGGGCCGACCAAGCCAGTCATGCGCACTCTGCCTTTTCTCCATGTAGGCTGCATGCAGCCTACATTGGAGAAAGTGGCCTCCCCATAGGCGCCTGGCTGGTCGGCGTCCCAACCAATGACAACGCTGCCATCGGCTTAGGGGAGGGGAGGGAGGCTGCCTACTTCCTGTTCCTGCCGGAGGCAGGAGAGCAGGAAAACGCGGGACCTGGCCGGCCGGCGGACAGGTACGTTTTTAATTTACTTGCCTCCCACCCGCAATTAATGCCAGCTGCGACTGGCTGCACTGTATCTTTGTAAATATGGTGCATCCCTGCATTTTCAGAATGGTGGAGCATGGCGTTAGCAAGTTTTGCTTAACGCCACGCTCCGTCATTCTGTTGTGCATATGCCCCAAAATTCTCACAAAGAACGGCCTCAAACAGGGCTGCGTGCTGGCACCAAGCTTGTTCAATTTATACCTAGCCAATCTCGCAACTGCCCACCCACAAGACCTCAGCCACCCGCCAATATTGGCGTCAGAGAAGTTTGGCTGCCTGCAGAATGCAGATGACATTGTCCTCATGAGCCAGATCCTGATAGGCCTGCAATGCAGCATGAATGCTCTAAAAACTACCTGGATACTCAAGGGTTAGAGCTAAACTTAAATAAAACAAAAGTAATGTGCCTGGTCGACACCACAGCTAAGACATTTGACTTCAAAACACTGAAAAAGAAATTGAACTGTCCGTCTTTCAGCCATTTGTTAACTGTAATGTCATCAGTGACCCATGGCACTGAAATCATGCACGGACAGGAAATATCTACACTCAACAAGATCCAAACGAGGGTGTATAAATCAGTGTTTTCAATACCAATCGTGCACGGACGGGAAATACCTACACTAAACAAGATCCAAATGAGGGTGTATAAATCAGTGTTTTCAATACCAAAAATGGTAGCTTGAATCCAGTGGCACAGTGAGCAAGGGACCCACGTCTGGGCATACCCATCCCACTTAGGGCGAAAAGTGTTACAGCAAACAAATGATGGACGGAATGCTGACAATGCAAACATTCTCCCCCAGTCAAAAGATCTGGGTTAAATCCATCGTTCTTTTGCCCACTACGCCACCCCAGTTTGGACCCAGTCATATGCAAATCAGTCTTGACCCTGTGCCCCATGGGAACAGTCCAGACCGAACTGCCAGGCCAGGTCCTCCCTGGACCGGAAACAAGCATCCTGGGACCGGTTTCAGGGTATGTCACCCTTCTTCAGCCAGGCTAGCTTGAATCCAGTGGCACAGTGAGCAAGGGACCCACGTCTGGGCATACCCATCCCACTTAGGGCGAAAAGTGTTACAGCAAACAAATGATGGACGGAATGCTGACAATGCAAACGTTCTCCCCCAGTCAAAAGATCTGGGTTAAATCCATCGTTCTTTTGACCACTACGCCACCCCAGTTTGGACCCAGTCCCTTGCTCACTGTGCCACTGGATTCAAGCTAGCCTGGCTGAAGAAGGGTTACATACCCTGAAACCGGTCCCAGGATGCTTGTTTCCGGTCCAGGGAGGACCTGGCCTGGCAGTTCGGTCTGGACTGTTCCCATGGGGCACAGGGTCAAGACTGATTTGCATATGGCTGGGTCCAAACTGGGGTGGCGTAGTGGGCAAAAGAACGATGGATTTAACCCAGATCTTTTGACTGGGGGAGAATGTTTGCATTGTCAGCATTCCGTCCATCATTTGTTTGCTGTAACAGTTTAACCTTAGGGGTCAATATTTTTTGGTTGCTTTTGCAGAGCCGTCAGATACATATTGGCAAGACTGGAAAAGTGAGCTGTCAAATGGCTGTGAATTGGCTTCTCCTGGAGTGGAGGGCTTTGGCTGTAGTTCCTCTTGACACTGGGAGTGTCTGAGTAAGTTTGCTGAGAACCAGACAAACTATTCTTCTTAGTACGAAGCCCTGGCGCATTTGGCCCCACCAGGTGGAGGTGAAACCATCATCATTGTGCAAGGGAGTATTGTGGGATCTATCCTTTCTCATACTTTGTAGTCAAAACTGAGAAAAGGCTTCAAACCTCTTTTTCTTTTTATCATCTGTTCTTGGAAAAGTTGGCACTCACAAGGATGTGAATTGAAGGGGTTACTGCCCTGCTCCAAAGACCCTAGGCTATATCCAGACATTGTTCGTAGTTGCTGAGGGTCTCTGTACCCTTGACAATGAGACAGCTCCTTTACTATGCAGGGTATTCTCTCTAAGGGCCAACACTCACTGTTTTTCTCTCCACATAGAGGCCAGGTTACATTTTCTCCATCAAAGTGTCTGGTGTACGAGCTGATTACGATGGAGGTTACATGAGAGTAGATCAATTACCTCCTGACACAATCACTCCAAAGATGCTCTGCAAACGGAGGGTTCTCCAGAGGTCCTTCAAACCTTCAGTCGATCTATAGGGGACTCAACTTTCCAACGTATCCTAATCTCCTCAGAGGTTAATATGTGTGATGGGACACTTCCTTTTATGTACAACACTTTAAGAGATTCGGGTGCCTCACATTCATTATCATCATCAGCATATAAATTGCTAAAACCCCAAAATGGCACACACGTTCTACTCATATACTGAGTTTAAAGGGAGAGGTGTTTAGAAGAGTCAAAAAATAGTTATATCACTATTAGACAATCTGGAAAGGTGTTTCATCCATTAGAAACCTGATTATCAAATAGTCTGTTTTCTGCCTTGGTTCTCATGGATCTTAAAGTGTCCGCTGCTTTCTATGGACCGGTGCTGTCAGGCACAGGGAACCACCACTTTCTAATTTGAAAAGGGAGTACCAGCACTTCTCAGCATGGGTTGAATATAGTTTTCTATGGTGCAACTGCACCAGGTAGTATCAGAGTGATTGAAATAAAAAGAATTTTAAAATATCTAAAACAATAAATAGCAGTAATATCTGAGTAAGTAAAAGTGAAAGTAGGTCTGAGGACTACAGAAAATTTGGTTACTCACAATAATAGATGGAAAAAAAAAATGTTAGTTATTTCTAGAAAGATTGAAGGGTGGGTTGAGTTTTTAGTTTCTCTGGCAGCAAGTTTCATAAGTTGTTTGCTGCACCAGTGTATTATAGCTTAGGACGTTTTTAATTTTGGCATTTATAGTCTTTGCTTCACAGATTCAATATCTTTTTGAGATAGTTAGTAGCTTGGCCTAATACATACATTTTTTTAATGGATTTTCGAATAAAAGCAACAGCACATATAAAATGTGATTCTGTTATCTAGGGGTGACCAGTCTAATTCTCTCAGGAGCTGGGAGATGTGATAAACTTTTCTCTTGAATGCGATGAAACTGCCATTGAAGTAAAGGCAGGATGTAGTAGGGTATGAGGGAATTGAGGAATGGCAACCAGAAGGGCATTTCCAATGTCTAAGCAGGGTCTAATTAGGGCACATGATCCTATTTTCACTTGGTGACAGACACTGTCTGTCTTTCTTAGCAATTGGAGATCGGTATTGCCTGGGTGGTGGTCAGGTTCTCTGTTGCACCTTGCATTAGTGAATTAAGATGGCCCGTGTTTGCAACTGTTAATGACTTTGCAATAATGTCCCTGAGTTCCTCTGATAGATAATGTTGAATATTCCTGAGGTCCTGAACAGAATAATTAGATGAAGAGACACCAGTGTTAATCCATAGACCTAAGGGTGTCAATAATCATTGATGGTGTTTTAAGTTTGTCAAAACAGGGATCTGGTATCCAACTAACAACATAAGATTTGGGGGCTCTGGCAATTTCACTTTGGAATTACTGAAGCTATTTGGAACAGGGTTGTTATTCCTAAAATGCTCTTGTGTGTAGGCATGTACATATGAATAAGAGAACACTAGCCACAATGTTCTTCACCGTGTACTTTGTGTTGTGGAATACATCTGATAATCAATTACTATTTGCGTCATGTCTACTTCAACATCTACAAACTTGGGTAAAGCAGAAATACCTTATACCACAAATTCAAATAGGTTTCAGACCAGGCATGGGAACACTAAAGAATTTGACAGCATTAAATATTTTAGTAGAGAAGGCCAAGCAAAGGAAATCCCGGCTATTTTTGTGTTTTGTAGATCGTAAATCCACCTTCGATTGGGTCCCCTGAAATCGCCTCTGGACAAAACTTAAGGATTGGGGCATTCCAAGAGATTTGTTGAGGACAATAACTGCGCTGCACACAGACACCTCAGTGCAGGTCAAAATAGGTGATTGTATTGTATTGTATTGTATTGTAATTGCATTTATATAGCGCTTACTACCCCTGACGAGGCGTCGAAACGCTTTTCCGGCAAGTGGCACGCTACTCGAGAACCCATAAAGCATTAGTGTTGAATTAGTATAGTGAAATATGAAAGTAATTTGAGTGGTGGATAGGTTAGTCAGTTATTTGGATTCAGAAGGATAGCGGAGGGATAGAAGGAAAAAGGTTTCCATTTATATAGCGCTTGTTACCCCTGATGGGGTGTTTAAACGTTTTGTTGGCGAGTAGCACACTACTCCGGAACCCATAAAGGATTAGTGGTGAATTAGTATAGTGAAATCTGAAAGTAATTTGATTGGTGGATATGTTATTCAGTTATTTGGATAGAGCAGGGTAGCGGAGGGATAGAAGAGGGAAAAAAGGTTTCTATTTATACAGTGCTTGCTAACCCTGATGAGGTGTTGAAGCGCTTTTCGGCGAGTAGCACGCTACTCTGGAACCCATGAAGGATTAGTGGTGAATTAGTATAGTGAAATATGAAATTTGAAAAGTGGACATGTTAGTCTGTTTTTTTGATTGAAAAGGATAGTGGAGGGATAGAGGAGTGAAGGATTTAGACTTATTATTTTGTTTTTTTTGGAGTGCATCGCAGTAGGAGGAGGAGGCTTGGGATGAGTAAAAAGGGATGTGGAGGGGAAGAGTCAGAGGGGAGAGTTTAGAAAGGTTTGTTTTGGGGGACTGGTGTAGTAAAAGAGGTGTCAGATGATGCAAGAAGGGGTAGAGTAGGAGACGTTTTACGAACAAAGGGGCATATTTACAAGCCCCTATCACCACAGGAATGTCACTTTTTACGACGATACTGTGGCGATAGGGGCTTCACCTTATTTACAAGGCGGTGTTAAGCTACTAACATGGCCTAACGCCGCCTTGTAAATAAGGCACCCTTTCACACTATACTTACCGTGAAAGGGGTGGGCAATGGGTGCTGCGATGGGCGTTCCACCGCAACACCCATTGATTTTGACGCTGACCCATATTTACAAGAGTGGTGTAAATATGGGGCGGAGCCAAAATTAAGATCAAGCAAAACCTGGTCTTAACATGGTGAAACGAGGAGAAATGCCTACTTTCTCCTCGTGTTTTCTGTTTCTATCTGTGCTGCATTGTGCAGCACACTTAGAAACAACAAAACCTCATGAACGTTTGTTTATGTGTAGGAAGGTGTCCCTTCCTGCACATAAACAATCATTAAAAAAATGATGATTTGCCACTTCTATGTGTGCTGCACAATACAGCACACATAGGAATTACAAATTGCCATTTGTGATTGTTTATGTTCAGGAAGAGACACCTTCCTGCACATAATCATTCCCCTCAACGCAGGTACCTGCGTTAACGCTAGGCAGCTTAATTTAGTGCCAGCACTAGGGGAAATGTAGGGCTGCACTCAGGGGCGGCTCCTCCATTAGGGCGGAGGAGCGTCTCCCCACTGCTTTCTACGCAGTGCGAGAAGCAGAAACATAAAATGGTAAAACTACAATTTTATGTTTCTGCTTCTCGCACTGCGAGAGAGCAGAAGGGTTTGGTTGGGGGTGGGTGGGTGGGCGGTTCTGCTCTTGGGCAGGGGAGGAGTGGCTTGCCCACTGCTGAGGGCGCTGACTGTTTTGTTGGCCCTCTGGGGCCGACCAAGCCAGTCATGCGCACTCTGCCTTTTCTCCATGTAGGCTGCATGCAGACTACATTGGAGAAAGTGGCCTCCCCATAGGCGCCTGGCTGGTCGGCGTCCCAACCAATGACAACGCTGCCATCGGCTTAGGGGAGGGGAGGGAGGCTGCCTACTTCCTGTTCCTGCCGGAGGCAGGAGAGCAGGAAAACGCGGGACCTGGCCGGCCGGCGGACAGGTACGTTTTTTAAATTTACTTGCCTCCCACCCGCAATTAATGCCAGCTGCGACTGGCTGCACTGTATCTTTGTAAATATGGTGCATCCCTGCATTTTCAGAATGGTGGAGCATGGCGTTAGCAAGTTTTGCTTAACGCCACGCTCCGTCATTCTGTTGTGCATATGCCCCAAAATTCTCACAAAGAACGGCCTCAAACAGGGCTGCGTGCTGGCACCAAGCTTGTTCAATTTATACCTAGCCAATCTCGCAACTGCCCACCCACAAGACCTCAGCCACCCGCCAATATTGGCGTCAGAGAAGTTTGGCTGCCTGCAGAATGCAGATGACATTGTCCTCATGAGCCAGATCCTGATAGGCCTGCAATGCAGCATGAATGCTCTAAAAAACTACCTGGATACTCAAGGGTTAGAGCTAAACTTAAATAAAACAAAAGTAATGTGCCTGGTCGACACCACAGCTAAGACATTTGACTTCAAAACACTGAAAAAGAAATTGAACTGTCCGTCTTTCAGCCATTTGTTAACTGTAATGTCATCAGTGACCCATGGCACTGAAATCATGCACGGACAGGAAATATCTACACTCAACAAGATCCAAACGAGGGTGTATAAATCAGTGTTTTCAATACCAATCGTGCACGGACGGGAAATACCTACACTAAACAAGATCCAAATGAGGGTGTATAAATCAGTGTTTTCAATACCAAAAATGGTAGCTTGAATCCAGTGGCACAGTGAGCAAGGGACCCACGTCTGGGCATACCCATCCCACTTAGGGCGAAAAGTGTTACAGCAAACAAATGATGGACGGAATGCTGACAATGCAAACATTCTCCCCCAGTCAAAAGATCTGGGTTAAATCCATCGTTCTTTTGCCCACTACGCCACCCCAGTTTGGACCCAGCCATATGCAAATCAGTCTTGACCCTGTGCCCCATGGGAACAGTCCAGACCGAACTGCCAGGCCAGGTCCTCCCTGGACCGGAAACAAGCATCCTGGGACCGGTTTCAGGGTATGTCACCCTTCTTCAGCCAGGCTAGCTTGAATCCAGTGGCACAGTGAGCAAGGGACCCACGTCTGGGCATACCCATCCCACTTAGGGCGAAAAGTGTTACAGCAAACAAATGATGGACGGAATGCTGACAATGCAAACGTTCTCCCCAGTCAAAAGATCTGGGTTAAATCCATCGTTCTTTTGACCACTACGCCACCCCAGTTTGGACCCAGTCCCTTGCTCACTGTGCCACTGGATTCAAGCTAGCCTGGCTGAAGAAGGGTTACATACCCTGAAACCGGTCCCAGGATGCTTGTTTCCGGTCCAGGGAGGACCTGGCCTGGCAGTTCGGTCTGGACTGTTCCCATGGGGCACAGGGTCAAGACTGATTTGCATATGGCTGGGTCCAAACTGGGGTGGCGTAGTGGGCAAAAGAACGATGGATTTAACCCAGATCTTTTGACTGGGGAGAATGTTTGCATTGTCAGCATTCCGTCCATCATTTGTTTGCTGTAACAGTTTAACCTTAGGGGTCAATATTTTTTGGTTGCTTTTGCAGAGCCGTCAGATACATATTGGCAAGACTGGAAAAGTGAGCTGTCAAATGGCTGTGAATTGGCTTCTCCTGGAGTGGAGGGCTTTGGCTGTAGTTCCTCTTGACACTGGGAGTGTCTGAGTAAGTTTGCTGAGAACCAGACAAACTATTCTTCTTAGTACGAAGCCCTGGCGCATTTGGCCCCACCAGGTGGAGGTGAAACCATCATCATTGTGCAAGGGAGTATTGTGGGATCTATCCTTTCTCATACTTTGTAGTCAAAACTGAGAAAAGGCTTCAAACCTCTTTTTCTTTTTATCATCTGTTCTTGGAAAAGTTGGCACTCACAAGGATGTGAATTGAAGGGGTTACTGCCCTGCTCCAAAGACCCTAGGCTATATCCAGACATTGTTCGTAGTTGCTGAGGGTCTCTGTACCCTTGACAATGAGACAGCTCCTTTACTATGCAGGGTATTCTCTCTAAGGGCCAACACTCACTGTTTTTTCTCTCCACATAGAGGCCAGGTTACATTTTCTCCATCAAAGTGTCTGGTGTACGAGCTGATTACGATGGAGGTTACATGAGAGTAGATCAATTACCTCCTGACACAATCACTCCAAAGATGCTCTGCAAACGGAGGGTTCTCCAGAGGTCCTTCAAACCTTCAGTCGATCTATAGGGGACTCAACTTTCCAACGTATCCTAATCTCCTCAGAGGTTAATATGTGTGATGGGACACTTCCTTTTATGTACAACACTTTAAGAGATTCGGGTGCCTCACATTCATTATCATCATCAGCATATAAATTGCTAAAACCCCAAAATGGCACACACGTTCTACTCATATACTGAGTTTAAAGGGAGAGGTGTTTAGAAGAGTCAAAAAATAGTTATATCACTATTAGACAATCTGGAAAGGTGTTTCATCCATTAGAAACCTGATTATCAAATAGTCTGTTTTCTGCCTTGGTTCTCATGGATCTTAAAGTGTCCGCTGCTTTCTATGGACCGGTGCTGTCAGGCACAGGGAACCACCACTTTCTAATTTGAAAAGGGAGTACCAGCACTTCTCAGCATGGGTTGAATATAGTTTTCTATGGTGCAACTGCACCAGGTAGTATCAGAGTGATTGAAATAAAAAGAATTTTAAAATATCTAAAACAATAAATAGCAGTAATATCTGAGTAAGTAAAAGTGAAAGTAGGTCTGAGGACTACAGAAAATTTGGTTACTCACAATAATAGATGGAAAAAAAAAATGTTAGTTATTTCTAGAAAGATTGAAGGGTGGGTTGAGTTTTTAGTTTCTCTGGCAGCAAGTTTCATAAGTTGTTTGCTGCACCAGTGTATTATAGCTTAGGACGTTTTTAATTTTGGCATTTATAGTCTTTGCTTCACAGATTCAATATCTTTTTGAGATAGTTAGTAGCTTGGCCTAATACATACATTTTTTTAATGGATTTTCGAATAAAAGCAACAGCACATATAAAATGTGATTCTGTTATCTAGGGGTGACCAGTCTAATTCTCTCAGGAGCTGGGAGATGTGATAAACTTTTCTCTTGAATGCGATGAAACTGCCATTGAAGTAAAGGCAGGATGTAGTAGGGTATGAGGGAATTGAGGAATGGCAACCAGAAGGGCATTTCCAATGTCTAAGCAGGGTCTAATTAGGGCACATGATCCTATTTTCACTTGGTGACAGACACTGTCTGTCTTTCTTAGCAATTGGAGATCGGTATTGCCTGGGTGGTGGTCAGGTTCTCTGTTGCACCTTGCATTAGTGAATTAAGATGGCCCGTGTTTGCAACTGTTAATGACTTTGCAATAATGTCCCTGAGTTCCTCTGATAGATAATGTTGAATATTCCTGAGGTCCTGAACAGAATAATTAGATGAAGAGACACCAGTGTTAATCCATAGACCTAAGGGTGTCAATAATCATTGATGGTGTTTTAAGTTTGTCAAAACAGGGATCTGGTATCCAACTAACAACATAAGATTTGGGGGCTCTGGCAATTTCACTTTGGAATTACTGAAGCTATTTGGAACAGGGTTGTTATTCCTAAAATGCTCTTGTGTGTAGGCATGTACATATGAATAAGAGAACACTATCCACAATGTTCTTCACCGTGTACTTTGTGTTGTGGAATACATCTGATAATCAATTACTATTTGCGTCATGTCTACTTCAACATCTACAAACTTGGGTAAAGCAGAAATACCTTATACCACAAATTCAAATAGGTTTCAGACCAGGCATGGGAACACTAAAGAATTTGACAGCATTAAATATTTTAGTAGAGAAGGCCAAGCAAAGGAAATCCCGGCTATTTTTGTGTTTTGTAGATCGTAAATCCACCTTCGATTGGGTCCCCTGAAATCGCCTCTGGACAAAACTTAAGGATTGGGGCATTCCAAGAGATTTGTTGAGGACAATAACTGCGCTGCACACAGACACCTCAGTGCAGGTCAAAATAGGTGATTGTATTGTATTGTATTGTATTGTAATTGCATTTATATCGCGCTTACTACCCCTGACGAGGCGTCGAAACGCTTTTCCGGCAAGTGGCACGCTACTCGAGAACCCATAAAGCATTAGTGTTGAATTAGTATAGTGAAATATGAAAGTAATTTGAGTGGTGGATAGGTTAGTCAGTTATTTGGATTCAGAAGGATAGCGGAGGGATAGAAGGAAAAAGGTTTCCATTTATATAGCGCTTGTTACCCCTGATGGGGTGTTTAAACGTTTTGTTGGCGAGTAGCACACTACTCCGGAACCCATAAAGGATTAGTGGTGAATTAGTATAGTGAAATCTGAAAGTAATTTGATTGGTGGATATGTTATTCAGTTATTTGGATAGAGCAGGGTAGCGGAGGGATAGAAGAGGGAAAAAAGGTTTCTATTTATACAGTGCTTGCTAACCCTGATGAGGTGTTGAAGCGCTTTTTCGGCGAGTAGCACGCTACTCTGGAACCCATGAAGGATTAGTGGTGAATTAGTATAGTGAAATATGAAATTTGAAAAGTGGACATGTTAGTCTGTTTTTTTGATTGAAAAGGATAGTGGAGGGATAGAGGAGTGAAGGATTTAGACTTATTATTTTGTTTTTTTTGGAGTGCATCGCAGTAGGAGGAGGAGGCTTGGGATGAGTAAAAAGGGATGTGGAGGGGAAGAGTCAGAGGGAAGAGTTTAGAAAGGTTTGTTTTGGGGGACTGGTGTAGTAAAAGAGGTGTCAGATGATGCAAGAAGGGGTAGACTAGGAGACGTTTTACGAACAAAGGGGCATATTTACAAGCCCCTATCACCACAGGAATGTCACTTTTACGACGATACTGTGGCGATAGGGGCTTCACCTTATTTACAAGGCGGTGTTAAGCTACTAACATGGCCTAACGCCGCCTTGTAAATAAGGCACCCTTTCACACTATACTTACCGTGAAAGGGGTGGGCAATGGGTGCTGCGATGGGCGTTCCACCGCAACACCCATTGATTTTGACGCTGACCCATATTTACAAGAGTGGCGTAAATATGGGGCGGAGCCAAAATTAAGATCAAGCAAAACCTGGTCTTAACATGGTGAAACGAGGAGAAATGCCTACTTTCTCCTCGTGTTTTCTGTTTCTATCTGTGCTGCATTGTGCAGCACACTTAGAAACAACAAAACCTCATGAACGTTTGTTTATGTGTAGGAAGGTGTCCCTTCCTGCACATAAACAATCATTAAAAAAATGATGATTTGCCACTTCTATGTGTGCTGCACAATACAGCACACATAGGAATTACAAATTGCCATTTGTGATTGTTTATGTTCAGGAAGAGACACCTTCCTGCACATAATCATTCCCCTCAACGCAGGTACCTGCGTTAACGCTAGGCAGCTTAATTTAGTGCCAGCACTAGGGGAAATGTAGGGCTGCACTCAGGGGCGGCTCCTCCATTAGGGCAGAGGAGCGTCTCCCCACTGCTTTCTCGCAGTGCGAGAAGCAGAAACATAAAATGGTAAAACTACAATTTTATGTTTCTGCTTCTCGCACTGCGAGAGAGCAGAAGGGTTTGGTTGGGGGTGGGTGGGTGGGCGGTTCTGCTCTTGGGCAGGGGAGGAGTGGCTTGCCCACTGCTGAGGGCGCTGACTGTTTTGTTGGCCCTCTGGGGCCGACCAAGCCAGTCATGCGCACTCTGCCTTTTCTCCATGTAGGCTGCATGCAGCCTACATTGGAGAAAGTGGCCTCCCCATAGGCGCCTGGCTGGTCGGCGTCCCAACCAATGACAACGCTGCCATCGGCTTAGGGGAGGGGAGGGAGGCTGCCTACTTCCTGTTCCTGCCGGAGGCAGGAGAGCAGGAAAACGCGGGACCTGGCCGGCCGGCGGACAGGTACGTTTTTTAAATTTACTTGCCTCCCACCCGCAATTAATGCCAGCTGCGACTGGCTGCACTGTATCTTTGTAAATATGGTGCATCCCTGCATTTTCAGAATGGTGGAGCATGGCGTTAGCAAGTTTTGCTTAACGCCACGCTCCGTCATTCTGTTGTGCATATGCCCCAAAATTCTCACAAAGAACGGCCTCAAACAGGGCTGCGTGCTGGCACCAAGCTTGTTCAATTTATACCTAGCCAATCTCGCAACTGCCCACCCACAAGACCTCAGCCACCCGCCAATATTGGCGTCAGAGAAGTTTGGCTGCCTGCAGAATGCAGATGACATTGTCCTCATGAGCCAGATCCTGATAGGCCTGCAATGCAGCATGAATGCTCTAAAAAACTACCTGGATACTCAAGGGTTAGAGCTAAACTTAAATAAAACAAAAGTAATGTGCCTGGTCGACACCACAGCTAAGACATTTGACTTCAAAACACTGAAAAAGAAATTGAACTGTCCGTCTTTCAGCCATTTGTTAACTGTAATGTCATCAGTGACCCATGGCACTGAAATCATGCACGGACAGGAAATATCTACACTCAACAAGATCCAAACGAGGGTGTATAAATCAGTGTTTTCAATACCAATCGTGCACGGACGGGAAATACCTACACTAAACAAGATCCAAATGAGGGTGTATAAATCAGTGTTTTCAATACCAAAAATGGTAGCTTGAATCCAGTGGCACAGTGAGCAAGGGACCCACGTCTGGGCATACCCATCCCACTTAGGGCGAAAAGTGTTACAGCAAACAAATGATGGACGGAATGCTGACAATGCAAACATTCTCCCCCAGTCAAAAGATCTGGGTTAAATCCATCGTTCTTTGCCCACTACGCCACCCCAGTTTGGACCCAGCCATATGCAAATCAGTCTTGACCCTGTGCCCCATGGGAACAGTCCAGACCGAACTGCCAGGCCAGGTCCTCCCTGGACCGGAAACAAGCATCCTGGGACCGGTTTCAGGGTATGTCACCCTTCTTCAGCCAGGCTAGCTTGAATCCAGTGGCACAGTGAGCAAGGGACCCACGTCTGGGCATACCCATCCCACTTAGGGCGAAAAGTGTTACAGCAAACAAATGATGGACGGAATGCTGACAATGCAAACGTTCTCCCCAGTCAAAAGATCTGGGTTAAATCCATCGTTCTTTTGACCACTACGCCACCCCAGTTTGGACCCAGTCCCTTGCTCACTGTGCCACTGGATTCAAGCTAGCCTGGCTGAAGAAGGGTTACATACCCTGAAACCGGTCCCAGGATGCTTGTTTCCGGTCCAGGGAGGACCTGGCCTGGCAGTTCGGTCTGGACTGTTCCCATGGGGCACAGGGTCAAGACTGATTTGCATATGGCTGGGTCCAAACTGGGGTGGCGTAGTGGGCAAAAGAACGATGGATTTAACCCAGATCTTTTGACTGGGGAGAATGTTTGCATTGTCAGCATTCCGTCCATCATTTGTTTGCTGTAACAGTTTAACCTTAGGGGTCAATATTTTTTAGGTTGCTTTTGCAGAGCCGTCAGATACATATTGGCAAGACTGGAAAAGTGAGCTGTCAAATGGCTGTGAATTGGCTTCTCCTGGAGTGGAGGGCTTTGGCTGTAGTTCCTCTTGACACTGGGAGTGTCTGAGTAAGTTTGCTGAGAACCAGACAAACTATTCTTCTTAGTACGAAGCCCTGGCGCATTTGGCCCCACCAGGTGGAGGTGAAACCATCATCATTGTGCAAGGGAGTATTGTGGGATCTATCCTTTCTCATACTTTGTAGTCAAAACTGAGAAAAGGCTTCAAACCTCTTTTTCTTTTTATCATCTGTTCTTGGAAAAGTTGGCACTCACAAGGATGTGAATTGAAGGGGTTACTGCCCTGCTCCAAAGACCCTAGGCTATATCCAGACATTGTTCGTAGTTGCTGAGGGTCTCTGTACCCTTGACAATGAGACAGCTCCTTTACTATGCAGGGTATTCTCTCTAAGGGCCAACACTCACTGTTTTTTCTCTCCACATAGAGGCCAGGTTACATTTTCTCCATCAAAGTGTCTGGTGTACGAGCTGATTACGATGGAGGTTACATGAGAGTAGATCAATTACCTCCTGACACAATCACTCCAAAGATGCTCTGCAAACGGAGGGTTCTCCAGAGGTCCTTCAAACCTTCAGTCGATCTATAGGGGACTCAACTTTCCAACGTATCCTAATCTCCTCAGAGGTTAATATGTGTGATGGGACACTTCCTTTTATGTACAACACTTTAAGAGATTCGGGTGCCTCACATTCATTATCATCATCAGCATATAAATTGCTAAAACCCCAAAATGGCACACACGTTCTACTCATATACTGAGTTTAAAGGGAGAGGTGTTTAGAAGAGTCAAAAAATAGTTATATCACTATTAGACAATCTGGAAAGGTGTTTCATCCATTAGAAACCTGATTATCAAATAGTCTGTTTTCTGCCTTGGTTCTCATGGATCTTAAAGTGTCCGCTGCTTTCTATGGACCGGTGCTGTCAGGCACAGGGAACCACCACTTTCTAATTTGAAAAGGAGTACCAGCACTTCTCAGCATGGGTTGAATATAGTTTTCTATGGT
Organism: Calotriton arnoldi; assembly: GCA_963921515.1. Taxonomy (NCBI): domain Eukaryota; kingdom Metazoa; phylum Chordata; class Amphibia; order Caudata; family Salamandridae; genus Calotriton; species Calotriton arnoldi. The sequence continues at coordinate 45,775 of CAWUFW010001715.1, read as the reverse complement.
GCAACTGCACCAGGTAGTATCAGAGTGATTGAAATAAAAAGAATTTTAAAATATCTAAAACAATAAATAGCAGTAATATCTGAGTAAGTAAAAGTGAAAGTAGGTCTGAGGACTACAGAAAATTTGGTTACTCACAATAATAGATGGAAAAAAAAAATGTTAGTTATTTCTAGAAAGATTGAAGGGTGGGTTGAGTTTTTAGTTTCTCTGGCAGCAAGTTTCATAAGTTGTTTGCTGCACCAGTGTATTATAGCTTAGGACGTTTTTAATTTTGGCATTTATAGTCTTTGCTTCACAGATTCAATATCTTTTTGAGATAGTTAGTAGCTTGGCCTAATACATACATTTTTTTAATGGATTTTCGAATAAAAGCAACAGCACATATAAAATGTGATTCTGTTATCTAGGGGTGACCAGTCTAATTCTCTCAGGAGCTGGGAGATGTGATAAACTTTTCTCTTGAATGCGATGAAACTGCCATTGAAGTAAAGGCAGGATGTAGTAGGGTATGAGGGAATTGAGGAATGGCAACCAGAAGGGCATTTCCAATGTCTAAGCAGGGTCTAATTAGGGCACATGATCCTATTTTCACTTGGTGACAGACACTGTCTGTCTTTCTTAGCAATTGGAGATCGGTATTGCCTGGGTGGTGGTCAGGTTCTCTGTTGCACCTTGCATTAGTGAATTAAGATGGCCCGTGTTTGCAACTGTTAATGACTTTGCAATAATGTCCCTGAGTTCCTCTGATAGATAATGTTGAATATTCCTGAGGTCCTGAACAGAATAATTAGATGAAGAGACACCAGTGTTAATCCATAGACCTAAGGGTGTCAATAATCATTGATGGTGTTTTAAGTTTGTCAAAACAGGGATCTGGTATCCAACTAACAACATAAGATTTGGGGGCTCTGGCAATTTCACTTTGGAATTACTGAAGCTATTTGGAACAGGGTTGTTATTCCTAAAATGCTCTTGTGTGTAGGCATGTACATATGAATAAGAGAACACTAGCCACAATGTTCTTCACCGTGTACTTTGTGTTGTGGAATACATCTGATAATCAATTACTATTTGCGTCATGTCTACTTCAACATCTACAAACTTGGGTAAAGCAGAAATACCTTATACCACAAATTCAAATAGGTTTCAGACCAGGCATGGGAACACTAAAGAATTTGACAGCATTAAATATTTTAGTAGAGAAGGCCAAGCAAAGGAAATCCCGGCTATTTTTGTGTTTTGTAGATCGTAAATCCACCTTCGATTGGGTCCCCTGAAATCGCCTCTGGACAAAACTTAAGGATTGGGGCATTCCAAGAGATTTGTTGAGGACAATAACTGCGCTGCACACAGACACCTCAGTGCAGGTCAAAATAGGTGATTGTATTGTATTGTATTGTATTGTAATTGCATTTATATAGCGCTTACTACCCCTGACGAGGAGTCGAAACGCTTTTCCGGCAAGTGGCACGCTACTCGAGAACCCATAAAGCATTAGTGTTGAATTAGTATAGTGAAATATGAAAGTAATTTGAGTGGTGGATAGGTTAGTCAGTTATTTGGATTCAGAAGGATAGCGGAGGGATAGAAGGAAAAAGGTTTCCATTTATATAGCGCTTGTTACCCCTGATGGGGTGTTTAAACGTTTTGTTGGCGAGTAGCACACTACTCCGGAACCCATAAAGGATTAGTGGTGAATTAGTATAGTGAAATCTGAAAGTAATTTGATTGGTGGATATGTTATTCAGTTATTTGGATAGAGCAGGGTAGCGGAGGGATAGAAGAGGGAAAAAAGGTTTCTATTTATACAGTGCTTGCTAACCCTGATGAGGTGTTGAAGCGCTTTTTCGGCGAGTAGCACGCTACTCTGGAACCCATGAAGGATTAGTGGTGAATTAGTATAGTGAAATATGAAATTTGAAAAGTGGACATGTTAGTCTGTTTTTTTGATTGAAAAGGATAGTGGAGGGATAGAGGAGTGAAGGATTTAGACTTATTATTTTGTTTTTTTTGGAGTGCATCGCAGTAGGAGGAGGAGGCTTGGGATGAGTAAAAAGGGATGTGGAGGGGAAGAGTCAGAGGGAAGAGTTTAGAAAGGTTTGTTTTGGGGGACTGGTGTAGTAAAAGAGGTGTCAGATGATGCAAGAAGGGGTAGACTAGGAGACGTTTTACGAACAAAGGGGCATATTTACAAGCCCCTATCACCACAGGAATGTCACTTTTTACGACGATACTGTGGCGATAGGGGCTTCACCTTATTTACAAGGCGGTGTTAAGCTACTAACATGGCCTAACGCCGCCTTGTAAATAAGGCACCCTTTCACACTATACTTACCGTGAAAGGGGTGGGCAATGGGTGCTGCAATGGGCGTTCCACCGCAACACCCATTGATTTTGACGCTGACCCATATTTACAAGAGTGGCGTAAATATGGGGCGGAGCCAAAATTAAGATCAAGCAAAACCTGGTCTTAACATGGTGAAACGAGGAGAAATGCCTACTTTCTCCTCGTGTTTTCTGTTTCTATCTGTGCTGCATTGTGCAGCACACTTAGAAACAACAAAACCTCATGAATGTTTGTTTATGTGTAGGAAGGTGTCCCTTCCTGCACATAAACAATCATTAAAAAATGATGATTTGCCACTTCTATGTGTGCTGCACAATACAGCACACATAGGAATTACAAATTGCCATTTGTGATTGTTTATGTTCAGGAAGAGACACCTTCCTGCACATAATCATTCCCTCAACGCAGGTACCTGCGTTAACGCTAGGCAGCTTAATTTAGTGCCAGCACTAGGGGAAATGTAGGGCTGCACTCAGGGGCGGCTCCTCCATTAGGGCGGAGGAGCGTCTCCCCACTGCTGTCTCAGCAGTGCGAGAAGCAGAAACATAAAATGGTAAAACTACAATTTTATGTTTCTGCTTCTCGCACTGCGAGAGAGCAGAAGGGTTTGGTTGGGGGTGGGTGGGTGGGCGGTTCTGCTCTTGGGCAGGGGAGGAGTGGCTTGCCCACTGCTGAGGGCGCTGACTGTTTTGTTGGCCCTCTGGGGCCGACCAAGCCAGTCATGCGCACTCTGCCTTTTCTCCATGTAGGCTGCATGCAGCCTACATTGGAGAAAGTGGCCTCCCCATAGGCGCCTGGCTGGTCGGCGTCCCAACCAATGACAACGCTGCCATCGGCTTAGGGGAGGGGAGGGAGGCTGCCTACTTCCTGTTCCTGCCGGAGGCAGGAGAGCAGGAAAACGCGGGACCTGGCCGGCCGGCGGACAGGTACGTTTTTTAAATTTACTTGCCTCCCACCCGCAATTAATGCCAGCTGCGACTGGCTGCACTGTATCTTTGTAAATATGGTGCATCCCTGCATTTTCAGAATGGTGGAGCATGGCGTTAGCAAGTTTTGCTTAACGCCACGCTCCGTCATTCTGTTGTGCATATGCCCCAAAATTCTCACAAAGAACGGCCTCAAACAGGGCTGCGTGCTGGGACCAAGCTTGTTCAATTTATACCTAGCCAATCTCGCAACTGCCCACCCACAAGACCTCAGCCACCCGCCAATATTGGCGTCAGAGAAGTTTGGCTGCCTGCAGAATGCAGATGACATTGTCCTCATGAGCCAGATCCTGATAGGCCTGCAATGCAGCATGAATGCTCTAAAAAACTACCTGGATACTCAAGGGTTAGAGCTAAACTTAAATAAAACAAAAGTAATGTGCCTGGTCGACACCACAGCTAAGACATTTGACTTCAAAACACTGAAAAAGAAATTGAACTGTCCGTCTTTCAGCCATTTGTTAACTGTAATGTCATCAGTGACCCATGGCACTGAAATCATGCACGGACAGGAAATATCTACACTCAACAAGATCCAAACGAGGGTGTATAAATCAGTGTTTTCAATACCAATCGTGCACGGACGGGAAATACCTACACTAAACAAGATCCAAATGAGGGTGTATAAATCAGTGTTTTCAATACCAAAAATGGTAGCTTGAATCCAGTGGCACAGTGAGCAAGGGACCCACGTCTGGGCATACCCATCCCACTTAGGGCGAAAAGTGTTACAGCAAACAAATGATGGACGGAATGCTGACAATGCAAACATTCTCCCCCAGTCAAAAGATCTGGGTTAAATCCATCGTTCTTTTGCCCACTACGCCACCCCAGTTTGGACCCAGCCATATGCAAATCAGTCTTGACCCTGTGCCCCATGGGAACAGTCCAGACCGAACTGCCAGGCCAGGTCCTCCCTGGACCGGAAACAAGCATCCTGGGACCGGTTTCAGGGTATGTCACCCTTCTTCAGCCAGGCTAGCTTGAATCCAGTGGCACAGTGAGCAAGGGACCCACGTCTGGGCATACCCCTCCCACTTAGGGCGAAAAGTGTTACAGCAAACAAATGATGGACGGAATGCTGACAATGCAAACGTTCTCCCCCAGTCAAAAGATCTGGGTTAAATCCATCGTTCTTTTGACCACTACGCCACCCCAGTTTGGACCCAGTCCCTTGCTCACTGTGCCACTGGAGCGGAGGGCTTTGGCTGTAGTTCCTCTTGACACTGGGAGTGTCTGAGTAAGTTTGCTGAGAACCAGACAAACTATTCTTCTTAGTACGAAGCCCTGGCGCATTTGGCCCCACCAGGTGGAGGTGAAACCATCATCATTGTGCAAGGGAGTATTGTGGGATCTATCCTTTCTCATACTTTGTAGTCAAAACTGAGAAAAGGCTTCAAACCTCTTTTTCTTTTTATCATCTGTTCTTGGAAAAGTTGGCACTCACAAGGATGTGAATTGAAGGGGTTACTGCCCTGCTCCAAAGACCCTAGGCTATATACAGACATTGTTCGTAGTTGCTGAGGGTCTCTGTACCCTTGACAAGGAGACAGCTCCTTTACTATGCAGGGTATTCTCTCTAAGGGCCAACACTCACTGTTTTTTCTCTCCACATAGAGGCCAGGTGACATTTTCTCCATCAAAGTGTCTGGTGTACGAGCTGATTACGATGGAGGTTACATGAGAGTAGATCAATTACCTCCTGACACAATCACTCCAAAGATGCTCTGCAAACGGAGGGTTCTCCAGAGGTCCTTCAAACCTTCAGTCGATCTATAGGGGACTCAACTTTCCAACGTATCCCAATCTCCTCAGAGGTTAATATGTGTGATGGGACACTTCCTTTTATGTACAACACTTTAAGAGATTCGGGTGCCTCACATTCATTATCATCATCAGCAGCAGCAGCATATAAATTACTAAAACCCCAAAATGGCACACACATTCTACTCATATACTGAGTTTAAAGGGAGAGGTGTTTAGAAGAGTCAAAAAATAGTTATATCACTATTAGACAATCTGAAAAGGTGTTTCATCCATTAGAAACCTGATTATCAAATAGTCTGTTTTCTGCCTTGGTTCTCATGGATCTTAAAGTGTCCGCTGCTTTCTATGGACCGGTGCTGTCAGGCACAGGGAACCACCACTTTCTAATTTGAAAAGGGAGTAGCAGCACTTCTCAGCAGGGGTTGAATATAGTTTTCTATGGTGCAACTGCACCAGGTAGTATCAGAGTGATTGAAATAAAAAGAATTTTAAAATATCTAAAACAATAAATAGCAGTAATATCTGAGTAAGTAAAAGTGAAAGTAGGTCTGAGGACTACAGAAAATTTGGTTAGTCACAATAATAGATGGAAAAAAAATAATTTTAGTTATTTCTAGAAAGATTGAAGGGTGGGTTGAGTTTTTAGTTTCTCTGGCAGCAAGTTTCATAAGTTGTTTGCTGCACCAGTGTATTATAGCTTAGGACGTTTTTAATTTTGGCATTTATAGTCTTTGCTTCACAGATTCAATATCTTTTTGAGATAGTTAGTAGCTTGGCCTAATACATACATTTTTTTATGGATTTTCGAATAAAAGCAACAGCACATATAAAATGTGATTCTGTTATCTAGGGGTGACCAGTCTAATTCTCTCAGGAGCTGGGAGATGTGATAAACTTTTCTCTTGAATGCGATGAAACTGCCATTGAAGTAAAGGCAGGATGTAGTAGGGTATGAGGGAATTGAGGAATGGCAACCAGAAGGGCATTTCCAATGTCTAAGCAGGGTCTAATTAGGGCACATGATCCTATTTTCACTTGGTGTCAGACACTGTCTGTCTTTCTTAGCAATTGGAGATCGGTATTGCCTGGGTGGTGGTCAGGTTCTCTGTTGCACCTTGCATTAGTGAATTAAGATGGCCCGTGTTTGCAACTGTTAATGACTTTGCAATAATGTCCCTGAGTTCCTCTGATAGATAATGTTGAATATTCCTGAGGTCCTGAACAGAATAATTAGATGAAGAGACACCAGTGTTAATCCATAGACCTAAGGGTGTCAATAATCATTGATGGTGTTTTAAGTTTGTCAAAACAGGGATCTGGTATCCAACTAACAACATAAGATTTGGGGGCTCTGGCAATTTCACTTTGGAATTACTGAAGCTATTTGGAACAGGGTTGTTATTCCTAAAATGCTCTTGTGTGTAGGCATGTACATATGAATAAGAGAACACTAGCCACAATGTTCTTCACCGTGTACTTTGTGTTGTGGAATACATCTGATAATCAATTACTATTTGCGTCATGTCTACTTCAACATCTACAAACTTGGGTAAAGCAGAAATACCTTATACCACAAATTCAAATAGGTTTCAGACCAGGCATGGGAACACTAAAGAATTTGACAGCATTAAATATTTTAGTAGAGAAGGCCAAGCAAAGGAAATCCCGGCTATTTTTGTGTTTTGTAGATCGTAAATCCACCTTCGATTGGGTCCCCTGAAATCGCCTCTGGCCAAAACTTAAGGATTGGGGCATTCCAAGAGATTTGTTGAGGACAATAACTGCGCTGCACACAGACACCTCAGTGCAGGTCAAAATAGGTGATTGTATTGTATTGTATTGTATTGTAATTGCATTTATATAGCGCTTACTACCCCTGACGAGGCGTCGAAACGCTTTTTCGGCAAGTAGCACGCTACTCGAGAACCCATAAAGCATTAGTGTTGAATTAGTGTAGTGAAATATGAAAGTAATTTGAGTGGTGGATAGGTTAGTCAGTTATTTGGATTCAGAAGGATAGCGGAGGGATAGAAGGAAAAAGGTTTGCATTTCTATAGCGCTTGTTACCCCTGATGGGGTGTTTAAACGTTTTGTTGGCGAGTAGCACACTACTCCGGAACCCATAAAGGATTAGTGGTGAATTAGTATAGTGAAATCTGAAAGTAATTTGATTGGTGGATATGTTATTCAGTTATTTGGTTAGAGCAGGGTAGCGGAGGGATAGAAGAGGGAAAAAAGGTTTCTATTTATACAGTGCTTGCTAACCCTGATGAGGTGTTGAAGCGCTTTTTCGGCGAGTAGCACGCTACTCTGGAACCCATGAAGGATTAGTGGTGAATTAGTATAGTGAAATATGAAATTTGAAAAGTGGACATGTTAGTCTGTTTTTTTGATTGAAAAGGATAGTGGAGGGATAGAGGAGTGAAGGATTTAGACTTATTATTTTGTTTTTTTTGGAGTGCATCACAGTAGGAGGAGGAGGCTTGGGATGAGTAAAAAGGGATGTGGAGGGGAAGAGTCAGAGGGAAGAGTTTAGAAAGGTTTGTTTTGGGGGACTGGTGTAGTAAAAGAGGTGTCAGATGATGCAAGAAGGGGTAGAGTAGGAGACGTTTTACGAACAAAGGGGCATATTTACAAGCCCCTATCACCACAGGAATGTCACTTTTACGACGATACTGTGGCGATAGGGCTTCACCTTATTTACAAGGCGGTGTTAAGCTACTAACATGGCCTAACGCCGCCTTGTAAATAAGGCACCCTTTCACACTATACTTACCGTGAAAGGGGTGGGCAATGGGTGCTGCAATGGGCGTTCCACCGCAACACCCATTGATTTTGACGCTGACCCATATTTACAAGAGTGGCGTAAATATGGGGCGGAGCCAAAATTAAGATCAAGCAAAACCTGGTCTTAACATGGTGAAACGAGGAGAAATGCCTACTTTCTCCTCGTGTTTTCTGTTTCTATCTGTGCTGCATTGTGCAGCACACTTAGAAACAACAAAACCTCATGAACGTTTGTTTATGTGTAGGAAGGTGTCCCTTCCTGCACATAAACAATCATTAAAAAATGATGATTTGCCACTTCTATGTGTGCTGCACAATACAGCACACATAGGAATTACAAATCGCCATTTGTGATTGTTTATGTTCAGGAAGAGACACCTTCCTGCACATAATCATTCCCCTCAACGCAGGTACCTGCGTTAACGCTAGGCAGCTTAATTTAGTGCCAGCACTAGGGGAAATGTAGGGCTGCACTTCAGGGGCGGCTCCTCCATTAGGGCGGAGGAGCGTCTCCCCACTGTCTACGCAGTGCGAGAAGCAGAAACATAAAATGGTAAAACTACAATTTTATGTTTCTGCTTCTCGCACTGCGAGAGAGCAGAAGGGTTTGGTTGGGGGTGGGTGGGTGGGCGGTTCTGCTCTTGGGCAGGGGAGGAGTGGCTTGCCCACTGCTGAGGGCGCTGACTGTTTTGTTGGCCCTCTGGGGCCGACCAAGCCAGTCATGCGCACTCTGCCTTTTCTCCATGTAGGCTGCATGCAGCCTACATTGGAGAAAGTGGCCTCCCCATAGGCGCCTGGCTGGTCGGCGTCCCAACCAATGACAACGCTGCCATCGGCTTAGGGGAGGGGAGGAGGCTGCCTACTTCCTGTTCCTGCCGGAGGCAGGAGAGCAGGAAAACGCGGGACCTGGCCGGCCGGCGGACAGGTACGTTTTTAAATTTACTTGCCTCCCACCCGCAATTAATGCCAGCTGCGACTGGCTGCACTGTATCTTTGTAAATATGGTGCATCCCTGCATTTTCAGAATGGTGGAGCATGGCGTTAGCAAGTTTTGCTTAACGCCACGCTCCGTCATTCTGTTGTGCATATGCCCCAAAATTCTCACAAAGAACGGCCTCAAACAGGGCTGCGTGCTGGCACCAAGCTTGTTCAATTTATACCTAGCCAATCTCGCAACTGCCCACCCACAAGACCTCAGCCACCCGCCAATATTGGCGTCAGAGAAGTTTGGCTGCCTGCAGAATGCAGATGACATTGTCCTCATGAGCCAGATCCTGATAAGCCTGCAATGCAGCATGAATGCTCTAAAAACTACCTGGATACTCAAGGGTTAGAGCTAAACTTAAATAAAACAAAAGTAATGTGCCTGGTCGACACCACAGCTAAGACATTTGACTTCAAAACACTGAAAAAGAAATTGAACTGTCCGTCTTTCAGCCATTTGTTAACTGTAATGTCATCAGTGACCCATGGCACTGAAATCATGCACGGACAGGAAATATCTACACTCAACAAGATCCAAACGAGGGTGTATAAATCAGTGTTTTCAATACCAATCGTGCACGGATGGGAAATACCTACACTAAACAAGATCCAAATGAGGGTGTATAAATCAGTGTTTTCAATACCAAAAAGAGTTTCACCAGCGCAGGTACGACTAGAGTTTGGTTAAAAAAATCAATTAATTCAAAGTATGTGCACTTTTACCAAACTCTGCTGGAAATTGCGCTCCTCTGAAAGTGGCTCTATTAACAATATATGCTGGCTTGAATACGAGGAGCACCAGCACAACTCCCAAAAAGGTTCTTGGGGAGAATATCTAAGCCAGGCAACAGAGGCTGCCGGCACGGGTCGCGGGTGGGGCGCTCGCTGGATGCTCTTAAAAAAATAAATAAATAAAATACTAAAACTTAGCTTGCCGCCGCCAGGTCCCGCGTCTTCTCTCCTGCTGCCTGTGTCCGACTCCAGGTCGGAACAGGAAGCAGGCAGCCAGGCTCCCACCCCTAAGCCAATCACAATGCTCCAATGGAGCGTTGTGATTGGTCTGAGCGCCGTGATACGGCGCTCAGCCAGGGGCTGTAAGGGTGGGCATGTTATCCATGCAGGCTGCAATGCGGCCTGCATGAAGAACAGGGGAGTGGGCATGACTGTTTTGGGCGGCCCGAGAGGGTCGACCAAACAGCCATTTCACACAGGAGTGTCTACCACTCCTCCCCTGCAGCTCCGCCCAGCCCCCTCATGCACTGCCGCAGCAGGAGGAAAAAATAAAATGATAATAACATTCCGTTATTATCATTTTATTTTTTCCTTTCTTTGCTGCTCCTGGCAGTGGGGCGACTCTCATCCGCCTTAGCGGAAGAGCCGCCACTGCCATTCAATCGAGGATCTAGCCATTCAGGAACTATGGGCCATGAGTATTGAAAAAGATGCTTTTACTCGAATAACAAACTCTTCTACACGCTTGCTGTCTCCGCTAACTGATAAAAATGCCCTCGCAGGAAGGAGACATGTCTTGACAGTGATTAGCTCGTATAAAAGCTTGAGACCTCAGGAATATCTATCTGTGCACTTTTCCCAAGCCACTAGACACCAATTTATGTTACATCAACTAGGGATCACGAACACTAAAGATCTCATTCCATCATGGAAAAAACTGTTGAAAAACCAAAGCTGCCGTCTATGTGGATACCATCAAGAGTCGCTAAAGCATTTATTATGCCTATGTCCGGACTCTTTAGCTGAACAAAAAAGGTTGTTGAAACCAAGTTTCATAAAGCTGCAAATTTGTTCCTGCCGGCAAGCAGTAATAAACTGGTTAAGTGGCAGCTCAATGCCCGTATCCTGCAAGGGAGAAACATTTTGAAGACTGCTCCTAAAAGAGCTGGGTCAATGAAAGAGCAAGGTTATGCTATCTCCAAGACCGCTCATCTTGCAACTCACTAGCTACTTTTCTGCCCCGTTTCAAGAGGACAACTTGTGAAATCGCCCAAAAACTAATTGAGGGGTATGGCCAGGCTACCTTGAAAAGAACTCTTTTGCTCATGCTTATTGCATTCAACAATTCTTGTTTAAGGGGCACTCATGCACTTTATAAACCCCACCCAAATAGGTCGATTTTTTTTTTTATTGTTCAAAAAACCTATTTGGTGGGATTATGATGGGGCAATGTCATGCTACCTTTACGTTTACCTTTACAGATCTACTTTGTGCCTGATATTTGCACCCTACAAAGTGGCCTAAGGGGTACTTACCTGTACTTACCGGTATTGGTGAACTGTACTTCGCCATTTTATAAAAGGGGCCCACATAAATACAAATCCGTCCTTAGAAAAATGCATGGAGCCCGTTGTTACTTACTTGCCGCTGTTGCCGTGACCGCGGGGGAGCAGGAACCACAATCCCCAGCCTGCTTTGTGGCGTGGACGCCGCCAACGCAGTCCGCACGCACCAGGAGGCGCTCAAATACCGGCCAGGGCTCCCGCAGCACGGGAGCCCGTTCTTACTTACTTGCTGCTGTTGCCGTGACCGCGGGGGGCCGCGGGGGAACAGGAACCACAACCCCCAGCCTGCTTTGCGGCGTGGACGCCGCCAACGCACTCCGCACGTGCCAGGAGCCGCTCAAATACCAGCCAGGGCTCCCGCAGCGCAGGACGCGCGAGGTCGCCCGGGCAAAGCCCGGGCCAAGGGCGGGCCCATCTGCACCCGTCCGAGCCTGGAAGAGGCTGGGCTGGGCCACCACCCTAACTTTATTACCCTGGTTTTTCTTATCGTTGGACGGGGCTCCTCTGGCGCATATCGTGTGGGAGTAATTGTCTGAAGAGTTAGAAGACATGGGTAAGAGTAAGCAAACTATGCCGGGGCCAGGCGGGGCGGCCGCAACGACTCTTGATTCATTCCTGGCCAGGGCAGCAAGTGTTCTGTCTAATGAAATTGCCCTGACGGAAAGGAGACTTTCACTGGAATTGACTAATCTGCCCCAGAGCCCGGTCCTTTCACATGGCTCGGTCCCAACGATAGGGCAAAGTGAGACTGTACCTACTGCATCAGCTGTTTTGTTAGAAGAACTCGAGGGCAACCAAGGGGAGGGTGTATCTATGCTGGAACCTCCGGTAAAAAAGAAAAGAGGTGGAGGCAAAAGATCTGTTCAGCCCCCTAAAAAACAAGCTGCATTAGTCATTCCGGATCCATCAAATGAGGTCTTGAGCCAATCCATGAACAATTTATCGCAAAAAATAGAAGACATTTTTAAGTCCTATCTAGCTCCAATTGTTGCACGGTTCGATAAGTTGGAATCACTACTGCATCAGTCTAATGAGTGTCTCTCTAGTCTTGTAACTAATGGTAAGGGGTTGGAGCCGGGAGGGTTGAAGGTAGGGCGGGGTTCTGCCCAGTTGGATGGTCATGACATCTCAGGGCCAACAATCAGCAGTCGGCCCATGGGTTCAATGATCACCCTACCGTTGGGCCAGGCCCCCAGGGAAGCATTAGACGCCCTAAAAGAAGTAGGGATGAAAGAGTTGCCCAGGATGGAGTCTCGCATAGTACATTGGGGACTGATTTACAAGAAGCACGGGTGGTCCCAAGGACTGAGACACATGGCCTAAAACCCCCCAACCTGCCAAGTAGGCAGGATGAGAGAACCGACATTGTACATCTACCCCCTGAGTCTGCTCCTTTAGTGACCGTTTTGGTAGGTGTGCCACCCTTGCGGGGGAACCCTAAGGAAACAACGATTGATTTAATACACAAGGTGACACATTGGCTAGATAGATCACGAATAAATGGTCGCTCTATTGCCCCCCCATGTCATCATGGCTAGAAGAGTCGGTTGGGTGGGGAAAGCAACAAATAAAGATAGGCGTTGGGACTGCATTGTGGTTAATGTGACACATCCTCTACACGCAAGAGCCATATTATGTAATAAGCCAAGACCAGACTCCCACACCGGTATCCAGGCCCTTCCGCTCTCCTTTTTCCACCCAGACGGGGCCCAACATCATAATTCCAGGGGCAGTATACTCACGTCGTTCTCAAGGGTTGCTGTTGCAAAGTCAAAAAGTGTGCACGAACACAACCATTCATCTCGCAAATAGATTTTCCCCTTTAAGGGATCTTGACAGTTTTGACTGACTATCAACCCCTAATGACCACAAGATCAGCACAAATTCCCCCTCTTTCGCTCAAACGGCCAGATTGTGACAATAAAGTGTTGGACCCTTCTGTTTGTACCTTCATGTCTTGGAACATTGCGGGGTTGAGGGCGAAAAAAGATGACGTGCAGTGGACAGCTATAATAAAATCTGCCTATATCATCACATTGCAAGAAACTTGGGACACGTCGGATTCATTTGTGATGGATGGCTTCGCCTCCTTTTTTAAGGCTGCATCTCCCTCTGCTATAGGACGAGCCAAGGGAGGTTTGCTTATTTTAATATCGCTCAAGTTATCATGCTCTATTAAAGGCCTGCTCAGTTTATCCCCTAACCTGTTAGCAGTTGAACTAACTTTCCCCAGGAGACCCACTATGGTGATTATAAATTTTTATAATTCCTTTTGTAGGGTGAACGACAAGGAGCATATAGTTGCCCTTGAGAGTTTTTTAGAGGATATTGCACAGGACAGACACACCCCCTACGAAATGATTATAATGGGAGATTTTAATGTACACCGTTGCCTTTCAAACTGCATACTGGACAGGGGGACACTGGATGACCTGGCCACCGTGGTTCATTTTGAACATTCACCCCAAGATATCCTGTTAGAAAGCATTTTTGCTAGTAATAATCTACACTGTCTAGAACACACGGATGAAGTGGAGACCATACCCTCCTTTTTCGGGAGGGGATGTTGGGCAACCATTGATTATATTGTGGTGTCCGCCCCATTACTTCATAACACAAAGGAAGTAAGGTCATCATGGACCGGCTACAGTGACCACAACCCTATTATTGCAGAATTCAAAGGTCTAATGGCCACCCGGGGTGCAGAGCCAAAGACCCTAGCAAATGGGGAATTTCAGCCTACTGATCAGGCCCATAAAATTAGGTCGGGGTCGATCATTCCGGAGCACTTCTTAGCCCAGTTATATGCGGAGGGTAATGAAGACATCAAGCAATGTCTCGACACCCATACTGAGCCTGAAGAGGTCCTAGAAGCATTTGACAAATTGGCAAAGCAGATCGCAAATAAGTTAACTGTTAAAGGAGGCCCAGTAGGTACCAAGGGGGCCAAATGGTTTAATGCAGATTGTTCCAAAGCCCACAAAGCCCTTATGGTAGCACTAAAAAATAAGCCTAGGGATCTCGAATTGATCAAAACATGCAGGAAAGCATATAACAAGGCTCTAAAGCTGAGGAAAGATGACATAAGGGAACAGGCATGGGAGTATTTAAACCAGGCAAGTACCCTTGCCAATTGTTCCAAATTTTGGAAGGTTGTAAATAGCCCCTTTTTTAAGAACGACCACATGACGAGAACAGTGTGTTATTCCCGCGGATAGATGGGTCAGCCATTTTGAGCAGATCTATGCGGAGGTGGCTGTAGATCAAACGGATTCATTCTGGGTACCCTCTACCGTACCGCTTTCATTAGGTTTTGGAGTGAACGAAGTCCAGAAAGCAATTGAGGATGCATCCGCACGAAAAGCCCCAGGTGCTGACGGGATACCGGTGGACCTTTATAAATCAGACTCAGGTAAATGGGCAAAAATTTTAACCAAGGTTTTTAATGCTGCCACAATGGTAGGTTTACCACATTCTTGGTCTACGGCGGTGATTTTGCCTATTTTTAAAAAGGGTGCTAGAGATGACCTGGCATGTTACCGCCCGATTTCATTATTAGATTCTGCAGCAAAAATAATGGGCAAGGTAATTTTAGATCGTTTAAGTAATTAGCTGGAAGAAAGCAATGTGTTATCAGACTTGCAATTTTGTTTTAGAAAAGGTATGGGAACGGTGGACCAATGTATGAATTTATATATGATGACCAGCAAATATACCCTAGCCAAAAAAGGTCGTATGTTTATGGCCTTTATGGATTTGATGTCCGCCTTTGACAGAGTAAATAGATCAAAATTATGGCTTTTATTGTTAGAAATAGGTATGGACGTAAATTTGGTATCTTTTTTACACTGGTCTCATTTTAATTTAACTGCCTCTGCAAGATACAATGAAAACGGTTCCTTAACAAATTCATGGAAGGTAAAAAGAGGAGTAAGGCAGGGATGTATTCTTGCACCGGTCCTATTTACACTTTATATAAATAATCTAGGGGCCGTGTTATGTGATGCAAGTATGGACACACCGAGAGTAGGTCTTAAACCCATCCCTGCCCTTTTATATGCAGATGATGCAGTTTTACTTGCCAGGACACCAATAGCACTGAAACGTCTTGTTAACACTTTTATTGATTTTATGGTCGCTTTAGACCTCTCTGTTAATTTCACTAAATCTCATACAATGTCTTCCGGCAATTCAAAGCGTGAGAAGAACTCACTCATATGTAAAGGTGGGGTGTTGTCCAATGTAGCAACCTACCCATACCTGGGTTTGACGAAATTGGTTCATGGGTGGCACAGCGGACACTTAAGAAAAATACGCTAGCAAGGGCAGCAGGGGCAACATTGGATTTTGCCAGAAGACTAGGGAGTAAACCCTTATTGCCGATCTTGAAGGTTTACAATGAGAAATGTGTCCCTATGACAACATATGGCAGTGTGGTTTGGGGCTACAAGGAGGTCAACGAAATACAAGGGGCTGAAAATAAATATCTACGAAAACTTTTAGCCGCCCCCCCAAGTACCCCTGCCTTTATGTGACATGAAGAACTAAGGCAGGGCTACATTTCAGATTGTATTGCAGTGGCTCCATTGATATGGTGGTTAAAAACATGGTCCAGACCAAAGCCCAGCTTAAATCAAATTATTTTAGAAGACTGTATGAAGTTAGATAGAGCCTTAGACATCCCCTGGTTAGGTTACGTTTCTCAACAGCTCTCAGCTTTAGGACGTCCCGAGCTTTTTAATCAACTTAGACAGATGCATTCTGAGGAAGTGAAAGACATAAAAAATCAATTTTTAACCAAGAGAAGGATGGAAAGGGAAACAAATGAACTTAGCAAACCCATGTGTAGACACTATGGGGCCGATTCCGATTCGGGCCGGAAAACGTACCGACCGACTCGGTACGGGAATAAAGTCCGACCGACACGTACCTGCGCTGCCCGACCTGGGTAGTACGATGAAATGCATGTGAATCACGACCGACTCGCACGGAACACAAGCCGAACGACCGAACCGGATGGAAACAAGCTATCTGGCCGGGAAACCACGCGAATCGAACCGACCGACACGCACCAGGAATGAACCCGAACGAAACGTACCCGCGAACTCCGAGCCGCGCAGTACGATGCAATGCGTGGAGAACCAGACCGAGTCGCACGGAGACCAAGCCGCACGACCGACACGCATACAAAACCCTGCCGAAGCAACCCAATACACCGCGACCGACGCGTACGCCGCACAATAAACCTAGCAGAAACACAGCGTGAACGACTCGGAGAAGCTGGCACGAGACAACTGCAGTGTCCTACTCGGTCAGAAGAACGTCTCCTACATGCACAAAAAATACAAAGGGAAAAATACAAACAAAATGGCGAAACAAGCAATGACAAAGTCAATAAATACAGGGGGAAAAAAACAGGGAACAAGGACACACCCCCAACTCCACCTATATAAAGGCCACAAATCCCTACCATGATCCTTTGCAAATTCAACTGACCTGCCAGCACAGAACACCAACACACAGCAACCACAGACACACTCACAGCTCATCCATCACACAAGCCTCACACCATTAGCACCTCAACAAATAGCACCCTCACATACACCCAGCAAAATCTACACACACACACCCTCACTTGCACACACACACACATCAATCACCACCACCACCCATCACCATGCCCCCAAAGAAGAATCATAAGTTCCTAGACAGTGAATTGGAAGTCCTGGTAGATGAGATCCTCAGGGTAGAGCCACACTTGTTTGGTACATTGGTCCAACAGACCCCCATGTCGCAGAAAACCAAGATGTGGGAGAGGATCGTCGACAGGGTGAACGCACAATCACCATGTTTGCGCACAAAGGAAGACATCCAGAACAGGTGGTATGATGTGCGCAGGAGGGTCAGGGACCTACTAAAGAAGGATTACATCGTGAGTCAGCGCACCGGCAGTGGCCCTCCTGCCAAACCACTATACCTCAAGCCCTGGGAGGAGAAGGTGCGGGCCATCCTACCACCAGTGAGCGTATATGGACTAACAAACATCCCAGAGCCTGGTGAGTACACAACTAATATACCCAATATTGTGTGGCAATACACACACATCACTGTCAAGGGGATAGTCAAACCTTGCACCCTTAGCAAATCCACAGCAACCAAAAGATAATCATACCAAGATGACTATGTTAGTCAGAGAAACACAATACCTGCCATCTCATAGTGATATGTAACAGTGTCATGACAGGTACAAACCTAACAATAAATAGAGCAAGCCAGTGGCACAAATATAACAAACAAACAGTCACATATGTTGCCACCACCAGAACACCACCTCACAGGGAAGCTCACTGAAAGGAAGGAATTCTGGGTATGCTGGTGAAGTCAGTGTAGGCAATAGCATGATGGGAGTTGTAGTCACAGATATTGGTCAGCCTCACAATTGGCCCATCAACACCACTCTCAACCATGCACACATCACAGGGAGTTGAAAAGGACTGACAAGATGGCTGACACTGGGTACTGCTGTGGGGAGCACAAGGCCCTGCTGGGAACTGTGCACCAACCAACAGCAGGACACCACTGACTGACATCCTGAAAGCCAAATTGCACTCCCTGCAATGGAAGCATGTTCCATGGTGGGATATCTGGCTGGGTGGGAAGGAGGACTGACAGCTCTGACCATAGTTACAAGCAGCTGTTCCCACACACCCCCTTAACACAAACTCCACACAACTCACCTGGGAGAATGCAATGCCTCACACTTTAATTTAATATCCCACAAAGAACCACCACACTGGGTTATGCTGTGTGAAGCACAGGGACACTTTTGGGACATGCAGCCAAACAAACGCCAGGACAACACTGTCAGCCATCCTGGCAGCACAGGCACACTACCCCACAGGGAAGCAGAGTCAAAAGGAAGGAAGTATGGGCATGCTGGGAAGGGGGGGTGTAGGCAATAGCATGATGGGAGTTGTAGTCACAGATATTGGTCACCCTCACAATTGGCCCATCAACACCACTCTGAACCATGCTCACATCACAGGGAGTGGAAAACAACTGACAAGATGGCTGACACTGGGTACTGCTGTGGGGAGCACAAGGCCCTGCTGGGAACTGGGCACCAACAAACAACAGGACCACACTGTCAGCCATCTTGCCATTGCTGTCACACTCACACACTGTGAAGTCCACTCAAAAGGAAGGAAGTATGGGCATGCTGGGAAGGGGGGTGTAGGCAATAGCATGATGGGAGTTGTAGTCACAGACACTGGTCACCCTCACAATTGGCCCATCAACACCACTCTGAACCATGCTCACATCACAGGGAGTGGAAAACAACTGACAAGATGGCTAAAAATGGTGCTCTGTTGTGGGGAGTACCAGGCCCTGCTGGGACCTGGGCACCAACCAACAGCAGGACACCACTGACTGACATCCTGAAAGCCAAATTGCACTCCCTGCAATGGAAGCACGTTCCATGGTGGGATATCTGGCTGGGTGGGAAGGAGGACTGACAGCTCTGACCATAGTTACAAGCAGCTCTTCCCACACACCCCTTCACACAAACTCCACACAACTCACCTGGGAGAATGCAATGCCTCACACTTCAATTAAATATCCCACAAAGAACCACCACACTGGGTTATGCTGTGTGAAGCACAGGGACACACATGGGACTTGTAGCCAAACAAACGCCAGGACAAGACTGTCAGCCATCCTGGCAGCACAGGCACACTACCCCACAGGGAAGCAGAGTCAAAAGGAAGGAAGTATGGGCATGCTGGGAAGGGGGGTGTAGGCAATAGCATGATGGGAGTTGTAGTCACAGATATTGGTCACCCTCACAATTGGCCCATCCACACCACTCTGAACAATGCTCACATCACAGGGAGTGGAAAACAACTGACAAGATGGCTGACAATGGTGCTCTGTTGTGGGGAGTACCAGGCCCTGCTGGGACCTGGGCACCAACCAACAGCAGGACACCACTGACTGACATCCTGAGAGTCAACCTGAACCCACTGCAAGGGTGGCATGCTTCATGGTGGGATGACTGGGCTGGGTGGAGAAGGAGGGCCGGTTGTCCACCAAATACAACCAATGCTGGCCATGCACACACCTCAACATTCACATTTAAATGCCTCAGGTTTGCAGGACAATGTGCTACACCAATATCAACCTCTTACTGTGACAACTTAGGTCAATGCAATGTACAGGGCCGCATCCAGAGGTACAGTCACAACTGTCAGGTGTGTGAACCATTGATGCCTGTAGAAACATAACATACATTGTGTGTCTCTTACAAAAACAGGTGATGATGGGGACATAGCAGCAGACGATGAGGAGTCCCAGTCCCAGGCCCCGGGGGACACTGAGCGCACTGGTGTGGAACAGCCTCTGCCCTCCTCGGATGGCGAAGACCCACCTGGCCCCTCCGGCGTGAGTCATCATGCAGCACCAGCAGGACCAACATCTGCACCCCCTGCACCCACTCCTCCAACAACTGCCAACACACAGACCACCCCCGCCGACACGGACAGACCAAGGACCACCAATGACAACAGCACAGGGACCCTGGCCCAACGTCGAGCTACGGACAACGACCCCAGTAACAACCCCCAAGGGGGCCTAGGGACACCTCTGCGTGCCACCGCAGGTCCCGCACGTGTCGCCAGGGGTGGTGGGAGGGGTGGTAGACATAGGTCGCTGTTTGCAGAGGGGTCTGGACTGCATGATGACCCACAACTGGTACGCATTGCTGATGCCTACCAGAATAGCACCGGAGAGGTCACCCAGGTAGTGGGGATCCTCAAGGACATTCAACAGCAGCAGGCTGCCCATCATGCCCGCTTGGACTCACACATGTCCCGTGTGGAGACACACATGTCCCATGTGGAGACACACATGTCTGGCATGGAGTCCAAGTGGGACACATTGCAAGAACTGACAGCGGTGCATAGGGACATATTGACATGCCTCCGCCAGATTAGCACCAACATGGCCACACCTCCCTGTGTGCCCACAACATCTGGTGCTGCAACACCTGCAACTGCCACAGGGAGGGAGGAGGACTCTGGCGGAGAGTCCCCTGCACCGCAGCAGCCTGCACGTGAGGGTCCCCCCCCAAAGAAGAGGGGTCATCCGAGGAAGGAAAACTGAGAGGTCGATGGCCATGTACATCCCCCAGGATGTACACCTGTTCTGGAAATTCTCCTTTGTGTGCAAACTGTTCACCCTGTCGAATGCAACACAACTCACCCACATGACATGGGGAGTTCAAGTTGGACCAATGTATCAGATCACTGTTGACTTTACTCTGGACATTTCTGCTACCAAGACTTCCAACTCACCTGGGAACTTTGGATCACAATCCCAATGTACAGCACCCACCATCCTGTGCACTAACCTCACACATGTATGTAATAAACTCACCAATACACCATACTTGCCTCTGTTGTGATTCCAACGTTGTTATTGTCACGGAGATGATGATCTGCCAAATGACACCGTGTATGCTATCTGCCACAGCAAGTTCAACACCGTCATGTGAGTCATGGCGACGTGTCACATATGAGGGAGACACACCACTAGGGCTACACAACACATAGACACCAGGGCCATCGGACTCATCGCCTACACTGATGTTGCCAGGAAATATTGTGGAATGCACAGACACCACACCTATTCAGAGTCTGTGTTAACTAGCCCACAGGTGCAGTAAGCAAATGTCAGTCAGATGTGTGACCACAGACAACGCACATCCCAAGGTGAAGCACAGGTTTATTACACATTTGCAACATGTTGTTTCCACTACAGATGCAAGGTAATCCCACGTGGCAGTGGCCACACAGTCAACAAGTGTAGAAGAAAGAAAGTCCAGGGGTGTGGGGCACATCACCTGTAGGGAAACGACTGCTTCCACCCTGGAAGTTGAATCATGGTGTCGGGGGATCCGAGTTGACCAAACAACTCTGAAAGCACCCTGTGAAGGACAGACATGACACACAGTCAAAAGCACTGAAGAACAGGACAGAACTGCAATACTCATGCCCAATACATGTCACAAGATACCTACACAAAACCAAGTTAGCATGTCAACACTGTTGGGGAGTACAGACTACCTGTAAGGACACATCGCTGCACGCATCCAGTCAAGTAGCACATGGCCACACTCAAACAGCAACAGAGCACCACCAACACATATCATGCAAACTCAAATCATTGACATGATATCTCTGGATACTCACATTCAGCTGAAGAAGTTGGTGATGAGCTGTGTGCGGACATCACCCTCATCATCATCATCATCACTGGCATCGTGGCCCAGGCCAGGATCCTCCACAGGTGGCGGATGTTGGTCATCGTCATCCAGGATGAGAGGCAACTCCATCCGCACTGCCAGGTTGTGTAGCATGCAGCAGACGATGACAATCTTGCACACCTTTGCTGGGGCATATGGGAGGGCCCCTCCTGTCTTGTCCAGGCAGCGGAAGCGGCTCTTCAGGAGACCAAATGTCCGCTCGATCACTCTCCTGGTCCGACCATGTGCCTCATTGTAGCGCATCTGGGCTGGTGTCACAGGGTTCCTGAGGGATGTCCGCAACCACAGCATGTTGGGGTATCCGGAGTCACCTACAGACAGACAATTGCACATTAGCTGAGTTGGAAAAGAGTGCGGAATACAACATAGCAGAACACACACACTGGTACAAAGTCAGTACACACCGACAAGCCAGGCACGCTGGTTCCGCATCTGTGACATCATCCTCGGGATGCGACTACTCCTCATCACGAAGGCATCGTGTGCCGAACCAGGGAAACGTGCACACACATGTGAGATGCTCATATCTGCAAGACATACCACCAGAGCATTGATCGAGTGATAATGTTTACGGTTCCTGTATGCCTGCTCATGTGCCTGTGGTGGTACCAAAGCCACATGTGTCCCATCAATGGAGCCAATGACATCTGGCATCCTCCCCAGGGCATAGAAGTCACTCTTGACGTCAGTGAATTGTTGACGTTTAGGGAAATAGATGTACTGGTTCAGGCATCTCAACATTGCCTCCAAAATATCGCGTAGCACACGGCTGAACATAGTCTGTGACATCCCACCAGCAGACGCCACAGTGTGTTGAAAGGTACCAGTGGCAAAGAAGTGTAGGGCTGCCATCACCTTCACCTTGGGGGTCAGCGCTGTAGGGTACGGCCAGCCAGGTTGCAAATGTGGGGCCAAGCGCACTGCCAAATCCTCAAACAGCTGCCTGGTGAAGCGGTACCGTCGGATGCAGTCACGTTCCACCATCGTTGCAAGGTCAGGGAATGGTCTATGGACAGCTGGTGCCCTGCAGTGCATAGGTGAAGAAAGAAAGATTGTCAGTCACCCCACATATGTGGCATAGACCAGACTCATTATCACATGATACATCATTACGAGACACAAGTACATGATGTGTGTGCCGTTCCGTAAGGACATGTATGGCACCGAAATGGACAACATCTAACATCACAGTTCAACATGTGTCCTCAACAAGTCCCAGGTTGTGCTATGGGATATCATTAGGCTGTGTCACAGTACCCATGTACTGCTGTCACGTTCCAAACACACACCACAGTGACATGTGAGGACAGATGTGCCCCAGGCATCACAGCTCATTGACAGGTAGATTCCCAGGGACCCTGTATTGCCACATGGACACTGGCATGACATGGTGCATCATGAATACACCACAGCAAAACAACCATGACCCCCCACAGGTAGTGGTCCCTGTTGCCTCGGCAGGACAGAAATGGACGTCTGTGACACACACACGCACAACATCAAAGTCCATGCACAAACAACGTGGATGTGGAACTGTCTGCCATTGTGCACATGGAATCAGAGACATTGTAAACACAGCATGCACACAGACTGTGGAGGGCCATCACTATTGTGGCAATGGGTCACTCTGTGACGTACATACCATCCCACATGGGACTCAGGGGGTATGTGACATGACATACACAACCGTGAAATGTGACCATGCCACATGCTCTGAAATGAACAGTTGCACATCACAGTGGTCATGTGCACAACACACAAAGGATCCTGTCCCCATGAACACGTGCACAGCCTGGGAGTGGCTGCCCCCAAGTGCCACCCCAAAAACCACATGTTGACCCCCATACACAGAAAAGGTAATGCAGCCTTACATGCCTTAGGATACAGTGTGGACAGGCTGTGGTGTTGTAGGTGTGCCCCTGAGTCCCTGGCAAGTATATGTTACTGGCATACATTCACCAGTGATAAGCATGGTGACATATGCGAGTGACCTGTACAGGGAAGCGTCGTACAGCAATGGACCGATCGGTGTGCACGCACTGGCCATTGAATCTGTTGTGAGCGGGTACGCGTTGTACCCGGAATACGCGTTGTACAGCAATGGACCGATCGGTGTGCACGCACTGGCCATTGAATCTGTTGTGAGCGGGTACGCGTTGTACCCGGAATACGCGTTGTACAGCAATGGACCGATCGGTGTGCACGCACTGGCCATTGAATCTGTTGTGAGCGGGTACGCGTTGTACCCAGAATACGCGTTGTACAGCAATGGACCGATCGGTGTGCACGCATTGGCCATTGCATATGATGTGACCGGGTACGCGTTGTACAGCAATGGACCGATCGGTGCGCACGCATTGGCCATTGCATATGATGTGAGCGGGTATGCGTTGTCATCCGATGTACGCGTTGTACAGCAATGGACCGATCGGTGCGCACGCATTGGCTATGGCCTGGCATGGCAACGGACGCGTTTTCAAACCTTTAACGAGTCTGATGCTGTGAATTCAGTTGGCCACCCACAACAATGTTGCAAATTCATGGGTCTCATGAAGTTGAACTTTTGAAGGATGCTGTGGGCGTGTGTAAGTGGTGCAATTCCATGGATTGGCCAGATTCAGAAGATGCAAACGACTTGGACCTATCACTTTGGACACATGGGACGGTATCTGCCTCAGCAGCACACATATAATGCTGGCTGTTCCCCTGAGAGCTCACTTGCCTGCACTACATGCTCCAGGACGACATCTGCCACCACCACTGCTGCTGTATATGCATCCTCTGGATCCTGCAATGGCACGTACTGTGGAGAGAGCCCCAGCCTTCAGCTCTGAGGAGAACCAGGCCCTGCTGGACAGCCTCCTTCCACAGTACAGCAAGCTGTATGGGAAACCAGGGGTGCAGGTGAGTGTGGTGCCCACTGCCTTACTAAATGTGCATGTTGTCTGACTAGCAAGACTTACAGTGTGCACGCCACTGGCTAGCATGCTCACTGAGTAGTTGTCACCCCCCATAGTGTGTAGTCACATGCACTGAACAGGTATAGTGCAGTAACAGTGCATTTAAACAAGGTTTTACTTCCCAGGCAATGATACCATGTAGTAACTGCTGGCAAACTGTTCATAGCCATCGTTGCACTGCCTGTGTACATCATGTGCCCCTGTGATTGAAACATGTATATCCAACTGTGTGATGCACGGAAATGTTGCATGTGTAGTAATGGCCTTTTCACTTTGTCATCCTCACAGGTTGATGCCCACCAGAAGCAGAAGATATGGCTGACCATCGTCCGGGCAGTGAGATCCGTGGGGGTCTACAAGCGCCGGATCCGCAACTGCCAGAAGAGGTGGCAGGACCTTCGGGGCTGGACCCGGAGGATCGCACGGGTCCAGCTGAAGCTGTCGCCTCCTCGCAGGAGGGGCGGACACCGGACCCTGACCCCCACATGCTCAGGATCCTGGCGGTGGTCTTCCCTGATCTGGATGGGCAGCTGAAGGCCAGACAGCAGCAAGGAGGGGGTGAGTCCATGACTGCACTGTGAACTTTGTCTGACATGCTATGTGCCCTCCTCTGGCCTGGTTAAACTTCCACAGTACATCAGTCATGTGGTCCAGGACCCATGTCCCTCAATTGTGCGCTGCCCACTCATCATCTGATACCCAGGTGTGGCCCTCACAGTCAGGAAATTGTGTCACTTGGGTACTGTGTCCTTGCATTTTGCTTAGCTCAAGGTGGGGGACAGCATTTGTTCCCGTAACTCTGTGGTGGGCTTCATGGGTGGGTCCATTGCTTACACAATGCCTGAGTTCTGACATGTAATCTGCGTGTTACTTTGATATGTGGTCCAATTGCTGATCTGATTCACCACATGTGCCTGGGGTATTTGGTACACACCCATGCTGCGGCTGGGAACAGTGTTTGGGCCTCAGGAGTATGTATATCAAGTGTGTCACACATACTTAGCCACCTGCCTACTGTCCAGGGCTCATCCCTCATTCACGTGGAGCAGGACATTCATGCCTACTCCAGGCCATACAATACACTCTGTACTCCCACTCCCGTGTATCAGCTGACACGTTGTGCTCAGTGAAATGTTCCCTCAGGTGTCTGCCTCTGTGTCATTGTGCTGTGGCTCCGTTGTCAGGACTACTGGGGAGTTTCTCGGTTAGGGCTCAGCATGCCACCGGAGATGTGGCCATAGGAGACGATACTTGTGTGACATATAGGTGTTTGATCACTTGACCGTGCAGACAGGGGTATGCGAATGTGAAGTTCTGGCAGCTGTTTCCCATTCACAGCAGATTGTGAGGTGCTCAGGTTCCGAGGGTTGTGTTTCAGGTCTCCCATATGTCCAATTGGTATGACGTGGCCAAATAAGAGTTCAGATGATGTTGTTTGTGGGGGATGGACATGTGCACTTGTCAGCTCCAGGACTTGCATTCCCCATGACCTAGGATTGTGACACAGTGCAGACTGTTGTTGTCTGGCTGCCCTGCCCATGTGACTGGAGACAGTGATGTATGACTTTGCAGGCATGCCTGTGCCATGGCATTAAACTTCCTATGTGTGATCCTGCAGGGGAGTGACATGTGCTACATGCACCCCATTGTGGCATTGACTATCAGGACATGGGTGCATCATGGTGTCTGCTGCTGGTATGCATCACATGCATTGCAAAATAGATTCTGGCCATCCCTTTATCCGGACATCTGTACTGACTCAGTGGCAAGAGTTGTGATGTGTGCATGTTCACATACTTCACCGTGTTCTCTGCACTGTCCAACTACTGTGTAGGTGGTGCATGTGTCCACACTGGGGTATTGCCATCCGACAGACACCAGACAGATGGGTGCAAGGCCAGGAGGGATGTGAGTGCCATGGTTGACCATCAGACTGACAATTGGCTTCTCCTACTCTGTTTGGGCACTTTTGGCAATGTTCAACTAAGGATGCCAGGGCTCGGTCTGTAATGTGCTGTACTTACTGTGGTGTGTGCGGTTAGTGCAGGTGACTGATGTTTGTCTGTTTCCCTATTGTTTGCAGATACATCCACGGCCACAGGAGGGGACATCTCCACGGACCAGGAGGAGCCACAGAGCCAGACTGGGTCAGCAGCCGAGGAGTGGTCGGAGGGACCCAGTGGCACGGAGGGCAGGGGGAGCCACACCGAGGAGTCCTCAGCACCATCCACCTCAGCTGAGGACCACAGCAGCTCGGAGGATGACTCCCTTGTGGAGGCGGGTGTCAGCAGCCACCACACCCCAGCTAGTATTGCTGTCCCCGCCACCACCACCACCACCACCGCCCTCCCATCGGCTCCCATTCCAGAGGTCCGAGGAGGCTCCCGTGTTTGGGAGCATGTCTCCTTCGTGCCAGGCACCGCACCCCCTGCCCCTGTGTCCCCTGCTGCCCTGAGTGAGGAGTCTGTGTACCTACTTCGCCAGCTCCATGAGGGCAGACAGCAATGCTGAGTGTCCTCCAGGCCCACACCACTCTGTTGACTCAGCTGGTGTCGTTCATGGAGGGCATCTCATCGGGCATGTCTGCCCTACAGAGGAGCAATAGGTCCATGGACTCCTCCCTGACGGCAGCAGTGTCCCTCCTCCAACAGTCCCTCACCCCTCCTACCTCTGCCCCATCCACACTTCCTGGCACCCTACCTGTCCCAAACACATGCACACCTGCACATTCACCCAAACACACAGACACGAGCAGCACAGACACACCCACTACAAAAACAAGACGTGCACGCAGGCATCCTCAGGGGACTGATACCACACCCACAGGGGATGGGGGACAGACACACACACAGGCATCCACAGTCACTCCGCAGTCCTCCGATACCTCTCCCTCCAAGGCCCCTTCCCTTGCCTCACCTGCAACCCCACCTACACAGCGGCTCTTCCTCTGTGACCTCGGCCTCTTCCCTCCAATCCAGCTGAACAAGCATACAGGGGGAAGAGGAAGTCCACCCACACAGAGGGGAGTGCCCCTCACCCCTGGACAGCCTCCCCCAGGCGCAGACAGACTGAGGCCCCCATCCGCAAGTCCCCCCGGACCCGGAAGAGCAAGACCCCGCCGCCGCCCTGCAGCTCAACCACCAAGTCTCATTCCTCCATCCCTCAGGCCCCCACCCCACAGGTGCCCCCACTACACCCTGCCCCAGGGTCCCCCACCCACAGATACACCATCCCCAAAATGATCCGGCCTTCTCCCCCTGCCACTTGCTCTTCCAGCACCACACCCCCGCTGCGCATGTCTGTGCCACTGGTGTGGAGACGGTGTCCTCCCCCTCTGTCCTGCCCACCTTACCTGAACCCCATTCTACTCCCCTGGAGATAGGCACTGCAGTGGAGTCCACTACCACCCTGTCTGACTTGGGCACTGCAGTGGGGAACCTGTCCATTCCATCTGCACAGCCCACTGCAGTCGTGCCGGCACCCACACCATCTGACTCATGCCCCCCAGTTGTGCCGGCACACACCATGTCAGACACCTCCACTGCAGTTGTCAGTGACTCTCCAGCACCCACCACCCCTTCCCTGCCTCCTTCTGGTGAGCCCTGATCCTGTCCCTGCGGTGCCTGGCCTGCCCCCCCGTTTGCCCCTCCGAGGGGAATGTCCCTGGTGTGTAGCAGTGCAGGCATGCAAAGGGTGACATCTGGCACTGTCAGCCTGTTTGGACTCTGATTATGGACTGGCCATTGGCCTTTGTTATATTTCTGGACTTTCACTTCTTCACACAATTTTGCTGAATAAAGCTACTTTCTGTTCTCTAGTGGTTTTGCTTCTGATGTACATGATGTTGATGATGCTAACCGTGCCCTTGCTGCAGTGATGGTGATTTTTGATGTCAGGAAAATGAAGTGTTACTGTGCAGGACCCCATGAGGTCCAGGGGGAATGTGTCCTATCCTGTTGTGTATCCATGTCATCCTTTGCAGAAATATGAGGGTGTCATGTTTTCAATATTTGGCAATGGGATTTCCTACTCACATTTGCAATATCACATCTGTGGCTTACACCCCTGCACATCTGTTGTGCTTGCCATTGTTCAATTAGTCTATTTCCCTGACCGTGTGGCCATCTCCACTGGACATGCAAGTTTGGGCATCAATGGGGAAGGACTCATCTGTGTTATCAGTGCAACTTGCTATACATGTGTGTTGGATCTGTGCTGGTGATTTCGGTGACACTCCCATGACCAGGCTGATATGACGGGAGCCTTCATTTTGTGCTAATTGTTGACTGTGTGACCAAGTGTTCTGCTGACATGATAGAGCCCTACTGAGACAACGTATGGCACAGCTTTCCTTACACAGGAGTGGAGTCCCCTCATGGCAGTGTGTAATTCTGTGACATTGCCTGAGCACAAGGTGTGTGTTGTGTGAGCATGTCTGTGTGTGTTCACTTCCATCTTGCTAGGCAGGCTGGGATCCCTAGTGATGTTCCTGTTTGTGATGCTTGCTGAGTTGACCTATGTTCCCCCAAAGTCTTCTCCCTGGGTTCTCCGTGATGTGGGTGCATGGCACATTACTGGTCATCAGGGTGTCACCCATAGGTGTGTTTGCTGTCAGGGCTGAGTTTGTGGGCAAACGCAGATGGGACACAGTCAAGATTCCCCTTGGCACTTGTTGGTTACACCTGTCATGTAATTTCCAGTTTGTGTTATCTTTCAGTGATTGTGACACGTTGTGTGTGTGACTGCTGCCACTCCTCAGGGTCAGAGCTGCAATGTTGGAAGTTGTCTATGTGTGTTCTTTGTGGGTGACCTTGGCTTCTTCATTGGTGTGTGACTGTGGCCGGGATCCCATTGGTTGGTGTGGTATTGACGTCATGTCCATGTACGGCGTACTGTGCAGTGTGTCAGACATTCAGGAGTCTTGTTGACTGGCCATGTGTGATGGGTTTCTGCACCTTAGTTCCCAACATCACCCCTGGGATTGTCCTGGGTGCATGTGCAATGTCACCAGTGCATGTGAGCTTCACTGCTGCACATTGGTGTAGGTCGAGGTGTGTGGTGTTGAGTGTGTGCAGATGTGAGTTGTTGCACGGCTAGACCCCTGCCTCCATGTCCTGACAGGCCGTGCTGATTGATTTGTGCTTGTGTAGGTGTGATGTTAGTTTGTTGCTCAGGACACATGACTGTGGTTCACAGTGTGAACGACATCTAGCTTTGTCATCACAGTGGGATTAACATGCGGCCCAGGGTCACCACATTGTGGGGACCCTGGGGGTAGTGCTGTGGTGGGTCTGTGTCTTGCTGTGTTAGTTGCTGTTCCTACAAGCTTGTGTGACGTGTAATTTGGGCTCCCTCTCATTTAACAATGCCTGATTGCCCACATAGGGGATTCGGATCCATGAGTTACTTTTGTGTGGCACTGTATGCGCATCTGTGTGATTGGTATTCAGGCCTCATCATGTGTTGTGTGGTTGCCTGGGGACACTGGCACACCCCCCCATCACCTGTTGTGTTTGATATGCAGTGTGAGGCTGCCTGTTTGTGTTTGTGCATCTGCACCACTGCATTGGCATATCTTTAGTGTGCCATTGGCTGTATGTTGTTTGGTGGGTTTCACCTGCTGTCCCTGGTACTCCTAGGTCATCAGTCAGCACAATGATCATGGTTTGTGTGTCCCATTGCTGCCATGGTATGGTATCTGTTCACCTCACATCTACAGTCTCCACAGGATATATACATTTGTGTGCCCATTGGTGCAGATATGTGGTTCTGCATTATGATGGTCACTTATGTCATTGTGTTATTGATGAATGTTGACAGTGTCAGCCCCCATGGGTGATGTTTGTCTGCACATGGCCAAAGGTATGTCTTATTTGCACTGCACTGTTTGCCTCACCCAATCTATGTTGCTATGGGACACAAGCACTACTTTGCCACTGATGTGTTTGTTGTTCTGTGACCAGGAATCATCCATGCTGTTTGGCAGTTGCAGCTTTTACCATGGCCACACTTACCTTTTGGTCACTGTGATGATGGGGGTTTAGACCCCATTGCCACAATGTTCAAAATGTGCTTCAGCTATGGACCCCACACTTACCTTTTGGTCACTGTGATGATTCGGGTTTAGACCCCATTGCCACAATGTTCAAAATGTGCTTCAGCTATGGACCCCACACTTACCTTTTGGTCACTGTGATGATGGGGGTCTAGACCCCATTGCCACAATGTTCAAAATGTGCTTCAGCTATGGACCCCACACTTACATTTTGGTCACTGTGATGTTGGGGGTTGGACCCCATTGCCACAGTGGTCATGGTCTGCTTGCATTGTGGAGGCCACACACATTTATGTGTGACACATGTGATAGGGGTCACATTGTATGTTCAATTTCATGTTCAGTGTTGTAGGCATTTCACACAGTCTACACATGCTTGTCATGGTGTTGGGGGGATGTCTTTTTCTTACATTCCTTATGTTGGAGTATGCTGGTTGTGTCATGCATTACCCATCCTATGAGTAGGGGTGGTGTTGGTGGTAGGCATCCAGCCCCCTATGTGTGGGGATGGTAGTAGTTACAGGTATCCAGCCCCCCATGGGTAGGGGTGGTGGTAGTGACAGGTATCCAGCCCCCCATGAGTAGGGGTGGTAGTAGTGACAGGTATCCAGCCCCCCATGGGTAGGGGTGGTAGTAATGACAGGTATCCAGCCCCCCATGGGTAGGGGTGGTGGTAGTGACAGGTATCCAGCCCCCCATGAGTAGGGGTGGTAGTAGTGGTAGGTATCCAGCCCCCCATGAGTAGGGGTGGTAGTAGTGACAGGTATCCAGCCCCCCATGGGTAGGGGTGGTAGTAGTGGTAGGCATCCTGCCCCCCATGGGTAGGGGTGGTAGTAGTGGTGGGCATCCTGCCCCCCATGAGTAGGGCTGGTAGTAGTGGTAGGTATCCAGCCCCCCATGGGTAGGGGTGGTAGTAGTGACAGGTATCCAGCCCCCATGGGTAGGGGTGGTAGTAGTGGTAGGCATCCTGCCCCCCATGGGTAGGGGTGGTAGTAGTGGTAGGCATCCTGCCCCCCATGAGTAGGGCTGGTAGTAGTGGTAGGTATCCAGCCCCCCATGAGTAGGGGTGGTAGTAGTGACAGGTATCCAGCCCCCCATGGGTAGGGGTGGTAGTAGTGACAGGTATCCAGCCCCCATGGGTAGGGGTGGTGGTAGTGACAGGTATCCAGCCCCCCATGGGTAGGGGTGGTGGTAGTGACAGGTATCCAGCCCCCCATGAGTAGGGCTGGTAGTAATGACAGGTATCCAGCCCCCCATGGGTAGAGGTGGTGGTAGTGGTAGGCATCCAGCCCCCCATGGGTAGGGGTGGTAGTAGTGACAGGTATCCAGCCCCCATGAGTAGGGGTGGTAGTAGTGACAGGTATCCAGCCCCCATGGGTAGGGGTGGTGGTAGTGGTTGGCATCCAGCCCCCATGGGTAGGGGTGGTAGTAGTGACAGGTGTCCAGCCCCCATGGGTAGGGGTGGTGGTAGTGACAGGTATCCAGCCCCCATGAGTAGGGCTGGTAGTAATGACAGGTATCCAGCCCCCCATGGGTAGGGGTGGTGGTAGTGGTAGGCATCCAGCCCCCCATGGGTAGGGGTGGTAGTAGTGACAGGTATCCAGCCCCCCATGGGTAGGGGTGGTGGTAGTGACAGGTATCCAGCCCTCCATGAGTAGGGGTGGTAGTAGTGACAGGTATCCAGCCCCCCATGGGTAGGGGTGGTGGTAGTGGTTGGCATCCAGCCCCCCATGGGTAGGGGTGGTAGTAGTGA
This sequence comes from Calotriton arnoldi, assembly GCA_963921515.1. Lineage (NCBI taxonomy): Eukaryota > Metazoa > Chordata > Amphibia > Caudata > Salamandridae > Calotriton > Calotriton arnoldi. Next base: position 13,515 of record CAWUFW010001715.1, on the reverse strand, counting down.
CAGGTATCCAGCCCCCCATGGGTAGGGGTGGTGGTAGTGGTGGGCATCCTGCCCCCCATGAGTAGGGGTGGTAGTAGTGACAGGTATCCAGCCCCCCATGGGTAGGGGTGGTAGTAGTGACAGGTATCCAGCCCCCCATGGGTAGGGGTGGTGGTAGTGACAGGTATCCAGCCCCCCATGGGTAGGGGTGGTGGTAGTGACAGGTATCCAGCCTCCCATGAGTAGGGCTGGTAGTAGTGGTAGGCATCCTGCCCCCCATGGGTAGGGGTGGTAGTAGTGACAGGTATCCAGCCCCCCATGGGTAGGGGTGGTGGTAGTGGTAGGCATCCAGCCCCCCATGGGTAGGGGTGGTAGTAGTGACAGGTATCCAGCCCCCCATGGGTAGGGGTGGTAGTAGTGGTAGGCATCCTGCCCCCCATGAGTAGGGCTGGTAGTAGTGGTAGGCATCCAGCCCCCCATGGGTAGGGTTGGTAGTAGTGACAGGTATCCAGCCCCCCATGAGTAGGGCTGGTAGTAATGACAGGTATCCAGCCCCCCATGGGTAGGGGTGGTGGTAGTGGTAGGCATCCAGCCCCACATGGGTAGGGGTGTTAGTAGTGACAGGTATCCAGCCCCCCATGGGTAGGGGTGGTGGTAGTGACAGGTATCCAGCCCTCCATGAGTAGGGGTGGTAGTAGTGACAGGTATCCAGCCCCCCATGGGTAGGGGTGGTGGTAGTGGTTGGCATCCAGCCCCCCATGGGTAGGGGTGGTAGTAGTGACAGGTATCCAGCCCCCCATGGGTAGGGGTGGTGGTAGTGGTGGGCATCCTGCCCCCATGAGTAGGGGTGGTAGTAGTGACAGGTATCCAGGCCCCCATGGGTAGGGGTGGTAGTAGTGACAGGTATCCAGCCCCCATGGGTAGGGGTGGTGGTAGTGACAGGTATCCAGCCCCCATGAGTAGGGGTGGTAGTAGTGACAGGTATCCGCCCCCATGGGTAGGGGTGGTGGTAGTGGTTGGCATCCAGCCCCCATGGGTAGGGGTGGTAGTAGTGACAGGTGTCCAGCCCCCATGGGTAGGGGTGGTGGTAGTGACAGGTATCCAGCCCCCATGAGTAGGGCTGGTAGTAATGACAGGTATCCAGCCCCCCATGGGTAGGGGTGGTGGTAGTGGTAGGCATCCAGCCCCCATGGGTAGGGGTGGTAGTAGTGACAGGTATCCAGCCCCCATGGGTAGGGGTGGTGGTAGTGACAGGTATCCAGCCCTCCATGAGTAGGGGTGGTAGTAGTGACAGGTATCCAGCCCCCATGGGTAGGGGTGGTGGTAGTGGTTGTCATCCAGCCCCCCATGGGTAGGGGTGGTAGTAGTGACAGGTATCCAGCCCCCCATGGGTAGGGGTGGTGGTAGTGGTGGGCATCCTGCCCCCCATGAGTAGGGGTGGTAGTAGTGACAGGTATCCAGCCCCCCATGGGTAGGGGTGGTAGTAGTGACAGGTATCCAGCCCCCCATGGGTAGGGGTGGTGGTAGTGACAGGTATCCAGCCCCCCATGGGTAGGGGTGGTGGTAGTGACAGGTATCCAGCCCCCCATGAGTAGGGCTGTTAGTAGTGGTAGGCATCCTGCCCCCCATGGGTAGGGGTGGTAGTAGTGACAGGTATCCAGCCCCCCATGGGTAGGGGTGGTGGTAGTGGTAGGCATCCAGCCCCCCATGGGTAGGGGTGGTAGTAGTGACAGGTATCCAGCCCCCCATGGGTAGGGGTGGTAGTAGTGGTAGGCATCCTGCCCCCCATGAGTAGGGCTGGTAGTAGTGGTAGGCATCCAGCCCCCCATGGGTAGGGGTGGTAGTAGTGACAGGTATCCAGCCCCCCATGGGTAGGGGTGGTAGTAGTGACAGGTATCCAGCCCCCCATGGGTAGGGGTGGTGGTAGTGACAGGTATCCAGCCCCCCATGAGTAGGGGTGGTAGTAGTGACAGGTATCCAGCCCCCCATGGGTAGGGGTGGTGGTAGTGGTAGGCATCCATCCCCCCATGGGTAGGGGTGGTAGTGGTGACAGGTATCCAGCCCCCCATGGGTAGGGGTGGTAGTAGTGACAGGTATCCAGCCCCCCATGGGTAGGGGTGGTGGTAGTGACAGGTATCCAGCTCCCCAAGAGTAGGGGTGGTAGTAGTGACAGGTATCCAGCCCCCCATGGGTAGGGGTGGTGGTAGTGGTAGGCATCCAGCCCCCCATGGGTAGGGGTGGTAGTAGTGACAGGTATCCAGCCCCCCATGGGTAGGGGTGGTCGTAGTGGTGGGCATCCTGCCCCCCATGAGTAGGGGTGGTAGTAGTGACAGGTATCCAGCCCCCCATGGGTAGGGGTGGTAGTAGTGACAGGTATCCAGCCCCCCATGGGTAGGGGTGGTGGTAGTGACAGGTATCCAGCCCCCCATGGGTAGGGGTGGTGGTGGTAGTGACAGGTATCCAGCCCCCCATGAGTAGGGGTGGGAGTAGTGACAGGTATCCAGCCCCCCTGAGTAGGGGTGGTGTTGGTGGTTGGCATCCATGCCCCTATGGGTGTATATTGCATTGCTGATAGCCATCCCGCCCCTATGGTACTGCTGTTGCTTGTGTACGTCATTTCTGCATCCCTATGTGTGTGTGTGATGTGTCGGGTACGTGTCGTTTGTTTGTGTGGTGGGTGTTTGACTTACCTTCTGCGCCGTACGCGTCCGTACCGGTTCCGGTAATAGATGTAGAGTATTGGTAGGACCTGCGCGATGGGATTCATGGTTGGTTCGTCTCGTTCGGGTTTCTCGTGGCTTCGACTCGTACTCGTCGCTGGCTTGTTCGTCTCGTAGCCGTGGATCGTCTTGTGGCGCGAATCGGAGCTTATGTACAGCTCTCCCGGATGCTCTGACGTGCCGGACGTAGCGACGGGTTGGGCGCGTACGCAATGCGCATCGTAGTAGTCCGGCCGGAAGGTGCTGTGTATTTGGTTCCGTGCGACTCGATTGGACGTTTACGGATCCGGCTCGGGCGGGGAACAGGAGCTGAAATGGGTGAGTACGGCTCGCTCGGAATCTGGGCTGTTATGCGCATCGTACTTGTTCGTTCGGACGACTGTCCGAATCGGTCGGGAAACACGCGTTCAGCTTGGTTTTTTTCCGGACGAATACTGTTAGGTGCGCTTCCGGCCGAGATCGGAATCGACCCCTATGTGATTTTAAGCCACGGGATTTTAGACCAACCTTTTTGGTCTTTTATCAATAATCTGTATCATCGTTTCCTTTTATCTAGATTCAGATTTAATTGCGTTCATTGGCTTCTACCAGTACCCAAGGTTTCTCAAAGGCAGGGACCCTAAAGCATTGTTTATGTGATAATTTTTCAGAACAAGATTTGGTGCATTTTATGTTTTTGGGTGGTTTTTATAATGAATTGCGATCTAAACATATTTTACCTCTTGTAAAAAATTGCCAGTTTGGGGGCGTGGCTAGGACACGAATGGAGCGAGACGTGCTTCACTAGGTCTCCGCTCCGGCGCATCCCGTAATCGGCTGAAATCCCGGCCGCCGGGCCCGTTTCTGGCTCCGGGCGAGTTGCCCTGCTGCGGTGCTGTGGCGGTGCTGCCTGGGGCAATGGAGACCCGACGGATCGCTCCGTGAGGCGGAGATCTTCCGGCGATTTCCGGCGCCCTTCACTGCGGGCGCCATCTTGAATGGCGGCGACGGCGGGGATTGCCTGAGAGGCTGGCTTGGCGACCTGATCCTAGAGTGCTGGGGAGCCCTACCTCCATCAAAGTGTTGTTGGAGGCTCCTGGCGGCGCCGAGCCGGGTTGAACTCTTGCGGGCAGCTTGGACCCTCCTCATCTTTGGCGCTGCCCGGCCCCGACGACACTTGGGGCCTTCAGATAACCTGCACACTTTTTCCCGGGAGGCCTACTGCCGCACCAACGCAGACACGGGGTGAGTGGCGTCTACGCCTGCCTGAGCCTGGCCAGGCCTCTAATGTCCCTATCTTGTCGGATCTGGGCCCCAGTCACTTTCCCCACCTTGGCTTCGCCTGCTGCCTGAGCGCCGGACTAGGCCCTGTGGTTGGGCCCTCTCCCGCGTGGCGCCCCCTGGATCCCTGCACCTATTTCACTTGCCTCTACCTGCTTGGCCCCCTTGCCCACCTACTGCTTGGACTGATTACGCCTGCCTGCGCCCGGCCGGGCCTCTGCTGTCCCCACCGGGCCGGGTCTGTGCCCCTGGCTCTCTCTCGCTTGGCTCTGACTGCTGCCCGTGCCTCTGGCTGCTGCCTGAACGCACCGGACTAGACCCTGTGGCTGGGCCCTCTCCTGTGAGACGCAGCTTGGAGTCTTGCACCTGCTTTGCCTACCTCTGCTTGCTAGCCCCCCCTCACCACGTGCTGCCTGGACTGTTGCCTGAGTGGGTCGGGGGCTGCTGGTGCTGGCGCTGGTTGTGCCTTAGAGGGGGGTTGCCGCCCGGCTCCTGGGACCACTACAGACCTCCGGGGAGTCATCTGCTCTTCGGGGCCTCACAGGGGCATCCCTCCTCTGCTTGGCTGACTGGCCACACACCCTCTCGCCTCTCTATTTGCTAGGGGCCGACACTAGTGCACTCCCCCTGCGCCGACGAGGGCGGCCCTCACCTAGCGGCCCGGGGCGGCTCGTTGGCGGCCGCAGGGGTGAGCCTGGTGGTCCCGCTGGGCGGCCGCAGGAGCTTTGTGACCATTGGACTCCTGCCTTTGCCTCCACTCACCGTGCTGGGGCCAGCGGTTCCCTGGTGCCCTCGCTTTTCCCCCCGCACTAGTGTCTACACTACTGGAGGACGCACTTGAGCAGACCCTGGTGAGTGGGCCCACACAAACTCAGCCTGCCCGGTGCCCCCTGTAAATGGCTGGCCTGCCTGCCTCTCCTCCCTAGTCGGCCCTACCTGCCCGAAGACGTTGGGTATCTCTTCTTCTCTTCTGGGAGGCCGGGCCTGGCTTGCACCGTATTGCTGGGGGCCCCTTCCTCTTGGCCTCTGGTCGTCTGCCTCCCCGGAGGCCCCTCTTCACGTCCCTTCTGAGCTTGATCTCCTGGCCCTTCTGCTACTCATTTCCTCTCCGGTGGGGTCCTGGTCTTCCTCACCGTGGTGGACATGCCTCCTAAGAACAGGAACAACAAAGATGCGGACTCTGCGGCCCTCCGAGGGAACCCTGTCACCTCCTTGTGGTCCAAGGCGGCCCCACACTCGCAAGATGATTCCTCCTCGACATCTGCGGGACCGACCACCTCTGGTGCCCCGGTCACCCAAGCCTTTATGTCTTCCTTTCTCCAGGAGATTAAAGATGAGATCGGCGCTCTCCGGCAGGATTTCAAGTCTGGGCTTCAGGACATTCGTAAAGAGGTTACAGAAATAGGAGACAGGGTGGATGGCTTGGAACATACAATGGACACCCGGACAGAAGATCTGGAGCACCTCTGGCATAAGGTGTCTGAGCTGGAGGACCAGAACATCTCCCTGCAGCTAAAGCACGAGGATTTGGAGAACCGAAGCCGGCGAAATAATCTTCGCATTAGAGGCGTCCCTCTGGGAACAGAGGGAGCGGACATCCGGTCATACACTGCTGACCTCCTCCATGCTGTGCGGGAGGGTGAGGGGTCCTCCCCGCCCATGCTCGATAGGGCGCATCGGGTGTCTGGCCCCCGCGATCGCCCTGGCTTTGTCCCGGACATTATCACCAGAATCCACTTCTTCGCCGACAAGGAGGCCATCCTTCGCAAGGTGCAGGGGGTCAAGTCGATCTCCTACAATGGCTTGACCGTCCAAATCTTTCAGGACCTGGCCCCCTCCACGCTCCTTAGACGGAAGGAGTTCAAGCCCGTCACAGACAAGCTCAGAGACCTTGGGATTAAATACCAGTGGGGCCACCCGTTTGCCCTGATGTTCACCTGGGAGGGTCGACGGAGGGTCCTTCGGTCCTTGCGGGAGGCCCAGCAACTTCTCCATCTTCCTACTGAGGCCGGGGTTGAGGATCCCCCTTCTCCCCAAGGGCGGAGGTCCGGCGGTTTCCGTCCTGAATGGTCTACAGTCCCTCCCCCCAAATCTAGATGTCGACCAGTGGGTCTGGACTCCTCGCAGGCCAAGCAGGATATCATCGGCCACATCCGATCCTTGAGTAACTCCCCCGTACTTCTGATCTAGGTGCTGGGGCCTAAGCTCCCTTCTTCCTGGTGACTCTGCCTCAATTCCTCACTTAGAATCCTCCACAGCCTGGGCCCGGTGGTCCGGTTGACCCTTGCTTGTTCTACTGCTACACGGGATGCGGATGGCAGCGGTTCTCGCCCCCTTGTGTGCCTGCTGCCCCCCTCGTTGGAGTCCCATAGGAGAGTGACACCTCCGGAATGGTCCACCTGGACTGTTTCCAATTGACTCTGTACTCCTTTGGCCCGGTTGGCCAGTTGTTGGTTTTTCTTTTCCACTTCCTTTCTTTCTCTTTTTTCCATCTCCTTTCCTCTCTCCCTCTCTCCTTTGCCTGCTTCTCTCTCTGCTCCCCCTGCCCCCACGCATTTCCCCCACCGCTGCGCGTCCATGGGGGCTTGGTCCTTCCCCGGCTCTGGGGACTACGCTACCAGGGGTGATCGAGGCTCGCATGGAGGCTGGTGCAGTCTGGACTGATTTAGTTCCCCGGGTAGTAGCGGCGCCACGAGCTCCTTTTCTCTCTATGCCATGACAGACACGGTCAAATTTCTTTCCCTCACTGTGAAGGGGCTGAACTCCCCCAATAAGCGCCGCCAGATTTGGCGGTATTTGCTCCACTACGATCCTTATGTGGTCTTCCTTCAGGAAACCCACCTGCTCTCCTCTGACACCCACCTCATGTCCCATCGCAGATACCCTATCCAACATTGGGCGTGCTCTCCTTCCAAGACTTGCGGCGTGGCCATTTTTTTTAAGGCAGGCTGGCGAGGTGCATCTCTCAAATGTACAGCTGATGCGGAGGGGAGGTTTCTCATGGTTCATATGGATCGGGGACGAGGGTCTTATGCCTTCATTAATGTATATGCTCCCAACCAAAAACAAGACGCGTTCCTTCGTTTGCACTTGGGAGCCCTTCTCCGCCCCCTTACCACCCCTATTGTCCTTGGCGGCGATTTTAACCTGGTCTGGGACCCTGAACGGGACCGCACTGCACAGGCTCACCATGCGAACGGGGCGATGTCAGCCGCGTTGCGAGAGGTTCTCACTGATTCGGGCCTAGTCGACGCTTGGAGACACCTACATCCGGATTCTCGCGATTATACTTTTTTCTCTCACGTACATCGCTCTTATTCCCGTATCGACTATTTTTTTCTATCACTCTCCCTCATTCGTCAGCTACGCGGGGCGGGGCGGAAATCTCCGATATCTCGCTCTCCGACCACGCTCATGTCTCGCTTGGTGTGCAGTCAAAATATCGAAAAAATAATATCGACATACAAAAATATCGAGTTTTATATATCGATGGTATAAAATTTAGATGTTTTGAATGTCGATGTTAAAAATATCGTTTTAAAGTGTAATTTAATATATCGAAGTATGTAATATCGAATGACAAAATATCGTTATGTCAAAATATCGTTAAAGTATGATATATGGGTATTTTTTATGTGTTTGTAAAAGTATAATATTTAAGTAATGTAGTAAAAAAAATATGTAAAATAATTTTTAGGCGCGGGATGTTGGGTTTATAGGGGATAAGGGTGGGGAGTGTTTTAAAAATATGGGTAAAAATATATTAATAAATTTAAAAAATTTAATATAATTTTGGAATTTAATTTTCGAATTTACATTTCTATTTTTAGGAGCAGGATGTTGGGTTTATAGGGGATAAGGGTGGGGAGTGTTTTAAAAATATGGGTAAAAATATATTAATAAATTTAAATTCATTATTTTAATTTAGAAATTTAAATTTCGAATTTAGAAATATTTTTTAATGAGCGGGATGTTGTGTTTATAGGGGATAAGGGTGGTGAGTGTTTTAAAAAATATGGGTCAAAATATATTGATAATTTTAAATATATTAACATTTTTTTTTAGGAGTGGGATTTTTGGGTTTATAGGGGATAAGGGTGGGGAGTGTTTTAAAAATATGGGTAAAAATATATTAATAATTTTACATTTATTAATTTAATTTAGAAATTTAAATTTCGAATTTAGAAATATTTTTTAGTGAGCGTGATGTTGCGTTTATAGGGGATAAGGGTGGTGAGTGTTTTAAAAATATGTGTAAAAATATATTGATAAATTTATAATTATTAATTTCATTTATTAATTTAAGTTTGGAATTTTGAAATTTTGTTTTATGAGTGGGATGTTAGGTTTATAGGGCATTAGGGTGGGGAGTGTTTAAAAAATATGGCAAAAAATATATTAATAATTGTTAATTTATTAATTAAAATTTAAAATTTAAATTTTGAAATTAGAAATATTTTTTTAGGAGTGTGATGTTGGGTTTATAGGGGATAAGGGTGGGAAGTGCTATTAAATAATACTATTTTAATATTGACTGGAGTGTGAATAGTAAATTAATTAAGTTTATTGTCCAGCATCTACCCTAATTTAATACTGACTGTAGTGGGAATATTTAAATAATTAAGTTTATTGTCCAGCACCTACTCTAATTTAATACTGCCTGGAGTGGGAATAGTAAAATAATTAAGTTTAGTGTCCAGCACCTACCCCAATTTAATATTGTTTGGAGTGGGAATAGTAAATTAATTAAGTTTAGTGTCCAGCACCTTCCCCAATTTAATCCTGGTTGGAGTGGGAATAGTACATTAATTTAAGTTTAGTGTCCAGCACCTACTCTAATTTAATACTGACTGGAGTGGGAATATTTAATTAATTAAGTTTACTGTCCAGCACCTATTGTAATTTTATACTGACTGGAGTGGGAATAGTAAATTAATTAAGTTTAGTGTCCAGCTCCTACCCCAATTTAATACTGGTTGGAGTGGGAATAGTAAATTAATTAAGTTTAGTGTCCAGCACCTACCTCAGTTTAATCCTGGTTGGAGTGGGAATAGTACATTAATTAAGTTTAGTGTCCAGCACCTACCCCAAATAAGTTCTGACTGGAGTGGGAATAGTAAATTAATTAAGTTTGGTGTCCAGCACCTACCCCAATTTAATCCTGGTTGGAGTGGGAATAGTACATTAATTAAGTTTAGTGTCCAGCACCTACCCCAAATAAGTTCTGACTGGAGTGGGAATAGTAAATTAATTAAGTTTAGTGTCCAGCACCTACCTTAATTTAATACTGACTGGAGTGGGAATAGTAAATTAATTAAGTTTAGTGTCCAGCACCTACCCTAATTTAATCATGGATGGAGTGGGAATAGTAAATTAATTAAGTTTAGTGTCCAGCACCTACCCTAATTTAATACTGACTGGAGTGGGAATAGTAAATTAATTAAGTTTAGTGTCCAGCATCTACCCTAATTTAATACTGACTGGAGTGGGAATATTTAATTAATTAAGTTTATTGTCCAGCACCTACTCTAATTTAATACTGACTGGAGTGGGAATAGTAAATTAATTAAATTTAGTGTCCAGCACCTACCCCAATTTAATACTGGTTGGAGTGGGAATAGTAAATTAATTAAGTTTAGTGTCCAGCACCAACTCTAATTTAATACTGACTGGAGTGGGAATAGCAAATTAATTAAGTTTAGTGTCCAGCACCTACCCCAAATAAGTTCTGACTGGAGTGGGAATAGTAAATTAATTAAGTTTAGTGTCCAGCACCTACCCTAATTTAATACTGACTGGAGTGGGAATAGTACATTAATTAAGTTTAGTGTCCAGCACCTACCCCAAATAAGTTCTGACTGGAGTGGGAATAGTAAATTAATTAAGTTTAGTGTCCAGCACCTACCTTAATTTAATACTGACTGGAGTGGGAATAGTAAATTAATTAAGTTTAGTGTCCAGCACCTACCCTAATTTAAACATGGATGGAGTGGGAATAGTAAATTAATTAAGTTTAGTGTCCAGCACCTACCCTAATTTAATACTGACTGGAGTGGGAATAGTAAATTAATTAAGTTTAGTGTCCAGCATCTACCCTAATTTAATACTGACTGGAGTGGGAATATTTAATTAATTAAGTTTATTGTCCAGCACCTACTCTAATTTAATACTGACTGGAGTGGGAATAGTAAATTAATTAAATTTAGTGTCCAGCACCTACCCCAATTTAATACTGGTTGGAGTGGGAATAGTAAATTAATTAAGTTTAGTGTCCAGCACCGACTCTAATTTAATACTGACTGGAGTGGGAATAGTAAATTAATTAAATTTAGTGTCCAGCACCTACCCCAATTTAATACTGGTTGGAGTGGGAATAGCAAATTAATTAAGTTTAGTGTCCAGCACCTACCCCAAATAAGTTCTGACTGGAGTGGGAATAGTAAATTAATTAAGTTTAGTGTCCAGCACCTACCCTAATTTAATACTGACTGGAGTGGGAATAGCCTAATTTAATACTGACTGGAGTGGAATAGTAAATTAATTAAGTTTAGTGTCCAGCACCTACCCTAATTTAATACTGACTGGAGTGGGAATATTTAATTAATTAAGTTTATTGTCCAGCACCTACTCTAATGTAATACTGACTGGAGTGGGAATAGTAAATTAATTAAGTTTAGTGTCCAGCACCTACCCCAATTTAATATTGTTTGGAGTGGGAATAGTAAATTAATTAAGTTTAGTGTCCAGCACCTTCCCCAATTTAATCCTGGTTGGAGTGGGAATAGTAAATTAATTAAGTTTAGTGTCCAGCACCTACTCTAATTTAATGCTGACTGGAGTGGGAATATTTAATTAATTAAGTTTACTGTCCAGCACCTACTGTAATTTAATACTGGCTGGAGTGGGAATAGTAAATTAATTAAGTTTAGTGTCCAGCACCTACCCCAATTTAATCCTGGTTGGAGTGGGAATAGTACATTAATTACGTTTAGTGTCCAGCACCTACCCCAAATAAGTTCTGACTGGAGTGGGAATAGTAAATTAATTAAGTTTAGTGTCCAGAACCTACCTTAATTTAATACTGACTGGAGTGGGAATAGTAAATTAATTAAGTTTAGTGTCCAGCACCTACCCTAATTTAATCATGGATGGAGTGGGAATAGTAAATTAATTAAGTTTAGTGTCCAGCACCTACCCTAATTTAATACTGACTGGAGTGGGAATAGTAAATTAATTAATTTATTTATTTATTTGAAAAGTTTTATAGCGCTGGCTAGACCCGGAGGTATCAGAGCGCTTTACACGAGGTAGGACATGGTTTCAGAACATTGTTACATCAGTTTCAGTAGCGTCCCATAACATAGAAAGGGAAAACAGTATAACATAGTTACATGAGATTATTAAAGCATAGCATAACATAAAGTACTTCAGGGCACACAGAAAGGTAAGGCTGGAAAATGGGAGGCAGACAAAGAATCACGGAGGGAGGAGGCAGGGGAGGGAAAAAGAGACAACGGGGAGACGAGGAAAACAATGTCCGAAGTCCGGCAGGGTAGGTGATGGCCGAGGGGTGAACCAGAGCCAAACTCCTCTATAGCTGCATAGGACAGCTCCACCGGGCATCGGCCAAGGTTGCTCGGGCACCGCGAAACGTACAGACAATTAAGGTTTCCTCCTGGGTGGTCAGGCATGGTGGTATGGATAATTTTGGCTGATAGAGATCGGAAATACTGCTAAGTTTGTAGGGCCAACCAAAATCACTCAGAAGTCCGCAAGAGGTTTATGCACAAGGCTGAAGAAGAATCCCGCAGCGTTTTCCCCGTTCTTCTATTAAACGATGTCGGGCAGTTAAGTTTAGTGTCCAGCATCTACCCTAATTTAATACTGACTGGAGTGGGGATATTTAATTAATTAAGTTTATTGTCCAGCACCTACTCTAATTTAATACTGACTGGAGTGGGAATAGTAAATGAATTAAGTTTAGTGTCCAGCACCTACCCCAATTTAATACTGGTTGGAGTGGGAATAGTAAATTAATTAAGTTTAGTGTCCAGCACCTACCCCAATTTAATCCTGGTTGGAGTGGGAATAGTAAATTAATTAAGTTTAGTGTCCAGCACCTACCCCAATTAAGTTCTGACTGGAGTGGGAATAGTAAATTAATTAAGTTTAGTGTCCAGCACCTACCCTAATTTAATACTGACTGGAGTGGGAATAGTAAATTAATTAAGTTTAGTGTCCAGCACCTACCCTAATTTAATACTGACTGGAGTGAAAATAGTAATTTAATTAAGTTTAGTTTTTAGTATGTAAATTGTATTTAAGTAAAGTGTATTTGTTAACGAAATATTGGAAGAATTATAATTATAACATATTAAAAATATTTTTATACATTTTCAATTACTATAAACATAATCATTAAAATAAGTTGTGTTTATAGTTAATTAAGATAAAATATACATTATGACAAATTATTTAATATATTGTAAGTTAGAAACATATATGTAGAAATAACATTGATTTATAAAATATGAAATGGGAGATAATAAAGTAGACATAATAATTTTGTAAAGTATTTATTATGAAGAAAAGATAGTATTCAAATGAAAGGATCATGTTTTATTACATATAAAAATATTACATGAGCACACAGGAATTGTAATTTATTGCAAAAGTAAAATACAAATATTTTTATAATAATTATAGAACAACAAAAAATTACATGTATATCAGTACATTACTTTGGGGCTCATTACGATACCCGGCGTAAAAAAATCCGCCAGGCATGGAAGCGGCAAAAATCCGCCAGCACACACCGTCTGAACACCGACCACGCCATTACGATTACACAAACCGAAAACCGCCATCGGCGGAAAAATCACACAAAATACCGCCCGCCAACGTCCGAGTCGGAGTCAAACCGCCCGCCACGGACGGAAACACGCACGACAACACTAAACCGCCCGCCCTCACGGCCGACACACCGCACGTGAAATTACGATCGCACCGCCATGAGCGCGGAAAAACCACAAATATACCGCCCGCCAGCGCAAACAACGCCGATGAGAATCGACACGGCAGAAGCCATGGCGCCCACGTACCTGCACAGAAACCATCCGCTCACAAAACCAATAGCACACAACATGGCCAACAAGTCCACACAGCAAGGCACGCACAAATACACAAGCACAGTACACATCCCGAAAACACCCCCCGGACAAACAAAAAATACAAAGGCCAGAACCCCAGACACAACACACCTGAAAACAACAGACCATGAGGACACACCCACATAGGTGAGTACAAAAGCAGCACTCCCACAGACCACAACCCCTTGCTACATTGCAAACCAGAGAGGAGAGGAGAGGACACAGTGACACAGCAAGGACAGCAGCACACCACAGAAACGCACACATCACAACCACCACCACCACCACCACCACCACCAAACACCTGCACCACAAACCCCTGCACATTACACAACACACACCGCACCAGCACCACAAACACCATGGCACCACAAAGAATGCCCAAGTACACGCCCATTGAGCTGACG